>JAQQTP010000005.1:0-2773038 GCA_029884605.1 Ormosia emarginata | reverse complement strand
TTGAGGTTTTGGGTCATGTAGTGTCTAGTGAGGGTATTGTTGTTGACCCCGCAAAAATAGATGTGATTACCTATTTATCTTACTCCATTTGCGTGCGGGAAGTTCGTTCTTTTCTTGGACATGCAGATTTCTACAGGTGCTTTATCAGAGATTTCAGTCAAATAGCCCTTCCGCTATCCACCCTGTTGTAGAAAGATGTGGAGTTCTTGTTTGACTAGAAATGTATGCAGGCCTTTGAACACTTGAAGCAAACTTTAACCAGTACCCTTGTCATTTAGCCATCTGATTGGACTCTCCCATTCGAGCTTATGTGTGATGCATCTAACTATGTTGTGGGAGCAGTCTTGGCACAGAGAGTGGGCAGAGCTTCCCATGTGATTTACTATGCTTCACGTACTTTGGATGCTGCTCAAGCAAATTACACAACCACAGAAAAAGAACTTTTGGCAATTGTGTTTACATTGGACAAGTTTCGATCTTATTTGCTTGGTTCTAAGGTTGTGGTATTTTCTGATCATGTAGCTCTGAAATTTCTTCTGAAGAAGCCTGAGGCTAAGCCAGGATTGATTCGGTGGATGCTGCTCCTCCAAGAATTTGATGTAGAGATTCGAGATAAGAGTGGAGTAGAGAACCTAGTGGCTGATCACTTGAGCAGAATTGAGAGAGTCTCGGACCCCCTTGCCATTGATGATTTATTTCCTGATGAGCAGCGTTTACAGCTGCAAGGTAAGGTCATTTCTCTTTGGTTTGCGAATATGGTCAATTTTCTGGTTAGTGTTCTCCCTGCATGTTTTATTAGGGCTCGGATTGATAAGTTGAAGAGTGAGTCTAAGTATTATGTGTGGGATGATCCTTATCTTTAGAGATTTTGTAGTGACCAGTTAATTATGAGATGCATCCCTGATCATGAGTTTGATTCTGTTCTTAGCTTTTGTCATACATTTGCATATGGTGACCATTTTGGACCTACTCGTATAGCTAGGAAAGTTTTGGATTCTGGTTTATATTGGCCCACCTTATTCTATGATGCATATGTGTTTTGTAAGTCTTGTAAAAGTGCCAGAGAATAGGTAATATTTCTCGTAGGAATGAAATGCCCCAACAACCTTTACTGTTTTGTGAAATTTTTGATGTCTGGGATATTAATTTTATAGGATCTTTTCCTGTTTCTTTTGGCTTTGTTTACATTTTGCTGGCTGTTGATTATATCTCCAAGTGGGTGGAAGCAAGAGCCACTCGGACTGATGACTCCAAGGTTGTTGTCGATTTTGTTAGATCATATATTTTCTGCAGGTTTGGAGTCCAGTGGGCTATCATTAGTGATCAGGGTTTGCATTTCTGCAATCAGAGCATGGAGGCTTTGATGAAAAAGTATGGGGTCTTGCACAGGATTTCTACACTTTAGCACCCCCAGACCAATGGACAAGCCGAGGTTTCCAACAGGGAGATCAAGCAGATACTTCAGAAGACAGTTCAACCTAACAGAAAAGACTAGAGCAAAAGGCTTGAGGATGCTTTATGGGCTTACCGGACTGCTTATAAGACACTGATCGGGATGTCTCCGTATCGGATTGTTTTTGGCAAAGCATGCCATCTATTGGTGAAAATTGAGCATCGCGCATTCTGGGCGGTGAAGAGGTGCAACTTGGACCTAGATCAAGTAGGCATGGAGAGGAAGCTACATCTGTAGCAATTGGAGGAGATTCGCTTGGAGGCTTTTGAAAGTTTCAAACTCTATGAAGAGAAGACTAAAGCCTTTCATGATAAGATGATTCTGAGGAAAACATTTGAGATTGGCCAAAAAGTTCTCCTCTACAACTCCCAGCTCAAGCTCATGCTCGGGAAGCTCCGATCTAGATGGTTGGGTCCATTTGTTGTCACTAACATTTTTCCTTCTGGTGCTGTGCAGATCACAAGTAAGGCCACTGTGAAAGCCTTCACAGTCAACGGCCACCGCCTCAAGCCATTTTATGAGGGAACTCAAGCTCAAGCAGACGATGTGGAGGCGATCACCTTACAAGAAGCCGTCTACCCCACTTGATCAGGTTGTTTCTTTCCCCTTTCTCTTATTTTGCTTGTCTCATATTTGTTGATGCTATTGTTGGTTTGCTACTGATTTTTGAGCTTTACATTGATGGCAATGCAAATTTTAAGTGTGGGGAGAGATTTAGCTTATTGTTTGCTATTTTTCTATTTTCTTTATTTTTGTTTTGCTACATTTTTGCTATTTTTAATTTTTTTTCTGTAAATAAATAAAAATAAAAATTTTTGATGATGTTCTGAGATTTGTGATGTTTATGAGTTTGAAGCAATTGAAATTCAAGGTCATTGCATGATTAAATAAATTTTCTTCCTTCTTGAAACTGATTTGCTTGGTAGTAGATGTTTGAATTGGTGGATTGAGCTTAATAGATGCATACCTTGTGAGATTTTGAGCCTATTGATGGATGGATTTAACATTGCACCATTCCCTTCTTTCTTGTGTGATTTTCACTCATGTTAATGTTCACTCTAGAACTTGTTTTGATTCTTTTTTAGGCTACATTTCACTTGCATGCATGAACATGATTGAGGCATTCTTTCTTGATTAGCTACTTTGGCCAAATAGCCAACCTTGCATCATTTCCCTTTGATTAACCCCCTTGAGCCTATTTGCCTATTCTTTGTCTTAGCTCATTTTATGCCTTTGTGAAAAATCATGATTTTACCTTACCTTAGGGAATGAGAGAGCATTGATTCATTTTCATTTAAGGAGCTCTTTTGCTTGTGGGCAATTAATAATTTAAGTATGGGGGTTGTGCAAATTGATGTGTAATATGCAAGGTGATTGAAAAAAAATAGAAATAAAAAAACGAAAATAAATAAATAACAATTTTTTTTAAATGAAAAATTAAAAGAAAAAGAATGAATGCAAGAAAGGTTGTGAAAACAAAAGGAAAGGAATATGTAAGAGAATATGCACTACATGAATTTTGGGGGAGACAAAAATTTCATGCTTGTTACTTGTCATTTGAGTTCCTCTCCATTGCTCTTTTATTCTCGTGGGTGCTTAACTTGCCATATCCATATTGTTTCCTTCCCTTACCTTGGCCCCATTACAATCTTGAATAAAGTCCTCTTAATTTTTGTGTGCATGTGTTTGGTAGTGGAGAAGTAGAAGATAAGCAAGCTTATGGTAGTGCAATTTTCATGGGTTGAATTGAGTGAAATACTTACCTTGCAAACACTTGAGGGTTGAGAGTGTATCTTGTGAGGGTCTATCATTCTTGATTCATGCTTTTCAATTTGAAGCTACCTTGCTTGTTGGTTTGAGTTGTGAAGAAATGTTAACTCATAAATGTTTTGATCCTTTGAACCTTTGGTTGTTCTTCTTACTTGTAAACATTTGCATTCTTGAATGTCATTGGAATTGGAGTTCTTTTTGTTGATCTCTTTTGCCCTTGTTTTGATCTTTTGTGTTTTATCTAGGAGTGCAAAAAGTTAAGTGTGGGAGAATTTGATAATCACATATTTGATTCATTAATAAACCTTTATGTTTAGTCAATTGCACTCTTTATATTCTTAATTGATTGAGTTTGGGCATGATTTGTGAGTTTGGGCTTAATTTGGGCCTAATTGAATTTTTTCAGCATTATTGGACTTTGATACTGTTTTTGTATTTTAGACATAACTTGAGTTTTAGATATCTGATAATCATGAATTTTACCTTGTAGAAAAGCTAAGAGGAAGCTCTACAACTTTAATGAAGAGCTCGAAGTCTCATTCAGATGTCTAGTGGGCCTAATTTTGCATGGCATTCAGAATACGAGTTCAGAGACCCTTTGATATTGTTTTGGTCATAACTTGAGTTATAGACCTTCAAATTGCATGGGGTTTGGGCCTAAATGTTCATAACTAACCCAACTTTGTAATTAATGGGTTTTTAATTATGTAAAGCCAAAATAGGGGTAGTTTAGGGGGTTGCAAGTCAGAAACCGAGGTACCTCTCATTTGTCATTTTTCTTTCTTCTCTCTAGAACTCTCTTCCTCCTCCTTCTCTCTAATTTTTGTTTTCTTCTTCCTTATTTTATTTTTTTGAGTTCTCCCCTTCTCATGGAGGGGTAGAGCCTTTAGATCAATCTAAGAGATTGAACATGCTTGGTTGTTAATCTTGAGATTTTATTTATAATGTTTAAGTTCATCTATTAATCAAGTTTCTCTTCTTCTTCTCTTTGTTAATTCTGGTTGCTTAATTAGAATTTTCATATGTTAATTGCTTAATTACCATGTGCAAAGAGATGAACTTAGAAATTAAACAAGGCATTGAAGGTGTTTGATGAAATGTTTAACTTGGTTGGATCTTAGTTTTTAAGTTGATTTCGGTTTTGATGAGTGCTTAACTTGTGTAATCTTAATTAATTGAAATCTAGGAGCATTTCTAGTAGGAGATCTATGATCATTGAGAGACTTCTTGATGTGGTCTAAGACCAAGGACTTGATTAATAATTAAATAGATTTTTAGTAATCAAGGATGAATTAAAATCAAGTTTGGATAATTTTCTTGGATTGGTTGCTTTCTTAATCTTGATTATTTCGAATTCTGTTTGCTTAATTTTGTTTGCTTAATTCTATTTCTTAATCTCGCTTAACCCCCCATCCCCATTTTAACTTGACTTGATCAAATTGCATTTTATAATCCTTGAGAGACGATCCGGTGTTGCTTCCTATGCTACAAGCCGTAGGCGTAACTTTGATTATAATTTTGGTGAGTTTGGCGCTCGTCATCTGTCAAGGAAAAGGAAGGTTAGTGAATTTGAAACTATTGCTCTCACTGAGGAGTGTAGTGCTATCTTGCAAAACAAACTTCCTCCCAAGCTCAAAGATTCCGGGAGCTTCACCATTCCTTGCACCATTGGAGAGAAATTTTATGGTTAGGCATTATGTGATCTAGGAGCCAGTATAAATCTCATGCCCTATTCAATATATCAAAGACTTGGTTTAGGGGAGGCAAAGCCTACATCTGTTATCTTGCAACTTGCAGATCAGACGTTGACTTATCCATGGGGTATCATTGAAGATGTGCTTGTAAAAGTGGATAAATTCATATTCCCGGCGGATTTCATTGTCCTTGATATAGAGGAAGGTAAAAAGGTCCCTCGTATCATTGGAAGATCATTCTTGGCAACTGAAAGAACTCTCATTGATGTTCAGAAATAGGAGCTCATCATGAGAGTGCAAGATCAAGAGGTAACTTTTAATATTTTCAAAGCAATGGAATTACCTCAAAATCTTGAAGAAAGCTCGTATGTAAATATGCTTAATGGGAAAAGATCTAATGTATCCTGTGCAAGAGTCCCATGTGAACCTCTTAAAGCTTCATTGATATCTACATGTGAAAGGGAAGACGAGGAACTGAGAGAGCTCACACTATTTACCTTCTCATTTGCGCGATGTTGAACTTGGTGACAAAACTACATCTCTGGGTTATCATTACAGAGAAAGTCTAGCCTAGGACTATAAACGTGGCGCTTCTTTGGAGGCAACCCAAGTTCTTTACCTTATCTTTATTTTGCTTTATTAATGTTTTTACTTTCATAGCTTAGTTATCTACCTGCTTTTGATTCTGTTGAGTTTTTGATTTCTTGAGTTATTTTGATTTTGTTAACCTTATCTTTGTGGTTTTACATCTAAGAATTAAAAAAATAATTAAAAAAATAAAAAAGAAAAAATGTGTAATGTGGAGCTGTGCAATTAATGTTGAATACTAATGTGGCTGACTTCATCTGTGATATATCTACCTTTGGTTTAATTGTTGATTCCGAGAAAGCATGCATGCCATTTGAAATTTAATTGAGCCTTAATGTTTTGTTGATATGTAAATGTATTTTCCTTTACATGATTGAGAATCTTGGAATAACAATAGTTGTGCACATCTAAAGAAGATTGTGACTTGCCCTGTTGTGATGAAGATTTAATTTCTGAAAGAATGCATGACTTTCTCTTGAGGTGAAATTCTAGGCTAAGCATGTTTAATGAAATGATTAGGGCATTCTTTGAATTGGTTGAGCTTTTTAAGCCTACCCATGTATGTATGAATATCCCTAGTACTCATTTTGAGCCTTGTGACTGTGTTTGGTTTTTATGTTTTGTTCTTTACCCATATTCACCTTACCTTTTAGCCTTTAATTGTAGTTTATCCATCATTATTTGTGTTGAGAATATATCTTGCAAATGCTTAGTTGAGTCAGAAGAAACAAGGGATAGGCATGTTTTAGAATCTAGCAGATTTGTGATTTTTAAAAAAAAAGAAGTAAGAAATTGCAAGAAAAAGTTAGAAATGATAAAAAAAAGAAAAAGAAAAGAAAAGAAAAGAAAAGTTCTTTGAGCTAATTGTGCCTTCTGATTGAAAATAAGCTTTTGTGGTTCTTCTGCTAGAAAATGTACCTTATGTGCAATGGTTGTTTGACTCATTTAGGTCGTTTGCAAGATAATGTGTCCCAATATTTGTTTTATCTTTCCCTTTATTTCTTTACCCATTATTATGGCCTTCCATTACAAGCATGAAAGACCCTCTTGATCATTAATCATGCTTGGTTCTACATTTAAGGGAATTTGAGATGGAATTGCTTAGGTATCATAATGAGTTTTCTTGGATGTGTATGATAGAGTTAGGAAAGGGTTCCTTAATCATCTTTTAAGAAATCTTTTACATAAAAATTGAAGTATGACAACATGAGCTAAAGATTAGATGGCATGTATAGTTGACATTGAATTAATTTTGAATCATTGAATATGAGATTTGACATGATGCCATATTATCATAAGCATTTAGGAATCTAAATTGTTGAGATTTGCATGAGAATATATAAATGCTTGATGTTGAGTTTGAGATGTTAAAGAAATCTTGTTTGGTTTTGCTAGGGACTACCAAAATCGTAGGTTTGGGGGTGTGATAACTCTATAAAATAGAGTTATTACACAAGCATTTTTAAGAACATTCATAGGCTAGATCCTTAAGTTTTATCTTGTTTTCAATATATATTTGACGAATTTGGTATTTGTTCACTGTTATGAGCCTATAAAGAAGAAAAAAAGGGAGCTTAAGATGAAGTGTCGTGGCTTCACAAACTAAGTGTCGCGGTTTCCATATGACTTGAGTTGAGGTACTCCTATTTATTTCACAATGGTCATCCTTCATAAACTAAGTGTCGTAGCTTCCTCAAAGGTAGTGTTGCGGCTTCCAACAATTGTAGCATCACGCTACATTTTCCAGAGAGAATGGAGCTGTGGCCTCCCATGGTTTATGTCATGGCTCCCCGTAAAGAACCATCAACGTGATTTCATTCACTTAGAGTCGCGGCTTCCAAAGTTAAGTGCCGCGGCTTCTCTTTTCGGATGGCACCACGTCTTTTTTAATCGGGGAAATTGGCTTTTAGAAGGAGAACAGTTTTTGGGGGAGAAAAAGGAAGGTTACATACAGAACAAGATTGCACAAAAGAAGAGTAATTTTGGAGAGAGACCCAAGTGTGGAGGAAGGATTGGAGAAGCTGGACACAACACCTACGTCCATCAACGCGCCTAGTTTTTTCTTTCTCTTTATTTTTCATAATGTATGTGTGGTTAATTCTAGAGATTGTTGATTTTGTAACTATGTTGTTCCAAATTTCTTTTCTAGGGTCTAATGAATCTTATTATGTAATTTGATTTGATTGTGATCTTCTTCTTACTCTTGTGATAATTTTGGTTATAATTTTCTAATTTTATGCTTAATGCGCACATTTGATTGGCCATTATTTGTGTTGTCTTGGTGAACCTAATGAACTAGAAATAAGAATTTGGATGTTAGACCTTGAAATTAGAAAATGCATGTTCAATTAAATTCAATTGTATGGATGAATTGATTTGCCAATAGGATAAAAATATACCTATTGGTCATGCATAGCAAGTGTTTGATGTTTGTTCTCAATGCATGGAATTTTGTCAATTCACATAGACATATAGTGTTTTGATTAAGTTCCATAGGTTTACAAGGCCATCGAAAGAGGTTTGTAAATGTTTAAACAAGTTGGCTAGCATAATCAGTTTATGATCAAGAGTAAAGAAAGGATTGCATGAGATCAAATAAAATAATAAGTGAAGTCAGACCCTAGATTCTCGAATCACTGTTTCTTATCTGTTTATTTTTATCTTGTTTTAAAATTGTTACTTTATTTTGTCTTATTATTTAATCACTAAAATGAATTTGATTTCTTGGAATAGAGATTAAGTGGTAATTGGTTAATAATTAACATGAATTTTTTATATAGTACTCGTGGGAACGATACTCGAATATTCACTCTTATTACTTGTCGATACATGCGCTTGCGTAGTCTTGCTAAACGGGCAACAAATTTTTGTATTACATTTTCGTATTCATTATGTAGCTAGCTGTGTTTAGATTATTCTTTGAATCTCCCTTTTACATTGAATGATTTGTACCCCTTTTTGAGTTTATATGAAAGATTTGGGTTTTGTTCTATCATATTATATGATCAACTTGTGAGTGATTTGTTGAAATCTTTTGAGCCTAGACATATGACTTTAGGTTTTAGATCATTTGTATGGTAGATGTACGTTTGACTTCATTCCAATGGCGGAATAGGTTGATTCGTTAATAGGATAAACATATACTTATTAGTCGTGCATAGTCTTAGTAAGATTCGTTCTTAAAGCTTGTTGTTTGCTCTGGTTCTCATGGACTCATAGTGAACTAAATAAGTAGCATAGGGTTAATCGTCCTAGATATAGGTTTTTAACTAGGTTAGTTTCTTAGGCTAACCTAATCTGATCGTTTGTATGTTCAAAGAAGACTGCATGTTTTCAGTTGAAATAGAAGGTGAAAAAAGATTCTCTAGGTTCTTAATCTATCTTTGCTTTTCTTTATATCTTGAAATTTATCTATGAAACCCTTTTTTTCTCAATTTATGTTTGCTTGAATAGAATTAATTAAGCTGTAAATTATTATTTAGCTTTAAAAATTACCATAGTCACTGTGGAGACGATCCTACTCATCATTTTTATAACTTGCGTGACCCGTGCACTTGCGGTTAGCAAAAGAGCAGTTGGTTTCCGACGATCAGCACAGACCAAGTCACCAAGATAGGTGCAAGTCTTAAAGAGTTCGAGAGGATCCAACTTGTAGAACTCTTGCAGAAAAATAAGAATCTTTTCACATGGACATCCTTTGATATGCTTGAGCTTGACCCTGCTTTCATTTGCCATCGTTTATCTATTAAACGGGATGTGAAGCCGGTCTCCTAGAAGAAAAGAAAAGTAGGCCCCGAGAAGCAACAGATTATTGAGGAGCAAGTTAAAGAATTACTAAATACCAGCTTTATCAGAGAGATCTCGCATACCACATGGCTCTTAAATGTTGTCCTGGTAAAAAAGTCAAACAGGAACTAAAGGATGTGTGTGGACTACAACGACCTGAACAAGGCATGTCCTAAAGATCCACGCCCCTTCCTAAACGTTGACAAACTGGTTGACAACTTCTCTGGCTTCCATCCGCTGTCTTTCATGGATGCTTACTTCGGGTACAATCATATTCCAATATACCCCAGAGATGAAGGAAAAACTGCTTTCATTACTGAAAGGGCGAGTTATTGCTACAAAGTAATGTCTTTCGGGTTAAAAAATGTCGGAGCCACTTACTAGAGAATAATGAACAGGGTCTTCAAAGGGCAGATAGGAAGAATACTAGAGGTCTACATTAACAATATGATAGTCAAGACCCCATCGTGAGGATCACATATCTCACACCTTGAAGAAGTATTTGCGTAACTAAGAAAGCACAACATGAGGCTTAATCTAGAGAAATGCGCATTCGGGATCCAGGCTGGCAAGTTTTTAGGGTTCATGCTGACTCATCGAGGAATCGAGGCAAACCCCAACAAGTGTAAGGTAGTACTTGACATGAATAGTTCCCAAAGCATGAAAGAAGTACAACAGTTAACTAGACAGATCGCGACTCTCTCTCAATTCCTGGCCAAAATCGCTCACAAATCCCTTCCACTGTAAAAAGGGACAGGATTCAAGTGAACGCAGGAATGTGAGGACGCTTTCATATCTTTGAAGAATACGTTGTCATCCCCTCCCATCCTCACGAGGCCAAACTCAGGCGAAACACTTTACATGTACCTCTCTGTCCATGAGGAGGCTATGAGTTCAGTACTTGTCAAGGAAACAGTAAAAGGCCAGAAGCCAGTTTATTTTGTGAGCAAGGTGCTATAAGGCCCGAAGCTCCGATATCAAAAAATATAGAAGGTCATTTTTGCACTCATTATCACAGCCAGAAAACTAAGACAATACTTCCAGTGCCATCTAGTGGTGGTAAGGACAGATCAACCCATTCGACAGATACTGCAAAAGCCAGACTTAGCAGGAAGGATGATTGCTTAGTCCATCGAGCTTTTTGAGTTTGGGATTGCCTAAGAACCTAGAATAGCCATCAAGGAGCAGGCACTCTCAGACTTCGTAGCTGAACTCACTTTAGACCCCAGTGATACCGAGGAAGTATCTTGGACTGTGTTCGTTGATGGGTCCTCAAACCCAAAGGGAAGTGGTGTCGGGGTAATCTTGGAGAACTCCGAGGGGTGAATGTCGAGAACTCCCTTAGGTTCGAATTCCCCACCTCGAACAACCAGGCAGAATATGAAGCGTGCATTACTGGACTGGTAATGGCTCGAGACTTGGGAGCCACAAATATCAGACTTTATAGTGACTCCCAGCTCGTGACCTCTCAGATCCGAGGTGACTATCAGGCCAAAGAGCCCCTCCTGTAGAAATATCTAGCCAAGGTACAAGAACTCCTCATGGGTTTCCAAATGGTAAAGGTGAAGCACATACCTCGGGAGCAAAATTTTAGGGTCGATCTCCTATCCAAGTTGGCCTACACTAAGAGTCCAGGCAACAATCGTTCGGTGATCCAGGAAACCCTCCCACAACCCCCATAGTTAACACGTCTGGCTTCCAGGTTGAAATGTAAGAGCCTACTTAGATCACACCATTGATGGGATACTTACAGTCTGTTCATCCCTTTATTAGGCCACAAGTGCACGGGTCATATAAGTAATACAGATACAAAGTATAAGTTCGTTCCTATGAGGATAAATAGCTTCCATTACTAAATAACAACCAATAGCTTAGCTAAATTCTATTCAAGAACATATAAAATAAGAGAAATACATAGAAACTAAATCTAAAGTCTACAAAGCAATAAAGATAATGGTTTAGAGATTTAGGAAATCCTTTTTCACCTTCTACTTCAACTAATGACATACAATCCTTATAAGCAACATTAATGATTAGTTAGGTTAGCTTGAGAATCTGATTTAGTCAAAAGCCTATGTCTAGGTCGATCAACCCTGGTGTCATTTACCTAATCCAATATGTTTCCATAAGAACTAGTGTAAACTCCACTAATGAACGATTTATTCTCAAACACCCACTATGCATGGCTAAAAAGTATATTTCTATCCAGTTAGCAAATTAACTCATCTAAGCCAATTGAACTCATCGAACATGCATCAACCATACGTATGATCTAAAATCCAAATTCCTATGTCTAGGTTCATCAGATTTCAATAAATCATTCAAAAGCTTATCAAACCTTCAAAAGCATTAAGAATCATATGATTGAACAAAGCTAAACATTAATATATACTCAAAAGATAACATAAACATCAATATTCATAGAAAGAATTCAAAGTATCGCTAAATACAGCTCAGCTAATCCATGAACATGAAATTACAGTACAAAAACCAGGCTCAAAAGATAGGGAAGAAAAGAGAAACAAAGGGAGAAAAGGAAGGAAGTCATAGATATCATCTTTAAAGCTTGAAAATCTTTCCATGAAGAAGATGACCTCCAACCAGGCCTCTATAGGCCTCCAATCAGCCTAGAAATGAAGTTCCAGCTGCAGCCTTTCTAAAACCTAAAAAACCCTCTCTGACACTTTTTATAAAATCTGTTAAAAATCTATTTATAAGCTCAGGAAACAGAGTCACGCCGTGACATTCAACTTCTCACGCCGCAGCGCGTTTCATTTAGGTCACCACGCCGCAGCATTAACATGTCTGCGCCGCGGTGTTCAATTTGCGTAGCTCTCTGACTTTGATGCAAGGGATGCACTATGCCGCGACATTGATATGCCACGTCGCGGTGTGAGATGTTGAGTTGCACATTTGGCTTTCTCTTCCAGTTTCAGCATAATTACTCTATATATCAGCTTGTTTGGAGCCATTCCTATGATAGAGAAATCACCAAATAAATAAGAGTTACAAATCCACTTAATCAATCAAATAATATGCACAGTTTGCTCAATATCATATAGGAAAGATATCAGAATTGAATATAAGAAATATAAGTACAAAACCTTCCAAATATGCATAACAACAAGGACTTAAGCAATTAATGAAACACAGATATGAGGCACAAATAATGACACATTTTGGATTTATCACAGTCTGGTAGCCTCCCCGAGGACCTGAAGGAAGTTTCCAAATTAAAGAAAGTTATGGTCAAATATACCATCTATGACGGACAGCTATACCGGCATAGATTTTCTCTACCCCTCCTAAAATGCCTTATGCCGAAAGAAGTCGAGTATGTCTTGACTGAAGTTCACAAAAAAAGTTATGGATACCATTTAGGAGGCAAAGCCATAGCGTTGAAGAGACTCAGGGTGGGCTACTATTGGCCTACGATGGAAGTAAACTCTCATGCGCACGTCCAAGCATGCGACAAATGCCAACGATACTCCGACCATTATCATGCTTCGCCAGAGGAATTATCCACAACGTCTATACTTTGACCATTCTACTAATGGGGTATGGACATCCTGGGTCCGTTTCCTCAAGTGCCCGGGCAGCTTAAGTTTTTGGTAGTGGTTGTGGACTACTTCACTAAGTGGATTGAGGCGGAGCCCCTAGTCACCATTAATTCAGCCCGAATTTAGAAATTCACTTGGCGTCATATCATTATCAGGTTCGGAGTGTTACGGATAATGGGACGCAATTGAAAGACAAGGGATTCGAAGAACTGCTTTCTGGACTTAAGATAAAACATCATTGTAGCACTATGAAAAACCCTCATACAAATGGGTAAGCTGAAATAGTAAACCATATTATCATCAGGGGGTTAAAAAGAAGACTAGACGAAGCCAAAGGAAACTGGGTCGAGCAGTTGGACCACGTCTTGTGGGCCTACCAAGCCACTCCTCATTCCATAACAGGTGAAACTCTTTTCAAGCTAACCTTTGGATGAGAAACCATGATCCCGGTGGAGATAAGAGAACCAAGCTGGCATCTTCAGAACTTCTCATCTGATAATAACCCTAGCTTGATCAGGGAAGACTTGGATCAGTTTAAAGAAAAAAGTCGCGTCGCTAATATACGCGATGTCGTAATTAAGCAGAGAACTGCAACTTGGTATAACCTAAAGGTCATCCCCAGAAGGTTCCAGCCAGGTGACCTAGTACTCTGCAGGGCTGACATCGGTAGAAGGAATACCTCCCACAAGAAACTAGCCCCTAATTGGGAAGGCCTTTATCGCATCGTGATCAGCACCGGCAAAGGAGCTTACACTTTAGAGACATTAATAGGCAAGCCGTTGAAGAACTATTAGAATGCAGATAAAGTTAGAAACTACTACAACTAAGCGCCTTCTAAGGCCTAGTCTCCTAGTTTACTTCACGTTTGATCTGCCCCGATTGTTATGGGAGCATATTGTATGGACCTTAGTCTTTTTATTTACTCAATAAAACAAGCATTGCAGTTTTGATACATGATTACACTAAAGCTTTCAAAGGCCTCCAAAGGCTATTATGACATCCCAAGTCTGTATGGTACCCATTGCGAGTAGTCTTATGTTAAACAGGTCGTGCAAGGGAAAATTCTTATCTCAAGAAAAATTCTGGTACCAAACCGTAAGCATTAAGGAAGACATCTCAGTGCCACTTCTGGCCTTCAAGGCTTCAAGGACTGCCAGCGCATTCCCATCTTGAGACATCTCAGCCAAGCTTTCTACAAAATCAACATAGGCAATTAGAGTCATATAACGGCAAAAGAAAAGTAAATAAACACGTACAACGACCTATACTACCTAGCACGACTCAAAGCTCCTTATCGTTCAGGACATCTAATATATCTTTAGGCCAGATTTTGTCGACCTTGTCAACCCACATTTCAAAGAAATTGACACATTCAATCTCTTCGCCGTTCAGATAACCTACTTCATTCTTAAACGATTGAATGAGGATGCTCCACGCCGTTGGATTCCAGTATAGACTAAATATTGGCTCCCTATCACTCCCCAACCAGAAAAGACGAGTACCGCCGACCGCCATCAACTTAAAATTTTTTTCTTTAAAGTCCTTGTAACTCTCCAAGTACGGAAAGAAGACAGTTCTTCCTTGCCGTGACTAGACCAAAAGCTAGGATTGTTGATAAATGCAGGCACCGTGAACAGAATATAGAGCGTAGAAATAGAAAAATACCCCATCCGAGCAGCGCAACCCCATCAGTTGGCATATCCTTTCAAAGGCCATAATGTTTGCCCAACCATTAGGATGAATCTAGGAAGGGGCGGCATGAAGAGTCCGGAGGATGGCAATAAGGAAGCCGTTGAAAGGAAGCCGGAGTCTGAACCTTGTAAAGAAGTCCTCATACAGGTACATGAAATGCTCCCCTGCTTGCCGGGTCGAGCACACATGTTCGTTCCTCGGGGACAAAATCAGGAATTCGTGATCCCTTTCACCCCCATTAGTTAACTATAGGAAATCCTTCAATTTATCTAACTCCGCCCTGGATTCATAGCAGGATATCTGGTCAAAAGCATCATCTACGACTTTGGGATAGGACAACTCCGTGCCCCGGCGAATACGAACCGCCTCCAAAATAGCGTCTTCACTCTTTGATTCTCGAGCTTCTGGGACTGGGGTAGGGATCTTCTATCCTTACTGCTCTCCTTCTAGCCATTCGAATTCTTAGAAGATACACACAGAGGCCTAGGGTCAGAACTAGTTCAAGTTCAAAAATCCAAACATGGCAATGGACGAACAGAGAAGACTAATAGTACCCACACACTGGCCTCTGCACCCACCAAGGCTAAAGCCTCGAAGGGACACCTCCGCCACACGCAGTGCGATGAAGGAGGTGCTTTATATGGCAACACTGTTGAAAGAATGAGAAACAACATTCCCACCCTCGTTCACAGAGAGGAAAGATGAGGACACTTCATCAAGAAAGTGCGCAACCACTAACCAAACATGAACAAACTAAGATAGAGTCAAAGGGAAAGGAATACCTTGAAGAATGGAAACGAAAATGGAGGAAATCAAGCTTTCGAAACTCTGTTTCTTATCAGAACCACCCTCCGCCATCGTAAAACTCGTCAAAAATCTCCTCAAGCCACCAGTTTGCAGTGGAAAATAGCAAAATGAAACACGAAAAGGCTAGAACCCTATTTATAGGGGGAACAATTATGGGGCAATTCCGTCCGAGCAGTCCGAATTTGAAAAGATACTCATCATGGCGCGCGGAGTACTATGCACATCAACTCAACCTGAACGTGTCACGTGGCCTTCAAAGCTATCAGGGCAGCTGAGAGGACTGTTACCCAGTAGACCAAGAGACACGCAACCTCAGAATACTAGAGTACGAAAATATCATTTGGACTCCGGTCAAAACTGAGGTATTTAATCAACGAGGAAAAGTCCGTTAGAGAACCAAACACCCCAGAAAAGCCCTGCAGAGTACGAAGACCCCGAAGTCAAGTATTTAAACTTGGCACTTCGTCAACCTTGTCTATGTACCAAGCTGGGGGCAACTTAGCATATTGCATAAAGATGAGCGTTAGACTCACCCCAACACAAGATAAATATCGCGGCTTGCAGAAGAAATAAAAGAGAAGTAATATGAAAATTTAATTCAAGTTAGAAATTTTTATTCATTATTCTCATTACATACATCATCATCAATACAAAAGGGAAAAGAAAACATTAAAACATGGAATCTATAAGAAAAAAGCAACCACCAAAGAGCCCGGAGGAAGGAGCAAGCATCATCACCAGCATTCTGGATCATGTCATATATGCATTTCCTCTAGAACCAACACCTGTCTCTTCCCTGTAAAGCGGTATCTTGAAAAAGTATATTGACTTTGAAGAACTGTGACAAAACTAGAACAGAGCACTGCTGCCAGATTTTGAATTTTCTGCCATATTCTTCTTCACTGCCTCCTCTACCATAATAATAAAGACTGGGGTGCACTCTCCTTTGTTGGACGGGGCACAATTTTTCATGAGGAGATCATTCCACCGGAACCCTAGCCAGTTTCATGATCACCCCGAGCTGCCTCAAATCAAGAGCAGTCCTAATAGTTCCCCTTGCATATCTAAATGCTCTTAGGAGATTTACCAAGAAGGAGAATGACTTGGGGCTCTATTTCTCTAATTACCTCCGTCCAACATGACAAGTATCACAAACCTCTCCGACGACAGTGCGTAGATCAAATGCACCCTTGTACGCTAGGAGAGTGAGATATATGCCATTAATACGCTAAGAACAAGAGATATCTAGTAGAAGAACTGTTTACGAAGATCATGATAAATTTTCATAAACTTGGGGAAGAACAGGAAGAAAACCTCAATGAAAGGTAAAGCTCTCCAAGAATGCGCAGAGAAGAAAGGAGAAACCATTTTCTCAGAGCAATGTCACTTCTAGATAGAAACACAGAAGGGAATGCCAATGTCAAACACAAACATTCCTTATTTATAAAAGGAATTGAGCATTCTGATTGGTTCCAAGGAAGGAGAACCTGTCAAATCATAAAATTTGCATTTAATGCTCTTTATCTCCTATTGGTTGCGAGAGCAACAGGTGGTTAGGAAACAACATGAAGCTGACGTCCTCCATTAAAGGATCCTTAATTCCCAAGAAAGTCAAAGCAATAGTTTCCAAGGAGCCCAACTCACAAAGGATGCTACTAAAGAAGAGAAGACCTCGTGAATCATCCACGAGGGCAACTAAAACTAAACATTGGATTAAGGAACGAAAAAGCTAGCAAGGACCCATCGTGGTTTCCAACCACATTCCAACCCTGGAAGGTTTTTTACACCTAACCCCGGCATCAATGTGAGATCATGAAACCTGGCATCAAAGCTAGAGCTTAGCCTACCACATGCCCAACGACCCCAATAAAACTTATACATTGACACTTAAGTTCTAAGCGCTAAGCTAGAGGCAACTGTTTTGGATCGTAATCCGGGATCCCATCCAATAGGGTCAACTTGACACGCGTACCATCGAATCCCACCATAAACACCCTGGCCAAGACCTTACGGCCTCGAAATACAGCATTGGATTATAATGATCATTGGATCTATGCAGATACGTATAACTGCCAATCATGATCTTACGAGATTATAGGATCCATAACTACCTCTAATAGTGGATAATCACCATATCTACATTCCTATATTATAGGGATGCTCTCTAGTGATAAACGAAAGACAATCATTAATAGGATACTAATCCTAAATACTTGTATTTAATACTGATCTCATTACGATTCCTATCACGCTCTATATATACCAAGCTAAGTCAACCTAATCAGGTATCTGCTATCTAATTGCATAAACCCTACTTGTGCACTACCTGACTTGAGCGTTGGAGTCCCTTTGCAAGTACCTACCCCCTAATTCAATATGCTTGGCAGCAACTATGCAAGGAGGAAACCACCATATACGTGCCTATCTCAGCTATGCAATGGTAGATCGGCAATCAGTGGGGTCTCTAGCCCAATCAGCATCAAAATAAGCCTAGAGAACCAAGGAAGAGTTGACTGAGAAATGAAGCTCATGAAACAGTGCTCCCTTTATATATCGAATAATATGTAGAACAACAACATAATGAGTAGTATGTGTAGCAAACATAAACTGGTTGACTAGATGAACAACATATGAAATGTCTGGACGAGTAATAGTAAGATAAATCAAGTTTCCAACCAACTATCGATAGAGAGTAGGATCATCAAGTGTAGTACCATCCAAATGTGTAAACCTAATATTAGGTTCTAAAGGAGTAGGCTCAGTGCGACTGTTTGAGAGACCAACTCGAGAAATAAGATCTGAAACATATTTAACTTGGGATAAATAAATATCATCAACAGAGGAAAGAACCTCAAGACCTAGAAAATAATTGAGAGGACCAAGATCCTTCATCTCAAAATTGCGGCTCAAATATGCTTTAAGATCAGTAATACTAGAAGTATCATAACCTGTAATAATCATGTCATCAACATAAAGAAGTAGTAACACAGTGCTACTATTAGTCTTACGAATGAAGAGCGTTGAATCATAAGAACTAGAGGAATATCCAAGTTGACAGATGGTGGAGCTGAACTTTGCAAACCAGACTCGAGGAGCTTGTTTAAGACCATATAAGGCTTTGCGAAGAAGACAGACCTTGTTAGGTGGGCAAGAGTAACCCGATGGTGGTCGCATATACACTTCCTCTTCTAAGTCACCATTCAAAAAGACATTCTTTACATCTATCTTATTAAAGGTCATATTACGAGCAGCAACAGTAGCAAAAAGAATGTGAACTGAAGTAAGATGAGCAACTGGAGTAAATGTTTCTTCATAATCAATCTCATACTTCTAAGTAAAACCTTTGGCCACCAAGCAGGCCTTGTAACCAATCAGATTGAGTTTTAATCTTGTAAACCTATTTATATCCAACAACAGCTTTATCAGAAAGAAGATCAACCATTTCCCAAGTACCATTATTCCCCAAAGTCTGTAATTCTTCACTCATAGCTTGTTGTCAATGAGGATCAGTGGTTGTCTCTGAATATGTCTGCAATTCTTGAAGTTGAAGCATAGTAGCAAAACAATGATAATCATGAAGGTAAGTATGAAGGTTTCTTACTTGAGAAGGACAAATGATAATGTCAGATGCATAATCAACAGTCGGGATAGTGTCAGTAGAATGATTCGAAACTTCAGACGATAATGAAAGCTCACTGGGAGAAAAGGAATCTGAAGATAGAGAACTTGTCTCAAACACATCTGAAGACTCTGTATCAAAATCATGTGGAAAAAGGTTAATAGATTGTGTGGTGAACAAGGAGGTAGAAGTGGAAGGAATAGACTTGAACTGAGACAATGTGGAGAATAAAGTATCTTTCTAAAATACAACATGACAAGAAATACTAATGTGTTGAGAGACTGGATCCCAGCAGCGATACCCTTTGTGTTCAGTAGCATAACCAAGGAAGCAACAAAGATGGACACGGGGTTCAAGCTTGGTGTGTTCATGGAGTTGAAGAAGAACAAAACATGCACAATAAAAAACTTTGAGAGAACTGTAGTTTAGAGGTCTCAAGTGAAGACGTTCATAAGGAGATACATTACCAAGAACAAAAGAAGGAAGATGATTGATAACATAAATAACAGTAAGAACAGTTTCACCCCATATACGTTCAGGATAATAAGAGGAAATGAGCATAGCTCGAACAGAGTCAAGAATGCGTCGATGCTTTCTTTCAGCACAACCATTTTACTGAGATGTACTAAGACATGAAAACTCAAAAAGGGTTCCCTGTTCAGTAAGAAAAGTTAGTAGTTTTGAATCATGATATTTTGAGGTATTATCACGACAAAAAACTTTATTTGTCTTTGAAAAATGAGTTTTAATCATAGTGACAAAGGTAATATAAATTTAAGGAAGCTCAAAACGATTTTTCATTAAATATATCCAGGTGAAACGTGAATAGTCATCAATAAAAATCACAAAATATCGACAACCCCCCAAAGTGAGTGTAGGAGCTAGACTCCAAACATCAGAATGAACAAGATCAAAGGAAGAATAGAAATAGAAGTACTTTTATTAAAAGATAAAGCAGATTGTTTAGCTATTTGACAATACGTACATTGCAAGGACTCTTTTTCTTTAACAGATCCTAAGACACCCTGAGAAATAGGATGACATAATTTACTAAAAGAACTGTGACCAAGACGTTTATACTACAGCTAAAGAGAAAAAGTAGTAGAAGCAGCACAAATAATTGATACAAGAGGCGAAGGAATATGGAGGTCAATGAACTTAAACAATCATCTAACTTTATAAGTATTCTTAATGATCTGCCCCATCCGTGGATCCTGCACATAACAACTAGCTGAAGAAAAGGTAAGTATATAACCAAGGCCACACAATTGGCTAACAGAGATGAGATTAAAGTTTAATTTAGGAATAAGGTAAGTGTCTGATAGAGTAAGGATAAGTAGGGAGATAGGACCCTCATGATTTACTTTCATAAGAGACTCATCAGCTATATGAATAGAAATAATGGTATTTTTAGAAGAAAGAGAAGATAATGCATAAGAAGAAGAAGTCATGTGATTACAACATTGAGAATCAAAATACCAACGATTATTACATAGGGTAGTGGCTAAAGCAGTAGGAGTATTACCAGAATAAGAAAGGACTTGCTTAAGAAGAGACACAAGATCAATAGTAGAAAGAGAGATCTAGAAATCTGAGGCATCGTCGGTAATTGCAGCTGCAATTACAGGCTTGGAGGAGGAACTAGTATAAGGTTGAAACTTTCTATAATCAGACCTTTGTGGACGAGTAGAGTTTTGTGATCGACTAAGGCAATTAAGAGGAATATGACCCTTCTTCTGACAAATGTGACACCCTATGGTGGGACATTTAGCAAAAATATGATCAGGTTTGCAGCAACGACCACATAATGTACCTTTCTGATGAGTAACTGCAAAAGCTAAATCTACTTCAGATCTAAGAAAATCCAATCTAGTTTTCTTCTGATTTCAGACGAGGAAGTGCATCTTCAAGTGTGGGCAGGGGATTCTGATGTAGTATGGAAGCTCAAACAGGCTCACAATCATCAGTGAGAGTCATTAGAAACTAGATGAGCCTGGTGGAATCACAGTACTCCTCATATAGTTTGACATCACTTTTTGTGTTTCAAGGTTGACTCACACAAAATCAATTGATCCCAAATATCTTTCATCCGAGCCAGGAACTCATATACAACATGGCCGAGTTCTTGTTTCAGATTGTTGAGTTCCTTCAGCAACTGATATTGATGAGATAAATCAAAAATTGTATATCTATTTTTAAGATGATCCCATACCTCTTTGGGCTTTGGCAGTGTCAATGCATCTAAACTGTAGATGAATGCTGGAAGTGGAAGTGTTTCGAAACCAAGTGATAATCTGATGATTTTTGCTATCCTAATCTTCTAATTTTTCAACATATTTTTCATCAGTGTCATCTTCATCTTTGACAAGATAAGTAATATTACCTGTGACATATCATCAAAGTTTTTCGGCCTTTCACAAGGCCACACATGGCCTCAACCCAGTGGGTGTAGTTTGAATCATTGAGAACAACTAGAATGAACTGAGTAACATCAAACTTTTTCATAATAATAGAAAAGAATAACAACAAAAAAAATATACTTTCAGAGCTGAATTGACAAAAAAAATTAAAAAATAAAAAGATCTCACAAAAAAAATTTAAAAATGATTTGGTATCACATCAGCAATCCCAAGCAATAGAACCAAAAATATCAACAAAAGGAGCAAAATAGTCACGTGGATGTGCAACAAACAACACACGAAAAACGAGATAGCAGATGATGCATGATATATGGATAAAATACACACATCTTGTGTTTGATTTGGTGTGGATTTATGTATGCTTTGATTGATTTACATTGGAATTTATGTCACATTTAATCTAATTATCCTTGTTATCTCATGATTGGTTTTCTCTATGTTTTTAGGTCCAAAATAGATGTTTTAACATGATTCTATGAAGTTTTGGATGGATCCTTTGCAATGAAGTTGAGCTCAGAATTTATATGGCTGAATTCGCAGAGTTTTTGACCTTTGTGCAATAAAATGAGCATAACTTGAGTTACAGAGGTCGAAACGAGACGAATTAGGTGTCCTTGGAAAGCTAAGAAAAAGATCTACAACTTTCATGAAGGCTTCGTTGTGAAATTCCAAGAGACACGGTCGTGCCTCCCTCAAAATTGGAATTTCACATCCTAGATCCCCACACGCCGTGTCTAACTCATTTGAAGCTTTTGAGTTGGAGGCATGACCATGTCTAAATGAGGCACGACCGTTCCTCACTGCAAAACTTCTAAAACGCATTTTGACAAATTGGACGTGTTTTTTGACAGATTTGGAGACTTTGTCTAATAGGCACAGTCGTGCCTAAGGGAGGCACGGTCGTGCCTGTACTTTTTGCGTGAGAAAACATTCAAAACTCATCAAATTGAATATTTAGAGGCATTGGGAGCCTCTAGGACCGAGACAACTCCATTGGAGGTCATTTTTGAGACCCCTTTGAGCAGAGAAACTAGGAAAAACTTGAGAGGAAAGAGGATTGAAGGCTAGATCAAGGTAAGACCAAGAACAAGATCAACCATTGAGTTCTCTACTTCATCTTTTTCATTTGCTTTGGAATTATGGTTGTATCTTTCCTTTTTTATCTTGTTTATGCTGTAATGGCCATGAGTGGCTAAACTCTTTTCTAGGATTAGGATGAAACTCTCTATTTTCCTATTATGAATTGTTGATTTGATTCTCTGTTAAAGAAATTATTGTTCTTGATTCATTCTTGGTATGCTTAATGCTTATGGTATGTTGCGCACCATATTTACATGATTTTAGGCTTCAGATGAAGAATCGAAAGATAAAATCTAATTACTTGATAATCCAAGAATTGAACTTAGGAATTAATGCCTAGACATATGGTTAAGTCCTTCGAGGGTAAAACGATTGTCAAAAATCTTAATGGGTTAGAACTTGGAATAAATGCCATGAGAATGAGATTAGTGAAGTTTTAGCACGTTTTTAGTGCCAAGAAATTGGGCTTTAAATAATTAAGGACAAATCGCCTTCAAAAACATAATTAAACATTGATAGAGAAAGAATCACAATTTATCATAGGAGATAGTGTAGTGGATTCTGAGTCTTAGAGCTTTAAATCCTTGTTGAATCTCATTTTTTCTAGTTTTTATTGCTTACTTAGTTGTTTAATTCCTCGCATTAATTTCAATATAACTTCCACCATTGTTTTTATACGCTTGAACAATCGAAATAACCGTAAGAGTTAGTAATTAACTAATCCTCGTAGGAACGATATTTATTTACTACTTGTATGATCCATGCGCTTGCGGAAAAATCGACAACAAATTTTTGTCGCTGTTGCCGGGGATCGTGTTGATATTAACACGAGCGGCAAATTTGGTTGATTTAAGCAATTTTTATTTTATTTTTCTATTTTCTCTATCTTGTTTTATTTTTATTTTAAATTTCTCTCATTTTTCTTTTTTTTTTTAATATTCAGGTGTTGTATTTCTCTTATGCGTAGGACGAGGAGTCAAAGAGATCTTATTATCAAAGTTGATCTTGAGATCGAGAGGACGCTTCGTAATATTCAAAAAGAAAGAAAAACATAAGGTTTTGAGATAGACAACATGGCAGATAACGCTAATCAAGACGCCAATGTAGAGCGAAGTCTGAGGGATTATGGAGCTCCCAGTGCTAACGCTCATCAATCTTCCATTGTTAGGCCACAGGTAGAGGCTAACAACTTTGAATTAAAAACATCATTGATCCAGATGGTTCAACAGTTGCATTTCGGTGGGTCACCAACTGAAGACCTAAATCAGCACTTGGATGAGTTCTTAGAATTATATGACACTATCAAGATCAATGGGGTTTCAACGGATGTTATACGGATCAGACTTTTTCCTTTTTCTCTTAGGGGGAAAGCCAAGAAATGGATTCATTCAGAGGCCCCTAATTCACTCACCACCTGGAACTTGATGGAGCAGGCCTTCTTAGACAAATATTACTCGATTGGAAAGACAATCAAGCTCTGCCAGGACATCACTACCTTTTCTCAAAAGGAAGATGAATCTCTTTATGAAGCATGGGAGAGGTATAATGATCTTATTCTTCAGTATCCACATTATGGCCTACAGGATTTTGTTGTCATCTAAACGTTCTATGCAGGGTTGTCTTTCTCTACAAAGGGAGCTCTTGATGCCGCAGCGGGTGGTGCTTTGATGGCCAAGACTCCAACAGAAGCAAGGGGTTTGATCAATGAAGTGGCATCGAATATTTATTTATGGCCAAATAAGAGATCTTCTTCGAAGAAGCAGGCTGGAATGATAGAGCTTGATGCCATTACCATGCTGAATGCCAAATTCGATGCTTTGACTAAGTCACTTGAGAAGTTGAATGTCAATGTCGTTGCCACCCCTTCTACGACTTGTGACACATGTGGAGGAGGGCATTTGACTTCAGAATGCAACTCAGTGAAAATGTATTCTCAAGACCAGTCTATGGGCCAAGTGAATTACGTCCAAAATGGCAATTTCAAGGTTTAGGGGAATTCTTTTTCCAATTCATATAACCCCAGCTGGAGAAACTACCCAAATCTCTCATATGGCAATCAACAACACAATGGTGGCACATCTGAATTCCAACAAGCTCAACAATCTTCTCAAGGTGCAAAGTCCAATTTAGAAACTCTCATGGAGAACTTCATAGTCACTCAAAAAGAGCATAATAATTCCATACAAGCTCAAGTGCAGCAACATGGGGAGTCCATCAAGCATATTCATACTCGCATTGATCAAATGGCAACTCATTCTAAGATGCTTGAAACTCAGATAGCCCAACAAGTAAGCTTGTTCAATATGGTTCGAGGGAGAATCCTAAGTCAACCGAAGACTAACCTAAGGGAGCAAGCGAATGCAATTTTCTTGAGAAGTGGCAAACAAGTTAAAAGCCCCACAAAGGAAGACAAGCCTGAAGATGAGGAAACCCTAGAAAAGGAAGAGAAGCAAAAGAAGAGCGAGACCAAGAAAAAAGAAGAAGATAGCATTAAAAAGTATGTTCTTCCACCAGTATATGTTCCACATTTGCCCTTCCCTCAAAAATTTCAAAGGGCTAATCTTGATGAGCAATTTGGAAAGTTCTTGGAGGTTCTTAAAAAGCTATATATAAACATTCCTTTTACGGAAGTGCTCTCTCAAATGCCCACCTATGCAAAATTCTTGAAAGAGATCCTCTCTAATAAAAGGAAGCTTGAGGAATATGAAACTGTTGCTTTGACTGAAGAATGTAGTGCACTCATTCAGAACAAGCTTCCTCCTAAACTTAAGGCTCCGGGCAGCTTCTCTATTCCGTGCTCAATTAGGGACATGCAAATTAATAAGGCTTTATGTGACCTTGGGGCAAGTGTGAGTTTGATGCCCCTTTCCCTTTGCAAGAAACTTAATATTAGGGAGCTCAAACTGACCATCATCTTTCTTCAACTGGCTGATAGGTCAATCAAAAGTCCTGTTGGCATACTAGAGAATGTCCCCTTGAAGGTTAGTAAGTTTTAAATGCTAGTGGATTTTGTTGTGCTTGACATGGAAGCAGATGCTAAAATGTCGATCATACTTGGGCGACCATTCCTTGCCACTGGAAGGGCAATCATTGATGTCCACGAAGGGAAATTAACTTTGCGATTGAATAATGAGGAAGTAATATTTGATGTTTTTAATTCTAAAAATAATTCTAATTCCTTTGATTCATGTAATCGCATTGATGCTACTGTGTGGATAGTGTTATGCTTTTAAATGTGCAGGAATCAATAACTGATGTTGTGCTAGAAAAGACCTTGCCTAAAGTTGCCACAAATTTTGAGGAGGCCAACCTCTACAAGAAAGGAACAAAGAAGCATAATGACAAATGCATCTAGAAGCGTGAATTTAAACTCGGGGATAAAGTTCTTGTTGATAACTCGCTTCTATGTTTCTGTCCTAGTAAGTTATGGTCAAAATGGTCAAGACCATATAAAATTATTCGAGTCTTATCCTACGGTGTGCTTGAGGTGAAGAAAGAATATCATAAGCCATTCATGATAAATGGCCAAAGAATGAAACATCTTGGAGAAAGAGTGGGGACTGAGCACCACTCCATAGACATCACCTGAGCACAGAAACCAGACCAGGGTCAAGCTAAAGACCTTAAATTAGCGCTTCACAGGAGGTAACCTATGTTTCTGCCTATTTTCATACTTTCCTTTTGGTTCATTTTTTCCTAGTATTTACACTTAGTTTTCTGGTCATTTCTTTGTTTTTCAGCTTCCAGAAGCTTTAAGGGAGTTAGACATGGTCGTGTCTAATTTCAGGAAAGCTTTTGTGTGATCTCTGGCAAGAGACACGACCGTGTCCCATTCCAAAAAAAAACTTTTTTTTTCTTTTCTCCTTTATTTTTTATTATGATTTTAACTTTTTATTATTTATTTTATTGATTAACATTCTTCTGTTTTTGTTTTGTAGTTGGCTAATGTTGAGTCGGCTTAAATGCCTCTCGGAGTTTGGAACCTTTGGAGGGGGATGTATATAGTTGTCGGCCACCAAAAAAGATTTTTTCTTTTCTTTCATGTAGTTTCCTTATTTTCACATTTAATTCTTGCATTTTGCTTTTCAGTTTTTGCTTTGTTTTTCTTGTGCAGTTTTAGATCCTATTTCGCCGCTCTTGTAGACCAAATGTTCGAACTCGCCTCTTTCTCCCTCCCATCCCCACAACCTTTATAATCTTGAGTTCACACTTTCAAGAAAGTTTCATTGTCCTTTGTTCTGTTACTTTTGTTATTTAAATATTGAGGGCAATGTTTCTTTCAAGTGTGGGAGGGATCGTTGAACACTTGTTTATTGCATTGAATCTTGCGGGGATTGTGTTTTAATTTCTTGATTATTTCTGAGCTTATAGGAATTTGTTTGAGAGGGAAATCCACTGCTATTTTTTAGCAAGGCAGTTTTTTTCAATTAAATGTTGAATATTTTAGCATTTTATTTGGGAAACTAACCATGTGTGGTTGCATTTATTCTCTTTACTGACTTAAGCCAGAAAGTGAGTTTTGAGCCTTTATTGATTGGATTTATCATAAACTGAATCCTATTTTTTTTCTGTAATGAGTTTTCTCTTGATTTTTGTATGTTAGAACTTGCTTTGATATCTTGTTGAGACTTTAATGGTTCACATACATTCTTGGACATGATGAAGACAATTAGGTTTGATTCTTTCTTGACTTCCAGAGTTGCATTGTAAAGTAATCCATTAGTTGCCCTATTTGAGCCTGAAATTGATTTCTTTGAATACCTAGTTGATTAATCAAGTTAGATTCTTTGGAGCTTCTAATGTGTTAATTGAAAAAGTATTGAAAGGTTACTTTTATCTTCAAGGGTTGAAAGAAATAAAAAAAATTGTATAAAAAAAGAGAAAAAAGAAAGAAAGAGGAGGGATTATTAGTGATTGAATAGTGAGAACATTGGATTAAAAGTGAGAATTGGTTACATCCATGTGCATTATGCTCTGTTGATCATATTTTCAACCTGATTCTGTTCTATATAGCTTTACCTATAATCATTCTCTACCTTTGTTCATATTTTTCCTACCATTTATTTCACCCTTAGCCCCATTGTAAACCAATGTAACCCATTGTAGCCCCAGTATCCTCACACGCCCGTGTCTAACTCATTTGAAGCTTCTGAGTTGGAGGCACGGTCATGTCTAAATGAGACACAACCGTGCCTCACTGCAAAACTTTTAAAATGCATTTTGACAAATTGGGCGCGTTTTCTGACAAATTTGGTGACTTTGTCTAATAGGCACGGTCGTGCCTAAGGGAGGATTAAAGGAGGATTGAGAGGAAGGAGGATTAAAGGCTAGATCAAGGCAAGACCAAGAACAAGATTAACCATTGAGTTCTCTACTTCATCTTCTTCATTTGCTTTGGAATTATAGTTGTATCTTTTCTCTTTGATCTTGTTTGTGCTGTAATGGCTATGAGTGGCTAAACTCTTTTCTAGGATTAGAATGAAACTTTTTATTTTCCTATTATGAATTGTTGATTTGATTCTCTGTTAAAGAAATTATTGTTCTTGATTCATTCTTGGTATGCTTAATGCTTATGGTATGTTGCGCACCATATTTACATGATTTTAGGCTTTAGATGAAGAATTGAAAGATGAAATCTAATTACTTGATAATCCAAGAATTAAACTAGCAATTAATGCCTAGACATAGGGTTAAGTCCTTTGAAAAACGATTGTCATGAATCTTAATGGGTTAGAACTTGGATTAATTACCATGAGAATGAGATTAGTGAAGTTTTAGCACGTTTTTAGTGCCAAGAAATTGGGCTTTAAATAATTAAGGATAAATCACCTTCAAGAACATAATTAAACATTAACAGAGATAGAATCACAATTTATCGTAGGGGATAGTGTAGTGGATTCCGAGTCCTAGAGCTTTAAATCCTTATTGAATCTCATTTTTTTCTAGTTTTTATTGCTTACTTTGTTGTTTAATTCCTCACATTAATTTCAATATAGCTTCCACCATTATTTTTATACGCTTGAACAATCAAAATAGTCATAAGAGTTAGTAATTAACTGATCCTCGTGGGAACGATATTTATTTACTACTTGTATGATCCGTGTGCTTGCAGAAAAATTGACAACAATGCACAACGCGGGCCAACATGACGAGACAACAAGAACAAGGCAACAATTTCAAATAGTGCCAATTGCACAATTTCACAATTGCAAGCACGGGCCAATTACAAGTTAGCAATAAAGGTTGTTGACCAAGGGTCATTTTAATATGGACCCTCCTATTTAGGGTTCATTGATGGACTCTGTCATATGAATCGTTTGATGCATTGAAAATTTAATGGATAGTTGTGATGCATTATTAGTTACTTGTTAATCACGTTGAAAAGAAAGTGATACATTTTTAAATAATCCTTAACAGAAACAAAATTGTTTATGCCAAATTATTGCAAGAACACCTTAAAAAATTTGGCTACCTCTTCGTTTCCCAGATTTGGAACCGTAGTAGTAGTTGTTGTTCATTTGGAGGGTACCTCCTTGGCTTTTGTCTTCTTCGAGGGTACCCATTTCTTTCTCTTTCGCGCCATAGATCGGATGAACATTCTGCATTCTTGATTCCTCTCTGTACACTCAATCTCTCTTTTCTGCATCTGCCTTTTCTTTCTTTCTTCTTCTTCTTCATTTCCTCTCCTTGTCTGTTTTTTTTTTCCTTTTTCGCATCAGGTTTTAGTGTTTCCCTTCATTGCAAAAGTTCCAACTTTCTTTGAGGACATAAATCACACTGCTTTTGAACTACTTCAGCAAGCTTCAACTTTCGGATTTTCGTGTATCTGCTTCTGGGTTTTGTACTAAATTGCATTTGGAAGATGTTATAGACCACATAAGCTAAAGCTTTTTCCACTTCTTGTGGGGTTCATTTGTAGAAACCCATAACAAAGGCCAAAAATGAAAAAAAAAAAACTTAAGTGGTACTCTGTTTTCTCTGCTAATAAATAAAAGTTTTTGGTTTTATACTCCTTTTGAAATTATGCAGCAAACGCATATGCTGAAAACTCTGTATAATAGATATATGCACTTCTTACAAAAATTTGATTTTTAAATGCTATGTGCTTCTATATTCATTGTTCATATAATGTGTAACTCATCTTCCATGCCTACACACAGCAAGCCAGAACGACAATGATGGCTAATCTTGAAGTTGTTGTTAAAAAATGGAAAAAAAAAAGAGATGGAAGGGTTATGGAAATACCAATACAACATCATATTTGACGCCTTTATGATTTTGTGGTGGCGGTAACGGCCACTTGGGGACGGCGAAGAAATGAGAAGAATTGAAATCTTAATCTGAATTTTTTGGTACATATGAATTTAAAATAAAAAAAGGATTGATATGAAAATATGTACACTTGAAGGACTTAAAAGTAATAAAATAATTTTTATTTTTACAAAACCTAAAAACCTACAATAGTGGGTAAAGTGAAAGGTTCATCACTGGACCTTTGACTGACAGGTCTATGTTAAAACGACCCGTTGATCAAGACAGGTGCATAATTACCAAGACACATCAAACAATGCACAAGACGTAACACGCCCATATGAGGTTTGAAAAAGTCATCTAAAAATTAAGACGAAATTTGAGATTTGAAAAAGTCATCTAAAAATTAAAGAAATAAATATTAATAATTTATGTTTTTTGCAATTTGAAATTTAGAAGGTATTTGTACATAAAAAAAAAATAATAAATTATAATTATATATTAAATTAAATTAATTTTATATTATATCAATTAAAATTATCCTTAAAATCAATAAAGATCAATTACAATTAATCATATTAATAATATTTAATAACTTTCTTAATATGTATGCATTAATCTTAACGAACAGATAAAAATAGATATGAGAATATTAGAGTAAACTAATAGCTTAGCCAGTTATTTCACAAGGAAGATTCTAGTGCATTAATCCAACGGCTATGATTTAACCCTGCCAAAAACCTCAAAAAACAGAGAATAGGATTATAAAAGTAAATGATGATTACCCGTTATCTCCTTAAAGTTTAATCCATTTTAACTTTTTATATATGAACTTTATTTTATAATATAAAACCTTTTAAATTATGATAAAAAATGTAAATTTGTACTTCATATTAAATTTAATAGTGACAGTATGCCCATATTTAAAATTTGATTGTTTAAGAATTATGTGAAAAGAGATTACGTGCTTCTTACGTGTAGACTTCATCATTAAAATTGATATAAAACATAAGTTTACATTTTTTGCCATAATTTAGGGAATTATTATGTATTACAAAATAAAGTTCATACATAAAAAATAAAAATGGATAAAACTTTAAGAAGTAATGTATAATTTACCCTAATTATTATCTACTAACGTGCCTGTCAATCTACATTTTGTTGTGCACTAATATAAAAAAAAAATTCTTAAGTCATCACTCTAATATTATACCTTTTTTTAAGTTTAGTGTTTAAAGAGAATTGTTAAACATTTTATTAACTACTACTTATATTTAATACAATTTTAAATTATTATAAAATTAAAAATCAATAATAAATACTTGATCATGCTCAAAAAGATATCAGAGAAACTCCCTTCACCTCATATTGAATTAATACATGTTACATGAAGATGGTATAAGCAACTGAAGTTCTATTTCAAAAAATTAATCTATCTCATATTAGTTTTTATAAACATTACTCTATCTCAAAAAAAAAAAGAATATTTAGGACCTTATTATGCATAAACTTAAATAAATATAGTTTTGGAACCCAAAAATTGTGAAATAAATTTTGCATAAATATGTAAGTACCATAAATTCATTTCATTAAAAATCTTAATTTTACATGTTTTATTATTTTTGAGCACTAAAACATATAGCGTATGTCATTTAAATTGCATCTTATTCAGCAAGCACTAAAATTAACAGATTCAATATTATTAGTAAAATTGTACATCCACAAATGAGAAATAATAATATAGTTATATTTATAGCATATTTATTGATGCAAAATATTATTTCTCACTATTGTTATTCAATGTTGTTTAAAATAACATTGAAAGATCAGTGTGCTTATATGCAGATCATTGTAGCCTAAACACAATGTTGAATGCTTAAATAGAAAAAAAATTAAGGATAGTGAAACATTCAATCACAATTTAAAAACAAAAAAAAAACAAACTAAGCAACCATTTGTGAATTTTTATCACATTCATTAAATTGACTTTTAAAAAATTAATGTAACCCAGATAAGAAAAAAAGTAACCATACACATTAACATAATAACACTTAATTCGTTTAACATTGTAATATTTTCAAAATATTTGTGAAAACATAAAAAAAAATTAAATACAAACTGTAAGTAAATTTAAGGGAGAAAATTAAATACTATTGACGTATATCCAAAGTGTATATCCCAGTCTTATAGTATAAGTAATTGATGTGCGTGTTAAATAAAAGTGTATTCGGTAGGCGGGTGGTGTTGTGCACCCATTTATCTTTGAGGGTATTATACACTTTTAATTTTATTTGCTGCTGTAAGTTTTATTTTTTTTTTTTGCTTCTTATTCTTTTTTTATTTTATGTTATTTTTTTTACATATCACTATCTCCATTGTTATCGACCGGCAATCGTCCACTGCCAACCAGGCACCATCCATTGGTCATCACTTTTTTTCAAGTTATATTATTTATTTTTTTAAATTATATAATTGTATAAATAATACTAATTAAAATAATATTAGTTAAAATTATACTAATTTTTATATTTTTTCATAAATAATTGCATAATAAAAACCCTATAGATTTTAACTAGTTATATTTATACACAATAAAATCTATAGAGTATTTATTATCTACAATTATTTATAAAAAATATAAAAATTAAGACAATTTTAATTATTTTTAAGTTTATATAACTTAAAAAATAGTATAACCTCTAGATTAAGTAGATGGTAGCCAGACGGTCTTCTACATGGCCATCCCAGGCGTAACAATGGTAAAATAAAACTTAAAAAAAAAAAAAGAACAACAGATTATAGGTCATCAATCTTGATTATTAATGTATTTTTTAATATAATCAATGATCAAGATTAATAAAGTGTATCTTACATCCTCTTATGAAAAGTGTACGTTATCTACGTTAGAATTCGCTGTATTTGGGTATACTATTAGTGTAATAGTGTATTTTTAATCAAAGTTGATTGAGTAAACAATAGTATAAGACTATAAGTAACTGACGTGCCTTTTAACTCATTATAGTATTATAAAGATTGAATACACTGCTATTGATTAGAGTATTAATCTGGTAACTCATTGCTAACAGGAGCACGTCAGTGCATGAGTAACTCATACATAGTATTTTCATAACAAAGTAAACACCATTTTCCTGGATAGTGTTTTACTGTTTGTTCCTCTATTATTAGAGATGCTATGCTTAGGCAGCCCTGGCATTTCATTATTATATAGTAATTTCAACTTGTGCTGATCATCCTTCTTTTAAGTCATTTTACTGCACATGCTGCCACTAGACACTTCCATTGCATCATGGCCACATGTTTTTCTTGGAACATACTGAAGCTTCTTCTCAAAAGATAAGGATAAAAATGGCTCTGACAAGCATTCATTTGGCATTCTAAACCTTGTGAGAGTTAAAATGTCAGGCTGTCCAAGTGTTATAATCATGGTGATAAATAGATTAACTGTGAAATTCATTGGAAGGCTCAAGAAACTCTATGCCTAAATGACGATTAGATTCAGCAACATCTCCAGCTGGATGAGTACCAGAATTATTTTTAAGTTCTATAAAACCTTCCATAGAATTCCCATTACAGTAAAATTTGTAATGGAATCCCTTGCCTTGGAGGTACTTTAGAGATGCCTCATAATTTATTTGCATATTTTTTTGTACAAAAAGAAACAGGATCAGAATGAGCCATAGAATTCTGAGCCATAGAATTCTTAGATATCTGTTATTTGATGCAATAAAGGGTTAAGACAAACCACGAAAAAAAATAAAATTGTATTGTGTGGAAGGCCTTCAGAGATAAATTTGCTTTGTACATCCCTACTTTTATTTATCAATCTAGTGTATTAATTTACAAAATGGAAGGTTGATCCCATATTCCTATATTTCACTTCATTTCTTTTCTTTATGTATATCTAAGTCTTAGTAATGTTGCAGTTTTTTTATGCAAATTCTGAAGCACAACACAAGTAGATCATTTCAACATATCCACCAAGCACAATCAAGTAAGGTGAAGTGCTTATTCTTCCAAAAGAATATCCAACAGATTTAGAACCCCATGGAAAAATTTTCTCACTTGATGTAGACACCACTGAAAGTGGGGCCAAATATCAAGCTATAATTATGGTGCTTGGTGCTGTCAAGTCCTAAGGAACTCCCAGGGTCTTGGTCCCATTCCAATCATGCATCAACATATATAGTTCATTGACTGGAAAAGGAGAAGAGTGAGAAAGAAAACCATTAGGAAAATCCTAGAGAATTATTGCCCCAAGAAACTAGCAGGTGGTCTAAGACCCATATAAATGGTTAAAGCAATCCAAATTCCTATGAAACCCCCAGCAGAGGATAAAATAAGTAGATAAATGATGCTGACAATTACCACCACAACCGTAGAGTGAAGAAGACCATATTGAAGTAAATCAATTAATGTCTACCCATAAGTTAGATGGATTTTTTTTTTTTTTTCTTTTCATTTTCTTTTATATAACTACCCATATAACTACCCATATGGATTTACTTTGTACATATTGCCACTTGTGATAAGAATGTATTTAGAATGTAAAAAAATATAAAATAATTTAATTTATAAATTAAATTTAATTAAATCTTGTATTTAAAATATTAAAAAATAAAAAATAAATTAATTTTTAAAATATCATGAAATTCATTCTTTTTGTTTTATAAATTATATTAAATTTGATAAAATTTATTAAAATTTGATTTGATTTGAAATAAATAGATTATTCTATTCTTAATAATTACCTCTAACTATCTCTTATAAAAGTTAAAATATAAAATAATAAAATCAAATCAAATTAATTATCATTTTAATAAATTTTAAACACAAAATTTAATTTTTAATTAATTCAAATTTTATTTTTTAAAAATTTTAAATACAAAATTTAATTTTTAAATCAAATTAAATCAATTTAAATCAAATTATTTTTTATTTTTATTCATTTCAAATATAATATTTGTCGGTACGCAGTGTACTTCGTGAATGATGGATAATAAAATTAAGTTACGGTCTGTATATGTTATGGCTCTTTTACGATGCAACAGAGCAACTTTGTTTCCCTCAGTCCCGTGTGAAGATGGTTTCTTAAAATTTTATACATAATCAATTTGAACAATATATTATATATATATTTTTTTTTATTATTTTTTTTATTAAATCATATACCCTTAAAAATAATGTGTATAATACATATATTCTTAAAAGAAGTGTATGAATATATTTTTCTTTTAAAATATTATTTCAATTAATATGAAATTATAAAAGACAAGGAAAGATGTATATAACACTGCTTCGAAATCCGATTTTAGAACATGCTACAGCTTAAATTTGAAAAAATGGTAAGTTATTTACACAGGCTTTTTACACATAAGCCTAGAAGACATTCATTTGACCAATTTTTCAACAGATTTAATCACTCTTGTTGACAAAAAAAAGACAGATTTAATCGCTTAATCATTTATACTTAAGCACTGATTAAGGTGATAGGGGCAGTTGAATAATCATTTTAAACACATTTAACTAATCATATATATATATATATATTAACCAATGAATTTAAAAAGGACTGATAATAAATTTGTAGTTATTTGTAAATAGTTAAGTAGTTAAATCTGTTTAATAATTAGCTAAGTACACATATGTGAGATTTGTGTAAAAATGGTATAGGTAAGTAACATTTCTATAGTAAAAACCACCCACATTAACAGGGATAAATTTACTCAAGAGTATTGTTATTCACCGCTTGAGCACATCAAGCGCATATGCGCTCGAGCCTCTGCCCCGTCAGATGATAAAATACATGCATTCAGATCTGTCCATTGTTAAATTTTTTTTTTTCAAAACAAAACTTACATTTTAAGTGCTTGGGCGTTTTACAGCAAATCCAGCAGCACACGCCATCATTGTGGGCGATTCAAAGCGAGCTGATGTTGAGGTCACGTTACAATCCAATACTTTCAAGTGACAGTTGGGCCATGACCTCAACATATAGCAAGCCCAAAAAAAGAGATTTTTCACTTTTTGGTCTCTGATTATGTATTCATATTCATATATGCATTGTTGTGAGCCTAAAGTTCAAAAGACTTTTTTAATAATTTTTGAAATTTTTAAAATATTATATATAAAATTAATATTTCACATTCTAAAATATTAAAATAAATATTTAAATTTAAATTTGAAATTTTTATATCATGATCACTTAAAAATATTTAAAAAATGTGTTAAAATGAGTTTTATTTTTTAAATTGACTAAAAATAAAATAATTTTTTAAAAGAATGTGTTATTAATATTTTTTTAATATAATTTTAGGGTTTGAATTATACCATGACTAATTAACAAGTAAAAAATAAATAAATTTGCTGCATTATTATTTTTTGAAAATTAAAGTATGAAGTTATTTTATTTTATTTTTTCTGGTTGTGTGTGTATTAACTTGAAATTTATTGTTGCTCTTATTATTACACGGAAGAAATATTGAAACGAGACAGATTTTGTGCTCTCCAAGAAAACTGGGCGATTTGCTTATTTATAGAGTTTGATTGTTGATTCTCCACTCGGTAGCAGTAAGTAAAGTAGGATTTGTTATTGGGGTTTCCCATCCCTTCCCTCCAAGTCTGAGTCTGAGTCTGAGTTCGAGTCCGAGTCCGATGGAAAGGGCAGCACTTGTTCGTTCTCTATCTGTATCGTGCTCTTCTGTGGCTTGCACCAGATACTCATACTTGGCTCGCTCTTCTCTTTCTCGCTCCTATTCCATTCTCTTCCCTCGCTGTGGCCGTGGCTCACCCCCAACCCCAACCCCAACCCCAACGCGGCCCTCTCTCTCTCTGGCCCGCCGCCACTGCAGTTGCAGAAGGAGATTGCTCCCCTCTTCTTCTCCGCTGCTTTACTTCAGGGACAGCTACCACCACCACTTCTCTTCCCTCTCCCCTCGAGCCGTTGCCTCCCCTCCCATTCCTTCATCTCCATCTCCATCTCCTGGTATGTTTCTATCTATCTATGCTTTCCTTTTATGATTATAACTATAATTTTTATGATTATTCGTGGTTGCTTGCTTGTAGATTTTGCTCAAGTAAAGGATGAAATTGCCCATAAATTGGGTTTTGAGATAGTTTCCGAGGAATTCATTCCAGAATGCAAATCAAAAGCGGTGCTTTTTAGGCACAAGAAGACCGGGGCTGAGGTCATGTCTGTTTCCAATCACGATGAGAATAAAGTCTTTGGCATTATTTTTCGCACTCCTCCGTAAGTACTAAGTTTGCTTCCTTCACCATGATTTATATTATTATTATTATTACTACATGTTCCTCTCTCTTCTCTTCGTCTGTATATGTTCGCAATCACAAACTATATTCACTCTTCTGAACCTGTTCTGTTCACAAACTACTACATTCATTACATTATTTTCTCGAGTATACTTTTCTGCAACTGCAATAAATTTGCTAATACAGGAAAGATTCCACTGGTATCCCTCACATCTTGGAGCATAGTGTATTATGTGGGTCAAGAAAATATCCTTTGAAAGAACCATTTGTTGAATTATTGAAAGGAAGCCTGCACACTTTCCTCAATGCTTTCACATATCCTGATAGAACATGTTACCCGGTTGCTTCCACAAATACCAAGGTAACAAACTTAGTAAATTCAACATTGAACTTCTACTCTTTCATTCTTCAATCTAATGGTTGGCTTGGTTGGCCTGATACTACAAGATTGACATCTCTTTAAACAGGATTTCTATAATTTGGTTGATGTCTACCTGGATGCGGTTTTCTTTCCTAGATGTGTGGAGGACTTTCAGACTTTTCAACAGGAGGGTTGGCACTTTGAGCTCAATGATCCTTCTGAAGATATCACTTATAAAGGTTCAGTAAAACATAGCTTATATCTCTTTCTATCTCTCTAGGCCTTTCAGCATTTTTCATGCATTGATATTTTTGGACTCTCACGCATTTCAATTTTTTCTAATAAATGTCTTATTTGTTGTTCCAGGTGTTGTGTTTAATGAGATGAAGGGTGTCTATTCTCAACCAGATAATATACTAGGGCGGATTGCGCAACAGGCTAGTTTTTTAATGGCTTGTCCTTTTCTTTTCTTTATGTATTTCTACTGAGCTTTCTCCTCTCTTTTTTTTATCCTTTTTTGAATTTTTTGGCTTGCATTTCTTGCATGTCGTCACCATTGGGAGACTGGAACATGTCAACAGTTTAAAGTTCATGGATGCTGATACTTTAAACCTTCCATTTTTTTTCGTAATCTCTTTAAGTTGGTCCTTATAATGGTGTCTGATAATATGGTCTTATAAAGATTTTACTCTTTGCTGTTGGCATTGAGTTTTAAATTGTGTTCATATTCGCAAGCTCCTGTCTCTGGCACCTGAAAGCATCACATTCTCCAAATTCGCTTTAAATACATATTGTTTGTCAATTTCAATATTATATTTTAACCAATTATGAGGAGTTTTTTGACATTTCTTGATGACTTTAATTTGTGTGCATTCATTTTTGTTGCATTTAACTTTGGTGCAGGCTCTTTTCCCAGACACTACCTATGGTGTTGACAGCGGAGGTGATCCTCGAGTTATTCCCAAGTTGACATTTGAGGAGTTTAAGGTTTGTTTTGAGAATCATGTTAACGAATTATTGTAGTACATGGAGATAGCACTAATTTTCACAAGGACTTTTGTTTGGGTGTTTGTTGTTTGTGCCCACCAACATTGTTTGATTTACATAGCATTATGGGGAGAATTATACATTTTCATATGCATTTGTACCTTGGTGGTGATTAGAAATATTTAATTGTTTAATTTAAGACAGTTTTCATTTTAAACTTAATTGACAGGAATTTCACCGCAAGTATTACCATCCCAGCAATTCACGAATATGGTTTTATGGAGATGATGATCCAAATGAGCGCCTCCGCATCCTTAGTGGTAATAAGATTGTGGTTTACTTGCTTTTTAAATGTAAAGGCTGATAATTAGGGAGAGTGGCCTTGTTGTAATGCTCTTGTAGATCCAACTCTTGACTCCTAATTAGAATGAATGACTAGACCTATGACCTTGAGGGAGCTCTTTTAGTGCTCACAGAAGGCCCTTCTGTGTAATGATCTTAGCCAAGCAAGTCATCTTTGAGCAACCTTTTACATTTCCCTTTGTGCATGATTTTTCAGCAACATGATAAGAACCTTGATTTCTTTAAGAATGTCTCTAGGAAAATATGGAGATTAACTCCTTACAGCAGAGGTAAGCCTTTGTAATCTCTCAAAGACAGACTGAAAAAAAGAATAGAAAAAGAAAGAAAAGGTAGACACTACAAAACTTCAAGGGTCTGCTTCCTTCCTGCCCAAAGGCCCCCAATTCCTTACTCAAGTGACTGGATGCCTTATCCTCTTTTCCACTTCTTTATTTATTCTTTCCACCAACTGTCTATTCATTTGTCATAACCCCCCTTATTTAAATGCTAATTGCTGCCCTTCTTCATTCTCTTCACTCTCACTAGCTGTAAATGCTCCTTACTGCCCCCTCTTTACTCTCTCCACTCCCACTGACTGCCTGTTTATTTTCCATAACCCTCTTAGGTAAATTCCCCTTATTTTCAATAGGATGGGCTTGGCCCATTAGGTCAGAAAATGAGTTTAATTTGCGAAATTTCAATTCTGCCCTTACCACTTGTGATCTCTCTTTCACGATAATTACACAGAGTCTTATGCAGCGTAGCTTCCCGGCACACGACCACAGCGGCTCAGCCGAGAATGTGCTACCGGTGGCTGCATGTGGGCTCAAGTCCAGTCGCTCCGGCAGTGGTGGGGACGCAGCCAGACTTCACATAACCCAGACCTTCATGGCTGCCGCACACTCCTTTCGCCTCTGCTCCATCATCTTGCTACCCACTGGGAAGATTTCCCTCTCTATCTTCACCTCCTCTTTGCTACCCAAGTGTGGTTTTCATCACTCTGATTTTCCTCTCCGTTTCCCCTCTTTTTCTCCCTCTCCATCGGCCCACCGGATTCTTCCTCCACCATAGTGATCATCCGCTGGAATTCCACTTCCTTCTCAGTCTCAACCTCCATAAATTCTGTCTCTGATAATGATCCAGAGACCACATTAGGTTGCTTGTGTGATTTTTCACCTTCATCTTGCGCCTCGATCTCCTTCGCCTCTAGCTTATCCAGCGACTTGGTTTCGGTTTTGGTTTTGGTTTTGGTTTTGGTTTATCATCCTGGACAAATTCCGGCAGATATGGACTGAACTCTGGCTGGAAACGGTTAATTAGTGCCAAATGGAAAGTCAAGCAGATTGTTCAGATTGCGCAAATCCCACCATTGCCACCAGTTGAGAGTGGGACCTCTCAGACCCCTCATAGCCTCTGATAACCTCTGCAAATCGAGTGTTCCTTTTGATTCGAAGTGCTGCACAACGTTGATCAACCACCAATAAGCATTTCCTTCTTCAAATACTGGAATCCCCATTTGGTACCTAGCACAACTCCCAGATTGCGAGCTCTGATACCAATTGATAGGAATCCTGATTTCTTTAAGAATTTCTCTAGGAAATATGGAGATTAACTCCTTACAGCAAAGGTAAGCCTTTGTAATCTCTTAAAGACAGACTAAAAAAGAGAATAGAAAAAGAAAGAAAATGTAGACATTGTAGAACTTCAAGGGTCTGCTTCCTCCCTGCCCGAAGGTCCCTAAGTCCTTACTCAAATGACTGGATGCCTATTCATTTGCCATAATCCCCTTAGTTAAATGCTTGTTGCTGCCCTTCTTTATTCTCTCCACTCCCACTAGCTGTAAAGGCTCCTTGTTGCCCCTTCTTTACTCTCTCCACTCCCACTAATTGCCTGTTCATTTTCCATAACCCTCTTAGGTAAATTTCCCTTATTGCCCATTTTATTTTCCTTAACTCTAGTAAATCATGGGGTACCTAACACAACAGCAAGTAGGGTCTCTATAGTTATGCCAAGCCTAGTAGCTCCCTCCTACAGTCTTTCTCAAATAAAAATAAAGAAAAATCTACGAATAAAATTGAATTGGTGATAAATTATATTGTATCTTTTTGGAGGATTTCTTATCTTTCCCCCTAATTGTACATCTTTCTTCTCTCTAATAATATTTCTTCTTATATATATATATATATATATGGGAAGGGATCTACTTACACCTAATGTAAGTAAAAAAGACTTACACTCAATCTTACACCCTTCATTTTATTGTGATCCTGTGGCTACGATAGAAGATAAATGATAGTCACAGGATCACAATAAAATAAATGGTGTAAGATTGAGTGTAAGTCTTTTTTACTTACACTAGGTGCAACAAGTGGATCTCCTTCCTATATATATATATATATATATCTTGGGTGAGAGGAATAAATGTTGACCATTGGATCTTACATGAATAGTCAAAATTAGAACATAAATGCATGTGACTTTTTTAAGTGGTCACGTGACCTTTAAGTAACTTTTAATCTTGACCATCCATGTATGGTTGTATAGTTAAGATTTACTCCTCTCATCTTCTCACAATAAAAATTCCTCTCACTAGATATGCCCCCATATATATATATATATAAAACTTATATCTACTTCTGGAGGTCTAAAAAGGATGGATGGTTATGTTCTTTGTAATACTAAGTTAGAGTAATCAAATCTACATTTTAAACATATTGTTATCCCTTCTGAAATTACATTAATATGCTCATTTGAAGCATTGGAACAAACACAAGGTTGTATTGAGTTCTCCTTTGATGCTCCTATATTGTCCAAGAGCTTCCCTTATATTTCTTTATTTATTACACTTATTTTACACTCTGTTATCTTTGTTGCTAACTGAAAGAATATTACTGGCATGATTGCACTGTTTTCCATTTATGGTCTATATTTCAGACCAATTATGAAAGATAATTTTCTACTTACTTGTGCCTCGTCTCTATTGTCCAGAGTATTTAGACATGTTTGATGCAAGTTCGGCCCCGAATGAATCAAAGGTTGAACCACAGAAACTATTTTCAAAGTCAGTCCGGATTGTTGAGAAATATCCTGCTGGTGAAGGGGGTGATTTGAAGAAGAAGCATATGGTCTGCCTTAACTGGTTGCTCTCTGATAAGCCCTTAGACTTGGAAACTGAGCTAACACTTGGATTTCTGGATCATCTTCTGTTGGGCACACCTGCTTCACCACTGAGGAAAATTTTGCTAGAAAGTGGACTGGGAGATGCCATTGTTGGTGGTGGGGTTGAAGATGAACTACTTCAGCCTCAATTTAGCATTGGAATGAAGGGTGTTTCTGAAGATGATATTCATAAGGTAGAAGAACTGGTCATGCGTACACTTAAAAAGTTGGAAGAGGAAGGTTTTGATACAGATGCTATTGAGGCTTCTATGAATACAATTGAATTTTCTCTGAGGGAGAACAACACCGGGTCATTTCCTCGTGGCTTGTCACTCATGCTCCGGTCCATTGTAAGATGTGCTCAATTTTTTGTGCTGTGGAAAATGGGCATCCTTTGCCGATTGAGATTTATAATTGTTTTTTTTTCGCATATTGTAGGGTAAATGGATTTATGATATGAATCCCTTTGAGCCATTGAAGTATGAGAAACCTCTTCGAGACTTAAAATCTGGAATAGCAAAGGAGGGCTCTAAATCTGTTTTTTCTCCTCTAATAGAGAAATTCATCTTGAACAACCCTCATCAAGTTACTGTGGAAATGCAGGTATATATTTACTTATTTTAGCCTTGAGAACCTGTGTTTGAGTGATGCCATTTTGCATCCAATATGTTGGTTATTGATGAAAATATTTCCTTGTCAGCCTGATCCTGAAAAAGCTGCTCGTGATGAAGCCACAGAGAAAGAGATATTGCAGAAAGTTAAAGCTAGTATGACAGCAGATGATCTGGCGGAGCTGACCCGTGCTACTTATGAGCTTCGGCTTAAGCAGGAAACTCCTGACCCACCAGAAGCTTTGAAAACTGTTCCTAGCCTTTCTCTACAAGATATTCCTAAAGAACCTATTCGTGTTCCCACCGAGGTTATTATTGCTGTTTCCCTTGAGTGAGAGTCTTACATGTTTGCCTTATGGTCTGTAGATATTCACAAGGACTTGCATGCTAAATGTAGGTTGGGGATATCAATGGAGTAAAAATTTTGCAGCATGATCTCTTCACCAATGATGTCCTTTATACTGAAATAGTATTCAATATGAGTTCATTGAAGCAAGAGCTTCTTCCCTTGGTCCCACTGTTTTGGTAATTATTTAACCCCTAAAGGATGCTTTACATTTTGTTTCTGTCCATCTATAGTTCCTAATATTTACTTGCATAGTGAATTTACTTGGATACCAAATTAAATTGGTAGTTATATTTTCATTGACCTTCCTTGGTCTGGAGTTTTGTTATTCATTTTTATTTTTATTAATCCTCATTTTAAAAGATGCTTGTGCTGCTTATAAGTTTCATGTTATTATGATTCTTAAACAAATTATTAGATTTGGTCCTATCTAAATTCTCTACTGGATTTTTTTGGTTCTCAACATGTTCCTTTTTAGCATTATTGTTAACAACAAATCTTTTTCTTTTTCCTTTTGATGTTTTAATTCTTCTGTTCCTCATCTTGTGTACATCAGAAGCATCTTCTTGATAGATAAATTACATCAAGCTCTGTAACTCTCCTATGTTATTTTTGACAGCCAATCATTGCTGGAGATGGGCACAAAGGACTTGAGTTTTGTCCAACTAAACCAATTAATTGGGAGAAAAACTGGAGGAATATCAGTTTATCCGTTCACATCATCAGTGCGGGGCAAGGAAGATCCATGTTGTCACATGATTGTTCGAGGCAAAGCCATGGCTGGGCGTGCTGAAGACCTTTATGACTTGGTACTTTTATTTGATTAAAAATTTCCTGTTCCTACACTTAATGCTCTGAATTATTAGCCTAAAATTCTATTGTGGTCATGTAAAGCCTAATTACTTGCATGCTACTTTAGGTTAATTCTGTTCTTCAAGATGTCCAATTTACAGACCAACAGCGTTTCAAACAATTTGTTTCCCAGAGTAGAGCAAGAATGGAGGTAATTATCAAATTGTTTTATGCAAAGAGAGGGCAAAAATGTTAAAAGGTCAATATGCGGAACCCCTACATTGGTTATCTATATTGTGCATTTTTGTCTATTGTCAGAACCGGTTACGAGGCAGTGGTCATGGAATTGCGGCTGCAAGGATGGATGCAAAACTAAATGCTGCAGGCTGGATGTCAGAAAAGATGGGTGGTCTCAGGTTGGAATATTAAGACACTATTAGTGAGGGCACATTTATATATAGTTCTTTGTCATTGTATCCATTTGTCATATTAAATGGTTCTAATAATAGTCATTTATTTGGATAATGCTTCAGTACTACTCTTATCTTTGTAAGGTTTAAAGTATCATGATTGTCCTTTTTAATCTACTTTTTATGTTTAATATGGAAATGGAATTATAATTCCTGTTGTATACTTTTATGTTTCTGGTATACTCTTTCTAGTTACCTCGAATTCCTTCGAACTCTTGAAGAAAGAATTGATCAAGATTGGGCTGATATCTCATCATCTCTTGAGGAGATTCGCAAATCCGTGTTTTCCAAGCAAGGCTGCTTGATAAATATCACTGCTGATGGGAAAAACCTTGCAAACACGGGAAAAGTTGTGAGCAAATTTGTTGATATGCTTCCTACTAGCTCTCCCATTGCAACAACTACTTGGAATGTTAGACTTCCGTTAACAAATGAAGCTATCGCGATACCTACTCAGGTAAGATTATTTCCTTTTGTCATCCTTTGTCTACATATTTTTATATATGTTGTGCCGGGGCGCAGTGTAGTTATTTTTTTCCCCAAATTTTATTTCAATTTTTTTTTGTTGCATGTGACTTGTGTTCCTATCAATAAATCATGGTGTTTCCTTCTACAGGTTAATTATGTTGGAAAAGCAGCCAACATTTATGATACTGGTTATAAGCTTAATGGGAGTGCATATGTTATTTCCAAATACATTAGCAATACATGGTTATGGGATCGTGTACGAGTTAGTGGTGGAGCTTATGGAGGTTTCTGTGATTTTGATACTCATTCAGGTAAGTTGTATTATATTTAGACATAATTATTGAGTAGCATCCCTGCAATCTTACCTTTTTGTTTCTCTTTCTAGGAGTGTTCTCCTTCTTATCCTATCGTGATCCCAACTTGCTGAAGACACTTGATGTATATGATGGAACTGGTGACTTCTTAAGAGAACTGGAAATGGATGATGATACCCTAACAAAAGCCATAATAGGAACCATTGGGGATGTAGATGCCTATCAACTTCCTGATGCCAAAGGTTATAGTAGGTACGTATATGGGATAATTGATGCTTTTGGAGCTTGTTTTGTATGGATATTTGGTTCTTTTGCATCTCAATGGAAGAATCATAGACATAGACTAAACACAAACTCACTCTAAGCAAAGATTAATTGCTGAAATATTAGTGGTTGCTTCTAAATGTGCAATTATTGGTGCTTTTCTTATTATAGTTACAAACTATGCTTAATTTTCATTCCATTTGCAGTATGTTGCGGTACTTACTGGGTATCACAGAGGAAGAAAGGCAAAGGAGACGTGAAGAGATATTATCTACTAGGTAAAGATTCTGATTGTTGATTAATACATGATCTGATCTTCTACTTTTTATAAATACATGACCATTTGATCGACTGCTATTGATAAAGCAAATTAATGCAGTTTGCTCTCATACATTTTATTTGCATGGCAGTGAGCTATTAACAGTCCTAAAATGATTTTCTGAATCTGGAATCAATTTCAATTTTATCAAGGCTGATTTTCTATGTAAAGTGTCCCTAGTTGGATGAATGAGAAATTCTTGCACAAATCTGGTATACAGAGGTTTAATGCACTAAGTCAATCACATCATTAATTATAATAATTAATTAGGATTATTTATTAATTAACTATGATAATTATTTATTAATTAATTATATGATTGCCCTATTGCATTCAACTTTGGTACATCAAGTTTATATAAGAATTTCTGAGGATTATATCGTTTTACATTTAGTTTTGTTGCTCAGAGAGACCTAATCTTCCCGAATGCATAGTGTTAGGCATTTTGAAATGTTATGCAAGAGGGTTATGCCTCCTTATTGTCCTTGGATACTATTATTCACTTATGGAAAAAGGATAAATGAATCACTGGATCTTTGTATAAAGTTCCTCTAAAGTGAGTTTGTCTTTAAAGTGAGCAAATAAGAATGTATTCGTCATTAAATTTTAGTGGGTTAAGATCATGATGCACTTTAGATTAAATCAATAATGGATACACCCTTATTTGCTCACTTTAGAAGCAAGCTCATTTTAGAGAAGCTTTTTTCAAATTCTTTATACTACCTGGACAAACTTGGTGCTGAAACATCTGCTTTGGACTAAATTTAATCCTGACCTTTGAAACCATTTATATGTTCTTATTCTGTTTTGTTTCTTTCCCAGTTTGAAGGACTTCAAAGAATTTATGGATGCAATGGAAGCAGTTAAGGATAAAGGGGTTGTGGTTGCAGTGGCATCTCCAGAGGATGTAGATGCGGCTAACAAGGAGCGTTCTAACTTCTTTCAAGTAAAAAAAGCCCTTTAGATTCAGGATTTATTCCGCACGGATTGGAAATTGTATCTTTTCTTTTCTTCACATAATTTTCCTCTAATGTTGCTATAATTATTTTATGTAGAATATATAATTATAGCTGCTTATAGATTTTTTTAATTTTTTTATAGTTGTGAATTTCAAAATTGATGCAGTCATACGAAATCAGCTTATTTTCCTCCACTCCCCTCCCAAAGTTTGCAAATAGTTGCAGTATTGTTTATTAATGACAATCATGCAAAGTACTTATCTTAGCGCATAATAATACCTTCTCTAATCTCTAGAACACTCATAGCATGCATGCTTTTTGCTAGTGTAGTTTGAAAATCAAAATCTAGTTTCCAAGTCGCCTCTTTTATTCCAGAGCATAAGGAGAAAAGCAACCTACACTGAGGCCCAAATTTTTTTCCCTGAAAATAACACGAGGGAAAATACTAGATGTTTTCCTAAAGAGTTCATATTTTCTTTTGTTTGGTGTTAATACTAGGAAAATATTTTCCAATATCCATAATAGTTCATACAATAGCTAAAATGCTTTTTAAACTTTATTATAGACATGTATTTTGGCCATTTCCCATTATAACCTTTCCTTCAGGTAAGAAAGTTGAATTTGCTTTTTATTATGTTGCAAAAAATCGTTTTTTTTTTAAATAAAAAACCGACCATATACTTGAAGAAAGTCGTAAAATTATTATTTTTAAGTGCTTTTTCAAGTGGTATATTCGAGTTTAGTATAGGATTTATTTATTTCTTTAAATATTCGAAAAGTAATTATTACATGTAATAAAATATTACAACAAAAAAGTAGTTATTTTATTACAAATAATTATAATTATTATATTTTGTTAAATATTTTGAATTGTACTGCTAAGTGCTAACATGGTTGTAGTTCAATTAGCATCAAGAAACCTAAAAGTGCGTATGTAATGTGTGAGTAGATATATGGTAACATGTTCAAATATTAGTTATGTCAATTATTTGAGTCAAAATGTAAAAAATATTTTTGTGAATTTATTAACCATGAATTAGATGACCTGCATTTGATTGGATTAGATAAATAGATTAGTAAAAATATACACAAGCTAATCAGGACAAGTATATATATATAGTGAGAAGAGTTTTTTATTGTATATAGGATGAAGAAAAATATTATATTATATATTGATGGTCAAAATTAAAAGTTATTTAAAAGTTATGTAATCACTTAAAAAATCACATATATTTATTTTTTAATTTTAACTATTTATATAAAATTTAATTGGTCAAAATTTATTTCTTTCACTTCTTATAATAAATATTTTTTTCACAAGATACGCTTTTTTATATATATATATATATATATATATGAAAGGATCAAGTTGGACATTTTCTTTTCCCTTATCAAGGTGCTTGCACCTCTCATATAAAAAGAATTGTAAAAACATAAAATAATTTTTTTTTTTCAATAATATGCTCATATTTTTTTCCCACAAATATATAGTGCTAAAGTTTGCACCAAATGGTAACTTTCTAAAAATCTATATATCTTAAGAAAAATATTGTCCTTACATCACATTTTATCTTATATAACTTTTTATTATATTTTTTAATAGTTGTGATTAAGTGAAAGAAAATGATAAGAAGAAAGTGAATTAATCAATAGTATAGATAATAGTATACAAAATTATGTAAGAAAAAAAATAATATAAAAAATATGATTGATATCTAAAATAGCTGGACTAAATTGACATCTCAATGAAAATATACCCCCAATTTTTAATTGACTTTTGGTCAGCTTTCACTGAATTTTTTTTTACCAAAACACCGAAAATACAAATCCTAAAAGTTGTTTCTCAGAAAACAGATGTACCCTAAAAATACATAAAACTAGTTTTTTAAATATGACGTAATGTAAAAAGTCTTGAAAACAAAAAAAATATGAAAAAATATGATATTTTTATAATTAAAATAAAAAATATATCAAGTGAAAATATAAAATAGAAAATAAACCAAACATCACCTAATTCACCTTATTAACAATGATTCAAGAGCATGCTATGGTCTCTAACATAAAATCAATACCTCGTTAGTATAGTTGGCATAATGGGTTGACCCGGCCTTATCAGGTTAAGCCACTTTGGGTCAGACCAAGTCGGACTAAATATATTTTGAATTAATATTTTATTAGTTTAGTCCAACCAATTGCAGGTTGTGAGTTAGACAGGCCGACTCACTAACCCAACAATTCTAATTTTAAGCTAATAACAAATAAATTAGATAATTAGTCTAATTATCAATTGAGTTTTAATATATCAGTAAAAAAATGGTAATATACTTTTAGGTGTACATTATTATATTAAAAAATATTAAAATTCGGGTCAACGAGTCAATCATATATCGAACCGAATCATGTCAGGCTAAATTAAGTTTGTACTTGAATTTTTCTAACCCAATCTATACTTTTTGTTGTGATATTTGGGCCGACCAATTGGAATTGACCTATTTTGACAACTCTACTCGTTAGTAGCTATGAATCAAGCATACAATGGAAGAAACTTGTAGCGTGACATTATAAGGAACTCATCAGGCCTTACAAATCTCTCATTTTCCTCTTTCTTTTGGAACGAGGGTAAGAGTAGGAAATGAAAATGCTTTTGGTTTTTCACCTCTTTTTTTTTTTTAAATTAAAAAAGTTTAAAGTAAGAGAAAACTCTTCTTATTCGAAAGTCAGGGCAAACAAACTACCAACCTCAATGAGTCAGAATTCATAGTAAATTACTTATTGTCTACCATACTAAGGGGGAAAACTAGGATTCAAAAGTAAGTTATGTAATTGTCATGAGCAAAATGTCGACCAGGTGAACAAACATTCTTGATAATTTTCCACCCCATTTATGCTTTAGATAAATTCTTATATAAACTTAGAACATTTAAATTTGGTACACTTGACTAATTATATTATTAATTAAATATAATAATTATTTATTAATTAATAATATAATTAATCAAGTATATCTAAGTAAAATATTTTATATTTATGCAAGAATCTCTATAAAGAGGAGAGAAGTATATTTCATTTGACTAATGGTTGTTTGCACGAAAGAAAAGGACTATATACATGCTGATTTTATGTAGGTGAATTAAATTTGGCAATCCAGTATTAAATGCATCAAGTTTTCTATTTCAAAGGATCAAACAATTGTTGGTCAACCAAATCAACCATTTGATTCTTGTTATGTATGTGAACTTAGAAATAGAGATTAAATTGATAATCAAGCCTATGGTATTGCATTTTTCAAGAGAAATTTAAGTGATCTTTTTGTCCTTAAACACTTGAGCGATGGAAAGATGAGTGACCTCAACTAGTTGGTAAAGAGAATAGGTGCAAGCTCGAATCAAGCCTCTAATTGTATTAAGTGTTAAACTATCTTGCTTGATTGGATCTGATTGCTGAGCTTAATTGAAATTTTAAATTGTGCAATTTCCCTTAATTCATGTTCTTGATGTTTAGTTTAATCTTGATTTTGATTCATATTCTTTGCTTGAGGATAATGATAATCACATATTTTATATATTAATAAACCCTTATTTTTAGTCATTTGCACTCTTCATGCACTTAATTGATTGAGCTTAGTCAAGTTTTGTAAATTTGGGCTCAAATTGGGCTTAATTGATTTTTTCCAGCATTATTAAGATTTTACATTATTTCTGTATTTCGGTTATATCTTGAGTTCTAGATGTTAAAAATTATGTATCTTACCTTGTAGGAAAGATGAGAGAAAGCTCTACAACTTTCATGAGAGATCCAGGGCTAAATCGGACATCTAGTGGAACTAATTTGGCCTGGAAGTCAGAACACGAGTTCTGTCATTGGAACCCGAGTAGTGTGCACTAATCAGGATATAACTTGGGTTGTAGATGTGATATGGGCCTGAAATTGGTGGCATTTGAAATATAATACATATATTTTCAATTCATATGAAGACCATTTTTCCAAACTATAACGTTTAGATGGAGTTTTCATCCTTTGAAGTCAACTAATGGAATCAGAGACTCTTTGAGAATAATTTGTCCATAACTTGAGTTGTAGACCTCCAATTAACATGGGATTTGAGCCCAATTTCTCACAAATGACCCAACTTTGTACCCATCAGGTTTCTAATGATGTAAGACCAAATTAGGGGTTAGTTATAGGGTGTGAGAGCATAAATCCAAGGCACATTTTCATTCTACACTTCTCTCTTTCTCTCTAGATCTTTCTCTCTTCTTATTCTTGAGATCTTGGTTTTGTTTTTGTGTTCGAATTGCATTTGGATTCTTCTTCTTCTTCTTCTTCTTCTTGATCTTGAATGCATGAATGGTGATTCTGTTTATATTTGATCTGATTGGGTCTTGATTTAAGATTGAGAATTGTGATGGATTTAAGATTGATTGATCTGAATTAATCACGAAATTACAGAGGTTAGGTTACTGATTTGTGACTAGGTTAATTGAATTTGGATATCAAATTAACATAGATCTAACATGAATTGTGTGATTGCAAATTTGTGTACCAATTGTTAATTGAATTCTAGATAATTATCTAGTATGAATTCTGAATTTGAAGCAGAGATTTCGGTTAAATCCAAATTAATCATTCAAATACACTTCAAATGTTCGATGAATGATCTATAATGGAATCAACTCAATTTCAAATAGGTTTCTGAATTGATTGCTCTTTAAATTGAATTTCTCACTTTAATTTTGTTATTTACATATTTTGAGTTCTCAAATTCATTCCCCAATTTTGGCTTGATCTAATCAAATTGCATTTACAGTCCTTGAGAGACGATCCAATGTTGTTTCTTATGCTACAAGCCATAGGTATAACTTGGTTACAATTTTGATTGAGTTCGGCGCTCGTCAGACAAGCAAATTTCAAGTGCGGGTGAATTTGATGAGTCTATATTTTATAACCTTATATTGGATAAATTGTGGTGATTTACTTATAATTATTAGTGAATTTTAGATGGATTCATATCATTATCTTCGTTTTTTTTCATATTAAGAGAGATTTAACACATTTAGAGTAAAAGCAGACGAAGATATCATGTTTTCATAGCAAAAGATGACCATTTTAGTTTAGACAGGGTCTCGTGTCAACTCAGAAGCGATTTAAGACTTAGACACGACCCTATCTAACTCAATTGAAGCTTCTGACTTGGAGACACGGTCGTGTCCACTTGGTCACATGATAGTGTCTCACTTAAAGTGAAGTTACGTCTTTTCAATGCTCACACGACTGTGTCGTGTGAGCCTTCTTGACGTGAAAAATAAGTTGTTTTGCCCTAAATCATTATAAATAGAGTAAATCCCTAAACCTAAAGTAGACATTTTTAGTAGAGACTTGTGTGATGGCAAATTTTGAGAGGCAGAAACAAGGATTGTAGGCTAGGGTTTGGAAGACAAAGATCAAGAGTAATTGAAGTTCAACCATTGAAGACATCTTCCCCATCTTCATCTTCTCTATCTTCTCTTTTTAATTTTATTATTTCCTATTCTTCAAAGATAGAATCATGGTTGTTTCTTTTACTATTGTTCTTGTTTGTGCAACATTTGTCATTTGTGGCTAAACCCCTTTTGTCTAGGATTAAGATGAAACTCTCTATTTTTCTATGGTGAATTGTTAATTTGATTCTTTGTTAATGAAAAATTATTGTTCTTAATTCATTATTAATATGCTTAATGCTTGTGATATGTTGCGCATCATATTTACATGATCTTAGACTTTAGGTGAATGATTGAAAGATGAAATCTAATTGCTAAACAATTGTAATAAAACTTAAAGGGTTGGAACTTGGATTAGTTACCATAAAAATGATATTGATTGAGTTTTAGCACGTTTTTAGTGTCAAGAAATTGAGCTTTAAATAATTTAGGACAAATCGCCTTTAAGAGCATAATTAAACATTAACAAAGATATGATTGCAATTTATCATAGGAGGTAGTGTAGCGGATTCCTAGTCCTAGGCCTTTAAACCTAGGTTGAATATCATCTTTTCTAGATTTATTTGCTTACTTAATTGCTTTGAGTTTTGTTTTTATTTTCATTTAGCTTTTACTATTATTTTTATCCTCTTAAATAATCAAAATCACTGTAAGAGTTAATAATCAATTGATCCTCGTGGAAACGTGTTCGCTCTTTTACTTACCGCAAGTGCACGTATCACACCTGTAGTATAGCTAGGAGTCTGATATCGTTCCCACAAGGACAATCGTTAAATTCAGTACTAATTATAAACCAATAACTTAAGTATTTCTATTCAAGGAATTATAAATTGGAAAGGTTCGTATTAAGCTATTAAGAACTTAAAAACTATTAAATTGAGTGAGATAATGATTAGATAATAGGATATCCTTTTTCACCTCCTATTTCAATTGTTAACAGGCAATCCTTACCAGTAATATAAATGCAATGGTTAGGTTAGCTTGAGAATCTGCTTTAACCGAAATCCTATGTCTAGGTCAATCAACCCTAGTATTACTTACCTAATCCACTATGTTTCCATGAGGACTAGTGTAAGCTCTACTAATAAAGAATTTATTCCCAATTAATTACTATGCATGGCCAATAGGTATATTTCTATCCTATTAACGAATCATTGCATCCAAGCCAATTGAATGAAATAAAACATGCATCAATCATACATACGATCTCAAATTCAAATTCCTATGTCTAGGTTCATTAGATTTAAACAAATCAATTGAAAGCTGATCAAACATTCAAAGCATTAAACACTATATGATTGAACAAAAACCAAGGTATGTATATAACTCAAAGGATTACAAGATTAATCAATATCCATAGGAGGATCCAAAGTAAACCCTATAAACAGCCTAGCCAGCCATGACCAATGAAAATAGATCACAAAAGCTCATAGTCATGGATATGGAAAAGAGAAAGGAGAAGAGATGAGAAGAACAAAGCTAAGGGAAATGATCCTCTAAGCTTCAATCCTCCACCAAGGTGAAGAGAGACTCCAAACTTGGTCACTTCTTCTTCTTTCTAGTCTAAAAATGCTAAACCTGGCCACAGCTTTCTAAAATAAAACTTAACTCTCTATAAAAATCAATGAAACAGTATTTATAGGGTTCAAAAATAGGGTCACGTAGCGGCATTCAACTTCCACGCCGCGGCGCGTTACATGTGTTGCGCTCTGACTTTGGGTACAGGGGAGGCTCACGCCGCCGCGACATTCAAATTCCACGCCGTGGCATGACAAGCTGATACTTGCACTTTGATTTCTCTTGTAATTCTGGTCCAAATCTGAAATGATTCACTTGGTTGGAACCTTACCTGCCCTAGAGAAATTTTCAATTCAATAATCAGTGCAAATGTACTCAATATATCCGAGAATCATGATGGAAGACATTGAAATCAAATTATATGAATATACAGCTAAACACTTCCATTCATGCATCAAAACAAGGACTAAGCAGACAATAAAGCACAGATATGGAGCCCAAATAACTACAATATGTGAAGTTATCACAGCCCCAAACCTAGATTTTTGCTAGTCCTCGAGCAAAACAAAGTACATTCAAATCGATCAACTTGCTAACCTGCTACAATAATTTGTACATTCCACTTTCACTTAAACAAAACTCATGTAAAATGATTGCATAAAATCTCAAAAGAATGTACTTGCCTCATACTCAGTTTCATATATATACAACCCTTCTCATGCTGACAATCACAGTTTCCTTTCAGTCAAGATATAATTTCCCACAATCATGCATACCAAACTTCTTTTCAATTAGGACTTACCCAGATAAGTTTCTGAACATACAAATGAATATGCATCAAGGAATCCACAAAATTGTAATTCAACTCTCTCTCCACTAATGTAACTCATACATGATTGAAGATCAAAAAGGTCTTTATCAGCTTATAATGTTAGGCCAATGGTATGGGTTAAAAAACAAAGGGAATGGATTTAACACAAACATTAAGACACATACACATATGATTTCAAGACTTGAGCACAAGTGAGATTATCAGGGTATACCACACAAACTTTGAGAGATCAGAACTCATAAGAACTATTCAATGCTTTATTTTTTACTTTTCTTTTTCTTTTCTTTTGCTTTGCTTTTCTCTTTTCAATTTTTCTTTCTTTCATTTTTTTACAAAGCAATGATTTTCTAATTGCAGATGGTTCAAACAAGTTCTTTTTAAATTTGACTTATATAGTAACCCTGATTAATAGACTCAATTCAAGAAATCATATATATATGCACTCAACAACAATGATGGTAAGATAACAAATGTTATGTTTTCACATGCATTTAGAAATGGTTACATGGTATGGAATATGTGGGTGATGAAAAACATAAAGCCAAACATACATAAGGCTTCAAAGGGGACCTAAGGATATGATCATGCCAAGGTAAGCTTTTTAAGGCTCAATCGGTCTAAAGAATGCCCTAATCATTTCCTCAATCACGCACAAATTAGGATTTCGCTTCAAGAAAGTTAAAAAACAATTTCACAGAATACTGACACTTTCACATGCACAATCCATAAACTTTTTCTAGGCAAAACTTCTTATCAATCCCAAAGTTCAACAAACATACAAGTGGGAAACATATCAATCCTAAAATGAAACTAGATTGCCTCAACATGCTTCAAAGATTGCATATGGATTCACAAAAATGTTATAGTCAATTTACATCCATGTCTATCATTGAACAATCATTTCACATTAGTTTTAACCTTTATGATTCAAATTGTGAAAGGGAACGATAATTGTATCTTGAATGAGATTTTCAAGAAATGATTATCAAGATACAAGTTCCTTTGGATATTAACAAGCATACATAATTACACATATACATAAACTATACTAAAATACCAAAATATTATATCCACAATAGGCAATATTAACATAAGCATCCATATTATAAACATGCATAAGCATCAAAATACTAAGTCTAAGACACCCCCCCAAACCTGAGGGAAACAATGTCCACACTATACATGAGAAACATACAATATACGAAAGTAAAAAGAATGACAACGAAAGGAAAATGCCCTGAAAGCCTCAAGGGCTAGATGGAAGCCTCCTCAGAATTGGTGGCCTCATCATCTGTGTCCTCGTCCTCATCATCATCATCATGGCCTGCCTAGTGAGAGGGCCCTGGCTCCTGGGGTGGTGGTGATGGGTCAGCAGTGGCTACGGGCGGGAAGTCTGGGACTGGGTAGTCCTCCATCGGTAGGTGTAGCCACTCCACGGTCCATCGTTGAGTCTGAATAATATACTCCAGCATGGCGATCATCTGTGCTGCCTGGTCCTCTAGACCGGCCACCCGGGCTTCCATCTAGGTCCTCCATGCAACATCATCTGCTGTAGCAGCCCTAGAATGTGATGGCCCCGCTCGAGGCTCTGATGGCACCTGCCTCTGTGGTGCCCTAGCTGCTGGTGGTGCTGGTGGTGGAGCTGCTCTGACCCTCTCAATGAAATAATCATTGAGAAGTTGTTTCTCAATGGATCGCTCCTCTTGGTCCTCGGATTGGACCATCTGCCTTCTACACAACCTCTGAATGAGGGAAGGAAAGAATAGACTCTGGCACTCCCTAGCAGCTCTCCGAATCTGCTGGTAGATGATATGGCCGACATCTATAGCCCAATGCTCAAGAATAGCATAAATCATGATCGCACGCTCTCGAGTCACCTCTGATAGGTTGGCGGACGGCAGAATCCGCGTGCAGATAAAGTGGTACCAGACTTGAGCCTATGGCATCAAACAGGCTTGGCAAAAATATTTGGATCGTGCATCCTGGACGCTCAAGACCCACTCCATTGGTTGCGACTCAGGCGTGCAGATCTTGGCTATAACCATGGCGAGGTCAATGCCGTCGGGGTCTACTTTAAGAAAATCAGTGTACTCGCAGAATAATGGCAGAGCCTGCAAGTCTAATACGGCCCTGATGACCGCTGCAGCGTAGGAGACCTGGCGCCCCCGTACAATGACAGTCGTGGTGTTGGCATCAGTGGTGTCTATGTTCGCATAAAATTCGCGAACCACAGGAAGAACGACCACCTTGGGGTGCTGTGCAAATCTACTCCAACGATGGTGACGGATCATCCGATCCATATGCTCTGGGATGCCGTCCCTGAAGGAGAATCCTCGCTCAGGTGTGACTGATTTCGAAACCAGTCTATTGTATCTCTGTGCCGCTTCAGCCGACACAAATCTCGCCTCATCAAAGGACAGAGAGGGAGTTGGTTCCTTGTGTCTTTGGCTAGAGGATCCTCTTGGTCCTTTAGGAGCCATTGTACCTGAAAGAAAATTGCAAACAGTCAATATCAAAATAATAGCAATGAAAGCATATGAAAAATTTGTAAATTTCTGACAAATTCTGGAAAAATTGATGCCTCACGCCGTGGCATTCAAAGTTCACGCCGCGACATGAAAACAACTTCATCACAACGCCGCGGCATTCAAACACAATGCGGCGGCGCGCAAACAACCCTAACCCAAAAATACCCACTAAATCAGGCAAAACTTCTCCCCCAAGCAGTATATCACAACCATTACCTAAAAACTAAAACGACCTACTATTTACACCCATTTGACCAATCTAAACAGCAAATAATATACATTTAACACAACATTTAAAAAAATGAAATAAAAACAAAAGAAAATGAAAATAAATAAAAAGAAAAAGCCTATTATCTGGTTGTGAGCGAGGAAAGGAAGCTGGAAATAAGGAAGAATGGAAAACGTGGGGAGGGGGGAAATTTGAGAGATAACATAGAGAAACGAGGAATAGAGGGTTACGAAATGAGGGACAAATGAACCGTCGCGGCATTTAACACAAACAAATGTATCATGTTGTCGCGCGCACAATTCCCTCTAAAATTAATATTTAAAATAAATACAATTAATATTATAAATTAAATTTAAATTTTTTACTATTATTTTATTTTTTATTTTTTTTAACAGTATGTCGCGACAGTATACTTTGTTGCGCCGCGGCGCTCCAGCCTCTGAAATTTGGTTGATGCACCACGGGCATCGCGGCGTGACATACACCACGCCGCGGCGTGAGAGGTCAGCCTGTTGAATTCTGCAGAATTTTGCATTCTGCTGCTGTTTTTGCACATTTCTAGCCTCTAATACCTGCAAAATTTGCTCAAAAAGTTAAAACACAGTTTGTACAACAAAAACTTAATCAAACTACAAAATCAACATATTAACATATTAAGGACATAATAACACAACTATAAACATATTTAAAACATAAGATAATTAGCTTGGGTTCCCTCCCAAGAAGGGCCTAATTTATAGTCCCGACTGGACTTTATATACTGTTCCACTTGCATTTGCTCCAAGGGGGAAGATCTTCCTCCTTTGCATCAGAATTAGCTTGAAACACTTGAAATGGCATGGGTTTAAGCTTCTCATTTAGAACTTTCTCAATAGGTGGATTGCATGACTTAATCACACTCTTTGAATTCAGCCGCTCCAGTTCACCATCTCCACTTCCTCGTATTGAGATCAATTGAGCTTCACTGAGAGCTCTTACTACACTTCCACCAAGTGCCTCATATGTCAACTTATCAACCTCATTTACCAAAAACTTTGTTCTTGATTGTTAGGACTCTGTATAGCTTTAAAAATATTGAAGGTGACCTCCTGATCTTGGACCCTCATAGTGAGCTCTCCTTTCTCCACATCTATGAAGGTTCTTCCTATTGCAAGGAATGGGCAACCTAAAATCAAAGGGACCCTGTGATCTTCTTCCATATCCAGTATCACGAAGTCCGCAGGGAATATGAACTTGTCCACTTTCACCAGGACATCTTCCACAATTCCTCTTGGATACGTATAAGAGCGATCGGCTAGTTGGAAAGTTACAGATGTGGGCTTACATTCACCCAACCCTAACCTTTGGAATATGGATAGGGGCATAAGATTAATGCTTGCCCCCATATCACATAAGGCCTGTCCTAAGAAATCTTTCCCTATATGGCGCAAGGGATTTTAAAGCTTCCCGGATCCTTTAACTTTGGGGGAAGCTTCTGTTGCAAAACGACGCTGCATTCCTCAAACAATGCCACCGTTTCAAACTCACCCAGCCTACGTTTCTTGGACAAAATATCTTTCATGAATTTAACGTAGCTGGGCATCTGCTCCAAGGCTTCAGCAAAAAGGATGTTAATGTGAAGTTTCTTGAAAACTTCCAAAAATTTCTTAAACTGATCATCCATCTTTTGCTTGATCTGCCTGCTTGTAAAAGGAAGAGGGTGTACATAAAGATTGTTCACAAACTTCTTATCCTCAACCTTTTCCTTAGAAACTTTATGTTTCTGCTTGACATCCTCGCTCACAGGCTCCTTCTCATGGTTTACTTCCTTGTCTTCCTCCAGTATCCTGGTCCTTGGATCTCCCTCAATGTCCTTGCCACTCCTCAATGAGATGGCATTGTAGTGCTTATTGGAGGCACCCCTTGGATTAGTGATAGTATCACTAGGTAAGGTGCCAGGGGGCGTGTTGTTGATAGCATTAGTCAGCTAACCTACTTGCATTTCCAAAGCTCTCATCGAAGTCGTTTGGCTTTGTAACATTGCATCATGTTTTTTCAAATGAGCATCTGTTCTTTGCATGTAAGAGTCTGTCTTGGAAATGAAAGCATCATTCTTGGCCATCATCTGCATGAACATATCTTCCAAAGCAGGTTTCCTTTCTTGCATTGGTTGTCTTTGTTGGGCTAGAAACCCAGGAGGGTTATACTGACGTTCAGGTCCAGGAGCATTGGAGGAGGAAGAGGGTCCTTGGTTGTCCCTCCATGAGAAATTTGGATGATTCCTCCATCCAAGATTATATTGGTTGGAGTATGGGTTATTCAGTTGGGAGCGATAGTTACCAATATAATGTGCACTTTCAAACATACCAGGGCACCTATCACTCGCGTGATTATCTCCATAATTGTCACAAAGGACAAATGGGCTTTGTTGAGATCTTTGCTGACCCATACTGTCCATCTTGCTTGCCAAAGCCGTAACCTGTGCTGTTAGTGAGGTTAAGGCATCCACTTCATGCACACCGGCCACTCTCCATGGAGTAGTCCTTGCTGAAGGCTGTTGATAGCTGTTAGCAACTAATTCCTCTAAGAGCTGGAAGGCATCATCGAAGGATTTTCTTAACAAGAAGCCTCCAGCTACAACATCTATAATTGGGCGGTGGTGGTGAAGCAAACCCTTGTGAAATGAATAAATTTGGTGCCATGGTGGTATCTCATGATGTGGGCACCTTCTTAACAGATCCTTATACCTTTCTCAAGCTTCGTATAAGGATTCTGAATCAGATTGGGTGAATGATGTTATATCATTCACCATTTCAGCAGTCTTAAACGAAGGGAAATATTTATTCAAAAACTTGGTACATACCTCCGCCCAAGTTGTGATTGATCCCGCTGGAAGAGAATGCAACCAACTTTTAGCTCTATCCCTTAATGAGAAAGGGAAGAGCCTCAAACGAATAGCATCATCTGATACTCCATTATGCTTAAACGTGTCGCAAATCTCCAAGAAGTTTAAGAGATGTGTGTTGGGATCTTCATTGGATAAGCTGCCATACTGTACTGAAGCTTGGATCATTTGGATGATGGCCGGCTTAATCTCAAAGTTGTTTGCCCGAATAGAAGGACGTCTAATACTGGAATGTAAATTATCCATCTAAGGAGTAGCAAACTCCCTCAGTGGCCTTGTGCGGCTCTCGTCCTCCACCTCCACCTCGTGCAAAGCTACTGGTTCCGCCATCTTACTACTACCTGAAACAATTAAAGAATAAGAAATTAAATCTATATGGAACAAAAGAAACTTGAACTAGAGATACTTAAACTCGTTGTTTATATTAGTTAAACTAAATTTAAATCGTTGTCCCCAGCAACGGCGTCAAAAACTTGTTTGCTCTTTTGCTTACCGCAAGTGCACGGATCGCATCTGTAGTATAACTAGGAGTCTGATATCGTTCCCATGAGGATAATCGTTAAATTCAGTACTAATTATAAACCAATAACTTAAGTATTTCTATTCAAGGAATTATAAATTGGAAAGGTTCATATTAAGCTATTAAGAAGAACTTAAAAACTATTAAATTGAGTGAGATAATGATTAGAGAATAGGGTATCCTTTTTCACCTCCTATTTCAATTGTTAACAAGCAATCCTTACGAGTAATATAATGCAATGGTTAGGTTAGCTTGGGAATCTGCTTTAGCCGAAAGCATATGTCTAGGTTAATCAACCCTAGTATTACTTACCTAATCCACTATGTTTCCATGAGGACTAGTGTAAGCTCTACTAATGAATAATTTATTCCCAATTAATTATTATGCATGACCAATAGGTATATTTCTATCCTATTAACGAATCATTGCATCCTAGTCAATTGAATGAAATAGAACATGCATCAATCATACATACGATCTTAAATCCAAATTCCTATGTTTAGGTTCATTAGATTTGAACAAATCAATTGAAAGCTGATCAAACATTCAAAGCATTAAACACTATATGATTGAACAAAAACCAAGGCATGTATATAACTCAAAGGATTACAAAATTAATCAATATCCATAGGAGGATCCAAAGTAAACCCTATAAACAGCCTAGCCAGCCATGACCAATGAAAATAGATCACAAAAGCTCATAGTCATGGATATGGAAAAGAGAAAGGAGAAGAGATGAGAAGAACGAAGCTAAGGGGAATGATACTCCAAGCTTCAATCCTCCATCAAGGTGAATAGAGACTCCAAACTTAGTCACTTCTACTTCCTTCTGATCTAAAAAAGTTAAACCTGGCCGCAGCTTTCTAAAATAAAACCTAACTCTATATAAAAATCGATGAAACAATATTTATAGGGCTCAGAAAACAAGGTCACGCCGCGGCATTCAACTTCCACGTCGTGGCGCGTTACATGCGTTGCTCTCTGACTTTGGGTACAGGGGAGGCTCACGCCGCAGCATTCAAATTCCACGCCGCGGCGTGACAAGCTAATACTTGCACTTTGATTTCTCATGCAATTCTAGTCCAAATCTGAAATGATTCACTTGGTTGGAACCTTACCTGCCATAGAGAAATTTCCAATTCAATAATCAGTGAAAATGTACTCAATATATCTGAGAATCATAATGGAAGACATTGAAATCAAATTATACGAATATACAGCTAGACACTTCCATTCATGCATCAAAACAAGGACTAAGCAGACAATAAAGCACAAATATGGGGCCCAAATAACTACAATATGTGAAGTTATCAGAATGATCTTTATTTTACTACTTGTACGATCCGTGCGCTTGTGGAAAATTCACAACAACGTGAGTGCATGTGTAATGGTCAAGGGCGATGGAAAATTCTGATGGATGGATAAGGATGGTTTGACTTTCATGTTTTAATGGAGATCTTGTATCTCTTAAGGATACTTTAATCTTTTATTAAGAAATTTTCTAATTTTCATATGTATTATAAAAAATTCTAGGACTCTATTTAGTTCTTATTCTCATCATTTAATAATTTTCTATGCACCATAAACAATCATTCAACTTCATTACTCTTCCTTATGTTAAAACAAACCTAAGGAATTAAACATATAAACTTACAGGTATTTGTCTTAATCTGCAATCATTCCAAAATAACCTCCATCATTTGATTGACATCTCCGCAAAAATCTCATAATTTTCAAATCTACTTACCTAATTTATTTATCCTTTAAACATTCATCTTGTATTATTAAAAATGACAAATTAATTCCATTAATTCTGTAAAATTTACCTTAACTCATTCTACTTATTTGTAGCCTAGAAATAAATTTTTCATATTTATTTCTTTCATCTAGGTAATTTATGCTAAATTCTGAGTTAGTATGAGTTACTTTTCACATCCTGAGTTATAACATCATTCTTAAACTAGCTTAGAAATCTACCAAAATTAACAGATAATTAGCACAATTATTAATAAGCTTCTATATCAATTATTAATACTAATGAGTTAGGTAAGATGTTACATAGATCAGCTCTATGTTGGTTTTAGGTTGGAGAAAAAATCATCTTAAGGCCAGAGTTAGTACAAAAGACCACATAACAGATCAAATTGATTAGGGAAAGACTAGAAATTGCCCAATCTAGTAAAAATGTTATACATATAAGAGAAGGAAACTCTTAGCATTTGAAGAATGAGAACATGTATTCTTGAGAGTTATTCTTATAACTGAAATTGATAGAGTCTTGAAATTAAGAAAATTAAGTCCTCATTTTCTAGGTCCATTTAAAATTCTCAAAAGAATTGGGCCAATAGCATATCAAATAGCTCTTCTACCGAGTATCTCAAATCTTCATAATGTTTTTTTAAATAAAAATTTAATATTTTTATATTTTATAATTATCTTATATATTTCATATTTTTATATGTATATCTATTACAATATATTAAAAGGGACCCACCCCATGCAACATGTCACTCAATGGAAAAAAATTTCTCGCATAAAGCTCCTATCTCTTTTTTGTTGGTAGAAACTTTTTTTCTTATCTACATTATTATTTACATATTTTAGTATAGAAATGTCATAAGAGTGGGATGGGTAGTAATTTTCACGTTCCAATTACATGTATTCATTTATGATCCTGCGGAGGAGGCGAGTAGCTATAGATATTCGCGAGTAGCCATAAAATATTAAAAATTATTAAAAAAATAAATAAAATAAATTTTAACATCTATTAAATTTGTTGAAATTAAATTATATCTACTAAAGATAATTTCTTTTGATGAAAATTCAATGAATAAAAAATATTATTGGTTATATTACTAATCTTATTCTAATTTTTATTTTTCTATCTACATTATTTACATGTCTCCAGATAGAAAAGTTAAAGGGGTAAGTGCGAGACAAGACGGGACAAGACAGGCAATGCTTCCCTTGTTCCCATTGTGGATACTCATTTATGATCCTCACAGGGAGTGAGTACTCATAGGTATTCGCATATATTTAATAATTCAATAAAAAAATTAAATAGACCCAAAAAAAAACATAACAATAAAATAAATTTTAACATCTACTGAATTTACTGAAGCCAATTTCTATTCACCAAAGACTTTTTTCTTTTTTCTAAAAAACTCAATCAATAAAAAATTATATTAGCTATATTGCTAATCTTATTCTTCTTTTTATTTATCTACATAATTTATATGTTCCAATATGAGAATGTTAAGGGGACATGGATGGGTAGTGCTTCCCTCGTTTGGATTGTGAGTACTCATTTATAATCTTTACGGGAGAGGCGGGTACTTATGGGTATTCACAATTTTTTAATAATTTAAAATAAAATTTTAAAAATCACGAAAAGAAAAATGGAATATTTAAATATTTATTGTGTATTTGATATGTTTTATTATTTGAGTTTAATTTTGATGCATTACTAATTTAGAATTATTTATACTATTAATCAATCATATATTATTACATATGTTACTTTTGAAATAATTATTTTGAGAGTCAAATATTTTTAATAATGTGATAATATATAATTAGTTAATGGTACAAAAAACTTCTACAGCATATAAATTAAATTCTTAGTTTTATGTTATTGTCTTTTTGTAATTGTTGATATACAACCTTTAATTACTTTATTTTTCTAATTATTAACTTATTTAATGAATTAACATGTTATATTAAAATTTATTTTTAAATGAATACATTATTATTAAAGTAATTTAAACAAATCGTAGCCCCTGCAATTGCACGGGTACAATGCTAGTTGTCCTTATAAATCAAAAGTCTCACTATTTACTTTTTGATTTGATTTTATCAACATCTATTAGTAAGTATTCATGCATTGCACGATTTTTTTAAAATTTATATAGAACTTAAATAAATATAAATTTAAAGAGAAAATTATTTCAGATTTTAAACACGATATATATAATGAATTTATTTAGATAGAATTAAAAAAAAAACTACAATATAATTTACCCCCCTTAACTTTATTACACATGCATTTTGCCCCTTGAAGTTTAAGAAGGTGCGATTTAGCCACACAAAATTTATGGCCATAGCTTAAATCCCTTCCCTGTTAAACACTGTTAAAATAATTAACGGTGATTTACAAACAACCATAACAATAACATTTTAGTAAATTTCTCAAAGACTTAATCTCAGCCACAGTTCACAAATTTTAAATCCCCCTCTCGCATGGCTCCACCGAATCGAAGCACAATCTGAGCTCTTATGAAGATGCATTTCATTTGCCCGAGTGCGCAACCGAGATAATGTCCCAGCTATATTCTTAGGGTTTGTCTTTGATACTCACATTTCGGTGCTCACAAAATTTTGTAATCGTCATTGATATAATAATAAAAAACTGAACGGGTGAAATTTATAATCTACAGGTTGCAGGTTTGATCTATATGTATATATATATAAAAAATTATAGATTTTATTTGATAATATTTACACACATTTGAAATTATACATAGCAAGTGAGACTAGTCTTTTTTTTTTTTGCATAAATATTGTATATATAAAATTGTTTACAAATTTTAACTAAAAATATTTACACATATAATGAGAAGATTCTAAAAATATATATATGTTATAATAGGTGAAAAAAATATGAGCATCGATGCACTCGAAGCTTATGTGAGTATGGAAGAATCCTCCCAGTTCTTAATGGGTTCAATGTTTCAGCAAAGTCAAGCCAAATGAGGTGGTAATTATAATCAGAACATTGTTATAATTTCTTCTCTCGTGGTGGATAAATTGTTTATAAAAAATTAGAGAATCTGATCCAAATTCTGTACGATCAAAACCTATTTGTGCATTGGTTGCAAGTAATCAATTTGGGTTTGGTATGGTAGCTTTCCAAGAAAATTGGTTTGATGATGCAAATCATGCAACTACAAAACTTATATATATATATATATATATATATATATATATATATATATATGAAACGTTTTGGTGAGATAAGTATTTATTATAAGAGGTGAGAATAGTGAATCTTAATCATTAGATCTTACATGAAGAGTTAAGATTAAAATATAAATACATATGACTTTTTTTATATATGATCATGGCAATGTTTACGGTGCTATGTTTTGTAATACCGATGATTCAATGGTTCTTTTTCATTATAATCGATTAATCGAAAAAAATTGTTATAGTGTGTATAAATATTTTTAATTAAAATTTATAAAAAAAAAATTATATGTATAGTTATTCATAATAAAAAGATAGGACTATTTTTAAATTTCTTGTGCGCGAGTCTACATGTGTGTATATATTAACAATCAAAATTTATAAAAAAATTTATATATAAATGTTAGGAAGAGAAACATGGAGATAACTATTAGTAATTTGTATATATTTTTGAATGAATGAATACAAGAAGACTAGTCTCTATTTATATAAGAAGACTACTATACAAAAAAAGAAAGTAATAAAGTATAATTTTGTACTAAATCAATTACAATCATCCATAAAATCAATTATGATCAATCATAATTTTAATTATAATCAATCACGCTAACATCCCCCTCAAACTCAAGTGGGTATAGAAGAAATCAACTTGATTTTGGAAACCAGAGTGCGGAATCGACCAGAGTGATGATTAACTCTAGAGTCTGGAGTCTGAAGTCTAAAGTTTGAAGTCTTGAGTCTGGAATCTAAGATTGGATCGATAGCTTAGACTCTCTGATACCAAGTTAGAAATTCTCCTCGATGTGGATACTATGACTCTGATACCATGTTAGAAATAAAGATTTAGAAATAGAAAACTATGAACATGAAAAAAAGTCTAGAAGAGGTTTATGTATATTCTAAATTATTGAATTAATTAGTGTTTATAAGAGGATTCATTATTTATAGCAGAAGGAGTCTATATAAAGAATGAAATACAATCAAATATAATCAAAATAATATCTCTAATTATATGCGAACCAAATCACAAAATCAAGCCTAATTTAATCATGAGTTATGTTCTAGATATTCTAACACTTCTCCTCAAGTTAAAGCTACTAAACTTTAGTTTGTTATAATTAGACACAGGAAAAATAAAATAATATAAAAATAATCTAAAAACACAACGCTGAGATCTTGGATAAGCCAACATGCTGAAACTGTATTTTGGATAGAACCATATGCATATGAAAAAATCTACAATAAGAACGAAGTCTGAAAAGAAGTTTGTCATCAGAACAAACTCTGATACTATGTTAAAAACAGAAATATGAGGAAAATATTGATAATTTGTGTATATTTCTGAATGAATAAATACAGGAGAATTAACCTCTATTTATACAAGAAAGATTGTTATATAAAAAAATAATAAAATATAATTATGTACTTAAATCAATTACAATCATTTTTAAAATTAATTATAATCAATCATAATATCAATTATAATTAATCATACTAATAATAAAATATGAACTATATCTATTATTTGTTAATTAAATAACAGATAATTAATTTTATTTGTTTATTTATTTTAATATTATATTTATAATGACATATTATAAAGCATCGATGCTACTAAAAATTTATAGAGCTCCGTAAACGTTTCCTTATATCATCTGCAATAGTTGAGATTTGCGATGAGAATCCGATTTGTTAGAAAAGAAGTTTGGTGGTTGGAAGATAATACTATTATAAGAAACATTTTCAATGTTCCTAAAAGACCTAAGAGCATGGATGCTGCATGCATCAAACACCAACTTGTGCAAATCTTGATCAACAGTTAGTATAATTTGTCTGTAACCATAATAATAGGTAAGAGACAGAGTGGACATTTGTAGAAAAAGAGAGAGAAGGAGAAGAGTAAAGTTTTTTTATTTATTATAATAAGTAAAATTAATAGAATATTAAATCTCAACAAATTTAAGGAATATTGTAAATGTCTCTAATATTATATTATATCGGTAGTCTAGTCTAGCACAAGATTTGGCTTATTTTTTTAGCCATTAACATTTTCCTATTCATATATACACCGAACCACTTGATTGGCTACCAAATTGTACAAATCTGTACCACAAATAAGAACTGACTAGTTAAAGATAGGCCGTCCTGTCCTTTATCGTCTTCAACCTGGGCGAGTCATCAACAATTGTGGTCTCGTGGAGGAACTCATTCTCCTCAACATCAACCACTAGAAATCCAAGAAATTTGGGAGAAACTCAATCATCAACAATTGTTGAGGAATCGATCCTTGTTAACCACGAAGAGACCAGGAAAATTTGGAGAATTTCGATTTCTTTTTTCAAAAACACAGTTAATTATTTTGACAGTGCTTACTATGAGGGATTTTAAGCTCCTTTAATAAATTTTGTAGGGTAAATTACATCTTATTAAACCATAGGAATAAACTGCACAAGAGTTAAAATTAAAGGGGATAAAATATATTTTAACTTAAAAAAATAAATTTTAAAAAATATTTAAATTTATTAAAATTTATTCTGAAGTAAATTCAGAGAAAAGATAAGATAAATACGTTGCGGTGGATTCCTTCAGAAGACAAAGAAATGACAACGGTGGTGCGAGAGGGTGAGTACTGCAAAAAGCAGCTCGACGCGTTGAAGTTAGGCCGTCACAATAGGAGCGGTCAGATATCGGAGGAGATCCATACCTTTGACGCTTGGCGTGGTATTTATAGGAGCGTCGCAGAATCCTGGGGATTTCTCTTAGATGCAGGTAATTTAGGATTGATATTCACGATAATCACCTTTCCATTATTGTAAGATATATCCCCATAAATCCGGGATTAATATAAGGAAAGTATCTAGCCATCAAAGATATCTATAATTCTTATAATATCGTAAGCTGACGATTGACAGTTGCCCATATTTAGGGTTTTATCCTCTGCGTGGATCAATCAGCCACGATGTCATATAGTAACACCGCTCAGGTGTCTTGATCCGTGGTCCGAAGCACGTCGTGAGTCTTCCTCCACGACAGCTAGGAGGAGTCCGGTAGTGCGCACGCCGGGTTGATCCCATGGGTCGGGATCCCAGATCTCGGTCCAGAACAGTTGTCCCCAGCTTGGCTCTTGGATGAGACAGACCAGAGCCAAGTTTAGAATGGATCAACCACCACATGGCTGACGTAGCAATTTAACAGATAGGTGTTAGACCCCAAGTTATTACCGACGTCCTTGTTTTACTTAATTATGAGCAAAAATTACTGCTCTCCAGTACGAGTGCTGGAGACATATTCAACGTGAATCTCGAATGTGATCTCTGGTGACTTCAGCTTGCGATTCTTTGGGAAATTGATACTTAGACTTTATTGGGAAATAACGATTCTTTTAAAGAAAACGTCAGTTTCATAAAGATTTTCTCAACTGCTCCCTATCTTTGTGACCAACCAGAGATCTAAACATTTATTTTGGCTGACTTCATGGGATCAGGTCACCTTTTACGCGACCAATCAGAATCCTTTATGCACGCTATAAGTACAGAACACTTCTTCGTGAGCTTGCATTCTCTTCTTCTTCACTATCGCATAGATATGATTTTTTCCAAGGGGATGAGTGTAGTTCTTTCTTCTTTCTCCTTTTTTGTGAAGAGAGCTTCATCATCTTCAAAAATCATATTTTTATTTTTCCCAAAGTCCTTGAAGAGATTTGATCTTCTCCGAGCGTTTTTTCTTTCCGACAGAGGCCTTTCTATCTTGGCGTAAAACTGGGTTGCTATGCATTTAGGGAGGCGGAAGCCTTTCTATCCTGGCGTACACGGGGGTGTCTGATCCTACGTGTTGTTAGGATGGAATAATGCTTCCGTCCTCCATTACATGGGGACCCGGTGGAGCACACTATTCCTCTCTCCATCTTCTCGGTGGGTTACTTGAAAGCACCTGGCCGGTCTTTCTCGTAGTAACGGGTGGAAATGCAAGGATGTCTAATCAAAGGAGTGAGAACCCTCTTGGAGCAACTTGGGGTGGTCTGCTTTCTTTGACTTGCTTTCAAGGAAGTAACGGGAATCCGCTTCTGCCGTTATCCGTTGAGAAGGTGGGAGAAGGACGAGTGAGCGGAGGATTTCTACTCTGGAGTGGCTTCAGTCCGTTCCGGGGTGGAAAACCCGTTGTAGCTGCTCCATGACTTGAGGCAACTTGGAATGGCTGACACCGACGGAGGATTCTTCAGCTAGAGAGGTCATACCCCTTCCAACGAGCGAAAGAAGATCTTGGTCTTTAGTTGCATCGCGGAGTGGTCGTGCAAAGAGCATTGACGTTCTCTCCGGGGTCATGATCCCGGTTTGCCAATGTTTTGCAAAGCCAATCCACTTTTTCAAGAGACCGAGGTTTGAAGATGTGGACGGGGTACGAGCCAGGTGGCCGGAGATATTTGCCCCCTTTCCCGGGATTTCCTTATACATTCCATGTCTCAATATTTTCCTTTTCCTCTTATTCAGTTGTATGACGATGTATGGAATGAAAATGATTCAATAGACCTTTTCCTTTTCTGAATTTGTTCTGTATTTCTATTTCATTTTTCCACCGAAGTAACTCTGCCGGGATGAGTCCAAAATTTATCCCAGTAAAAACCAAGTAAAAACATTGCTGGGATTGGTCCAATGCCAACTCGGAGTAATGACCATAAACACACCTCGGAATTAGCATGTCGTGTGTAATGTCAATAGTTAATTGGGCCTGGAATCCGTGGTACCAACCCGGGTTCTCATCCAATGTTCGTACGACGTTTTAGATTACTGCGTAACCATCCTTTCAACTGTTATTACAGCTGCGTGGGCCACGTGTTGCGATTTCATTGGAGGGACGTGCCTAAAGCTTCGCGAGTCATGATGAGCACCTTTTGAATTTGCATTGGAGGGGGCAGGAATGCCCCCTAACCGTTCAACCCTTAATAGACCCTTTATAAACAAGAGTCAAAGGTTTGTCTTCCTTACTCTATCATTTTTAGCCTCCTTCACCGTGCGTTGAAAGCTTTGGCTTCCTTTTGGGTGCTTTCCACTCGCAGCCTCTCCATTGTTCTAGCGCAACTTCTCCACTCTCTGCTTTTACACAGTAAGTTACTTTCTTTCAGTCTTTTTGTCATTTGCGCTTTTCAAAAAGTAGAGTAGCTACACGTTTTTGGTTTTGCTTGTCTTCAAATAGGGCTTAGTAATTTAGGTAGATACAGTCGCCTCCCTGAAACACCAACTTCGCCGCACCATGCGCGGTGGAGGAGTTCCCCTGAATGCTTTATTTCCGGTGGGACAGGAGGTCGGTAGGGGAGGTTAGGATTATCTCGCTCTCCCTGTGTCTGAATCTATGAAACTATTGATTCTGACAGTTTCATACCGACTTCTTTGGATGTTCTCAGGGTTTCCATGGCCAAAGGGAAAAAAACTGGGGTTCAGCCCCCATTTCACGACGTCCGTCATCCGGTGGAAGACGAGCTGGTTCGAGTGCGGCGGGGCCCCAGGTTGGTATGTGTGTGGGTAGTGGACGACGTGTGGGATCGTCAATCTAGGTTTTCAAGTGAAGCCGTACTCCGAGAGTCCCTCTTCGCCTTGGAGTTAACCGTGAACAAGGCTCGAGATGACGAGTTCGAAGTTGTCTGTCCGAACTGGAACGAGAGGGTATGTTCCTGCAGAGAAGAGGGTTCGCATTTCATGTTCCTGTACGAGCCGCTTTTCCTTAAGTTAGGGCTGAGGATACCGTTTTCTGACTTTCAAATGGACATACTCTGCACTCTCCAAGTGGCCCCTTCACAGATCCATCCTAACGGTTGGGGTTATATTATATTGTTCGAGAGGTTTTATCAGTTGATGGGCCTCAAGTGCTCGGCGAATACTTTTTTTTTATTTTTATACAAGAATAAACACCCAGGGGACGGTAAGGCAAACGAGCTGGCTTGTCATCCGATCCCGGCTCGGTCGTAAGTCCTTTGATGTTTTTGAAGAAAGCTTCAAAGGGTTTAAGACTGCGTTTTTCAAAATAAAAGCCAAGGAGGGATGTCATCCCTTTTTCCTCAAGCCGGACGGGGAGCCAGAATTTCCTCTTTATTGGACGCAGAGGTGCTGGGACGTGCCTCTCAACATGATTGAGAAAGAAGAGGGAGATCTCGACCCCAAAGAATTTAGGATCGCGAAATTCATAACCCGATACGCTGAGAAGCATGGGATCATCAACATTAGAGATGTCCTTTGTGTCCCTGGTGATGATCTTCTTTACACTTTGTTAGGTGGGAATTAGGGCGTTTATACCTCTAGCGTGTCCCTAGGAGTTTGCTTTGTCTTCATATATCAATGTTTCGAGATGTATTGACTGTATTTGTTTCTGCTTCTTTTCAGTTAGCAACATGACATCTGGATCTTCCATGGTTACACTGCGGTCTTCAAGAAACCGGAGGAAAGGGAAGAAAATCGCGGTTTCTTATTCCACAGCCATTTCGGACTCATCCGACCGGGGCGTTGCCATTGGAGAGCAAGATGAGCCGGGATCCCCTGCCCCCCTTCTCAGAGGGAGAAAAAGGCAAGCTGTCGAAGAGCCTTCTGAGCATGATGGACAGTCGTCAGAGGGCGGCGAGAGGGAAATGGCAGACCTCTTGCCAATCATCACGGGGAACTCTGAGCCCGGGCTCTTCATAGATGGGCGACTTTTGAGTGGCGAGGTGAGGCAACATATTGTCGAACAGGGTCTAGGCCAAACCTTAGCCGCGCTCCAGAGGTAAGCTCTCCGGGAGGCAGCCGAGATCCGTGTCATCGAGGTCACTATCGAGAACGCTGATCGCCAGGCGTCGGCAGAGCTGAGGACCTTGAAGAAAGAAAAGGAGGAGATCGACCAGAAGTTGGCTGCGTCCCTAAAAGCCAGTGAGGATAATAGGATGAGAGCCGTCGAACTGGAAAAGAAAGTCACCGAGCTGGAAAAGGCGTTGGCGGACTCTGAGGCTGCCAGGAAGGTCGAGAAGCTTGAAGCCGACAGAAGCATTGGCGCTCTGAGGGCCGAGGTGGCGGAGCTTGAAAAGGAGGTGGAGGAGCTGGACGGAGTGGCTGGAAACGTTGGGGAGGAGCAGTTCCAAAATGCTGTGAAGCAAATCCAGCACTTCAATCCCGGGGTCGACCTTATCTTGGAGGGTGTGACCTCAGAGAAGATGTTTCATGACGGCCAGCTTGTAACTGTCGAGGAATTAGCCGCGAAAGCTTCTGGTGGCAACCCGGAGGTTATTCAGATCCCGGAAGAGGAAGAGGCCGGCATTTGAGCTGTTTTTTTTTTACCCATTGCGTGGGGTTTTACTGTTTGTATGGACAATTGCCCCGTGTTTGGGGTTTTATAACTAATTACTTTGTTTAGTCATTCGTTTTCGTTTTTCATGATCTGACCTGGGTCCAACGCCCATTTTCGTAGTTGTTATGCCGGACTTAGAAAACTGTGCTGTGAAAACCATGGTCCGGGATCCTTCACTCATGTCATTAATTGAGTGGCATTCCCTTGGACTTAGGTAAGAAAAGGCCTTGGTCTTTAATCTAACGCTTATAATAATGAAACGTCAAGAAATTTTAGACTTAGGCGAAGTAAAACCTTAATCCGTATTCCAGTGCTTGCTACGGGAAGCGTTTGGAATTGCAGACATAGGTAAGAGTAGCGCCTGGTTAGGGCATTTTACGCGAAGACCCTTTTGCCCAAGGCGCCAGCATTGCTTTCAACCTTGCCCGGGGTAAGTATCCTAATAATCGTACAGATTTTAGGATCCCTTCTTGGCTTAGGTATAAGGAAGGAGTGTGTACATATGATCCGTACTGTCTCCTATCGACTTTTTAGAGCAACGCGTTGGATCAAACCTGGTTTCCTGAATAATAACTTTATTGCTGAACCTGGGAGAACAAAAGTCCGTACATAGCGTACTTATTTAAAACAAGAACGGATCAAAGATAATTCTACTGAAGGGCTAAGCCGCTATGGGCATTTAGCTATAGTATTTCCTTAGTTTGTCCGTATTCCAGTAATTCTTGACCGGGATCCCAGATAACGTTTTCAATGTGTGGGCTCCCTTACCCGTATTAGTGACGACACGATAGGGGCCTTCCCAGTTAAGGGCCAGTTTTCCTTGGGAGGCATTTTTCCCTCCTATGTCGGCTCTTCTGAGGACTAGATCGCCGGGCTGGAATTTTCTCGGGACTACCTTCTTGTTGTACCTGGCTGTTGTCTTCTGCTTGAGGGCGACATCCCGTATGTGGGCTACGTTTCTTCTTTCTTCGAGCAAGTCCAGGTCCTCTCTGATTAGGATGGGGTTGTTGTCGGATGAGAACTGTTGGTAGCACCAGCTAGGCTCCCCTATCTCCACCGGGATCATGGCTTCGCAGCCATAAGTCAGCTTGAAAGGGGTCTCTCCCGTCGTGGAATGGGGGGTGGTCCGGTATGCCCAGAGAACATGGTCAAGTTGCTCGACCCAGTTCCCTTTGGCTTCGTCTAACCTCTTTTTCAAGCCTTGCATGATGATTCTATTGGCGGCCTCGGCTTGTCCGTTCGTCCTGGGGTTCTCGACGGAGCTGCAGTGGTGCTTTATTTTCAGATCGGCTAGTAGCTCCTCAAAAGCTTTGTCTTTGAACTGGGTTCCGTTGTCTGTGACTACAGATTTCGGTATGCCGAACCTGGTGATGATATGGCGCCAAGTAAACTTCTGAATTCGAGCCGAGGTGATGGTGATCAGGGGTTCGACCTCGATCCATTTAGTAAAATAGTCTACTGCTACCACCAAGTATTTAAACTGCCCTGGGGCCTAGGGGAACGGACCTAAGATGTCCATACCCCACCGGTAAAAGGGCCAAGGAACCGACGTCGTGGACAGCTCTTCAGAAGGGGCTTGAAAATGATCTGCATGACGCTGACACTTGTCGCAAGTTTGAACATGTGCATGAGAGTCAGCTTTCATTGTCGGCCAATAGAATCCTGCCCTTAATACTTTTTGGGCTAGGGCTTTGACTCCTAAGTGGTGACCGCAGCTCCCTTCATGAACTTCAGCTAGGGCGTATTCTGCTTCTTTGGGGGTTAAGCACTTTAGAAGAGGGGAAGAGAAACCACACCGGTATAGTCGACCGTTGTAAATGGTGTATCTAACCGACGTCTTTACTAATCTGGAAGCCTCCTTCGGCTCCATTGGCAGCTTTTCATGCTGCAGATAGCCCAGTATAAGAGTGATCCAAGATGGCTGATGATCCTCCACTTGGGATATACTATGATCTGTGATGGAGGGTTGGGAAAGAGTTTCTTGGATTACAGACCGGTTGTTGCTAGGGCTTTTTGTGCTGGCCAGTTTAGATAAGAGGTCAGCTCTGGAGTTCTGTTCCTTTGGGATGTGCTCTATCCTGACTTCTTCAGAATTTTTTAAAAGTTCTTGGACCTTGTTCAAGTATTTTTGTAGGAGGGGCTCTTTAGCTTGATAGTCACCTCGGATTTGAGAGGTTACTAGCTGGGAGTCACTGCAAAGTGTGATCCGCATTGCCTCCAAATCCTTTGCCATTAGCAACCCGGTGATGCAGGCCTCATACTCGGCCTGATTGTTTGAAGTTGGGAATTCAAACTTCAGGGAGTGCTCCAAAGTCAAACCCTTTGAATTTTCGACTATCACTCCGGCCCCACTTCCTTTGGGGTTCGACGATCCGTCGACAAAAATGGTCCAGAAAGCTTTCTTTGGGTCGCCGTTGTCATTGTCAGTGAGTTCTGCCAGGAAGTCGGACAATGCCTGGGCTTTTATTGCAAGTCGTGGTTCGTATGTAATCCCAAATTCTGAGAGTTCAATCGACCATGCAATCATTCGCCCGGCCAGATCTGGCTTATGTAGTACCTGTCGGATAGGTTGGTCGGTTCTTACCACCACATGGTGGCATTGGAAGTATTGCCGAAGTCTTCTTGCAGTGATGATGAGCGCAAATGTGACTTTCTCAACCTTTTGGTATCGGAGCTCAGGTCCCTGGAGGACCTTACTCACGAAGTAAACAGGCTTCTGTCCCTCGTCGGTTTCTCTGATCAAAACTGAGCTTACAGCTTCATCGTGGACGGATAGGTACAAGTAAAGTGTTTCCCCGATGTCCGACCTTGTCAAGATAGGGGGGAGGATAAAAGGTTTTTCAACGATGTGAAGGCGTCCTCGCACTCTTGAGTCCATTCAAAACTTCTTCCCTTCTTGAGCAATTTAAAGAGGGGGAGAGACTTGTGAGCGGCTTTGGCTAAGAACCTTGTGAGGGCCGCTATGCGCCCCGTGAGCTGTTGTACTTCTTTGACATTCCGGGGACTCCTTATGTTAAGGATGGCCTGACATTTATCCGAATTGGCTTCAATTCCTCTATGCGTTAGCATGAACCCCAAAAATTTACCGGCCTGGACCCCGAAAGCGCATTTCTCCGGGTTTAATCTCATATTGTATTTCCGGATTTGCGCAAATACTTCTTCAATATCCGCCGTGTGAGATCCGGCGTGTGGGGTCTTGACTATCATGTCGTCTATATAGACTTCTAGCATCTTTCCCACTTGGTTTTCAAAAACCTTGTTCATCATCCTCTGGTAGGTGGCTCCTGCATTCTTCAGGCTGAAAGGCATGACCTTGTAGCAGTAGTTCGCCCTATCAATAATGAAGGCGGTTTTATCTTCATCCCCAGCATACATGGGAATCTGGTTGTATCCGGAATACGCATCCATGAATGAGAGCCACCTGAACCCGGAGGATCCGTTCACTAATTTATCCACATTGGGGAGTGGATATGGGTCCTTGGGACAAGCTTTATTCAGGTCGGTATAGTCTACGCACATCCTCCATTTTTCGTTGGACTTTTTTACCAGGACCACGTTGGAAAGCCATATGGTATAGGAAATTTATCTGATGAAGTTGCCATTTAGCAGTTCTTTAACTTGGTCTTCGATGACTTGTTGCCTCTCGGGTCCGACCTTCCTCTTTTTTTGCGCAACCGGTTTGGCGCCCTCTTTAATCGACAGCCGGTGGCAAATAAAGCTGGGATCGAGTCCGGGCATGTCGGAGGAAGTCCAAGGGAAAAGGTCTTTGTTTTTCAACAAGAGTTCTGAGAGCTGTTGTTTTTCTCCTTCACCCAGATGAGCTCTGATTTTAGTGACCTGTCCAGGATTGTTCCCGAGTTGAAGGGATTCTAGTTCGCCTTCGGGTTGTGGTTGGGTATCCTGGATTTCTTCTCTGACGTCCAGCTCAGTCATCAGAATGTTAACCTGGTCGACAGCCGGGGTAGAGACAGAGCGGCTTCACGTCCGAGGTACTTTACAAATCTTCAAGCTCTCGTTATAGCATTTTCTGTCTGCAACCTGGTCGCCTTTAATAGTGACGACATCATTGTTCTTATTGAGGAACTTCATCACGAGGTGAGTGGTGGATATTACTGCCCCGAGAGCGTTGAGAGACGGACGGCCCAGGATAATGTTATAGGCCGAGGGGCAGTCCACGACCAGAATTTTACCTTCACAAATTCCGAAGAGTGTAGATGATCCAAGAGTTAGGTGAGTTTCGTAGTATCCTACCGGAGTGATCTTCTCACCGGTGAAACCCGTCAATTCTCCAACATGGGGAGTCAAGTCGGATTGCGGAAGTTCCAATTTTTGGTAAAGGTCTAGGAACATAATGTCGGCTGAACTCCCTTGATCGACAAAAATTTGACGGACTTCGGCATTGGAAATTACTCTGGAGATGACGAGTGGGTCGTCGTGATCCGGGATTATTCCGCCATAGTCTTCATCTGAGAAGGTGATGAGAGACGCTTTCCTCTTTTCCGCTTGTGTTCTTAATCCTGAGTGGGCCACGCTAAAAACTGCCATTCTGAGGGCTTTCTTTCGAGCTCCATTGGAGGATCCTCCTCTGGCAAAACCACCGGCAATGGTATGGATCATCCTGTTGGGCTCGGCGCGGTGATCATCGTCACTGGCGGGGGGAGTGTTTCTATTCCGGCCCTGTCGGTCGCTGTTATTACGCTGAGGCGGAGTCCGGGATCTTCTCCTCGGGCTTCTTGTCCTTCTTCTACGCGGAGGGAATGGACTCCGACGTTTGCTGTCTGTGCGTCTGTTATCCCCTTCGTTGTTTTGCGCGCAGAGGATATACTGCTGCAGGCGCCCGGCCTTGATTAGAAATTCAATGGCATCACGCAGCTGATAGCAATCCTCTGTATCGTGGCCATAGGCTTTGTGCCATGTGCAATGTTTGGAGTGATCCTTCTGCCTCTGCCTCTTGATAGGAGGCGGTCTCGGGATGTTCTCGAAACTCGTGTTCATCACTTCCCTCAAGATCGTTTCTCGGGTGTGTTCAAAGGAGTATAGTCTCGCATAGTTTCTCCGGGTGGGCTACCCTTTGGGGGTCGTGACCTTGAGGAATTTTGGTTGGGCTTTTGGTGAGAAGGTTCACTTTTGTCCCACCTCTTGTGGTCTTCGTTGCCTCTTCCAGGTAGAGACGTACTTCTCGGAACGTTTTTGGAAGTCGGTCGATTGTCCGGCTTCTTTTTGCCGTGGGACTTGAAGAAGTCGAGCCTATCCGAGACCGCTTCGGCGTAATGTAAGGCTATTCTGTCTTCAAAGTTTTCTACGTTGGTGCAGGTAGCCATAAAACGTCTGACATAGTCCCGGAGGCTTTCATCCTTTCCCTGGCGGATCTTGGCCAAGGATTCGATGGTTTTAGGCTGCTTCTTAATCGTGGTGTACTGCAGCAGGAAACGCTGCTTGAGGTCAGACCAATCCACGATGGTTCCCCGTGGTTGGCTGGTGAACCATTTGAGGGCCCCCCTTTTTGAGGGAGAGAGGGAAGGCTCGGCACAACAATTCCATGGATCCGCCATAGAAGCATAGGGACTGCTCGTAGGCATTGATGTGATCCTGGGAGTCCGTGGTCCCGTCGTAAATTTCAAGGTTTGGAGGAAACTTGAAATTTCTCGAACCCTAATTCCATGAGCTGGTCGGAGAAAGGTTGTTCCACGGTTCCTTGGTTCCGATTGTTGTCCCCAGTATGAGGAATTCCCTCATCATCATGGGCCCTCGTCCTATTATTTTCCACGTCGGTCCGTCTGTCACATCGGCGTGGCTCTGGTTGACCTTCATGCATGGCGCGCTGCATGTCTTTCAATCTTCTAAACTGGTCATTGAGTAGATCCATATGTTATTGCAACATATCCTGGAATTGGCGTTGAGAAGCCCGAGATTGATGTGTGTGTTCAGATCATGATGCACGATCATCGAACTCGTTCCCGGGTTTCCCAAGCGTTGGTGCACAGGAATTCTGCGTTCTTGAAGGTTCTGGCCGCCCTTCTGGGCTGGGAATTCAAGTCTATCCCTGACAGAAATCCTGCGTGATGGGTTAGGAGACTCCTCAGAAAAGGAGGTGGAGTGCCCATCACGTCGGCTTCCTGGTCGGGGCGTCTGATTTCTCACAGCAGAGGTTTGAGCCGCAAGTGGAGGCAATGGTGGTGGTGGACGTTGCATGTCAAGATCTTGTCTCTAGTTGACAGAGGCTTGAGCAGCGTCTCTTCTGGAGTTTTGCCTCGTATTCACCATGATTGGGTGGGATTAGAATTTTATGGTTTCCCCACAGTCGGCGCCAATGTTCTGAAGTAAATTCAGAGGAGTACCTGAGATAGGCACGTTGCGGTGGATTCCTCCGTAGCACAACAGCGACAACGGTGGTGCGAGAGGGTGGGTACCTGCAAAAGGCACTCCGACGCTCAAGTTAGACCGTGCACAATAGGAATAGTCTGTATATCAGAGGAGATCCATACCTTTGACGCTTGGCATAGTATTTATAGGAGCGTACGCAGAATCCTAAGGGGATTCCTCTTAGATGCAGGTAATTTAGGATTGATATCTTGATGATAATCACCTTTCCATTATTGTAAGATATATCCCCATAAATCCGGGATTAATATAAAGAAAGTATCTAGCCATCAAAGATATCTATAAATCTTATAATATCGTAAGCTGACGATTGACAGTTGCGCATATTTAGGGTTTTATCCTTTGCGTGGATCAATCAGCCACGATGTCATATAGTAACACCGCTCAGGTGTCTTGATCCGTGGTCCGAAGCACGTCGTGAGTCTTCCTCCACGACAATAGGAGGAGTCCCAGAAGGCGCACGCCGGTTGATCCCATGGGTCGGGATCCCGATCTCGGTCCGTAACAAAATTATAAATAAAATGTGCATAATTAATTAAAAAGATAATTTGAATTTTGAATTTAAAAGAAAAAAATTAAGAATGACATATGTCATTTAAAAAAAATAGTTTAAGAAATTAAGTCACTCTAAAAAAATATATTCTAATTTATTATATAACAATTAATTTTGTTTGAACATATTACTTAATCGCATGTTTGGATTGTAGTTCACAACTATGATTTGTCTTAATAGAAAAGTATTTCTGTTTAGTTTCATTTTATCTATAATTTTGAAACTCAATATCATATTCAAACACAACATAATTATGGTTTTGTCAAATATATTATTTGTAAATGAAACTCAATTTACATATGTTAAACTAAGGTATATGATGTACAAATTATAATCCAAATATTTTATTAAAAGTTAATGTGTAGAAACTATAATCCAAACATCTTATTAATAGTTAATATTTATTTATTTAAAATATTGATTAACATTGCACAAAAAAAATGAGTTTTGTTATATTTTTTAAAATATTTTTTTAATAATTCTCTGTATAATTAATTAAAAAGGAATTAAATGAAAAAATAAATCCAACCAATGTTTTATGAATGTAAAAAATATTTAATATTTTTTTATGAATTTTGTTACGGCACTTATTTAAAAAATCAAAATAACAAGTTTTAAATGAAAATAATGTATTTAATATATTGAAAACTAAAAAAATTTAATTTTTAATTTAAAACTTGTCATTTAATTTCTTTATCAAAATTATTTTTTTATTTAATAATTAAGAAGATTATTATAATATTATGTTACAAGGATTTAAGATTATTAAAAGAAAGTTTTTATTAAATATACTCATTAAAAAAGTTAAAATAAATAAAAATTAAATTTTTTAATTTCTAATATATTAAATGTATTACTTTTATTTAAATTTTTTTATTTTAACTTATTTAAAAGGTATCCTAACTATTTAAGGCACATCTTAGAAAAAAAATGGATAATTACTTAGTAGGTCTCCAAATTTTTTAGAATAATTTAAATAGGTCTCTAAACTAAAAAAATTTGTAATTGGGTCCCTAAATTTAAAAAAAGTTTGTAATTGAGTCCCTGGACCTAGACGTTTGCTACTGATCCGTCAATACAAACGAAATATTCCTTAATTTCATCCTCGTTATCACATATTTATTTAACTGGATTGTCATGTTATGCTATTAATCCACGTCACTCTCCACATAGTAAATTAAAGTACTAAATCTTTAATTTTTTTCCCAAATCCATCGTAATTTCCTCAATTCCCTTCATTTTCCCCAAATTCACGTCACTCTCCATCTAATTAATAAAAAAAGAATTAAATGAAAAAATAAATCCAACCAATGTTTTATGAATGTAAAAAACATTTAATATTTTTTATGAATTTTGTTACAACACTTATTAAAGAAATCAAAATAACAAGTTTTAAATGAAAATAATGTATTTAATATATTGAAAATTGAAAAAATTTACTTTTTAATTTAAAACTTGTTATTTAATTTCTTTATCAAAATTATTTTTTTATTTAATAATTAAGAAGATTATTATAATATTATGTTACAAGGATTTAAGATTATTAAAAGAAAGTTTTTATTAAATATACTCATTAAAAAAGTTAAAATAAAAAAAAAAAATTTAATTTTTTAATTTCTAATATATTAAATGTATTTTTTTATTTTAACTTATTTAAAAGGAATCCTAACTATTTAAGGCACATTTTAGAAAAAAAAAAGGATAATTACTTAGTAGGTCCCCAAATTTTTTGGGATAATTTAAATAAGTCTCTAAACTAAAAAAAATTGTAATTGGATCCTTAAACTTGAAAAAAGTTTGTAATTGAATCCCTGGACCTAGATGTCCGCTACTGATCCATCAATGCAAACGAAATATTCCCTAATTCCATCCTAGTTGTCACATATTTATGTAGCTGGATTGTCATGTCATGTTATTAATCCATGTCACTCTCCACATAGTAAATTAAAGTTCTAAATCCCTAAATTTTTTCCCAAATCCATTGTAATGTCCCCAATTCCCTTCATTTTCAGCAACCGAAGCATATTTTCCCCAAATCCCTTTATTTTCAACAACCGAAACGTATTTCTCCCAAATCCCTAAGCCCATGTTCTACACATTGTCCTTCGGTGTTGTTGTGTGTTATTGAAGAAGTGCCCATGTACTACACTTCCTCCTTCTTTGTTGTTATTCGTTGTTGGAGCAGTGATACTATGCAAGAATCTCTGGCTGTGGACAACACGTGAAGGAGGAATTTCAGCATCTGGATTTTGTTAGCAGCTCAGGTGTGCACTGTGTCCCTCCATTACAATGCAAACTTTTAAAAAAATTGAGTAATAATATTTGTTTATAGCTTTAAGGTAATTTATTTGCTTGTTATAGTGTTTTATAGCATGTCTATTTGTTGTGTATTATGTAGAAATAACATGTGACAAGTTTGAAGTAGACCTCCATCATGGGGGTCAGTTTTTGAAATGTAAATCATATTTGGAATTTTTGGGTGGTAGGACCAAAAAATGCATTCAGTTTGACTTTGATCACTGGTCACCGCAAGAAATTGTTACTATATTAAAAAATTTAAGTTATAAGGGGTATGTGAAAATTTGGTATTTGGAGCCTGGTAGATGCCTGAACAATGGCTTAAAGGAGTTGAAGAATGATGTTGATTGTATCGCAATGGTCAGATTAGTGTTAAGCACAATTATGAAACATGTGGAAATATTTGTGGTTACTGGTTATAATGTAAGAAATGAGATTGAAGTAACATCATTGGATCCAGACTATGTGCCTGATCAAAATGAGATTGGAAATGATGAAGTGCAAAGCAATGAAGGTGATAGTAGTATCAATGATAGTGCCACGAAGATTCAATTTGAAGATAGTGCTGATGATGGAGAACACGAAGATTACTTTGTGAATGACCCTGACCAGCAGGAAGTAACTGAAGCTGTACAACACCCAATTAAACCAAATAATTCAAACCCCAATCAAGTTGGATCCTCAAACCCCAGTACTTATTTATTAAACTATGGCAACTCTGAAGTTGGTAATTCCCTAACCTATAGGCTTAAGATCTATAAAGGTAAACACACATGTGGGAGAATCTTTAAGGGTTATTTGGCCTCCTCTGATTGGGTTGTAAATAAGTTAAGTGTCTCAATGAAGATAGATGAGAAGTTGTCTTTTTCACATGTGATACAAAATGTAAAAGATAAGTACATGGCTGAGATTTCTATTACTAAAGCTTATTGGGCAAGGAGAAAGGCATACGAAAAATTGCAAGGAGAAGCCGAGCAATATGGTAGAATATAGGACTACTGTGACGAGGTTCGAAGCAAAAATCCTAGATCCACTCTAAAAGTAATGGTAGACAGACATACATTAACCTGTGAGCCACGTTTCTAAAGGTTATATATGTGTATAAATGTTGTTAAGGGGGGCTTTTTGGCTAGTTGTAGACCCATTATTGGCCTTGACGAGTGTCATCTAAAGGGTCTATATGGACAGCAACTGTTGGTTGCTGTTGGCAGGGATCCAAATGATAATTATTTTTCCCTAGCGGTTGCTGCAATAGAAAGTGAAACAAAGGACTCATGGGGTTGGTTTTTAACATTGTTATTAGAAGATATAGGGTCAGAACCTGAGAGAAGATGGGTACTCATTTCTGACTAGCAGAAGGTATTATTCTACCTTTACTTTTAATTATTTATACTACATTTTCAATATTGAAATTATTGCTATAACTTGTTACTACTACACATTTACAGGGTCTTCTTCAAATTTTTTAGGAGAGGATGCCTGGTGTTGAGCATAGATTCTATTTTAGGAATTTATATGCTGATTGTAAGAACAATTATGGTGGGGGGATAGTCCTAAGAGACTTGATCATTAGCACTGTAAAAACAACCCATATGGAAGAATGGGAAAGGAAAATGAAGCAATTAGAGAAGGTTAAGAAGGAATGTTATGAAAAATTGGTGACATTATCTCCTGCATTGTGGACAAGGTCACATTTCAGTTTTTATTGCAAAAATGATATGTTAATAAACAATATGTATGAGTCTTTCAATGGCAGACTCTTGGAAGCTAGAGACAAGCCTATCTTAACCATGTTTGAATGGATAAGATGCTATTAGATGTCTAGGTTTGCTGAAAAGAGAACCAATGGTGAAAAGTATAAAGGAAAGATCTTGCCTAAACCTAAACAAAGGTTGGATGTTGAGGCAACTAACTCAAGGAATTGAGCATCTACGTGAGTTGGAGGTCTCAAATTTGAAGTGTCACATAACAATAGATACATTAATGTGAAGTTTATTGTTGACTTGGGTATTGGTAGCTGCACTTGTAGATTTTGAGGATTGATAGGTTTGCCTTGCCAGCATGCTTGTAGTGTAATATTTTATAAAAAGGATGAGCCAGAAGACTATATAAGTAATTACTACACTCCTACAGCTTACATTGCTTGTTATGGATAGGTTGTAAACCTAATAAATGGGGATAATATGTGGCCGACACTGAACATGGACAAAATTCCCCCATCCCAACTCACAGAGTGAAGCCAGGGAAGCCTAAAAAGTTAAGGAGAAGAGAACTTGATGAAAATTCAAGGCAGCAAAGGCTTAGAAAAATTGTAACAGTAATCAGATGTTCAAGGTACAAACATGTTGGCCACAACAGGAAAAAGTGCTAACTACCTGAACCTGCAAGTTCTGTTGGTGTTACTGCTGGTGGATTTGTTGGTGCTGCTACTGCATATAGAGCTGCTTAAGGATCTGCTGGTGCCCCCTACATCTAGAGCTACTAGATTTGCTACTGCATCTAGATCTGATACTGGATCTGCTGGTGCCCCTTGCATCCAGAGCTACTAGATCTGCTACTGCATCTAGATTTGGTACTGGATCTACTGGTGAAGGAGTTATTGGTGCCCCTTGCATCTAGAGCTACTAGATCTGGTACTCCATCTAAAGTTACTAGATCTGCTACTACATCTGGACCTGGTACTCCATCTAGAGTTACTAGATCTGCTACTATTACTGCAACTGCATCTGGATCTAGTGGTGTTGGTGCTGCTCAAGCTCATATTAAAGCATCTCAATTTGTTGGTGCAACTCAAGCTAATATTGGATTATCTCAGTTTGTTGGTGCATCTCAATCTGTTGGAGCATCTCAATCTACTATTAGGGGAAAAGGAAGAGGTAGAGGGAGAGACAGAGGTGCACAAACAATGGCACCAACCTGTATCCCTTTCGAATTAAGAAGGCCAAAGCTTCCAACAAAGAGAAAATTTGCACCACACAATAGCTAATGAGGACAATTGTGTGGGGCTGGCTACTTTTTTGTGTTTTTTTGCATCAAATTATAATATGTAGGATATGTCTGTAATGTAGCTAACATGGTTGGGGCCACCTATTTGGATCTTTTGGACCACTTTATTGTAATGATGGTATGGAATTTTCTCTATCGTTAACAATAGTTTAATATATTTGTTAGCTGTGATAATTTTTCATTAAGATGTTTGCTAACAAGCTTCTAGCTTGTTGATCTAAAATTTCTGGTTTGCTAACAAGTTGTTTCCCTATCATTAACAATAGAATGTCATCCATTGCTTAGTCGTAACTCCACTGTCTTGGGACATGCTCACTCTTTAATATATAACAATTTATACTGTCAGATTTAGTTGAAGTCAGATTTGGTTGTTTTACAACAACAAATACAGAACAATTAACTTTCATTATAAAACTAAAACTAGTACATTACAATATCTTAATACATTCCACCCTACATAACTACAATGTCTTCCACCTTACACAACTATATTGTCTTCCACTCTAAATCCCACCCTACATAACAATAATGTCTTATATTGGCCTTAACACACCAGCACACCTAACCGAGTTCACCATACCAAATAGTAAAGAAATTACAGTCAACACACAACAACACCACATTAGCATCTTGTACTTATTCAACTTTCAATTTTTAGCTTACAATTTTCTTATTCTTCTTTCTTACTGTATCCACGTTGCCCTTGCACTTTGGTCTACTGGAGCTTCTATCCATTGGAAGAATCCACAATCACTTGTCTACAAAATTAAAATGTATAGTTATGAGAATAACTTCATATTACAAATTCATTATAAACCTAAAACCATTATCAATAAAAATCAAACCAACCTTATAATTAAGGCATCCCATAAACCTTTTTCCAAGGTTGGCAAGGTTGGCCTCTGTCTTCGATGTACTAACATACACTGGATCACCACAATAACAATATGTAGGTAGTCTCTTTCTGCTATTCGATTGGGTCGGGGTTGATGGTTGAGTAAATCGCGAGTCTCCCATGAGCCAATGACTGTAGCGATGGTGAGATTGGAGTTGCAAATAGAGAATGAAGTTGCAAACAGATTCAGTCAATGGAGTTGTAGAAAGATTGAGTATGTGAGATTTCTCAAACCCTAACAATATATTTTTGGGGAAATACATTTTTTTTATTTTTGTAATTTGTACACTTGTCATGACTTTGATACCTTGAATGACCATATTAAAATTGTGACACATCTTACACACCAGGTCATTATGGTTAATAGAACAGTAACGATGTATGGGTATAAGAATTCCATTACAAATTTTTAAAATATTAAAAATTTAATTATAAATTTTTTTTAATTTAAAGATTTATTTGAATTATCTTCAAAAATTTAAAAACTTACATAATAATTATCCCAAAAAAAATAGACACATCTTAGAAAAAAACAAAAAATATTGATTGACAAAGAAGAGTGGAAAGTACACCATCTGAAACTAGTGTTGCATGAAAAGAAGCGACCCCATTTGAAATTTGGCTCCATGTTCCAGATTAGACTCTTCCTCTTCTGGAACTCACTTACTCACGCTCAGACTCTTAAATCCAACGGTAGTTTCGTCTCCCGATTCAAGAGAGACACCTGCCTTCATTCATGGCTGTAGTTCAAAAACCCAGTGACAGGGATAGACCTTCAAAGGTTTCAGTCACGACTATTTCTCTCTTTCTTCTCTCCTTCTCTAATCTCTAGTTCTTTTTATTTTGTTTTGTTTTAAATAAATGTGCATTTCATATGTACACATTGCAAGGAAAGAAAGGAAGGTTACCGAAGAAGGCAAAGGTCTTTCGGAAAAAGACGCTGGAATTCAACCCAGCTGATCCTCAAAAGCAAGTGAGCACCACTGTGCGCTTTATACTTAAAAAATCACCATTATTTGTCACTGTATATGTGTGTGTGAGAGAGAGAGAGTGCGTAGTTAGGTTTGTATGGATATCCATGTCAAACAGTCTCTGCCAACAAACAAAGGGTTAATGTTTTTGTGGCCATATATTATAGCTAGGCTAATACCAATCTAAGAAATTTCTTATTTTTCCTGGAGTTGGTGAATCAGCGTTATCTAAGATAAAAAGAGCCGTTTCAGAAACAGAGTATAGAATATTGTTCATTTTACATTTAACATCTAAATTCATTTTTCTGTACCATCTAATGTCTCATTTTTTTCGAATCTTGAACAGTCTATCAGTCATAATCCACAGAAAAGGTCAGTTAAATTTTTTTTCCCTTCTTATTTGGTCTCCTAACATATTGTAGAAGACGATGACTCCACGTTTTTACTTCTTCTATGCATAGACGAAAGAAAGGGGGCGTTGATAGTGTATGTAATACTTCTGAAGCTCAGTTTACTGTTTACCAACGAGCAAAAGAGGTTCAAGCAAACCTATCTCCTGAATTCCCAAGCCTTCTTAAGTGCATGCTTCCATCTCATGTAACTGGAGGATTTTGGCTTGTAAAATCTCACTCTTTCTCCATGCTTTTGCATTAATTTTCATGTTAATACTAGAATGATTTATATTCACCATGTTATTTAATGCCAGGGTCTTCCTAAAAAATTCTGTCAGTTGCATTTGCCTAAGGCTGATACTGTTATTGCTTTGGAAGATGAGCATGGGAAACTATATGAAACCAAATATCTTGCTAAAAAGGTGGGCTTAAGTGGTGGATGGAGGGGGTTTTCATTAGCTCATAATTTACTTGAGATGGATGTTCTGATATTCCACTTGGTCCAACTTTCCAAATTTAAGGTAATTATTGTTTGATCCTTAAAATAAAATTTCTATGTTAAGGTTTGTTTCAACTATCAATACATTTTGTGATTTCCTTCTATGTAATTGTTGCAAGTTGAAGGGAATAATAGTAAGATTTGAAGGTTTGAGTGGCTTTATGACTTCATGTACTGCAAAATAAATCTTTTAGAATAAGGTAGGAATTAATTATCAGTGAGCTTATCAAGATAAATTCTAGTCTCTGTTTTGATGAAGAATTTTAAAGTATAGAAGAAACTACAATTTATTTTTAAGCTAAAGTCAACAAATTCAAATTGAAAAGGAGCAGCAGTTTCTTAATTCCTTTCACTTTTCTGTGCCAATGCTTGGTTATGGATTTTAATTTAAAGAAAAAGTGGCAGGAATGAAGAAAAATATACCTAACTAATATATATATATATATATATATATATATATATATATACACATATTAATCTTTAATATCTTATATGTCCAAAGGTGTACATTATAAGATCTCAGGGATCGGATGAAGTGGATGGTGCTCTTGGCCTTCTTAAGTTAGATGATTGCAGAAAGCAAAAGGATGAAATGAATGGCGCTCTTGGTAAGTTATGTATGGCTCTCATTGCAATTTGTCTGCATTGTGATGCAAATCAAGTACAAGTAGGGTATTAACTAGGGCTTGTAAAAGAGCCGAAAATTATGTTTGCTGTCTGATTTTTCAGACGCAACTCAAGGAAATGATCCAAAGAGTAGCGGGATGATTTTTGGTGCTAACGTATCTGAATCAGAGCAGTCTGAAAATACTAGAGGAGATTTTTGTTCTGAAGTTTGGGATGGGATTAGATTTTCAGAATCTGTTATCAGTTTCGAAGAAGTGACTGGTATTGAGAATTTCAGCATTCTTATGAATGGTTTGGTTATTGATTCAGAGCTCTCCAAATACCTTCGGACCAAGTATTACGAGCTGTGTTGCAGCCAGAGATCGTTTCTTCATGACCATCTTGTTGAGGGTCTTAACTGTAAACTGGTGGCTGGAATAATTTCTGAGACCATTAATATTGCTGATGCCATTAAAGCCAGCAAGCTAACAACCTCTCCAGATAGTTTTGTCATATGGGACAAAACTTTGAAAGCCTTTGAGGCCATGGGCATGAACGTCAGCTTCTTGCTTATTCGGCTAGACCAGCTCATGAAACTAGCTTTGAAATCCAAGAGGTACAAAGAGGCAAGACTTGAACGAGACCATGCTGAAGAGGAATTGAAAACTCTAGTAGCAAAACTGGTGCAAGTAAAACAGACCATAAATACACTTGATGAAGAGATTGACATCCAAGATATGAACCCTGAGAGGCTGGAGACCATGTTTCAAGAACTGGCTAATGCTCCTTGGTGATGTCGTAGTCCTACTACATTCAGCTTGGGGGGCTTAAGTTATAGATGTTAGAATTACAGAATGTGCCGTCGACATAGGAAAACAAGTAGGTATTACAGCCTTACACTCGTTCAGTTTCTTTTGTGAAGCTCCATGGGCACGGCACTGTAGATGAGAATGAAGATGTGACAAGTGATTTGAAAAGTTCAAACAATTTTTTGCTTCAATTTTGTCCAGTTAAGTTGTATAAATCCGATTTAACTTCATGCGTACTACTTCTAACTTTTTTTATAATGTATGTAGTATATATATATATTTTAATATTTATTTTTGGCTCTGCAATACTTATTTTTAATCTGTTCTTGAGCAATTGTGCTGTTGCATTAAATAAATATTAAATATTAAATAACAAAATTTTGATGAAATTTTAACTGTTAAGTGTAGTACTCTCGAAGTACTTAATTTTTTTTTTTAATTTTTTTTACAAAGATGGAGAATGTATCACTAATCAAATACTTGCCGAGAAAACTAGTTATTAGTATATTAATAAGGGTTGTAAGCGGTGATAAGTGAGTCACACTCCTAAAGAAAGAATCAATGATCAAATTTTAGAAAAGATAATTAAAATGATTGAGAGAACCTTTTAGTTACTAATGCTTTGTTTGGATGAAGAGAGAAAATGAGAAGAGAGAAAATGGTAAGAGAGAAAATGAGAAGAGAGAAAATGATAAGAAAAGTAGAGAGAATTTTTAGTTGTTTGGATGGAGAGAAAATAAAGAAGAAAGAAAACACAAAATATTAAAAAAATATTTTATGCTAAAAAAAAATAAAACAAAAAAAGTTAATGCTTATATAGTGCATGTATTCTGCTACTGCAAAAATGTATAGATATCATTTTTAAACTTTACCTCATTTTAGAATAAACACTATGAATTTTTAATTTCAAATAAAAGACTCTTAAACATTTTGAAACTTGTTTAAAGACTTTCCATAGATAAGTCAAACAAAAATTATTCATCATATATGACTTATATGTATTAATTAATTCATATGATAATATTTAATTTTGTTATATTCATTTTAAAAAAAAAGAAAAAAATTTTACTCTTTTAATTTAATTCTTTTTTAATTATTCTATTCTTTCTATTTTATGGAAATATAAAATAAATAAAAAATATAATTTTTTAGTTTTTAAAAAATAAATTAGAGATTGTCATGTATATTAATTAACACTTAATTAGTGAATAGAATGGTCTTTTTACATATTTTAGAAAGTTTACGTATCTTTTAAAATGAGATAAAATTTTAGAAGTGTCTATGTATTTAGGAGTTGGATCGTAGCAGAGTGAGACTACCAGCCAACCCTAAATGTGCTCGACTTTGAAAGGCCTTGCCCGACCTTGAAACTCCTTGCTCAACCTTGAAGTATCTCCCTCGACCTGCGTAGAGGAGCTCTGACCGGCCTCACAACAACTTCGGTGCCCCGCCCCGACTCCCAGACCTGATCCAGGCACTCCCTGATCCGAGTTCCAAAAGAATCTACTTAATAGAATTGACAGGTGAGCATGACAAACCTCAAGGGGGTGTATACTCCTTGATGACTCTTATAAATGTTGTGAAAAGTGTATTTGCAAAAGAATAAGTCTCACATTAGTTGGAAGTAAGTCTTTTGAAGAGTTTATATTTCAACTTGTGTTTTGGTCTTTGTAAGAAACAAATAAGGTGGTAGGCTCGCGCACACAAAATTAGGCTGAAAAGCTCATGGCTAGTGCAAATCATCAATTTGCCCCCCTGCGCGTGATATCATGAAGCCCAAATCTTTTGTCAAATTTTAATTAATTTTTTAGTTTACCAAGAAAATGAGATTTTTGAAGTAGTCAAAACTAACTTAGTCGTATTTGACTTGGCCTTCTCAAACGGACAAATTTGTTTTAATGTACCAATTAGTTTCTAACGGGCAAATTAGTTTTTAACAACCAGATCCGTTTTCCAATGTTACTATACCAACGATCATATTTTCTAAACGACTCTTTTTGCTTTCTATAAATACTGTTTACTGAATGTGGTTTTTGACACACCGTTTACTGCTTCTCTCTTCTCCACTTCTACACTCTTTTCTCCTTCTACGTCTGGGTTACTTACTATTACAATCTCTTGAAGTTCTTGAATTCCTGTCAAATAGGAAGAGTCTGCTGTACCATGGAGGATTTTCATTTATATCGAAATAATCCTTGAGGGCAGTGCTTAGCACGCTACAGACTTCACTTTATTTGGTTGTTTCATTTCAGGTACAATTACACAACAATCTCAAGGATTATAGAGCCACAATATGCCGCTCTCTCATCCAACAACGGGTTCGACAATGCTACCCCATAAAACTCGTCACTTGTCGTTGCCGCAGTTACATACGCCAAACCATTCCTAGATGTTTCCAAGATCGAAATGTTCGGAGGACATAATTTCAAAAGATGGCAGGAACGTGTCTACTCTGTTCTAGACATGCACGGCGTTGCTACTGCACTCACGGATTAAATGCCTGACATATCTGTTGATCAGAAAAAACTTGACGATTGGACTTATGCCAATAAGGTATGTAGGCACACAATTCTAACCACATTATCTAACGAATTGTTCGATGTCTACTGCTCATACAAGGAAAGCAACAAAATTTGGGAGTCTATGATTCTCAAATACACTGCTGAGGACGCTGGCAAACAAAAGTTCGTCATTGGAAACTACTACCGATGGGAGATGACGAATGAAATTGATATGACTCAAATCAACCAATACCACAACCTATTAGAAGAATTGAAGGCTGAGAACATCACCTTGCCTAATGAATTCATAGCAGGATTGCTCATTGAAAAACTACTGCAAACTTGGAAGGACTACAAACAACAACTCAAGCATAAAAACAAACAGTTGTCTCTTGCTGATCTAATTACCCACATAATCATTGAGGACACGAACAGAAACGAGATCAAGGCTGCAAGGGCAAAAGCATTAGCTTCAAGGGCAAGTATGGTACAAGTCAATAAGAAAAGGTAAGAACATAAATCCAACAAAAGGACTGTGAACACCCAATTTTATCCTAGTCATTAAAACTTATTTAAATAAAAAAAAGAAAAAAGAAAATAAAAATAAGTTTTCTTTGTTTGTTTGACCCATTTCTTGTTTTTGTTTGGCCCAAATAGCCAAATAAGTTTATGATTAAAAAAAAAACAACCACAACAATAAATAAAAAATATATATATAATAAAAAAATACAAAATACAAAAAAATCATATGCTGCCGTTGTAGCCCTCTCCCCTTTGTTTTCTTCCATTTTGGGCGTGAATACATTTGGCCTTTCCTTGATCTTCTCCTTTTTTCCTTTTCCAACCAAGCACCTACACAGCTACACTGGCCACTGCATTCTGCAATTTACAGGTTGCTCCCCACGCCACTACGCTCTTCACTCACAAAAAAAAGATCACGTCTAAGCCATCAAACAGGACCAAGGACATTCATAATTCCTGGATTACCTTCATTTTCACCACTCTCCCACCTTCACCTCATCACAATCAACCCTCTCGCCTCCATCTTCACCCCGGTCCTCATCCTCACCTCCATGAATCCAAACAATCACCCCAACCACCACACCCTTCCGCCATAACCACTCAAACAGAAACACCAAACCACCATCACCCCTACACTCAAGTCACCACAGCCCGAACCCCTTGTTCCGAAGCTAGTCTATCATCCAGAACCAGTTGCTCTGTCGAAGCCTTATCCGAAACCAGCTCCTCCACACCGCGTTGCACACCACCGTTCTCCCTCGACGACCAAATCCGCCACCCGCATCCTAACCGCACCACTGCGCAATGTGCCATACGACGCTAGCTCATCCACACCGCACCAGCGACCTCCACGCTGTCACACAACCAGGACCAGATCCGGTGACCCAAGCCGTGACCTCGTTGCGTCGCTCTACACGGGTTCGTCATGCCATCCAGTTTCGACCTTGACCCACACCTCAACCCGCCTAGCCAACGAAACCAGACTGCGATCCGCCGTCCAGTCGTGCCATGCACCTCCCGCAACCGTCGAACCAGAAGCTCCGCGCACCGGACCAGACCTACGACAGAAACGACAGCTCGAACCAGCCCGCGTCGCCATCAACTGTCCCCATCGTCAACCACATCGTGTCGGATCTCCACCGTATTGGCTCCATCGTAACCCCTGCTCCTTTGTTCTGTGTTTCCTATTGCAGAGACTAAGTTTTTGCTTTCCTCAATTATTTGTTAGTTTTTTTTTTTATGTTGTTTGGGCTACTGCTATTCTTTTTATTATTTTGGGCCAAGCTTGTTCTAAAAAAAAGGGGTTTTGTTTTTTTTTTTAAAATTGCAATTGGGCCTTTTAAGATGAAACCAAAAAATCTAAAAAATAAAAAATACAGGTAAATTAATAATTATTATTTTTTTAAAAAAATAAAATGAGATTAACTGAGTTGTGACAGCTTGTTAATCTTGTAACTTTTGAAATCATCTAAGTTGTGATAATTTGATGATTCGTTTAAAAAAAAATACTAAAATGAAATAGTTGAATCTTGTTAAAAAAAATAAAGCTAGATTAGCTGAGCTACGATAACTTGTTAATCTTATAACTTTTAGAATCGTCTGAGTTGCGACAGCTTGATGATTCTTTCTTTTCTAAAATAAAAAAAAAATCAAATGAATTTTCAAAAAACAAAAATCTTTTCAAAGTTAAAAATAACCAACCCACAATCGTTTTCTACAGAACGACGTGGCTTTGAATTTCTCATTGCACCCGAGGATACGTATGAGCAGAATCGCAATTCTGTCAAGCCAAAACTAAATTTTCATAATTTTTTTTTGTGTTTGCTTAGTTTATCTTTTAATAAATGGGTAAAGTAAATATTTTTAAGAGTCATAAAAATTTGCCCAATTGATTTAAGGTAACCGTCTTATGACAGATGTATTAGGGATGCTGTGGAGTTTAGTCTCCATTCTTTCATATGCATAATTAGACTCCCGAACCTGAGTTTCTGAACGTAGACCATCTTTTTTGGGTTTTCCAATTTTTTCAAATAAAAATAAATTGGTGGCAACTCCCTTAAATTTTTTTAATTTAAGTCTTTATCCCGCCGTGATCCCGGTCGCAACAGTTGGCGACTCCACTGGGGAAATTTGAGAGTCAAGCCTTTATAAATTGATTGTGCGAATTTTGTGACATTTTTATGTTTGTTTTACCCTTTCTGTTTTGTCTTGTTTTTCTATTTTATATAATTTGTTTATTAATTATTTTAATTGTAATCTTTGTTTGTTATGCAAACCTTAGGGTAGAGAACCTTTGAAAATTTATGTTGTGTTTGCTTTGCTTTGCAGAATGTGGATAGTTTTTAGATTATAAAGGTTTGTATGCTCCCTACACTCACTGTACTTACACGTTTCTCACATACATTCGAGTGGGGCTCTATACCCAGGTCTGAGTGAAACCTAAGTTAGGAAGAGGTTGCGTAGTGGTAACCATTTTGGATGTACATCCTGTTTGGTTATTGCGAAAACCTCATCTAGAGTGCACTTTTTTCATGAATGTCCCGCACCTAGTGGTTTACCCACTGTTGTGGTCAACATTCTGAATGAGACTTAGCTCTAGAGGTCTTTAGAATAGTAGAACCACCCAATGAAAGTTCTCACGAATTAGAAAGACCTGTAGATCCTTATGATAGAAATTCTCAGATTTAAGGCAATCCTTTAGGGCACAAAGGGAGCGTTCCTTTTTTGTTATCCTTAATTTTATCCATGTCATAATCTATATTATACATATACATCATAAATAGTGTGGTCCGTTAATATGATAAGCCATAATCATACCCCTCTTAAAGAAAAGTTTTTTTTTAGATATAAAATGTTTTTCTTAAAAAAGGGGGGTTGGCAAGTCACTATTAAAGGACCAACTATTGCATTCATCCTATATTTTGAAATTAAAAAAAAAACAAATTTTCATCATGCATTTTTGTGTATGTTCATTTAAAAAAAAGAGAAAAAGATTTTGTTTTAAATTTCATTTAATGTTCTCTTTTCTTTAAAAAAAATAAAAAAAAACTTGAACCATTGCTCATCCTCAGAAAACGCGGATCGCACAAACTCAGACTTACGAGACGAGGTCGCAAACTAAGGGTGCAAAAGATGTCAAACTCAAAGAGAAATTTAGGTCGAAAGATGGATGAAATGAGGGTAAGAATTAAGGCAATGGCAGAAGGACAATCAAGGGTCGAGAATTTACTGAGACAGTTAATTGATGTGTGTGAAACAACATCATGTTTTGTTCTTATTTTGCATGCATTCTTATGCATTTTAGGCATTTTAGTTTTCTTTTTTATTTGTTTTTCCCTTTAGTTCGGATAACTGTAGTGTTTTTAGTGTTGTTGTGTAAGATTTGTGCTTAATTGGCCTTGAAATGGATGGAAAGCTTGCAAAATTGAAGTTGGAGCTTAAAGGGTAGCAATTTGGGACAAAAATCTCACTCCAGAGGGTTCCACGACCTACCCGTGGACTGAACCATGGCCATGGATTGAGCAGCTGCGTGAAAAAGCAAAAAGAGAAGTCCAGAGAAGACCACGGCCTGGCCGTGAAATGAACCACGGCCGTTGTTGTCAAACAGAGACAACCACAGTCTGGCTGTGGAATGAACCACAGTCGTGGTTCGGGGTGCGTGTCAGTTGTTTAAGTCCATTTTTCTCTTTTCTGATGGGCTGGGACCAGTTTTAACCCATGGGGTATATATAGATGTTCTGAAGACAACATTAGGGTTCGAATTTGGGGTTTTGGAGAAGGCACATAGGAGGCTCTTGATCTTCATCTTCCTCTCTTCTCTCTTGGATTACGGGTTTGGATGTTCTTGAAGTTGAATTTCTGGTTTCTTCTTCTCCATGTCTGAGTAGTTCCTTTTGTTTCTAGGATTGGGCAATGCCCTTTGATACATTGATGATGATTAATTGATATTGTTTACCCCTTTTATTAATCTTGAATGTTGTTGATTCGATCCTTATTGTGATTATTCATGTGAATTTGCTGGTCACTTATTTGCATCTCATAGATATCTAGGGACGTACTGAAAGGTGAACCTAGGTGTTGGAACCATAAGAATTGAACTTAAGGTCTAAATCACGAGAGTAGGTTTAGCCTTTCGAGGATTAATGAATTACCAAAGAGCATAATGAGTTCAATTTAGATTCAATTACCACGAGAGTAGGAATTGGCTTAATTGGGCACGGTTCTTGTATCTTGAGAGGGAACATTAACTAATTTAGGGTAATTAACCTTTAATTGAATTTCAAGTGTTAATAAGAGGATTGTCAATTAGGAGTCTTGTATCATTGTGGTTAACCCCAATCCTGGAAGCTTTCTTGAATCTGAAAACCTTTCCTTAACAATTACTATTTTTGTTCTCAATTTGCATTTTGATATTCATTTATTTAATTATTTGGTTACTACGTTCTTGTTAATCAACAATTATATTCCCTTTTGTTTAATTTAATTGAATTAATTAATTAATTGGTATTCATAGACATAGTACCTGTGGATTCGATCTTTTTATTACTTGATGACGAAACCCTACACTTGCGGATTTCATGCACCAAGTTTTTGGCGCCATTGCCGGGGACTGTGTTTTTCTTGAATATCAGTTAATTTTTTATTTAATTATTTTAAACATTTTTACTACTTTCTTGGTTTCTCTTTGACTCTCTGCAGGTAATTTCTCTTGTTTATGCAAAGTACTAGACGTTCTGGGACTCTTATTGAAGCAGATCCTGAAATTGAAAGAACTCTTCGTAGAAGGAGAAGACAATGAGAGGAAAGAGCAAGAGAAATACTTGAACCAATGCTTGTCATGGCTGCACCTGCTGATAATAGACCTCTCAAAGAGTATGCAGCCCCTAATGCTTGGGGTTTGCGTTTTGGAATTATTCGGCTAGACATTGAAGCTAGACAGTTCACCATACCACCTGCTTTACTCTCCATGATAAGGCAGAACCAGTTTGTAGGATTGCCATCAGAGGACCCAAACGATCATGTGGATATGCTCTTGGAATTCTGTGAGACCCTCAAGATTGAAGGTGCCTCTGTTGATGCTATTCGCCTTCGCCTATTTCCATTATCATTGAGAGATAGAGCTAGGGCTTGGTTGAAGTCAGTTCCCGCTGAGACCATCACTTCTTGGGACCAATTGGAGCAAGCTTTCCTGAACAAATTCTTTCCACCATCCAAGACTGCTCATTTGAGGACCCAAATCACGAGTTTTGTTCAGAAAGATGGTGAATCATTGTCGGAAGCTTGGGATAGATATAAAGCTTTGCTGGAAGCCTGCCCACACCATGGGTTAGAAAAATGATTGATCGTCCACACCTTCTATAATGGGCTAGAATATTCTTCGAATGTGTCTCTAGACTCCGCAGCTGGTGGAGCTTTGATGAACAGAAGACTGACAGAAGCTTATGAGATCATTGAGAGTATTGCCACAAATCATCACCAATGGGCAAATGAAAGAGGTAATAACCCAAGAAAACTCTCGGGAGGTAAGTTTGAGGTAGACGAGGTTGATTTAATTATGTCAAAATTTGATTCTTTGAATAAACGTTTTGACATGCTCAAAAAAGCTCATATTAATGCCATAGGTACTTCTAATAATTTTTGTGAGATTTGTGGAGCACAGGGACACATAGGTGCTGAATGCCAAGTTGGAATTGGCTCCTCACAAGGTGCTCCGATGGAGCAAGTGGAATCATGCCATAATTTCCATGACTTCAACCAAAAGGGGAGGAATGATCCATATTCTTAAACTTACAACCCCGGTTGGAAGTCACATCCCAACTTCTCCTACCGTAATAGTTAATACCAAGCAGGGCAAGGTAGTGCTAAACCCTCTTCTGGATTCCAACAGGTACAAAACTCTAAACTTGAGTCTCTTCTTGAGAATTTTGTTGAGAGTCAATCTAAGCAAAATGAGGAGTTTAGGCAACATGGACAAGTTGTGACTGAGGCCATTAGAGAGTTGTCATCTAAGGTTGAAAATTTGGTCATTCATAACAAGTTGTTAGAAACTCAGATTGCCCAACTTGCAGGTACTTCACACAGGCAACAAGGTAAGTTTCCTGGTCAGCCTGAAATGAATTCAGGTAATGAACACTGCATGGCTATTAGTTTGAGAAGTGGTAAGAAATTAGAGGATCCCAAGGATAAGGAGGTGAGTGACAAAGATGAAGGGAATGAGGAAAAAGACACTAAGACACAATCCTTAGAGGAAGAGGAAACTAACAAAAAGGTGTCTAAGTATGTACCCCCTGAACCATACCAACCCCCTGTGTCATTCCCTCAAAGATTGGCCAAGGCCAAGCTAGATATGCAATTTGGGAAGTTCCTAGAGGTCCTTAAGAAATTGTACATTAATGTACCATTCACTGAGGCGTTGAAACAAATGCCTACCTATGCTAAATTTCTTAAGGACATTTTGTCTAATAAGAGAAAACTGGAGGAATATGATACCATAGCTCTAACTGAGGAGTGTAGTGCTTTAATTCAAAATAAATTGCCTCCTAAGCTAAAAGATCCAGGTAGCTTCTCTATTTCTTGCTTGATTGGTAACACAAATTTTGATAAAGCTCTGTGTGACTTGGGGGCTAATGTCAGTCTTATGCCCTTTTCTGTATGCAAGAAGTTGGAGGTGGGTGAGCTGAAACCCACAACTATTTCACTTCAGTTGGCGGATCGGTCCGTTAAGTACCCCGTAGGCATCTTGGAGGATGTTCCTATTAGAGTGAGTCAATTTTTTATACCCGTTGATTTTGTTGTGCTTGACATAGAAGCAGATGCTAAAATGCCGCTCATACTTGGGCGACCATTCCTCGCCACTGGAAGGGCAATTATTGATGTCCACGAAGGGAAATTTACTTTGGGATTGAACAATGAAGAAGTAGTTTTTAATGTCTTCAATTCTGAAAAAAATCCTAATTCATGTAATCGCATAGATGCTACTGATGTTATGGACAGAGTTGTACTTTCAGATATGCAAGAATCTGTGACTCATGCTATGTTAGAGGAGACCTTGCCCAAGGTTGCTTCCAAGTTCGAGAAGGTTAAGCCTTGCAAGAAAGGACCAAAGAAGTAGGATGACAAATGTGTCAAGAAGCGTGAATTTAAACTAGGGGATAAAGTTCTTGTTGATAACTCGCTTCTACGTTTCTGTCTAGGTAAGTTGTGGTCGAAATGGTTTGGACCATATGAGATTGTTTGAGTCTTATCCTATGGTGTGCTTGAGGTGAAAATAGAAGGCCAGAAGACATTTATGATAAACGGCCAGAGAGTGCAACACTATGAAGAAGGAGTGGGGACTGAGTACCACTCCATTGACATCACTTGAGCATAGAACCAGCTCATAGTCAAGCTAATGACTATAACTTAGCGCTTCTTTGGAGGCAACCCAAAATTTTCTCTCTTTTCTTTATTTTCTTATTTTTATTGAGTAACACTTTTCTGTTTTTTTTTGTTTCATAGTTAGCTAATGTTGAGTCTGCTTTGGCGCCTCCCTGAGTTCAGAGCCTTTGTAGGGGGATGTATATAGCTGTCGGCCGCAAAAAAAAAAGAGTTTTAGACCGGATGTTCGAGTTCATGGCTACACGCCTCCCTTTTCCACCACCGCAGTGAGTTCTTTTCATTTATTCCTTCCATAGTTTTAGATTTTTACATTGGGGACAATGTAAAGTCTAAGCTTGGGGGGTATTTTTCATTTTTATTTTTATCTTCATTATCATGCATTCCCATGTCTCATTTTGCATTGCATCTTCTTGTTGCATTTTCACACCATCTTATCTTTCTGCTTTTTGGTTGAACTTTGTGCCCCTCTCTTTTGAGGATTTTGAGATGATGTTGATTTGGAACCCAATTTGTTGATTCTTGTGGTAGGCAACAGGCATTGTCTTTAATTGATAGCGAAGGTGATTTCTTGAGAGTTGATAATTAGCATATGTTCTCTGAATTTGTGCTTCTCATTAATTTTTGAACCTCTAAAAGTAAGTTTTAAGCCTGTATGGGATTTATGCACTATATGATTTTTCATCCTATTCTTTGTGTTGAGTGGTCATTCCTCATTGATTTTGTACTCTAGAACTTGATTTGAAACCATTTTGAGGCGAAATCTTGGTTTGCATGCTTGAATGTGATTAAGGCATCTTAGGTATTTTTCTGGCCTTCTGAATTTGTTACACTTTCATCTACTAGTTGCCCATTTTGAGCCTATTGTATAATTGTTTTCTTGATGCCTATGATGATACATTATCGGTGATCATTTAGAATATTGAATGGAGCAAATTGAGTTTGAATGTTGTATTGGTAATCATGTGTTTTGAAAATGAAGTCTCTCCCTTTAAAAAAAAAAGGGGAAAGAAAATGAAAGAAAAGCATGAGATGAAAGCTTGAAAAGAAAGGAAGAAAATGTGGAATTATACCTTGATTGAAAAATGTCTTTGCTCCATGTTTGTTCTATTGGGTTCTTGTGCTTGTTGAAAACATTGTTAGCCCTTTGTGCATTCCTTCCTTTCTTTATCCTTCCTGACGTCATTCCTATGGCCCCATTATATCCCTTGAAAGACCTTTTGATTTTTGCATGCATGCTGATTATTAGTGAAAATTTTGTTTCTTATCAAGCTTATGGAAGTTGTAACATCCCGAAAATTTATAATTTCAGGATAAATGATCGTTTTACAATATTTAAAATTTTTAGGAATTTTTCTGAGAACGCAGAATATTTAAATATATTTCTCGTTTTGCATACACACAGAGCCGAACCGGGGAAATGAAATATTTTTTCCTAGGAACCTTGAACTATGGAAACGTCGACGGGGGATCTTACTAAACCCGAGGCCGGACACAGTTTACAAGGTTTCACGTCTTTTGAGAAATTTTAACAAATGAAATAATAAAATACTGCGAAGAATCAATCTGTCAAATTTATTAATGCTGACTTTTGTCAGCTATGATTATTGTCCAATAAATAATAGCATGTATTAAAAATATTATCACATTATTCAAAATCTAATTTTTGTATCACATCTATTAGTTTTAATTTCAAAAGAAAGATTAAATTTAATCCAAGCTTGTTATGGGAAGCTTCCTAGCAATTTCCTTGTAACACATTTTCTCTCTCTTTTCCTCTCCTCTCACTCCACGGCACAACTCCTTTTGGGGGAGTCAAAGGTGTTTTCTTCCTTCTATTAACTCATCTTCATTTTCTAAACACAAAACATTTAACACATCTCTCTTCTCTTCTTCTCCTTTCTCTCCACCGTACACACCCTCTCATTGGAGATTATCTCCATTGTTTGCTACAACTAAACTCATATCTAGTTTTCTTCTATCATTCCAAGACCAATTTCCTTGTGGCCATCCTTGGTTCTTCTTCTTCCTCCATTCTTCACCATTGAAGCTAAAGCTTTGAGCTTGGAGGTAAAGTCTTAACCTTTCTTTCACTTTCTTCGCATTTTCGTTTTTCTTGGTCACCTATGTGATCAAGAACTCATTTTTCCATGGTTTGAGTGGACATTATGGAAATCACTCACATTGGTGCTCTTCTTGAAGGGAAAACGAAAATCTAGGGCAAGAAGAGGTAACACCTTGTGTTGTCTTCCAAATAGGTAAGAGGGAGATGATCCTCTTCAACCAAGCTTGGTAGTAAGGGAATGTCTTGTATGTGTGTTGTTGTTGATTTCTGAATCCATGTATAAAGTTCTCTCATTTTTATGTTGTTCTTCATGATAGTGCATTTTGTTTGGGTTTGTATGATTTATTGATGCCTCTTGCATGATTTGAAGGTATATTTGAGTGACTTGTTGATTAAATATGATAATGATTGGTTTGGTTTGAGTTAGAGGACCTGGAGAACTCCGTTTTCTGCAAGATTACGCGTGGTAATCGATTACACGAGGCTTGTAATCGATTACCAAGCTCTTAAGGGTACGAAATCATGATTCTGGAAATTTGGTAATCGATTACATCTTGCGTGTAATCGATTACAGAGATTTTGTCTAGCTTGTAATCGATTACAAGAATGGTGTAATCGATTACCAAGCCTATGATCTTATGAAATGGTGCTTCTGGGAATCATGTAATTGATTATAACTTGTGGGTAATCGATTACGGGGGTTCTATCCAATTGGTAATCGATTACCACGGTTGTGTAATCGATTACCAGGGCCTTGAAGTTACGAAATGTGATTCTGGGGATCATGTAATCGATTACAATGAGATTGTAATCGATTACGTGGATTCTTTTCACTTGTGTCGATTACAGAGTGATGTAATCGATTACAAGACCCAAAAATGAGATTTTTGAGTGGAAATGATTAAGATTATGGTTCTTTGTCCTCTGTAACTCAAACATAACCTAAAAACTCTGGATTCAAGGATTTTACTTTACTTAAATGTGATAGGAATATGTATGCATACCGATAGAGAAGAAATGATTTTGAAAATGGAATTCTTGGATCCATGACATGGAAATTGTGGTATGTGTGTGATAAGGAACATATATTGATGCTTATATTGGCCTATTGTGGCATGTTATGTAATGGTATGAGATTGTGAATCATACATGTCCATGCATAGTGTCATATGCATTGTGAATGTCCTTGTGGACTGTTGTAAGGCCAAGTTGCCTAGGAGATTGAACACACCTTAGTGCGGGTGCGAGTAGACAAGTGTGGGTTATGTGATGACCTTGGGGGCGTCGGGGTGCGGGTCCCTCACATGGACAGTTTAGAGCTCCTCTGTGCCGTGGTGCAAACCGATGCAAACACATCGACGATCCGGACGTGACACTGTCCTATATCGTGATCTAGTGTAGAATGTCTGTACAATGCCATGATTGTGCACGAGAAAATTTATTGATAGCACTGGTCTCGGCAGCCGAGTTACAGATATGTCTCCTGATCTTTCTCTCCGACTATTTGAGTCTAGCTCCATGGAGTAGGAATTGGGAAAGCATGCATTGTGCATCGTTCATTACTAGTCTTATAAACTGTTGAGCATGAATACCTGTAAATGATTATCTGATTGTTATGCTGATTTCTGGAAATACTATTGTGACCTGCCTGCTATTGCTTACTGTTGTTCTACCTTTACTATAAATATCACTGTTATTATTGATTCTGATTATTGCTTAGAAATGAATTGCTTTTATTATAAATTCCGTTGTTGCTATTGATAAATATATGAACTGTATTGCTCGGTGGGCGCTTTGCGCCGTGCTATTTTCTTCTGCCAATTGTGGTAATGAAAGACGGGTGTCTCACCTCTTTCCTATATTTCTGTATTGCTGTTTTATATTCATATTTGATAAAAGATCGTGAAGAAGATGATGAGGAATCACACCTTGCCGATGGGGTTAGGAACCTGGCAAGATTTCTTCGATTTCGTAGGAGTGCAGCTGCGGGGAGGCATTGATGCCTGTTGTGTCAACTGGGACGCCGAGTGTCATATGCATATGGGGTTGCGGCTTTGTCTGCTGGTAGTACCCATCCCTGGGTTATTACTTCTCCCCTTTTACGTGTTTTATTCCCGCTGTATTTTATTTGACTCTGTAATTATTACATTCTATGTTATCAGTGCTTTGTGTAAATTGACTATAAAATATATAAGGAAATGATTTTATTTTGTGGTTGTATTATGGGTCGAATATATTTATATTTCATTCGAGGCTCGTATTTTTTTTAATTATGCATATTGTCAAATATATATATATATATATATATATATAGACTCCTGAGAATTTGAATGACTGTTATCATGACTGTGACACACTTGGATTTAGTAACTATGGTGTAATGACGATTGTGCCGCGGTTGTTAGATCTTGGTGCGTTACAGAAGTGCTTTTTCTAAGAGGAATTTTGAGCGAATTGTCTTCACCCTTAAACACTTTGAGTATGGTTAGCAGTGTGAACTTAATTTTGTGAGGATGCATGGTTTTTGAGAACTTAGCCTCTAATTGGACTTGATTTTGATTACATCTCTACTTTTTGGTTTGCCTTTGCCTATTGCTTGGTCAGATGTTTCCTCGGGTTCCTCATTCATTATTGTCTTTTGATCCCACTCCTTGGTTTGGTCTTAGTTATTGCTTGGGGACAAGCAAAATCTTAAGCTTGGGGGTATTTGATGTGTGTGAAACAACATCATGTTTTGTTCTTGTTTTGCATGCATTCTTATGCATTTTAGGCATTTTAGTTTTTTTTTTATTTGTTTTTCCCTTTAGTTCGGATAACTACAGTATTTTTGGTGTTGTTGTGCAAGATTGGTGCTTAATTGGCCTTGAAATGGATGGAAAGCTTGCACAATTGAAGTTGGAGCTTAAAGGGTAGCAATCTGGGACAAAAAGCTTACTCCAAAGGGTTCCACAGCCTGCCCGTGGACTGAACCACGGCCTGCCCGTGGACTGAACCACGGCCTGCCCGTGGACTGAACCACGGCCATGGATCGAGCAGCTGCGTGAAAAAGCAAAAGGGGAAGTCCAGAGAAGACCACGACCTGGCCGTGGAATGAACCACGGCCGTGGTTGTCAAACAGAGACAACCACGACCTGGCAGTGGAATGAACCACGGCCGTGGTTCGGGGTGCGTGTCAGCTGTTTAAGTCCGTTTTTCTCTTTTCTGATGGGCTGGGACCAGTTTTAACCCATGGAGTATATATAGATGTTCTGAAGACAACATTAGGGTTCGAATTTAGGGTTTTGGAGAAGGCACATAGGAGGCTCTTGATCTTCATCTTCCTCTCTTCTCTCTTGGATTACGGGTTTGGATGTTCTTGAAGTTGAATTTCTGGTTTCTTCTTCTCCATGTCTGAGTAGTTCCTTTTGTTTCTAGGATTGGGCAATGCCCTTTGATACATTGATGATGATTAACTGATATTGTTTACCCCTTTTATTAATCTTGAATGTTGTTGATTCGATCCTTATTGCGATTATTCATGTGAATTTGCTGGCCACTTATTTGCATCTCATAGATATCTAGGGACATACTGAAAGGTGAACCTAGGTGTTGGAACCATAAGAATTGAACTTAAAGTCTAAATCACGAGAGTAGGTTTAGCCTTTTGAGGATTAATGAATTACCAAAAAGCGTAATGGATTCAATTTAGATTCAATTACCACGAGAGTAGGAATTAGTTTAATTGGGCACGGTTCTTGTATCTTGAGAGGGAACATTAACTAATTTAGGGTAATTCACCTTCAATTGAATTTCAAGTGTTAATAAGAGGATTGTTAATTAGGAGTCTTGTATCATTGTGGTTAACCCCAATCCTGGAAGCTTTCTTGAATTTGAAAACCTTTCCTTAACAATTGCTATTTTTGTTCTCAATTTGCATTTTGATATTCATTTATTTAATTGTTTGGTTACTACGTTCTTGTTAATCAATAATTATATTCCCTTTTGTTTAATTTAATTGAATTAATTAATTAATTGGTATTCATAGACCTAGTCCTTGTGGATTCGATCTTTTAATTACTTGACGACGAAACTGTACACTTGCGGATTTCACGCACCATTAATCGAGACTCTTAGAACAACAAATGGAACCCTTGTCGGCGCTGGAACAAATGCAAATGAAGGAGATAGTTCCATGAACAGAAGTCCTGAAGGGGAGAATAACAATGCAAAAGTTGCTCAAGAGCAACCAGTGAAGATATTCTTGAATAGTAACTCAGAAAGAGAAAAATCAAGAGATGAATTGATTGGAAAGATGCAAAAGCAAATTAGAGCCATTCAAGGCCCTAATCCATATATCTCGATGGGAATCGATGAACTGTGCCCAGAAACTGAAGTCAATATCCCTAAGGACTTTGAAATTCCAAATTTCTCAAAGTACGATGGAAGCATCAATCCAAAGTTTCATCTGAAGACTTACATCACCAAAATGGCCATTTGGTCACGGGATCAAAAATTCCTGATCAATTTCTTTCATGAAAGCCTAACTGGGCCAGCTTTGGAATGATACATGCAACTTGACCATTCAAGGATTTCTTACTGGGATGATTTGACAAATCTATTCTTGGGGCAATTTCGATTCAACATCAATATTGCACTAACACGAGAATAGCTAAGAGCAATGCAAAAGAAAAGTGATGAGACTTTCAAGCAATATGCTCAAAGATGAAGAATGTTGGCAGCCCAGGTTCAACCACCATTGACTTCGTCAGAGATAAGCTTGTACTTCATGGGGACCTTAAGAGCACCTTTTATTAGGTTGATGGCAGGGGTTACCTATGGGAATTTTTCTGACTTAATTTTGGTGGGAGAAAGGATTGAGAACCTTGCAAGATCAGGTAAGTTACCTATTGAAAATGTAAAAAGTAGCTTTCCTAAGATGGTGGAACCGACAACCGAGGAAGAGCCAGAAGTCAGTGCTTACCAGACCTCATACCAAGTTCTATCGTCGCGTTCATATGTCCTAACTCATCCTGTCTATACCAAGCGCCCTCCAGCAACTCGGAACCTCTGAACAATTGGAGATTTGAGGCATTTAATTTGATTTGATTGCCATCTTAGACTTTTGTGATGCTTGAACTTATGTAAACTCTCTTGAAGCATTAATGTAATAGATTTGCATGGATCTCAACATTCTTGGCACTCATGTTCTTGTCATTTCTTTCTTATCACTCTTTCATTTCCTTTACTTGATTTCTTTTGGTTCGGATCCCATTGGATTCTTATTCCAGAAAAACTTTTGGTGGTCATGAAGCCCACGTGTATAGGTGCCCTTTTCTAAGGCAAAAAAAAAAAGAATGAATCAATTAGAAAAATAAAATGGAGCAAAGAAATAATCACTTGTTGTGCATAATATTTTTGTCTCTAAATTAAAATTTTTGAAAATGAGCAATCAAGATTTGAAATGAAGATTGGCCATCTTTCTCTCTCCTTCACAAGAATTCATCTTTTCATTATCCCTCGTTATCCCTTTTTGAGCTTGAAAGTTTTCTTCAATAAACCCTGGACAAGGATCACCCCTACACTAGGGGATAACACAAAACAAAGATTGAATACTATGGTGATTATTTTGAAGCATAAAAAAAAGGGAAAGTAAAGGTGAAAAGGGCATGAAGTAAAAAAAATGATGAAAAACCAAAAAATAAAATGAAAGAGAGAAAGGAAAGAAAGAAGAAAGAAAATGAAATGAAATTATTCATGACAAAGGTGAATGATTGAAGTGAAAAGAAAAAGGAAGGAATGGAGAACAATAAGAGAAAAGTGTGTTTAAAAACGCAAAAGCAGTTGACAAGGTTCAATTTTGAACAAGGATCCTTGGTCTCATCCAATCCTTAAATACTTGTTTGTGTAATTGGCTAGCTATTATGAACAATAGTTTTGATGATAACAAACGTGAAGACAAACATGAAGATGATGAGAAGACTAAGTCCAAGATCTTCAAAGAATAGCTTTAGGACTTAGGATCTTTGTAAAAGCCCCATTGGATATCTCATTATTTGGCATTGCAAAGAAATGTTTTTCAAAATTGTTTTTCCAAAATTAAACAACCATTTTCTGGTCATTTGAAAGCATTTAAAACTGGTTTTATAACAGAGGTATTCGAATACCCTGTTAGGTATTCGAATAGAATGGGTTTCAAGCTTATACGTTTTCTGTTTTTCAAAGAGGTATTCGAATACCCCTCCAAGTATTCGAATACCCCTCCAAGTATTCGAATAACTTGCTTTTGCAGAAACCCTGTTTTATTAAAGGTATTCGAATACACCATATGGTATTCGAATAACCATGTTTTAAAGTTTGTACGTTTTCTGTTTTTTAAAGTGGTATTCGAATAACCACACTTGGTATTCGAATAACCTGTGTCTGAATTGTTTCTCAAAATCATTTTAAATCAGTGGTATTCGAATAACCTATTAAGGTATTCGAATAACCCTCTTCAGAACTGGTTTTCACGGAGCTTTTCAAAATGAGGCATTCGAATACCTCATAAAGCATTCGAATACCGTACTCCAGAATTGGATTTCACGAAACGTTCAAAAATGGCAGCAACGGCCATAATTTCAATAATTACTTGCTTTTAATTGCTCCAACGGCTATTTTCTCTCATTGCTCTATAAATAGAGACCTTGGGTCTCTTCTGAAATAGCCCCAACCATTTGAATTATTTGCTTGTGATTAAAAAGTGATTCTTTCATATTTTCTATGCTATTTTTGCCAAAACCTTGAGGTATCCTTTAGAGAGCTTATTAGCACTTCAATTTGTAATATCTGCTCTAAGTGAGAGTTCATTTTTCATCTATTCTCTGATTCTGTAAAAAGGGTGAGGTATCCCTTAGTGATTTTGTGAGGGTGAGGTATCCCTCTAGTAAAAGGGTGAGGTATCCCTTGTTGTAAAGAAGGTGAGGTATCCTTCCAAGGGGGTGAGGTATCCCTCTAGTAAATAGGGTGAGGTATCCCTGTTATGTAAAGGTTGCAAGCACCTGTTTTAAGCTTGTGTTGAATAGTGAAAAATCTCGAACTGTGTTTCGGAGACTGGACGTAGGCCACAAGTGGTTGGTGGTCGAACCAGGATAAATATTGTGCCTGTTTTTCTACCCTTAATCTTTATCTTTATGCACTTTATTTATTCTTGCAATTTAATTATCATTTGTTCTTCTTATCTTCATCTTATTCACAACTTTTAATAATTAAATTCTGTATAGTTTATTTGTTTAAGACTTTTGCGAAAAATCTTTAATTACTCAATTCACCCCCCTCTTAAGTACTGAAGCCACTTGGGTAACAGTTTGAGCCTTATATCTTTCATTTCATAACCACTAACTTTGGCCACGTTACAATCTTAAAAAGTCGATTCTAATTAAGGAATGATTGCTTTTGTTTTCATAAGTTTTAATTTTGAGACAAAAAGTTATGCTCATCCAAGTATCTAGTTCACTACTTCTTAAAAAAAAAGAAAAAAAAGAAAAAAAATATAGGGCTTACCCAGGGGAAAGTCTCTACCATGTTCTAGCTGCCTCTACACTAGGGCATTTTTCTCTAGCTTGGTTTAGCCTACACTGGAACAAATCTTTTCATTCGGCCTTACATTAGGACAAGTTTCCACCCTGTTCAATTCGATTCGAAACTGGGACAAATCTTTTAGTTCAACTTGACCTTACACTAGGACAAGTTTCCACCATGTTCAATTCGATACCAGACTGGGGCAATTTTTTCTTTTCCTTGGTTCAATTTGACCTAGGCTAGGGCAAATCTTATAGTCATTAGGGTGTCTGCCATATTCAATTCAGTCCTAGACTGGAGCAAATTTCTCTTTGGTTTAATTTGACCTACACTGAGGCAAATTTCTCTTTGGTTCAATTTGGCTTGATGTGCATGCTCAGCAGAACGAAATCATTGGCCATGATGCCTAGTAGGCAATTAAAGATCGATTTCATACAGATCAAACCAATCCATACTGGGGCAACACCCATTTGAATCTCATGTCATTATTTGTGTATTTGTCCAGATATTTATCCTTTGTAAATACCCTTTGTATAGTCAAACTTCCAAAACCAATCTAGAAGTTGTTTATTTCTTTCCTATTGTACTTTTGAATTCATGTATGTCTGTTACATAATGCTTTAGGTAAGATGAATATGAGTACAACACTATGATTTGACAGTCTAATGGTAACTCCCTGATGAGCAATTCAGACTGAAAAGAACTTGTAAGTTCCAATTGAAGGGAAAATGTTATCCCAAAGAGGTACCCGAAAAAAAGGATGGAAGTGAAGATTGTGAAGAAAGCTAGGAAGAAGAAAGGGATCAAACTTAAAAGGAAAGATACTCAATGTTTGAAGATCCAAGGAATTTGAAACAAGCTGGTAAGCCCTAGTTTGCGAGAGCCTGCTCCCGGGTTTGATGGATCAAAATTTTTCGAGGAAGCAATTAACATCGCGAATGCAAGTGAAAGATTTTGACATGATGTTTTCAATCTATTGACAGGAACTTTAGATTTTGAGTTGTAGGAACGAACAGTACAACATCTTTTCATGAGATAATAAGATGCAACAGCTTTGAAAGTGACGTCTTTGGCTTTCACGCCAAGCTTCACTATAGAAGAACAGACAAAAAAAAAATCTAGGTCCATGACCTGGTGAAGTGTAAAAAAAAATCTTAAGTCCTTGACTTGGTGGCTTTCACAAAAAAATTTAGGTCTATGGCCTAATGATCTCTCTTTAAAAAAATAATAATAATAATTTCAAGTCCTTGACTTGATGACCATGTTTTTACAAAAATTCAGGTCCATGACCTAATTATCTTTCCTAAATAAAGAAAAAAAAAAGAAGAAGAAGAAAAAGGAAGAAAGAAAAAAAAAAGAGAAGGAGAAGAAAAAAAAAAAGAAAAGAAAAAATCTTTCGGGGCAACCCCATTGCTTTTAAATTTTTCGGGCCAAGCCCACTGCTTTTTTAATCTCGGGATACCAGATTCCCACTGCTTTTTAATTTTCGAGATGCCAGATACCCAATGCTTTTTAATTTCGGGACACCAGATGCCCACTGTTTTTTTAATTTTCGGGACGCTAGATACCCAATACTTTTTGATTTTTGGGACGCTAAATACCCATTGCTTTTAATTTTTAGGACGCCAAATACCCATTATTTTTTTAATTTTTGGGACGCCAGATACCTATTGCCTTTTAATTTTCGGGATGCCAGATACACACTACTTTTAAATTTTTGGGACGCCAGATACCCACTGTTTTTTAATTTTCGGGACACCAGATACTCATTATTTTTTAATTTTCAGGACACCATTGATTGCTTTTTAATTTTCGGGACACCAGATACCCATTACTTTTTAATTTTCAGGATGCCAAATACCCACTGCTTTATAATTTTTTGGACACCAGATACCCACTGCTTTTTAATTTTCGGGACATCAGATACTCATTGTCTTTTAAATTCCGGGTCAAGCTCATTGCTTTTTACAATTTCAGGTCACAAGGTCACCCAACATTATTTCAAAAACAAAAACAAAAAAAATAAAAAAAATAAAAAAAAACTTCTTTTGATCAGTAAACGTCAATTGAGCTGCGACAACTTATTGACAATGCGATGACGTCTCTAGTTTTACGTTGAGCTTCACCTTGGTAGGATTAACGATGCTATGGCAGCTCGCAAATCCGCATTTGAGCCCATTAGTTTTCAATCAGCATCTTTGCCTTGTCCATTTACATAATCTCATGCATTGCCAGACAAAATTTAAGTTCACGTCTTTACTCGTTTCTTACGACGATAATATGAAAAACTATGGTTATTCCTAATATCTAGTAAGAAACTAGTAAAAAGGGGCAACTGTGAACACCTAATTTTGTCCGGGTCATTAAAACTTATTTTAAAAAAAAGAAAAAGGAAAATAAAAATAAATTTTCTTTGTTTGTTTGGCCTATTTCTTATTTTTGTTTGGCCCAAATAGCCCAATAAGTTTATGATTAAAAAAAAACAACCACAACAATAAATAAAAAATATATATATAATAAAAAATACAAAATACAAAAAAATCATATGCTGCCGTTGCAGCCCTCTCCCTTTTGTTTTCTTCCATTTTGGGCGTGAATACATTTGGCCTTTCCTTGATCTTCTCCTTTTTTCCTTTTCCAACCAAGCACCTACACAGCTACACTGGCCACTGCATTCTGCAATTTACAGGTTGCTCCCCACGCCACTACGCTGTTCACTCACAAAAAAAAGATCACGTCCAAACCATCAAACAGGACCAAGGACATTCATAATTCCCAGATTACCTTCATTTTCACCACTCTCCCATCTTCACCTCATCATAATCAACCCCCTGCCTCCATCTTTACCCTGATCCTCATCCCTTACTCCTTGAATCCAAACAATCACCTCAACCACCACACCCTTCTGCCATAACCACTCAAACAGAAACACCAAACCACCATCACCCCTACACTCAAGTCACCACACCCCGAACCCTTTGTTCCGAAGCTACTCTATCATCCAAAACCAGTCGCTCTGTCGAAGCCTTATCCGAAACCAGCTCCTCCACACCGCGTTGCACACCACCGTTCTCCCTCGACTACCAAATCTGCCACCCGCATCCTAACCGCACCACCGTGCAACGTGCCACACGGCGCTAGCTCACCCATACCGTACCAGCGACCTCCACGCTCAGACCACGTTGTCACACAACCAGGACCAGATCTGGTGACCCAAGCCGCGGCCTCGTTGCGTTGCTCTACACGGGTTCGTCATGCCATCCAGTTTCGACCTTGACCCACACCTCAACCCGCCTAGCCAACGAAACCAGACCGCAATCCGCCGTCCAGCCGTGCCATGCACCTCCGGCAACTGTCGAACCAGAAGCTCCGCGCACCGCACCGGACCTATGATAGGAATCGCCGCTAGAACCATCCCGCGTCGCCGTCAACTATCCCCATCGTCAACCACATCGTGTCGGATCTCCACCGTATTGGCTCCATCGTAACCCCTGCTCCTTTGTTCTGTGTTTCCTATTGCAGAGACTAAGTTTTTGCTTTCCTCAATTGTTTATTAGTTTTTTTTTATGTTGTTTGGGCTACTACTGTTCTTTTTATTATTTTGGGCCAAGCTTGTTCCAAAAAAAAAAGGGGTTTTGTTTTTTTTTTAAATTGCAATTGGGCCTTTTAAGATGAAACCAAAAAATTTGAAAAATGAAAAATACGGAAAAAAATGATTATTATTTTTTTAAAAAGATAAAATGGGATTAATTGAGTTGTGACAGCTTATTAATCCTATAACTTTTGAAATCATCTAAGTTGTAACAACTTGATGATTCGTTTTAAAAAAATACTAAAATGAAATAATTGAATCTTGTTAAAAAAAAATAAAAATGGATTAGTTGTGCTGCGACAACTTGTTAATCTTATAACTTTTAAAATTGTCTGAGTTGCGACAACTTGATGATTCTTTCTTTTCTAAAATAAAAAAAATCAAATGAATTTTCAAAAACCAAAAATATTTTCAAAATTAAAAATAACTAACCCACAATCGTTTTCTAAAGAACGACGTGACTTTGAATTTCTCATTGCACCCGAGGATACGTAGGAGCAGAATCACATTTCTGTCAAACCAAAACTAAATTTTCATTTTTTTTTGTGTTTGCTTAGTTTATCTTTTAATAAATGGGTAAAGTAAATATTTTTAAGAGTCATAAGAATTTGAACAATTAATTTAAGGTAACCGTCTTATGACGGATGTATTAGGGGTGCTGTGGGGTTTAGTCTCCACCCTTTCCTATGCATAATTAGACTCCCGAACTTGAGTTTCTGAACGTAGACCATCTTTTTTGAGTTTTTCAATTTTTCCAAATTAAAATAAAATTAGTGGCGACTTCCTTAAATTTTTTTAATTTAAGTCGTTATCCTGCCGCGATCCCGGTCGCGACAAGGACTGATTACAATAAACCTAACTACGTGCTAAGAGTGAATAATCCCACTTTCAAAAATAGTGGAGGAAACTGTTATGTTTATGGCAAGCCAGGTCATCAGGCGGCTCAATGCAGACATAGGAAGAGAAATGACAATTCTCCTAAGGCAAATTTGGTCGAAGGAGATGATATAATTACTACGGTCATTTCTCAAGCCTTATTAATGGCCAATGTGAACGATTGGGTGGTAGACTCTGGGGCTACTAGACATATCTGTGCAAAAAGAAATATGTTTACCTCCTATAATTCAGTAGGGGATGGAGAAGAACAAGTTTATCTTGGTGATTCCTGAACCGCTGATATTCTTGGGAAAGGAAAAGTTCTTCTGAAACTTACATCTGGCAAGACCTTAGCTCTCAACGAAGCGCTTCATGTACCTAGCATAAGGGCGAATTTAATTTCTGTGGCCTTGCTAGGAAAGGTTGGAGTTAAGGTATCTTTTGAGTCTGACAAAATAGTGATGACCAAAAATAATGTCCTTGTAGGGAAGGGTTATTGTAATCAAGGCCTGTTTGTACTCAATATTGCTAAAATTAATGAAAATGCTACTTCTTCTGCATATATGATTGACTCTATTGATATGTGGCATACTAGATTAGGACATGTTAGTGCTGTTTATATTAAGAAAATGCAATATCTTAGATTAATTTATGGTTTTAGTGATACATGCTTAAATAAATGTGAAATATGTGCTGAATAAAAAATAACTAAAAAATCATGTTTATCTGTAGAAAGAAAAACTGAAGTTCTTAAATTAATTCATTCTGATTTAGGAGACTTAAAACAAACTATGACTAGAGGTGGTAAAAAATATTATGTAACTTTTATTGATGATTTTTCTAGGTACACTAGAGTATACTTACTTCGAAATAAAGATGAGGCTTTTGATATGTTTCTAGTATATAAAGCAGAAGTAGAGAATTAATTAAATAAAAGAATTAAAAGAGTTAGATCAGATAGAGGTGGTGAATACGTGAAAAAGAAGGAATAATTCATGAAATTACACCCCCTTATTCTCCTCAATCCAATGGAGTAGCTGAAAGGAAAAATAGGACCTTAAAAGAAATGATGAATGCTCTTTTAATTAGTTCTAATGCATCTGATAACTTTTGGAGTGAAGCCATGTTAACTGCATGTCACTTACAAAATAGAATTCCCTATAAGAAAACAAGTAAAACACTATATGAGTTATGAAAAGGTTATAAGCCTAACTTGAAATATTTAAAAGTGTGGGGGTGTTTAGCTAAAGTGAGGTTACCTGAACCTAAAAAGGGAAAAATAGGCTCTAAGACTTCTGATTGTATGTTTATTGAGTATGTTGATCATAGTGCTGCATATAGATTTTTAGTTTTAAAAAGTGATGTGCTTGATTGCAAGTCTATAATTGAGACAAAAAATGCTGAATTTTTTGAACATGTTTTTCCCTTAAAATTAGAAAATATTTCTGAAGCTCTAGTACAAAATTTATCTGATGATTTATATGAGGATTTGTGAAGAAATAAAAGACAAAGAAAAGAAACTTCTTTTGGAAATTATTTTTACACATATCTTGTTGATGATGACCCTGTAACTGTTTCTGAAGCTTTTTCTTCACCTGTTGCACCTTTTTGGAAAGAAGCCATTAATTCTGAAATTAATTCAATTACAAAATGTAATACTTGGATTTTAGTAGATTTACCTCCTGGAGCAAAACCAATTGGTTGCAAATGGATTTTTAAAAGGAAATATAACCCTGATAGATCAATTGAAAAATTTAAGGTTAGATTAGTAGCAAAAGGTTTTACTTAAAAACAAAATGTTGACTTTTTTGATACCTTTGCTCCTGTAACTAGAATTTCTTCCATTCGAGTTTTGATTACTTTAGCTTCTGTACATAATTTGGTTATTCACCAAATGGATGTTAAAACAGCCTTTTTAAATGGTGATTTAGAAGAAGAAATTTACATGGTACAACTTGAGGGGTGTGTAGTTCCTGGACAAGAAAATAAAGTATGTAAGCTTCTCAAATCTTTATATGGTCTAAAACAAGCACCTAAACAGTGGCATGAAAAGTTTGATCAAACTTTAATTTGTGATGGTTTTTCTTCTGTTGAAGTTGATAAATGTGTATATACAAAATTAGTAAATGATGAATGTGTGATTATTTGTCTATATGTGGATGACATGCTAATTTTCGGTACTAGCCATAACATAGTACATCAAACAAAATGTTTTCTTACATCTAAATTTGACATGAAAGACATGGGTGAAACAAGTGTAATTTTGGGTGTTAAAGTCATAAGGAAGTGTGATATATAGTATAATACTATCACAAGAACATTATATTGAGAAACTTCTAAAGAAGTTTGGACATTTTGATGTCAAACCTGTGAGTACCCCTTATGATGCTAACACTCAGTTAAAGAAAAACAGAGGTGACCATGTTGCCCAGTCTCAGTATGCACAAATTATTGGGAGTCTGTTGCATTTGATGAATTTCACTCAACCTGACATAGCATATGTTGTATGCAGATTGAGTAGATATACACATAATCTTAATAATGATCATTGGGCCGCTTTGGCTAGACTAATGAAATATTTAAGAGGTACCATGAACTATGGAATTGTTTATAGTGGATTTCTCGCTGTATTCGAAGGATACAATGATGCTAATTAGATCTCAGATTCAGATGAGATTAAATCTACTAGTGGCTATGTGTTCACCTTGGGTGGTGGTGCGGTGACATGGAGATCAACCAAAAAAATAATAATTGTAAAATCCACCATGGAGTCAAGTTTATTGCTCTAGAGAAAACCGGTAATGAGACCGAGTGGTTGAGAAATTTCTTAGAAAATATTCCATTAGGAATAAAACCAAACCCTTCTGTGTCTGTGCATTGTGACAACAAGGTGGCAATATATATTAAAAATAATAAAACCTTTAATGGTAAGAACAGACACATTAGATTGAGACATGAAGTGATAAAGCAGCTACTGAAAGATGAAATTATATCCATTGATTATGTGAAGTTAGAAGTGAATTTGGCCGATCCTCTGACTAAGTCTTTGGGAAGGAACTTAATATATACTACATCGAGGGGAATGAGACTTAAGCCAATTTGAAACTAACAGTGATGGTAACCCGACTTTTATGAGTGGAGATCCCATGAAAAAGTTCATATGGGTAACAACAAGTCACTTGTTAGTACTGCTAGCACTGTGTTTGTCCCTTCCTATGGTGTGAGAAGTGTGAGAAGTGCTAGACTGCATTTATTATGAGGATAAGCTAAATGCTTTTAATGAATTTCATATCCCTTATGGGTGGTGTATAAAATGCAGTATACACTTGATGAAATCACCTATATGAGTGTGGAGTGGGGTCGCTTCTATGAGATAATGGCATAGTCTCTAGAGCACTCATGAACAACCAGGCATGCGCATGGTCGAAAAGTGCAAAACGGCGTTAACACAAGAGATAAGTGATGGTGTAAATGTGATCAAATGGGATTCTAATTTACACGAACAATGTTTTGGTTCATAGAAGTTTAAACTTTACTAATTACATTGTAAGTTAAAGTCCTATTTATCTAGGTCTGGTTCATAGTCCAGAAGACAAACGTTTGCACTGATGATGTAACCCAGATTTTGTTTTATTTATTGTTTTTTATTTTAATATTCTTTTGAAATATGTTGGGGATTGTTGTGAAAAGTGTATTTGCAAAAGAATAAGTCCCACATTGGTTGGAAGTAAGTCTTTTGAAGAGTTTATATTTCAACTTGTGTTTTGGGCTTTGTAAGAAACAAATAAGGTTATAAGCTCGTGCGCACAAAATTGGGCTGAAAACCTCATGGCTAATGCAAATCACCGATTTACCCCCCTGCGCGTGATATCATGAAACCCAGATCTTTTGTCAAATTTTAATTAATTTTTGAGCTTACCAGGAAAATGAGATTTTTGAAGAAGTCAAAACTGACTTAGTCGTATTTGACTTGGTCTTCTCAAACGGGCAGATTTGTTTTAACGTACCAATTAGTTTCTAATGGGCAAATTAGTTTTTAACAACCAGATCCATTTTCCAACGTTACTATACCAACGATCATATTTTCTAAATGGCTCTTTTTGCTTTCTATAAATACTATTTACTGAATGTGATTTTTGACACACCGTTTACTGCTTCTCCCTTCTCCACTTCTACACTCTCTTCTCCTTCTACGTCTAGGTTGCTTACTATTACAATCTCTTGAAGTTCTTGAATCTCTGTCAAACAAGAAGAATCTGTTGTACCCTGAGGGTAGTACTTAGCATGTTACAGACTTCACTTTATTTGGCTGTTTCATTTCAGGTACAATTACACAACAATAAATAGTAGTGATTTCGATATGATTAGTGAATTCTCTTTTTTGCTTATACACTATTCCCTCTTCCTTTATTAACTGATTTGGATGTCAGAGTGTTTTCTACAAATATCTCCGCCGCCGTCCATCGCGTCAAGGCCAGCAGAAGACCACTCAGAATATGCACGACGAGAACATATATCCATAACACTCTGCATTCAACTTGTAGGTGTTCATTATCGGGGCATACGAGTCAGAATGGAATGAGGAAATAGATGAGGATTTAGATGCCGCACACTTGAACAAGAGAACTAAACAGACTAAGAGTAAGTAACTCCTTTTACTATTCTTACTCCAAGAAGTTCAACCAGTTGTTGTTTAGCAAGTGCGGGGTCCTCAATATCCCTAGTAAAAACCGTTTGGAATTTTTACCCAGAAATTTTTACATAGACAAGAAATTTTCTTCTTCTAGGATGACACAAGAATTGTAACTACTTACTGACGAGCGCCGAACTCAGTCAAAATTATAACCGAAGTTATTACCTAAACTTGTAGTATAGTGAACAACACCGGATCGTCTCCTCAAGGATCGTAGATGCAATTTGATCAAATCAAGAGAAAGTTAGAAAAAGAGGGTTTTGATGGTTCAAGGATCGCAGTGACAGGATTTAAAGAGAAATAACAATTAAAAGAACAGTCAATTCAGAAATCTATCCGAGATTGGGTGGATTCAATCATAGACCTTTCAACAAACACCTAAAATACATTTGAATGGTTAACTTGGATCTAACCGAGATCTCTCGCATAGATCCAGAATTCATACTAGACAATCGTCCAGAATTCAATTGACAAGTGATAAACACAAATCTGCAATCGCACCATTCATGTAAATATATGTCAATTTAAGCACCGAATTCAATTAACCTAAGCACAAATCAGTAACCTAACCTCTTCAATTACGTGATTAGTTTAGATCAATCAGTTCTAAATTTCATCACAATACTTAATCTTAAACCAAGATCAAATCAGATCAAACATAAACGAATCACCATTCATGCATTCAAGATCAAGAGAACAGAAGAAGAAGAGAAAAGGAATTCAAATATAAATCAAATACATTACATAACCAAGGTCTCAAGAATCCAAGCCACAATCTCTTCAAGAGTCCCGAATTGACTAGAAGTGACTTAGCTCTCCATTACAATGAAGGAAAAATATACAAGAACTATGAAAAACTATCTTTAACTCTAAGTGTATGTTGTGTTTAGAGCTCTCCACATGCTTCCTTTTATAGAGGATTCAGAGTAGTAGTAGATGGGTAGATGAGATTAGTAGGTGGAATTAGTAGGTGAGCTTGGTAGGTGAACTTGGTAGGTGAGCTTGGTAGGTGAACTTGGTAGGTGAGCTTCCTTGTCTCCGAAAGTATTCATTGCTGAACTCATTGATTTCGTCATTTTTGAGCCAAGTGGTCTTCATGAAAGTTCTAGGAAATTGTCTAAGCTTTCCAATGGCTCTGGAAGCACCCAAAAATTCGTCCTACAGCCCAAGATATGACCCAATTACTACAGACTGCTCAGGACCAGTTTCAGCACCTCTGTTTTGACTTTCAGACCCAATATCTCCATCAAGGAGCCCGAATCAAGTTTTGTATTTGTCATGAAAGTTGTACATATGGGTCTTAACTTTCAGATCACCAATTTTCAGCCCATTCTATAAACCCAAACTCGAATTATGTTCTGGTTACTACACACTGTTCGGGTTCCAGTCACAAATCCCGTATTCTGATTTCCATGCCCAATTAGCTCCACTAGATGTCTGAATTTGACTTTGAGCTCTTCATCAAAGTTGTAGAGCTCTCTTTTATCTTTCCTACAAGGTAAAATTCATAATTATCCGACATTTAGAACTCAAGATATGGCCAAAATACAGAAACAGTGTAAGACTCGAATAATGCTGAAAAATCAATTAAGTCCGATTCGAGTTCAAACTTACAAAACATAATCAAATTCAGTCAATTAAGTACATGAAGAGTGTAAATGACTAATAATGAGGGTTTCTTAATGAATAAAATATGTGATTATCAAATTCCCCCACACTTAACTTTTTGCACTCCTGGGCAAAACATATAAAACTAAAGTTAGAAGACAAAGACAAACGACACAAACTTAAAAGTTAAAAACTCTAAAGGACTCAATGAAGCAAGAAGAGCAACAAGAAATTCAAGGGATCAAAGCATAAATGAGGTAACATTTCTTCACATCTCAAACCGAAATGCAAGGAAACTTTCGTTGAAAAGAATGAATTAAGAATGATGGATCTTCACAAGATTCCCTCTCAATCTCTCAAGTGTTTAAAAGGTAGGTATTTCACTCAATTCAACCCATGAAAATGGCACTACCATAAGCTTGCTTATCTTCTACTTCTCCACTACTCAAAACACATGCACACACAAATCATGAGGACTTTATTCAAGGTTGTAGTGAGGTCAAGGTAACGAGAAGAGGATAAAATGGATATGAGAAGATAAATACCAAAGAGAATAAAAGCAAATGAGAGGCGAGTTTAAATAACGAGCATAAAAGTTCATCTCAACTCTAATGTATATCCCTTTACATATTCATTTCCCAATCCTTTTCTCTCTCTCTATTTTTTTTTTTTATATATATGAACATAACTATATACATACATTTCTTTTTTTTTTTTTTTTTTTTAGGCACTCTTTCTTTTCTTTTCTTTTTTTTTTTCAACAACCATTTTGTACACACACCCCCACACTTGTTCAAAAACTCATCCATTAACCAGGCTAATGTTCTTTTATTTCCTAAGGTATAGTAAGAACACGATTTTTCATTTAAGGCACATAATGAACTAGAAACAAGGAATGGTCAAATAAGCTCAAAGGGGTTAAGCAAAGGAAAATATACAAGGTTGGCAGGAATTAGAGAATTTTCGAGAGGTCAAAAGAGTGCTTGATATCATATTGAAAACAAGGTTGGCTATTTGGTTAAACTGGCTAAGAAAGAGGGCCTCAATCATGTTCATGCATGCAAGTGACATGTAGCCTCAAAAAGAATCAAAGCAAGTTCTAGAGTGGTCATTAACATGAGTGAAAATCACACAAGAAAGAAGAGAATGGCATAAATGTTGAATCCATCCATTAGGCTCAAAATCTCACAAGGTATGCATTCATCAAACTCAATTCATCAATTCAATCATCCATCACCAAGCATATCGGTTCAAGAAGGGAGAAAAATTATTCAATCATGCAATGAACCTTCTTTTTTTTTTTTTGAAATTTTTTTTTTTTTTTTTTTTTTTATTTTTTTTTTAACAAACGAAAAGAAACAGAAACATGCTAAAATCTCTCCCCCACACATAATAGAACATTGTCCTCAATGTGAAAGAAAGAGATAGAAAAGAGCAACACAACACGATAAGAAGTGAATCAACGCTAAGCGAAAAGAAACACACTGCGTCGGTCTTAGCATCGACCACGAAAAGAAATCAAATAAGAAAACGTTAGTACTTCCACAATTCAATACTAATTAATTACTACCTAAAAAACTCCTTACTACGCCACCAATTAAGATGCTTCTCAAGAGTAAAATTACTCCTTACTCTGCCATCACTAATTGGTTTAATAAGTCCATGACAACCATATCATACTAAACAAAACAACAACAATTTTTTTTTTTTAAATCAAACCCATTAAAGAGAAAGTTTCAGATCGGGCTCTTGTTTCTTGTTACTTCCTTCGCTGCTGTTGACCAATCTATCTGAGTGATACGATCGGTACATACTCAAAAGCTTCTAATTTATCAATGAGCTCATCAATAGTGGAGGCGAGAGATAAGAAGTTGTCTTGCCAAAGGAGTGATAAATTTACGTTCCACCACGGCTTTGTCAAGAAAAAGAACAAAAGATCAAAGAAATTATTAACATTCAACAAACCAATGGGTTTATGGTGGATGTTCGGTTCGGCCCAAGAGACAATTTGAAAAATTTCTTCCAAAGTACCAAAACCACCAGTAAGGCAATGAATGCATCGAGTTTTCAAGCATTATCTTCATGCGTTCATGCATTGATGATACTTTAAGTTCCTCCCCAATTGTCTTTCCATTGATGTTCTTGAGCTAAAGTTTCGGGAATGACACCTAAAACTGACATTGTCTCTTACAAAGGCGACAAGTGATACAGACCCCATTAACCCACGACAACCTCCCCCATATACAAGATGAATATTCCTCGCAGACAAGTGATCGACCAAGAGTGCTAGGCTGCGTTTACAAACTCTAATCCCTTCCCATAACTCGACCCACAAAAAACACGAGACATTTTTGAGGTTACGAATAGAAGGCCCCATTCTATACTCTTCCTCTCTTTGAGTGTTTCGAGTTTGAAGGAAAATGGAGAAAATGGAGTGTTTAAATAGGAAAAAGAATGGAAAGGGAATAATTGCACCTATGAGGGTAGGTTGGCGGTTGTCGAAAAAAGGTTGAAATTAAGAGACAGCGGTTGTCGAGAAAAGGTTGAAATTAAGAGACACAGAATCTTTTTTTTTTTTTTTTGAAATTGTTAGAAAAACTTGATGAAAGATGAGTGTATACTTACTTAAGATTGGGATGGAGGTAGTTTGCTTTTTCGGCTTTGTGCCAAAGCATTGTTGACCAGTATTCGACCCATTCAAGACCAGGTATGAACATAGGGCTCCCGAAGGGACAAGTGACCATAATACGACCGGTTTTGCCTCACATGTGGGATACAATCTACCTTCTTTGTTTTTCAATTAAGAAGGTGGATCGGGATGCATGCATTTCCCATTCACGGTTTGTGTTACCAAAGCCAACCCTAAGAAGTATACATTTTTTTTTTTTTTTTTTTTTTTTTTTTTTTTTTTTTTTTCATTTTTTTATTTTTTTCATTTTTTTTTTTTTTGTAAAATGCCATGAAGAAGAAGAAGAAGATGATGATGATATGTACAGATTGTTTGTGGATATGGCTCACATCTGCCTCTGGTTTAACGTCTAGTAACGGCTTAAACGTCTTCTATGAGTCGAGATAAGCTTCCCATCCAATTTTCTTATAAATTGGCAAACGAGTCTTTTAGAGTCGATTCCCAAGACTTGTAGCGTTGTTCTTCATCCTTGAAGAGATTCCACAATTTAAGAATTTCACGATGCACCAATCCACAAGAATGCGTCTCAAGAGTCAATAAGATATCATCTAATGACTCCTTACTCAGTCCATTCTTAATGAAGAAAATTTTATCTTCTCTATTTGCGGAAACCATCCCCTTAGTACGACATCGCTTGTTACAGTTCCATCGTCCACATTTGTGACAGACTTGTAACCTTTTTGCTCTTCTCCTTTTAGAATATGAACTTCTTCCAAGACCGGGCATATATGAGTCAAATGAAAATGAGGACTCACCTGCTAATCGGACCTTTGCTTCAATTATCTAGCGTACATCTTTTGGCATACCTTTGTGCATTAACATTCTCAATCTCTCACATCGAACTTTGTAGATTTTTCTCAGAGCATTTTGAGGAAGAGAAGGAAAATGTTTTCTCAGGTTTGAAAGAATGACATCCATTTTGAAGGAGAAGAAGGGTTCAGTTATTTTGGGAAACTGAAGAATAAACCGACTCAAGAGTCACGGAGTACCGTATCCGCCACTTAACCGGCAACGCAAAGAACTCAAGAACTTGGTTTTCCAGGAATGATTGAGTCTTTGTCCATTAACCTTAAGCGCATTACCATTCATAGGATCCTCAGTATCTGATGCTGAGAGAATACGCGTGTCTGACAACAAAAGAATCGCGCCACCTAGATCTCAATTTTCCAAGGAGTAGGTGCGGATGATAATCTCAAAGCGAGAACTTTTGACCAATTTCCGCACTTTTGCAAAAGGTGTAACAGACCTTTAATAAAGTAGGCCAATAAAATCCATACTTGTAAGATTTTCGCAGATTGTTGTCGCTTGAAGAAAAATGACCTCCACATGCTTCGAGCGACTCTACCTACCTCATTGTCGGGCACACAACCATTTTTTTTTTTTTTTTTTTCTCTTTTTTTTTTTTTTTTTTTTTTTTTATTCATAATGCGGATGGAGAAGGTTCATCACCTCCACTTCTCGCATTCTCCGGAAGTTCATGATATCTTGTTTGAGGCGGTGTCCATTTACGATGAAAGCTTTGGCGGTGACCTCACTTTTAATCCGAAACGACACCGAGAAGGAAAAACATTAGTAACAATAAATGGTCCATCCCATCTAGACCTTAATTTGCCGGGCATGAGTCGGAGGCGGGAGTTATAGAGGAGAACTTTTTTACCAATCTCAAATGTTTTCCTCGAAATCAACTTATCATGGAAGGCTTTGGTCTTCTCCTTATAAAGTTTGGAACTTTCATAAGCCTCCAAGCGGATCTCCTCCAATTCTTTGCAGTTTTGCAGCTTCCTCTCCAAACCTGCTTGATCTAGGTCCAAGTTACACCTTTTCACCGCCCAGAATGCTCGATGCTCAATTTCCACCGGTAGGTGGCAAGCTTTTCCAAAAATAATCCGATACGGAGACATCCCGATTAGTGTCTTATAAGCAGTCCGGTAAGCCCATAAAGCATCCTCAAGCCTCTTGCTCCAGTCCTTTCTTTCATTAGGTTGAACTGTCTTCAGAGTATCCGCTTAATTTCTCTGTTGGAGACCTCGGCTTGCCCATTAGTTTGGGGTGGTAGGGTGTAGAAACCTTGTGTTGGACTCCATACTTCTTCATCAAAGCCTCCATGCTTCGATTGCAAAAATGTGAACCTTGATCACTAATGATGGATCTCGGGACTCCAAACCTACGTAAAATCGTGATCTAATAAAATCCACAACAACTTTAGAATCATCGGTCAGAGGCCTTAGCCTCCACCCATTTAGATACATAATCCACAAAGCAAGCGAGAATGTAAACAAAACCAAATGATACGGAAAAGGACCCATAAAGTCAATACCCCAAACATCAAAAATAACACGAATAATAAGGGTTTCGGGCATTTCATTCCTACGAGTATTCCCCGTTCTCTCGGCATTGATCACAAGATTTGCAAAACATATATGCATCATGAAATAGAGTGGGCCAATATAATCCGAGTCTAAAACTTTCCTAGCATCCGTTGAGGACCGAAGTGGCCGCCACATGCAAGTTTATGACAAAAGCTAAGAATGGAATGGAATTCATCATCGAGCACACACCTCCTAATTACTTGGTCACCGCAAAATCTCCATAAGTAAGGATCATCCTACACATAATACTTTGACTCACTTTTCAATTTATCAATCTTAGCCTTAGTGAAATGTGCGGGTATTGCGTTAGCAACCAAGAAATTAATCAAATCAAGAAACCAAGGGATGTTGCCTTGCGGCTTGAAAAGTTTGCTCATCGAGAAAACATCATGGATGGGAAAAACATCTGCCTCCCTTTCAATTCGACTCAAGTGATCAGCCACCAAATTCTCCGCTCCACTCTTGTCACGGATCTCAATATCAAACTCTTGGAGGAGCAACATCCACCTAATCAACCGGGGCTTGGCATTGGGCTTTTTCAGGAGAAACTTCAATGTTTGCATGATCTGAAAACACAACCACTGCGGGAACTAAACAAATATGATCGAAATTTATCTAAAGCAAAAACAATTGCTAAAAGTTCCTTTTCGGTTGTGGTGTAGTTGATTTGTGCGGGATCTAAAGTTCTCGAAGCATAGGAAATGACATGAGATACTTTACCGACCACTTTGTGCAAAACGACTCCCAATGCATAATTAGAGGCATCACACATCGGCTCAATGGAAGTGTCCAATCCGGCGGTTGGATGATAGGTGTCTTGGTCAATGCCTGCTTCAATTGATTGAAGGCATCCCGGCACTTCTTGTCAAAGTGAAACTCCACATCTTTTTGCGATGTAAGTTGGATAGCGGAAGTGCAATTTTGCTTTGAAATCCTTTATGAACCGCCGATAAAAACCTCGCATGACCAAGGAAAGAACGAATCTCCCGCACGCATGTGGGGTAAGATAGGCTTGAAATAACATCTATTTTTGCAGGATCTACCTCAATACCCTCACGAGATATCACATGCCCTAAGACTATACCTTGTTCTACCATGAAATGACATTTCTCAAAATTTAGAACGAGGTTAGTCTTAATGCATCTATGCAAGACACGAGCCGGACTATCTAAACATGCATCAAAGGAAGATCCATAGACATTAAAATCATCCATAAATACGTCCATGCAATTTTCTAAAAAATCGAAAAGATACTTACCATACACCTCGAAAGGTGCACGGAGCATTGCATAGACCAAAGGGCATCCTCCTGTATGCAAATGTGCCAAATGGACAAGTGAAAGTAGTCTTCTCTTGGTCTTCTCGGGGCTATATGAATCGAAAATAGCCCGAATATCCATCCAGGAAACAATAATGTGACTTACCGCCAACCGCTCCAACATCCGATCAATGAAGGGCAGGGAAATGATCCTTTCTCGGTAGCCTGGTTGAGCGCCTATAATCAATGCAAACTCGCCAACTGTTTTGAACTCGTGTGGGCACAAGCTCATTGTTCGATTCGCAACCACCGTGACCCCGCATTTCTTGGGAACCACTTGCACGTGGCTCACCCATTGATCGGATATGGGATAAATAATGCCGGCTTGAAGTAGCTTTGTAACTTCCTTCTTCACCACATCTAGAATCGGGGATTTAGTCTCCTTTGGGTAATCTAACCGGTTTGATCCCTTCTTCCAATAAAATCTTATGCATGCATGTGGAGGGACTAATACCAGGAATATCTGCAAGAGTCCATCCGATGGCTTGCCTATTCTGCCTCAAAATCTACAGTAACTTTTCTTCTTGATCAGGTTGTAGGTTTTTAGCAATGATCACCGGAAGTGTCTCACCATCTCCCAAATATGCATATTTAAGATGGTCTGGTAAAATCTTCAACTCCAAAGATGGAGGTTGCACAATGGAAGGTAACAAGTGATCTGAAACAACTATCTCAGCCACATTAATTTCAGCATGGTACTGACTCTCATTCTCAATTGTTGCATCATCAGCAGCTGTATCATTACTCATAACAGAATAAATCTCAGCACATGCAGCACATGGTTCAACATCACAAGTGGCACATGTATCACAAGAAACAGAACCAAGATAGTCAACAATATCGTGGAATTCAAGATATAAATCAATATAGACATCATCAACCAAAGATCTCAATCATATCAACATGGAAAACGAGAATGCTCCTCTAGGGGTGTCTCATGGCATCAAAAATGTTAAATTGTACCAAATCGTACCAAACTCCATAGAAAGGGTGCCAGCATGCACGTCTATCTTGGTCTTGGCAGTCTTGAGGAATGGTCTGCCTAGAATCAATGGAGCATGGTTTGTTGGAGACTCATCTTCCATGTCCATAATGTAGAAATCTGCTTTGGAAAAATCAACTCATTCACCCGAACTAACACATCTTCCAAAGACACTGCGGGATGAGCGGTGGCTCTATTTGCCAACCGAATCACGATACCGGTGGGTTGCAAAGTACCAATGTTTAAACACTTATACACCGACATGGGCATGACATTGATCGAAGCACCCAAATCTAGCATTGCATGCTCAAATCTAGAGTTGCCAATTGTGCAAGAAATTGTGAAAGTTCCAGGATCTTTGCATTTACGTGGCATGCTTGGCGAGAATCATTGCGAAACATTTCTACCCATGCTTGATCTTCTCATCCCCTTTCAACCTTCTCTTATGAGTGCACAACTCCTTGAGAAATTTAGCATATTTTGGAATTTGCTTGATTGCATCTAGGAGGGGAATATTGATTTCCACTTTCTGAATGTCTCCATGACTTCTTTTTCCATTTACGCTTGCATTGTTCTCTTGGATTGTGTGATCCTATTTGGAAAAGGTAATGGAATGGTAACATCTGAATTCTCTACAATTTTCTTCAAGTGTACAGATTTACACCGAATTATCCATTTCTGTTTTTGGTCAATTTCGATTCTTTGTAAGGTTGGAACATCAACTTCTTTGCCACTTCTCAAGGTAATTGCACTTACGTTGCCTTTTGGATTGTTATTTGTTTGTGAAGGCAATTGGCTAGAACCTTGACTCTTTAGCTCGCTCACGGTGGTTGCCACCGCCCGATTTGAGTTTGTAAATTGAATGTTGGCACCGACGTTTCTTTGGGCCGAATGTTATTTGTGGCCATTTGTTTCATCGGTCTTCCAATGATGGCTCACCGGTGAGTGGATTGGACAGGCTACTTGAGCAGTTGTTGTTGTTGTCGAATGCGGGGGTATTTGTTGGTATTTGTTGCTTGGACCTGCAGACTTGGTATCTAAATTGTTGTTCTTCTTGGTGGGGTTTGTTGTTGTTGGCTAGGATTCCCATATCTCAAATTGGGATGGTCTCGCCAACCAGGATTATAAGTGCTAGAAAATGGATCATATCTAGATTGTTCTTTGTTGTTGTTGCGATATTGGGTCTACCGGAAAAACACCACCGGCACAGAACACATTGATCTGGAAAAGCGGAACCATCTTCCGAAGTGTAGGGCATGAATCGGTAGGATGAGATGAATTAGAGCAAATTCCACACATCGATGCGGTCATCTGCATGGGTGGTTGTTGACCCAACAAGCTATCCGTCTTACCAAAGAAGTCAATTCATCTAGTACGTGTTCCATTCTTTGTTGGTCCATATGAGATGCTTGAATTTCATTAACTCCTCTCGTTGCGGTGATGATCCGCGAGCCAAACTCTGTTGGGTATTGGTGCCATGTTTGCTATCGGATCTCTTGCGGCGGTAGGAGTTTTGTCTACTAAGACTCCCCAGGAGGCGGCATCGATCATGCTTCTATCATTTGGCAAAGAAACCCTCATAAAAGTATTGAATCAAGAGTTGGTCACTAATTTGGTGATGAGGGCGCTCGAACACAACTTCTTGAATCTCTCCCGGTATTCATGCAAAGTCTCACCGGACATACGTACGATGCCACATATATCCTTCCTAATTGCGGCGGCTCTCGGGCGGGGAAGAATCTCTCCGGGAACAACCTCTTCATGTCATTCCAACTTCGACCGAACCTGGTGAAAGATAAAACAACCAATCTTTGGTGCATCGACAAGTGAGAAGGGAAATGCCCTTAACTTGATGTGTTCCTCGAGAGATGCCTTGTGGCTTCATGGTTGAACACACAACATGGAACTCTTTCAGGTGCTTATGAGGATCTTCACCCGCAAGACCATGAAACTTTGGTAACAAGTGTATCAAACCAGATTTCAACTCAAAATCTGCATCAAGATCAGGATATCGAATGCACAAAGATTGGTAAGATACATCAGGAGCAGCAAGTTCCTTAAGGGTTCTATTATGCATGTTATCAGCCATGATTTCAGGATTACTTAAGTTATCAGGTTCACTCCCAAAATTTGGTTCAAAATTAACTCTGGAATTTATCACACGAGCTCTAATTAATCTATGCAAGGTCCTATCAATCTCAGTATCAAGATCAAGCAAGATATCAGGATTAGACCTAGTCATGCATCAACTAAAGCACAAAAACACAAAAACTGCAACTAAGCAAAATACACTAAACAACACTCAAAATATGCAAAAATAAATCTAGTTAATATGTCTAAACATTTTTTAAAAATTATGGAATCAACACAGAACAAAATCTACATAAAAATGAAACTAGAAAATGCAATAAAAAATATTAAAAAATTGAAAAAGTGGTCTAAATGATAGAATTTCGAAAAACCAGGGGTGACCTCACAGTTTACTGTGAGTCTTGTTTATCAGGTTGTTTTCCTTCAACCGACCAAGTTTCAGCTCATTCTGGGCATGTTGCAGTTCGAAAATTGCAATAGTTACCGTAATCACTTTGTTTTTCTGTCTTTCCTAAATCGAGAAAAATTCAAAAGCTAGGATAAAAATATTAGTATGGTATGAACAATGTTAGTAAATGAAAAATAACTGTTAGAATAGGTAAGAAAGAACAAAAATTAGTAAGGTTACTCAAAATGAAAAAGATTACACCTACGAGTTCCCAAGCAAGGCGCCAAAATTTTGACGAGCGTCGAACTTCGATCAAAATTTTAACCGAAGTTATTACCTAAACTTGTAGTATAGTGAACAACACCGGATCGTCTCCTCAAGGATCGTAGATGCAATTTGATCAAATCAAGAGAAAGTTAGAAAAAGGGGGTTTTGATGGTTCAAGGATCGCGATGTGACGGATTTAAAGAGAAATAACAATTAAAAGAACAGTCAATTAAATCTATCCGAGATTGGGTGGATTCAATCATAGACCTTTCAACAAACACCTGAAATACATTTGAATGGTTAACTTGGATCTAACCGAGATCTCTCGCATCGATCCAATTCATACTAGACAATCGTCCGAATTCAATTGACAAGTGATAAACACAAATCTGCAATCGCACCATTCATGTAAATATATGTCAATTTAAGCACCGAATTCAATTAACCTAAGCACAAATCAGTAACCTAACCTCTTCAATTACGTGATTAGTTTAGATCAATCAGTTCTAAATTTCATCACAATACTTAATCTTAAACCAAGATCAAATCGGATCAAACATAAACGAATCACCATTCATGCATTCAAGATCAAGAGAACGAAGAAGAAGAAGAAAAGGAATTCAAATATAAATCAAATACATTACATAACCAAGGTCTCAAGAATCCAAGCCACAATCTCTTCAAGAGTCCCGAATTGACTAGAAGTGACTTAGCTCTCCATTACAATGAAGGAAAAATATACAAGAACTATGAAAAACTATCTTTAACTCTAAGTGTATGTTGTGTTTAGAGCTCTCCACATGCTTCCTTTTATAGAGGATTCAGAGTAGTAGTAGATGGGTAGATGAGATTAGTAGGTGGAATTAGTAGGTGAGCTTGGTAGGTGAACTTGGTAGGTGAGCTTGGTAGGTGAACTTGGTAGGTGAGCTTCCTTGTCTCCGAAAGTATTCATTGCTGAACTCATTGATTTCGTCATTTTTGAGCCAAGTGGTCTTCATGAAAGTTCTAGGAAATTGTCTAAGCTTTCTAATGGCTCTGGAAGCACCCAAAAATTCGTCCTACAGCCCAAGATATGACCCAATTACTACAGACTGCTCAGGACCAGTTTCAGCACCTCTGTTTTGACTTTCAGACCCAATATCTCCATCAAGGAGCCCGAATCAACTTTTGTGTTTGTCATGAAAGTTGTACATATGGGTCTTAACTTTCAGATCACCAATTTTCAGCCCATTCTATAAACCCAAACTCGAATTATGTTCTGGTTACTACACACTGTTCGGGTTCCAGTCACAAATCCCGTATTCTGATTTCCATGCCCAATTAGCTCCACTAGATGTCTGAATTTGACTTTGAGCTCTTCATCAAAGTTGTAGAACTCTCTTTTATCTTTCCTACAAGGTAAAATTCATAATTATCAGACATTTAGAACTCAAGATATGGCCAAAATACAGAAACAGTGTAAGACTCGAATAATGCTGAAAAATCAATTAAGTCCGATTCGAGTTCAAACTTACAAAACATAATCAAATTCAGTCAATTAAGTACATGAAGAGTGTAAATGACTAATAATGAGGGTTTCTTAATGAATAAAATATGTGATTATCACTTACCCGTGACCCCTAGGTGTCAAAAGGTTTCTGTTGGGAGGGATGATCACCAAATTAGGGATGAAACAAGGATTTTAATCATAAGAAGAGGAGACTAAAGAATATAAATATGCCTTCAAATATTTAAGTTAAATAAAATTTAACTATCAGACAATATAAGGATAAAAATAAAATAAATTCAATTCATAATAATATTATATAAATTAAAAACATTCATAATACGTGAACACCGTTACTAGTTTATATATATATATATATATATATATATATATATATATATATATGGGCATATCTAGTGAGAGGAGTTTTTATTGCGAGAGGTGAGAGGAGTAAATCTTGACCATACAACCATATATGAATAGTCAAGATTAAAAGTTACTTGAAGGTCATGTGACCACTTAAAAATGTCACATGCATTTATGTTTTAATCTTGACCGTTTATATAAGATCTAATGGTCAATATTTACTCCTCTCACCTCTCATAATAAACATTCTTCTCACCAGAATAAGATCCTATATATATATATATATAGGGGACATATCTAGTGAGAGAAGTGGTTATTGTGAGAGTGTGAGAGGAGTAAATCTTGAGCATACAACTATACATGGATGGTCAAGATTAAAAATTACTTAAAAGTCATGTGACCACTTAAAAAAGTCACATGCATTTATATTCTAATTTTGACCATTCATATAAAATCTAATGGTCAATATTCATTCCTCTCACCCTCTCACAATAAATACTCCTCTCACCTAATACACTTTTTCTCTCTCTCTATATATATATTAATATATTGGTAAGGTCTCGTACCATATCGTGGACTTGATGGTAAGGCCTCCTAATGAGATTCAGGAGATGAGTGAGAGTAAGAGAAAGGAAATTGAGATGGAGATTATTTGTGGAGGTCGAACTCCGTTATTCTCTTTATATGTCATAAGTTCTTAGTAACTGAAATATTAACACGAGAAAATTTTTATATTATTTTTATCAATTTATCTTTTGTTTTAAGTAAAAATAAATAGGTATTTTACTAAAGTTATGTTTTGAAGTTTTGAAGATGATAGAGTGGAGTAGTTCATAATAGAGTGGTTTAAAATAGAATGGAGTGGAAAGATAAAAACATATCAATCTATTGTTTGGAAGTTTTTAAGTAAAGTCCCTCTTCATTGTTTAAAAGTTGTAATGGTAATTAATGGACTGATCTGGATTAAAAATTGAAGTTCTAATACTATTCTTTTAACCCAAGTTTAACTAGTATACAACTCTATTGGATTTGACTCCTTTTAAAATGTCAAAGATTAAAATTTATTATTTAAACTAATTTAAAAAATTTAGTTTATGATTTAACAACAAAAGGTTTTAAAAATCAGCATAAAAATAAAACTGTTAACACAATAGACAATACAATATCAGGTTGTAGCTTGCAAATCCAGACGTCCTTACAAATTGAGCTCAGCAACTGGATATATTTAATTATTTATAAGGTATATTGATATTATCACTTTTAAAAAGGTGCATAAAGCAGACAGTACGTATTTGATTATTTTAGTTATTTATTATTATCACAAACTCATATTTGCTGGATTCCTGCAACTAGAATGTTGCGTTTAGCAATATTTTTAGATTCAACTCATTTATTAGAGTAGTAGATTTAGTTGGATTGGGTTAAAAAAAAATTTCGCTCAACTAAATCCAATTCGATCAGCTCAAGAGTAGGTTGAGTTGAGTCGAATCCGTGAGTTTGATATATTTTTTAAAAAAAAATCTTAAAAAAAGTCAAAATACAAAATATAACAAATTAACATCATAAGTCTCGATCTCAAATATAATAAGTTTCAATCTATCAAATTAACACTATAAATTTCAACCACCTTACTCAAATGTAATATGTCTCAATTTCAAATAAACTAAACATCATAAGTTAATAAATGCATAACAAATTAATAACTAACAAGTCTTACTAAATCTAGAATAAACTAAACAAAATTATTCATAACTCAAATACTTGTAAGAAAACTTCTTCTATCCTGTTTTTTTTTCTAACTTTTTTGAAATACATTATAAGTTCATTACCATGTAAATTTACCTAGAAAGTAGAGAATCTCTTCTAAGATTTATCGTCCAGTTATGAAATGTTAGTAAAACAAACATATTATTTTGTTTAAGTTATTTATTCTCTTTAATTAGTTTATAAACATAAATATATGCAACCCACAATTCTGATTCTATATTTATTGTGTTTTTTTATCCTTTCAGAGAGTTTGTTTTCAAGAATACGAGTCAATGTTATAAATAAACTTAATAAGTCTAATTAAGCTAAAATAAATCTAAAATAAACTAAAGCAAGCTAATATGTCCTAAAAGATAAATAACAAATCACATTAGTTAATTGAAATCAATGTCAACACATATAGAATATGGATTGACATAATTATTTATTTTATTCTCAATTTTCTCATTTTACTCTTTGGCATCCAAGCGATTAGTTAGATTTTCATTGCATTAGTCTGTCATATATTTTATGAATTTTTAATCATTATTTTCTTGATCACATTCTCAATGTGACTACAATGCGTAAACATAAACTTAATTGACTGTATAGAAAAGTCATAAGAAAAATAACATAAATTATCACAATAGTTAAATAGCTTTTACAAAAAAAAAAAAAACTACTTGTGTGAGTTGAGTTTGCATGGGTCGACACTTTCCTAACCTGCTACCCGATCCGTTCCTTGTAGATTGAAGTGTATTTCAACCCGACTCAACCCACAAACTCAACTCAACTCACATTTTTTGAGTTAGATTGAGTCAAAACTCGTGGGTTCATGAGTTGACCCAACCCATTTGACACATCTACCTGCAACAAGTCATTACAATCTTATTTAAGAATACTTGGTTGCAGCAAACTAACTCAATTCTTGTGCAGACAAAGAAAACTTGTCTTGAACGGTTGAAAAAGATCCCAATAAAAAATGATTTTGTTTGGGATTAAAATTATAAATAATTCTTTATAAAACAAAAAGGGATTGATGTTGCATTCCAAATCACCCAAATTGAGGGATATAATATGACTATACGAGGTTTGAGCGATATGGAGTAATTTGATTCTTCTCCCTAGCCACTCTACTTTATTAATAATAAAATTTCTAAACAATAGGTTAAGTCACTTCTACCACTCTACTTTATTATTAACCATTCTACTCCATTTATTCAAACATTCACTAAAGGACCATATTAAAATTGTGCTACTTTTGAAGACCATCAACTTAGATATAATATATATGAAAAAAATTGGAAGTTGAGAAGACCATGATTCCTTCCGCCTCTTCACCACACGGGATTCGAATGCACGCACAAAAGCCTTATCCGAGGGATGACCACCAAATAGAATGCGAGAATTTTTGTTCTCTGGAATGTATGGGTGGTGAAGCTGAGCTTTAACCCGGATATTTAAAGTTCGTGTTGGGTTTAGTTGTAAAATTTTGATTATTTTAATAATTAATTATTGTATAAAAATTTATTGTTATAATCAATTGTAATAAAATCAATTTATGTTTAGATATAATAATTGAAAAGTAATTTTAAATTAATATGTTTCGTTTGAATGATATAAAAAATAATTATTTTTATGTATTAAATTATCAAAAGAGATATAGAATGATTAAAAAAATTATATGATTGAGGATAAAATAGTATTTATATCTCAAATTGAATAAAATAATTTATAATCTATAATCTTAAGTTTTAGTGTGTGTTTGAGATAATCTGTTAAAAACTTGATTATTTCAATAATCAATTATTACATAAATTTTTTTTGTTATAATCAATTATAATAGAATTAATTTTATATTTAAATATGTTAGTGAAAGTAATTTTAAACTAAATTGTTTCATTTGATTAGTATAAAAAAATCAATTTTATGTTTAAAATTATTAAAATAGATATATAATAATTAAAGAAATTATTTAATTGAGAACAAAATATTATTTATATCTCAAAGTGTAAGAAATACTGTGATACTGTAATACTGTGATCCCTACATCGTTAGGCACGAAAGTATTGGCGTCTATGATGAGGTTGAATTAGTATTCTCAGTTGATTCCAGAGATTAATGGAGAACTTTTCTGCTGCTAGACAGACAACATATGGCTGCATAAATTAAGAGAAAAGTGTATATAGAATCCATGAACTTTAGCTCATTTATAAACTAACGCGATAAATTTTAAAATCGCCGCAATTAATCCCTAAATTATAATAATAATAATAATATCAATAAGTCCTTTCATCTCTTTACTATTAAGTCACTTAACAGAAAAATAATGTGGCAAAATTTGAGCCTTTTTTTAATGAACAACAGGGCAAGCCTAGAAAAAAAAACATAAAATTACACAGTTAGACTACGAATAAAAAAAATATTACTAGCATTAATAAGCAAGGCAACAAATAAAAAGGGAGGAGCATAAGCAAAACTATGCAAATCTGGATAAAATAAATGCTCATGTTTAGCCATGAGGTTAGCACAAGAATTTCTTTCTCTATAAGTATGAAAAATATTAACCTGTCAATCTTTCAATAATAGTCTTTTGATTTGAGTAACAATATGTACACACAAGTGCTAAGAATTCAAATCAGAATAAATAATATTAAGGACACTTCTAGAATCTGTCTCAATCATCAATCTTAAAATCTCCATAGCACGAGCTAAAGACAAATCATTCAAAAAATCATACAACTCCGCCATAGTTATGAACATGGTTCCAAGATTAGCAACAAAATCATACAGGAACCCACCAAACTCATTTATAACAATACCTCCACAAGTAACAATGCCAATATCTCTAATGAAAGATTCATTCACATTCTATTTCACCCAACCAGAAGGAGGCGAACTCCAAACAACAGAGAATTACGCAGAAATAAGAACTCTATTATGACATAAGTCTCTAGAATCTAAAGTCATTTGATATGCCAAAACAAGATTACAAATTCTATGAAATCAAGAGGAAATAACATCTCTAGGGCTATTAAAAAGAAATTTATTCTTTTGCTGCAAAAAAAAAAAACTACATGCGGTAGAAAATAACAAATCCCAATGAAGATTGGAAGATCTACCAAAATCTCCCTTCAAATTAGCATTCATCCAATCACACAAATTTAAATAAAAAAAAACATAATAAAATTCATACTTCACCAAATGAAACTAAATCCTTCTAACAGCCCAACAATCCCTAAAGCATACAACATGATTTCATCATTCAAACCATAAATGAAACAAATCGTCAATTCGGTAATATACCTATTAAGGTCATTAATATGTAAAACATTATTATCAGTAAGTCACATAAAATATCTTAACTTTGGATAGCATTCAATCTCCACATAAAATTTGAACCTTTCATCTATATGTAATGACTGTTCATGATAAATTTATCTATTAAATTATAATTTTACCTAATTTTAAATTTTCCAAAATTATTAAATAAAAAACAAAATATTATAACAAGACCGAGTGCTTTACACGTGGTCTTCTTCAACGGAGAAGAGTTTTAGCTTCTTCATCTTCACCTGAGGCTCTGCGACTGGATGAGGAAAGGACGGCGTGGCTACAGTGACGCGGGTTTGCCGGCAACAGCAAGGAGCGGTGGTGCGATTTCTGATTGGGGTTTCAGGGTGTGGGTTTGGGTTTGGGGCTTCAAGATGCCTCATTCCGCTCTCAGTCGCGGTTCCTCCGTCTTCAGCGGCATCGCGTTACAGCTCCTTCCCCATTCAAACGCATCCTTGATCGCGTGCTCAACGGTGGGGACATTAAAATTTAAGATGGTTGAATAGTATACATCTTTCCCATAAATTAATAACAAAATAAGCATTAACCACGAAAAAGAAAGGAAAATAAACTTTTGCCCCCATGCGGGATCTAACAGACCTTCAGTTTACAAGACTGACGCTCTATCACTGAGATATAGGGGCATCCTGCTTCCGGATGAACTAGTATCTATTTTTTTTTTTTTTAATTTGAGGATGAACTAGTAACGTTCCTTATCTACAATTGCAATGTAGATATGCAATAACATCCAACCATGTTGAATATTTATATACATTTTTTTTACTTGAATATTTAAATGCAACATACTTATATATAAAATATTTAAATGACCTGCACGAGATAAAATAACGGAAAAGAGTTGCATCTCTAAAGAAGAAGATGAGTTCTCCATCCCTAAGTAAATCATGTGAGGGAACGGTTATACTTTTTAAGATCTAGTCCAAAGAAAGTTGAGATCTTAGATCAAGCTGTGCTCACTTATAGTATGGGTCGTTCATCAACTCATCTAATTTTGTAAATTTTTCAGCTATAAAGGCAAAAAAAAGTCATGTATACTATTTTAAAACTCAAATTCCTTATATTTATCATAAAAAATTCATATGAAATACTAACAATTTAACAAATGTTCGATGCGAGATTTAACATTCAATCTTCTTTAATATTTTGACATCTGCATGTTTTGACAGGTATAAAATGTTTAGAATATATATAAATATAAAATGATACTTATTTTTCGTATTTCTATATTTAAATTTGATGTTGGTATATTAAATGTTGGCATCTTTATACTGGAAACCGTGTATTGTATGCTCGTGTTAAAATACTATCATCAAATTCTTTATTTTGCGTTTGTTGAATCCGGAGTTCGAAAGCTCCATAAACTGAATGGAGCTATCTGATATCTGATGTATGAAATGGTAATCAATCACATAAACCTTTGTGTAATGTTGAAGAAAGCTGTGATGCTACTTTTCATGTTTCCCTTCCACTGCAAATATTTGTAAAGGGGTGTAATCGGATCCGTATGATTTGGTTCGAATTTCTTTACAAATCAAAACCAAATCATACTTATCCGATTACACCCCTTTGAAGGATTTTTGTTGCAATACAATAAAGAAATCCTTTAAATAGGTGTAATCGGATCGGTATGATTTAGTTCTTAAAAGAAAATAAATCTGAACCAATCAAAATTAATTGATTTGATTCTATTTTCTTGTATTTTGATAGTCAAATCCAAACTAAATCAAATTGAATATTTACAGATTGGTTTAGAGTAATCGGATTGACCATTTTTTTTAACACAAAAATCAACTAAATAGAGAAGTAACAATGCAATATTAAAACTATGAAAATTAGATAAATGAAACTATAGAATAAAAAAGTAACATTGAAATCAAATAGAAGACCTAAATTAAAAGAAGACTATAAGATGAATGTCAAATCTATTAGACAATACTCTTATAAGTTAGATCTATATTATACAAAGCGTAGTGTGTGTGTGTGTATACTTCAAAAAAATAAAATGGCAACATGAGTGTAGTGTGTGTGTGTGTGTATACTTCAAAAAAATCAAAATGGCAACATGTGTGTGTGTGTAGCAATGTGTGTGTGTGTACTTCAAAAAAATCAAAATGACAATTTTTGTGTGATTTTTTATTTTTGTTTCGATTTTCGAATTTGAAATTTTTAATATGAGAATTAAACTAATTAAGTTTCATTTGGTTTGGTGTGTGTGTGATTTGATTAGGTTCAATTTTCGAGTTTGAAACTTTTAATATGAGACGTGAGCGTAGTGTGTGTGTGTGTATACTTCAAAAAAATCAAAATGGCAACGTGTGTGTGTGATTTTTGATTTTCGATTCGATTTTCGAATTTGAAATTTTTAATATGAGAATCAAATTAATTAAGTTTCATTTGGTTTAGTGTGTGTGTGATTTGATTAAGTTCGATTTTCGAGTTTGAAACTTTTAATATGAGAATCAAACTAATTAAGTTTCATTCGGTTCGGTGTGTGTGTGATTTGATTAAGTTCGATTTTCGAGTTTGAAACTTTTAATATGAGAATCAAACTAATTAAGTTTCATTCGGTTCGGTGTGTGTGTGATTTGATTAAGTTCAATTTTCGAGTTTGAAACTTTTAATTTGAGAATCAAACTAATTAAGTTTCATTCGATTCAGATTTTATTCAAACTAAACCAAATCAATTTAATTGGTTTAGTTCAAATTGATCGAGTTAATTAAGTTATCCGAACTAATTTACACCCTTACTTCAATTGACTTGGCTTGCTCTTCTTAGTGAAATGTACAGACTTACTCTTCATATTAATTATTTTTAAGTTGGCTATTTCTCCATATGTTGATTCATCTCGGTGCCTAATGGAGCACTGCGAACTTGGGAAGTTGCTAAACCTCCCACTAAAAAAATTGAAAGACAGAAAGAAAAACTCTTCGTTACATGCAGAATGAAATATATCAAAGCCAAGTGGATACTAAAGAACTTGCATAAAGGAAGTAGAAGGGGCCCGGAAACCTACTGGGACAACCAACTGGTCATTGCATACCAAACACAAAACCACAACTATTGGATATATTACAGAAACAAATACCCATTGAAAAGTTCTTCAACTGCAAAGATTTGTACAAAGATAAATGGTTGGCAAATGGGTTTAAGACAAATGGTTGCATCCCACTTTGGCGATTTTAATGAAGTGCACGTCTTCAAAGGATGCGGGAAGAAAAGTTTGTTCTGAGAGCCTGTCCCCCTTTGGGTCTTCTGTCCAGCTAGCAAAATTTGTCTGCTGTATCTAATTGATGATTATTGCTGCCTTTTGTCTTCTATTATTCTAATATCGCAAACACACTTGACGCTCGAGGCTCATTTCATTATGTCAGATCGAGAAACCTATGTTTGGATGATTTGTTAGGGAAAGGGATATTGAAGTTGGCATGGCACACTGATCAAAGATCGTTTGCAGGAGCACCCTCCAATTTAATCTCACCAATATCTTCGATTATAGTATGTTTGGACGTAGGCAATACTGATAGTGAAAGGGAATGAAAAAAAGAGAAATAATTTTTAGTGTTTAAGAGTTTTAAAATATATAAAATATAAAAAAAAATATATGAGAAATTATTTTTTTTTTTTTTTTAAATTTAATTTTTATTTTTTTAAATTAAAATAAAATTATTTTTATTCCATTTTTTTATTAATCTTTTAAATAAAAAAAATAATTATGTTTTATTTATTTCATTTTTTTTTAATTTATCTTTACTTATTTAATTTCATTTTATTAATAAAAAAATTCAAACACAAAATTAGAGAACATAAATGTTTTTAATTTTAATTTTTAATGAACACTCATGTTATATACGTGACATACGTCAAATTGATCTTTCAAAAATATATGCAACATCAAATTGATCATTTATTCATTTAATGTCACAATTTTACTATCACATAACTCCTTAAAATAATATCAGATTGTCCTTGATGAATAAAAGTGATGGCTATAAATGAACCACTTTCTGTCCATGATAAATTAAAAACTAATTATGGAAAATTAATGTGATGTCAGGTATATTTTTTGAAAAATCAAAATGAGTGTTTAATCATTTTTTTTTGTTGAGGGTAAATGTGACATTTTAAAAATTTTAAACACTATCAAACACCATCAGCTTCCATCAACAATATGTCATTATTAATTTTTAAAATAGAAGATTGTAATACATAAAACCTCTGAAAGTTGTAAAATACATCTATATTATATCAAATGTTAATTTAAATATTATGACAAGCAATATAAATATTTAATATTTTAAAAATCTAAAAAATATTTAATTTTTTTTCTTTAAGTAATTATAATAACTAACAAATGTTAATTTTATTCTTTAACATTTGTTTTAAGGGCATATGTTAATAAAATTCAAAATAAAACAAAATTTCCACCCTTAGTCTCTCTCCTGGGTGGCGGTAAAACAAAAGAAAAGGGGCTGGACAATAATAGCAGTAACCATATGGATCACTTGAGCTGAAAACATGTATTACTCAAGATCATCATCATTGATATTAGCAGGACATGATCTTTTCTGTGGTAATAATAATTTATTTACAAGAGAGTATTCGGTCTTAAATGCTATATTCGTTGAGATATTTTTGGTAATTCTGACAGAATTTAGTGGTTCCTTTATCGAAGCATTGGGAAAGGAAGATGATGTACTAGCAACACCAGAAACATATCGTAGTGGTAGTTTATTATGTAAAGAAAAAAGAGTGGCCTTTTGTTTGACGTTCAGCTTTGACTTGAGTAATTCATTATTTGGTTCCTTTTGCTGTTGCTTGCGACTGACGGACTCAATGGGTACCAGCTTTCCGTTAACTTGGTTTGTGAATACAAAGGTCACCTGAAAAATATAGAGAAGAGAGTGCAATCAATTTTGCTCCTGTCAAGTGTTGTGCAAGGTCTTACAGGATCAATCCTGCTGCAACTCATATTATCATGGGCTTATTGCGTATTTAGGTTTTTACGTGTTTAACTTCAAATGAAGCAAAGTTAACTTCACGTAAATAAATGCTATATTAAACCGGCATTAACATTTCATACTGTTTGCAATTTATCATAAAAGGCATCCCGTTCCTTGGGAAAAGAAGAGGTACCAATATGAAGAAAAACTTTCAAAATTTTCATGATAAACATGGAGATTACTTGTTTATCTGCATGTTCCCACTTTCTCATCTTTCTCATTTTAAGCAAAAACCAGAAAACAAGGCAAGCATGAAGTTAAACGGCATGCAAAAGTTTCACATCTCTAAATGTAAGGCTACCACTGCATTTAATGTATCATATATCTCAACCTTTCTGAGCTTTTTGTGATTTCTAGCTTAGGGATAAGGTACGCAAGAATGCCAGAAGTAGGAAACGATAGAGCACAATATAGATTTGCAAATTATGCGTGAAATAGGATTTAATTACTTCTCTAGAAAAAAAAGGGGGGGGGGGATTAAAATGTGTTAAAAAAGCTATGGCACACCTCATCACCGGCTGAAGCCTGAAGGATAGCATCCGGGACAGAAGTTGGGAAAAAATGATGGCCCCAACTACCCAAATCTTCTTCCAATGGGGTCCCAACCTGAAAAAGGAAATGCATCAAATAATCAAATACTATAACTATTTGTTCTTCATATCCCTTGAATCAAGAGGTAAGATAGACGGTAAAGCTCGTCAGAGGTAGGTGAAGCAGGACTGGAGAGTTGAACCAAGGACTTCCACCCTAAAGAGGAGGCCCTGTACATTTTAAACTGTAGCGTGCATAAATGTTATATCCAACAAATATACACAAGCAACCTGCTCTTCAGATCTTTTTAACTTCTCTAAGCAGCCTGCAATTTCTGCAAATCCACCTATATCAGAGGTTTCTTCATCAGATTCACTATTGATTATTGTTGATTGGGCTGCATATTTCTCGTCAGTGCTTTGAGGCCCATCATATGTTCGGCACCGAGTGCATCGCATCTTTTCATGAATCTCTGACCTAAAGAAATATAGTAAAGCAGACATTAGGCTGACTAGGAAATGATCACAGCTCCATGTTATGACAGACAGTAGGTAATAATTGAGGTGTCAATTATTTTCCCCCTATCACCATCAGTATCAACCATTATTACAATTCCACCATGACCAATTATTTTTATGATTATTTTATGCGTGTTTGCAAAATGATTCAATGACCAACTGCATTTATTAACTAATTGAATTAGTAGAGGAAACAGAAAAACGGAGATTCAAATCGATACTCTCGTGGAAATAGCATAAGAAAACCTACAACTTACCCAACAGAACACCAACCAAAGGGGTGACAGCTAATGATATATACTCTTTCCTTTTATTGTGTTAATTTTTTTATTGTGTTAATTACTATACATTCAGGATCACTTAAGCAGTTTGATTTTACTACTATATAAATTTAGCAAATCACTAAAAGAAAAAATGCATGTTTCAGGGGAATACTTACAAACTTTTGAAATTGACTTTTTGTACAGTTACGGACAGAAGTTACCACAAAGGGGGGTGGGGGGGACAAGATACAAAGTGTTACAAAAAAAAAAAAACAAGATGCAAAGTTAATTTATATTCCATCTGTTTTAAAATATTGATTGTTTTAAATAATAAAATAATTTTCTATCAATTTTTTTAAAAAAATTATTTCATTTTATTTATTATTTTAAAAATTAAAGAAGATATTAATTATTTTTTAATTTTTTTATTAATTTTTCTAACTTTTTTTCTTTTTTATCTCTATAGTAAATATCGTCCTAAATGAAATAAAAGATAATATTAATAGAATAATAAAATTTTGAGTATTTTAATAAAAAGAAATTTAATAAAATGTTATATTTTCTTATAATTATATCTATTAATAACTTTCTTATAAAAATCTTAAACGTAAGATATTTTAAGACGAAGTAAGTAACTTTATTTGAAATCCTATTGGGTAAATATATAAATTTTTCTTTTATGTTATATCCCACCTATTGGTTTCCTCTGTTTTCACTCTGCCTTAGTTTCCGGTGGCTGCGCTCACTTTTCCAGCCACTAGTCATTGTCGTGTTTCCTCCCCCGCATCTACCTTTGGTTGTTCATCAAATTCAATGATTTAAAAAAACTTGAGATTTTGAGGATTCAAGATCATAAATTCATAATTAGAATTAGAGTTGTTCAATCTGGTCATCAGTCAACATCACCAGAATCTCACTAGTTTCACTGCAAAATTCAGAGTACTATTAATTAAATATGTTCTCTCTTGTCTCCTTTCCATTAAATTCCAGGTACCATATGCATACGAATCTTTTGCACATTTGTATGCTAACACCCTAACTAAAATGTAGATCAAAAGGGAAAGAAATGCGTTACTTGACGTTCTCATGAAAAGTGAACAAATTACGAAGATCCTCTGTTGAAAGAAAGTTACCCTGAAAATCATGAACAGTATGAATAGCATTGTAAGACATGGAATAAGCACCATCAACTAGAAGACATGGTAGCAGTAACTTCGACCTGTGCCACAAGGCTATCTGTTTGCTCCTTCTGAATGACCTTTTGCAGCCCTTCTTTTGACATCTGACGCTGGTAGACCTACACATAAGTTAAACGGCTAAGTAAGGGGAGAATATAAACAGAAATTGCTCGATGAGAGCACTGATACTAAATGAATAAAAAGCATAAGATACATTTGTGTTTATAAACCTTTTCTTCTATTGTTCCGGCACTCAAAAATCTATAGATGTAAACTCTTTTTTTCTGTCCATCCCTCCACACTCTTGCTGCAGCCTATTTATGGGCAAGGAAAAATTGCAAACAAAAGAACATATGTAAGATATAGAGAGAAAAGAAAGCTTGCATATGAAGATTTCAGATGTTAATACAACTAAACCGACGGTATTACTTGTTTATCATTTGCTGGATTCCAATCGGGATCAAACAAGACAAGTCGATTTCCACCAATCAAATTGAGTCCACAACCACCAGCCTTGCTGCTTAGGAGAAAAACAAATTCGTCCTGCAATATGTCAAATTTGTTTTTGTCAATGGACAATTGCATATGATGCTTAATGAGAGTTCAAGTGACGAATTTACCTTAGATGGGTCATTAAAGCAGTTGACCAACTTCTGCCTTTTACTGATTGATGTAGTGCCATCAAGCCTCAAGTGAGGGTACCTTTGTTCCCGACACAATTGGGCAAAAAGATCGAGAGTCTGTTACATGGGAGATGGTTTAGTACATCAAAAGAGAAGTAAAAGGGTAACAAACGGAAGCATGAAAGACTCAATTAGCCATGGAGAAGATTGAGAAAGGTAAATACACATCTATAACTGCAAGATTGTGAACTTGAAACTGTATATACCTGTTAGATAAATAGGGTTGTTACCATTAGGTTTTAATGTTCTATTTACTACACCATTAGTTTACTTAGCTATTCTTTTTGGTTAGTATTTTTTAACTGTAGAACTTGCTCAGCAAGCTCTCTGTTTTTTTTAATAAAAAAGAGAACAGTCACAGAGAATGTAACATATTCCATTCTCCTTCCTTGGGTTTATCTCTTTTCTTCTCTGATAACATGGTATCAGAGCTTCGGGAGATAAATCCTAGCATCCTACCTGCTTGGCCCACTGCAGCAGTGACCAAATCCTATTTTTCCTCCATGATTCACTGCCGGTGGTAAACATCCTTGGCACATCTCATACCAGCCTTGGTACCTTAGTATCTTGGCCCGCACCAGGTTCGGTTCAAACTCAGAGTCTTCCAAACAAAAAAACCCAGGTGCCATGTGGCCAACCGGATTTTTATTGAGATAAAGAGAGATGATGGTATTGCAATAATATAAGGAGCAGATGGATTTGTGAACGATAATGACTGAAAAAACTACTTTATTGAAACCTCGAGTCATACTGAATCATTATTAAGATGAAACAACATGACTTTTAAGTAAAACTTCGCTCTTTGTCATTAGAACTCACAACAGGATTACCATCAAAGGCATTTCAATTTTCAAATAAGGGTGCCAGTATCAACATTTAATGCAATCTGGATTCCACCATGAAGTAAAGATATACTTTATATCTATGCAGCACATGGACAAATATATGTGATATTGCTGGTTTAATTATGTATAACAATCTCCAAAAGATAACTAGAGAAGGGACACAAGTGCCATCCCACAAAGACGGTGCATCAAGTTCTACACAATAGTGTAAAATCAGTTTCTCTAAGCAAGATTGTCGGCAGTAATAATATAAGCCTTGCAAGCTTCATTATCTGGAAAAATATTATATGCTGGATGCCAACTGAATTGACCTTAAAAACTAGATAATATTTTTTATTTCAGAAAAATAAATAAATCATTTCATACAAGTATGGATCTTATTTCATTCTAAACAGTCACATTGGTTAGCTACAAATGCTATTTAAAAAGAGTACTGCAACATAACTTTTTACCATATACCTGAGTGTAGTTTGAGACAAGGACAATGCGATCATTTGTCCTCTGACGTAAATGAGCAAGTAATCTTGCTAAGACATGCATTTTCCCAGATAGCTCAACCCAAGCTCCATGCCCTCCTGTCCATGAGCCAGACCTATGAAGAACACCCCCATAGGATGACTAATTTAGACACCAAATGTATAAGTGAAACATAAGCTAAAATATCTACCTTCCAGATACCATTTCAGGAGGGAAGAATCGAATGCAGTCCTCAAAATCTGAAGTTCCTGGACTCCCACTTCGTATGGTATCGTAGATAAGCTACAAGACACTATCTTCTGTGAGGATGTAAGTATGTCTGAAACTTACAAAACATGAAAGGAGAAGATGTGTTTCCTTCACAATTTTTAATAGATGGTCTAAGGTTAAGAGGAGGAAATGGGTGAAAATAAAATATTCTACTTGCCAATTCTAATGACAACAAGAGAACAGCTTCACAATCTATTATTAAGAATGTATGAGGAAAAAATTAACCAAGTATATGGTTTACAAAAAGTGAATTACATAAAAAACATATACAGATACCCTCCAAAAAAAGACTCAAATCATACCTTCGGATGATTGCACAACTTTTTGAGAGCTGTTATGTAGGCCAAAATCTTCGATTGCCTCAGTTCTTCAGTAATTGCCCGTTTAACCTGTGTTTGAGGATACAGATTTATCAATTCTGGTTTGATAGTCTTGTTTTTGTCAACATCCAACAGTGTAAACACCTTATGAAAAATATGTTTGCTCAATCAAAACTGGACCTTACATTTTTGGACTGTATAAAATGTTTATATAGGTCTGACTGTAGTGGAGTCAACTTGCAGCAAACAACTTCAACTATCTGTACCACAAAAGAAACAGGTCAGGGATATAAGATTAAGAGCAACAGCTAATCACCAATGACCTACACACGGTTCTTTTAATGTGTTTTAAGGGCCTGGGCTTCAGTTAATATAATATATAAGAAATCAAAATATGTTCAAATATTTCAATAATCAACAAGGCTGAAATCTACCTTTTCATGGAATCAGATGCCATAGCCAAATCCTAAAGATTTCTTTGTATGTAAAAACAACTTTACTTAATACAGCTACTGGAAATCAACAAACACCTACAGTTCGCATAATTCTTGCATCTTTAAGGATATTTCTTTGGATGACTTCTTTGGGATAAAATTAGGTGTTTGGTTTCAAATTGGTGTAAAGTACATGGTCTTTTTACAAGGGTCTCTCTTACAGATATGTTGAGGGATTGGGTAGCTTTACTTCATTGATGTTTTCTTTGTTCTCTATTGTTTGTTTTCTTTTTTCTCTTTTGAAGAGGATCTCTTATCCTCATAACTCTTTGTAATCATCTTCTCTTTATCTTAATGAATTTCTTCTTTTATCAAAGAAAAACAAACACGTACAGTTCTACTTATTTATTGTAAGGAAAGAGAATTAATTTTTCAACAACACTACAATTGAAAATTCAGGGAAAAAGAAAGGATTCCATGCATATAGTTGAATTCTTTTTAAAAGCAAAAGAATATGTGACTGAATATTGTAACAGTTCAGTAAGTTTGGCAGATAGATAAAGAAAAGTACAATACCTTTGGTGGCAAGTGATTCGATAATAATGCGTTAGTCCTTCTTAATATGAACTGCAAAAGCATACTGGCCAGTCAATTTTCAGTAAAGAAAAAGTATATTTTTATTTTCTTATCAGAACACAAAAGAAACCAGATGCACTTCATTATCATTCAGCTATCAGTTCTAAATAATAACTTATTCTAGTTATCAATCAGGATTACAACTTCAATGACTAGTGATGGATAGTAATACAGCTCTCTAAAAGTAAAGAGCGGAATCTAATTCACATCGATAGGTCAAGAAAAAAATATTACCCGATTAACTTTGGCACTTAATTCTGCAGAGCGCTCAGCACCTAGCTTCTTCTCTTCTTCAGTGGCAGTAGGTTCTCTTCCGCAAATAATCGGTGCCTTCATGATGCAAGAAGGCCACAGTTAAAACCAGAAACACAAGAGAAGGGGGAAAACCTATTCCAGCATCACACTCTCCTAAAATATTTCAGAAGTTGGTTTGTCTTACTATCATATCAGTTTCTACAGAATGTGCTGTACATACTATATAGACTGTTATTTAACAACTGAATAACTCTTCTTTCCTAATTACCAGTATATTCTGCTAAGGATGAGCTTAAGCTTTTGACACACTGTGTATCCAAAAATTAAAATGTAAAGCAATTGATGTACCTCATAGTAATGTCGAAAATGTGCAATATCACCCAATATTCCAGGATTAGTGAAGTTAACCATTGCGAAGAATTCTTCTAAGTCATTCTGCAAGTGGCATATGCCCGCAAAATTAAAAAATAAATGAGGAATTTTGATTGTAACTTGCAAGACAGACAGATAATCATGCATGGATCCTCACCTGCAAAGGAGTTCCTGACAACAAAATTCTACGTTTGCATGGGAGAGCAGCTAATGCCTAATCCAGGAAGTATTTGTGAGAAACTCAGAACCATGGCAATCAAGAGGAACTATCTATCTTGCTTAGAAACATGCCCGTAAAGGAGGGAGGAAAAAGTTCTACAGTACCCGGTTTGTTATTGTCTGATCATTTTTCAGTCTGTGAGCCTCATCACATATAAGAAGGTCACAAGAGTCACTAGAGCTAAACTTTGACGAATGCATTCGGAATGTCTCATATGAAACAATGATCACCTGCAAATTGGGAAATATTAACTGAGTACATATGCAGTTCAAGGCAAGATATCCAAGCAATACAAGAATGGTTGGAAATTTCACCTGTAAAGTGCTGCGGGGACTTGTAAAATTGTCAATCCCAGAGACAACATCTTCTCTTGCTCTTTCACATAGAGCAACAAGATGAACTCTTTCTCCAACCCACTTCTTGATTTCAACTTCCCAATTGCTGACAAGGCTGGTAGGAGTCACAATGATGGCCTTTCTAACCATTGGCTTCCCATCAAACCCTTGACAAATAAGAGTATACAGTAACGTGATGGACTGCAATGTCTTCCCCAAACTGTGCAAAAAAGTAGCATCAAAGGCAGGCCTATAATGAAAGAAAGCGGTGGTGTCATATGTCAAGATTTCAAAGGAAAGAAGAAAAGAAGAAGTTACCCCATATCATCTGCCAAAATGCATCCATGTATATTTGCTGTGCTACATAGCCCTGAGACACAATCAAACATAAACTGAACCCCTTCTCTGCATCATACAAACATTGATGATGAAGTATCTAATTCCAATTCCAAATCCAATAGTGCCAAAATGAAAATGCAAGAGAAACACCTCTGATGTGGACGAAGGAAACGAACAAGCAATGGGTCAACTGCTATTGTTGTGAAATTAGAAGCGTCGTCGTGGTCATGGTCTTGAGGGTGCCACAATACTAGAGGATCAATCCCAGGGGGCAAAGAAAGTTTCTCCTCCTCAGCAACAGTAACAGTTATTGTTGGCGGTACATTCAAGTTGAGGTGGTTGGTGGTTTCAACCAAGACGGGTCTAGAAGAGCCCCGTCCCCATGGAACAAACCTTTTGCGGGCGGAAAGCCTACGAGTAAGCTCTTCATTGTATTTGTATTTGTAACCAGAGGATGAGCATGGAGGTTTAAAGGGTTTTCTACAAACAGCCGCTCCTGATACTGATAGAACTCGCGGTACCAACGATTGTCTCTTCACGATGAGGTTTCCCCTATAATATAATTCCAGTGCAAATCCCAATCCCAATTTAAAAACAAACAAATTCTTATCCCAATTTGAATTGATAATACAAAACCTAGAACGAGAAAGGGAGTGTACACTACCTGAGGAGAGCATCGACATTCTGCGATTTGCGTTGTTCAAGATCATCTTCATCGGAGTATTCGTCACCGGAATCAGAAGAACACGACACCACTTCATCTTCGTCTTCCATTCTCACTCTTACACACCGCCGCGCGCCGTGCTATGCTCTGCTGTCCTCCAGCTCCAATCCAACTTTCAACCTCTCAATTTGCCGCCAAACCTTTTCATACATATATTTATTTATTTTCACACTAAAATTTTCATATGAAATGAAATAATTCAATTAAATTAATTATTTTATCATATTTATTTCTTTTCCTTGAGATAGGGAGGGTTTGTAATGCTACTTCCTCTATTAGAACTATACATCTCCCATCCTATATGTGACACATCTTATGTTAAACAAAAATAATCTTCTCATTATATTTTTTTTACATTACTTTTGATCTTAGTTAATAAAATACAAATTCGTAATTAATCACGTGTATTAAGTCAGTTAACAAGAATCATGTATATTGATTAGTTAACATAACAGTCATTAACTAACTTATATACATAATTAACTGTGAATTTGTACTTTATTAACCAGCATAAAAAGTGATGTAAAATAATAATGTGAGAAAATTAGAGTTATAAAACCCCTGAACCAATCTCTTCCATCTTTTTCAATGTTGTCCATTAGTTCCTCTCTTGTTTATGTATGTTTCAAATCAAATTTAACTAAAATTTTTCATAATACTTGGTAGATTGATTCTGGATGTATAACTCATGTTTCTAATACGATGCAATGATTCCTTACAATCCAAACCATAAGTCAGAATGAGAAGTTCGTCTTCATGGGGAATAGAGTGAAGGTTTCAGTGGAAAGTGTCGGGATTTACCATTTAATCTTATACACTAGACATCATTTATATTTATTTAAAACTTTTTATGTACATAATATTTCTAGAAATTTAGTTTCTTTGTCTAAACTTAATATTGTTGGATATTTTTTCAAGTTTGGTAATGAATATTTTAATTTATATACGTATACTTATATGATTGGTTCTGGTATACTTTATGATAGTTTATATAAATTGAATCTTGATAATTTATATAAACTCTTATGACCTTGCATCATAATGTTGATACTAAACATAGTTTAGTGAATGAACATTCTGCTTACTTGTGACAAAAACGTTTGGGTCACATTTCCAAAGAAAAAATGAAAAGGTTAGTAAAGAATGATATTCCTCCAGATTTGGATTTCACTAACCTTAATATTTGTGTGAATTGCATTAAGGGAAAAAAAAAATACACAAAAAAATGTGCCACGAGAAGCACTCAACTTCTTGAAATTGTACACACCGATATATATGGACCATTTGATGTCAATTCTTTCGATAAAGAAAAATACTTTATCACATTTATTGATGATTATTCATGTTATGAATATGTCTATTTATTGCATAAGAAATCTCAAGCATTGAATGTCTTGGAACTTTACATAAATGAAGTTGAAAGGCAATTTGACATAAAAGTGAAGATCGTAAAGTCAGATAGAGGTGGTGAGTGTTATGAAAGATTTGATGAAACTGGACAATACCCAGGTTTATTTGCTAAGTTTCTAGAAAAGTGTGACATATGTGTTTAATACATAATGTCAGATACATCACAACAAAATGATGTATCAAAAAGGCATAATCAAACCTTAATGAATATGGATATGAGTATGTTAAGTAACACGTCTTTACCCTTGTATTGTGGATGTATGCTTTATAAATTGTCGTGTATTTGTTAAATAGAGTTCATAGTAAGGTAGTTCCAAAGACACCTTTTGAACTATGAACAGATAAGAAATACAGTTTAAGGCACGTACATGTTTGTGGATGCTAGGCAGAAATAAGAATCTATAATCTGCATTAAAAGAAACTGGATGCAAGAACAATCAGTGGATATTTCATTGGTTATCCAGAAAAGTTTAAAAGGTATAGATTTTATTATCCAATCAATAGTATAAGAATTGTTAAAACTGGAAATGTCTGATTCATTGAGAATGGTGAGACTAGTGGGAGTGAAACTTCACTAAATGTGAAGATTAAGGAAGTTAGAGTATAGTTCATTTAACTTGTGTTCCTACTTATGAAATTGTTGTTCCTCATGTTGTTGAATCGAATAACAATCAAGAAGAACAACAAACTAATTATCTCAAGGTTAACAATGAACCTATAGTAGAATAACCACAAGAAATAACATTATGAAGATCCTAAAGAGAAAAAAGATCTACTATTCTGAATGATTATGCGGTATATCTACAAGAGTTAGAAAATGACTTGAGAATTAATGACAATCATCCAGTTTTGTTTTCACAAGCCATTCACTACTAGAAATTTAGATTTTAGATACCGATTTATTTCGGTCTCTAGAGACCGTAATAAAGACCGATTAAAAAATAAAAATCTAATTTGCTACCGAAATAAAATCGGTCTCTAATTTTTTTAGAGACCGAATTAGAGACCAATATTTCGGTCTCTAAATAAAAAAATTTATAGCGACCGCAAATTCGGTCTCTAAAAAAAAAAAAAAATAAAATAAAAATATATTTTATTATTAGAGATCGATATTTCGGTCTCTAAATTAAAAAATTTACAAAAAAAATAAAATAAATAAGTAGAGCCAAATTTGGTTGCTAAAAATATATAAAAAAAATGTATCTTCTTATTAGAGACCGATATTTCGGTCTCTAAATAAAAAAAAATTATAAAAAATAAAAAAATAAAAAAATATATATTATTATTAGAGACCGATATTTCGGTCTCTAAATAAAAAAATTTACAAAAAATAAATAAACATATAGCGACCGAAAATATGGTCGCTAAACCTTTTCGCATTTTACGACTTCTGCGTACCTTCTCCTTCTCCCTTTTTTCTATCCATTTCATTTCTCTCATTTTGAACCTAGCAGAGCAGTTGCCAAATGGGTTGTGACACAATAGAGGACTGGCTACGCAACGGTGACACCTCAACCTCATCTCCAACTTCCTTCTGCTATCAGCCTGCTCCATCTCCTTCTCTTCCGCCACCTCTTTCTTCCACAACCTCCCCATATCACCCTCCCAGCCCCTATGAACCAACCAAAGATTCCACCTTTTTTATCGCTCACCCACACCCAGATCACCAAGACGGGGAACAATCATAAGAGAGAACAACCACCCTAAAGCCTCCGAAGATGACCAGTGATCCTCTCTCTCGGATCTCTTCAGGCTCAAAATCACCGAATGCTATTAATGGCGGTTTTTGCTTCGTCTCGCCTTTTCAAATTTTGAGTAAAGAAAATTAACTTTGGGGGGGGGGGAGAGGGGTGGGTTTGGTACTTTAGTTTGTGTGGATATGCTTATTCAGAATTTATTTCATATAATGCCATATGAGTATCAGGCTTATGACTATAGAGTATAAACTATAGGTTAGTTAACAAGTGGAAATTGGGTCTTGAAACGAAGTCATGAAACCATCTTTTCAGTGTGGCACCACACAAACTTGCAAAGTACGGCCATATATTTGTTGTTTCTTCTCCGAATATTTATCTTGGGCATGCTTACAGTCTTCTTAATTGTTTTTGTACTGATTCCTGTCCTGTGTTAATGTTAAAATTGGTACATATTATATAAATTGAGTATGCTGCATTCTTGCATCCCTATCGAAAAATTGGATGACCCATTAAAATTACCTGTTCTAAGATTGATCTTCTAATTTATATTACTGGTTTGTTTCATAAAATTAAGAAAATGAAGTTAACGATAATGACTTGAACAATTAATTAGCCACTTAAAGAGTAAATTATAAAGTTCATAACAAGTTGATCCGCTTTTACATAAATGATCAAAATCTCATTATCAATTGCATTTTTTTTTTGGCAACCAATTAGCAGTCTGTAGAAAATTCCATTTTTTTTTAATATTTTGACATGAAGATATCTTGTCCTCTATCATAAATGTAATTTTCTCATTGTCGTTGTTGTGCATTCTTTTCTAGGAGGCACACTAATTGACATGGAAATATAAATAATGGCAGGTGAGTTTGTAATTGACACCCCTCAGAAGTTAAAACGCAAGTTGGAAATGGTAATCCTTTTCTTTCCAGTTATAAGTATTGATCTGGTTATTCTAGTTGCTCTTAGAATATACTTTTCCTTTTCTCTTCTTCTGGGTGGTGGATACTCTTCTTGATGAGGATTGTTATATTATATACTTTCATTTATGGCTTTTTTGGCTCTCCTGTTAGCCTAAGTAGCTTCCTATTGTCCCTTTGTTATCAATTTCCTCCAATTTTTTTGCAATTTTTCTAGAAAAGAAAATTAGTTTTACCTTTGTTTATTTAACCAGTGACATTGTTTGACTTCTTCTACTCAATTAAAGGTTGAAGCTCTTGGTGAAATTGAGGTTGCAACAAAGCTCTTGAAAAATGACGCAGAAATGCAGGTACCCCTTGTTGTCTTTCTTGTAGTTGATTAGCACTATCTGGGATTTTTTTGAGTCTTGTTTTCAAATTTTACTGGTATACTCCTATGGGTGTTGAAAGTTTGATGGAAATTTAAACATTTAACTTTAAACCACAAGTTTTGATGAATTACTCATGAATGTATTTGATTTGTCCCTAGTATCCCACATTTAAGTGAGTAAATATTTTATAGTTTAATGTTTAGTTCTTTTAGTGAAATGAATGGACAGCTACGGAATATTTAGTATGTTAGACTTCCCAATTTGATTTGTTTACTTTGAAAAGTAATTATTTGCACCAATTTAGTATTGGAATTTATACGTGTAATGTTTTATTTATCACAATTCTGTATAAGCAAGAAGTGCCCATTTGCCAATGATATCCACTTGTCTTTTGAATGAACTGCATTCCTATCTTGTTTGTGCTAATTGTTTCCTTCCAGTTGAAAATTCACTATTTTTCCATCTTTTGAATGAAATGCATTCCCTTCTTTTCTTGTTCTCCCTTTATCAAGATCCATCTTTTGAATTGGTTAATTATTGATTATCTAATAGAATGACTTATATTATATATATATATATATATATATATATATATATATATAGTGTTCATGGTGCAATGCCAATATGAAACTTCTGATCACATTTAACATTACCAATTGCTGATATTAAATTCATATTAATTTCAGAAGAATTATATGTACATTACACTATGTTACTTTTGTATCCTTCAATCATGGCCATTCTTACATCTTTATGATTATGTTATTTTCCATTATGGTGTGAGCTCTTTAATATATGTATACCAGCTATCTTTCTTGCGAGTTCTTCTATTGATTTGTCAAATGGAGCATAGCAGCACTTAATCTGTAAGTATCTACAGTTTATTATTTTTGTTATTCTTGCAAGCTCTTTATTTTTGTTGATTTGACCAACAGGCTTTAGCAGAGTAATTTATCTTTGCCTTGTGTAAACATGCTCACTCACACACACACAAACACAGATGCATGGCCCATAAAAAGAAGATATTAGTCTTAACTTTAAACCCAATGGCCAATGGAAATCTATACTTGGATGGTCAGAACCTGGACACTCTGCACAGTGCTATACTTCGAGTAATGAAAGTGTTGAATTTCCTCTTAACATAGGCAAAAATCTTTGTTCATGTTGGTTGTTCCAACATCTTTTTACTCTCTGCTAAAGGTTATCATTTAAATCAACTTTATATTGATAACCAACTTTTTTAGTAGTTTAAGTATCTCAGTGCTCTCTGGTAGTTTATTTTGTTGAAGGCCTATAAATATCTATTCTAAGTTTAGTGTTAATGTGCCAATTAAGAAGAAAATATTTTGTTGTGGTCTTTTTCTTTCCTCTGATAATGCTAGTTCAGATTTAGATGTGGAAGGTACTGAACTTGATTTGCTTCCTAGATTGTTTGAAACTGGAGCTATCTGTTTAATTGATGAGACTTTTTTTTAGTGTCATTATAATAGATGACAGAGATGTTGCCCTGGGTAGAGAAGTCCAAATTTGATTGATGCATGATATGATTTTAATTTGTTGCTTCTTTGAGGTTTCTTATCTGGATGAATATGAGATAGCAAAAATTGTGCCTTCCCCCTGTTATCTTCATTCAAGTTTAGCTTGTGAAATTTTGGGGCAGTTGCTAGCCTTCTATTGTAGGGTATGTTGCGATGCTATGTGATAATCACATATTTTATTCATTAAGAAACCCTTATGTTTAGTCATTTACACTCTCCATATTCTTAATTGATTGAGTTTGGTATGATTTTATGAGTTTAAGCTCAAATTGGTCCTAATTGAATATTTTCAGCATTATTGACACTTGACATTATTTCTGTATTTTGGCCATAACTTGAGTTCTTGATATCATGAATTTTACCTTGATAATCACAACTGATGAAGAAGTCGAAGTCCGAAACAGATGTCGGGACCTTTTACATGGAATTCAGAATACGGGTTCTGTCACTAGAATCCGAACGGTGTGCACTCATAAAATCATATCTCAAGCTGTAATAATGGAGATGGACTGAAATTTGGGTAGTTGATAGTTAAGATCCAAATAAACAACTTTCATGAAGAACACTTTTTGAAAAAATGAAGTCTAATGGGTCAGTTTGAGCTTGCAAGTCGGAACAGAGGTGTTGAAGTTGGGTTTGAGCAACCTGCGGTATTTGGGTCATATCTTGGGCTGTAGGAAGCCAAATTGGACGATCCAGATATGCATGTTATAGCCAAGACAAAGATCTACAACTTTCATGAATAGTACTTTTTATGGATCTGAAGTATAGTTGGTCGTTTTTGGCTTTCAAGTCAGACAAGAAATTTTCGTCCTCAACCACCCACTCATCCATCCACTAATCCACTCATCCACTCATCCACTAATCCACCCACTCATCCACTAATCCACTCACTAATTCACTCAACCACCCCACTCAACCATTTCACTCATCCACCCCACTCATCCACCCATTCCCCTTTGTCATTTTGTTACCCTAGACTTCTATAAAAGGCACCATTGGTTATCATGAATAACAAGTTGTATTCTCCTTCATTTCTCTGATAGTTCTTGTTTCTTCATAGTTTCTCATAGCTTTTGTATATTTTGATGCTCCCCTTCATGGTAATGGAGGGCTAAGTTACTTTCGGTCAATTTAGAACTCTTGAAGAGATTGTGGTTTGGATTCTTGAGACCTTGGTTATGTATTGTATTTGATTTGTAATTGAATTCCTCTTTTCTTCTTCTTTTTTTTTCTTCTTGATCTTGAATGCATGAATGGTGATTCTATTTATGTTGATCTGATTTGATCTTGGTTTAAGATTGAGATTTGTGATGAAACTTAGAACTGATTGATCTAAACTAATCACATAAATGAAGATTGAGATTTGTGATGAAACTTAGAACTGATTGATCTAAATTAATCACAGAATTGAAAAGGTTAGGTTATTGATTTGTGCCTAAGTTAATTGAATTCGGTACTTGAAATTAACATAGATCTTCATGAATGGTGTGATTGCGGATTTGTGTTTATCACTTGTTAATTAAATTCTAGACGATCGTCTAGTATGAATTCTGGATTTGATGCAGAGATCTCGGTTAGATCCAAATTAATAATTCAATTGCGCTTCAAGTGTTCTATGAAGGGTCGATGATTGAATCCACCCAATCTTGGATAGGTTTCTAAATTGACTGCTCTTTAATTGTTATTTCTTCCTTTAATTTTGTTAAGTGCGATCTTAAACTGTCAAACTCCCATTTGCTAACTTTCATTTGATTTGATTAAATTGCATCGACAATCCTCGTGGAGATGATCCGGTGTTGTCACTGTGCTACAAGCTTAGGTAATAACTTCGGTTATAATTTTGATTGAGTTCGGCGCTCGTCACTATGCTATGTTATTATATGCTGGATTTTTGCTGATTTTATTATGTACTTTTTGGAGACCATTTAAGTTCTACAAGCTCTATTGTTTTAAGTTTGTTCAGGAGTCCTTTCACATCAGTACCTTCACCCGTGAAAGAGCTATGTGTATGGAACTATGGATGATGGATGCCCCGCTCATTACCACATTCCAAACGCTGCCTTTACTATTTGTTTTCTGGTTTAGTTAAAAGGTATCTAGATTCAGTGAAAATATGTGATCACTCTGTTCAATTCCAAATATGAATGCTAAATATTTTTCTGTACAAATGATTCCAGAACCTCGAATATTTTTCAACATCACACGTCAATATCCATTCTAGTTAATCATTTCATGATAAGCAAAAGTTGTTCTCTAGTCTCTACCCACATGAACGGTACTAAGGCATCTCGCATACCATTGAAGAGGACCTATGCTAATAGTCCCAAATTTTATAAGATTAAGATCAAAGGATAAGTATGTTATGACTTAAGAATTAAGAGTATCTTGTAATTTATATTTTTTCTTTTTGGATCTCTATTTCTTCTAAGTTTTCATTTTGATTAAGTTATGATTGATAATTCATAAGACTTTCTTCTTCTGGGATTTATCTCCATGGTCTCATATGTTGCTGGTTATGGCTATGGGGGTTGGACCAATGCACATGCTACCTTCTATGGTGGTAGTGATGCTTCTGGGACAATGGGTATATGTATGCCTGCACAAACGTAACTAACAAATGTGTTAGCCTAAGTTATGCTTTAGGTTCTATACTTGCTTGTGCTTAGTATATATGTGGTAACACTTTAATTATCTCAAATTGCAGGTAGGCTTGCGGGTATGGAAACTTGTATAGTCAAGGTTACGGGACTAATACAGCAGCACTGAGCACTGCCTTGTTCAACAATGGCTTGAGCTGTGGTGCATGTTACTAAATTAAATGTGTAAATGACCCACAACGGTGCCTCCCTGGCTCCATTGTAGTCACTGCCACTAATTTCTACCCACCTAGTGGTTGGTGTGACCCTCCCCATCACCATTTTGATCTTTCTCACCCTGTTTTCCTGCATATTGCCCAATATAATGCTGGTATTGTTCTTGTAGTTTACAGAAGGTAATTAATTTATTGTTCTCATTTTTTTTAGAATAATATTTATCACACACTATTTTATTTATACTACTTTACATTTTACTTATTTTGATTAAAAGAATGAGAGAGAATGTATATTAAAAATTGTATTTCTCTTATATTATTATTCAAAAATGATATAAAAAAATATAACAAAAGTTATGTGTAAATACCATCTTGTTCTCTCTAACTCTTTGTATTGCTTATTTTGTAGAGACCTATTTGAATGGATTAAGCTTGAAGTCTTGAACCACAGCAGTTCTGGCACTCATTGCTATTCATGGATCAGGATTGGTCATCATGGTTTTTTATTGTTTGTTGTTTAGCCCTCACTGTATTGGTTGTTGGTTACAAGATAATATTTAGGTTCTTTCTTCAAATTATTTCTACAGCAATTATGAATGGCCTGGGGGCTTATTTTTCACTTCAACAGAAGTGTTAAAGATAATATTTACCTTGTATGAATTTTAGTTTGAATACATAAGTGCTAAAGGAAAGGATCTTTACCATGGGAAGCGTAATTTACTGGATTTTAATTAGTTAGTCATTTAATATAGGAGCTATTTTGTATTCTTCATATCTAAAGTTGTTTTAGTCTTCTTTATAGGCATTTGTGTAAAAGATCACGACCATGTGGCTTGTGAAAATGCCAAAATTAAATTCACCAAAATATAGGTGTTTTTAGAATTTAATCAACGATTTAATCTTTTGTTCATAGACAAATCATGATAAAAATGTGATTTTTGGGATTTTTCTGTGTAATTGATTATATGGATTAAGATATAAAATCGTGTTTGATATAAAAAAAATAGTTTGCTTTGATTTCTATAACTCCATAATAATTCCCTTCTAGCAATTTTTTTTATATATAGAGACCAATTTAGTGACCGATTTTATAAAATATATAATATATTTAGTCTTTTAGAGACTGATTTAGAGACTGATAAATCAGTCTCTAATGCAACTGATTTTATATATATACATGTTTTTAGAGACCGATTTAGAGACCGAAAAAATCGGTCTCTATAAAATCGGTCTCTAATATTTAGCGACGAGGCTTTTAGAGACCGATTTAAATCGGTCTCTAAATCGGTCTCTAACTATTTTAGAGACCGATTTTCTTGATTTAGCGACCGAAAAATCGGTCTCTAAAAGCCAAATTTCTAGTAGTGATTAATAGTGATAATGCCGATAAATGATTAGATGTCGTGAAAGATGAGCTTAAATCAATGGAATATAATGGTGTATGGGACCTTGTGAAATTACCTGAAAGGTGCAAGAGAGTTAGGTGTAAATGAGTTTTTAAGACTAAGTGTGACTCTCATGATAACATTGAACGCTACAAGACTCGTCTTGTTGCCAAATGTTTTACTCAAAAGGATGACATTGACTATAAGGAAACATTTTCACCAATTTCCAAGAAAGATTCTTTCAGAATTATCATGGCATTAATAACTCATTATGATCTAGAGCTGCATCAAATGGATATGAAAACTGTCTTTCTAAATAAGAATTTAGAAGAAAATGTTTATATGGATTAACCAATGGGTTTTTAGTTAAGGGGAAAGAACACATAGTGTGTAAACTTAAGAAATCAATATACGGACTTAAGCAAGTTTCTTGGCAATGGTATCTCAAGTTCAATGATACTATTGTATCCTTCAGATTTAAGGAAAATATTGTTGATCAGTGTATATATATCTGAAGGTCAGTGGGAGTAAGTTTATTTTTCTGATTTGGTATGTTAATGACATCTTACTTGCAACTAATAATCTTCGTCTATTAAGTGAGACTAAGAAGTTTTTCTCTAATAACTTTGAAATGAAAGATATGGGAGAAGTAAGCTATGTGATAGGAATAAAAATATTTTGTGACATATCACAAAGATTGTTGAGTTAGTCTCAGAAAGCCTATATTAATAAAGATATAAAAAATGGATAAATGGCCAGCAGATATGGTTTCAATTCAGAAGGGAGACAAATTTAATGTTATAGCATGCTTTGAGGTCATTATTAATGAATTATAGTTGTAAAATTTTATTTAGGACTTAGATTTGTTGACAGTATTGCCAAGTCGCTAAAGTTTATTGTTTGCAACAATTTTCTTTTCTAAAAATGTCAAGTATTCTAAAGGTGCTAAACATATGAAATTGAAATATTTTTTCGTTAAAGAAGAAGTTCAAAAATATAGAGTGTCAATAGAGGACGTTAACACTAACTTTATAATTGCTGACCCTTTAACGAAAGGGTTACTGCCCAAAACATTTAGTGGATATGTTGAAAGTATGTGCATTATTGTATATTATATTAATGATTATGTTTTATGTATTTTGACAATCTGAGCTCATAAATGAATAAAAATGATTGAATACATGTTTTCCGAGTTTGTATACATGATTGAATAAAAATGATGATAGCAGGTTCTGTCTTTAATAAAGACATTATTGTTAGACTAATTATGTGCTTCCCATTTATAGATCATGTCAAGAAGAGGACTAACTCTGTGGTACATAGAAGAGATTATGTCAATTAAATGATATATAACCGCCATGACTCATGTTAGTTTATTCTTGATTATAATGAATGATGTATCTAATGTAAAAAATAGTTTGACTATATATATGAATTCATATTATGTTTTGACGGACTTATCAAACTATAAAGAAAGTAATGTCACAGGAGCCAAGTGAAAGAATGTTAGATTAAATGTCACAGGAGCCAAGTGGAAGAATGTTAGATTAAATGTCTCATGTGATGGATTTGTGACTTATTTTATTAGTTTAATAAGTAATTAAATTAAGTTAATGGACTAAACTCTTATTAGGTAAAAAAATACAATTTTGTAATTATAGTAACTATCAACTTAATGAAAGTTAGTAGTATTTAAGAAACAGTTTCTGCGTAAAACCCAAGGTCTGTTTCTAGCGTTAGAGTTTTTTCTTTCCTCACTATCACTAAAGTATAAAAAATATAAAGAAAAAGGTAAAGAAATAAAAAGTGAATTTCGATATCTCTCTACTAATTATTCATAGATAAAGGTTAATATTTTCTTACACTTATCTGTGATAATCATAAATTCTAAAATCTTTATATTTTAATAGTAATTCTCTATGTTAAGTTTCTTAAAGAACTTACAATATAACACACACCGCTCATCTTTTGCCCTTCCCTGTACTGCAAGTATATTCTTTGTGTTTTTGTGTGTGTGAAACAATGAAAAGGAGAGGGTTTTAGCGCAAAAATGATCATTTTCTAATTGAGCATATTTTACAACTTTATTGAAGCTTTAGTGAAACTCCTTGGTTCAGTTGGAAGTTGGAACTCCACCACTGTGGCGGAGCTAGTCACGCTACTTGATAAACAGAGGCGGGACGACGAAGCAGAAACATAGGTTTCTGAGGCACCTTCCAAATTAGAATCTTGCAAGCAAGAGCTGGCACTCTTCTAATATAAACTAATGGTGTAGTCACACTCCAAGGCAAGTCATAAAGAGGGTTTGATGTTGCTTATAGTTATCTAAACCAGCTTCTTCATACTTCATCCTCAGTTTACATAGAACACAGGGCTTATCTCATTTGTTGGCAATTCCAGCTAATGAAATGTGCTGACAGTCGCAAGTCTAAGGTTGAAGAGGACGCAATAGGGGGGTCATGGTTGGCTTCTCAAACAGGATTGTTTTTCTGATTCTCACAAAGATTTCTGTTAGAGAACTTGGGTTATTAGATTTTGCTTAAATCCTAAACATATTCCCGATGACTTTTATTTTCTTCATGGTTGGCTTCTTTGGCAATTATGAGTATGAGACATTTATGTTTTGTTCTGGACTGTGGTCCGGGATACCTCCCTTAGGGGTAAACCCGACATATGCTCCACCGGGATCTGGATTACGCCCCTCAGTCGGACGTCCGTACGCGGGTACTAAACGTACTCCCCAACCGACACTTCATAGGTCCGCGCCTGGCCTGATCATTGCCTATGGAACACTTTACAGTGTGGGGACCATGACCGCCTGCTACAGTGGTTGGCCACTAACGTGACAGGCCCGCGATTCCAGGGATCTGCCCAGTGATCGTGGGAGGGAGGCACCCTCCGTCAGGCCTCTGCCTGAACGATCGTGGAGGAGAGGCACACTCTCCCCCATCAGGCCACGATCTCTAGAGACCTGCACTCTAAGACAAATGCTCAAGGACTGTACGCATGCACTATAAGTATCACCAAACACTCTCTAAGAGGTAACCCTTAATACATACGGTGTATGCCTTCATTATGTAAAAACTGACTTGAGCGTTGGAGTCCTTTGCAGGTACCCAACCTCCCTGTTCAAGACTCTTGGAGGTGATAACCGCACAAGGAGGAGAAAACCACCGTATACGTATCTTCTCAGGCACCCTCTGAATCCATTTCAGAACATTGGCGCCGACTGTGGGGACCTATAAACTTCTAATCCTACCCAGTCATGGTGAATACGAGACAAAATTCGAGGAAGGACGTTGCGCAAACTTCTGCCAACCATAGGCAGGGTCTTGCTACGCAACACCTTCCCCACTCTGTCCCATTACCCACTGTTGGAACCTCCACCGTGAGAAACCAGGCACCCAACGCAGAGTACCAGTGCGAGGGGCATTTCACTTCGATTTCAGATGAGAGTCCCAACCCCTCACGCAAGATCTCAGCAAGGGATAGACTCGGAATCCAGGGCCAATGAGGGAACCCCAAGACCCAAAAACATAGAGTCCCAGTGCGTCAGCGCTTGGGAATGCCGAATGATGATGCTGGCAACCAAGTGTCCCACTCTGAGCATGGGAGCCAGTCCCATATGTCCCAGCATCAATTCCAGGACATGTTACAACAACACATGACTATGCTGAACGAGCAATACCAGAGGTTGGAAGATATGTAAAGAGCCATGCATGAAAACTAACCCAGGTCGAACCATATTGATGGAGGACGTAATGACGAGAACAACCAAAAGAGGGGTCACACTGGAGCCACGATATCCAACATGGGGAACAACAACTTGAACCGCGGTATCCAAGAACACCTTTTCTCTGATCAACTGATGGAGTACCAAGTCCCAAGGAACTTCAAGTTCCCCGCTAACTTGGAGATCTACGATGGAACCACGGACCCCCAAAACGTCCCTCGAGAAACGATCTTGAGGGAGGTGATGTAGACCGAGTTCCAGAATATCAGGAGACCACCTCCCATTAAAAAGCACAAGCAAAAACACCACTCCAAACATTGTGTGTGGCATAAAGGTTACGACCACGACACAGAAGACTGCTACCAACTGCGCGACGCCATCGAGTTCCTAATCAAGGCCAAACGATTGCAGCAATACGTCCCCCGTGCCCAAAATGATGAGCATCGTGGTAGGCGCAGAGAGGACAAGGGACAAAGTCCATCTCCTCCCAAGAGGAGGAGAAACCGAAGTTAGAGGAGAAGATCCCAGACACTGCCCCGCCGGAACGACAATGACCGGCAAGGAAAGAACAGGGACACTCCACCTAATGACAACGACGATCGTCGCCTCGAACCAAACAGGACGATCAACACCATTGCGGGAGGATTCGCTGGAGGAGGACCATCAAACAGAGCTCGAAAGAAAGCATTAAGAATGGTGGTGTTCAGTGTCTCCCACTCAGAGTCCAAACCCAACACAGCGAGAAGAAAAGTGTCGTGCATCACATTTTCGGAAGAAGACTACGGCGGAATCATCCCGAATTATGATGATCCCCTCGTCATTTTCGGGATCATTTCCAATGCCGAAGTCCGTCGAATTTTCGTGGATCAAGGAAGCTCGGCAGACATTATGTTCTTGGACTTCTACCAGAAACTGGAACTCTCGCGGTCGGATTTGACTCCTCATGAAGGGGAGCTCATAGGGTTCACGGGTGAGAAGATCACTCCAGTGGGGTACTACGAAACCCATTTGACCCTAGATTCCTCCAAGCTTTTCAAAATAGTTAAGGTAAAGTTCTTAGTCGTAGACTGCCCTTCGACTTATAATATCATCCTCGACTATCCCTCCCTAAATGCCCTTGGTGCCGTGGTATCCACCACCCACCTCGTCATAAAATTCCCTAGCAAGCACAATGAGGTGGTCACTGTCAAGGGCGACTAAGTTGCCACCAGGAAATGCTATAACGAAAGTTTGAAAATTTGCAGAGCCACGGAGAAAGAAAGGTTCGTCAAAACTGGCCCAGTCCTGGATCAGGTCAACATACTGATAACTAAGTTGGATGCTAGAGAAGAACTTCGCGGCATCAGACCACAGCCAGAGGGTGAACTACAGCCTATCCAAATTAGAGATAGGCCAGACCAAATTACCAAGATCGGAGCTCAGTTAGGAGGGGACGAAAAATAACAGTTGGTTAAGTTGTTGTTGAAAAACAATGACCTGTTCGCCCCGACATGCCCAGACTCGACCCTTCCTTCATCTGCCACCTTCTGTCCATTAGCAAGGATATGAAGTCGGTTGCTCAGAAAAAGAGGAAGGTCGGCCCTGAAAGGCAACAGGTCATCGAAGAGCAGGTAAAAGAATTGCTAAGTTGTGGATTCATTAGGGAGATTGCTTATACCACGTGGTTCTCCAACGTGGTCCTAGTGAAAAAACCTAACGGAAAGTGGAGAATGTGCATGGATTATACAGATTTGAACAAAGCCTGCCTAAAAGATCCATATCCGCTTCCCAATGTGGACCAACTGGTTGACAGCTCTTCACGCTTCAAGTGACTGTCATTCATGGATGCCTACTCCGGGCACAATCAGATTCCGATGTATCCCAGAGATGAAGAAAAAACCACCTTCATCATTGGAAGGGCGAGTTGCTGCTATAGTGTTATGCCCTTTGGACTGAAAAATGTAGGAGCGACCTACCAAAGAATGATGAACAAAGTTTTCAGAAAATAATTGTGAAAGATGCTAGAAGTCTACATCGATGACATGATAGTGAAAACCCCACAGGGCGGATCCCACACAACAGACCTTTAAGAAGTGTTCGCACAAGTCCAGAAGCACAACATAAGACTAAATCCAGAGAAGTACGCCTTTGGAGTCCACGCTGGTAAATTCCTGGGATTCATGCTAACCCATCGCGGAATTGAAGCCAACCCTGACAAGTGCCAGGCCGTCCTCGGCATGAGGAGCCCCTGGTGTGTCAAGGAAGTGCAATAGTTGACAGGGAGGATAGCAGCCCTCACGCGTTTCCTCTCTAAAGTAGCCCATAAGTCTCTTCCCCTATTCAAAATACTAAAAAAGGGCAGAAGTTTTGAATGGATCCCGGAATTCGATGACGCCTTTTCGTCTTTGAAAAAACTTCTATCCTCCCCCCCATCTTGTCAAGACCAAACAATGGAGAAACGCTCTTTCTGTATCTCTCAGTCCACGAGGAGGCTATAAGCTCAGTACTAATTCGGGAGACGGACAAAGGTCAAAAACCAGTCTACTTCGTGAGTAAAGTCTTTCAAGGACCAAAACTCCGGTACTAAAAGGTTGAGAAGGTTGCTTTCGCCCTGATCACCACGACAAGAAAACTGCGATAGTACTTCCAGTGCCACCCTGTGGTAGTAAGGACGGACCAACCCATCCGCCAAGTGTTGCACAAACCAGATTTGGCAGGAAGAATGATTGCCTGGTCAATCGAACTCTCTGAGTTCGGAATCACTTACGAACCTTTGCTTGTAATAAAAGACCAGGCGTTGTCTGATTTCTTGGTAGAACTTACTTCCGACCCAGGGAACCCAGAGAAAATCTCTTGGACCATCTTCCTTGATGGACCCTCCAACCCCAAGGGAAGTGGAGCCAGAGTAATTCTAGAGAATTCAGAAGGATTAACGCTAGAGCATTCCTTGAAGTTCGAGTTCCCTACCTCAAACAACCAAGCTGAGTACGAAGCATGCATTGCCGAAATATTTATGGCAAAAGACATGGGGATAACTAGGATCACACTTTGCAGCGATTCACAGTTAGCAACCTCCCAAATCCAAGGTGAATATCAAGCCAAGGAGTCTCTCTTGCAAAGATACTTGGTCAAAGTCTAAGAACTCCTCAAAGGCTTCGAAGAAACCAAGATTGTGCACATTCCAAGGGAGCAAAACTCCAGAGCCGACCTCTTATCTAAACTCATCAGCACCAAAAGCCCTAGCAACAACTGATCAGTGATCCAACAAACTCTTCCTCAGCCCTCCATCACGGATAATGTCGTCTTTCAGGTAGAAGAGGAAGGGACGTCTTGGATCACTCCCATCATGGTTGCAGTCTGGAGTTGTGCCTCCAGATCCCAAAGAAGCCTCAAAGCTAATCAAAATAACAGTAAGATATACCATATACGATGGTCGTTTGTACCGACGTGGTTTCTCTTCTCCCCGTCTCAAATGCCTCATCCCGAAAGAAGCAGAATATGTTTTGGCCGAGGTTCATGAAGGAAGTTACGGACACCACTTAGGAGGAAAAGCACTGGCTCTGAAAGTATTGAGGGCAGGATACTATTGGCCAACAATGGAAGCCGATTCCCATGCACATGACCGAATTTGTGACAAGTGTCAGCTCTATTCAGACCAGTATAAAGCCCCCTTAGAGAAGCTATCCATAATGTTTGTACGTTGACCATTCTATAGATGGGGAATAGACATCTTGGGCCCATTCCCCCAAGCCCTAGGGCAGCTAAAATACCTGGTGGTAGCGGTAGATTATTTCACGAAGTGGATTGAGGCAGAACCCTTAGCCATAATCATCGCTGCCAGGATCCAGAAATTCATTTGGCGCCACATTATCACTAGGTTCGGAATTCCGGAGTCCATAGTGACAGACAACAGAACTCAGTTTAAAGAGAAGGGATTCAAAGAGCTACTGGTCGGACTAAAGATAAAACATCACTGCAGTGCTATTGAAAACCCCAGGACAAACGGACAAGCAAAGCCCGCCAACTGGGTTATTGTCCGAGGAATAAAAAGGAGGTTGGATGAAGCAAAGGAAAATTAGGCTGAGCAGCTCGACCACGTCCTATGGGCCTACAGGACTACTCCCCACTCTACCACGGGTGAAACCCCTTTCAAACTCACTTACGGAAGTGAAGCAATGATCCCAGTGGAGATAGGAAAATAGAGTTGGCGTCATCAACAATTTTCTCCTAACAGTAACCTCGGAATGATCAGAGAAGACCTGGACCTGTTGGAAGAAAGGAGATGTGTGGCCCACATACGTGATACCGCCCTCAAACAAAGGACGGTGGCCATATACAATAAAAAGGTGGTACCAAGGCGTTTCCAGTCGGGAGATTTGGTTCTCAGGAGAGCAGACATAGAAGAGAAAAATGCCTCCCAAGGGAAATTAGTCTCTAACTGGGAAGGCCCCTACTGTATCATCATCAGCACCGGCAAATGAGCTTACACGCTGGAAACTCTAACAGGGAGCACCATCAAGAACTATTGGAATGCAGATAAACTTAGGAAATACTATATCTAGACGCCTATAACAGCCTAGTCTTTTAGTAAAAACTAATGTTTGATCTGTCCTCATCTGATTTTGTATAGAACTTTGTCCCTCAGCACTTATCAATGAAAAAGAGTTATTCAGATAACATTTTTTTCGATAAGAAATCAAGTGCCCAGGTCAGGAGGCGTAGCACACCCAGTTGAGGTAACGAGCTACAGGGTCAACACCCTACCTCTATACCCGGAACTGTCTACTCCAAAGTTAGTGGTACCACAGATCTGATGACCTGTGGTCCATCCTCATACCTAAGCTAAAGTGGGACCCCGCTTAACCAGTACGGTTAGTAAGAGGACCCTGGGTAAGGTTCAAATGACAACACATGCCTAAGGCAAAAGGATTCGAAAGCACCAAGCCTTTCGGATGATATATCCTAAGCTAAGGTGTCACTTCTCACACCTAAGTTCAAAATTCCAGAAGTTTAAAACCATAAACGATGGAGAAGGTACTAAAGGTGTTTATTCTTACCTAAGTCCACATTTCCAAAATGCTTGTCAACATGAGCAACTAGATAATGGACTAAGGTGTTTTTTATACCTAAGGCTAGAAGGATGTTACCTATCCAGTATCACGGTTATGAAACTCAGACCATGGTTCTTACGTTAGTTGCAAAGAAAATTTCCTAAGTCCATAACATTGTTGCAACAGATATCATAATGGGTGTTGGACCCATAATGGACCACGAAAAATAAAATACACAGGCAGATAAAAACGAAGCCAAGGTGCATAAATTTAAAAGCCCCAACCAAACGGGGCAATTGTCTTTATAACACAGCAAGAAACAAAAAGAAAAAGGAATCAGGGTTCCACCCTACCAGCTTCCAGAGTCTGAATAGCCCCTGAAGCATCCTCGGAGTCTTCTGGATGAAGGTCCTGCACCAAGATGAGTTCCTCATTATGGAAAACTTTTTCAGTGCTAAGATCTTCCAAGGCGAGGGTGACACCCGGATTAAAGTGTTGAATCTGGGCTATAGCATTCCGAAACTGATCCCCTCCGATCTTCTCAGAAATAGCAAACAGCTCATCCGCATCCTTCTTCAGCTGGGCCACTTCATCGCGGAGGTCAGCATTAGCCTCCTCGGCCTCAACTTTGCCCGATTCGAGCCTCTTCTTGTCAGCTTCAGCTTCGACCAATGCCCTCTCTAAACTAGTGATCCGCACTTGCGCATCTTCATTAAGTTTAAGGGCGACGCTAAGTCTCCGAGCGGATTCCTCAATCTCTTAGTCCTTCCTTTTCAAATTTGCTAATTCTTTCCTGTCGAGTTCTTCGATAGTCATATCGATATACCGAACATCGGCAGCAGCACGGAGGGCCAAAGTTTGGAGTTCGGTTAAAGTTTGAACCATTCCCCGCCGGGATATATGCCCCATCACCTCACCTTTCATAAAATGTTCATCAATGAAAGGTCTGGGGTTAGAACTCCCTGCAATAATGGGCAGGAAAGCGGCACCCTCCTCCGCACCTCCATCTGTTGCAGCCCTTTTACCCCAGTCCGAGGAATCCTCAGCAGCTTTCCTCTTCCTTGATTGAAGATCCTGAACAGACCCCGGGTCCCCAGAAACTTCTTCAACAACGACCTCATGAGGTGCCGGGGCTGCAGCAGGAGGGGCACTTGATGACCCCGTCCCTTTTCTCCTTACCTTGTAGGCATGGAAAGCCACAACAGATTGCCCAGACGCCATACCACTCACTAAAACAAAACAAGGCCAGCCATTCAGAAAGCAAGAAAATCTAGAGTACAAACAAAAATAATACCGCACACACAAGGTAAAAACATACTCTACTTCCCACCTAACAAAGTAAAGAGAAGGTCATCACCAGGGGTCTCGAGGACATCTCTAATGTTAATATTCCCATTTTCGGCACACCGGGATATAAACTCAATCGTCCTAAGCTCTTCTAGGTTAAGCTCATCCTTTTCCTTCTCCAAGGGAACACCCGGGTGTCCCAAGCATCCGGAGTCCAATACAAAGAAAACCTCGGTTCACCCTCAGCATTTAAGAAAAAAGGGATGGAATCCCTCGGCCGCCATAACCTTGAAAAACCTGGTCTTAAATCCTTTGAAGCTATCCTGAAAGACATCAAAGAACTTGCGACCGCTTCTAGATCGAATGGTGAGCCAATTTTTCTGCTTAGATGAACCTTGGGGACTTAATCAAGTGTAGAAGTAGAAAAAGGCGTTAACCGAATAAGTTAGCCCATTCACCTGACAGAATCTCTCAAAGGCTATGATATAACCCCAGCCATTGAGGTAAATTTGGGATGGAGCTACTCGAATAGTACGGAGGATATCCATCTGAAACTCCGAGAACGGAAGACGGAGTCCTAACTTCACAAAAAGGGGCTCATACATAAACATGAAATGAGACCCCGCCTCACGACTGGATCACACCCTTTCGTTCCATTCGGGACATACAACCACGAACTCCTTGTCTCGTTTCTTCTCGTCAGTCAGATGAATGTAATTCATCAACTGCTTCAGGACAGCCTCAGAAGAAAAGTTGGAATGATATTTCCAGACGTCCTCCCCTACCCATGGGTATACTAACCCAGGACCACGGCAGATCCAAATTTGCTCAATCTCAACAAGAGTAAGTTCAGAAGAAGAAGATACTCTGGTCCTACCCCATCCTTTGCCCTTCGCCATCAAACCCTGAGAACATCAAAAGGTACCGAAAAGTAGTTGTCAGAATCATCCAAACAAAAGATTCAGACATGGACATAAAGAACCCGTACACCGGCTTCCTTTCCCTCCAAAATTTAAATCTTAGAAGGACACCTTCGCCATACACGGCGCGGCGGAGATGGAGTTCCCAGGGCAAGAGAAGAAATCCAAAAGGAATACATCCCCCATTAAGAAAAAGAAAAAGGAATGCACAATTTTCCTACTACTCAGTGCTAGGTATAAGACAACCAGGAAAAGGAAAAACACCAAGGGGAAGGCAGAAAAGTAGTTACCTCGATTAAACGGTAAGAAACTGTTAAGAAATGGGTGGAAAAATGCCCTGAAGCCTCCATGAATAACCTTCCTTCAGCACGAAGCTCTCCGAAGACAACTCAGAACAGAAATGGCAGAAAAGTGAAGAATGAACCCCTAACCCCCACTTATAAAAGGCCAAAATGGTTAGGGGCATTTTCGTCCTCAAGTACAAAATCCCAAAAACGTGCTCATCATGGCACACAAGGCTCTAGGCACGTCCATCTGCTAAAAACGTGCCACGTGGCCCTCGCAGTTACAAAAGCAGTTTACAAGACGCTTGTGTAGAGCAGTTGAAACATCAATCCAAACATCACGCGATCTTCAAAGGTTAAGTACGAATTTTCATGTAGGACCACGGTACAAATACCTCGGTCTAAACATTTAGAACTTGCCCTTTTACCTATCCAAGCCAAAGTGCTAAGTTGGGGGCATGATAACGTTACGCCGGAGTAAGCATTGAACTCACCCCGGCTAAGTATAAAAGATCACGGATAGACAAGAAGAAACATCACCACCCCGGAGTAAGCGTTGGACTCACCCCGGTCAAACATAAAAACTTCAGATAGCGAAAAGATATAAAGGAAAAGAGAAGAAAAGATACAAAGGGAAGAGCTTTTATTTATAAATATTATTCTCATTCCATACATCATCTTACATAAGAAAGAGAGGGAAAAGAAATTATAGAGACATAGAATATATAAGGAAAAGAACCTCGGAGGCGGGAACCGACATAACATCATTGGCATCTTGAACCATGTCGCATCCATATTTCCTCCGCAGCATAAGAGTCGCTGCCACCACCACGGCTCCCTCTTGAAAAAGTGGATTGGCTTTGAAGAACTTCGGCAAAACCAGGCATTAGGAGCCAGGACGTCAAATCTTCTGCCTTGCCTCCACTAACAAAGGCCGGGATGTATCCTTTTCCAATGGACGGGGCGCAACCTTTCATGAAGGAGATCACTCTATCGAAGTCTTAGTTGATCTCATGATTCTTCCAAAGGCGTCTCAAAGCACGGGGCAGTTTCAATAGTTCCTCCTGCTTACCCTGGCAAGGAGAGTGAACGCCCCAGCACCAGAGTACCCCGTCCAACACAGAAGGCGACTCAAACCTTCCCAGCGACGAGAAATATCAAACAAGTAATCAGCGTACACTGGGAAAGTAAGTCACCCTCTATAATAACGCTGAGAAAGTAAGCCGCCCTTTAAAAGGGCAATCCATGGAATAGCCAAAACAACTTCAAGCTTTTTAGAAAAAATAGGGATATGGCTTTCGCAGGGGGCAACACCCTCTCAAGACACGAATAACAGGCAAAGAGAGCTATGAAAGAAGAAGTTGCAAAACGAAGAGGAATACAAACGGAAGGAATGACCAAATTCTAGATGAAAATGCTTCCCTTTTATAGGAGAAGTGAAGCATTCAGATTGGGCCTGAGAGCAATGTACCGGTTGTGTAAGATAAGTTACCCTTAAATGCTCCTCGACTCTGATTAGGCGAAGGGGAAGCGTGCCATGGGGAATCACCAGAAAATTAATGGGTCCTTTAATGCCCAATAAAGTCAGAACAAGCAGTTTCCCAAAGAAGCTTACATTCCTGCAATGCCCAGAAGTTTCCCAAAGAAGCTCTGCATTCCTGTGAAGCACAGAAAAAAGATAAAAGATAAAAGAACTGAGGATCCACACATAGGGGCAAGACATACCCCGGATAATGGGATGGCGGTATATGCCAACCCTATGGGGTACTCCCCAGACAATGGATGCCGGCCTATACAGACCCCCACTACGCAACACAACGGATCCCCGTCCTCGATCTAAATATCTTGACACTTAACTGTTCCACTTAAGCGCCAAGCTGGGGGCAACTGTTCTGAACCGTGGTTCGGGATACCTCCCTTAGGGGTAAACCCGGCATATACTCCACAGAGATCCGGATTACTCCCCTCAGCCGGACGTCCATACGCGGGTACTAAACGTACTCCACAACTAACACTTCATAAGTCCGCGCTTGGCCTGATCATTGCCTATGGAACACTTTACAGTATAGGGACCATGACCGCTTGCTACAGTGGTTGGCCACTAACGTGATAGGCCCGCGATTCCAGAGATCTGCCCAGTGATCGTGGAGCGAGGCACCCTCCTTTAGGCCTCTGCCTGAACGATCGTGGAGGAGAGGCACACTATCTCCCATCAGGCCACGATCTCTAGAGACCTACACTCTGAGACAAATGCTTAAGGATTGTACGCACGTACTATAAGTATCACCAAACACTCTTTAAGAGGTAACCCTTAATACTTACGGTATATGCCTTCATTGTGCAAAAATTGACTTGAGCGTTGGAGTCCTTTGCAGGTACCCAACCCCCCTGTTCAAGACTCTTGGAAGTGACAACCGCACAAGGAGGAGGAAACCACTGTATACGTGTCTTCTCAGGCACCCTCTGAATCCATTTCAGAACATGTTTACTTTGGATCCTTTCTTCTGCAAGAAAGTGGCCTTGAAGGTAGCTTGGCATGCATCCTGCGTTCTATCTTCATGAGTATGTTCAATATGCTTTGGTTAGTGGAATAAGTAACATCAATAATGATATGGATTGTGAACTATAATTTTCTTACATGCATTTTTCAATAGGATGTGTAAATTACGTATTGCATTAACATGCGACATTTAAGTTTTTTTCTTTTCATTCGCATTGTGTAGGTTGCAGGCAAGGAGTCAATTCCTTTTTGATCCACCATATGGAAGCTAATTGTGAATAGATTTTTGGTTTTATGGGTTTTGCGATTTGTGAACGGTTCAATGTTCAATGGAAATGTAGTCAATCTGCCCGACTAATGCTATGCATGAACTTGATATTAATAGTAAGTGGTAAATGGATTTCTAATAAAAGATTTTGATTATTGTTCTTTAAAATTTGCATCCTCATGGATTGACCACTCACCTGTCATATATTTTTTTCTTAAGCCCCGTAAAGTCCTATATTATAACGTAAGAGTAGATGCTTCTATCCAAATGATTGAGGATGCTCCCATCCTGCAGGATGTCCTATGCTATGCTTCTATTCAAATGATTAAGGATGCTCCCATCCTGGATATCCTGTGCTAGCTGGTTTTATATGTTATACAAAGATTCCATTATAGTACTTTTTTTTTGTCTGATCTTTTAAAAGAAAAATAAAATTATGTAGGAATTATTGGACAATGAGTTCTCTAATCATTCTTTGATTTATTTTTTCTGGTTTGGATTTAAAAATACTTCATTGCATGTCAGTTTATGTATCTTTATGTTTTAGTGCTTACTATCAACTTCCTTTTTTTTTTTTTGGTATAAGATGACACTCTGGTAAATCATTATCCTTAATTCAATATATTTTAAGTGTAATCCTGCTTATGGTGTATGCTTTGCATTTTATTGTTGTGTATCATTAATTGATTCCATTTTAAACAAGAAAAGTCATGGTACCATAGTGGTGTGCAAAAACTTTATGATTTTGTCAGTATAATTGGTCACTTAGACGGGAGATTGATTTATACATGTGCCAGATATTAGCTGAAGCAAATGTTGGTGGGCATTATGTTGTAAGCGAATACGATCAATCTTCCAATTCTGACACACCATCAACAGATAAAATGAATATAGTTACATTTTATATGCTTCATTTTTAAAATTTGCAGAGACTCGAAATTTTTTAGATACCAAAATTGGCATTTTGTAATTGAATTACTATGTTCACGTGATAATTTGACTAAGAACTACATAAATCATTTTAAAGGAATTTGTCTTCTTATATGATATAATTTTTTTATATATACTTTGAAATTATTTCAACTTCTGATAGAGATACTTTTTTTTTCACATAATGTAATGATTAAATTTTAATTACTTTTGTTGAGTACTAATATTTCGTTTTGAACATAAAGCTTGAGGAGTCCTTACTAGTTTAATCTTTAAAATATATATATCATGATAAACAAATATGTTTGAGGGAGTGAGTCATCATGGCCATGAACTGGTCCATGTCAACCATGCCATCTCCATTAGTATCCACTGCTTTCATCATTCGCCTGCAATCCTCAAGGCTGCACCTTTCTCCCAGCCTCCTTAGCATTTCTTGAACTTCTTTTGCACTTATTTTCCCATCGCCATTCTTATCAAATGTCTTAAATGCACTTCGGATATACCGTTCCAATCCCATCACCATTCTTATGGGCCTTCAGAAATTCTTTGAAATTGATAAATCCATCTTCCATCCAAGTCAACCCCCCGGAAAATACTTGGCACTTCATGAATCATGTTTCCCATGCCTAGAGATTTCAGGGACTTTGTACTGTTGCTGAGAAATTCTCCCATCTTTATTGGAATCAAATTTGTCAAATACATGCTTCATCTCATCAACGTTAGTTTGGAACACAGGTTTCAACCCTGACCTTTTCCTGGAGAACAGACGGGATGGCTTCCTCAAGTACTTTCTCTTTGGGTCTATTTGGTATCAGAAAAGGAAAAGAACAGATATCATGTAAAAGAAATTAAATGAAAGAAAGGGAGAAGTGAAGAAGTTATCTTTTTGTTTTGTATGGAAAAGAAGAAATGCTTTATTCTTTGTTTGATGTGAGGGTGGAGGAAGAGACTTATCAATTGTTTAATTGTTTGTATGCATTTATGGATGGTCAGGAAAGAATGTAGAAGGATAATATTTTTATTAGTCTCATCATTTTTTTATCTTCTCTCTCATAGATTGAAAGGAAGGGAAGATAAATATTTTTGTGAGTCTTATCATATATTTATATACATTTTTGTTTATTTATATGTATTTTTATTTCTTTTTCTTGTTAAAATTAAATAAAGAAAGATAAATATTTATTCTTTTTATTGGATCATACTAAGCAAGCTGAGGATAACTCCTTCACTTCTCCTTTTTTTTTTTTTTTTTTTTTTATTGTATTTCTTCTTTTTCTTTCCCCTATATGATACTTCCTTCCATTTTTTTCCCAATGGAAAGAATTCAAAATGTGTGAGACCGATAGATATAAAATTATTTCAACTTCGTTTCTTTCTTTTGTTAAATTCATACCAAATAAAAGTAGTCCCTTTCCTTGCCCCTCTTTCTTTCCTTTCCATTCAAAAAATTGATACCAAAGGAAGCAGGTTGTATTGGAAATCAAGGAAACTCGTATTTGACATTGGTGTGGTGGATTTGCCTTATCAGTTGAAGAACCCTTCTTTTTATATTAAAGAGAGGTGGAAAGTACGTCTCATAAGCATTTCATTATTCATTTCAAATATTAGCCTATCTGTTATTCCTTTGCAATTTGTGGATCACCACGAAACTGAATATGCTAGAAAGAAAAGGATAGGAAAAGAATATAGTGTAAAAAGACAAGCAAGCATATGTCATATAATATGTCGTGGAGAAGAATACATTCTTTAGTGAGATGTTGATTTTCATCCATTATATATTACTAATTCTTTAGTGGCACTTTCTCCTTTTAATTCATTTGCAATTTTTCCCTCTTAAAAAATTTGGGTTCTGCTGTGCTCTCTTCTAACTTGTAACCTCCTTCTAAGTTCTTATTCATTGACAATTTTTCCTGCTAAAAAATTTTGGGTTCTGTCACTTTCTTTTTGCCTGTAACTGCTTCATTTTTGTTTTTAACTTTTAAGTAGCTTTTGGTTTCTATTCTTTTGTTGGTTACAGCACGCACTAGCTATCCAAATTAATAAGTTTTCAATTTTTTGTTATTTCTTTTTATAATTTTATCCAAATGAGTTTTCTGTTATTTCTTTTTTATTATTTTCTTTCCCTATCTAAAAATTATTCTCTTGTCCTAAATTTATTTATTTTTTACATTGATGAAAAATTACAGCACTGTTGTGACTTAATTCTTACCTGACAACGAAAAATGATTTTTATGTGAGCAAAACTAATACTTTATTTTTTTTATATACTTGGGCTGTTTGGCATAATGTATATTAAATATAAAAGATTAAAATAAATAATTAAAAAGTTGCCAAACTCGAGATATATATATCTAAACAATTACAAACCTTTCAATGTTTTATGGTCATATATATTTTTATTGTTATTTTAAAAACTGCTTGTGTCTTTAAATATAATTTTGTGATAAAAGGAAAATTTATTTTACATTATTACATACAACAAATAAATATATTTTAGGGCAAATTACTCTCACTTCTCTTGAGGTTTTTCAATATTACAGTCATTACCTTTTTAGTTTTTAACGTTACACTCGGTACCCTTATACACTAAACAGATCTAACATCCGTTTCATAATATTTTGAAATCCTTATTATGCCATATTATTTCTCACTTCTCTCTTCACTCTCTCAACGGTTTGAAGGAGGAAAGACGAAGAACAGAAACAGAGATGAAGGAGGCGAAGGAAGACAGCAACGAAGAGGGAAAGAAATTAAAGAAAATTAAGAGGAATCAAAGCAAAATTTCAAGACATGAGGTAGGGGGAAACATTTTCTCAATCTTGCTCTCCGTTTTCATATTTTTTGTTTGGGTTTAGGGTCCAACTTGAAATACTCAAAACGTACATGACTCACAAATTGAAATTACAAATATTTTTTTGCCCTTTAATCCTTTGTAACAAACGTCATTTGTTAATTGTTGTTTTCAAAATCACATTTCTCTCTCTTTCTCGATGGGCACAACAGAGATGAGTGCAATTCCAAGAAGTAGATCATTGAATTTCCTCGTGTTCTTCGTTGCTTGCTCTTTACAATTCATCTTAGGTTCGTCCGCTCCATCTCTTCCTTCTTTTTCTTCTTCTCAATTTCTACTACCTTTTTATCTTCTTTTTTTTTTCTATTTTTGGGTCTCATAGTTCTCAAATTTGTCTAATTTATTGAAATTTATCTTCATTTTTAAGCTCCAAAGATATTTGTTTACTTGTTCGGATTCATAAGCTTAAGCTGTTCCAATTTCTCGTTTGAGGAATCATAAACCGAAAAGAGGTTTTGTTATGGTTTAAGAATTTCCATGCTTGATTCTTATGATTTTGAGTTTAATGATGGTTTGGTTTATTTATTGATGAGATTTAGAACAAGAATATGTTGTTAGTTTTCAATGATTTTTTATAATTGAAAAATGGGTATTGACCCCTATTTTTTATGGTTCATTGGTGCAATTGTAGGTTAAAATGACGAGTCCTGCAAACCATGGCATCTTTGTTCATTATCATAGAGATGCTAACATTGATAAGGAAGTAGTCATTTATGAGCCAGATGAAGAATATGTAGAGAATGACAATGAAGATGTTGGTAGTAACTCATATGTTTTAATGGAGGAGGAAGGGAGTTGCAATAAGAATAGTGATGAGAGGTTATCTGATTTTAGTGAGAGGTTTGACAAAATTGGTGATGAACACTCTGATGAGGATAGGGATGAAGTATACATAGATAAGGGAATGAGGGGACAATTATTTGAACGACAACATAATGGTCAAATAATACTACAATGTGGCCATTTATTTGTGGATGTGCATGCATTTAGGGAGGTGCTTAGGGACTATGTCATTCAAGAAGGATTTGAAATTATAAGGTTGAAAAATGAGAAAGCAAGGGTGACTGCCAAGTGTAAGACTGCGGGTTGTGAGTGGCATATTCATGTCTCTCCAACACTCGATGGAGTTACCTACATGATTAAAACATATAATTCAATTCATAGTTGCATAAGACAAACTAAGAACTCCGACGCCACTTCAACTTGGATTTCAAAGAAGCTAGAATCCAAGTTAAGAACTAATCCAAATATGGGTTATTCATCAATGAAGGCCTTCTAGAAAGGTTTGGCATAGAGCCTCATAATTTAATGCAATTGTATTGGGCAAGAAGAAATGTGAAGGAAGATAGCAAAGGAATCCATGGAAAGTCTTATAATAAGCTACCAGCTTGGGCTGACCTTGCAAGACAAACAAACCATGGTAGTTTGATTAAGTTAGAGCTTCAATCACCTAGGATTGGGCCAAACCCTGAGTTTAAGAGGTTTTTTGTTTGCTTTGATGCAATGAAAAAAAGGTTTGTCAATGGATGTAGACCATGGTTTGGAATTAATGGGTGTCCTCTTAAGGGTCCCTATGGTGGTGTACTACTGTCGACTGTAGCAATTGATGGCAATAAGGGCCAATTTCCTATAGCCTTTGTTGTTGTGGAGATTGAGTGTATTGCCTCTTGGAAGTTTTTTTGTACTACCTCCAGGAAGCATTGGATAATGTGCCTGGATGGATAGATCACCCCTGTGAACACCCAATTTTGTCCGGAGTATTTTGTAAATAAAGAAAAATTAAAAGAAAAAAAAAGAGAAAAAAAAAAGACTCATCTTTGGCCAATTTTCCTACCATTTGCCCATTAACTCATAACTCATTATCCAACCCATAATCTATTATCCTACCCATTAACCCATTATCCAACCCAATTGGTCCATCAACCCATAACCTGATCCATTGACTCATTCTAATATAACTCAAACTCATCATAAACAAACCTATCCTAATCAAATCTCATCAGTTATCATAAACTTATTATAAACCAACCCCAACACTCATCCTAAACAGATCCCAACTCATCATCCTAAACCAATCTTAATCACACTTTAACTCAAAATCTTTAACCTAATCCCCTTCTATAAAATTCATAACCTTTCACTCTAAAGGGGAGGACTTTTCAGCTTATTAATTTGGCAGCCTACGCACCTTGAGTTGAAAAATTAACATATTATTTTGAGATCATCACGTAGCCTTCCTTGCACCCTTCATCTTCTTCAATAGTTTCACCCTCATCTTCAACCCCATCATTATTCATCATCTCTTTCAAACCTCCCTTATCACCCAAGCCATAACCTTCATCACCATCATCCCTTTAACCAACTAGCCTTCATTATCCTCACCATCATCTTCAACACCCAATCCCACCATTCTCCAAACAGCCACCATCACTCAAAGCCATCACCTTCAACTTCTTCCTTAACCAAAAACACCACCCCCACATCCTTACCCAACCAAAACTGACCCAGCCCCACCGCGGATCACCATCCCACGCTGCCGCACCAGTGCCAACCACCGAGCTCACCGCGACCCGACGACCCAAACTGATCCCGTCACCCAGCGCCGTCCTCTGCCGAACTCGAACCAGAGGCACGATCGGCATCGTCTCCTCCGCGCCGCACGACCGAACCACTCTCGCGTATTGCCATCGAACCAGCCATCGAAAGATGCAGTCCCGATCCGCCACACACTAAGCCGCACCGCAAGCCGTCGCGTACCGACCCGCTCCCCGCTGGAACCACTCCAGATCCGCGCATCGCTTGCACCGCACGCAGTCTCTCCGGATCTGCAACCAGACTCGGGTTGCCGACGCTCCACCAACACGGACCAGCCTAGCCACCGCCGCCGTTGGCCTTCATCTTCCTTGCTCCTCTATTTTTCCTACAAAGTCAAGGCAACAAGAAACAGACCCATTCTCTTTTGTTTTCATTTTCGTAAGACCTATTTGGATTTTTTTTGTTTTATCTGGTTTTAGTTCTTTTTTTTTTATAGATAAATTATGGGTTGAAAACTTAGAAAGATAAATATATATATATATATATATAAAAAAATAAAAAAATGATAAAATGTAAAACAATTATTTTTTAGAAGAATGAAATAAGATTAACGAGTTGTGACAGCTTATTAATCTTGTGATTATTTTAGATCATCTGAGTTGTGACAACCTAATAATTCAAATTATTTTAAAAATAAATCACTATTTAATAAAGACTCAAAATTCATTTTTTTATTTGTTCTTTTTTTTAGGTAATTTTAGATAAAAAGTCTCATTTATTAATAATAAAATTCAATAATCAATGGGTGACGTCTCTACCGTGACGCGAGCTTCACCCATTCAAACCTTAATTTGATTAACAGAGTCATAACGACCTGTTAATTCAAATTTTTATAAAATAAAAAATTAAATCTTTTCTTTAAATAAAATCAACCAACTCACACTTATTTTCTATAGAACTACGTGACTTTGAGTTCCTCATTGCACCTGAAGATATGTAGGAACAAAATCTCTATTATGTCAAGCCAAAGTTTAAATTTTCACAAATTATTTGTTTTGTTTCTTTAGTTTTTATAAAAGAGGTAAAACAAATATATTATAAGATTATTAAATTTTGCATAATTAATTTAGGGTAACCGTTTTAGGACGGATGTGTTAGGGGTGTTGTGGGGTTAAGTCTCCACCCTTCCCTATGCATAAGTGACTCCCGAATCCAATTTGGTTCCAAAGACCATTTTCTAAAAGAGTTTTCTAATTTTTCTTAATTTAAATAAAATTGGTGGCGACTCCTAACTTATTTATTTTGTTCGCCGCTCCCGCCGCGATCACGGTCGTGACAGATGGCGACTTCGCTGGGGATACTTGAGAGTCAAGCCCATATAAGTTGGTTATGCAAAAAAAATTTTAAGCTTTGTATATTTGTTTTACCTTTTCTTTTTTGTTTCTAATTTTTTTAATTATTTTTTTAACCATTTTGTTAATTATTTTGTTATTGGGAATTTTTGTTTTAGTTTGTACGCTTCCTACACTCACCGCACCTATACGTTTATCACACATCCGAGTGGAGCCCTATACTCGGGTCTAAGTAAATCCTGAGTTAGGTAGATGTTGTGTAGTGATAGTCATTTTGGATGTACATCCTGTTTAGTTATTACGAAAACATCATCTAGAGTGTGCCTTTTTCATGAATGTTTCACATCTAGTGATTTACCCACTATTTTGTGGTCAACATTCTGAAATAGGACTTGACTCTAGAGACCTTTAGAATAGAAGAGCCACCAAATGAGAGTTATCACGAATCAGAAAGACTCATAGATCCTTATGATAGAATTCCTCCGTTTAAGGCAATACCTTAGGACACGAAGGGAGCGTACTTCTTCTTTATATAACCATCCTTTTAAAAAAAAATAGCATCATGCATTTTCATGGCATATTTGAAAAAAAATAAAAAAAATCATGTATTTTCATGATATTCCTAACATTCTAAAAATAAATAAAAGTAAATCATGCATTTTCATGGCATTCATTACATTTTTTTTTTAAAAAAAGAGAAAAAATGTTTTCATTTCATTCATTTCATTTTATGCATATCATGAATCTCATTCATTTCATTTCATCTCATTATTTTTGTTTGGTGTTACCATGCTCAACACCATTGCGCGACTAAGGAAAGAAGACACCAATCAAACCCGAGTTCACAACACAAGATCTTAAACAAAGCTTGCAGCGATGGCAGCTGAGAACGAAGGAAGGAATCTGAGTAGGGAAGTAGATGAGATGAAAGAAATGATGAATGAAATGATAGAGTCTCAAAGAAGAATGGAGGAAATGTTGTCGGCCATGAGGGAGACCATCACTTTGATGGGGACAGCAGGAGGTATAGGAGTAACTGGGGCACACTTGCACCCACCAAATGTTACTTCCATGAGAGCAAACCCTAGGGCCACCACTGAGATGCCTTTTGTGGGAGGAACATCAAATACTACATCACTAGTGATTCCTATCGGAGAAGGGTATCGTTCGTCAGAGGATATCACTGCTAAGAAAGGATTCCAGCCGAAAAAGAACGAGCCTAAAGTGAATTATGTCCAGCATCAATAGACCTTCAGACCTCGATATTTCCCATAATACCCAAGTCATCAACCACCATATAACATTAACCTTCATTTGTCATACCATACACCTACACCTTCTTATTACCCTCTACACCAAATTATACCAACCACAAACATCACTCCAACTCCACAATTCCAAATCAACAACGTTCCCATACCACAACCATATACATCAACTCGCCCAACCCATACCCGATATCCACATCCCCATAAAATTACTCAAATCACCCACAACCTCGGCCAAACCTCTAAAATCAAGGTCGCTTCCACCCCTAAAACCTACCCCATTTCCCAAGATTATCCATTTCGAGTACAGATCTTTTCCAGAGGCTATTTGATGCTCACCTCATTTCAAAAAATCTGGTACGTCCCTTAGAACCACCATTTCCAGCGAGGTATAATCCAAGTTTAACTTGTAAATACCACATGGATGTCGCAGGGCACTCAATTGAAGATTGTGAATCCTTCAAGATTGTAGTAAAGAAGCTAATTGCTTATGGGAAGCTTGACATTGAAGAAATAGTTGGACCTAGTATGGTTAACAACTGTTGAAGTGATAATTAATGATGTTGGACTCATGATAACTTTCTTGAAACATTAATGTAATGAATTTGCATGGGTACATTGTTTCCTTTCATCACTTTGTCTTTCTTGATAATTATTTTCTTTCATTTCTTTAAAGCGTCTTCCTTAGTAATTCTCAATTGGGTTTGTGTGTGTAAGTGTCTTTGCAAAATAAAAAAAATCAAAAAAATCAAAAAAAGAAAAAATGAGCTTATAAGTAATTTCTTGGTGTGCACTATCTTTTTGTCTCAAAGTTAAAGTTTTGAAAATAAACATTTATGATTTGAAAATGAAGATTGACCATTTTTCTCTATCTTTTACAAAATTTCATTATTTTTATCCCTTGTTACTCCTTTTGAGCTTGAAATTTTCTTCAATAAACCCTGGACAAGGATCACCCCTACACTGGGGAATAGCATAAAACAAAGGTTGATTGTCATGATGAATGTTTTGAAGCATAATGAAGAAAGAAGAGAAGGGAAAGGAGGATGAAAGAAAATGAAATGAAATAGGAAAGAAAAGGAGAATAATAAGAGAAAAGTGTTTGATGAAGTTTAATTTTGAACAATGATCCTTGGTTCCATTACACCCTTAAACACTTGTTTCAGTCTTATATCTTTCCTTTCATAACCTCTAGCCTTGGCCACGTTACAAGCCTCAAAAAGTCCATTCTGATCAATGAAGGGTTGTTGTCATTTTCGTTAACTTTAATTTTGAGACAAAGATTACGCTCATCCAAGTATTTAGTTCATTGCTCAAAAAAAAGAAAAAAAAAGGGAGACTTACACCAGGGTAAGTTTATAACCTGTTTAAGCTGATCCTACACCAGGGCATTCTTTCCCTGGTTCAATTTAATCTACACTGGAACAAATCTTTTGGTCATTAGGACGAGTTCCTGCCCTATTCATGTCTGTCCTATACTGGGGCAAATTTTATTTTTTAGTTCAGTTTGGTCTTACACTAGGATAAGTTTGTACCCTGTTCGACTCGCCTCTAAATTGGAGCAATTTTTTCTCTTTCCTTGGTTCAATTTGTCTTGGGAAAAGCTTTTAGTCATTAGGATAAGTCTTGGTCCTACTCAATTCAGTGTCAGACTGGGGCAAATTTCTTTTTGGTTCAATTTGGCTTGATGTAGATGTTTAGCAGAAGAAAATCCTTGTCCACAATGTCTAGTAGACAACTAAAGATTAGTCTCATGAAGGTCAAACCTATTCATATCGGGTCAACACTTCTTTCAATCTCATACCATCGTTTGTGTCTTTTCCCTTTTTGTGTAGTCAAACTTCCAAGACCAATATGAAAGTTGCTCATTAGTAAATTTCTTTTCTGTTGTACTTTCAAATCCATGTTTGTCTATTACGTAATGCTTCAGGTAAGTGAACATGAGTACAACATTATGATTTGACCATCTAATAACAATATCCGGATGAACAATTCAGATCAAAGAGAACTTGGAAATTCTAATTGAAGGATAATGTTATCTCAAGGAATAATTCAGAAATAAAAGGTACTCAAGAAAAAATTAGATGAAAGTGAGAATTTTGAAGGAAAGTTAGAAAGCGAGCATGAAAGTAGATTAATTGCATAAGCTTTTTCAAGGAAGCGTATGTTTTAAGGAAATCCCAATTCTACTAAGAGACCTTTCAAAGATACATTTATTTGTCTCTTTAGAAAATCCCAAGTCCTTGGCTTGATGAGATAAAAAAATAAAAATAAAAATTTTCAAGTCCTTGACTTGATGGATTTCACAAAATTCTGGGTCCATGGCTTGATGGTGGTGTCAAAAAGAATTCCAAGTCTTTGCTTGATGGCTTTACAACTTTCCAAGTTTGTGATCTGATGAGTTGTCAAAAAAAATGAAGAAAAGACAGAAAGGAAAAAAGAAGAAGGGAAATGAGGTCAAGAGGATTTCCAAATGAGTCGAATGTCGAAGGCCACATAAAAATAGTAGTAGATCCATTGCTTGAACTCATTGATTTCGTCATTTCTGAGCCAAGTGGTCTTCATGAAAGTTCTAGGAAATTGTCTAAACTTTCCAATGGCTAGCAGCACCCAAAAATTCGTCCTACAGCTCAAGATATGACCCAATTACTACAGACTGTTCAGGACCAGTTTCAGCACCTCTGTTTTGACTTTCATGAAGAAAAAACACGTGAATGAAGGTTTGATTGGTCAAAGCTTTCCAAGGTTAGCATTGGTTCAATTTTTTTTTAAATACATCATCTTGCATTTTCAAGGCATTAAAATAAAATTACAAAAAAAAGAAAGAAAGAAAAAGAAAAAGAGAGAAAAAAAAGAGAAAAAAAAAAAAAAAAGCAAAATGAGGTAACATTTCTTCATATCTCAAACCAACAAACAAGGAAACTTCCGAAAAAATGAATTAAGAATGATGGATCTTCAGAATAAAAAAATCTTTTCGGGACGCAGATGTCCATTGTTTTTCAGGACGTAGTAGCCCATTGTCTTTAATTTTCGGGACGTAGATGCCCATTGCCTTTAATTTTCGGGACGTAGATGCCCATTGCCTTTAATTTTCGGGACGTAGATGCCCATTGTCTTTTTTCGGGACGTAGATGCCCATTGTCTTTAATTTTTCGGGACGTAGATGCCCATTGCCTTTAATTTTCGGGACGTAGATGCCCATTGTCTTTTTTCGGGACGTAGATGCCCATTATTTTTTCGGAAACAAGGAATGGTCAAATAAGCTCGAAAGACGTAGATGCCCATTGCCTTTTAATTTTTGAGTAGATGCCCATTGTTTAGATGCCCATTGTCTTTAATTTTTCGAGACGTAGATGCCCATTGTCTTTATTTTTCGGGACGTCGATGCCCATTGCCTTTAATTTTTGAGACGTAGATGTCCATTGTCTTTTTTCGGGACGTAAATGTCCATTGTTTTTTTTTCGAGACGTAGATGCCCATTGTCTTTAATTTTTCAGGACGTAGATGCTAATTGCCTTTAATTTTCGGGACGTAGATGCCCATTGTCTTTAATTTTTCAGGACGTAGATGCCCATTGCCTTTAATTTTTGGGACGTAGGTGCCCATGGTCTTTAATTCGAGGGACGCAGAGAGCCATTGTCTTTAACAAATCTTAATGAAGAAAATTTTATCTTCTTTATTTTGCGGAAACGCACCACATTTGTGACGGACTTGTAACCTTTTTGCTCTTCTCCTTTTAGAATATGAACTTCTTCCAAGAGAGCCAAAGCATTTATTTTTGAGCGCATCGCTCTTTGCATTTTTATTCTCACATTATTTTCTGTTTCTCCTGAACAAAATTTGGATTCATTTCTTTATTCATTCCTCACTATAATAAAATAAAAAGCTACGGTTATTCTTTTTATCTAGTAAGAAATAAGTAAAGAGGGGCAACTGTGAACACCCAATTTTGTCCAAGGTATTTTGTAAATAAAGAAAAATTAAAAGAAAAAAAAAGAGAAAAAAAAAAGATTCATCTTTGGCCCATTTTCCTACCATTTACCCATTAACTCATAACCCATTATCCAGCCCATAATCCATTATCCTACCCATTAACCCATTATCCAACTCAATTGGTCTATCAACCCATAACTTGATCCATTAACCCATTGACCCATTCTAATACAACTCAAACTCATCATAAACAAACCTATCCTAATCAAATCTCATTAGCTATCCTAAACTTATCATAAACCAACCCCAACACTCATCCTAAACAGATCCTAACTCATCATCCTAAACTAATCCTAATCACACTTTAACTCAAAATCTTCAACCTAATCCCCTTCTATAAAATCCATAACCTTTCACTCTAAAGGGGAGGACTTTTCAGCTTATTAATTTGGCAGCCTACGCACCTTGAGTTGAAAAATTAACATATTATTTTGAGATCATCACGTAGCCTTCCTTGCACCCTTCATCTTCTTCAACAGTTTCACCCTCATCTTCAACCCCATCACTATTTATCATCTCTTTCAAACCTCCATTATCACCCAAGCCATAACCTTCATCACCATCATCCCTTTAACCAACCAGCCTTCATTATCCTCACCATCATTTTCAACACCCAATCCCACCATTCTCCAAATAGCCACCATCACTCAAAGCCATCACCTTCAACTTCTTCCTTAACCAAAAACACCACCCCCACATCCTTACCCAACCAGAATCGACCCAGCCCCACCGCGGACCACCATCCGTGCACTCAAACACTAAATTAAAAAGAGCCGATTAATGACACCAAATTCAATTAACCTGGAGCAGTAACCTAACCTCTTCAATTACGTGATTAGTTTAGATCAATCACCTCGTTCTAAATTTCATCACAATACTTAATCTTAAACCAAGATCAAATCAGCTGCTGCACCAGTGTCGACCACCGAGCTCACGGCGACCCGACAACCCAAACTGATCCCGTCACCCAGCACCGTCCTCTGCTGAACCCGAACCAGAGGTGCGATCGGCATCGTCTCCTCTGCACCGCACGACCGAACAGCTCTCACGTCTTGCCGTCGAACCAGCCACCGAAAGTTGCAGTCCCGATCCGCCACACACCGAGCCGCACCGTAAGCCGCCGCATACCGACCCGCTCCCCGCCGGAACCGTTCCAGGTCCGCGCACCGCTTGCACTGCATGCAGTCTCTCTGGATCTGTAACCAGACTCGGGTTGCCAGCGCTCCACCAACACGAACCAACCTAGCCACTGCCACCGCTGGCCTTCATCTTCCTTACTCCTTTGTTTTTCCTACAGAAATATCAAGGCAACAAGAAACAGACCCATTCTCTTTTGTTTTCATTTTCGTAAGACCTATTTGGATTTTTTTTCTAGGTTTTATCTAGTTGAAGAAAGACGAGGAAAGGAAAAAAGAAGAAGGGAAATTCAAGGCATTAAAATAAAATTTAAAAAAAATTTTTTTTTTTAAGAAAAAGAAAAAAAAGAGAAAAAAAAAAAGAAAAAAAAAAAGAAAAAAGAAAAAAGGAAAAAGAATAAAAAAATCTTTTCGGGACCTTGAGATTAGTTATTTTTTTATAGATAAAGTTATGGGCTGAAAAACTTAGAAAGATAAATAAATATATATATATATATAAAATAAAAAAAAAAATGATAAAATGTAAAACAATTATTTTTTAAAAAAAGAATGAAACAAGATTAACCGAGTTGTGATGAAATTGTTAATCTTGTGATTATTTTGGATCATCTGAGTTGTAATAACCTAATGATTCAAATTATTTTAAAAATAAATCACTATTTAATAAAAACTCAAAATTCATTTTTTTATTTGTTCTTTTTTTTAGGTAATTTTAGATTAAAAAAAGTCTCATTTATTAATAATAAAATTCAGTAATCAATGGGTGACGTCTCTAGCGTGACGCGAGCTTAACCCATTCAAACCTTAATTTAATTAACAAAGTCGTGACGACCTGTTAATTCAAATTTTTATAAAATAAAAAATTAAATCTTTTCTTTAAATAAAATCAACCAACTCACATTATTTTCTATAGAACTATGTGACTTTGAGTTCCTTATTGCACCTGAGGATACGTAGGAGCAGAATCTCTATTCTGTCAAGTCAAAGTTTAAATTTTCAAAAATTATTTTTTTTATAGTTTTTATAAAAGAGGTAAAATAAATATATTATAAAATTATTAAATTTTGCATAATTAATTTAGGGTAACTGTTTTAGGACGGATGTGTTAGGGGTGTTATGGGGTTAAGCCTCCATCCTTCCTTATGCATAAGTGACTTTCGAATCCAATCTGGTTCCAAAGACCATTTTCTAAAAGGGTTTTCCAATTTTTCTTAATTTAAATAAAATTGGCGGCGACTCCTAACTTATTTATTTTGTTTGCCGCTCCTGCCGCGATCACAGTCACGGCAACCCCTTGACAATTATGTATGACATGCAAAAGGTATGTCATATTTGGTTTCCTTTTAAATGTTGTTTATGTTCTTTTAAATGGTTTGATAATTTCCTAACTTGTTAATGTTTGTCCTTTTTATTAGGGTCTATCCTCTAGTGTTGCACAATTATTTCCACATGCATGACACAGGTAATTAGTTGCATTTTTATTTTAATAAAAGATGTTAAGCATGTGTTAGAGTTCAACCATTGTGATAATAGTTTTCTAGTTTAGTAATTTTTTGTATTTTATGTTATTTGTGGTATTAGCTAAATCAGTTATCGTTAGTAATTGGTTGCATTTACATTTATAAGTTTTGTTGTAATCATATATTGAACAATTTCAAGTTGAAATATAACACGCTGCTATTGACTGAGCAATTTTGGGCTATGACTAAAGCTCATAATGAATTCATGTTTAAAAAGGCATTGGATCAAATAAGGAAGGTTAATAATGATATTGCAAAATGGCTTTTAGCTGCTGATAGACGTAAACACATGTGGGCTAGACACATTGTTGACCCCTTATGTAAGTCTGACCACATTACAAACAATGTGGCTGAGTCTTTTAATAGTTGGTCTGGAGATGATAGAAAGAAAACAATTTGCTCCATGGTTGAGTCTTTAGCTACTAGGCTAATGTAAAGGTTTCAAATAAGGTATGAGAAAGGTTGTAATTTGAGCATACACTTTGTCCTAAGATTAGAAAGGTTGTTGATATAACATTTCAAGATGGGAGGTACTGTGGTGTGACATATGCTGGGGATGATGAGTTTCAAGTCAAGGATGGGTTTACCACTTTTGTGGTCAATCTTAGGACCAAATTTTGTGGTTGTGGATATTGGTTGTTATCTGGACTACCTTGCAAGCATGCATGTACGTGCATTTTTTACAAAAGGTATGATGTTGAGAAATATTGTGACGACTATTACTGCAAAGAAAAATATTGCAGCACATATTATGAAATTTTACATCCAATGCCTACACTTGATGAGTCCAACACTGGTGGCTATATGGTCACAATTGATCCTCCACCGCTCAAAAGATTGCAAGGCAGACCAAGGAGAAGTCGAAAGAGGGGTCCTCATGAATGTCCAGCTAGGCAAGGTAATGCAAGAAGATCCTTCATGGTTAAATATAGTACATGCAAGGAGTTTAGCCACAATAAGAAAGGGTGTCAGAGAGCTAAAACCAAGAAGGTATATGGACTTCACTTGTGTAGTTTACTATATGTGCATTGATTTTAATGGACTTTATCTTAATTTGCAGCAACAAAAAATGGCAAGTAGTCAATCTATTGGAGATGCAGGTCCAAGCCAACATAGCACTTTAACTGAAGCTGTAATTGGAAACCAAGGTGGCTCACAACCACAACAGTAAATTGCAAGGCAAAGTAGGAGTGGGAGGCAGCCTGGGGCACTAATAGAAGATAGAAATTGAATCTTGTTTAGGACCACACTGTCATTTGAAATCACTACTATTTTTTGGGCATGTTTAGTTTTTTTAGAGTTAACAGTGGAATATATTTTGGTGTTTAATTAGTGAAATACTTTTGGCATATTGGTGGTTTTTTGGAAATTGTAATTAAAGGGTGTAATGGGGGTATACATAGATAGTAGGATACATTGGACAATGTCAAGTGACTTATGTAATCCACATATGCCTCTTTTTGGTTATGCATATGTACTCGTTATTGACAACATTGTTTTGTTTGAAATAGTTGTATCTGTAATGACAGTCTGGTCTATGCTTCTTGTTTCTATGTTATTATTTCTCTACAATCCTTATGTTGATGCTTCTGAAATTTGTAAAACGTGTACTACCAAAACTGATAAATGTGAGCATTTTCATATATATAAGCAGTCAACACAGGTACCATCTAATGTAAATGAGCATTTTGAAGTTTATCACATATTAGGCTATGACAAAAATCAGCAGACTTGACATATTCGATCAAGACATTAATAAGACAGGAGGGGAGAAACAACAATCTATTTATTAATTATTCCAACCATAAAGGTACAAAATATTCAAGTTACAAAGTATTTTTTACACTTACTCCAACCATAAAGGTTCAAAAAACTCAAGTTACACCCCACACCTATTTCACTTAACTATTATTATAATCATAAGTACTCCAACCAACATTATAATCATAAACATAAAAAAGATTGCAAGCATCTTCAATGTCAAAATAGTAGCTTCCACTAACTTCACTTGTGTTTTGAAAACTTCAATGTCAGCTTTCTTTCCACATTTGCAGGTTCTATTTCTTGATCTAAGACCTCCACTATTACTTGCAGCAATAGAAGAAAGCATTGGAAAACAACTGAAATTGAGAATCAACCGAACACATTACATACTGAGAAATCCATCTCTCCCATTACATCATCACCCATCCCACCAAATTTTTGCAGCATACAAAAATAATAAGGACAATTGATATCAATAGGAGAAGAGGTTAAAACAGAAAATTAAATGAACACAATGCATAACCAAGGCCTCCTAAGTCTAGTTCACCTAATCAACAAACAATGAGGCATTTCTTAATTTAAATGCTCATTTTGCAGGATATTGAAAATCAGATGAAACTAATAGTAAAAAAATTGGACTTTGCAATCTTCAAAGCATCAAACTCAAAAGCAATGAAACACATTAGGAAAAGGAAAAATTTTCAGTCCATATGGAAACAATGATACTACAAGCGAAGGTCCACACTAGTATCTCAAATATGATCTTATATTTCTAATTAATGTAAACTAAAGTCTCCAATTCTCAAGATTTACCTTCTACAAAGAAGATTGTAAATTAATAAATTAGTAACTAATTCCATCTAACAAACTTTAGTTGGATTGTTTTTTTCTCTAACGAGAACACAATGTCCTTACCTATGACAGTAACTAAAATTCTCAATACACTCAACAAGTTGCAATAGAGTAATATAAGAAAAGGTGCCAATTGCAAGTGTTATCAAATAGCAGCCATGGCGGCACCATGGCAGAATGGCGTGGTGGAGTTAGTGAAAATAACCATAGGAATATCATGGTGTGACAGGCTTGCAATGGTGGCCCTATGGGTGAACTGGCCGTTTGAAGTTGAGAAAAAAACCTGAATCACAATGAGGCAATGATTTAAAACACAATCTAAACCTGAATATGAATGATTTAAAACAAAAAAAAGGAAAATGAAAAAAATTGCAGTAATTCATTGTGAGCAATGAGGCAATGAGGCAAAATGAATTAAGAAAGGAGAACTGGTGAAATGAATATGAATTAGGAAAGGGAAAGAAACAAAGGAGAACCGGTGAGCACAAAAGAGCGAAATGAGTCAATGGTGGCTGCGCACCTCGCTGGCGGTGGAAAAACGAGAACGACGACGAAGACCTGCGTCTAGTAGCCAGCGCGCGCAGAGGTGGTGCTCTCCTGGTTCGGTGGTGCACGATTGGCGGAGGTGAAAGGCTCAGGTGGAGCTCGATTTGCACGTAGGTGACTCGATGGAGGTTGGTAGTTCGCGCGAAGGGATAACGAACTCGAGTCTGAGGTCGTTGTAGGTGGCAGATCTGGGTAGCTGGCTCGGGTGGAGCTCAATTTGGGCGCAGGTGACTCGGTGGAGGTTCCTTGGGTGGTTGGCTTTTTTGGTGGTTTGGGTTTTGGGTGAGGGGAGAGGACGAGTTGGCTCATGGGTAGCTCGATGGAGGTTTCTTTGATTTCTTTCCCTCTTCGTTGTTGTCTTCCTCCGCGTCCTCCATCTTTGTTTCTGTTCTTCGTCTTTCCTCCTTCAGACCGCGTGAGAGAGTGAAGAGAGAATGAGAAATAATAGGGCATAATAGGAATTTCAAAATATTATGAAACGGATGTTAGATCTGTTTAGTGTATAAGTGTACTGAGTGTAACGTTAAAAACTAAAGGAACAGTGACTGTAATGTTGGAAAACCTCAAGGGAGATGAGGGTAATTTGCCCTATATTTTATTTCAAGTTAGAACAATACTAAAAGTATAAACTATAAAGAAATAATGACCATAAACATATATAATTAAAAAACAATTACAAAAGAAGCATATGATTGAATTTATCTGTGAAATTACATGGTGGCAAATACATCTTCTATTTAAAATTAAAATATTTATGTGATACAAATATGCATGTAAATATTTAATGTTGACTGATTTTGTATGCACTAAGTATATATAAGAAATTTTCGTTGTTATAACGGTAAACATTGTGTTTTAGATTATTAAATTGAATATAATTTTAAAAAAAGTATTTAGCAACAATCAATGATTTATAAATTATTAAACGAAATAGAATTAATATATATATATATATATATATATATATATATATATATATATATATATATATAGTTATGAACTATGAAGCACGGACACGCGTGTCTGCGTGTTAGATATATGAAGACACGCATACGATACATGTATTCTATGTGTTCGAATGTGTCTGATTGAAATATTATTTTTTTCGATTTAAACACGTCTTGAACACAGTTCGAACACGCTTAGACACGTCTAAAACACAGCTTACACATGACTCATTAATATTTTTTTAAAAAAAATTAATTTCCATGACTAACGTCTAATTAGTAAGCCTGTAACTCACTCAAGTCTAATCACATGACTGACGTTCCAAGTCAATATTTTCACATACTAGTATTTTAAGTTTTATCTTTTCACACGTCACTATTGGGCTTTTAAGTTTTATTTTTTTTACACACCACTATTTTCATTTACTCATTCTATCTCTGTTCATACAAAGTCGTCAACTTCGTCGTCACAAAAGCTTGCCTCACACCACTATTTCCTTTAGATAATTTTTTTGGATGCACATGTACTTGTACATAGTTAGTTCTATTAAGAGAAGATAGTTTATGAAATTTTTTAGAAAATATCAATAGAAATTATGCTCTATATTTTTAGGAGAGACTTACTAGGTAGTAAGTATTAACACATATGATATATATTAAGATATTGTAAATCTTTAAAGCATAGAAATGATATTAATAAATTATGATTTTTTTCTTAAATTTTACAATTATATATATACATAAATCAAGTTCTTTAATTTACTTTGATATTAATTTAAATATATATCGTATATATATCCTATAATATTTTGAATTTAATGTGCTCCCGTATTTGTATAAGTGCTTTATAGGTTATGAAAAAATATATATTGTTAGATTAAAATATGTTAAGTTAAAATTATATTGTTAGAAGTGCAAAACGAAATTAATAAAAAATACAATACAAAAGATATTTTAAAAAATTTATGGTGGTATATATGTTATGATTAAAATATGTATAAAATATTAAATTAAAACTATATTATTAAAAAGTGTGGAGTAAAAAAAACATACAAAATAAATAAATACACTAACGGTTCATTTGGTTGAAGAGAAAATGACAGGAAAGAAAACAGGAGGAGAGAAAATGGAGAGATTTTTTTCTCTTCTTTTGTTTGGTGTGAGAAAAATAAGGAAGAGAGAAAAATGGGCGTGGGACCCACCACAAAAATTTTCTCTCCTGAACTGCGGAGAAAATAGGGAGAAGAAGCGCTGGAGTTGTAAAATTACAACTCTGCCCCAATCTTCTCCTTGTCGTCGCGCCGCCGCTGGTCGTTGACCCAGTAGCGGTTCTGTCGCACCGCCGCTCGTAGCTGACCCAGTCGTGGTTCCGTCGCGTCGCTCGTCGCTGACCCAGTTCACGGCTCTATCTCGTCGCTCGTCGTCTCACCGTTCGAACCGCAGCAGATCTGACACCCACATCGCACCACGCCGCTTGTCGTTTCATCGTCTGACCCACAACGGTTTTGACCCTCGCGTCGCACCGGGCCAATAGTGGTCTCATCGTTAGACCCGCAGCGGATCCGACAGGCTTGATGGGCAGCTCGTGCAGTGGTTGCTGGTCCGAATAGTGGTGGGTTGAACTCGATTTTGGTGTTGGGAACTTTGGTTGGAGGGGTTGGTTTTACATGATGTGTGGGGAAGATGATGTGATGGTTGAAGGTTGGAGATGGATGGTTATAATGGTGAAAAAAGAAAGGGGGACGGGGAAGAAAGGGGGAACGGGGGACGAGGGGACGGGGTTGGTGGGGGGTAAAGTGGGTGGGGGTAATGGCCAGAAGAGATGGGAAAAAAATGAATTTTTTTAAATAAAAAATTATTTTATATTTAATTTATAATTTAATTTTAATTTTTTAAATTACTATTTTTTTATAAATTATATTTATTTACTTAATATAATTTTAAAAAATGTTTAATTTAAAATATAAAATAATATATTTATATTCAATTATATATTTAAAAAGGATAAATATATCATTTTATAAATTATATTTTTTATTTTTTTTTTTTATTTATTCTTTTTTTTTCTTTTTTTTCTTTCAACTAAACGATAAGAGAAAATGTATTTTTCTTTTTATTTTCTCTTCCCTCTATTTTTTCTCTTTCCATTTTCTCTCTCCATCTAAACAAAGCATAAAGAAGCCAAAAATAAATATACTAAAAAAAATAAAAAGCCAAAAATCCTGTGAATTTTCCAGAGGATTGACTAGTGAATTAAATTTGAGTTAAAATTGTGGAAGAATATAACTCATTAAATTGATTACAGTATAAATTCTCAAAGTGGAAAAAGACCATTCAGGTAATTTCAAGATATTCATTTTTGATCAACGGGTAATTTCGTGATTAAACATCATACTTGTACTGTAACTGTAAGGTGGAGCAGGTGGTTGTCACTTGTCAATAGATCACCTGTGGATCACCAAATAACCTGCTGTAGCAGGTTACCTAACCTAACCCCAACCGGCCCCAACCCCTTGCAGCAACCTCCATCCTCTGCCATGGTACCGCTCCATGCCGTCACATCTTCACCAAAATATCCTCGAGTTGCTACCAGCAACCTCCATCGCCATCACACCGCCCTAAACCCTCATCTTCCTCATCCCCGGCACCACCCGCACCTCCGTCGACAGCATCGCCGACAACTTCATTCCCAGCCACCAACCACCGAAGTCCCCATGACCCATAACCCCAAGCCACTAACCATCGAAATCCCCATGACCCACAACCCCAAGCCACCTACCACCACGCACACTCCCTGCGACCCACCATTCCCATCCCAACTATCACCACTGAAATCCACCACGAGATTAGCCATCAAGCAAATCTCAAATCTATGTTCAGATTTGAGTCTATAGCCAAAGAAAAACGCAGGGAGAGAGGACGGGGTCAACGGTGGTGCTGGGTTTGCAGGGGGTTGGCAGAGGTGGCTTGCTGTGGTGGTGCTTGGCCCGTTCGATTTTGATGGGAAGGTGGTAATTGCGTTGTGGTGGTTCGATTTGGGTGGAGGTGCGCAGGGTCGAACAGCGGCGAGGAAGGGCAATGGTGGCGGCTTGGGTCCTGGCAGCGTGGTGATGCCGGCGGCCATGGTGGTTATACAGTGAAAGACGATGGAAGTGCTTCACAGCGTTTTCTGGGTTGTTTTTGGTGGAGATATTCTGATATTTGGGTCTGATTTGACTACGGTGGTGGTGGTCCGATCGTCGGCGAACTAACATGATAATCTGGTTATTAGTGTTCTCCCTCCACCGTTGATTTCTTTCTCACTTAATCTAACGATCGAAATAACATGGTCCACCACTGCTCCATTGACTTCGTGGTTTAGACATAAGTCTCACGGATGTTGGGAGAAGGTCCACTAGCCTATAACTGGAAGGGAACTTATCCTGGGCAATTGATGAAAGGTGATGCTATTGTCATGGGTTTCCTTTCCTCACGTCACGATTGGGCCGAAGTGTAGTTAGTCACTGAAAATCCCAAATCAAAACCTTCTCCAAGCCCGGTTGTGACTAGTGAGTATGATCAATTTTAAAAAAATGCTGACATGTGGACAAAAAAAAAATGTTAGACATCAGTTTGCCCAATACTCAAATCTGAAGAAGTATTATGACTACATGATTAAGTTTGACTGTCCAGATTAGTGACGTCTAAGTTATTTACCAATGAGAAATGCTTAGAGGACTGTTACGCGCACAAAAATTTTTCATCCATCATTACAGAAACTTTACAAAATTTTAAATCAACTGATGAAAATCTTTCATCCACCATTTCAGATGGCAGCCAACATTATCTTGGGCCACCAGTTTTTTGTATTGTGATATTTCTATAGTTAAAATTTCCGTGCACAAGTTTTCTCTAATGCTTAATACATATGCTGTGGGTGCGGGAGCAAACGAGGTGAGGGAAAATAATTTATGTGAACAAAATTTATTACATCATCATTTAAATACTTAAATTATTATTTGATATGTATAAAAATATTATTAATAATTGATATAATTCTATAATAATTTTTACTATTTTACATATGTCAAATAATAATTTGAATACTTATAATAAATTATACTCACTTAAAAATTACTCCAAAGTGAGACCAGCTAACCAATGTGAGTATACGGTCAAACAGCACCACTAGTGACTTGAAATGGCACCCAAGAAGGCATTCCGATAATTACACGCAAGCAAAGAACGGCTTCTAACTCAATTATGCGCAACCTTAGAAGTGGAATAACTGCGACAAGTTCCATTTCCCCCCTTCCTATTCTTTAATTAATCTGGTATTTTTCAGTCAACCCCAGGCTAACCTAAACGGATTTATTTGAAGAAAACAATTATACATTAATGCCTATCATTTATACAGCAAAAATATATGAATAGAAGATGATCGATGGTTCCCCTAATTCCCTTTACTCAACAATCAATGAAAATTTTGACACTAACGAAAATTTTAAGCCCGCTTCTATTGGCCGTATTAACCAACTAAACTCCCAAAAATCTACAACCATGTCTAAAGCAGTATCTACGGAGCTAACACCAACCAGCGAGAACAAAGAAAACCCAGCCAAAATCCTTCACCTATTCATCATCCTCTGAATCTGCAAAAGAAATAGAGACTTAACCCTTTCAACAAAATAAAGTACAGATTTAACCAACATGATAATAATAGTAAAGACCTGTTGAAGCAGTAAACAGTTTGCAAGAATTACATATAGTTGTGATGATAATCACATTCATAGCTGTTAACAAGTAGCATGTAAACGATTTACCTTGATTCAACTAATTCAATATATTGGATCATCATAAGCATAAACTGAGAGGGATGCGGAGTGGGAATGTTTATTATAGCAGTCTTAGACTCCTCACCTTGATCATGCACATTAAATTACTAACATAAGCCTAACCTAGATTAGAGTTTCTTCTGTGAGATCTGAGCCATTTCATTCTAGGTAAAGAGGCTACTGGCATCCCTCAAGATAAAGGGAACTACCAGCATACTTTTTAGACAGTGGGCACTCAGCATATCACCCTCCTCTACCCCTCCCTTCACTAAAAGTACATATTAGCTTCTGGCCTATTTACCCATAGTTAAGAGATAGTATCCTGAACCTACATGATGATTTGCAGTCCTTTTTTAAAGCGATCTACAAAATATTTGCACACTTCAGATTTTCATATGCTATTCATTTAGGCTGCGTTTGATACACATGATAGTATAAGACATGATAGTATAAGACAATAGGATAAAGTCTTATACTATCAAACATTTGGTATAAATAGTATAAACAACTTGATAGTATATATAACTATTTAATATGACTATCCTACCCTTCATCTTCCTCGCCACCTCCTCCACATTGACCATCCTCAATCTCGGGAGTGGCAACTCAACATCCTCAAAGTGGGCCAAAACCACCAGTTGGCCCATGATTTTCCAAGTATGGTTCTATATGGGTGGTGGCCACCATGGCTGCCACCACCAAGACCCTCCACCACTGCCACCATGGATGGTGGTTCCTTGGCTTTTCCATCCTGAACAGGCTCCTACACAGTGGCAGGCAACCACCTTCATATGATCTTCTTCCTCGTGGGTGGTGGCTTCCGTGGCCACCACCATCCAAAAGCCATCAACACCGCCACAACTAGGTGGCCGTTTCTGCTCCCTTCTCCTGCCAATCAGACCTCAAAACAGCCATCCAAGATGAGGTTTCTGGACAGATCTGAGTCACCCACCCACCCACGCGAGCAGCACCACTGCTCAGATTTGCCCAGATCTCCGCCCCCCTGTTCTGATTACAGAGCCGCTGCGACCACTGCGAGCAGCACCACCCAGAACCGCCCATCTCAGCGACACTTGTGAACCAGAATAGCGCTGAGGCGCAGAGAGGACATGGTCAATGGTCGTCTTGTTCGGCAGAGGAGGTGGTTTTGGTGGTGGAGGGTGGCACCCTCGATGGCGTAGGTCCAGGTGGTAGTGGTGTGGGTGGCACCCTCGATGAGGGCCTGGAGACGCTGCTGGAGGGTGTATTGGTTGAAGAAGGGTTGTTGTTGTTGCGGCGGAGGGGGTGGCCAGGGGGTGGAGAGATCAGAGGAGGAGGTGGTGGCCAAATGTTGAGTGGGTGGTGCCAATGTTGAGTGTTGAACGAATCAGAGACGTGTTGGGTGGTGCCAATGTTGAGTGTTGCAGAATCATAACGTGTACGGAGAGATAGAGGGTAGGGTTGGAATGAAAACCTTATCAGGTCTTATCCGATGGTAGGTAAGAGGATAATTTTATCAAGTTATAACAGGATAAAAAGAGTCAACCTGATATGATTATACAATCATGTAAATGCATCAAACATCTGATATAACCTGATAGTATAAGCTTATACTATCAGGTTTTCCTTATACAATGCACCAAACGCAGCTAAGAGAGGACAATAAATTCAATGGAAGACATCCTGACAATAGACTGGTCCCTGAAGAAAAGGATACCAATATACAAAATTCTGTATTGCTGCAATTTGCATACCTGATCTGATATCCTCACCAACGTTTCCCCTATTTTTCAGCTGTGTCATGATCATTGAGCATATGAGTATCCACCAGTAGATATGGAAGACGAGCAGCATTATGAGCAATGTATTAAAGAGATAGTATAGTGACATGGGATAATTCTCTGATAGGTTTAAGCATTCACGAATATTGTAGCTGGAAAACCAATGATGAGAAAAGATTATTAAAAGGTGACTCCAAATGCCAAACAAAGTGAAATAAATTCACTAAAAATGAAGGCAAACCTTGACGCTCTAATAACCCAAAAAGGAAAGAAAATTAGCCGTAGTATGAGCCATGAAATTGCAAAGAATCCAAAAAACACACTTGCACCAAACTCTCTCCCAGAATATTTGAAAACCTTGGCAGCTTCCATGAATACATCACTTGCATCATGAAGGGCAAGGATTATGGAGCCAATCCTGAAAAAACTGTAAATACAGCATCTGTAAGTTATCCCTCCATAATCAGCGTCATGATGTTAATGTTGGTTTTGAAATTTTGATTATCCAAATCATTCTACCTGAAATAAAAAAACCTGGAAAAATTTGAGAGCAAATGGAATGCTCGTTATAGAAAAGGCAGAGTTCCCAAACATTTATCAGTTCTATTATGTGTTCTAAGCATTTACATTTTACAAACAGAGACTCAAATCCATGACATATAGTCATATAGTTATTGAGTAATGACAATGGATTGTTTTGTTGTATCAATCAGAAATTGCAATCTTAACATAACACACAATGATCACAAATGTAATACAAGCCACTGGCCAAAAAAAGTTGCAGAAATTAGGAGTAAATTTTGGTATTAATGTTCTACCATAAATATGGGCATCCAGAAGTCTGAAGAAATAACAATTGTCGTTTAATATAGTTTACAAAAGCATTAAAACAAGAAGCTTTATCACATAGCATAAGTATAACAAGGCCAAGTAATACATTTACCGAACAAATTTTCATACAATCAAAAGTAATTCTCTGAAGGGCATGATTAAACAGATCTCTAAAATCAGTCCAATTAATATAAAAAAGAAAAAAGGAAAAATAAAATTTCAGGAAACTACAGTGGTTAAAGGACCATGGCCATGCAATACCCAGAATTATTACATTCAAGCACACTACCTACAATGATGCATGCCATTATTTAGGAAATAAAACAACATTAATGACCTGAAGTATGTGCAAGATATAAAAAGTTAGAAACACTCCAGAGCTGATTTGAGTTGTCTTATCAGTAATGAGCATCCAACATGAGCCACCAGGTGAGATTTTTCATGCTTATATTAAAGAACAACAATAAAAAACTAAACTGTCAAATTTAAAGTTTACATGGAACTGGTATGGTATATTTTTCAACTTCAAATAAAGGTAAGATACTACCTTGTTACATATGAGTATCCAATCAGGATAACAGTAATTACATGGTGAGACATCATCACTGAAAAATCCTTCCTTCGAGTTTCCCATGTGAGAAGAGCAGCAATGCTATAGATGTAGAACCCACATTGGCACATGTAGTAAATCTTCAGGGGACTCCTGGGATGAGAAATGAAACATGATATAATATAACTTTTAGAATGCCAAATTCTATGAACAGCAAAACTCAAATATGAGTACATCAGTACAATGATCTTAGAATCATTTCCTTCCTACGCACAGGTACTTGTTCTCCTTATGTGAGTTTGACAGTCTATAGAAACAAATGCCAACCAATTACGTCTAGTCAGAAGAAGAAAAGAGCTAACTAAATCAAAGCCTGTAAAACCCACAAAATAGCTACATGTATGTGTCCATTAATGAAGGGGGGAATATATCTGTCTATTGCTCTGAAAATTCCTGAAATTTGTATTTTGACATATACTCAGTTACCTATCAAAAACCAATGACTAAATTTAGGACTCGAAGTTTTCAAACCAACAATTACCAAGGCCTAATTTTCAGTTTCTAATGACCTCTTGTAAACTCTCATTTCTCTCTTCCATCTCAGTTGCTGCTTGCAAACCCAGGATTGTGAACTGTGCATTAGATGCATGCGGCACTGAAAATTCAGTTTAGGTCTGAACTGTAAGAAATTTTAAGATGAAAAGAGAATTTATGATGTATGTAAGGGGCATTGAGGAGGCCTGCCTATGAAACACACACTTAGGTCAACAGGGGGAGGCAGATGCACATCATTCTTTACAGGGAAAAATAATTTGTATTAACTAGACTGATGTCGTTCATAATGTTAGAAAGTGAACTACTTACTTCAACTCTTGATTAGGCCAGCTTTTGAAGTAGAATTTTGTATTACTGAACCAGGGCTCATGGCAGGTAATTTGAAGAATGCATGCTTCAGCTGTAGCGTAGTAGGTTAGCTTCCACAATGACTCAGAGCATTTTCCAATCTTTGCTCGTGTTTCCTTAGTAATCTTTAGATGGGCACTACCCCTTTTCAATAACGTGACGGCCAACCTCTGTAAGCAAGAAAAAATATGTAATAAATACGAATGAAGGAAGTCGGCTTCAGAAATGGAAACAGTATTGTAATTAAATGAGGTTTAAGGAATATGAATGAAGGAAATCAGCTTAAAAAACGGCATATCAGTATTGTAATAAGTAAATGCAACAATAAAAGAAGTAAAGAACATGAATGAAGGAAATAAATCTGCTTCAAATTCATACAGAGTGACAGTGAAAGAGTATCAGAATTCAGCAAATTATTAAGCTTATGGCATGAAAAGTAAAGGCCTAAAGTGTTTGATATCATAACCCTTGCTGATGTGATGTGCATTCCTAGAATAGAATGCGATCGATGAAGGATTAGTCAACAAGAGTCAAGACCAGTGAGAGTGAGTATACATTATAGAATAGAAGAATGGAATAAAAAATGAAGAAGAAAAGTGAGATTGAATCTTAATCTTACGCGAAAGACGTATATGTCAAGGAGGAACCTAGCGGCAACGAAGGCAACGGCGAAGTAAATGGCGACCAAGAAATGGGAAGCGTCTATGTCTGCTCCTTCTGCTGCTGTGGTGGTCAAAGTGGAATCCATGATTCAGATATGTTATGTTATGTTATATGTTATAATGTTATGTTGGACTTGGACAATGAGATCTGCTTCAGTTTTGTTCCCTTTGCCTTTGCTGCCCTAGTTCTAGTTCTAGTTCTATTTCTAGTTCAGAGCAAAAGGAACAAACTGGGTGGGTTGGGGAGGGGTTAATCAATGATTATCTATCTTCTCGTTCTCCTTCTTCTAAATTCTAATCTTTTAAGCTTTATTTATTAAACGGAATCCTGAGAAGGGAAGGTGTTTGATCTTTCATGTTGAATTCTCATCACAATCACAAGCCAAACCAACTGGGACTGGGGTCTGGGAGTCTGGGACTCCTGCATCAATCATCAATCCTCATGTGCCAATCAAATGTATCTTTCTATTTTTTTTATTCGCTTTTCTTTCTATTTTCTTAATCTTAATTAATTATGACCTTTTATTTTCAAAATTTCTTGTGCTTCCTCAAATTTTTATGTCAACTTCTCTTTCATCTCACTTATCAAACTAGCTACCATAGGACACAAACGTATGTACATGGAAAACATAAAATTAAAAAAAATTAATATAAATTATACATAAATTCATAAAATAAATTTATTTGTACGAAAATAAAAATATGTAAACTTTTAAGATAAAATGACATCTAATCACCCTAAATTTTTGTGCAATTATAAATAATCATTTTAAACTTTTAAATCTTTTAATTTAGTCATTAAATTACTCTAATTGTTATAATTAATCTTTTGTTTAATTTCAATTAACTAATTAATAAAGTAATATGTCACATATAAACATGTGAGTCATTAATTGACGTGATAAATAAATTATTAATTACTCACGCACTTATATATCACGCACGAGAAGTTCTTACTATACTACTCCATTTAAAGTGTAGCACATGGTATTTCTGTCGTACATGCTTTTAGATCACAAAATAGAATATTATTAAATTAAATATAAACGGTTACAAACCTTATCAGAGTATATATTATAAGAATATTTTAGAATTTTTTGTGATGTAGTGCCTCATTTATCAACTAATTTAGATTAGACGAACTACAAAAGACTAATTACAGAAACTATTATAGTTTAAAAACTAAATTGAAAGATTTAAAAATTTAAGGTGATTAGATGTTATTTGAGTAAATTACGCTCATCTCCCTCTAAGTTTGATGATATGACATTCAGCCCAATTCTTTCTCAAAAATGACATTCCCCCAATTGATCAAGTTGACTAATACTTGTTATAATAGACTACAAGAATATTATAGTTAATCAATTATGGTGTACCATAACTTAGTAGGGTGTACTATAGTAACGGTCGTCTAATATACACCTTGTTATGCAAGGTGTATGGTGCACCTCATTCATCTCAACCGTTAGGGTTAAGATGAATGACATGTAACCCACTGTTTTATTTTTTTTAAGTTACACAATTGTATAAATATTATCAGTTAAAATATGATAATATTTTTTTTACTAGTTAAAATCTGATAACATTACCAGTTAAAATACACACACACACACACACACACACACACACACATATATATATATATATAGGTTCTTACTCTGGTGAGAGGAGTGTTTATTGTAAGAGGTGAGAGGAGTGAATCTTGACCATTGGATCTTATATGAATGGTCAAGATTAGAACATAAAAGTATGTGGCTTTTTTAAGTGGTCACACGACTTTTAAGTAACTTTTAATCTTGATCATCCATGTATGGTTGTATGGTCAAGATTTACTCCTCTCACCCTCTCACAATAAAAACTCCTCTCACTAGAGTAAGAACCTATATATATATATATATAATATATGTGTGTGTGTGGTGTGTGTGTGTGTGTATTTTAACTGGTAATGTTATTAGATTTTAACTGGTAAAAAAAATATTATTATATTTTAGTGTAAACTTCGAGTTCTTGGTAAACCCACCTCAAATCCTTCACCATCTTTGATCTCAATCCAAGTCTTTGCAAGATTTGTTATCTTTGGCAAAACTAATCACTAAGAAACATGACCAATTTAAGACTTTGAACTGTAGCAATCATGTCACTTTGGTGATTCTTGCAAGGTGTTGGTTAGGGCTTAGATCTCGCCATCTATTTTGCAGAGGACTCAGATCTCACCATCGAGGCAGTGATAATGGTTTTCCCGCCGATGCATCAACCCCTCAGATCTCGCCACTGAGGCAGCGACAGAAGACCCCATCAGAGGAAAGGACACTCTCACCATCGCTCGAACCACCGTCGTCAGGCCCCCACTGCATCACCTCATCTTCGCATAGACCACCACAACTACAACAGCATATCATCGCCCAACCGCTAAGCTCCACTGTCGACCACCAAACTTACCTTGCATCTTGCATTGCCAGCCACCACCGTTGAACCCATCGAGATGGTGGTCCCTGAGTTTGGTTGCAGCATCACCACCACCAAGTAAGTCCTAGGTAGGAAGGACTAAAATATAATTTTAAATAAATTAAGGAACTAACTTATAAATATTTTAAACTTATTGGAGCACGTAAATTTGGGTAGTCCATTGGTCGACCAATCCACCTTAAAAGGCACCTAATATTTAAGTTCTTATTCACTTATACATTGGAATCTTCGCTTTACAATGGTACACATACATAGGCGAAGGCTATTATGCACCTTGGTTAGTTAGGGTGTATAGTACACCTTGAATCTGGACTGTTGAATAAATGTTAAAAAATATCAATGACTTAGATTTTATTACCAGATACTTGCTTGTTTAGTTTTTTATATTTGTAAACTTTTCCCATTTGTCTTCATTCTCTTCTCCCCCCACCCTCGCCGGACATCTCTTCTCTAACGATGGTGTGGCGACTCCTCTTCTCCATCACCTTCTCCCCCACGCGAGATCTACGGCTTCTCCATCTTCTCCATTGTGACAGATCTGGGGCAAGTCACGACTGGGTTTAGGTCGCGATAGATCTACGGCTTCTCTATCTTCTCCATCACGAGGGTTCATGTCACGACAGATCTACGACTTCTCCATCTTCTCCACTTTGGAGTAGTAGACTGCGGGTTGAATGAAAGAGCCAGTCAAACGCGATAGACCATAGAGGATGGGGGTATTTATTAGTGGTTGTCGCAAATTTGAGTCAGTGATGTCGGGATTAGAGATCCGAGCTGGTGTGGTGGTTGAGTTGTGGCGGTGTGACGGGAAAAAGTGCAACGACTCCAGTGGCAGGGCTCGAGTTGTGATTACTAACGACTATAGGGTTTGCAGATGTGGGGTAGATTCGGGGTGGTGAGGTTCTATGGTGTCAAATGGTAGTGGTGTGCTATGGTGGAGCTTGGCCGGCACCAGAGCAACCCATGCCACCACGAGCCAGTCCTCATCGCTGCCACATCATCATCTCACACCTCCACCAGCCACCATGTTTTCCCTTATTCTTTTAGGTTAATTGACCTCTTTGTCAGATCCGACCACAATGGGAATAATGGGGTGGAAGGAGGGAAGCCCCGCTGGCGGCAAAGCCCGCGACTTGCTGGCGTGGGGAAAAGGGTGGTGCGCGGCAAATTTTAGGGTGGTAGTGGTGGAAAAGATGACTCTGATAGAAAAGATGAATTTTTCTAGGGACTACAATGTAAATAATTTTATTTAAATGATTGCTTTTAAAATATGTATAAAACTGATTATTCCAAGTAAAAAACAAGGGTGTATCATATACTTTATTTTAGAAGGTGTATATTAGATTGAGCCCACAAATATATTCCAACACGAGCTACACTACAGAAAATGAAATTTGCGCAAAGGCGTCAAGGCAAGAAGGCAACACCATTCAACCAGAACTACATATTGCGACCCCCAATAATAATAAACGAAACCTGTGCTGGTGCTTCCCTAAATGTACTGCAGATGCTTGCAGTGGATGTGGATGTCGACCCATATAGAGTGAAAAATTTGATAAGCTAGGTTTACGAGCCTTCAGAGACTTAATTCAACTTCACCATACCACCAAAAAACAAAAGGGGGCACAAAGATAGAAGAGGAGAAAAAGAAGAAATGGTGAACCATAGTTCAATGAATATACACAGATGTCAAATCCTGAATAATAAAATCTCATAGCTTGGCAAAAAGAATGCTTCGAATTTCATAATCACAGAACAACAAAATCACTCGGAAGTATGTACAATCAAAGATAACATACTGTTGCCTCAACTCTAACTTATAAATACAATTTACTATGAAGACCTGTGTTAGCGTAATAATAGGGATAACTTGATTATAGGAGATTTTGTTAGCTTAATTTTGGCAGTCATATCAATTAGATCAATCTTGTATATTTTCCTAAATTAGCTAGTGCTTTATTGTATATAACCAGTTTGTATCCTCGTACAAAGGACAATATATGATACACTTTTACTCCAATCCCTACGCCTATTTTCTACTAGTATGCTATCAGGAGCTTAGGTTTTAAGCCCTTGTTCCTGCTCTCGTTCTTTTTTTTTTCTCCTGTGACCTCTGTCTTCTGGCCTGTTTTTTCTCAGCTCCTGTGCAAACCCAGATTGTTATTCTGTTCTGTTTATTCCCTTAGCTTGTCATCATGGAGAAATATGAAATTTCAACACCTATTACAACTATTTTGACTGCATCAAATTATAACCTTTGGGTTCAAGGAATAAAAAGTTTCCTGATAGGCCGCAAGCTTTGGCGGATTGTCACTGGAGACATCACCAAGCCAACCAGAGAACAAGAAGAAACTATTGCAAAATTTGATGACCGTCTTGAGGATTAGGACAACAAAAACCATCAGATCATCATGATGTGTACAACAGCCCTCTTTTTTCTTTCTAATCCCCTCTCTAAATCCCTTTCTAATTTCTCTCACCCCTTCGTACACAGAGTAACTCTTCCCTCGTTCCTCTTCTCCACAAGCTCTTCATTCCCCACATCCTCACTCTCACCACTGTATACCTTCCTCTCGCCACCATAACATCTTCTTTTCCCCCACCCAACTCACTCCATTACCCATAATCATAACCCACCCACCGTACCAAACCTCCTTCTCCAGGAACCCCTTCAACATCCAGCCACAACGTAACACTCTAACCCTTCCCTCCTCACACCATTTCCAATCTCTTCCTACCACCATTCCTTTCCACCACCATAAAGCACCGTAGCCACCCCACATCAACGCCCACATCTCACACCACCCACACTCACGTTCACAGATTTCTCTTGCTTGTTTTTATTTTCTTTGGTGTTTCGTGATAGCACTTGCTCTTGGTATTTTGGGTGCCCTGATTCACATTATGCTTCCCTCAAAGTGAGTCTGTAAATTTCCCCATTTTTTTTTGTAATTCCACGTGATAGGCCTATATTATGATGTGGTTCACTTCCAATTTCTGCTTGAATTGCTTCACATGTGATTAATTGGGTTGTGCTATGTTTTACTTGTTGGTGATGTGATTAATTTTTGTGATTGGCTTATTTTGTTCACATTGGTTGCTAAATTGTCACAGTGCTGATTACCTTGACTTATTACATTGGTTGCTGATTCCTTGCCCATTTCTGGTTGTTTGCAATCTATTTAGTTATTATGTTATAGTTTAGAATTTTTCTATTGAGATTGTTGGATGGATGTTCAATTGCAAAATGAGCATGTGAATTTCTAATTAATATCTATTTTTGTTAATCATGTCCTTGTTGTAAATTTCTGATATGCTGCTTGCGGTTGATTAATGTTAAGTCATCCTGTGAATTTTTAATGGTACTGTTGCCATTTTTGGGTCAATCATTTGGTTTGGTTCGAGGTTGTGCACTAGTTTGGTTGAGACTTCATTGACTTGTGACTTGTATGGTTTAAGGATGACTTGTTTCATAATGGTGGTTGATATTTGGACCTGTTTGCATGATTTTTGGTTTCTAAGGTTTAGGGATGACCTGGGTTTGCGTGTTAACTGAGTTGTGGCCCTTCACTTATGCTGAAACCCTTGTTTTGTGATGTGCCCTTGGCTTTTGTTGTTACCTGCGTGCCATTTGTCATTTACGTGGCTTGCATGTTGGCATTGCACCTCGTTTTCACTGGGGTTTGACTGAGTACATAACATTATTCATCTTTATATTGTTTAATGGTACTCACAAAAACCTTCTTCTTTTCAGGTCATCAATCATCATGTCCAAGCGTCAAAGAAAAATTGTTGAGACTGGACCGAGCCATGCTGAAGACATTGAGGAGATCTCGGCTTATGACCTACCTTTCTTTATCTCTCAAGAAGCGTTCAACTATTTTTGGACACATTTGCGGAAGATTCACATCATCCCGAAAAGGGGGTTCCATGAGGTGAATGTTATGCGTTATTCGACAATTTCAGATGCCACGACTGCTTTTCATTGGCAATTGTTTGCTGAACATCCTTTTGAAGAGCCAATAGCAGCAGTTGTGAAGGAGTTTTATGCAAATGCATATGCTGAAAGGCTTTCTGAGAGGTGTTCACCAAACATTGCCAAGGTTAAAGGGAAGAATGTGAACTATTCTGTTGAGCGTATTCGCCAAGTGATGGATCTTGGCCCCCCTCCTCTGCAATGTGCATATAAGACATTACAGCATCCTGAAGAGGAAGGTGGAACCCCCTTTGGGACAATCATGGATGCTATCTGTGATCCTGTATTTCAGATCCAAGTACAGTGGAACTCTGATCATTCTATCTACTTCATCAAACAGGAGAGTTTGCACCGGGAGCTGCGTCCGTAGAACCATTTTGTATGCTCTTGCCTCTTATCCACCGAGCATCGGTCGGAGATTTACCTGGAGCATGCTTATATGCTTTATGCGATCTATACTCTCCAGCAGGTAGACACTGCTCAGATCCTATATGATCAGATCCAGCTCTATATGACAGCGAAGCTCAAATCCTTTTTCTTCCCCTTCCTCATCTGTCAGCTCTGTCAGAGAGCTCATGTCAAATGGAAAGACACTGAGGTGCGGGTGAAGCTGAAGACCCCTATGATAGAGAGAGCAGTTCAGACCATTATGACTGCTCAAAAGAAGCGTAAGCACACTCCAGTGCCCCTACCAGTCCAGCCACCAACTACAGCTTTTGAGCCCGTCCCTGCACCAGCCCCACAGCCTGCTCCAATATTTGATGCAGCTTGGGCATCTTCCATTGAGCAGCGCATGGATCAGCAGCAGGCGATGCTGACTACGCAACAGGCGATGTTGGCCATAATCTATCAACGCATCCATTAGTTAGCTTTGGGTCAGGGTCACCCAATGGATGATTTCCCAGTGTTGCCCCCGGTTGATGCTCCACCAGTTGCCGCTTCACCTCCACCTGTTGATGATGCTAAGATGGGCGCCGAGGGCGATGATTTGTTTGACGAGCATGCCCTATTTTGAGGCACCAAGGCCTATTATTTTCATACTTTTTTCTGCTTTATTTTTCTATGTTTATTCTCAGTTCACTGTATGTACTTTATTGGATACTTTATTTCTTTTGGATACAGTGAGACACTGCATACCTTAGGTTTGGGGTGGGAACATTGGTAGCTTTTTGAGCTTTTTGCTTAATTATTTCTGGTGATGTACATTGAACCCCTTCCATCCCTTTGCTTTTGGCATTAATGATAGAACATTACATTTTGATGAATTAGTTTTCTTTTGTATATTCTAACTGTCTGAGATTTTGGTGATCTTGTTTTGCTGTGTAATTAAGGGCCTGGGTGAGATTGATTAGGCTTATTACGTTGCCTGAGATTTTGAATTTGTTTTAGAATGATGAGTGTACTTAGAGGCAAGTTGAATTTATGCATGCCTGGACTCTGATTTGAGTATCCAATGATTGTGCGGATCAAGGATATGCCTCACTGCGTGGGAAATTACATGTAAAAAATTTAAATTTTGTGCTTACACTTTTTGTTATAAATGTGTGTGAGTGTATTTCCCTGTTGTATGTGTGGTGGATCTTGGAATATGAATGAAATGCATGATTGGAGAAAATTTATAAAAGGCATGTGTATAGTCAATTTTGCATCTTAGAAGTTTGTCTGATTCCCTTTTGAGGCGAAATCCTAGGCAATGCATTTTCAAGGAAATGACTAGGGCACTTATTTGGACTGATTGAGCTTTTCAAGCTAACCTTGATTGAATGATATCCTTAGTACTCCCTTGAAGCCTAGTGTGCGTATGTGTGGCCTGATTTTTCCTTTTTTAAACCTAATCTCTTCACCCTTTTTACCCATGCTTGTGAAAAGTCTCATACCCTCAATGCATGTCCCTTATTGAATGCATGGTTAGGCAATTTTTGTTGAGTTAAGTCAAATCATTGTGCATGGTATTTGGAAATCAGGATCATTTAAGAACCAACTCTTAATTCAAAATAAAAAAAAAATGTGTGTGTGAGCTGCTGTTCAAAAATAAAGCTCCCTTTTGCAAAGAAAATAAATATGTGCATATGTTCTTATATATATATATATATATATATATATATATATATATATATATATAATAAATAGGGTCGATTCTTCAAGTTTGAATTCCTTGTGTGCATCTTTCATGCTTGGCTTGATTCAATGGAATTGTATGACAATGCATTCAATATTTGATTTGAAGTCCTTCCCCTTCTTTCTTAATCATTACCCTTTGCCTCACATTACAAGCTTGAAAGACCCTTATGATCCTTGATTTTGTGTTACCTACATTAATGGAGAAAGGGATGAAAGACATTCTTTTGAGAGTACATGTATTCTTCTTATAAATTCATCCAATTTGCTTTTCATGATTAGGAAATGGTCTCAAACATATAAATGTGAGAAATTTTTCATGAACAAAAATGACATTCAAGGATAATCATGATTGTTTAAATTCTCTAGCATGTGTGGACCTTGTTGTGAGGTTGAGAATTGATCTCTGAAGGTATAAATGATAATTGGATGTTGGCTATGCTCTAATTCAATTTGCTTCATGATTTTTTTTTCGTATTGGATTGTATTCCTTCCTTCCTTCCTTGGATTAGTTTGCTCGAGGACTAACAAATTTTTAGGTTTGGGGGTGTGATAATTTTAGGAAATAAAGTTATTTCACATAATTTTGAATGAATATGAGCATGCCATCTTCAAGTTTTTAGGTTCAAAAGTTTCATTCATGCATAATTTTGATGATTTAAGCTTGTGGTCTCAATTGATTGAGAATCAAATGTTTGATGATTTTATTAAGGGATTCGAATTGATTATGGTCTGATGGACTTTGGTATTGTTTTGAAGCAGATAATCAAGGTGGAAAAGTCTTGGAAGGAATGAGGAAGCAAAGAGGAGTTCAATTAGGAAATGATGCAAAAGAAGAAGGAAGGGTGGCCAACCCACGCCTAGGCGTGACAAATCCACATCTAGGCGTGGGAAAGTCACGCCTAGGCATGGCCAGCATCTGACAGCATGACTGCGGGATTTAAGGATGCAAACCCAAGTGCAAGTTGTCTCAAGTAGTAAATTTCTCGGGAGTCCGAGGTCGATCCACAGGGAATTGATGAAGAAAAATTAATTGAGGTAAGAAGAGGATTTGTCACAACACCAAAAGTAATAAAACAAGTTCATAAATGAATTTAAGGGCTTGCTTGGGTTAGAAGATCCACTCTTGATAATAAATTAAAGGTAAGATTATTTCTCTTTTTAACTCAATTGAAATCCACACATAACGGAGGTTCCAATCAGAAAATATAACATTCAAAGTTCAATTATATATGTAATCATATTATGATTCCTTTAATTATCTACTAACATTTGTAAATGAGTTCAAGCATTCACTGTGCCAATCCTATTGTCTACAATAAATCAAGATCTCTATTAACAAAGAAGGTTTCTAAATTGATTGGAAACAAAATACAACACATATAATGTTCATTTAATAATATATCATTTAAGCACAAGAAATAAAATAATCTAACCTTATTTCATTACCAAGAACTTCACTCTTTCACCCAAGCAAGATGAAGATTTAGTTACTCATAGATAAGAAGAAAAAAAGAGAGAAGAAGAGAAAGATGAACATAACTTCAATTTAGAACAAGGAAAAATTACAACAAAGGAAAACAATAAACAAGCATAACCTTAACTTGTACAAACTAAGCCTAACACAAAGTGCTTAACACTCAGTTCATGGTACCTTTTATAGAGGAGTAGGGATACAAAATTACAAGGAGAATGATTAAGAGTAGGTGGATGAGTGGGTGGAGTGGTTGGATGATTGGATGAGTGGTTGGATTATTGATATTCTTTGTCTCCGAAATCATTCATTACTTAAGTCATTGATTCTATCATTTTCGAGCCAAGTGGTCTTCATGAAAGTTCTAGGAAATTGTTTAAGCTTTCCAATGGCTCCGGAATCACCTAAAAATTCGTCCTACAGCCCAAGATATGACCAAATTACTACAGACTATTCAGGCCCAGTTTTAGCACCTCTGTTTTGACTTTCAGACCCAATATCACCATCAAGGAGCCTGAATCAAGTTTTGTGTTCAACATGAAAGTTGTAGATATGGGTCTTAACTTTCAGATTGCAAATTTTCAGCCCATTTTATAAGCCCAAACTAGAATTATGCTCTGATTACTACACACTATTCGGGTTCCAGTCACAAAACTCGTGTTCTGTCTTCTAAGTCCAATTAGCTCTACTAGATGTCTGATTGAGACTTTGAGCTCTTCATCAAAGTTGTAGAGCTCTCTTTTATCTTTCCTACAAGGTAAAATTCATAATTATCAGACATTTAGAACTCAAGATATGACCGAAATACAGAAACAACGTAAAACCAAAATAGTGCTGAAAAAATTAATTAAGTCCAATTTGAGTCCAAACTTACAAAACATAACTAGACTTAATCAATTAAGTACATAGAGAGTGTAAATGACTAAAAATAAGAGTTTATTAATGTATAAAATATGTGATCATCACAGCACGTGAGTCTTAACCACGCCTAGGCGTGGAAAAAATCCTGGCATACGAGATTAACCCTTATTATTTGATTTTTGAAGAGAGGAAAGGCATCTTTAGTTTTGACCCAAGCACGAAACTCAGAGAGCAAGTGAGAGGAGGAGGAACTCATTGGGATTGGAGGTGATTCAAGGGAGAATCAAGATCAATGAGGAAGATCAAGCTTGGAATCTCTCCATTTTTGTTCATTCTTTCCATTTTCCCTCTTAATTTGTAACTTGATGGATCTTGTAATTTTATTTGTTTTCTCTTCTTTCATGATGTGTAACTAAACCCTAATCTAGGGGTTCTCTAGAATCTTGCTATGAATTTGATTATCTTGTAATTTGGTTGGGTATTCTTTTAATGAAATTGGTTTTGTTCTTCCATATCTATACTTAATGCTTATTATTGACTGGTCATCAATTGCATGATTTTACTATTTCAATAGAACTAGAAATAAAGTGTTGTGAATATGGATATGGTATGATTGATGTATGTTCAATTACATTCAATTGGTTTGGGTGTGTTGATTAACTAAGGGGATGGACACATACCCTTTGGTCATGCATGAAAAATGTTTGATAAATGGTCTCAATGAGTGATTCTTATGCTAACTTACATGGACACATAGTGAATTGGATAAGTTTCACATTGGTAATTGTCCTAGACATAGGCCTTTACCTATTGTTTGTTTTAGCTAGCAAAACTAACTCATTGTTAAGTGCTTGTGAATTGCAAGTTATTCATTGAAGTAGCAAGTGAATAAAGACCCCTAGGCCTTAATCATTCTCATCTTTCTCTTGTGGATTTGGTGTTTGATACATTCTTGTTTTATTTTTGTTAAATTGTTACTTAAATTGCAAACCTCTCTCACAATTTGATTGCTTAGATAAGGTTTTGTGAATATTAATTAAGTTTTAGCATTGTTCTAATTGTTAATCCCTTGGGACACGATACTCTAACTCTCATATATTACTTGTTGACCCGTGCACTTACGAATTTTCCTTAACAATTGCTTAAATTGTAAACTTGCAAAACAACCTTCATTATCCTTTACCAGTAGTGATTCTATTTCAGACAATCTTTTTTGTTTAATTCATTCTGACATTTGGGGTCCTTCCCATGTTCCTTCAGTTAATGGTTTTCATTATTCTGTCTTGTTTGTTGATGATTCTTCTCATTTTATATGGATATATTTTCTGAAAAATCGATCTAAGTTATCCCAAATTTACATTTCATTTACACATATGATTAAAACTCAGTTTTCTTGTACTATTAAAACTCTTCGCATAGACAATGCAATGGAATATCAAGATACTTCTTTGCTTCAATTTCTCAGTCAGCAAGGCATTGTTGTTCAACGCTCATGTCCTCAGACCTCTTAACAAAATGGTCGAGCTGAGCGAAAACATCAGCATATCCTTGATTCTGTTCGTGCACTTCTCCTCTCTGCCTTGTGTTTAGAAAAATTTGGGAGGGAAGCCGCTCTTAATGTTGTTTATACTATCAACCGACTTCCTACCTTGGTTCTTCAAAATTTGTCTCCTTTTGAAAAACTATTTAGTAAACCTCCTGATTATTCAATTCTTAAACCTTTTGGATGTGCTTGTTTTGTTCTCTTGCAACCTCACAAGCACACAAAATTAGAATTGCGTGCTCATCTATGTTACTTTCTTGGTTATGGCATTGAACACAAAGGATGTCATTGTTCGGATCCTATTTCCAATAGATTACGCATTTCTCGCCATGTTACCTTCTGGGAAAATACCATGTTCTTTTCTCTTTCCAAATTTCAACATTCTATAATCACTAACTCTTCTTTTTTCACTGATCCCTCCATTGAGTTATTTCTAAGTTCTAATATAGGTACTTCTAATGAACTCAATACTAGTCCTCCCCCACCTGCTTCTATTGAATATGTTCCGGTTGCTGATATTGTACCTACATCTGCTTCTCGTCATTCCACCCGGGTAAGAGAAACTCCTCATTATCTTACTGATTACCATTGTTATTCTGCTATTGCAACCCTCCATGAGCCCTCCTCTTACCGTGGCAAGTACTAACCCCATTTGGCAGCAAGCTATGTTTGAAGAAATTCAAGCTTTAGAGAAAACACATACATACTTGGGACTTAGTTGATCTCCCTCCAGATAAGATCCCTATTGGCTGCAAATGGATCTATAAAATCAAGACTCGTTTTGATAGAATTATTGAGCGTTACAAAGCTCGCTTAGTAGCCAAAGGGTATACTCAAGAGTATGGGATAGACTATGAAGAAACCTTAGCTCCGGTGGCTCGAGTAACATCTGTTCACAGTCTCTTAGCTATTGCTGTAGTTCGTAAATAGAAGCTCTTTCAGATGGATGTCAAAAACGCCTTTCTTCATGGTGATTTGACAGAGGAAGTCTATATGCATCCTCCTCTTGGTTATCATTCTCCTCATAAGGTTTGTAAGCTTCGTCGAGCCTTGTATGGTTTGAAACAAGCTCCCAAGGCCTGGTTTGCCAAATTTAGTTCTACTCTTACACAATTCGGCTTTCTTTCTAGTCCACATGATTCTACTTTATTTACTTAATGAACTGATAGTGCTATTGTACTTCTGTTGCTTTATGTTGATGATATGATAATAACTGGAGATAATAAGTCTGGAATTTTAGCATTATAAAGTTATCTCAGTCAATAGTTTGAAATGAAAGATCTTAGTTCTCTTAGATATTTTTTGGGTCTTGAAGTTTCCCAAGATTCAGAAGGGTTTTATCTCTCCTAAGCCAAGTATGCATCTGACTTACTCTCTCGAGCGGGTATCACAGATAATAAAATTGAATCAACCCCTTTGGAACTCAATTGCAAACTCACACCGCTTGATGGCACTCCTCTTGATGATGCCACCTTGTATCGGCAACTTGTTGGTAGTCTGATTTACCTCACTGTCACTCGCCCTGATATTGCATATGTTATTCATATAGTCAATCAATTTATGTCTGCTCCTCGATCATCACATTTTTCTGCAGTTCTCGGATTCTCCGTTATATTAAAGGAACTCTTTTCCATGGTTTACACTTCTCTGCTAATTCATCTTTGGTCCTATCTGGATACTCTGATGCTGATTGGACTGGTGATCCCACGGATTGTCGCTCAACAATAAGTTATTGTTTCTTCTTGGGAAGCTCTCTTATTTCTTGGCGTAGCAAAAAGCAAATTGTCGTTGCTCTGCTCTAGCACAGAATCTGAATATCATGCTCTTGCTAATGCTACCTGTGAATTACTTTGGTTACGCTGGTTATTAACTGATATGGGTGTTACAAATCCTTCTGCTACTATGCTTCACTGTGACAATAGAAGTGTCATACAGATTTCTCATAATGATGTTTTTCATGAGCGCACAAAACACATTAAAATTGATTGTCACTTTGTACACCATCATGTTGCTAATGGCACCATACTTTTGATTCCTGTCCCGTCTGTTGACCAAACTGTTGATATCTTCACCAAAACGCATCCTCCTGCTCGCTTCAAAGATCTCTTAAGCAAACTCGAGTTGGCATCCACTATACCAACTAGAGTTTGAGGGAAAGTGTTAGCGTAATAATAGGGATAGCTTGATTATAGGAGATTCTTTTATATTACTTTTGGCAGTCATATCAATTAGATCAATCTTATATATTTCTTAAATTAGCTAATGCTCTGTTATCTATAACCAGTTTGTATCCTCGTACAAAAGACAATATATGATATACTTTTACTCCAATCCCTAGGCCTACTTTCTGCTAATAACCCGCATATTACATTTCTATCTACTCAATCTATTAGAAGTGCAATTAGTTTGAGAAAACTTGAGGAACACTTGGCTAACTAAAGAAATGTATCACTTTTCTTGGATAGCTAACCAGCTGGTTAATCATCCAAAAATTCATCTAAACAAAAATCCACATAAAATCATTAATTTATATTTTATACTACGCCTATTCATATTGCTATTAGGGGTTTCTTCTTTACACTATATTACGCAAAACAACTATGGAATACCTAACCAGCAGCACTGAATCCCACAATAATAGAGTGGCCATACGTGAATTTCCTCACACAAGTCTCCACAAAAAAACACATGTAATTTAAAAAAAAAGAAGTATAAAAACACATGTTACGGAGGCATATTCTAGTTGTGTTACCTCGTGGTTTGAGCATGTCATAGCACCTGTATTGTTCTCATGAATCTCATGCTACTGCATGAATGTGTATATAAACACATGATACACATCTCTGTATTGGACATACACATAATAACATTTCCTCTCATTTTTAGTGTCTGAGAATTTTGTCCATCATGGTATCACATAGTCTGCCGCTGCCATAACCTTCAACCATTTCCGCAGGAATCTTCCCTTCATTATTCACCTTTCCTCAAGCTTTGCAAGTTGCTTCAATGGCCAGATGAAAACTGGCCCGAATTGTCATTCATGGACACATGCAATGAAGATGGCGCTGTTATCAAAGAATAAACTTCATTTCATGGTGGCTTAATAGCTGTCCCACCTGTTTTTTTTTTTTGGGACGGGCACCTGTTCTTGATACACTGTACACAGCTTGGGAGCGCTGCAACACTATAGTTCTCTCTTGGATAGCACGTTCTCTTTCGCTTTCAATTGCAGAGTGTATGAATGGAATGATTTTCAAACCTAAAATCAATTGATATTAAGTTGAGTGACCTAACAAGTATATAAATCGCACTCAAAAAATTGAAGCAGGCGATATGAGACTCTAACACTAACACTCTCCCTCCATAGATGTCTGACTAGATAAACCTAGCAAAATAGTCGATGGAGATAAACCTAGTAAAATAGGCGACGGAGATGGGCTTAGCGGAATAAGTGAAAGAGATGAGATTTTAATTCTGATACAATGTGAGATTCTAACTTAAAATCAATTGATATCAAGTGGAGTAGCCCAACAAGTATATAAACCGCACCCAAAAGATTATGGCTGGTGATGAGACTTTACATTCTCAAACACTGATATGCCTGGACCAGGAGTTCCACTTAGGAAACAAGGCAACAAGGAAATTGCATGCATGCCGGTAAAACTGAAATTGCCATTGGAAGAGGCCCAGTTATAAGCACTGTAGGTTTAAAAGGTTATCTTAAAACATAATTTCCAAAAATGGGATGTAACACTGAACATTGCTCATGTTTAACTATATGCAAATGCAAGCTAGTGTGGATGATTGAAGCAAAGAAACTACTTTATTTCTCATCTCTCCCAAAATTTTAACATAAATGGACACTTCAGCTTTGCCTACTTTTTCTGAACAAAAACATAAATTTTAAAGTCAGCGAGTATATGGGAGATTCCAGTCAACTTGCTGCTTGCAGCTGATGAACCTAAATGACTGTCTCAGACTGAGAATATGTTTGATGGGGACTGTGGGGATCCCGTCTCATTATGTAAAAAGCTTCTGCTGCAATATGACTGAGATGTACTTGAAGATGAAGCCAGATATCTTCCGTCCCCACAGTGAAAGATGCTTCATTTCTTTGAATTTTTCCCTCGTTTCTTCTGCTTCTCTGCTTATTTCCCTGATATTCTTCGTCTTCAACAGCTTGTAAAAACCCACTGTGTATTGGTTCTGAAGTCTCATACAGAAGCCTAAGTACCTGTTTTATTGAAGGCCTTGCCCGCCTTTCTCTCTGGGTGCACCATCCTACTATAAAGACTACTGTTTGGAGCTGATCCAAGTCAAAAGACTCTCTGACATAGGGATCCACTGGGTCCAATAATCTCGTATCTGATTCCATGTATGGTTGGGCCCATTCTACCAATTTCTTATTATCTTGAATCACTCGTCTTCCGGTCACAATTTCCAATACTAGCGCCCCGAAACTGTATATATCGCTTTTCTCAGTCAGCTCTTGAGTAACAACATATTCAGGATTCATATAACCTGGAATGCATTTAACTCCCACAATTCAGCAATATCAATGATGAACAGATATAGAACCATCTTTTGAAGCATGTACAAGGCCAAAGATCAGCTAACTATTAAATAAAGTGAAGAAGAAGAAAATAATTTTATACCCTGAGTTCCCCCGGATATATGTGTTTACAGGTTCAAAGCATATCGAACCATCTTTTGAAGCATGTGCAAGGCCAAAATATGCTATCTGTTAAATAACATAATGCAGAAAAAAGGTATTAGTAAACAGCATTTAATGGGACATTTTAGAATTGCATTATCCACATAAAACATCATATCAAATTTGCACCGTTTTGAACCGTATTTGATTATAAAAAAGACATGGAATAGTCAACAAGTGAAATGGTTATGGTGGCATGCAACCTGAGAATTATCCAACCTTAGCAGCAAAGTTCTCATCCAATAAAATGTTGCTAGACTTTATGTCTCTGCGGCACAGAGCAGGATCACAATAGAAATGAAGGTGCTCCTGCAAGTAAGAAAAAAATGAGATTAAGAAATAAAACCCACTTGATACAAAAATAATATACAAATCAATCATACTTGAGAAATTACCAGTGCATTAGCCACATCAATGGCAATTTGGATTCTAGTTCTCCAACTTAGAGGTGTTTTACCAGGGGCTGTACCAATAAAATAGATCACATAAGATTATGGGGTTAATAGAGGAAACAAGAGAAGACATTGATCTGTATTCCTCATTATTTTAATTCTATGATTTTGTTGCATAGTATGGACTATTGTCATGTTTAGTATTGCAGAAGCTGATATTACTTAACAAAGATCCTAAAAGGAAACAAGATCCAAATGAACAGGCATCCACGTACATGAGTGAGGGAGATAGAGGTTCCATTTGTGTCCCAACCAAATAATATCCTAAAAATACTATTGAAAACAGTGTATAGATGTTGGAGAGTCATACAATGAAGATGATCTTTCAAGCTTAGGTTTTCCATGTACTCATACATCAGAAACCTGCCGTGCGATATGAAGAAGGGTTTAATTTGCTAGTATATGATGTCAACGAATGAATGTCAGCACACAGAAATAGATACCTCTCATGTTTTTTAACACAAAAACCTCTTAAAGAAACAAGATGACGATGGTGCGGCCGAGCAAGAAGCTCTATTTCTCTGAAAAACTCATCCTCCCCCTGCTCTGACACTTTGTTCATCCGCTTTACTGCTGCCACCAGACCATCACTAAAATGAGCTTTAAACACAGTTCCAAATCCTCTTTGCCCAATGATGGTGCTAAAATTCTCTGTTGCCTTTTTTATCTCCATGTAGTTGAATTTCTGAAACATAGATGAAGGACCTACATAAAACCCCCTAAAAAGGAAGCAAAGGCAGGACAAAAAGAATAAGGAGCAGTTTTCCATGTTACTGCAAAGAAAGAAAATAAACAGAACAAAAGCTCAAACCCAGAACCATACCTTCCTGAAATTTCCATGTTGCACAAGGAGGTAAGGCTTTTGAAGAGGTTTTACCTAAATTATCAGGCCTCTCTAGCTCTCTGCTTTTCTGACGAATTAGAACTATCAATACTACTAGCATCATAACAACAACAGCTGTCACGGCAATACCAATACCTGGAACTAATGTCAAGTGCTATGAACGGTGGTTTCCCTTGAGGGGTACACCTAACAATAATTGACTTGGACTATCAGCAGCCAGAGGACTTGGAGAAGCCTCAGGAGTTGGCAAAGATGGGGATGCCTCTGAAGCTAGCATCGTAGTTGCAATAACACAATTAGTTATTCGATAGAAAACAATGCATAAACTTCAATGTACATGGCTATAAAAATATTTGATAGGGCAAAAATAAAACAAAAAACAGCAGTCATTTGGCACACATTTTGGATAGAACAAGTATTTATCCATTTTTTCCAAGCATAATTCAGTTTTGAAATGAACCTTGAATGCTGTTTTCTATTCATTCCCCTTGATTTACCCCAATGGCAAGACATTATGTGCAACTTTTGCTTATTTTACTGAGAGGTTATTGTGAGGAGGACTATCTATATAGCAACTAAAGTAGAGGTCAGACCAACCTTATTGGCTTCACATCCTACTTCTGTAAGACAATAGTAAATAATAAGTCTCATGCATATACTTATGTATGTATTAGCAATTTAGCATTAACACACATACAAAGTTATGCACACAGAGAGAGCAAAAGAGAGAGAGAGAGAGAGAGAGAGAGCAGCACAACAATTGTCTTGTTAAAACTATTCTTACCAAGAGGCCCGAGAAGTCCTTGAACCCCAAAGAAACAACTCGCAATGTCAGTGGTCGATATCTCATCAACTCGGCTTGCCAGGGCAGCAAAAGTGGCATCACGACATGTACTCAGTGTTATATTATCTTCAATTCCTATTAGATGGTGTAGATAACCAATGCCAGCATTTAAACACTTCTTGCATTTACTTTCCTCTCCAAGTGGCACTTTGCAATTTTTTGTGACATCCACAAATCTTGGAGACTGCAGCATCTGCATGACAGTAATTCGACCCTTACATTCATAATTAATGGGAATTTTCGTCCCAAAACCACAGAAAACTGCTGCATTCTGTGGAACTCCATAAAGTTGCAAGGTCTGAGATAGTTTGGAGGCAGATGTCAGAGGCGTTTGAAGTGACCCCTAGGTTGCTTGTTGCATTTGCAAAACGAGCAACAGAAATTGCAATGTTAGCATTAATGTAGCGGCAACATTTTCCTCTATCACCTTGGTTAGAGCATATAGAGGATGCCAGTGTAAAGCTTGAACCAGTAAAATCCAAAGGGCAATCTGCAAAAGCAGGAGCAGCAATATTAGATCACTAAGTCTAATTATCACTTGCAATGCCAACCATTTACTACCAGTAAATTTAAAAGATTGACCAATAATGTTAACTCCCATCAACTTAAAATGCTGCTACTATTCTCAAGATATGAAGACATACTGTTTCAGTGACAGTATTCAGAACGGAGGAGAAAAAGCTATAAAGGGTAGCTTGGTGCTATAAAGCTCCCGCTATGCACGGGGTCCAGAGAAGGGTCGAACCTATTATGTGGGTTTATGACCTCCAGGTCACATGGCGACAACTCGTTGCACCAAGGCTCCCCTTTGTTTCATGTCATTCTTGCTGTTTTCGTTTTTTGAACACATCCTTTTTTTTTTTTTTACTTTGTCAGTTTCCGGTCAAAGATGTGCAACATGAAAGTTTTTGGCCCCCCTACCCAAGTCATAATCCCCCTTTAATACATCTTGAATATGGAAAAAGATTGTGAAAGAGCATCTATCTTGAATATGGAAAAAGATTGTGAAAGAGCATCTAGCTTAATGAAATGACTTGGTTATGGTTACTCAATATTTCCATATTCAAGAGCATCTAGCTTAATGAAATAACTTGGTTGGGGAAAAGGTATTCAGTGAAAGCTCTAAACAGGGGCAGAACCAGTAAATTTCAAGTGGGGGAGCTAAATATACACTTACTCGCAAAAATATTCTAAAATCTTTAAGGGGGAGGGGGGCAAATTTTACCTATTTGAGGAGGCTTACTTAAACAATTACACATAATAATTAAAGAATTTTGTTTGGGGTTCAACCGCCCCCTCCCTCCTAATGTAGGTCCGCCCTGGCTCTAAACCTGATGTTCATAGGCATACATCATATTAGGGAAAAGCACATCTTTTTTAGTACAAGGGGAAATGAATGAGGAGAACGTAGCACATACGATTGAAAATAAACATGAACTCCACGAGTTTATAGGTTTCTCTACATCAGAGCATTGTTATAATAAAGATGCAACAAGTGCTTGAATTTACATATCATCCTTAAGAATGAATTAAGAGAGTAGGACATGTGCCAAGGAAGCACTTAAGCTGTTAGTTGAAGGCCTAGGAATGGTTTATATCTTGTGCTGATATTATAATCTAATTAGAATAATGGGAAGCGCCAAGGATCAAACTCTCGACTTTGGTCAAAGAGGTTCTAATACCATATGAGGATCATCTCTGTTAAATATTAAGCGAACGCATATAAATGATTTTATATCTCTAACAAGATGCTTTTTCTTCAGAACACTCCCATTCGATATACACTGTATACCAGTACAAAGTACCACAGAGAATGTAAGATTTGCAGGATCAAATGTTGCTACTCTTCAGATGCTAACCCAGGATCCACAATGAGCAGCCTAGAGTAAGTTAATAACTTTTTTTTTTTTTTGTGAGGGCATAAATCTGGAGTGCATCGCAGTTTCTAGTGGCAAAAGTTTTTGTTATGGTTACAATCCTGTAAAATATTTATTCTTGCGTTCAAGCAACTTTCTTTTGGAAACCAAAAGACAGAAAGGCCAAGAAAGACTCCACGTTCAGACTATTATCAAGACATAAATACGAAAGGGTAAGCAATCATAATTGCCACAAAAGCGTAATGTGACAAAAAAAAAAGCAGATAGAACAAGTTTCATATTCATATATAGCCAGTGTCATTCATTCTTAACTAGAGATGGGTCACAGAGAGGAGGCACAAAATTGGATTTTGTCAAGGAAGCAGCAAATCAATGCACTACTTTCTCTACTCACTCACAGAAAAGGTACAAGGCTAGAGGATAAAGAAGCAGAGCTAATAAAGGAAAGAACTTATCGATGAGCTAACCAGCCATTATTACAGGAAGCTGCATTCCAAGAAATGCCAATAATCCAAACAAGGAGGCAAGCCTACAAATCATGGTCGAATTGGAGGAGAAAAAAGTTGAGCACAGTAACGAAGGAAAGTACAAGAAGAGTGTAGTGTATCATCTCAAACCCATTTTGGCAACACCATTAACTAGCATGTGATTATGTGATTGTACAAACAACAACTACAACTACAACTACAACTAAAAGGAAGAGGGTTGAGACTTCAGAGTTGAGAGTCATTGTTATTAATTGTTACGTGCATACAAGCAGTTAAATTATTATTTAATATTTATATATATTAAATAATAATTTAAGTATTTATGATAAATTATGTCTATTTAAAATTATTTTGATTAAAAAATTCTTTAAGTGAGTATAATTTATTATATTATCACTTAAATATTTAAATTATTATTTAATATGCATAAAAATATTATTAATAATTAATATATAAAATTATTTATTAACAATTAATATATAAAATTATTTATTCATACTATTAATTATTAATAATATTTTTAAATATATTAAATAATAATTTAATTACTTAAATAATTAGGTGATAGAAAATATATATTTAACAATTTTTCAGTGATCAGGGAGGGTTTGGTTTTTTTTTACTCTGAAGGACCAATCACTCCGGTCCAGTTTGTCTTGGACAAAACTAACTATTTTCCAAATAAATGCGCACACTCTGAAGGACATTTATATTGATGCTTTTGTGGGGTTCACCTCCACTGCCTTCTCTTAATTTTGCCTTGCGATGCCCACTCCCTCCCAAAATATTCATGCCATTATTGTTCAAAACTAATACAGCTGCACTAGGACGGGAGTTTAAATTTAAAAGAAATAATTATTGTGAAGTGAAAGTATAATTTTTGTATTCTTGTAATTGAATAAGAATTAATTTTATAAATCATTTAAATAAGTCAATTTTGTGAAAAATAACTCGCGGTTAAAAAAAATTACTGCTACACTAAAAAAAGTAATGATTAAGAAAATCTTAAACTATTATTTATAAGGTATATACTAATAAATTTCTTGTAATTTAATAATTTATGTAAGATGCTATTAATATTTTTTCACGAATTTATATGAAGTCTAATAAATCTGAACAATAAATATACTTTTTCATTTCAGATTAAAAAAAAATGTATACTTTTTCATTCTCTGCTTCAAATAGCACGTAGGAGAGTTACAGAGAGGACACACACTTCCTGTCACTCTACCTATCAAAGTAAATATTTCTTCGAGAGCCGTTATCTTAATAGATTTGTTTTGTTTTTCTTAATTTGGGGACTATGTCAGTTTGTGAGACTCCTTTTTCGTGTGAAATTGAAGGTTTATTTATCTTCCGTTATATGTTTAACAAAAATATTTTAATTATTATTTATTTTTGTATTTTTTTTATTCATTTAAGAGAATTTAAAATTTAAAATTTGAAACTAAAACTGTTTACATGATACAAAATTTATAGATGTCGCGATACTGTAGATGCGACACAAGATTTCTAGTTAATACATTAAGAATAAGTAGTTAATCATTATAGATTTATAATAAATTTATTAATTGGTAAATCCAAATTAACCGGTTAATACATTAGAAATAAGTGGTTAATCTATATTAATTTCTGGTGAATTCAAGTAAGAATTTTCAATAATAAATAACTAGTTAATACATTAAGAATAAGTGGTTAATCCTTATAGGTTTCTGGTGAATCCAAATTAACCGGTTAATACATTAGAAATAAGTGGTTAATTTATATCAATTTCTGGTGAATCTAAATTAACCGGTTAATACATTAGAAATAAGTGGTTAATTTATACCAATTTCTGGTAAATCCAAGTAAGAATTCTCAATAATGAATAACTGGTTAATACATTACATAAAAGTGGTTAATCACTATAAGTTTCTAGTGAATCTCATTAATTGGTGAATCCAAATTAACTGGTTAATACATTAGAAATAAGTGATTAATCTATATCAGTTTCTGATGAATCTAAGAAAGAGTTCTCAATAATGAATAACTGGTTAATATAGTAAGAAAAAGTGATTAATATCTACAAGTTTCTAGTTAAGAAGAAAGGGAGATGAGAAGTGAGAAATGAAAATATTGGCATACGAAAAAGTCAATAAGCATGCGTATGGAAACATACGGTGGATGAAAGTTAGAGTATTTAGTTGGACGAGAAACGTTTTCCTTTATTTATTTCGCCTTCTTACTTCTTTTGTTGTGACATATACTTCTTTTGTCAATGCTAAAGACACACACATTTGTTTCCGTTTTGCACATTATTAGACTTGAAGAGATTTTACTTAATCGTTATTAGATCATAATCATGTAACTTAAATGCCAACTGTTAGTTAATTATTGTAACTAAAAATAGAGGGAAAGTTTGTTAGTGTTAGTTAGTTAGTTGTATCATTATAGCTTCTATAAATACTTGTAAACACTAGTTATTCAATGAGAATTCAGTTTCCATTTTTCATTCACTATAATATGGTATCAGATTTTAGTTACTTTCGCAACTACTTTTTAGTTTTCTACTTTCAACCTTCAAGTCGTTCTCTCTGTTAATCTTGTTTTCTCTTCTACCTCTCCCTTCTTGATCTCTGTTAATCTTGTTTCTTCTACCATGGCTGATTCTTCATCAAGTGATACCTCCAATCAAGGACCAAGTCTCCCAGCCACATTGCCCGTGGATCAATCACAAAATCCATCAAATCCGTTCTATCTTCATTCAGGTGAGAATCCTGGTGCTATCTTGGTTTCACCTGCCATGAATGGTACCAATTATTATTCATGGAGTAGATATATGAAAAGAACAGTTTTGTTTAAGAATAAATTAAAATTCATCAATGGTTCTTTACTTCCTCCTTCCACTTCTGATCCTCTTCATGATGCATGGGAAAGATGTAATGTAATAGTTATCTCATGGATAACAAGAACCCTAGCTCTTGAAATTGCATAAAGAACGAATTGCATTGAAAATGCTAAGGAGTTATGGGATGATTTGAAAGATAGATTATCAAAAGGAGATCATTTTCGAATGTATGATGTTTTGCAAGAAATTCATTCCATGAGGCAAGGTGATAGGAGTGTTTCTTCCTTCTTTACTGATATGAAGACTCTATGGGAAGAACTTGAGGCTTTGTGACCATTGCCATCTTTTATCTGTGCTACACCTTGCACTTGTGTCTTCACTAATAGTGTCAAGCAGCACAAAAATTTTGATCATGTGATTTGTTTCTTGAAAGGATTAAATGATTAATTCAATATTGTCAAGACACAAGTCTTGATGATGGAACCTCTTCCACAAATCAACAAGGTTTTTTCAATGATACTTCAACAAGAAAGACAAATCTGTGGGAGTATATTGAGAGAACCAAAGACATTGGTCAATGCTGCTGAGACCATTACTTCCAATAACTGGAAACCTTCTCCAGGCAGAGGTTTCACTCCCCAAGGCCGAGGTAGAGGTAGGAGTCAAGGCAGGGGTCCCAATAACAGTGCTACTAAGGTCTGTACTTACTGCGGCAGATTTAGACACACTGTAGAAACCTATTATTTCAAGCATGGTTTTCCTCCTGGTTATCAGCCCAGATATAATGGGGTTACAGTGAATCACATTGATACTAATGAATCAGCCATCACACCTTCGAATGATTCTTGACCAGTAACTGTTTAGCAAGGTCTAAGTCTCAGTTTGAGTCCTGAGCAGTACCAGCAACTGATGCATTTGCTTCACTCTCAATCAAAGGTTGAATTGCAAACGCCCACTCTTAATCAAGTGAGTACTTCATTGGTTGATGAGTCTTCCATTCATCACACACTATCCCAAGGTATTTCTTATCCTCTTTCTCAACCTTGGATATTAGATACAGGGGCCACTAATCATGTTTGCCCTTCTTTTTCTTCCTTCACTTCCTTTACTCGTTTTAAACCTGTTAGTGTTCGATTGCCGAATGGTGTTGTCACCACAGCTATTCATTCAGGCACCATATAGTTTTCTGATGACTTCTTCTTGACCAATGTATTACATATACCTGATTTCAAATTCAACTTGATTTCAGTTCATAAACTTACAGCTTCTTTGCATTGTAAAATGACTTTTGCTTCTAATTCTTGTGTCATTCAGGATGTTCATACATTGAGGATGATTGGGCATACTGAAGTGAGAAGTGGATTGTACTTCCTGACTTAGCCTTCTACACCTGTCACTACTTTGGTTTCCATTTCACATGTAAACTCAGTCAGTCTGTATGCTTCTCCATCATTTGATATGTGGCATTTTCGTTTAGGACATCCCTCCTAAGCTTTACTCAAATGAATAGCTAAAGTTTTTCCTTATGTGCAAATAAAACAATTATCTGCTTGTGATTACTGTCACATGGCCAAGCAATAGAAATTGCCTTTTTCTTCTAATACTAGTCATACTTTGCATCCTTTTGACATGGTGCACATGGATATATGGGGGCCTCTGGCCACTCCATCTATTCATGGTCATCATTACTTTCTAACTGTTGTAGATGACTTCACTAGGCACACTTGGTTGTTCTTAATGAAAACTAAAGGTGAGGCCCGATCCCTCATTCAAAATTCCATCTCCCTTGTTCAGACTCAATTTCATACTATGATTAAAGTTCTTAGAACTGATAATGGGTCTAAATTCAATATGGTTACATATTATGCTAGTCTAGGCATTATCCACCAAACCTCTTGTGTAGAAACCCCACAACAAAACTCAGTTGTTGAGAGAAAACACAAGCATATACTCAATGTTGCTAGGTCTCTTTTGTTTCATTCTTCTTTACCCAAGATCTTTTGGTCTTATGCTGTCTCTCATGCTGTGCGTCTTATCAATCGATTGCCTTCTCTTGTACTTCACAACCAGAGTCCCTTGGAGATGTTATACAGTACTTCACCTTCTCTGCTTGATCTCAAAATTTTTAGGTGTCTATGCTATGCTTCTACACTTACTCAGCACATGACCAAACTGGATCCTCGAGCCAGGAAATGCATATTTTTAGGTTTCAAGCTAGGCACTAAAGGATACATTCTTTATGATGTCCATTCCAGAGAATTATTTCTCTCTCGCAATGTCATCTTTTATGAACACATATTTCCATCTTGCAAGGCTAATATTTCATCCAACTCATCTTTGAACAATTCTTCTTTTGATCATCCAGATCCATTTTTATTCTCAAAAATTCCTCTATCTCAGTCACCGTATTCTGCTCCATCACATAATGCATCACCAGCAGTATCTGTTCTAGTTTTCCCAACTTCACATACACATACTTCACCTACAGTTTCTCCCATTCCTCCACGAAGGTCCAACAAAGTTAGGCAAGCTCCTACATATCTTCAAGATTTTCACTGTCACTCTCTCATTTCAGCATCTCCCAATCCATCTTCAGGTATACTTTATCTGTTATCCAAGTGGCTTCAATACTCAAGAAAGTGGGTGAATTGAGTAATTAAAAACTTTTTCGCAAACCCTTTTTAATACAAATTTCTTGAAGCAATATAATGAATATATATAAGGAGATAAAATGCCTTAAGAACAGTAAATAAATAATTAAGCAGTAATAAATAAATTGTTGAAAATAAAGAGATAAAGGAGAGAAGAACAGACACAATATTTATCCTGGTTCGACCACCAACCACTTGTGGCCTACGTCCAGTCCCTAAAACACAGTTCGAGATTTTTCACTATTCAATACAAGCTTAAAACAGGTGCTTGCAACCTTTACACAACATGGATACCTCACCCCCTTTGAAGGATACCTTACCTTCTTTACAACAAGGGATACCTCACCCTTTTACTGAGGGATACCTCACCCTCACAAATTCACTAAGGGATACCTCACCCTTTTACAAAAGCAGAAAATAAATGAAGAGATACTCTCACTTAGAGCAAATATTACAAGTTGAAGCGCTAAGAAGTTCTCTAAAGGATATCTCAAGATTTTGGCGAAAAGACCACAGAAAATATGAGAAAAATGAAAATCACGTTTTGGCACAAGCAAATAATAATTCAGATCATTGGACAACCTTTAGAAGAGACCCAAGGTCTCTATTTATAGAGCAATTGAGAAAAACAACCGTTGGAACAATTAAAACACCATTAAATGCAAATATGGCTGTTTCTTTCCAATTCAGAAAGCTTCGTAAAATCCATTTCTGAAAAACGTTATTCAAATGCCTTATGAGGTATTCGAATAACTCATTTTGAAAAGCTTCGTGAAAACCAATTCTGAATAAGGTTATTCGAATACCACTGATTTAAAATGACTTGGAGAAATAGTTCAGATAAAGGTTATTCGAATATCAAGTGTGGTTATTCGAATACCACTTTGAAAAACAAAAAACGTATGAATATTGAAACATGGTTATTCGAATACCATAGGGTGTATTTGAATATCCCTGAGATAAAAACAGTTTTAACACATTCGAATGAGTAAAAGATGATTTTTTTTGTATTTTGGAAACTTATTTTGAAAAGCATTTCTTTGCAACCTAAACCAATGAGATATCCAAAAGGCTCCTTACAAAGATCCTAAGTCCTAAACTATTCTTTGAAGATCTTGGACTTAGTCTTCTCATCATATTCATGTTTGTTATCATCAAAACAACTATCAATGTTAGCTAGCCAATGTTCGTGATTTAGTCTTGTTAGTGAAATTCATTGAATCCTGAAGTATGGTCTATTTTTTTATTTTTTGTTTTTTTGACTTCGAAGTATGGTTTGGTTTGAAGTTAACCCTTGAATCATACTAATATACCCTCACCAAAATAACTAATCTGGATAGTGGTGATTGGTGAACATCTGTTAACTGTTATATCTTGTTTATGGATTTTCAAACCCACATACCCCCGTTCAACGACAGATATAGTCCATCAGCCAGAGCCCATCAAGATAGGGACCAAATTACCGTCATTGAGGATTTTTTTTTTCAAACTTAACATTCTTCATAGGATTATCTCCAGCTTTTCTTGTCTTCCAAGTTCCAACTCAAAATCTAAAACGCTTTCATTTGTGAACCTTTTTGACAAGATGAATTTGTGTTATCAAAGTGGGAAAAGATGAAAAACATCTTTGAATATATAAATGTATTTTCTATATGGAAACTAAAATTTCTTTTGGGAAGAGTAAATTATAAAATTTAGTACTCCTATCTCTAAACAAATACCATTAAAAACAAATATATTTTTTTTCATACACAACAAATAGTGAGTATTTTTATAGTATAAAGCATAGTTGTATGATTCACACTGACTAAGCATGTCAAATAGAGAAACTTGTGAATCGGTCTCTGAACCAGTTCGATTCTTATGTATTACGAGTTATCATAGTGAATTAATGAAATTCAGATGACCCGCTCAAATTGAGTTAACTTGGGTTTTTAGATATATAAATTTTTAAAATAACTAATTGTATGATTTAAACTTAATACATGAAAGACTTTTGTGATTAAGTATATTATGTCATTAAATCATGTATTTTTATTTAATTACGTTCTTAATTTTTTAATTTATTTTATTTTCTAATCAATCTAACTTTCAAATATGATGTTAGAGTATTATTATTATTAATTTATTTACATCATATAATGTTTTTTCATATAAAATAATTTTCATATCGTATGTTTTATTATATTATTTTTCATATAATATATTTTATATAATTTTTTTTTCATATAGTATTTTTTAACATTTTCTTAGTCTAGATTTTTGATTTGACAACTTAAATCGCTGGTAGACTTTTAACTCGATGACTTGACTTTTGATAAAAAAAATAAAAAAAAACTATGGTATATATAACTATGGTATAAAGAGAGCCAAGAATAATTACTGTAAACTTTTTTTATTCAATGATAATATTTGCGCTCAAATTCCGTTACAATATTCTTACACCACTTATTTCTTGAATAATGAAACAAGAAAAGTGTAAAAAATGGTGTAATAATGTAATGTGCAAATAACATATTCCTTTTTTATTTCACTTTTTGTTTTGCCTCTTAATAAAAGGAAAAGCATGATTTCAGTACTCCTAGTCATATATATGACATGCCATATAGTAACTTAACAACGTCTTTTTTTTTTTCTTTACTTTTTTTTTTTGGTACAGTGGAGAAGCGAAAAACCAAAACTAGGAACGAATGAAAACAGAACCTAAGCTATCAACCTGAAGCAAAATCCCCAAGCCATGAGGAGGGGAACTCCAAAACACTAACTTATCATCAGCATGGGCACCTAACTTAGGAAAGAAGTCTGCGCAAGAGTTGGCTTCACGGAGAGAGTGACTGACTAATGTGAACCTGTCAAGTCTTTTCCTGCAAGCCATGAATATCAGAAATAACTGCAACGTATGCATGGAATTTGGGAATGTTGGACCCTGTAACAAGCCTAAAAGCCTCCAAAGAATCTGTTTCACACCAAATAGACCGAGCACCCATGTTCCAATCATGCATGAGCCCATGTTTGATAGCTAAGAGCTCAGCTAGAAGGATGTCTGCGTCTCCAATGAAACCAGAGAACCCAGAGATCCACTCACCCACTTCATTTCTCAGCAAGCCATCAAAACTAGCACGACGAGGAGAACCAAAGCAACTAACATCAACGTTAATTTTGATAGTGCCCATCATCGGTTTTAGGCACTTGACCTCCCTAGTAGCACGTCTGTTATGAGTCCCCGTAGGCATGGACCTTTGGATATCAGCATAATCAAGATAAATCCTGCGTATGACAAGATCCAAACTCCATTTATCGTCATTAAAGAGATCATTGTTACGTCATCTCCAAATCCAACAAAGAGCTACCATGAAGAGGATACTGTTACGCTGATGAGCATATGAAACCAGGCAAGGAATAACATCCAACCGAAAGAACTGCTGGTCAACACCAAAACCTAGCTTAACCCAAACCTGCTTGGCAATTGGCAAACTTACAATTCTTAAGGCAGTGGCTAAGGTCCTCATCCCCAAGAGAGCATATATGACAAAGTGTTGAAGTAGCTAAACCCCTATGCTGCCTAGAAGAGTTCGTAGGTAAAGCTTCATGAATGGCAAGCCAAATAAACGATCTTACTTTCTCTGGAACATGAAGTTTCCACACCTAAGTCCTAAACCCATTCAGAAACCAGTTACGACTATTGCTCAAAAGCCAAGAATAGCTCGCAGCTGCTGAATACTTGCCAGTGCATCAACTAGTGCTCCATATCCATATATCCTCAGCCTGGCTATTTGAGGGAATAGGAATCAAAGCTAAGAAAGTTTTCAAATGATTAGGAATAACAGTGGCCAAACCTGCAAAATTCCATTCCCCATCAACCCAAACATCCCTAACTTTATTTGTTCTTAGGGCTACCATCTTTGATTCTTACAACTATTTTGAGCTTTCACAAAGCATTCCTGTATTGTTATTATTCTAAGCTGCAGAACCCATTGACCCCAGGAAATTTAAGAGAATGGTGTAAGAGGATTAATGTTGGATATGTATGACTTAAAAAATGACGTTTGGTCTTTACACAGATTTTGACATATAAAATCTGATTAGCAAACTCATAAGAGATCATCACCATTTTCATTGAGGATCACATCTCCAAATGGCATGAACAAAGGTGTTTGATGCATCTGGGTTGAGGGAATTTTGGTTTCCAGTATCTAAAATGCGCAGCAATGGTGGAAATTGGCCAACAGTTAAATATATGATAAGCAAGAATCTTAAGCTGCTTGTGTTCACTTCAAAACGCAGCTAGGGAAGCTTCTGAAGGAATTGCCTATGAGTGGAGTTATATGGCAGAAAACCAATGTGATTTACATTATTCCTTTAAGATCATATTATATTATTATCATCTATAATAGAGCCAATTTTGATGAATTCTGCCTACTCACAGTTGAGATAATGACTTTACACAAGAAACATGGAAATGTCAACTCTAGACAAGGAATGTGATGGGAAGTTTCCTTTCCCATACTGAAATGACTTTCCTTCCCCTCTTTATCACATGGTATGTAATTTCTCTTTATATAAATAGGGCATGTAACTTTATGATAAGAATCTTTCTTCATATTTTATTTACAAAATTTTTAACTTATTTAAGTATTAAAGTGTCTTTATATGTATTTAACTCTCTTATTTTCAGGAATTAATTTAGGTGTAGAAGAGTGAGACAAATGTCTTTACTTTATTTTAAAATTTTTCTTTGAATTTATATAGATATATTTTTTTTATTTTTTAAATATGTAATTTTTGTCTCTATAAATATATAAATTAATAAATTCATAATAATAAAAAATAAAATCATATAATATTATTAAATAATTACTTGATTACATACATAAAAGAAAATGTTTAATAATATTAATAATAAAAAAATCATTTAACATTTTTAAAATATAAAAACGCAACTTTTCCTCCGTTATCTAAAATTTCTCGATCTGTAATTGCTTGTTCAAATACTTAAGGGAGCTATTGAAGTAAACCTCAACACCTCCAAAATACTATCATTCACTTAAAGTTCAGGACAAAACAATTTCTTAAGTTGCAAATGGAAATGATGGGATGAGGGAAGGTTCTTGTCCAAATCGAGAAGAGTCATCTCCAGTGAACATAACCACGAAGCCACCAGTCCTAATGAACTACTTTCGAGTTTCGAGATGCCCCAACTTCTAATGGAGCTTGCAGGGATAACCCATCTCCATTGATTGGCATGGTGGGTAACCGATGGCCTAACTAACTTCATTGCTGTTGACTTTTACAAGGTAAAATTTTAGCACCATTTGTAAGCCAATACCAAGCATCAGCTACAAATTGATAGATTTGGTTCAATGGGGATATTATGTATTATGTTGATGGAAAATTCAGAGAAGCGAAGGTGGGGGAGCCCCTGAAGCATTGGATGTCGTAAATCATCATTAGCATGGTGCACCAGGAAACATTCATTGAATTGTGTTTTATTAAACAATGAAAGAACCTAGTACTCCTGTCCCGTCACCTTTGTATCTTACAAATCTATAGATTTGAGCACACGGAGGAGTTGATTACTATAAAAGACCGTGTGCTGTGAAGTCCCATTATTATTATTTATTACTAGTGGCCTGTCAATCCCCATTTTTATTCTTTGTTCATGTAATAATATATACTTAATATTAAGTTATAATAATAAATACATTTACTTTTATATCAATTATCAAAGGAAAATGCTATTTGTTACGACACCTAATTGGTGAAACAATTTAGGAATAGAAACAAATTTTGTGCGTTTTGTCATTTTGTTCAAAAATTATTTTTTTTTAAAAAAAATTATAACAATTATTTTTTTAACTCAACCTGATTCATTAAATATCTTTTCGTGATGTATTCATGAAATTCACTTCGTGTAATATAACAGTGTTGATTATCAAATAATCCACCAAATGAAAAAAGAAAATTTAAAGTGCTGGAATATACATTGTGTGCTCAACATTGCTATATTACACGAACTGAGTTTCGTGAATACATCATGAAGAGATGTTTAACCAATCAAGTTGGGTTAAAAAAATAATTGTTATAATTTTTTTAAAAAAAAGGAAAATAATTTTTGAACAAAATGACAAAATGCCAAAAATTTGTTTCTATTCATAAATCGTTTCACGAATTGGGTGTCATGACAAATAACATTTTCCTTTTGTGCTGGACTGAATGAAACGGTTACAAAAGTGACGAAGGTGGGATCTCTTTATAGATGTGTTTGAAACGGTTTGTGAAAGAGGTGGGTTTGAAACGGCTTGTAAAAGAGATGGAACATGGGTTTTTTGTTTTAAACTGATAGATGGAACACGTAAGCTTAGATTTTGTTTATATATAAGAAAAATGGATGGATGCAGATTTCTAGACCTCCTTCAAGGCTTGAACTCAAGTATAGAATTATTTTAATATCAATTTAAGTAGTGGATGTAATTTTGACAATAATTTTTAATAAATGATGGAAAACATTAATTTTACTTTATTTTTCATTCCACATGTAAGGTAAACTTTCTTTTCATTTGAGTTTCTCTTTTATATGTTTAAATAATTATTAAACATGAGAAAATATAAATAAGGTCGATAGATACTTTTAACTTTAATGTCTCAATTTTAAATACAACAATAATGTTATTTTACACACCATTTTTATTATATATACCACATTTTTTTAGTAATAAAATACGTTAAACACATATTTCAATGGAAAAATTTATTTAGACACCAGTTTTTTTATTTTTACTTATATTGGTACTTGTTTGAGAAAAAAAGAAAAGAATAATGTGTATTAAGAAGTGTATTTTTTTATTACTTAAAATGTAAGTGATATAAGAGATATATAATAGAAATTATGTGTAAACATCATTGTCTTATTCCAATGCAGTACTTTTTCTTTACTTTTTTTTTTTTTTTCAAATAAAAAGGTGTAAGATATGGTGTAAAAAAAATTACATGTAAGAAATATTTTTCTAAATGCAAATGGATTATTGAAGTGTATAAATTAGCAAAAATTTACACTCCTAATGTTAATTAACAGTTAAATTTTTTTAAAAAGGTCTTAAAAACAAAAAGATCGACGCTATATACAAAAATTTAATATATACAATGCCTTTTTGGGAGATATGATTTTCAATACTAATGTAAAAATATTTATTCTATTAATTAATTAATAATTACTATTAATAAAAACAAATTTTAATCAATTTCACTGCTAAATTGCAAATAATCTACTTGAGATACTAAAAAAGTAAATAATAATACTACACATTTAAACACATGTCATCATTATTTGAGACCTGGATAGTTTTAACTATATGACTACGGGGTGGTCCTATTTTTTTCTTAGCACACCTACACACTCTCTCAGCTATTCCTTATGTGAGGAGATGTTTTCCGAAGGAAAAATAAATGTTGCACATCATTTGTTTTATATTATATGTTACATTTTACTAGTTTAAAAAAAAAAAGAAAGAATATGTATTGAAAAATGTGTATTTTTATTTTATTATTTTAAAAAATGATATAAAAAGATAAATACTAATAACGTACTATTTATCACATTCCTTTAACATTTTTTTTACTCATTAAGTTATGTTATTGGCTATACATGTTCATTTGAAAAATGGTTTGTTAAAAAAGCAAAAATCATATTTCCGTCCTCCAATTTATTTTTTGTTGTCAAATTTGTCCTTTGAGTAATAAATGTTTTAAATTCATTTTTTAACTTTTAAAAAATTAACAAATTTAATTTTTTACTTAATTCCATGAGTTCTATTGACGAAACAATTCTACGACAAAATGACGTTAACTCATATCAATAGTTAGTTAAGACTTAAAGGTCAAAACAAGATTGTTTTGTTATGTCTAATTAAAAAAAAAATCAAACAACAATCTTACATACCAAAAGTCATTCAGTAAGAAGGGAAAAATTGGTGTAAAAGGCTAAAATAAGATAACAAATTTCTTAGAGTAAGTGTCAAAGAAAAAAATCTAAATTTTAAAATACAAATTGGTAGAGATTTAAGAACAATGAATAGGAAAATAGACTCTAATCGCAACTAGAACCTTTAATAGATTTTTAGAAACAAAGCAATTTGTGCGTAAAAAATAAGAGATACAAATTTATATTTTCAAAAGTTGGAGAACAAATTTAGAGTATTTATTAGATAGAAGACAAATTTAAATCAGAAAATAAGTTGGTGGAGGAAAATATGATTTTTGCCTTTTAAAAAAAAACGTTTTCTCAGTTTCCTCCGCTCTGCATCTCACTCCCACTCCCGCTGATCTCGCTCTTCCTGTTCCTGATACTGACAACGAACTATTCCATCAAATTCAAAGCAACCAACCCACCCGTGGCAGTGGCAGGTGTTGGTAGCCTCAGCCTCCGCCGCCGTCAACAACCGCCACCATGGCGCAATGCAGGGGGTCATGGCAAATCAACAAATCATAGCACCATTTCAACCGCCATTTCTTACTCACAAATCATAACACCCACGCACGGAACCCGTGTCTCCATGATTTGAAGACGCTCCAATTGGCAAGAAGCTTGCCGCCGGTAAGAACTCCATGTTTTCCAGCAACCGCCAGCCTGCTTCTTCGCATCTCAACAGAAGCTACATTGCCAGCGAGTTCCCTCCATTTTTTTCCGGTGAAGAGGCACCACCTACGACAGCAACGATTCACTTGCATCACTTCTCATGTTCTATAACTTTGAGTTAATCTTTGGGTCTTTTTATCGAGCTTGGAGGTGCTCACTGCCAGACACACCTTCGACCACCGGCGCACCATTCACGGTGACGTCTCCTCTGTTGTGGGCATTTGCACTCTACTGGGAGATCTCTCTTTGGGTACGAGTTCATCACGCCTGAAGGTGGTTGGTCTGAGGTTTGTGATGTCATTGCTCTAGTTTGGGAAAAGATTTGGCTGAGATTTGGATTGAAGGAAATTGAGAAAATGTTTTTTATTTTTTTTTTAACAAATCATTTTTCAAATGAACTTGTATAGCAGTCAATCAACGACAATAATCATTAAATATTTTCTCATTAGTTAGATGCAAAATCTTAAATAAAGATTAGATTAAAAATTGAATAAAAATTCTCAAAGAGATAAAGTATGTTATAAATTTGGATTCTCGTTTTCTCTTGATCATGATTTAGTAATTAGATCATATATTAGACTACATAGATCAAATCGAGGCTCCTAAAACTTCTATGTTGAGATTGAGGGCAAATTTGATCATCTCAAGGGTAAGAAAAATCGTACAAGTCAGATATGAAAAACTGTCAGTTTTTTTATAGTAGTCAATCAACAATAATAACAACAACAACAACTAAGTTTTTTCCCATTAAGTGGAGTCAGTTACATAGATCAAACGACACTATTGTACTCTATCATAAACTAAGTCTTTAGAAATGTCATTCAAATCTAATTTTTTTTAATTGTTTCACCTATAGTTTTTCTTTGTCTTCCTCGATCTCTAACTATTGAGCTATCCTCCACATAATCTACCCTTCTTACAAGGACTTCTAAGGATTTTCTCCTTATATGTCCAAACCACCTAAGACGAGATTCTTTCATCTTTTCCACAATAGGTGCTACATCTACTTTCTCTCTAATGCATTCATTCATAATCTTATCTTGTCTTGTATGGTCACGCATCCAACGCAATATCATCATCTCAACGACATTGATCTTATGTTCTTATTGGCTTTTTACCGTCCAACATTCAATACCACATAATATCGCGAGCCTTATAGTTATGCGGTAAAATTTACCCTTAAGTTTGAGAGATACTTTTCTATCACAAATAATTCCTGAAACACTTCTCCATTTCATTTATTCAGCTTGAATCTTATGGTTTATATATACCTTTATCTCTCCGTCATTTTGTATGATAAATTCAAGATACCTAAACCATGTGACTTGTGGTATGGTATGGTCTCCAATTTTCACCGCTAAGTTAGTATTAGCACGTTTTTGACTGAACTTACATTCTATATATTCCGTTTTACTCCTACTTAAACGGAAGTCATGTTCTTCCAAAGTTCGTCTCCATAACTCTAGCTTCCTATTTGTTTCCTCTCTCAACTCTCCCACTAAGACCTATATCATCTTCAAAAAGCATGCATTGTGGCACCAACTCTTGGATATGCGCAGTAAACACATTCAAGACCAAGGTAAAAGATATAGACTCAAAGTTGATTCCTGGTGCAGTCCTATAATTATATGAAAATCTTTTGTGACTTCATCATGTGTTTTCGCACTAGTTTTAGTCACATCATACATATCTTGGATTGTTCGAATATAAGCGATACACACTTCTTTCTTCTCTAAAACATTCCACAAGATCTCTCTTGGTACCCTATCGTAGGCTTTTTTCAGATCAATGAAAATCATGTGTAGGTCCTTTTCCTTCGTCCAATACCTCTTCATCAATCTTCGTAGAAGATAGATTGCTTCCATGGTTGACCTTCCAAGTATAAAACTAAATAAATTCTTTGAAATACGAGTCTCTTGTCTTAATCTCCATTCAATTACTCTTTCTGATAACTTCATGGTATGAGTCATGTGCTTAATCATTCTGTAATTTGCATAGTTTTGTATATCTCATTTGTTCTTATAAATAGAGAGTAAAGTGCTTCTCCTTCATTTATTTAGCATTTTCTTAGGCCTCACTATTTTGTTAAACAACTTTATGAGTCAATTTATACATTTCTCTCCTAAGCACTTCAATACCTCAATAGGTATATTATTCGTTCCAACTATTTTTTCATTATCCATCTTCTTGAATGCTTCTTTTATCTAAAATTACTGCATTTTACGATAAAATGTTTTATTGTAATCCTCCTCTCTAGTATTTAGAATATCCGAGTTCCCGAATGATCTATGTCTCTCATTAAATAACTTGTGAAAATAACTTTTTTATCGATCCTTGATGTCTTGTTACATTATTTTTTAAGTGTGTGAAGTTAGTCCAAGATCGAGAAAGTGTTAAAAGAAATATAATAAAGAGTGTATTATTAAAATTTTTCAATATAAGAATAATGTAGTGAAAGTAGCGTCTGAATATGGTGCAGTGAAAATTGTTTCAAAATATCATTATTGTTTCCAAAGTAAAATGAAAGAAGTATTATTCGAAACAATATTATTATTTAATTATCATTTTCACTACATCATTTTTTTTGAAAAAAATGTTCATTTCACGTTATTATTTTTTTACACTATTTTTTATATCATATGTTAATAATTATGATTAAGTGAAGGAAAGTGATAGTAAGTAAGAAAAAGTGATCAATGATAAGTAATATAATGTAAAAAATGATGTAAAAAAATGATGTAAAAAAATAATGTGGAAAAACTGAAATTCTTTGGTTTAATTTTCACTTTTTGCTAGGTCCAGAGAAGATGTGCAGTCTTTATTCTTCCATATTCTGAATAATGCTCATATTGCCGAAGAATCAATGAAGTCTAATTAAATTAATTGTGAATGCAGCGAGGTCTTTGACGTATTTTGGGTGGATTAAATGCAACGTAGATGGGTCTTGCATGCATGGACATGGAAGATGGGATTGTGGATTGAGAGAAATATTTGTACAAATTGTATTTATAAAATTGTGTAAATTAAATTAATTAATATTTAAATAATTATATAGATTTTTCTGTGATACAAAAGTATTAATGTGTCAATTGCACAACTTGTGAAGATATGGTCTACCCAAGTATTTCTCTTGGATTGGTGGGTGCTTTCAATTCGTTGAGTCGAAGAGTGGATGTGGATAGTGGATACTGCTTGGTTTTGTTCTTAGAGGTAGAGGGTGTTTACCTTGTGCGGGAATTGTCAACCCAATTTCTTCCTTACTTGGACAGTACGATCCATCCATGTTTACCGAGACGAGATCACTGCAACAGACTAGCGGACTGGTTCCCAAATTTCGGCCACTCAAACCAAAGCAGCTGAGTCTTCATGTTTTTTAACGTCCTCCTCCAGGTTAATTTAATTGTGGTCAAATTATATTAGATGACGTAGCAGATGGTGTCTTTACTCTTTACTCCGTTTTATTCCTTTGTAATTTAAGGGTTCTCTCCCTCCTACTACCCCCGCACCCCCTTCCCCTAAAAAAAATTCCGATAAAATGAGGCCTTGAGGCCTTATATTCAATTAATTCAACTATACTAATGAGCTAATGCCTCTCATGACACGCACCAAGGTATTTATCATGATATGCTTGATTTCATAATTAAGTTAAAAAAAACACCTGCACAGGAATTGGCCTCTGTATTAACTAGAATAGACCGACACACATGTCAAAGATGGCATAATAAGGAGGGAACAAAAAAAAAGAATTATCATTAAAAAAAGAAATAGATTCAACTGTTGAGTTTTTGGGAACCAAACCAAAAATAAAAACTATCAAAAGACCTATAAAAAAAGGACACCAGCCATATCTGAAATAAGATTCAAGGACAAGAAGGGTGTCACATGCTAGAAGGTAGTAAGCTGTGAGCCCAATCTCCAGTGAATGACCATACTTAGCAAGAGTATCAGCACAAGATTCACCTTATCTAAAATTATATATGTTCCCATGATAGACCTCCCAAGAAGAGGAGTGCAGGAACTCATTGATATCCCGAAGTAGAGGGCCACAAGGGTGTGAATCTGGGCATCCAAGCCTGATGAAGTTGATGGCATGCACATTGTGAATCAGATACCACAATTAAGCAATGAATATTGAGCGTCTTAGCCAACTGTAGACCTAAAAAATCTCCCAAATTAAGTTCTGCTTGAGTTATGGAGCAAGAACCAATATTATAAGCAGCCAGCAGTAAAACTCCCGGCTGCAGAGCCATTGGTAGTGAGAAAGCTAAGCTACCCTCAGTAGGATAATGTGGCCAATAGCAATAAAACCTGAGGTCTTCTCAAGAGTATTTTAATTTAAAATCAAAGGCTTGAGAACACTCTCTTATCCTACTCTTACCCCAAATTTTCAAACTACATCACCCTCATCCCAGCGGGCAGGCAGTGTTTCACACTATAAGGCATGTTGCTACGAAGTCAAGGACAAATTAAAATTGACAGACTCAAAAACATGTAAACTACTTTGAACCATGAAGATGAAAGCTTATATATGTTTGCTTCTAGAACCTTCAAAGAGTAGTTAGAAAGCCTTTCGTTTTAGGAAAATTAAACTTCATTAAGAAAAAAAAAAAAGATGATAAGTTTTTCTTGTTTTTCATAATCAAAATTTCAAGAGAGCCATTGCATAATTTCTCCAGCTGCTTGCTTGAATGTTTCCTCCACTGAATTTGCTTCAGGGCACTGATCTGAAGCTCTATTTGCCTGCAAGATTCACCCAAATCAACGGAATTAAATTAAACCATATGTATTTCACGTTTGTACTGCTGGTGCATGCATTTATTAGTTAATTCATCCTCTCTCCTAATTCAATTTCAAATTTGAGATGGCAAAATATTAACATGTATGGAAAATGACAAACATATATTCTAATTTCATGACGATTTTCTTTTTTCCTTTTTTTTCTTCTTGGCTGAAATATATTGATGTCAAGCTTAGTGAGAAGAATATTGTTGAAAGTGAACGTTTTATCACATTTCTATTTAGAACTTATCATAGAAGGAAGTTTCAAAGCTGGCTTCTTATGGTTTGATGCCATCTTAACCATGATTCTTTAGAACATCTAAGTGGTTATTCATAATCAAGTATATTCCTACTGACCCAAATCATAAAAGTAGGGTTCCAAAGGTTTTGCTGAGAAAAAGTTAATTAGTTATACTTCCTCACATGCTTAATCATTTAGAAAGTCCTAGTTCTTTTTTTTTTTCTTGGTAAGTTGAATCTCTAATTAATCATTTAATGATTCATGAGCATCTACCATGTCATAGTATTAGAGTTTAAATTTAATGTGCAGGAAATTAATAACAGTTCCACAGACTATGAATCAAGCACACAGTTTATTTATTAACCAAGCAGAATCCACAGAGCATGCAAACACAAGAAACGGTTAAAGCGTGAGATCAAATTCCAAACTTACATGTGCTTGAATCGCGTAAGTGCTCCGATTATCATTACATAAAACTTGGGCAGATATAATCTCTATATTGTGCTTGTCCAGCATAAAACAGATGGTGGTCATGAGGCCTGGCTTCTTGGGTGAGCATACGCTGAAATGTGCTTCATCTCCACAAATGGTCAGGACTACATTTGAAGAATACCATGTTTGAAAGGCTACATGCTGTTGAGGAACTGAAAATGAATTTGAAACATTTGAGGCGCCCATAGCATTGGCCATGCTATTGGAAGAAACATGGTCAGCTACGAATGCCTCCCTTGAGTCATGAGGATGCCATTGCGAGTTGATCATAGATAGCTCATACCCAAAAGTGGAGACAGATTGGATTCTTTCTAGCTTTTGTTTCTGTAGCTTCTGGAGAGTTTGTTGTAGATTTTTTATGTAGTTCACTGCTTCTTCGACAATAGTTGATTTGTCTGCCTACTCTAGATCAAAATGAAAACATCTTAAAAAAGCAAATTATTATGCAAGAGACTCTAGGTGTTCCTAGACAAAGAAAAATCTATTGTTTTGTACATCATCTTTATAGACTAATATTATCTCATACTATAACTACATTTTTAATATTATAATTGATAAATTACGCATTGGTACCAACCATGATTTTAAATTACAATTACAGTTGCGAAAATCACTAAAACTACATTATTGAAGATAATTGCAGCAAAATGCGATCCCAATTGCAGTTGCGATACGGTTGCGGAGACTATTAAAACCGCAATATTGCAACCGCAATTTAAAATTATGACACCAAACAAGAAAATTTTAGTCTTTGACCAATTGCTCACCTAATTTTTAGTTTAGGTGATGTTTAGATAAAACTTTTTTTAAAGTGACGATTTTAATATTCGAACCCCTAACATTATAAGTAAAGTTTGTTTGGAGTCGCAGTCCAGTTCCACTGCAACCAACCACTGTTGGTTATACCAAGCAAGAGATTTCCCTTGCTTCAAAAGCATGTAAAATTTTTTATTGCTGTGTATGATGAACTCAGGTTGTAAATTGGAGTGAAGTGGGTATTTGAGTAGAAATAAAACTTATAATATAATTTTAATACAATGTAACATCATCAATAAATTATATATTATCACATATATAATTTTGAATTAATTATTGTGAGAATCAAATATTTTTAATAATGGAACAATAAAAGATTGAATTACAGTTTAACTGAAAGTTGATTCAAATTAAATCATAAAACTTAAATGCATAGAGACAAGCATGATCATAAGAATTCCATTTTTGGAGATTCAATTTTTTATTTTTATTTTTGTTATAATACGGCGCAGAAACGCCCAACAAAAATAGAACTAACGAAGCAGGCGAGACAGGCTTACACCCACACCGTCTTGCCACAGGATATTAGCAAGATCAGGGGGAGGAGACTCCAACAGCACACAATCAAAGGAAAACACATGACCAAGGTTTTTTCGAGGATATATTTACCTTAGTCATAATGTGAGAAGCTTAATTTAGAGAATTGATGTGTGAATAGCACGTAAGGATTGAATATTTTATTGTGCCACACAAAGGGGACTCGATCAGTTCATGCTCGGAAAAAAAAGGGTGGTTGGGGGGGGGGGGATAGATCTTTTGTGAGTTTAATTTATACGCATTCTCAATCATTATATTCTTTTTTTTTTCTTATATAGGAAAATTGTTTGAATTTCCGTATAATGATTGAATTTTTTTTTAGAAAAAGAAAAAAGCTAGGAAGTTACACTTGCTCACGATTTTTAGACTCTAACAAGGAAAAAACCAGCATATATACTTGGAAAGAGAGGGAGAGAGTTGTGTCTTGTGTGTGTTTGTCTTAACTACCCAAGTCGGGAGAGATAATTGAAAGCCAAGACCTGACATATCAGAAAGATAAACTTGAAATGAAAAGGCATTCACCTTTTACAATAGATCAGATTTAGTCAAAGGTAGGAGAGCAGTCATGTCATGCAATTAAAGATTAGGGAGAAAAATGTTAAAAAAGAAATTAAAATTTATCTGCATGTTACGTACCCTTCAACATTAAAGATGAAACTTAATTTACCTTAGAAGGAAGCTGCGGAAGCAAAGCATGAAGACGAGAGAACATGTCCCTCATCTTCTTCCTCCTTTCTCTCTCGGTCCATATATGAATTTCAAGATCAGATTCAACATCTTGGCCATCTTCTTTACCTTCGCCACTAATCTTCTTGCCGCTTTTACATGTCCCTTGGCTTCTCTTCTTATATAGCGCTTCTCCTTCATTTCTTTCTTCTTTCTGGACATTAGAAGAGCTTGTTTTCGATGGATTCAAGCCTAACTTTTCTTTGCCTTCAGCTGAGTTATCAGAATTGGAGAGACCCCATGACTGGTTTGCCCATAAGAAGCCCATATCGTGCTGGTCTTCCTCGTGATCAGACATGGCTGGCTGGCTGGCTATAGTAGCTAGCAAGAGAAAGCGAGAGAGATAAGTTAGATCAATAACATAGAAATTAAGGATCGCAGTCGGAGGGGAGGGAGAAGGGGCGTTTATATAAAGGTGGCAACTGGCAAGTGTGAAGTTCAAGATGAAAGGGAGAAGCTCACCATAAAACAAAAAAGATGACAGGGAGAACAGAAGTGATGAGGTTGGCTGCCCAACAACAGCCCAAAATACAATCATAATCATATAGTATAAGGCAATGCCGTTTCTTGGAATCATTACAAAAACCGATGAATAAATATTTGAACAATTTTTTTTTTTTACAAACTGTTCACATATTATAAGGTACTATAATATTTTTATTCATATTTCTCTCATGTCATTTTTTATATTTTTTTATTATTCATTATATATATATATTTTTAATTAAATCACGTACTTTTAAAAGGAGTATGAATTTTCCTTTAAGTAAACTCATCTGAATCATTCAAACATTAAAACTAATACATTATTTAATTACTTGCATGTGAATATGTGAAATGTTTGCAAGTATTATTTTTTCGAAACCGATAGCCTAATCACGCACGTATTAGCGTGGAACAAAGATTTCTTCTATGTTCTCTCATCTGAGGGTCCCACAGGACGGTGACCCCACTTCCCCTAAAACGCCTCCATGCCCTAAAACACCTCATGAGTCATGCCACATCTCTCTGCCCCCATTTTTTTTTTTAAAAAAATATGGATTCCAAGACACTTCTTCTCTTGATCTTGCATTGTAATGCCGCTATCCGGATCTTGCAGCATCTTCAGTAATGCCACCGCTACATGCTTGTGGAAATATAAATGATCCCGACATCCTTGTGTTAAATGAGATGTTTTAATTATAATTTGAATTTAAATATTTATTTCCAAATTATAACCTACTTCAATCATTTATGAAATTTATAATATTACCAAAGCAGATATTTCATAAAAATGGCAAGTCTTCTATTGATAAACTTTCTTTTTGAAGTTAGATATCATGACTGAGATACAAAAAATTGGTTTTTTAGAATGAAATAAAATGTGAATATGTAATTATGAATAAAAAATTAGTACCATCTAATGTTGGTTCAAGTGATAAATAAGTTTGCTTCTTATTATTTTCTTAAATTCAAATTCATTGGGAGGTTGCAGAATGTTAATTTTTTTGGGAGATGCTAGGGAGTCCGAGATCGAGTAAGCACGATAGTGCAAAATGAAGCTACAAATAGTTGTGCACCAGGAAAAAAAAAAAAGCTACAAATAGTTTGTTAAGTGGGGGTCCTACTCCAATGGACCCTACCTTTATCTCTATTCGGGTCACATCCGGGAAATACCTCTCTGGGATTAAGCATTTTTGTAATTTTTTTGTTTTTTCAAATTCGGGAAATCGGAAGCATGTATAATCCAGATATGTGAGGTGCATACGGAAAAAACTATACAACTAGAATTTTTTTACTTATCTAATAACTACCTTTAAATCTTAACAAATTTTAGCTGAATTTTGTTAGATTTTTTCTAATTATGTAACATTATCCGTACATTAGATAATAAATGAGAAAGTTTATTAATTTATTTGCTTTCCTTATACGATTGACTATACTACATAGTACCTAGAAGCTATTCATATCATCAATCATGGTTCCCTGAATCACGGCACCTTCGGAGCGCTCATTTTTTAAATATGTTTCTAGCTGCAGCAGGAGTAAAAGTTATGCTTAAACCATGTTCTTCGTGAAGGAAATCAGTGTAATAACTACTTGACGAAATGGGGTTCTATGCACTATATTAACTGGACGGTTTGGAATGTTTCCCAGAAAATTAGGATCTTTTTAATTTTTTTTTCTCTTAAATAGTTAATTATAGAAGAGAGAAAGACACAAAGTTATAAAAAAAATTTCATAAATTTCAACTGGATCTTATTAATAATTTTTGTGTCTTTCTTTTTCTTATAATTGACCACTTGAGAAAAAAAATTGAGAGGATCTTGATCATTTTCCAAGAGTTAGCCTGAGCCTTGCGACAGATCAACCAAATAGGCTGGCTCTGTGTTGGTTTGGCTTAAGTTTTTTAAACTAATTTTTAACTCATTCAAAAATAATTTTTGAACTAAAAAGAAATTCAATGTCAAGTTACAAAGGCTCACATATAAGGTTTAAAAAAGATATAAAAAAATTTGTCTCTCTCTTATTTTTTATATAAGTTGTATGCTTGATTATTCCATTTACTACTTCATGTGAACTTGTAAGTGTGATCTCTTATTAACTTTTATATATATTATATATTTGGATGCTTCATTTATGTATAATGTGAGACTTTAAAATACTAAGTAACACAATATAAAATATTAGTATATTAATTTATTACTCAATATATTATATAATATTAAAAATATATTTTTAAATATTACCGATTTAATTACTGTTTGACCATAATCAAACCAATAAACTATAAACTAGTGTTTAGTGACCAATTCAGTTTTAAAAATATTGAGAAGTGTGATGACTGGTATTATGTATTCATCAATCTGCAATTTTTATTTATTTTTTGTTAAGATAAGAAAATGAATAATATTGAAGGATATTTAAAAAAGAATTATAACTATATAGTAAAAAAATAATGTGTGTTATAAAGAAGACAATTGTAATGCAATTGTGGTATGTATTTACAATTGTATTCTTTCTATATTTATTCTTAAATTTTTAAATAAGTAATTAATAATGATAATTTTTAAAAAATAAAAATTAAATACGGAATACTAAAGTAAGAAATTCAGTTGATAGATATAATAATATAGATAATTAAACCTTTTATATATAATGAGATGACAATTTATTCGCATTTTAGTTTTATGAAGGACAAGTGAGAGCTGTAAGCTCTAGGTGATTTCTATGGTACACCCTTTGAAACAGGGTGTATCATACATCCATTAAATTATAATCATTGATTGTGTTGAAAAATACATCAACGGTTAAGATTAATGATCTGTAATCTTTTGCACTATTTATCAGCACTATTTACCGTTTAATTGCCTAAGTTACTTGTACCTAGGAAAAGTTACTTGTTTATATCGAAAATTTACATTACCGAAAAAGTTAGATTGCTTAAATCACCTTTCATTTATTGTTTAACAGTATTATTTATTTTTTAAAATTACAAAACTGTATAAATAATACCAGCTAAAATAATACTAATTAAAATTATACTAATCCTTATATTTTTTCATAAATAACTGTGTATATTAAAAATTCTATAGATTTTATTGTATGTAAATATTATCAGTTAAAATCAATAAAATTTTTAGTATGTACGATTATTTATGAAAAAATATAAATATTAATTTTGGTGATATAATTTTTATTTGTATTATTTACTACAGCTTATGTAACTTAAAAAAAAAAAGAAGATAGCCTTCGAAAAAAATGTGGTGACCTACAAAGGCGTCATTGACAAAGAATTATCGGCCATAAATATTATCGCTAAAATATTTTCAAGTATGCTTGATTATTTATGAAAAAAAGATTGATATAATTTCAACAGATTATTTACACAAGCATGTAATTTTAAAAAGTGAATAGTAACCAACCTTCCATGGCGGTGGCATTTTTGGTGGCTTAACCTAAAAAAAAACACAACCTAAAAAAAAAACACCTGTAAAAATAAAAAAACTCGCTATGCAGGTACAAGTTTGAGGTGCACCCAAACTTGGCAGTGCTGTAATAGCACCCAAGCTCCATGCCCTACACTACAGCATTCACTATTCAGCACCTTTCTTCGCTGTCCCACTAGGAAGTAGAAAGTAGAAACTAAGTGCATGTTTGTCTTTCAGTTGAAAATATCAAAACTGACGTTGAAGCCTTGAACGGAGTGCTCCTGTTGTTTGGCAATTGTTTTTTCAAGTTTGCTTCAACCAATTTTTCTCTCAAACGTACGTTGGGCAAAAGCAAGAAATTCTTGCTTTTGTGTTAAAATTGTTGTTCCAACTCACTTTTGAAACAAAAATTTCCAAACATAAATTAGTTACTGCAAACTTACTTTCAACTAAATTTAAGTTTGTAAACACACTTTCAGCTAAACTTAAGTTTACCAACTATAATACAAACACACACTAAGAGTGGTGCTGGTTTGCTCAGAAACAAGAGGATACAGAGGTTGGCTGGTTCCAGTAGGACTGGGAACTATATTCTACCCATTCCACCACAGGCTTTGGTGCACATTAATAGGCCGTGATGTTATTTTCAGCAAAGGAATAAAAAAATAAAATAAAATAAAGCTGATCCTAATTGCTAATTGTGCTTATGGTTCAGAGACAAAAAAAAATCTGACAATGTCTAAACTTGAAATTGTTTAATTATATAAAAGACTATCCAAACCGGCCAAAATTGCTAGTTTCAGCTAAACCGGCCTAACAAGCAGTGTGCTCAAATTTTCGTCTTCTTTTTGAGAGTCACTTCAAACCAGTATTTCGCGAAACAAACTGAATCAAACATTCTTAAATTTACGCAATCAAGTAATGATAGTAATCTACATCATCCTCTCAGCAGGAGGCACCAGTCTTAAATTTTATAATGAAATGAAATAAAATTCAAGTGTTTGTAGCTATCATAAATGACATGTAATTATCCATTACGACAGTATAAATAAAACTCCTCTATCGTTCAGCCACCAATGTCTCTTGTTTACTATTTGTATTTGTATTTGTATTTTATTTTTGATTATTTTCCTTATGCATACTGACAGTTGAGAGAGGTGCTGTCCTCTTAAGAAAAAGGAAGTTCAACAAGTAAATAAAGTTTCAGATGGAGCCAGCTAAATCAAACTGGCAGGCGAATGATCTCTCAGCCAGGACATTTTCTTCCTGGTCCAGAAGGTAGAGGTTCTCGCTATCATGTAGCTAAGGCTGTTGTTTTGCAAATGGGGCACAGGTTCTTCTGCATTAGCCACTGCTTGATGCAGTTCATGTGGAATTCATGTCCACAATCTAGTGAACCAACATCCTCTCCATCAGCATATTCCTCCTGCTTGGAGAACAAGATTAAATGCAGTCAGTATCAAGCTCATAAGAAGTTAAAAGCACCATTGTAATTGTTTTCGTGTCTTCTCTTTACTGTAAATAGCGGAGACAGCCACCATTATGACTAATACCTGACAGATACAGCAAGGTTCCAGATCTGTAGAAGACTCTATCATGAAAGATACATAGATTCGCTGTTTCATCAACTTCATAACGATATCCTCACTCAATCCAGTGCTCACGTCTCCTATACGCTCCTCCAATGCCAACAGTTCCTACGATCACAGATGAAGTCGGAAGAAATAACATAAAGCAACATTGCTGATGAATGGGAATACAATATATCCTCTTTCTACCTCATAAGACATGTTATCAACATCAAGGCGCATGTCTCTGTGCCTGTCATGCATTTCAGCCACACCATGATATATGAAAGGGTCAAAGACCATATAATCCTGACATATCATGGGAGTCAAAGCAAAAATTGTAAGTTAGCATTCTCAACAATCCAGAGTATTACAAAGTCAAACTAGAAGATAGCTATGCAAACTACCAGGCACGTGCTTACTTCACGAGCAAATCTTTCTTTTGCAACTTAACTATATATGCTAAACAAAAGACGAAAGTTTGAAGACAATCTAGGAAAAAAAATTAAGGTAGAATTTTATAAAAAAAAAAACATGTAACAAAAGAAGATATAACCAGTATTTTTTACTACATTTTCCCTTCCACTCACATTCGATTAATGGGGTCCAGTGGTGATAATTGTTCACATTTAGCCTAATCCTAAATTTTGAGTTCACATATATATTTAAGACAGTAAGGTAACTTTATAAAACATTGTGAGTATCCAATTAAAATTTCAAAGATTTCAAACCATTACTTTCACGTACAGTCCTTCCATGGGATTGGTGAATAAGTCAAATAACTAGCATAATTCATGTTTTATACTAGCCACAAGATTGAAACTAATATGCATTAGGCAGCAGTGAAAAACTAATTACCCATATGAAATCCAAGAAAAACTTTTACTTGATCTAAGCATGGTCCCACTATCATGCTCAACAACAGAACGTCTTTAGTGAGGACTACAGCTTAAACTCACAACAGACTATGTAGTATGCAAGCATATAAACCAGCAGCAAATCTAAACATTTCCGTCCTTAGATGACTTTCTCACAAAGATGAAAGAGATATAGGAAAAATAATATTGTGCACATTGAAACACCATCAAGTGTGACCAACCAATGACAATAATTGTCCAATATTTTTTTATTTCACAACACGACATATGAATGTCATAAAGTGTATAGAGACAAGTTTATACACTAAAACTCAAACCTCAGCTCGCAAGTTCTCACCCCTCCGCATCGCATTCAAGACTTGACGAATCTGGAACACATAAATTAACTAATTAGTTCAGGTGGCAGCACTGTGGAACCAAATTTTAGGTAACTTCTTGATCAGATTTAACATAATGGAGACGTTTGTTAATTGGCTGCAACATATAAGCAATTCTGTTGAGAAGGAAATTAAAAAATTATGAAAGATTAGGCAGCAAACAAAAATCAGATGCCAACATCAAGAACATAAATATTGCAAATTTGTACTAGTTATTCATTAATACATGTTTCCTGTTGTATAGATTCCAAAATCCTGGCTATATGAATAAATTTAATAGGAAAATCATCATACCTACATAGCATATGCTTCTGGTAATAGTTCAAGATATTTTGTAAAATGGAAATCAAAATAGACATAATACCTCAGATATTAGTCGGCGTCTCCCCTCAATGTCAACAGCTAAAGCTCGCAATGATTGGGTAGGAGGGAGAACATCATCACTCCTTCTCTCCATCAACAATGCTGATCTTGGATATGCTTGATTTTCGCTAGTACCCTGAGTTAAGGCAGGAGGGACAGTAGGCGATGAGGTAGAATGGCCATTATGAACACCAGATACTGAGCTAACTGAACGAAAAAGGGACCAAAGACTGAACTCTGATAATGTTTGCAGATTCTGCGTTGGGATTTCATGGTTAATAATCCAGCTGGGATTAGGCAATGAGTGGACATTTGAACTAGATCCAATCCAAGATATAGGAGGTACACCTCCAGAATTGTTAGCATTACCAGAGGACATATGCCAAGCCGCAGGATCATGTTCTGAAGATGCAGGCACAAGCATGGGGTGCTCAGTACTGTCTCTTGGGAAGATTCTTAAATTAAATTCTTCCTGTACTGCTCTTTCTCCAGAGTTAAAAGTTGAAGAACTGGCACCCCTAGAATTTGCAGCTCCATTACAAGGAAAAGGATGCATGCACAAGGCAGGTGACTGGTTCTGAGAAGCACCAGAATTGTCAGCTGTTACCCCAGCTGTTAACCTCAATTCCAGAGAATCATTAACTGAGTGAAAGATGGGTATTTGGTGGGGAGAAGAACGATTAGGATGCGTAGCACTCCCTGTTGATGGTAAATTGAGGGGTAGAGATTCCTGATGTTGTACATAGGTTATTCCCCTATCAAAGTTTCTTAGAGGCCTTTCCACATTTCCCACAACACTTATCAAAGGGAATGCATCAGAAGCTGCTTGCCTCATCTCGTTTCTTGAGTTCTGCTGTAATGGAGGACTAGTAACAGGAATATCCTCTGAATATGTAGAAATACTTGAGCTGCTGGAAGCATTAAGATCAGCAGGATCAGTAGGCCAGCAACCGTTTTCAGATTCTACAAGACAGCTTGAGCTTCCTCCAGTACAGAGTTTCCCAGAACTACCTTCAAGAGCCTTTCTCTTGCAGGAAGAACCCCAATTTACAATAGAAGAACTTGAACTGGCACCATCTCCCCAAACCATGCAACCAGAGCTTCCAGATGAAGTGCCTATATGATCACATGAAGCATTACCAAATGACATCTGCTCTCTATCTAATCCACTAGTATTGTGGATATTAACACTACTACCAGCTTCCGTGCCCTTCCCACGATTAGCAGTGTTAGCAATGTCCCCCATTTCTAGACTTACATTCTGGGTTATATGATTAGAGCTGGAACCTTGCAAAATGAAAGGCTGACGTCTAGATTGACTGCCATGTACATTAGTATTTGAATTAACAGAAAAAAGAACATTATTTGGTTCAAATTGCCTTTCATCTGGTCTTAGACCATCCTCAACAGCAGCACTACATGAAGAAGACAACCCATGTTCTGGTTTTAGCCCATCATTATCGACTTGGTTGATCAGATTTAGTCTAGAACTAGGTTCACCACTATTCCAGCCACTAAAGCTCTGAACATCAGGACCAGCAGCAAGTAAACATGCATTCTCACCAGAAGACCCCAAATAATCCGACAACCGGGAATCTACTGCATTTTGGACGTGATTCAGGGAAGACTGCTGATTCACATCAGTGCCACTAGAACTAGGCCCCTGCATCATACTAACAATAGCAGGAAAGGACCCAATACTCCTTCTTTGATCTTGCATGAGAATCAAGTAAATTTATCACCAGAAAACTTAGATCAGGTTCTCAAATCTCAATCTACATTTCAGTGTACAAAAAAAAAAAAAATTAAGTATCATACATAAACCTGCATAAAAACACTTTTAGGCTTTAGCCTTAAAACTAAAGAGCATAGCATGTTTTGCCACAGACACATACCCACACGAGGGTGAGTAAAAAAAGTTTTCCTATAAGCCTAAAACTGCTCAAATAACATATATACCAGATAGAACTAGCCCTACTGAAAGCTCATACGGGTATACTAATTTTCTTAGACCAACGATGTGTGGTTCAATGCATACGAGAAAATAAAGAAAACAAAATTTTTTACAGGCAGATTGTAATTCAGAAAACCTCACTATTTTATAAGCATGTTCCTTACTGAACAATTTTATACCACAAATACCGAACAAAGAGTGAAACTTTACAATGCCCAATCCTACACTACATTCCCATGCTTTTACAGGGGGAGGTAGGAAAAAAGGAAGGCAAAAAAAAAAACAAAAACTAACGGTTCGACGCGATCCTCCACCCCAAAATCGATGAAAGAGATGATGATAACTTGCCAACGGAAAACTCAAATTCATACATCTCTGGGGAGAACAAATAAAAAAAAGGGGGATTTTTATAGCATAATTACGATAATAAACGAGATTGAATTAAGATGAAAAAGAAAGAATTGGAGAGAATGGAAATGGAGAATGACCTGAATTCAAAAGGGTGAGTCAGGCACAAGTTGGGGTTTGATTCGAAAGTGTTTCTGATTTCTCTGATTCCGATTCTTGTAATTATCTATTAATATGATATGATATGATTATTGCAGGGAAAGAGATAATGAGAAGGGGGAGAAAAAGAGTGGGTGATGGATGAGAAAAATGAGAAATTGGAGACAGAATTAGAAATGGAATTGAAGGAAGGGAACAAGAGAGAGTGATTAAAGGGACAGAGTACAAAGCACTGTAAAATGTATGAAAATGATGATCTCTAATTTAAGACTACGATTTTCTGAGACGGAGAGAGAAAATTAGATTTGGGTCTGAGTGGTCATACACGGAGCTTGCATTGCATGCAGGTGAAGCCACCAGGATGGGTCCCTTAGTTGGTGTGCTGCTGATGCTCGTTGCTAAGACAGATTCTTATAGACTTCGATCGGCATAATTCATACATCGAAGATTTAAGTAATTTCTAAAGTGCCAATGTTTAAATTATTTATAAATTTAATTTATAAATTTTGTATAAATTAAATCTTTATAAAAAGATTTTTATTAGTGAGTATATGAGTTGTTAGTTCAACTTGTAACTGTTTTAGACTGAGTTACGAATTCAAAGAACTAGAGCAACTCAACCCATCAGGTTAACATCCAAGCGCACAGTACGCATGAAGCAGTCTAAACGCCAGACATAACGACAAGAACAAATCATGTTCGTATTCTATACAAGCATGTGAATAAGGATAAAGGAATAACGGTCTCCACGACTCTATTCCCACGATCTTGTATCCCACGATCGTGTCGCTACGATCCCATGTAGTAGCATTCGGCACACACTAAATGTTCAGACATCATATACTCTAAAATGCTTATATAAATACAGTAAGTAAGAGAGATAATGTATGAGTTAATTCTCAAAACATCACTATACCCTCATTGCACACATACTGACTTGAGCGTCAGAGTGTCTTTTGCAAGTACTCACCCCCTTATTCGTCGCTGCTTTGGTTTTATTACGGAGGAGCTCATCATTTCATACCTATACAGGTAATCCTCATAACACAATTCTGAACATTGGCGTCATCTATAAGAAAACGATAAATTTATACTCCCAACACCACCTTAAGAACTCCCCATACTTTCACCACCATGGTGAACACAAGAAAGAGATAGACATCAACTAACCAGAATCACGCCTCAGTTGCGTACAACCTTCCTTTTTCAAACCGTCACCCGGCGTCTGACCCCGCAGCTTGTCAACAAGTTGTAGAATCGGTCAAAGCTTACCCGAAATCCAGACAAGACAGGAAGGAGACTTATTTCACTAGGGAGAATCTCCTCCTCCTTCCTTGAGGATTCTGGCAAGGCCATGGCCCTTAGACAGCACCTTCTGCGGACGCTGAGCAGCAGGTATCAACGCTGCAACGCCTTAGTGACCAGGTGAAAACGAAGTTTAGTCTTATCGGGGTATGACTGATCACCAAGAGCTGTCTAGAGTAGAACAGTTCTCCTTAGTTAGACTCCAAGATGAAAGGATTCACCGTTAAGACGAGAGAATCCATAACCTAGAAAGGGCTGCTAACAAGGGCAATGAAGCGGAGAACCATTCCCTTGTTAGAAACTATGAAAATAGAAGAAATTAATATCAGAGTGATGACTGTCAACCTGAGAACTCTAGGATCACGGATCCCACTCGTCAGGCTGAACTAGTCCATACAAGAGAGCAGGCACACCCAGTAAGGGACACGGTGTCACAAAACCAACCCTTTTCCGACAGACTGATGGCCTATGAGATCCCGAAACGCTTCATGTATCATGCCAATATCGAAATTTACAATGGGACCACAGATCCTTAGGAACATATGGACGCTTAAGTGTCTATACTCTTGTTTGTTGGAGGAGACGATTTTCTCATGTGCCATGTTTTCCCCCTTGTCCCTCTAGAAAGTTGCCTTGAGAAGGTTCACCACCTTACCTCTGAGTTTTGTGGATAACTGGGGAGACCTGTCCTCTAGGTTTTTGCAGCACTTCACCACCAACAAAGTGCATCGTAAATCCATTTCATGCATCTCCCAGAAAAGGTAAGAAAAAGAAGAGTCTCTTTAGGACTTTATATCCCAATTCAATAAGCAAATCATAAATATGCGTGACTAAGATAGGAGACTCGAACTGTTCTATATCAGGGAAGGACTTCATCCGGGATAATTTTCTTTCTCGTTGGCAAAAAAGGAGCTCAAGACCAAGGATGTAACACCCTCCTTAGGGTATCACATGTCTGACTCCCGACTCATAATCTGAAAAGAAGTTCGCACAAGGTTTGAGTTATAAAAAGATGAGTTTTAAAATTTCTTTCTTGCTGAAACATAAACTTACTGAAATTCATAAGTATTACTGAAAATATATTTAGTATATAATATTGACACCAATTAATATTTAACAATTTAAAAAGAAATATAAAATTAACAGAAAACTCTCTCTTTTTAACAGTAGCAAACCCTATGACAGGTCCTACTTAATAGCACGGTACAACACTAACGATAAAAATAACTCTACATACGTATTCTGTTGTGTATCCATCTTGATGCATCAAACATCTGTTCTACATCTGTTCTTTGTCCTCAGACATCTCTTCTTTGTCAACACTGTAAGCTATCCAATCTGGAAAGGTCATTCTCTGAAGTTGTTTCCAAACGCAGAGGTATTTGTCACTCGTTATGTCTAAGACAACTCGTTCTTTCTACTATATAGTTTTTACAATACAAACACAGCAAAATAATATAACAAAGAGGTGAGATCACCTACGCCAATACTAACATGGCAGCATAGAGATAACACAAACAGCAATATCATACAGGGATATCATACCTGACTTCCAATAATATATTCAATATTAATCAACTATCATCATCCAATCATATATCAATCCAAACATTGTTCAATTATCATAAACAACAATCACGATAATGCCTTCAACATTGTCTAATTATCATCATCATCATCCAAGTATTCAAAACAGTTGTCATAGTCAATATTTCTCAATTAATATATCATACAGATATAAATGTTCAGATTCATGCTTATGCACATAGACTCAGTTTTTCAAAAATAACTCCATGGAGGTTTTCACAATTTCGAGAAGAATGCTAAGGTTAATTACCTAGCCTAAGCCCACAGACAATCTCCCAGTCGTTGAAAAGAATCGTGTTCTTGTCAGGTATCATCAATGCGTTGCAACGGACTGCATCGCCAAGTGGCATATGGTCCACCTTTAGCCCATAGACAGATATCCACCTGGTCGACCGCGTGCCTTGACGCCCCAAGATCCATCATAGATCTCACTATCAATTCTCATTCACTCTTCAACCATAAGGGCCAAAATAGCTTATTAGCTATACTTTTATACAATGCTTAATATATCAAGGTCAAGTCAACCATAAGGGCCAAATCTTTTCAATTTCATTTGTTCAATTTTATCATATGCCTCAATGCATATTTTTCCAATGCATGTATAATACAGCAATACCAATCACAGGCATATCTTTCCAATGCATATAAAATGCACCAAATACCAATCACAGGCAAAACTCATCATTTTCTCATACAGTGTTCATACACTATTTTGGCAGTAATCATCATGTTATCATGTTTTCATAGTCATAAAACATTTTTGTCGTATTTTCACAATCGCGTAACATTTCTGTTACGTTTTGACAATTCAAAAACGTTTCTGTTATATTTTCACAATACCATAACACTTCTTTTACATTTTCACAATAACGTAACACTTTTGTTACGTTTTTAAAATTCCAAAATGTTTTTATTACGTTTTCACAATACCGTAACACTATCAACATTTACAAAATTTTGTAACATTTCATTAGCATTTTCAAAATACCACAACTCTTCTTACATTGCAGACTTTTAAACCACGTACTAATTTTTTAACGTTTTTCTCAATCGCGTAAAATATACGCTTTCTTAAATCGCATAGTATTTTTCATCAAGTTTCAAAATCGCGTATCTTAAAAATCATTCTTTTAAGTCGCGTAAATCATTTTCCATCATTCTTAAAATATTTAAAACACTTTCCAAATCGCATAGCGATTTTCTGTCATTTTCACAATCAAGTAAAAATATTCTATCACTTTTAAATCACATATTGATTTTTCAACAGTAGTTCAAATTACGTAAAATATTTAAACGTAATTCAAATCGCATAGAAATATTTTAACGTATTCCAAATCACGTAGAAATATTTTACTGCATTTCAAATCGTTTTTAAGATACGTAAAATATTTTTCAACATTTTACAATCACGTAAAATATTCCTCAATATTCTAAACATTATAAATCAATATCATTTTCAACACATTTTTCAAATCAAGGTGAGCTTAAAAATCACGTTTTTAAGATACGTAAAATATTTTTCATCACCATTTCATTACGTAAAATATTTCTTAACCTTCAAAAATTCTTTTTCAACCTATCTCAAAATAATATGACTTTGTATTTCATTTTTCACATTTTCTTACTCAAGAAAATATTTTTCCACATTTCTTTACTCAAGAAATCCTTTTCCAAAATATAATCCACAAAAATCACTTTTCCATTGATATAAATCAACGTTTCAAAATTTAACATTTTCTAACGTATTTCAAAACTCGAAAATAAGTTATACGTTAGTAAATTTTCAAAACACCATTATATTCTTCATTTTTCTAAAATCATTTCCAAGCACAACCTTCTTCAAAATAAATTGAAGTTAAAAAATATTTTCGTTTACAAAAACTTGATTTTCTCAAGTGATAAACGCTCTAATTCCCTTTCTAAATTCTTGTGCGAAAATCATTTTGTTATAAAATCAAGGTATCCGCAAGTCTTCAAAAATCGTGAACGTGTTCATTGAAAACTGTCAAATCTTTTGAGAGACAAAACACTTCGTTTTATAAAATATCACTTTGTTCCATAAAAATTTAGGCATTACAAGCCTTCAAAAACGTGGACATGACTATTGAAACCATCAAATATTTTTCCTTCTAAATTGATATGGTTTTACACAAACAAAACCATTAAAAATCCTTTACAAAAACCGTGAACACTTGGTCTTTGAAATCAAGTCATTTGTTCATTTTCATTTTTCACTTTCTTTGCAAATCCATTTTTACTTTCTTTACAAATCCTTTTTCACTTTCTTTGCAAATCCTTAAAATCAACATTGTTATTTTCATTTAAAACTCATGTTTAGTAAAACACTTATAAACTTTTTACACAAAATAAATTAATAAAAATCCTTCTAAAACCGTGTTCATGTACTCTTTGAAAAATAAATTCTTTGTTTATTTTCCTTGTTTTTCTAAACATCTCATTTCATCATCCATGAAGATATTAATTTGTGAATACCTATCTTGAGGTGTCTTGGCCGAAATTCACCATGTTCTAGGGACTAAAAATTAATTCTCTTGTTCTTGAAAAATTTCAACATAAACTCTAATCATAAGTGTCAAAACCGTGACCACTCTTCCTTTGGTCATTGGAGCCAAAAATTGATTTCTTTTCCATCATCACATCATGACATACACATACATATTTCATCATATATACCATAAGCTACCATAAGCATGCCATAATCAAAAGCAATAAATCATGCAAATCATATAAAGCATGAACAAATAAATCAAACACATAAACACGTACAAATAATTACATGACCATGGATATGAATCCTCACATAGATTCACCATCCATCAAATATAAGACCATCTCTCACCACCATACTTGGTTGGTGAGATGGATCTCCCTCTTACCTCTTGAAGATCCTCAAAAGCTCTTTGTTTTGCTTCTTTTTCCAAGTCCTTCACCACCAAGGGCTTCTCAAATACAAAACAAAATACATAAAAATTAGTATACTAAGCTTGATTAGGAGGAACCATGGATCAAACATGGCTTAGATCATGAAAAAGAAGAGAAGAAATGAAGTTTTCATACACTTCACCATAAATACCCCATAACTTTGATCTTGAAGAAAGTCCATGAAGATGAATGATTTAGAGAAAGTCTTCAACATGAAAGTTGCTTAGAATAAGGTAAGGATTCAAGAAATATGGTTGTTTGAAATTAAAGAGTGATGAAAGGCATTCTTGGGTGTCATGGCCGAACCAAGCTTGGCGAGGAAGTGGAGAGAAATTGGATATGGTTCTTTGGTTCTTGAAATAGAAAAGATGTTCAAATAAACTAAAGTCACAATTTTGGCTTCCTAAGGCCTTCTTGGCCGTGCACTTGTTTTGAAAGAAAGGTGAGAGATGTTATTGATAGAAAAGTGATATGAATTATCAAGTAAGGAGTTAATATTTTGGCCCCCCAAAAACTACTTGGCCGTGAGTCAATTTGGAACAAAAGAGATAGAAATGAATTAAAGATAGCATGTTTCTCTTTTACCAAGCAAGCATAGCCGTAGGAATTGGAAAGAATAGCCACCAAACATTGACTAACTTTGTATAGCTTCTTGTAGGCATAAAAACAATAGCCAAATGAATTAATTGCATGAATCTTGTCTCTTTCAATGAATGGCCGTAGAAAACAAAATGGAGAGCCACCATAATTGACTATCTTACTTTGTTGTATAACATAAATAATGGAACATGAATTAATGGAATTGATTGAATCAAATTGGCCCCCTTTTACTTTGCATGGTCGTACGTGTTTCAAAAGAAAAGGTGGCCATTTTTGTTGACTTGGTCTCACTTTGTTTTCACTTGAATTGTATCCTAATATCACAAAGTGAATTATTTGGTCTCCTAAACAATTGCATGACCGTAGCCTTACTTGGAAAGTGAAGAGTGAATTATTTATTTATTTGAGTGATAGTCAAGTTACTAGAATAATTGAAAGAAAAGGTGATAAAGTGAGATAGGAAATGCATGAAATAATTTTGGCCCCCTTCCTCCTATGCATTGCCGTAGAGTGAAGAGAGAAAAGAGTGAATTATTTGAGCAAATAATTAGTACTAAATTATTGAGAAATTTTCCAAGTGATAGTAACAAACTTGGACCATTGGATCTTCTTCCTCCTTTAATCTTAGCCTTTAGATGAAGCTACTAAATGGATGGTCAAGATCTCTCCTTCCATGTTGCCATCCAAGGGTTACAATTGAAGTCTAAGCAATTATATAAGACCAAATTTCAACCATAGATTAAATCAATGGTTAAGATTAAATCTTGAAAGTTCAAGCAATTATTTGAAGCATTCTAAGCCATTGATTAATTCAATGGTTAAGATTAAGGTAGACTTTAGGTGTAGCTTTAGATAGAAGACTTATTTTAGGCCATTGGATCTTTCTTCTTTAAATCCTAGCCCTTAGATGTGTCTCCAAAATGAAGGGTTAAGATTACTCCTTCAAACTTTACTTCCAAGGGTTATAAATGGTCTTTGTCACTTTTTAAGACTAAATATCCACCATAAATTAAATCAACATCCAATGGTCATAAATGGTCCTGTTACTTTACAAGACCAGATCTTCACCCTTGATTAATTATTCATCCAATGGTCATAAATGGTCATAGCCATTATATTAGACTTATCCTACACCGTTGATTAAATTGACGGTTGATTTCAAAGTCTTAAATATTGGACTTGCTTCCTATTGGTCCATCAAAAATTATCATAACCACTAATTGTGGACTTAATAGTATAATATTTATTTTTATCTGCTAAACCCCACAAAAATTATATTTACTGTATTTTTATTGTCCGATAAATTAAATACAGTACAAAATACAGTAAAAGAAAATTTCAAAAACTGTTTCCGGATTCAGGTTTAGTAAGATCCCCTGTCTCCGTCTCAACAGTACAAATTTTTCTAAACGTAAAAAATTTTCACTTTGCGGGACCCACCTGGGCTCACGTATAGCCACTTGGGCCCACATACACCCCATGGCCCCACATACACCCCCTGGGCCCACAAACAGTAAAAAAATTCATAATCATCCACAAAAATCACAAATATTAGAAAACTCACAAATATCAAATCAGATTACGTAAAATAATTAAAACCTAACGGTAAAAATTAAATTACGTAAAGTTTTTCCCGGCTCGAAAATTTTTATTTTCCTGACACGGAGTAAATCACTCAAAACGATCAAATACGCTGACGGAATAATTAAAATAATTTTACAAATACTCAAAATTACTAAACAATAAAATTACGTTAACCTGCAAAATTCTGCATTACGAGATACAAAATTTTAGGATGTTACAATACTCTCCCTTTTACGAAAATTTCGTCCTCGAAATTTCATAACCATGATTTCACACCCTCAGAATAAATATAAATATCCTTCTTCTATCTTTTCTTCCAGCTTTCATGTAATTTCACCTCTTGCGTTATTCCAAACGATTTTAACCAATGAAAGTCCTTTATCTCTTGTTTACTTCTACTGATCAATGACGAGCGCCAAACTCAGTCAAAATTATAACCGAAGTTATTAACTAAGTTTGCAGTATAGTGAACAACACCGGATCGTCTCCTCAAGGATCGTAAATGCAATTTTATCAAATTAAGTTAAGTTAGAAAGGGGGGTTTTGATTGTTCAAGGATTACAATGACAAGATCTGAAGAAAAATAACAATTAAAAGAACACGATCAATTCAGAAATCTATCCGAGATTGAGTGGATTCAATCATAGACCTTTCAACAAACACATGAAATACATTTGAATGGTTAACTTGGATCTAACCGAGATCTCTGCATCAGATCCAGAATTCATACTAGACAATCGTCCAGAATTCAATTGACAAGTGATAAACACAAATCTGCAATCGCACCATTCATGTAAATATATGTCAATTTAAGCACCGAATTTAATTAACCTAGGCACAAATCAGTAACCTAACCTCTTCAATTACATGATTAGTTTAGATCAATCAGTTCTAAGTTTCATCACAAATCTCAATCTTCAGTTATGTGATTAATTCAGATCAATTAGCTCTAAGTTTAATCACAATACTTAATCTTAAAATAAACATAAACAGAATCACCATTCATGCATTCAAGATCAAGAAAACGAAGAGAAGAAGAAGAAGAAGAAGAATCCAAATATAAATCAAATACATTACATAAACCAAGGTCTCAAGAATCCAAACCACAATCTCTTCAAGAGTCCCAAATTGACTAGAAGTGACTTAGCTCTCCAGTACAATGAAGGAAAAATATACAAGAACTATGAAAAGCTATCTCTAACACCCAGTGTCCTCTTCGAGCTCTCCACATCCAGCCTTTTATAGAGGATTAGGAGTAGTAGGTGGATGAATAGGTGAGATTAGTAGGTGGAATTAGTAGGTGGATGAGTAGGTGAGATTAGTCGGTGAGATTAGTAGGTGAGATTAGTAGGTGAGCTTCCTTGTCTCCGAAATTATTTATTGCTGAACTCATTGATTTCGTCATTTCCAAGCCAAGTGGTCTTCATGAAAGTTCTAGGAAATTGTCTAAGCTTTCCAATGGCTGTGGAAGCACCCAAAAAATCGTCCTACAGCCCAAGATATGACTCAATTACTACAGACTATTCAGGACCAGTTTCGGCACCTCTGTTTTAACTTTCAGACCCAATATCACCATCAAAGAGCCCGAATCAAGTTTTGTGTTTGTCATGAAAGTTGTACATATGGGTCTTAACTTTCAGATTACAAATTTTCAGCCCATTTTATAAACCCAAACTCGAATTATGTTCTGGTTACTACACACTATTCGGGTTCCAGTCACAAAACCCGTATTCTGATTTCCATGCCAAATTAAATCCACTAGATGTCTGAAATTGTCTTTGAGCTCTTCATCAAAGTTGTAGAGCTCTCTCTTATCTTTCCTACAAGGTAAAATTCATAATTATCAGACATTTAGAACTCAAGATATGGCCAAAATACAGAAACAGTGTAAGACCCAAATAATGCTGAAAAAATCAATTAAGTCTGATTCGAGTTCAAACTTACAAAACATAATCAAATTCAATCAATTAAGTACATGAAGAGTGTAAATGACTAATAATGAGGGTTTATTAATGTATAAAATATATGATTATCAGATTCCCCCACACTTAGCTTTTTGCACTCTTGGGCAAAACATATAAAACTAAAGTTAGAAGACAAAGACAAACGACACAAACTTAAAAGCTAAAAACTTTAAAGGACTCAATGAAGCAAGAAGAGCAACAAGAAATTCAAGGGATCAAAGCATAAATGAGGTAATATTTCTTTACATCTTAAACCAACAAGCAAGGAAACTTCCGTTGAAAAGAATGAATTAAGAATGATAGATCCTCACAAGATTCTCTCTTAATCTCTCAAGTGTTTAAAAGGTAGGTATTTCACTCAATTCAACTCATGAAAATTGCACTACCATAAGCTTGCTTATCTTCTACTTCTCCACTACTCAAAACACATACACACACAAATCATGAGGACTTTATTCAAGGTTGTAGTGAGGTCAAGGAAACAGAAGAGGATAAAATGGATATGAGAGGATAAATACCAAAGAGAATAAAAGCAAATGAGAGCTGAGTTCAAATAACAAGCATAAAAGTTCATCCCAACTCTAATGTATATCCCTTTACATATTCATTTCCCAATCCTTTTCTTTTTTATTTTTTATTTTTTTATATTATTTATTATTATTTTTTTGGCACTCTTTCCTTTTTCAACAACCATTTTGTACACACACCCCCACACTTGTTCAAAAACTCATCCATTAACCAAGCTAATGTTCTTTTATTCCCTAAGGTAAAGTAGGAACACAATTTTTATTTTAAGGCACATAATGAGATAGAAACAAGGAATGGTCAAATAAGCTCAAAGGGGTTAAGCAAAGGAAAATATACAAGATTTACGGGAATCGAGAATTTTCAAGAAGTCAAAAGAGTGCTTGATATCATATTGAAAACAAGGTTGGCTATTTGGTTAAACTAGCTAATTAAGAAAGAGGGCCTCAATCATGTTCATGCATGCAAGTGAAATGTAGCCTCAAAAAGAATCAAAGTAAGTTCTAGAGTGGTCATTAACATGAGCGAAAATCACACAAGAAAGAAGAGAATGGCATAAATGTTGAATCCATCCATTAGGCTCAAAATCTCACAAGGTATGCATCCATCAAACTCAATTCATCAATTCAATCATCCATCACCAAGCATATTAGTTCAAGAAGGGAGAAAAGTTATTCAATCATGCGATGAACCCTTTTTTTTTATTTTTTATTTACAAAAAGAACATGCTGAAATCTCTCCTCCACGCTTAATATAACATTGCCTTCAATGTGAAAGAGAGATATAGAAAAGAGCAACACAACCTCGATAAGAAGTGAATCAACGCCAAGCGTAAAAGAAACACATCCGTCAAGCGATCGCACGTACTCGAGAAGAAATCAAACAATAAAACTTTAGTACTAATTAATTACTACCTAAAAACTCCTTACTCGCCACCAATTAAGATGCGTCTCAAGAGTAAAATTACTCCTTACTCTGCCATCACTAATTAGTTTAATAAGTACATGACAATCATATCATACTTTCCAAACAAAACAACAAATTTTTTTTTTTTTATTTACTTAATTTTTTTTTTGGGTTAACTATCCTTTCCCCCCAACTAGATCACAACATTATCCTCAATGTTAAAATATAGATGAGTAAAGGATAGAAGATATTACCTGATGGAGAAAACTGACACAAATTTAAACAGAAACAAAATACAATAAAATGAAACCCATTAAAGAGAAAGTTTCAGATCTAGCTTTTTTTTCTTGTTACTTACTTTGCTGCTTCCTGTTGACCAATCTATCTGAGCTAATGCCTAATCAGGTACATACTCAAAAGCTTCTAATTTATCAATGAGCTCATCAATAGTGGAGGCAGAGATAAGAAGTTGTCTTGCCGAAGGAGTGATAAATTTCTGTTCCACAGCTTTGTCAAGAAAAAATAACAAAAGATCAAAGAAATTATTAACATTCAACAAACTAATGGGTTTATGGTGGATGTTCAGTTCGGCCTAAGAGACAATTTGAAAAATTTCTTCCAAAGTACCAAAACCACCCGGTAAGACAAGAAATGCATCAGAATTGTCAACCATTGTTTTCATTCGTCCATGCATAGAGGTTACCTGAATTTCTTCTCCAACTGTCTTTCCAAGTGATGTTATTTTCAAATAAAGGTTTAGGAATAACACCTAAAACCTGATCGCCTCCTAAAAAGGCGAAAAGTGATACAGACCCCCATTAACCCACGACAACCTCCCCATATACAAGATGAATATTCCTCGCAGCAAGTGATCGACCAAGAGTGCTAGCTGCGTTTACAAACTCTAATCCCTTCCCATAACTCGACCTACAAAAAACACAGACTTTTTTGAGGTTACGAATAGAAGGCCCCATTCTATACTCTTCCTCCCTTTGAGTGTTTCTGAGTTTGAAGGAAAATGGAGAAAATGGAGTGTTTAAATAAGAAAAAAGAATGGAAAGGGAAATAATTGCACCTATAAGGGTAGGTTGGCTGTTGTTAGAAAAGGTTGAAATTAAGAGACACAAAATCTTTTTTTTTTTTTGACTTCAAGAAAACCATCAAGGTAAAGAAGTCTAGAAACCCCTGAAGGACCCTACTCAAAGGATCGTCTGTACAAAAATCAAAATACAATAAAATGATACAAAGATAAAAGAAATAGAAAATGATGACATACCTGTATGTACAGTTTCCATGGCGTATCTTTATACTGCGCGTCATGAGTGCAGTAGACATCACGTCCGTTTTTTTTTTTTTTGTTTTTTTGTTTTTGCTTTTTGTTTTTTTTTTTGTTTTTGAAAGATGACATGAAGAAGAAGAAGAGGATGATATGTACAGATTGTTTGTGGATGTGGCTCACATCTGCCTCTGGTTTAACGTCCAGTAACGGCTTAAACGTCTTCTATGAGTCGAGGATAAGCTCCTCATCCAATTTTTTTATAAATTGGCAAACAGGGTCTTTTAGAGTCAGATTCCCAAGACTGTAGCGTTTTACTTTATCCTTGAAGAGATTCCACAATTTAAGAATTTCACGATGCACCAATCCACAAGAATGCGTCTCAAGAGTCAATAAGATATTATCTAATGACTCCTTACTCAGTCCATTCTTAATGAAGAAAATTTTATCTTCTCTATTTGTGGAAACTATCCCCAAAGTACGACATCGCTTGTTACAGTTCCATCGTCCACATTTGTGACAAACTTGTAACCTTTTTGTTCTTCTCCTTTTAGAATATGAACTTCTTCCAAGACCGGGCATATATGAGTCAAATGAAATTGAGGACTCACCTGCTAATCGGACTTTTGCTTCAATTATCCAGCGTACATCTTTTGGCATACCCTTGTGCATTAACAGTCTCAATCTCTCACATCGAACTTTGTAGATTTTTCTAAGAGCATTTTGAGGAAGAGAAGGAAAATGTTTTCTCAGGTTTGAAAGAATGACATCCATTTTGAAGGAGAAGAAAGGGTTCAGTTATTTTGGGAAACTGAAAAATAAACCGACTCGAGAGTCACGGAGTATCGTATCCGCCACTTAACCGGCAACACAAAGAACTCAAGAACTTGGTTTTCCAGGAATGGTTGAGTCTTTGTCCATTAACTTAAGCGCAGTACCATTCCTAGGATCCTCAATATCTACGTCCCCAGAGGATACACGTGTCCGACAACAAAAGAACCGCACCACCTAGATCTCAATTTTCCAAGGAGTAGGTGCGGATGATAATCTCAAAGCGTAACTTTTTTTTGACAATTTCATGAGCTTTTGCAAAAGGTGTAAATGACCCTTTAATAAAGTAGGCCAATAAAATCCATACTTGCAAGATTTTCGCAGCTTGTTGTCGCCGAAGAAAAATGACATCCACATGCTTCGAGTCACACTACCTACCTCATTGTCGGGCACACTGCTATTTTTTCTTTTTCTTTTTTTTTTTCTTTTTTTTTTTTTTTTCTTTTTTTATTTTTTTTATTTTTTTTTCTTCTTTTTTTTTTTTATTCATAATGCGGATGGAGAAGGTTCATCACCTCCACTTCGCATTCTCTCGAAAGTTCATGATACTGTTTGAGGCGGTGTCCATTTACGATGAAAGCTTTGGCAAGTGACCTCACTTTTAATCCGAACAACACCAGAAGGAAAAACATTAGTAACAATAAATGGTCCATCCCATCTAGACCTTAATTTGCCAAGCATGAGTCGGAGGCGGGAGTTATAGAGGAGAACTTTTTAACCAATCTCAAATGTTTTCCTCAGAATCAACTTATCATGGAAGGCTTTGGTCTTCTCCTTATAGAGTTTGGAACTTTCATAAGCCTCCAAGCGGATCTCCTCCAATTGCTCTTTGCCGGCAGCCTTCCTTTCCATACCCGCTTGATCTAGGTCCAAGTTGCACCTTTTCACCGCCTGAATGCTCGATGCTCAATTTCAACCTACAGTGGCATGCTTTTCCAAAAACAATCCGATATGGAGACATCCCGATTGGTGTCTTATAAGCAGTCCGGTAAGCCCATAAAGTATCCTCAAGCCTCTTGCTCCAGTCCTTTCTCGTTAGGTTGAACTGTCTTCTGGAGTATCTGCTTAATTTCTCTGTTGGAGACCTCGGCTTGCCCATTGGTTTGGGGGTGGTAGGGTGTAGAAACCTTGTGTTGGACTCCATACTTCTTCATCAAAGCCTCCATGCTTCGATTGCAAAAATGTGAACCTTGATCACTAATAATGGCTCTCGGGACTCCAAACCTACAGAAAATCTGTGATCTAATAAAATTCACAACAACTTTAGAATCATCAGTCTGAGTGGCCTTAGCCTCCACCCATTTAGATACATAATTCACAGCAAGCAGAATGTAAACAAAACCAAATGATACAGGGAAAGGACCCATAAAGTCAATACCCCAAACATCAAAAATCTCATAGAATAATAAGGGTTTCTGGGGCATTTCATTCTTACGAGAAGTATTCCCTGTTCTCTAGCATTGATCACAAGATTTGCAAAACATATATGCATCATGAAATAGAGTGGGCCAGTATAATCCATAGTGTAAAACTTTCCTAGCAGTCCATTGAGGACCGAAGTGGCCGCCACATGCAAGTTTATGACAAAAGCTAAGAATGGAATGGAATTCATCATCAGGCACACATCTCCTAATTACTTGGTCACTACAAAATCTCCATAAGTAAGGATCATCCCACACATAATACTTTGACTCACTTTTCAATTTATCAATCTTAGCCTTAGTGAAATATGCAGGTATTGCGTTAGCATCTAAGAAATTAATCAAATCAGCAAACCAAGGGATGTTGCCTTGCAGCTTGAAAAGCTGCTCATCAGGGAAAACATCATGGATGGGAAAAATATATGTCTCCCTTTCAATTCGACTCAAGTGATCGGCCACCAAATTCTCCGCTCCACTCTTGTCACGGATCTCAATATCAAACTCCTGGAGGAGCAACATCCACCTAATCAACCAGGGCTTGGCATTGGGCTTCTTCAGGAGAAACTTTAATGCTGCATGATCTGAAAACACAACCACTCTAGAACCAAGCAAATATGATCGAAATTTATCTAAAGCAAAAACAATTGCTAAAAGTTCCTTTTTAGTTGTGGTGTAGTTGATTTGTGCAGGATCTAAAGTTCTCGAAGCATAGGAAATGACATGAGATACTTTACTGACCCTTTGTGCAAGAACAGCTCCCAATGCATAATTAGAGGCATCACACATCAGCTCAAATGGAAGTGTCCAATCCGGTGGTTGGATAATAGGTGTACTGGTCAATGCCTGCTTCAATTGATTAAAGGCATCCTGGCACTTCTTGTCAAAGTGGAACTCCATATCTTTTTGCAGTAAGTTGGATAGCGGAAGTGCAATTTTGCTGAAATCATTTATGAACCGCCGATAGAAACCTGCATGACTAAGGAAGGAACGAATCTCCCGCACACATGTGGGGTAAGATTGGCATGAAATAACATCTATTTTTGCAGGATCTACCTCAATACCCTCACGAGATATCACATGCCCTAAGACTATACCTTGTTCTACCATAAAATGACATTTCTCAAAATTTAGAACGAGGTTAGTCTCAATGCATCTATGCAAGACCTGAGCCAGACTATCTAAACATGCATCAAAAGAAGATCCATGAGACAAAAATCATCCATAAATACGTCCATCCAATTTTCTAAAAAATCGAGAAAAGATACTTACCATACACCTCTCGAAAGGTGCCCGGAGCATTGCACGACCAAAGGGCATCCTCCTGTATGCAAATGTGCCAAATGGACAAGTGAAAGTAGTCTTCTCTTGGTCTTCAGGGCTATATGAATCTGAAAATAGGCCGAATATCCATCCAGAAACAATAATGTGACTTGCCAACTAACCGCTCCAACATCTGATCAATGAAGGGCAGTGGAAATGATCCTTTCTGGTAGCCTGGTTAAGCCGCCTATAATCAATGCAAACTCGCCAACCTGTTTTGAACTCGTGTGGGCACAAGCTCATTGTTCGATTCGCAACCACTGTGACCCCGCATTTCTTGGGAACCACTTGCACGGGGCTCACCCATTGACTGTCAGATATGGGATAAATAATGCCAGCTTGAAGCAACTTTGTAACTTCCTTTTTCACCACATCTAGAATCAGGGGATTTAGTCTCCTTTGGGGCTGTCTAACTGGTTTGATCCCTTCTTCCAATAAAATCTTATGCATGCATGTGGAGGGACTAATACCAGGAATATCTGCAAGAGTCCATCCGATGGCTTGCCTATTCTGCCTCAAAATCTGCAGTAATTTTTCTTCTTGATTAGGTTGTAGGTTTTTAGCAATGATCATCGGAAGTGTCTCACCATCTCCCAAATATGCATATTTAAGATGGTCTGGTAAAGTCTTCAACTCCAAAGATGGAGGTTGCACAATGGAAGGTAACAAGTGATCTGAAACAACTATCTCAGCAACATTAATTTCAGCATGGTACTGACTCTCATTCTCAATTGTTGTATCATCAGCAGCTATATCATTACTCATAACAGAACAAATCTCAACACATGCAGCACATAGTTCAACATCACAAGTAGCACATGTATCACAAGAAACAGAACCAAGATAGTCAACAATATCAGGGAATTCAGCATATAAATCAGTGTAGACATCATCAACCAAAGATCTCAATCACATCAACATGGAAAATGTAATGCTCCTCTCTGAGGGTGTTTCATGGAATCAAAAATGTTAAATTGTACCAAATCGTCGCCAAACTCCATAGAAAGGGTGCCAAAGATGCACGTCTATCTTGGTCTTGGCGGTCTTGAGAATGGTCTCGCCTAGAATCAATGGAGCATGATTTGTTGAAGACTCATCTTCCATGTCCAGAATGTAGAAATCTGCTGGAAAAATCAACTCATTCACCCGAACTAACACATCTTCCAAAGACACTGCAGGATGAGCAGTGGCTCTATTTGCTAACTGAATCACGATACCAGTGGGTTGCAAAGTACCAATGTTTAAACACTTATAAACTGACATAGGCATGACATTGATCGAAGCACCCAAATCTAGCATTGCATGCTCAAATCTAGAGTTGCCAATTGTGCAAGAAATTATGAAAGTTCTAGGATCTTTGTATTTCTGTGGCATGCTTGGCAGAATCATTGCAGAAACATTTCTACCCATGCTGATCTTCTCATTCCCTTTCAACCTTCTCTTATGAGTGCACAACTCCTTGAGAAATTTAGCATATTTTGGAATTTGCTTGATTGCATCTAGGAGGGAATATTGATTTCCACTTTCCGAATGTCTCCATGACTTCTTTTTCCATTTCTTTGCATTGTTCTCTTGGATTGTGTGATCCTATTTGGAAAAGGTAATGAAATGGTAACATCCGACTTCTCTCGCAATTTTCTTCAAGGTACGATTTACGACCGAATTATCCATTTCTTGCCGTTTTTGTCAATTTCGATTCTTTGTCAGTAAGGTTGGAACATCAACTTCTTTGTCACTTCTCAAGGTAATTGCACTTACGTTGACTCTTGGATTGTTCACTGTTTGTGAAGACAATTGGCTAGAACCTTGACTCTTTAGCTCGCTCACAGTGGTTGCCAGCTGCCCGATTTGAGTTTGTAAATTCTGAATGTTGGCACCGACGTTCTTGGAACTGAATGTTATTTGTGGCCATTTGTTTCATCGGGTCTTCCAATGATGGCTCACCGTGGAGTGGATTGACATGATATTGAACAGTTCTTTGTTGTCTCGAATGCGGGGGTATTTGTTGGTATTTGTTGCTTGGACCTGCAGACTTGGTATCTAAATTGTTGTTCTTCTTTGGTAGAGGTACATTGTTGCTTGGCTAGAATTTTCATATCTCAAATTGGGATGGTCTCGCTAACCAGGGTTATAAGTACTAGAAAATGGATCATATCTAGATTGTTGCTGTTGTTGCTAATATTGGGATCTACCAGGAAAAATACCAGCTGCAGCAACACATTGATCTGGAAAAGCGGAACCATCATCTTGAAGTGTAGGGCATGAATCAGTAGGATGAGATGAATTAGAGCAAATTCCACACACTGATGCAGTCATCTGCATGGGTGGTTGTTGACCCACTGCTATTTGTCTTACCAAAGAAGTCAATTCATCTAGTTTGTGTTCCATTCTTTGTTGGTCCATATGAGACGCTTGAATTTCATTAACTCCTCTGGTTGCGGTGATGATCCGCGAGCCAAACTGTTGGGTATTGGCTGCCATGTTTGCTATCAGATCTCTTGCGGCGGTAGGAGTTTTGTCTACTAAGGCTCCTCCAGAGGCAGCATCGATCATGCTTCTATCATTTGGCAAAGAAGCCCTCATAAAAGTATTGAATCAAGAGCTGGTCACTAATTTGGTGATAAGGGCAGCTCAAACACAACTTCTTGAATCTCTCCCAGTATTCATGCAAAGTTTCACCAGACATCTGTCTGATGCCACATATATCCTTCCTAATTGCAGCAGCTCTGAGGCAGGGAAGAATCTCTCCAGGAACAACCTCTTCATGTCATTCTAACTTCGATCGAACCTGGTGAAAGATAAAATAACCAATCTTTGGCTGCATCGACAAGTGAGAAGGGAAATGCCCTTAACTTGATGTGTTCCTCGGAGATGCCTTGTGGCTTCATGGTTGAACACACAACATGTAACTCTTTCAGTGCTTATGAGGATCTTCACCCACAAGACCATGAAACTTTGGTAACAAGTGTATCAAACCAGATTTCAATTCAAAATCTGCATCAAGATTAGGATATTGAATGCACAAAGATTGGTAAGATACATCGAAGCGAAGAAGTTCCTTAAGGGTTCTATTAGCCATGATTTCGTTACTTAAGTTATCGGGTTCACTCCCAAAATCAAAGTTAGGTTCAGAATTAACTCTTGAATTTATCACACGAGCTCTAATTAATCTATGCAAGGTCCTATCAATCTCAGGATCAAGATCAAGCAAGATATCAGGATTGGACCTAGTCATGCATCAACTAAAGCACAAAAACACAAAAACTACAACTAAGCAAAATACACTAAACAACACTCAAAATATGCAAAAATAAATCTAGTTAATATGTCTAAACATTTTTAAAAATTATGGAATCAACACAGAACAAAATCTACATAAAAATGAAACTAGAAAATGCAATAAAAAATAATAAAAAATTGAAAAAGTGGTCTAAATGATAGAATTTCGAAAAACCAGGGGTGACCTCACAATTTACTGTGAGTCTTGTTTATCAGTTGTTTTCCTTCAACCGACCATGTTTTAGCTCATTCTCGGGCATGTTTCGGTTCAAAAATTGCAATAGTTACCAGTAATCACCTATTTTCCGCTTTCCTAAATCGAAAAATTCAAAAGCTAAGATAAAAACGTTAGTATGGTATGAACAATGTTAGTAAATGAAAAATAACTGTTAGAATAGGTAAGAAAGAACAAAAATTAGTAAGGTTACTCAAAATGAAAAGATTACACCTTCGAGATCCCCGACAACGGCGTCAAAATTTTGACGAGCCTCAAACTCAATCAAAATTATAACCGAAGTTATTAACTAAGTTTGTAGTATAGTGAACAACACCGGATCGTCTCGTCAAGGATCGTAAATGCAATTTTATCAAATTAAGTTAAGTTAGAAATGGGGGTTTTGATTGTTCAAGGATTACAATGACAAGATCTCAAGAAAATAACAATTAAAAGAACAAATAATTCGAAATCTATCCGAGATTGGGTGGATTCAATCATAGACCTTTCAACAAACACCGAAATATATTTGAATGGTTAACTTGGATCTAACCGAGATCTCTCATCGATCCAGAATTCATAATAGACAATCGTCCGAATTCAATTGACAAGTGATAAACACAAATCTGCAATCGCACCATTCATGTAAATATATGTCAATTTAAGCACCGAATTCAATTAACCTAGGCACAAATCAAGTAACCTAACCTCTTCAATTACATGATTAGTTTAGATCAATCAGTTCTAAGTTTCATCACAAATCTCAATCTTCGCTTATGTGATTAATTCAGATCAATCACTCTAAGTTTAATCACAATACTTAATCTTAAAATAAACATAAACAGAATCACCATTCATGCATTCAAGATCAAGAAAACAGAAGAAGAAGAAGAAGAAGAGAAGAAGAATTCAAATATAAATCAAATACATTACAAAAACTAAGGTCTCAAGAATCCAAACCACAATCTCTTCAAGAGTCCCAAATTGACTAGAAGTGACTTAGCTCTCCATTACAATGAAGGAAAAATATACAAGAACTATGAAAAGTTATCTCTAACACCCAGTGTCCTCTTAGAGCTCTCCATATCCAGCCTTTTATAGAGGATTAAGAGTAGTAGGTGGATGAGTAGGTGAGATTAGTAGGTGGAATTAGTAGGTGGATGAGTAGGTGAGATTAGTCGATGAGATTAGTAGGTGAGATTAGTAGGTGAGCTTCCTTGTCTCCGAAATTATTTATTGTTGAACTCATTGATTTCGTCATTTCCAAGCCAAGTGGTCTTCATGAAAGTTCTAGGAAATTGTCTAAGCTTTCCAATGGCTGTGGAAGCACCTAAAAAATTGTCATACAGCCCAAGATATGACTCAATTACTACAGACTATTCAGGACCAGTTTTGGCACCTCTGTTTTGACTTTCAGACCCAATATCACCATCAAGGAACTCGAATCAAGTTTTGTGTTTGTCATGAAAGTTGTACATATGGGTCTTAATTTCATATTACAAATTTTAAGCCCATTTTATAAACCCAAACTCGAATTATGTTCTGGTTACTACACACTGTTCGGGTTCCAGTCACAAAACTCGTATTCTGATTTCCATGCCCAATTAGCTCCACTAGATGTCTGAAATTGTCTTTGAGCTCTTCATCAAAGTTGTAGAGCTCTTTCTTATCTTACCTACAAGGTAAAATTCATAATTATCAAACATTTAGAACTCAAGATATGGCCAAAATACAGAAACAGTGTAAGAACCAAATAATGCTTAAAAAATCAATTAAGTCCGATTCGAGTTCAAACTTACAAAACATAATCAAATTCAATCAATTAAGTACATGAAGAGTGTAAATGACTAATAATGAGGGTTTATTAATGTATAAAATATATGATTATCAATCAAACAGACATCTCCATAAATTTTTCTACGGTTTTCCATTACCGTCTTAACTTTTCACATAAAAGAATTGTTTTAACCTTTGAAGAATCTACTACGCTTTCGCTGCGCCACTCTGATACGTTAGCATGGATACAAATAGGAATATCCTTTATTGCAAGATATTCCTTCAATTGCAGGAGATGAAAGAAAACATTATGGAAGATAACAAATCGAATCGAACCTGTTATCGAACATATCCAACAAAGAATTGGATGAATTTTCTCTGGATTAGTCACACTCTGTTGAAATAATCTCATCGGATATGGTTGGAAAATAACCAATCCATTTTCAAAGATCACATCTGTTTATGAAACAGATCAAACTAACACAAAAATTTTGAATGACAGATCAAACTAACACAAAGATTTGATCTATAACAATATTTGAATAACACAAGTAGTTCGATCGGCTAAGAATAGAAACAGAAAGAAACAGACCAGAGGATTAGAGAGATCTCTAAAATATAATTGATCTACTCAATCATATTACACAAAGAACAAGTTTTCTCCCAAAGATATACACTATGATCAAAAAATTACCTCTTGCAGTACAGTCTCCCTTGTTTAGGTCTTCAGCTCAGAACACTCCCGTTCTATTCAGAGTAACAACTTCCCTTACTATCTAAAATTTTACTAACAGAAAACTCTGTTTTCAAAGAGCATAATCTCTGGGAAAATGTGTCTAACTTTTCCACAAATTGTTTCCTTGACGTACATTCCTTCATTAAGTACCTTCTTTCACATCACTTACTGCTTTTGGTTTCCTCAATGGTTGTAAATACATCTTTCGTTGAACTCAATTACTTTCTCAATATCCTAAAAAAAATATCAGGTTCCAAAATTACGAAATCTTATATTCCAAAACTGATTCTCTTCCATCAACTCCTGAATCTCAACTTCTAGTTCCCGTCGTTCAGCGATTCTTTGTTCCTGCCGTCATCCTTCCACATTGCTCTCATAGTTGCAACTGCATTACTAGTAACATGTTCCACTTTCACACAAGTACCACTATCCCGAGCCATTTTCCTTTTTTTATTCTTTTTTCTTCTCAAGGCGTGCGGATCGAAATACAATGGATCTGATATCCATTATAAAAAACATTATTTCCTTTCAGAAATCAATAACACAGAGAACACAACACAAACAAAACAGACCTAACCATAAACCCCAAAAGACTCAAACCGTGCTCTGATACCAACTAATGTGACACCCTCCATAGGGTATCACATGTCTGACTCCCGACTCATAATCTGAAAAGAAGTTCGCACAAGGTTTGAGTTATAAAAAGATGATAAAATTTCTTTCTTGCTGAAACATAAACTTACTGAAATTCATAAGTATTACTGAAAATATATTTAGTATACAATATTGACACCAATTAATATTTAACAATTTAAAAAGAAATATAAAATTAACAAAAAACTCTCTCTTTTTAACAGTAGTAAACCCTATGACGGGTCTTACTTAATAGCACGGTACAACACTAACGATAAAAATAACTCTACATACGTATTCATTTGTATCCATCTTGATGCATCGACATCCGTTTCTACATCTGTTCTTTGTCCTCAGACATTTCTTCTTTGTCAACACTGTAAGCTATCCAATCTGGAAAGGTCATTCTCTGATGTTGTTTCCAAACGCAGAGGTATTTGTCACCCGTTATGTCTAAGACAACTCGTTCCTTCTACTATATAGTTTTTACAATACAAACACAGCAAAACAATATAACAAAGAGGTGAGATCACCTACGCCAATACCAACATGGCAGCACAGAGATAACACAAACAGCAATATCATACAGGTATATCATACCAGACTTCCAATAATATATTCAATATTAATCAACTATCATCATCCAATCATATATCAATCCAAACATTGTTCAATTATCATAAACAACAATCACGATAATGCCTTCAACATTGTCTAATTATCATCATCATCATCCGAGTATTCAAAACAGTTGTCATAGCCATTATTCCTCAATTAATATATCATACAGATATAAATGTTCAAATTCATGCATATGCACATAGACTCAGTTTTTCAAAAACAACTTTATGGAGGTTTTCACAATTTCGAGAAGAATGCTCTGGTTAATTGCTCAGCCTAAGCCCACAGACAATCTCCCAGCCATTGAAAAGAATCATGTTCTTGTCGGGTATCGTCAATGCGTTGCAACGGACTGCATCGCCAAGTGGCATATGGTCCAGCCTTAGCCCACGACAGATATCCACTGGTCGACCATCGCGCTTGACGCCCCCAAGATCCATCATAGATCTCACTATCAATTCTCATTCCCTCTTCAATCACAAGGGCCAAAATAGCTTATTAGCTATACTTTATACAATGCACGAATATATCAGTGCAAGTCCAATCACAAGGGCCAAAATAGCTTATTAGCTATACTTTATACAATGCACGAATATATCAGTGCAAGTCTAACCACAAGGGCCAAATCTTTTCAATTTCATTTGTTCAACTTAATCATATGCCTCAATGCATATTTTTCCAATGCATGTATAATGCAATACAAAAATACAAAACCATACATCCATACAAACTCAAAGGAGAACAAAATCATTAATATTCACAAAAAAGATTCAAAGTGTTCCCTAAAACAGCTGCTACATCATTGAACATGAAAATACAATACAAAAATTCATGTTCAAAATTAGAGAAGCGAAGAAAACAAAAAGAAAAAGGAGGAAAGGCTTATGGATGTTGTCATTGATGCTTGAATCTCCCACTATGAGAAAGATAGCCTCCAATCTTGGTTCCCTAGGCCTCCTTCAACCTCAAAAACGAAGAACCAGCGTAGCTTCTCTAAACCCTAAACAGTCATGCTTCTAAAAATCTAATAAAAATCTATTTATAGGATCAATTCTGTGCGTCACGCCGCGGCGTGCACTTCCTTACGCCACGACACGCATTCCTCGAATGTAAGTACTGACAGTAGGTGAGGCGCATCATGTCACGATGTGCATAACCTAGCACCGCGGTGCCCATGACTCAGATATAAGTATAGGCAGCAAATAAGGCGCTAATGCCGCGACATGCTCTTCCTTGCACCGCAGCATGCTATGCTGGAATGCTTCTATGGTTTTATCCTCTAATGTTGGGCCTTGGCTTGCATTAATTTATCTCTTTTGAGCCCATCCTATATTAGAGAAATTACCAAATCAAATATAAGTTATAAATCTAGTTAATCACTTAAGAATATGCACAATTTGCTCAAGATCATATAGGAATGTATCCAAATTACATTTGACAAATCTAAGCCTAAAACCTTCTAAATATGCATAAATACAAGGACTAAGCAATCTATGAACTACAAATATAAGACATAAATAAATACATTTTGTGAAGTTATCACACCCCCAAACCTAAGTTTTTGCTTGTCCTCGAGCAAAACAAAGTATGACTAAGTAAACTTTCATTGACAATTCATGCACACATGCATTCAACCATTATAATAAATTCAATTTTCTTTAAACCACAACTAGTGCACAATGATTGTATCAGCCCTCAAATAGTGTTCATGCCTCATAATTAAGTTCAACACATACAATCCTTATCATGCCAACAATCAAGTTTTCTACCATGCAAATCACATCTCCCACAAACATGCAAGCCAAACTTATCTTTTTCAAATCATACTCATTCGAATAAGTTTATGAGCATACACATGGATACAAATCAAAGAATCCACAAAATTGTAATCCAACTCTCTCTCTCCACTAATGTAAATCACACACAATTAAGGATCAAAAGGGTCTTCAATAGCTTGTAATGTAAGACCAAGGTTATGGGGTGAAGAACAAAAGGGAAAGGATACAACACAAACATTGAAAAACATAACATGACATTTCAAGACTTGAGCCACTACAACAAGGGTAAGCAAAATGAAATAAATAACACTCTCTAGAACCATTCAATACTTTTTCACATTTTATTTCTTTCTTTCTTTTGCTTTTCTTCTTGTTGTTTTCTTTTTCTTTTCTTTTTATTTGAACAAAACAATTTCTTGTAAAGAAAATGGTTCCTTCAAGCGACTTTTGTATTGAACAACATAAATACCCTACTCATTGAACTCAAGTTAAGAAATAACATATCATGCACTCAACAAACATAGAGGGAAGGAAAGGAATGCAATATTTTTGCATACATAAGAAAGGTTACATGTGGTTAGAAAAATGAAGGTGATGAAAAACATATAAGGCCAAATATTTAAAAAGCTTCAAAAGGGGACCTATGAATATAATCATGTAAAGGTAAGATTTTTAGGCTCAATCGGTCCAAACAATGCCCTAATCATTTCATCAATCATGTACAATCTAAGATTTCGCTTCAAGAGAGTTACAAAACAACTTCAAGGATAGTAAAAAACTTCCACATGTACAAATCATAAACATTCTCTAGATAAACACTCAAATCCTTTCAAGGTTACACGAGCATGTAAGTGGAAGACACATCATGCATAAAAACAAACTAAATTGCTTCAACATACTTCAAAGATCGCATATGGATTCACAAAAAAATTGAGATTAAATCGCATCCATATTTATCATTGGACAACCATCACACACTAACAAGTGGCAATAACATGCATTCAAAAGATTCTTTCTTTTTCAATTCAAGCATACATAATATCGTGTGTAGAATATTGAATATTGAAAATTGAAAATTTATATCAACAGCGCATCAGTGATAGCCAAAACAAGATATAATCATGTTAGTATGGTGACTATTACCACTGCATACTTAAACCACCAAAACATGTTATACATTAAGCATTAAAGTAAAAAAAAACATATAATGATACTCTCTCAAACTAAAGTGAAGTTGTGTCCTTGTTGTACATGGTCTATGGGGTACTTGAGCCATTCAAAATAGCAATCATATTAGAACTGAGCATTAATAAATAAAGAAAAATATGAAAAATAAATAAAAAATACAAAATAGGGTGTTGCGCCGCGACATGACATTGTTGCGCTGCGGTGTCTAGCTCTCAGGTTTGAAATCCTTATAAAATAGAGCCGAGAATGCCGCAGCATAAGCTTGGTGCGCCGCAGCATAAGCTTGGTGCGCCGCAACATAAGCTTGGTGCGCCATGACAAAGATAAGAGTTCGCGCAAAGATAAGAGTTCACTTGTTTCTCAGACTTACTTCATGTTGCAGCCAAATTTGCTTTATTGTGGCCTCCAACACCTGCAAAAGTTGTCTAAAAGCTTAATTTACAGAATGTACAATAAAAATATATTAAAACCATAAAAATCAAACTTACTACATATTTATGCAAAACAACAACAAACATAAAAACTAAATGACTATAATTTGTCCAAATAGACTTATTGAATTGAACTAAAATAAAACTTAAATTAAAACTAGATAAACTCATTGTCAATATTAGCAATACAGAAATAATGTCTTATCCCTGGCAACGACGCCAAAAACTTGTTTGTCCCTTTTAAGGCCGCAAGTGCATGGACCGAACAAGTAATACAATGAAGAGTAAGATATCGTTCCCATGAGGATAAGGTTATTTCCAATGCTAAATATGAACCAATAGCTTAACTAATTCTATTCAAAAACATAAAAATAGAGAAAAAAGATATAAACTAAAGACTAGGAAAGCAATAAAGACAATGGCTACAGTCTAGGGAATCCTTCTTCACCTCCTACTTCAATCAATGATATGCAATCCTCTTCATCTACATGAATGCATTGGTTAGGTTAGCTTTAGAATCTACTTTAGTTAAAAGTCTATGTCTAGGTCAGTTAACCCTGGCTTCGTTCACCTAGCTCACTATGCATCCTTGAGAATTAGAGTGAAATCCACTAATAAATGATCTATTCTCAAACACACGCTATGCATGACTAAGAGATATATTTCTATCACATTAGCGAATCAACTCATTCTGCCATTGGAATAAAATCGAACATGCATCAACCATACATATGATCTCAAACCCAAAGTCTTATGTCTAGGCTCATTAGATTTTATCAAATCAGCTTAAATGATGATCAGGCATTCAAGAGCATTAAGAACGATATGATTGAACAAAACCATACATCCATACAAACTCAAAGGAGAATAAAATCATTAATATTCATAAAAAGGATTCAAAGTGTTCCCTAAAACAGCTGCTACATCATTGAACACGAAAATATAATATACAAATTCATGCTCAAAATCAGAGAAGAGAAGAAAACAAAGGGAGAAAAGAGGAAAGACTTATGAATGTTGTCATGGATGCTTGAATCTCTCCCAAAGAGAAAGATAGCCTCCAATCTTAGCTCCCTAGGCCTCTTTCAACCTCAGAAACGAAGAACCAGCGCAGCTTCTCTAAACCCTAAACGACCATGCTTCTAAAAATCTAATAAAAATCTATTTATATACTCAATTTTGCGCGTTACGTCGCGGTGTGCACTTCCTTACGCCGCGACGTGCATGCCTCAGGTGTACGTGCTGACAACAGGTGAGGCGCATCACGTCGCGGCGTGCATTACCCAGCGCCGCGGTGCCCATGACTCAGATGTAAGTACAGGCAACATGTGAGGTGCTCATGTCGCGACGTGCACTTCCTTGCGCCACAGTTTACTATACTGGAATGCTTCGATGGTTTTATCCTTCAATGTTAGGTCTTGGCTTGCATCAATTCATTTCTTTTGAGCCTATCCTACATTAGAAAAATCACCAAATCAAATCTATGTTATAAATCCACTTAATCAATTAAGAATATGCACAATTTGCTCAATATCATATAGGAAGGTCTCCAAATTACATTTGACAAATCTAAGTCTAAAACCTTCTAAATATGCATAAATACAAGGACTAAGCAATCTATAAACTACAGATATAAGGCGTAAATAACTACATTTTGTTAAGTTATCAGATAACACTCGTGATCAAGATAGAGCGCAACCACAAGATGGTAACTAGGAGAATAATTGCCACCGCAAAGTAACCCGTACAATCATGTAATGCCTTGTAATCGTTACTTTTGTTGTGTAATGAGTATCCTTACATATAAGTAAATTTGTGTTTTCTCACGAATGTTGTCTTATCTCGAAGCCAATCCCTCGGCTATGACCTTGAGTCCATGGGTACTCCGACTCATCAACATTTATAGCCAGTATCCCGACCGTGACCTCGAGTCCCTAGACACTTAGGTATGTCGCAACTCACAAGGTCACCACACCTTGGTGAGGTTCGAGGAATATAAGGTCCAAAAGAATCAGTTATTCTGACATCTTTACATGATGGCCAAACAAAGGAATCAACTTGAACACCCTCCGAGATCAAGCCGAGCATTCAAGGGTCTTCACCCGTACCCATTTGAGTCTAACCTTAACCCATAAACCTACTATAGTTTACAGAGGTTAAACGTATTTTTACTTGATAGCTAGACAGGGAAAGCCACTTAAACACTCTTCGGGGTCAAGCAGCACATTTAAGAGTTCTCACCCGTACCCTTATGGCCTAACCTTAACTCATTAACCTACCACAGTATACAGAGGTTAAGCGTAATCGATTGTAGCCTGAGATCATGGACCCCACACCTAGAGGCTTCTGTCTCACGTGCATTAAACTAACCCAACCACTGAAATTCGATCTTCGAACTCATCTAGGCTAATGAAACAAGTGTTTGTCTAATTAAACAAACCCAACCACCGAGATTCAAGCTTCAGACTCATCTCGGTTGGCAAAACGAGTGTTTGTCCAATCAAATGAGCCCAATCCCCAAGATTCGAGCTTTGGACTCATCTTGACTAGGCAAAATGAGCATTCGTCAATCTGACAAAGCAGCTGCCAAGGTCGAGCGTTAAACCCATCCCGATAATTTGTATACTAAGATCAAGTGCTAAACCTACTTCGGAAAGTATGACACAATCACCGGGATCGAGCGTTGGACTCATCTTGGTAAAGAAAACATATAACAGAAAGAAAAACATTTAGAAGAAAAGTAAGTTTTACTATTTATATTCTAAACATCATCAACTTTACAAGAAGGGCCTATGAGTTATCCTCGTGCAAAAACTGCCCTTTTGAAGGAAGCTGAGAAGGAAGCCTGGTCAGTTAATGATGATGGACAAGCACCAACCACGACCGCCTCAACCACCCCTGCAAACCCTACATTTCTTAACCACCCCTGCAAACCCACGACAATGTAGCAATCAGTGGAGCAAAGGAAAAGGGCAGTGCAACCCATCCATGCCTCACAGGAACTACAGACAGAAGCTCCAAGCCTTTCCAGCGGATGCGAGACCTTATCCCGCCTCTACACACGTTTAGAAGAAAAAGACTTCTGTTACTGAGAAATGGATTGGCAAAGCTGTACAGGGCAGTTACTTGGCCTCATCAGGCTATTACGCTTAGAAAGAAAGGCCTTCGCCAGCGAAACACGCAGGATAAAAGCAAACACCTTTAAGAATTTAGGGAAAAAGAGGAATATGGCCTCAGAAGGGGATATGATTCTCTGCGCGCCCACAGGAGGCAGAAAAAGAGCCATTCTCATGAGAAAGATCCACCCTCAAGCATAACTAGAAAATGAAAAGAACAAGTGACAACTCCACCACTAGTATTCCCTATTTATAAAGGAATTAATGTATTTTGATTGGCTCCCAAAAAGGTGAATTAGTCGCATGTTTAAAGCCTTGTTTAAATGCTTCCCCCTTTGTGATTGGCCACTGAGGCAGTGAGCAATTGAGAAACATAGTGAAAACTGCTATAGCATTTAAACATCATTATTTCCTAATAAATTACAAGTTCCCCAAGCAAGCACAGATTACTACAAATTGCAGAGCAAATGTTGCTAAAAGGACACCAGATTCAGAGTCTTGCCACCGAGATCGAGAGTTGGACCTATCCCGATGAATTACACGAGCAGAATTGCTTAAGTGTAAACTCAACACCGAAGTTGAGCGTCAGACTCATCTCGATGCTTCAAAGGCAAAAAATTCAACAAGCGTGAAAATGACACTAAGATTGAGCGTTAGACTCATTTTGGCAAAAAAGTGCAAGCATTGTTGTAAGAGATCAAGTATTAGAAAAATAAAATGTCTGAGGTCGGGACTTGTCCAAATACATGAATGAAGCCCCACACATGTGGCAAGGGAAAAAAAATAAGAACCTGAACATCAGAAAATGAGACTTTGAACCTATGAAGTCTTCACCACCTGCGCCCTCTTTGGTTTGAGTCACCTCAGCCTGCACAGCCACAACTACAATTATGTCCACAATGCGACCATCATGGACTTCTTTCAGAGCGTTGACCCCCTCCTCGTTAAGTCTAGGGTTAAGAAGATAGAGTTGGCTAAGGGCGTTCTTAGAAGTCTCCTCCATGGATGTTGACCAATCATATACTGTTTGGTCAATTTCACCTTGCATAAGTTTATATTAAACTCGGGCGTTGATGAGGGCAGACTTTGTAACACCCACCGTAGGGTGCTACATTTATGTTACTTAATTTTTAAATTACCCCTAAGTTCATAAAATGTGATGTTATAATAAAATACGAGTTGTAAAATTTCTTTTTTCCTCTTTGATATCGATAAAATAAACTTAGTAGAAACTAAAAATATTATATATCATCACACATAATTTACATCATGTACGTTATCGAAGTACTGTTGACATTATTTATATACAGACCAAGTCTCAAAAGTAGTTGACATACTTAAATATTTAAACGACTCGCCCAAGTCTAACTAAACAGTAGAACCCTCAGACGGGTCATCCTTAGATTCCTCAGTAGGTAGGAATCCGACACGACGCGAAGTCCTACGGACAGGTGTCCGAGTAGAGGACACGATACTAATTTTCGTTGGGACATAATACTTAGTATCCCAATGCTGCTGATTGACAGCGGAAATTCGACATGTACATATCTAGTTATGGAAAGAAACAGATCTCCATAGAATTCCCTGCTCATGTTGACCGTCAGATTTCCTTGATATATAAGTCCCCTCTCATTGGGACTAGTCCTCCATGCTCCAGCTCCACCGTGGAACTGTAATCTCATGTAACCGAAGAAACTAGGTCTTGATGTCATCCTATCAAAACTCCGCTTCTTCCACAGGAATCTGCTTTTCTTCACCCTCTTGTTCTATGCCTTGCTCAACGTCTTTACCAAATATAAATACAATACAAAATAATATACAAAGAGGTGAGATCACCTACGCCAATACTAATATGGTAGCACAGAGATAATATATATAATATATCATACAGATACATCATACTATAATTACAATCATGCCATCAACATTATTTATCATAACAGATACAATAAATAATAATTACTATCATGTCCTTAACATTATTCAAATCACACAATAATTAAAATAATGCCATCACATTATTATCATCATCATCATCCAATATTCCTCAACAGTTCAATTGTCGTAGCCAATATTCCTCAATTATTATATCAAACAGATATAAATATTCAGATTTATGCATGTGCACATAAACTCAATTTCCTAATCCATAGAGCTAATACTCAGTTTGGAGAAATTGATATGAAAGATCTGTTTGTACCAACATGCCTCAGATCACGTGCCATATTTCTCATATGTGTTTGCACATCTAGCATATACACGACAGTCTTTACTAGATCTTAATTAAGAATAGTATCTCGGTCAGGATCATCGGTGCGTTGCATCGGTCTAACCCATGGTACAGTAGAGCTACCAACTGCCCACTTTAGGCAACCCGCACCTCGATGCCCTCAAGGTCAATAAATGACTTACACTACGCATATCGCACCCACTTAAGATGTGTACGTCTCTCCTAGGCAAATAGCCTTATCCAGTCCATCAGACCTTTCCAATGCATGTTCAATGCACCAATGCCAATCATAGGCAAAATTCATCATTTTCTCATACAATGTCCATACACTAGTTTATACATATAAAATGCATCAATGCCAATCACAGGTAAAATTCATCATTTTCTCATACAGTGTCCATACACTAGTCCAACAGTAATCTTACTGTTTATTCAATCACAAAATCATAATATCGCGTTTTCATAGTCGTGCAACACTTTCATCGTGTTTTCACAATCACGCAACATTTCTGTTACGTTCACAATTTAGCAACATTTCTGTTACGTTTTCAAATCACGTAGCGATTTTCCATCGTTTTCTCAATCACGTAAAAATATTCCATCATTTTTCAATCACGTAGTGATTTTTCAACAATATTTCAATCGTGTAAAAATATTTAAACGCTTTCCAAATCGCGTAGAAATATTTTAACGTTTTTCAAATCGCGTAGCTTAAAAATCACGTTTTTAACTTACGTAAAGCATTTTTCACCATTTTTTAACTTCGTAAAATATTTCTCAACCTTCAAAAATTCTATTTCAACCTTTTTCAAAATAATATGACTTCTCCCATTATTTTCCTCATTTTCTTACTCAAGAAAATCTTTTTGCAATATATTCCACAAAATCACCATTTCATTGAATTAAATCAATATTTCTCACTTAAAATTCCCTAACGCGCTCCAAAACTCAAAGGATGAGTTTTACGTTAGTAAATTTTAAATCATCAATGTTTCCTTGATAATTTAAAATAAATTCTTAAATTCAATCCTCTTCCAAAATAATTTGAGGTTCAAACCCTTACAACCTCTATTTTCCTTTCATAATCGAAATTTATGTTTCTCAAGTGATAAAACACTCTTATTCCCTTTCCAAAATCCTTGTACTAAATCAAATTATATTTCCACTTTGAAAATCACTTTGTTTCATAAAATCAAGGCATTTACAAGCCTTCAAAACCGTGGACATGGCCATTGAAACCATCAAAATGTTTTTCCTTCTAAATCATCTAAGTTCTATTCATAGTTTTACATAAACAAAACCATTAAAATTCCTCATCAAAATCGTGAAACACTTGGTCTTTGAAATCAAATCATTTGTTCATTTTCCTTGTTTTTCTAAACATCCAATTTTACCATTTATGAAAATATTAATTTGTGAACACCTATTTTGAGGTGTTGAGGCCGAAATCCTCATGGTCTTTGGAACCAAAAATTGTTTTCCTTTCCAATAATTTTTATGGCATACATCACATATAATCAACATATTATATTTCAAGCATACCATAAAAGTAATAAAAACTATACTAAGCATGCAAACACAAATAAAACATGTTAAACACATAAACTACATAAACACATAAACACCCACAAATAATTACATAACCATGGATATGAATCCTCACATGGATTCACCATCCATCAAATACACAAACCATCTCTCACCACCATACTTGTTTGGTGAGATGGATCTCCCTCGTACCTCTTGAAGAACCTCAAAGACTCCTTGTTTTGCTTCTTTTTCTAAGTCCTTCACCACCAAAAGCTTCTGAAATACAAAACAAAACACAAGTTTTTTAGTATATCAAGCTTGAACAAGAAGAACCATGGATGAAACATGGTTTAGAACATGAAAAAGAGATAAGAAATGAAGTTTTTCTTACACTTCACCTCAAAAACCTAGAACTTGCTCTTGGAAAAAGTCCTTGAAGATGATGGATTTAGAACTTGCTCCAAACTACAAAGTGTCTTAGAATGAGGTATAGATTCAAGAAGTATGGTTGTTTGAAATTAAAGAGTGATGGAAGGTAGGTTTAGGGTGCTTGGCCGAAACTAGAGGAGAAGAGAAATGGAGAGAAAGTTTGATAAGCTTAGCTTCTTGAAAATGATCAATAATGACCAAGATGAATAATAATTGGTGTCTTGAAACTTTGCTAATCTCCTACACCATCACAAAATCGTCCCCCCCTTCTTGCTTCTCAAAATGTGACCAATCTCACTAGCCACCATTTTAGGCATTCTTAACCATTGATTAGATCAATGGTTAGGATTAATGTAGATTCTAGGATTAGCCTTAAATAGAAGACTTAATCTAGGCCATTGGATCTTTTCTCCTTCAAATCCTAGCCATTAGATGTATCTCCAAAATGAAGGGTCAAGATTACTCCTTCAAACTTTATATCCAATGGTCATAAATGGTCCTAACCATTTTATAAGACCAATCTCCACTGTTGATTGAATCAATGGTGGATGTCCAAGCCACTAATGTAGACTACGCAGTATAATATTTATTTTTTTTATCTATTATAACCCTACGAATAATATTTTTACTATATTTTTATTGCTCGATAATTAAATACAGTACAAAATACAGTAAAAAAAAATTTTAAAAACTGTTTCCGGATTCAGGTTTAATAAGATCCCCTGTCTCCGTCTCAACAGTATGAATTTTTCGAGCTACAGGAAAATTTTTACTTTTCGGGACCCACCTGAGCCCACATACAGCCTCTCTGGGCCCACAGACAACCCACGGATAACAATAAAATAATCAGAGTAATATAAAAATTTCATAATCATCCACAAAATCACAAAAATTATAAAACTTACAAAAATCAAATCAAATTACGTAAAATAATTAAGACTTAACAGCAATAATTAAATTACGTAAAATTTTTCCCAGCCCGAAAATTATTATTTTCCTGACACGGAGTAAATCACACAAAACGGTCAAATGTACTGATGGAATATTCAAAATAATTTTACAGTTCACAGAAATTATTAAACAGTAGAATTCTGTTAACTGTCAAAATTACTGTCAACTAGTTAGGAATTTTGGGGTGTTACAGACTTGGTTGAGGCTAGACTCTCCTTCAACACATCCTCTCAGGTCGTTGCCTGACTAAATTAGACTTGATGATCATCGGCCACAACAGCCTTGACTCAGAGTGCCACCACCTCGGCAACTAGGGCCCTGAGGGAAGGAACCTAGGCAACATCTACAAAAAGGTGGGCAACCTCAGCCCGCAATTTGTTTAGTTCGGAGGCATGCGACTTGAGTTGCTCAACCTTCTGGTTTGCATCTGCGATGACCTGAGCTCGAGTTTCTGTTTTTCATCTCTAAGGGTATTATGCTCTCTCTCTAAGCATGTAACTCCCCGGATAGACCCACAAGCCCCCTCTTCAAATCAAAGGACCGAGGATGCACAAACTCTGAAGTTGGGCCTCATGAAGAATTTCCTCCACGTCATGCTCAATCAGCACCTCGGCCTCGACGGTGCTCAATAAGTGGCCATCAATAAAGCGAATAGGGTCAGCCCCTCGACTCCACACTAATCTTGATGGAAAAAGACGTGGAGCCACGTTAGACCTCATAGCATCCTCAAGCCCTGGACCAATGGGAACCTTGCCTACTTCAGGCTCCTCTGGAATGCCCTCGATTGTCGATCTCTTTCCTCTATCACATCTGTTGCTCTCCGTCCTCCTCATCTGGGATTGCAATGGCAGTACAGGAAAGCTAGATTCAACATCTCGAACCATAGCAATCGATGGAGGTGGAGAAACCACCACGACCACAAGATAAGGGACCACATTAATCAAAGGCAAACGAATAACAATAGTCGCCCTTTGAATAGTTGTTGGGGCTTGAAACCCTGACGCCTCACCACTTCCAGCCGCCAAGCTCCTAACCAGGTGCCAAAGTTTAGATGATGGATTCATGTTTTCTACAAGCAAAAAAGAGAAGCATTACAACACTCGAGAAAATTTGCGCAAAAAGGCAAGTTCAAAAGAAAAATATGCATGACAAGATACCTAGCGTGGCCTTTACTAAATTAGCGAGCTCATCCAAGATAACCTTACAGGGGATGACCCCCCTTCTCTGTGGCCTAATCAATCAAGAACTCCAGGACCTAAGCCTCTAAACGAGGGACCTCAGAATCCAGAGTCTCTAACTTCTTGTTACTCCTCCCCTAGTCGACTTCAATCCAATATAAGTGGAGGCGTGGCTCACCTTCTGGGTGACAAAAAAAATATGTTTTACCTAAAGCTCATTCTACCTTAAAGAAGTCTTTTTTTTTAACTTCTTGAAGGAATCATGGTAGGGCTTGAAGATCGCGCGCCTGCTCTACACCAGCAGCGTGACCCATCATTTAGTTTAGTTGCTTCCATAGGTCGTCAACAGAGAGAAAAGGAAAAAGAAAGATTTGACTAAGTACGACCACTTAAAGACTCGACAGACTAGTTCGAACTCCCAGACGAACCCCAAGCATTCAGGTGAAGTTGAGTGGGCACCACCCGCAGGTGATTAAGAAAACCCATCTCAAAATCAGTAAATGACAACTGCACCCCAATCCTGGTAAAGAGAGCCTTGTATATATAAATGAATTGCTCGTTCTTCGTACGGGTTGAGCACACCCTCCCTTTTTCTAAAGGGTGCTAGAGCCTAAACTTCTGGTCTTTGAGTCCCTCCACGATTATATACAAACATTGTTGCTTCTCCAAGGCATTTTCTACGGTCCTCACATTGGAAAGAGTGCTCAAAACCTCCTAGTCCACCCACTGATATCTATCAACATCTCGGGGGAAGATGAGTTTTTTACTCCGCTAGTATAGCCCTCCCCCTCTCCACAGGTGTAGCCCTCCGGGTTCGCGTTATACCTACAGAGGACGCACCTGAGTCAGATTCAGAATAATTACTTATGGAAGAATCAGTCATGTCCCTCATTGCCAGCATAAGTTCGGAGAGAAGACGAGCAAACCTATGCCTTGCCAATTCTCTGGCTTAGTTCGCCCTCCGGAGCGCCTCCAAGAACCTCTTCCTAGTCAAGGGATTCAGACCCTCATCAGAATCCCCACTGTGGTTAAGGCAATGAAAACAAAGAAGGAGTAAAGACCTCTATTAACGGGCCACTATTTTGCACCGTCTCCTCACTCCAAACTTTTTTCCCTTGCTAAATAACTCAAAGGAAAAGGCACATATCGAGAAGGTGAAATGAGAAGTACCTTGAGTAAGAAGAAGTCTCTGAAAAGCCTCTGAAAGGTGAAGGAAATGCAAAAAAAACCTCGTTGGGAAAGCCTTGAATTGCCGATAACCACTTCCAAGGTGCCAGGAATCACCCAAGTTGGGAAGAGGAGAATCTGGAGTTCAGAAATAAACGAAGTGTGGGAAGGGCTAAACCTCACACTTATTTATATGCATGAAAAGTCACCCCGAATCGTTACCATCAATAGAGGCAGACACCTCTTTTCATTTGAAGAGCCTCATCATGACGTCTTTTCAGTTTTGAAACTAAAAAATGACTAATCATTACACTACAAACCCTAAACGATGGCCTTCATTGTTCTTCAACCACATGGTGCACCGTTTCAAAACGAAAGTATCCAAAAGGACAACACACATAACGTTTGAAATTAAAGCAACACGTGGCGTTCTAGAACACCTAATCAGGATCACAGACCTTTAAGGAACCATTACGATGTAATAACACCCCAAACATCAGTCTAAATATGGGATATATGATGTAAGAGCCCACAAACTATACATGGGGAAATTTATTACATACCCCAAACAACGAGACAATGACATAAGTGGAAAAATCCAATTTGGATCCCAGTCTTGCTCATTAACCCCAGGAGCCTGTTCTGATACATCATGGACCTTGGCCCTTTAAGAAAACATCGCGAGATCTGATATCAACATTACTCCTTGGGTCCCTTTGTCCATCGCACATCATGTGCTCCAGACGAATTCGTATCTCGACATTTTGTTGTCCCACCAAAGTGCCAAGTTTAGGTCAATTATTCTAGACCAGATTACAAGCCTAAAAATTGGAGTAACCCTACCGGCCAGGCTAGCACCCAAGAGTACAGTGCGCATACAGCAGCCTTAATGTCAAGCATAATGACAGGAACAAATCTCGATCGTACCTCGTACAAGTAGGCGAATAAAGACAAAGGAATAACGATCTGCATGACCCTGTCCCCACGATCCTGCCTCCCACGATCGTGTCACCATGATCTCAATTAGCAGCATTCGACATGCACTGAATGTTCAAACATCACATACCCTAAAACGCTCATATAAATACAATAAGCAAGAGAGACAAGGTATGGGTTAATTTCCAAAACCTCATTATACTCTTCTTGCGCACATATTGATTTAAGTGTCAGAGTGTCATTTGTAAGTACTCATCCCCTTGCTCGTTGTTGTTGTGGTTGCGCTACGGAAGAACTCATTGTTTCATACCTATACAAGTAATCCTCATAACACAATTCTGAATAGTAATAAATTTTATTTTAAGCAAAGCAAATTAGGCTGGCCCTTTTAACAAAAAGATTAACAATACAAGTAACTTAAGTATGATATTCTTAATTAGTGGGTTCTTGATTTTTGTTCATTTATATTGATTTCAATATAATGTACAAGTGTAACATGAGGCTTTTATTTTTTTATTTTTTTACTAGTTTTTGAATCCTTTAATTAAGTCTCGGAACTAGACAAATTAGACATTTTGGTTGGGTTACTTATTAAGAGTGATTTTTGTAATGGAGAGTCATTTTTTGGAAAATGAAAAAAGTTAGGTTAGGTCATGGCCAACCCTGTAAGTTAATAAATAGGCGTAGTTTTATTAATACAGAGAAATTTTTGCATAAATAAATTAAGCTAGATGTATTATGCTAATAAATTATTTATATATTATTAAATATCATTAATTAATAATTAATTATTTTATTTAATAAATAATTAACTTAATACACTTAATTTAAGGTCGTCAATTTTATACAAGAATTTATTTTAACTCACATTTAAACAAAGTAGTAATTTAGGTAATTTTTATCATTTATGTCGCAAGTTAAATAGGTTGTAACCTCAAGTCCTCAACCGATATACCTAACTCTATTCATTACGTGCCCAAACCCATCTCCTCAACAAATATTCTTTCAAAATTAGTAGACAAGATTTTTACCACGTTCAATTTGATTATTTTCCTGCCATGCACCATTCTCCAATATCTCATTGGATTTTTTTTAAGTGTTCGTTTAGTTTTTGGAATTGAGCATGAAACTAAAGTTTGAAATTGAAATTGGACCTCTTAATTCTAATTTTTATGTTTGAAATATTATTTAGAATTAGAATTGTAATTTCATAAACCAATTCCATGGAATTGAAAAACAACTAAATTAAGTATTTCTCAATTCTTAACATATACCTTAAGAATTATCAATTTCATAATTTAAAAATTAAACTCTCTCTCTCTCCACATTTATTAATGAATAATCATATTTATTGAGATTTTATATTTATATCAAAAATTATTTTTATATTTATATAAAAATTATTATAATAACTATTTATTTTTTTCTTAAAAAATGAAAAATTTCTTTTTGAAAAAAATATAATTATTATATTATAAAAATATTATTGTATGAATATTTTTATTAATTTTAATTTTGTAAATAATTTTTTAATATTTTAGATCATACATTTAAATAATAAAATTATAATTGAATTTAGAATTATAATTTTTTATCTTAATTCATTGATAATCCCAAACATAAAATTTAAAATTCTAGATTAATTCTAATTTTAAAAGTATTAAAATTAAAATTTTATATTTCAATTCCAAATTTGTTATCTAAATGAAAATATTTTTTAAGAAATTAAAAAATAAATAAATTATATAAACCATCATTTAAGTTTGTGAAAATGACATTTAACCTCATTCTTTGTCAAAATCTACACTCCGCCCCATCTTCTCACTAGACCTAAACATCTATTAAGAATATTCTTACAGAATATTCCTGATAACTATGGATAAATCAAGATGTTATATATATATTGAGACGGATCTAAGGGGCAAGCATGGCTTCAGCACCCTTTTCTTTTTAATTTCTTTTAAATATTAATAATTAAATTAAATTTATTAAAAAATAAAAATTAATTAATTAATTTTTTATAAAATTAATATTTATTATATTAATACTTTTATTTAAAAATTATATACACATATTTGATTTTATATAATGTTATTATACTTTAATATCTTTTTTTTTTACAAAATTATATATACATCTCCTACTTTATGTATTTATACAAAGTCTTTATTGAAAATACAAAATAAAAAAATTATGAGTAATTTTTCAAACAAAAAGTGTCAATATTATAAGTCTAAACTCGGAGAGGATAATATAATTATACCAAAGATAAAAATGATGAAGTTAAAAGAGTTTATACTTGATATGTATTTGACATGCGATTCATAATTATTTTATATATATTGATATTACAATTTGAACTCATCTTTCTATTAATTTTTAATCTTTATATAATAAATCTATTAACTCCTCTCACTTTTAGTTTCACTCTTTTATTTTTTAAAATCTATATATATAAAAACTTAATTTTGCTTATAAATCATGATGTGAATGACAAATACTATTGTGATGTATTTAAAATAATACATTTTGATATTAATCCACTAAATAATTTAAGAATAAATATATTTTTATTTAACTTTAATTTTTTTCATTTTAATAATATACTTTATGATTTTCGACTTTCTTACTAAATATTTTCTCGAATCATATATGTATATATATATATATGTGTGTGTGTGTGTATATATATATATATATATGTGTGTGTGTGTGTATATATATATATATATATATATATATGTATATATATATATATATATATATATATATATATATGTATGTATGTATATATATATATGTATGTATGTATATATATATGTATGTATGTATGTATATATATATTAAAAAAAAGCACACACAACGTTGTGATGCACATCCGAAATAAAGGGCATCATTCAAAGGTGGTGGTGCCGGCGACGGGGGTTCGGCGGTGGGTGAGACTTTGGCTTAGGCAGTAGCTTGGCAGCAGCAAGGAAGGATGAAAATGGTACTTCGAAAGACTAAGCCGAGACAGTGTGGCAACCTGGAGGTGCCGCCAAGCTCTATCGGTGGTGGTGCGTGATGGACAATGGCTCCAGCTTCCCCATCTCGACCTTGACTCCCTAACTTCCCTCACCTCCGATGATGATTTCCACATTCTCATCGACGAGCACAATTGCCTCTGCTCTTCCTTTTCCCCTGCACCCTCTTGCATCAAAGTCTTTATCTTCCCTACCAACCCCAATTTGTCAAGGTTAAGGATACCAAACAACATCGATTCAGGCACGATGGTTTGCGATGGTTTCAAGTGGAGGCATAGCATTTCACAAAGGTTGGTGGTGGTGTTGACAGGATCAGTGCGGTGGAGGCTTGGTGATTGGTCTTAGAGAACAACGACAACTCAAGTAGTGGTTTTACAAGTTATGCAAGCTCTGTTGGATTTGGGTTTATGCTGGAAGAATGATGGCTTCAAGAGTTGTGGAAGGGGAATTTCTTATCTAGATTTTGATTTTTTGATTTGTGATTGGCATTGGGTTGGTATTAGATATTGCTTTATGTTTACTTTGGTCGATTCTGTAGGAAGGAATGGTGTTTTTGTAGTTGATGATTTAGTGTTTTGTTTGGGTGATTGATCAAGGGATTTAAGGATTTAAACTTCAAGTGCATCTTTAATAAATTTCTTAAGTCCGAGGTCGATCCACAGGGAATTAATGAAGAAAAATTAATTGAGGTATGAAAAGGATTTGTCACAACACCAAAAGTAATAAAACAAATTCACAAATGAATTAAAGGGCTTGCTTGGGTTAGGAGATCCACTCGTAATAAATTAAAGGTAAGATTATTTCTCTTTTTAACTCAATTGAAATCCACACACAACAAGAGGATTCCAATCGGAAAATATAACATTCAAAGTTCAATTATATATGTAATCATATTATGATTCCTTTAATTATCTACCAACATTTGTAAATGAGTTCAATTCAGTTCCTATTCAAATCAAGATCTCCATTAACAAAGAAGGTTTAAATTGATTGGAAACAAAATATAACACATATAATGTTCATTTAATAATATATAATTTAAGTACAAGAAATAAAATAATCTAACCTTATCTCATTACCAAGAGCTTCACTCTTTCACTCAAGCAAGATGAAGATTTAGTTACTCATGGATAAGAAGAAAGAAAGAGAGAAGAAGAGAAAGATGAACATGACTTCAATTTAGAACAAGAGAAAATTATAAAAAAGGAAAACAATAAACAAGCATAACCTTAACTTGTACAAACTAAGCCTAACCACCCCTCCTCCTCCAAATGGTTAGCCAATGGTGCCGTTTATAGAGGATTAGGGATACAAAATGACAAGGGGGCTGAGTAGGAGTGGGTGGATGAGTGGATGAATGAGTAGAAAATGCTAAATGGTGAAGATAAGAGTGAAAAATCATTGAGATTTCTTGTCTCCGAAATCATTCATTGCTTAAGTCATTGATTTCGTCATTTCTGAGCCAAGTGGTCTTCATAAAAGTTCTAGGAAATTGTCTAAGCTTTCCAATAGCTCTGGAATCACCCGAAAATTCGTCCTACAACCCAAGATATGACCCAATTACTACAGACTATTCATGCCCAGTTTCAGCACCTCTATTTTAACTTTCAGACCCAATATCACCATCAAGGAGCCCGAATCAAGTTTTGTGTTCAACATAAAAGTTGTAGATATGAGTCTTAACTTTCAGATTCCAAATTTTCAGCCCATTTTATATGCCCAAACTCGAATTATGCTCTGATTACTGTATACTGTTCAGGTTTCAGACACAAAACTCGTGTTCTGTCTTCTAAGCCCAATTAGCTCTACTAGATGTCTGATTGAGACTTTGAGCTCTCCATCAAAGTTGTAGAGCTCTATCTTATCTTTCCTACAAGGTAAAAGTCATAATTATCAGACATTTAGAACTCAAGATATGACAGAAATACAGAAACAGCGTAAGACCAAAATAGTGCGGAAAAAATCAATTAAGTCCAATTTGAGTCCAAACTTACAAAACATAACTAGGCTTAATCAATTAAGTACATGGAGAGTGTAAATGACTAAAAATGAAGGTTTATTAATGTATAAAATATGTGATCATCAGTGATTTTGGTTAAGATTTGGTTGCTTGCGGGTATTTGGAGACGAGATTGGGTGTTTTGATTGTACTCTGGGTTTTAGAGATTGGTAGGGACTGTGGTGTGACTGGTTGGGACGGTGGTTCTGTGGTTTACTTAACTATGATTAATAAACATCTCCTAACTCACAGCAAGGTTAATGTTTATTAATCCAATGGGGTGGACTGCAATATTGATCGAACATGGAGTTAGTTGTTATTTTAACAAGCTTCAAGGATGATTTGTGTAATTTATCAAAAAAACAAAACTAACGGAGTTATGTTATTTCTAAACTTTAGAAACAATGTATGTTACAACTTATATTTACAGCAAGAAACTAGCACATTGGAAGTAGCTTCTTAGCTTAACTGCTATATTGAGTTCAATGAGTCATAATCAAAGCAGTACAAATATAAATACAAAACAAAACAAAGAACATTGATATAATAAAAATTTAAAAAAATATTTAAAAATATTTAAAATTATAAAAATATTCAATACGATACATATTAAATATCGGTCATTTTAAAGTATTAGTGTTGTATAGTAGATAACACTGCATACTCTTTTCAAAATATTTGTAAATTGGATTGGCTATTTTGACTGTCCACTTAAGATGCTTTTAGTATGACCTTTCCTGTACAAGTAGTCATTTCTATAGCTATCAAAATGGGTCGGTCCGGCTCATTTGGGCTAATTTAATTTGGGTGGGTCATTTTTTAGCTTGTCCAGATCAAATTATGTGAGTTTTGAGCTGACATTTTGTTAGCTCAGCCAGCCCTTATATAATGTAAACGGGTCGGCTCATTTGAGTCGGACTAATTCAGGTTATTTTAGTTTCGACATTTTGTTAACTCAATATTTCTATTTTGTCGAGCTATTCGGACCAATTCATTGAATTTAAATTATTTTGACGGCTTTATTCATTTATCTGTTTATGGTTTTGGGTCTATGAATAGTTACAAATTGATTAACAAAACAACAGGAACATCACGATGACCTCAGTAGATGAAGAGCAGTTCTTGAATATGCTCCTTAAGCTTATCAGTGCCAAGAACATCGTGAAAATTAGTTTCTACACTGGCTACTCCATGTTGGTTGTTAAGAAAAATAAAACTATTCACGTGTTTTTACTTCACAATTTAAACTCTTAAAAGAGATGATTTATAATATGATATTAGAGTTTTTATAATAAAGTAGTTTAGAATTTAATTCTTGTCATCTTTATTTTTTAATTAAAAAAAATAAATTTGAACATAAGATAAGTAATATGTACATTATCCATGTATTAAGTCTAAAAGATTCTTGCGTGACAAGAGATATTAAATATATAAAATCACTCTTGCATAACATATTAAATATATAAAGTTATTCATGTACATTTACTTAATTGATTAAACTGTTACTTCACTTTATTTTCCTCAAGATGGAAAGGTACTGTTCTGGACCGTGGTCCAGGGTCCCATCCGGAAGGATCGACCCGACGCATGAACCACCGGACTCCGCCATCAACACCCCGACCAAGGCCTTATGACCTCGGTCTATGACATCGGACTATTAACGATCGTCAAACCTACGCAGATTCTCATAACTGCCTACAATAAGGATTAGCCACTAAGGAGACAACCCTGACAGCTCAGAGACGGACCTCAACGATCGTGGGACAGTCTCGACAGATCAGAGACGAACCTCAATGATCATGGGCTGAAACCTCTGTCAAGGCACGATCCTAATGTACCTTCGTCCTATACGGATTGTATGAGGATTCCAAGTCACGCTTTCTGTATATATATCAAGCTAAGTTAACCGAAGATGAGATTTGATATTCCATTGCATAACACCTACTTGTGTATTATCTGACTTGAGCGTTGGAGTCTCATTACAGGTACCCACCCCCTGGACTTCATACGTTACGATCTCTATCGCACCCTCCTCGGACTTGGTGCGCCTTCCATAACAACGGAGGAAACCACGCATCCCACTGAATCTACAATGTCTCCGAAACATCTTGAAGAAGCTAATAATACAAACCAGAATCCATTTCGGTGGCTTCCATAACAACGTGGATTGGTGAAACAACGAAGAATGACCTTCGAGAGTTGTTGCGTCAACAAACAGCGCTCATCAAGGGCTAGTGGCGTCAGCTGAAAGAATAGCGTTGTTGGTTAGAGAACCTCGAAAGATCGGTGAAGACGGACAACGACAACGGAGAACGAGATGTAGCTTGTAACAAGCGCACGTCCAGTATGATGGTGCCAGGGTTTATGGAAACTATAACTCGGTCCCCGGTCGTCAACAACAGTTCTCGGATGCTCTAATGGCATATAGGGTTCCGAGAAACTTTAAGCCTCCAAGCAACTTGGAGGCCTATGATGGAACTACGGACCCCCAAGAACACCTGGACGCTTACACTCAGTCTATGTAGCTCTACGGATATACCCCGGAGCAGCTATGTCGAGCTTTTTCCCTCTTTCTAAAGAAGGACGCCCTTCGTTGGTTCGTCACCTTACGAACAAAAATCATCGGATGGGAAGACCTGACGCAACATTTCTTGCAACACTACACCACAGTAAAGGAACGACCGATGTCGATTGACTCCCTTTACGGGATCCGTCAGGGAAATTCTGAATCCCTGCGCGAGTACGTCAAAAGGTTCAATCAAGCCTGTATAGGCATTGAAAACCTGAACGATATGATAGCCCTCCATTACACCAGAAATGGACTCTGAACTGACTCAAGTTTCTTTATGTCCCTAGCAAAAAAGAAGCCGACAAGCTTAGATGAGTTTCACTTGCGGGGTGACAAGTACGTCAAGCTAGAGAAAGTCACCAGGGCCAAAGAGAATCTGGAAAAGGGCGAATCAACCCACTAGAAAAAGAACCACAACTCCAACCAATTCCGTGACTCCTCCCGAAGCGAACAGTATCGGCCCAAGTATTTTGAATACACTCCTTTGAACACCCCTCGAGAGACAATCTTGAAGGAGGTCCTTCAAACCGAGTTCCAAGATATCAAGAGGCCTCCGCCCGTAAAGAAGCAATTCTAGAGGGACCACTTGAAACACTGCAGGTGGCACAAGAGCTATGGCCATGAAACCGAAGACTGTTACTAACTCCGGGATGTTATCGAATCCCTGATCAAGGAGGGATGACTGCAAAAGTACATTAGCGGTCTCCGAGGAGAAGAAGACCGCAATAGGCGCAAGGATCGGAGGCGAAGCTGCAGCCCCAGGCGAAGTCTAAACCAACGCCCCAAATGAAACCGAAGTCCTACCAGAAGATCCTGGACCCCACCACGCCGCAATGCTGAAAGCAGGCAGGATGAGGAGCTGGATACTCAAGGCGGGAGTAACAGGAAAGACAGACTCAATAATACCATCTCAGGGGAATTTGCAGGGGGCGGTCCGTCTAATAACTCCCAAAAGAAGGCACTCCGGACAGCGGTTCTGAGTGTATCTGGCTCTTCTTCGCGAAAACCCCACGTTGAGAACAAGGACGCGCCATCCATCTCCTTCTCCGATAAGGACTACGGCGACATTATCTGAGATCATGACGACCCTCTGATCATATCTGGAATAATCTCTAACGCCGAAGTCCGTCGCATCTTTATAGATCAGGGGAGTTCAATGGACATAATGTTTATGGATGCCTTCGAGAGACTGGAGCTCCCTCTGTCCGCACTTACACCGTATGAAGGCGAGCTAACCAGTTTTTCCGGAGAAAAAGTTACCTCAGTTGGCTACTTCGAAACTTTCTTGACCCTGGGTAACGACGACACCTACAAAACGGTGAAGGTGAGATTTTTGGTCGTGGATTATCCATCAGCTTACAACATCATCCTGGGCCGCCCTACGCTAAATGACATTACCGCTGTAGTCTCTACCGCCCACCAAGCCATGAAGTTTCTCAACAGGAACAATGAAGTGCTCACGGTCAAGGGCGACCAGATTGCAGCCCGCAAATGCTATAATGAGAGTTTGAAGATCAGTAGGGCTTCCAGAAAAATAAAAACGCAAACATCCAGCCCCGTCCACGATCAAGTCAACATCCTGATGACCGAGTTGGATGTTTGTGACGAAATCCAGGGCACAAAACCCCATCCCAAAGGAGAATTGATCTCACTCCAGCTGGGTGACAACCTCGACCAAGTCACTAGGATAGGAACAAACCTTGAAGAGCAAGGAAAGACCCAGTTGATAAAGCTCTTATGGAAAAACAAGGATCTTTTTGCTTGGACATCTGCTGATATGCTTGGGATCGACCCCGCTTTCATCTACCATCGTTTATCCATTAAACAGGATGCAAAACCGGTCTCCTAAAAGAAGAGAAAAGTTGGCCTCGAGAGGCAACAAGCCATCGAAAAGCAAGTCAATGAGTTACAAAACGTCGGCTTCATCAGGGATATCTCGTACACCACTTGGCTTTCAAATGTTGTCCTGGTAAAGAAGTCAAACGAAAAATAGAGGATGTGTGTGGACTACACTGACCTGAATAAGGTGTGTCTTAAACATCCATACCCCCTTCCAAACATTGACAAGCTAGTTGATAACTCATTTGGCTTCCGACTACTATCCTTCATGGACGCTTACTTCAGTTACAATCAGATTCTGATATACCCCGGAGACCTAGATAAAACAGCCTTCATCACCGAAAGGGCAAGTTACTGTTACAAGGTAATGTCATTCAGGTTAAAAAATACCGGGGCCACCTATCAGAGAATGATGAACAAGGTTTTTGAAGAACAGACAGGAGAATGCTAGAGGTTTATATCGACGATATGATAGTCAAGACCCCATCTTCTGGATCACACACCTTGAACCTCGAAGAAATGTTTGCGCAGCAAAGAAGCACAACATAAGACTCAACCCAGAGAAATACGCATTCGGAGTCCAGGCCGGGAAATTCTTGGGGTTCATGCTGACTCACCGCGATATCGAGGAAAACCTTGACAAATGCAAGGCGGTGCTCAACATGCACAGTCCCCGTAACGTCAAAGAGGTACAACAGTTAAACGGACGAGTCGCACCTCTCACCAGATTCCTGGCTAAAGCCGCTCACAAATCCATCCCTCTCTTCAAACTACTGAAAAAAGAGACTGGATTTGAGTGGACACAGGAATATGAAGACGCTTTCACATCCTTGAAAAACCTTCTGGCATCCCATCCTATCCTCACAAAGCCAGAGTCAGGGGAAGCCCTTTATATGTACCTCTCCATCCATGAGGAAGCTGTGAGTTCGGTACTCATCAGGGAAACACCGGAAGGCCAGAAGCCGGTCTATTTCATGAGCAAAGTACTACAAGGCCCCGAACTCAGGTACCAGAAGATAGAGAAGGTCATTTTTGCACTCATCATCACAGCCAGAAGACTAAGGCAATACTTCCATCCCGTGGTGGTAAGGACGGATCAACCCATTCGACAGATACTGCATAAACCGGACTTAGCTGGAAGGATGATTACTTGGTCTATCGAGCTTTCCAAGTTCGAAATAACCTATGAACCCAGAGTGGCAATCAAGGCATAGGCACTCTCGGATTTCCTCATCGAACTCACTTCGGACTCCAATAATGATGAGGAGATCTCATGGACCGTGTTTGTGGATGGATCCTCAAACTCAAAAGAGAGCAGCACCGAGGTAATCTTAGAGAACTCCAAAAGAGTGACTATCGAAAATTCATTAAGGTTCGAATTTCCCACCTCAAACAACCAAGCGGAATATGAAGCATGCATCGCCGGACTGACAATAGCCAGAGACTTGGGAGCTGTAAAGATTCGACTCTGTAGCGACTCTCAGCTCGTTACCTCCCAGATTCGAGGCGAATATCAAGCTAAGGAACCTCTCCTGTAGAAATACCTGACGAGAGTGTAAGAACTCCTCTCATGCTTCCAGCTAGTTAAAGTAGAGCATATACCCAGGGAATAAAACTCTAGGGCCGATCTCCTGTCCAAGCTGGCGAGACCAAGAGTCCGAGTAATAACCGATCGGTGATTTAGGAAACCCTCTCGCACCCCGTTGTCTCCGACATAGCCATCTTCCAGGTCGACGGGAAAGAGCATACCTGGATCACACCACTATTGGAATACTTACAGTCCAGTAGCCTCCCTGATGATTCCAAGGAAGCGGCTAAATTGCAGAAAGCTGCGGTCAGATACACCATCTTTGATGGACAGTTATATCGACGTGGGTTTTCTTTACCCCTCCTCAAATGCCTCACGCCGAAAGAAGCTGAGTACGTCTTGGCCGAAGTCCACGAAGGGAGTTGTGGATACCACCTTGGAGGCAAGGATCTAGTGTTAAAGGTACTCAGGGCAAGCTACTACTAGCCCACAATGGAGGCAGACCCCCTTGCGCACGTCCAAGTGTGCGATAAATGCCAACGGTATTCCGACCACTATCACACCCCGCTAAAGGAACTGTCCATGACATCCATACCCTGGTCTTTCTACCAATGGGGCATGGATATCTTGGGTCTTTTCCCTCAAGCGCCTGGGCAGTTAAAGTTTTTGGTCGTAGCCATGGACTATTTTACCAAGTGGATAGAAGCAGAGCCCTTGGTCACCATCATCTCGACCCGGATTTAAAGGTTCACCTGGCGCCACATTATTACCAGATTCGGGGTCCCGGAGTCCATCATAACAGATAACAGAACGAAGTTCAAAGATAAGGGTTTTGAAAAACTACTCAACGGGCTAAAGATAAAGTATCACTGCAGCGCCTTAGAAAACCCCCATACAAACGGGCAAGCTGAGGCGGCTAACCGTGTTATCGTCAGGGGGTTAAAGAAAAAACTGAACGATGCTAAAGGAAACTGGGCCGAGCAGTTAGACCACGTCTTTTGGGCCTACCAAACCATACCTCATTCCACAACAGGTGAAACCCCATTCAAATTAACCTATGGATGTGAAGCAATGATGCCGGTGGAGATAGGGGAACCGAGTTGGCGTCTCCAGAACTTCTCACTAAATAATAACCCCGGGTTAATCAGGGAAGACTTGGATCTATTGGAAGAAAGAAGGTGCATCACCCACGTATGCGATGTCGTAACCAAGCAAAGAACAGCAGCCTGGTACAACCTGAAGGTTATTCCTAAAAGGTTCCAGCCAAGCGATCTTGTACTCCGAAGAGCTGACATCAGCGGAAGGAATGCCTCCCAAGGGAAATTATCCCCTAACTAGGAAGGCCCCTACCGTATCGTAATTAGTACCGACAAAGGAGCTTACACTCTAGAAACATTGATGGGCAAGCCAGTGAAGAATTTTTGGAACGCAGACAAACTTAGAAAGTACTACAGCTAAGTGACTTTTAAGGACTAGTCTCCTAGTCTACTTTATGTCTGATTTGCCCAAATTGTTATATGGACATTAGTCATTCCGGATATTTAATAAAACATTCATCACGAAGTTAGTGCAATTTGTTAAACGAAGTTTTCAAAGACCAGCCACGATGACCCAAGACTCATCATACTAACCGAAGAGTTGTCTTGTGCTAGATAGGTCGTCCAGTAGAAAAATCCCAGCCTGAAAAAATTCTCGCACCAAACCATAAGCACGAAAGACTCATGGTACCACCCAAGAAATTGTCTTATGCTAGATAGGTAGTGCACTAGAAAAATCTCGACTTGAGAAAATTCTCACACCAAACCATGAGCACGAAAGACCTCAGCAAGGACCAATCCCTAAACCAAAGTCACGCGGCATCCTAAATACCTAAACAGAAGGTAATGGACCCCGGACAAGGTTTCTTACCTTAGGCACGGATCCCAAATGCCAATTCACTTTGGACATCGGATCCAAAGCCAAAGTTTCCAAATTTCTTATCACACGAAGTCAAACCTAAAATGCTCATCGGTAATAGGCGTTGGACCTAGACCGCGGTTTCTCCTCATCAAATTCGCAAAGTTAAAAAAAGGAGCGTTGGACCCCAAAATAGACAAAAAGAAGATAACAGAAATCAAGCTCAGGGAAGCACCAAAACTTCAAGAAACGCTTTGCACCGTCGCAATGTTCGTCGAAAACCACCCCTGGCCACTAGTTTCTGATGAAAATCAACGAAACAAAACAAAAGACTGACACCCTACTTATAGGGGCTACGGTTAAGGGGTAATTCTATCCAAGCGTCTCGGAATTGAAAATATATTCATCATGGCGCGTGAAGCACTATGCACGTCCTCTCAACCCGAGCGCGCAACATGGCCCACGTAGCCGTCATGGCAGTCGAAATGACAGTTATCCAGCAGACTAAGAGACAAGCAACCGTATGGTCCAAGAGCTCGAAAAACTCGTTCAGACCCCAGAATATTGACTACCCCGGTAAACGTTCCCCTAAGGTATAAAGACTCCAGACCCAAGTATTTAAACTTGACACTTTGCCGGTCTCGACTAAGTACCAAGCTGGGGGTAACTTAATATCGCGTCGTCATGGTGAGCATTGGACTCACCCCGATATAATATAAATACCATGAATAAATAGAAGAAAGAAGAATAGAAGACACAACATTCAAAGCAAAAGAAAAAATTCTATTAATTTCATACATCACCAGAAATTAAAAAAGAGGGAAGTGGAAACATTTGAGACATGGAACATATAAGGAAAAAGCACCCTGGAAAAAGACCCCGGAGGCGGGAACCAACATCATCGTCAACGGTATCCTGGGCCATGTCACATCCACATTTCCTCCAGAACCAGCACTAGTCTCCTCCCCGTGGAGTGGCCTATTGAAAAAGTGGATTGCCTTTGCAACCCAGAACAGAACATTGCTGCGAACTCTAGGGCTCTGCCACTTTTCTTCACTTCCTCCTTTGCCAGGGAGGAAGAGATCGGGGCGCACTCTCCTTTGGTAGACGGGGCACAACTTTTTCATGAGAAGATCGTTCCACCGGAACCTTGATCACCCTAAGCAGCTTCAAACAGCGGAGCAACTCCAATAGTCCCTCCTGCATATCCAATTGCTCTTAGGAGCGGCTGGCAAGGAGAGCCACGTTGGGCCCCACCCCTCCGGTTGCCTCCGTCTAACACGACAGATATCTCAAGCCTCCCTAGCGACGATGAATATCAAACAAGCAATCAACGTACGCTGGGAAAGTGAGACATCTATCGTTAATACGCTAAGAAAGTGAGATACCTACTCAAAGAACCTTCACAAAGACATGACCAAGTTTCAGAGATTTGAGAAAAAATAAGAAGAAAACTCTCGCAAGAGACAAAACTCTCCAGAAACGCATAGGAAAAGAAGGAACTATTTCTCTAAAAGAAGTCACTTCCAAAATGAAGACGCAGAAAAGAAAAAAGGGGAATACCATAGTCGAACACAAATATCCTCTATTTATAGAGAGAATAGAATACTTCGATTGGTTCCTAGGAAGGAAGAGCCTGTCAAACCATAAAATTTGCGTTTAATGCTCTCCCCTTCCCATTGGCTACAAGAGCAGCGGACGGTTAGAAACTGCGCAAAGCTAACGTCCCCCATTAAAGGCTCCTCAATTCTCGAGGAAATCAAGAGCAATGGTTTCCAAAGGATCCAAAGATCAATCAAGAACGATGCTGCAAGACAAAAGACCCCGTGAACCGCCATCAGGGGCAACAGGAAGAAAACCTCAGAACAAGGAATGGCGATGTAGGCAAGGACCCACCGCGGTCTTCGACCACATCCCAACCTCCAGGGTACCCGGTGCTCAATGATAGACCTCGGCCTCAATACGAGACATCGCGAAACTTGGCTTTAAAGCTAGGGCGAAGTCCGTGGCGAACCTGACGATCCTATACCTTGATACTTAGGTCTTATCCAAAGTGCCAAGCTGAGGGCAATTGTTCCGGACCGTGGTCCAGAGTCCAATCCGGAAGGATCGACTCGACACATTAACCACTGGACTCTGCCATCAACACCCCGGCCAATGCCTTATGACCTCGGTCCACGACATCGAACTATAACGATCGTTAGACCTACGCAGATTCTCATAATTGCCTATAATAAGGATTGGCCACTAAGGAGACAACCCTGACAGGTCAGAGACGGACAGGTCAGAGACGAACCTCAATGATCGTGGGACAGTCCCGACAGATCAGAGACGAACCTCAACGATCATGGGCTGAATCTTCTGTCAAGGTACGATCCTAATGTACCTTCGTCCTATACAAATTACATGAAGATTCCAAGTCACGCTCTCTGTATATATATCAGGCTAAGTTAACCTAAGATGAGATATGATATTCCATTGCATAACACCTACTTGTACATTATCTGACTTGAGCATTGGAGTCCCATTACAGGTACCCACTCCCTGGACTTCATACGCTTGGCTACAGCTGCGCAAGGAGGAAACCACAATATATGTGCCTATCTCAGATACCCTCTGAATTCATTTCAGAACAGATACTAAGAGCAAAGATTGAGGCCTAGAAGAATAGAACTATTTTCCTTTTTATATGATTCTATTTCTGTCAACTACCTAAAAAAAAGACAAAGATTTGTGTCCTAAATCTTGTTTACTTTAAGAGATTCTTTGCCATTTTAATTAACAGAGTATTTATTAATATTAAAACTAAAAAAATCTTTTTGTGCTTGAGAAAGACAGATTTGTTGAATTTTGTGTACCATGTATGCAACGAACACAAGGACCTCATACTTGAGTTTATGCTAGTATTTGTCACATATCTTGGCGATGGACATCAACAGAGAGAATTACGAACTAGGTCTGCCTGTAATTGAAAGAGCTACTGTTGTCCACAAAATTGATTTCAAAGAAGGCCAAGCTCTCCCTGTTCTTGATGAACTGGTTCAAGACGTAAGCTTTTTCGATGAGGATCTCTCTCTTGGTCTCATTTGCAAATTGCAATAAGAAACAACTTTTATTAATTAATTGTGAGCGGTGAAACTGAAAAAAAGCAGGGGAGCTTTGATTTCATCTTTATGGATGCTAACAAGGACAATTACTTGAACTACCATAAGGGACTGATTGAACTTGTTAGGTAGGGGGTGTCATCGGCTAACACAAAACCTTGTGGAAGGAACGGATCTGTGGTGGCACCCCCTGAAGCTCCTATTAGGAAGTATGTTAGGTATTATAGGGACTTCGTGTTGGAGCTCAATAAGGCTTTGGATGTGGACTCCAGGATCGGTGATGGAATTACTCTCTGCCGTCAGATCAAGTGAATGCCCCCCTCTATATAGCCAACCACCGTTGATACAACCTCCCCTCATCGTTGACCATTATTAAACCAATCAAAATATTTCTCTTTAAAAATGTTCGTATTTGTATTTGTTCCTTATTTTTTTTATATGGAACGGTGGGCATAAGATATAATTAAAAGTGCAGATAAAAAAAAGATATAATTAAAAGTGCTATTATATACTTGTTCCCTGTTAATTAGATTTATTCCTATACAACAACACATGGGTTATTTTGAAGCCAATCATCCTAGTAGACAGAATGATAATAAGCACATAGATATGAAGGATAGTACTTAGAAGAAGACAAAGTTATAGACCAAGAGCAATTGTAGAGGGAAGGTAAATCACTCATTAGATAATCACTATCGAGCCTGATAGCATATATCTAAGATTGAGAGGTGTGCCCATCACCCTTCACCATAACTGGAGCATCAATCGGAGGATCTCTCGTTCCATAAGCTTTATGGGGTACCCTGATAGGACTAATTAACTGAGAACGAAACCCCTTTTATCTTCATCACTCAATCGCCCAAAGCACTGCACCTCCTTAATTCCTTGCCCTTACGCTTGCGCCATTTCCTATTTCTATTGCTCCATATAAAACCCTATAATTATATTCTATTAAGGTTACATTTGGTGGACAAGATAAGGAGGAACTGATAGTATTAGTTAATACTACCAAACTTTGTCAGGTATTTGGTATTTTAACTTGATAGTATAATCAAATCAAGTCAAACGTTTTTATCTTATTCTAATCTAAGTAATCTATCCTCCCATCACCTCCCTGATTAGACATAACAGGATATTTCTTCTCATTTTACCTCTCAACTTCATCCCTCCTAATCCAAGTTACTCATTCTCTGTCAAGAACTTCATCCCCATCACCTAAAACAATCATTGTCCCTCTCATTCCCTGACCAACAAACCCCTCTACCACCACCAAACAGACCACCTCGCCACTGTCGTCCAAGCTAGTAACACCAGATTTCCACCAATGACCAACTACAGCGTCGTTCTGGTTCACAGGTGTGTTGAGATGGGCGATTCTGGGTGGTTAGTGCACGGAGGATTTGGTAGTGTTGTTCGCGGTGGTCGACGGCGACTTTGTAATCGGAACAGGGGGCAAACCTGTGGCTCTGCGTGGGTGGGTGACGCAGATTTGGGCAGTGGTCGCCCAGCTGTTGTTAAGCCACCATAGTTGAACCTTCACCCACACCAACCGTCGGACTACAAACTTCATGCGTGTCATCATTCCAGAAGCTTCTGGAAGAACCTCCTCCAATGAGGTTCTAGAACCTCTTCTTCGGGGGTTAAGTTGTTGTGTGTGGTGAGGGGGCTACTGAAGAAGATAAAGAGGAGGGTGATGATTAGGGATAAGGTTCTAGTAGGTTCTATTGATTGGGTGAACCGCAGAGACATGATTGAGAACATGTTCTAGATGAATTTCGAGATTGAGGTCCTCTAATGGTGTCGGTGAGGCCGTTGGAGTTGTCGTCGAGGCGTTAGCTAAAGATAACGCCAACGGGGTTTGCGTCACTGCTTCTGGGGATATCGGTGGCGCTGGTGCTGTGTGGATCAGTGACTTTCTTCATAGGGTTCATGTTGATGTCGTGGGTTATTGGGTTGATGATGGTGTTGTACGTTGCTAGCGTCGCTTCTTGTCTATCTATGTTGGAGCATTCTATTCTTTGTTGTGTTATGCCCCGCAAGGATGTTCCTGGTAAGAAACAAAAACGATAAAAAAACTACCTTTTTTTGTTTAAATTAAAATCTAAAAAATACAATTTGTAAAATTTAAATACATTACTTAATAGACCTTGTCATGAAATATATTTATCATTAGATTATATACTTTTATTGAGTAATGTATTTAGTTTTTAAATTTATAATATTATATGACTAATCAATCATTATCAACACTAATTTAGAAGTATATTTTTTATATAATATTTTTTAATATAATATTATTTATATAAAGTAATTTTTTATATAATATTTTTTTAAAATATTTTATTCCTTATCTGAATTTTTCGGCACTTGACTCATGTGATGAGACTGCTTACCTAGTGACTCAATCTTCTTTTTTAAAAATATTTTATTCTGTGTTTAGATTTTTCAATTCAAATCAACATAATAAGTCATAAGAGAACCGGTGAAAGAATCGGTAAACTGGCATTAAACCGTCAAACCAGTCATGGTTTAAAGTTGTATACCAACAAACCGGTTCAAATTTTTTGAAACAAAATTGTTTCTAGATGAGGCATAGGTGTCGAACACAGGACCTCGTCAATAATGATGAGCGCATATCCAACCGCCAAGCAAACACTAGACTTTGGTTAATCGTGCAACACTTTATTAATATAATATATCACTTTCATTTAGATAAATTTTTACATGTTTTATTAATTCATAATTTAATACATTTATTAAAAAGTTACTTTTCAACATTTTGTTATTATATTGCTAAAATATTAACAATTATTTGCTGCAATGTATGGGTTTTTGTCTTTTTTATCATATTTGAGTCTTTAGCCGGTTGGGGTGGGATCAAGATTTTTTTAATTTTTTTTAAATAATTAATTGTAAAAGAAAAGAAAACATAAGATTATAAAAAAAAATTATAAGTTTTAAAGGAGTCTTATTAATAATTTTTTTTTAAGTAAAATATAGGGATCTCTCTTGAAGTTTGACTATATTACACCTAATCCCATTCTTAATTAAATATTACAGTCCGCCCCACCAATTAGATGACACTAACAGTATTTTAAGAATATTCTAACGAAATATTTCACTATTAACTCTAGGTTAACTTCTTAAAAAAAAACCCAAACGACTATTGCACAAACGACCGTTGGAGTGAGGCTTTGGCTTTCCACCCATTAAAAACCAAGCAATCATCAATGGGAACGAAAAAATAGGAGCTATGCAAAACTGGGTTCAACCTTCAATCCCATATTCTCTTCTTCGATTTGGGATTCTTCGACTGCTTCATTTATACACTCTAGTGCTTATGTCCTAGTTTGGAGGGAAGATGCGTTCCATAGTTTCCATTGCATATTCTATATAACCTTGTCCTCTGTATTTCCACTAACTGATAGGTTGAATACACTGGGAAGATGACATTTTCTTCTAACACGCATCAATCAAGCTTTCGAAGGGAAAGATTTGTGAAAAAAAAAAGTAATTGTGGGAGGCGTGTAGTAATTAGGTGCTTAGAGTCAAATGCTCACAAAGGTTGGCTCTACTATAATTGCCAAGAGAAGAGTTGCGGTTTCTTTGCATGGGTGTAAGCAGTGGATAGCAATGAGGTTGATATAGGGGGTATAAGAAGTGCAGCAACAACAGACATTGGCAATCAAGTTCAAATGGAGATTGTAAAATTCAAAGCACCACTTAATGTGATTAATGATACAATGAAAACATGTGGTACATGTCTTTATATATTAGGGGCTAGTAATGCCCTTAATATGTCTCCTTGTGTGTGTGTATTTCTATTGTTGTGTATCACACTGATTGTAGTTACAAACAAGTGAAATTGAAATTGACTTCCCTATGGTTTTTTACATGAACCTTGTTTATGTAGAAGGATAAAGAAAAGGCAATTAGCATAGCCAAATGGCCAATTGATACCCAAAAAAAAAGTCTACATATCATATAAATCTTGCAACTTCACAAGGACCCATTATAAATATCTAGTTGTCACTTTTACAGAAACCAAAATATCAAAAAAAAAAATAGTGTGTTCTGGACCGTGGTCTGGGATCCTATCCTGAAGGATCGATCCGACACACGAACCATCGGACTCCTCTGTAGACACCCCGGCTAAAGCCTCATGACCTCGGTCCAAGGCATCGGACACTTATGATAGTCAGGCCTATGCAAATTCCCCCCAAACAAGGATTGGCCATTAAGGTAACAGTCTTGACAAATCAGAGACGGACCTCCACAATCGTAGGACAGTCCCGACAAAGTTAGAGACGGACCTCAACGATTGTAGGACAGTCCCGACAAGGTCAGAGACGGACCTCAACGATCGTAGGCTTAAACCTCTGCCAAGGCACGATCCTGATATACCTTCGTCCTACGTGGATTACATGAGGATTCCAGCCACGCTCTCTATATATATATCAGGCTAAGTAAACCCAAAGGGGGGATCTCTGACTATCTGATATATTCTCATTTACTTAACATCTACTTGGGCATTGTCTGACTTGAGCGTTGGAGTCCCATTGCAGGTATCCACCCCCTGGGCTTCATTCGTTTGGCTGCAGCTGCATAAGGAGGAAACCACCATATACGTGCTTATTTCAGGTACCCTCTGAACCCATTTCAGAACACAGTGGCTACTGCTCAATACACATGGAGTAGATAGGACCCTTAACAGAATTCATTATAAACTTCCAATTAGCACCATATTGTATATCAACAAAAAAAGACAAATTGCATTTACATAAGTTAATCCCAAAAAACAAAAGAAACAATACTGAATGATACTTGAGCTATCAATATACAGCATATTTACTCTGACTAAGCCATACAATTAGGTTCCCATCTAATTCTGCTATGGTTGTTGCTCCCATCTAATTAGGTTCCCATCTAATTCTTTCTGATCTTTCAAGAATTGTCTTCCAACTTTCGAAATCAACCAGATGCAATTTAAAGGTTCATTACAATGAGAACATACATCATATAAATATAGGTGCACGTTAAATGACTCTCACTTAGGCTCATTCTTGACTGCAGTAAGATATTCAGCACAACCACAATTGGTGTGCTAGAAAATTTAAACTACGTTGCATGCACACCTTAGGGGAAAAATCTTCTATAAGGTATACAACATTGGAATTCAATTCTGAGATAGTGAATGGTGGCTCAACTTCGGTGTGCAAATACTTGAATCCACATGCAATGCCTATAATAATTTTCATACACCGTGTCCAAGACAACTGGCACGCTTCTCCATCTGCAGTCATAAATCCTTGTTTGAGGAATTGAAACACAACTAAATACATATATGCGAGCTAAGAAACTAGACTTACAACAATGTAGGTGATCATAAAGTGTCCCATTTGATGTATACTAAAAAACCAGCATCCTTGTAAATGGAGTGCTCTCTCTTCTCATGTCCACCTTTCATTGTACCCTTGTAGACCACACTATCTGGTGAGGACCCAATTATGTTGCTGAAGTCTTTCACAGGCCACTTCAAGCTCTTGTCTATTATACCTCATCACATCCTTCAACTTCTCAGAGCCTGCATATCGATAATGTTAAATATGTTAAAACAGTTCTAGAACTATTAGAAGTAAATATGTAGTAGAAAGCAAAGAAATCAAACCTATATATACTGTCATATGATCTTTCTCGCTTGCAGATTTTTTCCAAGGAATAGTGATAGATGGTTTGTTGTTACACCTCTGGAAAGCAGTGAGAATAGCAATCACAAAGAGAGAACCAACCATGGTTCCCGTCACTATTTCTAGAGCCAAAAGCCAAGCAAGTTTTGATGCTCCTTGATGCTTGGATACATATTCAGCAGGTCGATGCTCTGAGTTCACCACTGACTGGCTCTTGGCAGATGAGGCACCAGCTATGAAATAACAGTTCATTGTTAGATGCAAAGTTAGGAAGGAACAATTTAAGGTAAATAGTATATCCAGTAGTAAATGGATCAAATGTATATTGGATTTACAAAATTCATATTACATTTGTAAATATCACATAAGTCCATTCTCAACACCAAGTTGGGTTCCAAAAAAGAAATATAAAGGGAATCCAGCGAAAGCCACTTTACGAGCTCATTACATCTGCTCTGTATGATTCAAATTTTATGAGATGTCTATGAAAATACATCCTAATCCTTCAATTTTAAATGCTAAAAATATCATGTCATACATACTACATTGCACAGAAGTCTGCTGCTTTATGTCTTTGCGCTGGAGGCAATTCCCTTGAAAGCTCCCTTGAAAGCTTGACCTGTATGACAGAGTTCATGTTTTTTAAGTACAGAGGTTGAGTAAAATGCCATCATGTACCACTTGTTTTCATTTTATCATTAATCACATTAAGTGGTGCTTTTAATTTTTCAATCTCCATTTGAACATGATTGTCAATGTCTGTTGTTGCTGCACTTCTTATACCCCATGTATCAACCTCATTGCTATCCACTGCTTACACCCATGCAAAGAAACCGCAACTCTTCTCTTGGCAATTATAGTAGAGCCAACCTTAGTGTGCATTTGACTCTAAGCACCTAATTACTGCATGCCTCCCACAATTACTTTTTTTTTCACAAATCTTTCCCTTCGAAAGCTTGATGGATGCGTGTTAGAAGAAAATGCCATCTTCCCAGTATATCCAACCTATCAGTCAATGGAAATACAGGGGACAAAGTTATATGAAAGATGCAATGGAAACTATGGAATGCATCTTCCCTCCAAACTAGGACCTAAGCACTAGAGTGTATAAATGAAGCAGTCCAAGAACTCTAAATCGAAGAAGAGAATATGGGATTGAAGGTTGAACACAGTTTTGCATAGCCCCTTTTTTTTCGTTCCCATTGATGATTGCTTGGTTTTTAATGGGTGGAAAGTCAATGTCTCGCTCCAACGGTCGTTTGTGCAATAGTCGGTTGTGTATTTTTTTAAAAAAAAAAAGTTAACTAGAGTTAATAGTAAAATATTCTTTTAGAATATTCTTAAAATACTGTTAGTGTCATCTAATTGGTGGAACGGGCTGTAATATTTGGTTAAGAATAGAATTAGGTGTAATATAGTCAAACTTTAAGAGAAGTCTTTATATTTTATTCTTTTTTTATATATATTTTTTCTCTTACAATTGATTAAGAAAGAAAAAATTAAAAATATCCTAATCCGACCAGCTGCTATAGAGGACAGACAGTAAAAGGAAGGACGATCAGGACCATAAAATTTTTTTTCAAAAAAAAAAAAAGGAAAACGAGAATATATATTGGGCACTTTAACCGCATGTAATAATTGATTAGTTGGACAATATGGAAAGATTAGGGCCACAAAACAAAACTAGCTTCATTCATTAATCTTCAAGAATATATCGTTATTCAAACTTCGGCTGATGAAAACAGACACATCAATAGGAAAAAAAGATGTGGGGAGGGGGGGACATCATCTCAAATCTTTTCGCTAGAAATCTCCTGTATTATCAATCAGCATCTTTCTATCTTTGCTTTTTTGTTTCATCAAGAGAGAGAGTTAAAAAATTAAAAGAAACAAAAATAGAAAATAAAAAAGAATTTACGGTTCATATCATATATGCTGGAATACATCAAAATTTGCTCCTGTTAGATCTTCTGACAGTGACGTTAACAGATAGCTAGTGAAATCTATTGAACTGTGAGGCTGCAGGTGCCCTTCTTCCCATGAACTTGTCTTGAAATCCTCAGATGGTATGGCATTGACTTGGAACTGAAACAAAGGGTCTAACTTGTTCTCAGCATCCCACAAGAAGCCTGCATTTTCCATCATCTGACACCCTCCTCCTCCTCCTCCTGGATAAACACTGTCCGGCCACGTCAAGCCGCTAATCACCGGCGACCGCCCTGCCACCCTCGGCTGCGCGAGTACTGTAGCACAGAATGGGGTGGCCCATATGCCGCACTTGATGTAGCGAGAGCAGCGGGTGTGGACCCATATGCTGCACCCGTCGCATTTCACTAACTCCTCGCCGTCGTCGAAGTTGACGCCGCATATGTAGTCCACCGTCCAAGGGAAAATAACCTGCAAAATCACACAAAGTGGGGGTTAAAAAATAACACTTGACAAACCCAGAATGACCGGTGATGGCCGGTTAAAAAGTTGGTACATGGTACACCAAAATATATTTAGGTGCACTATAGAATACTCCTCCACCCGAGGATGTTATAACGTATAACAGTTACAAAGGCATGAAACGGTTGCTTTCATATTAAAATTCTCTGTCAGCAAATGTAACCACTGGTCATTGTCCTAACATATTACAAAGGTACACGGTAGTAGCTTCCGTATTAAATTCTCCCGTTTGGATACATGGACCATATGATGACTTTCTCCATTTCTTAATTTGTGGTGAGTAAAAATCAATGTTTAAAATTGAAAATTAAATTAACGAATTTTTTAAATTATGATTTGATTAATTCAATTTATGGTTAAATTATAATTAAATTAAAATATATTTGAATATAAAATGTAACTAATTCATGATCAAAATTAATTTGGTCTAATTTTTTAAACATTGGTATAAACAAATTTACATCCTTTTTTTTTAACATTTTTGAGTCCTTCAAAGGAATTAATTGCGCAGCACAAGTAAAATAAAAGAATGGTTGCCTTGGTGAGTTTTATTTTACGGTTTAGAATTTAGGTATTTATTTTGGATTAAGTTTTAGGTTAGTGATTCATGAGCAACTCGATTTGTTAAGGTTGAATTTTAAATATTTATGAGTGCTATTAATTAAATAAATATGTCTATTTATAATGAGTAAATCTCTAATAGAATCTATCATAAATAGATGAATTAATTATATCTCTCATAAATAGAATAATTAGTTATAAGATATAACAATTTTATTAAATTCTTATCCTACTTAATAATATTTAATACAAATTTAAACATGGTTCTTATCAATCAAGATGCTCCTATAAATACCACACAAGGTAGCAAAGGTATACATCTAATTCTAAATATTACCCACCTTGTGCACAGTCTACTTGAGCGTCGAAGTGTCTTTTGTAGATACCCACCTCGCACCACTGTCGCGATCACCGTGCATCGGAGGAAATCTACCTACATCATCCTTATTCAGGTAATCATATGAATCTCGTTCATAACATTGACGTCGTCTATGAGAAGATGATAAACTTCGATTCACATCACTACCACCATGATCACTACAAGGTGAAATCACGTTTCTGTCACTCAAAATCAACATTCTTTGGGTCGTCATCTGGCATCCACTCCCATCCAAGAGTTAGTTGTTGCCCAACCAGAACCCTGGCAAGACGGAGAAGATACTTCGCATACCGACGAAAATATCTCCCCTTAGTCGCAGCGTGTTCCAGTGACATAGCGACTTGGCCCACAAGGAGCCCCTTTTAGGAGATATTAGGCAACGGGTATTAGCATTACAACACTTGGGAGCACGGGTGAACAACAATGAAGTTCGGTCTCACCAAGGTGAGTTCGGTCTCACCAAGGTGAGTTCGGTCTCCTGGAGCTATCTAGGGAAGAGCTTATTTCTCTAATTAGACTCCAGGATGAATGGATTCATAACCTGGAAAGAGCTGCTAACAAAGAGAATGAGGACGAGAACCGGGTTTCCTATCAGAATCATGAAAATAAAATGGAGTCAACCTGCGACGGGGCATGTAATCTGGAGTACTCAAGGATCACAGAACCCATTCAGAGAGTTGAGAACCCGGCTCGTGGAAATAAAAGGCATGATTTAGGACAGAAAAAGTTGGTTAAGCAAAACCAACCTTTCTTTGATGAATTGATGACCTACGAGATCCCTAGGCAATTCAAGTATCCAACTAATATTGACGCCTACGATGGGACCATAGATCCTAAAAAACACTTAGATGTCTATGTTTCTGCTTTACTATTTGCTAGAAGAGATGACACACTCATGTGTCGTACTTTCCTTCTTTCTTTGAAAAAAAATGTCCTGAGATGGTTCACTACCTTAGCTCCTAAATATGTTGTTGATTGGGAAGACTTGTCATCAAGATTTTTGTTGCACTTCACCATTAGTAAGGTGCAACCGAAATTTATTTCATGTCTTTCCCATATTAAGCAAGGAAAGAAGGAATCTCTCTAAGACTTTATATTATGGGTTAACAAAGAAGTGGTGAATATTCATGACTGAGATGAAAGACTTGGATTACATTACATGAGGGAAGGACTCCGCCCTGACCGTTTCCCTTTTCATTGGCTAAAAAAGAGCCTAAGATGATGGACAAGTTCTGGGCTAGAGCTAATAAATATATCAACGCGGAGGACATGTTTCGGGCTAGGAAGTGTATATAGAAATTATAAGATGCGCCAAACCTAAACCCGAACAGGCTCCCTAGCAAAATCAGAATTCGAGGCCACCTTTTAAAGGGAAATATAAAAGTTGCACCCCTCTCAACACACCACAGACTCAAATCTATTAAGAAGTGATGAATACAAAGTTCATAGATGTGCAAAGACCTCCCCCATTAAGAAAACATGCACAAAAAGATAACTTCAAGCACTATGCATTTCACAAAGGCCACAGACACAATACTAAGGATTACATCAATCTACAAGATGCTATGAGTCTTTGATCCGAGATGGCTATCTAGGTCGATATGTGAGCCAATTCTAGAATGACAATAAGAGGGGAGGACGAAATTATAGGAATCAAAGCTACAGTCATCGAAGAAGCTCATATCCATCATACCAAAAAAGACACTCGTCCGTGAGGAATGAAAATCCTGGAGCAGACTCATCCCAGGACAGTATTCAGAATCAAGAAAGGGTACAACCCTGGGATAACCTTAATCCAGACAACGATCACATCACGCAAAAGTAACCTGGATAATTAACACCATTTCAGGGGGCTTTGCAGGTGGTTGTGAATCAGGGAATGCAAAGAAAAAAGCACTCTGGTCTATGTTGAGCGTAGCATCCCATTCAGGATATAAGATGGACGACGGAGTGAGGAAGACACTGTCGATTTCATTAACCGATGAAGATTATGGTTGCATTATCCAAGACACGACGACCCCATAGTGATCTCGGGAATAATAACCAATGGTGATGTCCTTCATATATTTGTTGATTAGGGAAGTTCGACTAATATTATGTTCCTAAATATATTTGAGAAGTTAGGACTATCAAAGAAGGATCTGATCCCGTATACCGGTGAGTTGATTAGGTTCACTAAAGATAAGATTACCTCAATGGGACACTTCAAGACCGATTTAACTTTGGGGAAGGATTCTCTTTTCATGACTCTCAAGGTCAAATTTCTTGTGGTAGATTGTCCTTCAGCCTATAATGTCATACTAGGTCGCCCTTCACTCAACATTTTTGGCGTTGTGATTTCTACACTTTACTTGGCCATGAAATTCTTTGACCAACATGACAAGGTTGTTACAGTTAAAGGATACTAGGATACAACTAAAAAAAGTTACAACGAAAGCTTGAAGATTGCTAAGAAACCACACACCATGGACCAACATAACAATCCAACATCAGTTATTACAGACCACGTTAATGTCCTCCTGAATGAGGTAGATGTTTGTGAAGAGATCTGTGGTATGCTCCCTCAACTTGATGGAGAACTTCAATCCCTTTAACTTGGTGCCAAGTCAGATCAGGTAACCAAAATTGGGGGACATCTGAGCCAAGAAAAAGATCTCAGCTAGTTGAGTTTCTTGTGAAAAATAAGGATCTCTTCGCTTGAACGTTTGCAGATATGATGGGGTTAGACCCCGAATTCATTTGCCACTGATTTTTTTTATCATGAAAGATGTGAAGTCGGTGGCCCAACGAAAGAGGAAAGTCGGACCTGAGAGGCTAGAGATAATTCAAAAGTAAGTAAAAGAACTCTTGGATACTGGATTCATCAGAAAAATCTCTTGTACTATTTGACTATCTAATGTGGCCCTGGTAAAAAAAAGCTAATAGGAAGTGATGTATGTGTGTCGACTACACTAACTTGAATAAGGCTTATCCAAAATACCCTTATCCACTTCCTAATATAGATAAATTAGTGGACAATTCATCCTAGTTTCTGCTACTCTCATTCATGGACACCTATTCAAGATATAACTAAATCCCCATGAACCTGGAGGACGAAGATAAAACTACGTTCATAACCAAGATGAAAAATTATTGTTACTTTGTTATGCCATTTGGATTAAAGAATGCAGCTGCAACTTACTAGCGGATGATGAATAAGGTCTTAGAAAAACAAATTAGCAAGATGTCAGAAGTCTATATAGACGATATGATAGTCAAGACAACGAAATCCGATAACCATGTGAAAGAATAACGTCACATTGCCCACATCCGTGAGCTGCTATTAAAAATAGGATCGCAACCCGATACAATTCCAAAGTGATACCATAAATGTTTGTTCATGGTGACCTCGTTCTACGAAGAGCAAATATCGGAGGGAAAAATACGAAACACCACAAATTAGGTCATAATTAGGAAGAACCATATAAGATCACATCGAAGACAAACATAAGAGTCTATACTCTGAAAATTCTATTTGCCAAAACCACCAAGAATTTTTGGAATGCTAATAAACTCTAGAAATACTATAGTTAAATGTCTTTGATTTTTATCATGTAAGTGATGAGTTCTGACATGAATAAATCAATGATGATATTTCCAATACTTGGTTATTTTATGCACCTACAACTATTGCAACCCATAATTTTATCGTATCTTGGAGATGTCCGAGGAATACAAGGTCTAATTAGGATCAGATATTCAAATGCGTAAATGAAGGTAAAAAAAAAAAGAATCTACTTGACCGGTCTCCGAGTTCAAGAAGCGAATTCAAGGATTTTAACTCGTATCCTAATAAGTCTGACCTTAACCTATAAACTTAAAAAAAGTTAAGAGTAGTTAAGAGTAGTAGACCATTGCCCAAGATAAGGCAATAACTTTTGCCGTGGTCTATAAAGGATACCACTCTGAGAAGCATCCGTGTCAAAATCATATTTCAATGTTTAGCACTTAGAAGTTTGACTAAGTGTCAACAACTCTAACAAAAACAAAAAACATAATTGATGAACAACTTGAGCGAAACCCGGAAGACAAGCTACTGTACATCTAAACAAGAAAATTTCACCAAGTGTCAAATGAAAAATCCACCAAGATCGAGCGTTGGACCCATCATGATTGGAAAAAAATGAGAGCATTTGTTAACTTGTTAAAAAGAATCACCAAGATCGAGCGTTTGACCCATCTCAGTTGGAAAAAAAAAACAAACAACAAGAATATATAACAAAATATTCTAAGTGTTAGAGTTAGAAAATGCCTGACACCTAGAACTTGTCCATTTATATATGAAATTAACCCTATACAAATGGCAAAATAAAAAGAGACAGAATGAAGATCAATCATCTAGGTTGGGCTTCTCGTGGTCGATAACCTCCACCTCGGCCTCCTCAACTAGGCTGCCCTTCAAGCTTTCCTCATCTTCCTCCTCGCCACCATAGGCTGCTAGAACCTAACTCACTGGAGTGGCCTCGGAGATGGCATCCATGATGTAACCATCACAGACCACCTTCCGCAAGCCAGTCCCTTCTACGACGAAGTTCAGGTTTAGTAGGCATAGTTGAGCGAGAGCGTTAGAGAAAGATTCATCCACCGAGTTTGCCCATTCATCTTCAAGATATAGAATATCACTTTTCAGCTAGGCCTCAAATTGTTTGAGAATCTCATTATCAACTTGGAGTGCAATTAGATTGGCCTCAGTTGAAGAAAGTAGTTCATTTAAATTATTTTCCTGAGCAACCCATTCCGCAATTTTGGCCTGGTTATCTTAGCACTGCGCAAATCAAGCACTCGTTGACTTGAGCAAGTTACCCGTCTTTTTAAGTCACAACTAACTCAAGCTTATTTCTTTCACCCCGAAGGGCGTCCAACTCCTTTTCTAACTCTCAAGTCTGACGAACTAATTCAAAAGCAGACTCCATAAAGCGGGGAACATAAGCAATGCACAGAGCTCGCAGCTGGGCATCTTAGATAATCTCCATAGAGTTATGCTCAATCAAGACATACTAGTCAGCCTAGCTCAGAAGAGTGTTGTTAATGTTCTGCCGAAGATCAACTCTCTACCCCAAACTGACCTTCCAGTAAATTGAAGAGGGGTGCCCTCCGAGATTTTAGACTCTCAGCCAGTTGTTAGATCAACTGGTCCCAGCTTGGCCACCGACCAATTTCCTTTGGGCTCCCGTCGCCGCTCCCACTTTCTCTTGCAGGGCCGTAGTGGTTGAGCAGGAGACCTAGGGTTCACCTCCTGATGTTAAGATTAAGGTGGAGGGACCAAGATTACTGGTTGGGATTTGAATCCCGAGGCCCCAACCTTTCTTTGGGCCAAGTGCATTTCAAGGGCTTTGAGCCCATTGGGAGGTGCCATGTTTTCTGCAAATAGAAAACAAATATATTATAGTACTTAGATGAAATTATGAAATACAAGCTAATCAAATATATTTAAGACGAGGTACCTAAGAATGGTCTTATTGAATCATAAGGCTCATCCAAGATATATTTACAGTAGATGGCCTCGTTTTATCAGCCCACTCAACTAAGAAATCAAGGACATCGACCTTACTTTTTGTTAGCAAAGACATTAGAATCTTTATTTTGTCTAAACTCTAATCCCAAACTGTCTGTGTTTAGTATAGAAATATTCTTGGTTCGTCTTCTAAGATAACAAAAGAAGGCGTTAACCACAAAGCACCTTTAATTCGGAAAAAAATCCTTCTTGCAATTTTTGAAGGATTCCTAGTATGGTTTGAATTCCTTATGCCCTGTTTGCACACGCAAGGTAACCCACCTCTTTTGGAAACTATTCCCAAAGGGTAAAAACCGAGTGAAGAGGAAAAAGAATGACATCACGGAGTATGGACATCTAAAGGTTTTGCAGATAAGCTCAAAGTCTTAATGAAACTCTATGCATTTGAGTGTAGCTGAGTCGGAGCTACATGCAAGTGGTTGAGGACTCCGATCTCAAACCCAAAATAAAGAAGCTTGACTCCAATATGGGTAAACAACGCATTATATATATAAATGAAATGGTCGCCTTCTGTTCTCGTCGAGCAAACCTATTCTTGGTTTGATGGAACCCGAATTACATATTCATAGTCACGAAGTTGGTCTTTGGTGAGGTGTAAATATTCTTGTTTGGTATTGGTATCCTCCGATGTCTCGACTCTTGAAGGAGTACCCAAAACTTCTCGGTCAATCCATTGGTATAGACTGATGTTTCTTGGAAAAATATATTCTCTCGCTTCTTATGTAGATGCTTTCCGACATCTCATCTTCGTATTACTAGCTTTACTTACAGATGTCGTATTCATGTCAGAATAAGAAGAGGTTTCATTATGACTTTCTAACTCTCTCATGAGTACGGAGAGCGAATGAGTTGGTTTTTGCCTTGCAAGTTTCCTGACACGATCTGCCCTCCGTAGCATTTCAAAGATGTCAATCTCAGATAAGGGCATCAGACCCCTTATCAGAACCTCCACCATGAGGAGAACGACTTCGCCGCGCCTAAGGCAGTGACAACATCGGAGCACTTAGAATTTCTAAAAAACTACTATCTCCATCACTATTTTGTGACATTCTGAACCTCACCATGGTGTTTTTAGAAGGAAAAGTGAGTGGAAAAAGAGAATACCTTGAGAATGAGTGAAGAAAAGACTTGAAATGAATCAAAAATCACCAAGAACTGCCACTTGTGCTCGTCGAAAATCATCGGAGAAAAAAAACAGAAATGGTGAAAAGACAGAAAAATGGAGGGAAAACCCCCTACTCCTATTTATAGCCACAAGAAGTCTCCTCCAATCGTTGTCATAAGAAGAGGTAAAACGACGAATTCACATTAAATTTGAAATAGTAATCATGGTAGTACAAAACTCAAATAACAACTTATAATACCTTTTAGCCACATGGCAAAGAGTACATGATATAATAGTTGAAAGGACAACACTTAGAGTTGAAACGACATATGACATGACAAGAGGATATCCAATCTGGATCACAAACTAATACCATGATATTTTAATATACGGATTACGATTTTACCCTCAAATTATCTTTAGAATAAATAATGGGTCCCATTGCCTAAAATGGTCTGAGGGCAACTTATTACGAATCATAGACAATGACGTATTAACTTAAGACAAAGTGATCTATATTGGATTCCGGCCAAATTAATCAACATTAGGACATCTTGATTTTTTGCTTTTCATTACAAATTTCAACCCTTCATAAAAGACATTGCGAAATGTGACATCAATATTATGACTTGTATCCCTTTGTCCTATGCGTGTTGTTTGCTCTTGATGAATTCAGATATCTTGACACTTACTTATCACATTTAAACGTTAAGTTGAGGGCAACTATTTTGGACCGAGTTTCAGGCTAGCAGTTTATGAGCAACCCAACCTGTTATGATTAGATTCCAGATATTTATGAGCGCTATTAGTTAAATAAATATATCTATTTATGATGAGTAAATCCCTAACACAGTCTCTTATATATAGAGAAATTAATTATATATCTCATAAATAGAGAAATTAGTTATAAGAAATATCAATCGTATTAGATTCTTATCATACTTAATAGTATTTAATACAAATTTAAACATGATTCTTAGAGGTGTCAAAACGGGCTGGCTCCATCCATTCGGGTCATGTAAGTTTCGAACTGACATTTTACTAACCCAACCCAAATTTCAATTAAATTTTATGTAGTGTTAAAAAAAGCGGTACTAACCCGATTCATTCTACTAAATTTATTCAGACATGTAAATTTCTTTAAACATTTTTAGTTCAACCCGTCTATTTTGTCAGACTATTTGAACCGGCCCATCGGACTTGACCCATGTTAACACCTTTAATGATTCTTATCAACGAAAATACTTTTATAAATATCATACAAAATAATATATATATGAGGGATGATCAACTTACATCAGTGTAAGTTGATTTTCTCTTACATCTAGTGTAAGTTGATTTTCTCTTACACTTATTTTTAACCGTTAGTTTCACTTTCATTTAATGGTTACCTTTAATGAAATAATTTCAATCATTAGATGAAAGTGGAACTAATGGTTGAAAATGAGTGTAAGAAAAAATTAACTTACACTGATGTAACCTGATCCCTCCTCATACATATATATATATATATATATATATATATATATATATATATATAGAGAGAGAGGATCAATTTATACTGGAGTGTAATTTGATTTTCTCTTACACTCATTTTCAATTGTTAAATCTACTTTCATCTAATAATTACCTTTAATGAAATACTCTCAACCATTAGATAAAAGTAAATTAACTGTTAAAAATATGTGTAAAAAAAAAAACTTACATTAATATTAACGAACCCCCCTTTATATATATATAATTTTAAATAATACTCACCTTATATACAATTTAATTTAAATATTAAAATAATCTTTTTAAATACTTATTCCTCACACAATCATCATAATTACCATGCATTAAAAAAAATTTATCTCTGTCAATCTCGTTGAAATAATCATGAACCAATTCAAAACAGTGTTTATGGTTTTGTGATACTCATATATGTTTAAAAGTAGAATGTAAAAACGGTAACACTAGAGGCAAGGTGAGGTCAATGAACAGTATGTGGTAGCAGCAGTAGACAGTAGCAGAGGAACAAGAGGCGGGTAATAGGGCCACGTCGAAGTCTCACTACCCGGTGAAACACCCAAAAAAAGCTTCCAAGTTCAAACTCTATTGAAAGACTCGTCTCTGGTACCCAATTTTGACTTGTAGGAATTTAGCAATTTAACTTATTTGGCGGTCACCCTCATCCCAACTTCAATGATTATTATTATTTATTTATGATAAAGAATCCCTCCATCCCTCCTAGTCCTATATCTACTATCTAGTCTGTCGTCTATTGTCAAAGATCATTCATTAGTGATTGGTGATTGGTGATTGGTGATGGGGAGTGAATCCGATGAACCTCTAACGCCGGCGGGGCGGCTGTTCCTGCAGCCACAGACTAACCAAATAATCCACTGCGTAATTGGGCTCAAGAACCCCATCGACATCGATTCCATCAAATCCGAAATCCGGAACTCCACCATGCTCCAGCACCCAAGGTTCACCAGTCTCATGGTCCGCGACCATCGCGGCTTAGAGCACTGGCGCCCCACCCAAATCGACATCGACCTCCACCTCCTCATCATCGACCAACCGCAACCACTCTCCTCCTCCGACGACGACGACGACGATGAATCGGCGATCAACCAGTACTTGGCCGATTTATCCATAGACAGTAGCGGGCTTAGCATGGACAAACCCTTGTGGGAAATCCATATCCTGAGGGCCCAAAAGTGCGTGATATTTCGAATTCATCACTCCCTCGGGGACGGGATTTCGTTGATGTCCATGCTCCTCGGCAGCTGCAGGAAGGTGCAGGATCCACAGGCTCTGCCCACCATACCCTCTGTCTCTGTCAATCGCACTCACAGTCACAGTAGCACAAAATGGATGATGAGTAATTTGTGGGATGTTGTGGTTACCCTGTGGTTTTGTTTCATCTTTGCCATGGAGTTTATCCTCAGGTGTTTGTGGGTTCGTGACCGCAAAACCGCCATAACCGGTGGCGCTGGGGTTGAGCTCTGGCCCAGGAAGATGGCTACTGCCACCTTTTCCTTGGAACACATGAAGACCGTCAAGAAGGCTGTTCATAATGCGGTAAAAATTCCTCCTTTCGTATTTCCCTTCAAACTTAAATTAATTAAATTTAATTGATGGGGTGGAGTAGGGTGGGGGACACAAATAAAATACAGAGTTTATATATTATATTATTATTATTAGAAAGAGTGTGCTAATTTTCCATTTCTACGTGGAGGGTTGGAAAGCATTCTTGTTCTATTGCTATAAATAATGGTTGCTACTCATACATGTTTCCTGTTTTTCACTTAATTTCATTTGCTAAAATTTAACTGCACGACGAATAATGACATGGACTTCAAAGTGAAACAAGTTCTCCAAAAAAAAATATAAAAAAAAAAGATTACCTTTTGTTTTCTTTTTTTCCTCTGGGATTTTGGACATGTCAACTCACACACTTTTGTGTAAAAAAAAAAAAAAGATGATTTACACTTCTTTTAAAATCGTAAATATTGTATATATTTTTTTTAAAAATATGTGATTAAAAGAGATAATAAAAAAAATAAGATAAATAATATTAAATAAAGTATAAAAATAAATATTTATATTATTTGTGATAAAAATATTAAAATTAAATAAAATAAAGAGGTGGAGATAAAAAATGGAGACAGTATAAAACATTTATAAATAATTTATTTAAAATCTGTATTTGTTTTTATGATCACATGTTGTTACTGATTTATTTGGCAAATATGTTCAAATATGTTAATAAAGAAATTTTTTTTTTTTAATATTTTATAGACAAAAGGCAAAGATAAAAAATAAAAGATTTCAGTTTTTTTTTATAAGATTTTATTTTGATTCACTACACTATCAATGAAATCCGAACCAAATAGTGTCACTTAAAGACTAATAAAAAGCATTTATTAATAGTGAAAATCTTGTTATTACAATAATGTAATATTTTCATTTTTATTTAGAGTAAATGACAATTCCCTATTTTGAGAGATACTTAAATTACATTGACTTTTCTTCTATTTTGAAAAATTATATTCTCTTCACTTGAAAGATTAAATACACTATACTTTAATTCTCTTCAACCCTACGGGGTTTTTAACCAAAAAACATAAAAATAGATTAAAGTATAACATATTTTTATCTTTTAAAGGAGAAAAATGAATTTTTTAAAAATAGAAGAAAAGACAGTGTAATTTAAGCATTTATAAGAAAAAGAGAGTATAATTTATATTTTTTTTATAAAAAGTTTAACACTAACAAACTTCTCTTTTTTTTTTGGTAATGCCCTTATACTGTCTGTCTTGTGTGGAAGAATTTTCACATGGAAGCTTTTAGAAATGTCAAATATCAAATTTTCTTTATTTTTTTATTGAAAAATTGTGAGAAACATTGTTCTCGCAATTTCGGGAGATGAAATATTAAAAGTTACTCTCCCTCTAAACAAGTGTGTTTCCCAAAAATTAAATTTGTGTTTTCTTCTTTATAGGAGACTAGGCCGCTTACCACATATCCAACAACTTGTTGGTAATCAAATTTTCTTTATGACATGATCAAACCCCAAATGACCTGCATGATGGCTAAATAATATTGTTCATGTGAAGGTTTTGTAATATGTTTAAGTTTGAATAGACCTTAAATTCAGTCTAATGGGTACCTAAAATCACTGTTTATGCAATAAAATAGGGTTATTACAGAATCTAAATAGCTAAAAATAGTTAGACAACAACCCCAATTAACATGTGAGCAGGGACTTATGCAATAATTATGCAAATATCAAGACTGTATGTTTATGACTTCTTTTTTAATTACCTTTCTTTTCTTTTCACTTAATATATATATATATATATATTTGTTTGGACAAAGGGCTGGGGCGGAAATGGAATCAAACGGGCTTCAATTTCTGTCTCAGTAGATTTTATTTGTAAAGTAGGACATTCCAGTTGACATATTTTGATCCAACTCGATAGTTAGTTGCCATTCTATGAATTATCTTTTCACCCAATTACGTAGTTCTTGCTAACATGCCGTGGTGTTATGTCAGCATTTGATTTTGATGATAATCGAAGACAAGATACAACGTTATATTGGAAAGTTTGCAAGAGAGTGTGGCCTTAATAATATGTATTGTTAGACGCAATGTGACATTTATGCTAGAACTTTCTGTTAAATACGGCAAGGAGGACAATTGATTAGATATTCTTACGGGGTTAAAGCATCCCTTTCTTCTTCACTGGTTTGCAAACAGGGGACTGGGAATATGCTATAATGCATAGTTTTCCTTCACCCACAGTAATACGATAGAAAAGGTGAAAAACTTCAAATTTATGCATGCAGATGTTTGTCAAGAATGTGCATAGGCCACTGTGAACTGTGAACATACAGATATAATGTTTGAGCCCTTGTTTTCGTCCTTTTGATTGTTAATTTTTGCTATTCTGCAGACTATAAATGACGTTCTATTTGCAGTTATATCATCTGGGATATCAAGATACCTGGACTTCCGAGCACTTAATGGTAAAACTCATTTGTATAAACCACTATTTTCAATGCTTATAGCTTCTCTTTCTATTTTATGCGCAAAGGCGTGCATGCACACACGGACACACATAATTACGACTAATTAAATAGTTCTTTCCTGTTAAGGGCTGCGAGACGGGCTTCAGCTAACAGGGCTAGCTATGGTTAATTTAAGAAAACAGCCAGGATTGCAGGTCTACTCAGCCAAAATTTACTTCCCTTGTCTGCCTGCTTTTTACAATTTTTATTTATTGTCCAAGTTTTGCTTAGAATATAATATTGAGGTTGGATAAAACTGACTAATATTGATCAGGAACTATCCAATTTGATGAGAAGCAATTCAGGAGCAAGGTGGGGTAACAAATTTGGAATGATTCTCCTGCCTGTATATTATCATAGAAGAAACAGTTCAGATCCTCTAGAATATCTGAAGAGAGCTAAAGCAATGATTGACAGAAAGAAACATTCTTTGGAGGCCCATTTCTCATACAAAATTGGAAATTTTGTAATGTCGACTCTTGGTCCAAAGGTGCGTTTTCTCCACTTCTGGTCATCTAGGTAAAGTAGAAAATTTCAACTATCATTAGTATCCTGCAAACACAATGCTAGTGTTTCAATATTGCAGTTTGCTAGCTTGCTAAATTACCGGATTCTCTGTAACACTACCTTTACAATCTCAAATGTGGTTGGCCCACAAGAGGAAATTATGATTGGAGGCAATCCTATAGCGTTCTTAAGGGCAAATAATTCTGCCTTGCCTCATGTACGCCCCCTAAACTCTCTTTTTCCTCCTAGCATTTCTAACTTTGGAGTATAATAGTAAATGTTGATTGTCGGTGGTTGGTATTGGTAATGCAGGCACTCATTTTGAATATGGTGAGCTATGCTGGAAGGGCAGACATGCAAGTTCAGGTGGCCAAAGACATCATTCCCGATCCAGAGTTTCTTGCCAAGTGCTTTGAAGATGCGTTGTTTGAAATGAACGAGCAGGTTACGACCAAAATCTGACATTTGGAGAAATTGTTTTTGTTCAATGTGACAACGAATGTTGAAGTTATGAAGAATATTGAGACACATATGATCACAGGCAAAGAATCATTATTTACCTTAGGATAATGTTTACTTTCTTTGGAGACTTTGCAATGCTCCTAAACAACTTTAGAGTATGGAGTACTCCAGGCAAATTACCTATTATTATTACAGGTTTTTTTTAGTAATATGGTCATTTATTTTTTTAACCTTATATTTTGATTTATTGCCTTTTAATCCTTCTTCTTCAAGTCCCTTCTTTACCACCTGTCGTGTCCTGAACTCGTGATAGTATTAGGCTCCTTGGAATGAAAAACTCCTCTCAGCAGCTCCCTTGGGTACGGAAATAGGGGAGTTTGATATGTATTAAGACTCTAATGTTCAAGTTAACTAGAGTTGTAGTAAGGGATTCAACAAGTAGAATATCTTTACCATAAAACAACAGTATTCTATTTATATGAGGATGAGATATCTTTACTATAAAATTACACCTTTCCCTTCAAGAGTTCTCTCCGCAATATCCTCTAAAGGTCCTTAAGCAGGGGACATTTTATTTGTCCCTTATGAAAAGTCACTATCGATTCTGTCATTAAGCTTGACTCATCAAGGTTCAAATCTCAGTATTGAACACCACCTCTCTCCGCAACCCGAAAATCCATGACAGGCATGGGTATTTGATGTTAATGTGCCTTTTAACCTTTCTGATGCGTTTCGTAGCATATCAAACCATGTGCACTTAATAATGTGAACCAACAAAATGGCCATTTGGAAAATAAATCTTCAAGTAGAAATATGTCTATGCTGAATGAGACTTCTCAAGATTCAGAACCTGTTGGGCCATGGGCCTATTCATTTAACATGAATTATTCTGTTGGGTTTTTTGTTAGTATGACCCCAGGCGCAAGGATGACGGATCCTGACGGACTGAAGATACGGGCCTAACGGCCCAGTAGCCTTGTTGGGGATTCTGATCCAGTCCAGTTTCTAGTGACATTCTAGAACATGCTAATTAACATTAAAATATTAGGACGGGGGAATATAAACATAGAACTATACATGTGGCTATCAAATCACTTACGTAATAACATTAATGCACAAGAGTATATAAAATATAATTCATATTTTATTCATAATCTATATTACATCACAAAGACGTTATGATAACGTCATGTATAGGATACATTCGTATAGACGACTATAGTGTCGTCTTCTTCCCTAAAACTAGTAAAATTAGTAAAGTTTCACATCCTCCAATACAATCTTCGCTGGATAAACAACTATTTGGGGATTAACATCCAAGAGTAAAGTATCTGACTTTACTAATTCCTGTCCATCGAAATATAAATATTTCGAATACGATGAAATATGTCTTCGAACTCGACCAATTGCTTCTTCCTCTGTTATTGTACCGTCTTCGACCATATTGGACAATATGATGCATCCAACTCTCCGATGAAAGAATGGATGCATGATTGAATGAAAACAGATATTAAGGTTTTCATTCTTCTTTTTAAGATATTTATATAACTCAAGAAGGCGATAACTAAAGTTATCGATGATCAGATCATATGATATTCCCCTTCCGGTGGGAATATACGCTTCCACAGCAGCTATCTTCTTCTTGATATGATCGGAGATAAACTCCTTATAGTATATATCCTTGATAATTTCCTTCACATCCGCCGGTAGCTTATCCCAATAATATTCCATGATATCGTTCCCAACAATTTCATATGTTTTTAATATTCTTTTTTCATTCAATGGCATTTTAGCAATTCTTTGGCAATTAGAGATGAAAGGAGGAAGTGTAAGGAGGCGGGTAACACTGGGTATACGCGAATGAGGTATTGGCATTTTGTTTTGAGTGAACCCTCTCTGGTTTTGATGCATCTGGATCTACTTTTTTTTTTTTTGTATGAACAACGGGACAAAAGTCCACAAAAAGAAACAGGACTACACAGCTATATTACGAACGAAGGAAATATTATTAGAATAAGTAAGTAAGACGAGATAAAAAAAGAAAGAGTAGAAGTTAAATTATGCAAATCAGAGAGAAGCAAATGCTCATGTTTCGCTATGAGATAAACACAAGAATTTTCTTCTTTATAAAAATAGAGAATATTGACCTGTCAATCTTTTAACAAAAGTCTTTTTATTTGAGCAACAATAAGAACACACAGGTGTCAAGAATCTAAATCAAAATGAAGAATATTAAGAACACTTTTAGAATTCGTCTCAATAATCAATCTTGAAATCCTCATAGCATAAGCCAGAGACAAATCATTCAGAATCCCATACAACTCTACCATAGTAATGGACATGGTTCTGAGATTAGCAGCAAAACCATACAAGAATCCACCAAACTCATTTCTAGCAAGACCCCCACAAGAAGCAATGCTAGTATCTCTAATGAAAGGGTCATCCACATTCCATTTTACTTAACCAGGAGGCAGCGAATCCCAAGCAACAGAGAAATGCGCATAGATAGGAACTCTATTATGACATAGGTCTCTAGAATCCAAAGTCATTTAATACTCCAAAGTAAGATTACAAATTCTATAAAGCCAAGAGGAAATAACATCTCTAAGGCCATTAAAAAGAAATGTATTCCTCTGCTGGCAAAAAAATCTACATGCAGTAAAAAATAACAAATCCTAATGAAGATTGGAAGATCTACCAAAATCACCTTTCAAGTTGGCAGTCATCCAATCACCTAAGTTCAAACCAAAAAAGACACATGGAATTCATACTTCACTAATCGAGACTAAATCCTTCCAACAGCCCCACAATCCCTAAGAGCATGCAAAATGGTTTCATCATTCAAACCATAAATGGATCTTTATTGTATGTTATTGCTACACTTTACTATTACTTGATTTATGTATTGCACAAAGTCACAGGAAGTACACCAAGTACTCCTCAAAGGATCAATTTAAACTTTGGTACCAAAACTGCATATGGTGGGTTCAATGGCAGGGCCCAATGCAGAGGTTCTTTGAAATCTCATATATCATCCAATGTTGCACCAAGCTCCAATGCTCAACACCATATGCCTTGACCAGAAGCCATAACACCATTTTGCATCACCTGTATTAGGTACTTGGTTAGATATAAGGGGTATTGAGGAAAGAGAAAGGGAGAAGAAAAAAGGACCAAAAACTAAATAACTATAATAAAGGAGGGATTTATAGAGAATTTCCTTTTTTCGAAGACCAACTTTATAAATTTAGATTTTTAAGAATTAACTTGTTTAATAGCTTTAAGATAATGCATCTCATCCATTGATTCATTAAAATCAATGATTGAGATGACATGGAACATCCATGCTCTCAAAGTTAGAGGTGTTCAGATCCAAATCAATAAAAAAAAAACAACCGAAAACCGATCCAAAAAAATCGAAAACTGACAAAAATCGAAATTGATTGGATTGATTTGGATGGTTTTTTTGAAGAACCGATTAGTTCGGTTCGGTTTGATTTTTGGTTTAATTTTATGAAATTGATCTAAACCGAACCGATTACTTTACTAAATATTAACTTAAAATTACCTAAATTCCAATAAGTTAGTAACCTAACTACTCCCCTATTCCCTCGTCCCCCCCCCCCAAATTCGGCCCTTCCCTTAAAACCCCATTTTCTTCCCCCCACTTCCCCGAACCGTTACTTTGGCCCCGCACCCATACCCCATTTTCTCCCCCTCCCCCCCCCCCCACGCCTCACCACGCATGGCCGCACGCACCATCCAAAAACCATCATTCTTCATTGTTCCCCGAACCCCACGCCTCACCACCTCCGCATAGAACTTCCTCAGTAGTCAGCACTGCCACATCTATCACATGTCACAGGACCACTCCAAAAACCAGCCACCTTCCAGTCTTCCACCACGTCCCAGCCAAAACCCAGATCTTCCAATCTTCCAGTCCGTCATTACCCACCTTAAACTTGAGCCTCCACCGCGAGCCACCAGCAACTTCGGCCACTAGAACCCAGATCTGCTTCCAGATCCGCCACATACTCACCGGTCAACACTCACAACGAGCCATTGTTGTCTAATATGTGCATCACTCAACATGGAGGAAATATATCATTCGTCAAAAAATGGAATTTCTGATCTTGGTGCTGAGAATACTGAGAATACCAACATTCCCGCTATACGAGTTTGCAAAGCTACGAAGGCTGAAGAAAAGGCACAAGAAGAAATCATTTACTTGTGGAATGGAAATGGTTTTTATATGTATCTAATGTTAGATATTTGACTCTCACTATTCAAAGAATCATTTAGTTGATCATTTTTCTTTTCCATTTCTTTGTGCAACCTAATTATTGCTGCACTAGAGTTGGATACTTGGACATTGGTTAGAGATCTCTTGCCCCTTTTATCAAATTCTACTCCATTTGCTATTTATCACTAATATCTTCAGGTAATTTAGTTTAGATCTCAAGCTCAATGAATTGTGATGTAATTTAAAGGAATTCATGCATGATAATCTTTTAAATTAATTTATTTAGTTTCTTCCCCCCACTTCCCCTGAACCGCTACTTTGGCCCTCCCCCCATACCCCATTTTCTCCCCCCTCACTTCGCCCCCCCCACGCCTCACCACGCACGCCGCACACACCATCGAAAAACCATCATTCTTCATTGTTCCCTCTGAACCCCACGCTTCACCACCTCCGCACAGAACTTCCTCAACAGTCAGCACCACCGCGTCCGTCACATGTAGCAGGACCACCCAAAAAACCAGCCACCTTCTAGTCTTCCACCATGTCCCAGTCAAAACCCAGATCTTCCACCACGTCCCAGCCAAAACCCAAATCTTCCAGTCTTCCAGTCCGTCACTACCCACCGTGCACTTGAGCCTCTACTGCAAGCCACCAGCAACTCCAGCCACTAGAACTCAGATCCGCCACATACTCACCGGTCAACACTCATAGCGAGCCATTGTTGTCTAATGTGTGCATCAGTCAGCATGGAGGAAAGATATCATTCATCAAAAAATGGAATTTCTGATCTTGGTGTTGAGAATACCAACATTCCTGCTATACACGAGTTTGCAAAGCTACGAAGGCTGGAGAAAAGGCACAACAAGAAATCATTGACTTGTGGAAGGAAAATAATTTTTCTATGTATCTAATGTTAGATATTTGACTCTCACTATTCAAAGAATCATTCAGTTGATCATTTTTCTTTTTTATTTCTTTGTGCAACCTAATTATTGCTGCACTAGAGTTGGATACTTGGACATTAGTTAGAGATCTCTTGCCCATTTTATCAAATTCTGCTCCATTTGCTATTTATCACCAATATCTTCGGGTAATTTAGTTCAGATCTCAAGCTTAATGAATTGTGATGTAATTTAAAGGAATTCGTGCATGATAATCTTTTAAATTAATTTATTTAATTTCTTTTAATTCTTTAATGTTAGGATCAAATGTTGTTTGTTTTGGCTATCGTTGGTTATAACTTTATGAACATTTCATAGATTATGAATAATAACAATTCCTTTAGGGATCAAATATTTACTGACTTACATTAATCAAATCTTATGTATATTTGAAGAGGCAGAGATCTACTTTTTGACAATTGACTAAACAGTGTCACACATACAGATTATCAATTTAACTATCCTGTACACTTGTAGTCTGTAGGCTAGGAAATCTTTGATTTAAAGTTGAAACACTTCCTTTGCCACTAAATACTAAAGAGATTATGCTTCTGCTCACTCAGTTGTTAACATAATTTTCTTGTTTGTTCATTGTTAAATTCCAACCTCTTGCAACTTGCCACTAAATATTAAAGAGATTATGTTTCTGCTCACTCAGTTGTTAACAAAATTTTCTTGTTTCTCCACTATTTTCAGTCTCTTGCAACTTGCATGCACAATCTACAACTTGGAAAAATGGCCATTTGGTTGCAAATATCGGAGCCTTGGTTACGTGAATACCAAGTTTAAGTTATTTGTGTTAGTCATTATCAATATTGTGAAATTACAGGTATTAGGAAGTTCTTTGATTATAAAAGTAAAAAAAGGAAAATAAAATATATGTTGTCTTGTCTACTCTAAGCATGGGAATTTTCTTAGCTTGCTTCATTTATTTCATAAGTTTCTTACCTTGTTTGCTCTATGTTGTTGCCATTGCTGTCTTGCTGAGTTGTCATTTTAATTTTTTTGTTGGTTTGAATTCTAAACTTTGAAGTCACAGTTGTATGAGTTTTGGTGTGTTTGAATTCTAAACTTGTTAGTTTGCTAAGATGATGTAGTTTTGTACTAGTTCTAACGTGTTTTACCATCTAATGTTTTTTGAAATGACTTTATGACCTTTTTAATGGTTTGGAGTTTAAATTTGAATTATATTTTTGTTGTTGTCTTTTGCTCTTATTTAGACTTGTATTTTTATTATGTTGATGGTTAAAAACATATTCATCTAATCTAATCTAAACTGATTGTTTCGGTTTGGTTATTAAAATTAATTCAATTCAAATCGAATCGATGCTAATTATCTTTTTTGTATTGAATAATTTTTTGTTATGAAATCGATCTAAATTGATCCAAAAATACCCTTATTCAAAGTGTTGCTTCTCACAAATAACATTTGGCAAAATACATACGAAAAAAAAACAGAAATTTACATTTTGTAAAATATATTTTTTTTCAAAAAAATGAAAGCAGTTATATTTTTACCCAACCTATATGTCTTCATAATCATTTCACGACTCTCAATTCGTAATATATAACAATGCTCAAGTTTTTAAAAATATTATAAACGCGATGCTTAGCATCGTTATGTGGTGGTGGTGGTGGTTGCTTGGATGACTCTCCTTATCTTTTACTCAGGCCTAAATAGTTGTACCAATTTCACTTGGGCTGGCGCTTTTCAATGTTATTCCTAGGCCATAACTATCCTTCCTTCTTTGTTGTTTATTTTTTTCGCAAAACTAACATATACAAATACAATATAGAATCCATCCAATGCAAAAGAATAATTATTTTGTGTGGTAATTTGACTAGTTTCCTATCCAGCCTTTTGGAACGAAATCTCGAATGTTTCATGTTTCAAAACATATATGTCCAAACAGAGTATTGAACCCAAAATCACATTATTATTTTTTAAAAAAAATTAGGTTATTTATTATTGACATTCCTAATTAATTATTTATGTTTTTTATTCATTAATAAATAAATAAATAATTAGTAGAGAATATAAATAAAATAAATTTAGAGTATAAATAGTCTCACTATTTAAAATGTCAAAACACTGCATATTAAAATAAAATATATTAAATTAATGTGCATTGATCTAAATAAAAAAAATTAAGTCTCTTAAATATATAATTTAAATTTAATATCTAAATTTATATATATATATATAAATAACACGAAATAATTTTTATTTACACATATTATATTTTAAAAAATTAATTTTTATTTATTAAGTTAAAAATATTATAAAAATTAAAATAAAATATGTTAAGGCCTTAGGCATGATATGACCCAAGGGAATACGAATTCTACCGACATCTGATGCAAGGCCGCCAGTGCCCAAGTTTTTTTCCACACCTACTCAATGTTAAAAGCAATTGAGTAACAATCATCACGATAAACGAAAAGGGTAATTAATGCCGGCGTGATCTTCGATAAAATTATCAAAATAATTCGATAAAATAAATAAATTGAGTTAATAAAATATTAATTTAAATTTTATATAATTTTAATAAATTGAGTTAATTTATTCTTTTAATATTACATAAGATTAAATAAATTAGATTGTATTAGTAAAATATTATCTTAAAATTTATATGACTTGAATAAATTGATCCGAAAATAATTTAAACTCGAATGAATTGACTGAATAAATCAGATCGATCTGTTTTGACATTCTTAATTTTTAATATTTTTTAATATAATATCATTATTTATATAATTTTTATATATTTAATTTTTTTAATTTATTTATAAATTTATTATATATATTATATAAATATTACAATTACATATAATATAATTTAATATTTCTATTAAACATACCTATAATGAATATATCATAGACATATTTTTATAAACATCAAATATTATTCTTTTTAAAACTCATAATCACATTATTTTTTAAAAGAAATTAGTTATTTATTATTGACACTCCTAATTAATTATTTATATTTTTATTAATTAATTAATTAATTAATTAAAAAAAGTATAAATAAATAAATTTAGAGTGTAAATAATCTCATTAGTTAAATGTCAAAACACTGCATATTAAAATAAAATATATTAAATTAATGTATATCAATTCAAATAAAAAAATTTAAATTTTTTAAATATAAAATTCGAATTCAAAACTTAAATTTATATATATAAAAATAATATCATTTAAATAAAGTTTTATTTACAGATATTATATTTTAAAAAATTATTTTTTTGTTTATTAAATTAAGAATATTATAAAAATAAAATATATTAAGGCCGTAAGCATCATATGACGTAAGGGAATACGAATACTACTAAACATCTGATGCAAGGCCGCGAGTGCCAAGTTTTTTTCCACACCTACTCAATATTAAAAGCGATTGAGCAATAATCATCACGATAAACGACAAATGGTAATGCAGGCGTGCTGTTCAGTATTTTGACCAAGAGTAGACTCAGCATTATCGTGATTGTGATTCCTCCATTATAATGACTTATACGCATTGGGTGAACTGAAAAAAAAAAACGATTTTCTTTCTTTTCAATAATAGTAATTAGAATAATTTTAGTTATAATTTATTTAAAAAACTTGACAGCAACTAAAATATTTTGGTTATTATAAGTATCTATAACAATATAAAAAGTTTATAGATATTATCATGTCTATACAAAATATATTACATTACATTTATATAAAAAAATTAAATATAGATAATAATTTTTTTGTGATTAATAGATTTAATGAAACTCATTTATCATCTCTTTTTATTTTTTTTTCTCTGTATATAAATATAAGGTGATACATTTTGTATACACACAAATATATCTCAAAAGTTTGATACCGACGATAATCTTATATAAATCTACAGTTTTGATACCGACGATAATCTTATATAAATCTACAGTTACTCCGTTTATATATATATAATATATATATGCACTATTTCTGAAAGGCAAATAGGATGAATGGTAACCAAATCCTGTGCCTCTCTGCAACCCAGAATCATAAACTTCTTCTAATCTTCTTGTTAGTTGAAAATCTGAGCTGAGCTTGGTAACCCGGAAATATGGATAGTGAAAATGGCAAGCTACACATAATGTTTTTCCCGTTCCCGGGTAATGGCCACATGATACCAATGGCTGATATGGCCAGACAATTTGTTGCAAGAGGCGTGAGGGCAACCATAGTGACCACCCCACTGAACGCGCCTATTATTTCCAGGACAATAGGGAAAGCCATGGGTTCAGGTGCTTGTGCTGGCATAGAGATCAACATCCGAACCATCAGATTCCCTTGTGCAGAGGCCGGCTTACCTGAGGGATGCGAAAATACTGAGTTAGTCCCCTCCCCAGCTATGTACCCTAACTTCTTCAAGGCAACCTTCATGCTACAAGGGCCCTTGGAGCAGCTCTTGCTTGAGGACCATCCAGATTGCCTTATTGCTGCTGCTTTCTTCCCTTGGGCAACTGATTCTGCTGCTAAATTCAAAATTCCAAGGCTTGTGTTTCATGGGACCGGTGTGTTCGCGTTGTGTGCTGCGGAATGTGTGCGACTCTATCAGCCTCACAAGAATGTTTCTTCTGATTCAGAGCCCTTTCTTATTCCTCATCTTCCTGGAGATATCAAAATCACAAGGATGGTTTTGCCTGAATATATGGTTAAAGGCGATGGTGATGAGGAAACTGAGTTGACAAGAACTATGAAGGCAGTGAAAGAGTCAGAGGTGACAAGCTTTGGGGTGGTTGTTAACAGCTTTTATGAACTTGAGCAAGTCTATGCAGATTATTATAGCAAGGTGCAAGGAAGGAAAGCGTGGTACATAGGCCCACTTTCTCTATGTAACAGGGACAGCGAAGAAAAAGCCCAGAGAGGAAAGCAAGCTGGTATTGACGAAGGAGAGACCTTGAAGTGGCTTGACTCCAAGAAACCCAATACGGTGGTTTACGTTTGCTTTGGAAGTATAGCAAACTTCAGTGAAACTCAGCTGAAAGAAATAGCAATAGGACTTGAGGCTTCCGGGCAACAATTCATTTGGGTTGTGAGGAGAATTAGTGACAAAGAGGAATGGGTGCCGGAAGGATTTGAGACAAGAATGGAAGGAAGGGGACTAATTATAAGGGGATGGGCACCCCAATTGTTAATTCTGGACCATGAAGCTGTTGGAGGATTTGTGACACACTGTGGTTGGAATTCAACGCTAGAAGCAGTATCCGCTGGGGTACCCATGGTCACTTGGCCCGTGTCTGCAGAGCAATTTTACAACGAGAAGTTGGTGACCGAGTTACTTGGAATTGGGGTCCCTGTTGGTGTTAAAAAATGGGCTAGAGTGGTTGGGGATAGCATCACCAGCCACGCGGTTGAGAAGGCAGTGAATCGTATAATGATAGGGGAAGAAGCACAAGCTTTGAGAAACAGAGCGCAGAAACTTGCGCAAATGGCAAGGAGGGCTGTGCAAGAGGAAGGATCATCTTACTCCCACTTGACTGCTTTGATTCAACAGCTGGGGTCTTAGAGAGACTGCACATGCACAGAATACAATTGGGGCTACAAAGTTTCCTCTTGCTACTAGAAATGAAAAGCTTACCTTCACTCTTCGTTTCAGTATATGTTTGCTGCAACTCCTCACAATAAAGTTTAACTACACCGAGGTTGCTTTTGATCTAACTTTAAATGCAATCCTGGTTTCATCTTCAATGCTCACAAACTGCGTGTATGTATGTGTTAAATTATTAAATGCAGTCCTTTTGCCATTTTAATCTAAATTAAATGCAATGCAATCCTATTTTTTTCTGTACATCATTCCAGGTGTGGGACTAATTCTCCTTCATCATGTATGGAAGTTGCCTTTTTACTTCAAGTGCTTTTCGCTCACGTTTGAACTACTTAACTTGCAAAGCTCAATCTTATTTACCACTTGAGCAATTCCTTGTATGTATTTTTGTGTTAACTTACGTTAATTAAGACTAAATTATTGGTGAAGCGATATTTAAAGTGCACCTCTACATTGGTACGGAGAAATTTTTATCTAAACATGATGTATCCAATTGGATGCACTAAATTAATCGGAACTTAATATTTTCATAGAGTGTCATGAAATTAATTGAGATATAAAAATCTGTAAAAATATTAAATCTTGATTGGCTTAGTACACTCAACTATAGTACACTATGTTTATGTAAGAATTTCTCTATTAATATGATACATTTAAAGTACACTCATTTAGGTGCACTAAACTAATCAAAATTTAATATTTTTACAGAATATCGTAAAATTAATTATGAAACATAAAATTTTATAAAAATATTAAATTTTAATTGACTTATTATATCCAACTATAATATACTATATTTAAATAAGAATTTCTCTATTTGTATGATACATTTAAAAGAATTCATTAATTTTCTAATACAGACTAAAGGCTCAGACACAAGTTAAAGGACACATCTTAACTAATACGTAAACTCCATAGACTTTAAGAGTGTGTTTGAGAGTAAGATTTAGAAAGGAAAGGAAAGGAAGGGAGGGGTATACCTGTGTTTGGAAGTGTTAAAAATAAGAGGGAAAGGGAAGGGAGATTATGTGATGCCCTCCAAACCCTCTCAATTCTGGTTCCCCCGAATTGGAGGATTTTAAAACAAATTATCCATTTATCCTTCCCAAATCTCCATCTCACCCCACCCCATCCCCGACCTACCCCTTTCTCCTGCGCTCAGCCGATCTCGCACCCCTCAACCTCGTCTCGCTGAGCTTGTCCTTGTGGGCTCGTCTCCCACCGCCCAACCCTTTCTCCCGGAGCTCAACCTCCTCTCCCTGCGGTCAGCCTCGTCTCTCTACACTTGTCTGTGTGGGTTCGTCCGTCTGGGTTCGTACGTCTGCTCGTCTCTGCCCTCTCCAGCCTCCACTGTCACTGCGTTTCTCCGGTGTACGCTCCTCCATCCGCTCGTGCTCATCGATTTCGTATAGCCGTACTCGTCTCTGCCTCTCATCAACAGTAAGCTCTCTGCCCCTTTTTCTCTGATTTGTTTCATGAATCCCTACACTTTTGGTCTTCCTTCAATTTTCATGAAAATTTCAGTAATCTTCTCTCCCATTTATGCTTGCACTGTTTATTTCTCGTTCTTGTTTTCCTGGAGTCATCAATTCTGCCCTCACTGTCATCACCAACAACTCCATTCTCAGAGAAGAAGGTTCTGGTCTGCCTCAAAGAAAAAGGTTGGTTCTCTAATTTTATTTAATTTTTGGCTAACTTTTAGCTACATTTAAGTGCATGATTCAACTGAGTTCTTTGTGTTTGATGAATGGACTGAGTCAAATTTTCCTCTGTGTTTGCACTCAATTTTTTTTTGCCTAAAAATGTGATGAACACTGCTTTGTGTTTGATGAATGGACTGAGTCAAATTTTTCTATGTGTTTCCACTTATTTTTTTTGCCTGAAAATATGATGAGCACTGGATGAAACCATGTGATTCTTTCCTATTTCTACAAGTATGATTCTTGTCACTAATTTTTCTTCCAAATTTAGACTGTCAGCTTGGTAACTTGGTGAATATTTAACATGGTTCTGCTTGTTTAAAAAGATTTTCAAATGTTATGTTCTCTCTTTCGCTAGTTGTATTGAAATTGGGAGATTGTTATGCAGTGATTTCTCTTTAGTAGGTTAAAACCCATTATGAGGAATAAGTGACAATTTTAATTTTACATCTGATCTTGGTTGGCTTTTTGTGTTTGTGTACCTGTGGTGGCTGTCAAAGATGAGGAACAACTCGTCTTTTTGAAGGGTGATCTTTTGGGTTTGGTTGGGTGGTTCCTATCATATGTGGGGGTTCTATCTTTGAGGATATAGTAAAGTGTGTTTCTTGTAGTGCCCACTCCACACGTGAGCAATGATATTTGGAGCAGAAACCATTAAACAATTTGAATGCATGCTAATTGATTAAGAATTGAGAAGCATAATGTTATTACAGGATTCTTACTATTATTACACTTCTATACAATTAAAAAATATGTATTAAAAGTTCCCATAATAAATCATAATTTTTGAATAATTAAAAAAATAGTTAAAGTTAAGAAATGGATTTGAGACTCACATGTGTCAATAAAATGAATTTTTAAATAAATAAGAGACAATAATTTGAGAAAGAGAGTCAATATTTATAGAGAAAAAAAATATTTTTTGAATGAATATTTTTAAAGAGATTGAATATTTTATTTAAAAAATTTCTCTCTAGAAAAATAATTTTTCAACTTTTGTAGAGAGAAATAATTTTATAGAAATTTTTTATAGAAGAAAAATATTTAGAGATAATTTTTTTAGACAGATAAAAATTGTAATGAAAGATATTTTAGATTGATTTTTTGTTAAGTTTTTGTCATTAAATTTTTTTATTAAAATATTAATTATGTTAATTTTTTGACTAAAAGATAAAATGGTAAAAAATATATCATAAACCTTCTATTTCTTTTCTCTCTTATATTTTACACTCCCAACCAAAAAGTAGGATAAACTTTTCAATTTTCTTCTCTTCCTTTCCCTTTAAACTCTTCCCTTCTTTTTCCCTCTAAACTTCCAAACATATCCTTAAGTGATGCTATTTTGAATTTTTGATACGATGTTGGAGATGTAATGACTAGTTTGAAAGGGACGTGAGGCCTTTTTTTTCTTTATTTTGTGAATTTTGCACTTTATTTTTTTAATACAAAGCCCATGGGGACTTTAGCTGTTTGGACTTTGAGAAGAACAGAAAGTGTCGGTCAACCAATTGTACAGTTCTTATGGCCCAAAACAAAATTAAAATATTTTTATTTTCTAAGTCTCGCGTAAATAATTATTGGAGCGTACCAGGCCAAATAGTAGCATTGGGTTATAAGTGATTAACCAACCGAGACAGCAGAAGTAGCCTCTCGTTGTCATCGCCTCTTCCTTGGTCTTCATTCTCACTCTCATCAACGCCACCAACACCAAGTTGAAAGCTCTTGTACACTACGCTGCCTCATCCAAACCCATGTCTGCCGCCGAGCTCACCTGCATCGCCACCACTCATGTTTTCGCTCATGACCTGAACGGAGAGGATTTTCAGCAATGAGTTTCTGTGGGTGGAGAGGCACTTCCAAACTCAAACGGAAAAGTGCTCCTACTTTTGTACCTATCCTTATCATCATTGCCACCGATTATGATTAAACTGATAAATGAATTTGGATTGGACTAATTTGATATTTAAATAAAATTTATAATTTAAATTTATACAATTAAATCATAAAATTTTAAAAATATAAAATAAAAATTATGAAATATTTTATAATATATATTTTAAAATAAATTATATTAATATAAAAATATATTAATTTAAATTAAAAAATATTATAATTTGTTATTAATTTTTATAAAATTATAAATTATAATATATTAAATAACATTCGATCAAATTAGATCGATGAAAATTACGACTCAAACCTGACTAAATTACCTTTCGACCGGGCCGAATTATCGGGTACGAGCGAGCACCCTTAGTTGAAAACTGAAACCCCTCAACGGTGTCGCTAGCTGTAGAATTTGGGAGCTGCGCCTAAATTTTTCAACCACCACAAACATCTTTTCATTTGAAGTGCTTCACTCTTGGACTAAAAGCCTCACTCCTGTCCCATGCATCTATGTCTCTCAATGGAAATTGCTTTTTCACAACTGCAATACAATACTTGTATGGGACAGTGTGATTAATGTGATTGTGGATAGATTTGGTCATTTATTGCATGTAAAGTTGAATTTAATATAATGTATACAGATATAAGTTGGTCTTGAGTGTTTTTTTTTTTTTGTGTTTAAATAACAGAATTAGTCTCAAAATAAGCTAGAACCATTAACTCTTGACGAACATTACATCTGAGTGGCACCCAAATGTCATCAAGATGACAAATTGGGTGACACTGCTTATTCATTAATCACCATATAATAAAGTGTAAAAAGAAACATGGGCAGATGGATAGATATACATAATATAACAATCATAATAATAATAATATTATTGTAGTACAATTGGTCCAAATGATCCCCATTGATGATGTTCCGATCACATTGATCACGAATCACAACCGATGAGGCTTGAGAGACTTGTAAGTTACAGGCACAGCAGTTGTTTGAGGAGCAGGCGTGGTGGTGTTCTGGGTCTGGGAGTTGTATCCCTTACAAGGGATGTAATTCAAATACTTCTGATTTGGGCAAGGCTTGACCTTGGAGAAAAATTCAGAGCAGTGTCCGTCTGGTCTTTGATTTGGAAGACCCAGGATGCAATTGTTGCTCACGTCCAGCACATTGGCCTTTATCAGCTTCCTGCATTCAGGGCCAACCTGGGTGAAATAGTTGTCGGACAAGGACAGGTTGCCGTTGTTGCGGAGCCCTCGCAGCTGGCAAACAGGCTCCGGAACAGCTCCGTAAAACTGGTTGTGTGCCAAATTCAGGAACTGAATCTTTTCCAAGCAGGCAAAGGAGTGTGGGATGGGACCCGTTAACCAGTTTTTGCTCACATCAAACACCGTGGCATTTTTTAGGTACCCAATCTCGAAGGGCAGGCACCCCTCAAATTTGTTGCCCAAGAAGAGGACTTCAGTGAGGGTTTTGGAAGCTTTGCCAATGCTTGTGGGAATTGGACCCGTGAGTTGGTTGTTGGCAAAAGTGAGGTACCTGGCTGGCGTGGACCCAAAATTATCGGGGAGACAGCCACTGAAGTAATTGTTGTTAATGAAAATCACGTCTAGATCCAGCTGAAACAGTTGGGGTGGAATTGGGCCGTAGAGGTGGTTGAACCTGAGGTCCAAGAACACCAGTTGTTTGGCCTGAAGCACTTGCTTTGGAAACTCGCAGGCCAATTTGTTGTTACTGAGGTCTAGCTCGAAGAAATAGGGGTAGTTGATGATTTCATTAGGGACGGCACCCGTGAAGTTGTTGGAGTTGACGTGGAAGAACGTCAACTCCGGTATCCTGTTCAAGATACCCGAGAGGCTCAAAGCATTACGGTTGCGGCCAGAGATGCCAGCTTGGTTGAGGTCTAGTCCCGCAACTGCATTCTCATTTGATTTTGGATAAATGGCACATCGGACCCCATTGAATTTACAAGTGTCTTTTGTACTTTCCCTCCAGTTCCTCGTATACCCACTTTGGTCATCGATAAAACGTGCGAAATTTAGAAGCTCTTTGCGCGCTTTCTGCAACCGGCTCAAGGTTGGAGGTGGTGGTGGAGGAGGTGGTGGAGGAGGTGGCGGTGGCGGTGGTGGAGGAGGTGGCGGTGGCGGTGGTGGCGGTGGTGGTGGTGGTGGTGGTGGAGGAGGAGGTGGCGGTGGTGGTGGTGGTGGAGGAGGTGGCGGGGGACACTCAGGTATCGGTGGGGGAGGAGCAGAGCCATAACCATAACCGCCGCTACCTCCTATGATCATTTCCAATGCTTCTCTTTCCGATCGGGCCACCTCTTGGTTTTGGGCAACAACCAAATATAAGTGAGACTGAGAGTAAAACAAGAAAGCACAAAACAACAATAACACGCACATGGACATGGTGCCCATCTTTCTCTCTCAACTCTCAACACAGGGTATTGAGAGCAAATGGAGCATAGTCCGCTGCTATATGTTGAGGAAAATTTGTACGATATGAGGAGAAAAGTGAAGCTTCACGAGCTTCAAGTTTACCTAGCAAAGATTTTTGCATACTAGTGAGAGTGAGACGCTGTTGTGCTTTCTTTTTCAGAGGGCCGGGAACATTTTCTTTTCCACAATGTGTCTCAGACTCATTTGATTCCTTCACTTTTTGGTATGTCCTCTACTTCTTAATTTTTAGTCTCAACGAAAAGAAAAGTATACAATACACAAATAGATTGACGTATGGATATTTCAGTCTACCCCGTGGATTCACCTTAGTGCTATTCAAGGGCACCGTGACTGAAAGGCAAGTTTCCAATTGGAAGTGGGGCCTCTGCCCGCAAATAGGACAAATAAACTTAGAGTATTACAATTGAGTATATTTTATTAATTAAGATTTAATATTTTTATAAATTTTTTTAAAATTAATTATGTGATATAAAAATTTATAAAAATATTATATTTTAATTAATCTAATGTATCTAATTAAATATTTTAAATTTAAACAAAAATTTAATAATGGTAAATAATGAAATTATTTCATTTCAATTCCCTCGTCTTACAAAAGATAACTATGAAATTTGATCTTGTCGCATGAAGGTGTAACATTCCAAATTTAATAATAATAATATAATTTGTATTATAGCACAGTAATTAAATCTAGGCATGTTACTAACTACTAAAATATTTCTGATATAACATAACAACATTATATAAGAAAATATGAACCACGAACAAAAGATAATATACATAACGCTAGTATTTCTCATAAATAAAAATTATGTACAAAGTTTACAACTAAGCTTCTCAAGACACAAAAGATACATAAAGATAAACTAAGCTAAGCACTCCAAGCTCTTGCCTACACCTTACTTTCCATAAGTCTTATTTCCTAGAATCATTATGGAAACACACACAAGGGGTAAAAATCACATATTCTCAATAGTTAAATCTATAAAACATGTTATAACAATCATTCCAACCATTTCGAAAAAAAACACATTTTTAATTCAAGTTTTATAATTCATATATATTTATATATATATATATATATATATATATATATATATATAAACTAGAAATGTGACAAAAGCCAAAACCAAGTCCTTTTTTCTTCCTAAAATAGATTCTTATTTCATAAGTTGTATAGAAAACTCATTTTCACATAATACTCTCAACCATCATCACAATCTCACAAATTAAGCAATCGTACATACAATTGTCATGACATGAATATGTTATGATTAGCAACCACTCATACAATTGTCATGTTATACCAAATTATGCCTTATATTTATGCCTATGCAATAGCCTCAGAATGAATGTGAATAATGTCATGATTCCTCAGACTTGGCGAAGGACTTAGTCACTCTGGAAATGTATGATATGCATGAGTCTTAAATAGAGCAAAGGAACTCAGATCCATAAGTCATGTACAAGCATTGGAACCCAGTTCCAGTAATCTTCTCTCTGTGTAGTGGTCTCATCAACTACATGGTCTTTAACAATTTCGAGTAGTGAACTCATTAACTACACGATCTTCGATAATGATCACTATGATAGGAAGGGTTGGTTACCTTCTCATTCAAAATTATATTTAGATCATCAACAATGATGACTCAACATCATCAACATAGTTATGAAAAATAATGATGCCAATTCCTACAATAACTAGCATGCCAATTGGTTTATACTCATAACTATAAGCATGAAATACAATGATGTTAAGTACTACAATAATTAGCATTCCAATTAGTTTACATTCATCTCATCTCAAGCATGAACAACAATGATGTTAAATATCATAATAAATAACATACCAATTGATTTGCATTCATCACATAAACACTTCATTAAATATTCATATTAGAGTCTCGTCACCCATTAAGAAACATAAAAGAAGAAACAACACCATTAGAAGGCTCTATTGCATCAAACACAACTCCTAGTTGCTTCGAAACAGCCACGCCTTGGCGCCCAACTCTTGGTCTCATCCACGCCTCGGCGCACCAATGACACATCGCGGCGCCCTGCTCTTGGGCTCACCCACGTCTCGGCGCACCAATGCCACGCTGTGACGTGAGCCTGCAACATAAACTTCTGCAGATGCGGGTTACTGTTCCAATGGAACAAAACCCTCCTTCAATCACTCAAAACTCAATTTCAAGTGATTTCTAACATCAAATAAGATCCATTAACACATTATAACTCTTATGCAGCTTTAATTTCACCCAAACATAGATTGATGAATCATTCATCCACCTCAAAACCTAAAACCCCATTTTTGACTCAAATGAAAACCAAATGTGTTTAAGGGCTGAAAACTTATCTCTATGCATCCAACAACTCAAAAATAGGTCATCTTCAAGTTCTCCAACAAGATTTAAGCCATAAACACCTATTTGACACTTCAAGCCCATTTCCCCCAATAAGTACCTCATGAACAAAAATGAAGGAAAACAACACAAAGCACCAAAACAAGTTTCCCCTTACCTCAAGGTCTTGAAGAGGAAGCCAATGATTGGTTATGGAAACTCCAAGCTCTCCTTCCTCTTTCCCTTTCTTCCTCCTTCTTTCAAGTTTTCCCTTTCTCTCTTCCCTCATTTCTCTCTTCTGTTTCTACCGTGAGAAATGAAGAAAAGAAGTCAAATTTGGCTTCTTAAAGACAACCACTAAAGTGGTACTAAAACTTCTGATCTGTTAAGAACACTTAGATTTCACCAAACTAAATTTCCTAACCTCCAACAAGTTTAAAATAAATCCTAAGATTCATTAAAAATCTTGTTTCACCATTTTCATATTTTTTCATATCTGGTGGTAGTCAATTTGACATTAAAATACACACTCAATATGCTTAAAAAATACCAAATTAACTCTGATTAACCTCAAATTTTAACTACATCATCTATCATACATTTGTGACCTAGAAATAAATTATCCACATTTATTTTTATTAACTAAGCAGTTTAAGTCAATACCAGGGCTAATAACAACTATATTTCATACGTAGTATTACAACAAAGTGACTAAATGTGTTCAGAAAGCCGTAAAATTAAACAAGCATGTTAAACAAGTATTAGACTACCTTTGTAACTACATATAAGTCTAACATGTTTCCCGAGGGTGTTACAGCAGGCATTGTTTGGATCATAAAATGTTAGGGAAATTGTGGAGAGTGGTTACACTAAGCCACAAAATGAGGTCACTTTATCTCAAAATGAGAATAAAGTATTGGAAAAGTCAAAGAAAAAGGACCAACAAGCATTGTCCCTCATCCATAAAGGTTTGGATGATTTGATGTTCGAGAAAGTGAACAATATGTCCACCGTGAAAGAAGCTTAAGGGATTTTACAAAAGTCTCTCCAAGGTGATAAGGTGAAGAAGGTACGACTTCAAATTTTATGCCGTGAGTTTGAAGCTTTGCACATGACAGAATCTAAAACTTTTTCAGATTATAGCTCAAATGTGGTAGTCAATGTTAATCAAATGAAAATGTATGGTGAAAATATTGAAGATGATCAAGTGAAAGATAAATTCCTTCGCTCTTTAACTCCAAAGTTTTATTATGTAACTTGTATTTTTTAGAATTCAAATGATTTAGATAACATGACCATTAATGAATTGCTTGGGGCTATACTAGCCAAAGAAGTAAAATTGCTAAAAAGGCAAAATAAGCCTTTGGAGCAAACCCTGAAAGCCAAGGTTTCATTGCAAGATGATGGAGGAGACAAGAGTCAAAGAGGACGTGGATGTGGACGACAAAGATAGTGTGGTCGTGACCAAGGTGGAAGAGGAAGAGGCAACTGTGATAATTCCAACAATCAAGAAACAAACCATCATTTAATTAGGGATCGTGGAAGAGGAGTGACTAGAGGAATATATAACTATCTTAGAACAAATGAGAGAAAGTATGACAAGTCCAATATTGAATGTTTCAATTGTCATAAATTTGGATATTACGCATCAGAATGTCGTTATGGTACTAATGATATTGAAGAAAAAGTCAATCTTATTGACAAAGAAAAGGTTGAAGACTCAACCTTATTGTTAGCACTCGAATATGATGAAAAAGATGACAAGAGCTCATGGTATCTTGACAATGGTGCAATCAATCATATGTGTGGCTACAAAAAAAAATTTGTGGAGCTTGATGAGAAAGTGAAGGGCAACGTTTCTTTTGGAGACACCTCAAAAGTCCAAATTCAAGGCAAATGTACTATTTTATTTTTTTCTTAAAGATGGTAGTCACAAGTTAGTTACCAATGTTTATTATATAACCAAATTAAAAAGTAATATTTTGAGTTTAGGATAACTTGTTGAGAAAGGATATGAAATTCATATGAAAGATCGTTATCTTTGCCTTAGAGATCATAATACTAACTTGGTTGCTAAGGTGTCTATGACTAAAAGTAGAATGTTCATGTTGAATCTTAATACAATTGAAGCAAAGTATTTGAAGGCCAATGTTGAAGATGAAGCATGGTGTTGGCATATGCAATTTAGTCACTTGAATTTTGAAGCACTCAAAGTCTTGGGAAAAAAGAAGATGGTGAAAGGGATGTCTTCAATTAACCATCCCAATCAATTATGTGAAGCATGTCTCATTGGCAAACATGCAAGAAAAAGCTTTCCAAATGAGGCAACTACAAGAGCAACTAAGTCATTGCAACTTGTTCACATCAATATGTGTAGCCAAATCAATCATTCTTCATTTGGTAAAAATAAATATTTTTTACTTTTTATTGATGATTATAGTAGGAAGACTTGGGTTTATTTTATAAAGCAAAAATCTGAAGTATTTGTAACTTTTAAAATTTTTAAAGCTCTTGTAGAAAAAGAGAGTGGTTATGTAATCAAATCTCTAAGATCCGATAGAGGAGATGAATTTACATCTAAAGAATTTAATGAATTTTGTGAAACAAATGGAATTCGCTATCCTCTAACCGTTCCTAGATCACCACAATAAAATAGTGTAGCGGAGAGAAAAAAAATAGAACTGTTCTTAATATGACTAGATGTATGTTGAAAGCAAAAAATATAACTAAGGAATTTTGGGCCGAAGCTATTTCTTGTGCAGTTTATTTATTCAACCGCTCTCCAACAAAGAATGTGAAGAATCAAACACTACAAGAAGCATAGAGTGAGACCAAACCTAGTGTCAATCATTTATGGGTTTTTGGAAGTGTTGTTTATGTTCATGTACCCAACCAAGGGAGATCCAAGCTAGATGATCGAAGTGTGAAACATGTTTTTATTGGCTACGATCCAAATTCCAAAGGCTACAAGTTGTACAACCCAAGTAATGACAATATAATTGTGAGTCGAGATATGAAATTTGATGAAAAAGTCACTTGCAGATAGGAAGCACACGAAGAAGGAAGTTATGATTTCTTTTCATACTTTGAAGATGAAGAGCAAGAGACCATGATGCCTATCCAAGAAAAGACTCCACTACCATCTCTCATTCATGAAGCATCATCATCTTCCAAAGAAAGTTTTGGTGAAAGACTAAGAAAAATGAGAAGTATTGAATAATTATATGATGTAACTGAGCCTTTTGATTTGTTTTGCCTTCTTGTTAACAGTGAACCTTTAGACTTTGATAGCTTTCAAAGACAAAAGGTGGAGACAAGCCATGCAAGATGACATTGAAGCCATTAAACATAATTAAAAGGAAATACAAGTACACAACATAACAATGGGCAGCACCCAAAATCAATCCAAACTCAATCTAAACTCAATCCAAACATTAAAAAAAACATGATTCATTAAACATCATTTATCAAATCTAATTTATCTTTGAACTTTCATCTACATCCTACAATAAGCACAAATGAAAGCATTATGATCATTCATCTTCATTTCAATAACCAATGTCCAAGGAACAATGGAAATGTTATGATCCTCTAAAACCACTCTCAATACCACCTTGGCTTATCCACTCTATGAATAATCACTCACATATCCTACCACCTCCTATTGTTTTATCCTACCAAATGCTAATGGATAATATAACTCACTCTATCCTATTATGCATCCACCTTAAGCTTAAGAAGCTACAACACCAAGACCAAAAACTTCTTGACTTGCCAACAACAAAAGAAACCTCACTGTAAGCTAGAATGTATACCAAAGAATCACTCAATGAGCTCCGAAAGAACATCTTCACCATAACAAAGAAAATGAAATTGGTGAATTGCATCGTCAATTGTGGATTGGGGTCAGCCGATTATGAATGAATAAGATTAAACAAGGAATTGTAGAAAGAGAACAGAGAAAAAAGTTATAACTAAATTAATTATATGACTCACTACCAAGAATTAAACATTAATATATTATCTTCAGTAATTGTGACTTTTGTAGATGGAGAGTCTTGAAGTAAAAAGTTCAATATTCCATCTAGTACATGTGGATAAGGTTAACGTCTCACATTTAATGATATCAAGTTACTGAAGTCAATAAGTACAGTATTGGAAAGATCAAGAATCAATGAATATATATATATATATATATATATATATATATATATATATATATATATATATATATATATATATATATAAAAAGTCCCGCTTATATATATAGAAGCAGAGTCGAATACATTGACCGTTGGAGAGTCAGAATCATCATTAGATGATGAGATGTCATCATCCTGGATTTGATTTAAATCTTCAGAAAATTCTCTTTCAGAATCTTCTTCAGATGATTCGACAAGTAGGCTATTAAGCTGTTCCTCAACAGCCTGATCAAGATTTAAGGCTTTTATTTTCTTTTTAAGCCTACAGTATTTACTCATGTGGCCAGGTTTGCCACAATTGTAACAAATGACAGGTTTTGATAGAACTTTGACATTGTCGATAGGAGGTTTTGACTTAAACTTTTGCTTAAGTCTTCTTAGTTTGGCAGAAGCTTTATGCTTGAAATATTTTGATCTTCGATTCTGGGGATGAATCGGTTTAGATTTAGATTTTTTCTTGCTAGCACAAGGAAGACCAAATTGCTCGCAGAAGTTTCCAAGCTCCCGCTTTGTTTGAGTTTTTTCTCTGGCAAGCTGAGATTGAATCTTATCATCTTGACAGATTTTCAAGGCAACTTTCTAGACGAAAGCAATGAGTTGACCGTAGCTTAATTGTTCATAAGGGATTTCTCCATTAAGAGATTGACCACAGATTTTATCTCTAACTTTATCCCCTAGAGATTTAGGTAGACCTGGAAGGAATTTCTCCTTCCAGAAAGGTTGTTGACAGTCTTCACGAGTGTAGACTCTAGTTAGGAAGGTATCACGATACCACCTAAAGTCAGACAGAGATTTACACTTTAATTCGGATAGAAGCTCAGCAGATCTATCACGCCAGATTGTTGTATCACCAATGAAGTGTTGAACAATGGCAAATATCAAATCTAATCAAAGTATATAATAATCTGGTAATCTTAAAATCTAGTTCAGAAGATAAATCTAACTTAAATTTCCTTATTTCTGCTTCTATGGAACTATATGATGGCAATGATATCGGGGGTTAAGTCATTCTGCTTAGTTATATATATATATATATATATATATATATATATATATATATAGAGAGAGAGAGAGAGAGAGAGAGAGAGAGAGAGATCGGCTTTACACTAACAGTAAGTTTTTTTTTACTTACACTCATTTTTAACCTTAGATTCACTTTCATCTAATGGTTGAGATGATTTCATTAAAAGTAACCATTAGATGAAAGTGGATCTAATTGGTTGAAAATGAGTGTAAGTCAAAAAAAACTTACACCTACAGTAAATTGATCTTCCTCTATATATATATATATATATATATATGATTTGGTTCCGTTCTTGGATTTGAAATTTCAAATCCAAAAACTAAACCAATTAAATTTTATTTAGTTTAAATTTTATTCGAACTAATTAATATATAAAAATCAAACTGAACTAATTTAATTAATTTAATTCAAATTTATTAGATTAATTAAATTATTCAAACTGATTTACGACCTTAATGGAGATTGAAACATTTGTACCCATTACTATTATCAAGTAAGTGATTGTCCGTCTTTGACTATAACACGTTAATTAATTTTAACCTAAAAAGAAGATCAAGGTTACCCAGAAAAAGGTTTTCACTTTCTGTCTCTTTCGCTAGGAACTTCTTTTGACCCTCCCCGCTTTTTCCAGCTCAAATTTATGAAAAGATCATCATGAGTGGAATGCCACGCCCACGATAGCTTTACTACTCAATTCAGTCAATTGTCATAGTGTCCAAGTCAAGTCTTCCATGCATGGCGCAGGAATCACTAAAATGTATAAATTCATTCATCGAATGATAATTTCTTTTGTTTATTTTCTTTTGTTAATTCTCCCTCTACATCTTGTCACGTCCTAAGATGCAAATATAAAAAGAATAATTATATATATAGAAGGGGATCAGTTTACACTAATGTAAGTATTTTTTAACTTATATTTATTTTTAATCGTGAGATCCACTTTCATCTAATAGTTGAGATTATTTCATTAAAAGTAACTATTAGATGAAAGTGAATCTAATAGTTAAAAATAAATGTAAATCAAAAAACTTATACTATCTTAGTATAAATTAATTCCGTCATTTATATATATATATTATCTCATATTTATAAAAAAATTATTATTTAATTATAATTAAATTTATTTTATCTTATATATTTATACTATAATTCTGTCACATTCTGTTAATTTGAGTAAATGTGTATATGAAGCATATGAGTAGATGTGTATATGAAACTTTATCCATATAAAAAGAAATCCTATTTTGTTGCTTACTTGCTTACCAAGCTATGTACGTATGTACAAGTTATTAAGTCAAAGTGAATATAAATGATGATTCCTATTAGAATGAGAATGAAAGCATCGGGAAGGAAAATGCCAAAACGCATCTTTTCACTCGAAGAATTCATATAATTGACGGCAAATCAGCCAAATGCGGTAAGAGTGACATTATGTGAGTGAAATACATCCAGCGAAAAAATATATAATCACATCCATTTGCTCTGAAAAGCTAAAATAAGAATTCCTTAATATATCCGCCGAAACATATATACTCGGAAATGCTTGATTTCTACATATGCTGTTTTAAGTTGACTGATTAATGGTACTTTGATCTATCAGTCTAATATCGACGTACATTGTTATTGGTGTGATCGTTGGGTTAATTTATTAGTAAGTTATGTAAGTTATTTGAAAATCGTATTTGGCTATATGTTATGGAAAAATGACGTTCCTATATCATTTCTCCTCAAATATCATTTTGTATTAATTTTTAATTATTATAATTAAGTAAGAAAAAATAATAAAAAAAAAAAGTGATATGATTAAAAGTATAAGAAGTAATATAAAAAATAATATGAGAGAAAATATAATATAAAAATCATAATTGATAAATTATGTTACTGTTAGGTTTGACGGAAAAGAGTGCAAGCAAAAAGCGTGTTTAGAATTATTTTTAAGAACAGTTTTTTTATTAAAAAACTATAAAATCTATTTGAATGATTGCTTTCACAAGGAGTATTTGTGATTTGGTTTGGATCAATTTTGAGTCAAAAAGTTAACTAATTCAAATTATGTTAATTATATCGGTTTGGATTTGATTAAATCGATTTAATCAATTTTTTATTAAAAAAAATGTAAACCTAAAATGTTATAAGTTAAAAGCAATTTAACCTATTAAAATAAAAAAAGAAATAAAAAATAAAAATAATTTATTTTACATATTTAAAATAATATTTGATCACATAAAGTAAAAAAATGTGAAAAAAATTAAAGTTATTATAAGTAAAAATATAAACTCAATAATAAATAAATATATTATATAATGTTAAACGGTTTAGATTGAATTGGAATGGTCTTTCAAAATTTAAAATTAATCTAATTCAATCAATTTTCAAAAAATCAAACTAGAAATAACCAAATTTATTCGATTTTGATTGTATTTTGATTTTTCAATTCAATTTTTGGTTTGGATTACATTTGAACACCCTTAAATTTTACCATATAAATACAAAACATATTTATATAACCCGGACCAGAGGTCAACTTCAATTAGAAGACTATGTTACTGAGTTAGCGGTATGATCGCAGGAAAGTAATTGAATTAAAAAATTTAAATAAAAAATAATTTTTTTACAAATAATATTATAAAGAAAAAATTATAAAAAATGTAATATAAAAAATACTTAATATAAACAAGTTGCATAATGTAACTAAATTAATAGTGATAATTGTCTAATATCATATTAAAAAGTTAGATTAATTAAATATAATATAAATTGAAAAACTGAAAACATAACTCCGAAAGAATGTATGGTGAAATCACATACTACACTTCATAACAATAGTTCATTTTATTATACTCAAAATAACTTATGCTAAAAATAGTTTTTTATTTTATTTTGTATTCAAATATTCAAAGAATATAAAACAGAGAACATTTTTTATTATATATTTCTGCATTTTGTCCTCTAAAGTCATTGTCTCATTGAAAACATGTGAAACAACTCATGAAAATTGTTTTCATTAATGAAAAAACTGTAATAATAAGCAAAATGTTTTTGTCTTTTCTTTCTTTTCAAAAAATGTTTTTGAAATAAAATAAACTTTTGAAAAATTTAATTTTAAGGACTATTAATAAGTAATATTTAATTCAAGAAAAAATAAGTATATAAACCATTAATAGTTATTATAATAATCTAAAGAAGAATAGTAAAAAATTTTGTCAAAAAAGAAAAAGAATCAAGAGAATGGATAAAAGTCTATTAACCATTAGTATGGTAGGAGAAATTTTTAAGTAACCATGATTTATCACATTATTTTTTAAATATTTAAATTATTATTATTTGATATATCTAAAAATATTTGAATTTTGTTAAATCTTTATAAAAGTTTTTTTATTTAATAAAAAATATAAAAAAATATACATATTTAATATATTAAAAATATGAAAAATATTTAATATTTTTTATCTAATAATTAAGATAATTATTAGGAAGATTGATTAAAAAGATTTAAAATTATTCACAATTTTCAAACCAATACCATGTGCATTTTTTTTTTTGGGTTTAACATCCAACTTGGTGTGATTTGTGCCGAGTCTCTGATAATCACATATTTTATTCATTAAGAAACCCTTATGTTTAGTCATTTACACTCTCCATATTCTTAATTGATTGAGTTTGGTATGATTTTGTGAGTTTGAATTCAAATTGGTCCTAATTGAATATTTTCAGCATTATTGAGATTTGACACTGTTTCTGTATTTTGGCCATAACTTGAGTTCCTGATATCTGATAATCATGAATTTTACCTTGTACGAAAGCTAGGAGGAAGCTCTACAACTTTAATGAAGAGTTCGAAGTCCAATACAGATGTCTAAGGGACCTAAGTTTATATGGAAGTCAGAATACGGGTTCTGTCACTAGAATCCGAACGGTGTGCACTCATAAAATCATATCCCAAGCTGTAATAATGGAGATGGGCTGAAATTTGGACAGTTGGTAGTTAAGACCTAAATAAACAACTTTCATGAATAACACTTTTTGAAACAATGAAGTCTAATGGGTTAGTTTGAGCTTACAAGTCGGAATATAGGTACTGAAGTTGGGTTTGAGCAACCTGCGGTATTTGGGTCATATCTTGGGCTGTAGGAATCCAAATTGGACGATCCAGATATGCATGTTATAGCCAAGACAAAGATCTACAACTTTCATGAAGAGTACTTTTCATGAATCTGAAGTATAGTTGGTCATTTTTGACTTCCAAGTCAGGCGCAAAATTTTCGTCCTCAACCACTCCTCTCACCAACCCACTCAACCACTCCACTCACCAACCCACTCAACCACTCCTCTCACCAACCCATTCATCTACCCACTCCCCTTTGTCATTTTGTTACCCTAGACTTCTATAAAAGGGCACCATTGGTTATCATGAACAACAAGTTGTATTCTCCTTCAATTCTCTTATAGTTTCTTCTTGTTTCTTCATAGTTTCTCATAGCTCTTGTATATTTTGATGATTTCCTTCATTGTAATGGAGAGCTAAGTTACTTTCAGTCAATTCGGGACTCTTGAAAAGATTATGGTTTAGATTCTTGAGACCTTGGTTATGTAATGTATTTGATTTATATTTGAATTCCTCTTCTCTTCTTCTTCTGTTCTCTTGATCTTGAATGCATGAATGGTGATTCTGTTTATGTTTGATCTGATTTGATCTTGGTTTAAGATTAAGTATTGTGATGAAATTTAGAACTGATTGATCTATTAATCACATAACTGAAGATTGAGATTTGTGATGAAACTTAGAACTGATTGATCTAAACTAATCACGTAATTAAAGAGGTTAGGTTACTGAATGGTGCCTAGGTTAATTGAATTCGGTGTTTAAATTGACATATATCTACATGAATGGTGCGATTGCAGATTTGTGTTTATCACTTGTCAATTGAATTTTGGACGATTGTCTAGTGTGAATTCTGGACCTAATGCTGAGATCTCGGTTAGATCCAAGTTAACAATTCAAATGTGCTTCAATTGTTTGTTGAAAGGTTTATGATTGAATCCACTCAATCTCGGATAGATTTCTGAATTGACTGCTCTTCTAATTGTTATTTCTCTTTAAATCTTGTCACTGTGATCCTTGAACCATCAAAACCTCCTTTTTTCTAACTTTCACTTGATTTGATCAAATTGCATTTACGATCCTTGAGGAGACGATCCAGTGTTGTTCACTATACTACAAGTTTAGGTAATAACTTTGGTTATAATTTTGACTGAGTTCGGCACTCGTCAAAATTTTGGCGCCGTTCCCGGGGATTAGTAAGTGTAATCTTTTCATTTTAAGTGTTTTTACTAACTTTTGTTTTTTATTAACTTTTCTAACATTTTTATTCATTATCTAGTATTGTTCATACTACACTAACAATTTTTTTTTCTTAGATTTCTGAATTTCTCTAGTGAAAGAAAGACGGAAAATTGGTGATTTTGGGTAGTTGATACAATTTTCGAACTGAACGTGCCAAGAAAAATATGAAACTTGGTCGGCTGAAGGAAAACAACACTGATAAACAAGACTCACATGGCTTGTGAGGTCAACCCTGGTTTTTCGAAATTCTATCATTTAGACTATTTTTTTAATTTTTTATTATTTTTTATTGCATTTTCTAGTTTCATTTTTATGTAGATTTTGTCCCGTGTTGCTCCCATAAATTTTAAAAATGTTTAGATACATTAACTAGATTTATTTTTGCATATTTTGAGTGTTGATCCTATACTAACTCTTTTTTTTTAATTTTTTTTTCTTTCATTATCATTTTGTTGCATTCTGTTGCATTTTAAGGATACAATGGACCTTGCATAATGGAGTCAAAACTTGAGGAGTTGACTTCTTTGGTAAGACATATAGTAGTGAGACAACAATCACCTGTGCAGGAAGCTACACTTGTGTGTAACATTTGTTTTTGTTCATCTCACCCCACATATGCATGCCTTACACTTCGATCTTCGCATGGTAGTTCTGTTTTTCCAGATCAATTTGTTGCAAAGAATTGGTTATTTTCCCGATGAACCACGGTTCACAGCCTTCCAAAGTAAGAACGAGTTTATGACCCCTTCTTCAACACATACAACCCTAGCTGGGAATACTATCCGGATCTGGGATATGACAATACGGCATCACTACAGCAATAATCATTTCAATATGAGCAGCCATTCCAGCAGATAACAAGTCCATCAACCACAAAACTTGAGCCTTCATGGGAAGACTTGATGAAAACCCAAATTGAGTTCCAGCGAGAATTTCACTTTCGGATTTAACAACCCAAATTGACCAGTTGACAACCACTGTTAATGAACTGAGATGTCAAGAGACAGGCCAACTCTGTCCCCAAAAAATTCCCAACTCCCTGCATTCTAATTGTCATATTGATTTATATGCAGACTTAGTTGAGGAAACTTATGATGAGTTGTGTGTTGAATTTCCTGATTTAATTGGTTTTGATGATTCTATCAATTGCAACTCATGTGCTGATCATGATGGTGACATAAAATGTGTTGTGTGTGCTGAAATTTCTGCATATTTGAAAAATAATGATTCTGTTTACGCAGGATCTAATGATATAGAAGGGTCTATCAACAATGTAGTTGCAGAATCTGAAACATATAGGGAGGTGGAGTTGAAGGCCATTGAGGAATTTTCAAAGAAAGAGGAAAGTCAGCAGATGCTAGTAACTACTTGAAGTGGATTTTGTTTTTAGGCCATGGTCCAAAGATTATCAATGAAAGCAGGATTGCAAAATTACACGTATTGCATGCCATTGGTGAAGTCAAGGAAGACCAATGGGACCCCAATGTGAGCCCTCATGCTTCAAGCTTAACTTGGTCATTACACTTCAACCAATGGGACCCTAGTGAAAGCTATCATGTTGTGTCAACCATAACTTGGTCATCACGTTTCAACCAATGGGATCCTGGTGGAGTCTTTTCACCAACCTCACTTAATAAGACCAATGGACACCATCTCAAGCCGAAAAATGTGGAAGTGAAAGTGATGAGCTTTTACCATCCACATTATAAAGATCACTAAGCAGTGTCCCAACGTCGAGCTAACGACGTTAAACAAGCGCTTATTGGGAGGCAACCCAACTAGATTTGTTTTCAAGATCTTTGGGAATGATTTTCGCAAACCGAGAAGATGCACATATACTTCATTACCAATGGTAGAGTTCTGTTGCAGCTTTGATTCTTACGCATCTTTTCTGCTTATCATTATCTCGTCCCTCATCAGGTTGTGTTGCTCTTTTCTATATCTCTCTTTCACATTGAAGGAAATGTTATATTAAGTGTGGGGGGGAGATTTTAGCATGTTTCTTTTTGTTAAAAAAAAGGGGTTCATTGCATGATTGAATAACTTTTCCCCCTTCTTGAACTGATATGCTTGGTGATGGATGATTGAATTGATTAATTGAGTTTGATGGATGCATACCTTGTGACATTTTGAGCCTAATGGATGGATTCAACATTTATGTCATTCTCTTCTTTCTTGTGTGATTTTCACTCATGTTAATGACCACTCTAGAACTTGCTTTGATTCTTTTTTAGGCTATATTTCACTTGCATGCATGAACATGATTGAGACCCTCTGTCTTAATTAGCTAGTTTAACCAAATAGCCAACCTTGTTTCCAATATGATATCAAGCACTCTTTCGATTTCTTGAAAATTCTCTGATTCTTGCCAACCTTGTATATTTTCCTTTTCTTAACCCCTTTGAGCTTATTTGACCATTCCTTGTTTCTAGCTCATTATGTGCCTTAAATGAAAAATCATATTCTTACTTTACCTTAGGGAATAAAAGAACATTAGCTTAGTTAATGTATGAGTTTTTGAACAAGTATGGGGTGTGTGTACAAAATAGTTGTTGAAAAAGGAAAGAGTGCCTAAAAAAAAAACACAAAAAAAAAATGTATGTATATAGTTATGTTCATATATATATATATATAAAAAAGATTAGGAAATGAATATGTAAAGGGATATACATTAGAGTTAGGATGAACTTTTATGCTTGTTATTTGAACTCACTCTCATTTGCTTTTATTCTCTTTGGTATTTATCTTCTCATATCCATTTTATCCTCTTCTGTTACCTTGACCTTACTACAACCTTGAATAAAGTCCTCATGATTTGTGTGTGCATGTGTTTAGCAGTGGAACAGTAGAAGATAAGCAAGCTTATGGTAGTACAATTTTTATAGGTTGAATTGAGTGAAATATCTACCTTTTAAACACTTGAGAGATTGAGATGGAACCTTGTGAAGATCTATCATTCTCGATTCATGTTGAAGATACCTTGCTTGTTGGTTTGAGATGTGGAGAATTGTTAACTCATGAATGTTTTGATCCCTTGAACCTTTGGTTGTTCTTCTTGATTGTAAAATTTTGGGCTCTTGAATGTCGTTGGAATTTAAATTTTTGTTAATCTCTTATGTCCTTGTTTTGGTCTTGAGTTTTGCTCAGGAGTGCAAAAAGTTAAGTGTGGGAGAATTTGATAATCACATATTTTATTCATTAAGAAACCCTTATGTTTAGTCATTTACACTCTCCATATTCTTAATTGATTGAGTTTGGTATGATTTTGTGAGTTTGAGCTCAAATTAGTCCTAATTGAATATTTTCAGCATTATTGAGATTTGACACTTGTTTTACGTATTTTGGCCATAACTTGAGTTCCTGATATCTGATAATCATGAATTTTACCTTGTACGAAAGCTAGGAGGAAGCTCTACAACTTTGATGAGAGCTCGAAGTCCAATACAGATGTCTAAGGGACCTAAGTTTACATGGAAGTCAGAATACGGGTTCTGTCACTAGAATCCGAACGGTGTGCACTCATAAAATCATATCCCAAGTTGTAATAATGGAGATGGGCTGAAATTTGGACAGTTGATAGTTAAGACCCAAATAAACAACTTTCATGAATAACACTTTTTGAAAAAATGAAGTCTAATGGGTTAGTTTGAGCTTGCAAGTTGGAATAGGGGTGCTGAAGTTGGGTTTGAGCAACCTGCGGTATTTGGGTCATATCTTGGGCTGTAGGAATCCAAATTGGACGATCCAGATATGCATGTTATAGCCAAGACAAATTGCATTTACGATCGGATGTTATCTTGAGCTTGCATGTTATCTTGGGCTGTAACAATTTTTTTTTCTTAGATTTCTGAATTTCTCTAGTGAAAGAAAGACGGAAAATTGGTGATTTTGGGTAGTTGATACAATTTTCGAACTGAACGTGCCAAGAAAAATATGAAACTTGGTCGGCTGAAGGAAAACAGCCTGATAAACAAGACTCACAGTAAACTGTGAGGTCAACCATGGTTTTTCGAAATTCTATCATTTAGACTATTTTTTTAATTTTTTATTATTTTTTATTGCATTTTCTAGTTTCATTTTTATGTAGATTTTGTCCTGTGTTGCTCCCATAAATTTTAAAAATGTTTAGATACATTAACTAGATTTATTTTTGCATATTTTGAGTGTTGATCCTATACTAACTCTTTTTTTTTAATTTTTTTCTTTCATTATCATTTTGTTGCATTATGTTGCATTTTAAGGATACAATGGACCTTGCATAATGGAGTCAAAACTTGAGGAGTTGACTTCTTTGGTAAGACATATAGTAGTGAGACAACAAGCACCAATGCAGAGCTACACTTGTGTGTAACATTTGTTTTTGTTCATCTCACCCCACATATGCATGCCTTACACTTCGGTCTTTCGCAGATGGTAGTTCTGTTTTTCCAGATCAATTTGTTGCAAGAAATGGTTATTTTCCGATGAACCACGTTCAAAGAAGAAGAACAGAGTTATGACCCCTTCTTCAACACATACAACCCTAGTGGGGAATACTATCCGGATCTGGGATATGACAATACGGCATCACTACAAAGAATAATCATTTCAATATGAGCAACCATTCCAGAGATAACAAGTCCATCAACCACAAAACTTGAGCCTTCATGGGAAGACTTGATGAAAACCCAAATTGAGTTCCAGCAGAATTTCACTGCCACTATTCAAGATTTAACAACCCAAATTGACCAGTTGACAACCACTGTTAATGAACTGAGATGTCAAGAGACAGCCAACTCGTCCCCCAAAATTCCCAACTCCTGCATTCTAATTGTCATATTGATTTATATGCAGACTTAGTTGAGGAAACTTATGATGAGTTGTGTGTTGAATTTCCTGATTTAATTGGTTTTGATGATTCTATCAATTGCAACTCATATGCTGATCATGATGGTGACATAAAATGTGTTGTGTGTGCTGAAATTTCTGCATATTTGAAAAATAATGATTCTCATTTACGCAGGATCTAATGATATAGAAGGGTCTATCAACAATGTAGTTGCGAATCAAAACATATAGGAGGTGGAGTTGAAGGCCATTGAGGAATTTTCAAAGAAAGAGGAAAGTCGGCAGATGCTAGTAACTACTGAAGTGGATTTTGTTTTTAGGCCATGGTCCAGCATTATCAATGAAAGCAGGATTGCAAAATTACACGTATTGCATGCCATTGGTGAAGTCAAGGAAGACCAATGGGACCCCAATGTGAGCCCTCATGCTTCAAGCTTAACTTGGTCATTACACTTCAACCAATGGGACCCTAGTGAAAGCTATCATGTTGTGTCAACCATAACTTGGTCATCACGTTTCAACCAATGGGATCCTGGTGGAGTCTTTTCACCAACCTCACTTAATAAGACCAATGGACACCATCTCAAGACGAAAAATGTGGAAGTGAAAGTGATGAGCTTTTACCATCCACATTATAAAGATCACTAAGAAGTGTCCCAACGTCGAGCTAACGACGTTAAACAAGCGCTTATTGGGAGGCAACCCAACTAGATTTGTTTTCAAGATCTTTGGGAATGGTTTTCGCAAATCGAGAAGATGCACATATACTTCATTACCAATGGTAGAGTTCTGTTGCAGCTTTGATTCTTACGCATCTTTTCTGCTTGCCATTATCTCGTCCCTCATCAGGTTGTGTTGCTCTTTTCTATATCTCTCTTTCACATTGAAGGAAATGTTATATTAAGTGTGGGGGGGAGATTTTAGCATGTTTCTTTTTGTTAAAAAAAAGGGGTTCATTGCATGATTGAATAACTTTTCCCCCTTCTTGAACTGATATGCTTGGTGATGGATGATTGAATTGATTAATTGAGTTTGATGGATGCATACCTTGTGACATTTTGAGCCTAATGGATGGATTCAACATTTATGTCATTCTCTTCTTTCTTGTGTGATTTTCACTCATGTTAATGACCACTCTAGAACTTGCTTTGATTCTTTTTTAGGCTATATTTCACTTGCATGCATGAACATGATTGAGACCCTCTGTCTTAATTAGCTAGTTTAACCAAATAGCCAACCTTGTTTTCAATATGATATCAAGCACTCTTTCGATTTCTTGAAAATTCTCTGATTCTTGCCAACCTTGTATATTTTCCTTTTCTTAACCCCTTTGAGCTTATTTGACCATTCCTTGTTTCTAGCTCATTATGTGTCTTAAATGAAAAATCATATTCTTACTTTACCTTAGGGAATAAAAGAACATTAGCTTAGTTAATGGATGAGTTTTTGAACAAGTATGGGGGTGTGTGTACAAAATAGTTGTTGAAAAAGGAAAGAGTGCCTAAAAAAAAAACACAAAAAAAAATGTATGTATTTAGTTATGTTCATATATATATATATAAAAAAAAAAAGGATTGGGAAATGAATATGTAAAGGGATATACATTAGAGTTGGGATGAACTTTTATGCTTGTTATTTGAACTCAGCTCTCATTTGCTTTTATTCTCTTTGGTATTTATCTTCTCATATCTATTTTATCCTCTTCTGTTACCTTGACCTTACTACAACCTTGAATAAAGTCCTCATGATTTGTGTGTGCATGTGTTTAGCAGTGGAACAGTAGAAGATAAGCAAGCTTATGGTAGTACAATTTTTATGGGTTGAATTGAGTGAAATATCTACCTTTTAAACACTTGAGAGATTGAGAGGGAACTTTGTGAAGATCTATCATTCTCGATTCATGTTGAAGATACCTTGCTTGTTGGTTTGAGATGTGGAGAATTGTTAACTCATGAATGTTTTGATCCCTTGAACCTTTGGTTGTTCTTCTTGATTGTAAAATTTTGGGCTCTTGAATGTCGTTGGAATTTAAATTTTTGTTAATCTCTTATGTCCTTGTTTTGGTCTTGAGTTTTGCTCAAGAGTGCAAAAAGTTAAGTGTGGGAGAATTTGATAATCACATATTTTATTCATTAAGAAACCCTTATGTTTAGTCATTTACACTCTCCATATTCTTAATTGATTGAGTTTGGTATGATTTTGTGAGTTTGAGCTCAAATTGGTCCTAATTAAATATTTTCAGCATTATTGAGATTTGACACTGTTTCTGTATTTTGGCCATAACTTGAGTTCCTGATATCTGATAATCATGAATTTTACCTTGTACGAAAGCTAGGAGGAAGCTCTACAACTTTGATGAGAGCTCGAAGTCCAATACAGATGTCTAAGGGACCTAAGTTTACATGGAAGTCAGAATACAAGTTCTGTCACTAGAATCCGAACGATGTGCACTCATAAAATCATATCCCAAGCTGTAATAATGGAGATGGGCTGAAATTTGGATAGTTGATAGTTAAGACCCAAATAAACAACTTTCATGAATAACACTTTTTGAAAAAATGAAGTCTAATGGGTTAGTTTGAGCTTGCAAGTCGGAATAGAGGTGCTGAAGTTGGATTTGAGCAACCTACGGTATTTGGGTCATATCTTGGGCTGTAGGAATCCAAATTGGACGATCCAGATATGCATGTTATAGCCAAGACAAAGATCTACAACTTTTATGAAGAGTACTTTTCATGAATCTGAAGTATAGTTAGTCGTTTTGGCTTCCAAGTCAGGCGCGAAATTTTTATCCTCAACCACTCCTCTCACCAACCCACTCAACCACTCTCTCACCAACCCACTCAACCACTCCTCTCACCAACCCACTCAACCACTCCACTCACCAACCCACTCAACCACTCCTCTCACCAACCCATTCATCCACCCATTCCCCTTTGTCATTTTGTTACCCTAGACTTCTATAAAAAGGCACCATTGGTTATCATGAACAACAAGTTATATTCTCCTTCAATTCTCTTATAGTTTCTTCTTGTTTCTTCATAGTTTCTCATAGCTCTTGTATATTTTGATGATTTTCTTCATTGTAATGGAGAGCTAAGTTACTTTCAGTCAATTCGGGACTCTTGAAGAGATTGTGGTTTGGATTCTTGAGACCTTGGTTATGTAATGTATTTGATTTATATTTGAATTCCTCTTCTCTTCTTCTTCTCGTTCTCTTGATCTTGAATGCATGAATGGTGATTCTATTTATGTTTGATCTGATTTGATCTTGGTTTAAGATTAAGTATTGTGATGAAATTTAGAACTGATTGATCTGAATTAATCACATAACTGAAGATTGAGATTTGTGATGAAACTTAGAAGTGATTGATCTAAACTAATCACATAATTGAAGAGGTTAGGTTACTGATTGGTGCCTAGGTTAATTGAATTCGGTGCTTAAATTGACATATATCTACATGAATGGCGCGATTGCAGATTTGTGTTTATCACTTGTCAATTGAATTCTGGATGATTGTCTAGTGTGAATTCTGGACCTAATGCTGAGATCTCGGTTAGATTCAAGTTAACCATTCAAATGTGCTTCAATTGTTTGTTGAAAGGTTTATGATTGAATCCACCCAATCTCGGATAGATTTAAATTGATTACTTCTTCTAATTGTTATTTCTCTTTAAATCTTGTCACTGTGATCCTTGAACCATCAAAACCCTCCTTTTTCTAACTTTCACTTGATTTGATCAAATTGCATTTACGATCCTTGAGGAGACGATCCGGTGTTGTTCACTATACTACAAGTTTAGGTAATAACTTCGATTATAATTTTGACTGAGTTCGGCGCTCGTGAGTCTCTTGAATAAGTATTTTGGTAGGAGAAGAGAAAAAAAAACATTACTCGAGAAAAAAAAATCTAATTTTCGATATTTAATACCAGAGGTGACTGATACTAATTCAGTTTTTTTATTATTAAAAATACATTACTCAGGATTTTCATAATTTAGCGAAAATTTTATAAATTTGAAAAAGTATACAACAACCCATATTACGTGATAAACAAAAATATATTTAATACAAAAACAACTAAAACACATTAAAAGAAAAGAAAAAAACTCACAACCGACACACTCAAATATTATGAGTCCATATACATATCAATTCTTATACTCTTATATCAAACAATACGCATATTTTTTTCACATTTTATTTAATATAATTTATTATTTATATTTTTTCTCATTCAATCACATTCCTTAAAAAATATATAAATAATAAATACATCATTAAAAATAATATATAACTATCTTTTTCCTATACATATATCTTATGATACCAAATAAACTGACAAGCTAAATATTTCACTTTCCAATTTGTTTGACAGTATCGTCACCATATTACAGCATCGGAAAAAAAAAGGCATAATGTTTTTCTTTCTTTTTTTAAATACAATAAGTTAAAATACATGTAGCTAAATTTTCTGTCTTTTAAGGGTGTGTTTGGATAAGGTATTTTGAAATTTTAAGGTATTTGAAATTCAAAGAATTTTAATTGCGTCAATTCAATCTCCTTCATTTGCAAAATATTTTGTTTGGATAAAGCAATTAAATTTCATTGAATTTCAAATTTCTTGTTTGGATAAAGCAATTCAATTGTCTTCATTCTTAAAATTTCTTTTTAAGAGATTTTTGTGAAATTGGGATTTTAATACAAAATTTCACTCTCCACACGTAATCCTCACTTAACACTCAATCTCTGCACACACTCCGATCCTCCATTTTCATATAATCCACTTGCAGACATTATAGACTCACTTTCACCTTTTTTTTCTTTCACGAAAATTGCCTATAACAACCAGTCTCAATATACATACTAAGGGGATCATACTTTGCTAAAAAGAAAAATTTCAATACAGAACAAAGGGGGGAATTTTTTTGGGAGAAGACATATTCAGAGAACACAGTAGCAAGCGAGAAAAGGGGGGAGGAGAGAAACCTTCAACCTCTCCAATTTCATCACCCACCTTCAAGCATCTAACCCACTCATCGCGCCACCTATCGCCGCCCAGTTCCGTCACGCCAGATCGATCAAGCACTGCGTGTTGCCGCCGTTCTTGCATCGTGCCGCAGTCCGTGATACCACAACCCCTCCGTGCAGGCCCAGACCGAAGCCCAGATCTTGCCGTCAAGCTATCGGCAACCCACGAGCTCAGTCCGACCAAAGCCGTGCCACACGAGGCATCGGCACCCCACCGCTGGCAGTTTCCAGTGGGTGCTCCTCCTCTTCCAGGTGCTTGAGATCGGCAACATCTGAGTGAGTGAGAGAGAGAAAAAAAGAAATGTCATGTTTCTGAAAGAAATAATTGGGGAGAAGAGAGAGCTGAGGGATTCCTAAAATTCCTTCTCTTTAGCATGTATTTCAAATTCTGCATTTTAAGACAAAAAAAATACACAATGCAAATCCCTGGAAATTCCAAAATTCTTTCACTTAATATCCAAACAAAGCATTTTAAGGTACAACATTTTAAATACCCTAAAAAATTACATTCCACCTTTAAAATGATTTATCCAAAAACAACCTAAGTCTATCAAAATGGCAAACTCGTTAAGCAGCCGTTTATTCGTTAAAATTAGATGAACTACACTTAAAAAATACTAATCTATTTAAATTAATTTATTTTTTATTAATATTTTTTTTTAAATTAGATGAACTACACTTAAAAAATACTAATATATTTAAATAAATTTATTTTTATAAATCTTTATTTTTTTTATTTTTGGTTAGACGACTTATCTTGTTTAATCCGCGAGTCAAATGCTTGTGGGCTTGTCCATTGACCCCCTAATGTTTTTTTTTATAATTTTTCTTTTACTATATATAATAATAGATGTTCTAACAAAATACAAAGGCCCAAAAGGTCAAATACAACGATCTATTAGTCTAGCTTATTAGGACACGTTTGACACGATGTATAAAATTTGATAGGATAAGATTATATAATATATTATAACTTTATCAGTTGTTTAGTGCGATAAAAGTATTGTATAACATTATCCAGCATATCTCTCTTATACATTAAAATAATGTATTACTTAATCAGGCATTAGGGGTGAGATTATGCATAATTAAGTTTTGAAGCATAAACTTTAACCCTTTCCTCTTCAACCTCACACACAACGCTAGGTGCCCCTTCCAGCTACCCCTTGCAACCATAGCGTGTATGGCCTCTGTAACTTTGTCACCTTCCCCCTTGTCCCCCACCTCTTCCTCATTAGAGGCTCCCTCTTTGACCGCCCTTCCTCTACTTCCTCCACCTTCTGCTTCAACATCCACGATTTTTCGTGGGAATCCCCCACCCCCATGTTCTCCTCTTGCGGCAGCTTCGCCTGCATTGTAATCCCATCCTTCAACGACTCCAGTCAAATCATCGTCACCGGTGATGGCTCCAGCCATACCATAAATTTGAAAAGGTATACAACAACCCATATTACGTGATAAACAAAAATAGTTTTATTTAGTACAAAAGCAACTATAGCACATTAAAAGAAAAGAAAAAAAATCACAACCGACACGCTCAAATATTATGAGTCCATATACATATAAATTCTTATATTCTTACATCAAATAAGTACATATATTTTTTTTTTTCATATTTTATTTAATATTATTTATTATATATATTTTTTCTTATCATTTTTTCTCATTCAATCACATCTCTTTAAAAAAATATAAATAATACATACATTATTAAAAATAATATATAACTATCTTTTTTCCTATACATATATCTTATGATACCAAATAAACTATCAAGCTAAATATTTCACTTTCCAATTTGTTTGACAGTATCGTCACCATATTACAGCATCGAGGAAAAAAAAAGGCATAATGTTTTTCTTTCTTTTTTAAATACAATAAGTTAAAATAAATGTAGGTAAACTTTTTGTCTTTTAAGTCTATCAAAACGGCAAACCCGTTAAGCAGCCGTTTATTCGTTAAAATTAGATGAGCTACACTTAAAAAAAATACTAATCTATTTAAATTAATTTATTTTCTATTAATCTTTTTTTTAAATTAGATGAACTACACTTAAAAATACTAATATATTTAAATAAATTTATTTTTATAAATATTTATTTTTTTTTTTTTAGTTAGATGACTTATCTTGTTTAATCCGTGAATCAAATGCTTGTGGGCTTGTCCATTGGCCCCCTAATGTTTTTTTTTTATTTATAATTTTTCTTTTACTATATATAATAATAGATGTTCTAACAAAATACAAAGGCCGAAAAGGTCAAATATAATAATTTATTAGTCTAGCTTATTAGGGCACGTTTGACACGATGTATAAAATTTGATAGGATAAAGTTATACAATATATTATGACTTTATCAGTTGTTTAGTGCGATTAAAGTATTGTATAACATTATCCAGCATATCTCTATTATACATTAAAATAACGCATTACTTAATCAGGCATTAGGGGGTGAGATTATGCCTAATTAAGTTTTGAAGCATAAACTTTAACCCTTTCCTCTTTAACCCCACACACAACGCCAGGTGCCCCCTCCAGCTACCCCCTGCAACCATAGCGTGTACGGCCTCTGTAACTTTGTCGCCTTCCCCCTTGTCCCCCACCTCTTCCTCATTAGAGGCTCCCTCTTTGACAGTTGCTCTTTCCCCATCGACCGCCCTTCCTCCACTTCCTCCACCTTCCGCTTCAACATCCACGATTTTTCATGGGAATCCCCCACCCCCATGTTCTCCTCCTGCGGCAGCTTCGCCTGCATTGTAATCCCATCCTCCAACGACTCCAACCATACCATGTTTGTCGCCACCGGAAATTGGATTCATTTCATGGAGCATTATGACGTCTCGAGGGACTAGTGGGAAGCGGTGGATGCGTTGCTGGGGTTTCATGCAGGTTGCTTTTGGTTTGGGATGGGTATGGAAGGGAGAAGGAGAAGGAATTTTGGGTGATGAGTGGGTATGGTGATTCGAGGATCATCTCAAGAGTTTTTCTGATGTATGAGTATTGCAGGGATGCTGTGGTGATACAACACAGTATCTTGTACAATGTCGTATCAAACACTAGATAATATTAAAATTATATTAAGTCTTTATATTATCAGACCTTATACTATCAAGTTTAATACAATCAAGTCTTATCATATTCTACATACCAAACGGTCCCTTAAAAATATAAAATAGAATGTTAAATGTTATTATGTTGAGTTTGATATATACTTTGAATTTGTTTTGAATTAGATATGTTGTTAAATACTTGGAGTTTATTATGTTTTAGTTTTAGAAACATTGAAGATCATTTATCTTTTATCTTTTATCTTTTACCATTTTATATTATTAATGTAGAATTTTGATTTTTAACATTTTGGAATTTAATTTTTAAAGTAATTTTTAAAAAAAGACAAGTGATCCGTTTAAGTTTGCAGACCATCCTTAAATAGGCCAAATTGATAAAATATCAATCTATTTAAAGTTTTATATTTTTAGCATGCTTGTTTAATTTACAAGTTAAATGAGTTTGACTTAAACGAATCGAGTCGACTCATTTAATAGTCTTATCTATCTTATAATAATCCAAAGAAGAATAGTCAATAGTTTTATAGAAAAAGAATCAAGAGAATGGACAAAAGTCAATTAACCGTTAATATGGTAGGAGAAATTTTTAAATAACCACTATTTATTACATTACTTTTTAGGTACTTAAATAATAATTATTTAATATATGTAAATATATTTGAATTTTGTTAAATTCTTTTAAAAGTTATTTTACTTAATAAAAAAATTATTAAATGAAAAAATATATATATTTAATATATTAAAAATTTTAAAAAATATTTAATACTTTTTTATTTGATAATTAAGATGATTATTATTAAAAAAGATTGATAGAATTATTCCAATTTTCAAACCAACTCCATGTGATATATATATATATATATATATATATATATATATATATATATATTTATTTATTTATTTATTTATTATATAACATCCAACTTGATGTGATTTGTGTTAGGTCTCTTGGATAAGTATTTTGGTAGGAGAAGAGAAAAAAGAAAAACATTTCTCAAGATTTTCATAATTTAACGGAAAAATTATAAATTTGAAAAGATATATTTTTATACCAAAAAATTACAAAAAAGTAACAATTTTTATGAAAAATAAAAATTAAGAAGCACAACTTGGAAGGGAATGTGAATGTTGATGATATAATGATATAATATATGTTTGGAAATAATTATTTTTTAGAGAATAATCACTTTATTTCTTTTAAAAATTCTATACTATAAACTGTTTTCAAACTAATACATAACAATTATAATTTTTTTACATCACTTTTTTTTATATAATTTTTTATATTACTTTTTATAATATTAATTATATTTTTTATTATTATTTTTTACTTAATTAATTATAATTATTAAAAAATAATATTTATTGAAAAATAATGTAAAAACATTATTTTTCAATACATAATGCAAATTGCGGAGAAACGTAGCCCAAGCCCGGAGGCTTCTGCTGAGAAAGTTGGCAGTAGTTTCAAGGAATGAGTGCCATGTTTACGTTGTAGAAGCTAAACTAGAAAAGCGTATAGAGCTTAAAGACCTATTTTTCTTTTAGTCTGGTTATTAATTTAATTAAAATATATTTAATTTTATTTAATTTATTTATAAAATTATTTGTAAATCATAAAAATATTACAATTATCTATAATATAATTTAATATTTTTTATATTAATATTTTAATGTACATAAAACAATTGCATTTTTCCTTTAATACCTTTCAAGCAACGGGAAAGGGAACAGATGAAATATGCGCGTGAAGAACGATTAATATTATCGGGAGAAAAGTAAATTGCCCCCGACTCTTTTCTTTCAATATATATATATATATATATATATATATATATATATATATATATATATATATATATATCAGTATATAAAAAGGAGAATAGGTATTTAGGTTGGGGGGTGAGTCAACAAAGAAACAAAGAGCTTGCTCTTACATGTCGATAACCGGCATCCAGGGCCAACCTCTTGAGGTTACTGGTAAGTAAACTAACACCCTTTGGTTTTCTTGATTTTGATTGATGATTTCTCAGAATAACAATAACAACGGAGGGATTGATGCAGTTGTTGCGTGCTCCAAGTTGAGGGACACAGAATGGATTTCAAGGCAAGATCCCTATGTTTGTCTTGAATATGGTAGCACTAAGTTCCGAACCAGAACCTGCACAGGTTAGTTTCAATCAGATCCTTTGGTTGATTTTGACGTCCTTTCTAAACAATAAACATTGACCGACCATTGATGTCGTCGGTGCAGACGGCGGAAAAAATCCCGTATTTCAAGAGAAGTTCGTCTTTCCGCTGATTGAAGGCCTTCGGGAGCTTAATGTCGTCGTTTGGAACAGCAATACAATCACCCTTGATGATTTAATCGGCAGCGGAAAGTAATTCCATTCACCTTCCATACATGATTTTTTTTAAAAAAAAAATTATCTAAAAAATAAAATACCCTTTCTTTTCTCTGCATTTTCATAATTTTGACTTTGCTATTCTCCTCTCAATCAGGATTCAATTGCACAAGGTTCTTTCTCAAGGTTTTGATGACTCTGCTTGGCCACTTCAAACAAAAACTGGCAGGTAAACACAATGCATCATCATCCCTAAATCATATAGAAGAGTCATTTCTCTTCAAATTGAACTGCTTTTGCAAAACTCCATTCAATGTTCATTTTAGTTGACCAACATAAGGACAGATAATTAGTTACTTCTCATTGGTTAATGGTTAACCATTCAATCCACGAACTAACCACCATTCAAATTCAAAAGAAGAATATCCTTCACTATGAACTACAATTTTGTGTCATGATGATTGGTACCATTTCTTCTGCTTTGAGCATACTTTTACAATGATACTGAACCTTGTTTGGCTTATAGTAACATAAACTCTCTCTGTCTCCTAAATCCTAATCTATATTGAAAATTGAAGTCGGATAACAATATATAGACTAACATGTCTACTCATCTACGCTGAGGCATTTAGAATGTACACTTGTTTGATGCTTATCTGGTGTTGATATGGACAATTCCCTCCCTTTGCATACACTGAACTTTCAGACTTCTAATACGCCTTATCTTTTCCTTTGGCAGATATGCAGGTGAAGTAAAACTCATATTGCATTATGCAATTGCAAATCACAAGGTAAGCTGCATTTTCATTATTTATTTAGATTATTACAGTCTCCATTTTGATATAATTGGAATTGAACAGTTGGTGATTAGTGTGTTTGGATCATTGCAGAAATCAGACTCAAGCTATGCTCCGTCAGCACCTCCATATGTGCCACCAGCAACTCCCCAGGTCCCTTTATATTCTGCACCATCATCGGGACCTGCTACTTCCTACCCACCACCACCATCTGTAGCTCCTTACCTTCCAACAGGATCTGCTCCTGCTTACCCACCAGTAGCATCCACAGTTTCTTACCCACCACCTGCCACAGCTTACCCTTCTCCGTCTCCCTATCCTTCACATTCATCTGCCTATCCACCATCTTCATACCCTGCTTCATTTCCCTATCCACCATCATCATACCCTGCTTCATCTCCCTATCCATCATTTGCCTATCCACCATCATCATACCCTCCTCCCCCTTCATATCCACCAACTTCAGCTTATCCACCACCTCCATATCCACCGCCTGCAGGTTATCCTCCTGGTAATTAATTTTTTTTTAATTCATATGTCATACTTCTGCTTGTGTTATGTTTCTCTGCCAACCTTTATTATTATTATTATTATTATTGTTGTTGTTGTTGTTGTGCTTTTCTCCTTTCTAATCACTAATCAGATCCGTATTCAGGAATATACCGTCCACCGCCATACTGAGATGGATCTTCTACATTCTCAAGCAAGGAGGCAACATGACCTTGTAGATGGTTTATATAATCTTCTTCCAGCTTTAGTTGTTATCAGAAAACCCAGGTTTTCGATGTTTCTTATTTTTTACTTAAGGAGTATTTATCTTAGATTTTCATTTTGTATTCTTGATTTTAGATAAAAAAAACCCTAGTCAAGGTTTGTGATGGTCCATATCAACGGTGTTAATTACAAATTTGTCTTTGATTACAACCAAAAAAAGGGATATTGCATAAAAAATATGCGAAGCTATTTGATGGATTTGTGCAGCAAAATTTTGATGCGACACTTAAAATCAGTGAGTTTTTAGATGTGTAACTTGTAAAATGTTTGTTTATATTTTCTTTTTACGCTTGGACAATCAACTTTTCGGTTAGGATGAAACTGGAATAGCCAATCAGGTTTGTCAACTTCAACAACATGGCTTTGGTTCTATTTCCCGCAGGTAGCCTTTCATTAGTACGTAATTTGCAATAACTATTGTAAGTCTTTGTTGAGACTTACGTAGCATTTCTTGACCTTAAAATGGGTCCCTCTAAACATCTATTCCACCGAAAAAGATGAGTTTTGAGACATTGAAGTTTATGTAACTCTTATGATTTTATCAATACCAAGCAAAGATCATTTTCTGTATACCTATTTAATTTGGCAATCTATGCTTAACACTTCAATTTTAGATAAGCTAATACTGTGGGCGGCTCATGACCAGATAGAAATTAATAAAAGTTTACATAAGCATGATGACCTTTCCTCTCCCGCTGGCATGAATGGCTTAACGCCGGTAATGTAATACTAATTTTAGGGTGTGTTTGGATTAGTGAAAAATAAAATTTATTTTATTAATTGATTATATGTATAATTGATTATAAATAAAAATAATTATGATGAAATCAATTTTATGTTTAGATTTATTAATTAAAAAGTAATTTTAAGGTAATATGTTTTATTTAGATTGTATAAAAAATTATTTTTTATAATAAAGTTAAGGCAAATATTTCAAATTTTGATTATAATCAAAATATTCAACAATGAGCATGTTAGGTAATGATTAATCTTTTTCTCTAACAGTTAGTTTTTTTTTTGGCAATAAAGTTGTTTTGTATCAATTTTACTATGTTTGGGTATTAGTAAATGAAATAGATTATAATCTTCGATTATTTTATTTACACTAAAAAATCACTTTTTTACAAAAGCTTATTAGGTATTTGAGTACAGATGTGAAAATTTGATTATTTCAATAATTAATTATTGTTGTAATCGATTATAATAAATTAATTTAAGCGATTTTAAACTAATCTGTTTTGTTTGAATGATATAAAAAAGAATCGTTTTTATGTATTAAATTATTAAAATATATATAGAATGATTAAAAAAATTATTTGATTGATGATAAAATGATATTTATATCTCAAAGTGTAAGTAATAATCTATAATATAAAATTATAAGTTTCAATTTTCAACATTATGAAAAAATTATAATACATTAAATTTAAGGTAAAAGTTGAAATTGATTTTATCAAACATGATTAAACTGTGAAAAAAAAAAAATTTCAAAAAAAAAGCTGTTGTGCACTTACTTTTGGGCATTTTGCTTATAATCTTCTCTGATTATTTTGCACCTACCAGCATTTTTACCAAACTCACAGTAAAACATCAAATAATATATAATTTAAACAAATTATTTTAGACTTTTTTTAGTAATTTATTATTTAAAAGAGAATTTTTTATATAATTCAAACAAAACATATTATCTTTAAATTATTTTTCAATTAACATATCCAAAATTAAAACTGATTTATCATAATAAATTTTAAAGAAAATCAATTATACATATTATTGATTATTAAAAAAAATTCACAATTAATTCAAACACATTCAATAGCTTTTGATTATAATAAACTTCTAGTGTAAAAAAAAATCTTTAGATTACAATCATTTTTCTTCATTTTATCTAGACATCTCACAATCTACTCAAAAAGGTTTTTTTTTCATAAAAAGTTTTATGGGAAAATTTAACGAGTTAGATGTAATTCTTGTAAACTTATAGTGATCCACTTGGTTATTTCTCTTTCTGACTAAATTTTATTATAGGGCCGTTTCCCTTTTGCTGGAAAATAGCACTCAAGTTTATAATTGTAGTTATTTTACAACTAAGGTTGAATCAATGGTCATTTGGTGAGGTCGTTCAACTTATTACAAAAAATGATAAAATTCTTTTAAAGTGAGTTTGTCTTTAAAATAAGTAAGTAAAAGTATATCTACTTTTAAATTATTTAATATATTTTATTGGATAAAGAGTAAATACACATTTACTTGTTTACTTTAAAAACAAATTTAATTTTGAAGAATCCTATCTTAAAAGAAAGGTGTGGTTCAAATCTGTTTCAATTTTTATTATTATTTTTAGTTAAACAAGGATAAGATAACTCTAGCTTAATAAATTTCAACTCTCGTCTCCAACACTATTGTTATATTACATAAGAGAAAAACTTATTAATCAAACCTATTTATCGATTTAATAGAAATTCAAAGAGATAAATATGGTCCCAAATAATAAAAAATATGTAAAAAATTGGTCCAATTATACCTATTCGTAATATTAAACGGAATACACCTCTTTATAAATAATCTCATTATTCGTTTAAGTAAAATACCTTCAATTTTATCTAATTTAATCACAAAATTATTCTATATGTCATGAAAATATTACATTCATATACACCATAATTTAATATTTCTCTTATATTAAGCATATAATATAAATACGATGTGCGTATTTTAATACATTTCTCCTGTATAAACGCAGTATCTATCTATTCAAATACCCCTTTTCATAAACTTCTATTGCATTTGCATGCACAGTTCAGGTCAATGACTAAGTGTGCGTTTGGATTAAAATTAGTAAACTTAAATTTGGTTAAAAGTATATTTACAAATATAAATTTAATTAAAAATGAGTTTACAATAACATAATTTATGTTTAAAAACTTTTTATCTCAAAAGTTAATTAAGATAACAACTTCAATTCAAAAATAATATTTTCTTACTTTAGAATCCACGTACGTTTAGTTCAAAATTTAGTTGAAACAAACGAAAGTAATAATTGATCAAACATAATTTCTCATACTTCAAAAACTCTCAACATGTATTTAAATTGACCAACTAATATCTAAACATGCACTAATGAGTGTGTTACTCATAAGTGAATAGGCTATAAACCACATGGAGTTGCAGACAGTCAACGGAGGAAAGCATAAGGCTAGTCTCGTGATAAATGAAAAACTGAACGGGCATTTGAAACCTGCTAGCTTTGCTGCTCTTGACACCTTATTTGGAAAATTCATTCTAAAATTTTTTTTCCTCCTAATTTTAAGGTAATACTAAATTGATTTTTTGGCACAAAAGTTTGAACTTAAGCGCAAGTTTGTAACCCTTTTAGATTTAGAACTATTTATGATAAATAACTATATAAATTTAAATTATTTTATAACTAGTTTTAATTTATTTTTAGTTTGATTAAAGTTTATTTTATAATTAATTTTAATTTACTCTTAATTTGGCTAAAATTTATTTTAAACTAGTTTTAAAATTTAAAATATAAAGAGAAACAAAAAATAAATAAACAAAGAGATACTGTAAAAAACTGAAACAAAAAAAAATAGGAACCATAATAAAATAAATATAATAAAACTAACTTTATATTAGTTTTTTTCTAAGTAAGTTTTAGCTTAAAAATAGGCTTCGTTATATCTAATTATCCAATTTTTAGAGTTTGGCAAATACCTCATCACTTATACCCAACTGATTTTGTAAAGGGCGACTTATAGAATATTCATAGATATTGTTGGTGCATGGATGCACCAAGGGTTTTGAGCCATTGATATATTAATAAAATTTATCAATGTTTAGGATTAAAAACCTGCTACCTGATGAATTAGTAGCATTGTATTATATATTGTTTACATGACTTTTGCAAAGAAATCCCTAAGTTGTCTATTCATTAATTTCATTTCCCATTATTTATTTCATTTTCATTAGGTTTTAGGTCAATTTATTTTTAGTGACAAAATTATTTATTAAATTATTATACTTTTTAAACTATTTATCAAAATATCATATTTTTTATCATGTTAGATTTTTTATTATTATTATTATTATATGTTTCACGTAAATAGAGTTAAAGGATATGGAGTTACCAATAGGAAAACACCAACATGGTTGGTGCAACACACGTGGAAACGCCAACATGCCTGAAGTTTTCCTCGTGGTAACGCCAACAAGCTTGACGTTTTCCACGTGGTAACGCCACACATGATGGCGTTACCACATGAAAAATGTCAGGCTTGTTGGTGTTTCCACGTGTGTTGCGTCAATCGTGTTGACATTTTCTTATTGGACGCTCCAATTTAAGCAACTATTCTCTTCTTTGGCGTTACCACTTGCAAAACGTCTTACGTGTTCGCGTTTTTAAGTGTGCTCGGGCCAAATATGCAAGTTAAAACACATTTATTCAATTTTTTCTTGAAATTGTGAGTGTCAACTGTAAGGGAAGAGTTTGTTTCAGACTCATATTATAGATAAGGTGCGTGATCCATTATCGCCGGACATGTTGACGTCACTAGTGTACATCACTACTTTTTTAAAACATGTAAATACAAATAGAATTATTTTCTCTTTTTTTAACCAAATTCAACTGTTTTGTTAGAAATTTTGTTTTTCATGACATAAAAATTTGTTATCATACAATAGTTGTTTTATAATTTCCTTGTGACCTACGATTAAGTTTAAAAAAAAGTGTAAACAGTATAAGTATGTCACAATAATGTAGGATGAATTTGTAACCACTCAAAACCAAGGTCACGACCGGTTCATGGACTAGAATACCAGCCTAGCAAACCTATAAAAATCAATTAACCTTAATGGTTTAAACATTCTGATTATATGAAAAATTTGACAAAATATCTCCTAAAAATTATATGTTCTCAAAAGTACTTCATCCTGTATAATGAAACATATTCATATATATTTTGATTTCCAAATCAACAGAGCACCTATAAGATGCATAACAGAAACATTTGTACATATACATACAACCATCCCAGATTAAACAAATGTAATAAAAGATAGATAAATTAATCTAAGTGTAATGACCATATCAAGGAGATGGGTTAGAGTCAGAATGTGGTGGTTTGTGAGGGGAGAAGAAAGTTCTGACTATGATAAGTGAGGATATAGTGGATATGAAAATGATTGTGTGCTTCAACCTTAATAAATTGACTAAAATGTGCTTCAACCTACATATTTGGCCCGAGCACATGTAGAAATGCGAACACTCCAAACATTTTGCATGTGGTCAAGCCAAAGGAGAGGAGAGTTGCTTAAATAGAGACATCAAATAAAAAAACTTAAATACGATTGACGCAACACACGTAGAAATGTCAACACGCTTGACATTTTTCACGTGGTAACACCATCACGTGTGGCGTTACCAAGTAGAAAACGCCAGACATGTTGACATTTCTACTTGTGTTGCACTAGCTACAATGACGTTTTGTTACTAATAGCTCTATCTCATTTGATACTATCTACGTTAAAAGAATTTGTCAAGAATACTTAATTGGCTTATTGCTTTTCATTGATAAGGGTTGTCTTATTTATACAGCCAGAGATTACAAGATGGAGAGAAACAAGGAAATAGAAAACTGATATAACAGAAAAACTAACTAGAAACTAACTAGATTTCTTATTTAAAGAGTGTATTGCTAAATATAGTCTAATACCCCCCCTCAAGCTGGAGAGTGGATATTGAGCACTCCCAGCTTGATCATGAGTTGTATAAAAATTTTGGGATCTAATGGTTTGGTGAAGAGATCTGTCAGTTAGTTAGAGCTTGTGATAGGTAGAAGATGGAATAGATTTTGTTGTAGTTTCTCACGAACCACATGACAGTCAATGTCAATGTGTTTTGTCCTCTCATGGAAAGTTTGATTGGCAGCAATATGCCTAGCTGACTTACTATCACAGTAAATGGATGCTGGGTGGATAAAGGGAACCTTGAAATCTTGAAGTAAATAGGTGAGCCATTGGAGTTCACAAACAGTAGTGGCAAGGGCCCGATACTTTGCTTCTAAGGAAGATCTAGAAACGGTTGATTGCTTCTTGGACTTCCAGGAAACTAGAGAATCGCCTAGAAAAATACAGTAACCAGTGATAGATTTTCTACTATCAATGCAAGTAGCCCAATCTGAGTCACTAAATCCCTTTAATTTCAGTGTAGAGTTTGAAGATAGAATAAGCCTTGAGCTGGTGTACCCTTGATGTACTGTAGGATTCTGATTGCTGCTTGGTAATGGATGGTGGTAGGGGCAGCCATGTATTGGCTGATTTGTTGCACAACAAAATTGATATTGGGTCTAGTGGTTGTGAGGTATAGGAGCCTGCCAGCAAGTCTTCTGTAGTGGCTAATATCAATCAGTGGTTCACCACCCTCTTGCTGGAGTTTAGTAGTTTTAGTTATAGGGGTGCTGGAGGGTATGGCTACAAGTAACCCAGTGTCTGAAAGTATGTTAAGGGCATACTTTCTTTGGCAGAGGTTGATGCCTTTATTGTTTCGATCTATTTCAATACCAAGAAAGAATTTGAGGGTGCCGAGGTCTTTAATAGAGAAAGATGAGTGAAGGTTTTTCTTGATGGAATTGATTTCATGGAGATTGTTGCTTGCCAAGATTAGGTCATCAACATAGATCAAGAGGGCAGTGAAGGTGGTAGGAGAGGATTTAGTGAACAGGGAGTGGTCAGATTGTGACTGAGAGAATCCTTGTAAGATCAAATAGCTGGACAATTTTTCAAACCATTGCATGCTAGATTGCTTTAAACCATAAAGGGACTTGGTTAGCCTGCATACTTGCTTATGATGTTGTAGGATAAGTCCAGAGGGTGGTGTCATATAGACTTCTTCTTTGAGGTCACCATGCAAAAAGGCATTGTTGACGTCAAGTTAGTGAAGGTGCCAATTTTGAGCAGGAGCTAAGGCCAAGAGTAACCTGACAGTGCTCATCTTAGCCACAGGGGAGAAAATGTCCAGGTAACCCACTCCTTCTTGCTGGTTGTATCCTTTGGCCACAACTCTTGCTTTATATCTCTCAATGTCTTCATTGGACTTGTATTTGATCTTGTACACCCACTTACTCTCGATAGGAGTCTTTCCAGGGGGTAAATCAGTTAAGAACCATGTGTGATTAGCCTGTAATGCATGTAATTCTGAATTCCATTACCTGTACCCATTCAGGTGACTGCGAGGCTTAATTATAGGACTGAGGTTCACTGTGGGTGGAAATGGCTAAAGTGAATTTAAGGTGAGATGAGGACAAGGACTTGTAGGAAAGGACAAAGGAGAGAGGATGTTGTGTGTCAGATTTAGCTATCAAGGGTTTTGCTGAAGTTAGGTGATTGCAGTGGAAATCACTGAGGTAGGAGGGAGGGGTTCTGTTTCGGGTTGATTTTCTGAGTTGAGGTGGTGAATGTGGTTGGGCAGGTGTTTGTATATGTGGGATGGTGTAAGGCTGGTTAATTTTTAGTGCCTGAGTGGGTGGCAGTGGAACATCTAAGAAGAAATTGTTATAAAAAACAACATTATTATTATCAGTAATGTTAGGTGCAGCAGTATCATTATGATGTGAAGATTGAACAGCATATGGAAAAACATGTTCATGAAAAATCACATTCCTAGGTATAAAAATTTCTCTAGAGACAATATCAAATAGTATGAACCTTTAGTGCCATGCTGAAAACCAAGAAATAAACATTTTCTTGCCCTTGAATCAAATTTAGTTCTGTGGCAAGTAAGTGTTGAAGCAAAGCATAGTGAGCCAAAGACCTTCAAATCAAGTAAGGTTGGTGCTTGCTTATGTAAGAGTTCAAAAGGAGATTGGTTAGATAAAGTAGGTGATGGTAACCTATTTATAAGATGTGCAACATGGTTCACAGCATAGCACCAAAATATTTTTGGTAAGTAAGCATGGTATAGGAGAGTCCTAGCAACATTAAGCAAGTGTCTATGCTTCCTTTCCACTATAGCATTTTGCTGTGGTGTTTCTACACAGGAAGTGTGATGGACAATACCAAATTGATCATAAAATTTAGTGAACTTAAATTCTAGCCCATTATCAGATCGAATCATTTTGATATTAGTTTGAAACTGATTTTGCACAAGATTGACAAACTTTTTAATTAGAGGTCTAGTCTCAGCCTTGCTCTTCATTAAGAAAACCCAAGTATGCCTTGTATGATCATCAACTATGGTCAAGAAATAGTGATGACCATGCAAGGAAGGGACAGTGGGACCCCAAATGTCCATGTGAACAAGATCAAAAGGTCGGTTTGTTTTAGAATTGCTTACAGGAAAAGGCAATCTATATTGTTTGCCAAAATGACAATAGTCACATATCAGATCTTTATTTTTATTTCTAATGTAAGGAAATTGAGTATAAATGGTGTCTAGCACCTTATTGGAGGGATACCCTAATCTAAAGTGCCACAAATCAAAAAGGGGTGAGTGTGCAGCAGTAATAGATGCAACAGAATTAGAAAAGGAAGAAATAGTGTTGACAAGCATGTCCGGGTTTGTCAATGTATATAATCCATGTTGGATATCAGCTTGCCCAATCATCTTCAATGAAGTCATGTTCTGAATAATACAAGATGCATTATCAAATGTTAATCTGCAATTGAGTGAGTTGGATAACTTATGGACAAAAATCAGATTAAATGCGAAATCAGGTATCAACAACACATCAAATAATTGAAAATTTTGTGAGAATGTGACAATGCCAGCTTGGTTGGCTGTAACAGTAGTTCCATTGGGCAACCTAACATGGATAGGCTGAATGGTGTGGTATGTGCTAAAATTGCATAGGGATTGACTGACGTGATCAGTAGGCCCTATGTCAAGAAACCAAGCCTTTGAGAAAGGAATAGTACCTAAAGGTTTGTGAATGGAAGCCTGATGGTGTGAGGGTGCCTCACTACTTACTTGGTTGACATTATGGCTTTGGCCCTCCAATTTGGATTGATGAAAGAGGCTTGCAAGAACCTGATATTATTCTGGACTGATGGTGAGAGATAAGGGTGGCTAAGATCTTGAAACAAGAACAACATTTGTGGTTCTTGGGGTGGGATCTTGATCTGTGGACACATTGTTAATGGATGTTGCATTGTTGTTTCTGAATTTGAATCCTGGAGGGAATCCATGTTTGAAGTAGCAGTTGTCAATAGTGTGCTTTGGTTTTCCACAAAAAGTACACAATTTCTCATTGGTATTTCCATGATTGAAGTTGCTGTTAGAGCCATGACGAGTGCCGAACTCAGTCAAAATTATAACCGAAGTTATTACCTAAACTTGTAGTATAGTGAACAACACCGGATCGTCTCCTCAAGGATCGTAGATGCAATTTGATCAAATCAAGTGAAAGTTAGGAAAAGGGGAGTTTTGATGGTTCAAGTATCGCAATGACAAGATTTAAAGAGAAATAACAATTAGAAGAACAGTCAATTCAGAAATCTATCCGAGATTGGGTGGATTCAATCATAGACCTTTCAACAAACACTTGAAATACATTTGAATGGTTAACTTGGATCTAACCGAGATCTCTGCATCAGATCCAGAATTCATACTAGACAATCGTCCAGAATTCAATTGACAAATGATAAACACAAATCTGCAATCGCACCATTCATGTAAATATATGTCAATTTAAGCACCGAATTCAATTAACCTAGGCACAAATCAGTAACCTAACCTCTTCAATTACGTGATTAGTTTAGATCAATCAGTTCTAAATTTCATCACAATACTTAATCTTAAACCAAGATCAAATCAGATCAAACATAAACAGAATCACCATTCATGCATTCAAGATTAAGAGAACAGAAGAAGAAGAGAAGAGGAATTCAAATCTAAATCAAATACATTACATAACCAAGGTCTCAAGAATCCAAGCCACAATCTCTTCAAGAGTCCCGAATTGACTAGAAGTGACTTAGCTCTCCATTACAATGAAGGAAAAATATACAAGAACTATGAAAAACTATCTTTAACACTAAGTGTGTGTTGTGTTTAGAGCTCTCCACATGCTTCCTTTTATAGAGGATTCAGAGTAGTAGTAGATGGGTAGATGAGATTAGTAGGTGGAATTAGCAGGTGAGCTTGGTAGGTGAGATTGGTAGGTGAGCTTGGTAGGTGAGATTGGTAGGTGAGATTGGTAGGTGAGCTTCCTTGTCTCCGAAAGTATTCATTGCTGAACTCATTGATTTCGTCATTTCTGAGCCAAGTGGTCTTCATAAAAGTTCTAGGAAATTGTCTAAGCTTTCCAATGGCTCTGGAAGCACCCAAAAATTCGTCCTACAGCCCAAGATATGACCCAATTACTACAGACTGTTCAGGACCAGTTTCAGCACCTCTGTTTTGAATTTCAGATCCAATATCTCCATCAAGGAGCCCGAATCAAGTTTTGTGTTTGTCATGAAAGTTGTACATATGAGTCTTAACTTTCAGATTACAAATTTTCAGCCCATTCTATAAACTCAAACTCGAATTATGTTCTGGTTACTACACACTGTTCGGGTTCCAGTCACATATCCCGTATTCTGATTTCCATGCCCAATTAGCTCGACTAGATGTCTGATTTTGACTCTGAGCTCTCATCAAAGTTGTAGAGCTCTCTTTTATCTTTCCTACAAGGTAAAATTCATAATTATCAGACATTTAGAACTCAAGATATGGCTAAAATACAGAAACAATGTAAGACCCGAATAATGCTGAAAAAAATCAATTAAGTCCGATTCGAGTTCAAACTTACAAAACATAATCAAATTCAGTCAATTAAGTACATGAAGAGTGTAAATAACTAAACATAAGGGTTTCTTAATGAATAAAATATGTGATTATCAAATTCCCCACACTTAGCTTTTTGCACTCCTGGCAAAACATATAAAACTAAAGTTAGAAGACAAAGACAAAACGACACAAACTTAAAAGCTAAAAACTCTAAAGGACTCAAAGAAGCAAGAAGAGCAACAAGAAATTCAAGGGATCAAAGCATAAATGAGGTAACATTTCTTCACATCTCAAACCAACAAGTAAGGAAACTTCCGTTGAAAAGAATGAATTAAGAATGATGGATCTTCACAAGATTCCCTCTCAATCTCTCAAGTGTTTAAAAGGTAGGTATTTCACTCAATTCAACCCATGAAAATTACACTACCATAAGCTTGCTTATCTTCTACTTCTCCACTACTCAAAACACATGCACACACAAATCATGAGGACTTTATTCAAGATTGTAGTGAGGTCAAGGTAACAGAAGAGGATAAAATGGATATGAGAAGATAAATACCAAAGAGAATAAAAGTAAATGAGAGCTAAGTTCAAATAACAAGCATAAAAATTCATCTCAACTCTAATGTATATCCCTTTACATATTCATTTCCCAATCCTTTTCTTTATATATATATATATATATATATATATATATATATATATATATATATATATATATATATATAAACATAACTATATACATACATTTTTTTTTTTTTTTTTTTTTTCTTTTTTTTTTCTTTCCTTTTTCAACAACCATTTTGTACACACACCCCCACACTTGTTCAAAAACTGATCCATTAACCAGGCCAATGTTCTTTTATTCCCTAGGGTAAAGTAAGAACACGATTTTTCATTTAAGGCACATAATGAGCTAGAAACAAGGAATGGTCAAATAAGCTCAAAGAGGTTAAGCAAAGGAAAATATACAAGGTTGGCAGGAATCAGAGAATTTTCAAGAAGTCAAAAGAGTGCTTGATATCATATTGAAAGGAAGGTTGGCTATTTGGTTAAACTAGCTAATTAAGAAAGAGGGCCTCAATCATGTTTATGCATGCAAGTGAAATGTAGCTTCAAAAAGAATCAAAGCAAGTTCTAGAGTGGTTATTAACATGAGTGAAAATCACACAAGAAAGAAGAGAATGACATAAATGTTGAATCCATCCATTAGGCTCAAAATCTCACAAGGTATGCATCCATCAAACTCAATTCATCAATTCAATCATCCATCACCAAGCATATCAGATCAAGAAGGGAGAAAAGTTATTCAATCATGCAATGAACCTCTTTTTTTTTTGAATTTTTTTTGAATTTTTTTTTAACAAACGAAAAGAAACAGAAACATGCTAAAATCTCTCCCCCACACTTAATATAACATTGTCCTCAATGTGAAAGAAAGAGATAGAAAAGAGCAACACAACCTGATAAGAAGTGAATCAACGCTAAGCAGAAAAGAAACACACTGTCAGTGCCGCATCAGACCCTGAAAAGAAATCAAACAAGAAAACGTTAGTACTTCCACAATTCAATACTAATTAATTACTACCTAAAAAACTCCTTACTCTGCCACCAATTAAGATGCGTCTCAAGAGTAAAATTACTCCTTACTCTGCCATCACTAATTGGTTTAATAAGTCCATGACAATCATATCATACTAAACAAAACAACAACAATTTTTTTTTAAATCAAACCCATTAAAGAGAAAGTTTCAGATCGGGCTCTTGTTTCTTGTTACTTCCTTCGCTGCTTCCTGTTGACCAATCTATCTGAGCTAATACGATCAGTACATACTCAAAAGCTTCTAATTTATCAATGAGTTCATCAATAATGGAGGCGAGATAAGAAGTTGTCTTCTTAGAAGGAGTGATAAATTTACGTTCCACAAACTTTGTCAAGAAAAAATAACAAAAGATCAAAGAAATTATTAACATTCAACAAACCAATGGGTTTATGGTGGATGTTCGATTCGCCCAAGAGACAATTTGAAAAATTTCTTCCAAAGTACCAAAACCACCTGGTAAGGCAATGAATGCATCAGAGTTTTCAAGCATTATCTTCATGCGTTCATGCATTGATGATACTTTAAGTTCCTCCCCAATTGTCTTTCCATTGATGTTCTGTTGAGCTAAAGTTTCAGGAATGACACCTAAAACCTGACTGTCTCTTATAAAGGCAGCAAGTGATACAGCCCCCATTAACCCACGACAACCTCCCCCATATACAAGATGAATATTCCTCGCAGTAAGTGATCGACCAAGAGTGCTAGCTGCGTTTACAAACTCTAATCCCTTCTCATAACTCGACCCACAAAAAACACAGATATTTTTGAGGTTACGAATAGAAGGCCCCATTCTATACTCTTCCTCCCTTTGAGTGTTTCTGAGTGTGAAGGAAAATGGAGAAAATGGAGTGTTTAAATAAGAAAAAGAATGGAAAGAGAAATAATTGCACCTATAAGGGTAGGTTGGCTGTTGTCAGAAAAGGTTAAAATTAAGAGACACAGAATCTTTTTTTTTTTTTTACTTCAAGAAAACCATCAAGGTAAAGAAGTCTAGAAACCCCTGAAGGACCCTGCTCAAAGGATCGTCTGTACAAAAATCAAAATACAACAAAATGATACAAAGATAAAAGAAATAGAAAATGATGATATACCTGTATGTACAGTCTCCATGGCGTATCTTTATACTGCGCGTCATGAGTGCAGTAGACATCACGTCCTTTTTTTTTTTTGAAATTGTTAGAAAAACTTGATGAAAGATGAGTGTATACTTAAGATGAGTCTCCATTACTTAAGATTGGGATGGAGGTAGTCTGCTCTTTCGGCTTTGTGCCAAAACATTGTTGACCAGTATTCGACCCATTCAAGACCAGCGCAACATAGGGCTCCCAAAAGGGACAAGTGACCATAATACGACTGGCTGCCTCACATGTGGGATACAATCTACCTTCTTTGTTTTTCAATTAAGAAGGCTGGATCAGGATGCATGCATTTCCCCATTCACGGTTTGTGTTACCAAAGCCAACCCTAAGAAGTATACATTTTTTTTTTCATTCATTTTTTTTTGTTTTGTTTTTGTTTTGTTTTTGTTTTTTTTTTGTTTTGTTTTGAAAAATGACATGAAGAAGAAGAAGAGGATGATATGTACAGATTGTTTGTGGATATGGCTCACATCCGCCTCTCACGGTTTAACGTCCAAGAACCGGCTTAAACGTCTTCTATGAGTCGAGGATAAGCTTCCCATCCAATTTTCTTATAAATTGGCAAACAGTGGTCTTTTAGAGTCGATTTCCAAGATTGTAACGTTGTGCTTCATCCTTGAAGAGATTCCACAATTTAAGAATTTCACGATGCACCAATCCACAAGAATGCGTCTCAAGAGTCAATAAGATATCATCTAATGACTCCTTACTCATCCATTCTTAATGAAGAAAATTTTATCTTCTCTATTTGCGGAAACCATCCCCTTAGTACGACATCGCTTGTTACAGCTTCCATCGTCCACATTTGTGACGGACTTGTAACCTTTTTGCTCTTCTCCTTTTAGAATATGAACTTCTTCCAAGACCGGGCATATATGAGTCAAATGAAATTGAGGACTCACCGCTAATCGGACCTTTGCTTCAATTATCCAACAGTACATCTTCGGCATACCCTTGTGCATTAACAGTCTCAATCTCTCACATCGAACTTTGTACATTTTTCTCGAGCATTTTGAGGAGGAGAAGGAAAATGTTTTCTCGGGTTTGAAAGAATGACATCCATTTTGAAGGAGAAGAAGGGTTCGGTTATTTTGGGAAATCAAGAATAAACCGACTCAAGAGTCACGAGTACCGTATCCGCCACTTAACCTAAGAACACAAAGAACTCAAGAACTTGGTTTTCCAGGAATGGTTGAGTCTTTGTCCATTAACTTAAGCGCAGTACCATTCCTAGGATCCTCAATATCTACGTCCCCAGAGGATACACGTTTCGAACAACAAAAGAACCGCGCCACCTAGATCTCAATTTTCCAAGGAGTAGGTGCGATGATAATCTCAAAGCATAACTTTTTGACCAATTTCCGCAGCCTTTTGCAAAAGGTGTAACAAACCTTTAATAAAGTAGGCCAATAAAATCCATACTTGCAAGATTTCCGCAGTTGTTGTCGTGAAGAAAAATGACCTCCACATGCTTCGAGTGACACTACCTACCTCATTGTCGGGCACACACATTTTTTTTTTTTTTTTTTTTTTTTCCTTTTTTTTTCTTTTTTTTTTTTTTTTTTTTTTTTTTTTTTTTTTTTTTTTTTTTTTTTAATTCATAATGCGGATGGAGAAGGTTCATCACCTCCACTTCTGCATTCTCTGAAAGTTCATGATACTGTTTGAGGCAGTGTCCATTTACGATGAAAGCTTTGGCAGTGACCTCACTTTTAATCTGAACAGCACCAGAAGGAAAAACATTAGTAACAATAAATGGTCCATCCCATCTAGACCTTAATTTGCCAGGCATGAGTCGGAGGCGGGAGTTATAGAGGAGAACTTTTTTACCAATCTCAAATGTTTTCCTCAGAATCAACTTATCATGGAAGGCTTTGGTCTTCTCCTTATAAAGTTTGGAACTTTCATAAGCCTCCAAGCGGATCTCCTCCAATTGCTGCAGCTGCAGCTTCCTCTCCATACCTGCTTAATCTAGGTCCAAGTTGCACCTTTTCACCGCCCAGAATGCTCGATGCTCAATTTCCACCGGCAGGTGGCATGCTTTTACAAAAACAATCCGATACGGAGACATCCCGATTGGTGTCTTATAAGCAGTCCGGTAAGCCCATAAAGCATCCTCAAGCCTCTTGCTCCAGTCCTTTCGTTAGGTTGAACTGTCTTCTTAGGAGTATCTGCTTAATTTCTCTGTTGAGACCTCGCTTACCCATTGGTTTGGGGGTGGTAGGGTGTAGAAACCTTGTGTTGGACTCCATACTTCTTCATCAAAGCCTCCATGCTTCGATTGCAAAAATATGAACCTTGATCACTAATGATGGCTCTTGGGACTCCAAACCTACAGAAAATCTGTGATCTAATAAAATTCACAACAACTTTAGAATCATCAGTCCGAGTGGCCTTAGCCTCTACCCATTTAGATACATAATCCACAGCAAGCAGAATGTAAACAAAACCAAATGATACAGGAAAAGGACCCATAAAGTCAATACCCCAAACATCAAAAATCTCACAGAATAATAAGGGTTTCTGGGGCATTTCATTCCTACGAGAAGTATTCCCTGTTCTCTAGCATTGATCACAAGATTTGCAAAACATATATGCATCATGAAATAGAGTGGGCCAATATAATCCAGAGTCTAAAACTTTCCTAGCAGTCCGTTGAGGACCGAAGTGGCCGCCACATGCAAGTTTATGACAAAAGCTAAGAATGGAATGGAATTCATCATCAGGCACACACCTCCTAATTACTTGGTCACTGCAAAATCTCCATAAGTAAGGATCATCACACACATAATACTTTGACTCACTTTTCAATTTATCAATCTTAGCCTTAGTGAAATGTGCAGGTATTGCGTTAGCAACTAAGAAATTAATCAAATCAAAGAAACCAAGGGATGTTGCCTTGCGGCTTGAAAAGCTGCTCATCGAGAAAACATCATGGATGGGAAAAACATCTGCCTCACTTTCAATTCGACTCAAGTGATCGGCCACCAAATTCTCCGCTCCACTCTTGTCACGGATCTCAATATCAAACTCCTAGAGGAGCAACATCCACCTAATCAACCGGGGGGCTTGGCATTGGGCTTCTTCGGGAGAAACTTCAATGCTTTGCATGATCTGAAAACACAACCACTGGGAACCAAGCAAATATGATCGAAATTTATCTAAAGCAAAAACAATTGCTAAAAGTTCCTTTTCAGTTGTGGTGTAGTTGATTTGTGCAGGATCTAAAGTTCTCGAAGCATAGGAAATGACATGAGATACTTTACCGACCCTTTGTGCAAGAACAGCTCCCAATGCATAATTAGAGGCATCACACATCAACTCAAATGGAAGTGTCCAATCCAGCGGTTGGATGATAGGTGTACTGGTTAATGCCTACTTCAATTGATTGAAGGCATCCTGGCACTTCTTGTCAAAGTGAAACTCCACATCTTTTTGCAGTAAGTTGGATAGCGGAAGTGCAATTTTGCTGAAATCCTTTATGAACCGCCGATAGAAACCTGCATGACCAAGGAAAGAACGAATCTCCCGCACGCATGTGGGGTAAGATAGGCATGAAATAACATCTATTTTTGCAGGATCTACCTCAATACCCTCACGAAATATCACATGCCCTAAGACTATACCTTGTTCTACCATGAAATGACATTTCTCAAAATTTAGAACGAGGTTAGTCTTAATGCATCTATGCAAGACCTGAGCCAGACTATCTAAACATGCATCAAAGGAAGATCCATAGACAGTAAAATCATCCATGAATACGTCCATGTAATTTTCTAAAAAATCAGAAAAGATACTTACCATACACCTCTGAAAGGTGCCTGGAGCATTGCATAGACCAAAGGGCATCCTCCTGTATGCAAATGTGCCAAATGGACAAGTGAAAGTAGTCTTCTCTTAGTCTTCTGGGGCTATATGAATCTGAAAATAGCTCAATTATCCATCCAGGAAACAATAATGTGACTTGCCAGCTAACCGCTCCAACATCTGATCAATGAAGGGCAGCGGGAAATGATCCTTTCTGGTAGCCTGGTTGAGCCGCCTATAATCAATGCAAACTCGCCAACTGTTTTGAACTCGTGTGGGCACAAGCTCATTGTTCTGATTCGTAACCACTGTGACCCCAGATTTCTTGGGAACCACTTGCACGGGGCTCACCCATTGACTGTCAGATATGGGATAAATAATGCCAGCTTGAAGTAGCTTTGTAACTTCCTTCTTCACCACATCTAGAATCAGGGGATTTAGTCTCCTTTGGGGCTGTCTAACTGGTTTGATCCCTTCTTCCAATAAAATCTTATGCATGCATGTGGAGGGACTAATACCAGGAATATCTGCAAGAGTCCATCCGATGGCTTGCCTATTCTGCCTCAAAATCTGCAGTAATTTTTCTTCTTGATCAGGTTGTAAGTTTTTAGCAATGATCACCGGAAGTGTCTCACCATCTCCCAAATATGCATATTTAAGATGGTCTGGTAAAGTCTTCAACTCCAAAGATGGAGGTTGCACAATGGAAGGTAACAAGTGATCTGAAACAACTATCTCAGCAACATTAATTTCAGCATGGTACTGACTCTCATTCTCAATTGTTGCATCATCAGCAGACTGTATCATTACTCATAACAGAATAAATCTCAAAGACATGCGAAAGACATGGTTCAACATCACAAGTGGCACATGTATCACAAGAAACAAAACCAAGATAGTCAATAATATCAGGGAATTCAACATATAAATCAGTATAGACATCATCAACCAGCATCTCAATCATATCAACATGGAAAACAGAATGCTCCTCTAGGGGGTGTCTCATAGCATCAAAAATATTAAATTGTACCAAATCGTCGCCAAACTCCATAGAAAGGGTGCCAGCATGCACGTCTATCTTGGTCTTGGCGGTCTTGAGGAATGGTCTGCCTAGAATCAATGGAGCATGGTTTGTTGGAGACTCATCTTCCATGTCCAAAATGTAGAAATCTGCTGGAAAAATCAACTCATTCACCCGGACTAACACATCTTCCAGCACACCTGCAGGATAAGCAGTGGCTCTATTTGCCAACTGAATCACGATACTAGTGGGTTGCAAAGTGCCGATGTTTAAACACTTATACACTGACATGGGCATGACATTGATCGAAGCACCCAAATCTAGCATTGCATGCTCAAATCTAGAGTTGCCAATTGTGCAAGAAATTGTGAAAGTTCCAGGATCTTTGCATTTCTGTGGCATGCTTGCGAATCATTGCTGAAAACATTTCTACCCATGCTGATCTTCTCATCCCCTTTCAACCTTCTCTTATGAGTGCACAACTCCTTGAGAAATTTAGCATATTTTGGAATTTGCTTGATTGCATCTAGGAGGGGAATATTGATTTCCACTTTCCCGAATGTCTCCATGACTTCTTTTTCCATTTCTCGCTTGCATTGTTCTCTTGGATTGTGTGATCCTATTTGGAAAAGGTAATGGAATGGTAACATCTGAATTCTCTCGCAATTTTCTTCAAGTGGCACGTTTTCGGACTGAATTATCCATTTCCTGTTTTTGGTCAATTTCGATTCTTTGTAAGGTTGGAACATCAACTTCTTTGCCACTTCTCAAGGTAATTGCACTTACGTTGCCTCTTGGATTGTTGATTTGTTTGTGAAGGTAATTGGCTAGAACCTTGACTCTTTAGCTCGCTCACGGTGGTTGCCACCGCCCGATTTGAGTTTGTAAATTTTAAATGTTGGCACCGACGTTCTGCTGGGCCGAATGTTATTTGTGGTCATTTGTTTCATCGGTCTTCCAATGATGGCTCACCGGAGTGGATTGACATGACCGGCGAATGTGAAACAGTTCTTGTTGTGCGAATGCGGGGGGTATTTGTTGGTATTTGTTGCTTGGACCTCGCAGTTGGTATCTAAATTGTTGTTCTTCTTGGTGGGGTCATTGTTGTTCTTCTTGGTGGGGTTTGTTGTTCTTTGCTAGGATTCCCATATCTCAAATTGGGATGGTCTCGCCAACCAGGATTATAAGTGCTAGAAAATGGATCATATCTAGATTGTTGCTGTTGTTGTTGATATTGGGGTCTACCAGGAAAAACACCAGCTGCAGCAACACATTGATCTGGAAAAGCGGAACCATCTTCCTGAAGTGTAGGGCGTGAATCAGTAGGATGAGATGAATTAGAGCAAATTCCACACACTGATGCAGTCATCTGCATGGGTGGTTGTTGACCCACTGCATGTCTTACCAAAGAAGTCAATTCATCTAGTCTGTGTTCCATTCTTTGTTGGTCCATATGAGATGCTTGAATTTCAATAACTCCTCTGGTTGCGGTGATGATCCGCGAGCCAAACTGTTGGGTATTGGCTGCCATGTTTGCTATCAGATCTCTTGTGGCGGTAGGAGTTTTGTCTACTAAAGCTCCTCCAGAGGCAGCATCGATCATGCTTCTATCATTTGGCAGCAAACCCTTATAAAAGTATTGAATCAAGAGTTGGTCACTAATTTGGTGATGAGGCGGCTCGAACACAACTTCTTGAATCTCTCCCGGATTCATGCAAAGTCTCACCGGACATCCGTACGATGCCACATATATCCTTCCTAATTGCGGCAGCTCTCGAGCGCAGGGAAGAATCTCTCCAGGGAACAACCTCTTCATGTCATTCCAACTTCCGACCGAACCTGGTGAAAGATAAAACAACCAATCTTTGGTGCATCGACAAGTGAGAAAGGAAATGCCCTTAACTTGATGTGTTCCTCGAGAGATGCCTTGTGGCTTCATGGTTGAACACACAACATGGAACTCTTTCAGTGCTTATGAGGATCTTCACCCGCAAGACCATGAAACTTTGGTAACAAGTGTATCAAACCAGATTTCAACTCAAAATCTGCATCAAGATCGAGATATTGAATGCACAAAGATTGGTAAGATACATCGGGAGCGTGAAGTTCCTTAAGGGTTCTATTATGCATGTTATCGGCCATGATTTCGGGATTACTTAAGTTATCGGGTTCACTCCCAAAATTAGGTTCGAGAATTAACTCTGGAATTTATCACACGAGATCTAATTAATCTATGCAAGGTCCTATCAATCTCGGGATCAAGATCAAGCAAGATATCGATTGGACCTAGTCATGCATCAACTAAAGCACAAAAACACAAAAACTGCAACTAAACTAAACAACACTCAAAATATGCAAAAATAAATCTAGTTAATATGTCTAAACATTTTTAAAAATTATGGAATCAACACAGAACAAAATCTACATAAAAATGAAACTAGAAAATGCAATAAAAAATATTAAAAAATTGAAAAAGTGGTCTAAATGATAGAATTTCGAAAAACCAGGGGTGACCTCACAGTTTACTGTGAGTCTTGTTTATCAGGCTGTTTTCCTTCAACCGACCAAGTTTCAGCTCATTCTGGGCATGTTTTAGTTCGAAAATTGCAATAGTTACCCGTAATCACCTGTTTTCCGTCTTTCCTAAATCAGAAAAATTCAAAAGCTAAGATAAAAACGTTAGTATGGTATGAACAATGTTAGTAAATGGAAAATAACTGTTAGAATAGGTAAGAAAGAACAAAAATTAGTAAGGTTACTCAAAATGAAAAGATTACACCTACGAGATCCCCTAACTGCACCAAAATTTTGACGGCCTACGAACTCGGTCAAAATTATAACCGAAGTTATTACCTAAACTTGTAGTATAGTGAACAACACCGGATCGTCTCCTCAAGGATCGTAGATGCAATTTGATCAAATCAAGTGAAAGTTAGGAAAAGGGGGTTTTGATGGTTCAAGGATCGCACAATGACAAGATTTAAAGAGAAATAACAATTAAAGAACAGTCAATTCAAAATCTATCCGAGATTGGGTGGATTCAATCATAGACCTTTCAACAAACACTTGAAATATATTTGAATGGTTAACTTGGATCTAACCGAGATCTCTGCATCAGATCCAGAATTCATACTAGACAATCGTCCAGAATTCAATTGACAAATGATAAACACAAATCTGCAATCGCACCATTCATGTAAATATATGTCAATTTAAGCACCGAATTCAATTAACATAGGCACAAATCAGTAACCTAACCTCTTCAATTACGTGATTAGTTTAGATCAATCAGTTCTAAATTTCATCACAATACTTAATCTTAAACCAAGATCAAATCGATCAAACATAAACAGAATCACCATTCATTCATTCAAGATTAAGAGAACGAGAAGAATAAGAGAAGAGGAATTCAAATATAAATCAAATACATTACATAACCAAGGTCTCAAGAATCCAAGCCACAATCTCTTCAAGAGTCCCGAATTGACTAGAAGTGACTTAGCTCTCCATTACAATGAAGGAAAAATATACAAGAACTATGAAAAACTATCTTTAACACTAAGTGTGTGTTGTGTTTAGAGCTCTCCACATGCTTCCTTTTATAGAGGATTCAGAGTAGTGATAGATGGGTAGATGAGATTAGTAGGTGGAATTAGCAGGTGAGCTTGGTAGGTGAGATTGGTAGGTGAGCTTGGTAGGTGAGATTGGTAGGTGAGATTGGTAGGTGAGCTTCCTTGTCTCCGAAAGTATTCATTACTGAACTCATTGATTTCGTCATTTCTGAGCCAAGTGGTCTTCATGAAAGTTCTAGGAAATTGTCTAAGCTTTCCAATGGCTTTGGAAGCACCCAAAAATTCGTCCTACAGCCCAAGATATGACCCAATTACTACAGACTGTTCAGGACCAGTTTCAGCACCTCTGTTTTGAATTTCAGATCCAATATCTCCATCAAGGAGCCCGAATCAAGTTTTGTGTTTGTCATGAAAGTTGTACATATGGGTCTTAACTTTCAGATAACAAATTTTTAGCCCATTCTATAAACTCAAACTCGAATTATGTTCTGGTTACTACACACTGTTCGAGTTCCAGTCACATATCCCGTATTCTGATTTCCATGCCCAATTAGCTCGACTAGATGTCTGATTTTGACTCTGAGCTCTCATCAAAGTTGTAGAGCTCTCTTTTATCTTTCCTACAAGGTAAAATTCATAATTATCAGACATTTAGAACTCAAGATATGGCTAAAATACAGAAACAGTGTAAGACCCGAATAATGCTGAAAAAAATCAATTAAGTCCGATTCGAGTTCAAACTTACAAAACATAATCAAATTCAGTCAATTAAGTACATGAAGAGTGTAAATAACTAAACATAAGGGTTTCTTAATGAATAAAATATGTGATTATCAAGCCACGCCCTTGGGATCTGCCTCTACCCTTATTGAAAGAACCTCCTCTTCCCTGTGGTGGCCTCTAAGTGTTGTTGATAGAGGAGTCTGCAGGGACTGCCAAGGTCTTTGGCTCTCCAAGAATACTCCCTCCAAGCTGTCTTTCTTGTTGCAAAATGAGAAAGAAGCACTTATTGATTGTTGGGAGAGGTTCCATCATCAAGATTTGAGTTTTTGCAGTGTTATAGCTATTACTAAGGCCCTTTAAGAAACATATGACATACTCAGTCTCCTTATGAGACTTAACCTGCTTGATTAGGTCGCAACTACACTTGATGGTGCATGTACAATTTGGTGTTGGCCTTAGGGATTCTAAGTCTTCCCATAAAACCTTCAAATCTGTAAAATACTCTGAGACATTCCTCTCACCTTGACGAATTGAATGAATTTCTTGAAGAAGATCTGAAATTCTGAAAATGTCACCCTTTGAATACCTTTCTTTGTGCTCATCCCACAAATCTTTGGCATTTTCAACATAGATGGTGCTTTGTGCTATATTAGGGGACAAAGTCCTTGTGATCCAAGAAAGGACCATAACATTGCATCTCTTCCAAGATTCATACATCCTGTTATTCATTTCTGGCACAGAGATAGTTTCATTTATGAACTTGAGTTTATTTTTGGAGAGGAGGGCTCTCCTCATTGCTCTACTCCATGAATGGTAATTTGTTCTATTCATTGGAGGGGCTACAAGAATCGTACCCAGGTTTTCTCCAAGGTGTAGATAGTATGGACTAGAGGGGTTTTGAGATTGATCAACTTCAGTAGCTGCATTGTTGCGTGTTGGATCTATAGTTGCTGATTCATCTTCCATTGTTGATAGAGAAGGGAGTTATCCACAGAGCAGAGCGAGATAAAAGTTGCTCTGATACCATAAAAGAATTTGTCAAGAATACTTAATTGGCTTATTGCCTTTCATTGATAAGGGCTGTCTTATTTATACAGCCAGAGAATACAAGATGGAGAGAAACAAGGAAACAGAAAACTGATATAACAGAAAAACTAACTAGAAACTAACTAGATTTCTTATTTAAAGAGTGTATTGCTAAATATAGTCTAATATACATGAAACGTAAAATAATAATAAAAAAATCTAATGTAACTAAAAGTGTAACATTCTGATAAATAATTTAAAAAGTATAATAATTTAGTAAATAATTTTGTTACTAATATCAGATTGATCAAACCGACTCAAGCACCACGAGTCCTTCTGCGAGAAACGGTACGGGTTGGAACCAGAGGTGTCGATTTCGCCGTCACTGTCAACGTCATCTCTAACGAGGCCGCGATGGAAGGCTTGAGCGATGAGGTACAAATGGAGTGGCACAAGCTTCCCGTTGGAGAGCAGCTAGTCGACAGGGAGCATGGCGACCAGATCTTCGACGCAGAACTCGAAATCGGCAGAGGAGGGATCCAAATCTTGGTTGTCAGGCGAGTCAGATGGAGTTGCTGGATGATGTGTCTAACAAGAGCAGCAAAGGAAAGGCCTTTATCAGTGGTGACCAAATTGGGTACCTGGACATTGCATTTGGTGGCTTCTTGGGGTGGCTCGGCTGAGGGTGACAAAGACATCAACTGGGGTGAAGTTGCTAAACCAAGACAACACACCTGGGCTAGTGAAAGGGGCTGAAATGTTCTGTGCACATGATGCTGTCAAAGATGTTATGCCAGAGACAAGGAAGCTTCTTGAGTTTGCTAAGATGCTTAGGGCCAAAATGGCAGCTTATACTCCAAAGTAAATGTCTTTTTTATATGAGTTTTATGAAATTCGCAGGGCATGCTGTTAGCCATGGTTGCTGAGGTTTTGATTTTGTAATTGGAATATGAGTCTTGTCACTCTTTTGTGATTTGGATTACTCTTGTAGAGGTGTCACGAGAATAAAGAATTATTAAAGTATGATAATGAAGAAAAATGGATACCCCTGCAGTTTTCTAAAGACAGCATGAGATCAATGGATTTCATGGCCAGTCAAAGATAATTTTACCGTTTACTGCATTTTTTGGCTAACATTGTGAGAGATAAAAAATGGTAAGTAGAAAGGTTTGCCGATGTGGGTTGAGGCAGAAGTTGAAGAGGTGGGATGAAAGAGGGAATGAAAATGCAAAAAAAGAATATTCAGGGACTTTTTAAAAATAATTTTGATTTTTTTATTATATTTTTTTATATTATTTTTTTATATTTTTTGTACTATTAATTATATATATATTTTATTTAATCACAATTATTTAAAATAATATAAAAAATAGTATTCGTTAAAAAATAATGTGAAAACATTATTTTCCTTCTAAAAATACCTTGAAAACGGGTAAATTAGGTAAAATGTTAAAAGTATCATGCTTCAGAAATTTTTATGCGCATTCCAGAAGTCGCTTTGTAAAGTGACAGGATCAACGAAAGTTTTTAAATAAAAAGACTTTTACCTTGTCAACGAGAAAGTGAGGGAGAGAATCTTGTATGTTTAAGATGTAATATATATTATAATAATTTTGATATTTTTATCATAATTAGTATATATATATATATATATATATATATATATATATATATATTATTTAATATTATTTATTATACTTATTTTTTTTATTATTATTTTTTATCATACACTCTTAAAAAGAGTGTGTATAATATCCATCATTTTCCATATTATAACTGTCTATACAAAATATTGTATTTGTTCTCACTAAAAATATTGTATTTGTTATCAATATTAGTAAGCTTTTTTTCGACGTGTATATTAATAGGTTTATGAGCTACTTAATATCATTTGCTTCTGTCTTTGGAAATAAGAACAACCAGTTATTTGATTATTACTTCATTATAAAACATTAAATATTAAAAATAAAAAATGTTATTATTAAATATCTACAATCTTTGACTTAGACTATGTCCCAGCGTACTTGATCTAAGAGCTTGTTTGGTTGGACTTCAAATAACTTTTTTTTAGTATTTTTACATATTTGATAAAATTAATTTTAATTTTTATACAAAATTTAATGTATTATAAAAAAAATTTTAAGTTTCTTTTTATAATAATGAAGATTGAGTGCATGTTTAGATATAATTAAATTAGTTTTTTTTAGCTTTTATTTGAAAAAAATTGTTTAAAGATAGTTAATCACCACAAAATCAACTTTAATTTTTACATGAAATTTAATGCAAAATAAAAAAAAAAATATAAGCTTTTTTTTTCATAATGCTAAAAATTGAAACTTATGATTCTAAATTTTAGATTATTCTTTACACTTTGATATGTAAATACTATTTTGTTTTCAATCAAATAACTTTTTTAATCATTCTATACCTATTTTAGTAATTTAATGCATAAAAATAATTATTTTTTATACCAATCAAATGAAACAGATTAATTTAAATCGTTTTTCAGCTAACATATCCAAACATAAAAATAAATCGATTATAACAAAAAAAATTTATACAATAATCGATTATTGAAATAATCAAAATTTTCACAGCTGAACCAAATACACACTGAAACTTATGATTCTAGCTTATAGATTATTTCTTACACTTTGATATGTAAATACTATTTTGTCCTCAATTAAATAACTTTTTTAATCATTCTATACCTATTTTAGTAATTTAATGCATAAAAATAATTCTTTTTTATATCATCTAAATAAAACAGGTTAGCTTAAAATCACTTTTTAACGAACACATCCAAACATAAAAATAAATCAATTATAATCGATTATAACAAAAAAATTTTATACAATAATCAATTACTGAAATAATCAAATTTTCACTAAACACACACAAAGTCTTAAGCCAGCTTATGCATTTTTCTTCTTTACTTCTTTTATCGGTACATTTTTCCTTATTTCATTACAACATTCCTTACATTTTTTTAATTTGAAAAAAAATAGTGTATGTTAGAATGTATATTTATTTTTTATTTTAAGTTAAATTACAGTTTTAATTTCTAAAATTTATATTCATTTTTAATTTAAATTTTATATATTTTTTTCAAATCAATCATCATGTCTATAAAAGATTTCAAAATAATTTTTGTCATTAATTTCTTTTATAACATCGTCATAATATTTTTCACTAATAAAATAAATATTTTTATCCAATATGTACTTATTTAAATGTTTCATTTCTTTACAAAAGTCAAAAAGAGTATTTATTTATTCTAATAAGTATTTATTTCTTCTCAATAAACACCTTTTTATCTCATACCTCAACTTCTTTACATGATCTTCAAGAGGGGTTTAATTGAGTATTTAAGATTTTTTCGCGAAAAGCCTCTAAACAAATAAACTATGGATACCTCAATTTAAATAATAAAAAACGTGAATAAGATGAAGATAAGAAGAACAACTAGAAATTAAATTACAAGATATAATAAATAAAGTGCAGAAAGACAAAAGATTAAGGAAAGAAGAAAAGCGAGACGATGTTTATCCCGGTTCGACCACCAACCACTTGTGGCCTACGTCAAAAACACAATTCGGATTTTTCACTATTCAATACAAGCTTAAAAACAGGTGCTTGCAACCTTTACACAATGAGCACTTTTCACACACAGGAAACTCTACCCTTGTGCTAAAGCCTCACCAGGATACCTCACCCTTACACAAACCTTAGAGGGATACCTCACCCCTTTAAAGGATACCTCACTTTCTTTACAACAAGGGATACCTCACCTTTTTGAGGATACCTCACCCTCACAATACAAGATATCGAGAAATAGATGAAGAAGAGAAACTCTCACTCGAGCAAATATTACAACTTGAAGCACTATGGGGCTCTCTAAGGATATCTCAAGATTTTGGCGAAAAGAGCACAGAAAATAAGAGAAAATAGTGAATCACGTTTTTGACACAAGCAAAAATAATTCAAGTGGTTGGGCAACTTTTAGAAGAGACCCAAGGTCTCTATTTATAGAGCATTTGAGAAAAAGAACCGTTTAAACAATTAATATCCATTTAAATTTGAATTATAGCCGTTTCTTTCTATTTCAGAAATCTTGTGGTATTCGAATACCATCAGAGGTATTCGAATACCTCTGATTAAAAAGCCTTGTAAAAACGTGATACTAGGATGTTATTCGAATACCTTTAAATGGTATTCGAATACCTCTGTTAAAAAAGGGCTTTTAACACTTTTAAATGCTTTCAAAACCATGATTTGGATTTGTGATATTTAATTTAAAAAAATTTTGAAAATATTTCTTTGTGTCCAAAATCAATGAGATATCCAATGAGTCTCCTTACAAAGACCTTAAGTCCTAAAGCTAATCTTGAAAACCTTGGACTTGATCTTCTCATCATCTTAATGTTTGTTATCATCAAAATCATTGTCCATGTCAGCTAGCCAATTACATTCTCCCCCTTTTTGATGATGACAAACTAACATTTGAGAAAAGCATTAGTTCATATAAATTGAAATTCACAAAGTTAGTTTAGAGATACTTACTCCCCTCTTTTTCATAAGAGGTGATTTATATCGAGAGATATGCACAAAGAAATCCCCTTACTTTTGGAATCCAATTTCTATTTTTGTTTTGACTTTTTTTTTCTTGACTTTTCTCAAACAAAGACATTTAAACTTGTTCTCCCCTTTTGTACATTTGATACCATTCTCCCCTTTTGTCATGATCAAAAAGATGGGGCAAGTATTTTTCTCTCCCATTTTATCATATTAAACAATATATGCATGTCCTCAAGTTGAATGAATTTTGTCCATTTAAATTTATGCTTGAGGTAGTGTTCTCCCTACAACAAAATTCAGAGTGCTTTCATTGGTATCCATTAATGTTGGATCCATAGGGGTTAGTCAAACTCATAAGCCAATAAGCATTTAAAACAATGAGGCAAAAGCAACAAATGATTCTCAAGGGCAAAAATATATTTATCGATTAATTTGGCCAAGAAATCACTTGTTTGATATCATTTGTTATCATTTGTTATTACTTGTTATTATGTTCATACCACTTTGATATCACTTGTTGTCAAAATGTAAAGCATTTACCACTTGTTTGATATCACTTGTCAAAATGTAAAGCATTTACCACTTGTTTTATAAATCACATATGTCAAGATGTTTCATATACCACTTATTGCACTTGTTCGTATATCAAAACAATAGCCAATTAATTACATTGAGCATATTTTAAAAAAAATATAAAGAACAAGCCAAGAAATATGCATTTAAGAACATCATAGATTTTCATATATTTGAAGGCTTGATGAAATAAGATTAAAAGCATGTTATTTGTTGGAATTGTTTGTATGCAATAAAAAAAGAGAGAAACAAAACAGAGATCACGATGAAAAACTTGCTTTCACATTGGTATTCGAATACCTCTTTATTCGAATACCCATCACATTTTATAAACTCCGGAAGGGCAAGTATCAATGCCTTGGAAGGTATTCGAATACTCCGAAAGCATGTGACAAATCTGATGTGATTTTCATTATTCGAATAATATAGGGTATTCGAATTGATTTATAAAAAAACATATATTTGGTATTCGAATACCATGGGAGGGTATTCGAATAGACCTATCGAAAAACATGGATTTTCACGTACTTACCTGGTATTCGAATACCACAGGAGGTATTCGAATAACTAAACATAAAAACATATATTTTGTCCAAAGCTTGATATTTGAGATAAGAAAACTTACCTTTTGATGGAAATACAAAGAAAATATAGTCTTTATTATTTGCCATTATTTTCTTATCATGCATTTCATAGTTGCAACCAAGCTTCATGAAAAGAAGGAAGAGAGCTTGAAGTTATTTAGCTCTGTGCTCGCTAGCCACTTTCAAAAATGCCGAAGTCAGCTTCTAGGCTTTCAAGCACACTGCAACACAATTTAATTTTTGGTTTTTTTGGTACCCAAATTTTCTTGGGTCCTTGAGTGTCGATTTTGGGCAATGTACCCTTTGGAACCCAAACCATTTTTTCCCAATTTTTGTGTTAACATTCTTCCTTACATTGCATGTTGAAGCACTATGACCTTCTTCCCACAATAGAAACATTTAACAAATGGGCTACATGAGATGCTAGAATTAACAAAATAATTTTTATAGGATTTGTGTTGATTATTCGGGTTATATCCTATTCCAGCCTTTTGAAAAACAACCTTTGTTTTCCTAATAAAATATTTAAATTATCTCTTCCACATGTGAATTTGGCAAGGGTGTTCTTTAAATTTTCAATTTCATTTTCAAGCAAATGACATGAAGAACAAGAATACAAGTAGAAGCATGTGAGGGATGAGATGAGCATGCATCAATAATTCCCAAAGTTTCATTTTCAATTTTTAATTCTTCAATCTCTTTATTTAAAATAAGAATTTGATTTTCTAAAGAAGAGATTTTTTTCTTAGAAGAAGAAATTAATTTTGTGAGTTTTAAAGTTTCGTCATGCAATTCTTCAAAGGCATCTTGTAACTCATCATAAGAAGGAGATACGTCAGAATTTACCTCGTTGTCGCTTTCTTCTTCTTCTTCTTCTTCTCCTTTCGCCATAAAACATAGATGGGCTTCTTCACTATCTGAGCTATCAGTGGAGTCCATATCATTGTCATCCCATGCTATGTAGACTCTTCTTTCTTTAGAGGGTTTCTTTTCAACTTTCTTTGGGGGAAATGGCGATCTTCTTTGAGTTCTTTTTTTCTTTAGGAACTTACCAAATTTTCTTACCATAAGATTGAGATTTTGTTCATTTAGCTCAATGTTGTCCACGCATCTCCATCGTCTTCTTCTTCATTATTGATAGTGGAGGTGGTGGCTTTAAGCGCTATCCCTTTTTCTTTTTATCGTTTTCCTCACTTTGGTCAAGCTGTTGAGTTCTAATTCATGCTCGTGAAGTTTTCCAAAAAGAGTTGCTAATGACATAGTTGTCAAGTCCCTTGATTCTGAAATTGCTGTTACTTTTGGTTGCCAAATCCTGCTAAGACATCTCAACACTTTGTTAATCAAATCTTCGTTAGTAAAATTCTTTCCTAATGATGCAAGATGATTAACAATGTGGGTGAACCTCTTTTGCATTTCTTGAATGCTTTCTCCTTGGTTCATTGTAAATAATTCATATTCACGAGTTAGAGAATTGATTCTCGACCTCTTAACTTCACTAGTACCCTCATGGGTAACTTGTAAAGTGTCCCACATTTCTTTAGCAGTTTTGCAATTTGAAATTCTAAAAAATTCATCATGTCCCAAAGCTGAGGTAATGATGTTTTTGGCTACTAAGTTATTTTGAACTTTTCTTTTATCATCTTTAGACCAATCACTTCTAGGTGTCTCGGTTTTTACACCATTGACAACGCGTGTAGGTATAAATGCGCCATTTTCGACAGCATCCCACACATCTAGATCAATAGCCTCGATAAAGATTTTCATTCTTTCCTTCCAATATGCATAACCATCCCCATTGAAAAAGGGTGGTCGATTTATGGAAGTTGCTTCTGATAAAACATTTGATGAAGCCATGTACTCTTGAAGCGGCTAAGCTCTTTATACAAGAGTCTAGCTCTGATACCACTTGTTACCCAAGTGGCTTCAGTACTCAAGAGGGGGTGAATTGAGTATTTAAGAAATTTTTCGCAAAAGCCTTAAACAAATAAATTATACTGAATTTAATTATTAAAAGTCGTGAATAAGATGAAGATAAGAAGAACAACTAGAAATTAAATTGCAAGATATAATAAATAAAGTGCATAAAGATAAAAGATTAAGGAAAGAAGAAAAGCGAGCACGATGTTTATCCCGGTTCGACCACCAACCACTTGTGGCCTACGTCCAGATCCCCCGAAACACATTCGAGATTTTTCACTATTCAATACAAGCTTAAAAACAGGTGCTTGCAACCTTTACACAATAGAGCACTTTTCACACACAGGGGAAACTCTACCCTTGTGCTAAAGCCTCACCTTTGAGGATACCTCACCCTTACACAAACCTTAGAGGGATACCTCACCCCTTTTACTAAGGATACCTCACTTTCTTTACAACAAGGGATACCTCACCCTTTTACAAATTGAGGATACCTCACCCTCACAATACTCGATATCGTAGAAATAGATGAAGAAGAGAAACTCTCACTCGAGCAAATATTACAACTTGAAGTGCTATGGAGCTCTCTAAGGATATCTCAAGATTTTGGCAAAAAGAGCACGAGAAAATAAGAGAAAATAGTGAATCACGTTTTTGACACAAGCAAAAATAATTCAAGTGGTTGGGCAATTTTTAGAAGAGACCCAAGGTCTCTATTTATAGAGCATTTGAGAAAAAGAACCGTTTAAACAATTAATATCCATTTAAATTTGAATTATAGCCGTTTCTTTCTATTTCTCTTTAAAAACTGATTAAGGGTTATTCGAATCTTGTGGTATTCGAATACCATCGAAAAAGTTCATTTAAAACAGGGTATTCGAATACCATATGGTATTCGAATACCTTGTAAAAAATATCGCGTGATACTAGGATGTTATTCGAATACCTTTAAATGGTATTCGAATACCTCTATTGAAAAAGGGTATTCGAATACTTTATAACACTTTTAAATGCTTTCAAAACCATGATTGGTTGTGATATTTAATTTAAAAAATTTTGAAAATATTTCTTTGTGTCCAAAATCAATGAGATATCCAATGAGTCTCCTTACAAAGACCTTAAGTCCTAAAGCTAATCTTGAAAATCTTGGACTTGATCTTCTCATCTTCATCTTAATGTTTGTTATCATCAAAATCATTGTCCATGATCAGCTAGCCAATTACATTCTCCCCTTTTTGATGATGACAAACTAACATTTGAGAAAAGCATTAGTTCATATAAATTGAAATTCACAAAGTTAGTTTAGAGATACTTACTCCCCTCTTTTTCATAAGAGGTGATTTATATCAGAGATGTGCACAAATGACTCCCCCTTACTTTTGGAATCCAATTTCTATTTTTGTTTTGACTTTTTTTTTCTTGACTTTTCTCAAACAAAGACATTTAAACTTGTTCTCCCCTTTTGTACATTTGATACCATTCTCCCCTTTTGTCATGATCAAAAAGATGGGGCAAGTATTTTTCTCTCCCATTTTATCATATTAAACAATATATGCATGTCCTCAAGTTGAATGAATTTTGTCCATTTAAATTTATGCTTGAGGTAGTGTTCTCCTACAACAAAATTCAGAGTGCTTTCATTGGTATCCATTAATGTTGGATCCATAGGGGTTAGTCAAACTCATAAGCCAATAAGCATTTAAAACAATGAGGCAAAAGCAACAAATGATTCTCAAGGGCAAAAATATATTTATCGATTAATTTGGCCAAGAAATCACTTGTTTGATATCATTTGTTATCATTTGTTATTACTTGTTATTATGTTCATACCACTTTGATATCACTTGTTGTCAAAATGTAAAGCATTTACCACTTGTTTGATATCACTTGTCAAGATGTTCTAAGCATTTACCACTTGTTAACAAATTCTTATAAATCGATATGTCAATAAAAACATAGATATTAAATATTTCATATATGTTCTAAGCATTTACCACTTATTATATCACAATTTACATTAACAAATATCAAAACAAATAGCTAATTACATATGAGCATATTTTAAAAAAAATAAAATAAGCCAAGAAATATGCAATCATGTGATTTTCATATAAGGCAAAATGAAGGCTTGATGAAATAAGATTAAAGCATGTTAAAGCATTGTTATTTTAATTGCATATGCAAAAAAAAGAAAAGAAAGCAAACGAAATAGACATTGCTTTCAGTGGTATTCGAATACCTCTTGTTGTATTCGAATACCCATCACATTTTATAAACTCCGGAAGCAAGTATTCAATGCCTTGGAAGGTATTCGAATACTCAGATAACATGTGAACAAATACGATGTGATAAGATTTTTCATTATTCGAATAAATTTAGGTATTCGAATGCTCTAGCTAATAAAACCATAAGAACTATGTTTGATGTATGGTATTCGAATACCATGGGAGGGTATTCGAATAGACCTATCGAAAAACATGGATTTTCACGTACGGATGAAATGGTATTCGAATACCACGGGAGGTATTCGAATAACTCAAACATAAAAACATATAATTTGCATCCGAAGCTTTGAGATATGAAAACTTACCTTTTGATGGAAATACAAAGAAAATACCGTAGAGAGCTTGCCTTATTATTTGCCATTATTTTCTTATCTTTCCAATGATTAAGAGCTTATTTCATAGTTGCAACTTTCTTCATGAAAAGAAGGAAGAGAGCTTGAAGTTATTTAGCTTGTGCTTGTGCTCGTAGCCACTTTCAAAAATGCAAGTCACTAGGCTTTCAAGCACACCTGCAACACAATTTAATTTTTTGTTTTTGGTACCCAAATTTTCTTGGGTCCTTGAGTGTCAGTTTTGGGCAATGTACCCTTTGGAACCCAAACCATTTTTGTCCCAATTTTTGTGTTAACATTCTTTCTTACATTGCATGTTGAAGCACTATGACCCTTCTTCCCACAATAGAAACATTTAACAAATGGGCTACATGAGATGCTAGAATTAACAAAATAATTTTTATAGGATTTGTGTTGATTATTCGGGTTATATCCTATTCCAGCCTTTTGAAAAACAACCCTTTGTTTTCCTAATAAAATATTTAAATTATCTCTTCCACATGTGAATTTGGCAAGGGTGTTCTTTAAATTTTCAATTTCATTTTCAAGCAAATGACATGAAGAACAAGAATACGAAGTAGAAGCATGTGAGGATGAGATGAGCATGCATCAATAATTCCCAAAGTTTCATTTTCAATTTTTAATTCTTCAATCTCTTTATTTAAAATAAGAATTTGATTTTCTAAAGAAGAGATTTTTTTCTTAGAAGAAGAAATTTGTTTTGTGAGTTTTAAAGTTTCGTCATGCAATTCTTCAAAGGCATCTTGTAACTCATCATAAGAAGGAGATACGTCAGAATTTACCTCGTTGTCGCTTTCTTCTTCTTCTTCTTCTCCTTTCGCCATAAAACATAGATGGGCTTCTTCACTATCTGAGCTATCAGTGGAGTCCATATCATTGTCATCCCATGCTATGTAGACTCTTCTTTCTTTAGAGGTTTCTTTTCAACTTTCTTTGGGGAAATGGCGATCTTCTTTGAGTTCTTTTTTTCTTTAGGAACTTCCAAATTTTCTTACCGTAAGATTGAGATTTTGTTCATTTAGCTCAATGTTGTCCACGTCATCTCCATCGTCTTCTTCTTCATTATTGATAGTGGAGGTGGTGGCTTTAAGCGCTATCCCTTTTTTTTTTTTATCGTTTTCCTCACTTTGGTCAAGCCTGTTGAGTTCTAATTCATGCTCGTGAAGTTTTCCAAAAAGAGTTGCTAATGACATAGTTGTCAAGTCCCTTGATTCTGAAATTGCTTTGTTACTTTTGGTTGCCAAATCCTGCTAAGACATCTCAACACTTTGTTAATCAAATCTTCGTTAGTAAAATTCTTTCCTAATGATGCAAGATGATTAACAATGTGGGTGAACCTCTTTTGCATTTCTTGAATGCTTTCTCCTTGGTTCATTGTAAATAATTCATATTCACGAGTTAGAGAATTGATTCTCGACCTCTTAACTTCACTAGTACCCTCATGGGTAACTTGTAAAGTGTCCCACATTTCTTTAGCAGTTTGCAATTTGAAATTCTAAAAAATTCATCATGTCCCAAAGCTTGAGGTAATGATGTTTTTGGCTACTAAGTTATTTTGAACTTTTCTTTTATCATCTTTAGACCAATCACTTCTAGGTGTCTCGGTTTTTACACCATTGACAACGCGTGTAGGTATAAATGCGCCATTTTCGATAGCATCCCACACATCTAGATCAATAGCCTCGATAAAGATTTTCATTCTTTCCTTCCAATATGCATAACCATCCCCATTGAAAAAGGGTGGTCGATTTATGGAAGTTGCTTCTGATAAAACATTTGATGAAGCCATGTACTCTTGAAGCGGCTAAGCTCTTTATACAAGAGTCTAGCTCTGATACCACTTGTTACCCAAGTGGCTTCAGTACTCAAGAGGGGGTGAATTGAGTATTTAAGATTTTTTCAAAAGCCTTAAACAAATAAACTATACTTTGAATTTAAATAATAAAAAACGTGAATAAGATGAAGATAAGAAGAACAACTAGAAATTAAATTGCAAGATATAATAAATAAAGTGCATAAAGACAAAAGATTAAGGAAAGAAAAAAGCGAGGCACGATGTTTATCCTGGTTCGACCACCAACCACTTGTGGCCTACGTCCGTCCCAGAAACACGGTTCGAGATTTTTCACTATTCAATACAAGCTTAAAAACAGGTGCTTGCAACCTTTACACAATAGAGCACTTTTCACACACAGAGGGAAACTCTACCCTTTGTGGAAAGCCTCACTCGGCACCAAGGGATACCTCACCCTTACACAAACCTTAGAGGATACCTCACCCCACAAATTCAAGGATACCTCACCCTTTTACAACAAGGGATACTCTCACTTAGAGTTTTACAAATTGAAGGATACCTCACCTCTCTAAAGGATATCTCAAGGTTTATCGAGAAATAGATGAAGAAATGAAACTCTCACTCGAGCAAATATTACAACTTGAAGCAAAATGGAGCTTTCTAAGGATATCTCAAGATTTTGGCAAAGAAAGCAAAAAAACTAGTTGGGTGAATTAAGAAAATAAGAGAAATAGTGAATCACGTTTTTGACACAAGCAAAAATAATTCAAGTGGTTGGGCAACCTTTAGAAGAGACCCAAGGTCTCTATTTATAGAGCATTTGAGAAAAAGAACCGTTTAAACAATTAATATCCATTTAAATTTGAATTATAGCCGTTTCTTTCTATTTCAGAAATCTTGCGGTATTCGAATACCATCAGAGGTATTCGAATATTTCGAATACCATCATGAGTGTATTCGAATACCTTTAAAAAAAGCCTTGTAAAAACGTTATTCGATACTAGGATGTTATTCGAATACCTTTAAAAATGGTATTCGAATACCTCTATTTGAATACCTAAATTCGAATACTTTTAACACTTTTAAATGCTTTCAAAACCATGATTTGGATTTGTGATATTTAATTTAAAAAATTTTGAAAATATTTCTTTGTGTCCAAAATCAATGAGATATCCAATGAGTCTCCTTACAAAGACCTTAAGTCCTAAAGCTAATCTTGAAAACCTTGACTTGATCTTCTCATCATCTTAATGTTTGTTATCATCAAAATCATTGTCCATGTCACTAGCTAGCCAATTACATTCTCCCCTTTTTGATGATGACAAACTAACATTTGAGAAAAGCATTAGTTCATATAAATTGAAATTCACAAAGTTAGTTTAGAGATACTTACTCCCCTCTTTTTCATAAGAGGTGATTTATATCGAGAGATGTGCACAAACTCCCCTTACTTTTGGAATCCAATTTCTATTTTTGTTTTGACTTTTTTTTTTGACTTTTCTCAAACAAAGACATTTAAACTTGTTCTCCCCTTTTTGTACATTTGATACCATTCTCCCCTTTTGTCATGATCAAAAAGATGGGGCAAGTATTTTTCTCTCCCATTTTATCATATTAAACAATATATGCATGTCCTCAAGTTGAATGAATTTTGTCCATTTAAATTTATGCTTGAGGTAGTGTTCTCCCTACAACAAAATTCAGAGTGCTTTCATTGGTATCCATTAATGTTGGATCCATAGGGGTTAGTCAAACTCATAAGCCAATAAGCATTTAAAACAATGAGGCAAAAGCAACAAATGATTCTCAAGGGCAAAAATATATTTATCGATTAATTTGGCCAAGAAATCACTTGTTTGATATCATTTGTTATCATTTGTTATTACTTGTTATTATGTTCATACCACTTTGATATCACTTGTTGTCAAAATGTAAAGCATTTACCACTTGTTTGATATCACTTGTCAAGATGTTCTAAGCATTTACCACTTGTTAACAAATTCTTATAGCACATATGTCAATAAAAAAACATAGATATTAAATATTTCATATACCACTTATTGCACTTGTTCGTATATCAAAATGTTCTATATTTACCACATTTACCTTATATTTTAAAAAAAATTCTTAAAAAAGATGAGGTAAGAACAAGCCAAGAAATATGCATTTAAGAACATGTGATTTTCATATAAGGCAAAAATGAAGGCTTGATGAAATAAGATTAAATATTTCATATTTGCATTGCATATGCAAGAAAAAAAAGAGAAAACGAAACAGAGATCACGATGAACAACTGTTTCAACCTTGTGGTATTCGAATACCTCTTGTTGTATTCGAATACCCATCACAATAAACTCCGAAGGAGCAAGTATTCGAATGCCTTGGAAGGTATTCGAATACTCAGATAACATGTAAAAATAAATGATAAGATTTTTCAGATTCGAATGCACATTTAGGTATTCGAATGCCAAGAAATATGCTTGATGTATGGTATTCGAATACCATGGGAGGGTATTCAATAGACCTATCGAAAAACATGGATTTTCACGTATAATGGTATTCGAATACCACAGGAGGTATTCGAATAACTCAAAATAAAAACATATATTTTACGTCCGAAGGTATATTTGAGATATGAAAACTTACCTTTTGATGGAAATACAAAGAAAATACCGTAAGAGAGCTTGCCTTATATTTGCCATTATTTTCTTATAATGATTAAGAGCTTATTTCATAGTCCAACTTGAAGCTTCATGAAAAGAAGGAAGAGAGCTTGAAGTTATTTCCTAGTCTTGTGCTTGCAGCAACCACTTTCAAAAATGCCGAAGTCGGCTCTAGGCTTTCAAGACACCCGCAACACAATTTAATTTTTGTTTTTGGTACCCAAATTTTCTTGGGTCCTTGAGTGTCGATTTTGGGCAATGTACCCTTTGGAACCCAAACCATTTTGGTCCCAATTTTTGTGTTAACATTCTTTCTTACATTGCATGTTGAAGCACTATGACCTTCTTCCCACAATAGAAACATTTAACAAATGGGCTACATGAGATGCTAGAATTAACAAAATAATTTTTATAGGATTTGTGTTGATTATTCGGGTTATATCCTATTCCAGCCTTTTGAAAAACAACCCTTTGTTTTCCTAATAAAATATTTAAATTATCTCTTCCACATGTGAATTTGGCAAGGGTGTTCTTTAAATTTTCAATTTCATTTTCAAGCAAATGACATGAAGAGCAAGAATACGAAGTAGAAGCATGTGAGGATGAGATGAGCATGCATCAATAATTCCCAAAGTTTCATTTTCAATTTTTAATTCTTCAATCTCTTTATTTAAAATAAGAATTTGATTTTCTAAAGAAGAGATTTTTTTTTCTTAGAAGAAGAAATTTGTTTTGTGAGTTTTAAAGTTTCGTCATGCAATTCTTCAAAGGCATCTTGTAACTCATCATAAGAAGGAGATACGTCAGAATTTACCTCGTTGTCGCTTTCTTCTTCTTCTTCTTCTCCTTTCGCTATAAAACATAGATGAGCTTCTTCACTATCTGAGCTATCAGTGGAGTCCATATCATTGTCATCCCATGCTATGTAGACTCTTCTTTCTTTAGAGGGTTTCTTTTCAACTTTCTTTGGGGGAAATGGCGATCTTCTTTGAGTTCTTTTTTTCTTTAGGAACTTACCAAATTTTATTACCAGAAGATTGAGATTTTGTTCATTTAGCTCAATGTTGTCCACGTCATCTCCATCGTCTTCTTCTTCATTATTGATAGTGGAGGTGGTGGCTTTAAGCGCTATCCCTTTTTTCTTTTTATCGTTTTCCTCACTTTGGTCAAGCCTGTTGAGTTCTAATTCATGCTCGTGAAGTTTTCCAAAAAGAGTTGCTAATGACATAGTTGTCAAGTCCCTTGATTCTGAAATTGCTTTATTTTTTGGTTGCCAAATCTGCTAAGACATCTCAACACTTTGTTAATCAAATCTTCGTTAGTAAAATTCTTTCCTAATGATGCAAGATGATTAACAATGTGGGTGAACCTCTTTTGCATTTCTTGAATGCTTTCTCCTTGGTTCATTGTAAATAATTCATATTCACGAGTTAGAGAATTGATTCTCGACCTCTTAACTTCACTAGTACCCTCATGGGTAACTTGTAAAGTGTCCCACATTTCTTTAGCAGTTTTGCAATTTGAAATTCTAAAAAATTCATCATGTCCCAAAGCTGAGGTAATGATGTTTTTGGCTACTAAGTTATTTTGAACTTTTCTTTTATCATCTTTAGACCAATCACTTCTAGGTGTCTCGGTTTTTACACCATTGACAACGCGTGTAGGTATAAATGCGCCATTTTCGACAGCATCCCACACATCTAGATCAATAGCCTCGATAAAGATTTTCATTCTTTCCTTCCAATATGCATAACCATCCCCATTGAAAAAGGGTGGTCGATTTATGGAAGTTGCTTCGATAAAACATTTGATGAAGCCATGTACTCTTGAAGCGGCTAAGCTCTTTATACAAGAGTCTAGCTCTGATACCACTTGTTACCCAAGTGGCTTCAGTACTCAAGAGGGGGGGTGAATTGAGTATTTAAATTTTTTTCGCAAAAGCCTTAAACAAATAAACTATGCTGAATTTAAATAATAAAAGGCGTGAATAAGATGAAGATAAGAAGAACAACTAGAAATTAAATTGCAAGATATAATAAATAAAGTGCATAAAGACAAAAGATTAAGGAAAGAAGAAAAGCGGCACGATGTTTATCCTGGTTCGACCACCAACCACTTGTGGCCTACGTCCAGGTCCCCGAGAAACACGGTTCGAGATTTTTCACTATTCAATACAAGCTTAAAAACAGGTGCTTGCAACCTTTACACAATACCTCACTTTTCACTAGAGGGAAACTCTACCCCCTTGTGCTAAAGCCTCACCTTCTTTACACCAAGGGATACCTCACCCTTTTACAAACCTTAGAGGGATACCTCACCCCACAAATTCACTAAGGATACCTCACTTTCTTTACAACAAGAATAGATACCTAAACTCTTTACACTTAGAGGGATACCTACAAATTCTAATGAGCTCTCAAAGGATATCTCAAGAGAAATAGATGAAGAAGAGAAAAAATCTGTAAAACTCGAGCAAAATTACAACTTGAAGCACTATGGAGCTTTCTAAGGATATCTCAAGATTTTAGGCAAAAAAGAACTAGCCGTTGGGTGCCAATTAAAAATAAGAAAAATAGTGAATCACGTTTTTAACACAAGCACCAAATAATTCAAATGGTTTCGCAATGCCTTAGAAGAGACCCAAGGTCTCTATTTATAGAAAACATTTGAGAAAAAAACCGTTTAAACAATTAATATCCATTTAAATTTGAATTATAGAAAGCCGTTTCTTTCTATTTCGAAATCTTATTTAAATCATGGTTATTCGAATACCATCGGGGTATTCGAATACCTCTAATTAAAAGCTTTGTAAAAACGTGATACTAGGATGTTATTCGAATACCTCTTTAAATGGTATTCGAATACCTCTATTTGAATACCTAAAAATACCTTTTAACACTTTTAAATGCTTTCAAAACCATGATTTGGATTTGTGATATTTAATTTAAAAAATTTTGAAAATATTTCTTTGTGTCCAAAATCAATGAGATATCCAATGAGTCTCCTACAAAGACCTTAAGTCCTAAAGCTAATCTTGAAAACCTTGGACTTGATCTTCTCATCTTCTTAATGTTTGTTATCATCAAAATCATTGTCCATGTCAGCTAGCCAATTACATTCTCCCCCTTTTTGATGATGACAAACTAACATTTGAGAAAAGCATTAGTTCATATAAATTGAAATTCACAAAGTTAGTTTAGAGATACTTACTCCCCCTCTTTTTCATAAGAGGTGATTTATATCAGAGATGTGCACAGCAGCTCCCCCTTACTTTTGGAATCCAATTTCTATTTTTGTTTTGACTTTTTTTTTTGACTTTTCTCAAACAAAGACATTTAAACTTGTTCTCCCCTTTTGTACATTTGATACCATTCTCCCCTTTTGTCATGATCAAAAAGATGGGGCAAGTATTTTTCTCTCCCATTTTATCATATTAAACAATATATGCATGTCCTCAAGTTGAATGAATTTTGTCCATTTAAATTTATGCTTGAGGTAGTGTCCTACAACAAAATTCAGAGTGCTTTCATTGGTATCCATTAATGTTGGATCCATAGGGGTTAGTCAAACTCATAAGCCAATAAGCATTTAAAACAATGAGGCAAAAGCAACAAATGATTCTCAAGGGCAAAAATATATTTATCGATTAATTTGGCCAAGAAATCACTTGTTTGATATCATTTGTTATCATTTGTTATTACTTGTTATTATGTTCATACCACTTTGATATCACTTGTTGTCAAAATGTAAAGCATTTACCACTTGTTTGATATCACTTGTCAAGATGTTCTAAGCATTTACCACTTGTTAACAAATTCTTATAAATCACATATGTCAATAAAAACATGATATTAAATATTTCATATACCACTTATTGCACTTGTTTGTATATCAAAACAATAGCCAATTACATTGAGCATTTACCACTTGTTAAAAATTCAAAGAAAAGCCAACAAATATGTCATTAAGAACATCATGTGATTTTCATTAAATAAGGCTTGATGAAATAAGATTAAAAGCATTTATTTGTTGCATATATCAAAAAAAAGAATAGAGAAAACGAAATTAGATCACGATGAACAACTTGCTTTCAGTATTCGAATACCTCTTTATTCGAATACCCATCACATTTATAAACTCCAGCAAGAGCAAGTATTCAATGCCTTGAAGGTATTCGAATACTCATTTAAGTAACATCTATGATAGATTTTCATTATTCGAATACATATTTGGGTATTCGAATGCTTGAATAAAACCACAAGAACATATATGTATGGTATTCGAATACCATGGGAGGGTATTCGAATAGACCTATCGAAAAACATGGATTTTCACGTACATTGCAATGGTATTCGAATACCACAGGAGGTATTCGAATAACTCAAAAATAAAAACATATAATTTGTCCAAGGTATATTTGAGATAGAAAACTTACCTTTTGATGGAAATACAAAGAAAATACCGTAAGAGCTTGCCTTATTATTTGCCATTATTTTCTTATACTGTCTTGATTAAGAGCTTATTTCATAGTTGCAACTTCAAGCTTCATGAAAAGAAGGAAGAGAGCTTGAAGTTATTTCTCTTGTGCTCGCAAGCACTTTCAAAAATGCCGAAGTCAGTTCTAGGCTTTCAAGCACACCTTCACATTTAATTTTTTTTTTTGGTACCCAAATTTTCTTGGGTCCTTGAGTGTCGATTTTGGGTAATGTACCCTTTGGAACCCAACCATTTTGGTCCCATTTTTGTGTTAACATTCTTTCTTACATTGCATGTTGAAGCACTATGATGACCTTCTTCCCACAATAGAAACATTTAACAAATGGGCTACATGAGATGCTAGAATTAACAAAATAATTTTTATAGGATTTGTGTTGATTATTCGGGTTATATCCTATTCCAGCCTTTTTGAAAAACAACCTTTGTTTTCCTAATAAAATATTTAAATTATCTCTTCCACATGTGAATTTGGCAAGGGTGTTCTTTAAATTTTCAATTTCATTTTCAAGCAAATGACATGAAGAACAAGCAAGAATACAAGTAGAAGCATGTGAGGATGAGATGAGCATGCATCAATAATTCCCAAAGTTTCATTTTCAATTTTTAATTCTTCAATCTCTTTATTTAAAATAAGAATTTGATTTTCTAAAGAAGAGATTTTTTTTCTTAGAAGAAGAAATTTGTTTTGTGAGTTTTAAAGTTTCGTCATGCAATTCTTCAAAGGCATCTTGTAACTCATCATAAGAAGGAGATACGTCAGAATTTACCTCGTTGTCGCTTTCTTCTTCTTCTTCTTCTTCTCCTTTCGCCATAAAACATAGATGGGCTTCTTCACTATCTGAGCTATCAGTGGAGTCCATATCATTGTCATCCCATGCTATGTAGACTCTTCTTTCTTTAGAGGGTTTCTTTTCAACTTTCTTTGGGGGAAATGGCGATCTTCTTTGAGTTCTCTTTTTCTTTAGGAACTTACCAAATTTTCTTACCAGAAGATTGAGATTTTGTTCATTTAGCTCAATGTTGTCCACGTCATCTCCATCGTCTTCTTCTTCATTATTGATAGTGGAGGTGGTGGCTTTAAGCGCTATCCCTTTTTTTTTTTATCGTTTTCTTCACTTTGGTCAAGCCTGTTGAGTTCTAATTCATGCTCGTGAAGTTTTCCAAAAAGAGTTGCTAATGACATAGTTGTCAAGTCCCTTGATTCTGAAATTGCTTTGTTACTTTTGGTTGCCAAATCCTGCTAAGACATCTCAACACTTTGTTAATCAAATCTTCGTTAGTAAAATTCTTTCCTAATGATGCAAGATGATTAACAATGTGGGTGAACCTCTTTTGCATTTCTTGAATGCTTTCTCCTTGGTTCATTGTAAATAATTCATATTCACGAGTTAGAGAATTGATTCTCGACCTCTTAACTTCACTAGTACCCTCATGGGTAACTTGTAAAGTGTCCCACATTTCTTTAGCAGTTTTGCAATTTGAAATTCTAAAAAATTCATCATGTCCCAAAGCTGAGGTAATGATGTTTTTGGCTACTAAGTTATTTTGAACTTTTCTTTTATCATCTTTAGACCAATCACTTCTAGGTGTCTCGGTTTTTACACCATTGACAACGCGTGTAGGTATAAATGCGCCATTTTCGACAGCATCCCACACATCTAGATCAATAGCCTCGATAAAGATTTTCATTCTTTCCTTCCAATATGCATAACCATCCCCATTGAAAAAGGGTGGTCGATTTATGGAAGTTGCTTCTGATAAAACATTTGATGAAGCCATGTACTCTTGAAGCGGCTAAGCTCTTTATACAAGAGTCTAGCTCTGATACCACTTGTTACCCAAGTGGCTTCAGTACTCAAGAGGGGGGTGAATTGAGTATTTAAGATTTTTTCGCGAAAGCCTTAAACAAATAAACTATGCTGAATTTAAATAATAAAAAACGTGAATAAGATGAAGATAAGAAGAACAACTAGAAATTAAATTGCAAGATATAATAAATAAAGTGCAGAAAGACAAAAGATTAAGGAAAGAAGAAAAGCAGGCACGATGTTTATCCTGGTTCGACCACCAACCACTTGTGGCCTACGTCCAGTCCCCCCGAACACAGTTCGAGATTTTTCACTATTCAATACAAGCTTAAAAACAGTGTGCTTGCAACTTTTACACAATAGAGCACTTTTCACACACTAGAGGAAACTCTACCCTTGTGCTAAAGCCTCACCCTTTTACTGAGGGATACCTCACCCTTACACAAACCTTAGAGGGATACCTCACCCCTTTGAAGGATACCTCACTTCTTTCACTAGTACACAACAAGGGATACCTCACTTTTTTAGAGGATACCTCACCACTTGAAGTGCTAATACAAAGGATATATCGAGAAATAGATGAAGAAATGTAAACTCTCACTCGAGCAAATATTACAACTTGAAGCACTATGGAGCTCTCTAAGGATATCTCAAGATTTTGGCGAAAAGAGCAAGAAAAATAAGAGAAAATAGTGAATCACGTTTTTGACACAAAACAAAAATAATTCAAGTGGTTGGGAGGTATTCAATGCCTTTAGAAGAGACCCAAGGTCTCTATTTATAGAGCATTTGAGAAAAAGAACCGTTTAAACAATTAATATCCATTTAAATTTGAATTATAGCCGTTTCTTTCTATTTCGAAATCTATGGGTATTCGAATACCATCGAGGTATTCGAATACCTATTCGAATACCATGGAGGGGTATTCGAATACCTTGTAAAAATAGCTTTGTAAAAACGTGATACTAGGATGTTATTCGAATACCTTTAAATGGTATTCGAATACCTCTGTTAAAAAAGGGCTTTTAACACTTTTAAATGCTTTCAAAACCATGATTTGGATTTGTGATATTTAATTTAAAAAAATTTTGAAAATATTTCTTTGTGTCCAAAATCAATGAGATATCCAATGAGTCTCCTTACAAAGACCTTAAGTCCTAAAGCTAATCTTGAAAACCTTGGACTTGATCTTCTCATCATCTTAATGTTTGTTATTTGTTATCATCAAAATCATTGTCCATGTAGCTAGCCAATTACATTCTCCCCTTTTTGATGATGACAAACTAACATTTGAGAAAAGCATTAGTTCATATAAATTGAAATTCACAAAGTTAGTTTAGAGATACTTACTCCCCTCTTTTTTTCATAAGAGGTGATTTATATCGAGAGATGTGCACAAAGACTCCCCTTACTTTTGGAATCCAATTTCTATTTTTGTTTTGACTTATTTTTTTGACTTTTCTCAAATAAAGACATTTAAACTTGTTCTCCCCCTTTTGTACATTTGATACCATTCTCCCCCTTTTGTCATGATCAAAAAGATGGGGCAAGTATTTTTCTCTCCCATTTTATCATATTAAACAATATATGCATGTCCTCAAGTTGAATGAATTTTGTCCATTTAAATTTATGCTTGAGGTAGTGTTCTCCCTACAACAAAATTCAGAGTGCTTTCATTGGTATCCATTAATGTTGGATCCATAGGGGTTAGTCAAACTCATAAGCCAATAAGCATTTAAAACAATGAGGCAAAAGCAACAAATGATTCTCAAGGGCAAAAATATATTTATCGATTAATTTGGCCAAGAAATCACTTGTTTGATATCATTTGTTATCATTTGTTATTACTTGTTATTATGTTCATACCACTTTGATATCACTTGTTGTCAAAATGTAAAGCATTTACCACTTGTTTGATATCAAGCATTTACCACTTGTTAAAATGTTAAAATCGCATATTACCAAAACATATATCAAATATTTCAAGATGTTCTAAGCATTTACCACTTGTTAACAAATTCTTATAAATCGACATATGTCATAAAAAAAAAATAGATATTAAATATTTCATATACCACTTGAAGGCTTGATGAAATAAGATTGCATTTATGAGGGCTTGTGATTAAGATTAATTGTATATCAAAACAATAGCCAATTACATTGAGCATATTTTAGAAAAAATAAAAGGGCAAGCAAGAACAATGCCAAGAAATATGCATTTAAGAACATCATGTGATTTTCATATAAGGTATTCGAATGAAGGCTTGATGAAATAAAAACATATATTTTACGTCCATGGGAGGGTATATTTGAATAGACCTATCGAAAAACTGGATTTTCACCTTTTGGTATTCGAAAATATTCCTATATAAAATAAATGCAAGTTTGAGATATGAACTTTTGATGATACAAAGAATACCGAGAGCTTGCCTTAATTTGCCATTATAGTCTTTCCAATGATTAAGAGCTTATTTCATAGTTGCAACTTCAAGCTTTCAAAAAAGCCGAAGAGCTTGAAGTTATTGGCTGTCTCGCACACCTTTCAAAAATGCAAGTCGGTTCTAGGCTTTCATTTTTAATTTTTTTTTTGGTACCCAAATTTTCTTGGGTCCTTGATTGTCGATTTTGGGTATATGTACCCTTTGGAACCCATACCATTTTGGTTCTAATTTTTGTATTGATTTTTCCTTACATTGCATGTTGAAGCACTATGATCCTTCTTCCCACAATAGAAACATTTAACAAATGGGCTACATGAGATGCTAGAATTAACAAAATAATTTTTATAGGATTTGTGTTGATTATTCGGGTTATATCCTATTCCAGCCTTTTTGAAAAACAACTCTTTGTTTTCCTAATAAAATATTTAAATTATCTCTTCTACATGTGAATTTGGCAAGGGTGTTCTTTAAATTTTCAATTTCATTTTCAAGCAAATGACATGAAGAACAAGAATACAAGTAGAAGCATGTGAGGATGAGATGAGCATGCATCAATAATTCCCAAAGTTTCATTTTCAATTTTTAATTCTTCAATCTCTTTATTTAAAATAAGAATTTGATTTTCTAAAGAAGAGATTTTTTTTTTTTAGAAGAAGAAATTTGTTTTGTGAGTTTAATTGTTTCGTCATGCAATTCTTCAAAGGCATCTTGTAACTCATCATAAGAAGGAGATACGTCAGAATTTACCTCGTTGTCGCTTTCTTCTTCTTTTTCTTCTCCTTTCGCTATAAAACATAGATGAGCTTCTTCACTATCTGAGCTATCAGTGGAGTCCATATCATTGTCATCCCATGCTATGTAGACTCTTCTTTCTTTAGAGGGTTTCTTTTCAACTTTCTTTGGGGGAAATGGCGATCTTCTTTGAGTTCTTTTTTTCTTTAGGAACTTACCAAATTTTATTACCAAAAGATTGAGATTTTGTTCATTTAGCTCAATGTTGTCCACGTCATCTCCATCGTCTTCTTCTTCATTATTGATAGTGGAGGTGGTGGCTTTAAGCGCTATCCCTTTTTTCTTTTTATCGTTTTCCTCACTTTGGTCAAGCCTGTTGAGTTCTAATTCATGCTCGTGAAGTTTTCCAAAAAGAGTTGCTAATGACATAGTTGTCAAGTCCCTTGATTCTGAAATTGCTTTGTTACTTTTGGTTGCCAAATCTGCTAAGACATCTCAACACTTTATTAATCAAATCTTCGTTAGTAAAATTCTTTCCTAATGATGCAAGATGATTAACAATGTGGGTGAACCTCTTTTGCATTTCTTGAATGCTTTCTCCTTGGTTCATTGTAAATAATTCATATTCACGAGTTAGAGAATTGATTCTCGACCTCTTAACTTCACTAGTACCCTCATGGGTAACTTGTAAAGTGTCCCACATTTCTTTAGCAGTTTTGCAATTTGAAATTCTAAAAAATTCATCATGTCCCAAAGCTGAGGTAATGATGTTTTTGGCTACTAAGTTATTTTGAACTTTTCTTTTATCATCTTTAGACCAATCACTTCTAGGTGTCTCGGTTTTTACACCATTGACAACGCGTGTAGGTATAAATGCACCATTTTCGATAGCATCCCACACATCTAGATCAATAGCCTCGATAAAGATTTTCATTCTTTCCTTCCAATATGCATAACCATCCCCATTGAAAAAGGGTGGTCGATTTATGGAAGTTGCTTCTGATAAAACATTTGATGAAGCCATGTACTCTTGAAGCGGCTAAGCTCTTTATACAAGAGTCTAGCTACGATACCACTTGTTACCCAAGTGGCTTCATTACTCAGGGGGTGAATTGAGTATTAAGATTTTTTCGCGAAAAGCCTTAAACAAATAAACTATGCTGAATTTAAATAATAAAAAACGTGAATAAGATGAAGATAAGAAGAACAACTAGAAATTAAATTGCAAGATATAATAAATAAAGTGCAGAAAGACAAAAGATTAAGGAAAGAAGAAAAGCGGGCACGATGTTTATCCCGGTTCGACCACCAACCACTTGTGGCCTACGTCCAGTCCCAGAAACACGGTTCGAGATTTTTCACTATTCAATACAAGCTTAAAAACAGGTGCTTGCAACTTTTACACAATAGAGCATTCACACACGGGAAACTCTACCCTACCTAAAGCCTCGGCTGCGGGATACCTCACCACTTACTTTACAAACCTTAGAGGGATACCTCACCCCTTTGAAGGATACCTCACCTTCTTTACAACAAGGGATACCTCACTTTTCTTGAGGATACCTCACCCTCACAATACAAGTATATCGAGAAATAGATGAAGAAGAAAACTCTCACTCGAGCAAATATTACAACTTGAAGCACTATGGAGCTCTCTAAGGATATCTCAAGATTTTGGCGAAAAGAGCACGAAAAATAAGAGAAAATAGTGAATCACGTTTTTGACACAAGCAAAAATAATTCAAGTGGTTGGGCAACCTTTAGAAGAGACCCAAGGTCTCTATTTATAAAGCATTTGAAAAAAGAACCGTTTAAACAATTAATATCCATTTAAATTTGAATTATAGCCGTTTTCTTTCTATTTCGAAAATCTTGTGGTATTCGAATACCATCGAGGTATTCGAATACCTCTCGATTAAAAATTCGAATACCTTGTAAAAACGTGATACTAGGATGTTATTTCGAATACCTTTAAATGGTATTCGAATACCTCTGTTAAAAAAGGGCTTTTAACACTTTTAAATGCTTTCAAAACCATGATTTGGATTTGTGATATTTAATTTAAAAAATTTTGAAAATATTTCTTTGTGTCCAAAATCAATGAGATATCCAATGAGTCTCCTTACAAAGACCTTAAGTCCTAAAGCTAATCTTGAAAACCTTGGACTTGATCTTCTCATCATCTTAATGTTTGTTATCATCAAAATCATTGTCTCATGTAGCTAGCCAATTACATTCTCCCCTTTTTGATGATGACAAACTAACATTTGAGAAAAGCATTAGTTCATATAAATTGAAATTCACAAAGTTAGTTTAGAGATACTTACTCCCCTCTTTTTCATAAGAGGTGATTTATATCGAGAGATGTGCACAAAGCACTCCCCTTACTTTTGGAATCCAATTTCTATTTTTGTTTTGACTTATTTTTTTTTGACTTTTCTCAAATAAAGACATTTAAACTTGTTCTCCCCTTTTGTACATTTGATACCATTCTCCCCCTTTTGTCATGATCAAAAAGATGGGGCAAGTATTTTTCTCTCCCATTTTATCATATTAAACAATATATGCATGTCCTCAAGTTGAATGAATTTTGTCCATTTAAATTTATGCTTGAGGTAGTGTTCTCCCTACAACAAAATTCAGAGTGCTTTCATTGGTATCCATTAATGTTGGATCCATAGGGGTTAGTCAAACTCATAAGCCAATAAGCATTTAAAACAATGAGGCAAAAGCAACAAATGATTCTCAAGGGCAAAAATATATCTATCGATTAATTTGGCCAAGAAATCACTTGTTTGATATCATTTGTTATTACTTGTTATTATGTTCATACCACTTTGATATCACTTGTTGTCAAAATGTAAAGCATTTACCACTTGTTTGATATCACTTGTTGTCAAAATGTAAAGCATTTACCACTTGTTTGATATCACTTGTCAAGATGTTCTAAGCATTTACCACTTGTTAACAAATTCTTATAAATCTGACATATGTCAATAAAAACATAGATATTAAATATTTCATATACCACTTATTGCACTTGTTCGTATATCAAAACAATAGCCAATTACATTGAGCATATTTTAGAAAAAAAATAAAAGGGCAAGAACAAGCCAAGAAATATGCATTTAAGAACATCATGTGATTTTCATATAAGGCATAAATGAAGGCTTGATGAAATAAAAACATATATTTTACGTCCAGAAGGTATATTTGAGATATGAAAACTTACCTTTTGATGAAAATACTCCTATATAAAATAAATGCAAGTCCAAGCTTGATAGAGACAAGAAGGAGAGCTTGGAATTCATTATAGTCTTGTGCTTGCAGCAACCACTTTCAAAAATGCCGAAGTTAGCTCTTGGCTATCAAGCACACCTGCAACACAATTCAATTTTTGGTTTTTTTTGGTACCCAAATTTTCTTGGGTCCTTGATTGTCAGTTTTGGGTATAGTGCCCTTAGGAACCCATACCATTTTGGTTCTAATTTTTGTATTGATATTTTTCCTTACATTGCATGTTGAAGCACTATGATCCTTCTTCCCACAATAGAAACATTTAACAAATGGGCTACATGAGATGCTAGAATTAACAAAATAATTTTTATAGGATTTGTGTTGATTATTCGGGTTATATCCTATTCCAGCCTTTTGAAAAACAACTCTTTGTTTTCCTAATAAAATATTTAAATTATCTCTTCCACATGTGAATTTGGCAAGGGTGTTCTTTAAATTTTCAATTTCATTTTCAAGCAAATGACATGAAGAGCAAGAATACGAAGTAGAAGCATGTGAGGGATGAGATGAGCATGCATCAATAATTCCCAAAGTTTCATTTTCAATTTTTAATTCTTCAATCTCTTTATTTAAAATAAGAATTTGATTTTCTAAAGAAGAGATTTTTTTCTTAGAAGAAGAAATTTGTTTTGTGAGTTTTAAAGTTTCGTCATGCAATTCTTCAAAGGCATCTTGTAACTCATCATAAGAAGGAGATACGTCAGAATTTACCTCGTTGTCGCTTTCTTCTTCTTCTTCTTCTCCTTTCGCTATAAAACATAGATGAGCTTCTTCACTATCTGAGCTATCAGTGGAGTCCATATCATTGTCATCCCATGCTATGTAGACTCTTCTTTCTTTAGAGGGTTTCTTTTCAACTTTCTTTGGGGGAAATGGCGATCTTCTTTGAGTTCTTTTTTTCTTTAGGAACTTACCAAATTTTATTACCAGAAGATTGAGATTTTGTTCATTTAGCTCAATGTTGTCCACGTCATCTCCATCGTCTTCTTCTTCATTATTGATAGTGGAGGTGGTGGCTTTAAGCGCTATCCCTTTTTTCTTTTTATCGTTTTCCTCACTTTGGTCAAGCCTGTTGAGTTCTAATTCATGCTCGTGAAGTTTTCCAAAAAGAGTTGCTAATGACATAGTTGTCAAGTCCCTTGATTCTGAAATTGCTGTTACTTTTGGTTGCCAAATCCTGCTAAGACATCTCAACACTTTATTAATCAAATCTTCGTTAGTAAAATTCTTTCCTAATGATGCAAGATGATTAACAATGTGGGTGAACCTCTTTTGCATTTCTTGAATGCTTTCTCCTTGGTTCATTGTAAATAATTCATATTCACGAGTTAGAGAATTGATTCTCGACCTCTTAACTTCACTAGTACCCTCATGGGTAACTTGTAAAGTGTCCCACATTTCTTTAGCGGTTTGCAATTTGAAATTCTAAAAAATTCATCATGTCCCAAAGTGAGGTAATGATGTTTTTGGCTACTAAGTTATTTTGAACTTTTCTTTTATCATCTTTAGACCAATCACTTCTAGGTGTCTCGGTTTTTACACCATTGACAACGCGTGTAGGTATAAATGCACCATTTTCGATAGCATCCCACACATCTAGATCAATAGCCTCGATAAAGATTTTCATTCTTTCCTTCCAATATGCATAACCATCCCCATTGAAAAAGAGTGGTCGATTTATGGAAGTTGCTTCTGATAAAACATTTGATGAAGCCATGTACTCTTGAAGCGGCTAAGCTCTTTATACAAGAGTCTAGCTCTGATACCACTTGTTACCGAAGTGGCTTCAGTACTCAAGAGGGGGGGTGAATTGAGTATTTAAGATTTTTTCGCGAAAGCCTTAAACAAATAAACTATGCTGAATTTAAATAATAAAAAACGTGAATAAGATGAAGATAAGAAGAACAACTAGAAATTAAATTGCAAGATATAATAAATAAAGTGCAGAAAGATTTGGGTATAGTGCCCTTAGGAACCCATACCATTTTGGTTCTAATTTTTGTATTGATATTTTTCCTTACATTGCATGTTGAAGCACTATGATCCTTCTTCCCACAATAGAAACATTTAACAAATGGGCTACATGAGATGCTAGAATTAACAAAATAATTTTTATAGGATTTGTGTTGATTATTCGGGTTATATCCTATTCCAGCCTTTTGAAAAACAACCCTTTGTTTTCCTAATAAAATATTTAAATTATCTCTTCCACATGTGAATTTGGCAAGGGTGTTTTTTAAATTTTCAATTTCATTTTAAAAGGAAGATAAAAGAAAAAAAAGAAAGAAAGTTTTTTCGAGATAGGATCTTAATTCTCTTTCAAAAATAAAATCATGACTTTTAGTATATTTATATGTTTTATTAGTTAATTTATTATTTTAATATTTTGTACATATTGTTATTCTTGTCAAATTTATTATGCACACGTAATATGATGAAAACTTGATATTTGCTTAGATTTGAAATATTTGTGATATTTAATAAAATTTAAAATCATTATAATTTGAATGTTGACTCTTTCATAAGACCAATATAATAAATTAAAATATCACTCAAGGTTTAAGTTAAATAAATATTTTAATTATATTAGGTAATAATATATGTACTTAATTTACATATACTCTCTTATTTTTACCTTGACTTTGAAGTAATTTTATGACATTTATTCTGACTTATATTTACCTTGACTTGTGAGCAATTTTTATAACATTTATTTTGACATTTGCAACAAAAGAACTTTTGTGCAGTGAATGCACTATCAAGACCAAGACAAACTATGGACCATGATGAGAACTTGACAAAATATGGACTATGAGGAGGACCTGACAAACTATGGACTGTGATGTTGTTATTAAAAAATTATTAAATAAATTTTAAATCATAGTTAGTCCCTTAAAGAATTGACATTTAAATTTAATAATTTTAAGTTTTGTGAGCTTTATTTAATTGCTATGATTTATTTATAGACTTGTATATGATGAATTTATTTGTAATATATTAGTGATTTATATTGTTTATGTTTGTGTATGATGACAAACAAGTGATTCATGAAAAAGTTTGCATCTAACCATTGAGAGGTAAATGGATGGATTTCCTTTTATGTTACCTGCCTGGTTAGTGTGAGTTTGTCTGACTTTATTGTCACGATGTTAAAATAACACTAGAGATATAGTGGATTTCCTATAAAAATGAAGGCCTTCGAATAAAATGTGAGAAAAACAGATATGGAAAGAAAAAGAAAAGTAAATGGTGGATTCACTGTGATGAACAACTTGCTTGTTAATGTTTACCGATGTTTGAAAATTATTTACTGAGCTTTGAGGAATTTGCTGATTTTTATTGATGTTAATATATATATATATATAGTTGTATGACATTATTTATTTGGCAATTGTTCTGGAATTTTGTTATTCTTGTCATACTTGGGTTGTCATGAGATTTTCTGTGGATATTACACAGCTGAAACTCACCACGTGCTTTCAAACGTTTTTATAACTGTTCATTTTCTACTGAGAATTTTCAATTCTCACTCTTTATTCATAGTATTTTCAGATTAGCATATGATACCCTATGATCATCATCGTTTAGATCATCTAAACATAATTTCTTCTTCTAAGGAAGGAGGATATATATATTTTATAATTATTAGAAATATGTGTATATGTATTTATGAGTAACATTACGACTAGTGTGAGATTTTAACTTGAAAAGTTATGGATATGTATTATAACTTTGTATTATCTTATATCGATGCCTATTTCCCTTTATATTTTTTTTTTTTTTGATTTTAAATTCTATATGTAAATATATAGTAAGAGAAAATTCACTGACATTATCATTATAGCCATGTCTATAGCTATTAGTAGTAAGGGAGTTACATTTTTGGTATCATAGCGTCTATTTATGGCACTAGAATATTATTTCTACATATTGAATTTTTGTCTATGTTGAGTTTCTGCATGATGATTGCTCTTATTATTTTATACATGTTATATAGAATTATAACTACATTAACCTTGCAATATTAAGACTGATTACCTCAATATTGAATTGTTCATGGCTGTGTAGGACTATATGGCATCAAAACATGCGAAAGTATAAAGTTCACAAAATGATACGCAAACAGGGATATTAGGAGGCATGAAAGGATTGCCTGATGCTATCAGGGCCCAAACAGAGTCAACCAACCTGATTTTACAACACATACAAGAAACTCAAGATAGGAACAATAATCATAACTATAATCATCTTAGTGAAGGTAGTGGAAATTCTACCGGAGAAACTCCTGTAACCAACTTAAATTATCAATGTCTTTTAGAATTTAAGAAAGCCAAACCACCATCTTTTCATGGAGATTATGACTCAACCTTAGCTGAAAAATGGGTTATGCAACTTGAAAAGATTTTTACAATCATAGGAAGCACAAATGCACAAAAGGTAGTCTTTGTCATCTACATGCTAGAAGGGGAGGCAAAACACTAGTGGAAAGGTGCTAGACACTTACTAGAGTCTAGAGGAACTGAGATCACATGGGAGGTATTTTTAGCCACATTCTTTGATAAATACTTCCCTGATAATGTAAAAAATGAAAAGGAGGCAGAATTCATACAACTTAGACAGGGAAACATGACTATAAGACAATATGTGACCAAATTCGAAGAACTTTTCAAATTTTCTTCCTACTTGAATAACAATCTGGATGGCCATTAGAAAGCCACAAAATTTGAGTGGGATTTGAGGCCTGAGATAAGAGAAAATGTCTTAACCTTAGAAATAAAAGATTATACCACTCTAGTGAACAAATGTAGGATAGTAGAAAAAAACTATTTAGAGATGGAATTTGAAAGAGAACATTATAACTTTCTTAATAGAAAAAGGCTGGTAGAAGCTCAAAAGAAAAATAATTTTAAGAATGGAGTAAACCATAGAAAAAATAAGCAAGTGAAAACTGGCAGAATTCCACCTGTGTGCAATAAGTGTGGGAAATCTCATGGCTCTAAACCTTGTTATGTGTGTTTTCAATGCGAAAAATCAGGACATTTAGCCAAGGATTGTACCACCAAAAAGATGGTGAACAACCTTATACCCAGACCACAGATTAAAGGAAGAGTTTTTGCTCTAAGTGGAGAAGAGGTAAATCAATCTCCCAACATGATTCAAGGTAAATGTTTTTTTAAAAGTACTCTCTTAATTGGATTATTTGATTTAGGAATTACACACTCCTTTATATCTATTGATTATGTGAAAAAGTTAAATTTGCCTATAACTTCCTTGTCCTATGATTTATTAGTTTCTACTCCCACATGGGGAAAAGTTTTTACTTCTTAAGTTTGTTTATCTTAATTGAAGGAAAAGCTTCCACTTTAAACCTTATTTGTTTACCTTTGTTTGGTATTGATATCACAATTGGAATGGACTGGTTATCTACTAATGATATTATCTTAGACTATTTTAGAAAATTTGCCTACTTTCCCAATGATTCATCCAAGGAACCAAAATCTACAAATACCCTATTCCTTAATGTCACTCAGGAAAAGAAGTGTTTCTTAGAAGGAGCTCAAAGGTTTCTTCTTTTGTTTTCTTTAAATTCAGAGGTTGAGCAGGAAATAAACAACATACCTATAGTAAGAGAATTTTCAGAAGTATTTTCCAAAGAGATAGTGCACCTACCACCTGAAAGAGAAGTTGAATTTTCCATTGACCTAGTTTTAGGAATAAGACTTATATCTTTTGCACCTTATAAAATGTCCCATTTGGAGCTAAGTGAACTTAAGAAACAAATAGAAGAATTATTAGCCAAAGGATTTATCAGACGCAATGTGTCACCGTGGGATGCACCTATTTTATTAGTTAAGAAGAAAGATGAGAGCATGATGTTATGTGTAGATTATAGGCAATTGAACAAAGTCACAATTAAAAATAAGTATCCACTCTCTATAATAGATGACTTGTTGGATCAATTGTTGGGAGCCACGGTCTTCTCAAAGATAGACTTGAGATCAAGGTATCATCAGATAAGAATAAAACCAGAAGATGTACCCAAGACAACCTTTAGGACCAGATATGAGTATTATGAATATCTTGTGATGTCCTTTGGACTTACTAATACTCCTGCAATATTCATGGATTACATGAATAGAATTTTTAGGCATTATCTTGACCAGTTTGTAGTAGCCTTTATAGATGACATACTCATCTATTTTAAGACTAAGAAGGAGCATGAACAACACCTTAAAATAATGCTACAAATCCAAAAGGAGAAGTAATTGTATGCCAAGTTAGAAAAGTATGAATTTTGATTGAGTGAAGTAAGATTCTTAAGTCATGTGATTATTTAAAAAAGAGTAATTGTGGATCCTAGTAAAGTTGAAGCAGTACTTCACTAGGAGATACCAAAGATAATTACTAAGATTAGAAGTTTTATGAGATTGGCTGGATATTATAGAAGATTCATTAATGGATTCTCCTAGCTAGTTTTACCTCTAACTAGGTTCACCAGAAAGAATCACCCTTTTGAGTGGGATTCAGCTTGTGAAGCAAGTTTTCAAAAGTTAAAGAACAGACTTACCTCTATTCCAGTCTTAATAATTCCTGATCCTAGACAAAGCTTTGTAGTATATTGTGATGCATCTAAGAAGGGTTTGGGATGTGTTTTGATGCAACACGGTAGAGTTGTAGCCTATGCATTCAGACAACTTAGACCGTATGAAGAAAATTACCCAAACCATGACTTAGAATTAGCAGCAATAGTCTTTGCTTTGAAAAATTGGAGGCATTATCTATATAGAGTCAAGTTTGAGGCATATAGTGATCATAAGAGTTTAAAGTATCTTTTTGACTAAAAGAAGTTAAATATGAGACAACGTAGATGAATTGAATTCTTAAAGGACTATGATTTTGAATTGAAATATCATGCTGGTAAAGCCAATGTAGTGGCCGATGTCTTGAGTAGGAAGTCCTTGCACATGTCCTCAATGATGATAAGCGAACAAAAGTTGTTAGAAGAATTCATGGATTTGAAGATTTCAGTATCCTTGCAACCTCATTGCTTGTATACCAGTGAACTAAGAATAGAGTGTGATTTAAGAGACTAAGTAAGACAAACCTAAGAAAATGACGAGTTTTTGCAGTCTCTCAAAAGGAGCATTCTAGTATAACAACTTGAACATTTTCATGTTAATGAAAATTGGGCTATGATGTACAAAGGAAGATTATTTATGCCCAATGATGAAGAATTGAGAAAGAAAATTTTATCAGAGGCACATTGCAGTAAGTATACTATGCATCCCGGTACAACTAAAATGTATCAGGATCTCAGGAAATTATTTTGGTGGAATAGGATGAAAAGAGACATAGCTAGTTTTATAGCTAAATGTCTAGTTTGCCAAAAGGTTAAAATAGAACACCAAAAACTTGCTGGATTACTGCAACCTTTGAATATCCCTGAATGAAAATGAGATAACATATCAATGGATTTTGTGTTATGATTACCTAGGACTCCATCAGCATGGGTAATTGTTGACATGTTAACTAAGTCTGCTCACGTTTTGCCTATTAGGATCAGTTGTCCATTGTACAAGTTAGCTCAGGATTACATTCGAGAAATTATAAGGTTACATGGTGTACCAACTAGCATAGTTTCAGATAGAGACTCAAGATTTACATCAAAATGCTGGGTAGCCTTACAAGAGGCTTTAGGCACTAAACTCTATTTTAGTACATCTTACCACCCTCAAATAAATGGTTAAACTGAAAGAACCATTTAGACCCTAGAAGATATGCTTAGAGCCTGTGTCTTAGAATTTCAAAGAACTTGGAATACCCATCTACCATTAATAGTGTTTGCCTATAACAACAGTTACCATTCTAACATATACATGTTACCATTTGAAACTCTCTATAGTAAAAAATGTAGATCACATTTATGTTAGTTAGAAACGGGAGAAAAGAGTTTATTAGGATCTGATATAGTGCAGCAAACCACAGAAAAGATCAAATTTATCAAGAAAAAATTACTTATTACTCAGAGTAGGCAGAAAAGTTATGCTAATAAAAGAAGAAGACCTCTGGAATTTGAAGAAGGGGAACATGTCTTCTTCAGAGTCACTCATACTACTGGGATTGACAGAAATCTTAAAACTAAAATGTTGAATTCCAGATTCATTGATCTATTCCAAATTCTTAAAAAGATAGGACCTGTTGCATATCAAATTGCACTTCTTCCAAATCTTTCAAATCTTCATGATGTCTTTCATGTATCCCAACTCAGAAAATATTATTTTGACCATTCACACATCATAGAACATGAAACAATGTAAGTAAGAGATGATTTGACTTATGATACAAAACTTGTACGAATCATGGATAGATATGACAAACACTTGAGAGGAAAATAAATTCCTTTAGTTAAAGTGATCTGGAAATGACTATCACCAGAAGAGGCAACATGAGAATTAGAAAATGATATGCAGAAGTCTTATCCAGAGTTATTTTGATCAGGTTAGTGAATTTTGGGGACAAAGTTCTTAAAAGGAGAGAAGAAATGTAATATTTTATTTTTCATAAAATATTTTTGTGAAGAATAAAATTTTAACTAGAATATTATATTTAGTTTTATCTTATAATAATTGATACTAATCAAAGGATATTAGATATAGTATGTAAGAATTTAATTAGTAATAATTTATGAAACTAGAAATAGGAAATTATTGAAATAAAAATTTAACATTTAATATTAGCAATAAAAATTAAAAGCATTTTATTTAAGAAAATATTCATAAAAAGATGTTTATGAAGAGATAATTAAAAGAAGATATTTATGAATTAATTATTATTTTATATAAAAATATCTTTAACGTAATCATTACTTAGAAAATATCTAAATAATCAATTATTACTTAAAAAAAGAGTGCAACGTTGCACCTGAAATGTGGTGCAACGTGCACCCTGTAATTATAACACAAGCCATCAATTTGGCTATAAAAAAAGGATGTGGGTAGAAGCACAATTGCAGAGAAATATAGAGAGAAAATAAAGTTTGAAATTGAGAGAGAGAGAGAGAGAGAGAGAAGAGGAAGAAAAAAGGGGAAGTACGGTGAAACATCAAGAAAGAGAGAAAGAAAGAAGAGAAAGGGCGAAAAGAATAAGAAAAAAAAGAGAAAAGAAAAAAAAAAGAAAGTTTCTGGGAGGTAAGATTTGAACTCTCTTTTAAAAATAAACAATTGCTTTTAGTATATTTATATATTTTATTAGTTAATATATTATTTTAATATTTTGTACATATTGTTATTTTTGTTAAATTTATTATGCACACGTAATATGATGGAGATTTGATATTTGCTTAGATTTGAAATATTTATGATATTTGACAAAATTTAAAATTATTATAATTTGAATGTTGACTCTTTTATAAGACAAATATAATAAATTAAAATATCACTCAAGGCTTAAGTGAAGTAAAAATTTTAATTATATTGAGTAATAAATATATGTACTTGATTTACTTTGGCTTTAGAGTAATTTTATGACTTTTATTCTAACTTATATTTATCTTGGCTTGAGAGCAATATTTATGACCTTTATCTTGAACTTTGCAACAAAATGACTTTTGTGCAATGAATGCATTATCAAGATCAAGATAAATTATGAACCATGATGAGGACCTGATAAAATATGGACTATGAGAAGAACTTGACAAAATATGGATTATGAGGACAGCCTAGCAAACTATGAACTGTGATGTGAATTATTAAGAAAATCATTAAATTAATTTTAAATCATAATTAGTCCATTGAAGAATTGACATTTAAATTCAATAATTCTAAGTTTTGTGAGTTTTATTTAATTGTCATGATTTATTTATAGAATTGTAAATGATGAATTTATTTGTGATATATTGGTGGTTTATATTATTTATGTTTGTGTATAACTCATGAAAAAGTTTGCACCTAACTGTTGAGAGGCAGATGAATGAATTTCCTTTTATGTTACCTACTTAGTTAGTGTGGATTTGTCTGACTTTATTGTCACGATATTAAAGTAACACTTAAGATAGAGTAAATTTCCTATGGAAATGGAAGCCTTTGAGTAAAATGTGAAACAAGTAGACATCGAAAGAAAAAGAAAAGTAAATGGTGAATTCACTATGATGAGGAACTTGCTTGTTAATGTTTGTCGATGTTTAAAAATTGTTTATTTAGGTTTAAGAAATTTGCTGATTTTTACTGATGTTAATATATATAGATAGTTGTATGGCATTATTTATTTAGCAATTGTTTTGAAATTTTGTTATTCTTGTCATACTTGGGTTGACATGAGATTTTCTGTGTATATTACACAATTAAAACTCATCATGTGTTTTCAACCGTTTTTATAACTGTTTATTTTCTACTGAGAATTTTCAATTTCCACTCTATATTCATGATGTTTTTCAGATTAGCACATGATGTACTGTGATCATCATCGTTCAAATCGTCTAAGCATAATTCCTTATTCTAAAGAAAGATGATATATATATATATATATATATATATATATATATATATATATATATATATATATATATATATATATATATATATATATAATTATTAGAAATATGTATATATGTATTTATGAGTAACATTACGACTAGTGTGAGATTTTAATATGAAAAGTTATAGATGTGTATTATAACTTTGTGTTATCTTATATCGATGCTTATTTCCTTTTATATTTTTTATTTTTGATTTTGAATTCTATATGTAAATATATATTAAGAAAAAATTCACTGACATTATTATTATAGTCATATCTATAGCTATTAATAGTATGGGCGTTACATTTTAGGTTCGAGTTATTGGGTCTCGTCTATGGGTTATATTAGTAAACTTATTCTCTGAACCTATATCTAGTTGGTTCTATCAGGTCTTTTCGAAACAACCTCTATAACCCGAATCAACTCAAAAATATTAAGGGAGTGTTTGGGAACTACTGTAAATAATTAGTTATTTTAATAATCAATTATTGTATAATTAGTTATTGTTATAATCGATTATAATATAATCAATTTTATGTTTAAATATGTTAATCGAAAAACGATTTTAAACTAATATGTTTTATTTGGATGAGATAAAAAAAATCATTTTTATATATTAAATTATCAAAATAAATAATTAAAAAAATTATCGATTGATAATGAAAATAATTTTTACATATCAAAATATAAAAATAATATATAATTTAAAATCATAAGTTTCAATTTTTAGTATTATAAAAAAAAACTTTTATAATGTATTAAATTTATAAAAAAATTACAGTTAATTTTATCAAATATGATTAAATAATAAAAAAAATAAAAAAAAATTGTTAGTAATTTATTGTCAAACATGCATTAAATCAAATTAAATCGGATTATTCGAATTATCTGATCAATCAGACTCAATTGTGCCCCTAGCAAAAGCAGTCATTTTCTCAAACATGCGCGAGATCCCTGATAGTTGGTTGTCGAATCTTGTTTGCCACCAAACAAACAAAAATATAATTATTTTGGATTAATTTTTTTTAAAATAAGTTTGTCATTAAAATGAATAAAAAATAAAGTATTCACTGTTATTAGATTTTAGTGAGTTAAGATTATAATGTATTTTAAATTTAAATTAAAAATAAATATATTTTTACTTATTTATTTTAAAAATAAATTCATTTAAAAAAAATTCTCCAATTGTTTTTGTTATAAATGAGACCTTATAATGGATAAAGAGGAAGAATCACTAGAATTATATCAAAACATTACGATAAAATATTATAATTGATGGTATTAACTTATATTGACACATTTTAATCGTTAAAGACATTCGTCACTCTATGTTGAATTCCTTGACCCAAAAGAACCAAAAACAAAAAGCATCGAGATTCAAAATAATGAGCTTCATGGGGTACTAATTAGGTCAATGCGTCAATTCATTACATTTTTTCAAGATATTTTCAAAGATTGGCTGAGGTTATTTCTGGTGGAGACCAAGGTCATTGTGTCTCTTCATGCTTTGAGGTTGGGTAGGGTTGTTTTCGACTTTCGGTCGAGGCCATGTGAGTAACCTTTTTCTGATTTTGACATGGTTCTTCTCTTTCGAGAGGGTCGGTGGTGCACCATGAAAATTAAGGTGCATTGATGCATCTTTTATTTTATTTTCTACAATTTGTTAAAGTTAGTTTTTAAAAAAGTATTTTATTACAATAAATATGGATTCAACCATGCATGGCCTTGTTAGAAAATTTGGAGATCTGCATATAAAAATCTGGACATCTACCAAACCAAATTTTCAATTATTTTCTTTCATTTTCCCCCTCTCATTCCTGTTCTGCATTGTTATTAAAAAAAGTCAATCTCAACTCCTTGTACTTGGTGGATCTGGTAGATTTAGCATTTTCAATTCTCCCCCATATTCTGTAAACAAAAAAAAAAAAAACACACACACGCACACCAAGCTGAACAATCTTAATTCACTTTGGGTGCCAAAACTAACCCCCAAAAAAAAAAAAAACTAACCAGCTAAACAACCAAGCTCGTCAATTTGGGTGCCAAAACCAACCAAAAAAAAGTTTTATTAACCATCTTAATTCACTTCTAGCAGTGCCTCAAATACCATTATTTCAAATTGCACTATCAACAATACCCCTTCCCAGAGCTGAACAATCTACATATTATATGTTGGAAACTCAAAATCTTCAGTGAAAATCAACATCCAAATACACCATAATGCATCACCTCAGTTCGCCAACCTCCACCAATGGTCTCCAACAAAACCCAAATCGTAGCAGCTGAGAGCATAAGGAGGTGCAAAGAGCAAAATCAATGGCTCTGCAGATCGTTCCATTCTTCAGGTACCGATCCATTCTTCTCTTTTCAGGATTTTCTCTTTTTAGAAAGAAAAAACAGAGAGTTATTTTTTATCCAATGATCATCTTTTTATTAAGTTATATTTATAATTTTTATTTTATCATAAAATATCGTATTTTTAAAAGTTGAATAAAAAAATGATTCATTCCTTTTCCTTTCTAAAAGGAAGGGATCCGGATCCTTTCTCCCTCTGCAAATAATGATACTTTTGAACCATTTCCAACTTTACTGTTTCTTCAGGTATCAAGTTAAAGTTTTGGACCGTAGATCTCTTTTTAAACAATATCAATGTCTAATATTCAAGGTGCACTGCAGCACAGACGGATTCCATTTGAGATTCAGTTTAGTGGATGGCACAGAAGATGTGAAACGCTCTGACGTGCCGCAAACACAATCCAATTCTCTTTAACGCCCCAGCTGTGTCTGTGACCTGATGGAGGACAATGGGTCTTATTCCTCATTCCTCATTAGGGTACAAAGCAAAGCTTAATTAACTTGCATATTTTTGGAATGAGTAATGTTCCTTACACATATTATTTTATTTTTATGTAATTTTTATTATTTAATTACAATTAATTTTATTTTATTATATATATATATACATTTTGATTTTGTCACATTCTTAAATATGAGAGATGTAGATCAATTAGTAATGTGCAAATAACTTTATTCTTTTGTCATGAGTGGTTGGTTAACTAATTACTATCATGAAGAGGGTGACATTTAAAAAATTATAAATGTTCATGGTTTAATTTAACTCACTTTAAGGTTCAGCCTTGAATCAAAATATAAATCACATTTGTAAATTTTAATAATTAATTGCACGTTGGAATTAATTTTTTAAAAGAAAAATCACACTAACCTCTTAAGTTTGTCTTAATTACATTCAATATTACTCTAGTATGCATACTTACAAAATCACTAAACATAATAAAAAATTCCTTTTAAATATCACTAAACACAACGCTCACCCGATATTTTCCCTGCCAAATGAAACGTGTTATGCTTTAAGTTTTTCTTAACTTTTGCCCAAATTATGCTTTTAAGAGTTTCTAAAAACTAAATCAAACGTGTTATAAATCAAACCGTGATTCACTCCTTGGTTCGCTTTCAAGTTACTATCTGCAAGTTTTGCAAGTTCTACTATCATCTTATCAAATTTTAACAAAATAATTTTGGAGCATACCTACATGGTAATGTTTCCCATACTCCAAGGGAACTCTAGACCTCTCCCAACCCTGGATTGTGGGGAAAAAAAATGAAAAATGTAAAAATAAAGACTAGAAAATCCTTCTCAACTATTGAATCTCCGAGAGTATGGAATTCATGAAATATGAAAAAAGCTTCCGACCTACATATTTATGATTTTTTGGACCATTTCATGTAAAAGTAAAAATTATATAAACAAAACTAATTTAAAATGAATTTAATAATATTTTATTTTTGTGACTAAACTAAAATATTGGTCCTTTCAAGCTGGTGGATGTTTGAAGAGACTGAGCCATACAACAGCAATTTTTTTTTTTTTGAAAAAACAAAACTTAGTTTTAATCTTAGAGAAATGAACTTCTGTTATTATGTGTTTATTAATTTAATTAAATATGATTAAAAATAACATATAATAATAAATGAGAAATATTTTATATATATTAAAATATATATATTATATTTATATCATATATTAATGTAGAAAAATATTAAATTATATTATATATAATTATAATATTTTTTATTATATATAAAATAATTTTATAAATAAATTAAATAAAATTAAATATATTTTAATTAAATAAATAGCAAAACTGATTATAAATTAAATGGAGTTAAAAAGAATTTCTTCTTTTCAAAATTGAAATAAAGTTTTATTTTTTCTTTTAGCTGTCAGGGCTAGTCATGTGGCCTTTGTGTTGTGTGTATCCATTTTCATTGAAATGTAGTATCCTAACTCGGATAGGATAGATCCAACGGTGAGCATTTTATTTTACAAAACAATAGTTTGACCAACTCTGTCATTATATGAATCGGCTAACTCACGATTTTAGGATAAGGACTACAGATTCAGAGTATCTTGTGATATTTTTGGAATTTCGTGAAACAAGAAAGTAAATTAAACTGCAGTAAAGTAAAGTTTACGTATTCACTACTCGATAGTCAATACAGCTACTATTCAACCAAAGCTTCATCTAAAGGATAATTTGATGCTTTCTCTTTCTCTTCAATTGAGTTACGACAGCAATTTAATTTACCACAACATACTCCAATTTTTTTTAGAAAGAAAAAAGGCATGAGATATTTTGTCGATTCACTGGCACTGCATCAGCATGCCATTAAAGATGAAAAAGAAAAGAGAAAGGAGGGAAAAGAAACTCAATTAATCAGAAGTGCATAACAGAGACAGAGGAAGGTGTTACGTGAAAGGGATGCGTACAAGTACTACTACGGCTTCTGCATTATTGGATAGTGGAGTGGCCTTCACTGTGGCTACACGTCTTCACCATTCAGCAGCCTTTGTTTCCAGTTTCCAGTTTCCAGTTTCCAGCTATCACTGAATCCAAATGCCACTCTTCTTTTCACGAGCGTGAAAAGATGCTGCTAACTTACCATTTCTTAATCCAACGTAATTTAGCCAGTGGAAGGAAGAAAATAACTAACCGAGTTGTTACACGTGTAAGGAATTTTTTACCTGCATAATTAAAATTAATAGCAAATAATCATGCAATTATTATGCGTTTCAACAGTTTACTACCACAACAACTACAAGTAGCACGTATGGGATATATTGATAAGTATCCTAAAACATTTTTTAAATAATTCTTTTAATATTTAACAAAAAATCAAATAAAAAAGTAAGTATATTTAATATTTTAATAATATTATAAACATTAAATATTTATTAAAATGATTAATTAGAAGGATACAAAATTTTTATTACAAGAACTCTTGTATTAATCTTAAATATTATATTTAAAATTTTCTCTATCATTATTATATTACGAAAAATATTTTTATTTAATTTATATTATAAAATATATTAATTTTAGTATATAGTTATGGTAATATCTTTTATTTTCTTTTAAGACATGATAAATGAAAGAAACACTTATTCTTATTTTAATTTACCAAAATATTTGATTTATAAATAAAATTAAAGTAAGATTAATTATATTAAAAAATCATTTTATCATTTGTAGTGTACTATTTTATTATTGGCACAAAAATATGTATGATCAAGTGATAAATAGAAGTGCGGATTGGCCATCAAATTTCACCTTAACCCTCTCAGCTGTTGAAACTCTGTTATTGCTCTCCTTGTAATGTTGGGTCTGCGCGTAGTTTTTTTTTTAAAAAATAAATAAATAAATATTTTCCTAGGGTTTGTCCCGTTCTTTAAAATAAAATAATTTATTTTTTAAATAAAAACTACATTTCAATAACACCAATTACATTTAGAAATCATTTCAAACTTTTCGTTGCAATCCTTGATCATTCGATCATTCACTTAAGGATTTGTCAATATCCCACACACACGATACATTTTAAGGTGCTTTTAAAATAAATAAAAAAATCATTTTGTATTATCGAATATGCATTATATTAATTATATAGATTATTACTATCTCTTATTTTAATTATATTTTTAATATTATAATTAAAGTGATATATATTTAATAATAAAAAACAAAAAAAAATTCTTATTTGGGAGTATATATATAAAAAAAAATTCTCTGCACAAGAAATCTCCTATTACACCAATAGATAAAGAAAAAATGCAAAATTTTGATAGAATTTATTTTTTAATCAACCCTTAGCATAAATAATTAACTAAATTGCGTATAAGATATGCACAATATGTTAAAATTGGACCTGTTGTTAAAAAAAGGTTAAAGAAGATTCATTATCTTTCTACTTCTTCACATTTGAATGTAATTAAAGAGAAGTTAAATGTTTTAATAGGTTAAATGTGGTAATATATATGAGTTTAATTTTAATATATTGTTAGTATAAGGTTTTTTATATTATTAATTAATTATATATTATTGTATATGTAATTTTTAAAATAATTATAATAAATATCAAATAATTTTAATAATATATAATTAAATAATAATAATATATTATTTTTACACTAATAATATATTAAATACAATATGTAATTTACTTGTTTTCATCATTGTCCAGCTTGGTGTGTGTTCGCCGTTACATTTCTGCTCGCCAGCTAAACACAACACACCGAAAGCTCAAACAGTTACCATCAACCATCAACAGCCTGTGACCAATAGAAATAGATAAAAAAATTTTATTTTTTAAAATATTCTATATATAAGAGTCTAATCTTTCATAATATAATTAAATATTTAAATATTTTTTTAAATAATATTATTTTTATAAAAATAAATTTCAAAATTAAATTTAAGAATACGTATTTAAAAAATTTAAATCTCTTTTACTCGTTAATATAAATATTAGATATATATAAATAAAAGTTTTTGTAACAATTGTCTTAAAAAATAAAATAAAAAGTTTTTTTTAAACAAATAAAAATTTAATACATTTGAAATGGTTGAAAACACTACTTTTAATGAAAAATCTTACTATTTTAAATTCTTTAAAGTTTTTGTTAGTAAAACTTTATAAATAGATAAATAATTATTTATATTTTATATATATATATAAAAGACAACCGCATAAACGTGAAACCCACCCACCTGAGAAATCAATTCTTCCACTCTCCTCCGGTCTCTGCTGCTCCTACTACTTTTCTTTCTTTCTTTCTCTGCTTTCAGCTATTCTCTCTTTTGCTTCTGCACTCCCCTTACGCACACACAGAGCCTAGTATTTACTTATTATTATTATAATAATAAGTGAGCAAAAGAAGAAGAAGAAGATGGCAATCCACCAATGCAATGAACAACTTGAACATCATGATAATGCTTCATCTGTCCTTGATGTTCTCTACTGTGATGAAGGAAAATGGGAAGAACAAGAAGGAGAGTTATCAGATGAAACTGAAAGTGATGTCATAAACAAGGATGGGGAGGGGATGGACACTTGTGTTTTCCCTCTTCTTCTGTTGGACCGAGATTTGTTATGGGGAGATGAAGAGCTAAACTGTCTCTTCTCCAAAGAGCAAAAACAACAGCAAGCCTATCTCAATAATCTGCATAAAGTGGATTTAGACACCCCTCTCTCTGTGGCTCGACGCGAGGCAGTTGAATGGATGCTTAAAGTCAATGCCCATTATGGGTTCTCGTCTCTCACTGCAACACTGGCCATCACTTATCTGGATTCATTCCTTGTAAGTTTCCATTTTCAAAGAGAAAAGCCATGGATGATCCAGCTTGTGGCCGTTACTTGCCTCTCTTTGGCAGCAAAAGTTGAAGAAACTCAAGTGCCTCTTCTTTTAGACCTTCAAGTACGTTAAAAAGACAAAAGTTTTTTTTTTTTTTGTTTAAATTTATTTATCTAACTGTTTGATGCTGTCTATCTCGTTCATTTTAGATATCATGGTCACAGATCTGGTTAATTTGTTGTGTTTCAGGTTGAGGACACCAAATATGTGTTTGAGGCAAAGACTATTCAGAGAATGGAGCTGCTGGTGCTCTCCACCCTTCAATGGAAGATGCACCCGGTGACCCCGCTCTCATTTCTAGATCACATTATAAGTAGGCTCCCATTGAAAACCCATCTTCACTGGGAATTTCTCAGGCTCTGCCACCATCTTCTTTTATCCGTGCTTTTAGGTAAGCATTAAGATTTAAGAGTGGCTCTGGCTCTTTCAGATCCTTCGGGTTGATGGTTGACTAAAAAAAAAATTTAACTTTAGGATATGAACAAAGAATAAATAAGGATTTCTTATTATATGGTTTGTGTTTATGTCTTGTTGAGTCTAGATTCAAGATTTGTTGGTTGTCTTCCTTCTGCATTGGCCACTGCGACAATGCTGCATGCTATAGACCAGATTGAGCACAGTGATGATTGGGTGGAATACAAAAATCAACTTCTGCGCGTTCTTAAAACTATCAAGGTTTGTGCCTGGTTGAGTTGAGTGACAATGTTTTTTATATTATTATTTTTTAGAATTACTCCATCCCACGTGCATTAATGCACATGCACATCGTAAGCACATTATTTGATCTTAATGACTCACTAGCCTGTATTTTGTTTGACAGGAGAGAGTGGAGGACTGTTTTAGTTCCATTCTTCAACTCTCAAAAGTCAATAATAATAATAATAATAATAATAATAATAATAATAATAATAATAATAATAATAATAATAATGCTGTTAACAACCCTCGCAAGCGCAACTATGAGCATGACCAAATCCCAGACCCTGGCAGCCCAAGTGACGTAATTGATGCTGATTTTAGCTGTGATTCGTGGGCAGTGAGGTCATCGTTATATTCATCACGAGAGCCTCTGCCTCTGTTCAAGAAGAGCAAAGCCCAAGAACAACAACTGAAATTGTCACCACTTAACAACCGGCTCATTGTCGGAATCGTTGGCACTGGCAGCTCTCATGAATACCCTCTTCCTGTCCTTCACAAAGGAAACGACAGTTAAGAGGTGCAGCAGGAAGGAAGGAAGGGATGGTTTTTGAAGGAAGAGGAGGACAAAGTTGGCAATGCATGAAGAATACTGCTATATATATATATATATATATATATATATGCATTTGTCAGATGAATTTTTAACAAAAAAAGAACATATAATTATATATAAATAGTTAAAATTAAAAATTATTTAAAAATTATATAATAACTTAAAAATATTATGTGTATTTATATTTTAATTTTAACTATTTATATAAAATTTAATTATTAAAATTCATTTTTTTTTATTTTTTATAATAAATATTTTTTTCATTGAATATATTTCATATATATATATATATATATATATATATATATATATCGGTTACTTTCTTGTTCATGATCTCTTCTAGAACATACTGAATTTGGACATATCAATATCACATTCCTATAATAAATTCAGAACAACTTTTGTTCATTTGTATATGTAATTATGCATGTCCTGGCTGGAGTGAAACCGCCACATACATAGGGATGGGAGTCCCGAATGGTCTATCCCAACCAAAGTTTTTTATCATGAGTAATTTTAATTTTTTTAATTAATTTTCTTAATTATTAAATAAAAAATAAAAAATAATTTTTATATTATCAAAGTATTAAATGTATTTATTTTTTATTTAATATTAAAAAAATTATTACGAATAATTTTTTAGATGATATAATTAAATTCTTTTATCATATATTTTTTATCACTACTAGTTTTATTAGAAAAAGGAAAACTGCAAGAACAGTACAAACAAATAAAGAAAAATTATGAATAGAAGAGGAATCGATTGGCTTGTTTCCATGTGAAGGGAGAAGCGATTTGTCGGCCAGTGGGTTTCGGTTGGGGATGGGTGTTTCTCGAGTGGCGGGAGAGGGTAGGAGAGTTTGACCTCGTAACAAGAGCCACACCGAAAGATAGAACATTTGTTAAAAGTTTAAAATAAGTATTTTTTTATAAAAAAAATAAAGTATTTAATATATTGAGAATTATTTTTTTATATAAATTATTATTTATTATTTTTTAATAAATATTTTTAAGATATTTATTTACAAAATTCATAATATAATAAAATATTAATATTGAACTGACCCTGGTCTTCTCTTCTCTATGGCCTAACTACAGGCACAAACTGTCTAGGCTTGCCTCAAGTGCAGCACAAGCATACAATGAAGAGTAGAGGCTCATTCATCGCCTATACGTGCTCTGATGGATAATAGGTGAGGGCGTGAAGCACTAGCGCGGATAGTGGGGCCTCGACTCTGATATGTTACTGCTTACTAGTTAATTATACGAGTATTTTTGCAGCGAATGCCTGCTTTGCTTTTGCATGTCATAATTCGGAAGATTAGGGCAATAGTTTAGAGACCGAACGTAGGAGCCTTTTTTAGTTAGAAACTTCAAAAGAGTTGCATATATTAATTAAGGGTTTTTTTAAGACATTTATTAAGAAAGTTAAAATAAAAAATTTTAAATAAAAAATAAAATAAATAATAAATTTTTTTAAATTTTTAATACATTAAATATAATATTTTATCAAAATCTTTTTATTTTAACTTTTTTTAATAACTGCCCTAACAAAATCCATTAATTAATTAACAGACTCCTGCTTCCGCACAATCTTGGAAGTTCTCAAAGGGCGCGGCATGTAATATAAGAACGGATGTACAAGTTTTATATTAGTTTTTCTTGCCAGCTTAATAAACTCTCCGGTAAGCTCTTGTACTATACATATATGCCTATCTAACAATGATAGTTCGTAACAAATTAACAATTTAAATGTAGTCCGGCCTCCATAATCTTACTTCCTACAAGTCTTGTACCAAATGGTCTATGAAAAATCAAACTTTGATTCCCGATCTAACTATCATATGATAATGGGTTTGTAAGTTTAGGAAATATTTTAGAGGTGTAATTATAATGATAATTAAAATAATTATTCAGTTTAATTTTAAATTGAATTGAATTCCATAACTAATCTAAATATCTATTGAACTTCTTATTCTAATTACAACGCTAAAATTCTAAAATATAAGAACTCCTATTATATTCAGAATCAGTGAGGTGCTTACTATTGCCTGGGCATCTAAAATCAGCTGCGCATGTGCACTAAATGGTATATAGAAACGTGTACTCACTCAAATCAACCATGGATTCTGTTTCTCTTTTCCATGTCTAGTAATATGTTTTTTGCTTTCTGATGCGGTTGCTTCAAGCGATACTGTATAACTTTCTATTTCATACTGATTATTTGAAAACCAAATCTACATGCACATAATATTACAAACTAGAGTATTCTAGGTTCCAAACTGTTATTATGTCATACTTTCTCTGTTCAAGTATCAAGTTGCTCAACAGGCAACTTGTGCGTGGTCAAGAGTAGAAGACAATTAAGTAATCATGTGTATTAGCACTAATAAAAATCAAACGAAGAACATAGGTAGATATTTTTACAACCATTTCAAATTAGTGGGATATATGAAATAACTTGTCAATACATATGCTATCTTGACTTTGCAAGTCGTTAGTTGCATTAGACTTTGTTAAGTGCACAATCCTTTTAAAGAAATAAGGTAGGATAACCCATGCGGATAACATTCCGTAGACCTACCCTTTCTCTAAATTGCGTGGAGATCCCCCCGCCCCCCCTCCCTTATTCCTCTTTTTCTTTTATGAATGCGAAGATTCACGATGGTCATTTTAGTGGATTCACTAAAGTGCATGCTTGACCATTTGATTCTTTTCTTTTCTTTTCTTTTTTGCAAGTCTTTTTTCTCGTGTGAAAACAAAAAAAGTTCATTCTGCTTTTTTCACGTGTATAACACTAATGTGCAGTTAAAGAAATATAGCCCTCCGTAGTACAAGAAGTCCACACATTGAAAGTCAAGCATATTCAACTTGTAACACGAGACAACACTTCTTTCAATTTGTTCTTTTCACTCATACAGGTTAATCACATCTAAGGTGGCAACACACCTAGAGAAAATCTTAGCTTCAGGATTCAAATATTTCAACAACTCCCTAACCCTTCTATATTTCAACAAAAGGAAATGGAAGGTCATGCTATATGATAGCCATGGCTACCATATCACGTACAACTTTTTGATCAACTTTTCTACCTCTCAATTTTCCAGCATGGTCAAGCATAAGCTTACCAACTAGAGTATCAGGAAATTTAGGCAACTTTTGACACTTGTCATTTATGACCCTCACTAACATACTTTTTACCACAAGCCTTACACTGCACTTTCTCTTTCCCATCACTATCAACACCAATTTTATCAAAATAATTCCAGAAACTTGATGAAAGATTCCTAGCCCTCTTATTTGTTGTTTTAAATTCATTATTATCAGTACCGGTACCAGTTACAGTTTCAGCTTGAGTATTTTGTATATCCAAAACATTTTGTGCAGAAGAACTCACATTAACGCTTTGATTCACAACAGAATAATCGGCATTTAATTATTCAAATAGCTGGAACAAATCAAACAGACTAAATACATACATGAGCAATCACCAATCAGAACATATATGAACTAACAACTCTTCAACTATCATCAAATAACAGAGCAAACAAATCAGCAAACAAATATGAGAGACAGAGAGTCTGAGACCAAACAAATCAGTAAAGTATCATCAAATAACATAACATATATAATCAAATAACTCTTAAATTATCAAAACAAATCAGGCACAATTGTAGCAATAGAAACAACCACAGATTCGGCACAATTCGCATATCAGACCAGCCACCAAATCAAAATCAAAATCAAAATGAGGAAAAATCAAAATGAGGCATAAGACAGCCACTGATCAGTCAATATTCGCATCTCAGACCAGGCACCAAATCAAAATTAAAATCAAAATGAGGCATAAGACAATAATAAAAAGCCATAGATCAGTCAATAATAAAATGAGGAAAAAAAAAAACAGCACGCAGACTCGCAGTGGTGGCCTCGTCGCAGTTGTGGCCTCGTCGCAGTTGTGACCTCGTCTCCCAGGACGCAGTGGTGGCAGAGAAAGCAGCGGCCGACGAGAGTGAGAGATGAGTGAGCGACTGAGCAGCGCTAGGGCACCAGAGTGATGGGTGAAGTGAGAAGAGAATGTGAGATCTGATGTGAGATACTGAGATGAGATATTTTGTAATGTTAACATTTATTTATCCAATCTAATCTAATTATTATTTTATTTTAAATTTTAAAGTTTTTTAATTTAGTTAGGTCAACAGGAATTGGTTAGGTCTTAAAAAAAAAAATTAATCAGGCCCACGGATCCATAAGTCTGCGGATCAAAACTCATTTACTCATTTAACTGTGACTTAGAATAGATTAGGTCAATAAGCTTGCTTCTAATCAGAACCAAAACCCGTTTAACTGTAAGTTGAAATAGATTGGCCAATAAGCTCGTGTCTAATCATACTAGCATTTTATCTGATTCTAACCTGCCTGAATAGCAAGCCTAGGCTTATATATCCTCCTCTAAGTAAATCTTATCTATCCAATTATATAGACTAAATCAATTAAAACTTAAATAATTATATAAATTTTTGTATCACATTAATTAATTTAATATACACAACTTATATAGACAACTTCTACACAAATATTTTTCTTATATATTTTCCTCTAATCCTTTCTTCCTTACAGCTGTAAAGTCTAAAAAGAACAGAGGACCATATATATTAATGTGGCCCTCTCCCTCTCTCGTCTCTGTATGGCAAAGGTTTTTCTGGAGCATAAAAAAGAAACAACTGCTTAGGCAGAACAATGAAACATACTCTTTAATCTCTACCTCCTTTTCATTAGAAGAAAGCATGAAACAGTTGCTTTATAGCTGCAGCATATCTAGCTCTTGAAAGTTGAAACCAGAGACCCTTCAATTCTGACTGCAAGCCATCCCAAAATGTTAGAATCATGGAACTCTTACCTTTAATAATATCTCTTCTCCGATTACTAAGGATACTGCTGTTTGGCAGAAGAAAAATTGAAAAGAATATAAAAACAATTAAAGGGGATTAATTAATAAAAACTTGTCAAAGAATGCATATAAATGAATAAAAAGAAGGTTTTTCTTATCATCTTTACTCCACCTCTAACATGATTTTCATTTCTAATTAACATAAAATAGGAACCAAAATGTAAAGACTTGTATGCATAGTTTGATTGATGATATCTTACATATAAGCTTGAACATGCACGTAATTAGATATTATGGTATGGATAGTAAAATCATGTATGATACCTCAGGATGTTATTACTGTACTTTATCATGAAACCGTGGATTTCATATCTTCTAGTTTTTCACTGAAATATATGATTTCATCAAATGATTTTTTAACCAATCCTCACGAAAAGCTAAAAACATAGAAGGACAGGGATTCCTATTTCTCCAGGAACTTTAAACAATATTAAGCTACTAATCCACCCAAATGAGATGAAGCATGGCAACTATTCCATGATAAAGACAATCAGGACAGAGGTAATCCACTCTATAATAAGGTAATATGTATGTCACATCACATCGTTATAGTGAATATTGTTTGCTATTATCTGCTAAATCAACTTAAAGGTTGAAGTCAACATTTTCAAGTGATTAAATTCTAAAATGATTTGAAGAATATTTTTTGAAATTCATGACTTTACCTGCCTCAAAATTGAAAATAGCTAATAAAATTTTGTTACTTGTAGTCATCTCTTCTACATAGCTTTCATGCTACAAGTATTTATATTTGTTTCACAGATAATTCATCACACATTATGTAATTTCCGTGCTTCAACAGCAGTGTGAGAGGAAAAACATTTAGTAAAACAGAAACGTTCGCATGGCAATTTTTCAACGGTTAACCATTAGCAAGATGAGGTCAAATATGCCATTCCTCTTCCATCTGAAAAGCAGAAAAACTATGATATTTTCAACTTGATGGAAAGCCCCTTCTGGCACAGACAAATTTACAGCCAACTAGGTTCTGAACCAACGTTTGAAGGGTTTCTCAAACTCTCAAGGAACTATCTAATCCAATTATCACATGGTCCCAAAATACCAATGGGATTTCAGGCAGTTGATGCACCACTATCTAAATGGCCCCAAGGGATCAGAATGGAGGCCCCAAAATCCTCTGTCAAATAGCATTTCAACATCTAATGCGTGAACCAAATTATTATCACAATGTTCCTCCTATCTTTCCTGTTGCAGTTAATGTTTGATACTGGGCAATCAGCATCCGATGTGCTTTGGAATTGATCATATTCAAAGTGGTTACCATCATCTCAAGCAGAGACAAAACAAGAACACTAGAACCGTAGTATAGCTTTGGCTATGTTATGTTGAAGTTGTACGAATAAATTCATTAAGACAGTATACACATTATGGACATCGCTATATATTAAAATGAACCCAACTGCAAGAAGTTCCAATCACTTTGTGGTCCAAACATTGCTAACCACTATAATATTTAATTAATCTTCTGCACGGTTTGCTTCTGTAACATCTGAATATTTTTGGAAAATGGGATGGGGTCATGGGAAATCTTCAGATTTAAAGTCCTGAAAGCTACAAGCTTTCTGTTCTGAGTAATCTAATTATCTTCAAAGTTCTGTGACCAGGATTGGTCTAAGCTAAAGAGATCGTGCTAAGTTGTTTAGGAAGTTTTGACCTTATGGTTAGCGAATCAGCTATTGAGAAACATCTCATTGGAGAGCTAGACTTGTCTAATAAATAAGGGACTTTATTGAGTAGCAAACATATTAATTGAACTGAGTACCAGCTCTTTTATGACTGTTTGGTTTATTGCCCACTTAGAATAACCAAGTCCAGAGAGTCAATAAATTGAGGAAAGGGCTACCCCACCATATTCAAGTAATGTCATATGTGGAAAAGAAAATGTTTTAAGGGAGAAGTAGACAAGAAGAAATGAATACCTAAACAAAATGGCAGAACAGTAATACGTCTAGGTGGTCCAATGCAAAGAAACAAGGGTGCCTTGCTTAAACTTTCCCTCTCTTTTTATCAACGTAAAATTTATGGTTACGCAAGTAGGATGCCTTTTGGGTCTCTTTAGTTGCTTTACAAAGTCAGAAGAAAAGGACAACAGGAGTTTTTTATGCTTTCAGGGGCCAGCCATGTCCCAAATCTGTGAAACTTGGATGCAATGCTGCAAGCATGTCCGGCTTATCAGACTCTGATATGGGTATCGTTTTAGAGGCAAGAGTAACAAGTGATAACCATCTTAAAATTTTAAACCAAACGGATTCTAGTTGAGAATGTTGGAAATATAAAATAAGTAAGCTTGATTTAATTACCCATTATGCATGTGTTTCGATATTTATGTACTCGTAGTTTTAGGACTTGAAATTTCAAAAAGTTGTAATTTCAAATTATGTATGATGTATGTGCTTAATAGTTGTATTAAATAAGTTTATTATATTAGATGAGTTTAGAGACATTATCTTCATCTATAAATATCTTTGTACTTATGTTACTGAAAACAAGTCAAAATATCCAATTGAAGTGAGTTTCAAAGGTGAGAAACACTAACTGAAAATCAATTAATCAATCTTGCTTTGTATCATGTGTGTGTGTGCATAGAGAGTTTGATACGAAGACCGTTTTGTATAGAAGGTTGGCTAAACTCAATAAGAGTCAGGCCAAAATGTTTATCATATATGTAAATAGATTATATAAGATAACAATAAGATAAGATAAAAATAAAAGGAGATAAAAATAACTAAAGATAACAAGGAATAAATTCAAACTAAATCCTAGATAAGATATATGCACTATCACCCCTTCAAACTGGACGTCATTGTGCAAAGGCCAAGTTTGGATATTAAAAAATGATAGGCTCAAAAGGTGAAAGGCATGTTGGAGTATCAACCGATCTCACGAGGTTTCTATGTCTATGGCCAGATTTGGCAAGTCCTCAAGAAGATGATTGGATATGCGCTAGTGATCGAACCTCTTGTCAAGTAACATGCACATCCGAGGGGAGATCATAGGGAAAGGCATTGGATTGTCTTTGATAAAGTCACTAAGGTCGAGGGGCGTTGGAGTTTCTTTGTTGATAAAGTCACCAAAAATTTTGGTCGTGGGTATGATATTAGCTATTGAAATACATTATGTGAGACAACTTGTTAACTATGCATGGACAAATCTGTTAAACCAGCATCAATGGAAGTAATCAAGATTGAGTGGATTCAAACGTATCTATGAGTTTCCAAGTACTATAGGAGCAACAATTCATTCTATAGGTGCAGGCATTTGACCACTGGTGGAAGTGGTGACTGTGGATGAGGTGTTTGTCATCTTTGAATTAAGGCGTCAGCCATAAACTCTGATATTATAAAGATTTTGAATAGAAAGTTGACTGAACTCAATAAGAATAAGGCTAAAATATTTATTATAAAAGGAAATAGGTTATATAAAATAACAATAAGATAAGATAAAAATAATAAAAATGATAAAAATAACTAAAAATAATAAGGGATAAATTTAAACTAAACCAAACTAAATCATAAATAAGATGTATACTCTATCAGGATTTGCAATTTCTGCTAAAAGTTCCAGAGAAAAAAGTCTTAAGTTTTTTCTTATCCAAATTGAGAGATTCTTGCATAAACTTGGAGCACCTAATTGGGTGCACCAAACTAATTAATACTTAATATTTTCATAAAACTTTGTGTTATATAATTAAAAGTAGTGAAAATATTAAGTGATGATTGGTCTTGTGCACCCAACTTAGATATTCCAGATTTAGACAAGAATTTATCATCCAAACCTTGCTTACAAGTTGTAAGATTGTAAAACCAGTTAATCGTCTAATAAGAAAACAAAAACGTAAATATGAATGACTTCATATGGATATAGTCCAATAAGTTAAGATCCATTGCTAGGGGTTTCCGGGGTCGTTTTAATATAGACCCTATTGTTTAAGGACTATTCATAGACTTTGCTTTATGAGCTGTTGGATGTATTAAAAATTAAATAAATGACTATAAATTAACACTGGTTACCTGATAATCAGGTAAAAAGGAAAAGTAGAATATTCCATAATGACCTCTCAGTAGTAGTGATATTATATTATTTCCACACCCCTCAAAACTATTTTCTCTCTTGCTCTCCTCCCCCCTTCTTTAGGGTGTTACCTTTCTCTTCTCTTCAACATGCAGCGACCACTGCTCATGGCAATGTGAGGGGGTTTCGTTTTCTACATCCTCGGCGTCCACAATGTCGGTCTTCTACCGCTTCCTCTCTCGCATCACGATGGGCTTCTTGTTCCATGTACAACTGCCTCTGCTGGCTCTGCTCTTTCATCACTCTATAAAAACATGTACATGGGAGCTTCAATGGTGGTGGGTCATGGAAGATGATGGTGGCTCAGACGGCGGTTGTTCATGGGGTTGGGAGACATAGGTGATGGCGACGCGTGGGTGGTAGATCTGGGCAACCCACCACCATCGAATTGTGTTGCCTCTGCTTTTTCATACTCTATAACAACGTGTACAGGGGAGCTTCGATAGTGGTGGGTCGTGGAACACGATGGTGGCTCAAACGGCGACGGTTCATGGGGTTAAGCAACATAGGTTATGGCGACGCGTGGGTTGCAGATATGGGTGACCCACCACCGTCGAATTGTGTTGCCTCTGCTCTTAATTTCATCATTCTATAAAAATGTGGTTAGTGATTTTTGGGTTCACAGTGGTTCTTTGTTACTCTATTTTTGTTGAGAATCTTCTCTATTTTGTTGTGTTATGATTGGGAAAATGGGTTGGGTCATGTTTGTGATTCTTGGGATTTGGTGGTTTGCTCTATGTTGATTTTGTGTTCTTTATTTCATAGGTTTTGTGTCACTGTCAAAATTCTTTATTTTTATGTTCATTTTGTTTGTCATGTTTACTGTGAAATGAAGAAGAAGAAGAAGAAGTATATAGTTTTTGGTAACTGATTTTCTCCCTAGAACTATAATGGGAGTTGTAACCGAATTAGTAACAGATATTGGGTGGATTGGCTGGATTTGTTGGGAGGAGGGGTAAGGGAACATGTGTGCTAGGAGGAACTGTCATAGACATTGTAGCTAAATTGGTGGAAGGAACGTTACAGCTGGTTGCTCTGGCGATTTTGATGGCTAGTTGGTGATTAGACGTTTGTGGGTGGTAACTGTTAGATGAATTTTTTGTTTGAAAGATCAAAATGAAAAAAAATACACCTTAAGGGCTTGTTACAGAAATATCAATAGTTCAATGACTTTGAAAATAATTAAACTGTTATTGTAAATTTAAAAACTTGTAATAATAAGTAAGGTAAAAAAGTTCATGAATGAACCTTTGACTGCAAGTTTCCATTGTGTGACCCACATTTCTTCTCAGAAAGATTTTTATATAACATGTGACTCTTTTCATGGTATATTTTGAGCTGTTATGCATCTTGGTGGGTCAGCTGAAATCCCACTTTGGATAATTTGGTAAATAGGTGTACAAAGTGAAAAGTTGGAAGGAGTTGGTTTTGGATGTGGTTCAAATTCTTCCCTCTATCTCGGAATGTCAAGATTCAAGAATTTAGAATCGAGAAATGATGACCCCAAAAGTGACGGAGAATTCAAATTAAGATGCTCACTTTAATGCAGTGAGCACTAATGCTCCTTATAAGTGATTGTTGATAACTGGTCATTGCTTTTAGATGTGGTGATAGTCCCCTACCTCAACCCAACCAATACTACCTCATCAAATAGGGAATTCTTCATTGGAGTTTTTCATCCACCGCCAAGGAGTGGTGATACACTAGCGGGCAGGCCAACTGAGTTAAGAAGAGTCGTCAACATGGGTCAAGTTCGATGGACCAATTCAATAAACCGACCCGAATAGCCTGACAAAATGAGCTGGTTGTACTCGCAAAAGTGAACACAAAATTTTAAATAGTCTGAATTAGCCTGAACCGAATGTCAGCCCGTTAACATTACATAAGAGTTGACTAGACTAACAAAATGTCAACTCGAAAATCACATAGCCTGATCTATCCCGACCCAAAAATAGTCTGACCTTACTTGAAATGGTCAAACCAACCCGTTTTGACACGTTGCTGTCCTCTGCTATCGACAACAGCTCGATGCCATTTGGGTGTTATCGATCGTGATATGTCAGCAATAGTGTTCGTCAGATCGACAAGGTTTGGTTGCTATGACGCCATTAACTTAATTCACTCCAATCTTTTTCTCAGAGGCTTTCACACTATATTTGATAGCCAACTAAATCTTTGGACTTGATTTTTCTAATGCTTGGGTTATTCTTTAGGATTTGATTGAATTAATTGGGTATATTAAATCAACAACTAAACTTGAGGACCTCATCGATTCTGGTGCTTAACCTTACTCCTAGGTGTCGATCATGACTTCACCATCATCCACCGTCGATATGGCCATGCCTTGAACACATTCACCCCTCACTATTTTCCATGGCTATTCTTCCATTGTTGACACTTCTATGACTTTGCTGTCCTCTGTCGTGCAACTCATTCTCCACCACCTTTTTTCACCACGTTATCCATGGCTAAAACCCTCTCATTTTGGGCTGTAACACAAGAAAACATGATGACTTCATTGCAAATAGCTTCCAAATAATTTGATTTTTGACTTCGTAGTTTTCAATGTTTTTTGTTAATCGATTCTCCAAGTTCTAAGTGATACATCTCAGCCCTTCAATTTAAAACTATTTTATCAATGGCTCGGGACAGTTGAAGCATCCATGCTAACTAAATTATTGAAGTGAGCATTGGAGAAAAAGCCAAAAGGGACTGCAGTAATATAGGTACGAAGAAAGCTAACCTGAACAGTAGGTAGTGCAGTCCTGCTTCACTGCCTGATTATACTTGTACTTGTACAAACAAATTCCTCATAAAATCCTTACAAATTCAGAAGTTATTGAATAACACATCCCTTTATATCATTATTAAAAAATTCAAGTTGAACTAAGCAAGTAACAAGAATAATTAGAGGCAAAAAATAATTTCAACTAAGTAAGCAACTTTCTTCTAATCTAAAGGTGAATTTTACAAAACACAATGTGCAGAAATTAATTATGTAAAAAATAAGCAAAACATCCATTGTGTGTTTAAAAGTAAGTTCAATTTTGAATTTTTTTTTTTTTACTTTAATTCAATCATATACTTTAATCTAACTGTTATGTGCTTACGAAGTTACGATTTATATATTATACACATTCTTTTTTATTTTTGAAATGATTTATAGGATATTTTTATGCATGTTTCTAAACATTAAACCAGAAAGTGCAGATAACGCACAATATTGATACTATCTTGCTCCATGTGGACACCACTAAGTCTATTTTATTACATTCCAACCTATGCATATATAAGAAGGAAAACCACATTCAACGTAATGCTATTAAGATTGCTGCAGCCATTTTCAAGCATACCCCATTGATGATCAGCATCTCCTAGCATTTTAGGGCTGCTATTTCCTGCACCAGTTTCAACATTCTGTGTCAGACATTGACTCAAATTAAAGTGATAAGAAGAATGCAATTCTTTTGATAGAATTCACTACAGAAGCAAAGTTTGCCCTCCTCAAACTCACGTTTACCTTATTATTTGATCAGAATGCATCGTATCGGTGATCCCTCAGCACCAGCCAATCTAAGAGGTAAGCAATGGACTGAATATATTCCCGCTGCGACATCATCAAGCTTCAGGCCTTCCACGAGAATGATTTCCTAAATCATTTTGATTTGTTAGTGCATGGCATATTTATGCTGGTTCTTACTCAAGCTACAAATTAAGAATATTCAATCTTGTTTGTGCAAGGAAATTCCGAAGACATATTAGCAGCAAGGGAGAAAGAGAGAGCGATTAACTAGCTCTCGGGTGGAAAAACCATATATATGATGACGTTCATGGCTACTAAGGATCACAAGTAGTCAAAACCAAAGCTTGTATTTATGTGCAGAACCCCCCACAATCAATATTACAAAAGATTGAAATGTATTGAAATTAAGTGGTACTCGTAAAGAAAAATCCCAGACTAGGGAGCCTGTAATATACTTTGACTCACGAGATTTGATTTGTTTTCATTCAAAATAGTTGGATAATTAGCTAAAAAATAGTGTAACATTACCCGTATCATTTCTTAACCATAAATGAAACATTTTATTACCCTTCCTTTCATAAAAACAAGGTGAAATGGAATCAAGTGATCAAAAGCAGCAACAGATTGGTAATCGATTCCTACATTGCATAACATAAAAATGTGTCATTGCAAAAAAATTGAGAAAGAAAAAGAAAGGCCATTGCAACAAATTAAAATTGAAAAAGAGAGAAAGAGGCTGATACTACTCAGGTAAACCACATACTGAAGATGCAAAAACTAGCGCAGCGCAATGGCCCCGATCTTAAAGTCAGAGAGAGGTCAAGATTCAGCGTAATCCTTTGAAACTACTTTCATTTGCCATATATAATTCTCTTAAATCAGTACCCACAGCAAAAGAAATGGTGAACATGGAGTCATCCGTTAGGATTTAACTCTTTTATAGTTTTACTGTCAGCTAACTAATGCCAATATCACACTCCCATTTAGATATAAAAAAAGGTTTTTGTTAATAAATATCCTAAAATCACTTATTAAAAAAATTAAAATAACTTTTTTTATGAAAACAAGATATTTAATGTATTGAAAATTAAAAATATTTTAACGAAGTGTATTGCCAAACGTAAATATAACTCATTTAAAATGTAGAGACAACATAAATATAAGAGCACATCAAGTCTATATTGCTGCGGTGTGATATCTTAATTAGGAAAAGGAAAGAATTATGGCAATTCAACTCGTTTAAATGCGAAAACATGACCTAAAATTTATCTGATCTTGCAGTACAGAGAAAATGACCTTGGGAAAAGTAACACAACTGCCGAAAAACAATTACCTACAAGCGTCAGTGTTCTTCACTAGCCAATTTGCTCCATCCACCATGAATCCCACATAGCTTGTGTCAAATTCCTTCTGACACATAAGGCGCCCAATAATTTTACAAGTCTTGGTTCTACATTTCACATCCAACAAACTATAGATATCAAAGATTGTCATAAAGACTATAACCATACAAGTAAAATGTGTTAGCCTAATAAATTATAGATTGTAATTGATTACGATTAATTTTAAGGATGATTATAATTGATTTAACACATAATTAGATTGATTTAGTATATAATTATATTTTATTATTATTTTTTGTATAGTAGTCTTCTTATATAAATAGAAATTAATTTTTATGTATTTATTTATTCAGAAATATACATAAATTACTAATATTTGTCTTCCTGTTTCTATTTCTAACTTGATTTTAGAGCAGTGTCATCTTCCGTGACCTATCTCATTACTATTCTGTTACATAACTCCTAAAAATCTGAAACTTTAATTAGTCACCTCTAATGTATTGTTTTAGATATTCTGACAATCCTTCCGTTCACCATAATCGCTTTTTGCCCTAAATTCTAGACTCTGATTCCTGTCCTAAAATCCAGACTCCGATTATTGTCCTAGATTCCAGTCTCCGATATACATCTTTGTTCAATTTCGCTGATTAATTCTGTCTAATCCAGCCAAAAAGATTGGCTCTGTCTCCATTACTCCAGCCTTCGATTAGTTTTGTTTGATAGATTAGCTTCGTCTCCGTTATTTCAGTCAAATATAGATTGGTTTTATCCCAAATGCAATTTGGGTCTCTTAGCTTCTCCAAGATTTCGACGTTGTGGTTTTTTGAATATTTTTAGTTTATTTTATTTTCGTGTATCTAATTATAATAAGTTAAATCTTAGTTTTAGTTTGAGGGGGAGTGTTAGAATATCTAGAACATATCTCTGAATTAAATTAGGCTTAATTTTGTGTTATTTTAGGGATTTGATTTCTACAATAATTAAAGATACTATTTTGATTATATTTGATTGTATTTCATTCTTTATATAGACTCTATCTTCTATAAATAGAGAATCTTCTTGTACACACTGATTAATTCAGATATTCAAAAATAATTCAGAATATACATAAACCTTCTTCAGACTATTCTTATATCCATATTTCTTTATTTCTAACATGGTATTAGAGATTCCAGATTTTAGACTCCAGATTCCAGACTCCAAACTCTAGATTCCAGACTCTGTCCTAGATTCCAGACTTTTGTTGTTCGTCATTCCGTTCACCATCCATGCCCCAAACCATTCTGCCAAACAGTTACCATACTTAGACACGGCGCCCCCAAACAGTCACCATACTCAGACCAATGTTTGCCTACCTTAAGCATCATACTCAGACACCATACTCAAACCACTATTCACCTACCTCAAGACCCATATCCACGACCATGTCGCGACTGTTCCGTCAGGCCCATGGAGCCAGATTCAGAACCAGCAGGTCGTTCCACGTCGCGGCTATGCTGTCAAGCTTGCGGAGCCAGATCCAAAACCAGCAGGTCGCTCCACGGCATGATTGTTCCGTCAAGCGCACCGAGCCATCCACCTTCAGAAACAGTCATCAGATTCTACCATTGATCCAGATCCACAACAGAGAAATAGGTTGCTCCACGAGATCTACAATAGAGAAACAGGTTGCTCCACGAGATCCACGACCTTGCCTTGGCTAAACTGAACTGTCTGTGCAAGTAGATCTAGAGGACGTGAATCCTAGACCAAAACCAGATTCTCTTGTGCTATGCTGACACGGATGGTGATGCCACCTAAGTTGTCCACGTGTCCCCAGTGCTGACGTGACACTAGACCATTCTTAAGGTTTTTCGGTGAGATCTTTCCATTTTTTTAGGTTCTTTTTTGTCAATTCAACCCTGAAAGTGTACTTTTTCTTCTCTACTATTATGGAAAAGTCTGATGTTACTCAGCTCATCCTAATTTTAATTACTTAATGGTTCAAACTACACTCACTGAGTTGAGGTCATGTGTGACTTTTTGAAAGGCCGAAAACTTTGGTTATATGTCACAGGTGATATTATTTATCTTGTCAAAGCTGAAGATGACACTGATGAGAAATATGCTGAAAAATTAAAAAATTGGGATAACAAAAATCATAAGATTATCACTTGGTACTGAAAACTGAAACACCTCCACTCGCAGCATTCACATGCAGTTTGGATGCTTTGACACTGCCAAAGAGGTATGAGATCATTTAAAAAATAAATATATAATTTCTGATTTGTTTCATCAATATTAGTTGTTGAAGGAACTCAACAGTCTGAAACAAGAACCCAACCAAGTTGTATATGAGTTCATGGCTCAAATGGATGCTATTTGAATCAACTGATTCTGTGTGAGCCAACCTTGAAACACAAAAGTGATGTCAAACTATATGAAATGTACTATGATCGCACCAGACTCATCTAGTTTTTGATAGCTCTCACTGATGACTATGATCATGTTCGAGTTTCCCTACTGCATCAGGATCTCGTGCCCGCACTTGAGGATGCACTTTCTCGTCTGAAATGAGAAGAAACTAAATTGAATCTTTTTTTACCTAAAATAGATTTAGCATTTGCAGTTATACATTAAAGAGGCAAATTTTGTAGTCGCTGCCATAAACCTGATTATGGCTTTGTTGAATGTCCCACTATAGAGTGCCACATTTGTAAGAAGAAGGGTCATATTGCTCCTACCTGACCCTCTAAGGTATACAAATACTGCAAAGTTCCAGGACATTCGATTGAGCAGTGTCTTAGTCGTCCACATAACTTTACTTGTCCACGAAGGTAAGATCAAAGAAAGTTTTAACCTCTTACTAGTTCTTCCTCCAAGCATGTAACTGCAGTTTCAGTTGCCGACGGTGCCTCAAATTCCCAAATCTCTCTTTCCATTATCGATCTTAAGTCTCTTCTTAAGCAAGTCCTTTATCAATCTGGTAATACTCCTACTTACTTAGCCATTATCCCAGGTAATAATCGTTAGTATTTTGATTCTGCATGTTGTAATCACATGACTTCCTCATCTTATGCATTGTCTTTCCTTTCTTCTAGAGATACTATTCATTCTATTCATACTGCTGATGAGTCTCTTATAGAAGTACGTCATAAGTTTCCTATATCCATATCTACTTTTACCTTATCAGACACTTACCTTATTTCCAAATTAAATTTTAATCTCATTTATGTTGGCCAATTGTGTGACCTTGATTATATACTTACATTTTTCTTTGTTGGTTGTTTTGTGCAGGATCCACAGATAGGGTAGATCATTGGGAATGCTCATAAAGTTGGACAATTGTTTGAGTTCACTGCTCTCCATGTTCATCCACCTCCTGTGTCAACTATTTATGCTGCTTCTACTACTTCTACTCTGCAGCTATGACATAAACGTCTTGGTCACAGTTCTCTTAGTAAATTACATCATTTCATTTCTCAGGGTGTTTCAGGATATGTTAAAAAAGAATCTTTGCAATGTATATCTTGTCAAACAACCAAACAATATCTTTTAATAAAAGTAATTCTATTTATGTTTTCTCCTTTGATCTTGTTCATTATGATGTTTGGGGTCCAACTCCTACATCCACTATGGGGAGTTATCTATATTTTATGATTTTTATTGATAACTATTCACGTTTCACTTAGATATATTTAATGAAAAATCTTTCTGAACTTCCTCAAATTTATATTATCTTCGCAACTATGATTAAAACTCACTTTTCAAAGACAATTAAGGTTTTTTATCGTGATAATGCCTCAGAATATCGTGATTCAAAACTACTCACTTTTTTTTACTGATCATGAAACCTTTTCTGAGTTTTCATGTCTTAGTACATATTAGTAAAATGGACGTGCTGAAAGAAAGCATCAACACATTCTTGACTCTATTCGAGCTATGTTTATTTCCTCTTCTTGTCCTAAATGTATGTTAGGTGGAGTTGCTCTTATTGTTGTCTATGTTATCAATCGTCTCCCTTCCTCTGTTCTTGGTAATGTATCTCCTTATGAACGTCTTCAACTGAGACCTTAAAACTATAATTCTTTCAAAGTTTTTTGTTGTACATGTTTTGTTCTTCTTCAACCCCATGAACACACTAAACTTGAACCTCATGCCCGTCTCTGTTCCTTCCTTGGTTATGCTATTGAGCACAAAAGTTATCGCTACTGGGATCCAATATCTCAGCGCATTCTTATTTCTCGTCATGTTGTCTTTTGGAAAGATACTTTATTCTCCACATTGTCTCAGTTCAAGTCTATTCCTTCCACTTCTACCCCCTTGTTCACTACACCATCTATTGATCTTTTTCTACATGATTCTAATACAGAGTCTTCATATGGGTCGGAGACAGGTTCTCCACCTTCAGGTTCCTCTTCTGATTCTCCAAGTAAGCTCTCATCATCGTCTAAAGTTTCAACTCATCCTGCTGACACTATCCCGACTGTTGATTCTACATCTGATACTGTCGTTCATCCTTCTCGGGTAAGAAACCTTCCCATATACCTTTGTGATTATCATTATTTTTTTACTATGCTTCACCTTCATGAACCGCAGATATATTGAGAGGCATCCATTAATCCTCGTTGGGAACAAGCTATGAATGAAGAATTATAGGCTTTAGAGAATAATGGTACTTGGGAAATTGTTGATCTTCCTTCTGATAAGACTCTTATTTGATGTAAATAGGTTTACAAGATTAAAACTCGATCTGATGGGTCTGTTGATCGCTACAAGGCCCGCTTGGTGGACAAAGGTTTTACTTAAGAATATAGGGTTAATTATGAATAAACTTTTGCTCTAGTTGCTCGTCTTACTTCACTGCGTAATCTTCTTTCTATTGTTGTCACTAGCAACTAAACTCTTAATCATATGGATGTTAATAATGTCATTCTTAATGGTGACATATAAGAAGAAATCTATATGTGATCACCACCAGGTTACTTTTGTCCACCTAAAAAAGTTTGTCTTCTTCGCAAAGCCTTGTATGGTCTTAAACAAGTTCCTCGAGCCTAATTTGCTAAGTTCAGTTCCACTATTAGTCAACTTGGATACTCCTCTAGTTCTCATGATTTAGCACTTTTTCACCCGTAAGACTGATAATAACATTGTGTTACTACTACTTTATGCTGATGACATGATTATTACAAGTGATGATACTTCTGGTATTGCTGATCTTAAAGCATCTTTGAGTAGTAATTTTGAGATGAAGGATCTTGACCCTCTCAGTTACTTTTTGGGTCTTGAGGTTCTTTCCTCTATTGATGGTTTTTATTTGTCCTAAGCTAAATATGTTTCAGATCTTATTTCTCGAGTCGGTCTCTTAGACAGTCACATCGAGTCTACTCCTCTCAAACTTAATGTTAGGTATACACCTTTGGATGGTACTATACTTGATGATCCTACTTTCTATCGGTAGTTAGTTGGCAGCTTGATTTATCTTACTATTACTCGTCTAGACATTTGATATGATGTTCATCTAGTCATTCAATTTATGTTAGCTCCGTGCACTATTCATTATACTGCTATTCTACGTACTATTCAATATATAAAAGGAACTTTGTTTCATATGCTTTATTTCTCAACAAACTCCTCCTTGGTTATCCAGGCTTATTCTGATGTTGACTGGGCTGGAGTTCCTACTAATCGTCGATCCACCACTAGCTACTATATCTATCTTGGTGATGCACTTATTTCATGACGAAGCAAGAAACAAACATTAACTATACATTCCAGTACTAAAGCAGAATATCGAGCATTATCTGATACCACATCTAAAATACTTTGGTTACTATGGCTTCTTGACAATTTAGGTGTTTCTCAGTCCTCTCCCACTGTTCTTTACTGTGATAATAGGAGTGCTATTCAAATTGTTCACAATGATATTTTTCATGAGCGCGTTAAGCACATTGAGATCGACTATCACTTCATTCATCAACACATTCTTCGTGCTGCTCTTCGTCTCCTTTCCATTGGCACTCTTGATCAGTCAATCAATCTATTCACCATAACTCATCATCCTGGCCGTTTCTGCACTTTGATTTCCAAACTTATGTTGGTTTCTTCTACGCTCACTTGTATTTGAAGGGGGATGTTAGCATGATCAATTATAGATTATGATTTTTCACAATTGATTTTAGAGATGATTATAATTGATGTAGTATAGAATTATATTGATTTAGTACATAATTATATTTTATTATTTTATTTTTCTGTACAATATTTTTCTTATATAGATAAAGACTAACTATCTTGTATTTATTCATTAAAAAATATACACAAATTATTAATATACATCAGCTTTAGTCAATCATGCAACCAAAACTTACTGGAGTTCCAAAGATCATATCACTTATAATTTTTTAAAAGAAAGTTGTGCTCTGAACTTTTTCTTGGATTCAAAGTCATTTATTATTGAATTTGTACTAAAAGTAATAGCTATCTCTTTCTCGTTGTAAATAACTAAATTATCTACAAGAAACTCGTCATCCATTTTACTTCGAAGTCTTGTTTTGACAATTTTTATTGTTAAAAAAGCTCTTTTTATTGTTGCTATAAACACTAGAAGCGTCAAGACAATGCGTATCAATCTATCAACCAAATGATAAATGCTTGACTTCCCTATTTCTTTCAATCTTTGAAATGATTTGGTATATCATGCCCATAATATTGCAATTGGGACTTCAAAAGACTACTTCCATGTTCAGTAAAATCATGAGGATAAAATTTCTCTACTAACTTGCATATATCTTCAACATTACAAGATTTGAAATTGTCGTTAGGATCCAAAGCAAAGCTTAAGGTAAAAAAAACTCTACTGTTTGTTCATTAAATCTACTATTTAACTCTTGTATTTGGGAGTTAATTGCTACCAAAAATACATCTACTCGATAATGATGCTTAATAATTACATTTGGTTGATGAGATCGACCTCTTCCAAAGATGTATTGTGCACTCATATTAGGAACCTCAATCTCATGTTTTCTACAAAACTCGTTCACATTCTCAAACAAATTGCACCATCCACCATCTCTTAATTGTTGAAGAAGTGATTTTGATGTAGAAACAATATGCATTACGTTTAAAATATCTTGAGATTGTTGTTGTAATGCTTGGCAAAGAACATTAGTAATTCCTATAATTTCCTTCATCAAATGTAAGGTGAAAACAAATTCAAATGATAATTATACTTTGCTAACGGTGAAATTTAAAATGCTCCTAAAAGCATAAGAGCATGGATGCTTAATGGCCTTAAGGCTGTTGACTTTGTGAAAAACAAGATCGACGGTTAATATTTATTACCTACAACTTGAATAACCAGTAAATTGATTATTTACATGATTGGTCCTTTTGAATTAAAAAAATTGTGAATTTTGCAAAAAAACCCTCATTCCATTCTCACACTCAAGTAGAAATCCAAATTCGTGAAGCTTCCACCGTCGCACCTCCATCACCACCAAAACGGAGCTAGCAACTGTGCCCCTCAACCCAGATCCACTCCGACAAACGTGGGTCATTTTCGTCCGACATCGCCGTACACCGTCGTGTCTCAGCCTTCACCACGTTGTCCGACTAACAGCCAAGCCTGGAGCCGCAGCTCACCCGCACGACCCGCAACCCAGATCTCTTCACCAATGTCGTTCCCAGATCTCTGTCAATCCCAAATTCTATTATGTTCATCATGGCGTGAAAATTCTTCTTAAACACAGATGGACTGTGGGGAGACAATGACGAATGAGTGGCATTGAAGGCTACCCTGGTTCTTAAACACAAAAATTATGTTCTTTGTGGCTCCGATGGGTCACACCTGTGGCGTCTGTTGTGTTAATGGCAAATGGCACAGTATATATATTGTTATAACAAAAGGGTCACAACCAATTTTGGTGCGACGACGGATTGTAGCGGCTTTGACAGAGTAGTGCACTAGTGGTGCGCCGACTCGGGATCTGGTTTGACGAGCTCGGATTCGGTTCTGGTGGGGGCGATTGACGAAGCAAAGGATGCAACTAGGTGGATCTGCGCGACAAACGACAGTGGGTCGGATCACTGGTTCTAGTTCGATGGGCTAGGATTCAGTTCTAGTGGGGGTGATTGACAGAGCGAAGGATGCAGCTGGGTGGATCTGCGCGACAGACAACGGTGGGCCAGACACCTGTTCTGGTTCGACGAGCTCAGATCCGGTTCTGGTGGGGGTGATTGACAGAGCGGAGGACGCGACTGGGTGGATCTGCACAACAAACGACGGTGGACTGGATCACCAATTCTGGTTCCGACACGAAGCTCGACAGCTAGCGAGGTGAAAGTCAGAGAGACAGCGGATGGCAGCACAAACGAGGTAGAAGCTGACAACCATGGAGGAGAGAAAAGAAGATGAGATAAATGAGAATTAAAATGGTCTAAATGAATAAAAATAAAAATTAAGGGATTAAAAAATAAATATTAAAAAGCTTTTTTTATAAATGTTAAAAATCGATAAAAAAAGATGAAATAACCCACAATAGAAGAGAAAATGAAGGGAGCATTCATGCTTAAAAAGATGTTAGGTGTATTCTAAACGGCGCCCTCTGCTAACACCATAAGCATCACCTTTGTGCATAAGTTGCTCCTTCATCAATGATATTATTAAGAACAGTGCAGGTTACAGTAAATATTCTTATCAAGCTGCAAATAGAACTAAAGTGAGAGCTGCATCGAGTATCTCTAGCTGCAAATGGAATGGTGTTTTTGCTATTTTATGGCTTGAAACAAAACAAACGTGAAGGTGAGTGTGAAGCTCCCTGCTCTGCTCTCTTGGAATGGACGAATGGTGACAGCAAAAATTTGAAAGAAGAGGCTGAAAGTCACGTCAGTAATTGGAGTGTAGAGGAAGCTAGCTTCTTAAGGAAGATTGCTTGTTTTTTATTCAAAGAATCAATTAGGATTTGTAGTTGGGCTGGGTATTAACTTGAATAAGTTAATTTTAGGTGAGTGGGTCATTAGTATAGTATGACAAATCTTTAGAGGGGGCTAACTTAAGTTTTAAAAAAAGGTTAAAAAATTTAAAATTTAGGGGGAGGCCATGGCCTCCAATACGAGGAGCCGCCCCTGGGATTGCTTATGCATGTTTCTAAACATTAAACCAAAGAAGTGTGAAAATATGCCATCGAAGTTAACGCGCATTATTGATACTATTTTGCTCGATATGGACACCACTGTGCCTATTTATTACGTTCGAACCTAAGCATATCTGAGAAAACTACATTACGTAATGCTATTAAGATTGCTGCATCCATCTTACTTCAAACATACACCACTGATGATTGATGATCAGCATCTCCTAGCATTTGGGGCTTGCACTGTTTCCTGCAGCAGTTCAACATTCTGTGACTGTGTTAGAAATTGACTCAAAGTGATAAGAAGAATGCTGAATGCAATATTTTTTTATAGAATTCACTACAGAAACAACGAAGAACAGATGGCACATGCCCCTTACAATAAATAATAAAAAAAAATACACAACTGGAAACCCAGGTTTGCCCACCTCAAACTCACATGTACCATATTATTTAATCAGAATGCATCGTATCGGTGATCCCTCAGCACCAGCCAACCTAAGAGGTAAGCAATGGACTGAATATACTCCTGCTGGTACATTATCAAGCTTCAGGCCTTCCACGAGAATAATTTCCTAAAGCATTTCGACTTGTTAGTGCATGCCATGTTTATGCTGGTTCTTACTCAAGCAACAAATGAAGAATATTCAATCTTAGTTCATACAGGGAAATTCCAAAGACACAAACTAATCTCTTCTCAAACTGCATCTTGTACCAATCACTAACTAATCGAAAATTATCTTTCAAACTAAAGAGTGAAATAATGGATCTGGAGGTGACAAAAATAGCATTCCATAAGAATGGAAGTCAAATCAACCCTAAATTGGGATTGATGTAGAGACAGTAAGTGAAGTTAAATTGAGGAAATACTACTAAGATCATTATGAATCAATTGCTGAAAAATAGGTTCAAAAGTAAAGCTGACAGAAGCAAAATTTAGAACCTTCATTGACATGTCCGCGGAAAAACTGTACTTATTATGATGTTGATGTCCTTCTTCAGGAGCCTATATCCAAAGGGTAGGTTCAGGTTGTGTACAACCAATCACTAATTGGCTAATTGCATCTAAAATGCTCTATTGTTAAAACCTGATGAGTTGTAAACAACTAATAACACAGGAAAGAGAACATCAACAACACTGTCACTAAGTTTTAACAACTTCTAACAATCTTCAAGAGATTGAACTAAATAGTTATCATTTACCAGTTTGGCAAGTTCATATGGTTATCAAACAAGAGGAAGAGAGAGAAAGAAAAATAAAATAAAATAAACGTTTGTTTACAAGCTCTTTGGGGGGGGGGTTACACCAAATGAAATTCATCACTACAAATATCACAAGTAATCAACACCAAAGCTTGCACTTGTGTACAGAACCCACCACAATGAATGCTACAACAGATTGAAAATTATAGAAGTGGTACTTGTAAAGAAAAATCCCAGGCTTCAGGGCCAGTGACATACTTTGACCCGCAAGATTTTATTTGCTTTCATTCAAAAGAGTAGGATAATTAGATAACTAATAGTGAAACATAACACAAGTCATTTCTCAACCGTAAAAGAAACTTTTTCTTACCCTGCCTCTTAGGAAAACAAGGTGAGATGGAATCAAGTGATCAAATGCAGCAACAGATAGATAATCAATTCCTACATAGCACCACAGAAAAATGTGTCATTGCAACAAAACTGAGAAAAAAATGAAAAATGTTTGATAATAATTGAGAGAGAGTGATGGGTCACTTAGACCCATACCTAGGCCCAAGATCCAGCAAGTCTACTCCCGCAGGCCCAAGATGAAGGGAGATGCCAACTAATGGTCTGTTAGTGGTGTGGTGTGTCTGTTAGAGGAGGTTTGTTAGTGGTATGTCTGTTAGAGGAGAGAGAAACAGAAGGGGTAAATAGGTGGGGGAATATTCATGGGGGATTTATGTGATTGTTTTTCTGTTATTGGCTTAGGCCTTGGGGCTAGGAGAATTCCTCCATAGCTGGGAGCTTAGTCTCTGATTTCTTCCTTTTTTCCATATTAATAGAACTATCTTCCTCATCATATAGGAATTGTTCCTATCAATTGGTGCTTTCGTTGAGAGGTTTGGAGAGGGAGAGATCGGTGTATGCAAACTCGGATGGCTACTCAGCGAATTGACGCCTTGGATGCTCGCATGGTGGCTGTTGAGTCCATTCTCAAAAATCAAGAGGTATTGCTGCGTGGTCACGAATCGACGCTGAAGGAGCATACAGTACAGCTGAACGACCATTCGGCTAAACTGAGCTCCTTGATGACTAGCGTTGGGGACATTACCAAGTCCCTCGCAGCTCTACACTCTGAAATGCGAGAAGGATTCCAGTACCAACAGTGACAGTCCCCATCGTCCGGAGATGGGCCAGAACAGAGTAGAAAGACGCAGAATCTTTTTGGCGGTACATCGAGCACCCCTACGGAAGAATATCGCCTTAACGCCAAGCGGATTGAGCTTCCCCATTTTTACGACGACGACCCAGTAGGATGGGTGTCTCGCGCCGAGGCGTATTTCGCGGTGCAAGAGACTCCTCCGGAGTTACAAGTACAGATGGCTCAAATCTGCATGGAAGGAATGACATGGCACTGGTTCAAGGTATTGAGGGAAGCCGAGCTTGACTTAAATTGGGAACGGTTGAAACGGGCCCTGTTCGACCGATATGGGAGTCAACATTCGAGAAACCCATTTTCGCTGCTGAAGGTGCTTAATCATGAGGGAACTGTGGATGAGTATGTGGAAGAGTTTGAGATGCTTGCTGCGCAAATCCCACCCATGCCTGACGACCAGTATATGGGACTCTTCCTCGGAGGATTGAGGGAAGAGATTCCACTCGAGGTGCTAGCTCTCAAGCCCCCCAATCGCTATAAGATGATATCCATTGCTCGACTGGTAGAGCGTAAACTGACTCGAAATACGGCACCAAAGGGTTCTTCGAATTGGTGAGAGCATGGAGGAATTCGTGGGTCATCATCATCGGCCAATACCGTGGTCAATAGGAATCATGGGATGAGGAGTTTGGAAGTTCATACATCTCGCTTTACTCCATCCAATCAGTCGCAGCAAGGAGGATTGGAGAGGAGCCCAAAGCCGTGGAACACCTCAGAAAGGAGCACCAAAGGATCCCCGAGAGGTGTGCGAAATTTATCTTACCAGGAGCTCATGGATAGGAGGAGGAAGGGATTATGCTTCAAGTGTGGACAGAATTATAGTCCGACCCATCAATGCCCGGATAAGCAGTTGCGTTTGCTAGTTTGGGAAGGAGAAGAACCTGATGTTGATTTTTTATTAGCTGTGGAAGAGAAGGATGAGAAAGAAGATTGGGAAATGGTTTGCCAAGTTGCTGATTATGATGGAATGTGCTCTCAGGACCATGCCCAATCCAAAACTATTAAAATTGAAGGCCAGCTAGCAGGATTTCCCATTTTACTTCTTATTGATAGTAGGGCAAGCCACAATTTTATTACAAAGGAGTTGGTTAATTCCCTGGCACTTCCTGTGACTACCACTAGGCAATTTGGAGTTAAGTTAGATGATGGTACCAAGCACTACTCTCAGGGGATGTGCAATGGGCTGATTATTATGGTGGGAAAGACTAAGCTGCAATTGGATGCTTATGTTCTGGAACTGGGTGGTATTGATTTAATTTTGGGAGTGGATTGGTTAGAGACCTTGGTGAGACTAGAACTGATTGGAAGAGGAAGACCATGAGTTTCGAACAAGATGGGCATACCATAACTCTTAAGGGGTACCAAGTCAATGACAAAAGGCAAACAGCATCCTGGGGGTGTTACATGTGGCTACCAAGGAGAAAGATGAGGTCCAACCAAATGCGAGCAGGGTCAAACCCCAACACCTAGCTGATCCAACACTTACATTAAAGCAGAGGCAGGAGTTGGCTTCTATTTTACTCCAATTCGAGAGAGTTTTCCAGGAGCCGCAGGGTCTACCCCCAACAAGGGCATGTGACCATGCGATTGTGTTGAAACTGGGAGCTGGGCCAATCAATGTGAGGCCCTATAGGTATGCTTATCACCATAAGGATGAAATTGAAAAACAGGTGCATCAAATGCTGCAATCCGGAATGATCAAACACAGTACCAGTCCTTTCTCCAGTCCGGTAATTCTTGTTAAGAAGAAAGATGGTTCGTGGAGAATATGCGTGGACTATCGAGCCTTGAATAAAGAAACTGTTCCAGACAAGTACCCTATTCCCACCATAAATGAGCTAATTGATGAGCTTCATGGAGCCTTGTATTTTTCTAAAATCGATCTCAAATCGAGGTTTCATCAAATTCGGGTTAGAGAGGACGATACTCATAAAACAGCCTTTCGTACGCATGAAGGACACTACGAATACCTCGTCATGCCTTTTGGTCTTATGAATGCTCCTTCCACCTTCCAATCAACCATGAATTCTATGTTCAAGCCGCTACTCAGGAGGCATGTGTTGGTTTTTTTTTATGACATCCTAGTGTATAGTTCCTCTTGGGACCAGCATATGATTCACTTGGGAAAGGTGCTACAGTTGTTACTCGATCATCAATTTTTTGCAAATAAAAGTAAGTGCTTATTTGGACAAACATCTGTGAAGTATCTAGGGCATGTTATTTGTATTGATGGTGTAGCAATGGACCCTTCTAACATCCAATGTGTGGTTGACTGGCCAGTTCCTAAAAATGCAAAGGGAGTGCGGGGGTTTTTGGGCCTCACCGGGTTTTATAGGCGTTTCATTAGAGATTATGGCAAAATAGCCAAACCACTCACTGACCTCACTAAGAAAGAGGGGTTTTCTTGGAATAAGGATGCTCAAGTGGCTTTTGAGGCCTTGAAGACGTATCTCACAACCTCCCCACTGTTGGCCTTACCGGATTTTTCTAAGGAGTTTGTCATTGAGTGCGATGCGTCAGGTCATGATTTGGGGGCTGTTCTAATGCAAGATAGTAAACCAGTAGCTTATTTCAGCAAGGCATTGTCTGCCCGTAGTCTTTCGAAGTCGGTATATGAGAAGGAAATCATGGCAATGGTGTTGGCAATTCAGCATTGGCGCCATTACTTGCTTGGGAGACCTTTTAAGGTCTTCACGGATCATAAAAGCCTTAAGCACTTACTTCAACAAAGGATTACCACTACCGATCAACATTGCTGGTTGGCAAAGTTACTGGGGCACCAATTTGAGGTAATATATAAACCTGGACCCAAAATAAGGCGGTAGACTCTTTGTCTCGGGTTGTGGATGAAGAAAAGGAATTATTTGTTATATCTTCCAGCCCACAATGGGTTGATCTGACTAAAGTTAAGGAGGAGATCAGACTTGATCCTTTTCTGGCGTCCATAATAGCCGGCCTGCAGCAAGACTCTTCTTCCAATTCGGAATTTTCGTTACATGGTGACTTGCTACTTTTCAAAGGACAGTTAGTAGTCTCTCAGCAGTCCTCTCTCATCCCTTTATTGCTGCAGGAATTCCATTCCACCCCTACTGGAGGACATTCCGGTTTTACTCGTACTTATAAGAGAATAGCTGCATGTTTATATTGGAAGGGGATGAGAAAGCAAATTATGCAATTTGTGCAGAGTTGTAACACTTGCCAAAGGCATAAATACCAGAGTTTAGCCCCTGCAGGTCTACTACAGCCACTCCCTATTCCTAATCTTATTTGGGAGGAGGTTTCCATGGACTTTATAGTGGGGTTACCTAAATCCCATGGGCTTGAGGTTATCATGGTAGTGGTTGACAGATTGTCAAAGTACGCTCATTTTGTGCCTCTTAAACATCCTTTTACTTCTAAGAATGTTGCTGAAATTTTTATTAAGGAAGTGGTCAGACTCCATGGCTTTCCCAAGGCTGTAATTAGTGATAGGGATCCCTTATTCCTTAGTAAATTTTGGAAGGAGATGTTTCGGCTCCAAGGAACTGTTCTAAAGACGAGTACTTCGTACCACCCTCAAACCGATGGCCAAACCGAGGTGGTAAATCGCTGTCTTGAGACTTACTTAAGGTGCTTTGCATCAGAGCAGCCCAAGCATTGGATATTGTGGCTCCCATGGGCTGAATTTTGGTATAATACTACATTTCATTCCACTACTGGCACAACCCCTTTTGAGGCAGTGTATGGACGCCCACCACCCACCATTACACACTACCTTGCAGGGGAAACAGCAGTTGATGTTGTAGCTCGGGTGTTGAGTGAGAGGGATGAAGCTCTCCGACAGTTGAAATTTAATTTACAGCGTGCACAACAAGTTATGAAGGCTAATGCTGATCTTCATCGAAGAGACGTCACGTTTGCGGTGGGAGATTGGGTCTATGTGAAATTGCGTCCTCACCGGCAGTTATCAATGGCCAAAAGGATTAGTCCAAAGCTTTCAGCTTGCTCTTATGGCCCTTTTCAAATTATTGCTCGAGTCGGTGCAGTGGCCTACAAGTTGCTGCTGCCAGAGACAGCGAAGATACACCCTGTTTTTCATGTTTCCCAATTGAAGCAAGCTATAGGTAACCATCCAGTGCAACCTGAGCTGCCCCGTGGCTTGGAGGCGGAGGATTCTATTCCTGCAGCTCCAGAGGCTATCCTGGCCACGCGTACCAGCACAAATCAGGGAAGAGCAGTGATTGAATGGCTCATCTTATGGAAGCACAAACCAGCGGAGGAGGCTACTTGGGAAGAGGAGAGTACCATTCGGGGACAATTTCCTGGTTTCTGCCTTGAGGACAAGGCAGCAATTGAGGAGGGTGGCATTGATGGGTCACTTAGACCCATACCCAGGCCCAAGATCCAGCAAGTCTACTCCCACAGGCCCAAGATGAAGGGAGATGCCAACTAATGGTCTGTTAGTGGTATGGTGTGTCTGTTAGAGGAGGTTTGTTAGTGGTATGTCTGTTAGAGGAGAGAGAAACAGAAGGGGTAAATAGGTGGGGGAATATTCACGGGGCAATTATGTGATTGTTTTTCTGTTATTGGCTTAGGCCTTGGGGCTAGGAGAATTCCTCCATAGCTGGGAGCTTAGTCTCTGGTTTCTTCCTTTTTTCCATAGTAATAGAACTATCTTCCTCATCATATAGGAATTGTTCCTATCAGAGAGAGAGAGAGGGAAGGTGATACTATCAGCAAAGCACACAATGAAGATGCAAAAACTAGTGCAGCACAAAGGTCCAGATCTTAAAGGCAGACGGATGTCAAGATTTAGAGTAATCTTTTGAAACTACTTCATTTTCCATAATTCTCTAAAATCAGTATCCACGACAAATAAAATGGGAACATCATGTCATCCGTAAGGATTTAGGATGACTCTTTTATAGTTTTATTGTACGCAAATTAAAGCCAATATCACACTCACAGTTAGATATTACAAAAAAAAAAAATACTATAGGCACCACAAAGATAAGGGCACATCAAGTCCACATTGTTAGTTGATCACACTACTCAAAATTATGCTGTGCTATTCGAGTTAGAAAAAGGAAATGGTAATTCAACTCATTGAAATGCGAAAACTTGACCAAACATATATCACTTCTTGCATGACATATATGAAATGCCTGTGTAGTCAGAGTAGTTAAAAAAACAATAAGGTCCCCATGTCTAAAAGTGCAAAACTAGATATCAACCCAGTCATTTGACATAGGGAAAAAGGACAGAGAGAAAAATGCCCTTGGGAAAAAGCAGCCCAAATCTTAAAAAACAATATTTTATGCCTTACCAACAAGTTTGATGTCAGTGTTCTCCACGAGCCAATTTGCTCCATCCACCATGAATCCCACATAGCTTGTGTCAAATTCTTTCTGAAACATAAGCCGCCTAATAATTTAACAAGTTTTAGTTTGACATTTCACTTCTAACGAACTATAGATTTCAAAGATTGTCAAACAGAGATTATTTGTTTGGATCATTGAGGTCAAAATGTCAAGTTCTGATCAAGCATATATGTGGATTATCAAAGTCCGCATATGAACAGTAGCTATCAAACCTCATAGATCATAGATAAATATTTCTTCTGCTCAACATTCACTCCCTCCTTAATAGCCTATTTATCACTAAGGCTATAACCATACAAGTACAATGAATACAAATAAAATTACCTACACCTCTGTCTTACACATAAAGATATTAAAATGATTCAAAAATAGGCAACGAATTGTTAGCTGACTGAAGAAGTATATAAATGCATTCTGTTTCCTCTCTAGGCAATATGATGTTGCCTAGACTTCCAAAAATATATTTGAGACAAACACAAACTTGGTTGCTTCAGGATGCTACTAATTCCTTTTCAACACTGTTTCTTCAAAGGTATAAGATTTAAGTATCAGCAATACGGTTTGAATTGGTCTTGTACTCTTGTTGTTAATAAAAGATTTCAAGATAAACTTCCACATAAGAATTTTAAAAAATAATCTTAGTTATATCTATGTTGGAGTGATGGAGCTACACCAGAGAAGAAGGTTTCAAAGCAACCATGAAGAATAAAAGAGAATAGAAAAATACCCCCTAAAGCATTACCAATACATTAAATTTGCAGAGTTACCTGTCAGTATTTAATGTTCGGAAGAGCACACGACGTACACCCCTTGGAATATTCAATGACTTCATAACTTCAGCTGGAAAAAAAAAAGGATATATTTTTGTTTAATCTACATCTGTTAAGTGTTAAGAACAATTAACAATGGAAAACATGCACCTTTTTTTTCTAAACAAAAAGGAAATTAAATAGCATAGCCCAGGAAGGAGGAGATTATTGTTAGACGTGCAACAAAGAAAACACAAAAAAGGAATGTGTAATGTGTTAGATAGGTAAAATGAAATCAGAGGTAATTTAGATTACATACCAGTTATGTTTTTATCTCTTGGAACATCAAGTAGTAGGGCAGGGCCTACACAACACAGAGAAACAAGCTTAATAACCAATCAATCAGATTATGGTTTGTATTTTGTATGTGGTGATGTGAGCACAGCATACCATTAAGGACTTGTAAATCGAGGGAGTCGACATCGAAGCCAGCATGGAAGTAGTGATCGAAAACGTGTCCCGGAGCATCAACATGGGTGCCCGTGTGAGTGGGCAGCTTCATTTCGGAGTTGTTGGCGAGTGAGCCGTTCTTCATGCTCTTGGGAAGCCACAGGAACTGCCCAATTCCATCCTTAGATTCCCATGATGGCATCTCAGGGTGGTACCTGTGACTTATATCAAACATTCGCCCATTCTCATTCTCATTCTCGTACACTTCTCTCCGAGCACAAGCAGGGATAAGGTTTCCATTGGAAGGGAGAGAAACTGCCAACCCCAACAAGGCACATACACATACAAAAGTCACCACAGCTGGGCCTGGGGAGTTCATGCTTTGCTAATGCTTCCTCTCCTCTCCTATTATTAGATACTGAAATGAAAGAGACTCAACTTGATGATCGCCAACGCCACTAGTCCACTACACAAGAAAAGGGGGCCCTGCCCTTGTGTATCATTCATGAACTCAGTATCAAGAGTCTAATTAATTAATGGAATATATATCTACTATGTACATGATAATAATTATTTCAAGTATCTCAAGTATCAAATTCTTTTATTTTGTGTATTATTTCGGACTAATTCTCCGATCAAATCAAACGCAAGTCATCCATACAGCACATCCATCCACCTTGACTAGCCTCCATTAATTCTTCTGCCTATCATTTAGATTAACAAACCAATTTGAAATTTTGAATTTACTTCCCCTATATATATATAGGGGTAAAATAAAAATTTTCATCCTTTATTTTTATTTTTTTATTTTAGTCTCATATAATTTTTATGTTAATTTGATCTCTTATATTACAAATTATTTTCAATATAATTATTTTGTCAAAATTCTATTACCTCTTTATCAAAAGTGATGGAGTGTCAATGACACGTAATCATTACGTCATAGTCACATTATTATCATGACATAGTCACATTAACATCATTAGTGACACATCATCACTTTTGTTAAAAAGGTGACAAAATCTTAACGAAAAGACAACATTATAAATGATTTGTAAAATAAATGACTAAATTAACAAAAAAAAAATATGAAATCAATTTAAAAATAAAAATAATAAGGAACTAAAATACCCTTTTTACTTATATATTTTCAAGGATAAAACAAAAATATTAAGTACAAACCCAAACAATTATGTGTTTTTTTACGTGGCATAGTCTTTTATCTGTTTTTCTAACAAATAAAAACTACATATATCATTGGAAGGAAAATGGTATTTGCATAAGACTTACGAGAGTAATATTTCTTTATTTTTCCTTTAGAAGCACATGCACATATAAATATCGAGAATGTATGAGTGTGTGTCTTCGCATATTGTTATATACCAATTTCGTATGGTATCCCTAATATATCGTACCTCTATTTTTTAATTATTAGGCATGAAAACCCGAGCAATAGTAATTTTAACAGCCATCTATATTAGTATTAACTGAACAGATCCAAGAAGTAGAAAGAGAAGAAATCCAAGGCTTCAACTGGACGACAGTATGGATATGTAATTTTATACACTAGTTCTATGTGGCTGCTATAATGATTTGTTTTTTCAAGTGTCAAATTTTGAATCAACATATCTTTTACTTCATATTGATGTCTCTCTGGTAGTTGCTCACTGATTGTGGTATCTGTACCTCAAAAAAGAAAAGAAAGGGTGTGAAAGTTAGAATCACGAAGAACTAGTAACTGCCAGTTGTGGCATCTACAGCTTTGAATTCATTTTAGGCCACTAGTCTCAGGTATTGACTGCTTTGTACACAAGGTTCAGAAAGTATTTCCCTTTCCTGTGCTTAAAAGAAAATGGCTCAAGTGAGATTGGGAAGGCCATCCATGAGTGTGGAAGTTAATCGTGGATCATCTTGCCTAATATTTGTCATGCTTCATGTTTGGAAATGTTGTTCGATAGCCAATCAAGACCTTGATAGAGTCCTTGACCTGAGATGGCAGAAGTGCTCTGAATGTACCTGGACGGAAGAATTCACTAGAGAATTTATGACTATCAGGGAGGAGATGGGAGAACAGACAGATATAAAGTAATTTAATGATGCTAATCCTTACCAGCTACGATTACCAAGTGAATGTAGGGCAAGCTTATCAGCAACCTCGTTGACACTCATGGCAGTCGAAAGGTCCTGCTTATTAGCAAACACAAGAAGTACAGCACTCCGTAGTTCAAACTGCAAAAGGATCAATGAGGCAAATCTGGTCTGTTTAGCACTAACGACATCATGTTGATTGAATGTAAGTACGCAACTGTAGGATTTGGTGAATTACAGTGTCATATAAGAAACAGAATATATACTACTCCTTAACAAGTAGACTCACATCACTTAGCATATTATGCAGTTCATTCCGGGCTTCTGAAATTCTCTGTCTATCATTGCTGTCCACCACAAAGACAAGTCCATTTGTGTTCTGAAAGTAATGTCTCCACAAAAACCGAATCTGCATCCAGCAATTAGTGCTTACAATATAACCGACTACCAAGGTAATGTTCAGATGAGTCATGCCTTGCATAAAGAATAAGTTGTGTTATTTGACTGTATCTGCTTACAGAACTACTGGTCATGTCTAGTATGGTAACACAAAAGAATTGTTAATACCTTGTTTTGTCCTCCTACATCCCAGACGGTAAAGTTAACATTTTTGTACTCTAAACTCTCCACATTAAAACCTGGTCCATCACAAACCAACAGATTATATCACCCGTGTTCAATGTCAGGAGGGAATAAAAAAAAGTCATAACAATCTCAGAATATTTATCGTCTGCCTCCGCTCCTTTTTTTGTAATTTAGATCAAAACAAATAAGAGGAAAAACTAGAAAACAAGATGAACCTATGGAGCTCGATTAGACTAAAAATTTCTGTAGCAACAGAATGTAGGTGATTCTGGGGTGCTGACTTTAGCATGTGGCTATTGCCATGAATAAGAGACTACAAAAGAATTTCAAAGAGAAACTCGGAAGGAAGCCATTAGTTTCATCAACAAAGTAGGAAGGTATTCTCGTGGATACCAATAGTGGGTAGAGTTCTGACTGTTTCCCCCATTTTTAGCTTGTACAGAATGGTTGTCTTCCCTGAGGAATCAAGACCTACCATCAGAATCCTGCATTCACACTTGTGTAAGAACCTCTTTGCCAGTCGAGATATGATCTTACCCATTGAGCAACTGGATGTGGATGCTGGAGAAAGGAAAGTCTAGGTAGAAGCAGCGCTGAGCTACAAGGTGATAGAGATGACTTAATGAATTGCCACACTAGCGTTATTAAGGCACAAAAGAAGATTTCTCTTGTAATATAAGTAGACATCATGGGGACAAACCTGGCAAAGGAGATCGGATTCTGATTAGAAGATAGCAATAACGAGAGAATCTTATCTTTAATTTCCAATAGCAGCTGTTTCCATCAAGCACTGAAGTTAATAGTAGCATCGTAAAGATGACCACACTTGTGTTTGTTCTTGGACTAGGCAAGCAGGTCGTGGTTGAACTTTTAAAAAAGCCATGCACTTGTCCCCCACCTGAGATACTTCTTCTCACGGAAGTTAATCTCGTGTCCCACCCGTCCCGCAAACAGGCCTTAACCCAAAGTTAAGAGTGATGGAAGCTAATCTAATTAAATCATAATAGCTCTATAGATGTAAACCCTCATTTGTGATTGGAGTCATGTTATTGTCACTAAAATAGAACGCTTCTGCATTCAGGACCATTACTTTGATATACTATCAAAGATTTATTTACTCTTGTGCAGAAGTATATTCTTTTGTATAACTTTTAGTTGTGCAAGTAGTAATAATATAGCATGATGAATGCAAAACTTCTCTAATTCACAACTAACTAATGTGATGGAAAACATTACCATCCTAATAGAAGAAGGAGGCGAACGTAAATCTGAACAAGAGATTAGCTAGGATAGGATAAAGGCACGGATGGCAACAGTGAAAGCTAAGGCTGCTTCCATTACTTGTTACTTGAACATTTCCAAACACTGATGCCATTTTCTTTTTGTCACCAAAACAAAAATTACAAAAAAAAAAAAAAAAAAATCCCCTCGGAATTGCAGAGTTTACAACAAACACTACCGGCCTAAATAAGTGATCAGTTCTTTGAGGCTGATTGAAAGATAAAAACTGCCGTCAAGACAACCACCAGTGCTGTTACCGTCAGGGCAACTGTAGGCAGTGGAGTTGTGACACCAAAGTTCTGCAAAATGAAAATACAGGAATATGATTATTCTTTTGCAACAGATTCTGCTCATAATCACTTGAATGATGAGAGGGGGTAGGAATAGGAGGAAAGGGATATTAGAACTCCAAAAGTCTTAGAGTTGGCTGCTGTTTCAGTGAGCAGAGCGTTCACTTGAAAGTTTAAACTTGAAACGATTATTTGCTAGTTTAGATGCATCACATTCAACAATGATGGGCGGCTAAACAGGTGGACGGGGGAGTTTACAAAAGGGAGGCAAAAGTAAACAAATCATTTGATTTGATGGAGTAAGGAGATAAATGCTTGCACACCAAACACAATCATGCCAGAAGTAACTAACTATAATGCGTCATACCTCTAGAAGCCCCTTCCCGGTGGCAATTTCAATAGTGATGGCCAGTGCAAAGCCAACCATGGCTAGCCGGCCTAGCCATACATCCAAACTGTTCCCGTCTTGGGGTACTTTGCTCGCATCTTATTGAAATAGGCTTCGCCTTGCATGCGGTTTTCCTTTTATAACTTGTTGGAATCACTAGAGACAAAGGTAAACTTCACTTAGCTTACTAACTTAATGCAACTAAAATTTAAGTCTAGGATCCAAAAGGAGTAGCGAAAAGAAGTTGTATCTTATAGTAATCCTCCTTATGCTGCAAAATTCATGAACTTATTTTATTTCATTTGATTTTGCAGTCAACATGATGATATTGATATTCCAGTTCACCATTTCTGCTTATAAACCTCATGGATATTGCCTCTGGAAAATAGTTTTTTTGGATTTCGAACTAAGCATCTTAGAAAAAACTTCCGATAAACCCAAGCATCTAAATTTGAGGGGTTACAAGTAAGTATTCTGAGTGCGTGCAGAGGCAGTGACCTTAGCAATTAGAATTAACGACAGCAAGATTTCTTACACAGTGGGGAACTGGTGGCGAAGGGTGCTGCAAAATTCAATTGAGGAAACCGAGCACAAGATGGAGGAGATTTTGGTGCACTGAAAACACAAGCATCTGCCAACAACAACACAGTTGAATGGAGATAATTTTAAGGGTTAGAAGAAGCGAGAATGGGAAGAGAGAGAAGCAGATACTTGATCAAGTGCCATATGTGATTGCAGCGCCAGCGCAGAAAGAAGGCGATGTTTCTTCTTTCTCCTTTCAACTCCAACTCAAAGATGACATATTTCAGGTTCAGCATACAGACACGTAGCCCCTCAGTTTTTATTTTGGTGACAATACCAATTAACTCTCCTCTCTTCCTATTTATTCCCATAACTATTTCTCTAGGAATCCATCCTCTAACATTCCTATTTCGTACTATTTCCTAACCGTTTCTCTCTCTTTCTCTTTATAAAATAATTAAACTCCACCAACTAGCTGCCTCTCTGACATCTCTTATGGATCGAGTGAAGGAAGCATGGAGGGCGGAGGAGCACGAGTTGTTGTGAACTGGTCGATGATAAGCAAGTCCATCCCTCAAGTAAGAGATTAAGTCAGAAATTACGTTGCCCACTTATTCCTCCGTAACGTTATGGAGGTTGTTGACCATCGTGCGCTAGTCGGTTATTGCAATAAGGAGCCCACCCCTACCCATTACCCAAAATAATGCTAGCCCACACACTTATTACGCGTCACGTAGAAAAGGCTAACAAATAGGAAAATGTTCATCTTTCACATATTTTTTTATAAATTATTTTTAATATTTTTTTTATAATTAATTATGTGTATTGATTAATTAATAAAAATTATATAAAAAATTATTAGAATTTAGATTTATTTATTAACTAATTAATATAATGTTATTAATTACAAATTTATACATCATTGATTAAGTGTAAAAAATAATATTTAAAAAACGATATAAGAATATAAGGTTGTAAAAAATAACTGCGTCTTTTTCAAAATATTTTGATTTTTTCCACCTACGTTTAATAAATTAGATCACCATGTATACATTCATTATTTAATGAATATCTAATGATACTATCGCAATAATGTCAGTTGGTGGTGGTTGACTGGTTGTTAATAAGCTGGCATGCCCTCAACAATATCATATTCTGCCCACCAAATTCGATCCATTACCAATGTTTTTTCTATACATTCACATTCTGATTTCATGTGAGGTGATATCACTCTTTTGAAGTCTTACCTCTTTTTCAATTTTATTTATGGCGGATTATAGTAGAGTTTCTTCTTCTCACATTGTAAGTAGTTAGTTTGGACGTTTTGCTCAACTGTTATAAAAAAAAAAAAAAAGATAAAAAAATCTTTCCAATAAATACATCAATCTCTCACACGAAATTAAAGTTCCACATATATTGGTCTTGAAAACAAACAATAAAATTGATATGACATGCATATACTAATTAATAAGTCAATCCACCATTGGTCAGCCGAAAATGGGATGAGGGGTTGATGTGTTTTTGTTAAGTGGGTTGGAGTGAATAACTCATCTCATTTTGTGGTGAGTTGCATGGGTTAAATAGGTCAAGTCACTTAAAAATTAAAAAATAAATAAATTAACCCATCTAACAAGCTACAAAAACCTTAGAAAATGAAAAAAAAAAAAAAAAAACCCCGACAAGTCACCCTATCATGCCTCACCTGAACTTACTGATTATGTGAGATGGATTAAATTGACCCGCAAAATAAAACAAGTTGAAAAATACAACGCAATTCACTATTTTTTGCGAGTTCAATACGTCCAACCCGTTTTATCATCTCTCAGACCTATCATGAACCGAGCAAAATATGATGCATTAGAGGCATCCATTTGACATATCAAACCGTTAAAATCCTGTATGTGATTACAGACTTTCTTGGTATAAAAATTAATCAAATCTTATCTCTTTTTTTTTATTTTTTGTTAATTTCTCTCTCTCTATTGGTATTGGAAATCAACGGTTCAATTTTCTGTGTAAAATCTGTATTGAAAGATTCAGACTCTTGGTATAGAACCACACAAACTTATAAGTGCGTGGTTAAAAAACATTTCATCATTATTTTATACGCAAGTGAAAAAAAAAATAAAAAAACGCAGTCAACCATTATTTGTGTGTTGTTTCTGTATTGTTCATGTCAGTGCATATAAATTTTCCGATTAATAATTATGAGCAATCCAAACTAAATAAATATAACCCGCGCAGTGGGGCATGAACGTTGTCATTTTACAAAATATATTTTCGTTTTTCCTTTTCTTTTCACAAAGTAAATCGTAACATTGTCATTGACATAGTATCCCAGACATTCTCCTGTCTCCTACATAATCTCAATTTCCGTTAGCAAATGCAAGGGAAATAATCTCATTGACACGTCACAGATACCATGGGTATTTTCAATTTTTTTTTCTATCATCAAAGATACAATTGGTTAAGCTATTCCTAACATCCATGACTTGGCAAACCAGCCCAGAGACACTTCTTCCACACATTCAATTGTTTCTTCTAAATCCTGAGAGGATATTAACTTGCTCCTGTCAAGAATACCCATCCACAAACCAATGTTGAACCTGTCAAAGCTGGCTTCCTAGCCCTCAACTGATACAATATGCCATTATTCATGACATAGCTGGCAAATTTCAGAGAGCATAGTACCCAATTTCATTGCTGACATGTGAATAATACTCATTATAATTGAGATATTCCCAGAAACGAGAAAGCCCAAAATTTCCATGTTTAGGTTCCTTAATATAGCAAATGTGCAATTCTTTTAGACTTCTATCAAACTTCTGCTTTATGGAAAGCACCTGCAAATTCAATCAGCAGGTCAATATATTGTTAACTAGGACCAATTAATCCCTCCGTCCACTTTTATCAGTCCTTTTAAAAAAAATTCTCATTTTATACGTCTTTTTAGAAAATCAATTAGTTATTAATTATTTTTTCTAACTTTACCCTTGATATTAACAATCCCATTATTTGAACACCCAGAATGCAACACTCAGCTGACACCCCTCTCACATCGACATACAGTACATTCATTCTACCTCGGGATACAATATACCTCGATACTCACCCACACTCACATCGACATACAGTGTCTATACAGAATGTTGTATAGCACGTGTTCAAATTTTTTTTCCTGATATTAATAAGTGAAAGAAAAGATTAGTAGAGTGATAATAATATATTGAGTATTTCAATAAAGGGTAATTTAGTCAAATGTAATTATTTTTGCCTATGATCGAGGCTATTTAATGACTTTCTTAATTCTTATACAACAAGATTGAAAGACAGATAAAAGAGAATGGATGGAGTATTTGAGAAGATACCTAACATGTTCCAGATAGGATGTTCCATTTCCTCTTATGTTCTTATCTAATGTGTGGATGTTTTCAAGAGGGCCTTTTGGTAAAGCTAAAGTTACTTTGAAGGCATCAGACCCTACAACTAATGAGAACATTGAGAAGGCCCTCTAGAAAAAAAAGGAAGCATGTATATTGTCATACAACCTGCCTTCCACTGTTACCTAGAGGACAGGCCAAGAAGACACAGTAAAGCATGTAGATTCTTTTGTTTTTGGGAAAATTAAGCTGGATCTTTTATTCCAAAGTACTTTCAAAATCCTGTTAGACTTCCTCAACTATTTAATGATCAATGCTTAAAATCGTCACTGTAGACCCCCAAAAGTTTTTCAAACTTCTATACATGTAAAAAATTTATATGGCTCCCACAAAATATGTACAAAAATTATATGACATCCACATATATATATATATATATATATATATATATATATTGTAAGAGGTGAGAGGAATGAATTTTGACCATTGGATCTTACATGAATAGTCAAGATTAGAACATAAATGCATGTGATTTTTTTAAGTGGTCACATGACCTTTAAGTAACTTTTAATCTTGATCATTCATGTATGGTTGTATGATCAAAATTTACTCCTCTCACCCTCTCACAATAAAAACTCCTCTCACTAGATATGCTCCCTATATATATATATATATATATATATATATATATAGGAAATGATCAATTAGCACCAGTATAAGTTAAAATCACTCTTACACCATTGAATAACCTTTTATTGGATAACTTTGTCACAAAATTCACCGTTGGATTGAAAGTTCCTATCATGTAGATCATATCTATAAAGTTCCAGATTAATCCGAAATTGTTTGATACATTATTGATATACATCAAAATCAACATAATATGTACTTTTGAAATTTATAAAAATAAGAACTGTGTTCACATTCTTATTGATGTTTGATTTTTTCAAAATTTGACAGAAATGAACAAGATGATAGATAGTTATGATTCATCGGTTGGATCGACAAAAATTACATTTTATATAAAGTTACTGAGTGGTGTAAGTATGTCAAGCCTTACAGCGGTGCCAATTGATCCCTTCCCTATATATATATATATATATAAACTACATATTACATATTTATTAACTTATTCAAACTAATTTTACTAGGCCATGCTAAATCTATTAAATAGAAGGGGAGCCTTGGCGCAACAGTTTGAGTTGTCTTCATGTAACCTGGAGGTCAAAAGTTCGGGTCATTGAATCAGCTTCCTTGAGCGGGGTCTTTATAGCACCAGGCTGCCCTATTATGCTAAATCTATTAATACAATCGAGTTAAAGTGATTTACTGAACAACCATTTAACTTCTAACAATTAACTGAAAGGCCAGCAACTAACTTTACTTGTCCGTGATCTTTGTGAATAACCCACACACATTGACTTAAGCTTAAGTGCAAGGAACATATTTTCACTTCTCTGTATGGTTGGGTTATTCTCCTGGATGGAAACACATTTGCTTCTTTCTCTCCTTTTTTTTTCAATTTGCAACTGTCCCACACCCTCAACCCCACTATAGCTACACAAAATGTATTTTTCTGTCATTTATCATGCATGTTATCTACTTTTATTATTATTTTTTTAAAATGCTACCATCTTCCCTAATTTATATTTTCTCTATAATTTTATGCATTTTTATAATTAATAGTCAATATGATAAAAAAAAAAATCAGTTGCTTAATCACCTACTCATGCATTTTATTGACTTATTAGTTACTTTTACATTGATAACTTATTTTAAAACAAAATTTTAGGTCAAGATCAGACACTGGATAAGCTTTAGATAATTTTTTGATCCATATGAACCAATGCAATTGCATCCAATAAAGACACAAAGCCAGTTAAGAGTAATCACTCACAATGCCCGTACATAAGATGCCAAAATGCCCGAAATCTTTTTAATATATCAAAGAACAATCTACGGATAGTATTTTCATTAAAAAAAAAATTCCCTATAGCATAAGTGTATCAGACACGTGATGTATAATGATGCATGGTTTACCTGGGATATATTGATTCTAGAAAGTCTGCCAAACAAATTTTCCTGATCACTTCCAGTATCCCAAGCACCAACTGTAAGACAAGAGCGGAAATCGAGTGCGCATTGCAAAATGCTCTCAATAATGCTGCCGATTGCCCTTGTTTCATCAGACAGGAAACATCTGCAAGAATATATACATAAAACATTGGTTATTGGAATCAGATGCAGTTTACCCTCTGAACTTAAGGGGTATCACAAATACACCAGGTTTAAAACCTTACACTAAACCCCCTATGTTTGGACTTGAGTGAAAACATTAGTTTTTCCATTTAAATATGGATGGAAATCCAACTCACATGCATCTCATGTGCCCATCTTGTCTCCCCTTTGCTCATTCCTTTCCCACTATCTTATGGCTTAAAAACAGAGCAACACACACCACTCCCTTGAAGCAGCTGCCATGGTGCCAAGTGCCAACAATAATGAGCCCCATGGCGGTACAATGTTCCCTATGGTTTTTTCTGGGCATAGACTTGCTGGAAAACCCCATTGTTATGTGCTTGAATGTCAGTACTTTAGAAACCCTGTGATGGGTCTTGGAGGATGGGTGAGAAGAAATGGATTAATATTGGAGATGGAGTGAGTGTGTGTGTGTGTGTGTGTGTAAGGACCAATCCCTATGCTGCGGCCATTGGTCAACAGCTACCATCTGGTCACCTTGAATTTGGATACAATTCGTTAAACATTACTATCAACATCCATGACTTTACAAACTGGCCCAGAGGATGTGATCTCTATGGTGTGAATACAATCTGAAAGATAGAACAAATTCTAACACACATTGAGTTGGTGCTTCTAGAATATTTCAATGACAATGACATCTTATTATGAAATCATCATGAATTCAGTCACTCCTTAGATATTAAACCAATGAAAGCTGGCTTTAGCCCTGAGCTGTTATAATGAAGTCACTTATTGGTATTAGAATACGATTCATTATAGTTGAGATATTTCAAGAAATGAAAAAGCACATAGTTACCAAGTTCGCTCAGCAACCCTGCAAACCGCAAACCAATTCCTGTGTACCGATTCGTGGTACTTCATAGTGTAAAAAAGGTATTGAGATAATAATTTCAAGAAGTGACGAACCACATACCCGTAACCGGTCACATGCCAGAGTATTGTAAACCTGATAACTACGAGAAAGCCCAACCCCCCCCCCCCTCTTTCTATTTGGGTGCCTTAATATATCAGAGGTGAAAATCTTTTAAACTTCTATAAAACTTTCGACTTATTTATGGAAGCCACCAGCAAATAAATTCAATTAGCATGCACTTGTTATTTGTTTCCTAAGTCTAACAAACTATGAAGACACACATGGGAAATACATATTTAAGCTTAAAGACAAAACTTCTTTCCTATAGAAAAATAAATATTATTAATGAGAAAGGAAAGCTTAGGAGAAAAAAAGTTTGTAGAAAAGTTGTTCCATTTTAAAAGTTGTTATCAATCTGCTTTAATATATTAGAAGATGGATAGGCTTATAATGACCAAGCATTCGACCACACATCCAGATCCACTAACCCGTAAACATTGCATGTCGTGTCAAGATATGCGTCACTGACTTTCAGATATAATATTAACTGGGGAGAAATTTACGTCGAATAAATGTAAACTTACATGCATAACGAATCAGCAAGATATTCCATGTGCACTGACTCAAGATCCATCATATCTTTCACCTACATAAATGGCAGGAATATCCAAAACATTCGTATAATAATTGAATTACAAAGTCATACAGATAATATCTAGGTTATTATAAACTACAAAGCTATGAAATTGACAATGGAGTGAGGTGGAAGAAAAAAATATGATCATCCAGGTCTACTTAGTTCATCTTTCTATAACCCTTCATATACAGTGGTAATTTTTGTATTGCTATAACTTTTAAAAACTATAATGGAAATGCTGCTGAGATATCTCTAAAATTTGTTTATTTGTATAAGTGCCTACTAAGCATCTAAAAAGCATCCCACATAATAAACAAATACTTCCAAATTTCCTCTTATGTTCTTCAAAGGCATAAACTTTTTAAAACATCAAGTCATTAACCAAAGCTGCAGCTGCTTGACAGCCCTGAGCCCTCTTGTAGTAATATCGCTGTGATACAGCAAACACAAAAATAAAAGAAATATAAGTCAAAGGACATAAAAATAATGAAAAATGGCATGATTTTAATTTCTGGACTTAATATTTCTTTCATTCCATAAGCTACTTGTTAGAGATAAAAATCATTCCTGGGCAGTTGGGTTATTTGGTTCTTCACACTACTAATTACGGGGTGGATGTTGTAGTCTCAGTATGTTTTCAGTTAGGAAAATTTTATTAGAAAGAAGCAAGGGAAAATACAACTAAAAGGAGGGTAAGATATCCTCATAAATAGAAGGAGAGAAGGGGGAAGAGGAAAAGGAGATAAAAATTGTAAAAGCACAGCCCAATCTCTCTATAGAGTTCTGAAAAGGCGACTCCCTTGAAGCAACTATTAGCAGAAAACCAATAAGAGGCCAAAGACACATTCCTATCCAATAAAAGATTGCGAGGTAAGATCCCCTTAAAAAATGCAAGGATTCTTCTCAAACCAAATGAACCAAAGGATAGCATAGACTGCACCAAAGTAGTAGGAAGCTAAAACCTTTAATCTAACCAGCAGAAACTGTACCGAAGTAGTAGGAAGCTAAAAGCCTTGATCCTGACAGGTTTAAAACTAGATTTCTACTGTTTTTAAATTTGTATTTATAAGGATGTTGTTGAAAGAGAGAAAAGAGAGAGACATATGAAGAAACCGTGTGTTTCAACTACACAACGGAGGTTGAATATATACTCAATAAGTAACAACTAATTACACAATTTACATGATGTGGGACTAACAGTTGTACTACTAATTACACCTAATTGCATATGTTTCCAACACTCCCCCTCAAGCTGGAGCATATAAATCATATGCACCAAGCTTGTTACACAAATAACTTATTCGTGGACCTCTCAGGGACTTGGTGAACATATCTGCTAGCTGATCATTTGAGTTGACAAAGTTTGTGCTGATGTCTCCTGATAGAATCTTTTCCCTGATGAAATGAAGGTCAACCTCAATATGTTTGGTCCTTTCATGAAACACTGGATTGGAAGCTATATGCAAAGCAGCTTGATTGTCACATATGAGTGTCATTTTCATAACCTCATCAAATTGAAGTTCTTTGAGGAGTTGTTTCAACCAAATGAGTTCACAAGTGACGAGGCCATAGCTTTCGATTCTCGTTTCTCGCACTAGATCTTGCAACTACATTTTGCTTCTTACTTTTCCAGGAAACTAAGTTGCCTCCAATGAGTACACAATACCCGTAAGTGGATCGTCTGTCAATAGGAGAACACGCCCACCAAGATCTCGAGTATCCAACGACCGAGTATGTCCTTTATCTTCATAGATGAGGCCTTTTCCAGAGCTGCTTTAATATACTTTAGGATGCGAATCACTGCATCCCAATGTGCATCACAAGGTGAATTTAGAAACTGACTTACCACACTAACCGCAAAGGAGATGTCAGGACGGGTAACAGTGAGGTAGTTCAGTTTTTCAACTAACCTTCTGTATCTTCCTGGATCCGAGAATAGCTCCCCCTGATTTGGTAAAAGTTTAGCATTCGGATCCATAGGAGTGTCGACAGGCTTTGCATTCAATGCACTGCTTTCCTCAAGAATGTCCATGGCATACTTCTTCTGTGAAATTACTATACCATCATTGGATTGTGCCACCTCTATTCCCAAGAAGTATCGAAGTTTGCCAAGATCTTTGGTCTGAAAGTGATGACCAGTGGAACTGGAGATTTGACGTTGCTCAAACCACTTCAGAAAGTCGGCATAGGCAATTGTTGGAGTAGAGAAACCAGAGGACTTACATTGTGCAAACCACTGTAAAAAATCTGCATACTCAGCCTTCGGGGCGTCCTTAGAGCTAGCTGAGGAGGTAGAACTAGCCATGGATCAGTAAGCAACAACCAAACAAGTACATGAATGCACCGAGTCAAAGGGGGTCGTGACAAACGGTCACGAACACAAAAGGCGAGGGCAGATCCAGACAGAAGAGAGAAAGGCGATCACAGCGGTACAAACGGCGGCCGGTGGGGGTGGCTCACGCGCCGGAAAACGGTCCGCGCGGTGGCTGTTTGGCAGCGGCGAAGGGTGGCGCGTGGGGGCGTGTACCGACGGTGTTGGGGCTGGGCTTCCGGGGTCCGGCCGGTCGGCGAGAGACGGTTCCGATGGTGTGGTCGGCGGCCGGAAAGGAGGCGGCGGACGGCGGTGGCAGCGGCGAACAGGGAGAAAAAGGGGCCGGAAAGACGTCACGGCAAGGGAGAAAGGTCGGCAAACCGGAAGGGAAACACGGTTGGCCGGAAAAATTTTCACCGGAGAGCAGTGGGCTCATCGGGCGTGCACGGTTATAGGATTGCCTCTCTTTAGGCTCTAGATACCATGTTGAAAGAGAGAAAAGAGAGAGACATATGAAGAAACCGTGTGTTTCAACTACACAACGGAGGTTGAATATATACTCCATAAGTAACAACTAATTACACAATTTACATGATGTGGGACTAACAGTTGTACTACTAATTACACCTAATTACATATGTTTCCAACAGATGTAATGCTTTCTTTCAATTATTGATAAATTTCATTAAGAGCAGATTAGGAATGGGATGTGTGATTCAAATGCAACCATATGCAGGATGTCTTCATCTTTTTTCTCTTGTTCTCTTGTCTAATATCAAGTTCTCTCACAATAAAATTAGAAATACAGAATCTTGAAAAAAGGGCACAGCCCATGATGAACCTGCAAAAATTCATATTTTTACGATTCATTATTTTGGGTTTTTCATTCTCTTTAATCTTTTTAATTGGGTTTGTTCTTGAGTTTTGTTATATTTTTAGTATTTTAAATTGTGTTTTAATTACGTGTTTTTATGTATTTTTGTAAGTAATTGTATATAGAAAGAATAGACATTAGAGGAAGCAAGAAAAGAAGAAGAAAATTCAATTCAGAAGCCCAGCACTTGAGCGCGCAACGCGCATAGGAGATTCCCTTTTAGTGATTCAGCGCCTGAGCGCTAGAAGCCTAACGCTTAAGCGCTGAACGTGCAAAACGCAGCGTAACATTAATGGGCCAGCGCTTGAGCGTTGGAAACCTAGCGCTTGAGCGCTAAACAAGTAACAGAGCACGTTAATTCTTTATAAATACAAAAGTTATGCCAACTTGAACACACGCTTGGACAGAACGCAGCAGCCGTCAAGAGGCACAAACCTTATTGTGGTGTGGGCGCAATTAAGCTTGAAGATTAGGAATATTCTTCAACCTTTCCACCTTTCTACAATGGAGTTTGTCATATTCTACCCTTTGTGTTCATCTTTTTCCACGTGTAACTAAACCTCTTTTGTTAGGGGGACGATGAATCTTGAACTTTGATTATGTAACTTCTTTTATGGGTTTAATTTATGTTTCTATTTCATGATTTATGTGTTTATCTCTATTCTTAATGTTTTTCTAAAGCTGATCAATTTGGGAATGATCTTTTGGGTTAATGTATGATTTGGAAAAATTTGCATGAACCTAAAACATGTGATAAACACCATAATTTCTGCAATTGCTAGGAATAGACGTTGTGGATTATGTGGTCTTTTCTTTAATTCCCTCGTTCTTGATAATGTCTTTCTATTTGGAGTTAGACTAAGGGATTAATTAATTCCAAACAGTGTAAGAGGATTGATATACCAAGGGATTGGGTATTAATTAATTTTGGGAATTGACCATAAATCATTGAAATAGAATATAGTTAAACCAATATTTGAATGTGCATTTAAAGAATTCAAGTGAAGTCTGAACCCTAACACTTTTCCATCATTGTTTTCAACCCTTGCTTATTTTAATTGTTTTCCTTTAATTGTTTTATTCTTACTTTTGTCGACTCTCTCCTTTTGTGAAGTTTAAATAGTGTTAGTTTAACGAAATTGGTAATTGGCAATATAATCCTCGTAGGACGATACTTTTTTCACTACTTTATTACTTATTGCGATTCGGTACACTTGCCGATTTACACATCAAGTTTTTGACATCCATGTATGTGGGGAAGTTACCCAAAAGATAGCAAGCAAAAGTCAAATCTTCATTTCAACTAAGCAACTACAGTTAATTAATGACATGCAATACAAAAGCAGTTTCGGTACAAATGATTTTGCACTGAAAGTAAACACTTAACTCATAAAGTAGGGTAAACATAACAAATTCCACTTTTTTAAAAAAAAGATGCAGAATAACAACTAAATAAATAATTATTCCAATTATAAGTGTTAGAATATATTTAGAATATCTTAAAAATATCTTAGAAGATCTTTAGAATATATTGTGGAATCATTTCGTCCTCTCATTTAGGAAGCAATATTAGGAGTTGTTTCCAAATTTATTAAGCTTCCTTATTTATTTACATATTTAATTAGGGTTAGTAGTCTTATTGTATTAGTGGGATTAGGCTTGTACTAGTAATACTACACTAGTACTTGACCTAATTGTTTTGTAACACATTATTACACACCATATCAATTTAATAGAATATTATTCAGTCTTTATTTTCTCTTTTTCACCCTTTCCCTACTTAAACACTATAATTTCAACAAAAAGCATTGGCTTCAAACCTTATGCTGAAGGGAATGAAGAAACCTGCACCATGACACATGAGATAACTGTGACTCTACATACTGCTGCAAAGTAGATACAAAATGGCTGATCTGGTGCCTGTCATAGAAAGTGGAACAAAGGATGCTTAGAAGTACAAACATGCATATAAAAGAAATTCATTTTCAATATTTGAAATTTATTAAGGTAACTATTAAAGTAATGCTCATTAAGTTTTCCATTATAGTTAAATGGAAAAAAAATTTACAAACTGCTGAATCTCACAGATTTTTCAGATCAAATAACAGTTGTCAAAGTCAGTGTTCCCATTCCCCACCCGGAACACATGGTCCAAACCTCCAAAGTCAATGATATCATATATACACAATCTGTCCCAGACGTTAAAAAAAACAAACAGAACTTTTGGTATATACCTCATCTTCATCAATATATTAAGATGCCCTGCCTCACGCTGGTGTAGTTCAGAATTTAGATCCTTATTGGTCGTATGCACCAAATCCTGTTCCCCAAAATTGAAAGAAAATAAGTACCATTAAAGCCCTTAGATTCCCATGAAAATCCAGAATGTAAGTGCATCTTTGAGGAACAGAAGAAAAATGGGACATCAGACTATATACTTCAGGAAATTGCAGACTCTTTAAGATTTTTGCAAAAATAATTAAACTCGTCTGGCAGGAATGGCCAAATGGGGGAGAAGGCCGCTCAAACATGCTAACAAAATTTAACTGTGATGAAGTACCAAGAAACATGCAAAGCACTCTGCTGGTAAAAGAGAACAATAAAAGAATAGATTTTTATGGGGAAATTATAAAAATGTAATTCTTAATAAAAATATTTCCAGTTTAGAAAAAATTAACCACTCAAGCGGTTAATTAAGGCAATAGGTAGTTATTCATCAACAACTCTTTGAACATCATTAACCAATAAAGTGGTCAATTGTTCCTATTCCTAAATTGGAAATATTTCTACCAAGAATTCCTTTTGTTACAGCCCCCAGTTTTTTATAAATAAAGAAGAGATTAATTGCAACAGAACACATTCAATCAGAATATGACATAACGTTTAGATAAGTGGGTGTTTATCACACAGTAAAAAGAAGAGCTAAGAAGTGGTTAAAATTACTAAAAGCTCATGCATAGAAATTATGACATTGGTGTTCCTATCATCCAACCGTATTATATTGTTTTATTAATTAATTCATCAAAGGTAGAACCTTGGTGTGTGTTATTTCTAAACTTCTACATTAAACGCGTCAGCCCGTCCATTATGTAATTCTAGACAGAAACTCACAAAGATATATTTAGAAGATATAAGATACACAAATGCAGGTGCGTAATAATAAACAACAGGAAATGAAAAAAAAGGAAACAACAGCAAGAAATCACACCTTTAATGAGCACCATACATCAGTCAATGAAAAAATGGCAAGCTTCACTTGTATTAAAAAGCTGAATATATCAGCATATATTTTCAAGGCAGCAGGTGTCAAAACAATACTGAGTGGCCAACCCACATGGTAACCCAGTCCTAAGAAATCAAAAGAACGGACCCCTGCCATTATTTACAAATTCATTATCAGATACATAATTTCACGTTTCACCACCCCCATAAAGAGGAGAATCGAGGGCAGAAAAAACTACTCAAACTTGAAAGGAAACTGAAAAGCATAAATAAATAGCAATCACGATAATAATAAAAATAAAAAACAAGAGACACTAATCAAAATTGTTGTTAGTGATTTATTATTATTATTATGGTGGTTGTTATTTATACAAGAAGTGAGTGTAGTAATAACCTAGAAGAGGCACCCACATGTAAACAGAAAATCAAGTTTTATTTATACAATGGCCTAACAATTTTTGAATTTTTTAAAATTTAAAAACCAAATGAAAACTGACTTAAAATCTGTAATATGTGAAAAAAAAGGTCCTTAAAAAAGCAGGAAGTGGGCATATAGTTGGCCTTTGTAGTTAATTTGATATAATGATTTTCTCCTTTCTTTTCAATTGTAGTGAAAACAAAATACCGGGCATTTAGGAAAAGTAAAAATTGGATACCAACTGGGGGAATCCCCTTTCTATAGTAGAATGGATGTACCAATAGCAGATGTGGAAAGAGGCAATTTCCCATGTCCTTTCATGTACACAAACAACCTATCCTTATTAGGGTCTTGTTCACAAGAAGACTTCTGAATTGACAACTCAAGTAGACCTTGAATTTCTGGAAGTCTCTCATTTGCTTCTGTAACAGACCACTTCTGTGATTTCAAGTAATCCAAAGAATGAGTAAAAGTGCAGCATTATAGACTATAGTCAGAACTCACAGCTATGAAATATTATGCAAGTCATTGAGAATCAGAATTTAGGAATACATGATGCCAAAGAGATAAGATAAACAAATCTGCCCAATCTGCTAACTCCATAAAATGATACCGCCGCAGTGCCAAAAGATGCTCTTGCAACTCAAATGCTTCCTCAAGCACATTGATGGTTAGCTTGCTGACATACTTGTATCTGACATCTTTAAGGAAAAGCAACACTAGTACAGAATACTTTCCAAAAGCAATATATTGGGTATCTCAACTCATTTCAATTCTGGAATTTTTCATTAAAGATAAAAATGAAAAAAGATACAAAAAATCACATAGAATCCTGGAAGCTATCATCTGCGAAATTATTAATAAAATTCAGCTAAGTTTCCACGTGTCAATTAAAGGGATCCAACAAACTTGCATCTCAAAAACTAAGAACTACCATCAGAGACTTGCAAATTAATCCATGATGTGCTCAAATCATGTACCCCAATCTTCCATCACCATCTGCAGTTATAATAAGTGACAGTATAATATTTATTCCACATTGTTTCATCTGTCAACTTTCACACATAAAACTCTTAACATGGCCATTAAATTAGTATTATCCACCTCAACATATCAGTAGCCCAGTTTCTACTGCATAACTTCAAATAACTTGCACCTTGGCAGGCACAATAATACTTAAAGCACATTAATTAGTATGGAGCATAAATTTTGAATGGCGTCAATTGATCCATTTAGCCTGCCCCACCTAATTGGATAAGGTCTGGATGTTATTGTTGTAGAAATATTGAAGTACCATTATCAAGCATTATCACATTTTAAAATATTCAAATCAATTGGTAAGATTTAAATTTCCTTTACTGATTTTAGTTTCTTGATGATATAATTTTGCAACCCATTCTAACAGTTCCCATCGCCAGAACAGCCTAAATCCCTTATAACACATCCTTTACTTCCAGTAGTTTGGCACATATCAACTTCGTCAGTAAAGATGCTAATTGGGGCTACGTTAACCCATTTACAGAACATGATAAAACTGACAAATAGTCGGATAAATGGACAGGATTGAAAGGACCAGATGTTAGAATTCATTACTGAATTGGGAATTCATGACAAATTGATACTAGTTGAATCTAAGTATCATGCAGAGAAATAGAAGCAATAGAGGAATGAAATACAAAACACTAAACAGACACTAATCAATCAGTTTACCAGAATAAACATAAAGATAAGGATACTGAAGCATGATTTCCTGTAGCAAGCATTTGTCAATTATAATATCAAGTGGTATCTCAAATGTTAACAAACTCTGCTTTTGAGTAGCATCACAATTGACAGTTTTCCCGAAACTACCCAGCAATCTTTCCCAGCTTCTCCCACCAGATACAATTGTTAAAACATCTTGTTTATCGTCCATCAAGTCCAATGAAGCATCAAAACAATATTTGGGAACATCAACCAACCCATCCTCTCTACCATGGCCAATTTTGCCACATTGATTATTCTTATTACCATAAGTAGATGCACTACTATCCAGTGGAAATGAAGATGCACTTCTACATCTAGAGTTGAACTTGTCCATATAAACCTTACAAGGGTCCTCCACAGTAGAAAAGTTGAAGTAAGGCAAATGTTTTTCTTGATCTGCTCTGCATTTTTCTCCATTCCTACCCATCAGGTGAAGCAATGCATTTCTTGTCAACATTGGGTTCATACTAAGGGGATTAATGCTAGGAAGATTACACGGATGGCCAATTTTTTGTGGTTGAAAAGTATACAAATTTGAAGTAAGTGTGCTATTATCAGGTTGATCCTCACTCGTGGCTTCCCCACTCAAAGTATCACTAATGGCAATAACATCCTGGCATAACATGGAATATCTCAGGGATCCCAGGCGCTTTTCAGTCACCTTTTGCCCAACAGTTCCATGATCATTAAATGAGTTTTTCAATAAGTGGTCCATTGCCAAATAACTGTCAGTCAAACTCTCTTTATATTGAATACTGAATATACATGAGCAGCTTGACTCCCCTGGATTTAGAGGATTAGACATGTGAGTTGATATCATTCCCTCATGGGAGGAGTTCACCAAATGATCAATGGCATCTGTCTTATCACAGATTCCATGTGAATCGCTCCCTGACTTTTCATGATGACAGGAATTTTGTATTGAACTATTTAAGGCAGTACTCTTCAAGAAGCTTAAAGCAGATAAATGATTTTGTTGCCCAACTATTGGACAAGGCCAGCCACCAAGCAGATCAGACTCCAATTGCTCCTCAGAGCTGCTTAAGGATGAATTTTCAGATGAACCATACATATCTTCCAGCAAAGAGAACTCATCTACTGTACTTGAGACATCAGAGCCCAAACTATCAATGCCCCTGAGAATTTCTATAAAAAATCAATGAAGCAAATAACAAAGGGACACAAAGTTATGAGGACAAAAAAACTAAGATGGCAAGCAGCAAATGAGAGGAAATATGTCACTCGGTGCATGTGTCTACATGCTCACACATTCTTTGGGGGGGGGGGGAGTGAGAGATTACATATTTGAACTTCTTTTATCTGCTGTTGGATGAACAATGGATTTCTCTTCTGACAAGAGCTGACCTAGTTTCTCTAGAGTCCCTCCACCATTATCAAAAGAAGGTATTGAAGCGTGCGTAGCTACCTGAAAAAGGAAAATCTTCATGCATGAAAAGGAAAAAAAAAAAAAGAAATAAGCACCTGCTCACAATGGGAAAAGTAGTCTTCTTTCTGGTCTTCATCTCACTTTTTTGTCCCTAGTGGACCCTATTTTATACTTCCTATACTGCTTTTTCCTTTAGTGGCCCTTCCAAAAACTTATTGTTGATCAAAATAAATATAAGAAAAGATCATTGATGGGAATGGGATTATAATGAGACAATTTTACTCCATACAAGGTTGTTGCATCATAAATTTTATCTAAAATAAAGAAATGGAGATCTGTTCTTGAACGTAGAGCAGTAACCTGAAGGGTTGCACCTAAAACCAAAGCATGAATCTGGGAATCATTCACAACTGGAAAAAGTTCCCAAAAATAGGGTGGGGGGGAGGGGGAACTAGCATAGCATCTACTGACACTTCAATTTCAGATATTGTATTCACAAGTAACAAGTAATATAACAATTACATGAAAATGATACTTCTATTTCAGCTCTAGACTACAAAACATAAAGATGGCAAGAATCAAGGTTTCAAGAAGGAAATACACAGCAAATGACAGTACAAAGTAAAAATATAAATATAATTTCAACCATATCTGCAATGCATAAATACTGTTTGATGTTAACGAATTAACCACATTATTCCCTAAATCATAGCACTAAAAATAAAAAAGAAATTTACCACATCTGGTCCAAATAGAATGGTTTTAAAACCCGGACCAGACCGGCCAGTCGGACCATATTAACCGGGAACCGGTCCACCAGCCAGTCCAATTAACCCTTCATAACCGTTGTTTCAAGAACCAGTATTGAACCGTGTGAACGGGTCTCAAACCAACCAAACTGTGTGAACCAGCCACGGTTTGGCTGGTTGAACCAGCTGAAAATCAGAGGTGAAATGTTAAAATTTCCACACCAGGATTCAAACCTGGTCTTTGTCTATAACAAGCATGCCCCTTACCACTAAGCCGCAGCTTGCCTTTGATTATATTATTGCAATTATTATATTTATTCCATTGCCGATGTTATGGAAATAAATTCAAAAGTTTATAAAATGGGATTTGAACCCAAGATGAGTGGATGAATTAAATGCACATTACCACTTAGTCACTTATGCCATTTTATTATTGAGTTGCAAAATCTTTTTATTCTATTTTTATTATATTCAAACATATTTAGCTTAATTTTATTTATGAAAATATATTTAGTGTAGCACATATTCAAGTATATTTATACAATGTAAGGTTTATCTAGTGTGTTTCTTTAATGTGTATGTGTCATGAATTACTTTCTTTATAATTTAGATATATTTTCATTTTTTTATTAATTTTATTTATATACTTAACATATATATGTTATATTTATTTATATATTCTCATATATTTATTAAATATTTAAATATTTACAAAACCTCGGTTTGATCCCAGTTCAACCCTGGTTGGACCTCAAACCCTTAAACATCTTACCAGTTCAAGGACCGGTCCGGTTCTCAAAACATTGCCAAATAGTCAATAAATTTGGTTAAGTACTTTGTGTAATCCCACATGTCTATATTAGAAGCAGAAAGTGTTAAGGATAATTTATACGAAACAAGCAGGGAAAGATCTTTGCAGAAGTGTGAATTTTAAGCAATAATTTGATGCATTTGGTCAAAAAATAATGCATTAATTTTTTTTCGTTAAGTATGGTGTTCAACCAATATTTGTTTTAAGTGGGTTTCCTTGCGAGTTTTGGAAGAAATTGGAGGCCTTTTCTGTATTACTTCTTGCATTCTTGGTTTTTCATTGGTAATTGTAAGAAAACATCTTAAATACGCACCTAGTAACCCCTTTTTTTACTCTCACCAATAAATTATTTTGTTATTGCAAAATAACTGAAAATAAATAGAAGTAAAAAGTGCACGTGTACAAGGAACCAAAACTATGGAGTATGATTACCTGTTGATATCTAACTTCTAAGCTGCTCAAAAGGCTTTCAATTTTTTCATTCATCCTTTTATAATAACTTTCTCTTGCAAGCACCATAGGTTCTATAATATCTCTGCTGAAAGTCAGTGGAGAAGAATAAGATGGGCTACTGCTTGAAAAGCCACTCCAGCAGGGAAGAAAGTCATCAGAACTATGGTCTCCAGCAGCAACATGAATGCACAGTTCAAGCAATTTCAACAGTACTTGAAGCTGCTGACCAGCCCTAACAAGTGGAACCAAGAAGTCTTTAAGAAATCCAGGAACAGAAACTCCATCTCGCACCTGAGGTTAGGAAGTCCCCACCATGAGAATCAATATAACAAGGCAATACAAAGTTATGATACATATGAAAACTGCCAGTGGGTCCTACATCTCAAGATCACAGAGGAAAGAATTACCCTGATACTTGCCAATGGGAAGTCAACAGAATTGCCAGCTTTAACATGTGACTTGGGAGGTAAACACTCCATATTTTCAACAATAAACTCCTTATATGGGTCATGGATTTCTGCTTTGAAAATCCATGATCTAATGAACCCACAATATGGTTCACACGATTGAAGAAAGAGAAACTTAAGCAGAGTACAATGAGCAGGATCAGCAACCTAAATTTCAGAAAGCTGTATAGATTACAAGAAATTTCAAAAAAGAAAAAGCATGTAAAGAGGCAATATCTATTTATTTACAAAAGAACTGATATAATATAATGCAATTGTTCAATTGCAACAAGTATGTAAAATATCCAGGAGGGAAGAACCCCCCCTCCCCCCTTTTCCATGTGAAAAGGAAGCATTCAGTGAACCATAGGCTGAAGAATAATAAGTGATGACCTATGGGCCACTCCCCTTAAGTGCCAAAATTGAGTCTTTCCATGAATTTCACAAAAAAAAAAAAAGTGATAATCTAAACCAAAAGGTTAAAGAATGACACTCAAGAAGGCAAAAAGTTATTCAAAAGGCACAAGGTGGTTTTATATCTCTAACACATATCATACGACAAATCGCACAGTTTAAGTATCTTGGGTCTATCATACAAAGTGACGAAAAGATTGAGGGAGATGTAAATCATTGGATTCAAGCTGGATGAATGAAAGAAGCATATTTGTGAAAGAAGCATATTTGTGATAGGGAGGTACCTCTCAGCTTAAAGAAAAATTTTACTGAACAGTCATAAGAACAAAAATGTTTTATAGTACCGAATGTTAGGCACTAAAGTACCAACAAGAGCATAAGCTAAGTGTTACAGAGATGAGAATGTTGCGGAGGACGAGTGCCGAGTGGACATATAAGAAAAGATAAAATCAGGAATGAATGTATAAGACAGAAAGTTGGAGTAGCACCTATTGAGTAAAAGATGATAGAATCTCACTTAAGATGGTTTGGCTATGTGAGGAGAATACCAATAGAAGCTCTAGTAAAAGAAGTTGATCAGATGGATGGTAGCCCGATAAGTAGAGGTAGAGGAAGACCAAGGAAAACCCTAAGAAAAACTTAAAAAGACCTTAATCTAAATGGCCTTTCCGGACATGATGGTATCTTTTGATCCATGATTCCATGTAGCCGACCATGCCTAGAGGAAAAAGGCTGTTGTTGTAATAGCATATGGTAATAGTCAGCATTGAGGATAAGCAAAAAAAAAAAAAATTATTGCTGTGGTCATTAGTAACACAAACTTTTTATGAGGTTACTCTATTCATATATCTGCCCAAAGATATATGCTAGCTTCACAAAATTATCACAATTTATAAGATCCAATTTTCATGAAAATATAAAATTTTAGAGTTTTCATGAAAAACTAATAACCAAGAGAAAGGGGACAAAGCTTCAAATGCCTGCCAGTCAGTAAAACATGCAAGACAACCATTATATTTTTATAACTTACATCTATTAAAAGTTATTCAGAAAAGCATTCAAAGAATAAAATGATAGAGAACGAGATAGGTTCACATTCAAATAAGCTGACCTGTAATTGTGCATACAAAAATGTTAATAAATCCCCCCCTCTGTCGAAGTTACAAAACTCAGAAGTAGCTTCAGTAATGAGATCCTCAAAAGAAGTATCTGAAAAGCATAGAGCCCACTTTTGTAGGTTACATATGCTTGCAAGGCCTTCAATCTGAGTCCTTAGTTCCTTTGTATGCAGGTAAAACTCAAGCAGTGTAATTTCAGAATGCACTACACTCTTCAAACATCCAGACACAGGCAAATCAACATCTTTTGACGAACGCCTTAGAACTACAGATGCATGAATTGTATCCAGTCCACAGATGTACCCTTCCAAGACCTTTCCCACAGCAACAGCAAAGGCTTGATTAACAAGACTATAGGGAGGGAACTCTTCCTCTTGATTTGGGCAAACGTAAGAATTATCATGACTCATTCCAAAACTGTCCTCCACATTCATATTCATATTTGTAAAATAATGGACAAATTCATGGAGAAGAAAAACTAGAGAGCCGGTGCAACCTATGGATTTAAGTATATTACCCAAAGAATGAGTGCTGGAAGCTCGATTCCAGAGACTGGAAATGTGGTGGAAGGTCCTGTCAGCTGGATCAGAACAAAAGATGGCAGAGAGCTTTTGGATACTAATAAGGGAAGATTTTACACCTTGCATAGCATTCATCACCAACCTCACCAAACTTGATTCCTGAGGCCAAAAATTGAAATAAACACACAGTCACTTATCAAACAAGAGAAAAAAGAACAGAAGGTGTTAGTTCAAAGTAACATCAATCAATCAATCAATCAATCATAATTTGTTGATACACAAAGTAACTCAAATAGCAGACAGCAGACATTGACAAAGTAGTAGAACAAGTAATTTGAAAATGATTAGGTTTATGAAGTTGCTAAAATGCAAGGTTTGGTAGGGAGTGAACTTACAGAGAGAGAGGAGAGGGGTTGATTTGAGTTTGAACAAGAGGAAGAAGAGCGTAGTCCGCTTTCACAAGGTATGGATTCCCATGTGTTTGGGGGAACCCATGGATCTTGCACCTTCAAATTCTCCAACAATGACGCAAATTTCGCATCCACACCCATTCCCATTCGGCATTCGAATTCGATCATCTACTTCTCACTCTCACTCACTCTGTCGTCTTTTTTCGCCTTCACTTCACCCTCAACTTTTGTTTCTCATTTTAAAATGAAATGATGGATCCCGACAACAATGCTCTACGCCTCCACCAAAAAACAAGACCAAGGCTTCACTGCTTCACTAGGTTCAGATTTGGTTACTGTTTTATATTAATTATTTAATTATTTAATGACTAAAATACTTTTAAAAAAAAAAAAACTCATTTAACATAGATTGATGTGTAATTTATTTATCCACCCCTATTATATTACAAAAAGACTAATAGACTACTTTTTCTTAGAGTAATGGACTTTTTTATCTTACTTTCCTTTTTTTTAAGTATAATTTTTTTTTATGATATTCATTTTCTTCAATTGATATATATCTTTTTTTTTATTCCTTTTTTTAAGTTTATTATTTCTCTCAAATCTTCTCTATTTCTTCTTCTTATTAATTATAAATTAAATTTTCTTAATAAAATTATAAATTTGCCTAATCAATTTTTTATCAATTCTTTATATATCTGTTTAATCAAATTTTAGATTTCTATGAATAAATCTTAAATTTAAATATTTTTTAATTTCATTTTTAAAAAAATATTTTTTAATCTAAATATTATGTACCTTTTTAAATTTTAAACATTATTCTTAATTTAAAATTTTAAAATTCTATCTAAATTAAAAGAAAAAGTCGTGATCTTTTTCAATTTAAATATTATGTACCTTTTTAAATTAAAAAAAATTATTCTTAATTTAAAATTTTAAAATTTTATCTAAATTGATAGAAAATTTAGTTCGATATACAGGATATATACTAATTTTTTAAATTTTAAAAATCATCAAAAAAATTATTTCAATTAAATATGTAAAAAATATGTCTTCACTGATTCACTTCATAAAATGCCATTTACATGATCACTTTAAATTATAACCTGATGCAAAATTACACACATCGGTTTATTTATTAAAATTTTATTTAATTTTATTTGTTTATATTTAATCTCATTTGATTTGTTTTTTTGTTTGTATAAGTAATTGTTTTTGCAATTTCGAGTCGAATGTGACGATTAGGTAAAAGTCTCCCAAAGTAATATCAATTAATTTTATTTAAGTTTTAAATAATTTTCTTTTCTCTATGACCTTTATCCTTTTGTGTTGATTTTCAAGTGTCATGTAAGAAGTTTTGAAGTAAAGTTAGGGCTTATCTTAAAGGTTGAATTGTTGAAGAGATTTATCTCATCCTTATATTATCCAAAGCCAAAAGGAAATGAAAAACTTATAATTCTAATTGGATATAGACTCTTGTGAAAAAAGTGAGAGTTGTATAGATATAAAACGAGTTTACACTACACACAAGTAGACGTACATATTCTCACATTCTCTCATTTTCACGTTGAGTTGGAGCAAGGAAGACAATAAGAGTATTAAGGAGATCATAGAGTGACTTTTTCTATCCATTGATTCTCTTGTGATGTTTTTGAGAATGATGATATGCTTTACTACCACAAGAGCCTAAGTTTTTTATTTCTAGGATTAGAGAAGTAACTCACTTTTAATATGCAATTGAATCTATTTTGTTCTATTGATTAATGTAAGTATTGTTTCTTAATTCAATTTTAGTGTTCTTAATACTTGCTTTATGAAGGCCCATTAATGCATAGATTCAATATATTTGGATGAAGAATCGAGAAATAAATTCTAAATATATTTGGACCTAAGAGATTGGACCTAGAAATAGGCTAAAAACTTATGAAGTATGGATACAGATACGGGACACGGATACAACACAACATGAATACGTTAATATAATAAAAATTGAAAAAATAATTGAAAGATATATAAACATAAAATATCTAAAAATGTCGAAGTATCCAATACGATATGACATGTATTGGATATTGGTATTGCGACCAATTTGAAGTATCAGTGCTACATAACTAAAATCTTTTAAGGAACCACAAATTATCAAAGAACTTAATGTGTTTTAATTAACTAGTACCTACAAGAGCATGTATTATTTTAATTCTAACACATTCACTTGGACTCTAGAGAAGAATTTGAATTACATTAGAATAATTCACCTTTAAGAACAATACAAACTTTAATCAAGGAGGGTAGTGAAGATTGTTATTGATAGATATAGTGAAACCCTACTTCTAGATGTTTAATTAATTAATTTTTCTCCTTACAAAGTTCGTGCTTATTTAATTGCTACTTTATCCTTGAAATAAATCACACCTCAGTTAAAATTTAAATGGATTTTTAACATTTTGTTTGCCTATAATCATATATTATATAATAATAATAATTATTATTATTATATATAAAAAAAATTACATATCTTAAAATTCTGACATATATCTTCACTATCATCAAGTAAGTGTTGCTTGACATGTGAAAAGTATAATAGATAATATTCTGTCACATTTACATGTCGTCTTATATAGTTATTTTATGTCACATGTGATCGATGTAACAACATAAGACATGCGTAAAAAAAAATGTTACATGTTCAAAAATAAATAAATAAATAAATTTAAAATTACAAATCAATAAAAAAATGAAAAAAAAAATGAAAAAAACATATTAGTTGTGGAGCAACTTTGTAAACCACAAGCTGGTCGAAGCATCGAAGCGGTGACACATCATAAGCATATCAAAGTGGTGGCAAGCATATTTGAATTCATGTTTGTATGCTGCATAAAGGACCTTAAAGTGAAGGTCAAGTTAGAGAAGAAAACCAAGTTCCTTCCTTTTCGTTACAGAGATCTAACCATCGCATATGATGTGTTGCGACATCATAGAAAATAAGTTAAGCGCATAGTGAGTCATCTTCAAGTACCCATTTGACCTAAAAAAATATGATTTTAGCCAACGAGAACTGTTGTACTTCAATCTCACATTACAGTGATGTTGGTAGTGGAGTGGTTGCTGCTATGTTTATGCGATGACTATGGGGCTGCGATAGAGGAGGGGGTGTGGTGGTTGAGGATCGCAACAGAGGAGGGGATGTGTTGGTTTAATAGATGAATCGACTAATGGAGCTTTAGGTTGAATGGAGGTTTTGGGGTTTTCTCATGTGTGCCACATTGCGAGTGGCCGCTTTCGTGGGAATGGGAGTGGGAGAAGATTAGGGCATTTGTTACATAATTGGTAAGCTTTTTTGTATTTATGGTATAATGCATTATAGTTAAAATGATTGATAAGTAATTGGTGTAGAACATGAAGAAATTAGTAAGGAGATTAATTTACCATTAATATTGATTGACAATTTTTTTAAAAATTGGGTCAGTCATTGAATTGGTAAAGAGAGAAATTTAAAGTTTTAAAGTTCAATTGGGATTGAATCGGGGTTTTATAATATTCTTATATATTTAATAAAAATATGAAGACTATAAGTAAAACTATGAAAAAATTGAAAAATAAATGTAATATGTTCATGACATGTATAATAAATCATACATTACAAAAACACTAAATATATCTAACAATGGATAAATATATCTTACATTAAATAAATAATTTAAATAGAAATCAAAGTAACATAATAAAAAAATAACTTTAGCATTTTAAAGGAATAGTATTAAAAATGGCATAGTGGTATGCATTTTATGGTTTGAATCAGGAAACCGTGATTCAATTCCTGAGTTGGCAATCTTAAATATCCTCCATTTACAGAAGATAATAAATAAAATTATTGCACATGTTGATGTATGCCAAGTACTTGCCAATTTTATTTTATTGAAACTTTTTGTTTCATATGACATGTTCGTTCTCTGGTTTCTGTGGTTTATTTGCATCTAAACTGTGAATATATAGCTTCATAAATTGTTGTAATCAAATTAGGAATGATTTGGATATGTAATCTTCTTTTAATTTAGTTTTGTAGTTTCAAATGTTTGTTTGCATTGGCTGAATGCACCAATTATGTTGAGACTAAATGGAGGGTGCAAATTAAACTGATTGTCCTAAAAATTATTTTATTCTATTACGATAATTCTTTTCTTTTATCTTTTCTTATTATTATGATTTGACACTCTGGCCAACTATTGCTATTCACAATTATTCCAGGTTTATTGAGACCTTTGGCACCCATATTATTGTTGGTACGAGGATGGGAGGAAAGGATGTAATATATTTGAAGCAGCAGCAGTCATCAACTCTCTAACAAGCTGATGTTCAGAAAAGATTGAAAGTGATGGCAGATAGGAGGATTTTGGATGCCAATGGCCAGTATAGCTTTGCTTCTGATCAAGTTTTCCCAAATGACAAGGTTTGTGAAAAACTTCACTATGCTTTTCCTTTTCATGATTGATTTAAAATCAGAATGTTGAAAATCACTGTTATGCATCTTTGTTTTACCTTTGTCTCTGATTTTAACAGTAGCTTACCTCTGTTCACGTTACAAACACAATTATACAGGTAATAACTAAAGAAAAAAAAAAAACACGACTGCATATAATGCCAGTTGCAGTTTGCCCACATATCTTTTATGTCCCAAAGCGACTTCAAATAGGCGGTCGGATTTGTTAAAGACTTTCAACCATGTGTAAGATACACATTAAGTTAGCGTGATTAATAATAATTGATAATAATTAATTTTAAAAATAATTATAATTAATTTAATATAAAATTAGATTATTTTAATACATAATAATCTTTTATTATTTTTTTTGTTATATCAATCTTTTTTTATAAATAGAGGTTAATCATTCTGTATACATTCATTCAAAAATATACACAAATTATTAATATTTATCTTCATATTTTTATTTCTAACATGATATCAGAATCATAATATTTACCTAGAGAAGAATTTTTACGTTCATATTTTTTTTATTTTTAACACATTATAGATTAGACGTTCGAATTTAAAAAAAAATAAAAAAGAGGAAGGAGTTTGAGGCTTAGATCTTATGAGATTCTAACTTAAAATCAATTGGTATCAAATAGAATGACCCAACAAGTATATAAACCATACCCGAAAGATTGAGGCAGACAACGTGGGACTCTAACACCCCCCTCCACAGATACCTGACTGGAATAGGTGAGCCTAGCAGAATAGGAAACGAAGATAGCCTAGCAGAATAGGCAACGAAGATGAGATCTTAGCTCTGATACCATATTAGCAGAAAGTAGGCGCAGGGATTGGAGTAAAAGTGTATCATGTATTGTCCTTTGTACGAGGATACAAACTGGTTATATACAACAGAACACTAGCTAATTTAGGAAAATATACAAGATTGATTTAATTGATATGTCTGCCAAAAATAAGATAACATAATCTCCTATAATCAAGCTATTCCTATTATTACGCTAACACTCTCCCTCAAACTCTAGTTGGTATAGTGGATGCCAACTCGAGTTTGCTTAAGAGATCTTTGAAGCGAGCAAGAGGATGCGTTTTGGTGAAGATATCAACAGTTTGGTCAGCAGAAGGGACAGGAATCAAACATATGGTGCCATTAGCAACATGATGGCGTACAAAGTGACAATCAATTTCAATATGTTTTGTGCGCTCATGAAAAATATCATTATGAGAAATCTGTATAGCACTTCTATTGTCACAGTGAAGCATACTAGCAGAAGGATGTGTAACACCCATATCAGTTAATAACCACCGTAACCAAAGTAATTCAGAGGTAGCATCAACAAGAGCACAATATTCAGATTCTGTGCTAGAGCAGACAACAACAATTTGCTTTTTCCTACGCCAAGAAATAAGAGAGCTTCCCAAGAAGAAACAATAACCTGTTGTTGAGCGACGATCCGTGGGATCACCAGCCCAATCGGCATCAGAGTATCCAGATTGGACCAAAGATGAATTAGCAGAGAAGTGTAAACCATGGAAAAGAGTTCCTTTAATATAACGGAGAATCCGAAGAACTACAAAAAAATGTGATGATCGAGGAGCTGCAAGAGAAACATCAAACTGAGGAGTTTTGTCTAGATTCAGGCGAGTTTCTTCAAAAATAATTTCCTGAATGGCAGTATCCAACGATGGAAGTGGATGTCGATGCAACAATGAGGCTCGAACAGCTTCATATTCTGGCCAAAGAGCCATGAGAACTTGAATGAGATGAAGATGATCTTCACTAATTTTGGCTTGAGATATTTGATTCCAAATTAGTTGGACTTGAGCAAGGAAATCATTCACCAATTGGCCCGATTCTTGCTTGAGACTGAGAAGTGAAGTCCACAACTAATAATAGTGAGCAAGTCCAGTGGTCTGATATCGGCTAGCCAAGAAATCCCAGATTGCTTTTGCAGAATCATAATCAGAAAATTGAACATGAATAGACGGGATAGAAGTATTGCGGAACCATGTGATGATTTGATGGTTTTTGTTGTCCCAATCCTCAAGACGGTCAGCAAATTTTGCAACAGTTTCTTCTTGTTCTCTGGTTGGCTTGGTGATGTCTCTAGTGACAATCCGCCAAAGCTTGTGGCCTATCAGGAAACTTTTCATTCCTTGAATATAATTTGATCTGGTCAAAATAGTTGTAATAGGTGTTGAAATTTCAGATTTTTCCATGATGACAAGTTGCGGGAATAAACAGAACAGAATAACAAACTGAATTTGCACAGGAGTTGAGAAAAAAAAAAAGGCCAGAAGACAGAGGCCGCAGGAGAGAAAAAAAAAAAGGAACGAGAGCAGGAACGAGGGCTTGGAACCTAAGCTCCTGATATTATGTGAGATTCTAACTTAAAACTAATTAGTATCAAGTGGAATGACCCAACAAGTATATAAACCATACTCGGAAGATTGAAGCAGGCGATGTAAGACTCTAACAGATCCCAAGAAAATGTGTGGCGTAAATGGACATGTAAGAGGAAAATAAATGCTTGGAGTTTTGAACCCAAGGACAAATCATTGTTCATCCGACTATGTAGATAATGTCATTTTATGAAAAGAAATATTTTATATATATCAGAATACGCACACTGTATATTAATGTGAGAGAAATATTAAATTATGTTATATGCAATTGTAACATTTTCGTAATATACAGAATAATTTTATGAGTGAATCAAATAAAATTAAACATATTTTGATTAAACGAATAATGAACCTATTTTCTGAAAACATAGAATATGGTTTCCCAAGAGTGGATGCTGTTGAGATTTGATTTACACTATATTGTGCTTTGATATGTCATGCATTTAACGTTGGTTCTAGCACCCAGTTCTATATATACGATTGTTGAGCAATGTAAAAAGGAAAAAGATACTTGCACAAACTATGTGAGGTATCTGCACAATTTAGATCATTCAGAAAAAAGTTACAGTAGAACCAGGATGTTATCCAATGACTTGCATGGAAGTACATGAAGAGTGTGTGAGTTTAAGTTTATATAAGTATCAATACTCTAAAAGAAAATATTATTTAATTGCAAGGTTTGTGAATTGCATACTGTTCAGTTGGAGCCTAATGTAATCTTAATGTCACTTGCTCCAATTACGTCTCTATTGAAGGGAGTGGATTCTTGAGCCATGCCATAAACCTTTATTTACGATGTGAGCAAAATTGGTACTTCTAGTTGCATATTCATTTTTGCATCTATTCTAAGTGCATAACATTATGGTACGCAATTGGATTATAAGTGTTGCCGATGATGTCTTAGACTGTTCTATTAGGTACAAACTTTTGGCTGAAGAAAGGACACCTTTATTAGTAGAAGAAAAATATTAATAACACATTTTTTTAATATTTTTTTAACATTTATTATTATTAGTTTAAAAGTAAGTATTGTTAGTATTTATTTTTTAATAATTTTTGTAAGTGTATGAAGTAAATTAATAATAAAATAAGTGTTAAAAAAATATCCAAAAAAATATATTGCTATCATTCGTCATTAGTAGAGTAGTAATTAAATGTTACTATGATTCAAATACATTATGACATTGTCCCAAGCCTGGATTTTTGGCACCTTGAAAGTAAATTACCAGGAATTACGTTTTATTATTTATTTGTCTTCATTGTTGATAACTGAAATTTTTAGATGGAAATCTCTTATTGTAGGCATATAAATTAACCTTTTTATGTGTAAAGTTGTTCTAATACAGATATGTGTATTTTTAATATGACCTCCACAACTTTACAAATGGTAAAAAATTATAGTTCAAATGGTAGAAAGACTATTTAATATTAATATTAATATGTTTTCAATACTTAATATTAATATGATTTTACATGAAAATATAATAATATTTGAATCTATGGGGATGAAATCTATACAAAAAATTATATTAATATTTATATTTACAGTAGTGAAGACTTTCAAAGAACACTTAATAATTTAATTGAAATGCAACTTATTAAAAGAAAATTAAATTATTTAATCATATATTTTTGTATAATTAATTTAATTGAGATATTGTGTGTGTATATATATATATATATATATATATAATACTTCTAATTTTAAATAATTTTATTGCATATATTTTATTTACTAAAGCTACTTTAATTTATAAAATTATATTTATATTTATTATTTGAATCTTAGTTTATCCCGTGCATCGCATGGGTACAAAACTTAGTTAATGTTGATTTAACTTTAATTGAAAAATATACTATTGATCAATTAAATCAAGACTATGTACCCAAAAAAAAAAAAAAATCAGAGACTGAGAAGGATGTTTGCTAAGTATGCTTGTAAGTTGTAACTTGTAAGGTTAGACATGGTTGAATGGCAAAGAGAAATACAAGTGTTGCTCTTTTTTACTATTGCTTTGATTGATTATAATTTTTTACGATGAACTGTGAAATTCCACAAAGATAAAGGTAAATAAGCACGCCTTTATTATGTAATAGACCGCCTGTGGATTAAAAATTTGGCATCTTTAGCTTTCACTGCGAATATTTGTATCACAAAAATGATTGACAAAGGGAGCAAAACGAAAGCAGAGAAAACAGAGGAGTCCTCAATAAATAAACAGAGGAATTTAATTTAATTGGGCATAAGGCTTAATAAACAGATTCATTCTATATATTAATTTATCTGCTTTCATGGTCATGGATCACAGTTTGCTGCCAGCAACATCCACAACGAACCAACCTTTGCTAATGTAATTGTAATTGTAATCCATCTTTGTAAGTACAACTTCCCTTTTCTTTCCAGAACTCTACTAGCATTTCCTCAGTCTCCTTCATGCTATTGCTACCAATGAAGCTTTGCTCATACGAGTGAGTGGTGTCTGAGCTTATGACGGTCACAATTCACATGACCGTGACCCATTACCACTGCCATCTTCAGCCCCCATGTGTGACACTAGGCTGTACATAATCACACCCGCACAGAACAGTGGAGCAACCTGCTCTGCCGCAAAACCCTCTGCTCTGTTATTTATTTTTCACCACAAACCAACCTGTTACCTCAACCCAAACCACGTCAAAATTGCATTCGCAGATGGAGTTTTCAAGTTCTAGATTGAGATTATTACTTAGTAGGTAAGAACTAAAACTTGAACTTGATTATCAAGGAAGCTTTTTAATAGCTACTCAACGTCAATTTGTTTTAATGTGGAGATGCATACAATAAACTCGAAGGGCTAGGGCATCACCCATATGATAATAACATGGACTATAGCAACCAGTAATAACTGTTGAATTGGCGCTGATGATTCTCATTTCGAGAAAATTTCATCGGTTTTAAATCCCTGTGAATTACTGATCTTAATTCAATGGCCCTGTAGTTTCTCGAGCTCAGCACGGCATAGAATCAGCACCCAAAGTTGTTTCCAGTCAATGCTTAATGGGTCAGGAAAAATGCAATGCTGATTGAGTTCTTCAAGTATGGCACGAGGTACTGTCGTGAGAGCACAAGCTCTAACAATAACAAACATCAGGTGAATTCTCAAGAAACCTGAGTGGCAACCAATACCTCAACTTATTTGTAGCTGATGACTTGTGTGCATCAAATACGTAGAAGAACAGCTCAAACGGAAGAAATTACCTTGATGGAATCAAGTGAATCAGAAAAGCTGTAACATTTTAACCATAACTCAAGAATTCATGATATCCCAACTTCTTTGCATGTATGGAGGCAAAGTTGCGACCAACTCAAGACTTTCCACTAGTGAAAGATCATAGCTGGAAGCTGATTGCACATTTTGCAGTGCTTGAGATATATTGGGCAAGACTATTTGCTTGCAATGAAGATGTAAACGAGGACACTTGTCAGAGATGCTCCCCTTGTTCAAATTAAGGCCAAAGGGGAGTGTTTCTTCCTTGAGAAGCTCCTCACTTGAGTCCTCCAAATTAGACAAATCAAAATGTCCCCACTTCCTGTGAACTTGCCATCCATACTTGTAGTCCCCAACAATTGGTGTACCTAACACCTCAGCACAGTGGACTCGAATCTGTGGCACCAGTACACGCAATTAGAACAGAAATTATGGTGAGTCATATGATTGATAACTGAACATTTTAAGTTGTGACACCAAGATCAGCCGGTCAATATTCTTCCCTTTCTTTTTACCTGGTGTTTTCTACCTGTTAAAGGGGACAGCTCCAACCATGTGTAACCTGCACTATTAGTGGTGGCATAAGTAGGGGTTTCTCAACCAAGAAGACCTGAGGAGATAATTTTTGCAGGGAAACTCAAGATAAAAAAAAAAAAAAGGGAGGGTGGCGGGGGGGGGGGGGGAACGCATCACAAATTTTCTATATATTTTAGGCTCAAGTATTGGCAAACAGACATCGTCTAGCTGGTACAATTACCCATGCTTTTCGGCAGAATGTAAAATTCTATTTTCCAAACATGAAATTAAACCAAAGTCCTGCTTGATATGCAGCTATCAGCTCTTTTCTGCCTCTGTGCTTGCATTCTGGCAAAGCAACTTGTTCCAGTATCATGTGAAAATGTTGAACAAAATTATTTAATAACACATTTTGTAAACTAACCTGGTTTCGAAGGTACCAAACTTAGTACAAAGAAGCATGCATTTTTGACATTGCAATAATTCCATAAGGAGTGATGTTAATTATTGCTTCTTAATTTCTTATAACTAGTGACATTTAATGATACCTTCATCTCATTAACAATAAGGGTGAATGTGAGTGGTTGAAACTAAGGTACTAGGTTCAAAATGTCACACACCAATGCAAAAGGGGAAAAAAAATATGAAATTTCATTTTTATCATTCTCAAATGAGATTTGCTGCTCCAGAGTTGTGTTGTGTAAGAAAACAAGTTAACCTACCGCTTACTGGTATGATCACTCATGCCAACCTCTAAGGAAGGTAAATTTGATCTTAGAATTTAAAGTAAGCTTCATTACCAACCATGTGATGATGATCCAATCACTCGGTATTCTGTAATTGCATGCTGTGATGACAGTAATGTAGAATTGTCAACAATGGTTATTCGATCAGATTTCCCATTGTCAACCACCACCTGAAACCAAATAGAGGATTACAACATTTTATTACTAACATGAATTGAGGAGCTTTCTATAGTTCATCAAATCAGTGATCAGTTACTTTAATACAGGAAGCTAATTTAGGTTATGGGATATTATATATTGTAGCCCTAAGGCCTAAGCTTTCATGTGATGCCAGGAAATTGGTGTTATTCCATGTGCATGAGACCACATCTTATGGAAACTAATAAGTTTGTTTTAAACTTGTTTCATTGGTTCACAAGTCATGTAAAGCATTAGAGAAAACACAATGTCTAAAAAGGGACTTGTCAGAAGATCAGCTACCAATTAGAATATCAAAGGACTAAGAGCAATTCTTTATACATAACAGTTCCCACCATCTGAGAAATATAATTGTTCAAACCTTTTTTCTTATAGCAAAGGATCTGATAAATTTAGAGATTAATGACAGCATACACAGTTAGATGTTTCAAATGTTAGATGGTTTAGTTTTAACAAGCTACAAATGGGGACGAAGCTACGATCCTGTGCAAAACTTTGTCATATATGCAGACACTATATACAAGTAATTACTGTTTTATAAGTTTGACATGTCTGAGTATAACAAAGGTATTTGTGGGGATGGATGCAGCACATGCAAAGTGTCAGGCAAATCTACCAGCAGTTAGGAGGATTGGCCAACTGAAAGCTTCTGATAAACAGTTAACAAGTGCAAATAAGGATACAACCTTACCCAGTGAAGCAGTAACCAACCCCCTTGGACGTCTTGGACATCCAATGACCAGTGCCCAGTACCTTCTTTGTAGGATTCTCTTTTCTGTGCCAATCTATTTAAGATCAAATGGCATCGGGTCAGGAAAAAATGAAACAGATATAGCAACTTGAGATTGTAACCATAACAGACCAATGCTCAGAAGGTTATATCAGGCACGTCAGCACGTGTAAAGCATTTGATGAAAAAGAACAATTATCACTCACATCATCTGATGCCCTAGAAGTTTTCTCCCGGAAGATGGAATGCAGAACTGTAGCACTTGTCTGCGTCCTTCCCATCACCAGAATGCCAGAACAGTCTCTGTCCAGTCTATGCACCTAATATACATTCTTGTTCAAGTATCAATCTAATAACTATTTCATACTTCATTTATCCAAGCAACCATCAATCATATTGGCAAAGAACTAAAAGACAAGGCAAAACAATCCCCCTAATTTCATAGATCTTCAACAGAGGAATAATAAATAATTAGCGTTTACCATTCTTTTTTACAAAGATACTATTTTCCAGAATCTTGGCAACCCTCTTCAGTATAAGAACCATTAAAGTGTCATTTAATGAAAAAAAAAAGACTCCTTTTCTTCCTTTTTTTAATTTGATACATTGTTTGAAATTGCCAGCATCTCCTTTAGAAGTACCTCCAAAAGGGGCATAAAAAAAGAAAACTTTGTAATTGAACCCTGATGATGCATGAAACAATATATTGCTTCATAGAGGAAAAAAAAGTTTCACTGTGGGTTCTTATATTATTGCCATTATTACACAACCAATGCAAAACTTGAGCAAGTTGAGTACATGATATCTTGAGTCCCCCTTCCTCCCTAGAGACCTAGACATAAACAGCTAGAGATGGATAGTGATGTTAAAATCATTAGCAAAAGAACAATAGATTGACTCAATGCGATTTTCCTGTGATGAAATGCAGTTCTCCTTCACCAAATGCTCTATTCAACTTTAGTTTTATTTTGTAATCATCATTTTTCATTGAATCAAAGCAACTGAAGGAAGCTTATCACTGGTAACAGCTTCAGGAAGGAAAAAAAATAATTGCATTTGTACATAGCTTCGAAAGAGACTAAGACATAACAAACTGAATCAAAGACAACTATATCAGAAACTCAGTAATGAGCTCACCAGACGAGGGGGTTCTGAGTATTCATAATTTAAACATGCTGCAGCTAATTCATCTAAACTCCGTTTGATATTAATGCCACCCTATTCATTCACAAGTAAGGATTAATCACTGAAGAACAATATAATCCCCCCCCCCCCCCGACCCCAAAAAAAGAAAAAGAAAAAGAAAAAAATCAATGGAATAGATATATACCTGCACTGGCATTCCTGGAGGTTTGTTGAGGACAAGAATGGCAGGATCCTAGTTTTGATAAGTACATGGAAATTTAGAGCACACAAGATAAGTTGAGATACCGAAAAAACAAGAGTTAAAATTGAAAACCTTATACATGACAAGACTATGGATAAAGTTGATTTGTTTGGCAGCGAGATGAGACTCTTGTTTCTGTCTAGGAATGTGTTTAACAGATTGAGGAAGAAAGATCCGATCTCCTGAGTTCAAGGTATCCTTAGGTGCCACCTTCCATAAATGATATCAAGAGTTTGAGTTTGTAGAGCATATGAATATGATATGATTATTATTATTATCATAGGAAAAGGAGAGAATTTGATTGATATCATATAATAATAATAATTAATAATTGGTTACTTACCCTTTTGAGCTGATCTGGTATGGACGAAGGAGAGAGTCTTCGAACCTGTCTTAGACGAAAAAGCTTGTGGACAAGGGTTCTGGGTAGGTGGGGGCAGCACCGAAGAACCCATTTGAGGGCAGTGGTGGAAGTGGAGGAGGAGAGTTGGTTTTGTCTACCCAGGGACAGGGTCAGGGTGGAGACGTTGAGACTGAAGGGAGGCAGAGTAACCCATTTGCCTTTGCCTTTGCCATCATCATCATCATCATCCTTGCTCTGCCTTGTGACGGAGAAGTGACGACTCCTCCATGACCATGACCATGACCATGACCTCATCAAGCCTCGGACAACAACGGGTTTCGCCGCCATGTTATTTTGTTAATGTAACTCAACTCAACTCTACTCTACTACGATGGAGAGAGTAGAGAACTGAGAAGGGTTTAGTGGCTCTGAGCCTGTGACCATCAACAAGTTACAAGGCGAATACTGAACACTCAAGTGATGGTGTGCTCCCAAGGACAAGGGCTCTGTTTCAATTTCATGGCCCAAATTATACGACTGAGACTGTGATGCTGGGCCCAAACCAAATGCTGTAAAGTTTCAACTCTTTTCCTCTCTAGTCTGTACATTCACATTGCATTACGCAGCACTGTTTTTTTTTTTTTTTAGTACACATTACGCAGCAGAGTTATTAGTTGTGTGTCTATATATGAGGCTCTTTTTTAATAAAGTGCACTGCAGAACAAACTTTTAAACTAATTCATGTTCTTGCATTCATTATAGTGGACATTCTCAATATATTTTAGGAAAAAAAAAAAAAACACTCCTCATACATTACAAGGCATTAATTGGCTTTGTCGAAATTTTATCGCTGACGTGAAACTGAAACATTTAAATGGGTATTAGAAAAAGAAAGAAAATAGCATAAGCATACAATCAACTACATATCTCTTCAGTTACTACAGGTGAACGATATATGAACCCCAGAAACTGAAAGGCCGGGCGGGAACCACTTGATATTATATTATTGGTACAAGCAAAAGCAAAATGGCAAGGATGCATGGATGGAGTGCTAATTTAAAATAATTAATGTCCTATGCCAGGGCTTGGACCAGAGTCTCTAAGCTGTAGTAGAATTCGGGCATCCTCCGTCCTGGAACTGGAATATTTATGACTTTTCCCACCAGGACTTGGCCCCAAATGCTTCATCAGCTTCATTGTCCACACACACGTTCTTCCAATGGAGTTTGGATAATTTATAACCTCAAGTGGCCGAGCTGCAATCGCTGAAAGCAGCTGAAGATTAATGCATAAAACTAAAACAAGAGCACTAAAACAGCAACACTTCACTTTTCTATCCATCCCATCTAGAGTAGGGGGGATCACTGATCACAACTGCACATTATTTGGAATTCAAACCATCAAATGTGTGTGTATATATATATAGTAATATTAATATTAATTAATGGAGCTTGATACTAACTCTGAAACTGCGACAATCCATTTTATAGTTTGTATTGGGAGAAAAGGAGGGCAAGTGGGCACTTTAGAATAGGAAATTCATTGGAGAATGAAGAAAAAACATCAAAGTGTCTTTCGGGGTTTGGACGAGTTAGAAGGTAATGCCAAACAGTGAAAACGATACGCACGCTTGGATAAATGAGATATAGAAAGTTAGAAACTCATACTGTGAACCTTGACCTCGGGCAACATAGTTGATATGATAGTCAATTTAAGATACTTACACATGAGCTACTTCACCTTGATTTGATTAATGCACGTGTATTTTCCTGATTTCTAGCTTAGTTTGGCCAGTGAGGCCAACAGAAGGGAGGGTTTTGAGCATACTTGTCTAAGCCTCTCAACATCAATTACGAATTTGGTTGACCAATCTACAGAGCAAATCAAATGAACCAGCTAGCTGACATTGAGTTGCTCAACTTTCAATGCGAGTTCCTCTCGTAAAATTTTCAACCCAAGGTCACATTTCCTTCTGATTCACGTTACAAAAACAAAATATAAAGTCTTGAAAAATCTTTCCTACCTTTCTTAATCTAGCTACACGACACCCAAGAATTGAAAGACTAAGTAACTGAACCTCATATCTGTATTAACATCCCTTAATTATATCTCGTACTTGCTGCAAAGATTAGCTTGCAAAATTCCCAAACATTTTTCTTTCACCTTGACTTGAAGAAATAAATAAGGAGAAATAATATATTGTTTATTAATCTTTTTTCTCTTAAAGAAATGGGAAAAGCCAGGTGGGAAATGTTTAAAGTATACTACGACAAATAGTATACAGATATATATATATAGAGAGAGATAGGTAATTTTGATGAAGTTATAATTTACATATGATTCAAACACCGTTATATATATATATATATATATATCTGCACGTGTAAGTCTTTTTAGATTCACTCATTTTTAACCGTTAGATCTATTTTCATCTAATGGTTAAGATTATTTCATTAAAAGTAATCATTAGATGAAAATAGATCTAACGGTTGAAAATGAGTGTAAGTCAAAAAAACTTACACTTGGATAAATGATCCCCCTTATATATATATATATATATATATATAGAGAGAGAGAGAGAGAGAGAGAGAGAGAGATGATTTTAATGAAGTTATAATTTACATAAATGATTCTGATGAAGTTATAACTTACATATGATTCAAAAATCATCATATATATATATATATATATATATATATATATATATATATATATATATATATATATATATATTTTTACCTTAATTATGTGTCTTATGATTACTGGCATTTGTTAAGTGAGTTGTATGAGTTTTACGGCATTTTCATATTTTGACTTGTTCATTAAACTAGTAGAGGTTGAGTTTGGTTGGATGGAAGAGATTTTTTTCCGTCAACTCGACTTGTTCAAGAATGAATTGGGTTGAGTCAAACACATAGATTTAACATACATTAAAGAAAAAAAAACCTGCAAAAATAAATGTTGGAAATACAAAATCTAAAATTCATAATACATAATACGTCTTAATTAAAAATATTATTTATTTCAAATAAGCTAAAAAAGTCACATAACTCGTCTTATAAAAACATAATAAATCTAAGACAAACTAAATAAACATAATAAGTCTTAATAAATTAATATAAGTTTGAAATAAATTAAAGTAAGCTAATATGTCTTAAAAGTCATATAAATAAGCTACGTTAACTAATTGAAGTTAATGCCATCACATATAACAAATGAATTGACATAATCATTTAATTCATTCTCAATATACTCTTTGTCATCCAAGTAATCCATTGGATTTTTATCACAATAGTTCATTAGATGCTTCATGAGTTCCTCATCTTTATTTTCTTAATCACATTCTCAATGAGACCACAATGTTAACATCTAAACTCAATTGGTATTACAGAAAAATTAGAGAAAAACAACTTGATATGTCAGTATGGCTAAACGACTTAAAAAAAAAGTGGGTTGAGTTTGTATAAATTGACACTTTTCAAACCCGCAATCTGACTCATATCTTGTGGGTTAGAGAGTTTTTCAACTTGATCCAATTCACAAACTCAATCCAACACGCATTTTGTAAGTTGAGTTGGGTTAAAATCAGTAAGTTCGTGGTTGACCCAACCCACTAAACACCCCAAATTGTCATTGTATTTTATTTCTAATGCTATTAATTTCATCAATAAACCTTATCTTATTCATTCCAAATTATACTCATGACATAATTTAACACTTAGCTTCATTTTCTATACTTCGTTTGGTATCTTGGTTCTTATACTCTATTTGTTGGGACTGATGGCTCGGAACAAGTTTTCTTTGTAACACAATCATCGTAGTTACCTAATCTCTTTTGAGTATATAGTTGTACGGATTGGATTGAATTATCCGATTAGAAAATTCGCAACCCGGCCATTGAGTTGGTCTAGTCCTTGGTCACAATGGGATTTTTTTAAGTGATTTGATCAAATCTGGTAGACCCATTGGATAGTTTGACCCAAATTTCTCTTTTTTTTTGTGTAATTCAAACTTTAAAAAGATAATTTGTAAGATTTAAACATAATACTTAAAAAACACTTATAATAAAATGTATTTTGCTATTAGACCACATGTTCCTATAAGTAAAGTTTTTAATTTTTTTTTTTATATTATTATTTAACAAGTTTGATTTTAGAAAATTGTAATTGGATAATTATCATTGTTAGTTTAGTTATATCAATAGTATTTTTTTCATATGATTTTTTTTCAAATAGTAATTTTTTTTTTATATAAAGTACTTTTTATATAATATTTTTTATATAAAGTATTTTTTTCATATATTATTTTTATGAAAAAAATATTCTTTATCCAAATTTTTCGGTTCAACTACTTAACTCATGGTCAGACCGCTAACCCGACCTTTACCGAGTCAATTTCCGATTCAGATTATACAATTGTGTTTTTGGGTTCACTTTGGTTGATTTGTTGATTTTTGAGTAAACTGTTAAGTTTCAAACTTTTGTTACCCAAGTGGCTTCAGTACTCAAAAGAGGGAGTGAATTGAGTAATTAAAAACCTTTTTTCGCAAATCCTTTTTAATACAAATTTCTTGAAGCAATATAATGAATATGTATAAAGATGATAAAATACCTTAAGAACAGTAAATAAATAATTAAGTAATAATAAATAAATTGCTAAAAATAAAGAGATGAAGGATAGAAGAAAAGTAGGCACGATATTTATCCTGGTTCAACCACCAACCACTTGTGGCTTACGTCCAGTCCACGAAACACAATTCGAGATTTTTCACTATTCAATACAAGCTTAAAACAGGTGCTTGCAACTTTACATAACAGGGATACCTCACCCTATATACGAGAGGGATACCTCACCCCCTTTAAAGGATACCTCACATTCTCTACAACAAGGGATACCTCACCCTTTTACTGAGGGATACCTCACCCTCACAAATTCACTAAGGGATACCTCACCCTTTTTACAGAAGCAAAAAAATAGATGAAGAGAATCTCTCACTTAGAGCAAATGTTACAATTTGAAGCACTAGGAAGCTCTCTTAGGATATCTCAAAGTTTTGGCGAAAAAAGCACAAAAAATGTAAGAAAATAGAGAATCACGTTTTTGGTATAAGTAAAAAATAATTCAAATGGTTAGGCAACCTTCAGAAGAGACCCAAGGTCTCTATTTATAGAGCAATGAAAGAAAATAGCCGTTGGAGCAATTAAAACCATATTAAATGCAGAGACATTGGCTGCCATTTTCAAAATCTAAAGCAAAACCTCGTGGGTTATTCGAATACCATATTTGGTATTCGAATAGATCCTTCAAAAACGTGTTCTGGAACGTTTTCTGTGTTGTGGTATTCGAATACCCCTTTAGGTATTCGAATAGATCCTTAAAAACACGTTCTGGAAACTTTTCTGGGGTGTGGTATTCGAATACCTATGTGGTGTATTCGAATACACCACTCTGATTTTGAAATCTAACTTTAAATGGTCATAACTTTTTCATTTCTTATCCATTTAAAGCAAATGACCAGTCATTGGAAAGATATTTGAGTCTATTTTCAAATGAAATAAGTTTAAAAAAAACAAATTATTTTGAAAGTTATGATCAAAAGAGTAACCAAAGGTCAGATTTTTAAAACTCAAACTTTGCTATTTTTCATAAATTTGAACTACCATCATAACTAGACCTTCAAAACTTATTTGTTGGGTATTTTAACATGTGAAAATCATTTTTAAATATTTGAAAACATATTTGAGATATCTAGAAGGCTTTTTACAAAAAGACCCTAAGTCCTATAAGTTATACCATTTAATCTTCCTTTAGACTTGGTCTTTGACATGATTTTGTTGTTATCAAAACCTTCTTCTCCTTGAGTTGAGCATAAATGAGATCTTTGCTTTTTTGTTGCAATGCTCACTCTTGGTACTTGAACTATACATCATCTTCATTATGTTTATTATCATCAAAACTAGTCAATTACAACTTTTTCTCTAATTCCTCATTTTACTTAACAATGAAAATATTAGAATTTTTATTATACTCACTTTTTTTTGTTTAGATTTAGAATCAGAGTAAATTATCAAATATTTCATTGATATTAATTATTTTTAAATATTTATTGTGAATTACTTCATATCAAGTCCGGTACCATAGAAACTCCCTCAAAAATATATCAGATTCAATTTTACTGTTGAAAGTCATATAATGGTTTTAGTTACTTACTCAAAACTTTAGTGGTGGATGAATCTTGGAAGCGATTAAGTAGGACTGTATCGAACATCTTAAGTTCCGTGATTCGCTTTCAGGATTTTCACAGTTCCATTGATGTGATACTTCCGTTTAGTTTCATAAAAAGAATTTGGCAAGGTTTGAGAAGTTAAGAAGGAATGGCCATTTACCTGATTCAGTATCTACCAGAATTTCTCAAGTTTAAAATGAGGTTCCAGCGACACCCAACTGAACTCTGATATTGATGTTTGTCTAAGTGGTAATGATGACACTGATTAGCAAAGAACGAATTGAATCAGTATACGAAAATATCTTAATCAAATTTCAACTTCAAACAATTACTTCCCCACCCATGCTAAAAGCCCTGGAAAGATAATAAACATTGTAAACTGTAATTGCCTAGAACTCTCATTTTCCTTCTAAGGTTTAGTAATTTGGGCTTACTGAACTGAGGGAACTGTATCTAGATTTAAATTATCACAAGTCATGTACAGAGGTAGGCAACTCTGCAGTTCCAAGTCTTGTTTATTGTCGACGCACTTACACACATGCAGATATTCCAAACCCATTAAGATGAGATGCAGGGTTTATTTGAGAGGATGAGTTAACTTTGTGCTGCCAAACATTTGATAGCCCAATAAGAGACGTGACCTTGTTTTTTCATTTTTCACTAGCAGGTTAATCTCCTATTTAAACAATGAGATTATATAGGAGTCCAAAATTAAAAAAAAAAAAAAAGACATGCTACGTTACCCGTTCTTATATTTATATCATTTTCTTATCATCTTGGCTAGTTCTACCATAAAGGTCACCCACATTAGTGTTCCAATTCATTGTAATCTTTTTTCAGAAGAAGTGTCTAGTTTCTTTCTCTATATCTGGTTGAAATTGCATATCTCACGTATACATGTAGTCAATGTACAGTAAGGTGGAACTAACTAATTACTTATAACAATTGTCAAAATTTGTCGCCTTTTAAATAGGGGGAAAAAAATAAACCAATTTGGCCACTTCTTGGGGATTTTTTTCTCGTGATACCAAATTTTGACTGTTAGAAATATAAAGCCAATTAGTACCAGGTGGAATGTACTTCAATAACAAGAAGTGGCCACATCTTTTGGTGGGTTGATCATTACCATTTCATTACGAAAATGCCCCACCGTCTGAATCTCCCAAAAGATTCGATTGCAAAACTTCTTATATGAACAGGAAAAAATAACTTTGGTTCACAACTTCACACCTATCCACAATATCTCTTATTTTCTCTTTTTGGCTTCTCCTTTCTCATATTTTGGTGCTTGCTTGGAATGTCTGAAGTTCTGGCTCAGTATGAGAACCATGTGTCTCTAAGTTGCAACTTTCAACCTTGAACTTTTATTCTACAAATATCCTTCAGTCACATGATACTGACAATCGTTAAATTCTTTGTAGTTGGTGGTACAGTATGGAACAGAATTATAGAGAAAGAGACAGCAGCAGAAAAATTTTCTTGGCTGGAAATTAGAATTAATCCCTATGGACTGAACTGTTCAGCAATTGGCAAATATACGTTTTCTTTTTCCTTGGCGAAACACCAATTTGGAAATGATTTGACCTTCTTGTTGGATGTGAAGTTCCTCATTAAATTTGTTCTCCACTCTGTTTCCAGGGAGTTCATTTGATCATAAGGTTAAACTAAAATAAATCCCAAAGCATGCAAAAGTAGATAATCCAACTCACTAGAATTGAAGTAGATAATTTTGCAGGAAAAAAATTCACAGCATGTGTATGAGTGTATCTCTTGAAGCCACAAAATAATAAAATGAAGACAAATATGGAGAGTTTTCCAATTGGAATTACACCGTTAAAGGCGAGAAATTCTTTAGTCCATAGAGAGTAATACATTATTCTAGTAAAAATATAGCAAGTGATGTCTTACAATCATAAAAGTCGTTAGATTAAAATTAAAATATTTTTAAAATAAATTTAAACAATTACATAGTTATTGTCATAGTATATAAGAAATTTTCGTTTGCATACAGATCACCTGGACTGATGGCTTCTTGCCATGTGGTCCATTGGGTTATTTGCATGAAGCAATTGAATTGGAACAATTTCTAGCCACCCTTTTTACCTTGATGTGGTTGTCGCTGTCCTTCGTGTCGTTCCACAATGATCGCTTTAAAACCATCATTCTAAATCAGTAACTCCAATAGAGGCTTGTTTGCATGTTAAGAAGAAATATAAGGTACCCCATCCATTACTGACAAAGTTAACTTCCTCAAGGAATCTGGCTCATAAGGGTGATTCTTAATTGCAAATTTGTAATTTTATCACATCTGCCAAACACCAAAGCTAATGGATTAAAACTAGCATTTTAATACTTATCCATTATCCTTGACGTCCACACCACACAAAATTCAATTGACCGGTTTAATCGCTCAGGACCCAGAATTGGCCTTTCGGGGTTAGGTTCAAAGCCATTTCATGACTTTGGTTTGAAAAAAATTTCTATACAAAAATTATTTCCATGTCTGAAGCAACGCACGTAAAAGTTTAAATTATTACGTGAAAGTATATGAATTAACTTTTATTATGTCTCTAACATGAAAAATATTTATGTAAGCTTTGTTTATACAGTTGTGAAGAATAAATTAATTAACACTTGAATAATTGTGTAAATCATTATATCACATAATTATTTTATATTAAAAATGACTATGTCATTTATTGATTAGTTTAGTCTATATAATTTGAGTAGATTTGTCTACACAAATATTTATCCTCTAACACACCTTCTTACACAAGAGTCTTTTACACTTGAAACGTGAATAATAAACATGTCTATATTTACCATGTGTTTTAAATTCAAATTTTTTATTCATAAGAATAGGAGCATGTACATGTCTATATTTACCATGTGCTGAAATTCAAATTTTTTATTCATAAGAATAGGAGCACCAAGGATGAACTCTAAACTACTTCATCATAAAAGTTCTAATATTATGTCCTGAATAAACTCTTCAAAAAACTTAAGTTATTATGTGAAGACAGATAAATGGTATTTATTATATCTCTAACAACGTTAAATGAAATCTTTTAATTTATGCAAATAGATATTGTTTTAATGGGAAAAACAAAGAGTGTTCTCTGTTGCTCAAGATGTCATTTTTAATGGGAAAATGCTTTTCACGTGTCACTCTCCCTCTCACATATCTCGATTTTTTTATGGAAATAATATAGTTTGAAAATCAATTTTTCATGATGGTATATGTCAAAAGTTAATTCTCGAAATAGTGCAAAATAAACAGTAAAATATAACAAGTCATATATGTAAAACATGACTTACACTTAAATAATTTTTTATTATTTTTAATAATAAGTCGTGGCTCGAGACATGACTTACTTAACGATAATTTTTTTTATATATATTTAATTAAGTCGTGTCTTCCATCCACGACTTACTCTATTTTTTTTAAAAAAAAAAACAAGTGAATTCATGACTTGTATTAGGACTTAGAGGCGGGACTTATCTTTTATAGCTGAAGTTACATTGTTTGGATCATATAATATTGTTAAATAAATATTTACTCTAATAACAGGGTTAGCTATCATAGGACTTATATAAAGATTATTATATTCATAGATATCATCAACATCGTCAACAAATGAACTATGAAGAGAGTCATATGATGACATCTATCAATTTAAGTGTAAAAAAAAGAAAAACTTCATATCAATAAACGTAAAAAGTTGTAATAATAAAAAAAGTATAATTAACATTCTTAATAAATATATCTAATAGAGAGAATTAAACAAGAATGAGTCAAGTATGATACAAAGTAGTAGTAGTTGAGAGAGCTTGAAAAACACTGAAATATGAAGCAACACCAAAGGGAGAGGATGAAATTTATAGGCAATACCAGGACTTAATGCAAGTCGTAGTTATCAACCACAACTTCATATGATATTTTTTTTTTAAAAAAAGGTCTTACATAAATTTAAAAAAATAAATAAATAAAGAAATAAGTCGTACATAAAAAATACAATTTACTCAAAATATAATAATAAAAAAAAGACGCATGTAAGTTGTGCTTCCCAGCAACGACTCATATACACCACTATTCTACTTACTCCATTTTAAAAATTAAGTTTTGATCTATATCTGTATGAGAATTTGTCTTTAAAAATACACCATTGTAGTAAAAAAATTCACATATCTCACATATGTGTAAGTGTTAAAATTAGAGTATAAATATATAAAAAAAATGAAATAGATTCAATTATAATCAAATAATAAAAATTATACAATTATAAAATAATGTGTTTGTAAATATGTAAGAATAACATTATTCTTTTTAATTGTGCAAACCTATTTTTTTATAAATAATACTTTTTATATATCACTTTGAAAACATATTTTTATATAAAAAATATATGATAGGATTAGAATATAAATGTAAGAAAAAACAAAATAGGCTCATTATAGATAGATGGTAAAATTTTTACAAAGTGATATTTGTAAGTGTTTATATAGGAATTGTTGTTCCTTTATTAGTACTTTCACTTTCAAATTTTCATTTTTCAAAAGAACCTGCCTTGTGGTTTTCCCTGGTAAAGGGCTGAATTGAATTTAACTAATTGTGGCAGCACCTCACTGGTGGAATTGTCAAGTCCCCTGGCCACATTAGGCCCACTTTCTCTTGCAATAAACGCACAACCTTCTACCGCAAACACTATAAATAGGACCTCCATGATGCCAGTTCAGCAAAACTAGGATACGCTTCTGAGACTGAGAGCCACCTATTAAGCCTTCATCTGCATTCAACATGGATACAAGACTTAAGTCAATCACCTTTCTCACTCTTATTCTTTTTCTTACTTCCTTGTTTGCCTCTTTGTGTTCTGTATCAGAACAGAAGCCCGGCAAAGATGGTGTTATCAAAGAGGTAAATGGGATCTTCAGGAAATTGAAGAGCTCTGGCCCAAGCCCCGGTGGTGGGCACAGGCTTGAAAATCTTCAAAACCTTGGACTTGGAGGGATGAAAGACTCAGGTCCAAGCCCTTGTTGTGGTCACAAGCTTAAAAAGCTTCAAAACCTTGGAAACATAAAGAACTCTGGTCCAAGCCCCCATGGAGGCCGCGGACTCAAAACGCTTCAAGATCTTGGAGTGATTAAGCAGTCTGGTCCTAGTCCTGGTGACGGACACAAGTATGGAGATATTTTTGTATAAATTTAGAGTATTTAATTAGATGTATAAGATTAATTAGTATTTTAATATTTTTATAAATTTTTGTAATATATAATTAAAAATACAAAAATTTATAAAAATATTAAATATTAATTAATATTATACACTAAATTTAAATACTTTAGATTTAAACAATAATTCGTCAAACAATTACTTTTCCAACAACCACTGGTAACTATATATGGAGTTCCCGTTCTTCTTAAAGTGGATTAGAGATTTCATGTCTCATTCTTTAGCTATTATGCATTAAATTACTGATGTCATTGTCCTTTTAACTTTGTAAGATAGTTAAGAATATTATCGTAAAGAGAAATACTATATATAGTGCATAAGAATTATGAAATTAGGCTTTAATTCCGCTGTACTCCTACTCAGTGCATGTAATGTCACGAAACTTATTATTAATTGAAGATCATGGTGAAATAAATACATAGTGGGGGCTGCATTATAACATGTGTTTGTTTTAATGTATACACTTAAAAACCTTTGTCGTTTATTTTCTTTCATGTGTTTCTGCTGCCATAACAGATTTTAAGATCATGGTGAAAATACACGGTGGAGGCTGATTGTTACATTTGTTTAAAATATAATGCAGTTTATGAATTGTCCCTTTTAGTTCATTTTCTTCTCTGCTTGAGAAGATCAGTAAGAGGATGAGCTCTCCTGAGAAGCTAAGCGAGGGAAAAAAGTTCTGCTAGGCCGAAATATATAATAATTTGTTTTGTATCTTTTAAAACTAGAGGTGAGGTGAAGTACTCAGCTATTAGTTTTGGATAGAATATACAAAATTAATCCCTAATTCAATATCAAAATTCAAAACTGGCTCTGAAAAATTAATGTATTTGTTACATTTGTTTAATATATACATATATGCATTTGTCTCAAATGAAATTGTATTGGGTAGACTATGCGAGAAACTTATATAATGGAAAAACATAGTATGTTGGAATTTAGGTGGGCAAATTTCACATAAAATTAGAGAGATTTCAAAATGACTGTAAACACGTCTTATAAGAATGAGACAACACAACAGTTAGGGTGATATTCTATTGGCCCATTCCTGATGGGCACATCGTGATAACCCAATAATGGGATGGTAGAAGATATTTTTGAGTGGATATAAATTTACGTTAAATTTGTATATATTTATAAAAAATTAAAAAATAATAATTTTTTATAATGAATAAATTTAATAGAATTCATCCATTCTTTTTTTTTAATTTTTTTATAAATATCTAACATATTAAATTTATGTCTATTCAAAAATATCTCAAACTTAATTTGTACCTTTTTTCTCACAAAATCCTCCTGCACGACGTGGCAACAGTTGTTGTTAGGTTTTGACTTTTACGACCAAAAAACAAAAGTTTTAACTTTTAAATTTTTTTTTCTCAGAAAAAAATATTATGACCCTAAATCTATATTTTTCAACTGATCAGTAAACATGTTAAGAATTTCTTATTTGATCAAGGATTTAAATAAAAGTAATAAAAAAAAAAACAAAAGTGAAATTTTATAATGCGTATAATGTATCAATTTTAAGTTACTTATTTCTAAGACGTACTTTAAAACTCAAAACCTAGGTTTTAGACTTCATAATATGTTATATATTAGAATTTGTTTGCACGAGATAATATTAAAAACATAAATTTATTATATATAACAAAAATTAAATTTAATTAATTTTATATTTTTTATTATTTATAAAATTTATTTTTGTATATTATTCCTTATATTGTATAGAAACAAATGCTAATATACATATGAAAAAAATTAAAATATAAAAGTAAATTAATGTAATTTTTTAATAATAAATTACATTAACTAATTTTATTATATTTTCATGTTATATTTTCACCCCATGCGATAAAGATATTAAAATATTGTACAAAAAATCATTTTAAAAAGTGAACAACAAACTTTGTTATCAATATATACTTTCTTCCACTAATTTAATTTTACACATGCTTTATTTTAATTTGGTTGATTTTAATTTGACTTTCTCCCAAAGTTTTTTTTGTAACTTTGATTTTCTTACCCATTTTTTTTTTTGCATATCATTTTTTATATTTCTCTAAATACTATTCATTATACATATTTTTTTATCACTTTCTCTCATTAAATTATATACAATACATACATTCTTAAAAGAAATGTATAATAAATTTTTTTTTTTTGCATACTTCATTCTACACTGGTTCTTTAACTCTTTGATATTGTGCTCTTAGAAGCATGACTTCACATATCCTGTCATAACATCTATGACATCATCTGACATCAATTATTGGCCTCTAACATATTTGTCTACCCACGTCTATCATACCAAGTATCCTTTGGAATTGCTTCTATGGTTTACATGTAAACTTGCATCACCACGAAACCATAATATCAAATCTTATTCAAATATTCAATGCTAAAATTGTATCATGTAACTCATTTTCTAAAACTAAAGTTACAAATCATAATTTAACAAAGATTACAATCAAATGCATCTTAATATTATAGTGAAATAATATATTTGCTTGTTTCAGTCTTTTTCTTGTCAGAGGGTACATCTTAATTCATTTTGTCACAATAGAAAGGTAAACAACAATGAGGATCTAGCGTGGAAAGGTTTGAATGTGTAGGAAACTTCCTAATAGTAGAAAGGTTTAGAAAAAAGGAGGAAAATACGGTGCCAATAAATGCGACATGCATGTGACACATATTTTTTTGATAGATGATTTCAATTATATATTATATAGATAGATATATATATAGATTACATCTCCATATCTATTTCTGGTAAGTGGAAAATTGTAAAATAGCGAAGGCTGGCAAGGTGATCAACGCACTTGTTTCCCTCCCTATCAACATGAGCAATCAACACCATGTAACAAGTAACAAATGCAAAATGTCATTGGCTAAGGAAGAGCAAGTGGAAAATTGTAAAATATAGCGCTGAAGGCTGTAATAGCATCAACGCACTTGTTTCCCTTTTTAAGCATCAACATGAAAAGCAATCAACACCATGTAACAAGTAACAAATGCAAAATGTCATTGGCTAAGGAAGAGCAATTGTGGGTACGGGCGTAGCCTTTTAACAAAAGCAGACTTTTAAAAAAGCGCTTGACCTTGTCTTATTTATGAGGTTGACAGCCACAAGATTTGATTTGATTTTATTATTTTACATTTTAACCCTTATGAGAAGTGGTTAGAGGTAGTTATTAAGGGTAAAATAGTCTATTCATTTCAAATCAAATCAAATCCTAACAAATTTTATCAAAATTGATAAATTTAAAAAAACAAAAGTATTTTAGAAATCACCACAAAAATTTAATTAAATTTAATTTGTAAAACTTATAGAGTTCTGCAAGCTGAAATTAACCATGGCAAAGGCCCCATAGTTCAGCCTTGACTGCGGTCCTTTGCATCATTCCTTATTAGACCACCACACGCCACAAGCTTGGTAACACGTTTGACCAAACTATCAACATTTAGTTTGTATTAACTTGTAGGAGGGAAGGTCCAAGAGATGAATCTCTTAGTCTTTTAAGTTCTGCTCCTTATGAAAATATGTTGATTTTTTTTTTTTAGTGTTAAAGTTTATCTTGAATTTTTTTGTAATTTCAGAATTTTTTTATAATTGAAAAACTTTTATTTTTAATTTTATTTTATCTTATAGCATAAAGATATATACTAAATATTCAATTAATAAACTTAAAAAATACTTTAAGAAAAAAATTGATAAAAAAATAATTAAATTATAAATGAGTCAAATAAACCAAACTTGAACTATAAATCTTATTCATTTAAATAAATAAATCAAATTTAAGTAACATATTTTTTTATGAGGGAGGATCAACTTACATCAGTGTAAGTTTTTTTTTACTTATATCTATTTTTAGCTGTTAGATCCACTTTCATCTAATGGTTACTTTTAATGAAATAATCTCAACCATTAGATGAAAGTGAATTTAACGGTTGAAAATAAGTGTAAGTCAAAAAAGACTTACACTGATATAAGTCGATCCCTTCTTAATCAAGTCTAAATTTTAAGTACACGTCTTGACTCAATTCATTTACACATATGAATAAGGGGCTCAAAATATCCCATAGGCTCTTAAAAACATAAGCATGAAGCCTGTCTGGCCCAGGGCCTTGTAATTTCCAATCCCAAAAGGCTAATTTAATTTCCTCCTCTGTAGCTGCTCTTTGGACATTCCTCAGGTCAGCCTCTAAGGCCAAATTATGTTGTAATTTTAGATTTTTTTTCTCATTCTTGAATATAAGTACCGTTTTTTCATTCAAATAAAATTCTTTCTTTAAAAAAATTGATACAATCATAGTCAGTTACATTTTGAATCTTATTTTTTAAAACTTACGACCAATTTATTTTAACTAGTCACCAAAAAATCTTGTTAACGTAATATATAATAGAATTCATATTATGGTTTCAAATGAAAATCCCATACTATAAAACAGCAAAAGAGATATGAAAGTATAAAGAAAACTATAATTTTATTTGAGTTTGTACATTTTTATTCTACTTAAAACAAGAAAAAAAAACATATATTAATTTGAAATAGTGGGATTTTTTTTTTGTCTTAAAATAGTGGGATATTAGAGTCCTAAATGCAGAACGGTTTTCTCTCTATCTTTCTAGAGTTCATACCAAAGTTAATTTGATAATAATTTTTATTCATTCATAATTTCATACATTTATTTTAGTTTCAGATAACCTTAAGTGACAAAACTACTGGTGAGTCGAGCATTTGTAATGTCTTCAACTTATCTGTCTATTCAAAGAATCTGATGGTGCCAATTTTGAATTTTAAACCGATATGAATTATGATTTATGAGTGGAAGAAACATTACGATGGTTTCTTATTTTGAAAAGTGGATAAAATCATTAGATCAAACAAAAAAGGCTCATCTTTAACTTCATGCAAAACTAGCACGCTTTATTGACATGAACTTCAAGCGGTGGATGTGACTTAAACCAAATTTATAACAGACAAATCAGATTTGGGAAATTGATTTTTGCATACCTTATTTTTACACCTTTTTGTTTATTTTTTTTTTAAAGAAAGAGAGAAAATATGTATTAAGAAGTATATTTATCTTATTTTATTATGTCAAAATATATATATATATAAGAATAATATGAATAAATTAGTGTGCAAATAACATCATCACCCGTTGGAACTCGAGACTGTGCTGAAAATGTATTAGTATCGTTTTTACTGGGATAATTTTAATAATATAAAAGAATGTTTGCAAGGAAGGTATATTGCCAAATAATTTGAGTGGATGTCATTGATTATGAGTACTTTAAGAGTTTCAAAAGCAGAGGAGTGTATCAGTGGCTAGGGACACTCGGAAATTGCATGCTAAAATTGCAAATGGAGGAGTGTTAGCTACTTGAGTAAGGTTTTGAAAGCTGTAGTGAAGCCGCATGGGGTTGGTCCAGAAGCAGATCAAAGGACAAAATGTGATTGCTGCCATAAAAGGTACTAGACAAAATAAAATGGGTCTTCACATTAGAACAATGAAATTCATGCTCTTCCTTGAAAAGGAAAATGTATATTTTTCCCTCGAAAGTTAAATTCATCTACATACGTGTTCTAGTCACTCAAAGCCCAATAGGGATGAAGAGAAGGGTCATACATCTTGGAATTAGTCAAAGCTCCAAAAGAGTGAGCTCAGATTCGGAATGCCTAGTCAATGCGCCGGCTCCACCCGAACAGAGCCAGAATTAAAGCAAAAAGTAAGGAAAATGTGAAGGCAATATACTTGTTCCATCCATTGCCGTCCGCAAATTAAACAACCGGTCTATTATCATCATATTTGGATTTTACGAAATATAACGAAAAAAAATAAAGGGGTAAATTTGGCATCAAAATAATATTTTGCAGGAAATTGTCCTCAGCTCTGACATTGTTTAGAAAATTTTAATTAACTTGAGGTTTGAGAGCACCACTCTTCATCTTGAAAATTTATATATAGATGGCTTCACGGAATATTTTTACCAATATTTAGTCTGAAAATTAAAGGAGATACATTAAGCATCTTGCTCTACAGTAGAAGTGATTCATGGAGTTTGTTTATAGACCAAACTGGTGCCTTAATAAAGTTATAATATGATGAAAAGAAGAATGACAGAGTTCATGTTACTGAAAAAGGTATACAGTGTATATACAGTTGAGAAGGCATTAGCCACCTGAGTGAGGGCTGACAAAAGTGTGGTTCATCCATGTGATTCATTGCACTCAGTTACTTGCATGTGAACAATTTTTGAACTCCTAGCTACTTCTAATATGAATATCACTGTCGTGCCAATGGTTTGATTGTTTCAAATTTCCAAATTCACTCTACCACATTAGTTAAATGTGTCCAGGTTCATAGCCACTTTGCAGAATATATGTAGGAAGCAACTTTTTTGTTATTTTGGTAAACCTTACCTTAAATAAGACATTTTCTACTCAATATTCTACATCAGATCAACTATCTGTCGTCTTAGGTAACACAAGTATGATAGTATGTTTAACTGAACTTCTAATGCTATCCCTTGTTATGTCAGACCTTGATCATCTCTTTGCACACTAATATATTTATGGATTAGTTCCTGCTACACTAGCAAATTGATCAGAGCAGCAAGAAACAAAAACCCGTTTGACTGGATTTCCTGAGCCTTAATCTTGTTTCTAGGAATAGGACAAATAATTTGCATTGCCCACCCAGCTACTTTCCCTGTGCTTGAGAACCTAATTAATTTTCTTGTCTTGATGAAGGCTTTTAGCAAAGAGGTAGTGTAGGCGACTCGTTGTTTATTGGCACTGGCCACATTGTATTATCAATGAATAGTTCACCCTGTATAGGTCAAGACTAACTCCCTCTTAACAACACTATAAATAGAAGTGCACACCACGCTGTTCTCTTATCCAGCAGTATTCATAATCATACATACTTAATTAGCAAAATCATTTATAGCTCTGAGCCTCAATATAACCAGGTTCATTTGCTTGTAGCTGCCAATCATGGTTGGAAGACTCCAATCCTTTGCCTTCTTTCTTATTCTCCTTATTTTCTTCGGGCCGAGCTTCCTACATGGGATGGCTCGGCCACTTAACTCTTTAGATCTGCATAGAGATGTTAATCAAGAGCTGAAGAATACTGTTCTGGATTCATCCCATAGTGTGTTTAGCATGTAAAAAAATGAGAAATTATTTGATTTGTAAATCAAATTTAATTAAATTTTATGTTTGAAATGTTTAAAAATGAAAAATAATTTGATTTCTAAAATCTCATAGATTTTATTCTTTTTGTTTTAAAAATTCTATCAATTTTGATAGAATTTGTTAGGATTTGATTTGAAATAAATAGACTATTTTATTATTAGTAACTACCTCAACAACCTTTCATAAGATTAAAATGTAAAATAATAAAATCAAATCAAATCAAATCTTATTTTAATGAATTTAAACATAAAATTTAATTTTTAAATCAAAAATCTTTTATTTTTTTAAAGTAAAATTTAATTTTTAAATAAAATCAATTCAATTCAAATCAAATTAAATTATTTCTTATTTTTATTCATTTCAAATATAACCATAAGTTCATCAAGAGTTCGATTATGAAAGGTCATGGACGAAAGAATATTGTTAATATTCGACCACTAGAGGTTACCCACCCTGGTCCTAGCCCTGGAGAAGGGCATCATCAAGGACCAGGTGGATACCGACTTCTCCATCATTAAAGCTTCATCACGAATTAATATCCAGAAAAAAAAGAGCTTCATAAGGAATAAGGAAAAAAGTTACTTTTTTTTTTCGATTTGAAATATTTCGTAGTGGCTTCCTGTCTTGGTCTTTTTCGTTGTCTATGTGTTTTATTTAGTGAATGTCTTTGTCATTGTCAAGGGTAATTTATGGGTTGAGGAGATCCTAAGCTGTCTTCTGGCCCTTTTGAATAATGTAATCTTGCAAGTATTATTTACATCTTTTATTTTCACCCTTATTTGTTTATTTTCACTTTTCTTTAACTAACTTTGTTTGTATTTTTTTAAAATGTCCTTTATTAAATGTATAGTTAAGTCTATTCATTAAATAGTAAAGAATGTTTTTTAAAAAAATAATCTCCAACTAACTTAAACTTTCACTCAGTTACAAACTATCATTCTAAACTTTCAAATCTTTTAATTTAGTTCTTCAACTATTCTAATTCTTATAATTAGTCACTAACCCAATCTTAATCAACTAATTAACAAAGTACTATGTCACATACAAGCACATGAGTCATTAATTGACGTGACAAATAAATCATTAATTAATAATTCACGTGTTTATACGTAACGCATGAAAAATTCTTACTACATTACTCTACTCAAATTACCGTACATATCATTAGATAAAAGAAATTATATTATTATATTAAATATGGATAGTTACAAATTTGTTCAGAGTACTACTTTGAGAGTATTTTAGAATTTTTCATGACACAGTACTCTGTTAGTTTGTTAATTTTGATTGGACAAACTACAAATGACTAATTATAAGAATTAATATGATTTAAAGACTAAATTGAAAATTATAAAAGTTTAAAGTAGTCGTTTACAAATGAGTAAAAGTTTAAGAGTGTTGCTTAATGTTATTTTTTGTTAAAAAATAATAAATAATTTATTAGACATGAGTAGTAATAGATAATTAAGAGTGACAATAAACACTCCAAAGTTATAGTTATGCTCTTCTAATCTTCTGTTTATATACATTAGGAAAATGTTTTATGTACATCAAAATACGTATATCATATTTATATCAATAACGTATGAAGATGTCAAATCATGTTGTATGTGATTATAGTACTTTTGTGGTATATAAAATAATTTTATAAATAATTTTTTTTAAATCATTTTCATCGTGTTGATGTACTTTTTTGTTTTTGTTTTGGTTTTCGTCAAGTGCCATAACGAGGCTCTTTTCAGTTATTCATTTGCTAGTGTTTGATTAACACCAGCGTCAGTATATCAATGCCATGAAAACATTTTGTTATCTTATTTTATACCAGGTAAAAATAATAAATATGTTAGTAGCTCGTTAAAGAGTGCGATTTGGATTGGAAAGGTAAATTTGGCAAAATATTTAGGGGAAGTTGTTGTAGTATTATTGGAAATTGAAAAGATTTACATTTATTTTACACATATGATAGTTCTTGCACAGGCCACACACACAGTGAGTTTTTTGTGCAGAAATTTGACCAATTTTTGTACAAGAATTAAAATATTTTTTTAACTGAAGAATTAAAATAAAATTATAAAGCAAAATTTTGTCAAAAAAATAAAGTAGTGTGGAGATCTAAGAGTTATATTTGAAATTTGTTTGAAAAGCCCCGATATAAAAGGTGTAATAAAAGAGAAATTATTGTGTGTTATAAAAGTAGTACTTTACTTGGATAAAAAAGTGATACGTAAGACTATATAATTAAATAGATTATTAAATTAAAATATAAATATTTTTAAATCAAATTTAAATTTTTATAAATTTACTTAGAATAATATTATAGTACTATTTTAGAATTTTTCGTAACATCAAAAGCAGGTGGACGTTGGAAAACTGACCGTGGCAAGTGGACAAACTTTGACCCAGCGCTTCTGGGCCAAAGCTACCTTGTTTGTAACAAACTTAGTGGGTCTTGTACTCTTGTTCCACTAGTGATCGCAATTATGCAACCGAATTTGATCCAGAAAATAAAATAAAATGTGAGATGTTTAAAAAAAATAAAATATTAACCTTTTGGCCCAGAAATTCTAACTTACTTCACTTCTAGAGTAATATTTTTTATAATTTTATAACTATCGATATTTAATTTAATAATATTTTATTTTTAATCCAATAACATATATGATTATAAATGACTTTCGTTATACTTTTATTAGAATAATGTAATACTCTAAAAGTGTATATAAACTTCTTCACTATGAGAGGCAAAACAGAATTGCGGCAAAAACCTATTTACGTACAGCTAAGTAGAGGTGTAAATTAGTTTGGATAATTCAATCAATTCGAATTGAATTAATTAAATTAGTTTAATTTGGTTCGGATATATTAATTGATTTAGGTAAAATTTAAATTAAATAAAATTTAATTTGTTCGATTTTCAAATTTGAAATTTAAAATCAAATTTGAAATTTAAAATCCATATATATAAGAATCAAACCAAACCATATATATATATATATATATATATATATATATATATATATATATATATATATATATATATATATATATATATATATAAGGGGATCAACTTACACCAGTGTAAGTCTTTTTTCTCTTATACTCATTTTCAACTATTAGTTTCACTTTCATTTAATGGTTGAGATTATTTCATTAAAAGTAACCATTAGATGAAAGTGAAACTAATAGTTGAAAATGAGTGTAAAAAAAAGAAAAAAATTTATCATCCTCATAATATATAATATATATCATCCCTATAATATATATATATATATATTCTCATTGATTCTTGATCTTCCCAATATTGCATTGATTGACTTTTATTTAATGTGATTTTCAAATTTGAAATTTAACTCCATCAAACAAACCATATATATATATATATATAAGGGGATCAACTTACTGTAGGTGTAAAGTCATCTTTCATTTTCAACTATTAGTTTCAATTTCATTTAATGGTTGAGATTATTTCATTAGATTGAATGAAAGTTAATAGTTGAAAATGAGTGTAGAGAAAAAGACTTTAAGACTCTCCATATATATATATATATATATATATATAAGTCAACTTACACCAAATGTAGGTGTAAGTCTTTTTTCTCTTATACTTTTTCAACTATTAGTCACAATTATTTCATTAAAAGTAACCATTAGATGAAAGTGAAACTAATTTGAAAATAAGTGTAAGAGAAAAAAGACTTATACTGGTGTAAATTGATCCTCCCTCATAATATATATATATATATATATATATATATATATATATATATATATATATATATTCATATTCTAATATTGTATTTATTGAGTTCAATAACTTGATGTTATTTAATGTGAGACGTGAACTTGATCCACATGTATTAGATGAAGTATTGAACTTCTTACTTCAAGACTCTCCATATGCAAAAGTCACAATTATTTCATTAAAAGTAACTATTAGATGAAAGTGAAAATAACAATTGAAAATAAGTGTAAGAGAAAAAAGACTTACACATATAAATGGATCCTCATAATATATAATATATTACGTAAAGAAGTTGTCATTGTGAGAGGGTGAGAGGGTATACTTGTGCCATAACTATTCACAGATTCAATTTTAAAGTGTGTCTAATTTATGTTCTTTGACCATTCATGTAAGATTCAACGGTCAATATTTACTCATCTCATCTCTTATAATAAACACTCCTCTCATCATAGAGTAAAAAAATCATATATATATATATATATATATATATTCTCATTGATTCTTGATTTTTCCAATATTGCATTTATTGACTTTAATAACTTGATGTTATTTAATGTGAGACGTGAACCTGATCCACATATACTGATCCATATATATATATATATATATATATATATATATAATATATATATTATATATATATATATATATATATATATATTCTCAATTCTTGATCTCCATATTGTATTTATTAACTTTAATAACTCACAATTTAATGTGAGACGTGAAGGTAATATATTAAAGTTTAACTTTAATCTCCATATCGATGCGTAAGTCACAATTACTGAAGGTAATATATTAATGTTTAATCCTTGATAGTGAGTCATATAATTAATTTAGTTATAATTTTTTTTATGTTCTCTCTCTACAATTCTCTGTATAATCTTATTCATTTCTAATCGACCGACCTCAATCCACAATTGCCAATACAATTCACCAATTCTCTTTTCTTTGTTATGGTGAAGGTGTTCTTTCAAAGCTCATTGAGTGATTCTTTGGTGTGTTTTCTAACTCACAGTGAGGTTTCTTTTGTTGTTGGCAAAGTCGAGAAGCTTGAGGTCTTGGTGTTATGACTTCTTAGGCTTACGGTGCCTAATAGTGTTACCAAGTGGCCTCAAACTCAAGAGTGGGGTAAATTGAGTTTATAAAATATTTTTGTAAATCTTTCGTAAAACACTTGTAAACCAATTTTCGTTGAAGCTATTATTTAATTTAAGTAAATAGATAAGTGAGATCGAATAAATCACTCACAAATAAACAAGTCAAGATAAAAAGTATTCAAGCAAAGCTAGATATCAAACTCAACTCGAACATATATAATTAAAGGACAAAGTAAAGAGATAGAGATGAGAAAATCAAACACAATGTTTATCCAGGTTTAGCCACTAATCCACTTGTGGCCAACGTCTAGTCCTCAAGTAAACCACCTGAGATTTTTCACTATATCTTCAAGTTTGAATAGGTGCTTGACAACCTTTACAAACTAGAACACTCACCAATACCTTGGGATACCTCACCCTTATGCTTTGAGGCCTCAAAACAGGGATACCTCACCCTTTACAACCTTTGAGGGATACCTCACCCTTTTTACACCTTTGAAGGACACCTCACATTCTTTTCAACAAGGGATACATCACTCTTTTTCACTAGAGGGATACCTCACACTCTTTACAGAATAAACAAAGTGTTTGAATGATAGAAACTCTCTCAAAGAGTAGATAATACAAATTGAAGTTTTATGGTATTAAGGATTCACACTTTGAAGCTCAAAACATGGTATTTAATGAAATGATGAGAAAACTCGTATTCAATACCCAAGAATGTTTTTCAGAATGTTTTCCAACTCCTAATCAATGTCCAAACACTTTCATTTATAGCTCATAACATTTAAGAGACGTTAGAAGTTATTGGGGGCATTAAATGCTTTCAAAGAGCCGTTGGGGAAGTGTATGAAAGTGTCCATAACCTGTTATGACATAGCCATAATCTGTTATGGCTTGAAAGAAGATGTCCTGGGTTTCTTTTTCTAACATCATAACCTATTGTGAGTTTCTCATAATCTGTTATGAGTTCTGTCATAATCTATTATGAGTTTGACATAATAGATTATGGAATCCTTTAAAATAGAGATGGACATTCTGACTTAGCATATAATCGATTATGGAATCTCTCATAATCTATTATGACTTTGGCATAATAGATTATGGAACATAAAAACCAAAGAGGAAATGTTCTATAATAGTCATATAACCTATTATGAAATACCCATAATTGATTATGGAACATAAAAACCACTTCCTAACTTGACATATAATAGATTATGAAAACATCATACTATATTATAAGGCTTTTAAGAAAACGTAGGAAAGGCTTTTGAATCAGTGAAAAACCTGTTATAACACATCCATAATCTATTATGAAAATCCATAATCTATTATGACTTGCTTAGAAACACAAGATTTTCAAAGAATTTCTCAACCAAGGATATCCAAAAACTTTCCAAACTTTCTAAAAGCATTTTACTTAATCTTAATCACAATTTTCACTAGATGAAAACATGATTATGCAAAGCCATTTAAAGATGAGTTTAGAACTAAGAAATGAATTTTTGTGTGAGTTCATTATACTTCTACATATGATCTAAGTCCTATTAGCTAATCTTGAAAAAACCTTAGGACTTGATCTTTGCACTCATTGCTTTCTTGTTTGTTGATCATCAAAACCAAGACCATTGCCATGCACATTTTCTTCCTTTTTTATGATGACAAACAATCATTTGAGAAAAACATTAGTTCAATTAAATTGGTATTCACACAAGGTACTAAATAAAACTTGTTCCCCCTCTATTTTTCAAGAGGTGACAAGTTCAAAGTTTGCATAGCTCCCCCTTGATATTGGAATCCCAAAATCATTGAATTTATACATTTTGTTTACCTTTTTCTCAAAGACTTCTCAAAGTCTTTCTTCTATCCCTTTTGCCATGATAAAAAAGATATACAACAAAAAATACCAAGTTTGACAAAAGAGAAGACACATCTTAACAGGTCCAATTATAAAATATATACCAGAAAATTTAATATATATGGACCAAAACTCATAGTTATTTGATAACATAGATATTCAATAATTGGTGCAACAAAACATGCATTGTCATTCACATTTGATACCATTGATACCAATATACCAACACTAAAAGCATATCATGATATATAAATTTGAAGCTAATAATACTGTTAGATCAAAACAGGAAATATATAGATCAAAGACAGTAGCTAAAAAAAAAACTAGATTCATGCTTAAGTCCCGTGATCTTCAAGTTGTTGAAGTTGACACTCAAGTCTTTCCAAGCGAGCATCCATGGAGTTAAGACGATTATACATAATCCTAATAATATTTTCTTGTTAGACCCTTAAATCCATAATTTGAGCCCGTAAGCTAGCTTGCATATCTGTAATAGCAGCTAGGATTCTGTCTTCATTTTGAGTAGGGGTATCCTCCATAGGAACATCAACATCTCCAGTTGCTGCCTCACATCCCCTACCATATACTTATACATTATTCACTTGGAAATGGATGATTTTTGGTGAAATAGATGATTTTAAATGGTGGAAATGGGTGAAAAATAATGGAAAGTGAGGTTTAGTGGTGGATTTTGGTTGGATTTGGAGTGGGAGAGATGTTTGAGTGGGTGGGTATGAATAGGTGTGAGAGGAAGAAAATGGCTATAGAGGAAATGGGGTTTCTCGTGACAATGGGGGCTTCTCAGTTTGGCTTAAGATGAAGGCCCATAACGGATTATGCATAAGGTGTAATTAGTTATGGTGGTGAATGGAGCTCACGGGAACAACTCATAACCGATTATGAGCATTGTTATAATCGGTTATATGTGAAGATCGAGACTCCTTTTTGTTTGCTCTGTTTGTGGAATTGGCCATAATAGGTTATAGAATTGGCCATAATAGATTATAATGGCCATCCAGAGAGTCCCCAGGAAGTTCAAAAACCTCATAATCCATTATACAAACTCCATAATCGATTATGGGGGGCTTGGTAGAGAGTTACTATCATCCTTGAATCCTTTATAATAGATTGCGGCTTGTCCATAATAGATTATTTTCACTTGGCAGAGACCAAGTTCAACGTGTCAAAATATTTTCAAATGCTCATAATAGATTAGTACCTTTTCATAATAGGTTATATCCATCCCCAAAATCATTATTTCTCAGACAAAACTAGTAAAAGTCTTCAAGAATTCAACCTTTAAGACCTTTAACACTTGCCATTCACCAACAAAGCTTGAGACTTCTTCAAGAATTCATCCTTTGATATACCAACAACTTATTCTATCCTTAGAAATTACTTGACTTGGCCATATTTCCATTACCTCTAAATACCTTAAATATAGCTCAAAACCTGATTATACTTCTTTGAAGGAGCTTGAATCCAATTTCTTCAATAAGAACTTGAGATTGGATGGTTAAGGGACTTGAGCATGGATCAAGTACCTACAAAACAAATGTGAACACCCAATTTTGTTCGGGTCGTTAAATTTTTTTTAAAAAGAAAATAGAAAATAAAAATTAATTATGCCAATAAGTGTTCCTTGTTTTGTTTAGCCATTTTCTTGTTTTTGTGTGGCCCAAAATTTTATTTAGCCCATTTCTTTTTTGTTTGGCCCAAGATTTTATTTAACCCAATAGGTATTATGGTTTAAAAAAACATCAAAAAAATAAAAAAATAAAAAATATAATAAAGAAAAAAGGAGGCTGCCGTTGCAGCCCTCCTCTTGCTCTCTCCCTTTTGTTTTTTTTTTTCATTTTGATAATGAAACCATTTTGCCTTTACTTGTTCTTTTCCCTCTTTTTCCTTTTCTCACCAGGCACCATGCACTGGCCACACACCCATTCACTCTCTCATGTACACAATGCCACAGCAAAGGCAATGCGGTGTGCTCCCCACTTTCACCACTGCAGCTACAATTCCATTACACCTATCATATAGTTTTGTTCCCCATGCTGGTTTTGTTTGGATCTTGATAGTTTGTCTATATAAGAGGGAGAATGAGAATTTGAGGGGGTTGGACTGAGGGGATATCGGGGCAGACAATAGAAGCAAGAGAAGTTGGAAATCAGAGGAAAGCAGAGAGATTTCTAAAAAAAAACACAGAGAACGCAGGGAAAGTGAAGAAAGGAGGAGGATTTTCTGGAAACTAAACTGTTTTTGTTCCTTATCATACATCTCCTAATCTCCAGTTGAAGGTAAAAACCTCGTTTCTCATTTATTTGAGCTCATAAATATATAGAACTCAGACTTCTTTATACATTTCTCATTCCTTTTCAGTAACCAAGAAGTGTCTACTACAAAAAAAAAAATCAAAAGCCTCCCTCTACCACATGCAAACCATTATCCATACCAACATTTTCAACCTCCATAACCATGTCCTTGCACCATTACACAGCCTCTACATTGTGACATCTCCACCATCTTTAACCCATGACTCATCACCAAACCAGCAACCATTGTGAGGCCACCACCAAGTGACCACAACCAAAACAGAACCAAGCCACCACCTTCCTCTCCTCCCATTCTGCCAAAACCATGACCCTCCAAACCAGCCCCCCTCACCGCGGCTCCAAGCAAACACCACCTCCACACCGTGACCACCACCGTGCTCACCCTAATCACCCTTCAACCATCACCAACCTCCTTGAAACCACCCAAATGGTCACCGCCACACAACCCAATCCAAGCAAACAACCAGATCTGACCACCCAAACGCCACCCAAACCACCAGATCCGCTGCTGCTGCGCGAGCCCCAACCATGGCCACCGTGACCTCTCACGGAACCCCAACCCAACTAGAACTCCACTGCGGCTCCTTCGTCCCACCACTGAACCACCTAACCAAGCCAGTCATGGCCACACTTCTCCCTTCCTCCTCACCTGAAAAACCAGATCCACCGTCCCCAAATCCTGCCTCCGTAAGCCACCATGGAAGCCCCACCAACCTGAGACAAGAACCACAGCCCCCTAAGCCGCCGTCTGGACCTCGTTCCTTTGGCCATGGACGGATGGTCTAAGAGCTCCCTCCTCTTTTCTTTTTTGTTCTCGGTTCCCCTGTTATAGAGACAAAGTGTCTCTTATTTTTACTGCTTATTTAGTTCTTTGTTGTTCAAAAAAAAATTATTAAATGTTTTTTCTCTTTCTTTCCTGAAGCCTTTTCCTTTTTTTTTTTGTGGGAGGTTTTAGTTTAGTTTTTGGGTTTCGTTGGCTTGGGCTTTTAGAATTTTAGTGATCCAATTTTATTTTTTTTTTTGGGTTTGGATAGAATATGATAAATAACAATAGTTTTATTTTTGTGTGTTTATTTTGAATTAAAAAATAAGAATAACAAAAAAATCATCCTATGTTTGATAGAGGATTTGTTTACCCTTTTGTTTTTTTTATTTTTGTTGGTATGCTTTTAATCATGTTCTAATATTATCTTTTTAGTGTTGATTTTTTTTAAAATAAAACTTAAATAAAATATTTGGATTTTGTTAAGAAAGAATAAAATGAGATTAACTGAGATGTGACAGCTTGTTAATCTTGCAGTTTTACAAATCATCTAAGTTGTGACAGCTTGATGATTCATTTTTTTAAAAAAAATAAATAAATAAAATAAGATAATTGAACTTTGTTGAGAAGAATAAAACTGGATTAGTTGAGCTGGGATAACTTGTTAATCTCGTAACTTTTAGAATCGTCTGAGTTGCGACAGCTTGATGATTCTTTCTTTTCTAACATAAAAAAAAATCAACTGAATTTTCAAAATAAAAATATTTTTTTTAATGAAATCAACAAACTTACACTTATTTTTTAAAGAACGACGTGACTTTGAATTCCTCATTGCATATGAGGATACGTAGGAGCAGAATCGTAATTCTGTCGAGCCAAAATTAAATTTTCATAATTTATTTGTTTGCTTATTTTTTTTAAATAAATGGGTAAATTAAATATTTTTAAGAATTATCAAAATTTGCACAATTGATTTAAGGTAATCGTCTTAGGGCAAATATTAGGGATGCTGTGGGGTTAAATTTTTACCTTTTTCTATGCATAATTAGACTCCCGAACCTGAATTTTTTTTAACGTAGACCATCTTTTTTGGGTTTTCTAGTTTTCCCAAATAAAAATAAAATTGGTGACGACTCCTAATTTTGTAATTTAAGTCGTTATCCCCCCGCGATCTCGGTTGCGACAGTTGACGACTCCACTAGGGACTTTTGAGAGTCAAGCCTTTGCAAGTTAGTTATGCAAATTTTTGTGACATTTATATGTTTGTTTCTAGCCTTTTTGTTTTATTTTTTTCTTTCTTTGTTTAATTTGTTTATTGATTATTTTAACTGTGATTTTACGTTATTATGCAAACCTTAGGATAGAGGCTCTTTTAGGATTTGTTTTGTGTTTGTTTTGCAGAATGTGAGTAGCTTTTAGGATTATAAAGGTTTGTATGCTCCCTACACACACCGCACTTACACGTTTATCACACACATTCGAGTGGGGCCCTATACGCGGGTCTGAGCGAAGCCTAAGCTAAGTAGATGTTGCGTATTGGTAGCCATTTTGGATGTACATCCTGTTTGGTTATTGCAAAAACCTCATCTAGAGTGTGTCTTTTTTATAAATATCCCACACTTGGTGGTTTACCCACTGTTTGTGGTCAACATTATGAAATAAGACTTAGCTCTAGAGGCCTTTAGAATAGAAGAGCCACCCAATGAGAGTTCTCACGAATCAGAAAGACTCATAGATCCTTAGGATAGAACTCCTCAAATTTAAGGCAATCCCTTAGGGCACAAAGGGAGCATACCTTCTTCTTACCTTCAAATTTATCCATGTCATAATTGCTTTTGTACATATACATAATAAGTAGTGTGGTCCATTAATGTGATAAACCTAATCGCACCCCGCTTAAAGACAAGTTTTACTTGGAAATAAAAGGAAAGAGAAGTTTTTTTTGGAAAAAAGGAGGGTGTAAGTCACTATTAATGGACCAACTATTTATCATTGCATTCATTCTAAAGAAAATAAAAAATAATAATAATACTTTGCATCCTTGCATCATGTTTCTTACTACACTCTAATCTCTTTGTCATTCCTCAGGAAAATTTGTTAGAGAACCGTTAAACTCAATCAAGATTTGAAGTGAGTATCTTTGATGGAAAGAAATATGGGATCAGATCACAAGGATATGACCTTGAAGAAAACTCTGCGACTCAAAGCCAAGAAAATTAACACTGAGAGCCTGGTGGTCATGGGCTGAATGCTAAAGAAGACCTAACGTGTGACACTCGCAGCAAAGTATGGGAAGATTCTGAACTTGTTAGAGGTGAATGTGCAAGTGGAAGCCATTACTGCAGTGGCACAATATTATGACCCGTCTCTTCAATGTCTCACCTTTCAGGATTTCCAGCTAGCCCCTACCTTGGAAGAATTTGAGCAGATTCTAGGTTTGCCGTTGGAGGGTAAAAACCATACTTTTATATAGGACACTACGCATCCATCCGGACCGTAGCAAATGTTCTGAAAGTGCACGCTAGAGACCTATAAGGTGCCCAACAGAATAGGAACAGAACCAAAGGGTTTTCAAGAGAATACCTCAAGGGACATATGCGTCACTTAGCCAAAAGTAGAGATTGGGATGCTTTCACAGATGTGCTGGCCCTCACCATTTATGGCCTAGTCCTGTTCCCTAATATTGATGACTATATGGATTATGCAACGATTGATGTGTTCCTAGCTTGCAAGTTTAACTCCGATAACCTAGTTCTAGCCATTCTCGCAGATGTTTATTACACCCTGAACTTTTGCCACAAAAAGAATGGCAAGAGAATCCTCTGTTGCTTACTGATGTTATATGTTTGGCTCACAACTCATATTTTCAACAGAGCATACAGAACAGAGTGCCTTATTGCTGACTTTAACATGTACCAGCTAAAGAATAAGAGCAACCGTGAATGGGCGGACCATCTGGCGGAATTGGACGAAAAGCAGATCAGATGGTATCCTCGATAGAATGATGTAGAAGTTATCATCTACCAGTGTGGAGGATTCCCAAATGTACTTTTCATGGGTACACGAGGGTGTATCAATTACAATCTAGCCTTGGTACAACGATAACTTGGTTATCCTATAATGGGACCGCCTACGGAAGTCTAAATAACTCCTTTTGTTCTTTACTATGATGACATGGAAAACACTGAGTCACTTCAGAAGATCCGAAGTGCTTGGGACAAAGTCATCTGAAGAGGAAAAGAACTGGGAGTTAGAAATTGTGCAGCTAAGGAAAGTTATCGTCAATAGGTTAAAGACAGAGTTCAGGAAATCAAGTTCCCATTCAAGGCCCCGACAATTCCTTTGGTTAATGGATCTTCAGCCTCAGTCTTGATTGAAAATGAAGAGACAAAAGAAATGAAAGTTAGGATCACAAAGATGGAAAAGGAAAGGGAGAAGATAGAAGTGAGTTGAGAGAGACCCGCCATGAATGTGCAACCTTGAAGCGAGAAAATATTGAAAAGGATCGCATTCTCGAAGGGGCTAACAAAAAGATGAAGATGGAACACGATTACTTGCTAAAGACCAAACATTGTCTAGGGGCCGTAAACAAGGAATTAGGGCTCCGAAGGCAAGAAAGAGACAGAGCTATGACTGAAAACCAATAACTTAAGGTGCAGCTCAAGAATGCCAAATTAACCCAGAGTAATGTGATGCGACTGGTAGAAGAAATGAGGCATCAAATGAAAATGGCATCTGAGCGATATGAAGATGTGATAAAAAATAAGAAACTCCACATGAAAGAAACAATTACAGAATATGAGGTGGCATTACAACAAGAGCGAGAAAAAATAAAGGAATTGATGAATCAGGTGGAACAACAAAAAGGCGACATCAGTGGATGGAAGGAAGAAGCATATTTTTGGAGAAGTCGTTTTGCAAAATTAGCATGTTTGGCTAATTCGGTAATTGCAGATACCCCATACCATTTGAGAAAGGCCGATAAGATGGTTAATCCTTTTAAGACACCGGTAGAAATCAGTGACTTCATTGAGTACTGTAAAGACCTAATAGGACAGATGAAACAGATGACCAAGGTGTATTCAGATAGAGAATAGTTTTATTGTGATAGGTCATGATGTATTCAGCTATGAAGCAATGTATTTGATTGTCATATCTTTTCAGTCAAATGAATGAAGTATGCTTATCTCGACACTTATTTTCTGATCCCATATTTCACTTGAGACTCAATACTTTTGAACGAGACGTTCTGGGTAATAGTCACGGCAAACAAAGATCGAAGATACTCGCTTCAAATCTACTTGGCATAAAACCACTAACGATCCTCTAACAAAATAATGAACATAATCTCTTGAAAAATAATAATTTGATTTTCATAATTTTCAGGTAAAAGTTTTGCACTATTACTCGTCCTCGGAAAACGTAGATCATACAAACCTGGACTTACGAAATAAGGCTGCAAACTAGGCTGAGAGAGATGTCAAGCTCAGAAAGAAATTTGAATCAAGAGATGGATGAAATGAAGGAAAAAATCAATACAATGGCAGAAAGATAATCAATGGTCGAGGATTTACTGAGACAGTTAACTAAGACCCTTAGAACAATAAATAGAGCTTCTATTGGCACTGGAGTTAATGCAAATGCAAACAACAATGTGAATGAAGAGGACGATTCTATGAATGGAAACCATGAAGGGGGAAATAACAATGCGGAGGTTACCCATGAGCAGCCAGTAAAGATATTCCTAAACGGCAACTCATAAAAAGAAAAGTTAAGAGATGAACTAATTAGAAAGATACAAGAGCAAATCAAAGCGATTCAAGGCCCTAATTTATATGGCACAGTGGGAATTGATGAACTGTACCCGAAGGTTGAAGTCAATATCCCTAAGAACTTCAAAATTCCAGATTTCTCAAAGTACGACGGAAGCACCAATCCAAAGTTTTATCTAAAGACTTACATTACTAAGATGGCCATTTGGTCATGAGATCAAGGATTCCTAATCAATTTCTTCCATGAAAGCCTGACTGGGTCAGCTTTGGAATGGTACATGTAACTTGACTATTTAAGGATTTCTTGCTGGGATGACCTGACAAGCTAATTCTTGGGGCAATATCGATTTAACCTCAATACCGCACCTACTCGAGAGCAACTAGGGGCAATGCAAAAGAAACATGGTGAAACTTTCAAGCAATATGCCCAAAGGTGGAGAATGTTGGCAGCCCAGGTTCAACCACCATTGACTTCATCAGAAATGAGCTCGTACTTTATGAGGACCCTAGGAGCACCTTTTATTAGGCTGATGGCAGGGGCTGCCTATAAGGATTTTTCTGACCTGATTGTGGCTGGAGAAAGGATCGACATTCTTGCAAAAGCTGAAAAATTACTTATTGGAAGTACAGAAAGCAATTTTCCTAAAAAGGTGGCGCCAGTAAAGAAAAAGGAACCAGAAGTCAGTTATATGCAACAACAAAACTCATGCTTCCCCCGTAATCCCCAACCATATCCTTCTTATCAAGCCCCTCCACCCATTTTTCCAGCTTACCAGACTTCATACCAAGTCAACAATGTCCCATCACCACGTCCATACGCCCCAACCCGTCCTATCTATACCAATCGTCCTCCCGCACCTCGAAACCTAGGAAACCAAGGGTATACTTGACCCCCATTGAATCTACCCCGTTCCCCCAAGCTGCCAATCTCCAATGCCGATTAGTTTCAACAATTGTTTGATGCGCACTTGATCGCATGCGCCTTTGCTCGCCCTATGGTCCCCTCATTCCCAGCTTGGTACAATCCTAATTCAACTTGTAAGTTCCATATGGATAACCTAGGACATTCAATTGAAGATTGCGAGGTATTTAAAATAATAGTAAGGAAATTGATTGCCTGTGGAAAGCTAGACTTTGAAGAGGAGAAAGGGCCTAGCATTACTAGAAACCCAAGTCCAAATCATGGGAAGAGAACTGTAAATGCATTAGAAAAGGACAAGGAAGGAGTTCAAAATGTAGCAAATGTCAGAACTCCTATGAAGTTAATATTCCAAGGTCTGGTCCAAGCAGGCTACTGTTCTTCAGTAACCTTTGAGGAGGTAGGGTTTGAGTATGCTACTAAAGCTTACTAAGAATACCATATGGAGAAGGGACACGATATTGAAAGCTATCAAGAATTTAAAGCTCAGGTGCAGAGATTCATGGCTTTGGGGGTAGTGGATGTTACTCGAGCAAGATGGCTCACAAAGGAAATAGATACTATGGAGCGTCTAGTCCTCAAACTTCTGCGTACTAGTGAAGTCCCAAATTCTGAGAAAGTTGGCATAGTGATAAAGAAGCCTGCACCTTTTCCTTATAGTGATTCCCATGCTGTACCTTGGGAGTATGATGTCAAGGTAAAGACGCAAGGTGATATAAGGCAAACCTCTTCAGCCCCTATTATGCAGATAGTAGAGCTCGCACAAGCAGTGACGAATGTCGTAGGCATAGGAGGGATTACAAGAAGCGGCAGGTACTATGGGCAAGAAGATAAGACTAGACAAGGAAAAGCAAGCCTCTTAGAAACAAAAGAAGATAAAGAAAAAGAGTTCCTAAAAATCATGAAGCAAAGTGAGTATAATGTAATAGAACAACTCAGAAAAACCTCATCCCGGATCTCTCTATTGTCACTTATCATGAGTTCTGAACCTCATCGCAAAGCACTGCAGAAAGTGTTAAATGAAGCCTATGTGAAGCCAGATGTTATCCCGGAAAGCTTAATGAGCATGGTGGATCTGATAAGGCACATCAATGTGATCCCTTTCTCTGAGGAAGAAGTGGTATGTTCAACAGGGAATAACCCGCGTGCTTTGCATATCACTTTGAAATGTCGGGGATATGTAGTTACAAAAGTGTTGATTGATGGGGGTTCCGCCTTGAACGTCCTCCCGAGAGCAACCTTATCCCAACTGGATGTGCGTAGATTATAGGGATTTGAACAAAGCTAGCCCTAAAGATGATTTCCCATTGCCTCACATTGACGTCCTCATCGATAATGCGGCAAGAGGTCATAGATTCTCTTTCATGAATGGCTATTCTGGATACAATCAGATTCTCATGGATACAAATGATAAAGAGAAGACCAAGTTCATCACGGCATGGGGAACTTTTTGTTACACAGTTATGACGTTTGGTTTGAAGAATACTGGGGCCATTTATCAGCGTGCCATGGTTGCTTTGTTCCATAATATGATGCACAAAGAAATTGAGGTATACGTGGATGACATAGTCGCCAAGTCCAAAGAAGGGGAAAGCCACGTGGAAGTGTTGCAAAAATTATTCGAAAGACTCAGAAAGTACAAGTTAAGGCTAAACCCAGCAAAGTGTGTTTTTGGTGCATCGAATGGAAAACTGCTTGGTTTCATCATTAGCAAGGAAGGGATCGAAGTGGACCCTGACAAAGTTAAAGCAATACAAGAGATGCCCACTCCCAAGACTGAAAAGGAGGTAAGAAGCTTTCTCGGGAGGCTGAATTACATCGCTAGGTTCATAGCCAATATGACTAGCACCTGTGAGCCGATCTTCAAGCTACTAAAGAAAGAACAACCAGGAGAATGGGATGAACGTTGTCAAGAAGCTTTTGAGAAAATAAAAGCTTATTTACAAAGTCCTCCCATTTTGGTGCCACGTACGCCTGGTCGTCCTTTGATATTGTACCTCACGGTATTACAGACATCAATAGGAGCAATGTTAGGGCAACATGATGAAGCAAGAAAGAAAGAACATATCATCTACTATTTGAGCAAGAAGTTCAATAATTGTGAGTCTCGCTACATGGCAATCGAGAAGACTTGTTGTGCACTAGCATGGACATCAAGAAGGTTGAGGCAGTATATGTTGTATGATACAACTTAGCTGATCTCAAGAATGGACCCGATAAAGTACATATTTTGAAAGTCCTTATGTTTCCACACGAGTTTCCAAGTGACAAGTAGTTCTTTCTAAGGTCGATATAAAGCACATGACTCGAAAATCTATCAAAGGGAGCGTAATTGCAGATCATTTAGCTGAGAACCCACTCAATCACAAACAACCTGTGATGTCGAAATTCCCCGACGGAGATGTTTTAGCAGTTGAAGAAGAAGAGTCAGATGAAGAAGACATATGGAAGATGTACTTTGATGGAGCAGTCAACATGTATGGGAGCGGCATAGGGGCAGTGATCACCTCACCAAGTTGGAAGCAATACCCTGTCGCCATCAAGTTAGAGTTTGATTGCACCAATAATGTTGCCCAGTATGAAGCATGTGCTTAAGGATTGAAAGTTGCAATAGAATTGGGAGTGAAAGAACTACAAGTGTATGGAGATTCAGCACTGATAATCTATTAAGTGAATGGGGAATGGTAGACTAAGGATCCAAAGTTGATTCCATACCAGAAATATTTGATGCAGTTGGTCGAGAAGTTTGAAGGGATCATCTTTTCACACTTGAATCGAGATAAGAACCAATTCGTAAATGCTCTGGCTACTTTAGCTGTAATGACCAATATGGATATTCATGCTAATATGTAGCCCATCCGAGTGAGGGCAGAAAGCGAATCGGTTTATTATTCTAATATTGAGGAAGAAGAAGACGGTCAACCCTGGTTCCATGATGTCAAGCAGTACATTAAGTTCAGAGAATACCCATCAGGGGCAAATGAGACAAACAAAAAGACCATCCGTCGGCTCTCCTTGGCTTTCTTTTTGAATGGGGAGGTACTGTACAAAAGGAACTATGATGGTACACTCCTCAGATGAGTAGAAGCTAAAGAGGCTCTCGCCATCTTAACAGAAGTTCATAAAGGGATTTATGGAATACATGCTAATGGTATCATGATGGCTCACCAAATCCTATGATGTGGTTATTACTGGTCCACTATAGAATCTAATTGCATAGGATATGTTCGAAAGTGTCATAAATGTCAAGCATACGCTAACCGCATTAATACACCTCTTGTCCCATTGCATAATATGGTGGCACACTGGCCTTTTTCAATGTGGGAATCGATGTTATTGGGCCAATAAATCCAAAGGCTTCTAATGGCCGTAGGTTTATCCTGGTAGCAATTGATTACTTCACCAAGTGGGTAGAGGCTACTTTCTATGCTAAGGTCACTCAAAAGGTTATTCTCAAGTTCTTGAGGGCAAACATTATCTGCCGATATGGAATCCCGGAAAGGATTATTACAGATAATGCCCTTAATCTCAATAGCGCCAAAATGAAGAATCTATGTGAGAGGTTTAAGATCAAGCATCACAATTCTGCTCCTTACAGACCTCAGATGAATGATGCAGTTGAAGCAGCAAACAAGAATATCAAGAAGATAGTAGCCAAAATAATGGTCAATTATAGAGAATGGCATGAGATGCTTCCCTATGCTCTCCACGCATATCGCACTAATATCCGATCTAGCACTGAGGCAACACCATTTTCCCTGGTATATGGCATGGAAGCAGTTTCCCCCTATAGAGGTCGAAATCCCATCCTTAAGAGTGTTGATGGAAGCCGAGCTAGAAGAGGCAGAATGAGTTAAAACTCAGTATGAGCAGTTAAACATAATTGAAGAAAAGCAATTAAAAGCCATTTATCATGGGAAACTATACCAAAGAAGAATGGCAAGAGCTTTCAACAAGAAAGTACACCCTAGGGAGTTTCAAGCATGTGACCCAGTTTTGAAGAAAAAACTTCCAAACCAAGAATACACCCGAGGCAAATGGGCATCGAGTTATGAGGGGCCTTATATTGTTAAGCAAGCATTCTCTAGAGGAGCCTTAGTTTTTGACAGATATGGATGGAAATGAATTGCCAGGATCGACGAATGTTGATGCAGTCAAAAAGTTTTAAGCCTAAAAAAAAAGAAAAATAAAAAGAGGGGCCCGTTAGGTCAAAAACCCGCAAGGGTGGCCTAAGCAAAAGTTAGGGCATTTAAATTAGGTAAAAGTAAAGTCGGCAAAGGCTCTCATAGGAGATGTCACCTGAAGGGCTCACTAAAAAGAAAAAACTGGGGCAATTTTGAGCAGTGGTGGAAAAGAAAAACTGGGGCAATTTGAGCAGTGATAGAAGAGAAAAACTAGGGCAAATTTTAAGCGGTGATCAATGGAAGAGGATTTATATCATTGGCAATCAATGGTTGTAATGTCCATCTAAGAATTAGGATCTGTCTAAAGAGAATGAAGGAATCCTAAGTGGGGCAATTATCTTTCGCTTTGTCTTTGTGTCATCCTTTGTATTTTTTTGACATTTTTAATGCCTTTATGTGTTTGTGAACATTCAAATAAATGAAAATACTTTTCTCTTTCTTTTCTTCTCTCTTATTCTTCTTCTTTCTTTATCCTGTTTCTTTCTTTCATACTTGTGAAATCACACAGTTTATTACAAAATGCTTCGATAAAAAGGAATATAAGTTCAGTATCATTGATTTGATGATTTAATGGCAATAATCTAACTAACAAATTAGATCAAGAATGGGTTAGATGTTTCAATCGATGGATGAAAACTAGGTTTACCCCATATGCAATCCACATTGCTAGGAAAAAGACGAGGGACTGTGTTCCTGATGAGCAAACTTGAAAGGGAAGGTACTCAATGTTAGAAGATTCCAAGGAATTTGAAACAAGTTGATAAGCCCTAGTTTGTGAGAGCCTGCTCCTGAGTTTGGTGGATCAAAATTTTCCAAGGGAGCAATCAGCATCTCGAGAATGCAAGTGAAAGATTTTGACATCACATTTTTAATTTATTGACATGATCTTTAGATTTTGAGTTGCAGGAATGAACAATGCAATATCTTTTCGTGATAGAAAGACAGTGAGCTGCAACAGCTTTGAAAGTGACGTCTCTGGCTTTCACGTCGAGCTTCACTAGAGAAGAACAAACAACATTAAAAAAAAGGGGAAAAAAATTTCGGGACACAGAAGCCCACTGCATTTTAAATTTCGGGACACAGAATTCCATTGCATTTTAAATTTCGGGACACAGAAGCCCATTGTCATTTAAATTTTGGGACACAGAAGTCCACTGCATTTTAAATTTCGGGACATAGAGGCCCACTGTCATTTAAGTTTCGGGACACATAAGCCCACTATCATTTAAATTTCGGGACATAGAAGCTCACTATCATCTAAATTTCAGGACACAGAAGCCCATTGTCTTTTAAATTACGGGTCCAACTCATTGCCTTTTACAATTCCAGGTCACAAGGTCACCCAGTAAAAAAAAAGAAAAAAAAAAGAAGAAGACTCTTTTTAGTCAATAAACATCAATTGAGCTGCGACAGCTTATTGACAACATGGTGACGTCTCTGGCTTGACGCTGAGCTTCACCATGGTAGGATTAGCAACGCTGTAACCGCTCGTAAATCCGCGTTTGAACTCACTGGTTTTTAATCAGTATCTTTGCTTTATCCATTCACATTATCCCATGCATTACCAGACAAAATTTAAGTTCACGTCTTTACTCGTTTCTTATGACGATAATATGAAAGACTACTGTTATTCATAGTCTCTAGTAAGAAACAAGTAAAGAGGGACAACTGTGAACACCCAATTTTGTCCGAGTTGTTAAATTTTTTTTTTAAAAAAAGAAGAAAATGAAAAATAAAAATTAATTATGCCAATAAGTGCTCATTGTTTTGTTTAGCCATTTTCTTGTTTTTGTGTGGCCCAAAATTTTATTTAGCCCATTTCTTTTTTGTTTGGCCTAAGATTTTGTTTAACCCAATAGGTATTATGGTTAAAAAAAATAACAAAAAAATAAAAAAAAAATATAATAAAGAAAAAAGGAGGCTGCCGTTGCAGCCCTCCTCCTGTCCTTTCCCTTTTGTTTTTTTTTTTCCATTTTGATAATGAAACCATTTTGCCTTTACTTGTTCTTTTCCTTCTTTTTCCTTTTCTCACCAGGCACCATGCACTGGCCACACACCCACTCACTCTCTCACGTACACAATGCCACAACAGAGGCAATGTGGTGTGCTCCCCATTTTTACCACTGCAGTTGCAATTCCATTGCACCCATCACATAGTTTTGTTCCCCATGGTAGTTTTGTTTGGATCTTGATAGTTTGTCTATATAAGAGGGAGAATAAGAATTTGAGGGGGTTGGACTGAGAGGATATCGGGGTAGACAGCAGAAGCAAGAGAAGTTGGAAATCAGAGGAAAGCAGAGAGATTTCTAAAAAAAAAATAGAGAACACAGGGAAAATGAAGAAAGGAGGAGGATTTTCTGGAAACTAAATTGTTTTTGTTCCTCATCATACGTCTCCTAATCTCTAGTTGAAGGTAAAAACCCCATTTCTCATTTATTTGAGCTCGTAAATATGTAGAACTCAGACTTCCTTATACATTTCTCATTCCTCTTCAGTAACCAAGAAGTGTGTACTACCAAAAAAATAAAATAAAATCAAAAGCCTCCCTCTACCATATGCAAACCATCATCCCTGCCAACATTTTCAACCTCCATATCCATGTCCTTTCACCATTGCACAGCCTCCACATTGTGATATCTCCACCATATTCAACCTATGACTCATCACCAAACCAGCAACCACTGTGAGGCCACTACCAAGTCACCACAACCAAAACAGAACCAAGCCACCACCATCATCTCCTCCCTTTCTGCCAAAACCATGACCCTTCAAAGTAGCCCCCCCACCGCGGCTCCAAGCAAACAACCACCTCTACACTGTGACCACCACCATGCTCACCCTAATCATCCTTCAACCATCACTAACCTCTTTGGAACCACCCAAACGGTCACCGCCACACAACCCAATCCAAGCAAACAACCAGATCTGACCACCTAAACGCCACCCAAACCATTAGATCCGCCGCTGCCGCGAGCCCCAGCCATGGTCACTGTGACCCTCCACGGAACCCCAACCCAACCAGAACTCCATTGCGGCTCCTTCGTCCCACCACTAAACCACCTTACCAAGCCAGTCATGGCCACCCTTCTCCCTTCCTCCTCACCTAAAAAACCAGATCCACCATCCCCAAATCCTGCCTCCGTAAGCCACCATGGAAGCCCCACCAACTCGAGACAAGAACCACAGCCCCCGAAGCCGCCGTTTGGACCTCGTTCCTTTGGCCATGGACGGATGGTCTAAGAGCCCCCTCCTCTTTTCTTTTTTGTTCTCGGTTCCCTTGTTACAGAGACAAAGTGTCTCTTATTTTTACTGCTCATTTAGTTCTTTGTTGTTAAAAAAAAATTATTAAAAAGTTTTTTTTCTTTATTTCCTGAAGCCTTTTCCTTCTTTTTTTTTGGGAGATTTTAGTTTAGTTTTTGGGTTTCGTTGGCTTGGGCTTTTAGAATTTTAGTGATCCAAAATTTTCTTTTTTTTTTTTTGGGTTTGGGTAGAATATGATAAATAACAATAGTTTTATTTTTGTGTGTTTATTTTGAATTAAAAAAATAAGAATAACAAAAAATTCATCCTAGGTTTTATAGAGGATTTGTTTGCCCTTTTGTTTTTTTATTTTTGTTGGTATGTTTTTAATCATGTTACTAATATTATCTTTTTAGTGTTGATTTTTTTTAAATATAACTTAAATAAAATATTTGGGTTTTGTTAAGAAAGAATAAAATGAGATTAGGAAATTTGTGACAATGACAAATTGTTAATCTTGTAGTTTTAAAAATCATCTAAGTTGTGATAGCTTGATGATTCGTTTTTTAAAATAAATAAATAAATAAAATAAGATAATTGAACTTTGTTGAGAAGAATAAAACTGGATTAGCTGAGGTGTGACAGCTTGTTAATCTCGTAACTTTTAGAATCGTCTGAGTTGCGACAACTGGATGATTCTTTCTTTTCTAAAATAAAAAAAATCAAATGAATTTTCAAAACAAAAATCTTTTTTTTTAAATAAAATCAACAAACTCACACTTATTTTCTAAAGAACGACGTGGCTTTGAACTCCTCATTGCATCTGAGGATACGTAGGAGCAGAATCGCAATTCTATCGAGCCAAAATTAAATTTTCATAATTTATTTGTTTGCTTTTTTTTAAATAAATGGGTAAATTAAATATTTTTAAGAATTATCAAAATTTGCACAACTGATTTAAGGTAACCGTCTTAGGGCGGATGTATTAGGGGTGTTGTGGGGTTAAATCTTCACCCTTCCCTATGCATAATTAGACTTCCGAACCTAAATTTTTTTGAACGTAGACCATCTTTTTTGGGTTTTCTAGTTTTTCCAAATAAAAATAAAATTGGTAGTGACTCCTAATTTTGTAATTTAAGTCGTTATCCCGCCGCGATCCCAGTCGCGACAACAAACTTAGGGGAACCTCTGACGCTCATGTCAGTATTGGATTCAAAAATAATTAAAACAAGATAACTATGCATAGAGTTCAATAATGCAACAAAGTATCAAATTATGCTACAAAGTGACAAGTTATGCATCAAAATAATATATCATGCAATAAATGACAGATTATGCCACTAAATATCACATTATGCAATAACATGACAAATTATGCAACAAAGTGATGAATTATGCAGCAAAATATCATATTGTGCAGCAACATTCTAGATTGTGTAACAAAATATCACATTATTACAAGTTATGTAGCAAAATTATGATTTTTAGCAAGAGTTAGATGCATAATTGATCTAATATTCCAAGATAAAAAGTATCTAACACAAGCATTCATTCAAATGCATGATTGATTAATTATGTTACCAAGTGGCTTCCAGTACTCAATAGGGGGTGAATTGAGTAACAAAAACTTTCGCAAAAGCCTTAAACAAATAAACTTTGCTGAATTTAAATATTAAAGGACGTGAAAGAGATAAGAAAAGGAAGAACAATTAATAATTAAATTGCAGGAATCAATAAATAAAGTGCATAAAGAAAAGAGAATAAGGGAAGAAAAACAGGCACAATATTTATCCTGGTTTGACCACCAACCACTTGTAGCCTACGTCCAGTCCCCGAAACACAGTTCGAGATTTTTCACTATTCAAGACAAGCTTAAAACGGGTGCTTGCAAATCATTCAATAAATAAAGCACTTTTCACACACATAAACTCTACCCTTGCGCTCAAGCCTCAATCAATCGGGGATACCTCACTCTTATACAATCCTGAGGGATACCTCACCCTTAATATATAGAAATAAAAAAAATAGATGAAGAAGAAACTCTTTCTAAGAGCAAATAATCACAAATTGAAGCACTAAGGAGCTTTGTCACAAATATCTCAAAGATTCAATATTAAGAGCATAAAAAAGAGAGGAAATTGTGTAAAACTCATTTTTAACAAAACAAGAATTAATCAGAATGTTCGGGGGTTGATCAGAGGTGTCCCAGGCCTCTAATTATAGAGCTTCGTATGAGAGAGAGTCGTTGGGAGCATTAATTTGATATTAAATGCTTTTGATTCTCGTATGGATTTCAAACACCCAAAGCTGATTCCCGTGGGTTATTCGAATACCAGCATAAGGTATTCGAATACCTCTGTCAAAAGCTTATTAAAAAACTGATCAAGTTAGGGTTATTCGAATACCAGTCAAGGGTATTCGAATACCTCTTTTAAACAGGTATATTCTGAAAGCAGGGTATTCGAATACCTCTGTTTTTGGAAAAACATAAGGTATGAATTATGAATCAGGTTATTCGAATACCATAGAGGGGTATTCGAATACCTCAGTTAAAACAGTTTGAAAAACCTTTCCAAATTGCTTCGAAATGCTTATTTTCAGTTTCTAAAAGCTTTGATCTTTCAAAAGCTATTTTAAAACTTCAGTTTAATTTAAGGAGCAGATTATTTTAGATCTTTTAAGATTAACCATTGAGATATCTAATTGACAGCTCCATACATGATATATCCTAAGTCCTAAAACTAATCTTGAAACACTTAGACTTGGTCTTCTCATCATCTTCATGTTTGTTATCATCAAAATACATCTTCATTGTTGCGTAGTGAACACAAATTATTCTTAATTCTCCTCTTATATATGCATTTTAGGACAAACAATGATTATATTAGGAATGTTATGACAACTACAAAGATATTATTATCAAATATGTCATTTCAAACAAGAAGTGTACTTATCTAGCATATTAACACATGTAAAGATATTGCAAGATATAAAGCTAGAAGAATACAACTTTAAAGCAAGTTAAAGCATAAAACAAGTCTCCACTTATCCAAAGATTGCAAGTCCAAGCTTCTTGGAGACAAGGAATGGAACTTGGAGTAATTTCCAATCTTGTGCTTATAACAACCAGTTTTGAGATTCTAAAGTTAGTTCTTGACCTTTAAGCACACTTATAACACACTTCAATTTTTGGGTTTTGGTACCCAAATTTTCTTGGGTCCTTGTGTGTTAGTTTTTGGCAAAGTGTCTTTGGGGACCCAAACCATTTTGGTCTCTATCTTGTTATTGATATTTTTCCTTACATTACAGGTTAATGCACTATGTCCTTTCTTACCACAATGAAAACACTTTATGAAAGGACTTGTTGATGTGTTTGAGGGAACAAAGAAATTCTTGTAAAGTTTTTGTTGATTTTTGGGAATGTACCCTAAACCAGCCTTTTGAAAAACACATCTTTGTTTCCCAAGCAATATGTTCAAATTATCTCTTCCAAAGGTGAATTTTGCAAGTGTGTTTTTCAAATCCTCAATTTCATTTTCAAATGCTTTACATGATGAACAAGATGAGGGTGTGGGTGCATTATCATGTGAAGAACAAATCATGCATGATGAGTTAGCATCAATAAGTCCAAGAGTTTCATTTTCTATTTTTAGTTCCTCGATTTCCTTGTTTAAAATAGAGATTTTGTTTTCAAAAGAGAAAATTGTTTTATTAGATGATGAAACAAGTTTTGCAAGCCTCATAGATTCATTATGCAATTCTTCAAATGTATCTTGTAACTCATCATAGGAGGGAAAAGAATTTGATTCAAAGTTTGAGGATGTTACCTTTGTGTCATCATCTTCTTCCTTTTCATTTCTAGCCATGAGGCATAGGTTGGCTTTCTCATAGTCTGAGTATTGGATGAGTCCATGTCATTTTCATCTCAAGCTATATAAGCTCTTCTTTCTTTCTTCTCCTTTGAGAACATCTTCTCATATTTTTTTACTTTCCTTTGATAGATTGGACATTCCATCTTCATGTGTCCTGGTTCTCCACATTCATAGCATTTAGGAGTAGATGAGGTTCCTTCACCTTTGTGATAGGCATTCTTTTGAGGAAAGGAATATGTTCTTTGAGCTTCATTCTTCTTGAAGAATCTTCTAAATTTCTTTATCAGAAGATTAAAATTTTCTTCATTAATCTCCAAGTCATCTCCATCATCATCATCATCATCATCATCATCATCATCATCATCATCATCATCATCATCATCATCATCATCATCATCATCATTAATCATGGAGGAGATGACCTTTAGAGCAATTTCCTTCTTTTCTTTCTTGTCATGCTCCTCATTTTGATTGAGCCTATTCAGCTCTAGCTCATGCTCTTGGAGCTTTCCAAAGAGGGTGGTCAAAGTCATTATTGCTAAATTTCTTGACTCCGATATGGCTATCACTTTGGGTTGTCAATCCCTACTCAAACATCTTAAAACTTTGTTAATAAGATCTTCATTAGAAAATGTCTTTCCTAATGAAGCTAAATGATTATCAATATGTGAAAAGCGTTTTTACATTTCTTGAATGCTTTCAACTTAGTTTATTCTAAAGAGCTCATATTCATGAGTGAGAGTATTAATTCTTAATATTTTCACTTCACTAGTACCCTCATGGGTAACTTGCAAAGTATCCCTTATTTCTTGAGCGATTTTACAATTTGACACTCTAAAGAATTCATCATACCGCAAAGTTGTGGTAATAATGTTTTTGACTCTCAAACTGTATGAACATTCTTCTTATCATCATCAGTCTATTCACTTCTTAGTGTTTTAACTCTTACACCATTTATAACTTGTGTGGGGATAAAAGGACTATTTTCAACAACATCTCACACATCTAAGTCAATAGATTTAATAAAAATTTTCATTCTTTCTTTCCAATAAGCATACACATCCCCATTGAAAAAGGGAGGTCTAAAGAGAGAAGAACTTTCTAAAAAATCATTTGAAACCATCTTTTCTCTTGAAGCTGTTAAGCTCTTTACACATGAGTCTAGCTCTGATATCACTTATTATCAAGTGGCCTCAAACTCAAGAGGAGGGTGAATTGAGTTAATAAAATATTTTCGTAAATCTTTTGTAAAACACTTGTAAACCAATTTTCATTAAAGCTATTGTTTAATTTAAGTGAATAGATAAGTGAGATCGAATAAATCACTCACAAATAAACAATTCAAGATAGAAAGTATTCAAGCAAAGCTAGATATCAAACTCAACTCAAGCATATATAATTAAAGCACAAAGTAAAGAGATAGAGTTGAGAAAATCAAACACAAGGTTTATCCTAATTCAACCACCAATCCACTTGTGGCCTACGTCCAGTCCTCAAGTAAATCACCTGAGATTTTTCACTATATCTTCAAGCTTGAACAGGTGCTTGACAACATTTACAAACTAGAGCACTCACCAACACCTTGAGATACCTCACCCTTGTGCTTTGAGCATCAAAATAGGGATACCTCACTCTTTACAACCTTTGAGAGATACCTCACCTTCTTTATACTTTTGAAAGATACTTCACATTCTTTTCAACAAGAGATACCTCTAGAAGGATACCTTACACTCTTTACAGAATAAACAAAGTGTTTGAATGATAGAAACTCTCTCAAATAGTAGATAATACAAATTGAAGCTCTATGGTGTTAAGGATTCACACTTTGAAGCTCAAAACAGGGTATTTAATGAAATGATGAGAAAACTCGTATTTAATGCTCAAGAATGTTTTTCAGAATGTTTTTCAACCCCTAATCAATGCCCAAATACTTTCATTTATAACTCATAACATTTAAGAGACGTTAGAAGTTGTTGGGGACATTAAATGCTTTCAAAGAGCCGTTGGGGAAGTGTTCTGAAAGTGTCCATAACCTGTTATGGCATAGCCATAATCTATTATAGCTTGAAAGAAGACATTCTAGGCTTCTTTTTCTAACACCATAACCTATTATGATTTTGGCATAATAGATTATGGAATACTTTAAAACAGAGATGGACGTTCTGACTTAGCATATAATCAATTATGGAATCTCTCATAATCTATTATGACTTTGGCATAATAGATTATGAAACATAAAAACCAAAGAGGAAACGTTCTGTAACAGTCATATAACCTATTATGAAATACCCATAATTGAGTATGGAACATAAAAACGACTTCCTGACTTGGCATGTAATAGATTATGAAAACATCATAATCTATTATAAGGCTTTTAAGAAAACGTAGGAAGGGCTTTTGAATCAGTGAAAAACTTGTTATAACACATCCCTAATCTATTATGAAAATTTATAATCTATTATGACTTGCTTAGAAAGATAGGATTTTCAAAGAATTTCTCAACTAAGGATATCCAAAAACTTTCCAAACTTTCTAAAAGCATTTTACTCAATCTTAAACACAATTTTCAGAAGATGAAAACATGATTATGCAAAGTCATTTAAAGATGAGTTTGAAATTAAGAAATAAGCTTTTGTGTGAGTCTATTATACCTTTATATATGATCTAAGTCCTATTAACTAATCTTGAAAAAACCTTGAGACTTGATCATTGCACTTCATTGCTTTCTTGTTTGTTGATAATCAAAATCAAGACCATTGCCATTCACAAATAGGATAGGGCGAGTTATATTATCCATTGGCATTTGGTAAGATAAAACAATAGGAGGTGGTAGGATAGGTGAGTGATTATTCGTAGGATGAATAAGACAATGTGATATTGAGAGTGATCTTAAAAGACCATAACGTTTCCATTGTTAAATCCTTGGACATTGGTTATTGAAATTAAGATGAATAGCCATAACATTTTTATTTGTGCTTATTGTAGGATGTATATAAAATTCAAAGATAAATTAGATTTGATGAATGATATTTGATGAATCATGTTTTTTTATGTTTAGATTGAGTTTGGATTGACTTTAGGTTCTACACATTGTTATGTTATGTACTTATATTTCATTTTAATTATGTTTAAACTAAGTTTGAGTATTATTGTGTACTTGTCTTTTCTACTACTATCCATTGTTACGTATATTTTAATTATGTTTATTTGTTTAGACCACTGACAAACCTAAGAATTTCAATAAGTGGGGGCAAAGTATATATATTAAAAAAATATTCAAATGTTTATATTTAATATCACATATTATTATTGAAAATACAAATAATAAGAAGTCTTTTGGATATTGTGCATATATTTCTTTATGATATTGATAGCATATAAAATTATTTAAACCATAAATTTAAAATCTTCAAAAATAACATTTTATATATATTCTATAAGCCTATTTCTTTTTGTTTTCAAATTTTAAAAAATCAAATCAAATCAAAATAGTAAAATAATGTTAACTTGTAATTATCAAAAGTTTAGAGTTATTATAAGAAGAAAAATGATTTGATGAATTGAGTTATTATTTTTGACAACTACTTATATGGGTAATAGACAAGCAAAACAATACAATGAGAAGAATATATTGATGTATATATACATATAATACAAATTTAATTAAAATTTCAATGGGGGCATATGCCCCATATCTTATAAGGTGGATCTGTCTCTGATTTAGACATTATTTATTTGTTGTACTTTATAATGTGTTTATTAAGATAAATAAGTTTGATTCTATTTTTAGAAAAAAAAATTATAAGTTTATTATGTATTTTTTTTACTATAGAAAATAATTATTTAACTAATTTTTGTGTAAAAAAAATGGCTAACTCGATCATTCGAATCAAACAAATCCATACATATTCGGTTCAATTTAGTTCAGATTTGATTATCAAAAAATATGAAAATCGAGCCAAACTGAACTAATTGATTCTAATTAGTTCAAATTTATTTTTTCTCAAAACTCAAAATAAACCACCCACTTATGCCCCTACGACCAAGTCAACATGCGGCACTCATTTATCGATTGAGAGAAATTTATTATTATTTTTATAAATAATAATAATAATAACGTTATGTTGTATGTCTTTTATAATAATAAAATAAAAAATTAGATACAGAGCATTTAATCAAAAACTAAGTATAATCACATGTGTATCTCACATCTAAAGTAGTGCGTATCTTATATCTAACTAATAGCAAAATTAGAATAGAAATATGCAGAAAATTACATAAAATCATATGTGATTATGGTGAAATTTATTCAGATGTGAAGTGATGTGAGTGAAAATATGAGTGGTTAGAATTACTCTTTTATAATTTAAAGTTGACATTTTCAATCAACGGCAAAATTTTATTATATGAAAAAAATATAAACTAAAAATTTGAATTTTTTAAATAAATTTATGTGGTATATTATTATTGAAATATATATAAAGCTATAAACTATATTAAAAAAAAACTTAAAAACTATAATTGTTCTTTGTGTATTTTATGTTTAAAGTTATTGTACATGTTCTTAATCGAAATTTTATTGAATTAATACTATTAGAGGCATATCGTTAACAATAATTGACATAATTGATAAAATTAGACTGTATTAATTAAGTTAACCGAGATGATTTTTGTCAGAGTTATTTGTTGGTGGATTATCTCTAAATACTTGTTAAGTCTTTGGAGACCTGTCCTAATTCTAAGATGTAATAGTTATCATTAATCTTAAATTTTAAGTCAAAAAAATATATCATATATTAGAGGCATATCTTAATAAATTAGAGAAAGAAATTGTGTGGCCAATATATACATATATATATATATATATAGAAAAGCAAAGTCCTGCTTTGTTTTATTTTTTTAAAGGAAAAAAACTCATTTTGGATATCTATGGCTAAAGGAAATGCTATATAAGTAAGTATCTCGTTTTTTAAAAATTTAGACAAAATTTTAAATAAAATATAAATTAAACAACATTATTATAAAAGAATTTAAATTTAAAATTAAAAAAAAAACTAAGACTGACAAATGGCATTATTTCAAATAATAGAATTAAGAATGACATATCTTTTCATAAAAGAGTGTAGAACAAAAAATTATCTCACTCTTAAGTAAATATATTATAATTTAATATAAATTTGTTTAACAAATATCATAAAAATATTTATTAATAAATAAAAAATAAAAATTTAATACTTTAAAAATTAAAAAGTATTTTATTTAATACTTTTTTAAAATTCTTTTTTTTTATACATTATTTTAAATTCTTTAACAATTCCTTTAACAAAAAACTTTTACAGTCTGTTTGTTTCAAGAGAAAACAGGAAGAAAGAAAATGGGAAGAGAGAAAATGGTGAGAAAATGTCATTTTTTCTTGTTTGGCATAGCAAAGAAAATAGGAAGGATAGAAAAGTGATACGTGGGACCCATCATGAACATATTTTCTCCTCTCATGTGCAGAAAATGGGGGGGATTATGTGATATTATATCAAATTACCATTACACCCTTCTTAAGAGAAACCCATTTCTTCCACCCCATTCTTTCCCCCCTATGATTTTTCACTGCCCCCTATTCCAGATCTGAAAACCATTTCTCCTTCCTCCTTTCTCCTGCACGCCCATCCCTATTCTTTCCTCCCTTTCAAATATTTACAAGCGACTCCATCGACGACACCCAACCGCTTGCTCCGCCGCGTCCATCCTCGGTTACTTGTCTCCTCCGCCGCGTCTGTGCTCCCTTGGTTCCCTCCTTCGCCGTCGCTCTGGTCACTGGAATGCCACCGAACTATTGGTCAGGTGGTTTTACCCATATTTTATGATCTTGACCCATCCCATGTTCGTCATCAAAAAGGTGCTTTTGGAGAAGCTCTTGATGGACTTGCTGTAACATTCTCTGGTTTAGGGATGACCGATAAGGTGTCGGGTTGGAAGAGAGCACTCACCGACGCTGCAAATTTGGCTGGTTGGGATGTGAGGAGTTGCAGGTCTATCTTTACAACTCCTTTTTTTTTTTTTACTTGGCAAGACCACGAGGTGTCCTCGCACTAAAAGGATTAAAGGATAGAAAACTTTTTTACACATATAATTTCAACACATTATATTTACGTATATATAAAAATAAGTCTTATTTTATATTTTATTATTTATACATATAAGAATGAGTCGAACCTATTTTATATATGTGTATAAATATAATATATTAAATTGTATATATAAAAAATTGCTATAAAATATATAGAACTAATCACCCCTGCAAAGATGAAACTTAAAAGTCTAATAATGTGCAGATGCAGATAACTAAATTTGTCAACTGAGACACGCCTCGTGGTGGTTATTCTTGATTCATTAATTTCAGAAAATCAGTATTTTTTTTAAATCTTTTTGTGTTATAGTGGATGGTTTAGTACGTGTTAAGATTATAATTTGTAAACTTAAATTTGAGTCAATTTTATTTTATAAATTTAAATTTAGTTGAAAGTGAGTTTAGAATAACGTGATTTATATTTAAAAATTTTTATCTTAAAAAGTTAGTTTAACAAAATAAATATTATTTAGATAAAAATAAATATTGTTTAGATAAAAGATTAAAATCACTTTTAAAACAAAATTGAAAAAAAAATATCTCCAATGCACATATATCATCGAAAATGAATCTAAGAAATAACATGTTGGATAAAATAAAGACTAATTCACTGCAATTAACTAAAGATAATGACGTTAGTTTATTTAATATATTACATAAAGCAATAGATCGTTAGTGACATTACCTTTTACATAATTTTTTTTCTTTCTTCTCACTTTTTTACCAAAAAAAGAAAAAGAAAAGTTAGCCCCCTTCTTTCTTCTCACTTTTCTCTTCAACCAAATAATAAGAAAAAAAATATCATTTTCTTTTTATTTTCTCTCCTCTCTATTTTCTCTCTTCTCATTTTCTCTCTTCATCCAAACAAAGCATTAAGATTGGGTGGATGAATATATGGCACCGAAATTGTTAAGGGGGGCGGGAGGTAGATACCGTATGATCACGAGATATTCTCGCCTCTTGGTCGGTGCAGCATACGTTGTACTGAGTCTGCAGTGTACGTGTCAGTATCACTAGTCACTACATCACATGCCATGAAAAGCCAAATTAAATCTGATTTTTAAAATAAGTTTTAGGAAATTATTTTGGTATTCATATTTTGTCTTAAATACAAATACTTTGATTCGCTGTTAAATATTTACTAGACGTATACCAGTGCGTTGAACGAGAGGATCAATGCTTGCCATTGTCAGCCAGAAAAATTGCCTGAAACTTTATGCCCAAATTAGGTGGATTTACACCTCATTATAATTTGAAAAATGAGGTTGTTATATTTTTTTTTAAAATATTATTTTTTATATTATTATTTTATAATAATTATAATTAAATGAAAAAAAAATAATAAAAAATAATATAACTAACGGTATGAAGAATAATATAAAAATGATGTGAAAAAAATAACGGAAAAAAAAATGAATTACAGACACAACACGACATGGGCATGAGATACGAGATACTTGCACACCTTTACGGACCTTGACACCTTACACCTTTACACCTTCTACGAGACACCAAAATTATAGGAAATTAAGTTTGACGTATATATATATATTTAAAATTTTAAAAAAATTCATAATTCATCAATATCATTTCTTTATAAGTTTGAAGATTTATAATATTTTAACATATATATATGTATCAATATTTCGCTATCTAATGTTTCTTCTCATTCTTAAAAAATATATAAAACATAATTTCTATTGACGTATTCTAAAAAATCTCTTAAATCAACTTCTTATAATAAACTAATCACGTCATGCAATGACATACGCGCATACAAAAATAATTAGAGGAATATTGGTGTGAAGCGAGCAGTTGAGATTCAACGTGTTTAATAACTCAACTTAGTACAGTAAAGATAAAATGAGAAGATGAAAATAATGGTGTGTGAAAAGATAAAACTTAAAAGTCCCAATAGTGACGTGTGAAAAGATAAAACTTAAAATATTAGTATGTGAAAATAGTGGGCAGGACGTCGGTCGTGTGATTAGCTGAGTGTGAGCTTCTGAATTTCACTTAATTGAACATTAATCATGAAAATTAAATTTTTTAAAAAAATATTAATGGGTCGTGTCCTAATCGTGCCCGGTTAAGCGTGTCGAAAGTGTCTAGCGCCGCGTGTCGAAGTAAGATGGCGTGTCGAGAGGTGTCAAATTGAAAAAAATAATTTTTTTAATTAGATACATTCGAACACGTAAAACACGTGTGTCGACTGGGTGTCTTCATGTGTCTGATATGAATACGTATCCGACACGCGGACACGCCTCATAATCGACGTGTCCTTGCTTCAGAGTAAAAAAATAATAGTTATTATAATTTTTCACCCACGTCATCAACCCCATCGAGCCATGGCTGATGGTGCATGGTCAGAGCAACCACTTCCTACACGTGACAACTACCACAGATGTGACTCTTGCTCGCATTGCATGTGTGGGTGGAGAGATGCAATATAGCACGCCTTCACCGGCTTAGCAACGGCCTTGCAAAAAAGCCTACATCAGATCGGAGCTTTGATTTTCGACATCTTCAAGGAGAAGAGCTCGTTGCCGGCGATCATGGTGTAAGGCTTGGTGGCGTTATGCCCATGGCGCGGCAATGGCGGTCTCGGTGCCAGGCTAGCCAATGATCTTGTTGTCCTTGATCTGGATGATGACACATGTGACTTTGCGAGTGGTGCCTTAATGGAAAAAATGAGGTTTGAGAGAGGAGTAGAGGCTGCAAATGTGGGAATGAGCAGCTATACCCATATTCAGGAGAGGTCGCAACTTTCAGTGAGCTTCAAGTCCGCTACAAGGCAAACATAATAAGCTCTTTTACCAAACTGTCTTGGATGACAAAATTATTTATCAAAATGTCATTTTTTTAATTATTTATCAAAATGTAACTCTTTTGAAACTATATATTAAATTGTCAACATTTTGTCTAACATGATATTTTTTAATAATTTCTTGTCTATGTAGGATGCGTCAAATAGGGTGGCACATGCATCCATATGGAAAACACCAATAAGGTTAGCGTAATCCACGTAGATGCACCACTCTATTTAACGCATTTTACATGGACACGTCATCCTATATAGCATTTTTTTACAAGAATGCGCCATGTAAGATGATATTTTTTAGTTAAAAATACCAACACATTTGGCATTTTGAATGCTACTCTGATCTTAAAACATTGATTACTGCGTTAGTTCAGAAATGACATCTAGAGATACATACATTTCACATGTTTACTAGAGAGTGTACCATAACGTTAGAAGACATCAGAAGTAAATATTTGGCCTATAAATAAGTTAATGGATATTGATGTCTTCCAATATTATGGTGTACTCTCTAGTAGGTATGTGAAATATATGTGTTTTTGAATATCATTTTTTAACTAACGCAGTAATCAATGTTTTAAAGTCAGAGTAGCATTCAAAATGTCAAATGTGTTGGCGTTTTTAACTAAAAAATATCATTCTACATGTCGCATCCACATAAAAAATATTATGTATGATGATGTGTTTATGTAAGATGTGCCAAACAAAATGATACATTTATGTGAATTACACCAACCTTATTGACATTTTTTTGACCCATGTAGCATTCAATTTTGACCCTTAGCTACCTATGTGATAACACAAAATTGGGTCTTGCTGATGCTGAGAAAGATGTTCCTGAAGTTTAATCAGTGAATAACTCAAAGAGGATAACAATTTTGGGTCTTGTCGAGAGTGGGTCTCCAACTCAAGGAAGATAAATTTTTCAGGCACCGTTTTGCCAAGAAAAACTTCTAACCTATTCACCCGCTATCTAGTAAAAAATCTATACCCTTCATCTAAGTCCATCTCAATCCAACGGCTTCAATATAAGGGACCATCGATGTACCTCCATCTTAAATGCAGCCGAGAGATACATCTAAAATCCTACCAGACTCATAAATGTAAGATTGTACGGATAAGAATCTTTTTAATTTTTTTTTATCAAGTGATTAATTATTGAAAAGAAAAAAATATAAAAAAAATTAAATATGAGACCTAATTAAAATTTGTAAAAAAAATTTTATAACGTTATGTCTTTTTTTTTCGTATAATTGATCACTTGAGAAGAAATAAAATTTAAGAAAATCTTAATATAAGATTCTACCATTCAAGTTTTCGAAAAACGTGAAGGCAAAAACTTTAGAAAAAAGTTGTGGCAACGATTATGGAAACCTGAAAAATGCACCAACTATAAAATGCAACAGCCATTTGTGGTAAGTGGGGAGAAATGATTAGATACTCTAAAAATGTTAAGTAGGATTATGCTCACTTCATTTAAAGATTGATATTTCAACATTAAATTTTTAACTAAAATTAAAATAAAAATAATAATTAACTATGTTATTTGTTTTATTATTAAAAAAAAAACTGCACTTTCGAACTGCTATTTTTTTTTCTTCTTCTCCTATCTGTGCCAATCTTTCCGGCCACCATTCCGGCAAAATCGCCGCCACCCTGATCTTCCTTTGGGTCTGCTCCTTCTCCTTCATCCTTTCAATTTCCTATGCATCCCTTTCATCTAGTTAGATCTGTTTCCCACCGGATTATCTCCCTTGCAGCCGGCATCCACTAGCCGCCCGCCTCACTTCGCTATCCCCGTCCTCTGCCAAGTTCGGTTCTCAGATCTGCCGCTATCCCTGTCCTCCGTTGCTGAATTATCTGCCTCGTCATTTTTTTGCCATGGTTTATTGTTTGAATTGTGTGATAATGGTGATTCTTCATTTTTTTTCCTTGCATCTTGATCCTGTTATTTTTTTTCCTTTGTCATTTGTTGTTTATTCTGTTAAGTCTTTCATTTGCCATGGCTTTTCTTGTTGCTGTTGCACTGCATCTCACCTTCTCCACGGAACAATAAACGATGGAAGGGTAACCGACAGGGACATTGGGTCTGATTTTTTAATTATTTTTGTTACATTATTTTTTACACTTCTCTTAATATTATTTATCACATATATTTTTATATTATTTTTTATTAAATTATATATCTTTATAAGAATGTGTATAATATATACATTTCTGATAATTTTTATTCTTAATATATTATTAATGGAAAAAATTTAGACATGTTTATTATTTTATATTTTTTAAATAGAAAAAATAACTATGGTTAACTGAGTGGTGGACCACATAGGAATTAATCGATGATAAAATGTTAAAATTTGGATAAAGTAACCATATAATTCTACATAATGTCTCAGGATTATCTAATAATTAGTATTTTGAATCCGTATAATGTACGAATAATAATTTTTTTATTTTAAACATTTTTATTACTAAATTATGTTTAAAAATATAACTAATTTTTAAATTTTGTAATTTATATAAAACTAATAATGTGAATGATAATGAAGAACAATTATTCAACATAAATAAAAGAAAACATAATAGATGATGGTATAATAAAGTTTTAGATCAACTTATACTACTTCATTAGGATTTTACTAACAAAAACAATAAACTCTAATATCAAAATTAATAAATAAAAAGGATAAATAAATAAAATCAAATGTAATATTCATAACAGTAATGAATAAAAACATTAAAAAATAATCTTCTTATTTGAATTTACATTAAAAAATAAATTAATATTAAGAATTATATAACTAAAAGAGAATAATTAAGAAATCAACCTTTAAAAACTACCCAATGCATAAAATTTCTTTTATTAAATTTTCTTGAAAGTTTTGCACTTTGGAAATTTGAATTTATTTGAAACTTACTGATAGTATACATGTTTTAGAAAAAGGTGGGAGATTACAATGTCTATGAATGTCAAAGGTGGCCAATTTTTTTTCTCAAAAGAGCCTTAAAATTTGTGTGTATGTGTGTCTATGTAACACTCTAATACCGGTAACCTAGTATATCAGAATATACTTAGATAAACAAGATTAGTTATGCCACTTATATCTTTAACACAATACTAATCCATATCATTTTAAGCAAATAATAATGGAGAGCCTTGCGGAAACTAAAAGTTATACATATAACATCGTCACTAAAAGACTCATTGTATACATAACTTCTTGAACAAACTAAAAGCAGTGTAAATAATTACAAGCTTTACAACTACTAAATATAAAAACTATCTTAGTTTTCACACTTCTTTTTTTTGCCTTTGGATGAACTTCCACATAGATTTACATGACAACAACGAGGTGAGAAATCATATTTCTCAGTATAAGTATACCAAAACCAGCAGTTTAAACATTCACAATGAGTAAACCCAACTGAACTAATACTTCCTGTATAAGAAACAATTACATCTCTCTCTTTATGTAACGTTCTTAAGCAAACTATAATTCTGTTTTGATAACCATAAACCACGATGATATCAAACAACTGCCCATACAATTATTTGAAATCATCGACCAGACAACCGCTCATACAGCTGTCACCGAAGGCACCAAACAACACATAAATAACAATCACACAAATATATTCAAACCAAACAAAATATTAAATAATGCAATGATGGAATGATCCATGTTTATGTTCAAAGAAAAGTGTATATTAGTGTAGGTGCAATGTCATGAATACCAAACTATTCCCCCTAGGCGCAGAGAAATTCTGCCATGATAACGTGTGACCCCTTATAACCTACTTTTTAGGAACGAAGTCTGTTATCACAATAAATGACCTCCTACACTCGTAGATCATCAAGTAATCTACCTTAACTAGGTGGATATTGCCACCATAATTGAATGGATGCCTCCACTTCCTATTCTCTAGGGATAACAAGCATATGTGCAGTGTGATGTGTGTGTAAATGCGGAGTTATGCCATAACTCTAACATAAGCACCACATAACCTCATATTAAGTCCATCTTTGCATTACTAACTCTACCTCTTCTCTGTGAGAGCACTTCATGCACTACGACATTTAACCAATGCCAACTAGACTTAGTACACTACTATCTTTGCATTACTAACTCTCTTTCACTCTTTGAGAGCTCTTCATGCACTACGATATTCACCTTTGCCAACTAGGGTCTATGGCACTTAACTTTTGTCAACTCAACACCTTGGCCCTTAACTCTTGCCAATTAGGCACTATGGCACTCTACTATTGCCATCTAGCTTCTTAACTCTCTTATCACCTCTCTTGTGACATCTATGCAACATTGGGTTGCTTATGAAACTAAACTCTTGGTCTATGGCAATCTATGTCCAATGGATGTACTCACTTTTCTTTTATCTCCCTTTGTATGCCACTAGGTCTTTCTCTAAAAGAAATAACCTCTCAAGTGTCTCAACAATCTTTACTAGGCACAAACAAAGGATCCTAACAAATAGGGATCTCAAATCATCAAAATAACAACTCTAATGAAATCTGGTCTAGGCTCCTAAAAAGGCTGATTTTCATAAATGTACCAAATGTACATCCTAACTTCAATAATTATGAAATTTTATAGGCAAATAGTCTATGTCTTAGCTTTCAAAAGGCTCTAGAATCAACTTATTTCGATATCGGTAGCTTGAGTTATGATAAAATACTACAGGTTGTCAAAAATGAGTTCTCTCTTTATTTTGGGTCTATTCGAATACCCATGGTGGTATTCAAATAACACCCATGAAATTTCACTTTCTGGAACTCTCTGTGATGCTTTATCTTGGTATTCGAATAAGGCACTGTAGAATAGCAATCATGGAGCAGAAAACAGCCATGTTTCCTGTTCTATTAATTCCTAAACTTGATTCAATCATCAACTCATGGATTCTAGGTGATTTCCAATCACAACTAAGGTTTCTAACCACATAGCAACCTTTATATGAACTCCTAACTCATCTAGCATGAATTATGGCCAAGAATCACAACTCAAATACCCATTTCTCAATTTCCATCACAAGGGAGTTTCATGGACACTATTAGGATTCCAACTATCCACCATGCCTAGACTAACTCAAATACAATTATACTTCAAGTTTCTAATGAATTCTTCCTACTCTAACTCTAAGAAACTCATCCAATCCCATTTTTTTATCTCAAACCCATATGCCTCATACATGAAGAAAAGAATAGAAAATGAAGAACTAGATAGCAAACACCCCTACCTCTTGTCTTGGATGATGATCTTCAAGCTTTCCTTCTTTTCCTTCTTATCTTTCTCTCATTTCTTCCTTTGGTTTCTGCCTTCTCTTTTCTTTTCTGTTTTCCTTCTCCCATTCTGCCGTGAGATGTAAATGAAGAGGCAAAGTCTAACTTTGCTTCTTCTAGGTAGGTACTAAAGTTCCCTATCTGCTATGAACATTTAGATTTCTCCAAATCTAAGTTTTTAACTTCCAACAGACTCAACATAGATCCTATGATTCATTAAAAATTATGTTGTACTTTTATATTATTTTTCCATATCTGTTGAGGGTCAATCCGATATTAAAATAAATAATAGTATGCTTAAAAATACCAAAGTAACTCAGATTATCTTAAAATTTTAACTACACCTTACTTAGCTTATTTGTGACCTAGAAACAAATTACCTAAATCTGTTTCCCTTAACCTAGCAACTTATGCCACTTTCTGGGTCATTTTAGGCCACTTTCTGGGTCATTTTAGGCCACTTTCCACACTCTGTGCTGCAGCAAAGTACCTAAACTAACTTAATTTGTCACAAAACTTCACTGACATGTTAAACAAGTAATATATTACATTCGTTACTAATTACAAACCTAACATAATTTCTGGGATGTTATAGTCTCTCTATATATATTTATTTATCAACTTGCCTTTGAAATAACTTGTAAAACCTATATAAAGTCTTCATTCAAAACTCCCACAATGTTCATGGCTGTGTGAGTTAGAAAATCTCGTAATATCTGTCATAATCCTATTCAATACTTCAATAAATAAATCTCATAGTTTTATTTAACATTCTTCGTATAAATTTCTTCCCTCAATCTCGATAGCGATAGCCTTTCAAATTTACAAAGAGTAATGTTATGTTTGGTGTGAAAGAATGTAATGTCATTCCACATTCAATTATAAAATCAGAGTATTTGTTAATAAAAATAAATATGCAATGACATTCTTATTCCATAAATTTGTGGAATTCTATTTCTCCAAAAAGATGGGATTCCGTAGTTTTGTCGGATATTATTTTTAATTTTTTTTTACCTAATATACCCTTGCTTAATTTATAGATTAACAAAAATTACACTTCAATAATCTACTTAACCCAAACTAATTTAATTTCATCTATCCTAAATCTTGCCTTCAAACTTTTTGTATTATGCGTCTGAATGAGACAATAGAAGTTTCTACCCGTGCCTAGGAGAGTAAAATAATATTATCAAAATTGATAAAAAAAATGTTATCATCATAAAAAAAATATCAATGTGTTTTGGTCCGAGTAGAAAGGGTTCAGGTCCCGTAAGCATGTGGTCCTAGATTCGATCATAGAATTCATGTGTATGAAAATAATATTATTAGTAGAGATCTCTATTTAGGTATCTGATCGTATCCCGAGAAATTAGTATTTCGTGTATCAAGTGGAAATATTTTGAGAAACAAAAAAAATGTTATAAGAAAAATTAATCTTAAATAATATTTCAAAAAGTGTTAATTATATATATATATATATATATATATATATATATATATATATATATATATATATATATATATATATAGATCTTACTCTGGTGAGAGAAGTCTTTATTATGAGAGATGAGAGGAGTGAATGTTGACCATTAGATCTTACATGAATGACCAAGATTAGAATAAATGCATGTGATTTTTTTAAGTGGTCACATGACCTTTAAGTAACTTTTAATCTTGACTATCCATGTATGGTTGTATGGTCAAAATTTATTCCTCTCAACCTCTCACAATAAAAACTCTTCTTACTAGATATGTCTCCCTATATATATATATATATATATATATATATATATATATATAGAAAAAAAGTAATTTTTTTATTTTTATTATTAGGGATAATTATGTCATTTACGTCAATTTATATTCAATTTCATATTATATTCCACATACCAAACTGTATAATTATTTTTCATTTCATATTATATCACATCGTAATTAAACTGTGAAATTGAAATAAGATTCTCATTTCAATTTATCAATTTTTATTCATATTTATATTTTTATTCCATGGAATTCCATTATTTGTACCAAATGTAAGATTTTTTAACTATTGACAAAAAAGAACTAAATATGTAAATTAAAAAATATAATAAAAAAATAATCAATTAATTGATGAACAAAATCCAATTATAAGATATTTTAAACCTTCAATTATAATGAATTAATTTATTATGTTTTCTTATAATAGCACAAAAAAAAAAATAGGAGAACCAAATAGGTGTGCTATTATGTTTACTTTGTCTTGAGAGAACACTCGTAGTTTTAGTCAGGCTAAGAACCTCAGTTACATTATCACATCATGTTTACTTTATTTCTACAAACAATTTCTTAACAAAAAATAATTTAGTTCTACAAATAAACTTTATTTAATTAATTTAATTGTGTTTTTAGATATTAAAATAAAAATATTTAAATATTTAAAACAATTCATATATATGAGTAATTTAAAAGAATATATAATTAATTAATATTTTGAATGATAAATTATATTTAAATTAATTTTGGTATGTTTTAATGTGAAATTGTCAATCCTATAATGATGAAATTTTTATGTATCCAAAAAATTAGTACATTATTCAAGACTTAAAATGAAAAGAATGTTCTCTTACCATAATTTTGTATATATAAAAAAAATATACCTATAAAAGATTCAAAATTATCAGTAAAAGAAAAATTCCAAATTTCAATTTATCAGAAAAATTAAACATCATCATGGAAGGCAAAATATCAACGGCACAAGGCATTATTAGTTCACAATGACATCAATTCTTATACATTATAATACTCTTCCCTAATACTCTTCTAACATGGCAATTTTGATTCTATTGTGGTAATTTAAAAATATTATTTCAATACACAATATTCTATATTATCCTATAGTCACTTCAATTTGATAATGACGATGAGGGTTAAAATTTCATGAAAAAAATTTATAAGTAAATTTGTATAAAAAATCATCCTTAGTTTGTCATCCCCATTATTATGAATAAAACAAACTAATAACAAATGTCAATTTTTTGTTGCGAAATAATATCATGTATAAATATCTTGTAATGACTAATAAAAAGTGATCTCACTATGTAACCAAGAAAAAAAGAAAAGCAAGCCAACTCACCATACCAAAAATCATATTGTCAAATTCTCAATACTCATACACTAAAAAATTCCACATTAACTTTAAAATATGTTCAATCACTTACATTTTATTAGTTATTATCACATATGAATAACACATCAAAACCTTACATTGTTATACATTCCTCAATTGACTTTTGAGCATCTTTTTTCAAGTCCGCGTTAGCAAATTCAATATAACCCCAAAGTCAATATATTGTGTTTCATCTTCACATTAACTACCTGGTAAACAATGAAAAACAATTGTTAGAGAAATTATAAGATTTCAAAAAGAAATAAAAAAGACAAAAATTCAATTACTTCATTAAAAAAATTCAAGTATCTATACTATTCTTAGTGAGATTTTAAACTGAATTAAAATGATCATAATCTAGGTATGGAAAACAATTAGAGCATATGTAACAAATCATAAAGCTAAATCAATAAAAAAAAATATCTTATCACATTCAATATGAGTAAGATAAATGTGATATCTCATATCCTTATTGTTTCACTTTATACTATTATGACAAACGTATTATGCAAATTATCAGCAAATATATCTTCTAATATAATATTTACTCCAAGAGAATTAAAAAAAAAATAGTCAGATTTACCTTTGAAGCTCACGCTAATTTGTTGTCCCTAGATTGGACTTATGTCATATGCATGTAAAGCTAACAACTTAAATCACTGTATGATGAGGGGAAACATAAATATAACAATATTTAAAATCAAAATATGTTACGCCAAACAAATTTTGCATACCAGAGGAGAAAAGGGAAAGTTAACATATACAAATCTCAATGCAAAAAGTTATTAGAAATAGAATCTAGCCTTTTACTTGTGTATATATGATAGTGGTTCAGACTTCAGAGTACTAACAATAATCTAAACATCAACTTACATTAATAGTTTAACCAAGATTATCTATATATCTTATTCCAAGCTATACATTAGAAGGGGAGGATTATTATCAATTACCCACATTTTTCTTACAAATCCTGTGTAGCTCCAGGAATTCACAGTTTCCAAACTACTTTTGAACAAATTAAGCTTAAGATATGTGAATTATTAAGTAAAACATTATTGATAATGAACATACAAAATAGTAAGTAAGAATACATGTGGGAAACATATAGGAATTCCTCCTTGCATCGCTTTCGGAGCCTTTATAATGTATCCTACATTCATTTGGAAATAACTCCAAATTATTAAATCTTCAACAGAAGAAATTAGAAAGAAGGAAGAAACCATTATTTATATAAGGTATTATAGGAAAAACTACTAAGCTTTAAATGTACTAAGCCACAGGAAAATTTACAATGAATATATATGAATCAAAAGTCACTCTATGACTTGATCATTTGAATTTCTTGATGACCAATTTGAATCATTTTTTGACACTCCACTGACCTTGATCACAACTTTTGACAAAAATTTAGTATTATGGTAGAAAAAATTTGGCAACTCAAGATTACCAAGCAACTTACCCATGAGTTATGTCCCTCACCCTGCACCACATACTTGCGATCTTCCATGCTCCAAAGTTGAACTAAATCATGCTCTCCTCCCGTTAAAATATATTTATCACCTATATTGTTAAAACACACATTATATTCTTCTTTAACAAATCATTAACTCACCAACCACTTTACTTTAACAATTGTTCTTTTTATTAATAAAAAGCTCATATTACACACAAATCAATAATATCTCTCCTGACATTTGCAAAAGTGCATCACTATCAGAATTTCACAAAATTATTTTATGATTTGCTCAAAAATTCTTATTGACCATAGTATCAGTAGCTTAAAACTAAACTATTTTATCATCTTAATACTTCCAGGTGCTTCAGTAAACGAACATTTCCCAAAAGTTGGGAATGTTAAAACTGGCACTACTAGAAATTTGAGTTTTAGTGACCGATTTAGAGACCGATTTATTTTAGTCTCTATAGAGACAGAAATAGAGACTGATTAAGAAAAAAATTAATTTGTTACCAAAATAAAATTGATCTCTAATTTGGTCTCTAAATTTTTTAGAGACCGAATTAGATATTGAAATTATGTTATAAAAGAAATTAAAAAAAATAAAAAATGTGTCTTATTGTTATCAGTCTCTAAATAAAAAAATTAACAAGAAAAATAAATAAATAGATAGCAAACACAAATTCGGTCACTAAAAAATAAAAATAAAATAAAAAAGAGGAAGGTGTTAGAGACTAATATTTCGGTCTCTAAATAAAAAAATATTAGAGATCAAATTATCGGTCACAAAAAAAAAAAAAAATAAAAAAAAAGTGTTAGCGATCGAAATTTTGGTCTCTAAATAAAAAAAAATTACAAAAAAGGTAGCGGTCAAAAATTCGGTTGCTAAAAAATAACATAAAAATAAAAATAAAAAGTCCGATTTTCCTCCGATTTCGTTCCCCCCCCAAAAGTCCAAATTCCAGTAGTCCCTCTTTCTCTCATTTTGAATTTGTTAAGCGCTCTCTCTCTCTCTCTCTCTCTCTCTCTCTCTCTCATTTTTGTGTTTCTCATCTCTCCTTCACCACCATCTTCACCAATTCATTTTTCACCACTTCCCTTCTCCAAGACAGAAAACCCAACCATTAAGCTTCCACCTTCATTGACTCACCACAACCAACCACCTCGACAACCACCAGCCAAACCCATCATGTAGCACCACCTCGTTCACCGACCACCCACTCACGAATCGTCACCCCCACACACAGATTGGATCGTGTGCACCACCGTTCTCCACCGCAAGCCCGAAACCAGCCATCACCAGACACGAGCCACCACCACGCGGACCCATGACGCCATCTAGCCACCACGACTCGCAAAGTCGTCGTTCTCTACCGAATTCGTGAGCCTCGCACCAGATCCAGCACCACCGAGACCAGGACCGCGCGAACTCGTGCTCCCTTGTTGTTCTGAGCCTCCATCGTGCCCCCTCGCTGCTCGCGGTGCCCACTATATCTGCAACCCGTGCTCCCTCGCAATTCACAGCCACTGACCTATAGTCGTCGCGCCTCCAAGTCGTGCCACGAATCGGCCACCACCATGCAGATTCAGCCACCAAGCCACCAAATGCGAACTACCGTGAGCCTCAACTCCCCATTTCCTTCTTTGTTTCATTTCCCTTCTCATAGAGACTAAAAGTCTCTTTATGCCCACTATTTTCTCCTATTTCATTTTTCATCTTCTATATAATCTGTTTAGTTGAAGTTAGCAATATAAGTTTCACATTGTAATAATTTGTATCTTCAAAGTCTATAGGTTTCTATGTTGTTTGATTTTGGCAAAGAAGATGATGAGCAGCATGAGTTTGATGTACTAGAGCTGCTCGAGAACCTAGTTTTTGCAACACCCTAATGGGGATGTCACATTTCCGAACAATAATAATAAAATCTCTACCCAAGTTATAAGTTATTTCGTAATATATAATAATATAGGTTATAAAAAATATTTTTTCAAACATTATATTATAAAATAAAATAAAAGAACATAAAATAAAATAAACTATTACATACACATCATAATTATACATATGATTTTGTTTTTAATAGGTACAAATAATTTACATATTACAAACTATTTAATTAAAAACAGTAAACTGTCTGGTTTAAAGCAAACCATAAACTAGCCCAATCATAACACTAAAAGTTTTAATTCTCCAAAGGATCCTCCTCGAGAAGATTATCAGAATTCAGAAAACCTTGGTCAACGTTATCCCACGTCGCAATCAATCCATATGATATGGATGATCTCGAGGCTCGCCTTCCTCGAACTGGTCACTCGGTTCTGCTCCTCGTTGTATTGACAATCCAAATGGCCATTCTCTCTTCTACTTCCTCAACGACTTTACTAACATAAATAATAATACAAAAAATATATACAAAGAGGTGAGACAATCTATATCATTACCAAAGATAGCAATAAAGAAAACGACAATACAAATAAATATAACAGCTTAATATAATAATTCATATTATCACACATGTAAAAATATCATAAATCAAATTATAACTATTCACATGGTGATGCATTAAATATGCCATGTACTTAGACTCGTTCCTACTCCATGGAGCTAAACACAAACATCAGAGAGAATGATCCGGTAGACATGTCTACACATCAGGCTGACTCAACCAACCATTACATAGTCAAATACGTCGTATAAATAGTACACAGTCAAATATGTCTTGTGAATGGTACACAGTCAAATACGTCGTGTACATCTAGCGTAAGTACTGCATAGCGATCCCCAATAGATCCCGATTAAGAATAATATTTGTCGAGATCGCTAGTGTGTGTTATCGATTCTGCAATTACTGAGAGAGCTACTAAACTCATCACATGTGGAATCTATCGCACACTAACTTCTCCAAGTTCTCCACATGAACACACTACGCCTATCACACCCGTGTATTCTGACGGTGTAATTCATCTCGTCGACCAATCATCAATTTTAACCAAATTGACATACCACTTTATGTATGTAATGATCCATAATTACAAAAATACCCTCAGTATCACCATGAATCATAATTACATAAATATCCCTATTGTCACCATAATTATAAAAATACCCTTAGTATCAATAATTCCAAAAACAGTATGTCTCCACTTGACAGTACTATTTTCTAACATATCTGGGCCCACCACTTTGACCCGACAGTAAAACTTACTGTTTTCATAAGTTGCGTAAATATTTTATCGCGTTTTTCAATCGCATAAATATTTTTAATGTTTTCTCAATCGCGTAGTTTAAAATCCACTAATTTAAATACGCGTAAGCTATTTTTACTGTTTTTCACTGTATAAAACATTTCTTGACGCTCCAAATTAAATTTTGAAACTTTCCAAAACTAAAAATATTATTTAGACATTATTTTTCATTTTTCTTACAAAAATTACTCTAAGTAATAATTTCGACGTTTTTCTCAAAAATTCATTTTATTAAATTCTTCTACAGTTATTTTTATTCTTTAACTACGTAAAATATTTCCTTACTTTCTAAATGCCATTTTGAAACGTTCCTCAATACTTGCTCATTTTTAATGAATTTTGACAATATTTCGTTTAGAAAATCCACTAAGTGATATTTTCTACGTTTTCCTTTTAAAAATTCCTTTATTTAATTATAACCATAAAATATACTTTAAAAATTGCTAATATACTTTAAAAAAAACTCAAAGGTAAGTATTTTTTAAGTGTCTAAAATTTATTTCTTTTCTATACTAGACTTCTAATAAAAATTTGTTTACTTATTTGGTTCTTGAAAATCCATTGTAAATGAATTCTTTTTAGGTTAACTAACTAGTCTACACATAGAAAATAAATTTTGGATTAATTATACATTAAAAAAAAAGCATTTTTTGACCGAATTCCACCATTCTTTGTACAAATCATTTTTAAATTATTTTCCATCCTCTAAATTTTTGTCAAATCCATTAACTTAATCAAATCAATTAAGTCATCCTTTCAAAAATGGTTGAGAACATTTTGGTTCTCTTTTTCATAGTAAAAACTGTGAGCTCTTCATCATGTGTTCTTTGAAACACTTATGCAAATCTCAACATGTTATTCACATCTCATAATAGATATCATATATCTATGAACACATACCATATATTAAAGCAACCATAAAACATATACCAAAATATCAAAGCTATAAACATGCTTGCATGCATAATAAATCACAAATAGAAAAGATAATAAACATGCACACAAAATTAATCACAAATAGAAAAGACAACAAACAACCAAGTGAATGAATCCTTATGGATTCTTCACCACAATTACATCCATTTTCTCACCACCACACATGATTGATGAGATTAAATCTCCCTCTTACCTATAAGGAAGACAAGATCTCCTTGGACTGCTCCTTAGAAAATTTGTGTAGCTTCAACAAAAATCCTAATAAGCTTAAGTAAATTATAAAGTCATAAACTATGGTTAAAAAAGATAAACCATGGATCAATCATGGCTTAGAACATCAAAAATCAAATTAGAAACAAGAAACAAAAATTTTCACCTTATAGGAAAGAAACTTCAAAGTGATTTTCCAAGCTCCAAATGGATGATTTAGCAAAAACTCACAACTAGAGATGTTCTTAGAATATGGTTTAGGTTTAGGAAGTGATGTTGGATGAAATTTTTGAAGATTGGAAGTAGGATCTATGTGTGATGGCCGAATGGTGTGTGGAGAGAAAGTTTGAAGTTTTCTTTGAATTCATGAAAGGAAGAGATAGGAGAGAATAAGTTAGAATGAATAAATGAATTATTATGAAGTAAATAATAGTCCCCCCCATCATGCATGGCCATAGAGCTCAAGCAAAGAGCTAGCCACCTTTGTTGACAAATTTTGCTTCATAATGGCCTTTGATGGATTGAATGGTGGATGACTAAGCTTCTAGCATCTTCTTGGTTGCATTATGAGAGCATAAGGCCGAAATTAGCATAGGAAATTCAATCAAAATTGGATTGATTTTAATAACTTAATTATGCTTAAGTCCTCCTAGTTAGGTTTAATTAAAATTAGCTAGATTCCTTAGTATTTTAGTTAATCATTTATTTACTTAGAGTCCCTAATCTTCTACTTAATTATACTAGTACATTGCCTAACTAAAAGTTTGATGAATAACTAACTAGGTTTATTCCATTTAATTATCACTTAAACCCTTTAGATTAACTTAATTAAATTTTAGACTAATTATTCCATTAAGTTAGGTTTTAAACTAACTAATCTACTAAATCTAACCATTTTTATGGATTTTCAACCTTTTGGTTTAGAATTTTACAAGCCATTTACGTTGGTAAATTTTTCTTAAAAGTGGGTCCCACAAACCCAAACGTGGGTCCCACAAAACAAGTGTGAGTCCCACAAGCCGAACGCGGGTCCCACAAAACAAATGTGAGTCCCACAAGCCGAACGTGGGTCCCACAAACTTTTCTGCATTGATAAATATTTTATTATACAGAAAAATCCTAAAAATTAAAAGATTGATATACGTATTATTCGAAGTTGGGTTTAGTAAGATGCCCCAGCTCTAAATAATCAAACAAGATTTTTTCCGGCCTGAAAATTATTATTTTCTTGACTCAGAGTAAATCACATAAAACAATCAAATACAGTTACAAAACAGTTAAATTAATTTCATAACACACAGAAAATAGAAAACAGTACAATTAGGATAAAAACGTAATTAGCCAAAAATTAGGGTGTTATAGTTTTTCATGTCGAATCTGTTCGGGTTATGAAGCTATACAACAAGATAAAGGAGGTTTTTGGAAGGTCTTATAATGGTCTCAATGATTTGAAGTGCTTTGTATATAGACACTCTACTTGTTTGATGAAAGGTTTGAATGACTATATATTGGATTGATGTTGATATTCGGTGAGGGCTCTAACTGTATTAACCAAATCGATTAACGTTATTAATTTGATGGCCGTGTTTGTTCTGGAATAGGAATGAATGATTTGATAAAATGATTGGATCGACTTTTATATGGTCCACGATGCATCGTGAACTTATAAACGGGTACTTGCTGTTGTGCTATGATTTCTTTGTCTTTTTATTGAGGTTTAGATTTGAGTTCCATTGCTGAAGTGCTCTTATTTGGATCATAAATTTTGATGTGTAAGCTCTTGCGTGAATCTGTTGGTAAGATGTTTATGGGTTGTTGACATGAACTTTGTGGAGGTGAGTGATTGCCTTCGGTTTAAGATAATTTTCTAAGCTAAATTTGATGTATATTCTGTTCTAAAGATGCTAATTTGAGGCTTCAATTGGGTGAATTCGCATTACTATGTTAAAGATACTTCACTTCTTTAATTGTTTTTTTTTATAAAACACGAGGATAAGCTTTGTATTTTTTTTCCCGCTCCTTTAGCTGCTAATGTCCAGTATGCACTTTTTGAAACTGTTTATTTTCATGCTTGCTTATTTTCTCACCTAAAAGTAGTCATAGGTATGATTTGCCGGACTGTTTTCTTAATTTTAAAGGAATTTAAATTACATATGTCCTAATTTCAAATTATGTTCTATTGAGTTCAAATGGTCCTTCTCTTGGGGTTTGATACGCTTGCTATTTTTTTAGGTTGAGTATGTGGTATACAATAATTTGCGCATGACCCTGTATTTCAATTTTTGAGTACTGGCCATGATTTTCTTGTTTTTAGTTCATCATTGCACCTATGTTGTATGTGTTGTGAATGTGCAGAGTTTCTTCATAACTAAGTGCTTGATAAAGGGAAACTTAATAAAAAAAAAAGAGAAAGAAAAGAAGAAAATTGGTGCTTATGTTCAGTTGTGAATAATGGATAAAGTATAAGAAAAGAGAGTGCAAGTTTTGTTAAGCGTTGCCTTTTGAGCTATGTGTTTATTTGAATTTCAACTTATTCTTTCTTTTCAGTTGTCAAGTTTGTTTTGACTTCTATTACTTTATAATAATTCCCTTCTAGCAATTTTATTGTTATTTTTTTTTATATATAGAGACCGATTTAGTGATCTATTTTATAAAATATATAATATATTTAACCTTTTAGAGACTGATTTAAAGATCAATTTAGAAACTGATTTAGAGAGTGATAAATCAGTCTCTAGTTTAGAGACGGAGTTAACGACTAATTTCATAAAATATATAATATATTCATGCTTTTAGAGACTAATTTAGAGACCGATAATTCAGTTTCTAAAAAATTAGTCTCTAAATCGGACTCTAATATATTTTTTTTGAAAAAAATTTGACCAATTTTTGACCGAACTTAATGCTTTGTTTGTTTGAAGAGAAAATGGAAGAGAGAAAATGGGAAGAGAGAAAATAGAGAGAATATGTGATTTTCTCTTGTTTGGTATAACAAAGAAAACGGGGAGATAGAAAACTTTGAGGTGAGACCCACCCAAAATATTTTCTCTCCTCAGATGCAGAGAAAATAGAGAGATTGTGTGATATTAATATCAAATTACCTAATTACCCCTACATTCAGATTTGAAAAATTGCATTTCCCCTTTCCCCATTCATTCCCCTGATACCCTGTCCCTCTTCTTTCCTCCCATTCAGCCATGGGACACCATCGACGGTGAGATCCAGCTGCAGGTTAGATCCAGGTGCCTGCACGCAGAGGTCGTCACCACCGCGCCGCTCGCCGTCTCACGTTTGACCCGCACCGCTCCTCGCACCGTGCCACACCGCGCAGCTCGCCGTCTCACGTTCGACCCGCACCGCTCCTCGCACCGCGCCGCTCCGCTCCATCGCACCGCGTCTGTGGGACTGTGGGGTGGGGGAAGGGAACGTTGGGGGTGGGGGTGGGGGGGGAAGGGAACAGTGGGATTTGCTCTACATTTGACATTTTAGTTTTTTTTTTTATATATATATTAAAATATATTTAATAAAATTTGATATAAATATTATATAATTATAAATAATAAATCAAAAAAATTTATTAAATAAATAATTTCAAATCAAATTTTTATAATTTAGTGTTAATAAATTAAAATTTTGTAATTAATATTTACTATAAAATTATTTTTCAAAAAATTTATAATAAAATGTTTATAGATTAAAATAAAATTAACTTTTTTTGTAATTAATTAATTATGATAAAGATATATATGTTATTTTATATAATTAATTTTTTTTTTCATTTCTCATTTTATATAATTATAAAATGTATTTACTTACTTAATATAATTTTAAAAATGTTTAATTAAAAATATAATTATATATTTATATTTCATTATACATTTAATAAGGGTAAATATGTCATTCTATATAATTATATATTATATTCTCTTATTTTTTATTCAATTCTTATTTTTTCTCTCTTTTTTTCTCTTCATCCAAACAATAAGAAAAAAAATGTATTTTTCTCTTTATTTTCTCTCCTCTCTATTTTCTCTCTTCCCATTTTCTCTCTTCTCATTTTCTCTCCTCATCGAAACAAAGCATAAGAGACCGATTTTTTTAAATAATCGGTCGCTAAATCGATCTCTAAAGTTAGCGACCAATCAATATCAATCGCTAATATTTAATGACGAAAGCTTTTAGAGACCAATTTAAATCGATTTCTAAATCGGTCACTAACTATATCAGAATCTATTGACTTGAAATCTTCAAACTTTATACAACTAAATGAGAAAAAAATAGAGATGGAGAGAGGGGCATCATAAAAAATATATATATAGAAACAATAAAATGATCAGAGGCATCAAAGGAAAGAAGGCAAGAATTACATTCATCCAAGCATGAGAGATGAACGAAGATAAGAGCTTTTTCAATGAAACTGATTCTCAAAAAAGTAATATTTGAGATGAAAAAACCATGAGGAAAGAAACAAAATAAGATGCAAAAAACGAAAGAGGAAAAATTGCCTTCAACTTCAACATACCCACAGAGATGAACAAACACAGAAGGTGTTCAACGAAGCCATGGAGAATAAAACGAAAGCCAATTACAGGAGATCATGATGCTAGTGTTGGGAAAAATAAACTTGTTATTGTAAGTGACGAAATTAGATACTTAAAAGAGTATGAAATTGATTTGGGGTCATAACCCCTACCTCTGATACTCTGATTGATTGTAGATGTCATACAATCCTGAACTTTAGTCACGTACATACCTCATTTACCCGCAACTGAGAGAAATATTGTCATCAGAGAGAAGATTGATGAAAAACTGCCATTCAACCAATTACATAATGAAGCTTCTTTCAGAAGCTTTGTTTGAACAGAGGAAAAGAGTAGGACATAAAAGGAAATGAGATATAAAAATATTAGAGGGAAACACAGGGCGGGAAAATTATTAAAAAGTGAGAGAAAGAAAATGAAGAGATGGATTTGAAATTTGAAAATGGAAAATAGAAGATGGAGAGCCAGGCAAAGAAGAGGAAGAGAAGGAGAAAGGAATGAAAATGCAAATGAAAAGCCACCGGTAGGTTTATGTGTGTGGAAGGGTGAAAGACACCAAAAATTAGTGAATGGATTACACTTGTATGACATAAGCAATCGTTAATTAATAATTAAAATAAATTTTTTTGATTTAATTGATTAAAAAATTTTCAAATACTTATTTATTAAAAAAATAAATACACATTTTTTTTCAAAATTTAAATTTTGAAATTCAAAAGTTCAAAATCATGTTAATTGATTTTAAAACGGTTTTGGAAATAAAAAAATAATCAAATAAGTTAGGTAGTCAGTTTGATAAAAAAGAAGTAGTGGGATAAATAAATGAGGTTGATTTTAAGTTTCTTTAAGAAGCTTAATTTTTGTGGAGTACAAGTGTATGACATAAGTGATAATTAATTAAGAATTAAAATTAAACAAATAATTTATGTTTTTATTTAATAAAAATGAGAAGGGTGCCAAGAATAGAAAGGTATAACTTTTGGAAAGAGAAAAAGCTATGAGAAGTCGACACTTGTCAAAACTTTTTTTAAAATTACCTCTAAAATATATATAGTATAGATTTTTCATAAGTGGGTGCATGAGATACACCAATCATTAAAAGTTATTGATTTTGTTATTTGGTATAAATTGAATTATGGTTAATATTGATGACTTATAATTTGAAATATATATCATATTTTATTTATTTATTTTTTATTATAAATAGTAGTATATATAACAAATTTTATATATTTTAATTTATAATATTTATATACACTTAGAGTTACATATAAGAAATTTAGATTACTTATTTTTTATCATAAATAATTGTATATAAAAAAATTTATAAATTTTAATTAATAATATTTATACATATTTTTTTTTACTTCAAATGATTAACTACAAGAAATTTTATAAATTTTAATTGATAATATTTACACACATATCGACTAACAAAAATCTTAAATTTTAAAAATAATTATAACATAAGTAAAAGAAAAAAGATAACTAATTATATTAACTAAATTCACTTGGTGTGTAGGTAAGTGGGAATACAATAAACACGTCCAACGACTATGCCTCTTGTAAAGTGATGTAAGATTTGAGAATCGAAAAGAGAGACTCATGATATACAAAAGGAGGGAGAGAGCCAACGTAAGAGATAACGTAAAGGTCAAGATGAAAATTGCAATTGAGAAAAAAAAATGGGGAATTCGATCTATTGAAACGTTACTATAAATTCATGAGTCATTGAAACTTTGGAGAGATGATGTCTGGGTTGATGTTAAGAGGAACATGGGGAAGGGTATTTTTTTTTAATTTATGTTAATAATTATTAAAGATGTTTTGTTTTAATAGAAGGGGGAGAATTATAATAGTTATTGTTAAATGGTGTAATATTCTAAATTGAGAAATTCTTACCTAAACATAGTGTATGATAATTGGGTACACTAAGCCAATCAGAACTTGATATTTTCATAGAATACCATGAAATTAATTATAAAACACAAGGATCCATGAAAATATTAAATCCTGATTGGTTTAGTGCACCTAATTGAATGTCCATGATTTAGGTAAGAATCTCTCTTCTAAATTATGTATGTGAGTGTGAAGTGGCATTGCAATTAATTATGTTAGATACAAACACTTGCGTACAAATCAATTTACATTTAGATAGTTGATAAGTCTATATTCTATAGTATTAAACTGGATGAATTGTAGTGATTTGTTTGTGTTTATTAGTGAATTTTAAATGAATTTTTATCATTGTTTTCGTTTTCATAGATTAGAGAGATTTATCACATTTGGAGTGAAAGCAGGCAAAGACACTGCGTTTTCAGAGTAAAAGAATATCATTTACATGGCTGATAAACACCATTTTTTATATATTAGTTAACATTCATATTCAGTATTTTAGTCCTCTCTTGTGCTTAATCGATTGATTTTGGCCACCATTTATAAGTTTGAGTTCAAATTAGGCTTAGTTGTATTTTTTTAGTATTGTGACAATTTTATACTGTTTCGGTATTTCGAGTATAACTTGAGTTATAGATTTCTAACAATTATGAACTTTACCTTGTAGGAAATTTTAGAGGAAGCTCTACAACTTTGATGAAGAGCTCCGTAGCTGAATCGGATGTCTAGTAGGTCATATTGAGCTTAGAAGTCAGAACAGATGTGTTGTCACTGGAATCTGAGTAGTTTGCAAAGATTTGGTCGTATCTTCTTCTGTAGGAGTCATAATGAGCTGAAACTGGCGGCATTAGAAAGTTGAGAAAAAACCCTTCAACTTGCATGAAGATCACTTATCCAAACAGTAACGTTTTGATAGAGTTTTTAACATATGAAATTAGACAGGGTTCTATGTCAACTCAGAAGAAATTGAAGAATTAGACACGACTATGTCTAACTTGGAAAATGTTTTTTCCAAGGACACACAATCGTGTCTCTAGGTCAAATGGTCGTGTGTCCCCTTATGGTGTAAGTTACGTATTTTTTCAAGTCACACGATCGTGTCGTGTACTAACACGGCAGTGTGAGGTCTCCTGGGACGAAAAATAGTTAGTTTTGCCCCTAAACTATTATAAATAAAGCAAATCCCTAAACCTAAAGGCACACTTTTTGCGACGGAAGACTTTAGAAGATAACTCACAAGAGAAGACGACCATGAATCATTGGAAGATGGCTACGAAGAGCGAGAGTAATTCTTGAAGGCTTGAAGATCACTATCACTGTAAAAAAAGGTTTTGATTTCTCTTGCCTCTAGTTTTTTCCTTCTCCAGGTTTTTCTTTCCATGGATTTGTGTTTTGATTTAGGATTACTTGTATTAAACATGAGTAGCTAATCGCATAGCTAGGGCTATGGGGGATTTTGTTTTCCTAATTATTGATTTTCAATTCAGATTTGATTACGGTAATTTCTTTTAGGTTTATTGTATTGTTTGAATTCTTGTCAAGACTTGATCACTTTTGGCATGTTTTAATTCATTGTTTGACCAGTGACCATCTGCATCCAATGAGTAGACCTATATAATAAACTTAAGATTAGATTGGTGAATGACTAAACATTAATTTATTCTATCAATCGAATTGATGGCTATGTTAGTTTATCTCTTGAATTTGAGACTTAATGTATTCTTGATTAATTCAACTAAATGACCAAATATGTGAATTAAATTAGGAATAGAATATTGTTTCATCCATGACTATTGAGATTCAATAACAATTAAGAGAATATTGACAAGAGAATTACCTTGCATCATAAATGAATGAAAATATAATTAAATGAATTCAAATAACCTTGCGTCTTAGTTTTCCTCTTACTGATTTATCTCTACATTATTTGATTGTTCATCTTTCTTCTTTATTTGAGTTTTATTTTATTTTAAAACTTCTCTTTACAACTACAATTGTCTAAATAATCAAGGATTTATAACAAATCTAGTAATTATATCTCTTATTCTTTGTGAGATCGACAACTGTAACTTAAGTCCTATATTATTTTACGATAGAGTACACTTATTCTTAGTGTTTTTTACGCGTATCAATAGTTTCTACTATTTTGCATCTGTACATAATTAAACATTCTATCACATTATACAAATGTGAAGAAGTGACATATATATATATATATATATATATATATATATATATATATATAATGATTGAGATTATTTCATTAAAAATAACCATTAGATGAAAGTGGATCTACATTTTACTTCCTCATATATATATGATATATGATAAAATACATTTTACTGTGTGTATATTCTTTTGCGTTTTAATTTATTTTCGATTTTTGATCACAAGTTACCTAGTGAGTAGAGTTGTAAAAATGAGCTAACTTATAAGAATCAAGATAAATTTTAAATTGAGCGAAGTCAAATTTGTTGTGAATTAGTATTTTGTTATCTCAACTTAGTTTTATAGGAGTTGTGAATTGAGTTAGGTCAATTTATTGTTTTAAACTTTCTTTCATTAATATTTTTTATATTTTTAATATTAAAAAATTTGTTTTTATAATTTTTTTACATATTTTAAATATTAATAAAATATTAAATAAATTTATTTTCATAATATAAATATTAATTTATATTAAAAAATAAAAAATTATAAAAATTATTTATTAAATAATTAAATCGGATAAGGCCGACCCATTTCATGCCATTCAAAATTTCAGGTTAAAACATAGGAGACTTTCCAGTACACCGAATTTGCAATCTAACAATCTCTTTTGGATATACGTGCCATTCAAACTTTAAGATTATATGAATCTCTCGGCAGGCGGCAGCACTATAAAATAAACTACATTGTATTCCATTTTCTCCATCGATAACCTATATATCGGTGGCTTGTGATAAACAGGTAAGTATAGGTGTAGGTGAGGTGAGATCGAGAGGGGAAAATGGGGTGTGATTCTCTTGTGCATGTCTTCCTGGTTTCCTTCCCGGGGCAAGGGCATGTGAATCCTCTTCTGAGGCTTGGGAAGCGCTTGGCCTCAAAGGGTTTGCTTGTGACGTTTTGCACACCGGAAAGCTGGGGGAAACTGATGAGAAAAGCCAGCAACATATCGGACGAGGCAGCCCCCGTCGGGGAGGGGTTCATCAGGTTTGAAATGTTGGAAGATGGGTGGGGGGAAGAGGAGGCTAGACGTCAGGACTTGGATCAATATCTGCCCCAACTGGAGCTAGTTGGAAAGGAAGTCCTCCCTCGCATGATCGCCCAACAACACCCACCCGTCTCTTGTCTCATCAACAACCCTTTCATTCCTTGGGTTTCCGACGTTGCTGAAACCCTTGGCCTCCCTTCCGCCATGCTTTGGGTTCAATCTTGTGCATGCTTTTCTGCCTACTATCATTACTACCACAAATTAGTGCCTTTCCCATCTGAAGCTGACCCCCTAATTGATGTTCAGCTGCCGTGTATGCCTTTGTTGAGATACGACCAAGTCCCCAGCTTCTTGTATCCTACTACTCCCTACCCGTTCTTGAGAAGGGCAATCCTGCGACAGTACGGCTACTTGGAAAAGCCGTTTTGTATTCTAATGGATACCTTCCAGGAGCTGGAGCAGGACAACCTTGAGTACATGTCCAAGATTTGCCCTATTAAGACTGTTGGGCCCTTGTTCAAGAACCCCAACAACACTAGCACTAGCACTGTGCGGGGTGATTTGTTGAAGCCTGATGTCTGCATCATCGACTGGCTTAACTCAAAGCCACCCTCTTCTGTGGTGTACGTCTCGTTTGGTAGCGTGGTGTACCTGAAACAAGAGCAAGTGGACGAGATCGCTTATGGCCTTGTGGATTCTGGACTCTCTTTCCTTTGGGTCATGAAGCCGCCTCATAAAGATTCTGGGCTTGAACCCCATGTACTTCCAGATGGGTTCTTGGAGAAAGCTGGGAGTGGGAACAAAGGCAAAGTGGTCCAATGGAGTCCGCAGGAGCAAGTTTTAGCTCACCCATCAGTGGCTTGCTTTGTTACTCATTGTGGGTGGAACTCATCCATGGAGGCACTCACCTCTGGAATGCCACTTGTGGCCTTCCCACAGTGGGGTGACCAAGTCACCAATGCCAAGTACTTGGTGGATGTGTTCAAAGTGGCTGTTAGAATGTGCAGCGGTGAAGCTGCAAACCAATTGATCAAAAGAGATGAGGTTAAGCGGTGTTTGTTGGAGGCAACTGTCGGACCCAAGGCGGCGGTGATGAAGCAGAATGTGTTCAAGTTGAAAGCGGCAGCAGAAGCAGCAGTTGCGGAAGGTGGCTCTTCTGACCGGAATATCCAAGCATTTGTGGATGAAGTAAGGAAAAGAAGCATACACATTAGGAACAAGTCTGCCATTGCCAGTTCTGTCAGTGTCAACAACAACAACAACCCAGCAATATCCTTTAGTGCCAGTGTGGTTGCAGATTCGCTCGTGGCAAAGCCTAGCGGAGAGGTACAAGTGGTTTGATCCAGGCTTGAACTTTCTTGTTAACTAAAAATAAAATTAGAATAAAATGCGTGTGGATGTAAGGAATTATTAAAAAAATAATATATAATCATTATGTTTTTATTATATAAAAATATATTTATAATTTTCATAAATGATTATGGGTGATGTATATGTAAATTTTTTTATATTTTTTAAATTTTTGTTAATATGATGATAATATCAAAATTTAAATAATATTAATGATACAACTTAAAATTATCACATGACATAATTCTATAAATTTAGACTTTTTTTATATATTATTATTATATAGATTGATTGATTTGAGATGAGAAATCAACTGAAAAATAACAAAATAAAATTCCTCGATACTCAAAGAATATAAGAAACATATAATTGGATAGAAAATGTTACTTATATATTAGTATTATATACATCTATCTCACATTTAATTATATAATAAAATTAAAGTATAGATATATAAAAAATAAGATAAATTAAGTTATAATTAAATAATAAAAATTATAAAGATGAGAGATGATGAGAATGAAAAAGTATGAGAATAGCATTACTCAAGTTGATATGACTTGTGACTTGTGAATGTGTCTATCTTCTCTGGTCACTAATTATGTATGGTCGTAATATGAAATATATATATATATATATATATATATATATATATATTAATAGTAGTCATGAAGAATATGCTATACCATCATAAAAAGAAATTCCAAAAGAAACAGAATGAGAAAATATAATACAGAAGAGTCAAATTCCCATTAATAAAAGACACAAGCAGAAAGTAAAAGCACACATAAATTTCACAATGACTAAACCCATACACCTCTGAGGCACAAAACCTCAATCTAGATCATGACTGATTTAGTAAGAATGATAAAAGAACGAGCGCAATTATTGACAAGAGTCCCTCAACCAAAGGGATTAAACATGGTATTACAAATTCACTTAAGATCAACAAATGATGACAAAGGATGCAGAAAAGACCTATAAACTTAAAAATCTAACATTTAAGAGCACAATAGAACAGAAAATATTCACAAGACACAGATCGAAGAAATTTTACGTAAACTAACCTTCCTTTATAACTCCAAATATTCTAATAATGGTAGCAGGTCCAGACGAATGTGGCAACAATTCTTTATGACTCTCTCCAATTACTCAAATTAATCTCCAGCAACTGAAAAACTTAAAAGTAATAGTAATAATAAGAATCCCAAACACAAAATTAGGACAATATATTTCAATTAACAATAACAACAACATATTTAAAGGCCAGCTACATTAAAAGGAAACAATGATGAATTCATTTCTTCATTTAGCTTCTAATCAAAACTCTACCATACAACTAATTTTGAATGGAAAAAGAATATCGAAAAGTGAAACAAATAAGGCTACATTTGACACACATAATAGTATAAGATCTTATAATATAAAATAATATTATAAAGATTGATAGTTTAAAGGACCTGATTAGCTCTTATACAATCAGACATTTGGTGTCAATAGTATAATAAAATTTTTTATAGTATAATAATTATTTAACATGACTATAATACCCTTTTAGTATAAAAAAATTACAGATCTCTCCTAGCATGTTGTCTTCTTCTTCTCTTCCCCTACACTGTGAACCACCTCACGCCATCCACGCCATGCCAGAATCCACAACCGTCTTGCACCCTCATCCTTTCCCACCATCACAACTTGCCATGGTCAGATCTAAGCTTCTATGGGGGTTTGTCGGAGAGAAAGATTCAAGCATATAAATTAGGAGAGAAAGATTCAAGCAAAGATCTAATCTATCATGGTCAGATCTAAGCTTCCATGGCTAGATTTAGGCTGAGGGAGGAAGACGGTGGTGAGTCAGGAATGAGGAAGGGTGGTTCTGAGCGAAGTGAGGCAGAGTGGTTCACGACCTGTGTCAGGGTGAGACATGGATGAGGAAGACGGTGGTTCTGAGGCAGAGTGAGATGGGGATGAGGAAGACGATGGTTCTGGTTGCATCCATTTTCATCGCAACCTGCTCTGGGTCGTGCTGGTGGGGCTTGTTTTCTGATCTTGATGGGTTTCAGTAGTTGGGTTGTTTGATTTCTGAGTATGAAAGTGGAGGGTAGTGGTAGAAGGTAAATCCTATCAGGTTATATCAGGAGGTTATGGGGAGGATAATGTTATACTATTAGAGTAATCTTATTACGTAGACATATCAAATACTTGATAAAACCTGATAGTATATATTAACTTATACTATCAACTCTTTTTTATACGATGCACCAAACATAGCCTAAATAAATAATTTTGTGAAAGTGACATTCATCTAGCCCTCATACTTTGATAAATAATAATAAAAAGAGAGTGACATGCTAAACAAATAATAATTTATATATAAATATATTAAAAGAAGAAAGGACAACATCCTAGCACTACAACAATTTTGAATTCTGGCAACGAAGTTTTTGGCAACGTTTAAAAAGCGTTGCCTAAACTTGCATAGGCAACGGTTTTTAGAAGTTACTTTTAATTATAGTTTTAGGCCACATATTTTATGTAACACCAGCCGTAGGGTGCCACATTTATGTTACTTAATTACCCAAATACCCTCAAGATAATAAAAAGTGATGTTATAATAAAAATACAAGTTGTAATTTATTTTTTCTTTCTTCTTTGTTAACAATAAAATAAACTTAGCAGAAATTAAAAATATTATACATCATCACACATAATTTACATCATTATACATAACGGAAGTTCTGTCAGGATTATTTATATACAGACCAAGTTCTCAAAGTAATTAAACATAAGGACTCACATATTGTCCAAGTTTGACTAAACAGCAGAACCCTCAGATGGGTCCTCTTCAGATTCCTCAGCAGATAAGAATCCGTTATTACGTGAAGCTATACGGACAGGTGTCCGCGCAGACGACACGATATTTATCGCACTAGGAGTACGGTAGTAAGCTCCCCGTTACTGCCTAATGGATAATGGAAACTCTAACTGTACATAAATATTGACACTAAAGTAGGGGTTTCCTTGATAAAGCCTACTGTAAGTAATGTTCAGATCCCCTATATAAAATATACACTGTCGATCCAAATGAATATACCACGCCTCCGAACCTCCACGAAACTGTAATGTCACGTATCCTAGAAAGCTGGGCATCTCCATCTTCTCAAAATTCTGCGTTCCCAGACGTGAGAAGTAGTTCTTCTTCTCCTTCTTGTACTATTTCTTTCTCAACGTCTTCAGCCAATTATAAATACAATATACAAATATACATACAAAGAGGTGAGATCACATACACCAATACCAACATGGTAGCATAGAGATAACATAACAGCATACCATATAAACACATCATATTACTAATATGGCATCAACATATTATCAATCAAAATTAACATTTAATAATTATAGGAAAATGTCATCTACACTAAGCAGATATTTAAAAAAGTATAATTGTCATAATCAATATTTCACAACTATTATATGTCACAGATGTAAGCATTTATGTTAATGCATGAACACATTGACTCGATATCCTACTCCATGGAGCTAAACTCAGTCGGAGAAATTGATTGAAAAGATCTGCACGGCAGTACCACGTGCCTCGGACCAAGTGCTATAATTATATCTTGCACATCTAAGACATACATGACAGCTCTTTATCGGATCTCGATTAAGAATAGTGTCTCGGTCCGGATCATCTGGTGTGTGTTGCATCGGTCTAACCCACGGTACAGAAGAGCTACTAACGCCCATTGTGAGCAACCCGCACCCCGATGCTCCCAAGGTCAACGAGTGACCTACACTACGCGTATCGCACCCACTCAAGAGGTGTACGTTTCTCCTAGGTAATTAGCCATATACAGTCCATCGGACTATTTTCAATGCATATGTAATGCACCAATTACCAAACAAAGGTAAATCACATAATTTTTCATATCAGGTTCAAATACTGTTTTACGTTCGTATATTAACGCAAATTACAGGCAAACTTCTCAATTTCTTGTACATTATTCATATATTGATTTTTAACTGTAAAGTTTACTGTATAATTAACAGCAAAATCACATTACCATGTCTTTCTCATTTGTAAAATATTTTTGTCACGTTTTCACAGTCACGTAATATTTTATTACGTAAACAATGATTTATAACATTTTCTGTTACGTTTAAAAAATTGCGTAATCATTATCTACTGTATTCTAAATTGCGTAAAAAAATTCTTTTGTTTTTAAATCGCACAGCGATTTTTCTACAACATTTCGATCGTATAAAATATTTAAACGCTTTGAAAATCGCATAGAAATATCTTAACGTTTTTCAAATCGCGTAACTTAAAAATTACGTTTTTGAGTTACGTAAATCGTTTTTCACCGTTTTTAACCTTCGTAAAATATTTCTTAACTTTAAAAATATTATTTTGGACTTTTCTTACAATAATATAATTTCTTACTTTATTTTCTTCCTATTCTTAGTCAAAAATTCTTTTCCGTAACATATTTTCTCAAAATCACTTTTTATTGATTTAATTTTACAAAATCACATTTAGTTGATTTAATTATTGTTTCTAATTTTAAATTTCCTAACATTTTCCAAAACCCAATAAATAAATTCTACGGTAGTAAAATTTAAGTTACAAACGTTTTCTTTTATATTTCTAAATCACTTCTAAAAATTAATTCTCTTTAAAATAATTTGAAGTTCAACACTTTCAATCTCCCTTTTTTTTATTTATGAAAATTCCACTTGATAACACTTTAGTTCCCTTTCCAATATCCTTATTAGAAAATTCTTATATTTTATAACATCAAAACATTTTTCTAAAATTATCAAAACCTTATAGATGGCCATTGGAACCATAAAATATTTTTCTCGCTAACTTAAACAAATTCCATTCTTGTTTCTACAAAAATAAATTCATGAAAACACAACTCCTAAAATCGTGTGCATTCTTTTTACAAAACAAACCCTTTTGTTTATTTTCTTTACTTCTCTAATCATTCAATTTTTATCATTCATGAAAATATAATTTTGTGAACACCAAATTGGTTGATGTCTTAACCGAAATTTACTTTAGTTCAAGGACTAAAAATTAACTCCATAGTTCTTAAAAAATTTCAATAATAACTTTAGTCTTGGAAGTTCAAAATCGTGACCTCCTCCATGGCCTTTGGAGCCAAAATTTTGCTTATTTCAACATACATCCATCATAATATATTTAACATATATCATCATACATATTATAAGCATACCATATAAATAAATAAAAATTATACTAAGCATGCATACTCAAGTAAATCATGCAAAGATATCAAGATATAGAAAAAATAATCAAAGCACATAACACACATAAATTATTACATGACCAATGGATAGGAATCCTCACATGATTCACCATCCATCAAATATAAAACCATCTCTCACCACCACGCTTGGTTGGTGAGATAAATCTCCTCTTACCTCTTGAAGAACCACCAAAAAGCTTGTTGCTTTGTATTTTGAACAAGATCTCTACCAACACAAGTTCTTAAACATGAAACAAATACAAGAAAATTAGTATATCAAGCTTGAATAAGAAGAACCAATGGATCAAACATGGTTTAGAACATGAAAAAAAGAATAAATGAAGTTTCCTTACACTTCACCAACAAAAACTCTAACTTGATCTTAGTAAAAGTCCTTCAAGATGGAAGATTTAGAGAAAATCTTCAACACGAAAGTTGTTTAGAATAAGGTAAGGATTCAAGAAACTAGGTTGTATGAAATTAAAGAGTGATGGAGGAGAGAATTAGGGTGCTTGGCCGAATGGTCTCTTAGGGAGAAAAAATGAAATTTTCTTTGGTTGGTTTCTTGAAACTAAGTGAAATAGGTGAATAAGTGATAATGTGAAGTGTAAAAAATGAATTATTTGGCCTTTAGGACTATGCATGGCCGTAGCATGCATTGGAGAGAATGGAAAGTGAAGTTTGAAAAACATGATCATTAATGATCAATAGGAAAAATAATAAATGATCTTGTACACTTGGTTATTGTCTTCATTTTTTTCTTTGGCTCTAAAAAGCCTATACTAAGTTGTCTCCCCCTCTTCCTTGCTTCTCCAAATTGTCCCCCTCTTCATGCACTCCAAATGTGACAAATTTCATAACCATCACTTTAAGCCATCCTAACCATTGATTAAAAGAATGGTTTGGATTAAAAATAATTATTAGGTTTAGGTTATAGATAGAAGACTTCATTTGAGTCATTGGATCATTTTTGCTTGCAATCCTAACAATTGAATGTGTGCTCCAAATGAAGAAATCAAGATTACACCTTCAAACTTTACATCCAAGGGTCCAAAGTGGTTGTAGTCATTTTTGATGACCAATTCTCCACCATTGATCTAAATCCAAATCCAATGGTCATTAATGATCCATCTCCACCATTGATTAATTTTACATCCAAGGGTTGATAATGGTCATAGTCATTTATAAGACTAAATCTATACCCTCTGATTTAATTTCTATCCAACTGTTATAATTGATCCTATTCACTTTTAAGATCAAATCTCCACCGCTTGATTAAATCAAGATTAAATTTCCAACAAATGATTAAATCGATAGTGGATATCCAAACCACTAATGTTGACTTAACAAAGATAAATTTTATTTTTATCCGTTATAACCATACGAAAGAATATATTTACTATATTTTTATCGTTTGATAATTAAATACGATAAAATACAAGATAAAGAAATTTTCTAAAATCTGTTTCCTGGATTCGGAGCTTAGTAAGATCCCCTCTCCATCTAAACAAGATAAATTTTTCTACATGTGTAGAAAAATTTTCACTTTCTTGATGACCCACCTTTGGCTACGTATGTAATGCCACTTGACTCACATACACCCCTGGGCCCACAAACAAGTAAAAATTTCATAATCACATATAAAATCACAAAAATTAGAAAAGCTCACAAATATCACATCGACACGTAAAATAATTAAGACTTTTTAGTAATAATTAAATTACGTAAAATTTTTCCGGTCCGAAAATTATTATTTTCCTGACACGGAACAAATTATTCAAAATGATCAAATATACAGACAAAATATTTAAAATAATTTTATAGTACACAGAAATCACTAAACAGTAAATTTCTATTAACTGTCAAAATTACTTTTTAATAAATAGAAAATTTGGGGTGTTACATTTTTGGCAATGTTTAATAAATGTTGTGATAACTAGTATAAGCAATGCTTTACGACCGTTCTCTAAATTTAAACATGTTTTGGCAACATTTTTCAGACAGCGTTTAATAAACATTGTTTTAAAAGGAATAAGCAACGATTTATAAATGTTCTCGTTATATTTCTTTTTAGAACTAATTAAAAACGTTGCTTATTGATTTTTAAGATCTGAAATTCTTATTCACAAAGGGGGGCATATATAGCGGGATGGTGAAAATTTTTGACACTTTGCTTAACCCTTCAAACCCTAATCACGTTCCTACCTATTCAGCCACACCTGTTCCTTGCTTCCTTTGAGCAACCGCGGAACCCAGATTCGTCCTCCACCACGAACCACCACTCACCTCTGCCAACTGGTCTCAACATCCCACCGAAGCCACCACGAGATCCACCACTGTTCCTCTGCTTTCACCACAGCCCTATCACCCCCAAAGGCCAGAACCCTAACCAGTCAGTCACGCCTCACAGCCGTCGACCCACGTTGGCCAGTAACCAGCCACCATAGCCGTGAAGATTCTCCACCCCACTCACGAACCCGAGGCACAGCAGGACCTCCACGAGCCAAACCAGATCCGACCACCTCTCGAACCGCGTTGTGGCATCGTTGCCCACACCTCCAGCAGCCCACAACTGTGCCGTCTGGACCCGCGCTTCGTCACAGCCTCCACTTCGAGACACACCGTCGTCTCTGTTCCATCCCACCGAGGCTTCCTCCACCATGACCACTTTGAACCAGCCACGACGCATTAGTCCGCACGAGCAGCGTCCAAATCTACCACCCACGGCTGGCGACCCAGCCACCACGCATCACCATCGTGAGATCACATATACCGCAATCACATATCCCACACATCATGGATGAATCAATGGTAATTGGTGGCCTGCGTTTCCCAAACCTTTGTTTGATTCTGATTCCTTCTTTGAATTTTTCATTTTTGTATATTATCATTGAACAATGTTGGGATTGTTATGTTATTTACTATGGTCCTTCCATAGGTTAGTGAATATGCAGAGCACAATGATGCCATTTTGCTAGTTATTATACCTGCAGCTCAAGCACCTGAAATTGCTTCATCTCGTGCCCTAAGAGTTGTAAAGGAATTTGATGGAGAAGGTAGACTATTTGCATTTTGGTTTTTAGGAATATTGTTACATAAAACTTGTGGTATTTTGCTCCTCAGGACTTGTTTGATTCATTTCTCCCTTAGTTTTTGTCATTGTTAATTAACTAAATATATGCAAAAACCATTTATCATAGGTACCAGAACCATTGGTGTTATTAGTAAAATAGATCAAGCTACAACGGACCAAAAGTCACTGGCTGCGGTTCAAGCTCTCCTATTGAATCAGGGTCCTGCTAGAGCATCAGATATCCCTTGGGTTGCTTTAATTGGTCAATCAGTTTCAATAGCTACAGCGCAGTTTGGATCTGCTAGTTCTGAAAGTTCTCTTGAAACTACATGGAGAGCAGAGAGTGAAAGCCTCAAGTCCATATTGACAGGAGCTGCTCAAAGTAAGCTTGGAAGGATAGCTAGCTTTGGTGGATGCCCTAGCACAGCAGATTCAGAACCGTATGAAGCTTTGGCTCCCTAACCTTCTTTCTGGGTAATTTCCATGTAGTGCAATATGACATTTTCTTATTAATTTTAAGTTTTCTTATTTTTACTTGGTTCTTGTTTGTAGTGGAAATCAATGGTTCTTGTTTCTTGGCATTTATGTAAAGTCTTGTTTTTAACTATCATATTTTGTTTACAATGTGAATAACTGTTTAAGGCTAAATGATTGTGATTAATAAAAGTGTTTCCTGTTAAAGATTAGGTAGCTGTAAAAGGAAAGACATATTATGTTTGTTCTGTTCTAGTTACAATAGCCTCTTAGTCAGTGTACACCTTTTTTATGTCCTTGAATTGATTCTCTGACCTGTATTTCATTCATATTCCTTCAGTTTTCTCACAGAAACTTCTATTATTTTTGAAGTGATTTCATTCTTATGTGTGAGAAGTCCATATTGGAAGTAAGTTAAAATAGATAAGGTCACAACAAAGTAGCAGTTAGATTCATTAGCTTACACCACTTTAGTGTGATTGTTTAATAGAAGTTCTAGTTATCTGCAAAAACATTGGCCACACAGTTGCTTTCTATAATGAAATGTATTATTGCCTAATTTCAGTAAGGGTCATCATGTTATAAAGTGGATTCTACTAATCTTTACTGATATGTTGTTAAGGTTACAAGGAAGTCTCATATATTTCAAGATGAATTGGCGAGGCTTGGTGAGTCAATGGTCACCACTTCAGAGGGTACGCGTGCTATAGCCTTAGAACTTTGCCATGAATTTGAGGATAAGTTCCTTTTGCACATTACCACTGGTGAGGTATGTTGTCTCAATTCCATATTTTATTTGAATTTGAATTATTTTCAATGTTGCTTATTATTGGAAATGCTATCTCTTTATTTCCAAATTTCTTTATAGCATCATTTTTTGTTTATTGCAGGATATCTAGGGTTGCTTTCAATTGAAAAAAATAATTATGTGTGGGGCCAATTTAATTTTAAGAAGTTGAAGCTTGAGAGATTTTGGAAATGAGAAAGGGCATATCTGATTAATTTGCATTTATGATATTCATAATTATTGTTCTGCTGCTCTAGTTAAAAAATATTGTTGGTTTGCATGCAATATTAATTATTCCCCTCCTTATATAGTGAGAATTATTTTCAATTGGCTCAAGAAAACACATTATTAATTTGTATTTATTTGCATTTAAAGGTATTTTAGTATGTTGATTCCAATCCTTATGTTGCATACATTCTCAGACGCATAATTATCCATTTGAAACTTCTTTTCTGTTTGGCACGGTGCAATTCTGTAGGCTTTGAAGTTGGGACTTAGAAGGGGTTCAATCAATATAGGAAAAGTCTAGAGAGGTAATATGCCATGACTGAAAATCATTAACGAAAGAAGAGGAAAATATTGATGAAGTTATGCATGTTGAAAATTGTAGAAAATAGCTTAGAGGCCATACAATATTTCTGAACTTAATCTTGTAGCTAACAACAAGCTTAGTCTCTTTAAGTAGAAGTGTTCTCCTGATTCAATTGATAATTTGCCTAGGTCATTCTCACTAAAATATTGTTCTGTCATTTTCTTTCTATATTTGGCGAATATATTCTGCATTTCAGTAAATGTGCTCACTTCCGTAGTCAACATTCCAATATTAACTCACTCCCCTTGGCTTATATGGTGTGTTCTTTCAAAATAATTGTTGAGGAGCATGCTGCATTTTGTTATTCCATAGTTGTTCTTCGAATAGTGTGCATTGTAAACCATCAAATTCTTTCTAGTCCTTACTTATACGATATATCTATAGTTGCCCCCCAACTTTATAGTTTATATTTGCAACATTGTTATTTGATCTAGTAATTCTATATTATTAACTTTAGGATGGAAAGGCAATGTCGAGAGGAGGAGTTGAAGGGCAGATCCTAAAAAAAAGGGCAAGATGCAGAGCAATCTATACTTAACTGAGTTGTTGGTCTCTTATTATAACACAAAGATTGAGTCTTTAAAAAATAATAAAGGATGGGTTGTGCTTATGCAACTCCAATTACTGATTTGTCTTTTACTCTTTTTTTTTGTGACTTGTTGGATCTAAACTGCTTATTGTTATCTTATTTTAGGCCACTAGTCCTCAAACTGGTGGAAGCCTGAAGCCAATGAAGGAGGAGAAGAAGGAAAAGGAGAAGGAGAATTGGTTCATAGCTTAAATAAAAATGAGCATGCTCTTGATATGGTTGCGCCTATTCATGAGCAATTAGGTGATATGGATGGTCCAACTGATGACAATGCCTCATTCAAGAAGAGAACCAATGTTCTCCTTCTCGGTGATCACATTGGGGACGAGACTCAGATTTTTTTAAAGAACTTCCTCAGTTTGTTATTAAGGTTGGTCCAATTTTAAGTAATTTATATGGCACAGATTGGGAAAACAGGCTTGAGGTAATGATTAAGCATAGAACCATGATTGCAAGTTTGAAATGTTTCTGTTCAAGTGTGTGTTTGTAGTCGTCTCTTCTTTTAATCCTTGGAGACAGTTTCTCTTGGGCCATCTTTTATGTTTCTTTTTCATGTGTCTATACCAGGCAAAGGAGATGCATGCTAGTGCTATTCACCTAAAGAGTTTTAGCAAGTGAGTAGCCCGTTATTTGCATCATTTTTATTCAATTACTATCTTGTGTAACTGATGTATTACTCTTAATTTGTGATATTATTGAAATTTCTCTTATTAACCATGTAGATTACATAATTTTACCTATACTATTATAAAGTCTTACCTTGTTTGGTATTAAACTAATACAAACTTCTATTTTCCTTTAGATGTATTTAAATTACCAAAAGCATGCTAGGAAGTACAATTCTCAATATATAGTTTTGTAGTTCCTCAAGTCTATCCAGTTTCTAGAGTAGTTAGCTAGGTTTCCTGAATGGTCTTCTCCTCATACCTTCAATCTCACTTTCCTTTTCCAAGGTAGTTGTTGAAGAGTGTGGGTAGTGCAGGTCATATGACCTAATGTGTTGTGCTGATTTGCTGATATTATATTTCATTAATGTTATGGTGGTATCTAAATGAGATATATTTTATTGAGAAAGAATCTTAAATCAGATATAATGCATAGTTGGGAGATGAAAATGTGCACTTGGAAGAGATGGTGTAATTTATGTGGCACAATCTTTATGAGGTGGTAATGGACTTGTCGAAATATGACATTATAAAACTAGAAATTTATAGCTAGCTTATTGAAGACTAAATATTTTATCTGGAATTATAGCTATGCTATGTTCCTATGTAAGAAAAAAAAATTCAAGACTTTATTTAAGAATAACAAATACCCACTTTCTCCCCACTAGTGATTTGTTGGCATCACCTGCGAAGACAATTACAAGTCCACTCTCTCCCCAGCAGTCTCCTACATCTCATGCAAATGGCATTTCGACTAGTGCAAATTCAAAGATGGAAGCCACCCCTGTAAGCACAACAATGGTTACTGCAAAGTGGCTTCGCACTGTCATTTCCCCTGCCCTTTCTGCAGAAATAAATCGTCTTGGATTGTTAGCTGAACCATTGCCATCATTGGATGAAATTGCAATGCGCATTAACTTCTCTTATGGAGGGTTGCCTCTTGTGCCTTCCTTGCAGAAGCTTGAGACTTCACCAGGTAATGGTTCTATTGTTCTAGTTTGAAGATTTAAGTTACGTTTGCTAAGTTTTAATATAATTTTTAATTCATTAGACCTTAGAATAGTTGCTATGCCATGGTTATCTATAATGATGCAAAAAATTGTTCCCCTTCCCTTCCCTCCATCCCACCTCCTTTTTATCAAAGAGCACAAAAAAATACATAATTTTCAACTTAAATAACATATCCATCAATTAATCCATTTCAGCTCAGAATGGGGAAACCAGATCTCCAAAGCGACTATGCACAGAATATCAAAGTTCACTAGTGGAACGAAATTCATTTGCATCACTTGTGAAAGATGGGCTTCTGCCCTTCAGCAAACTTAAGTCAAAGTTGTTCCCTCCTTTGTAGTCTGCTTTTGCCAGGTATAACTTGGATGAGTCTGGTAGTAGCAATCTATATAAATATGCATTGTTTTAAGTTTTTTCACCACTTCACTGTTTTCTTCTTTTGGTGCTTTGCATTGAATATTTCTTCCCTGCAGCACCACAAGACCAAATCCAGGAGGAAGATGGGAAACTTGTGCAGAAACTGCGATCAATATCAATTTTGGCAAGGTATTGTACCTTAATATGTTGTTATACCTATTAAATTGTTAAAAAGGGAAACATGTGCAGAAACTGGGATCAATATCTTTTGGTGGACTGAAGAAGGAAACTTGTTTTGATGTGTAATTGTGTACTTACACCCTATTTGTTCATCGATGTGGCAAGACATCTAATCTGTGATTTTGAAGCTCCAACTTGATGTCCCTTAACATGTTTTCAGGAACTACTGGATGTGTTTTTCTTTTTTGTTTAGAACTTAAGTTGCCTTTGATAAGTTGTTACATCACTTCTGCTTTTGTTTACATAATGATAGGGCAGCTATTGTATTTAGTTAAGATTTAATGATTTTGTTGCCATAGTTTTAAGTCTTTGTAAGCATTACATCTTGTGTGCATTTCCTGTGATTCCTAGATCAATAAGTTGGGAGCAATCAGAATAAGTGGCATGGTTGAAAGGCTAAAATTATCTCAGCAGATAAAGGAGGATGTATATTGTCTTTTCCAACAAATACTAAATCAACGGACCTCTCTTTTCTTTAGCCGCCATATTGACCAAATTATTTTATGTTACTTCTATGGAGTTTCAAAGGTTTCTTTTTACTTTTAGAAACTTGTTAGAGTTAGTAATGTGCTCCAGTTATTACCTGTTTCTCATTATATTATGTTTTGCAGATTTTGTCAACTGAACCTAACTTTTAAGGAGATATTATACAAATATAGAAAGCAACTGCAATCTAAACCACAAGTTTTTCGCAATGTATTTGTTGATTGGTCATTGGCACGCGGAAATGGGGTACGTAACCAAATTTGACTCTTAGCTTTTATATGAAGGAAAAGTGTCATCCTACATCTAACAGTACCCACACCCATTTCCACATCAGGTACTGTTCATGGGGCCCACCTGTGAACAGTATCAAATCACGTTTTTATTTTTTTTTAAAGTATATGTCCATTAACTAACTTCTCTACGTTATTAACCATTTTTTTGTTCTTCGTTAACCAACTTTGTTTCTATGCTCATGAAAAAAAGTGGTTAATTACGTATAGAAGTTGGTTAATGACACAAGATTTTACCACATGCTTTCTATGCTCGTGAAAAAGTTGATTAACGAAGAACAAAAAAGTGGTTAACGACGTAGAGAAGTTGGTTAATGGACATATACTAAAAAAAAAAAAAAGAAACATGATTTGGTACTGTTCACGGGTGGATCTCGTGGACAATACCAGTGTTGAAATGGGTGTGGGTACTGTACGCGGTAAGAAAATCATGGTTGTTATATGAATTGTGACCTTTCAAATGATATGGAAACAGAGAACTGGTTAGGAGTATGTTGACATCATTACATTTTATTTGTACGTGCGATATAGGATGTATGTGTGAGTATCTGTGGTGGAGTGGGTATGTGTACAATACATACTTTTATTTGTATGTTAAAAACTATGCTAGAATACATTATGTGTGTTATCCAATTAGATATCTTAGTTTCTTTTTTAAATTTAGATATCTTTTTTATGGTCATTTGCCTAATGCCCAAGTTGTTTATTACGTATAGCATTGTTAAATTGTATTATGGACACCATTAATCTTTTTATTACATGATGTAGGTCCATGATTTATCAATAGTACCATAGTCTTTAGGTTAACTTGTTGGATGCCATTCAAAATTGACTTGTTGTAGGACTGATATGCTTAAAGGAAAGTAAAAAATTTAAACTAAAAGAAGAACAAGGGAATAATGGTTATAAAGAGTTGGACATATAAATAAGTAATATTTATAAACACAAAGAAGAACAAGAGAATAATGTCCAACCTTTTAATATTTTATTTTGTTGTTGACTTCAATATGTATTGAAGAGGAATACTTATGTGTTTCAGAATATTTATTTACATATATTTATTATTTTTTCTTTTTCAGTGAGAATATACCAGATAAATCAAAATATGTGGATACAATTATGGAGATTTGCCAAGTATATTCAGCTTTAGTTTTTTCGTTCTTTCATTTGTATTATGTGATCAAGAACAATCACATTACTTTTGTATAATATTAGTAAATGACTTTTTTTTCTTAGTTTTGGTATCTATGTACAGTAAATACACTTACATAATTTAGTATATTTTATTTGAGAAGAATTAGTTTAATGCATTATTAGTTTTTAATACGTGATTTTTTAATATGCAATTAAAAAGTGTTGTCCAAAAGTAGTACATAGGTAAAAAAAAATTTAAAAAATGCCTATGGACAATGTTTCATACAAGTTGCTTTACAGTATATTTATAAGTAATAAAATTGCCTAAAGCAGACTTATAGGCAACGCTTCTTACAAGTTGCCTTATGGCAAACTTAAAAGTAACGGCAATAAAATGTTGCCTAAAAGTACACCTATAATTAACGTGTGAAAAACATTGCCAAAACTTTAACTTATAGGCAACGCTTTCTAATAGTTGTTTTACGACAAACTTAAAAGCAACGACAGTGAAATGTTGCCTAAAATAGTACCTATAGCCAACGTTTAAAAAACGTCAAAATCATGACCTATAGGTAACAGTTTTTAAATATTGTCTTAAGGTATACTTAAAAGCAACGGTAAGAAAGCGTTGCTTAAAGTAGTACTTATACACAACATGTCAAAAGCGTCACCAAAACTATCCATAGACAACGTCTCAAAAGCATTGCTAAAAGGTAAGAATAGGCAACATTTTTCTTAAAGTGTTGCCAAAAGTTTAAAAAGCGTTGCCTATTGTAATAGGCCACGACAGAAGAGGCAACGACTTGATAAGGGCTGAAAAGCATTGCCATAAATTTTAAGCAACGGTTTTTTATCAATGGCAACACTTTTCAGCCATTGCCAAAAGACAAAGTTGTTGTAGTATAGTGCAGGTGCAAAACAATTAATAACAAAGCACAAATGTGATTTGTTTTTAAAAAAAGGGGCACAAATGTGATAGAAAATGTGCGTGCAACTAACAAAATAAACAATATATATACATAGAGTGTATGTTTTTTAAGATGTTCAGAACTTTTAAGGAACTTATTCAGACGTAATAAATCGTACAAAATCATTCTATGAGGTTTATATATGTTTACGTATTTTCATTTTCAAAACTTCAACTTCTCCCCTTAAAATATCGTTCCGCCCTCAAACAATTTGAATTGGTTCCTTGAATACGACAGATCAGTGATAGAGGTAGCAATTAATGACCGCAAAATGGCAAGAATTAATAGGAAATAATCTTTTGCTGCCTTATGAAAAAAGAAATTTTTTAGATGTTTTAATATTTGTTTGAATTAATTTATTTTATATTTAAAATATGCTATATTCAAAATTTTATGAGAAAGTTTTTAAAAAATAAGCTATTATTTTTTTTAAAACAAGCTAAACCAAACATGTCTTTAGAAGTAAGATTTCTCTTATTTTATATAATTAAATATATATCACTTCAATTGTATCATTAACAATGTAATTAAATAAAAGATAATAATAACTCATGTAAATATAATAATACACATTTAATAATATAGAGCAACACATTTCTCCTATTTTAAGACCATCTAAAATTTTCTCATGAAAAAATTTTCGTATGGAACTCGTCAACCTTGTGTTGTGTTACTCTTCAAATTGATTTGTGATTGTAAGACAGTGACACGGAGGCAAAAGAGAAGCAGTAATATGAAGTTGAGCACTTATTGAAAGTCATTGGTTAGATAGCCTAAACTTTCGTCTGATAAGTTGTAACATTCACATCAACGGTATTTGGTTTAACTATAAAAATTTGATTATTTTAATAATTAATTATTGTATAAAAATTTGTTATTATAATCAATTATAATTTAAATTAGTTTTATGTTTAGATATGTTAACTGAAAAAATGATTTTAAGTTAATCTGTTTTATTTAAATAATATAAAAAAAGAATCACTTTTATACATTAAATTATTAAAATAGATATAAAATAATTAAAAAATTTATTTAATTGAGAAGAAAATAATATTTACATCTTAAAGTGTAAGAAATAATATATAACATAAAATCATAAGTTTCAATATTTAGTATTATAAAAAAAAATTTATAATACATTAAATTTCGTGTAAAAATTAAAATTAATTTTGACAAATATATTAGAATACTGTTACAATAATTTTTTTTTAAAAAAAAGTTGTTTAGTTCGGGAATAATCTGAACCAAACATGCTACAAGTTTGTTATATGTGCTAGTGTAATAATATTAGATTTCATACATACCTAAAATTTCAAATCATATCTCGAACTCATTTTTCACACATCAAATTCCCAATTAATGGCAGCATGTGATGAAGAAAAATCTTCAACCGTTCATCCTTGTAGTCAGGGGAGTGCATCCTCACGTTTTTTCCTTCTCTGAGTGACAGAATCAGACAGTTGCCATAACTTGTGGAGAAAGTGGTGCTGCAAGAAGTGCAGTTCTTAATCTAATAATTCACATGAATTTTGCTATATTTACAATTATTCGGACATAAAAGAAAACATTTTTTAAGGTTGTGATTATCTGCAGTTGTTTTAAAACTGCTGATGATCCAATTCTGCGCTAGATATCCCCTTGGGATTGTATTGTTTAAGGGAATTCTAACATATGCAAGATATTCCTAAATCCTATGCCTAAGTAATGTGATTAGAGTAGAAAAATTCTTAAGTGCTCCCATAGCAACATATTTTTTTTATTCTATAGCATTGAATAAATATTACGTTAGATTTATAGATTATTTTTATCTCTCACTTAAACTATATTTTTAATATTATCATTAAAGTATAATTAATTAAAAATATGATTTAAATAAAAGACAATGATTATCTACAAATCTATGTGGCACCACTTCAATAGTATAAAGTAAAAAAAATGTCTTATTCCGATAGCACCTAAAAATCTCTTGATACAAGTGACGGTTAAATTAGTTACATAAATGGCTATTTTTTTTTTTAAGTGACTAAGTTAGTTGAATAAAAGATTATATGCACCGTAACCCTTAGGAGTAGGATAGTGTGACCCGTTGTATAAATGAGATAATCTTTTATATATAAGAAATTCTTGCAATAAAGTCAGTTCTAGTGATTTTTGTCTAAATTTAGTATGCCCGGGTCAAACCAGTAAAATGTTAACACATTATTATCATATTAGTAAGTATAGTATTTTTAATGAAAATTAATAATGTGTAAATATTTTATTAACTTTATGAAAAAATATTTATAAACTTAATATACTCAAATTAAATTAGGTATATATATATATATATATATATATATATATATATATATATATATATATATATATATATAAAAGTCATATCTAGTGAGAGAAATTTTTATTGTGAGAGAATGAGAAGAGTAAATATTAATCATATAACTATACATAGATGATTAAGTTTAAAAGTTATTTAAATGTTATGTGACCACTTAAAAAAGTCATATTCATTTATGTTTTAATCTTGACTATTCATATAAGATTCAATGGTTAAAATTCACTCATCTTATCTCTTATAATAAACATTCATCTCATCAGATATACTTCATATATATATATATATATATAAGGAGTGTCTAATTACCACTCCTATTCAACCAACTTTTATTTAATTTTTCTAAAATAACCTTCTTCTTATTTGTTAATCAAACTAATAGTTTAACATGAATTCTTTATTGTCACTACTAATTTCCTTTAAACTTATTATTATTAATTTAATGAATAGTTAATTTTTTTAATTTTCAATAATGATCACATTGTCCTGTTTTTTATTTGACCACCGAATATTACATGTATTTGTAATTCACTTATTTAAAATAATTATTTGGATTTTAAGTATTAAATTATTTTCTTTGATGTTTCCTTAACAAATTATTTTCTTCGATGTTTCCTTAACATAATAAGTATTTAATAAACTTTCACTTTGGTCCCTGAAATTGTATGCACCGGTCACATTCGTCCTTAAAATATGAAAATTTAACTTTAGTCTCTAAAACAGTAATCTGTACGGTTAGTTTGGTCCTTAAAACCCTGTCACATTAGTCTCCAATAAGCACTAAACTGATTGTACATATTAATATTTTAAGAATTAAAATAAAATTTTTCATATTTCAAGAATAAATGTGATCGATATATACAATTTCATAGACCAAAGTAGATGTTTACTCTATCTAAATAAATAAATAATATAACAATGATCATTCAGATAAAGAACACTCCCGATTGAATATTTTTCTAATTACAAATCTGCAAGTTATGTGATAGGAGACAAAAACTCTTTTTTGTTCGTTGATAGGGATAATATTTATATTGTTTGAGACAAAAAAAAAATTTCACAAGAATTTTTTTTTATATTATAAAAAACCGGCCAATATATTAATGAAGAAGCTTTCCACTAATATGTTGAGAAGTTGACAAACGCCAGAACATTTGCGGCTGGACCACAATTTCTAGGAGGTTTTTTTATAAGTTTTTCTCTTTTTTTTTGTGTAACATATCTTTATTTTATTTAGAATTAGAAGAATATGTACACACAAATAATCAAATATAAATAAATTTAAAATTTAGTTATAAAATTCACTTTTAAATTTATAAAATAATTTTTATTAAGAATATATATAATTCAACAACTGCATATATTAGTTATATAATTTTGTGATGTCCCTTCCCAAATTTTCCACAACATTTATTTGGTTGTGATTTATGTTTGTAACAAAATAAAATAAAATCCCTGCCCTCTCGAAGTAACCACAAAACCTTTGGCCCCTGCATATATTATTGATTCATCCGTGTATATATATAATCCCACTCCTACCACCACTATCCCTGTTTAATCATAGTGCTATCGTAAAACAGCACTAGAGGAAATTAAAGAAAATGGTGTTTGAAGTTGCCATTCACGTCTTGCTGGTGTCGTTTCCAGCACAAGGACACATAAACCCTCTGCTCAGACTAGGCAAGCACCTTGCTGCAAAGGGTTTGTTTGTCACCTTTTCTACCACAAAGAACACCGGTAAATGTTAGAAATTTTTTTATGATTTTCACTATAAGAAAAGTCATAATTTGTGAAGGATTAATCCGCCGCAAACAGACTAAAATGCATCGCAAATTGTCAATTAGTGGCGGATTCGTGACTGACACAAAAATCCTCATCACAATATAATTTGCGGTAGATTTAATTTTTGCTGCAAATTTGCGGCCACTATATCCGCCGTAAAGCCGCCACAAATCTCTTCGGCGATATGTCAACTTTTATTGTCGGAGTTGCGGTGGAGCGGCAAACTTTGCAGCAGATTTTTCCACCGCTAGTTTTTGATGAATTTTTTGCAGCGAATTTTTCTGCCACTAATTTTGCGGTTAATTTTTTCGTCGCAAATTTCTGCAAGAATTTGAGGCGAAAAAATCTAGCACAAAATTTTTGGAGAAAAAAAACTTTTAATACAATTTTAATATTCGAAAAATCTTCAATTACAATACAAACAGTTCTTACATATTCAAATCTTCATGTCAATGCATCTAATCACACTACAAAAAATGCGCTAAATTGCGGCAATTTTTATTTCAATTTGCGGCGGTTTTTAACCCCTGCAAATTAAATTGTGGCAGTTTTAAAAAATATTGCATTTACGTTCGCCGCAATTTATTACAGCAGTTTTCGGAAGTAAATCACAGAGAATCACATAACACAAGCAAAAACAGACCCAACCACAATCCCAAAAGACTCTAACTTGGGCTCTGATACCAACTAATGTAACACTCTTATGGGGATGTCACATTTATGAATAAAAGAAAAATAAAGAAAAATAAAATTCTACCCAACTTGTAAAATATTTGTACATAATAATACGGGTTGTAAAATTTTTTCCTGTTAAACAGAATATTACGAAATAAAATAACATGGAACATAAATAAACAAACTGTCATCACACATAATATACATATGTTTTTGTTTCAAGTAGTACAAATAATTTACAACTATAAATATTTAAACCAAAACAGTAAACAAAGCAGTAAGAGTTTATATATACAAAACGCAGACGCACCCAAGTACGCATCACAGAATTCTAACCCTCTGAAGGATCACTCTCGGATGAAATTTCAGGTGATAAGTATCTAGGATGCCTCGACCCTCTACGGACCCTAGTCTGTGCTGTCGACACGCTGCTAATCTCACTAGGCGCATCAAACATACCACCCCAATGACGCTTAAGAGATAACGGTAGCTCCACATGTAAAGATAACACAGTAGAAAAGATAGGCACTCCATCAAACTCTGTTACATATGGTCACAGTCAGACGCCCTACGTACGTAACCAAATTTCTGTCCTCTCGCAGACGCCAGGCTTTCGAGCCTCCGTGAAAATCCAACCTCACGAAACCAAAGAATCCTGGTAGCGTCATACTCCCACAATCAATCCAATGGGTGTGGATGATCGGATGGTTCTTGATCGTCAAACTGGTCCTCGGTTTGTTGCTGTTTCTCGTCCTCGGGGTATACACACTCAAGAGGCTGTTCCTCTTCCTCAAACTCTTTTTTTAAAACATAATTTAAAATACAGAAAATAATACGTACAAAAAGGTAAGACAATCTATATCACCACAAACATGGTAAATAAGAAAACGACAATACAACAGATATAACAGTTCATTTAATATAACATACCATAACAACATAAATAATAATATAAAATAACACAGAAATTAAGTGTAACAGCATCACATAATGTCACAGATAAAATGGTACAGATAATAATATTATAATGTACAACACATAAATCATATGTAATGCGACTCAACCCTACTCCATGGAGCTATAACCACAGACATCAGAGAGAATGACCTGTAAGTTCTATTAGTACCTTAGGCTGCCCAACCAACTATTGCACTGTCTCACATTGTGTCTATAGCCCACTGTCCAAAACATCGTGCTGTAGTACACAGTCCAAACATCGTGTAACTACAGGCATTGTACTAACATAGTTCTTACAAGATCTTGATTAAGTATAGTGCGTGTTGAGATCACTAGTGTGTTACCAGTTACCACGGCCCAGAGGAGCGACCAACTGTCCACATGTGGAATAATCCGCACACTAATGCCTCCAAGTCCATAAAGAAATGAACCATACTACGCTTATCACACCGACAACACGATGTAATTCACCTCGTCAATCAATCGCCAATTCCAAAACGAATCAACTTGACTCTAAAAATATGAACAGAACTATAATTACCAAAATACCATTTAATCTCAAATAATTATCAAAACGCCCTCAAACATCAAACGCAGTACGTCCCACTTGACAGTACTGTTTCTTAATCTGTCCAGGTCCATTACTTTGGCCCGACAGTAAAACTTACTGTTTTCATCAATCGCATAGAAATTTTATCGCGTTTTCACAATTTCATCGTTTTTACAAACGTTTTTAAATCGCATAAATATATTTTACTATTTTTGAAATCGCGTACTATTTTTACATCGTTTTCTCAATCGTGTAAGATTTTTAAATCATTTTCTTGTTCGAATCCCTTAAAAATTACTTATTTAAATAAACTGAAATAATATTTAATACGTTTGAATTACATAAAATATTTTTCATACCGTATACAATATACTGGATATCTTTTCTATCTTATTTGTTTGTTTTTAACAAAAAATGACAGTATTTTGCTTTGAAAATCCATAACAATGGTTTTCTAAATTTTTCTGTTAAAATTTCTTTTGATTATATTACAACCATTTAATTATACTTTGAAAACTACTAACGGGCTTCAAAACATAAAGTGAGCTCTATGTTAGAAATTTTACAAAAGCTACTGTATTTTCTCCTAAACAGTAAAATCATTAGTTTTAGCTTTTTAAACTTAATCCAATCACTTTTACTCCTTAAAACTCATTGTACTAAAAATCTTTTTGACATTATTACTTAACCTTGATTGAAAACAATTTTAGAAACTAAAAACACTTAACTTTGGCATGTTGGCCGAAATCCATAAACTTGTCATTTGATCTATAGATTTGTTTTTCTTGCTCTAAATCAATTTGTATCTTGTCAATTTACCTAAGTCAATTAAATCACTCTTTTAGAAAATGGTTGAGAACATTTTGGTTTCCCTTTTGTGTTGAGGTCGTGAGCCTTGAATTTGTGCTCTTTGGAACACTCACGTAAACCTTGCGCATTATTCACATCCTACTACTTATTCATGCATTTCTAACACATACAATATATCCAAAGCTTGTAGACATGCATATCAATACAAATCACAATTAAGAAAGCTATTACAACAAGCACACAAATGAATCCTTATGGATTCTACAATCACAAACAATTCCATTTTCTTATCACCACCCAATGATGATAAGATTCAAGTCTTCCTCTTACCTTAAATGAAGACAAACTCTTCTCCTCTCCTTCCTATAGATTTCGGTTTCACCCTCCAAGAACCTAAGGATCTTAAACAAATTTTAAAGAGTTACTACTATAAGAGAAAACCATATACCATGGATCAATCATGGCTTATGACCTTAGAAATAAGATTAGAAAATGAAAAACAAGGATTTTCACCTTCTAGGTAGAATCTCCAAAGTAGTTTTTCAAGCTCAAAGTGATGGATTTTGAAAGAACTCTCAACTAGAGATGATCTTAGAATTGTGTTTAGGTTTGGAAAAGTAGGTTAGAAGAAATTTTGGATGGATGGATGATGAAGTAGAGTGCTTGGCCGAATGGCTTCTTCAAGTGCATCAATGGTGTTTCTTGATTTTGGGAGAGAGAAGGTATAGTAGCAAAGATGAAATTAAAGTGATAATTGCCCTCCAAGGAGCACTTGGCCGTGGAGTTCACCCTAGGGAGGTGTCCACTTGGTTGGCTTCATCCAAGCCTTAGAAATGATCAAAGGCTAGCATAAACCCTTGGCCTCCAAGCTTAGCTCTCATTGGTTGATACTAACCTAGTCATTGCATGACTAAGCTTGTTCTTGAAAGCTCTTGGCTTGCCTTGTCATGGCTTGGCCGAAATTCACCAAGGAGAAAGCAACTAAGTTTGCTTCTTCTTAGTCATTTAGTTACACTTAGGTATAACAATCTAGTTACTTGTCTAACTAGTTAGTTACTTAGGTTAACTTAGTTAACTTGGTACTAATAGATTTTTACTAACTTAGAAACCAACTAGATAGTTAAATAATTTACTATCACTTAGTTACTTAACAAGTCTTCTATACTAATTTAATTAGGTTTCAAACTAACTAGCTTAGGTTTTCTAGTTATAAACTAATTAGTCTAACTACTTTTGTTGACCTCTTCCTATTGGTTAGAAATTTCAAGCCTACTTCGTTGACTTGCTCTCATTGGCTTAGAAATTTCTCTAGCCAAAATCGTTGACTGTTTTTCTAAACGTGGGTCCCGTAAAATATTTTCGGGTCCGCTGTCATCGATTTATACTGTCTAATAAAATAATAATATAAAATTATTTTATTTTACAGTAAAATCCTAAAAATTAAAAGATTAATAACAAGATTCATTCGAATTGGGTTTAGTAAGATCCCCAATCCGAATAATAATGAAATAAGATTTCCCGGCTAAAAAATTATTATTTTCCTATCCTGGAGCAAATCACACAAAAAGTTCAAATAAAATCATAGACAATAAAATAAAACTCTGTATCATACAGAAAAATAACAAACAGTACAATTCGGGACACAACGGTCATTTATCCTAAAGTTTGGGGTGTTACAATATCAGTCTTCCTTCTAGCAGAAATGGAACCAGAATAAAATTTAGATTTTGCACAATTAATCAATTGTCTGATGCATCTCCATAGTCAGAAAACAGTTTCATCAAATTCCTCATGTTTTTCTGAGTACCTCTGTAAGAACAACATAATATCATCAACATATAATATGTGGGAAGGAGTTGCATAATTCCTTGGAGCTGCCATCAATTGAAGTTCTCCAGAAACAACCAATTTAGTAAGCCCCCTGCTAAGAACCTCCTCAGCTAAGCAAAACAAAAGTGAAGACAAAGGATCACCTTGTCTAACCCTTCTATTACATGAGAAAAAGCTAGCAGCCTTCCCATTTACGTAAAATGGATAATTTGGCTGATTGAAGTATCACTTTGATCTAATTACAAAATCTATCATTGAAACCAAAACAGTGCAACACTTTTAACAAAAAGTTCTAATCTAAGGTGTCAAAAGCCTTTCTAATATCAATCTTTATTGCTCTATTGCCTCCAAACACTTTCTTATCCAACATATTTATAGCCTCTAAAGCTGTACAAATACAATCACCAATTTGCCTACCTTGAATGAAACCTCTTTAATTTTCAGAGATGATTCTTGGAGCCAATTTGTCTGCTAGCACTTTGGTAATGATTTTAAACTTGTAATTAGCTAGAGCAATAGGTCTGAATTTGTCAATTCTATCAGCTCCTTCCTCCTTAGGAATAAGAACTATCAGATTTGCATTGTAGTTTAGCAATAACCATCCTGTTTTGAAAAATTGAATCACTACATTATAGACATCATTTACAAACAAATTCCAGTAAGTTTGGTAGAAATATCGAAAACCATCTGGACCCAGAGCACCATTAGCATTCATTGAAAACAACACATTCTTGACTTCTTCAATTGTTGGCAAATCAGTTAGGTACTTATTATCTTCTTCTGACAACAGGTTTGGAATCATTTGGTCAATAATGCCATTATCAACATAAGCATTGTTTGAAGCAAAAAGACTTTCGTAATAACTAATGACATGCTGCTCTATGTCCTCAATTCTGTCCAGCACTTGATCATCCTCCTTTAACAAAGAAATTTGCTTAGTGACATGCCTTACTTTGGCAATTTTATGAAAATATTCAGTGTTCCTATCTCCCTTACTATACCAGTTGATTCTAGACTTTTCAAGCCAAAACTCTTCTTGATGATGAAGTGCTTACTGTAATTTCAACTGAGCCTCCTTCTCCTATAAACAGAGGACCTCAGACGAACTATCAAGGTTCAGTTCAGCTTGAATTCTGTTCAGATCTGTTTCTGCAACCAGCACTTGAGCATATACATCACCAAAAACCTTTTTATTCCACAGTTTAAGCTTAGTTTTGACATTTTTTAGTTTTTTCAGACAAAACAAACATTGGACATCCAGCTACAGGAATTTCCCATGCTTCCTTGATCAAATCACACAAAAAGTTCAAATAAAATCATAGACAGTAAAATAAAACTCTGTATCATACAGAAAAATAACAAACAGTACAATTCGGGACACAACGGTCATTTATCCTAAAGTTTGGGGTGTTACAATATCAGTCTTCCTTCTAGCAGAAATGGAACCAGAATAAAATTTAGATTTTGCACAATTAATCAATTGTCCTGATGCATCTCCATAGTCAGAAAACAGTTTCATCAAATTCCTCATGTTTTTCTGAGTACCTCTGCAGAACAACATAATATCATCAACATATAATATGTGGGAAGGAGTTGCATAATTCCTTGGACCTGCCATCAATTGAAGTTCTCCAGAAACAACCAATTTAGTAAGCCCCCTGCTAAGAACCTCCTCAGCTAAGCAAAACAAAAGTGAAGACAAAGGATCACCTTGTCTAACCCTTCTATTACATGAGAAAAAGCTAGCAGCCTTCCCATTTACAGAAATGGATAATTTGGCTGATTGAAGTATCACTTTGATCTAATTACAAAATCTATCATTGAAACCAAAACAGTGCAACACTTTTAACAAAAAGTTCCAATCTAAGGTGTCAAAAGCCTTTCTAATATCAATCTTTATTGCTCTATTGCCTCCAAACACTTTCTTATCCAACATATTTATAGCCTCTAAAGCTGTACAAATACAATCACCAATTTGCCTACCTTGAATGAAACCTCTTTAATTTTCAGAGATGATTCTTGGAGCCAATTTGTCTGCTAGCACTTTGGTAATGATTTTAAACTTGTAATTAGCTAGAGCAATAGGTCTAAATTTGTCAATTCTATCAACTCCTTCCTCCTTAGGAATAAGAACTATCAGATTTGCATTGTAGTTTAGCAATAACCATCCTGTTTTGAAAAATTGAATCACTACATTATAGACATCATTTACAAACAAATTCCAGTAAGTTTGGTAGAAATATCCACGAAAACCATCTGGACCCAGAGCACCATTAGCATTCATTGAAAACAACACATTCTTGACTTCTTCAATTGTTGGCAAATCAGTTAGGTACTTATTATCTTCTTCTGACAACAGGTTTGGAATCATTTGGTCAATAATGCCATTATCAACACAAGCATTGTTTGAAGCAAAAAGACTTTCGTAATAACTAATGACATGCTGCTCTATGTCCTCAATTCTGTCCAGCACTTGATCATCCTCCTTTAACAAAGAAATTTGCTTAGTGACATGCCTTACTTTGGCAATTTTATGAAAATATTCAGTGTTCCTATCTCCCTTACTATACCAGTTGATTCTAGACTTTTCAAGCCAAAACTCTTCTTGATGATGAAGTGCTTACTGTAATTTCAACTGAGCCTCCTTCTCCTATAAACAGAGGACCTCAGACGAACTATCAAGGTTCAGTTCAGCTTGAATTCTGTTCAGATCTGTTTCTGCAACCAGCACTTGAGCATATACATCACCAAAAACCTTTTTATTCCACAGTTTAAGCTTAGTTTTGACATTTTTTAGTTTTTTCAGACAAAACAAACATTGGACATCCAGCTACAGGAATTTCCCATGCTTCCTTGATCAAATCACACAAAAAGTTCAAATAAAATCATAGACAGTAAAATAAAACTCTGTATCATACAGAAAAATAACAAACAGTACAATTCGGGACACAACGGTCATTTATCCTAAAGTTTGGGGTGTTACAATATCAGTCTTCCTTCTAGCAGAAATGGAACCAGAATAAAATTTAGATTTTGCACAATTAATCAATTGTCCTGATGCATCTCCATAGTCAGAAAACAGTTTCATCAAATTCCTCATGTTTTTCTGAGTACCTCTCACAGAACAACATAATATCATCAACATATAATATGTGGGAAGGAGTTGCATAATTCCTTGGACCTGCCATCAATTGAAGTTCTCCGAAAACAACCAATTTAGTAAACCCTTCCTCGACTAAGCAAAACAAAAGTGAAGACAAAGGATCACTTTGTCTAACCCTTCTATTACATGAGAAAAAGCTAGCAGCCTTCCCATTTATAGAAATGGATAATTTGGCTGATTGAAGTATCACTTTGATCTAATTACAAAATCTATCATTGAAACCAAAACAGTGCAACACTTTTAACAAAAAGTTCCAATCTAAGGTGTCAAAAGCCTTTCTAATATCAATCTTTATTGCTCTATTGCCTCCAAACACTTTCTTATCCAACATATTTATAGCCTCTAAAGCTGTACAAATACAATCACCAATTTGCCTACCTTGAATGAAACCTCTTTAATTTTCAGAGATGATTCTTGGAGCCAATTTGTCTGCTAGCACTTTGGTAATGATTTTAAACTTGTAATTAGCTAGAGCAATAGGTCTGAATTTGTCAATTCTATCAGCTCCTTCCTCCTTAGGAATAGGAACTATCAGATTTGCATTGTAGTTTGGTAATAACCATCCTGTTTTGAAAAATTGAATTATTGCATTATAGACATCATTTGCAATCAAATTCCAGTAAGTTTGGTAGAAAAATCCACCAAAACCATCGGGACCCAGAGCACCATTAGCATTCATTGAAAACACTGCATTCTTGACTTCTTCAATTGTTGGTAAATTTGTTAGGTATTGATTATCTTCTTCAGACAGTATGTTTAGAATCATTTGGTCAATAAAGCCATTATCAACACAAGCATTGTTTGAAGCAAAAAGATTTTCATAATAACTAATGACATGTTTGCTTTATGTCCTCAATTACATCGACAAAGACTTGATCATCCTCCTTTAACAAAGAAATTTGCTTAGTGACATGCCTTACTTTGGCAATTTTATGAAAATATTCAGTGTTCCTATCTCCCTTACTATACCAGTTGATTCTAGACTTTTCAAGCCAAAACTCTTCTTGATGATGAAGTGCTTACTGTAATTTCAACTGAGCCTCCTTCTCCTATAAACAGAGGACCTCAGACGAACTATCAAGGTTCGGTTCGGCTTGAATTACAGATCTGTTTCGCAACCAAAGCACTTGAGCATATACATCACCAAAAACCTTTTTATTCCACAGTTTAAGCTTAGTTTTGACATTTTTTAGTTTTTTCGACAAAACAAACATTGGACATCCAGCTACAGGAATTTCCCATGCTTCCTTGATCAAATCACACAAAAAGTTCAAATAAAATCATAGACAAGTAAAATAAAACTCTGTATCATACAGAAAAATAACAAACAGTACAATTCGGGACACAACGATCATTTATCCTAAAGTTTGGGGTGTTACAATATCAGTCTTCCTTCTAGCAGAAATGGAACCAGAATAAAATTTAGATTTTGCACAATTAATCAATTGTCCTGATGCATCTCCATAGTCAGAAAACAGTTTCATCAAATTCCTCATGTTTTTCTGAGTACCTCTGCAGAACAACATAATATCATCAACATATAATATGTGGGAAGGAGTTGCATAATTCCTTGGAGCTGCCATCAATTGAAGTTCTCCAGAAACAACCAATTTAGTAAGCCCCCTGCTAAGAACCTCCTCAGCTAAGCAAAACAAAAGTGAAGACAAAGGATCACCTTGTCTAACCCTTCTATTACATGAGAAAAAGCTAGCAGCCTTCCCATTTACAGAAATGGATAATTTGGCTGATTGAAGTATCACTTTGATCTAATTACAAAATCTATCATTGAAACCAAAACAGTGCAACACTTTTAACAAAAAGTTCCAATCTAAGGTGTCAAAAGCCTTTCTAATATCAATCTTTATTGCTCTATTGCCTCCAAACACTTTCTTATCCAACATATTTATAGCCTCTAAAGCTGTACAAATACAATCACCAATTTGCCTACCTTGAATGAAACCTCTTTAATTTTCAGAGATGATTCTTGGAGCCAATTTGTCTGCTAGCACTTTGGTAATGATTTTAAACTTGTAATTAGCTAGAGCAATAGGTCTGAATTTGTCAATTCTATCAGCTCCTTCCTCCTTAGGAATAAGAACTATCAGATTTGCATTGTAGTTTAGCAATAACCATCCTGTTTTGAAAAATTGAATCACTACATTATAGACATCATTTACAAACAAATTCCAGTAAGTTTGGTAGAAATATCCACGAAAACCATCTGGACCCAGAGCACCATTAGCATTCATTGAAAACAACACATTCTTGACTTCTTCAATTGTTGGCAAATCAGTTAGGTACTTATTATCTTCTTCTGACAACAGGTTTGGAATCATTTGGTCAATAATGCCATTATCAACACAAGCATTGTTTGAAGCAAAAAGACTTTCGTAATAACTAATGACATGCTGCTCTATGTCCTCAATTCTGTCCAGCACTTGATCATCCTCCTTTAACAAAGAAATTTGCTTAGTGACATGCCTTACTTTGGCAATTTTATGAAAATATTCAGTGTTCCTATCTCCCTTACTATACCAGTTGATTCTAGACTTTTCAAGCCAAAACTCTTCTTGATGATGAAGTGCTTACTGTAATTTCAACTGAGCCTCCTTCTCCTATAAACAGAGGACCTCGAGACGAACTATCAAGGTTCGGTTCGGCATTGATTACATTCAGATCTGTTTCTCGCAACCAAAGACTTGAGCATATACATCACCAAAAACCTTTTTATTCCACAGTTTAAGCTTAGTTTTGACATTTTTTAGTTTTTTCAGACAAAACAAACATTGGACATCCAGCTACAGGAATTTCCCATGCTTCCTTGATCAAATCACACAAAAAGTTCAAATAAAATCATAGACAGTAAAATAAAACTCTGTATCATACAGAAAAATAACAAACAAGACAATTCGGGACACAACGGTCATTTATCCTAAAGTTTGGGGTGTTACAATATCGGTCTTCCTTCTAGCAGAAATGGAACCAGAATAAAATTTAGATTTTGCACAATTAATCAATGTCCCGATGCATCTCCATAGTCGAAAAAAGTTTCATCAAATTCCTCATGTTTTTCTCGAGTACTCTACAGAACAACATAATATCATCAACATATAATATATGGGAGGGAGTTGCATAATTCCTTGGACCTGCCATCAATTGAAGCTCTCCAGAAACAACCAATTTAGTAAGCCCCCTAAGAACCTCCTCAGCTAAGCAAAACAAAAGTGAAGACAAAGGATCACTTTGTCTAACCCTTCTATTACATGAGAAAAAGCTAGCAATAGAAATGGATAATTTGGCTGATTGAAGTATCACTTTGATCTAATTACAAAATCTATCATTGAAACCAAAACAGTGCAACACTTTTAACAAAAAGTTCCAATCTAAGGTGTCAAAAGCCTTTCTAATATCAATCTTTATTGCTCTATTGCCTCCAAACACTTTCTTATCCAACATATTTATAGCCTCTAAAGCTGTACAAATACAATCACCAATTTGCCTACCTTGAATGAAACCTCTTTAATTTTCAGAGATGATTCTTGGAGCCAATTTGTCTGCTAGCACTTTGGTAATGATTTTAAACTTGTAATTAGCTAGAGCAATAGGTCTGAATTTGTCAATTCTATCAGCTCCTTCCTCCTTAGGAATAAGAACTATCAGATTTGCATTGTAGTTTAGCAATAACCATCCTGTTTTGAAAAATTGAATCACTACATTATAGACATCATTTACAAACAAATTCCAGTAAGTTTGGTAGAAATATCCACCAAAACCATCTGGACCCGAGCACCATTAGCATTCATTGAAAACAACACATTCTTGACTTCTTCAATTGTTGGCAAATCAGTTAGGTACTTATTATCTTCTTCCTTTGGAATCATTTGGTCAATAATGCCATTATCAACACAAGCATTGTTTGAAGCAAAAAGACTTTCGTAATAACTAATGACATGTTTGCTCTATGTCCTCAATTACATCCGTCAAAGACTTGATCATCTCCTTTAACAAAGAAATTTGCTTAGTGACATGCCTTACTTTGGCAATTTTATGAAAATATTCAGTGTTCCTATCTCCCTTACTATACCAGTTGATTCTAGACTTTTCAAGCCAAAACTCTTCTTGATGATGAAGTGCTTACTGTAATTTCAACTGAGCCTCCTTCTCCTATAAACAGAGGACCTCGAGACGAACTATCAAGGTTCGGTTCAAGAATTCTGTTCAGATCTGTTTTCTGCAACCAAAGACTTGAGCATATACATCACCAAAAACCTTTTTATTCCATAGTTTAAGCTTAGTTTTGACATTTTTAGTTTTTTCGAGACAAAACAAACATTGGACATCCAACATTAGAATTTCCCATGCTTCCTTGATCAAATCACACAAAAAGTTCAAATAAAATCATAGACACTCGTATCATACGATTTAACAAACAGACAATTCGGGACACAACGGTCATTTATCCTAAAGTTTGGGGTGTTAATATCGATCTTCCTTCTAGCGAAAATGGAACCGAGAATAAAATTTAGATTTTGCACAATTAATCAATTGTCTGATGCATCTCCATAGTTAGAAAACAGATTTCATCAAATTCCTCATGTTTTTCTGAGTACCTCTGAGAACAACATAATATCATCAACATATAATATGTGGGAAGGAGTTGCATAATTCCTTGGACACGCCATCAATTGAAGTTCTCCGAGAATTTAGTAAACCCCTTGCTAAGAACCTCCTCAGCTAAGCAAAACAAAAGTGAAGACAAAGGATCACTTTGTCTAACCCTTCTATTACATGAGAAAAAGCTAGCAGCCTTCCCATTTACAGAAATGGATAATTTGGCTGATTGAAGTATCACTTTGATCTAATTACAAAATCTATCATTGAAACCAAAACAGTGCAACACTTTTAACAAAAAGTTCCAATCTAAGGTGTCAAAAGCCTTTCTAATATCAATCTTTATTGCTCTATTGCCTCCAAACACTTTCTTATCCAACATATTTATAGCCTCTAAAGCTGTACAAATACAATCACCAATTTGCCTACCTTGAATGAAACCTCTTTAATTTTCAGAGATGATTCTTGGAGCCAATTTGTCTGCTAGCACTTTGGTAATGATTTTAAACTTGTAATTAGCTAGAGCTAACCTTGTTTCCTTGTTTGCTAGTCCTCTAGCATTCCAAAGGAGAACTTTTATTGAGTAGGATTTTGAAAAGCAGCCCTTGATCGGGTAATATGGACAACTAGTTGCGCCTTTAATTTCCTTTGTTTCTTTTTCTGAGATTTGGTCAGAACTTGAGTAAATTCTGCATCTGCATTAGGAATAACATCTTCCTCTTCACTAGCATTACCATCAGTCCAAAATCTGGAAACAATTCTAACATCTTTCTAAGCTTGGCCATGTAGTTTATCAACTGAACAAACTCTAGCTTCAGAGTTAACTTCAAAGCTAACAACACCTGATGCACCATTCCTATCAAGAGAATTTAAAGAATCTTGAATCGAATTAGACACACGATCAGGAATTTGAAAAGAATTGGGATCAACCTTTGGGGAATTAGATTCAATCCTAACAGCAGTTGATGCACTATTCCTATCATGTAAGTTTAAAGAAGACACATGATCGTGAATTTGAAAATTGAGATCAGCCCTTGGGGAGTCAGGGTGAAGAGATTAATCATACTCAGACCTTTCATCAACATTTTTATTCACTGATTCATTTGCTGAGCAATAGTTCTCCTCTATCTGGTTTTTAGACTAAACATGCTGCCCTTTAACTGATGGAACTTGTACGCCATTATTATCTGGATCCTGTTGCATAGCTTCATCCTTATCATTCTTCACAGTCCCATCCCGCACAATGTTTTGTTTAGTCACATACATTTGAACAACCCTTCTTCTTTTATCTTTGGTTGCCTTCATATTACCATTCTTCTTAATATAGTTGGTAGGGACGTGACCAATCATCTGACAGAAATCACAAAAGGATGGTATTTTTTTCATATTCAATGCCAACAAAGAATGCAAAATCATTCATTTCTACCATTAAATCATTCGACAAACTACCATTCAAATTTATCTCCACTAATATACGAGCAAAATGCCCCAAAGTTCTTGATCTTGTTGCTTCATCTAGGGTTATTGGAGTCCCAATGCCATTAGCAATTTCGAAGAGAATCTTTGGTCTCCAATACTCTTGTGGAAGATCATAAATCCTAACCCAACATTGTACATGAGTTTGCCTTTGTCTATTTGGATTAAAATCTGAACTCCATCTTGATAACCTTAGTATTCCAAATCCTATATTCCAAGATCCTGATGACCAGATTCTCCTCAAGTCATTCTGTGATTCAAAAAAGAACTCAAAATAACCTTTCCCAAGAGGAGTCAAACGCCAATTATAAACAGGTTTCCATAGAGCAATAAGTTTAACTCTTAATTCATCGGCCTTTAGAGGTTGGTTCCCTTTGGCAATAATTAATCTACCGTGTAAACAATTTTTGGAGCCTTCTAAGCCAAGCTTATACTCATCCTCTGAAATTTTAATTGAAATTGAATCCCCCTTAACACAAGGTTGAGGAAGTTGACTCAATGAAATATCCAAAGAGGATTGACTCATGATTTGTGCAAAAGTTTTGCATTGATCAGCAATCTTTGTAGCAATCTCGATTTCTTGATGAACAATATTCTCATTAAAAACCTGATGAGAGGAAGAGAGAACACGAGTAGGAGAAATAGGATGCAAGGGAAGTTTAGAAGGAGGATTCGAAGAAGGAAGAAGATTAGGGAACATGAATTCCTATGGACAATCCGAGAAGAAAGCCATGTTACTAAAAAATCATGCAAACCCTCCGGTACCACTTAGGGTTTCCAAAGAAAGGAAAGACTCCTAAGCATATTTACTTCATATTCTTGATTTCAATTAATGGGAAAATTTTCAAAGATTTTATTATGCAGTACATAACTTTCAGCGTTGTACGGACACAGTGCAGCACATTAAAGAGTGATGACCCTCATCCGATTTTCAGAAAAAAATTAATCATAAAAAAATAATAATCATAATTTTGATACTTAATTAATTTAAATTTTATAAAATTACAATATAATTTATGTTAATCCATAAATAAAAATTCTAACACATTTTTTATTCGATTATTATAGGTTGAAAACCAGACCATAAGTTGGTATGCCGATTTACACTTTTCACATTTATGCTTGGCCTACTACCATTATTAATTCTGTGGACAAGTAGATAAGAAATTTTGTGTGGGCAGGGAATATAAATTGCAGGAAAGTTGTCACAGTGGCCTGAAACAAAGTTTGTAGGCCTGTATTGGAAGGCAGATTAGGTATTAAATCTATTAAAGCCATTAATAAGGCTGGTATGCTTAAGCTTAGATGGAAATTGATTTCTTCTAATAATCAATGAGCCTCTTTATTGAGAACTAGAGCCTTTACAAATCAAATTCCTGTTAACCACTACATAGCTTCATCTATTTGGTCTGGCATAGGACACAACTTGCCCTCTACTCGGGAGAATTCTACCTAGTTGCTTGGTAATGGTATTACACTAAACTTTTGAACTGATCAGTGGTTGACTATCCCGATTGTTGACTTGATTGGAGTCCCTCCTGGTCTGCATAACTCACTTAAAGCCAAAGTGAGTGATTTCATTATTAATGGCAGGTGGTCTATTCCTGCTCCTTTGTTGTCTAATTTCCTTGTCCTTAAGTCTGAAATAAAGCAGGTTATCATTCCAAAATTGCCCTGTGAAGACAAGTTGATTTGGTCTAAATCTGATTTTGAAACAATGACATTTAAGATGTTTTTCTTTTTCATAATCCTATGGGGCTGGTTCTCCCTTGGACTAAGCTAATTTGGAAAAGTTGTATTCCTTCATCAAAGTCCTTTATCATTTGGAGAATTATGCATAACAGGAAGCCCACTGATGAGAATCTTTAGTCTAGAAGTTGCATTGTAGTTTCTATCTACAGTCTTTGTGGAAAAGCAGCAGAATCTACTAATCATTTATTTCTTGATTGCCCCTTTGCTCAACATATTTGGAACTGGTTTGGTTGCATCACTAATACCAATTTTGATTGCTCTTGCATTCATTCAATTCTCTCTTTATGCAGCAAAGGGTGGAGCTCGCAGGTTCATGATACTGTTGTAGCCGGTGTTATAAATGTTTTGTGGACTATTTGGTATTGCAGGAACAAGACTAGGTTTGACAACAAGCAAATCCATGTACAGACTGTTATAAATTTAATCATTTTTAATGTGTCTTTAGTTGGCAACACTAGTGCTGGCCGCATGTCTTCTTCAATTTCAGAATTCATATTAATGAAGTCCTTTTTGGTTGAAGGTCATCCTTGTTGTGCTCCTAGCATTAAGCAAGTCATCTGAAATTCTCCTACTTACAATATGATTAAGTGTAATACTGATGGAGTTGCCAAGGGATGTTCAGGTCATGCCGCTTGTGGTGGGATTTTAAGAGATAGGAGCGCTACTTCTCTTGGTTGCTTTTCTGCAAATCTTGGTATTAAAAATGCTTTTCAAGTTGAGCTAATTGGTGCTATTTTGGTTATTGAGATAACTTTTAAAAAAGGTTGACATTTCCTCTGGCTGGAGTGTGACTCTCAACTTGTGATTTCTGTTTTCAACAATAACGAGCTGGTTCCTTGGAAACTTAGAAATAGATGGAATAATTGTATTGAGTTAACTAAACAAATGAATTTTGTTTTTTCTCATATTTATAGGGAAAGAAATACTTGTGCAGATAAACTTGCTTCTTATGGCACTTTTATTAGTGGTTTTTTTTTTGTGGGATTTAATCCCTAGTTTCATTTATGAGGATTTCTTCAGAAATAGATATGGTCTGACTAGTTTTAGATTTAGATGATTCCTTCATGGGTCAGGTTGATGTCCCCCCACGTTTCCTTTTCTTGTTTTCTCTTTACTTATTTTAATATATTTTTGGTGTGCTGCAGATGATTAGTAGTGGCTAGGATGCCAACCTGGTTGGGATGTCAGTCATTATTGTGATGCTTTTGCATGCCATTTTTGTTTTAAAAAAAAGTTGTTCGAAGATGCAATAGAAAATGAATGGCTTAGGGAATGTAAACAAATGAACCGACTAGGTTATACCAATCGGCTAACGGAAACCCACAAGAGGAGAAGGAGAATTGGAGAAATTCTCGTAGTCATCTCATATAAGTACCACTTATCATGACATAAGCATCTATCTTATATAATATAATATAAAATTTAAAGAAAGGTTGTCCAAATTTAATAAATAAGTCTAGAAACTAAGAGTGTTAGTAGACAAAAAAAAGTCATTTTTTTAAGTTCTTGAATCGGTCACGCTCATGTTTAAAATTTTTGTGTTAATTTATCTAACGATGAATTGGGATGCTAATTAATTTTACTCACTACAATTTGAAAATCATAAATTTTCTAAAAGCAATGTTCGTTGCGAAATATATCAATCATCATTATTGTCTTCAACTGTTAAATATATGAATTTTATTAACATTCTTACATACGTTCTTCCATACAGTCAATGATAGTCAAATCTTACTGAAGTCAACTCATATACCATATCCAATTCAGAATTCTAGATCTACAATTTCTCCAATCCAAACAAGTCTCTAGATTAGAGAATGCATATGAGTTGATCACTGTACGATGTAGCTATCATCAAACGTAAGGAAAAGTGTAAATAATGCTAACGTAATTCGAGTATTTAATTGTTGAAATTGATGTATTTCATAAGGAACATTATTTAGAAAAAGACGTACTTCTCTATAGATGTCAACATTTCTATCGTAGCTCACTAGAAGAGATCCAATACGAAAATCTTTTAACATAAGCGAGAGCAATTTATTAATGATCAAAAGAAATTTTACTTTTCTTGATGTTAAAGCTCTCAGTTCCTAAACTAATTCATTAAACATGAATAATCTTCTTTTGAGTTCCAACAAGAAAAAATACATTTACTTCACTTGTCATCACAATCATTCCCTAAATCATAATACCAACTTCAACCAAATACCCCTGACATTATTTTTCTCTCAATTAACTACTCTACAAATTCGATAAACAAGTACAAGGAGGAGACACGTGCTTTCGATATCACCAGCAAGGATAATAGTCTAGGCATTACCCACTCAACTTTCTCAATCCTAACGATGTCGAGCTCTCGATTCTATCCAGCATATCTTCTTCACAAGACTATTGTATAATATCATTTTCATTATTGAAATCACTCTTTATATCAATTTCGTTTGCTTTCGATTTTTATCTTATTCTCTAATTACTCCATTATGCGTTTTCTATTCATAAGAAAATCTACTTTAAAAAATGCAAATTTATTTTTTAATTTGTAATGTTTTTCTTCTTCCTTTTCTTATATAATCATACTTAGTCTTTTTCTTATTATCATAAGAGTGATAAGTGCAATTTCAAGCGCTTATCTTATTATTTTCTGTGCTAATTCTAAGCTTAAATTATGCAAAAATTAGTGTTTTTTTGTTATTTTTCATTTTTTATGTTATTTTATTTGTTAGGATTTTTATTTGATTTTATGTTATTTTAATTAGTTTTATTTAGATTTTAATATTTTTATCGTCACTATCTATTTTATAGCTTTATTTGAATTTTCAGGCATAATCTAGAAGATTTTGAGTTAGATTAAAAAATTTTAAAGATAAAGCTTTAAAGAGATTTTATCCAAATTTTAAATCTTATCCAAAGCCTAAATTGATGGTGAAAGACTCAAAACTGATTCTGATTGGATAGTTATCCTGATCAGAAAATTAAGGAGTTAGAAACCTAATCAAAATAGGTGTAGCCCAAGTCACAAAATTATAATAAATAAAAGACTTGACGACGTTGTAGAAAAAAAAGAAGAGGAAAACCATACAACATGAAGGGGATTGAAGAGATGATCAACTAATTATAATTTAGGGAACTATTCTTCAAACGGTTTTTATCTTTTTCCTTCTCTACTTTTGATGTATTCTTAATATTTTGAGATTTTTATCTTGACTATGTTAGGCTAGTTTTTCTTTTGGTTAGGGTAATGTTAAATCTCTAAGATGATATGTTCTCTAATTTGATTTGATAATAGTTTCTCTATTCATCTACTTGAGTTGTTTGCAATTCTCTAGTACTTTAATGTTTATGATATATTCAAAATTTTCTTAACTTGATCATTTGAGTTTGTTTTGAAATTATATATTGTTATATTAGGATTTTGTGCTTTCATGAAATTTTAATTAATTGTTGCACTTAGGGATTAATTATTATGGTCAAGTAATGATTAATTTTCAAGAGAGAATTCAACATAGGTTTATAAAGTCTTGTGAGACTGTCTTACCTAGAACAACTTACCTTCTCTTTCAATTAATAATTTGTTTCTATACATTTTATGATTAATTATTGGTTAGGGTTAAGAGATAACATTTTCATCTTAGCTATTTTATAGGGATGAATAGTTTATATTTAATTACTCCTAATTGTTAGTTTAAGTGAATAATAAAATTAATTAAAATTGAATTAGAGAAATAATAATCTTAATGGTAGAATATGATTCTTAGACTTTATTAATCAATCAATTTTAGACTCATCATTTTTTATAATTTTTTATTTTTGTTAAACTAATCATTTAAGTTTAACTTTAATTATTTTTTTATGTATCTTCTATTGATATCAATTATTTAGTTTAATTAATTATTTAAAAAAAACGATACTTTATTTATTATTGTACTAAAATTTAATTTTTATCATTTGAATCTACATTTAATTGTTTAGAAAAATGCACTGAAGCCACTGACTTGATGGGGCTTTGAATCTACATTCTTATCCTTGACAGATGTTCTCAATCCAATCTCAAACATATGATATTTTCAAGCATGATATGTTAGCCATATACCTTAGAGAACAAATAAAAACCAGACATATTCTCGTATTGTATTCCAATTCCAAAGATAGCTTAGTAGATGGTTGAAAGTTCTACGAACACGACTTTCTGAGCAGACCAGCCAGGTTCAATGAACCTCCCAAAAGTCAAAAAAAGTCGTCTATTCAGTGTCGGCAACCAAGCACCATGGCTCCTTAAAACTCTGGTGAGGCCAAAGTGGCTGCCCATGCATAATGGCCTTTTCGGAGTTCCGTCCGCTGGACGAGGGGTCGGTGATGGAGTACGTAAAGGGCGTCCCAGCCCTGTCTTCGAAGCTGGGCAACAAGTTCCATGACTTAACGGTCAAAGAGGTCGGAGATGGCAACCTCAACTTTGTGTACATAGTCGCCAACTCTACTGGTTCCTTTGTCATCAAGCAGGTAACAAACAATGAAATCAAAACCATGAAGAATATGTCATGACATGATGATGCTTGCTTAAATTATTAATTAAATTAAAACTGTTTGATGACGTTGTAGTTGTAAACTCGTAATTTTGTAGGCTCTCCCGTACATTCGTAGCATAGGGGAATCATGGCCAATGACCAAAGACAGAGCATATTTTGAGGCGGTGGCGCTGAAAGAGCAGGGTCGCTTAAGCCCTGATCATGTCCCACAGGTGTATCATTTTGACCGTACCATGGCTTTGATCGCCATGCGTTACCTGGAGCCCCCACACATTATCCTCCGAAAAGGGTTGATTGCTGGGATTGAGTACCCACTCTTGGCACATCACATGGCTCATTTCATGGCCAACACACTCTTCTTTACATCTCTCCTTTTCCGCTCCACTACTGACCACAAACGGGATGGTACCCTATTACTATTATCTTATTCTTATGCCTTCTCCTTCCTTATTTGTTGCATTGGTTACCAATAACCATAATATAATATATTATATTATATTATATGCCATGCCATGCCATGTTTCCCATAACTAAGCCTAAATCCATGCTGGCTGGCTTCATTTCATGCAGTTGCCAAATTTTGTGGGAATGTGGCCATGTGTAGGCACACTGAGCAGGTTGTTTTCTCTGACCCTTATAAAATTTCTGAATACAATCGCTGGACTGCCCCTTATCTTGATCATGATGCTGAGGCTCTTCGCCAAGACAATCTGCTGAAGCTTGAAGTTGCTGAGCAGAAATCTAAGTATTATGACTCGCACTTTTTTTTTCCCCATATATGCGCAGTAGTTCAGTTCTGTTGCTAGTTATTTTTCTTTATAAAATTTTTATTCCTGTAGGTTCTCTGAGAGGGCTCAGGCACTAATACATGGAGATCTACACACTAGTTCTGTGATGGTTACTCGTGAATCAACACAAGTTATTGATCCAGAGTTTGCATTTTATGGGCCAATGGGTTTTGACATTGGTGCCTTCTTGGGAAACTTGATTTTGGCTTTCTTTGCTCAAGACGGACTTGTTGATCAAGTGAACGATCGAAAAGTAGGTCCTGTTTTTCACATGCCCTGCCCTCTATGACCCTTATTTATGTTCTTTGTATTGATCTATTGTTATTGTTGTCCATAATCTTTCTATTTAAAAAAATAAAAAAAGAAAAACATTGCTCACAATCTAACTCTATCACACACTCCAATTCTGTCAATAAATGGTGCCTTGTTATCCAATGGGATCTCGTGTGTTAATCAAGAGAAGGAGTTCTTGCTATGTATATTGAGGAGGTAACAAAATTATACCATGTGAAATCTGGAAAGTCTTAGAGATGGTTTCAGAGAGCTACGAGCTGTCTTTACCCAACACTAGTAACAAGAGAAGCCTGGTGGGGGAACTTACTCTGCTGTCAGTTTTAACTAGTATTATATTGTTTATCTATTGTTGTATCTTCATCTTCATTTGGCAGGATTTTTCCTTTTAGTCAAGTTACTGCTTTGCATTACAGGATGAATGACATAATGGGATTAGGCATTTAATTATGATTCTTATTAATTGCTGGAGAGTGGAGATTATTGATTAAAAGGGGAAAAGAGAGATATTTCTTGTCTAAAACATACCATATTATGCAGGCATATAAGGAATGGATTCTTAAGACGATTGAAGACACTTGGAATCTTTTTTACCATAAATTCATTGCACTTTGGGACGAGCACAGAAATGGTGCTGGTGAGGCATATCTTCCAGCAATTTATAACAATCCTGAGGTTCAGCTTCTTGTACAGACGAGATACATGACAGATTTATTTCATGACAGTCTTGGATTTGGTGCTGCCAAAATGATAAGGTGACACTTTTCCTCTCTAATAAAATTTAATAAAGAAACAAAAAGAAAAGAAAACAAGATAAGGTGAGACTACAGGTCAGAGATTCTTCTTTCTACTTGAATGATATGATGTATAACTAATTTCTGTGTGTTTATGAATTCTGAGATTTTTTTTTCTTTGGTTCCATTGAAAGATTATTTCACGATAAGCAAGGACCCTTTCATTTTCCAATCTTCAGGCAAGAGATTTTAGGCATTAAACATAATGCTTTTGTAACTAAATATTCATTATTATGAAATGATTAAATAATCTAGAAAAAATTTGATGATGTTTAAATTTATTTATAGCTTTCTGTATAGTCGCTTTGGTCATCATGCCTTCTATCTTCTCTCACGATTTCATCTCTTCCATTTTAATATGTCATTGTTGCACTGTCACTTCTTTTTAATGTAAGAAGTACGAGCCACTATATATATCGATGTTTGGAATATATATTTTTACAAAATATAGCTGACCCTTTTCGTGACTAGTGTAACAAGGCTTAATCTCAAAGACTTATGTTTTATGAATTTTCAGTTGGAATTAATTATATCTTTGACATGGGCTTATTTTATCTTATTTATATATATTGACCTCCCATTTGATGAAGATTAGCAACTTGGAGCTTTTTATTGGAAGAAAAAACATACTGTTTGTCTGTTTTCAAAAATAAAAACTTCTAGGGAGTATTTAAGACATTTCATACATATAAGTGACAGAGTGATTAAGTGCGAGCGTGAGAGTAACAAATCTGAAACATTAAAAGATCAAAATTATAATAAGTCAAGTGATTTTTTAAATGGTCATATCGCTTTTAAATAATTTTAAATCTCGAGCATATGAAAATCTTGTTTTAGGCAGCCTGGATAAGGTTTCACTTTTAATTATTTGTTTGACAGGAGAATTGTTGGTGTGGCGCATGTTGAGGATTTTGAATCCATTACCGATGCTGTTAAACGGGCTACCTGTGAACGGAGGGCACTTGATTTTGCAAAGATGCTGCTCAAAGATAGAAGAAAATTTGAAGGCATTACTGGAATTGTTTCAGCAATTCGGCAATTCTAGTCTAGACAAGGTTTTGCTATATGGATACTTTGATCATGTATTGTGATTTCCGATATTAGCTCTCCTAAAGATTTTGGTTGAGGGTGTACTACTAGTTAACTATTTCTTACCCAACTTGTAAAAGTTTTATACTCAATAATCAATCATTTCTCTTTTAGTGTGTTATTTTGAGATGCATAAGTTAGCAAGCTTTCTACCAGTCAGGTAGAATATCACCATCATTGAGGGCTGTACTTGTGGAAATAGAACCTAATAAAAGTTGATATAGGATGCATAATTCAATTGGCACTGGCCCAGTTCTTCAAGACTTGGGTTGTAATATGATGTTAGAGGCTGCAATTCTTAACGAGGCTACATATTATCCTGCCTACCCAGGCGCTTGCATCTCCAATGTAGCAAAAGAGGAGAAAAAAAGTTGATATGGGATCTGTGGAGAGCTGTACGTGAGCATGTAGTTAATCTCTATCAGTTACCTTAGGATAGTTGGTGCTTAGCATTAGGACAGTCTATTAAGATCCAACTTCTCCTAAGTGTGCAACAGAGGGACGTACTTATGAGTCCATAATTGGCAAAAATTTAAATAGTATTGTGAACTTATCACTATAATAATTGATTTTTTTTCCCATCTGTGTGAAATGCGCACCACCCTGTGAGTTCTTGACAGCAGGTGTAAACATGTATAGCCCTCCAATTAATTCACCCTTCCTAATCATCCACAATGGATTTGATGTCTGGATGGTGAAAAAATCAAAAAAAAAAAAAAACAATAGAATTGGAAGAATCAGCTAACAACGAACTCACAGAAATCAAATTGATATGAAAATTAGGAATATACAACACATTGTGTAGAACTAGACTTTCTGACAATTAGACAAAACCAATAGTAGACACTTGAATGTTTTATTTATCAAGTAAAATTACAAATCAGTTTTGTAAAGGTTTGTGAGAAACAAAATGAGACAGAGTGCTTGAAATATGACTAGTGGCACCCGAGCCTAGGATCCAAGAATTAGACTTTGTAAGAAAGTCAACATTGCTAGCAGATAGGACAATACCTGTTGCACTGGTGTTATTAGAATCCATAATAGGCTGAGAAGCTTGAGTTTGCAAAAGGTGAATCAACTGTTGGTACTGTTGAGTGGTCAACTGCAAAGATGAAAGACTAGTGCTTGAATCACTGGTTGAAGAATCAGTAACCATATTGTCTGAAACATGGTTTATAGAAGCAGAAGGTGATTGCTTGAATTTTCCTTTTCCATAATTTGGTGGATAGTCATGTAGTTTGTAGCACTTATCTTTGGTGTGCCCCAAAATGTAACATCCCAAATTTAATAACAACAGTATAACATATATTATACTACAGTAATTAAATCTAAGCATGCTACAAACTACTAAGACATTTCTAATATAACATAACAACATTATATAAGAAAATATGAGTCACGAGCTATCGAATATATACATAACATCTGTACTTCTCGTAAATACAAAAAAATATGTACAATGCTCATAAGCAAAGCCTTTCGAGGCATAAATACACAAGTCCAAAAAGAAACAACGAGATAAGATAAGCTAAGACATCCAAACTTCTGCTTACACTTCACTTTTCATAAGTCTTCTCTCTTGGAATCATCATGGAAATACACACATGGGGTGAGAATCACATATTCTCAGCAGTTAATTGCATAAAACATGTCATCACAATCATTCCAGTCATTTCAGGGAAAAACACATTTTTAATCCTAAGTCACATACACATATAAACTAGAAAGATGGCAAAGGCTAAAACCATGTCTTTTCTCTTCCCGAAATAGATTCTCATTTTGTACATTTGTATTAAAAAACACTCATTTCTATACTTATTCATCACATTCGCAAATAAGCAATTGTCCATACAATTGCCATGCATGAATATGTTATGATTAGTAACTGTCCATACAATTATCATATTATGCCAAATTATACCTTATATTCATGCCTATGCAATAACTTAAGTATGAATGTGGATAATGTTGCGATTCCTCAGACGTAGTTAGGGAACTCATCCTAAGCCACTCTGGAATTGTTATGATATGCATGAGTCTTGAACAGAGTAAAGGAACTCGGTTCCACAAGCCTTGAATAAGTACTGAAACCCAGTTCCAGATATCACATTGAGTGTGAGGGAATGAACCATCCTTAACTCACCACTATGATAGGGAAGGTATTTACCTCTTCACTTACAATCATGTATGATCACCACAAAGCAAGGATCTCATCCTCATTAGCATAGTTATTAAAAACAATGATGCCAATTACTACATAACTAGCATGCCAATTAACTTACATTCACAGCCACAAGTGAGAAATACAATGATATCAATTACCACAATAGATAGCATACTAATTGAATTACATTTATCATCTCAAATATGAACAACAATGATGCTAAATATCTTAATAATCAACATACCAATTGATTTATATTCATCATATACCCACTTCATTAGATACTCTTATTAGAATCTCAATACTCATTAAGAAGCATATAAGAAGGAATTTCACAAGTTGGGAACTTCACATTCACCAAACAAAAGTCCTTTCAAACCTAGACTGGGCGCTCAGGCACTCCATACCAAGCGCCTAGGCGCTAGGTGCATAGGAGCATGCAGAATCCTTCTGGGCATTGGGTGCTCAGGCGCCTAACTCCTAGCGCCTAGACGCTAGTGCCCAGAATTAGTTTTCTACATAATTTTGCAGAAAACTCCACTGTTCCATTAAGGAACAATGGTCTTCCAATCACTCAAACTCCAAAATCAAGTGATTTCCAACATCAAATGAGATCTATTAACATATTGTAACTCTTATACAACTTAATTTCACTCAATTAAGGAATCATGAATCATTTATCCACTTAAAACCTAAAACTTCATTTTTGACTCAAATGAAGTCATAAGTGTTTTAAGAGATGAACAATCCACTACCAAGCATATAACAAACTACAAACAAGCCATACTCAAGATCTATATCAAGAATTAGGCCTAGAACACCCAACTCTACACTCAAAATCCAATACTCACATCAAGCCATCACATGAACAAGATGGAGAAAAAGAGAATGAAGTGCAAAACAGTTTTTCCCCTTACCTCAATTACCAAAAATGAAGTCACTTAACAGCTTTTCACCATCTCTATCTTCTTCTTCTTCTTTGTTTGTTGATCTTCTCATTTGATCTTCTTTCTTTCCTTTTCCTTTGCTTTTGTCTGTTGCAACCGAGAGAAAAGATGAGAATGAGATGAGAAATATCTCATTTTAGCCTTAAATAAGTCAAGGCAACAGAAAGAATGAGGAATCGTGCCTCACTTTGTCACTTAAATGACTTTTACCAATTCTCGATCTGCTAAAAATACTTAGATTTCACTAAATTAAATTTTATAACTCCTAACTAGTTTAAAATAAATCCTAAGATTTATAAAAAAATCTTATTCCACTGTTTCCATATATTTCCATATCTGCTGGTAGTTAATCCGGTATTAAAATACACACTTAGTATACTTAAAAATAAACCTCAAATTTTAAATACACCATCTACCACACATTTGTGACCTAAAAACAAATTTTTCACATTTATTTTCATTAACTAAGCAGTTTAAGCCAATTTCAGGGCTAACAACAACTATTTTTCACACATAGTGCTACAGCAGAGTGACTAAACGTGCTTAGAAGGTCACAAAATTCACAGACATGCTAAGCAAGTATTAAGCTACCTTTGTGTCTATATACAAGTCTAACATATTTTCTAGGGTGTTACATTTCTCCCATCTTTTTTAAAATTTTGTTCCTAAAATTTAGTTTACCTAAGGTAAGAAGTTCCAAACATCTCACATATAAAAACAAGTGCAACCAAAACCAAAGAAACAAAATTTTGACAACAAACTCACCTTTTCCCGATCCAAGAGACTATGATGCCTTCTTGCCTTCCAACCAGTGAACTTTCCTCGGTCTAACATCTAACTTTACCTCCTTCATGTGAGAACCACTCCTTGCAAAATGGTCTGTCTTGTCACAAGTAAAACATGTTATCAAATCTGCTATACAAACTTTATCTCTATGATATAAACCACACTTCTCCCCACGGTCATCCATCTGAACCTGCTTCCCTTTGTCCTTTTGATCCCTATGTTGTGGAGCACTCATCTCTGATCTGTCATCTGAACTCTTCTGTTTGTAGTAGTCTTGAGACCTATGCTCCTGTTGCGGTCTCAAACTGAGGGGTTCCACCACTCTGCACTTATTGACTAAGGTAGGAAAATCTTGAATCTCAAAAGGTTTCACTATCCTTCTCATACTATCTCTCAACCTCATCTCAAACTTCACACACTTCCAACTATCATCTGGGTTATACACAAGAGAAGAAGAAAACTTAGACAACTCTTCAAATCTTGCCACATACTGTCCAACAGTCATGTTGCCTTGCTCCAATTGCAAAAATTTCATCTCTCTAACCTCTTGTACATTTTGCGGAAAGTATTTCTCCAAGAATGCAATCTTAAATGCCTCCCATGTAACCTGAGTCCCTGCCGCTTCCATCATTCTCCTCGCACCAGTCCACCAATGCTCAACATCCCCCTTTAACATGTATGTAACAAAAGATATCTTTTAGTCCTCTGTGCATCTCATCACAACAAAAATCTTCTCCAACTCTGTTATCTAGTCCTCAGACTTCGCCAGATCATACTCCCCTTGGAAAGAGGGAGGACTAGCCTTCCGAAACTCTGACAGATCATGATAATCCTGATTCCTCTCCACCTGCACCACTTGTGCTGGCTGAGGTTGCGCTGGTTGTGTATTCCCCATTTGTTCAAATATTCTAGCAATTACAGCTACTTGCTCCCTCATAGCATTGGCATTCGCGGTCGTCTGTTCTCGCATTGCATTGGCCATTGCCATCACGACCTCGGCCATATCTGGACTTTCCCTAGTCAAGTTCCTTGTCCAACGAGTTTGCCTTTTTAGTGTTATAGTTTCATATACACACAGAACAATTCATATTGACTTGATCAGTCCTCAATATCATGTAATCATATAACAGTAACTAATAACGATCCAACATCAGACAAGTCATGCAATCATATGCAAACATCTCAAACAAGAGACACAAAAATGCATAACACACAAAGAAACTCCTAAACATGCCAAAGCATAATCAGTGTATACCTTGACTCAACATGATGAACTGTTCTGATATCATAATGTGACATCCCAAATTTAATAACAACAGTATAACATGTATTATACCATAGTAATTAAATCTAAGTATGTTACTAACTACTAAAACATTTATAATATAACATAACAACATTATATGAGAAAATATGAGTCATGAGCTATTGAATATATACATAACATTTGTACTTCTCATAAATACACAAAAATATGTACAATACTCATAAGCAAAGCCTCTCAAGGCATAAATACATAAGTTCAAAAAGAAACAACATGATAAGATAAGCTAAGCCATCCAAGCTTCTGCTTACACTTCACTTTCCATAAGTCTTCTCCCCTGGAATCATCATGGAAACACACACATGGAGTGAGAATCACATATTCTCAATAGTTAATTGCATAAAACATGTCATGACAATCATTCCAGCCATTTCAGGGAAAAACACATTTTTAATCCTAAGTTACATATACATATAAACTAGAAAGGTGGCAAACGCTAAAACCACGTCATTTCTCTTTCCGAAATAGATTCTCATTTTGTACATTCGTATAAAAAAAACTCATTTCTATATTTATTCATCACATTCACAAATAAGCAATTGTCCATACAATTACCATACATGAATATGTTATGATTAGCAACCGCCCATATAATTATCATGTTACGCCAAATTATACCTTATGTTCATGCCTATACAATAACCTAAGTATGAATGTGGATAATTTTATGATTCCTCATACGTAGTTAGGGAACTCATCCTAAGCCACTTTGGAATTATTATGATATGCATGAGTCTTGAACAGAGCAAAGGAACCTGGTTCCACAAGCCTTGAACAAGCACTGGAACCCAGTTTCAGATATCACACTGGGTGTGAGGGAATGAACCATCCTCAACTCACCACTATGATAGGGAAGATATGTTACCTCTTCACTTATAATCATGTATGATCACCACAAAGCAAGGATCTCATCCTCATTAGCATAATTATGAAAAACAATGATGTCAATTACTACAATAACTAGCATGCCAATTGACTTACATTCACAACCACAAGTGTCAAATACAATGATGTCAATTACCACAATTGATAGCATACTAATTGAATTACACCCATCATCTCAAATATGAACAATAATGATGTTAAATATCTCAATAATCAACATATCAATTGATTTATATTCATCACATACCCACTTTATTAGATACTCTTATTAGTGTCTCAATACTCATTAAGAAGCATATAAGAAGGAATTTCACAAGTTGGGAACTTCACATTCACCAAACAAAAGTCTTTTCAAACATGGACTAGGCGCTCAGGTGCTCCATACCAAGGGCTTAGGTGCTGGGTGCACAGCAGCACGCAGAACCCTTCTGGGCTTTGGGCGCTCAGGCGCCCAACTCCTAGCACCTAGGCGCTAGTGCCCAGAATCAGTTTTCTGCATAATTTTGCAGAAAACTCCACTGTTCCATTAAGGAACAATGGTCTTCCAATCACTCAAACTCCAAAATCAAGTGATTTCCAACATCAAATGAGATTCATTAATACATCGTAACTCTTATACAACTTAATTTCACTCAATCAAAGAATCATGAATCATTTATCCACATAAAACCTAAAACCCCATTTTTTACTCAAATGAAGTCATAAGTGTTTAAGAGATGAACAATCCACTACCAAGCATACAACAAACTACAAATAAGCCATACTTAAGGTCTACATCAAGCATTAGGCCTATAACACCCAACACCACACTCAAAACCCAATACTCACATCAAGCCATCACATGAACAAGATGGAGAAAAAGAGAAGGAAGTGCAAAACAGTTTTTCCCCTTACCTCAATGACCAGAAATGAAATCACTTAACAACTCTTCACTCTCTATCCTCTTCTTCCTCTTTGTTTGTTGATCTTCCCCTTTGATCTTCTTTATTTCCTTTTCCTTTGCTTTTATATGCTGCAACCAAGAGAAAAGATGAGAATGCGATGAGAAATATCTCATTTTAGCCTTAAATAAGTCAAGGCAACAGAAAGAGTGAGGAATCGTGCCTCACTTTGTCACTTAAGTGACTTTTACCAATTCTCGATCTGCTAAGAACACTTAGATTTCACCAAATCAAGTTTCCTAGCTCTCAACAAGTTTAAAATAAATCCTAAGATTCAGAAAAAATCTTGTTCCACCATTTCCACATATTTCCATATCTATTAGTAGTCAATCTGGTATTAAAATACATACTCAGTATGCTTAAAAATACTAAACTAACTCCGATTAACCTCAAATTTTAACTACACCATCTACCAAACATTTGTGACCTAGAAACAAATTTTTCACATTTATTTCTATTAACTAAGCAATTTAAGTCAATTTCGAGGCTAATAACAGCTATTTTTCACACATAGTGCTACCGCAAAGTGACTAAATGTGCTTAGAAGACCACAAAATTCAGATATGCTAAGCAAGTATTAGGCTACCTCTGTTGCCATATACAAGCCTAACATGTGTTTCCAGGGTGTTACACAAAACACCACAATGAGTGCACAAATGATGTTCTTTCTTGCCTTGTTTACCTTGTGCATCATGATTCTGCCTTGTATATGCATTCTTGACAACAAATGTCATTTAAGCAACCGAATTAGAAGTAGTTGCACCAAGTTCTTACTACTTCTCTTCTTGCACAACAACAGAAAATACTTTGGCAATAGAGGGAATAGGATCTAATAGGAGAATTTGACCCTTAATATGAAAAAACAATCATTAAGTCCCATCAAAAAAATCATCACATACTCCATGTGATGATGCTCAATAAAGGGACGAAGACATCCACATGTGCATGTGTTCACTGACTGATATTCAGCAAGTTCCTCCCAAAGAGCTTTGAGCTTGGTGTAAAACTGACTCACTGTGAGAGAGCCTTGAATAATGGTCATGAGCTCTTTCTTGATTTGAAAAATACGATGACCATTCTTTTGTTAAAATAATCTCTGAGATCACCCTAGAGTTTAGCAGCATTATTGCAGTAAATGACACTAGTAGTTATCTCCTCGGTAAGTGAGTTCAAGATCCATGAACAAATGATATCATTATTGTGTTGTCAAGAAGAAATTAGACGCAAATCATCAACTGGCTAAAGAATTGAACCATCCACGAAGCCATACTTGTTCTTAGCATTGAGTGTCATCTTCATCACTCTCTGCCAAGAACCATAGTTCTTTCTTGACAATGGCTAAGAAACAAGAACCGACCCAAGATGATCTGAAGGATGGAGATAGAAGAGATTAAAAATATCATCTGGATGATTAGCCATGGCGGAAAGAAACAATAGAAAAAGCTCGAAGATTGAATCGATCAAAAGAAGACAGAGAAAAAAAATCGCAAGGAAATTAATATAACACTGATACCATATTAAGAGTGAAGGAATAGAAATTGAAAGAAAAAATGATTCTCATCATTGATTCTATGTGATGAACTTCACATATATATTATTCACTTCTAACTATTTGATAACCGCCTCAATTGTCTTCAACTTACTGAAACTACTAACTAACTTCTATTAACTAATTAACCGACTATCATAATAATATACATTCATAAACTGTAGCATATTGCAAAAGAGCATTGCTATTTACTACGAAACACATTTCACAAATTGACCACAACAGTTTAGTGATAGTACAAAGTCAAAAGAGTAAAACAGCAAGGCAGTTACAACAAAGTCATGTTCTTGCTTTACTTCACAAAACACAAACAATTTCATCCCTTTTTCACATATTCGTGTGTCGTTTCACGAATATTGTTTCGTGAGATTTAATATTACTCATTGCAAAATTAATGTAAAACTTATTTACAATATTATTTTAATAATGTATTATTAAATTATTAAAAATATTACTATCATAATTACTATCCTAAAATGTTTAACATTTATAATATGTGCCAACACAATATTGCATGTTAGTATAAAAAATAACATTTTTAATAGGTTGTATATAATTATATGTATTTTTTAAGTATTTATTAAGTTTGAAGGTCTGTCATAATCTTAAAATAAGACAATTACTTTTAACCCTAAATTTTCATTAAAAAGAAAATCATAGTAAATTAAATTTAAACTCTATTTTATTTATGCCCTTATTTTTGTGTAATATTTGTCTATTTATCATATTCCTATTGAATTTGTGCAATTTACAAGACGACTCCATCATGCAGAGAAGAAAAAGGTCAAAAGGTAAACTTCAATCATATTATTCAACTTTAATATTTAAATATTGAAAGAATTTTCGATATTTTAGATCAGCTCAACCTCAACAAGTCAACTGATGGACCATAAATTTTAGCTAATTGGGGCAAAAACAATAAACAAACATAAAAAAAAATTAAAAAAATAAATAATATAAAATGATAAAAAATTGATTTATAATTGTTTTTTATACTGAATGATTTTTTATTATTAATATTATTAAATATTTTTTTTATGTATGTACGAATTATTTTGACACTTAATTAGTGAGATGCAATTTGAGAAAAAAAAAGTTAAATAAATTTTAATTTCTCTGTTTACAAATATTCATTTACTTATCATACGAGGACAAAGTCAAAAATATAAATGGAATAAAAATGAATAAATATCATAAGCAACAGATAAATTCCAAAAATGAGTGGGGCATATGTCTCACTCTCTTCAACATGGATTTGTCCCTGCTAAGTCATTATCAGGGTTTTGGTTGATATTGTTCGATCCTTTCTTTAACAAACGTGAACATATGATACCCTATTTCTTATACAAATTGACCAAACTCCTCACTATTATCCTAGTGGTTTGACATTGTTCAATCCTTGCAAAAACTGTTTTATATTAAATATGAAGAAAACTATTTAACATATTCACTACTCATATTGTGGTTGAATTACTTGCATTAATGAGAGCCTCATACCTAAAATGTATAATGCATATTTAACATTCTGATTAGGTGATTCTCTTTAAATTTGAAAAGGTTTTAGTATCCTTTTTAGTTGGTCCAAGCATAATGAGAAGTGTTCACCTTAAATCAACATTATTAATAAGATTGACCAACTTGTTGATTTTATTAAAATGTCCCTGATATATTTTTTTTTTAATAATGGCCTCATGAGTTCTTTTAATAAATTTTAAGAAGTTAACCCTAACACCATTATTGAAACAAAAGAAAAATTGAAATCCCAAATCCCAAACCCCGAATCCCATCGTGTGAAAAATTAGAACGAATAGTTGGAGCAACCCTATTCATCTTGTTCTCTTGAAACTTAGTGTTTGAACCTCCAATTCCCTGCCTGAGTCCTATAGAGGCTGCTCCAACAACTCGGAGGGGAACACAACAACCGTTCACTAATTTTTAAGAGAAGAGAGGGACAGCAACCTACAGCTTTCTCCTTCTGTTGTTTTATTTATGTTTGTGGGGAAACATGTTCATCGAGAATTTTAAGGTTGAGAGTCCTAATGTCAAGTACATCTAGACTGAGATTTAGTCCGTGTACACCTATGAAACCACCAACCTTGTTCACGAGAACAAGAATGGCACTTATCAGTGGATTGTCAAACCCAAGATCGTCAAATACGAGTTGAAAACCAACACCCATGTCCCTAAATTGGGATTAGCTCCTAAATCTTCCTCTTTTCCTATTCCAAATCAAAAGGCTTTTTGTTTTCATTTTTTTTGGGTTAATTTCTCGTCTGTTGATTTGAGTTTTTTTCTTCCTTTTTTTTTAATTGTTAGGGTATTGCTTGTGGAGTAGGTTGGGTTGGAAACAATGGCTCGAATGTGTTATTGCCAACCGAGAGTTAGTTTTGACTTCCTAGCCAATCTTTTGGTCTAGTGATTGAAAATGAAAACAAGCCTATGCATTATATTTTATGGGTCATTTTGTATTTATGATTCTCAGGGACATTTCATGGGCAAAAAATGACAAGATTCAACACGCCAATTACTCAACGTAGTAATTCATACGATGTATGAATTGATTTTTAAAAAATTGACCAAAAAAAATTGATTAGGATTTAGGCAGGGAATTGGAGTCCAAACATGAAGTTTCAATGGAAGAAGATGAACATGGTTGTTTTGTAATGGGCAGTGGCGGAAGATCATATGGGCAGAGGGGGGCAGCTCCCCCCCCCCCAAAATTTGCTCACTATTTTTTTTTTTTTTAATGATTTCATGCCATTGGTCCAATACTTATGACATCGATGCAGTTATACAGGTAGAAGGCAGTTGTTGTTATATGCAAGGAAGTAGAATGGTTGTTTGGTTACTTTGCATAATTGTATATCCTTTTTAATTGTCATTTATAAAGGTAGTTCCACGTGATGATCGGCGGAGAATTTTAATATGGACCACTTCCAAAGTGATCTATAGATGAACCAAGTACAAATCAGTCATTGATTTATTGTTAAAATAAATTAATAGTTGAGGTTAAAATATTAGATTCAATTAATAACACTCAGATTCATATAGAAATTTAATTAAATTATTTTTTTTTATGAATAACTATATATATAAAGAACTTATAATTTCAACTAGTAATTTTTACATACACTCAGATCTACATATAAATATTGTTAGATAAAAAAAGAATGTGATTCATCTATAGATCCAAACAAAATGAGTTCATGATAATCTTCTCCAATGATGAGCTATTAGTTTTAGAGTTAGCTAGTTGCTAAGTTGAATGTTTTATCTCGTGTCTTTTTCATTTTGATATCACTCTTATAATTTAAAATAGTAGTTTTTTTTAAAGATATTATGTTCTACTGTACTCCTATACTGAGTAAAAATTCAATGGTTGAAATAGAAACAAGCATTGTTTTAGATAAGAAAAAAGTTTTGGTGTGTTAATATTTTTGTCCCTGCAAAATATTGTGTCAAGTTCCGCCACAGGTAATGGGGATGGGATCAACTTTCTAAAATTATTAAAAGAACTCAGAGAAAAATATTAGGAACTTCATAATAAAACTAACAAATTGGACAACCTTATTAATGACATGAACTTAAGGTGAATACTTGTTTTATTATATTTGGACCAACTAAGAAGAATGCTAAAACCTATTTAACTTGAAGGGTAACAAAGAAATCACCTTGTGATCATTTTTTTTTAACTAGAAAACATCGCAACTTTTTAGTATAGTAAAACAATAAAACATAGTATTTCGAACAATGTAAGTTGGAATATTGATCACAAAAATAATTAATATTTATCACAATAGTCAACTAAAAAAAAGAAGAAACAATGTAACTTCAGAAATTTAAGTAATGAAACAAGGGAGACACAATCTGCTCAAAATATGCATGAGATAAAGGAAAAAAAGAAAGAAAAAGAAATGCTCATATAAGATCCAAGTATCCTATTAGTGAGATTAATTCTCATTATAAACTCGTATAGTTTTACTTTAATAAATAAGTTTTTTTAATGTAAATTGGTTTAGTTAATAAATATATATTCATAAAAAGTAAGTCGAGATAGTAAACAACTTTGATCTTATGAGATAAAGATACAAATTCAAATTTCAAGAAAGTAATCATATAACTTTTTGTACTCCACCAGTTGAATAGGTATTAATCCTATAGGTGATTCAAATGGCCAAATTTTTGCGTTTTCATAAAAGAAAAAAATAATAAAATGTTTTAGAATGAGTGCATGAAGTGTATGTTCTGCACTCATCAGGAATGGAGAGTCATGAAAGAAAGAGTATCCTCCCCTTATCTAACCACACCAATAAATCAAACAAAATGAATAACCTTTCTGTTCAGCTTACAAAAAATGAAGAGTGTTTCTCAGATCATTCCTCCTCCTAAATTAAGGCATCGTTTTGGCGTTTTCCTTTTCGTAAGCAGGAAGGTAGAAAGCCCGAACAGGAACACCCGACCCATGCCATCAAATTGCTAGGCACAAAAATAGAAATATCTGTCACTATAGCACAGGAGTACATTGGGTCATTTCCACGGGCGGATCCAGAAAAAGTCTCGTGAAAGGGCTAAAAATTATGGATTATATTATCAGATTATATTATTATATATACCAATAAATAACTTTAAGATAGTCATATTTATATTTTACATTATAGTCATAACTACCTTGTTCATTTCTATAGGTGTAACAATTTTTTTTCTTTCTTTTAATGACAAATTATTAATCTTAACAAGTGTTATATTTAATAATTAGGTTAATTTTAAAATTTTATTTTAAAATTAATCTAATTATATAAATTTAATTTATTTAGTCAATATTATACTTGTATCTTGCATTTATTAAAATAATTACGACATGAAAAATGAACTTTTTAATTTTCTTATAAGAACTTTTATAAAAAGAGTGAAGAATGAAAATAAAGAAACAAATATTATATATTATAGACATCGCACTAGTGGTATCTTCTATGTCATGGATAATTTATTGGTAAAATAAAATCTTTTTCTATAAAGATTTCAAAAAGAAAAAGAGAGTAAAACTTAAAATAAGATGAATTAGTGAATGTATTGTATAAAGGTTAAAAAAAGTAGAAAAAGAACAAAACTTATAACATCAAAATATATATATATATATATAAAGTCATTAATTATCAAATATATATCAAATATAACTATTTCATCTTCATCATTTTTATCTTTTAATAAATTAGAATATTAATATCTTAAAAAAAAATTGACATGATGGGTCCAGGGGCTATGCATGGCCCATGCATGTCCCCTGTAAATCCGTCACTGGTCATATCATATGAATTAAAAATTTTAAATAGAAACTTATTGTATGGGTTAGGCACCCAAAACTGCGTGGACCACTCCTGGATTTTACTTTTTGTGTTCATGCAAGCAGCAGTTTATTACTATGAACATATTTGACACCCTACTATGGATGAAGAGCCAAAAGGAAACTTGTTGATAAAATGTTTTCCTTATGAAACACAGGTGTATATTTTTCACTTTTCTTTGCTTCTTTCACATACAATTCTTTTGCAATTTTTTTTGGGTGATAAATTATTGAACTGAGTATAAATATCTTCAAGAGTTTGCATTTTATGCTATTGGAGCTGTATCTGCTTGCATTAAATTGCAGCCTAAGCATCTTCAAGCAATAAAAATACAATGGAATGCGTGCATGCATATTAATTAATGAATTTCCATAATGCGAGTTGGTTTAGTTGGTGAAGTATATTATAGTAGATATAAAGACTTAAATATATGATCAAGTCGCAATCAGGGAGGAGAGGGTTCAGAAATGAGAGGAAGTTACCTCGTGTTCAGTGTTCACTCATAATAGATATACACGGAGAAAAAAAGAGTTCTTTTCACACTTCGCAGTTTTTAAACTCAGAAAAACAAAAAAAAGGATTCAATAGAATTAAAACTGTTTCATTAACCTCGTAGAAGGAACCATTTTTACTTTTTACATCATCATATTGAAGAGAAACGGTGTTTTCTTACAAGAAAAAAGTATTCAAAGAATAAATTACATTGTATAATGTATTGATTTCGATCTGCTACATTGAACAAAAAACAAACAATCCCGACTTGTGAGCTTGTAGTCACATGACTGTTCCAAGTATTGCCTTTCCTACATTATATATATATATATATATATATATATATATATCCTGCTCCTTTGCTTAAGCATAAAACACAGTTGTCAAATGTACTGCAAGTCTATATAACTATAGACAAAGAAAATTAACATGAAAAATGAGATGAAGACAAAGCTAATGACTTTCCTCAATGACCTTGTCCTCTGTGGCTTGGCCCAGAATAAGCCCGGTTGATTATTAAACTTATGAAGGAAGGAGCAGATTGATCTTTGAGAGGTCTCATGCCCTCAACATTCATGGAGTACGAGAGCAAGAGTAAGAAGATGATGAGAGAAATGGCATTAAATGCCACTGCAACAGAATAACCTTTCTTCATTTTGTCTCTCTTGTATAGCTGTTAACTAGCTTGGAACTCGAAGATGTTGGGATGGTAAGAACTAAGCACCAAAACAAAGAATATTTTGGAATGGTGTGGTTTGGAGCATGATCGGGAATGTCATAATATATAATGTGGAAATGTGTGTGTGGGGATTAACTAAAGATTGAAGAAAGGCGTGTTTTGTTCTTTGACTTTAGTTGTTGTGGGCTGGCTGGTGGCGGAGTTGGAAGGTTACTCTTTGGGTGCTTTGAATTTTAAGTTTGAATGAGACCAAAAATAAATACTTTTGAGTCTTGAAATCTGATCAGACTTTGCAAAAAGCATGAAGGGGAGGAGAAAAAACAAGATATGTAAAAGGAGAAAAATGTATTTTTCAAAACGTAAAGAACACGGTTTATTGACTATTGAAGACTTTATGGCTTGTACAATATAAAATATTAGGAATAAGTCAATTAGTCGGACAGAATATTGCTGTGTGCATAGAAGTTGGTGGATGTGGGCTTTGAATTTGATTTATTTTATTTTACCTTTAAAACCTAAGCTACCAAATTCTTTCTTTGACATTATTACTCTCCGGTTGATTTCACGTCTTGTTTTTGTTTTATTATTATTAAACTACTTATGAAATTAATTCTTGTTTAACTGAGAGAACATAAGAGTTATGTAATTTTTCTTTAAAAATTCCTAAAATTTAAACTGGTATTTTTATCTCAGAGAATCAAAATTGTTTACTATCTTAACTCATCATTTGTAGATTTTTCTGTTTTTTATTTTTCTTAATCCAGTTTGCTGAGTTAGATATTACAATTTGATTATTTTAGTCAATGCTAAATGCAGCTATATCTATAATTATGACTGATCATTGTTTTAATATTATATTTGATTTTGATGTCGGTGGAAAAGTTTATATCACCACTCAATCATATATATTGAGAAATTATTTGAAAATTTTATTTAAAAAAAAGTATCGAATGAATCTCTTTATTGATATAATTAAAAAAATTAATAATAAAAAGTGACAATGTAAAAAAATGTATATAATACTTAATTAAAATTAAACTCATTTTGATAATTACTTAAATAATATTACTTGGAAGCAAATGCTGTTGGCAAAGCGAAGGCATGCCTAAACTTATACTCCAAATGCTCAACTTTCTTTACCTATTACTCTCACTTTGGTCAATTTCTAGCTCTTAAAAGCATTGCCCGGTTTGTTGAGAAATTATTATATATTCTTGAAGTATAATTAATGCATACTTTAAAGTAGGTTTTTATTATTAATTTTAAATTTATGATTTTAAAATTGATGCAAGTTTAATTTATGTAAATTTATTTAAAATTAATAATAAAGATCCTTCATAAAATATAAATTAATTATGTTCCAAGAACATATAATAATTTTTACTGTTTGCTTACCCCACACAGTGACAGATAGCACCAACCCACACATGCTGGTAACTGGTAAGCAATTTATCATCATATACCATGCAGATATTGTTTACCGTAGGTCTGACTTCCGAGATTTGGTATCATTTTAGCTTTTCACATTTGCACCAAATCTTGGAAAAGACTACAAACCATGCAACTACATCTCCGACCAAATTATAATATATTCGATTTTGTTCCTTACTTTTCATATTTTAAAATAAAATATAGGTGTATATATATAAATGCCAAGCTTGCACATTTACTTTTTGAGCTAAGACTAGTCTCTATGAAAAAAGAAATTAAAAAACTGTTCGATGAAAATTAAACAATTCAAATCGTATTCATTATTCAATCACATTAAAACTTTAAAGTTTAAACCTAGCAACCTAGAGAAAGTCTCAAGTGCTTCCGTGTTCTGGACTATTGAAATAACTGTCATGTTAAATTTATAAGTTATTATTATCTCTTATTTGAATTATATTTTTAATACTACCATTAAAATATTATAAAAATGTAGTTAAAAATATAATTTAAATAAAAATTAAAGATAATTCACAAATTTGACGTAACATCTATTCAATAATATAAAGCAAGATAACTCTCTTACCTAAGAATTCCTCAGCAACTAAAGCATTCAAAGTTCCAATTGTCCAGTATTCATTCAAAAGAACTCCTAACACGTGCAGGACAAACTAAAAAAATACTTGTGAAGACTGGTAACTGGATACTTGAACTGGTCTATTCTTAGCATTCTGATGCAGTGATAAAATAATTGCTTCTCTCCTCCCTTTTGTTTTTGGGTGAATTACTATACATATCGAAGTTAGTGGTGTAAGCCAAACTCGGCAATCTGGTTAGGTTTCAGACACCCTGAATCTGAAGCTTATCAATTCGTAGGGTCCTTATTCACAAGTCAACCATCTATCAATGGTCGTAACATTTAAACAAATTCTTTGAAGCAAAAAACTAATAAGCGAATTCGCATCTACCATCAATAAATTGGCTATAAAGACCAAGCCAAATTAAATCAGCTGCTCTTGGGAGAATAAAATTGATGGGTCAAATTTCTTCGCTTCACGGCGTTTCCAACCTGATGCATTGGATATAGGAGTAGTGACTGTTACAAATAACAATTGACATTGGCAATAAAGGTACTCTGCCTAGTAGTATGAGAGTCAGTGTTAATGCCAAGTCTATGCCAATTGCCATCAAGTGACGTCAAATTTGACTGAAAAATGTAAGGTTCCCATATGACTTACTTGCAGAAAATTAATTAATCCTCTGCCTTTTGAAAGACTGAGATGTTAGAAATCCTCTCAGGAATTGCAGTCCTTCCATTTCACTGTGACAAACCCTGTCCATGTCCAAAGATAAACCAAACATACACGTTAGAAATTAATGATGATTAAATACATAAAACTAATTTTTTGGTACTGGACACATGCAGCACAAGGACACAAAATTGACAACTGCAAATATTTTACAGAAAAGGATACAACACGTCGGTTACATAACAATCCCAGGCATGACCCTTGTTGCATCTAGAAATATCTACCAAAATTCATGTCACCTTAAGTGAACCACGAAGACCAAGTTATACAAAATATTTTCCAGTATCTCATGTTCAGTGATTGAAGGTTAAAATCCCAAGACCAGCATGTAGCTTAAATGCAGATGGAAGAGCGAAAGGGACTAGAAGATATACAATTTCAACCACAATTGAAAAAGTTGAATGGATCTGTATTATCCCAGTAAATATCCATCAAAATGAACCAACTCTCCCTCTGGCCCAAGATATGCAGATAATAAAGATGAATAAATCTAACACCAAAAAAAAAAGATGAATAAATCTATAGATACCTACCAAACCAGAGTAACAACTCAGATCATGCTGATAAATGACCTCTTTCGTAAGTAGCAAAGCAGCAGTGAATTATACAAGCAGCTTCTCCATTAATTTTGCTGACATTATGGTTCTCCAAGATGACCAAATCTATCCTTCCCAGCTGCAATTGCAACAATGTTGCCTGATTCAGTAGTTATGCAAGTGTTGCAGCCAGAAGCAAGAAAATCCCAATTCCGTTGATGAAAGAAAATGAGCTCAAATTCTATCATGTATCTGTAAAAACCCTGCCCAGATTATTTCAATACAAAGGATAGACTTGGGTAGAAGAGGCTAGGCGATGACATTTCAAAGACCTAGCATAAGAGAAAATTAAAATGATGAAAAGGTTATATATTGCTTAACAGCTACATATGCTATTCATAATGCTAAAGTAAACCTAATAATATCAAGTGAAGATACTACATAAAAAAGGATTAAACAACAACGCAGAAGCAACCATCTATTTTAACATAGAAATGATTAAAGAGAGAAGTTAACATACTGCAAAGGGAAATACCTGTCAGTTATAAAATACAAAGAATGAAGTGGCAAGCTGTTGGGGTTTTGTGTAATGGGCACAAACCTATAAATATAATGAAAGGCAGTAAGAGACTGCTGGATATCAACCCAATGTGGCAGTGCCAGCAGGCTTTGATATAATTAATAATTAATTAAATATACATTGCAAATGTTGATTGTTGAGACCTAAAGTAGGATCAATAACCAAGACAGGAGACTTGGTACAAGACATGAAAAAGGATTAAATGAACTATAAAGGAGTTATACAAATCGTATTGCACAGTCACAAAGACATACTAAATTACTAATGTTAATGAAAAGATTAATATGAGAGGTTTTAACATCACAAAAAAGGTCTTGCAGGACCAAGGAATAACAAAAGGATTCATACATTTTGAGCAGAACAAAATTGTAAAATTTAAAAATGGAAACGATGCAACATAAAATTGTAAATTTATCAATAAGATGCATGTTCAATTAACTCATTAGAACTTAAATACAATATCCATTAAAAAATGCACATACACTGCAGAAAATGATGAGCTATCACGGTAAAGTCAAACATACTCTGCAGGATGTCAGTGGTGGATAGCAACTATTGGTTTGTGATCTGACCTCATAGGCTCATACAGCTAAAACAGTGAATTTTGCTTAAGTTTCCCATCGTAAGAGGTAAGAATTTGACTATTTGAGTGCTACTATGATGGTATAAACAAGCTCCCTCCATAATTGTCATCAACAGCTGCCTACAAAATTTGAGTTTGATATATGAACATGAATAAAGAAGAACAACAACTCCAGATAATAGCTTCACATGGAAAAGGCATACATGAAAGCCCATTAAAACAATGGTACTCCTTAAATCAATTTCAAAAGATGCAAAAACTAAGTAGACTTGACGTATAAGTTAACTTTAAGTTGCAACTAGAAAAATCAATGCTGCAAAGCCAATAATAATAAAGACTACTAATCTCAGGAAAGTGTTTCAATAATCCAACTCTAGTAGTAATCCTTTCTTTACCTAACAGTCATTCAAGCACTTAACTTAAAATCAATGCAAATAAGTTTTACCAATGTCAAAGGAAAATTAAGGAACGCAAAAGGAACCAAATGCTAAAAAACATGATTTGAGATAGACAAAAGAAATTTGAAGATACACTTAAAAAAATTATAAGAGTAATTTCTGTGTTTTCAAAGATTTTAACTTGAACTACAAAATACTAGTTCACTTAAAACATACACAAACCAGGCTGTCACTAAACTTCCATCCTATAAAAAATTTTCAGATGCCCCACCACATCACCCTGCGCCCACCCTTTTTTTTTTGCCCTATTTCATATATGTGTTGTTTGATTGACAAAAAATTGGTGAACGATGAAGTAGGTTGAAGGTATACCTGAAGGTATGGAAATACAGTATTATACACTTGTAGGAAAAATTGTGACTTCGCTGCAAACCTGAACAAATTCTGAGTTACTCCAAATATTGTCAACAAATAATAATCCAAAAAATCTAGGAAGGAAAATGAATTTGACTACACAACCTCTGCTTTCACATTTTTCTTTAAGAATTGTGTACCTATGTCATTAATAAAAGTTGAAGTATAATATAAATTCTCAGAAGTCCACCAAAAATCCTTCTAGAACTTATACATCTCAGTTTTTTATAGAATACTTGATAAATTTATACGTGAAAACACCTGAGATTCACTGGATATGAAACCTAAAGGTGGTGATACAGACACACAGAAGACAGTATATTAACAACAAACTACCCTCGCTTTTACCCTCTCAAGCTTAAGGGTAAATTTTACTGCACAGTTATAAGGCCCGTGATGTTGTATGGTACTAAATGTTAGGTGGTAAAAAGCCAGTAAGAGCATAAGATCAGTATCGCAGAGATGAGGATGTTATGCTGGATGTGTGGTCATACAAGACAAGATAGAATTAGGAATGAATGCATTAGAAAGAAAACAGGGGTAGCACCTATTATGGAAAACATGGTAAAATCTCGCCTTATGTGGTTTTGACATGTAAGGAGAAGACCCTTAAAAGCTTCGGTAAGAAAAGTAGATCAAGTAGAGGATAGTCTAATAGCTAGAGGTAGAGGGAGACCAAGAAAGACTATACGTGAAACAATTAAAAAAGATTTAGATTTGAATGGCATTTCTGAAGACTTGGTTTATGATAGGGCACAATAGTGTCATTTGATCTATGTAGCCGACCCCACCTAGTGGGAAAAGGCTTGGTTGTTGTTGTTTAGTTCTACTTTTAATCCGAAAACAAACAAAATGAATACTAATTTAATGTGTAGGAAGATACCAAGGAGAAAAGCACATAATTAAGTATGAAAAACAATAAGCCTTTCAATAGAGTACCATACCAACTTGCAACATTAACATACCTTTTCAGAAGCCGAAAACAAATATAAATCTCTTCAATATCTCTTTCTATCTTCACTCTTATATACTGCTTCACTAGCTCACACATGATGTTAACAGTTTCATCAGAAATCTGATGGGCTAGATCTAGCTGGTGAAATTCAGATATAATTTGGTGCAAAACTGAAGATAATGTGCTAGTCAACCCCGATTTGTAATACATTTCTGCAAGTTTCTTTAATAATAAGCAACTGCTAACTTTAAACTTATCAACCCAATGTGGAGGATTCCCAGCCCAAAGACTGTCATTCAAAACATGATCACTTGATCCTGGATAATTCTCAGAAGTTTTGATACCTAATGACTCCTGATGGATTTCACTAAGAGGGTTCACAGCAGCATTGGAGCAAAACTCTTGCCTCCTGTGTGCAGGAAGCTGCTCGAGAATGACAGCTTTCAAATCCTCAGGCAGTTGTCGTAACACTGAAGCATCCACTTGACTTAAAGAAGAAGGCAATAAATCATCTTTTTCAAAACTCGAATTGTGAGTAACCTTGAAATAGGGTCCATCCCCTGAACCTGGTAATGCTTCAACTCCCTCTGCTTCATACTGCATTGCCTGGCACTTAATCGTGATATATGCAACTAAATAAAATATTTTTAGAAAAAAAGAACAATAAATACAAATAAAAGCAAACAACATTAATATTTCTTACATTTCTAATGATTGTAACTGTAGGTGTGGTATCAATTGCAATAAGCCACCAAAAATAAAAGTAGTCACACAAACTGATACTACAAACAAGGAGGACGGATTCAATTCAACCTTATAATTTAATTGACTCTACATGGAAGTCTTCCTTTTTCAGATAGGAGTGGATATGGAACTGCTAAATTAAGTTACAGTTGAAGGAAAAGCACTTGTTTTTCAACCTATTAAAATTTCAAACTTGATCATTGAGACTGGTGAATGATGGGCAGAAGCATGCGGAAATAAAGTAATTGTTTCAAACAAACCAGATTTGTCGAGTCTAGTATGACACAGGTTAAATAGAAAGAAAAAATTACCTTATTTTCTGATAATAGCTTGTTTTGAGGAATCGGCTCAGAATAGTAAAGTTCCTCCTCCTTGTTTATAGCTGCTGACAAACACAATTTGAAAGCATGTGTGGCAGTTTTAGTCCAAAGTAGCTACACTAATGAAACAGAGAAAAGCTTACCTTCTTGCTCCAAAAGCGGGTTTCCTAAAGAGCAAGCACTCTCACTTGTGCCTTTCCCTTTAGCAACAAAATCAACTAACTTCCCTCCATAAATTTCATTTAATTCTGAAAATACTTCTTGGGGAAGGTTCCTTATAACTTCCACATCAAGGTGACATAAAGGAGGTGGTGTTGAAATCGGGTCAGCACTAGCTTGGTTATTTTGTATGTTATTGTCCATTTGAACTGAAGACCCTTGCGAATCTCTACATCCATGACTGGAAGTGCCATCCATATTCTGCTTGTCATGACCTGAAGAAAGAGAAACCACCAGAAGCTATTTTTTTTAATTCCATCATTAAAAATCTCAAAAAAAAAAATTCATATATAAGCTGCAGCAAAAATCGTCATTTAAATAACAGCATAACAAGTAGCCCCTGTTTGACAACAATTTCCATTACCCATAGGATATTTCTGTTTTTCCATACTTGCAGATCCTGAAGTGAGCCATGATTTCAAAGTATATTTTTCTGTACCTTCATGAAAAAAATAACGTTAGACAATAAAAAAGGAGAAAAAAAAAAGAACAAAGTTCAAAGCCAAGGAAAAGCAGCAAAATTTGTCTGGACAGAGGGATGGAAAGAGGAGGAATGTCAAGGTAGCAGATCTCAGTATAAAAACATGTTTCATTTAGATCAGCGATAGGCATAGCCTATAAATTTAGTCACATGCACTACCAAATAATATATTATTACAGCAGAGCTGGGTTAAACATCACTCAGAATAATACAGGTACCTTGCTTAGAAGTATCTGCACTTTCAAGTCTGGAAACTTGCATGCCAATACCTCGAATCTCCTTGACATCTGTGTGAAATCAACAAAAGGAGAAGATGAAGATGTTAGATATCCAATTAAATCTTTATTGAACAGATATGGATCCTCTGCTAAAAGTTTTGGGCTGAAACACTATTTAACACGTTGAGGAAGAATATACCAACATAAAATTTATATATAAAGTTCAAAGACATGAGCTTCATCATCAAGCAAGCATCTAATTTTGTTATAATGATGATGATAAGTCTATTACCAACAATAGCTAGTGCTAAAAAAACATAAGCTTAAATTCTTGAAATGCAAAAGCATTTAATTTAGAATTTGATAAACAATTCCCAACCTGAAGCCATTTACCTTTAGTGTCTAATGAAACTTTCAGTATAAAATCACGGCCAATACCAACTCTGGTCCATCAGCAATGCATGTAAAATTGTATAACTTTCCTAACCATCATCCTTACAATAGTATAGTCATATTAAACACGGCAGTTTTGCTTTAGTTTTGGTATTTTTCATTACCAAAATTTACCAAGATCTTTTTTTACAACTAGGTGCAGTTTCTCAAAACAAACCTGTCAAGAACCAATCATCTAAAAGTTTAAGCTGTGAGGTGGAGGCACAAGAATGGTTTTATATCTCTAAAACCCCTCACGCAGAAGCACTTTGGGCTTGAACCATGGACAAAGCACAGGCCCACTAGACCTTCTACTGAAATATTAATTTAACTATGAAGAACAGAAGTGGCATGGGTTGAACCCAAACCACTTGGTCATAAAAGCTCTAATACTATGACAAGGATCAATTCTCCTAAAAACGAAACTTGTTAGGTGAAGGCACATGAATGATTTTATATCTCTGAAAATAACTCATCTCCATCACATTCTACAAAGACAATCTACAATAAAAGGAAGCAAAACTTTGTATACTGCTGTATGGGATAATTATCTCTACTATTACTGAAGAATGAAGATAACCCAGAGGCGGTTTTCATTTTCAATTTGTCCCCAAAATTGCAAAAATAGTCCATATCTCATTTGAAAGTTGGCTAAATTTATCAATAAATGTTGGGTGAATATAAATGTAATTGAAAATTTGAACTGAAATAGATTATATTTTTCTATATCTCTCCAGCTTCCTAACTTTTATCACTTCATATCTCCACTACCTTCTCTTTTTACTGCATTCACTATCTCACTTTCTACATTTTTTAAAGTAATATTCTGTTTTCTTTAGCTCTCTATTGAGGAAAAGAGGTAGAGGAAGACCTAAGAAAACTTCAGGAGAAACCATTAAAAAAGACCTTGCCAGAAATGGATGTACTAAAATTTGGTTTTTGATAGAGAAATGGCGTCAATTGATCTATGTAGTTGACCGCACCAAATGGGTTGTCTATTGCTAATAAAAGCAAAAGCAATAAAGGACTCAAGTATCTAGAGATAAACCAACATGTTTCAGACTGTTTAGTTATAGATTACTAAAATGATGGAAACCAGTCACATCAAAAGATTAAGCAGGCCAGAGTTTAGTTACCTATGTAAAAACATCCAAAAAGCTGCTTTACTATTCTTTGGAGTACTTCCACATTATCAGTAGCAAGAGGAATCTATGATGAGAATATCAAACACAAAATCAGACCTTAAAACAATTAAAAACACTTAGAAAAGACAATATAACAGTTTAAAATACATATAAAACATGTTTCAATATTTACCGTTACTGAGTGACTTAAATTTTCACAGTCCCCACAGCCCATAAACTTTGCAGGTTCATCAGCATCTTTTCTTTTCCTTTTGATCTAAACCATATATCCGAAAATATTTACAAATTTCAATTTTGTGACTGAAAAGATATAAGAAACATACTATGATAACTAATGCATGCTAGTTTCAGAAATAAAACAGGACCTGAAAATCAGCTCACCAGCTAACACAGAAAGCTGATACCTGAATAATCTAAAAAATAAATCTCTCAAGCTAAATGTAAAACAATACCTTGAGAGTGAAAGTGCGCCCCTGCATTCCGCAACATTGCAATCGTAATGAGACTTCCTTGCAAAGGTTTATTAGGAAGTGTTCACACTGGAATAACTTTACGTCAGTATTTTGATTGATTCAGTTTTGAAAGATTGTAAGATAAATTCATATAAAAGTAAGATACATAGCGTATAAGAATACCAACATCTTTCATATCTTTGAACCTCACACCCCAATTTACATCAGCACCAATAGACTTGATTTCCTGTAGAAGTGCAGATAATATCATCTTTAAAAAGCTTTGAAATTACATTAAACACAAGCTTATTAGGAAAGACTGATAAACATTCGCAGGAAAAAAAAAGGATAAAACACCACAATTGAGTTGGAAAGTTAAAAGTGACAGGCCACTAGCCAGTGCCCCCATAATTTTACATCATGCTGTGCAGCATAGCATGAACAATTTCCAAATTTGCAATAAGCCAATGACCGATGATGGTATTATTTGTCATATTAACTTGACAATTTATATCCTTTAATCATAGACCTCTCTTACAATTGTTATGTTAGTCAACCTAGGACAAGGACTGCAATAGATTGATGAAAAAGAATACCTTTATACAACAAATTGCACATGGCACAATGTAAAATGGAAGCAAATAAAAGCAGATAAAAGAAAAATTATCCAATGTATTTTAATTATCTCAAATCAAAATTATGATCAACCATAATCTGGATTTTAAAGCTAAATATTAAGTCCAAATGATGCCCTTTTTCCCTACCTGAATGACCCCAACCATTCTGTTATCAATTCCTCTGCTATAATTCCACAGCATTTCCCCCGTTTTCATTCCATAATCCTTCTGCAGTGAGGCCTACAGATGCCAAGAAAGCAGGTACAGAATCTTGAATATTACAAATGCTTTTCAAATACATGCCCCAAATGAAAGTGGAACATAACTACAGTGTATGCAAGTAAATGAACTAAGTAGCAATATAAAAATGAGTTTGTGCTAATGATTAAATCCTTGAATAAAATTGGATTGTAGTTCTTGAAGCTTTTTTCCTCAAATTCTAGCTTTTTATTTTATTGTCAAGATGAACTTTTCATTTTTCGATGATTATTGTCTTCTACATAATTTCCAAAGTTTCAATTTTCAATAAGTCAAAAATATTTTCTTCCAAGTCTCTATTCTCTTTTAACAAGGGTTCTAAATCCATGCATGAGACCATGTCCTGCCCAAACTCAAGGCAAAAGAGAAATGTCTAAGATCAAAGGAAGAACACTGATAACAGACTGAAAGCAAACATTACAAATTGACCTTCAGAAGGAACAGCCACTGAACTTTCAGAATAATAGGAAAAATCAGAAGACACTATATATTAAGTGAATGAATAGTAAAACCTTGGAAATCATGTGCAGCTGCCCACAAGTGTGAACATTCTGTTTCTTCAATTTCTCCTGCAAAACATACCCTATTCCAGGAAGTGCATTAATTGGGAGTTGACTTAAATGATCTTCAACCTGGAAAAGCAAAACAAAATAAGAGAGCAAGGTAATATTAACACATTCCACACCTCAACTACAATATCAAAATACTTCAGCTGTATTGAATATAAGTAGATTCTCTTGTCCAAGTGAACCACACCAGCTATAAATCACAAGTGGTAAGATGAGGACAAAGTCACAATTTTTTTACTAATATGTGGAGAAATAAGGGAATAAGTTGATCTTTAAGATGCTATCAAAGCCAAACAGTATATGTTGAAAACATGTAGCATAAATCCCCATAAACTCTTGTTAGTGAACTGTAAACTGTCAATTTCAATACATCCACATTTCAAACCTAGAATTAGCACTTTTGAGGAAAATCCAAAGCATCATGGTCTAGAGTAATAGAATTTCTTGGTCAAGCAAATACCCAAAGGGACTTAACAAAAAGATAACTTCCACAACTAGTATAGCACTATCTTAACAAGTATTTCTCAATGAAAGTTTTATGAAATACAGAATAATCCACAATCATGAATACAGAATTACAATAGCAACAATTAGCATCAGTACTTCAATCTGCAAATACGCAAGGATAAGCAGAAGCTTTTAGCATAAAATTCATGGAACAGACACTCTTATGGCTTATTAGAGTATGTCATATTATAATGAGTGTCAGTTGTGTTAGTTAGGATAGAGGGTTCTGAAGTAGTTAGAATTCTAAAGATTAGTTGTTAGTTACTAAAGAATATTCTAGAGAATCCATTAGCTGTATAAATAACAGCGTTGTACTATTCTGTTAATCAGTTAATACAGTTACCATTCTCTCAATTCCAGAACTTTCTCTTTCTATCGCATTCTCTCTCTCTCTGCATCCATTTTCCTTCAGCTTTCTCTCAGTTTCTCACACTTTCTTACCTATCAAGAATTCTCAAATGGCTACATAAGACACAGGAGATTTGCTTACAAAGTAGAAAGACATTGGACATTGTAATATAAGTTACATGACACCTCTGTCATGCCACAAATACAAATTGAAAATGATGAAAAAGACAAAAATTTCTGAATAACTGAATACACCAAAACATACCCTTTCTGGAGTTATGTGATATTGACCGTTTGGTTTTGCAGTTCTAGTAGCAATACGTGCCATAAGCATATTTCCAGCTATACCAGCACTTGCAGTACATCCAGTGGTCTCAAAGATCTCTTCTCTAATTGATGAAGCTAAAAGCTCGGGATCTTCAACCTCTGACTCTGAGACGTCTAAAAATGCTTCATCACAGCTTACAGCCTGCATCAAGTAGCAGTTACAGCATTATGGACAAGGCAACTGAAAACTTTATGCACTTAAAGAATGTCCAACCATAAGAAGACCTGCACTTTGTTGCAACATCGATGCAATATACTATAAAATTGATCAGCTACCTGCAAATTGTCCAAGTAAAGGTATCTTTGTAAAAATCAATTAAGTTTAAAAGGGGAAAAGATACAGAAACATATGACAGAAAATAAAATATTCTGCTTTATAAGTCATTCAACTATGGACACCCTACTGCTTCTTACTTCCTCATAAGCTTCAAAGTTGTACGGAAAGATAATGAGGTGGGGACAAAGTGCCTTGGCATCTCGAACAAACATACCAGCCTTAATACCTAGCAATGATAGGAAGCATAAGTTACATACCAAAAAGACAAACAAGCAATATAGTTGATTGAGACATATTATCATATATAACTTGGCATATAACCAACCATAACCACGAGCCGGGTAGTTTGCAGAGGAAATCTCAGCAGTTCCCTTTGAATTATTTGAGTGACATACTGCTACAGGCTTGTCCAACAATTCAGAGTGGTTCCTAATAACCACTGAGACAAAAAAGCAGTCCTGGGGCAGCACACTCACACACATAAATATATAAACACAAAATTCATTCTTAAAGGTCTGATCTCATAAGCATTAAACAAAGTCGGAGATGGGAATAAAACAATACTCATTTTAAAAGTCAAATTTAATATATCACCAGCAGGATAAAGTTAAATGACATATTTATCCAAATCAAAGGAAAATTAGTAGAAAACAATAATTTATTTCCAAAACATTCTTGTATGTAAAGCTTACCATGTCAACATGGAAAATGACTGACTTCCCAGAAATATCAGAGGCATTAATATTAGAAATTTCATTATTAAACCCAGTAGACGAGATGGGAAAACGCTTTCGATACCGATTTCTCCAGGTTCCAATAAAGTGTAGCCGTGAGCTCTGCATATAGCAAACTTTAGTCAGGATATTATAAAAGAAAGGCACCCTAAGTGTAGATTAAAAGATTGATAACAATAATAATGGCAGCAATGTTATGATTGTTTGAGACAGGAAAATCATGTGAAAGTAAAGTGAGGAGCAAGTCAATATCCTATCAGTATATCACATATAGGTATGAATCCTTATATATGAAATAAGAAGGCCAATATTCTCCTCCCCCCCTCTCCTCAGTTGCTTTTTTAATTTTATTTATTTCTTTTACTGATATGGCAAACACAAAATGCACCGGGTGGGTTTTAAACCAATAATCACTCCATCCACCTTATCTATTGAAGTGCAAGACCTTATTTTTTGATGTAATAAATAATGATCATTGCCTGTTATGTTTGATTGCCAATAAATTTTGCAAAATAATATAAAAAGATTCAGATGACTAGTACAACAACCATAAAAAAAAAAAAAGAAAAAAAAGGGGGCCAGAAAAGGTGCCAACAAGAAAGTCACCATTTCGCCAAGCAATATGAAAATCCAAACTTCTTCCAACTTCACTACCTTGAAATAATTTTCCACAAAATTAGGGTCTGCAACAGTTGAATGACACTGTTTAGAAGGCCTAGTGACTGCAGAACTTGGCAATTCTTTTACATTCAGGTCATCTGAGCAGGGAGTACCAACTGATGTAGAAGGTACTTCACGATTAGGTTCAAGTTCACCTTGGACGTTTCTCTCTTCTTTAGTATCAGCATTGCTTCCTTCTGCTAGCTCTTCTTTATCACATTTAACTCTAACACTAGTCGGCTCTTCCATCATAATTGCATTATTATTCTCAGGGACAATATCATCAGATTCAGTACTGATTCGCCTGTTAAGTTCAACCATCTCCCCAACTTCAGATGAGTGTGTATCCTTTGATTGGCCAACCCTCAGAGATGAATCTTCAACGTCTGGTTCCACTTGACAAAGGGCATTTGTAAAAGCATCCTCTGACATTTTGCAACTTTTCAATGTAAAGAAGGACGACAGTTTTGGTTGGTTATTAGCAAGCTGGTCCAGTTGGTAAGGCACCCCTATCAAAGCAAAATTTGCATCACTTGAGACAAGATGACATAAAAAGACAAATAGAATATCATCATTTACCCCCAAAAGCATGAAGTAAATAAGCAAACAAATGAAAAAGGAGGACCGGATAGTAATGCAAGTCCATTTGCTTGCCTCATTCTTCCTCTACAAATAAAGGGTAGACATTTTTCCAAAGAATAATCAATCCAACTGCATGAGAAATGCAATAACTTACAGCTCAAGAGTCTGTTAGCAGCAACCGAATCTAAAATCCAAGTGGGTTTCACCACTGGCAGCCCTGCGCTGAAGGCTCTGTATTGGTACGTCCAACAATTAAAATTAAGCGATGCAAAAGAGTAGGACTCAAACCGCAAAATTTAGAGAAGGACATCGAATCAAACCTCAGGTTCTTAACTTTAGTGCCAGGAAGATTACTGCAGATGATATGTGTTACCCGATGTCTTGAGAAATAATTCTCAAATCTTCCACCGTACTTTAACATGCAGCCCCGCAGTTCCTGAAACATGTTTGATATTAACGTCATGTCACCCTTTGTATTTCCAAAAGTTTTGACTAAACCAAAAATAAACTAAAGCTGATTCAAGTCTACAATTTTCTGTCACACTTAATCCCCAAGGAATGCTAATCTCAGCCAAATTGTTATTAAAATTTAATAAATCCACCATCCACCCCCTTTCACCCTTACTCAAATTTCAGCAAACAGGTAGAGATAAACCGAATCATAAATTAAAAAAAAAAAAACGATTAACCTGACTGGAAGGAACCGTGAAACCATCAACGAAAATTGAAACTCCACTGAATATAGGCTTCCCAGAACTAGAGCCAAAGCCAGTAAACGAAGACGTCGAAGCTTCAGTGTCAAACTGGTTGTGCAGTTTCCGATTCTTCTGTGCCATATAACTGCATTTACAGAGTCAGTAAAACATTTAAAAAACACACTGGCGTGACATATTTACAAATTGGTGCATGGTACCAAAATGCTGAGGAGCAGGCATAAAATTGAAATTGACATAAGCCATAGTTCTTCTCAATCATTAATCACTAATTTGAACGGAACTAGAACAATTTCTCTACTATCCACCCAATTAAGTCCAGAATACAAATTTTATTAAAATAAAAAATGATCAGAATGAGATCGGATAAGAAATGAAAAGACCTGCCGAAATCGGGGAATGGGGATTTTCGGGAGGAGGAGGAGGAGAGAGAATTTGAGCCCCAAGCGACGCCTAGGGTTTTCTGGTTGGTGGATGTCGTCTTCCTCTTGTTCTTGTTGTTGTTAGTGTGATTATAGGAACGGTTGGAAGATGCTGAATTAGAATTAGAGAAACTTCGTTTAGAATTTCGGGGTAAGGAGGTGGAGGAGCTTCCTGAGCGAGACGAATTCAAACTCATTCTGGAGGAAATCTGCTCAGCAGAGGAGAGAGAAGGAAGAGTACCCAGCAAGATAGTTGCTTCTTCTACAAACAAAACAAAACAATAATGCCATTCAAACCAAGCGGTAAATGAAGGCACCCTCTTCGCTCTCGCTGAATAAAATAGAATAGAAAGGTGTAGAGAGAAAGAGATGGACCAAAACCAAACGACAACGGTGAATCTATGTGAGAAAATAACAATCCAAATCCAACCCGCACCCAGGGGTATTCATGGCCTGACCCGTTTGGTTTGAACCCTATTTTGCTCGAATTTTAAGCTGGGACTGGGTTTAAATATTGGGCCCAAAAGATCTTTCGGCTAGGATTGGACTACACATCGAGTTGATCAGGCCCAACCCAATTTTATATTCATTAATTTGTAACTTTGTAGTGTATCGTATGTTCTGACGCATCAACAATCAATTCCAATTAGAAGAAGGGACGGGACGGGCAACAATGATCTTGGTCATGAGTTTGCTTCACCTATATGGGCGGTTGGTATAGTACACTTTCTTATGTTTAGGTGTATTATCATGAAGCGCGATATGATTACGATAAGATACTGATACTGGATACTGAAAATATCTACCAAATTCAAAAGTTATAAAGACATGGACGTAATATATATATATATATATATATATATATATATATATATATATATATATATATATATATATATATAATTTTAAAATTTAAGAAAAAAGATTCATAATTTATTAATATCATTTCTATAAATTTGAAGATTTATAATATTTTAATATATATCATATGTGTTAATATTTGTTACCTAAGTAGTTCTCCTCCTAAAAAATATGGAACATAATTTCTATTGACATATTCTAAAAATCTCCTAAACTAATTTCTCTTAATAACTAATCATTATGCAAGACATACGTAAAAAATAACTAGAGGGAATATTGATGTGTGTGTGTGTGTATATATATATGTATAATATAATTTTAAAATTTAAGAAAAAAGATTCATAATTCATTAATATTATTTCTATAAGCTTGAAGATTTATAATATTTTAATATATGTCATATGTGCTAATATTTGTTACTTAGTAAGCTCCTCCTAAAAAATATGGAACATAATTTCTATTGACATATTCTAAAAAATCTCCTAAACTAATTTCTCTTAATAGAACTAATCATGTACAAGTACATATGCATAAAAAAAATAACTAGATGGAATATTGGCGTGAAGCAAGCTTCGGTGACAAGAAGTGGACGACTTGTTATGAGTAGAGGTAGAAAGAGCAGATGAAAATAATTGTATGTGAAAAGATAAAACTTAAAAGTCTAATAGTGACATGTGAAAAGATAAAACTTAAAATACTAGTATATGAAAATAGTGGCTTGGAACGTCAGTCATGTGATTGAACTTGAGTGGGTTACGGGCTTACTAATTGAACGTTAGTCATGGAAACTAATTTTTTTAAAAAAAATATTAATGGGTCGTGTTCAAATCGTGTCCTAGTTGTATTCAAGAGTGTCCAAGAAGTATCCAAGCGTGTCTGAAAAGTGTCTGAGCTTGTACGAGAAGTAGTCGAGCGTGTCCGAGACGTGTCCAAATTGAAAAAAATAATCTCTTTAATCGGACACGCAAGACATGTGTGTCGTACGGGTGTCTCTATGTGTCTGATACGGGCACGTGTCCGACACGCGAACACGTTTCATAATCGGCATGTCTGTGCTTCATAGTGTATTATATACTTTTGATTTTACTTACAATAGTAAACTTTTTATTTGATTTTTTTGTTTTTTTACAGACCATTATTGTTGTCCGTCGTCGGTCACTACTGCCAGTCGGACACTGCCACCCCTTCGTTGGACATTGTAGGTCGTCGCCAAATTCTGGCCACCACCGGAGTCGACCACCGTCTGGCCACCGTCTGGCCACCTTCTGACCACCACCGGCCACCTCCTTCGACAGCAGTCGGCCACTGCCTTTTTTTAAGATTATACTATTTTTTTAAGTTATACAAATGTGTAAATAATACTAATTAAAATTGTACTAGTATTTATATTTTTTTATAAATAACCGTACATACTGAAAACTTTACAGATTTTAATTGATAATATTTACACACAATAATATTTTTTTTAAAAAAAAATCCCTTACAGTTTTCTCCTTGTGGGTGTGTAAAGGGTTTTAAAAAAATATATAGATGGTGGCCGACAGCAAACGGTGACTGGCGGTGGAAGACGGTGGCCGGCAACAACAGTAATGGTGATATTGTGTGAAAAAAAACATAAAATAAAAAAAATTGCAAAAAAAAAATGTTTAGTAAATTTTCTATGATTGATCTAAGCCATTATTGATATATTTTATAATTAAATCAATAGCGTAGATTGCAAGGTGTTAATACACCTCCTTTAAAAGGTGTATATTAGAATTTGCTCTACTATGACTTTAGTTGCGTTTTCTAATTGTTCGTAAAAACTTAGCAATGTTACGAGAAAGGAAAAATATAAAAAAGGCACAGACTACTTCAGTACCAGACTGATAGACCCTTACATCAATCATCAGAGCACAAGTTTAACATTCCTAACATTGATTTTTGTTAATCATTGGCAAAATTTGCAATATGGGCGATTTCAACTAAAACTCACGTCATCCTCTTGCTGATTTGCAAGGCCGTTTCGCTACGATGGCCATGGTAGATCTCTTTCAGCTAACATGAAATGGTGAGTTCTTGTAGAGTATTAGGTGATTAGTGTGAGATAGCATACAGAATGTGTTTTGTTGGCCAGCTTGACCTTTCTTCCAAAATGTGTTATCGTATGTGTTTTTGTATTTTGTCTTGACATGCTTTGTTTGGACATAAAGTATACAAAAAAAGGGGGGTGGGGAGTGTTCAAAATGGACGTTTGGCAAAATCTTCCAGTTAATATTTCTTCCTAGATGCCTAATTCGAGTACATGTGAAAATATATATATATATATAACTCGTAAAACTTTAAAAATATATAAGCTCATTTTAAAAGAATTCTTATAACTTTTGAAGCATTTTTTTTTAATGATATGATAACTTTTGAAGCTTTAAAAAATAGTAACTCGACTGCAAATTATTAATTTATTATCAAGGGTGCAGTAAACGCCGGACGTGACGCTTAGAATTAAAAAAACATGTAAGGTATCACAGTGAGGCGACATCATAAAATCTCACAACTGGAAGAAAGAGAAAAGCGTTGTAGCTAGTTCAACCCTTGTCCTTGAGTGAGAAATAACAACAAACATTTGGCAGGCATTGCAAAAGCGATACACATACAGATACAGGCACTAACCGCAGCAAATCACCTTGAGCTTATCGGCGGCAGATTTATCCACCGAATACTGCGATCGCATCAAATTGGAATGGAAATGGATCAGTCAATTAAATAAGCATAAATAAAAAGCAGGCAAATTTGAAAGCAGAAGAGAAGCACCACACATATATATATATATAATTATATATATATATATATTATATATACATATTATTCATTTGGAAGAGGGAAATGGACCTTCTGAAGAACCCATAGGGAGTGATTATAGGTGCGTTGAAAGAGCTCATCAAGAGTAGCGGAATCAGAAGCATCGACCTCCCGGTAGTTGACGAAGTTCTCGCGGGCGTACTTGGCGTAATAAGCCCTCGCGTCCTTTGGTAAACGCCTCACCAGCCGAAGAACCTCCGCGTACGCTCTCACCGCCTTCTCCATTTCCTCTTTCTTAACAAAACCAAATGGTGAATTGGTGATGGACTTCCCTTTGATTTCAACTTTGAACAAAATTGATATTGTCTAAAACTTTAATTCAACCTGTGTTGATGTTTTCTCTAATTAAAAGGAATGGAACTTTAAAGATTCTTAATAGAACGGGCGAACATTATTCCAAGTCATTTGAGGGGAAGAGGGGAAAAATGATTCTCCTTAGATTATGCGTTTTAAAACTCTCAAACACAAAAATTGATTCCGCTAGATTTCATTTCCATTCTTTCTTTACCTGCCATCCAAACATAGCAAAACTAGCACGGTTAGGTTAATGACCCTATTTTTTTAAAAAGAAAAAGCCCAATCACGTATGTTTTATTTAAATTTTAAACAAATGGATTACTAAAATTAAAACATGACAACCAATAAAAAAAATTAACAAGACAAATTAATAATTATGTATGGAATTATTATTGAAAAATACAACATTTTATAGTTACAATTTTAAAATAATTTTTGTTATATCTTCTTAAAAGATTTTTTAAATAATTCTCTTAATACTTAAAAATTATTAAACAAAAAAAATGTGATCAATGTCTTAAGAACACTAAAATTATTTAATTTTTTATTTAATAGTTAAGAGAACTAATAAAAAATTTAGTTAAGACAATTTAGAATTATTTTTTTAAATATCAACAATTCCATTTTTAACAAAAAGCAAAATTAGGCAAGTTATTAGTTACTAACAGGTTGATAAACACTAATCCGTATTCTTTATTTTGTTATATTTATCTAAAAATTAATAAAAGTTACGTTAAGAGAAACAATAATTATAAAAGTGAGTGTGTTAGTATAATAGTTAAAAAATGAGAGATATTATGAAACAATTAAAAAATTATGAAATAAATATAAATTATAAAATAAAAGAAATAGTATAATAATTGAAATTATGTTTGATAAATATAAATAAATAATAGTAACAAAATAAAATAAAAAATGTGAGCAAGTAAAAGAGAATTTGCTTTATCTAATAGTATAGATGTTATAAAAGTGGTAATGTGTTCCTTTGTTAATATGAGCTAGTAAAAGGAAATTTGCTATATCTAATAGTATAGACGTTATAAAAGTGGGTATTAATTTGCTATATCTCTCTCCCTCTCGTGATTGCGGTGCAAATGCAACCGTCACTTGGCTTCGCTTGCAATGCAAATTTACATAGCTGATAGCCCTTTATTCTGGGGCACGTGGAAGTTGGGGAGAGAGAAAGACTCACAGTAGTGTGTGTCCGTGCTGAGGAGGTTGTTGGCCTTTCATGTTTTACAGTGGACAGCTACTAAGACCAAAAGAAAAATATAGAGTGGACAGCTAAGTTACAGAAAATGACCGGGGGTACAGTGCTGTGGGCCCTCATGGCTTCAGGCCTTCAATTAAGTCCATGTTTTGCTAAAAAAAAATTAGTTTGAATTAGTTTTTTTTAAAAAAAATTATTTTAACAGTATTTAATAATATTTAACAAAATTAATTTTAATTTTAATACAAAATTTAATGTAAAATAAAAAAATTTTAAGCTAATTTTATAATCTAAAAATTAAAACTTATGATTCTAACTTATAGATTATTCTTTACATTTTTGATATGTAAATACTATTTTGTCTCTTAATCAAATAATTTTTTAATTATTTTATATCTATTTTGATAATTTAATGTATAAAAGCGATTCTTTTTATATCAACTAAATGAAACAGATTAATTTAAAATCACTTTTCAAATTAACATATCCAAACATAAAAATAAATCGATTATAACAAAAAAATAACCTTTTATACAATAATCAATTATAATCGATTATTGAAATAATCAAAATTTTCATAACTGAACCAAACACATACTAAGAGTATAAATTAGTTTGAATAATTAGATCAATTCGAATTGAATGATTAGTTTGATTCAAGTATATTGATTTATTTGAAAAAACATTTAAATCAAATAAAACTTAATTGGTTCAATTCTCGGATTTAAGATGTCAAACCTAAAAACCAAACTATATATATATATATATATATATAATTTATGCTAACATGTATTCAATGCTTCACAAGTAAGTTGTAGTAAGTTCATCAATTTACACATCTGCTCTCTTGCAGCCATCACGAACATGTTACCATAGTCAACTAGAGACCCTAATCACCATAACCCATAACTAATGACCTCCAAGAAGAAGCCTCTAGCCACCATGACCTGTAGCTCCTGAGAACTACCACCCCCACCTACCCCACCTTGATAGTTGTAGGATGAGACACTGGGGTGTTGAGACTAGAATCGTAGATTCGCGGGGAAGAGTTCATTGCTTGCACAGTCATCACCACTAACACAGTGGTCACTTCTTAGTCGCTCACATAGTCGCACGATCTGCAATCATGAGCTCAAGTCTCACACAATACGCACCAAAGGAATAGCGTAACAAGAACAAAGATGGAGGATCAAAGATGACACGATTTGAAGTCGTCGTTCTTCAATATGGCTAGGTAGCGACAGAGGATTTGGTAGCTTGGCCTGAGAAAAGCTTTTCATTAAATATCTTGACAAAAACTGGCTTGCTGCTCTACCATTTCATTTTGACAAAAACCTTTCATTGTGGCTCATGACATCACAGCTCACGGTAGATCTGCTCTGCTCATGCCCTCACTGTCACCATGCCACCGCTCTGCTGCTCAAGCCTTCACCGAGTCTAGAAATATCTTGTGAGTATCATTGCTCATTTGTATTCTCTCATTGTCCTCAACCACAATTTCCTAATAAAATACGATTAATTAAAAAAAATTAAATATGTCCCTTAATTGATAATTTTTAGTATTAATAGTTAATAATATTTTATTAATAGAATTAGGGATATATAGAAAGAAGATAGATATGATTTGAGTTAGGTTTTTGCATGTCATATAGAGAATTGAACTAAGAATACTTGAAGTTTTGAACTCTAGTATTAATCGTGACTGCAATCGAATTAAGAATTTTTTTTTTTGTTATAGAAAATTAATTATTTAACTTTTTTTGTATAAAAAAATGATCAAATTAATCACCTAAACCAAATCAATTAATAAATATTCACTTTGATTTTGTTTTAACTTCACTGTCAAAAAATACAAAAATCAAACTAAACTAAATTAATTAATTTTAATTAATTCAAATTTATTTTTTTCTAAAAATTAAATCAAATCATTCAATTACAGCCCTACCTTCGATGCAATGCAAGTAGCGCTAAGCAAGCCATTTCCATTTGCCTTTGAAAGCTACTTCACTCGCACTAGCTCTCTGAATCATTCCATCCGGTTATTTGTACGTTTAAAATTTAACACTTAATTTGTACTTTTTGTATATTTATTTTATATCAAAATAATTATCATACACAATATTTATAGGAGTATCAAATTTAGTAGTAAAAATATATTTTTCTCTCTGAAACAGTAACAGTGACACTGTCCTCTCCTCTCTTAAAACTCTATATTCACATTGAAGTCAGGTCAGTCAATGGTTATGGAAGATGGAGAATGGGTTGTAGTGCACAGGCCCCCACAGAAAGACTGGTGGAACCCAAGTGCAGAGGATGAGCCTGAGGCTGATCCTGATCCTAGGCCTCTCAAAGGCACTTTTTCTGAGCCCGCAACCCACTGGACCGATGCCATCCCCATCGGCAATGGCCGTCTTGGTGCCATGGTTTGGGGCGGCGTAGCATCAGAACTTCTCCAGCTCAATGGTAAGTCATCTTCTTCTTCCTTTTAACTCCAATCTTTTACCCGTTTCAAACTAATGAAGATCCTTCCTTTGTAGAGCTTTTGTTTCAATATGGTCGATACTGGAACTCAGGTGGCGAACCTACAAGGTATATGGAACAAAGACATTGAGCCTGCATCGGAGTATGTTTTTCCTTCTCTATTCATCTCAATTCTGAAAAGAAAAAAATATAATTGCTATAAAGATGGCATAGGTTTCTACATAGATATGGAGTATCAAATATATATCTAGAAAGTAGTTTCACGAAGAATTCATGAGAGTTTGTAATTTGACTCCCTTTTTGTGTCATCCAGTGGTGCTCCTTACTTGAACATAAATCTTCAAATGAATTATTGGCCATCCCTTACTTGCAACCTACGTAAGTGGCAAGTGTAACATCCTGATTTTCATTTTTTTTGCACCAATATTAATTTTCTAATTTTTGTGATTTTTGAGAATTTTTTTAAATTTTTCTGAGAATAAAAATATTTTAATAATTTTTAGGCCGTCTGTGGAGCTCACGGTGGATCCGAAAACACTAAAAATTTTTATTAGCCAAAAAATTTTGTATTATTAATACGGGACCGAGAGATCTTACTAAACCCAAAACCTGATACAGTTACTAATTTTTCTTATACAGTGAATTTATTATTCACTGTATAATAATTATTGGTTTGTGAGTCGTGAATTTTATTCTGTGAGTAATAATTTCTTGTAGCTATAGATATGTGATAGTCATGTGCTACTTGTTATAAGAAGTCAATATTAGTGGCTAGTCTTAATAATTAATCTATGGTAATAAGTCAACAAAAATGTCTTACTTGATTAATTATTAAGTTAGATGAATTAGTAAACTAACCTAAGCTTAAATGGTCACAAATTGAATCAATAATTGGTAGTAATTAGTAAGAATGTCACACGGTCATGATGGAGCTTCTAGGACATTCAAAAAGCTAGTAAATTATTAAGGTGTGACCAAAGCATGACAAGATAGTGACTTGGTGCCATGTGCTTGAATTGCATGATTTGCACTTGATTGATCATGTAATTATTTCCCCACTTGACTAGCACTCCACGACAAAGAACATTGAGTAGGCTATCAATCACAAATTTTATCATTTTTGTCTCCTAAGCTATTATCATGTCTTTATTTTCTACACTTAGCCAAAATTGCATTTTCTCTCCATTTCTCCTCCAAGACACCATTCGGCCAAGCCTTCCAAGACAACCTTCCAAGCTTTCAAAATTTCATCTAACCTTATTTCCTACATCTAAACATCATTCTAAAACACTTTTATGTTGAAGACTTAAGCAAAATTCTTCATCTTCTACCATTTCTACAAGCTAGTATTTTTGGGATTTCAAGGTAAAAGTTCTTCTTCTTTGTTTCTAAGTTGGTTTTTGAGTTTCTAAACCATGATTGTTCCATGGTTTCTCTTCTTCAAGCTTTGTTTGTAACTTTGGTTTACTTTGAGTTTGTTAGGATTTTGTGTGGCGGTTCACAAAAATTCCTAGAAGATCAAGCAAGAAGGAGTTTTGTTTTCCTTGAGGTAAGAGGGAGATTACCCTCATCAACCATGTGTTGGTGGTGAGGAGATGACCTTGTTTGTGGTGAAAAAATCCATAAGGATTTATTCACTTGTATGGTTTAAGCTTGCTTTATTTATGGTTGGTTATTTTTAAGTTTTGATTATATGCTTGTTTATTAGATTATATGCTTGTTTACTTGATTATATGCTTGTTTATATGTTTATGGTAACATGATGCTTATGGTGTAAAGATTGTGTGATGAGGAAAAATTGATAAAGGTTCCAAAGAACCTAGGTAGGCTCACGGTTTTGAACCTCACAAGGGAGCAAGATGTTTCAAATTATTTCTTAAGTTATGGATTAAAGAATTTAAAGATAAGAAATTTGATTAAAGGATTTTGTGATAAAATAAAAAGATTAAGTATGTTTATGAGGCATAAAACGAATTTTTGGGCTATTATGCCAAAGTGTGGTATTTTAAATCCAACAATATTTTACTAAGTGTGGATTTTGGTACTTAGTTAACAAGAATTTAATTTAATGAATTTTTAGTATAAAAAAAGAAAATAGATTTAATGTAATGAATTTTTAGTAGAAAAAGGCAAATAAATTTAACGTTTGGAATTAAATTAATATTTTTGTAAGTAAATCAAGAAAGACAAATTTTTGTAAAGAATTGAAGAAATTCTTACGTTATAGATTTTTAGAAAGAAATATTTTCAAGAAGGTCAAAGTGCATATTTTATAGAAAACAATACGTAAAGGATTTTAGGAAGAAAATATTTTCAAGAAGACTAAAATGTATAATTTATGTAAAGAATTTTATAAATAAATTTAGAATGTTAAGAAAATATTTTACGTAAGAAAATATTTTACATAGGTGAAAAATGCTAGAAACCCATTACGTAATTTAAAAACTACTATTTTTTAGACTACATACTTGATTTTTACGTTACACGATTGAGAAAATAATTTTAAATGATTACGCGATTGAGAAAATATTTAAAAATCACTACACGATTTAAAAACGTTTGAAAATATTTATGTGATTTAGAAAACGTTTAAAAATATTTATGTAAATTAAAAATGTTAGAAATTAATTACGCATTTGTGAAAACGTTGAAAAATATTACGAAATTTGATAACGTAAGAAAAAACATCACGCTGTTTAAAAAACGTAATAAAATGTTTACGCAATTGAAAATTACAGCAGTTGGCTGTCGGCTGTCATGGTGGGCCCCGTTTTATTGAAAAGTAATACTGTCAAGAAATGACGTGTATTTGTGAAATATTGTAAAACAATGGTTGTATGTATTTTTGAATCATACATCATGCATGGAAAAACATGTCAAGTAAGGCGATTGGCCTAGGAGATGGAATTACACCTTCGTGCGGGTGAGAATTGCGTAGTTACGATTTTCAGTGATCTTGGGGACGTCGGGTGTGGAACATCATATGTGACCACCGCGGTTAGTAGCACCAACGTGGTATCCTTTGCAAACACACCGACGGTCTCGACGGAGTTACTACTCTTTTCGTGATATGGTTGAGAGTGTCTTGTAATAGCCATGTGGCGCCATGATATGATAAACAACACATGATTTGAGGCTAACGATACGTACTGTACTCACTATCATTCTCTCCAAAATTGTGATTAGCTCCATGGAATAGGAATTAGGTCGTTGTTCACATGCATAATGAGTCAGCATATTGGTGGGATAATTATGCCTATTTAATGTATTTTCTATGATATGATATGATATGATTTGTATGTGATATATATTGTATCGTATCTTTCTATTTTTTCTATCTTTTGCCTCATTGGTATTGATGAAAGGGGATCTCACCTCTTTATTATATTATATTTGTGTATTGTATGTATTCGATGAAGATCAAGGAGGCGAGGAGGTTGATAAGTCATTTTACTATCAGTAGCTATTTTTTTTTATATATTTATTAGTATGGTGGCGAGGTGCCAAGTTTTAGGGTTTGTCGCGGGTCGATTCCATGGTATTATTGATGCGTGGCGGGTTAACTTAGTTAGGAAAATGTTTGTGTTTACCGCGGATTTGACTCTGACATTAAGTGTGTACAGTATATATAACTTTTGGGAGTGTAATTATGTAAATTATTTGTGAACAATATTTGTAATATGTAATATATAGTGTGTTAGTTTTTAATTACGTTTCACGTTTAAAATTTTTATTTATTATTTATTATTCCGCAAACGAAATTTTAAAATATATGTTTTTACAAGATTAATTTTTTTATAATTCAGATAAATTATAATAAGATTAATCTTAAATGTGACACTTTACGGTAGGTGTTGCACTAAGAGCCGTTATTTGATTACATTTCATGTTTGTCAGTCAACGGTTGTAAAACTGCAAAGATAATTCCTTATTTTCACTCTGCTTTATATTCTTCGAGGCAATATATTCAAGGAAATAATCCTTTGTGCTTGTTAGCTGTCGGTAACGTTCTAAGAGATTTATTTACTGTGAAACCAATCATTGGATTGGATTATAACATTGTACTAAGATAATGATACATGTCTGACGCCTATAGAACCCCCCCCCCCCCCCAAAAAAAAAAAAAAAAAAAAGAGCAAACGAATCTATAGCAAAGGGAGGAAAAAAAAAATCTAGCATATTGCCCTTTGTTCAGCGTCTACCCACCATGTGAAGAATTATTTTTATTCTATCCAGAATCTCATTTGATCCAGCATACAGGTGAACTATGAGGTAAATGGTTGGGTTGCACATCAAGTCTCTGACATATGGGCTAAAACGTCCCCAGACCGAGGTGAGGCTGTTTGGGCTTTATGGCAAATGGGTGGAGCTTGGCTTTGTACCCATCTGTGGGAGCATTATACATATACAGTGGACAAAGTAAGTTCTGATTTTTCAGTAAATTATCTAAGGATCTAAGCCTTGATAACTTAAAAGTATCAAACGAAACTGATCTTGTGAAAAGGGCTATATACGGGCATTTAACAATTTTATCTCTCCCTATGAGTTAATAAATTTGTAGAGATCAAGGACTGTCATAATTTGTAGAGCTGAGAGTTCCCTGCATGCCAAACTATTATGCTTCTATTTTCATGGCATAACGATATGTTAAAGTGGAAATGTTGAAACGTGATTTATCTTCAAGTTGTGATTAGGGAATAGGGATCAGAACATGTCATAGAACTGACAAAATCACTTTGATCTTTGTTTTTAGTTGTTTGATTTTACTGACATTATGAAACTGACCCTATTCCAAATATGGCCTTGTTTAGCTTTGCTGACTAATAGTTATGGGGAACAAACTGCTGTATAAATATTATGAACTACAAATTTAATGAGACTTCTTCGAGTCTTCTTTTGTGGTAAGATGATAATAACGATGGGACTTATTCACTGATGTTGTTATCAAGCAACTTTACAGTTTACAGTAACGAGAAACTGAGGGATGAAAAAGCTATGTTAATTGCCCATATATCTGTGTTTTTTTATTGTCAATATACTACACTCACAAATCTGATTTGCACTGTATTGCTATCACATATATTAGATGTTAAATAAGTGATGGATGATGTTTCTTTTATATTAGGATTTTCTCAAAAGTAAAGCATATCCTTTGCTGGAAGGATGCACATCGTTTTTGTTGGATTGGTTGATTGAAGGCCGTGGTGGATAACTCGAAACCAACCCATCATCTTCCCCGGAGCACATGTTCACTGCTCCAGATGGAAAGCCTGCTAGTGTGAGCTACTCATCCACAATGGACATGTCAATCGTAAAAGAAGTTCTCTGCAATCCTTTCTGCTGCAGAGGTGAAATTGATCCCAGTACTCAAACCAATTGTTGTTCCTATTATTTTAATTTTATCTTGATCACTAAGTTTCTTACAAACAGGTTTTGGGAAGACATGATGATGCTATTATCAAACGAGTCATTGAGGCTCAGCCTAAGCTTTTGCCAACAAAAATTGCTAGGGATGGTTCCATTATGGAATGGGTATGAAATTATATTTAGGAAAAACTTTTAAAAAACTCTTTGTACTATACGTGATGTGTACTTTGGTCTTATTACTTAAAAAATGTATAAAAAGGACCTGTTACTTTACGTTTTGTGTAAAGAAGTATAAAATGGTAACGAAAGTTACATTTTGGATAGAAACGCGCACGTGCACATCTGAAAATTCTTCCCCCCAACGCAGTCTTCTTCTTCCTCTCACCCACAAGGCCAGAATAGTGCAATTGTCGTCCACACCATAGCCACCCAGACCTTGGACTGTCAGCCACCATCACTGCTGCTCTGCCTTCACCACGCCACACCTATTTCTCTGTCACGCTCCAAAACAGGATCCCCAGAAACCCAGATCTACCTCGTGCGAACCACCACTGCGCACCACCCGCGAGCCATCGCGCTCCACCATTCCAAGCCAGCCGTGACCCATACGGCCTACTGTCTAGAACCTGTTCCAGATCCGCATCCCACGAGTTCCGTCACGTCGCCTAGATCTGCCATCGAGCTCCATCGCGTAGCCCAGATCCGCCATCCTGCGATGCACCCATTTCTAAACCAAACCCAGTCACCTGAGTCTCAGCCATGGTGGTGCGCAGATCTGGTTTGGGTAGTTGAGCGACGAAAGTTTCAGGTTGTTGTGAAGAGTGGCGAACCACCAAACAAGCACAGAAGCGAAAAGCGACGGTTGTTGGTGAATGGTGGTTGTGGGTCGATTCCGTCCTACTCGTTGGAATCGAAGAACAACGATTGTGGATGAGTGGTGGTTGTGAGGGAGTAGCAGTTCAATATTATTGTCGTCGTGCTGGTGGTTGTCATCGGAGAGCAGATCGACGACAATGGAGGCGTCCTCTGGAGATCTAGGGTTTGGGCAGGAGGAAGAAGAAGAAGACCGCGTTTGGGGGAAGAATTTTCAGACATGCACGTACGTTGCACGTGCACGTTTCCATCTAAAATGTAACGTCTGTTACCATTTTGTACTTCTTTGCACAAAACGCAAAGTAACAGGTCTTTTTTGCATATTTTTTAAATAACATGACCAAAGTACACATCACGTATAGTACAAAAAGTTTTTTTGAAGTTTTCCTTATATTTAATATTTTGCATTCCTTGCTTCCATCTCTCTAGTGTTCTTCTGGCCAGTTTTGGCATGTGGTATTTTGTTATGCTTTGCAGTGACCAAGTTCTACTCTAGGCTAGCAATTCATTGTTGATTTTAACACCTTCTTCTTTCATTTTTATTTGGCAGGTAGAAGATTTTGAGGACCCAGATATACATCATTGACATCTTTCTCACCTTGCTGTCATGTTTCCAGGGGGCACAATTGTTGTAAAAATAGTAGAAAATAAGATAGATGGATAGCTAAAATTAAAATAGTATAAATAAATAACTTACTGAGACATTGGCTGAGGTGTGCAGATGCACTGGACTTAAGAGTATTTTGCCACCCACAACAAGAAAAATGCATTTTTGCTACGGATTTGAATCCGCCACAAATGGAGGCATATTTTGCAGCGGATTATAATCCATCTCAATTTGCGGCAGATCCGTTTGCAGTATATTTCCCCCCTCCCCAAATTTTTTCGGCGAAACATTCACCGTGAAAAGTTTTTTTTTATTAAAAAAAGTTTGCAGCAGATATTTCTGTCTAGCGCAAATTATTAAATAAAATAGAAAATTATTTTAAAATTTTAAAAATAAAAAATAAAAAAAATTGCGATTGATTTTGTGGCGATTAAATTTACTTAAAAGCCTAATTTTCTCCACCCAATTTTTTTCTTATGACAAATTATTAAAGAAAGATATTTTGTGGCGGATTTTTCAACAAAAACTATTAGGGTATGTTTGGAGGGAAAGGAAAGGAGTGATTATTTTTTATTTTGAGTAAATATTTTTTATATTTAATTTTTTTTTAAAATGAATGAATAATATGAAAGATAACCATATAACATTTCAATCATCATTTATTCATGTTTATAAATATTTTATAATTATCTTAATTTATAAATGAAAAATAAGTCTTTCTTTTCCCTCCAAAACCCTCCATCCAAACATAACCTTAAATAAAAAAAAAATTATCTTAAAATTTTAAAAATAAAAAAAACTTTGCATGCTAATTAATTTGTGGCGATTTTGAGGCTGATCAATTTGCGGATTTTGCGATGTTTCAAGATCAATTTGCGGCGGACTTTTCTTCACAAAAAAAAATTTATAAGTTAAAAAATAAAAAAATAAAAAAAGTATTGCAGCGGAAATATCCACCGCAAATTTTTTCACAAAATTTAAAAAAAAAGCGTGAAATGCGTGTTGACCGTATTTTTTTAATAAAAAAGTTTGCGAGAAAAATTTTTTCACAATTTAAATTAAAGTATCGATTTTAAATAGTCATCCGAGGCCTTATCTCACCATTTCTTTCTTCTCCCATCATTTCTTTCCTCTCCTACCATTTCACCCCTCTCCCACCATTTCGCCCCTGTCGCTCACCATGTCGCCCCTGCCATCGCATCGTGCCGCTCCTGCCGCCATCAGCCCCTGCCGCTGCACCGCGTGGTAGCTGCTGCATCGCATCGCGCCGCTCCTTCACTCATCTCCTCTGGTTTAGATCTTCCTACATTGTCCCTTTTTGGTTTTTGTTTTTTTTTAATTTTGCAAAAAAATGGTTAATTTGTGTAAAAATGGTGCACACAATTCGGCTTTTTCTCAGTAAGCAAATCGATTTGGAAGCTCCTTAATTGTTCTAGTCACTGGAGTTTTTTTTTTGTAAAAAAAAAATTAGCGGCAGATTTTTTCGCCGCTACGGAAAAATCCACCTCAAATTTGCGGTTGAAAAATCTGCCACAAAATCTGCCGCAACACCGAAACTCAGGCACCGGATGCCGACGTATTGCCAGAGAGATTTGTGGCGGCTTTGTGACGGAAAAATCCATGGCAAAATTTGTTGTAGAAACTAAAATCTGCCTCAAATTACTTTGCAACGACCATTTTTGTGGCGGATACGAATTCGCCGCAAATCTACCACAAATTGGCAATTTGGGGCAGATTTTAACTTATTTGCGGCGGATTTTTCCTTCGCAAATTATGACTTTTCTTGTAGTGACCGCAAGTTAATAACTCGATGCAGATGGTCTCATAGCTAGTACTATCCAGGATACAACAACCACTTCTTACTAGTTCTGTACTTGAAATAATAAGGGCATAAGAATAATTTGTAGGATTGCTCATGGAAATAAAATCAAGAATAGAATAAATATTAAGCAAAATATTGAAGAGCCTTTTTATTTGTGTTTCGTGTATATTGTAAAGAACCAAGTGTTGGTATTATAGAAGTGGTATGAGATTTTCTTTTGGTCTGTCCTTATCAAATTGCAACGTTAAATAAAAGTTGTTAGACAACAAGGCTCTAACGTTATGCTACAAGGTGCAAGAGTAAAAAAGACGTTGAACAAAATTAGGAAAACAACAGGTAGTGACAAACAAAGTGGATAGAAAAGAAACGCACAAAGAGATGGGAGATAAAGAGTCAAACTTTGAAATATAATTATAAAATAATAAAACTAATAATAAAAAATATAATAATGTTCTACATATTTCAAAGTCAAGAAAGAAAGTTCCTGTGAGTTTAAGAATTCAATGTATAAGCATTAATATCTTTTGGACTATGAACTAGTATATAGAGTAAATAAGATATGACTCACAAGAATGCTGGTGAGATTAGTACCTTTATGAACCTCATTCCAATTATGAATCAATGATCTTATCACTCACACTGGCTTCTTATCCAAAGTTGTTTAACTCGGTTTTGCGCTAATAGGTCATGCGCGTGTTTGGTAGTTCATGAGTGCTCTAGAGATATGTCACCATCTCATAGGAGCGGCCTCATTCCACACTCATATAGATGATTTCATCAAGCGTATATTGTATTTAATATAGCACTCATATGAGATATGAAATTCATTAAAAACTTTCAACTTATCCTCTCATTCAATGTAATCTAGCACTTCTCACATCATTGAAATGGACAAAAATTAATAGTGCTAGCAGAATTAACAAGTGACTTGTTATTACCCATATAAATCTTATTCATGGGATCTCCAATCATAAAGGTTGGATTACCATCACTGTTAATTTTCAAAGTGGCTCAAGTTTCATTCCTCTCAATGTTTTATTTATTCATTTTCCACACAAATATTTTGTCAGAGGATTGGCCAAATTTTCTTATGGCTTCACATAATTAATGAATTTAATTTCATCTTTTAGCATATGCTTTACATAATTGTGACGTATACATATATATCACTATTTTTCATTATACACATTTTTGTTTGTTCTTTCTATTTGTCATTTTGGCAATCACAGACTTTGAAGAATCTATGTCTTCAGGTTTTTTTTTCCATAAATGAATATCTGCTAAGAGATTTCTTAGTCACTCAGCCTCATATCCTACCAAGTTAATAGCAATAAACTCGGCCTCTATTATAGATCTAGTTATACAGATCTGCTTGTATGATTTCCAAGTGACATCACCTCCATTGAGGCTAAAAATAAACCCACTTGTGGATTTAGTCTCATTTGAATCAAAGATTTATTTAGCATTATGATTATCATGACCAAATCTCAAATTCAACACCGCGACTCTTGGTCCATAGTCTTATCAATCTCAATTAATCTCATAGTGCAAAAGGGACATAGAATTCATTCATGCAAACATCATCAAATACTTGATTATGTACATCTAGATCATGGTTATCACATTCTATACATATATAACTATGCATGTCATATAACTAAGTTAATAGTAACTCAAAGACAACAAAAATATATGAGATACAATGTAAGACATTATATGAAGTACTCAATGCTCTATTTTAATTTTCAAACTTTACATAAACCATTATAAGAATTATGTGTGTATTTACTAAATTAATTTATAACACATGCAAAATCAAGTACATACATGCTACCAATATTTGAGCATATTCAGATTGTAATGCACCACTATTAGATCTCAGGCTATCATATCATATTCTAGACTCAGTAGCCTTTTAACTCACTTCTAATTTCATTAAATCATGATTTGAATTTAAAACAACTTCAACATAAAAACGGATTTATTTGAGAGAGAAACATCGAAAAAACAAAATATTAAAACAATTTATCACAATATTATGATTATGATTAATGCACTCATAGGAAAGACCAGCAACGAGGGCATAAAGTCCAATTCAAAGGTACTACACGTTATACATATTTGAGGTTGAGATTCAAAATATTCTCACTTGTTATACACTTCATGTCTAACAGCAGAATAAAAAAAAATGTCTTTCTAAAATTTTATTTCACACAATTAGAAGCATAACTTTGTCTCTTCCTTGGTTCACGTAAAATAATTTTAGTTAGACATCCTCACACTTTAAGATATTTATACCAATTCATAAATTAACACAATCAAATTACTGTCATTTCCTTATTAAAACCCCCACATTTAGAGAGTAAAACTTTCTTGAAAAAAAAATTAACACTTGTTTTACTTAAGATAAATATAAACACTAGATAAAACTCAATCACGTAAATGAGCTTCATAAAGAAAAAAAATTGTTTTGCTATTATGGTAGCACCTTATAAGAACAACCAGAGACATAAAAACCTGAAGGATCATGTTCAACAAAAAACTCCAACATAATAAATTTGAAACTATTTAAAGTAAAATAAATAATGGTTCATAACTCACCCGGATATGGTAGCAACTCATATGAGAGAAAAATGAAAGTAAGAAGCTTTGTTTAGCTTCATCTTCATACAATTCAAATCTCAAGTAAAAGCATATCCCTCTTTCTTACTCTATGGGTTGTTAGTCATCAAAAGGTTCTATGCGGGTAAGAAAAAGCGTTAGTAACAGTAAGTATAACAATAGTATCCATCACGAAAATACTTTTAAGATTGTTGTAAAAATAGTAGAAAATAAGATAGATGGATAACTAAAATAAAAATAGCATAAATAAATAATTTAATGAGATATCGGCTGAGACGTGCAGATGCGCTGGACTTAAGAGTATTTTGCCACTATAAGTTAATAACTCAATGCAGATAATCTCATAGCTAGTAATCCCTATGATACAACAATCACTTCTTGCTAGCTTTGCACTTGAAATAACAAGGGTACAATAATAATTCGTAGGATTGCTCACAGGAACAAAATTAAGAATAAAATAAATATTAAGTAAAATATTGAAAAACATTTTTATTTGTGTAGTATATAACGTAAAGAACCAAGTGTTGGTATTTATAGAAGTGGTATGAGATTACCCGTTGGTCCTTCCTTATCAAATTGGAACGTTAAATAAAAGTTGTTAAACAACAAGGCTCCAACATTATACTACAACGTGCAAGAGCAAAAAGGACGTTGAGCAAAATTAGGAAAGCAACGGGTTGCAACAAACAAAGTGGATAACAAAGAAATGTACAAAGAGATAGGAGATAAGGAGTCAAAAACCAATTTTGGCTTTGAAATATAATTATAAAATAATAAAACTAAGATGGGAGATAAGGAGTCAAAAACCAATTTTGACTTTGAAATATAATTATAAAATAATAAAACTAATAATAAAAAATACAACAACAATAAGTCTTGAGAAAACTCCAGAGCTCTATAAAGCAATGGATTATAGTCTATATAAAAGAGGCTAGTATGTGAACTTTTAAAGGCCAAATTCTTTCACATGAAAATAATTATGTTTTTCTTAGAATATACGTATGGCTATTATGTATTATATTGAAAATCCATATCTTAAAAGAGTTGAAACTGTCAATTGTCAATTCTCACAAAAGCTTAAGTTATTAGGTGAAGGCTCAAGAATGATTTTATATGTAATAGAAACATCTGAAGTCATGATCATATGTAATTATTTGTATTTAATTGGAAGAGAAGCTAATATAAGATGCAGTCCAAGGTATCATGTGTAGTTGCTTTTGAATGGCTGAAGTGATTTTACATGTCGTGTATAAAGATTAGCAATGCATATGAGGAAGAGAAGAAGAAGAGGAGAAGAACAAGGGAGAAGAGAAAAGTGGCTAGGGTTCTCTATTGTAAAAGTAAATCAGCCAATGTTACAAGAATAGAAAAAAGGATAAAAATATATATGCAATAAATAAAAGACTAAACTACTCTTAAGATAAATAAAATAAATAAAACATAAATGCACAATATTATCTAACATCCCCCCCTCAAACTCATGATGCATCAATGGGAAGTATCGAGTGTTTGCTAATCAAGAAACAAAAGCGTGGAGTGGAATGCGACTTTGTAAACAAGTCAGCAATTTGCATGGAGGAAGATACGAAAGGTAAAGTGATAGTCCCATGCTAAAAGTGGTGTCGAGTGAAATGACAGTCAATCTCAATATGCTTGGTGCGTTCATAGAAGACTAAGTTGCGAGTGATTTGTATAGCACTCATATTATCACAATACATAGGAGTGGGTCCAAGGGAAATGACACTCATAAACTCAAGTAACCAACACAACCAAACTATTTCAGCAGTAGTGGATGTCATGGCACAGTACTCAGCTTCGGTAGAAGAGCGAGAGACAACAACTTACTTCTTACTCTTCCAAGAAATGATAGAATCCCCCAGAAAGATGCAAAACCCTGTGGTAGACTTACGATTGGTGGAGTCACCACCCTAATCAGCATCTGAGTAAGCACGTAATTCCAAGGAAGATGATGAAGGAAAGAGAAAACTCTGAAATTGAGTACTTCGAAGATAACGAAGAATGCAAAGAACAGCTGCCCAATGAACTATAGTAGGATAAGTAACAAACTAACTAACAACATGCATTGCATAAGCAATATCAGGTCTAGTGACGGTAAGATATACTAAACTGCCAACAAGAGTACGATATAAAGTGGGATCTGACAAAGGAACACCATCAGAAGAGGTATACCGAACATTATGCTCAAGAGGAGTATCCTTTGTTCTAGTGTCAGAGAGATGAGCTTGTTCAAGAATGGTGTCAATGTACTTAGATTGAGAAATGAGGTAACCTCTAGGAGAGTAGGCAACTTCAATCCCCAAAAAGTAACGAAGAGTACCTAAGTCTTTCATCTCAAACTAATGGGCCAATTAGAGTTTCAACTCCACAATCCCGTCAACATCATCCCCAGTAATGATCATGTCATCAATGTATAAGGAGAGCAGGATACGACCATGAGAAGTGCACCTGAGAAACAAAGCAGAATCATGCGGGCTAGAGTAGAAGCCAAGAGATGTAATCACAATGGAGAACTTCTCAAACCAAGCGCGGGGAGCTTGTTTAAGCCCGTAGAGAGCCTTCTTCAATTTACAAACTTCACCTGGATTATGAGAAATGCAACACCCTACTGGGGATGTCACATTTCCGAACAATAATAATAAAACCTTTACCCAAGTTAAAAATTATTACGTAATATATAATAATATAGGTTGTAAAAATATTTTTTTTGAAACATAATATTATAAAATAAAATAAACAGAACATATAATAAAACAAACTATTACATATATACCATAATTATAGATACGAATAATTTACATATTACAAACTAGTTAATTAAAAACAGTAAACTGTCTGGTTTAAAGCAAACCATAAACTAGCTCAAGCATAATACTAAAAGTTATGATCCTCCGAAGAATCCTCCTCGGAAGACAGAAATACTCCGGTAACACCGTACCACGCTGAAAATCAATCCATATGATATGGATGATCTCGAGGTTCGCCTTCCTCGAACTGGTCACTCGGTTCTTTCCTCTCGTTGTATTAACAATCCAACAATTGCTCTCTTCTACTTCCTCAACGACTTTACTGAACATAAATAATAATACAGAAAATATATACAAAGAGGTGAGACAATCTACATCATTACCAGTATAGCAGTAAGAAAACGACAAAATATACAGATCTAGCAGTTAAAACAACAAAATCATATTAGCACAACATATATCATATCTCAACCAAGTATAAATGTCACATATGCAAAATATCACAAATCAAATTATAACTATTCACACAGTGATGCAGATTAAATATGCCATGTACTCAGACTCATTCCTACTCCATGGAGCTAAACACAAACATTAGAGAGAATGATCCGGTAGACATGTCCACACATCAGGCTACCTCAACCAACTATTACACAGTCAAATACGTCGTGTAAATAGCACACAGTCAAATACGTCGTGTGAATGGAACACGGTCAAATACGTCGTGTGAATAGTACACACCAAATACGTCAGATACGTCCAGAGCGATAGTACCGAGACATTAATCCCAATAGATCCCGATTAAGAATAGTATTTGTCGAGATCGCTGGTGTGTGTTTTTCGCTTCCACGGCCCGAAGGAGCTACCAATTGTCCACATGTGGAATCTAATCGCACACTAACGCCTCCAAGTTCTCCACATGAACACACTACGCCTATCACACCCGCAACACGCGTAATTCATCTCGTCAGTCAATTGTCAATTTCAACCAAATTGACATACCACTCTATATATGTAATGATCCATAATTACAAAAATACCCTCAGTGTCACCATGAATCATAATTACATAAATATCCTCATTGCCATCATAATTACAAAAATACCTTTAGTATTAATAATTCCAAAAATAGTATGTCTCCACTTGACAAGATTCTTATTCCCAACATGTCCTGGTCCACTACTTTGGACCGACAGTAAAAAACTTACTGTTTCCATAAGTCGCATAAATATTTTATCGCATTTTCATAATTACGTCACATTTTACAAACGTATTTCAATCACGTAAATATTTTTCAACGTTTTCTCAATCGCGTAACATTTTTAAATCATTTTCTCAATCGCGTAGTTTAAAAATTATCATTTTAAATACGCGTAAACTATTTCTACTGTTTTTCACTATATAAAATATTTCTTGACGCTCCAAATTAAATTTTTAAACTTTCCAAAACTAAAAATATTATTTAGACATTATTTTCTATTTTTCTTTACAAAAATTACTCTAAGTAATAATTTCTGACATTTTTCTCAAAAATTCAATTTTAATAAATTCTTCTATAGTTAATTCCATTCTTTAACTACGTAAAATACTCCTTTGCTTTCTAAATATCATTTTGAAACGTTCTTCATTACTTGCTCATTTTTAATCAATTTTGACAGCATTTCGTTTAGAAAATCTACTACATGATATTTTCTATGTTTTCCTTTAAAAATTCCTTTATTTAATTATAACCATCAAATACACTTTGAAAATTGCTAACATACTTTAAAAACTCAAAGATAAGTATTTTTCAAGTGTTAAAATTTATTTCTTTACCATACTAGACTTCTAGTAAAAATTCATTTACTTATTTGACTCTTGAAAATTCGTCGTAATTAAATTTGTTTTAGGTTAATAAACTAGTTTACACTTAGAAAATAAATTTTGGATCAATTAAGCATTAAAAATATATTTTGGCCGAAAATCACCATTTTTATACAAACCATGTTTAAAATTATTTTTCATCCATTAAATCATTGAAAAATCCTTTAACTTAATTAGATCAAGTAGGTTATCCTTTTAGAAAATGGTTGAGAACATATTGGTTCTCTTTTCATAGTAAAAATTATAAGCTCTTCATCTTGTGTTCTTTGGAACACTTTTGCAAGTCTCAACATATTTGCACATCCAACAATAATTATCATAGATCCATGAACATATACATATATTCATGAACACACACCATATATTAATGCAATAATAAAACACAAACCAAATATAAAAGCTATAAACATGCTTGCATGCATAATAAATCACAAATAGAAAAGCAAATAACATGCACACATAAACAATCACAAATAGAGAAGACAACAAACAACCAAGTGAATGAATCCTTATAGATTTTTCACCACAAATACATCCATTTTCTCACCATCACACATGGTTGATGAGATTAAATCTCCCTCTTACCAATAAGGAAGACAAGATCTCCTTGGACTCCTCCTTAGAAATTTTGTGTAGCTTCAACAAAAATCATAATAAGCTTAAACAAATTATAAAGTCATAAATTATGGATGAAAAAGATAAACCATGGATCAATCATGGCTTAGAACATCCAAAATCAAATTAGAAACAAGAAACAAGAATTTTCACCTTATAGAAAAGAAACTTCAAAGTGATTTTCCAAGCTCCAAATGGATGATTTTGTGAAAACTCACAACTAGAGATGTTCTTAGAATATGGTTTAGATTTAGGAAATGAAGTTGGATAAAATTTTTGATGGATGGAAGTAGATGAAGTGGTGTTGGCCGAATGGTGCTAATAGGAAAGCTTTGGAGTTCTTTTGGTGTTCTAGGTAGGAAGAGAGATAAGAGAATGATGTAGAATGATTGAAATGAAAATAATGAAGTGAATATTAGCCCCCCTCCCCCCACAATGCATGGCCATAGAGCTCAAGCAAAAAGCTAGCCACCTTTTTTGACAATTCTTGCTTCATAATGGCCTTTGATTATTTGGATGGTGGATGGATTGCATCTAGATCTCCATGATTGCATTTGAGTGCATAATTGAATGCATAATGCATGCATAAATCCAAAAATAGCTATAGGAAACTCAATCAAATTTTGATTAATTTTAATAGCTTATTTATGTTTAAGTCCTCCTAGTTAGGTTTAATTAAAAGTTAGTTAGATTCCTTTGTATTTTAGTTAATCATTAGTTTACTTAGAATCCTTAATCTTCTACTTAATTATACTAATACATTTGTCTAACTAAAATTTGATAAAAACTAATTAGATTTTATTCCATTTAATTACCACTAAAACCCTTTAGATTAACTTAATTAAGTTTTTGACTAATTATTCCATTAAGTTAGGTTTTAAACTAACTAAGCCACTAAGTCTAACTATTTTTATGGATTTTTAACCTTTTGGTTTAGAATTTTACAAGTCTTTTACGTTGATAAACTTTTCCTAAAAATGGGTCCCACAAACCCAAACGTGAGTCTCACAAAACAAATGTGGGTCCCACAAGCCAAACGTGAGTCCCACAGACTTTTCTACATGATAAATATTTTTATTATACAGAAAAATCCTAAAAATTAAAAGATTGATATATGTATTATTCGGATCGGGTTTAGTAACATCGCCTAGCTCCAAATAATCAAACAAGATTTTTCCCGGCCCGAAAATTATTTTTTTCTTGACTCAGAGCAAATCACACGAAACAATCAAATACAGTTACGAAACAGTCAAATTAATTTTATAACACACAGAAATCAGAAAATAGTACAATAAGGGTAAAAATATAATTAACTAAAAATTGAGGTGTTACAAGAAACACCTGGGGGAGGAACCATATAAACCTCTTCTTGAAGATCACCATTCAAGAAGGTATTTTTAACATCCATTTGAGAAATATGCCACTGACGGATAGATGCGACTGCAATAAGAGTACGAATAGTAGTCATTTTGGCAACAAGAGCAAAAGTTTCTTCATAATCCATACCATATTGTTGAGAAAAGCCTTTAACAACTAAGCAAGCTTTGTATCTCTCAACAGACCCATCAGACTTGGTTTTGATCTTATATACCCAACGAGAACCAATTGCAATTTTTCAATGCGAAAGAGAGACAAGGTCCCAAGTATCAGTCTTGTGCAAAGCAGAAAGTTCCTCTGCCATAGCCTGCTGCCAAAGGGGATCAAGAACAACCTTTTTTATAGGAAGAAGGCTCAGACAAATTATGAATAGAGGTTAAGAAGGAAGCAAAAGAAGTGGAATAAGTAGAATAAACAAAATCTGGTAATTTAGTGGACTTACGATCACGATGAGGATAACGAGGAGGAGGAGGATCCACGATCACAGAAGGTTCTTTAGGAGGCGCAGGGACAGATGAGGCATCTGGATCTGCAGAACTACTAATGTCAATATGCAACACTCAACATTAGAATTATTTTGGTTATGCATCACAGGAAGAGGAGCGGTGTCAGAATTTGTGTAAAAAGGATCAATATAGGTGAGATCAGATTTGGAAGGACATGTTGACTAGAAGGAATGGAATAAAAGGGAATATGCTCAAGAAACACAATATGACATGAGATATAAAGTTTTTGATTTGCAGGATCATAACAACGATAACCCTTCTGACTATCACCATAACCAAGAAAAACACAAATCGCTGAACGAGAAGATAACTTACTATGTTCTACATGAGGACGAAGAACAAAGCAAGTAGAACCAAAGACTCTCAAGGCTGAATAATCAGGAACACAACCATATAATTTCTCAAAGGGAGACAAACTTGAAGTAACAGAAGATGGAATTCTGTTAATGACATGTACTGCAGTGAGAACAACTTCCCCTCAAAACTCACTTGGACCAAAGGCAAACAGAAGAAGGGAACGAGCAGTTTCAACAATGTGACGATGTTTCTTTTCAGCAACTCCATTTTGTTCAGGAGTGTCAGTACACGAAATTTGGTGAAAAGTCCCATCAGAAGCAAGTAATTTATAGAATTTATTAGAAGTATATTCATCACCTAGATCACATCAAAAGCACTTGATAACAACATTATGTTGAGTTTTAACAAAAGCACGAAACATATGATAAATGCCAAAAAAATTCAGAACGATGTTTCATAATATAAACCCAACAATAACAAGTGCAATCATCAATGAACGATACATACTATCTAGAACCACCTTTGGTAGCAACTGGTGATGGTCCCTATGCATCAGAATGAACCAAGTCAAAAGGTGCAATAGAAACTGAAATACTTTTAGAAAAAGGTAAAACAGTAAACTTAGCAAGTTTACAACCACAACAGTCAGAAATATCATTAGATTGCAACTTTCCTAAAGCTCCTATAGAAGCTAAGTATTTCAGACGGGAAGAAAAAACATGTCCAAGATGAGAATGTCATAAATAAAAACTAGAAGACGAAGAATTCAAACGAAAAGACGACAAGTCAACACTAGAAGTTGCAACATCTGGAACTCTCAGTTCATCCAGAATATAAAGTCCCCCCTGCCTACGGCCTGTCCCAATCAGCCTCCTGGATGGCAGATCCTGCACAAAACAAGAGGTGGAAGAAAATAAAATTGAGTAACCAGAATCACATGATTGACTAACAGAAACAAACTCAAAGTGAGATTAGGAATGTAGTAAACATCTAAAATGGACAAATGAGATGTGGAAAGAGACCTAGTGCCTGCTAATGGTATAGGAGTGCCATCAACAATCATGACTGATACAGATGAGGTAGAATGTAAAGACACAAATGATTTAAAATTAGATGACATATGATGAGAGGCTCTAGAGTCAAGGATCCATATGGGTGAAGATATACCTGATGAGATAGAGGAGGGCAAACCTATATTGGATTGGGCAAACATGACATGTGGTTGTGTGACAAGAAACCTTTGGAATTGCTCAGCAAGATCAGATACTGTAGGACTAGAAAATGATGTACTCTCAGTTGATAGAGGAATAACTGCAACAACATTTAGTGTTAGAGGCTTGAAGTTTCGTTGGCTAAACTAACTGGGAGGTCTCCATTGATATGATTGTTGTGCTTGCTGCAACTTATTCAATAATTTTGGACATTGAGCTTTCCAATGGCCCTTCTGCTTGCAAAAACTACATTCATCGTAACCAACATTTCCATGAGATTTACCTTTGTTAGAAGGAACAGCAAAAGCAGATGGGTTGAGGAGGATTCCTTTCTCTACATTCCCTTTTTCTGATTGAGACTTCAGTCAGATCTCTTTAGCTAACAATTCATTAACAACTGAATCAATAGTTGGAAGAGGATTACGGTGCAAAATTGTTCCACGAATCCCTTCAAAATCATCTCGAAGAGCCATCAAAAACTGAACCAGACGCTGTTCTTCTCTACGATCAATGTACGGCTTAAAAGCTTGTAACTCAGCAGATTCAGTAAGAGCCAACTGGTCCCAAAGATTGCTCATAGCAAAGTAAAATTCCTGTATGCTCATATTGTTTTGTTGAAGAGCTCGAATATCTATCTCCAACTGATATTGCTTTGCAAAATTAGACTGCACATACAACTTTTTCAAATGATCCCAAACCTCCTTGGTCATTTCATATTTTGCTAGTTGAACCCCTATAAACTGCGAAACAGAGTTGTTGATCCAATTAATAATCTTCGAATTATTTACCTCTCAGGTTTCTAGCTTTGTTGCATATTTCTCATCTTTTTCATCTTTTGGCTTAACAGAGGTTCCAGAAATATAACCCCACATTTTCTTGTCTTTCAAAAAATTCTTCAACACATAAGTCTAATATGAATAATTCTGCCCATTCAACTGCACACTAATGGATTGAAGAGAATCATCCTTTTCTCCAGCCATTGCAAACAATCACAAAACAGAGAAAAGAAAATCCCAATTTCTGCAAATGGGTCTCTACAAAACCCTAACAGAGAGAACCCCAAAAGGAAGAACGAATTGCTAATAAAAAATCACCTAGGTTGCTGTCTCGAAATGAACGGAATTGCGTCTGGGTCGCACTCCAAAACACTGCAAAATAGGTCGCCAAAAAAAAATTTCAGACCAACTCACCGTGGAGTTGGATCCAGAAATCATCCTTGCTCTTGATACCATATAAAGATTAGCAATGCATATGAGGAAGAGGAGAAGAAGGGGAGAAGAACAAGGGAGAAGAGAAAAGTGGCTAGGGTTCTCTTCTTGTACAAAAGTAAATCAGTCAATATTACAAGAATAGAAAAAATGATAAAAATATATATACAACAAATAATAGATTAAACTACCCTTAAAATAAGTAAAATAAATAAAACATAAATACACCATATTATCTAACATCGTAGACATCTTCTCAATAGACTATCTACAACCATTAAGTCTTTAGTTAGTTTAGAAGACAATTGTAATGGTTCTCGAGTAAGTATATGTTAAAGTCAGTTTATAACTACTATGTTTATGTTCAACTATGTATATTTGTAAAGCTGTACATTTTTCAGCTTAAATAATCTGAAATAATTCAGCCGTAGTTGGTGTTCTTTCACTTGTCGCAGAAGAGGAAGGTCCTGGGTGGTCAACAACTTGGAAAGCTGCACTGTGGGCACGTCTTCATAACAGTGAGCATGCCTATCGCATGGTAAAACACTTGATTAACTTGGTGGACCCAGATCATGAAGTTGACTTTGAAGGAGGACTTTACAGTAACCTGTTCACTGCACACCGGCCTTTTCAGATTGATGCAAACTTTGGCTAAGCCCCATCGTTATGAGAAGTACTGTAACATTTGTTTATTTGGTCAATTTCCATTCGACCATATAAAAGCTTGAGTTCAAGTATAGTTTTCTTTCTCTTTTTTGGAAGGGGATAATAAGACTTCGATTTTACATGGTGAATCTCATTATTTTGTGACAGTATGTGTACTCAAAACTCAGGCAGGAACATGTTAATTTGAACATTGTGCAATTACTATGTCCAGCTAAATCCATAGCATCCTATCTTGATTGTGTTATCTTACAAACTCTGGCTCTTAATTTCTTGGATCATATCTCAAATAGAAGCAATCTAATTGAAAAGCAATTAGATTTGCCTGAAGTTGGGCTTTGGTCAGAAAACCAAAATTGCCGAGTGAGACTGCATTTGTATTATAGAGGAACCGTGGTCTTAGCCAATTTATCACCCGGCAGAGTTCACTCATTTAATAACCAGTTGAAGTGTGTGAAGACTGAAGCCATATTCCCTTACTCAACTCAAGTGAATCCTTGAGTTTTAGATGCAAATTCTGTTTCCAACCTTTGTAATAACTTGTTAGGGAACTTACATTTTTACTTTATATTTATGTAATTGGTCATTGGATTCATTCGATGTTGGTTGTAAAACTTGTAGTTGATCTATGATAGTCTTATCTTCTTGTTGCCTCTTTTTTTTTTTTTTTCCACAGAAGATGGAGATTTCATTGATAAAATGAGAAGGTTAAAATAACTCCAAGAATAATACAAAAGAGAGATACTCCAACTTCATTTCCCATAAATGATGAAAGATATTAACAAAAAGTTCTAGTTGCCCAAAGAGGTTAAATAATGTGCTATACACATATATAATTTAGCTTATTTCAAAAGACTAAACTTTTAACAATCCATTGCACTATAGTAGAATGGTAGAACCGATCTCACTTGCATCACTTTTCTTCACCTTCATCATCATTTTCATTTTCATTTGCGGAGGTGTGTGTCGAGTACTCCATAGCAACAGCTGCTGAAAATCACGTGGGACGATGAATTAGACAAGGTGTGGGCGTAGTGTCCATTGCAGCAGAGAGCCTAACGTCTAGGTTTCTGTAATTGCACTCGCTGGGGTGAAGGCGACAGACCGATAAGTTACCGGAAGGGCGTCACAGGTATGAGTGTTTAAAATCGAATCAATTCAATCAAAATCGTAAAAACTAAGTCGAAAACCAAAAATCAAATAAATCGAAAAACTAAAAAATAAAAAATAAAATAATTGGATTCATTCAGAAATTAAATACTGATCAAATCCAAACCAAACAAAAATTTTATATATATATTTTAAAATAATATTTTATATAGGAAATTCTATGCAACATATACTTATTTTGAATTTTTCTACTATTTTGCAAATCAAACTTAGTTTTTTCTCTAGAATTTGGACATTTATTGCATGATTAACAATTAATTTGGATTTGGATTTATAACTTGGATTTATATTTTGATGAATTAGTTTGAACTTATATTTGTCATACTTTGATAAATTAGTTTAGAATTATATTTGGTATATTTTAATGAATTTGAATTTCTATATTTTGATGAATTTGATAAATTTATGTATAAAAAATTATAACAAAAAACTAAAAAATCGATCAAATCCAAATCGATTTAAATTGAATTGGATTGAATCAAATTTATATTTTGAAATAAACTAATTGGATGATAAAATAAGAAAATAAATTAGATTAGATCAAATGACTTTTTCCTTCAAAACTAATCCAAACCAATTTGCAAACATCCCTAGTCACAAGCGACAAACAACGAAAAAAAAACCCGAATAGGATCAGAAAGGCAGCACAAGTTTGATTATGACGACTAGGGTGAAACACTAGACTGATCTCAAAATTTAGAATCTTTATCTTCTTGTTGTCTTGCCTATGAATTATTCTCAAAGAATCATTAATTTGTACTAGATATGCTACCCATGCATATATATATATATATATATATTTAAATTTGCTTAATTCGTTTTAAGTAAAGTTTATGTTAAAATATTTCAAGAAAATGTTTGGTTTAAATTTTTTTAAAGAGCAAAATAAATCAATCCAAATATATTTGAAATTTTATAAAGTATAGTAAAGAGTTTCATAGCTAAAATTTAATAATCATATGACTTGGTTTTGTTTTTTTTTTGTTTGTAACAATATTTAAATACATTTTTTAAATTTATATACATAATTTAAATAAAAAAATATCATTATATTTATTTTCACATGTCAAGTAAATATTTTTAGGACAGGCAAAACTTTTATAATCGTTATTCTTTATCCTTTATTTTTATATTTTTCAAAATAGTTTTCTAATTCAATCTTAATTATATTTTGATAAAAAAAAATTAATAAAGACATCATTTACTAAATAAGATCTCTATTTACTATTTTATCTTATATATATTTATAAAATTTTATACGCATCTTATGCTAATATTATAAGTATGAATAAAATAAAAATATATTATCAATGAAATATATAGAAATTAAATAAAATTATAATGTTATCCAAATATTCTTATAATTTAAATTTGCAAGATTAAGATTAAAAGACAATAAGACATTTTACTAATGAATATTTTTTTCTCTATTTAAGATTAATTTATGAAATAAAGTATGTATTTTCTATAATTTATTAAAAACTACACTTTGATTGAAACTTTTTTAAAACAATTTAAAAATGAAAAAAAAAAGATGTGAAAAAATTGAAAAGTCAAGTAAAAAGAATAAAAATTTTGAAAGATAAGAAAAGATGAAAAGTTAAGAGAGATCTAAATAGGAGAAATAAAAAGTCAAAAAATAAATAAATAATGCTATAATTAAAAAAAATTAAAAAATCAAAATTTAGAAACAATGCCACATAGCAATTATAGTAGAAAAACTTTTAGATTATAATATAATAGATAGATAATAAATAAATAAATTCTGATGCACATAAAATGAAACAGATTATGATTAATATACATTTAAAAATGTAAAATATAAAATTAACTATATACAAAGTAATAATGCGATGAATGAATATAATTCACCATATGTGGCCAATGGGTGGGGTTGGTTTGCCTTGTACACTATTTGCATGACAATAATATAAAAATAAAATTTGATTCTAACTTTTAATTTCAACTCTTGCCTTTAATATTATTTAATCTCTCTTTATATATTTATTAACTTAATTAAATGGGGTTGAAAATAACAAATAAATGGAGATTAAATATGGTTGAAGACAAATATTTGAGCCAAAAGTTAGAACCAAGTTTTATTCCTAATATAATTTTGGTTCAAATCTTGAGTTCTCTCGTCAACCATCAATAATCCTATTGTAAATGTTAAATGTATGTTTGGTGTAGATTAATTTTTGCCAAAACAACTTTTTTTGGGGTAAAAGTTGTTTTAGAATAAAATTGAGATGTTTAGAAAAAATAGCTTAAAAGTAGTAAAAAAAACTTTTTATAGTTAAAAAGCTTTTTTTTTATAAATAAGATTTTGAGTATTTTTTAAAAGTTGATTATGCTATATTTTTGCCAAAGTAATTTTAAAGCATAAAATATTATATAATATAAATAAATTATTTCATATCTTTTTTAAAAATTTATTATATAAAAACATTTTTTCAAAATGAAATATATATTTTTTAAATTATTTTTCAACTAATATATTTCAAGTCTAAACATAAAATCAATTATATTATAATCTATTAATAATCAATTATATATATAATTAATTATTGAAATACATTTTTCCACTTCTAAGTCAAACTCACATTTGTCGTGAGTTTAGAATAGAAGAAAACCTTACTCAAAACTTTATGTTAACATCTGTGATTGAATATTTTCATATTAATAGAATGGAATAAAATATATGAAAATGAAAAGGAATGGAAAGATATAGCAAAGTTATCTTTTTTCTTTATTTAAAAATTAATAAGGAAATGAAACAAATTTTCATTATATTGTTTGAGAATCAACTCAAAAGAAATATAATAGAATATAATATGTTTATTTTTAAATATAAATTTATTTTCTTCTATTCAATCCCAATTTAAAAAAACAAAAATTTATTATTTGAAGAGAATAGAAAAAAATAATTTTCATAATTTATTTTTTATTCTTATCTTTAATAAACTTTTAAACAAAAAAATTAGAAAAACCAATATAAAAATTCATTTAACTTTAACTTTTTGTAAATCATCACCATAAACTTTAAAATATTTTCAATTAGTTCATAAACTTTAATTAATATTTTAATAGATCCTTATATTTAATTTGAATCTTTTAATTCACTAATAATAATACTATATGATATTATTTTATTTGTATTAATATTAATTAAAAATTATTTATTAATTTGTTTATTAAAATTTAATTTTAAATATATTTTTTTCTTATAAAATAAATAAAATTTTATTACACAATATCATTATTAATAAATTTAAATTAAATAAAAAAATTTATTGAAACATCAATTAAAATTTTAAAATTAATTAAAAAAAATTAAAATTCATAAAGATAATTTTAAAAAAATTAAAGTTAAAAAACTGTATATTAATTTTTAAAAAAATTATTTTCCCATCTCTTTTTTCCTGATTCCTTCCCTTCCTTCTCTATCATCCACGCGTATTGAAAAAAAAAAAAAAGAAAATTATCATCTTACATCTAACAATACTCACACCATTTTTAATTGATTCACCCGTAACAAGATCTTATAAAAATAAAGCTATTCATCAACTTCTCTACGTTAACCATTTTTTTTTTTAAAAAGTATTAAATTATATTAAAATATATTAAAAAAAATATTTAATATCTTAAAATATAAAAAAAATTTTTTTATTAATAACTTAAATCGTAATTAATCACTTTTTTTTTTATATCTAACTTTATTCATCCGATTACCCACAAAATTTTATCACATAATTTCTACGTTAAATTAATTAATAAAAATAAAAAACATAATTAACGATATAAAAAAAGTTAATTAATAAACTATATTAAAAAAACTAAATTTAATACTATTTATGAGTGGGTTTCATAAATAGATCCAATATTAAAATTGGTGTATTTCCGCGTAGTAAATTCGCGGTTGAAAAAAAAAAAGTGGAACGCTAATGTGTTGCGAGCGTCAATTATAGTTACAAGTGGCGCTGTTGAGTGACAGACTGACAGTGACGGCAAAAAGATCGATGATCGATGGAAGGGGCTCGGGCTCTGAAGATTAGGTTTAGAGAAGGTGCGAAGCGCTGGACCGATGCGCTTCCCATTGGAAATGGACGCCTGGGAGCCATGGTCTGGGGCGGTATCTCATCCGAAACCATCCAGCTCAATGGTAATGTAATGCTCTTCTTGTATTGTATTTCTAGTGGAGTGGCTATCCTATCTCAGACTCAGATATATAAAATAATTGTATGTTTGATTGATTTTTGCAGAGGATACGCTCTGGACTGGGACCCCTGGAGACTATACTGATCCTAAAGCTCCAGAAGCACTTTCAGAGGTTAGAAAGCTTGTTGACCGTCAACAATATTCACAAGCTAATGCAGCTGCTGCTAACTTAACAGGAAATCCTTCCGAGGTACCATTTTAATTGCTTAATATAATAATAATAATAATAATAATAGTAGTAGTAGTAATAATAATAATAATAGTAGTAGTAGTACTAATAATAATAATAATATAATAATAATAATAATAGTAATAATAATAATAATAGTAGTAGTAGTAGCAGCAGCAGCCTCCTGTCATGCCAATCACATTCTTCATTTTGCATCTTCAGCTTCATGACTTGACTTCATTTCTAAGATAGGCATACATTACATTACATATCCAATCCAAGTAATTAATTTCAGTTTATGTTTTTAAGTCTTTTCTTGTGATGCGACGCGAAGGCTTACCAACTTCTTGGTGATATCAAATTGGAATTCGATTATTCACATCTTACCACAAGTGGTGCAGAGTCTTATCACAGAGAACTAGACTTAGACACTGCAACTGTGAAAGTCAAATATTCCATCGCAGATGTACAATTTGAAAGGGAGCATTTTACCTCTTATCCAAATCAAGTGATTGTGACTAAGATTTCTGCAAGCAAACCAGTAAAACTATCATTTAGGGTTTCTCTTGACAGCAACATGTCTCATCAAACTTACACAAACGGCCATAATCAGATTATAATGAAAGGAAGATGTCCTGCTAAAAGGATCTCACCACAACTCAATGCAAAGGACAATCCCCAGGGAATTCAATTTTCGGCAATTCTTGATTTAAAGATTGGTGATAGAAATGGCGTGATCAATATTTTGGGTGACAATAACTTACTGGTCAAGGCTTCAGATTGGGCTGTTTTACTTCTTGTTGCATCATCTTCCTTCACTGGGCCATTTACTGCACCTTCAGAGTGTTTGAGTACATTGAACTCAAAAAGCAATTTATCATATTCTGATCTATATGCACATCATTTAAATGACTATCAGAAACTTTTTCGCCGAGTATCACTGCAGCTTATGAGAAGCACACAGAGTATCTCAGAAGACGGGTCGTTGGAGTTGAAGAGGCTTACACCATCTGTTACTGGTTTATATCTCATGGACAGCGTAACAGAGGTTTCAACTTCAGACAGGGTGAAATCATTTCAGACAGATGAAGATCCATCCCTCGTGGAGCTTCTATTTCAATATGGTCGTTATTTGCTTATTTCTTGTTCACGCCCTGGAACTCAGGTGGCAAACCTACAGGGAATTTGGAACAAAGATCTTGAGCCAGTTTGGGAGTATGTTTACATTCTTTTTTATTTCAAATGGATATGCTTTTAATCAAGGCTTGCTAATCTTTATTAGTTGTCAAGTTTAATCAGGTTTCTATTTTCATTTTCATTTTCATTTTCTTTTAGCAACATTTGTTACCCCATTTATTTTGCAAGCCTTGCATTAATTTTTTATCTGAGACTAATAATAGTTGTATTATTTTTTTTTCCCAGTGGAGCTCCTCACTTGAACATAAATGTTGAAATGAACTATTGGCCTTCCTTCCTTGCAATCTTAGCGAGTGTCAAGAGCCTTTGTTTGATTATATTTCCTTTCTGTCTGTAAATGGCAGTAAAACTGCAAATGTAAGAATTTTTCATCTCTTTACGTTCTTATTTAAGTCTATCTTAATTAAGCGAGGATTTATAATTGGACAGATTTCATCAGCATGATGCTGCTTTCAAGTTATCCTAATTTTGGAAATTCAGAATGTAGCATCTGCAATCTGATTATTAGCAGTAAACTCTAGAGAATGTAGGGTCAAATGCATACGCCAATATGTCTATTTGATATGAATCTTTTTTTTCAAAATTAGTAGCAACCTCGTGTCTTTGAAGATGCTGCAGAGCATACATTGGAGGCAATGCTAGATTGCCTTGAGCCGTCTTGATGCCCATTCATTGTCTTTGCTCCCTTATTTTTCGTTCTTCCAGTGAATTTATTTCCATTAACATGCTTATGTTCTCGAATATATCTTATTCAATTGCTGAATGATATAGGTGAACTACCAAGCAAGTGGTTGGGTTGCACATAGTAAATCAGGTATATGGGCGAGAACGTCAGCAGGTCAAGGTGAAGTTGTGTGGGCCTTGTGGCCAATGGGTGGAGCATGGCTTTGTACCCATCTATGGGAGCACTATGCTTACACAATGGATGAGGTAAGTTTTGAGATAGATCCAAGTTTCTGGGTCAACTGACGAGGTGAACTAGAGAGAAATAAAATAAATTAAAACATAAAGAACATACAAGGCTAAGTTGTTCAGAAATCAGTAGCCTTTAGGAGAGTCCTTTTAAATTTTAATCCATTTAGGATGTTGTGCTTGTTTGGGTAATTTGTGCTGAACTACTTTTGATTAGAATGTATTTTGGATCGATTAATTTTGAAAGAATTACTTGTGGAAGAATGAGTTCATGTTTGGGAATGCTTATCAAAAATAAATTTTACAAGAATGAGTTTTGTTTGGATAGTGTTAAATCAAATTACTTTTTGTGAAAAATATATTAGACTTAAGTTGAATTATTATTTAAATATTATAAGTGAGAAAAAAATTTGTAAAATCATGTGTAATATAGCTAAAATGAATTTTGGCACACTGACATTCAGCCAGAAACTAACAAGGGCAAATTTTGCTGATGTGTTCTTTCTAACAGGATTTCCTTAAATATAAAGCATATCCCTTATTGGAAGGATGCGTGTAATTTCTGTTGACTGGCTGATTGAAGGCAGTGAAGAATATCTTGAAACTAATCCATCAACTTCCCCTGAACATACTTTTATCGCTCCCAATGGTGAGCCTGCTTGTGTGAGCCAGTTGTTGTCGATTTCCGTAAGCGCATGAATTGTATAAGTAATAAAATAAAAATTATTCTCACGATGATTGATTAATTATTAACTTTTACGATTATTTTGATTATTTAAGCAAATAAAAAATAATAGTAAAAATTAAATTAAAATCAAAATAATAAAGAAAGCAAATAAATTAAGAAAAGTCAAGATTCAACAAAGGTTTAAAGGCCTAAGATCGAAAATCTACTACACTATCTCCTATGCTAAATTCTAATCCTATCTTTGTTAATGTTCAATTATGTTCTTGAGTGTGATTTGTCTTAAATTATTTAAAATTCAATTTCTTGGCATTAAAAATGTGCTAAAATTTTACTAACTCTATTATCATGGCAAGTAATCCAAGTTCTAACCTATTAAGATTCATGACAATCGTTTGATCCTCAAAGGATTTAAGCCTATGTTTAGGTCTCAATTTCTAAATTCAATTCTTAGATTATCAAGCAATTAGATTTCATCTTTCGATCCTTCACCTAAAGTTTAAGATCATGTAAATATGACCGGTAACATACCACAAACATTAAGAACACTAAGAATGAATCAAGAACAATAATTTCATTAACAAAGAATTAAATTAACAATTTAACATAAAGAAATAAAAAGTTTCATCCTAATCCTAGAAAAAGGGGTTTAGCCACTCATGACAATTGAAACACAAACAAAAACAAAAAGTAAAGAAACAACCATGATTCCAAAATAAAAGAGAAGATGGAGAAGATGAAGATGGAAAAGATGTCTTCAATGGATGATCAATGCTCTTGCTCTTGTCTTCAGAACCCTAGCCTCCAATCCTTGTGCCTCTCAAAGTTTCCTGTAGTCTCTAGCCAAAGGGTTCTTTAGGTTTGGTGTTTTTGCCCAATTTAAAATGATTTTGAAGCAAAATTTCCTTTTTTTCACGTCAGGAAGGGTCACACGGCCGTGTCTTCTTTCGACATAGCCATGTGACATTGAGACACAGTCGTGTCTCAAAGTCAGAAGCTTCATGAGATTAAGACAGGGTCGTGTCTGATGCCAGAATTGCGTAACTTCAACGTTGGGGGAGACACGGAGACACGTTCGTGTCTAACTCTTGAGTAGGAATTAGTTCTTGTGGTCTCATGAAAGTTGTAGATCTTTTTCTTAGCTTTCCAATGACACCAAGATCACCTTGTTTCGACTTCTGTAACTCAAGTTATGCTCATTTTATCGCGCAAAGGTCAAAAACTCTACGAATCTTAGCCATATAAATTCCGAACTCAACTCCATTATAATGAATCTATCCAAAACTTCATAAAACCATGTCAAAACATCTCTTTTGAACCTAAAATCATAGAAAAAGACCAATCATGAGATACCAAGAATAAATAGAATAAATGTGACATAAATTCTAACATAAATCAATCAAAGCACACCTAAATCCACCTCAAATCAAGCACAAGATGTGTGGATAAAATCCACATATCAAATTCCCTCACACTTGAACATTGCTTGTCCTCAAGCAAAGAGTAGGAATTAAAATCAAGATTAAACTCAACATCAAGAAACATGAATTAAGGGAAATTCTACGATGTAAAAATTCAATTAAGCTCAGCAATCAAGCGAGATAGTTTAACATTTAATACAATTAGAGGCTAGAGTCTAGCTTGTACTTTTTTTTCTTTACCAACCATTTGAGATCACTCATCTTTCCATCTCTCAAGTGTTTAAGGGCAAAGAGATCATTCAAATTTCTCTTAACAAATGCATGACCATAAGCTTGATTATCAATCTTATCTCTATTTTCAAGTTCACATACACAACATGAATTAAAAGGACTTCCATTGGTTGTAATGACGCCAAGGGTTTAGTAAATGGTAGAAAAAAAATGAATAAAGGTAAAGAAAGTTTATGGATAAAGCTATATAAAGCAGAATCAAGTTGAAAATATGATTAATAGAGCATAATGCACAAAGTCATTCTCACTTTCAACTAGATTTTTTCTCACAATTCTTCACCAACAATCTTTTTTATTTCTTTTTTTCCTTTTCATCATTTCATTCTCCTTCTCTTTTTTTTTTTTAACCCTTGAGGATGAAAACAATCTTTTTATAACTTCTCAATTACCACATTAGCTGCTTAGAAGAAATTCAACCTGATTAATCAATAAGGTGTCCAAGAAAATCAATTTCAAGCTCAAATTGGGCAACTAAGGGATCATTTATCAATGCAACTCTGGAAGTTATGAAAGAATTAAGCCTAGGTGTTTCAATCATGTTCAAGTATGCGTGTGTTTGGTTCAGCTGTGAAAACTTTGATTATTTCAATAATCGATTATAATCGATTATTGTATAAAAGTTTTTTTGTTATAATCGATTATAATCGATTTATTTTTATGTTTAGATATGTTAGCTGAAAAGTGATTTTAAATTAATCTATTTCGTTTGGTTGATATAAAAAAGAATCGCTTTTATGCATTAAATTATCAAAATAGGTATAGAATGATTAAAAAAGTTATTTGATTGAGAACAGAATAGTATTTACATATCAAAATATAAGGAATAATCTATAAGCTAGAATCATAAGTTTCAATCTTTAGCATTATAAAAATTAGCTTAAAAAAGCTTTTATTTTAAATTGAATTTCATGCAAAAGTTGATGCTGATTTTGCCAAACATAATTAAACACTGTTGAAACAACTTTTTTCTATAAAAAAAAAGTTAATTTAAGTTAAAAAAAAAAGCTTACCCAAACATGTACTATGTATGTGAATCAATAAAATCTCAACAGGATATCGAATCAAGTTCTAGCACACATAAATCAAGAGAAAATTCACTCCAGAAGAAAAATAGGATTTTGTGTATGAAAAATTCAATCAATAAGGCTCAAAACTCACTTTCTGACTTAAGTTAGTAAAAAGAATAAATTGCAAGCAGACATGGCTAATTTCTCAAATAAAATGCTAAAATTTTCAACATTCAATTGAAAAAGATTGTCTTGCACAAAAATAGCTCATGAGTAGTGGATTCCTCTCTCAAACAAATTTCTATCAGCTTAGAAATAATTAAGAAATTAATACACAATTCCAACTTGATTTGATGCAATACTCAAGTGTTCATCGATTCCCCCCCCCACACATAAAATAAACATTGTCCTCAATGTTTAAATAAGAAAAGTAACAGAATAAAGGACAACGAAACTTCCCTGAAAATGAAGACGCAAGATCACAAAGGTGGTGGGAGAGTATGGGAGAGGAAGGTGTGTAGTCAAGAACTCGAACATCTGGTCTAAAACTGCACAAGAAAAATAAATCAAAAACTGAAAAACAAAATAAAAGAATAAAATGTGAAAATAAAGAAAAACTAAAAGAAATAGAAGAAAAATCTTTTTGGTGGCCAACAGATATATACATCCCCCTACAAAGGCTCCGAACTCAGGGAGGCACCTAAGCCGACTCAACATTAGCTAACTACAAAATAAAAAAAAAATGTTAATAAATAAAATAAGTAATAACAAGGTAAAAACAAAATAAAAAATAAGAGAGTAAAGAAAAATAGAGAAAATTTGGGTTGCCTCCCAAGAAACGTTAAATTATAGTCATTAGCTTGACTATGGGCTGGTTCTATGCTCAGGTGATGTCAATGGAGTGGTGCTCAGTCTCCACTCCTTCTTCATAGTGTTTTACTCTCTGGTCATTTATCATGAATGTCTTATGGTCTTCTTTCTTCACCTCAAGCACGCCGTAGGATAAGACCCAAACAATCTCATATGGTCCAGACCATTTTGACTACAACTTACCAGGATAGAAACATAGAAGCGAGTTATCGACAAGAACTTTATCCCCAAGCTTAAATACATACTTCTTGACACACTTGTCATTCCGTTTCTTTAGTCCCTTCTTACAGGACTTGGCCTTCTCAAAGTTTATGGCATCATTGGGCAAGGTTTTCTCTAGCACATTTTCAGCCATAGATTCCTGCATATCTGAAAGTACAACTCTATCTACAACATCAGTAGCATCAATACGATTACATGAATTAAAGAAACTAGGATTTTTTTTCAAAATTTAAAATATTAAAAACTACTTCCTTATTATGCAATCACAAAGTCAATTTCCCTTCGTGGACATCAATAATTGCCCTTCCAGTGGCGAGGAATGGACGCCCAAGTATGATTGAAATTTGAACATCTGCCTCCATGTCAAGTACAACAAAGTCAACAGGCACGAAAAACTTTCTAACTTTCAAGGGAACATGCTCTAGTATGCCAATAGGACGTTTGATTGACCTATCAGCCAATTGGAGAGAAATTGTAGTTGGTTTGAGCTCCCCAATATGAAGTTTCTTACAAAGAAAAAGGGACATCAAACTCACACTTGCCCCAAGATCACACAAAGCCCTGTTGATGTGCATGTCCCCAATTGAGCACGGAATTGAGAAGCTACCTAGATCCTTAAGCTTAGGAGGAGTCTTGTTCTAAATAATTGCACTCCATTCCTCAGTTAAAACAACAGTTTGATAATCCTCAAGCTTCCTCTTATTGGAGAGAATCTCTTTCAAGAATTTAGCATAAGTGGGCATTTGAGAGAGCACTTTCGTAAAAGGAATGTTTATGTAAATTTTTTTAAGTACCTCCAAAAATTTGCCAAATTGATGATCAAGCTTCACCCTTTGAGACTTTTGAGGGAAGGGCAAAGATGAAACATATGCTGGTGGAGGAATATACCTTTTAGTACTTTCTTCATCTCCTTCTTTGTCCTTGTTCTTATCTTCCTTTTCTTGGGTTTCTTTAACTTCAAGTTTTTCTTCCCTTGTGAGTCTTTCAAGTGGATTACCACTTCTCAAGAAAATTGTATTAGCTTGCTCCGTTGAGTTAGTCTCCGGTTGACTTGGGATTCGCCCTTGAACCATGTTGAACAAGTTTGCTTGTTGGGCTATTTGAGTTTCAAGCATCTTAGAATGAGTCGCCATTTGATTTAGGCGAGTATGAATGTGCTTGATGGACTTCCCTTGTTGTTGCACTTGAGCCTGAATAGCTTGATTTTGAGCTTGGATAGCTTGATTTTGCTCCTTTTGTGTAACTATAAAATTCTCCATGAGAGCTTCTAAATTGGACTTTGCACCCTGAGAAGATTGTTGAGGTTGTTGGAATCTTGGTGGGCCCCTATTATTGTGGTGATTGCCATATGAGAGATTTGGATGGTTTCTCCAATCGGGGTTATATAAGTTAGAGAAAAGATTCCCCTGAATCTTGAAATTTCCATTTTGCACATAATTAAATTGACTTAAAGACTGGTCCTGAGAATATGTTTCCACTGAATTGCATTCTGAAGTCAAATGTCCTTCTCCACATGTATCACAAGTTATATTAGGGGTAGCGACGACATTGATATTTAGCTTCTCAAGTGACTTGGTCAAGGCGTCAAACTTGACATTCAGCATGGTAATGACATCAAGCTCTATCATTCCGGCTTGCTTCTTCGAAGAGGATCTCTCATTTAGCCACAAATAAATATTCGAAGCCACTTCATCGATCAAACTCCTTGCCTCTGTTAGAGTCTTGGCCATCAAAGCATCGCCAGTTACGGCATCAAGAGTTGCTTTTGTAGAGAAAGACAACCTAGCATAGAAGGTTTGGATAATAACAAAGTCCTGTAGGCCATGATGTGGATACTGACGAATAAGATTATTATAACTCTCTCATGCTTCATAAAGAGATTCATCTTCCTTTTGAAAGAAGGTAGTTATGTCTTGGCGGAGCTTTATTGTCTTTCTAATCGGGTAATACTTGTCCAAGAAGGCCTACTCTATCAAGTTCCAGGTGGTGAGTGAATTAGGGGCCTCTGAGTGAATCCACTTCTTGGCTTTCCCCCTAAGAGAAAAGGGAAAGAGTCTGATCTGTATAGCATCCGTTGAGACCCCATTGATCTTTATAGTATCACACAACTCCAAGAACTCATCCAAATACTGATTTGGGTCTTCAGTTGGTAACCCGCTGAATTGCAGTCGTTGGACTATCTGGATTAATAACGTCTTTATTTCAAAATTGTTGGCCTCTACCCATGGCCTAACAATGGAAGACTGACGAGCATTAGCATTGAGAGTTCCATAATCCCTCAGCCTTCGCTCTGGATTGGAAACTTGGTTAGTGTTGTTTGTCATGTGGTCTTTCTCAACAAGATATCACCTGAAAATTCAAAGAAAAATAAAGTGAAAATAAAATAAAATAAAAAGTGCTTAAATTAATCAAATTACCGCTCGTGTTAATATCAACACGATCCCCAACAACGACGCCAAAAACTTATTGTCGATTTTCTGCAAGTGCACGGATCATACAAGTAGTAAAATAAAGATCGTTCCCACAAGGATCGATTAATTACTAACTCTTACGGCTACTTCGATTATTTAAGCGAATAAAAATCAATAGTGAAAGCTAAATTAAAATCAAAACAATAAAGAAAGTAAATAAATCAAGAAAAGTCAAGATTCAACCAAGGTTTAAAGGTCTAGGACTGGGAATCTACTACACTATCCCCTATGCTAAATTGTAATCCTATCTTTGTTAATGTTCAATTATATTCTTGAAGGCGATTTGTTCTAAATTATTTAAAGCCCAATTTCTTGGCACTAAAAACGTGTTAAAACTTCACTAACTCCATTCTCATGGCAATTAATCCAAGTTCCAACCCATTAAGATTCATGACAATCGTTTAACCCTTGAAGGATTTAACCCTATGTCTAGGTCTCAATTCCTAAGTTCAATTCTTAGATTATTAAGCAATTAGATTTCATCTTTCGATCCCTCACCTAAAGCCTAAAATCATATAAATATGACCGGCAACATACCACAAACATCAAGAACACTAATAATGAATCAAGAACAATAATTTCATCAATAAAGAATTAAATTAACAATTCAACATAAAAAAATAAAAAGTTTCATCCTAATCCTAGAAAAAGGAGTTTAGCCACTCATGGTAATTGAAGCATAAACAAAAACAAAAGATAAAGAAACAACCATGATTCCAAAATAAAAGAGAAGATAGAGAAGATGAAGATGGAGAAGATGTCTTCAATGGTTGATCAATGCCCTTGCTCTTGTCTTCAGAACCCTAACCTCCAATCCTTATACCTCTCAAAGTTTCCTATAGTCTCTAGCCAAAAGTCTCTAGCCAAAGGGTTCTTTAGGTTTGGTGTTTTTGTCCAATTTAAAATGATTTTAAGGCAAAATTTCCTTTTTTTCACGTCAGGAAGGGTCACACGGTCGTGTATCCCTTCGACATGGCCGTGTGACATTGAGACATAGCCGTATCTCAAAGTCAGAAGCTTCATGAGGTTAAGACAATGTCGTGTCTAGTGTCAGAATTGCGCAACTTCAACATTAAGGGAGATACGGAGACACGGCCGTGTCTAACTCCTGAGTAGGAATTAGCTCTTGTGGTCTTCATGAAAGTTGTAGATCTTTTTCTTAGCTTTCCAATGACACCAAGATCACCTCGTTTCGACTTCTGTAGCTCAAGTTATGCTCATTTTATCGCGCAAAGGTAAAAAACTCTACGAATCTTAGCCATATAAATTCCGAGCTCAACTCCATTGCAATGGATCCATCCAAAGCTTCATAAAACCATGTCAAAACATCTCTTTTGGACTTAAAATCATAGAGAAAGACCAATCATGAGATACCAAGGATAAATAAAATAAATGTGGCATAAATTCTAACGTAAATCAATCAAAGCATACCTAAATCCACCTTAAATCAAGCACAAGATGTGTGTATTTTATCCACACATCACCAGTCATCGACAATGGATATGGCAATCGTAAAAGAAGTCTTTTCTATATTTCTTTCTGCTGCTGAGGTAAAGTTGCTAAACTGTTAACTAAAGCATACAAATTATTAAACAATGTTGATGTTTTGCTCACTCAAAATTTGTATCTACTTTTTAAGTTATCTTTTCAAAACAGGTTATAGGGAGAACCAAGGATAATATTGTTGGAGAGGTTTGTAAAGCTCAACCAAGGCTACGTCCGACTAATATTGCCAAGGATGGTTCCATTATGGAATGGGTATTTTGTTTTTTCCACTTATAATGTGGAAGATGCATGTTACTTTATTTAATGGTTAATTTTGATATGCTAAGGTGCTGGATAGATAATGGATTTTCCTGTGGAAGGCAGGTTAAAGATTTCAAGGATCCAGATGTGCATCACCGGCACCTTTCTCATCTATTCAATTACTTTCAAGGAAACTCAAAGAATGTTCCCAGGGATGGATACAATTACTTTCAAGGAAACTCCAGCCCTGTTTGAAGCTGCTGAGTAAAGCCTTTATAAACGAGGTTTGCATAAGCTGAATAATTCAATTACTTATATTTGTCTTGATTGAATTCTAGATAGATTTATCTTTTCATTATTTGATTTCTGAAACTGCATGGTTCAGTATTGTTCTTTGTAATATTTTGCCGATTGGAGATCTTATACAATGAGAGAGTCCTGATACAAAGTAACTGCCTTGGGGGGGGGCGGTGGTCATCATGTAAAAGGAAATATGTATATGAAGGAAGCACAATTTCTTTATTTTAAAGAAATACAATCTTGTGCTACAATTGTCACATAGATGCTGAAGCTATTATGGTTACCTGCTTCTTTTCTTAAACAATGTTATATAATGTAGAGAAATATAATGATCAGTGTAGTGTTGTCTCATTTCATATAATGGAAATTGAGAGCAGTTAATGGCTTGAGATCAGCTCTCTTCTGTGTTTATCCTTAAGTCTTAACAAATAATTAGCCATCTGGCAGCAAAACACTGCAAAGATCTTTTTGGTTGCCCTCTGAAAAAAAAAAAAAAACCTAGTATGATATTGCTTAGTCTAAGTCAAATAGGCTTTATTACCAAAAAAAATAAGTATCTGCTCGGAATTTGGAAACAGGAGAGGAAGGTCCAGGATGGTCAACCACCTGGAAAACTGCTTGCTGTGCACGTCTACTTAACAGTTCCAATGCATATAAGATGATCAAGCGCTTGATCAACTTGGTGGATCCAGATCATGAGAGACCATTTGAAGGTGGACTTTACAGTAACCTATTTGCTGCACACCCACCATTTCAGATCGATGCCAACTTCGGGTAACCTGTTTGTAAAAGTTGTATCCAACTTCAACTGTCTTGCCCATCCAAGTGATACGTTTGCATCTTTATTTTTGTCAAGTCAGTGGCATTATCATTAGCTTGACGAAACTATTATTTACAAATTTGAGAAGTCATTATAGCAACCAAGTGCATTTGTTCTAGTCAGATGAGAATTAATTACATGACAAAACAACATACCTAGAGTCGGAAATAGATCCTCTCGTGTGTTTTTCACGTGCGTGACAAGATCATTTGAAGAGAGAGACACAAAAGCTTTAAATGGATGGAGCCCTCTCAAAATTTGTGGGACTTTGTTTATGGTGTTTGTGTCTATCTCTTTCTTCACATGACCTTCTCACGTGAAAAACACACGAGAGGATCCATTATCCCAAATAGCTAGTTTCAAATATATATTATTGTCTTTTTGTTGCATAATTGTCAATGTGATTTTCTGAATCATTAGAATTCTGTTTTTCACTTCACAATTCTTGTGTGATATCCTCTCTCAAAGTTGTTGCACTTGATTGTTCCTAACCCCAAAACAAAAGTTTATTATATAGGCCTTGTAGCACAAATTGGTAGTGATAGATTGAGCATTTACTTAGGATACTTTGGTTGCCAGTTTTTCAGCCGCAGTTGCAGAAATGCTTGTTCAGAGTACATTGGGCGATCTTTTCTTACTTCCTGCCCTTCCCCGGGAGAAATGGCCAAATGGTTCTGTGAAAGGCTTGAAGGCTCGTGGAGGAACAACCGTTAGCATGTGCTGGAGAGAAGGAGATCTTCAGGAGGTTGGTCTTTGGTCCGAGGGCCAAACAAGAACAACTCCAAAAAGAATACACTATAGAGGAACCACGGTCACCACAAACTTAGTGTCTGGCGTATTTTACAAGTTCAATGGACAGTTGAATTGCTTGAACACATTCTCTCTTTCAGAAGTGGCATGTTCTTGAATTTCTGGATTTGAAGTAACAATTCTTATATTTTCTTTTCTCTCATTCAATTACTAATAATTTCCTGTCGTTATGTTCTTTGTGAATTGCAACATAAGTAGTCATCATAAGATTTACTAATTTAGTATTGGCTTTAACTAATTTGTCATTATAGGCTTATTACAAATGGCTGAAATCGTGTTGATAGTTGTGTTTAGTGGATTACTCGTTCTAATGTACCGTAAGTTGGATCATTAAAATCAAATCAAATATTGGCTGTTATTTGTTGACCGAAGACTAACCCAGCCAAGTTCTGGATAGTCTAATAAGTTCGATTCGGTTGAAATTGATAATTCTGGTTGAAAAGAACTAAATTGCAGTCTAGCTTCATTATTTTACAAAATGATTTTTTTTTTCGGGTCTGCTACTGAATGAAACTTGAATTTAGATTAAATCCTATATGAAGTGAAATTCGAAACCCAGGCCCACAATATATAGATCTCTTCTTAGATAAGCCATGACTCTTCCTTGAATCCGGTGATCTGCAATGCAGGACCAAAAACTTCTGTTCCAATTTACAATTCACAAAGCTGAGCTATCATTGGTTGGTGAGGTGTCTTTTTCTTTCATATGTGCTTCAGAGGAGAAATCCTTATGTGGCACATTGTAAATTTTAATGTAAAAAAATTGTATGATATAATGATTTATAAAATTATTAAATATTAATTAATTTAGTTTATATAATTAGATAGGCAAGATCAATTTAAATATTTGTCGCTTCGGAAAGAAAAAGAGTGTCGAGATTCTCGAGAACGACTATAATAGGCGACTGTTGAATTCTCTTCCTGATTTATAAAATTATTAAATATTCATTAATTTAGTACATAGACAAAATCAACCTAAATATTTGTTGATTTGGAAAGAGAGAGTGTGTACAGAACGACTATAACAGGCGACTGATGAATTCCCCACCGCCGCTGTGTTTCAAGAAGGAAAGAGCAAGTACAAGTGGTTTCGTTAAAGACCATTGAAAGAGATAAATGAAAGTACAACTGATCCTTGACATTGATGCACTCCTCCCTCCCACTGTTGATACACATTGTCCACTACAAATTTGAAAAGGAGCACCAACAAGCCCCCAACAAGAAGACACCCACGAAGATACTGTCTCAACAGGGAACACAATTTTAAAATCGCAACTGACCACCCTATATATCGTTGCCCACTTTTCATCACCATTATTGGCAATAATCCGGGTCCCATTTTCCCCCACAACACATCAAATCAAAGGGCAATGAAAAAGCCAAACCAACCCCACCCTCATTCACTGGTCGCCACAACTGCTGTATTCACACTTTGAAGCTTATCAGTCACTTCCTCCTCCCCATCTAAGCTGGATTTACTTTGTTCATTACCTATGTATGATATCTTAAACATATTTTAGACTACTTGATGAGAAAAAAACACTAAAATCTTTGAGTAACATTATGGTATCTTTAAGTAGTATTCATATTTACAATACTTAAGTGAAATAATTATTATATAATTAAATTAATTATATTTTATGTCACATTACTTAGAGTTGTGGTACTCCGTATAGGTATCATAGAATACTCTAAATGTTTATGCAGGCATATGCGTGTCCAGGTTATTCTGACCTTTACAAGTGCTCCATATGCTTACGCTCAGAAATTAGATCTTACTTTCACTAACAATTGGAATATAAAAGGTGGGAAATAAACATGAATTCATATACCAGTAACTAAAGTGGATAAACATGCAGACTCCATCTTAAGAGCCATCATATCCACCCTACTCAGAAAAAAGTACAGCAGGTAGATTTGTTACATGATGGGGTATGTAGCACACGTGGCAGGCGGTTCAAATTAAGTGTGAGATTTGATTTTTAACTATGGATGGAAAGATTTGGTATTGTCAACCCTGTATTTCTGTAGCTACTCCTAAGATAGCCAAGAAAGGTAGGAACTTTGTCAGGAGAAAAAAAAAGGAAAAGTAGAAAGATGAAAGTGGGGAATCCGAAGCTTGAATGGGGCAACAGTGAAGATGACATAAGCATTGTTCCCTGGAGCACCAAGCATCACAAGGTGGGGTCACTGATTGAGATCAGGTAAAATAATAAAAACAAAAATCTAATAAGACTTATCATCCAAGCTCTCACTTCCTTTACCCCCAGCCCCGTCCATTTAGTTTTTCTCTGCTAACCTTCAGAAGGAAAGGATTCCAATAAGACTTATCATCTATTCAACTTCCTTTGATCCCCAGAACAGAACTCATCCGAGAATTGAGGGAGAAATGATGATCAAGGAAGATGAAACAAGTGTTACAACAGGCACAAGAGATAGAAGTAGCGAACATGAGAATCAAGAAGAGTGGCTGAACCTGAGCTTAGGTGGCAGTGGCACTTTACTCTCGGTCTCAACAGATGGAGATGGGGACACTGATTCTTCACAATCAAGACCAACTAGTAGCAAAGTATTTTCGTGCAACTACTGCATGAGGAAGTTCATTAGCTCACAAGCATTAGGAGGTCATCAGAACGCCCACAAAAGGGAAAGAGGTGCTGCCAGAAGATATCAGTCATTGAGGATGATGACAATGATGGGCTTGGGCTTGAACGCTCCTAATCCTATTCCTATGCTTCGATCACTTGGCGTCCAGCCCCATTCCCTGGTGCACAAGCCATGCAGACCTGCAACTACAGTGGCAGCCAGATTTCGTGATGCTTATGGAATGGCATGGACACGATCCACACCTTTCATGCCTGATGAGGATCAAACGGATCTGGTGTGGCCAGGCAGCTTTCGTTTGGATGCACTCCAACATGAGCCTGAGCCTGAGCCTGAGCCTGAGCCTGAACCTGAGCCACCACACGAGTCACTCAAGCTTGATTTAGACCTCCGACTCTGATGGAGTTTTTGTTTTTGGTATCCTTCCTTCTTTCAGCCTCAAGAGCATACTCAGGTAACGTAACACAGGTAGGATAGGAGACCCATGAACTTGAAATAGAATAGTCAATAACTCAGATGGTGATGGTGATGATGATATTGATCATAGCCGTAGGTACTGCTTATATAGTGATGCTGTCAAAATTATACATACCGGGTAATTCCCCTCTCTAGTCATGTTTATAGCTCCATAAAACCCAAACTATAAAACCCGGCCCGGCTATCTATTATATATATATATATAGTTCCTTGATGCTTGATAATGCAGTGCACTACGCTTTTGCACTTTACATGTAACGAATTCTGACTTAGGAACCAGTTTGTGCTTCCTAACCTTCAAATTCTGATTTTTTCTTCTTTTTTTTTGGGCGAAACTTGAAAATCTGAATTTATTTCGTTATGATTTATGTACTTTCATTCAACCAACATCTTATCTAATCTAATGGGTAAAGTGGAAAGAAAAATTCAGTGTGAGTTATATATATGAGCAAGGACAATCTCTAACACTTGGACTTCGTGGATGCTATTTACGTGCAGGATGAGATGGTTCCAACATATGCGAAGTTTCAATTCTAAGATCAAAGCAAAAAAGATAGGTTTTAATCCAATTGACAAGTGCATTGGTTAATCTAAAATCACTTAGCCAAAAATAAGATAAACTAAACCAAAACAACGAATGAAATTTTTCAGCAGGACGAGTGGAAACCACTAATGCCTCCCTAGAATTTACAAGAGTACTACTGATCAAGTCAGTATTGGGTGTTTTTATTTGTGCTTTTTTTAATAAAAAATATTTTTAAATATTTTTAATTGATTAAATAATATTATTAAAATAAATAAATTTAAATAAACATTTTTTTTATAAGAAATTAGAAAGAACTACTTATAAAAAAACAAAAAAGTAAATAAAAAAGAAAAAAATATATTTCTTTCTGTCTAATTTTTTTTTTTAACTAAACGTACAGATTACTTCCATTGTTTAAATATGTCTAGTACAGTTGTGGGGGGTTTCTCCGGCGTGTTGGACACATCTGTCTCTGTTTTTTTTTTTCCTTTCTCGTTACTTTTTTCCCCCTCTAACACGCGGGAAATGAGTTTGGATCATCTCTTGAAACAAGATTATGCTATTACAGAGAAACAAAGTTTAGGTGATTCTTTTACATATAAACAAGATTAATTATAGGATTATTACTAATATTCAAAATAAATTTTGTCTTTCTCTTTTTTTCTAATGGAACTTATTTTTTTTACAACAAAAAACAAAATAAATTATTTTTCTCTTTCTTTAATGGAATCTATTTCTTTTACAATATGAGAGAATTCAAATCTATAAAAAATAACATGTGATTGGCAGTGAAAAAGAAAAAGAAAATACTTAAATAAAGTTCTTGTTTAATAAAAATAATATATATATATATATATTTTCTAGTCATTTCATTCTTTTTTTTTAAATATTTATAATTAAAGTGTAAAAAATAATACACATATAATGATTTTATTAAAAAATGACATCATAAACATTTAAATAATTTTATCTACGCTTTATCCTTTAAAAAAAAAAAGTGAGTGTTTTCAACATACCAATGGAATCAAATACCTAAGGAAGTGATGTAATTATTGGGAGGGTTAATTAATCACAACATCAGTCGAGATACTGTAGCAATGATTATATATATATTGATTTGATTGATTTATAAATAGTTTTTTTATTTATAAAGTTAACAAATTAGAATTAATTTGATATGGGAATTATTTTTAATTTAGTTATATATAAATAAAAGCTTACTCAAATTTGATCGATTTTAAATAAATTTAATTTGTTTTAGTTTTAATTATTTGAATTAAAATTTTTATTCTTATTATTTAAATCATTTAACCTAAATAAAAGTAATAAAATAAATTACTAATATAAAATTAATTCAATTCACCTTTGATTGTATTCTAAACATAAAATTTAACTTTTAAATTAACTTAAATTTTATTTTTTATAATGAATTTTAAAATTTTAAATCAATTTAAATTAAATTAAATTAAATAATTTTTTTCACAACCTGTTTATTATATCTAAATGATGCCATGTTAATCATGGCCGTGCATTTCTTCGAAATAAGTAAATAATTGGGTGGCAAGTGACACCGCCCAACAAGACATGATGCATTTTTTAATTTTGTTATTTAAATATTTAAAATAGAACACATAATTAATACTTATTTCACATCAATATATAATATATTTATTTTATTTTAAAATATAATATACTTCAATACTTATTTATATTTACATCGACTTATAATATCAATATAAAATATCATATAATAGATGTTTAAAAAATATTTTCCTTTTCTTTTACTTTTCTGTAGGCACAATAGCTCAATAGGCAGCCGTGAGACACGGTTCCACCCCTCTCCTCCAAATAGGTAGCAAATGCAAGTCATGGTATATTTTCAGTTGCATGGAAACAGCATTAATTTAACAAAAGTAACTAATGCTAGATGAATTTTAGAAAATAATGTTACTCACACATATTTATTTATACATTATTTTAAATTTATATAATTTTATTATATAATTATAATTTATTTTATTTTATTTTTTGTACACTTATTAGAAATATAAATTGATTCAGATGACTTAACGAATTTAAAAAATATTAAATCAAACCAATTAATTTGGTTCAGTTTGGTTAAGTTATTGGATCTGATTGGATTTTACATAATTAGAACCAATTAAGATTTGTTTAGTTTTCAATTTTCATGATTTGAAACTCAAACTAAATTGAACCAACTTGATTATAATTTTTTCTTTTTTTATTCTTTTTTTATTTTTTCCTTATAAATCTAAACTAACTTGACCCAACTTTATTTTCATAATTTTTCTAATTTTTTCTTTTTTATTTTCTCTATTATTTTTGCAAAAATGCTCTAACTTGTAAACTCAACTCAAACTAAGTTGTTCCTCAACGATTTGATTCAATTCTAGTTTCTCAACAAAAAAAAAATACAATACCCAAATCGAATCGAATTGATCACTTTTGATTGGTTTAAATTTTTTTGTATCCCAAACTCAAATTAATTTAACCTGATTACACTCCTACATCTATACTAATCTCACTATGACGTGAAGTGATGTGTATCTTAGAATTATGCATTCAGCATTATTCAATAAAAAATGAACAATGACCCAAAACATAGGATGTGAACTTTTTACTATAGTCCTCACAGAATACAAATCATGATTAGCCTTCACATGATATTATCATTCAATTTCAGTAGCTTTCTCCAAACATGGTCGTGTTTAAAGTCAAGGCATCTAAGGATTAAAGATCAAAATATATTACGCTATCTAATATCCCCCATATGTGCACTACGCCACTACTGTACCTTGAGTGTATGTACCTTATATTGACACGCATCTCAACTTGATCTAACATCATAAGAAGCAATTGATAGTTTCAACAGCCATGCCAAAATAAATTATCAACATCAACTCATTGCATCCTTCATTTCTGTTCACCAACAGTCCCCCCCACCCCCGGGTTCTTCCACTTCTTTCTCCTCGAAGATTAAAGGGGTGTCAAATATTCGTGAAAGTTAGTTTGAATAAAATAAGGACAATCCCTTTTGCATTATGGCTATTTACAGCCTTATACTTGAGAGGAAATTATAAGCTTTTGGGTCTTATGCATGATGATGGGGAGCCTCTGGCTGATGATGCTTGGATCATTATAGGCAGCAGAATCAAAATGGTGCCCTTAAGAGACTTGGAGTTGAGTTTTATTCTAATCTTTACAGGGATGAGGGGGTTACTCTAAGTTCATTGTTTCTGGAGATTTTCCTGCTCTTTCTGCTTCTGAGCTTTCCAGCCTTGAGAGTTCTGTTTCAGATATGGAAGTTAAAAGAGCTTTATTCTCTATGGGAGGTCTTAAAGTTTCTGGGCCCTGATGGTTTGCATGCTATCTTTTTTCAGTCTCAGTGGATGTCATTAGTCCTTCTCTTATTGCTTGGATAAAGCAAGTTTTTGATGAGCCTTATCTCTTAAAGGATGCCAATGGTACTATGATTTCTTTGATTCCAAAAGTAGACAGGCTTGAAACCTTTAAGCAGATTCGCCCTATTAGCTTGTGTAATGTCTGCTACAAATTGGTCAAAAAAATTATTGCTACCAGGATTAAAGGGGTGATGAATAAATTAGTGGTCCCTACTTAGTGTAGTTTTGTTCTGGGTCGTCAGAGTTTGGATAATTTTCTTATTGCTCAGGAGGTGGTCCATTCTATGAAGACTAAAATGGGTGGTAAAGGCTTTATGGCTCTAAAGATTGATCTTGAAAAAACCTATGACCGGATTAAATGGGATTTTGTCATGGACACTTTAGAAGATATGGGTTTTCCTTCTGCTCTCATTCATGTTATTTGGTGGTATATCTCCTCTCCTTTGATGAATCTTCTTTGGAATGGTGAATATACTATGACTTTTTCCCCATCTCGTGGTATTAGGCAAGGTGACCCATTATTCCCTTACTTATTTGTTTTGTGCATTGAAAGGTTGTCTCACTTGATTTCTCTAGTTGTAGAGCATGGTCTTTGGGAGCCGATTACGCTTTCACAGGGTGGTCCTAAGTTATCTCGTTTGTGCTTTGCGGATGATTTGGTTCTGTTTGCTAATGCTTCCTCTGGCCAAGTTCAAGTCATAAAAGGTATTTTGGATCTTTTCTGTGATAGTTCGGGTCAGAAAGTGAATAATGAGAAATCTTATGTCTATTTTTCTAAAAATGTTAATTATGGAAGATATGAGGAGCTGAGTGCGGATTTGGGGTTTCGTCTCACTGCTGATTTGGGTCAATACCTTGGAATTCCTTTATTACATAAGAGGCAAAGCTCAGGGGATTATGATTATCTGCTTGATAGTGTTTCTAGCAAGTTAAATGACTGGAAAGCTAGAACTTTGTCTATGGCAGGGCGTGTTACTCTTACCTAATCTGCTTTAGCAACCATTCCTTCTTATGTTATGCAGTCAACTCTGCTACCTATCAAAGTGTGTAATCAAGTGGATAAGACTTGTAAAAATTTTATTTGGAGATCATCTAGTGAGTAAAGAAGAGTTCATCTTGGGATGATATTTGCAAACCAAAGAGTATGGGAGGTCTTGGCTTCCGTAAAGCTCGTCATTTGAATCTTGTTTTTCTCATGAAGCTTTGTTGGAGTTTGATTCATAGACCAGAAGCTCTTTGGGTTCGTGTGCTCAAAGCTAAATATGGCTGCTCTGATAGTTTTATCCCTTCTGTACATTCTTGTCCTTCTATGTCTAATTCATGGCGAGGCATTTGTATGACTTGGAATTTTTTTTTTTAATAATCTTGTTTGGAATGTGGGTAATGGGACCATAGCTAAGTTTTGGACAGATCATTGGATTCTTGGTGTGCATAGACTAATAGATTTTGCTACTGTGCCTGAAGAATTCTTAGATAAGGATGAAGTGGTTGCTAGTTTTGTTGATCACCATGGTTCTTGGAATATCCAGAAACTTTCCCAAGTCTTACCATCTGATTTTATTGATATTATTGTTACCTTGCGTGTTCCTAGCGACATTGATGTCTCAGATACAGTTGCATGGATGGGGAATTCTAATAGTAATTTTTCTATCCGATCAGCTTATGAGATATGCTGAAATCAGGGACCTGTTTCGATGGATTTTACCTTCAAAAAGGTTTGGAGTTTAGATGTCCCTCAAAGGCTTCGCACCTTGTTTTGGTTGTATTAAGCTATATTTGGCAAGTAGATATATTTGGCAGACCTTTATTAGTTTGCAATCATAGGCAAATCAGATTAGCTATATTTGGCAAGTAGATATATTTGCCAAATATAGCTTAATAGGTTGGTTGCAAACGATGCTATTTTGACGAATAGAAATAGGTTCAGACGGCATCTTACTGATAATTCTTGTTGTACTCTGTGTGGAGATGGTGATGAGACTGTGTTGCATGCTTTAAGGGATTGTATTACTGTTAAATCTTGTTGGCAGAAGCTTCTTCTTCCTGAGCACCATTCTAGCTTCTTTAATGCATCTCTTTGTGATTTGGTGGATTTGAATTTATCTCAACACTTGGGATTGGCGTCTACGAGATGAGACTTGGTTTTTGCTACTAGTTGCTCTTTTATTTGGTATAGGAGAAATAATTATATCTTTCAAGGAGTGGATCTTAGTGCTGATATTCTTTTTAAGCAAATCATTGGGGTCTCCTCGAATTATAGTAATGCTCTAAGTGCTTTTCATGGAGCTAAACAGGTTGTGGCTAACTACAAGTTGATAGATATATCTTGGAATCATTCTCCTGAAGGCTGAACCAAGATCGATGTTGATGGATCTTTTTTTTTTTCTGGCTCTTCTTCTACAACTTGTGGTGGTGTTCTCCGAAATGATCAGGGTGGTTTTCTCTGAGCCTTTACTGCCAACTTGGGTAGTTGTTCTATAACTGTAGCGGAACTTTGGGGCCTTTATCTGGGTTTGAAGACAACTTTTGAGCTTGGTTTTCAAAAAGTTATTTTGGAGGCAGATTCTCGTTATGTCGTCCAACTAGTGGAGTATGGATGTCATCTTTAGTACCCTTGTTATGTTCTCTTTCAAAGAGTTCAGGATCTTCTCAAGCAAGAATAACAGGTTAAGATTTGTCATTCTTATCGAGAAGTTAATAGTTGTACTGATATTCTTGTTAGAAGAGACCATCAACTGTCCTATGGTATTCATGTTTTTAGTTTTCTCCTTAATTTTTTTTTATTAGTCATTGTTATTGATAATGGTTTAACTTTGTTCTAACATATTGTTATTTCTTAATTTGTTGTTAGGGCTTTTACTCCTTTTGTTTATAAAAAAAAAATGAGAGAGTCATTCAACATTAAATTACAACTATAATTGTGAATTATAGCTCTTCAAAAGCAACAAAACAAGGAGAAACTAGGGCAGCAAATGGAGAAAAGGAAGTTGTAGCCACAGAAAAACTAGAGCTAATATAATGAATTGATTACTACCACAAGTCAGTTAGCTAGCCGTCATTGTCATAAGACTTGACATTGATGCTTTTTTTTTGGATGGAGAGATTTGAGTTGAAAGTATGAGAAATAATTGAGAGATTACATTTTTCTTTCTGTTTAATTACAAAATAGACAAGATCAATGAATAGATTTGGAAGAAAAAGCATATAAGATTATAAAGGAGCCCACTTTTTCCAATCTGTCCAAAATGGGGCGTATCGGATTGAAAAATAAAGAAAGGAAAACGTTTTTTTTACAATACGTTTGACACTTTTTTATTGTATTTTTATGTGAGAAGAATATTAAATTAAATTATATACAACTATAATATTTTTATGAGATATAATATAAATTTGTGAGTAAAATAAAAAAATTTAAAATATTTTTTATAAACAAATAACGGGATCGATAAAAATACAATATGCCTTTTTGTGTGGGACCTATACGATTTGACCATGTTTGGTTTTACTGCATTTACATTGCTATCCTTTTTTTTGTTATTAGTTTTTTTGTAGAAAAAGACGCCAAGGTGATGAAATGATCCAATGAAAAAAGTAGATGAAATGAAAGATTGTCCGATTAAAAAGGGTAGAGAAAGACCCAGGAAACTTTAGGATTTAGAAGGAACCATTAAAAAGAGAACCTTGCTCTAAATGGTTTTACTGAAAATTGTTTTTGATAAAATTTCAATTGCATCAATTGATTCATATAACGGATCTCTCCTAGTATGATAATACTTAGTTATTGTTGTTGTATAGCATTATGAAAGTGGACAAAATCACAATTTTACAAGTTTGACATCATTTATCTTCTTTGTTATATAACTATGCAACAGAATTTATAAATCATTTCTTATCTTTGTAATTAACTCAGTAGATTGTCTTTGATTTAGTGGCTCCACAGGAGCGCTGTCTCTCACACTCAACTAGCTATTTATGGCATTCTCCTCAATTACTACACCAACAAACTGTTGGTAGCGTCTAGGCATATCTAATTCAATCAGAAGCCCAATGAACAACAACGGGACTCTTAAATAAATAACAACAACAAATCTTAACTGTTCCAGCTACTTAGGAATTAGGATTGACGTGTTATATAGAAGTAGCTTTTATAATGCTAACCCAAAAACTATTATAGCACTTACTTCGGCCATGATCTTACACGGCAAAAGAAGAATACAAAATGGCAGTTGTTTCAAAACAATCCCTAAAACCCTTACTTTCGTCTAGCTCAGCATAGAAAAACAGTAGACAAGCACCCCACCCGCCCCCTTTCTTTCTTTCTCTCTTTCCGAGAGGCAACAACAGAAAATGAGATTACCATTCTAAGTTAATGCAAGGAAAATAGCATGTGCCATGTGCATGCACGGCACAAACTTACTGCAGCCGAAGCTTGAAATGTAGATTAATTCTCTCCAGCAACTCTCTCGAAGTATAATGGGATTTGTGATTCCACCAAATACACAATGCATACGAGTTTCTCTCAGTCGAATCAACACCCTATCAACTCTAAGCTGTAAGAGTACCAGATCAATCACTAAAATTGTAACTTCAGGGAAACTGATGTGAAGTAAGTAAAATTTCCTAACATCAATATCCAAGTTTGTCAAGAACATTATAGATCCTTAGCAATGACTTGACTCTGTAATTTGATCAACAACATGATTTACAAAATCAATCTTAATAATAATAATAATAAAAAATAACCAATCTGCTAACTGTGGCTTCACTTAAAAGACTTGATGAAGAAATTTAGTAGATGAGAAGGAGTAGGTCACCCAGAATCTCAAAAGAAGAAGCCAAGAACTTGGCATGACTCTCTGTAGATCCAAAAAGTGACATCATCAGTCATTAGCAATCATATTAATTTGCATAACAAAAAATGAACCCCCTACCCAACAGAAGAAAACAGTTTAGTGATTACCACTTTTACAGTAAGAAGTAATACTCTATTATCAGCAAGTTCATCCTCATATAAGACCACCTGTTCATAATTAGAACTCATTCGTGATGGAAAGCAAATGCCATCAAGGAAGGGGATATGGACAATTTACTACAGATGAGATATGTAAACACGAATACATTTATTTTGTTTCTGGAATATCATTAATATAAAGCAGATTTATATCATTAATAAAAAAAAACTCTTCACTTTACATTTACTTTTAACTGTGGCATTACAATGCTATAATTCTCCTATTTATACAATGACTAAGGAACTAAATGGTAACTAACAAACTAACTCACTTAACAATTCGTATCATTGTACAAAGCAACTCATGTAAAAGAAAAATGGCATTTAGGAATTAGGATTGCAGATTCAGGCCAGGGAGAAGAAAAAGGAAGTGCATACCTGATCTTTATCAACCTCAATAGTTCCACTTCCACAATAAGGCGTGGTAAATGTATAGTCGTAGCCTAGTATTACTTGCTGAGAGGGTTTGCTGCACCATTTTCCTAAAAGAATGTAAGACCAACAGAAAGACCGATTTGTAAGTGTAAACAGAGCTACATCAAATTTTTGTTTAAAAAAAAAATGATTGAAAGAAGTTATTCATTTAAATATAGACACTATTATGACACTAAACTCAAATAAATAAAAGGACAAACATGTAAATATAGACTCCCAAGTAACCCACATTCCACTCATCCAGAAACACCAGCAGTTACAACTGCACGGCAACTCCTGCACTTTTATATCTTTGCGTCCTTTTCATTCCTCTCTTCTTATTTGTGTTGTGGTGTTTCCATTCTTTCTTCCTCCATTTCTCTACACACCACAAATTAACTATTATATTTTTCAACCTTTTTCTCACTCTCATAAAACCAAAAAAAAAAAAATTATAATTAATTTAATGTGAGGTGAATAATTTTACGTAAATACACTTAAAAATGAAAAATGTGTAGTGTCTGTCAATCCTAGTATAAGATAAAGATTCCCTACAAGTTTAAGAAAGAAAAGCAATCTAAGAAAGCTTAACAGAATTCAATATTAATAATAATAAAAGAACTTTTGACTTTTGAGATGAGCATATTTGTAGGGTAACAGAAAACATAAAAAGTGCATAATTGCATTACCTTGTAAACTTCCTTTTAGCAGCCCCAGGCTTCCTGTTTCCAGGCAGAGAGAGCATCAAATGCATTAAAATGAACTTTGGTGGCACTACTCAGGTCAGGTATTTTAAAATTAAAGAGTTGTCCATTTCTGGTAAATGACACGTCTGAAGCAGAGTCTGTTCCATATAAATACTTGTATGAATCTTGTCTACACAAATTGTGCAAACTTAATAAATCAAAAATTAACACATTGTCACTTTTAACATAATTATGTGCCACAAAATGTAGACAAAGTCTACTCAGATATTTCTCCTGTTCTCCTGTTCCACCTGCAATGCAATGCAAGCCACATCCACCATAAAAAATATGGAGCTCGTTGGCGACGTTGTGTTTGTCTGGGTTCGATTTCCACCTGAACAACTTCTTAGCACCCAAAAACAATATATATCACCTAAAAAATTAAGAGATATAATTTATTTAAATTTATAAACAATTTATTTGGTATATAAAGATGAGCCATTAAGTATATAGATTTAGATATCAAACTTTAGGAATATATCACGTAATTAAGATTATTATTAAGTTTAATAAAATAATTAAATATTTTATTTTTTACTCTTTTTCCTTTTTTATATTTAATGAGTGGAGGTTTATATGGTATTCATTTTTAGTAGAATTTGATACCATGGATGAATTGTCAAGTATTTTATTATTTATTAATTATTTTTAAATATTTATTATCAATTTAACATTCAGTGAATGATTTACAACTCATTTTATACTAAACTCATTAGGATATCATAGAAATTCCTACAATGAGAAGAGTCAAATTATCTCTCATTATTAAATTAGATATTAGTGTTCACTTTTTTCATTAAAATCTGCAGTAGTGTTTTATTTTTTCATTAAATTTGATGGTCATAACTTATTAAGATATCATTAAGTTCTTTTATAAAGAAATATTTTGGTCTTTTTATGGTTGAGAAAATTTTGATCTTTTTGTCCAAAACAAAATGAGGGAGTTGTTAAAATTAAAAGTTTACCAATCTCCATATTTTGTTTTAGATAAAAAAAACCAAAATCTTCTTTTATAAGACAATTTAGTCTTATGGCATTTTAGTGATTTAGGATTAACAAATTCAATGAAAAAAGATAATACTAATATAAATTTTAATGATGAGAGATCATTTGACTATTCTTATTAACTAAAAAAAGAAAAAGATAAAAACTAATAAATTTAATTATTTTAAGAAAAACAAAAATTTCATTATCATAAAAAAATTTATAAGATAATTTTTTGGTACATAAAATTATCAAATAAAAATAATTTATAATTTATTTAAATAATATATAAATATAATTTAAAAATCATTTGATTAAAGCATATACAAACAATTTCTAACATTTTTTATTACATGTTTTTACATTTCAATGCTAAAAATTTCAATACGTTTAAAATATATATAAACAATTTCTAACATGTTTTGTCTAAAAGATGCAACATATATATATATATATATATATATATATATATATATATATATATATATATATATATGTATTATATATAAATAGTTTCTCACATGTTTTATTTTCTTTTTTCACTTAAAGTAAATTTTAATTATTTGCTATGTTATATCTTTTTCTATGTTTTTATTTATAATTTAATGAATAATTTTATATGGAATTTGTTGGACACTTGTTAAAAATCTTAAAAAATAAGTTTTTTTTATAAAAAGTAAAGTATTTAATATATTGAAAATTGAAAAAATTCTATGTTTTATGTAAAATTTTCTCTTTTAGATTTCTTAACATGTGGACTTAACAAATCTAAAAAAATAAATAAAGTTAATAACAAAATTATATTTTCTTTCTTCATTAAAACTGAATTTAAATATTCTTTTTCTTTATTAAAATTAGCTTCCAATATTCTCGTTCTTTATTTAATTAACTAATTTCAACCATTAGATCAAAACAAAATTAAAAGTCAGATCTAAAAATAAAAGTTTAAGGATATAATTTGAATATATTGTTAGTGTAAAAGTTTTTACATCATTTAATCATATATTATCACATCATTAAAAATGTATATTTAACTCTTATAATACTATATAAAAAATTACAAATGTGATAATATATGATTAATTAATAACAAAAAATTTTACACTTTACATTGTATCAAAATTACACTCAAAATTTAAATGACCAAATTATCAACAAATTTAAATTACTTTTAAAAGAGTGGTTTTTGTAACAAATGCCTTAAAAGTACTTGTATAGTGTTCTTGTTAGAAAATCTGAAATAGAAAATTTTGCATAAAAAATAAATCTTTTTCAATTTCTAATACATTAAATACTCTATTTCTCATTAAAAACTTTTTATTTTGAATCTTAATAAGTGTTTTTAAAATACATTTTAACAAAACCCTTAAAAAAACATATAAATTTTTTTGTCTAAAATAAAATGTAAAAGATGCTAACTTTTTCAAGATTGAGTTTATATTTATGATCATTTTCTGTAAGATTATTGTTTTTTTTTTCTCACATAGTAAGATTACTGTTTTTATTAAAGGGTGTTGCTGTTGAGCGTACAAACACACCCACTTCCCATTGGTTCTCACATTTAAAAAATAATAGAAGTCCTGGATTTATTTTTGTACAAAATGTCCTAAATTTTTTATATGAAAAAATATAATCATACATCACTTTTAGTAGTGTATATACTATTCACACATTTTTTAAAAAATATGATTGAATAAAAAAAGTGATAAAAAAATATAATAAATAATATTAAATAAAGTGTAAAAAAATATATATATACTACTTGATATAAGAATATAAGAATTGTTTTAATATTATCGAATGTTGGTCCGAATAAAAAAAAATCAATTTATTAAATATATAATTTTAAAATTCATATATATAAAAATAATAATTTAAAAAAAATTCTATTTAAGTGATTAATCATACACTAATAAATTAACCTCTCACTTATTAAAAATTTCTCTAAAAAAAAGTAAAAATATTCACTCAACTTGCTTCTCAACCAGCAACAAGCTCGAGCTTTTTGTAGCATCTCCCTTTATTAAATGAGCAGGCCTTTATCTGCACCTCTAGGATCCTAGACACATCATTGATGCTCTAATCGGTAGTGGTGGAGTAATTTTTTTTTTAAAAAAAAGAAAAGCTATTTCCTTTACAAATCTAAGATCTAAAATTTCAAAACATATTTGTAGAAGCATCACTGCAAAGCTCATATCATGAAAGGTTATTTTCTATCTACAGACAGTGATATCAGACAGTTATGGCTTATGCCTAACCAGCGAAATATGTGAAGTGGCCTCTGGCGTCAGTAAGCTGCTGCAAACAGCTCTACGAGCTCCAATAAAACAGAAGTAATGGCAGTGGTGAAAAGTGATCAGTGGGAGGTGCAGATGCTGTTCAACGATGTATCCAATTTAAAATAATCTGACTATTTTGAAATTCTTCCGAGACTTATTCATCAATGGGCTCGAAATAACTTGCAGGAATTTCCCCAGCAGTCAAAGATGCTACACAAGTAAACTGTTGTAGGAAGGCCATCCACTTTTAATTAGATCTATGTTGAAAAAGAAGTGATACATACTGTTAAATTAAAAGAAAACTAGACTACCTTGTGTTGCAAGTATTTTTGTCGTACTCCTTGTAAAGGGCTCTCTTTGATAATCCACTGCACCGCATGTATAGCAAGGACACATTCCTTCAGGTCACATGGCTTATAACCTGTTTGGCACTGTAAAGCTAGGTTCTGCTTGACAAGAAAAAGATGTGGTTACTTTTAGGGTCGGTTTGATATCATAAAAAAAAAGAGGAAAGAATATCATAGAAAAGAAAAGAAAGGAAAGGAAAAGAAAGGAGAAGTGAAAGAGTTGTCATTCACTTGTTTAGTATCATCTAATAGAAAAGGAGTGTTTCCCTTTCTTTGTTTGGTTTTATCAAGAAAAGAAATGAAAATATATATAAATGAATGAAAATATGTGTATATTTTGGTATGATCCTCAAAAATTCTTTTTCTCTCTTCATTTCCCTTCCCTTCCATCCAAGAAGGGAAGGATAAAAAATTGTGGGACTCATGGAAAGTTCACTCCTTCAAATCATTTCCCTTCCATTCACAAATGCATACCAAATAAGGGAAATGTGCTATTTTTCCCCCTTTTCCTTTTATTTCCCTGCCTAAAAACCATACCAAACAAACCATTAGAGGGCAATGCACATAAGTTAGAATTTAATTTTGATGTAAATAGTTATTTTTTACACTATTGTCACATTATTTAATATGTATGAGATCTCATATATTTGTTAACATAGTTAAACTCATTAAATAATATATCAATACAAGATTGGATAATAGTGAAAAAAAAAACTACACTAAAAGTACATCAAAATTAAACTATAATTTATGCATTCATTTATATTAAGATTTAGAGTTTTACTATATCATCCTATCCAATCATTATAATAATCCTTTTAATTATTAAATGAAAAAATATTATATACTTTTTATGTTTCATAAGATATTAAATACATCAACTTTTTTTATTAAATATTAAGAGGATGTTTAAGGAGAATATAAAAACATTCAATTTTAACCTTCATCTCCTTCCCCACCTCTCTTGCCTATCACTCAATTTTAACTATCTCAATTCTCAACTGAATATCCCTTATGACCAGGTATGCTGGTCATCATCATAATCATATTTCTCACAGCGTGCCCTTTCAACTAATCAAAGTGTTCATGAGGTATTATTAAAAGTAAACTAAATTCAGTTGAAAATAAAATTCTTGTATTTCGTACCCAAGGATGGTTATTAGGTTCGATTGTAAACCTTGATAGAAACAAAGCCGATGCTGCAGCCACTGATGGTAAAAACTTAAGGCACTTATAGTCTAATAGGCATAGCTCCAGAAGATAAGAAGCCAAGAATTCCAATTGCTGCTTGGAGTGCTGTGACAGCATAAACATGAAAGAATCAGAATCAGCTGTTAATATTCAGTGACAAGGGGAAATCTTACAGTACAAGTGGTCCAGAAGAATACCTGGAAATTATTCTGAGCAGCTTTGACGAAAATTCTGCAATCGAATGCAGTAGGAATTGTGAAGTAAGTAATTAATTGAAAATATGAAAAGCAAGCATATATATTATATAAATAAGAACAAAAATTATAAATAAGGAGAGAGGGAGAGAGATTTTTTTTGTTTTTTGTTTTTTGTAATTAGTTTCTTGCCTGAGAAAAGTTTTTGGCGTAGGATTGCCCAAGTCGAAGTTCAAGGATGTGACGAGCTGCCTCTCCATATCTAAAACCTCTGGGAGGGTGTAAGTGTTATCTGTTATATAGCACAAGTCTTCGGCATGCGGAGGATTGATCTCTTCATATTTCCTGTTTAATGATTTGATCACATTCGCATTATTATTTTAATTAGCATAAGATAGGATATGTAAGTGGATTAAGATGTAATGTATGTATTTACGAGGCAATAAGCATGGAAGAAACACCAAGAAGCTGGAGCTTGTTCCTGTTGATATGACGAGTAGATAGGAATCTATCAACGCAAGAAACAGCAAGATAAAGGGTATCAGAAGCAAGCTTGTATTCGTCCGCAATCTCCACTAACCAATCCACCAGGATTTCACGCATGTTGCTTGAAACATCTCTCTGAACAGTCTCCGTGTAATTGGGCAATGGCCTCCTATTCACCTCCATCTGAATTAACAAGTGAACACCAATCCCTTAATAACCAAAACACAAAAATGAAAGAAATTTAATTAATGAGTAGATAGATACCTCCAAGGCATGAAGATGCTTGTAGATGGAAGAGGAAGAGGAGTAATTGCACTTGGACTTGGTTTTACAATTACTAGTCAACGCCAACTCGGGAGGAGAATTGGTGAGATCACCCAGCACCACCCGCTTCTTCACCGCCGCTAACTCCGGAGGCTGAGCCGCCGCCCGCCGTTTGTTCTCTTGTTCAGCTAACTCAGCCATGGCAATTGGTGAGCTTTGCGGTGCTCTCAACTAGAAACTAGAAAGGATCAATTCAACACTTTGCCCTCCTTACTCATCATTCTGCTTCTTATAAATCTTAAGCCATTTTTATTTTTTATTTTTTATTTTTGTTCTGCGGGAAGGGGGCAGGGGGGGCAAAATGCCGCCATTTTCATCTGTTCAAAATCTCCATGCCGCGCTCTTCACCCTGTTTCCTTTCCTACTTCTCTCACCTCTTTAGTCTTTTATTAGTTACAATATTGCATTGTTAAAATCTTTTTTTTTTTAAAATGCTTTTAATTACCAAAAAATTTTAATCTTTTACAGTAAGTTTGGAAACATTAAACAAATCAATTAGATTTAAACTAATTCCATTTAAAAATCTAATCTATTCAAATTTGATCAGATTTTAGCATATTAATATTTATATGCATAACTAAAATGGAAATTATTTTTAAATTAAATTAATTTCTATTTTATGATTTTTTGAAAATATTGTATCATTGACAAAAAAATTATTTGTTAATATTATAAAAGAAAATCACACTAATACTACATTAAATTTAAAGTGAATTCTTCTTTTCTTGTCATAGAAGATAAAAAATTCTTCCATGTATTAACCACAAAAGCAAAATATTAGATAAAATTGCTTCTCCATTACTTATGAATTAGAATATATATATATTTATATTTTATACAGATTTAGAAACTAGAAGAAACCTTAAGCATTTAATACTTTATTCTTTTGATAATTAAGAGAATTATTATGCTAATACATTAAGAGAGTTTAGAATTTTCTGCATACCATCGCGCAACTTATGACAATGAAATTCAACATAAAACACACTGAACAATTTTCACAACTCTTACTTGCTAATAGTCTGATACTGATACTAACATCCTTAAAAAAAATATCAGAACTGAAGTTTACTTGAATTTCTCTTTTGGTTTCCTCATAATGTTCACTCCCACATATATTCGAGCAACAATTCAAGCTATGAAATTCATCAATGTCCATACAGGAAAATATTTTTTGGTACCACTAATTTGAAACTCTATATAGACACTATGTTAATGTGAATATGAATAAATATTAAAATATATCATATTTTGAAATGAAATAAATATACCATATATCAATGTGAAAGAAATATAAATTAAATATCAAATTTTAAATATACAGATTGGTCCATACAAATTCTCAAAAAGCATTTGAACAAATAAACAAAATAGTCATAAGCATATGTGCAATTAAAAATATGATAATGATATTCACCTACCAAAATTTTCATACCATTTTTACACCGATCAATGGTGTGTGTATTATGTGGTAAATGAAGATAATAATAAATTATCTTTAATAGTATATCAAAGATAACTGATTAATATCTTCATTTACCACATAATATACGTTATTCTCCAATTATTTACACGGAATTTACCACCATGTAGAAATAGTGTAAGAAACACCAACCACTTCCCTTAATAACCCCCATTCCATTCCATTCCATTTTAAAAAATATATTATATCCTCATTCCAATTTATGATACATTACATTTTCATAGCCGCAGAAAATAACATAAAAAATTATAACAAACAACCCCACAGATCTGCTATCTGATTGATTCCCTAGGTCAACCAATCTCAATCTAAATACCAAACCATTCGTTCACTACCACTGCAAGATGGGAGCTATATGTTGTGATGCAGGTCAAAACCCACCATCTGCTATAATTTACTCGAGTTGCCCGCGGTTTAACATCATGATAACATTGAATCATCAGGTACACAAATAAATTGTTGCCCTATTTTCATGTTTTTTTTGCCTTCTGTATTGTTAGTAACCATATAAGTTAGGAGAGGGAGGGGGGCATATCGTTTGGAGGAGGGAATGGGGTCTCTGTAAATAGGAAAAAAAATCTTAAAAAATTGTAAAACTAATAACTAATTACTAATTTATTTAGTGTTTTGCATGAGGGGCAAAGCTAAAATCAACTCACCTAAGATGAATACCAGGAAAATTATTATAAAAAAAAATACAAAAGAATGACACACTTTGAGAGCAGAAAGCAAATCCATCGAGATGCCAGCTGATCATCTGAAAGGATCTCAATCTCGCAAAGGATGTACATAAATTTTGTTGCCTTAGAAAATGATCAAGCTTGACTTCTTAATAATGTATCAATTTCTTTTCCTTGTCTTCAATTTGTTACCTGCTTGCACTTCATGAGATATTGGGGAGCCAACAGTAGACTTTGTTGCCGTGCTATCAACATCCAAATTTACTTCAGAAGGGTTTGATCATATGCTTCCTCCTTTTAGAGCTTGGGGATTTTTTTTTTTTTTTTGTCCACTGCCCTCCTGAGACACCAATTCACTGTCCCTCTCCTCACCAAATGCCCCCTCGTTTTCCGCTTTGCTGTCAGTAGCCTGCAGTGAAGCATTTCTACCAGTGCTGGTTTCTATGCGTGATGAATTTCGGAAGCTCCATCGAACATTCTCAAACCATTTGGTAACCTGAAAGAGAGAAAAAATGGTAAATTCAGAAACTCATAAGCGAAAGCTAAAAAAGCATTCACTATAAGAGCAATGCTAAAAGATACAACCTGTTGGAAAGTGATTCCAAGCTCTTGTGCCAAGCTTTCTTTTGTGGTTCGGTCTAGATAATGATTTTCCTTAAAAGATTTGTAAAGTCTCTGAAAATACAAGAACAGTTACTAAGGTAAACCCTTTCTCTTCACATGCATGCAAATGTGTGCCTGTATTAGCCTTCTATTGAAGCAGATGTTCGTAGGAAGTATTTTAGGGATTATATAGTCAGTTCAGGCAATTTTAAGGTAATTATGCAGCAGAATTAAAGTCCTATTAGGATACTATATGGATTAGGAAGGTTCTAGAAGTTTTTTTTCTCGCCAATTAAATTATAATTTATAATATGCCCATAAAAAGGCCTACTATATGTAAACAAGTCATATTTTCAGTTATTAATATTATTCCAAAGACTTTCCTTATTTCTGGTAAAAATTCCAAAATTTCTATCTAGTAAATTCTCTGTAGTCTGCTAAAAAGATACCCATCCCCTCTTGTATTCCTTTTCGTAGTTCCACCCTGTGATAGAGGTACTACGAATATATCTAGAGGATACAATTAAATTTGAAAGAAGCAGCAACCATCAAGGGGTTGGGACCGTCGGAGGATAACTTTGCAAATTTGAAAGTTGGTTGAAAGATAATTCGAACAGCAAAATAATGTACCAGTAAAACTTAGATGGTAATTCACCAATATCTGAACTACAGCTTCCCCAAGTCTTCTGTATGTTGAAGATCCAGATTTTTTATCACTGTAACCAGAATTCACAGAGCCTTCAAGTACTTTAGTGGGTGAATTATTTATATTTTCAATTTTATTCTGATAAGTATTCCTCTTAGGAGTATGTGTAGATTGTTTCTTGCCGGGTATTGACCTTTTTCCATTTGGTGACATTGGACCCACTTTGCCAGTGAATTTCGTTTTTCTGCTCAGGATAGCAGTGGTAGTCCAATCTTCATCATCACTAGTATCAGACTGAACATTTTGGAATGTCTCCTACAAAAGGAACATAGCAGGATAAAATACTAGAGACAAAAAAGGCAAAGAATGGGACAAAAAGTAACTTCGTCTCTACACACTCACTAGCGTGTGCACACAAGCTTGCACGTAAGTGCGGATACTGCAACAAATGTACCTCAGCATGAGATTCAAATTTAAATTTTTGAGGTTAATATGAAAGACTATTAGAACAAGAACTATGTATCATGGGTCTTGTGTATGTATATCCTACTTCAAATAAGAAAGGCAGACCATGCATGCAGAATCATAGAATACCATGAAAGGGAACTTACATCATACAGCTTTTTGTAGTCCAACCTTTCAACGTGCCTTTTCCCAGAAACAGGAATGGAACCCTCTTGGCCAGGATCTGGCTCTAGTAAAGGTGACAGTTCATCAGCTATAGATGGCTGTTTACCAACTTTACATTTTTTTTGTTAGAACCTTTAAACTACTCAATGTCATCCAGTGGTGCAGACATTGGGTCTTCATCCTGTCCAGAGATTGTATTATCCTTAATTACACCCACAAGATCCTCAGAGTCAGACGTGAAATCAGAGCTTGAACTTTCTTCAGTGACTCTCCTTTCAAGATCTGGAGCAATAGGATCTTAATCATCATCCTCTGAATCTTCATAAGGAAGCCCTAAGTATTGATCCTCACTCTGCAAATCTTTCAATTTCTCAGACACAAAAGTATACGCAGATTCATCAGAACTTGATTCATCAGAACTTGATTCACCTCCTTCAACCTCTTCATCTTCTGGAACATTAGGATTATAATCGTCGTCATCAGAATCATCTGATGGAAGCCCCAAGTTGTGATCCGCATTATTTCCAGTAGCTGCAGCTGCTTCAGGAAAAACACTCTGAACAAGGATGAGGTATGTGATAAGGAAAGGAAAGATTTAAAATAAAAAATGATTAAGTAAAAGAGAAAAGACTGAATTTTCCCACTGACCTCCCAGATGTCACTAACAGAGAGACTTGTTCCTAAGGAGTCGTTAAGAAGTTCAATGCAGTCATCTTTGTAATCACATCCTGGGCATAGCCAACCCTCATCACCAGGCGGAACTGTAAGCCAGAAAAGTATATAAATAAATGATAGATAACAACGAAGTACAAAGTCACCAATCAATCAGGTAGACTGGATATTACTGTCTTCAGTTAACAATGGAGGATCCAAATAGAACTGGTGAAATCCAGTCACAAGCACCATCACAGAGAATTATATCATTATCAGTGATCAGCTCTTTGGACCCGCATTTTGCACAGAATATCTGTCACATAACATTTAAAGTTCGTATTCACAACTCCAAAGTTAAAGTTATTGACTACAAAATCCTGGATAATTGGATACTTCATTTTGGAATGACATAGAGGATTAACCTACATCCTCACTGCAAATCTCTCCTCCAGAATCACAAGGAGACTCTGGTAGCTTTCCTTCAACACACAATGAACCCAAATTCCAAAATAGATCCCTAATTTTCAATTTACACCGAAGTATTTCAGACTTAGCCCGTTGAAGCTCCTTCTCAGGTTTTAATTTTTCAATGCTGCAAAATTACACTGCAGTAAAAAAACTAGACACAAATTATACACCTCAAAAAAAGGGGGGAAGATCACGGCATTTAAAGGTTCAGTTTTCCCCAATCCATGATCAGACTTCTGTAGTATTAATCTACCTCCCTTCTCTTCTTATCTGCATACTTCTTCATCTGTTGTTGGGCCATGGTTAAATTTTCTTGAAGCTCCGCCAAGATACTATCTCTCTCTGCTGCAGCCTTAGTGACTTCCTCCACTTTAGATGGAAATGCAGAACCCTTAAACAACACAGGGGGATCTCTGCCATAAAGTGCTCGAAATGGAGTCATTTTGGTGGACCTATTGTAATTGGTATTATACCAATAATCAGCCCACCCTAACCACTCCAACCAGGTCCTTGGTTTCTCCCCAGCAAAACAACGTAAGTATGTCTCCAAGCATCTGTTTACCACCTCTGTTTGCCCATCCGTTTGTGGGTGATATGTTGTGCTGAACTTCAACTAAGTACCAGCCAACTTGAACATCTCAGTCCAAAATCTACTGAGAAAAAACTGATCACGGTCCGATACAATAGAGGTAGGGAATCCATGCAATCTGACAACCTCAGAATTAAAGAGGTCAGCCACCTCTTTAGCTGTAAACGGATGTGATAGGGCCATAAAGTTAGCATACTTGGTCAATCTGTCAACTACTACCAGTACTGTATCTTTCTCTTTGGATTTGGGTAAACCAGTAATAAAATCCATGGAGATCTCACTCCACGCTTGAGAGGGGATGGGTAAAGGTTGCAACAACCCAGCTGGTGAAAGGGAGAAAGATTTATTTCGTTGGCAGACCTCACAAGCCGCAATTAGGTCTAAGATGTCCTTCTTCATACCCCCCCAGTAAAACACCCCTGACACCTTTTTATAGGTCCTCAAAAAACCTAAATGTCCTCCCATGGCTGAGGAATGGAATTCCTGTAAAACAGTGGGGATCCTGGGAGATGTGCGAGGTAAAACCAGCCTATTCTTATAAAAAAGATACCCATTAACTAAAGCATACCCAGGGAAATCCTGGGAATTGATTACGAGCCCTTGCACAATGCTTTTGAGCTTAGTTTCCTTGTGAACTTCTTCATCCAGATTTTCCCAACCTTCTGGTATGGCCATAGAAATGGAATTATACATCATTCTCCTTGATAGAGCATCAACTGCTGTGTTCTCACGTCCAAGCCTGTACTGGATTTCGAAATCAAATCCCATCAATTTAGTAGCCCATTTGATTTGATCATCTCCTAATAACCTCTGTTCTGTCAAAAACTTCAGGGATTTCTGATCAGTTCTAATGGTAAAGTGCCTCCCAAGCAAATAATGACGACGCCACTTTTGAACTGCAAACACAATGGCCATCAGCTCCCTTTCATAGACTGCTTTTGTTGCCCTCGCTTCGATAATGCTTGGCTAAGAAACGCAACTGGTTTCTCTCTTTGTAACAGAACAACTCCAATTCCCTTGCTAGAGGTATCAGTCTCTATGACAAATTCCTGTGTAAAATCTGGGACTGCCAACACTGGAATTGTAGTCATGCTTCTCTTCAATGTATCAAATGCAGCCTGTGCTTCCTCATTCCAACGAAAATTGTCTTTTTTTAACAGATTTGTTAAGGGTTTGGCAATTTTTCCATACCCTTGCACAAATTTGCTATAATATCCAGTTAATCCCAAAAATCCTCGCAATCCCTTAACATCTTTGGGTGCTGGCCAGTTCACCATGGCCTCTATCTTCTTAGGGTCGGCAGCTACTCCCTTTTGTGATACAATGTGGCCTAAATATTCCACTTGTCTCCCCCCAAAAGTGCATTTCTTCCTATTCACCACCAATTTGTTAGCCAACAACAGCTTAAAAAACTCTTTCAAATGAACCATGTGGGCTGCCTCGTTCTCACTATAAATCAATATATCATCAAAGAAAACTAGAGCAAATTTCCTTAGACATGGCCGTAAGACCTCATTCATGAGAGCCTGAAAAGTGGAAGGAGTATTTATGAGCCCAAATGGCATCACCACATACTCATAATGTCCCTCATGCGTCCTAAAGGCAGTTTTCTCAATATCCCTCGCTCTCATTCGAATTTGGTGGTACCCAGCCTTCAAATCCAGCTTGGAAAAGATAGCTGCCCCTGCCAATTCATCTAACAATTCATCTATAATGGGAATTGGGAATTTATCCGATATAGTGATCTTATTCAAGGCTCTATAATTTGTACAAAATCGCTAACTTCCATCTTTTTTTTTAACTAGAATCACTGGACTAGCATAAGGACTATTACTGGGTCTAATAAGTCCTGCTTCTAACATCTCCTTCACCAATTTCTCAATCTCAGTTTTCTGATAAAAAGGGTACCTGTAAGGCCTGATATTGGGGATGTCTGCTCCTTCTTTTAAATTGATTGCATGATCACAATTCCGACTAGGGGGCAGCCCTTCGTGTGGCTTGAATACTTCCTCAAACTCCTTCAAAACCACTTGTAACTCTCTGCAATGTGTGTGTCAGTGCTACCCTTGTTGTGAGATTCTTCATTCTCTACTTCCCTCACATCCACCACATATCCTTCACCCTTCCCTTGCAGTGATTTCACCAAGGATTTTAGAGATGCTGCTGCCTTGCAAAGGGACGGGTCCCCTTTGATGGTGTATGTTTGACCATCCTTCCTAACCTTGAGGGACAAGTCCCTAAAATTTGCTGTAGTATTCCCCAGTCCTGCCAGCCAATCCAATCTCAGTACTATGTCAGGCCCCTTTAACTCAAATATGAAAAAATCATGCTGACACTCGAATCCTTGCAGCTGAATTTGTAAGTTTTTACAGCAACCCGTACTTGACACCTTATGACCATCTCCAACTTCTACCAAGAACAAGGGAATAGGTGTCATTTCCAACTTCCATTGCTCCACCACCCTTTGAGCAATAAAGTTGTGTGATGCCCCACAGTCTATGAGTACCATCACTCCTTTCCCAATTACCTTTCCTAATAGCTTGAAAGATCTGCCAGAAGTGATGCCTAGTAAACTGTTATAATCCAACATGATAGGTTTCCCTTCCTCTTCAAATAATTCTTCTGTTTCTTCCATTATCCTTTGCTCCCTTTCTTCTTGCTCCTCTTCCACCCATAGCATTCTTAATTGCTTATTTTTACAAACATGGCCTACTGAATACATTTCATCACATCTGAAACACAATCTTTTTCGCATCCTATCATAGTATTCTGCGTCAGGTAATGCTTTGAAATTCCTTTCTCTTCTGCTCACAACTGTATTGTTCGTAGATCCCTGAGTCCCCATATTGGACTTCTGCACCACCCCTGTAGTCGTGGAAATTGCATTATTGGCCCCATTATTGGCTGAATTCAATGAGTTCCCCCCTATCCCGTTCATGTTTTCTCCATAAGAACTCCTCTTCCAATTTGAATTCCCACTATAAACAGCACCATACCTTCCCCCTGTGACCCCCCTTTCATTAGACCCACCCTTCCCATTCACTCCAGTAACTACTCTGATAAGCTCCTCATTTTTTTAATCGATCAACTGGGCTAATTCCAACATTTCAGACAAGGGAATTCCTCCATGAATCCTTAATTCTCTCCTAATCCCTTCCTTTAACCCATTTAAGAAAATGCTCCTCAAAAACCCCTGCTCTGTGATTCTCAATTGCCCCGCATATGCTTCAAATTTCCTCCGATACTCCTTGACCGAGCCATCTTGCTTCAATGACATCAAGATCTCGTAAGGGTTTTGTGCGGATGAAGGGTGAAATCTTCGGATAACAACTTCTTTAAAGATTGGCCAAGAAATCTCCCCCACACCCCCTTCCCACCAATGAAACCAAGATAAAGCTTGTCCTTCCAATGCCATAGAAGCTACATTGACCTTTTCTCCTTTTGGAATCCCTCTCACTGCAAAGAATCGCTCCAATTTGTGCATCCAATTACAAGCGTCTTCCTCTGTTTCTTCCCCTTCAAACAGAGGAAGTTCGATTTTCCTCCACTTTTCATCACCATCGGTGCTGCGATGGCCACCCATCACGTTCTCACCCTCGGAATCGACTGGGCCTTCTGCTCTCGGCCTCGAATTCCCTTGCAAGACGGTATCGAGTTTGCGCAGCACTTCTTGGATGCTGGTTTCCATGTTTCGCATGCGTGCGTCGGACATGAGCCTCCACTCCGACATCTCCTCCCACCTGCGCTCCAAAGCTTCAATTTGAGACTCCATTCTTGTGCTCACCATACGATGAATCCCAAGAACGAATTGCTTTGATACCAGTGATGAATCACTGGAATTCGTATTCAAGAAATTGGGGATAAAGGCCCCAAGTGTTGTACAACAATATCAATCTCCTATAGAACAGAACCTAGAGATCAGAGATCCCTCCCTAGCCAATGTGGCTCCCTTTCCTAACCAAAATACCGAATACCTTTCCTCCTTCTCCCCCCTCCTTATATCTCCCCTTATTCTGTTACAAATCACCTAACTAACTATCAAGTTAGTTAGTCTGGTTACAAGGGTTATGGACCCTTTTTACAATTGGGCCTATCTCTCCTTACATAAACTTTCCTAATAATGGGTCGTGTACCATCACTTTCCTTCAACACACAATGAACCCAAATTTCGAAATAGATCCCTAATTTTCAATTTACATCGAAGTATTTCAGACTTAGCCCGTTGAAGCTCCTTCTCAGGTTTTAATTTTTCAATGCTGCAAAATTACAATGCAGTCAAAAAACTAGACACAAATTATACACCTCAAAAAAAGGGGGGAAGATCACGGCATTTAAAGGTTCAGTTTTCCCCAATCCATGATCAGACTTCTGTAGTATTAATCTACCAGCACCTATAGGATGGTTCTGATCTCAGCTTCCGTCACAAGAAAACAAGAGAAATTAAACTCCTAACAAAGCCTACAACAAGAAAGACTGAATGATCTAATATCATAGAATTCACCAGCTCTGAGAAAAAGACAATGCTCAAAATGATAATACAAGAAAAGGAAAGGATAGGATTATGATGAGAATACTAAAATGGAAGACGTACAAATGCTTAAATGTCATTGTGCATATTAAAACTGTGATTGAAATTTTTTATCCTTAAAATAATGAAAGAAATGCTTTAATAAAAATTCCTAAAAAAGACATCTAAGAGGTGTTTAGTAAACACATCTTTATCAAGGCATCTTAGGACAAAAAGAATTAGTTTAGCAACGCAAATAAAGATGCCGTACACAACGTCAAACAACTGATTCACATTGCTCAGTCATTTAAATCTTGTATTAAGATTGTAGTATTAGTGTGTTACTAAACATGTCTTTTGTTTTAAACCGATTTGGTTGGCCCTAGGCCTGGCTCAAAGCTAAACCAAACCATCTCATGAACAAACTAAATCACATCAGTTCCAACAACAAAGCGTTAGTTGCCTTGATTACCTGAAGGTTGAAGCAAAAAGAGATAGGGAATTTTCACCAAATAAATAAAGAGGCAGGAAATAAACTGACAAAACAAAATAATACCATATACTACCTTGGAGTCAATATGTTATCTCATTAAAAGTCAATTATATCGTAAAACATATAACATGTCAAAAAGGAAAGAGGGGGCAAAACAGCAAGAGACCAAAACAAATGAATCTCAAGCAAATAGAGCATTATAGATAAAATTCAAAAAGGATGCACTAACTGATTTCTTGATCAAGGTAAATCTTAAGCATGTTTTTATGCATTTTTAAACTGCAAATTCAAGGAAAATTATAGGGAAAGTGAGGTCTTTGTAAAATAGGAAATTTCTCACTTTTATTTTTTGGAAGGAATTTAATGAATTAAAATAACGTATAATACAATTTGAATACAATTTCAAATACAAATACCTAAGATTCCATTGAATTGATTTATCCAAATGCAGCAAAAAAGAGTTCATGTCTATGTTCAGAACACCATAAGCATACATTTACAGTCATTCAAGTCACAACAGGCATATTATAGGGTAACTCAGCCTGAATTCTTGCCATTGAATCACTAATGGCCAGTATACTCCAGATCCAGATGTAGTTTTATTTAATTTTGCCATCAATTAACTAATATAAATGATATTCTGAAATAGAGGCTAAGATCCAAGTTATATCAGGATGAGAAAATAATCTCCAAATATAGAGTACTGCAAGTTAACCAGAGCGCAAGGTAATGGTACAATTTACACACCCGTATCCTTTCCAGCCCTCACCAGAGTAAGCATCAATCAAGCTTTGCTCATAGCTTACTCGGTTTACTAAATATCTTAAGCGAGCTCTGATTCTAGAAAATTCATCAGTAATTCCCTCTCCTCCCTTCCTTTTCTTCTTCCTCCCTCTTCTGTTCTTCTCTTCGTCATTTTTAACATTGACCAAATTACTATTCGATTTGGGCACTTTACATTTTTCTCGCATCCTTGACCGCAAAGCTCTGCCACTGCTTCCTAATGACCTCAGCATATATTTCTTCTTCAATAATTTTGAAGTGCTTTTATCCTTGGGCCCCAACCTCATTTGAATAAGCCTTTTAGACTTTCTTTCCAAACAGTCAGAACTAAGATTTTTCTCAACATCTTCGGAAGGTGGATCCAATTGTTCATTCGCAGAACTCATGTTCACAGGACTTGATTGCATTTGGTCCTCAACAAGAAGGCTAGTTACTGCTTCGGTTATTTCTATGGGTGCATTTTGAATATTTTGGGAGCCTGGTTGACATATGTTTTCTGACTTATCATTAGATAAATAACCAGAGTCCTGTTCTATAGTACTTTGTTGAAGGGATGAACCTTCTCCAGTCTGACAACTCTATTCCAAGTCATATTGAGGAGGAGCAGGTAGCTGAATGACAGAATTCCCAGAAACTTGATGTGTTTTTTCATCGATGACAAAGGGGTTTACCACAGTGCCAAGCACCCTTTGTTCATTGTCTAAACATGCAGACCCAATTTGATTTGTTTTCTCTGACAATTCACATTGTTTAGTTCTAGGATCAAGTTTGTGCTTCTGTTCAGAGGTGACATCATTATGGCATGTCAATTTTGAAGTTCGACTACTCATTTGGTCTGAGGAAACATCCATGGCCACAGCATCGACCATCATAATCAGAGGATAAATCTAACAATTACAGACAAAAAAACCAATCCTGTTGGAACTTTTGGCACGATGTATTTTGAACACTTAATATCAATATTTGATGCAGAAAAGAACTGATAGAAAAAAGACATATACTCAGCTGCAGTCAACATTCGCGACTAAAATCTTCAACATACAATTAATAAACCCAACTTTACATAATCACAATGATGAGAATGTAAAGAACAAAGGTGAGCAGCCGCAGCTAGCTATAATGGTGGTGATGCATTACATGTTCTCTAAGTCTAGTGCAGATATACATAAATTAGTAAATGGCTGATTGAATTTAACTAAACAATCATGAACTCAGACAGCGCACAGCATTCATTTACCAACTTGCTGAAGACCACCAACAAGAACAACAAAAAGAGAAGCATCAAGGTTCAAGAACAGCAGCTTAGCAAATAGGAGAATGGAAAGTAACAAGTGAAAAACAGTTAGGTTATGGTTAGGAGTTACATAAACATAGTATTGTCCGCACCGCAGCCGCAGCTAATGGGAAAGACAAGTTACGAGAAAGGTAATGGTTGGATTTCAATCGAAAGCAATTGCCGTGGGGAAGGGAGACTTACATCACATCTGATCTGGTCTGGGCCACCTTTGAGCTGAGCTTTGTTAATTTGCTAATGCTACCAATAGCAATAGGCCGATAGCTAAGGGCTTCAAGGCTTCCTCTTAAATCTTAAATCTTAAATTGAATGAATGAATTCAAGTGACTCCGGAGTTTAAACCTTCGAGCCATATGTGCCCATGTTTCCCTTTATGTTTATGGCCCTCCCTTTCTCCCTATAATTGCTTTTTGGGTCACATAGACCGTATGCAATGGCCAATGGCCTGGTATGGCTTGTGAAGTGACCTACTTTTTTTTGTCATTATATATGTGGCTTGTGAACTTCGAGCCATTAGCAATAGCAATGTGTGTGATTTTTTTCCGTCAACAGCCTTAGCAATGTGTATGTTCCCATGTTTCCCTCTATGGGCCTCTCCTACCAATCACCGTCTACCTATATGAATCTAACCCAACACTTTTTTGTCTTGATGATCCGAATAAGATGTTGACCAAAAAAAAAAAAAGAACGAATAAGACTTTTTAATGGATGATGTTCGATTATACTGGTCAGGGATGGCGGCGCGGGACAGGATGGGTAGCAATCTCTCGCCCTCACTTCTACAGATAATATTTGTTTTCGTGTCTATCTCTAGGTATTTATTTATTATGTTTTTTAGATAAATAAATATTTATAGATATATGTACTTAATAAATTTAAAAAAAATAAAATAAAATTAAAAAATTCAAAAAAAATAATATCTTGATAATATTTAAATAATAATAATAAATTTTTTAATAATTTTATATAAATATATTTTGATAATTTTATTTGCAGATATCAACAAAATTACGGAAGAACTAATCCTGCCCTCGCTTCCGCTTATTAAATGGGAAAAATATTAATGGATATTTATATTCTGAAAGAAATTAGATAAGTATTATTTGTCCCAAATCACAAATATTATTCATGAGGTAAAATTGTCATTCCTAATACTTGATTAAATCAAACTTCTATAATTTTTACTGTTTGTCTTTTATTTTTTACAATTTTATTAATATTTTTAACATAATCTTAATTATATTTTGACAAATTTTCTCTTCACTTCCAAACAAAGTTTTCTTGAAATTGTAGAATGCATCAGGTTATGTATAAATTATTTTATATTAATATATGTGTTGAACTTTAATGATTAATTAAAACTAATATAGTTAATGAATAATTTTATGTGTTTTTTTTTTTTGTTCTGGGGAGGCCTCCTAATGGGACTGGAGGAGGGGGGAGGGGTGGGAGTCATGTATGAATAACTTAAATGATTAACTAAAACTTTAATGAATAATTTTAAATTTTATGTATCAACACTTTAATGGTTTTTGTCATAAATCATCAATATGATAATAATTTAAGAGAAATATTTTATGTCTAATTTTTATATATACATTATATTTATATTATATGTTAATTTTAAAAAATATTAAATTATTCTATATAACTATAATATTTTTATAAAATATATAATAAATTTATAAATAAATTAAAAAAATAAACATATAAAAATTAAACAAATAACAAAATTTATAATTTAAAACATTACCTAGTCATTTTGTTACCTTCTAACGGATGCTGACAAGGTAAGCAACTGGCATGTCACGTCAGCATCCCATATAAGCAAATAATGATCAAAATGATGATATTTTAAATTATTAAAAAATTCAATTAATGGTAAAAATATTTCAAAGAGCAAAGTGTATATTTGTATTTTTAGAGGGAGTAATTTTTAGATAGACATAATTTATTATAAGTATTTAAATTATTATTTGATATGTATAAGATAGATGAAGAGGATTATCATAAATTATATTAATCATTAATAATATTTTTATACATATTAAATAATAATTTAAGACTAAATAATGACGTAATAAATTATTCTTACCTAAGTATTTTTCCTTTAGATGACGAAAGTGAAAATTTACTTTTAATATTTAATAGTATATAATGTCATTAATTAATTATTAAAGTAATTTATCCTCTATGTGATTTTACATTTGATAATAATTAATAGTAACATTAATTGCTTATAGAGTCTTAATTTTCTATAAAAAAGGGATTTTAACAGCAATTATTTAAGGATCGACCAGGAGGAGTGGCGACGTCGACACGGCACGCGGACGGTGCAGTCCGAATCAGTGGGTGTCGGTTTTGAGCTGGAACGGATTCGAATGGCAGATCAGTTGACGGTACTGGACGTGGCGGTACTGGGCTCGAGTGAAGAAGCGCGGCCTCCGGATTTGTGGGCTGCGAGGCACAGCAAGCGGCTATGTGCTTCAGGGCACGACGGTGACGGTGTCAGGCTGGAAGCCTTGAGGAAAATGGTGGGTGAAGTGAGTGGTTCGTGATGAAGGATAAATAGATAATTTCATACCAAAACTCCCTAATTTGGGAGAACTGAAATGAGAGAACTTTAGAAGGAATCCGAAAATCCCAATTTCCCTTCCCTCTTATTTCCAAAACTCCCAAACAATAGTTTCTCCTCTCCAAATCCTTCCCTTCCTTCCCTTTTCCCCCTAACCCTCACTCCCAAACATAGCCTAAGTGTTAAATTTATAGCATTTGAAATTGTTGCAATATTTTGAAAAGAAAATATAAAAGAATACTAAGTGTCTGTTTAATTATTGAAATTGAATATAAAATTAGAATTTTGAATTGAAATTGAGTTTTTTAATTTTAATTTCATTGTTTAGAATGTTATTTAAAATTAAAAGTATAAAACAACTAAATTAAGTCTTTATCAATTTTTAGCTTATACATTAAGAATTATCAATTTCTTAACTTTAAAATTAAGCTCTCTCACTCTCCCTCTCTCTCCACATTAATTTTTACTATCATTTATTTATATTTATAAACAATCATATTTATATTGAGATTTTATATTTGTATAGAAATTTATTTTTATTTTTATGTAAAAATTATTATACTAACATATCTATTTTTTTTACTAAATAAAATTTTCACGAGAAAATTATTTATGAAAAAAATAACTATTATATCATAAAAAATATTATTGTATGAATATTTTTATTAATTTTAATTTTGTAAATATTTTTTAAATATTTTAGATCATACATTTAAATAAAATTGTAATTAAATTTAGAATTACAATTTCTTATCTTAATTTTATGACAATCTCAAATATAAAATTTAAAATTCTGAACCAATTATAATTATGAAAGAATTGAGATTAAAATTAAAATTATATGTTTCAATTCTAATTTCACTATTCAAACGTACCCTAAATGGAATTTACTTACAAGATGTGTATATTTAAGGATAAATTTCACTAACTTATGAGAATAATAATGCCATTTATTTATAGATTAAAAATAAGAAAAATGATTTTTTTTCACTTAAGCATTATTTTCAATTAATAAATATTATTTTTAGTTTCCTAAAATATCTCATCACTTAATAGGTGAGAAACTTCTCTCCAAGAGTACAGTTAGGCGCGTAAACACTCATAATATTATTTTCATATATATAAATTTAAAGATTGAACACAAAATCACATGTTTAAGAAACTCAAACTTCTTCTGCTCTGACTTATACACATTATTTCAGTTAATAAATATATATCACATCTAGTTTTGGTGCTAACATATATCATATTTGAGACAAATGGGGATGAAATTTTTTTCTCAAGAAATACTTTTCATTTAAGCGTGGAATATATTTAAGGAAAGTAAAATCATTAATTATCTTGACGTCAAGTCACGCTAATTGAATGCGCGTGGAATGCGTCTATCCATTCCATCCAATATGTGTCCTTCGCCATGCATGAAGAATAATAGCAAAGGATATCATCAATATTAAACCCTAAAACCTGTCAGTCCAATATCATTCCTTATTTCATGCGAACTAAATAATCTCCTTCTCTGAGAGTATGATATTAATTTCTTCTCTCCGGCTTTAAGTCTTGCAGTGTTTGAATCGGCTGGGATTCCAAAAAAAAAAAAAAAACAAACAAACAAACAGATGGATATGTATTCTCAATTAAACTAGTATATTCAATTTAATTCCAAACACCTCACCTCTCCTTATCTCCACATATCTTGAAAACCCTGCTCAGTTGAGACAAACCCCTTTTTCTTCAATTTTCTTCAATGGAGGCCAGCGATCATGACCCGAGTAGCTTTGTCACCGCATCTCCTTCACTGGAAATGAATGATATTGGTGATTCTACAGCTGTGTACCCGAACCACTCTCATCCCAAACCCTTTATCGAAAACCATCGTTTTGATAACCCTACTACTACTCAAAATCACACAGCCCAAGAGGATCTATTTTCTCCAATGAACCTGCAGCTGCATCCCTATCAGATTCAGACTTATGATGGGTGTGGGTGTGGCTGGTTGAATTCGATTCCGGATGAGACCAGTCCTCGTGGGATGGAAGACCTTGCGTCTTCCATGGGGAGACTTTGCTTGTCGAATCCTTATAGTGACACAGCTGTTGTTACCAATGGTAATGGTGTTGGTAGAGGTACCCATAATTTCTTCTTCATGGATCCCGCCGGCTATGACAATAAGATGACTTTGCTTTGTAATCCCAATCGATCAGATTTCTCTACTCTTGCTCACCATCACCATCATCACCTTCACTATGAGTATGGGTTGAAATTGAAATTGAATGGTGAACGATTCCTTTGGTCACTACCCTCACCGCAGCATCACAATTGTAGTTCACTTGAAGAAGTTGAAGATGTGAAGGGACAAGTGGTTTCACTGGCACAAGATCAACGTGGATGTCGTTTTCTCAAGAACAAGTTGGATGAGGGGAGGAAGCCAGAGGTAATTGAAATGATCCTCTGGGAAGTGAAGGATCATTTGTGCGAGCTAATGATGCACCAATTTGGCAATTATTTAATTCAAAATATTTTTGAAGCTAGCAGTGTGGACCAGATGACCAGGATTCTTGCCTTGGTGTTCCGCGATGAGCACAAGCTTAAGCAAGTGTGCATCCATAATCATGGGTACTGCTACTATTAATTTAATATTTCATATCTCTTTCATTGGTGAATTTTAATTCTTGCTAGTTGCTTTGCTACATATATATAGATCTCGGGCTATCCAGAAATTGCTGGAGCATCTTAAAACCCCAGAGCAGATATCTACAGCTATATTCGCTCTGAAGCGTATCACTCTCGTATTGACCAAAAGCGTTAATGGTGGCTATGTCATTCAGCAGACCTTGAAACTTTTCTCGCCCGCACTCACCAAAGTAATGCACACGGCGTCCCTATCTCTTACATATGATACTGAGATTTGATGTTTAGTTGACATACAGTACAATCATTCTTGCACTTGATCACACTGATTTCTCTACATGGTTTCTCACAGTCACAGAAGATCTCACTTTTTGCCTTGTTTATGTATCTAAATTTTAAGAAACAATGTGCGTGGTAGAAACTCAGATTAAGCCACGGTTTCACGGTATTTACTATTTAGTTTATACAGTAGTTCTTAATGCCTTATTTTGCATCTGTTCCCGGCCTATCAAGTTATCAGCAGTATATTTTTTATATAAAGCTAGTTAGCACCCGTCAAGATCTATGTCTGCTAATTGGTTTCATATTTTTCAAGGAGGCAGCTTCTAAGTTGATCTATCCGTCAAATGTGATGATATTAAGAATTCTTTAATTTACCAGATAGATTCATGAATCTTTGATGCCATAATAGGACTCTATGTCTAGCCAAAACCGAAAAAATGTTTGTTAGAATGATAAAAAATTTCTAAACGAGAACTATTAAGTTCAATCAGCACAAAAATGACAAGTATATCTACAACTAATTTTAACAGTTGGTAAGTAAGCGACCCCCTTATAAAGTTATAGCATATTATATTGCATAACTAAAACTTCATGAAGTTAGGTTCAGTCCATGGCTTTTATACTTTTTAAGGAGCTTGTTATGTTAGAGCATGTAGGCTGAATGCTTTAAAGATTTGGAGGTTTATGTTTGGTGAGTAAATTAATCAAGATAAATATCTTGATGTAAAGTTAATTATTGAACTGATAAAAAAAAAACAACAATTCAGCTATACATTGAGTTTGATTGTTATTGCCTTGCCTTTCTCATTCTTTTTAATAATTTTGACAATCACCTATTAGATATTTTTATTTGTTGCAAGAACTTAAATCATGACAAATTGGAAATTTATGGAAACAAGTTGAGAGTACAAAAATATCATATTCACAGGCTTATATTTGAGAAAAGATTGGGCTTGCATTACTGCTTTAGCCATAATATGAATATGATTTTTTGAGTCTGTCTCTCATTTTTACACATATCTGTGGAATTACTTGCATTTCAATATTGTGGAATTAGTTAATAATGATTTCTTGAGTAGTAATACTAGTTATGTCACATGTTATGAATATGAATATTCTTAATTTAAAACATTTCTTTCAGTTTGTTCTAGATGAAGTAGCAAAGAATTGTGTTGAAATTGCAACAGACAGAAGTGGATGTTCTATTCTTCAAAAATGTCTTGATCATGCTAAAGGAGAAGCTATGAGGCTGCTGATTGAAGAAATAGTCTCGTATGCTTTAGTCCTAGCAGCAAATCCCTATGGGTTTGTGATCAATTCTTGAACTTCATTTTTTTTTTTAAATTGCAATCCACATTCCATTCATTTTAAACTTAACTATTCAATATTTTTTCTATAGAAATTATGTTGTGCAGTATGTCGTTAAAATGAAGATACCTCAAATAAATGCAGCAATAATATCACAGCTTCTTGGTAAATATGGTCAACTATCTATGAACAAGCATGCCAGTAATGTAGTGGAAGATCTCTTAGAATTCTCGGAAGAGAGTGATGCTGCTATTATAATTCAGGAGATCATGTACAATCGTGATTTTTTGGGGATTCTTCAGAATCCTTATGGGAATTATGTTGCTCAAAGAGCACTAAAAAACTCTAAGGTTGTATACAACTCTACATATATATGTCAACTCCCCATATATACTTTTGTAAATACTGGGCATTCTATCCTTAAACTTATGCTTGTATTGTTTCTTTATTGCAGGGTGCTCTACATAAAATGCTTTCAAATAGTATTTTGTCCAATTATACACATCTACACAGCCATCTTTACGGGAAAAGGGTGCTGGCATTTGCCAAAGGATGTAAGATCCGTGTATAAGGGCATTTCTCAAAACAGCTTGGCTTTTGTTGTACTATTTTGGACTCTATGTTTGTTGTGGGTACTTTATGTATGTGACTATTAAGTATTCCCGAATTTTATGTTGCCTGGTGGTTTGTTTGTCGTTTAAGTAAGAAATGAGGGATGTAAGAGAAGAATTATCGTTGGCGAAATATTCAGATATAATAGTGCTTCTCAAACTTTTATGTGGTTTGGTTAAGTGTAAGTTATTTATAGTAGCTCCACCACTCAATGAAAGGTGAAGAAGTGTATGGTTAGGATACAACTCTTTAAAGCTGTGTTTGAATAAAGAATTTTGAAGAAGAAATGTAATTTTTTAGGAAATTTAAAATACTTTTGAAGTTTTGATAAGATGCTTTATTTGGATGTTGTATAGAAGAATTTTGAAATTTCCAGAGAATTTGAAACAACACCTTCTGAGGTGGGATTTTCCAAATCCCTGCTCGCATCTCTCTTCTCTACGAAATACTCATTGCAGTTTTGCAGCAAATCAATCAATCACGCTCACTTAAGCTCCCCTCCATTTTTGCTATCTTTCCCACTTTCTCTTGGTCTCTCCTCAATCGTTTCTCTCCACCGTTTTTCGCCCGTAGTACAAGAACTTTGGGTGATCGAGATTGAAAGTGAACCAGCTCTCATATATAGAGTGTTGGTGTTCTGAAATGAATTCAAAGAGTACTTGAAATAAACATGTTATGATAGTTTAAGGTGGACTCCTCTGTAGTATGGCAGTGCCAGCAGTGATGTGAGGAGGTGGATACCTACAAAAGGCACTCTGACGTTCAAGTTAGAATATGCACAATGAAGAAAATTTGTATATTAGATGAGATTTATACTTTTGAGACATAGCATAGAATTTATAGGAGTGTTTTTAGGATAAGTGCAATTTGTATTAAATACAGTTATTTATGATTAGAATCAGTCAGGAGTTGTGATTTTTTTTAATTAATTTTCCTGTTTATGTGGAATGTAATTAGCTTTCATATCCATTAAGGATACTTGAGAAATTTATGCCTAATAAATAGGTAAGTATACTCATCAAGATAACGCGTAGTAATATCTAGGTATTATTTTAGTAGGCCGAGTTACTCTTGAACCACTAACCCAAAATCCGATCCAAAACAGTTGCTTCCAACTTGACGCTTAGATAGGACATCTAAGTGTCAAGGTACCTATGTTTAGCAAGAGCACACGACACGCAATGAACAAAGGGATCCAAGTCAGAGTTAACGCCGGATCTCACGATGTTTTCGAATGGGCCGAAGTCTGTGATATATCATAGTATGCTTCCGAGGTTGGCGTGTAAGGCCAGGATCCGAGTTGGATCGCTCTGCTTATGCTGTCATGTTGTTGTCTGAGGTATGTTATACGTTGTCCCCAAATGTAGCTTAGGAGGTCTCAACTGCACACCACAAGTGAATTTCTGCTGGGGTGTTAACGATGGACCATGACATACTGCGTGATGGGTCGACCCGTGGGACATGATCCTGGATCATGGTCAAAACAGTTGCCCCAACTTAGCGCTTGGTCAGTATAGTGAAGTAGCAAGTCTTAATGCCCCCGGATGACGGAATATGTGTTTTACTTGAAGCTGTGGTTTATGCTTCTCCATAGGATTATGAGCTCTAATCTGGAGGCGTTTAATCATGACACTTGTGGACGTGTCGTAGTCTGGACATGATCCATGTGTCAGTTGGCCACAAGTGGATATTCCATGGTATAGTTAGGGTCCATAGAATAAGTTAGAATTATTGCCGTGTTTACTTCTTTTTCCATGGTCTGTGTTGCTTCTAACGTCCAAATTTTTTAGCACTTGGAGGACTTAGGAGAATTTTATGTAAAGCCTTGATCTGGGGTCTAATGCCCAAAATGTTTTGGCACTAAGGATCTCACTTGACTTAGGAAAAATTTAAAATCAAGACCTTAACCCAGGGTCCAACACCTAAAATGTTTTGGCACTTTGGATCCCACTTACCTTAGGTATAATTTAAAATCAAGACCTTAGTCTGGGGTCCAACACCTAAAATGCTTTGGCACTTTGGATCCCACTTGACTTAGGCATAATTTAAAATTGAGACCTTAGCTCAGGATCCAACACCTAAAACATTTTGGCACTTTGGATCCCACTTGCCTTACGTATAATTTAAAATTAAGACCTTAGTCTGAGGTCCAACACCTAAAATGTTTTGGCACTTTGGATCTCACTTGCCTTAGGTATAACTTAAAATTAAGACCTTAGCCCAGCGTCCAACACCTAAAATGCTTTGACACTTTAGATCTCACTTCACTTAGGCATAATTTAAAATCGAGACCTTAGCCCAGGATCCAATACCTAAAATGTTTTGGTACTTTGGATGCCACTTGCCTTAGATATAATTTAAAATCAAAACCTTAGCCTGGGGTCCAACACCTAAAATGTTTGGACACTTTAGATCTCACTTGACTTAGGTATAATTTAAGGTGATCCATAACTAGGGTCTTTAATGTTTACAGTTTACAACAGAAAATTGTCTGACACTTAGGAATTTTCGACTTCAAAACCTATTTGACATAAGACATTTTTGGTGGATATCTGATGGTGGACTACAGATGTCGTAATCTGCATTGCCACTTTATTTTATAACCATAGAATGGTCATGGCCAATTGAGGATGGGTGTGGACCCATAACTCGTAACTAAAACACTCAAACGAGTTTTGTGGATTATTATTTCTCTTTAACCTGGACTGTTAAGAGACCTTGAATCCTATAAGGATCGGGCTCAAGACAATCTCAAGGCGTTTTTTGACTTGAGGGTCTTTAAGTTGTTGAAATCTATATCTCATAAGAAACGTGCTCAATGGACATTCTCAAGATGTTTTCCGAGTTGAGGGTCCTTCGAGACTTTTTAAGATTCTAGATCCTATAAAGAACGATCTCAATAGACATTCTTAAGGCATTTTCCAGCTTGCGGGTCCTTTGAGAAATTTTAAGATTCCAAATCTTATAAGGAACGGGCTCAATAGACATTCTTAAGATGTTTTTCGACTTGAGGGTCCTTCGAGTCTTTAAGAATACACTTAACTTCTATAACCCTGATTAGTTTATAAGTTAAGGTTAGGTTCATAAGGGTATGAGTGAAAACTCTTGAATGCGTTCCTTGACCTTGGACAATAGTCAAGTGGATTCCCATGTCTGGCCATCATATATAGTTGACTTCTTCGGACCTTGTCTTCCTCGAACCTCGTTAAGGTGTGGTAACCTTATGTGTTGTATAAGGCCAAAGTACTCGCGGACTCGAGGTCATAGTCAAGGTACTGACTTTTGGAAGAGGATTAGGCACTAACTATAGTCTCCTCCTTGAGATTCACCATTTGGTTGAAATTGAGTTGATCATAACGTTATGCTTGACATGTGAGGCATGAATGACTACTACTGTCTTTTTTTTCACTTTGTGTGAACGCAATACAATTTCATGAAAAGGCAACTACACATTCCAGTAATTTGTGCAGGACTTGAGGCACCATACACCATTTACCCATGACTGTTTCCTTCATCAGATGCACAATACATCCACTCTGCTCTACTCTTTTCCACCCCTACACATTAACCTCGCATGGCACTTGACAACTGATGCCATCAATTCCTTCTGCCATGATCTGCACAACTCAAAGAAAGACTCTGCACGAGCTGGGCTCTCACTTTATGCGGTCAATGTTTTGGTGGGTCGGGTGCATAATTAACTCCATCCACAATTATTATTTTGAGCTCGATTGGGTTATAATGCTTTTTTGAGTTTTTGAGACATCATTGTCTCTAATGGACCACCACATAGGCACACGACCCACCATACTGGCTCACGACTTAGATCTACAACGTAAAGGGCTCAGTGGATTGCTGCCTTCGATAAAGAGAAGTAAGGGTGGAGGATAAGGATCTTCGAGCCGACGAGCTCTCTGCATACGCGCCACCTTCCTTGGCCATGTTGACATGCTGCACAGTCTTTGCCACTGCTTGCAAGACGGCTACAATGTATTCCCTGTTGGAAACCCATCAGGCTCATCAAACTAGGGGTGCGTTCCCTATTGGGGGTTTTTTGAAGTGGTGGGAGTGTCCAGATCTGAGACTGAGAGGCTCTCGAGGTCATCATCATCGTGACTTCTGTGGAGTCTCTTCTTGTGCAGTGTTGTTCATTGGAGTTGGATTAATGGGTACTTTGGTCTGGTTCTTTGCAGTGACCCCACGTTATACGATTCGCCATTAATGGCGACAACTGAGCTTCACAACAACAACGACCTAGCCTCTATCACATTGCTGCATTCTCGTCCTTTTTGTGCAATTTATGGTGACCATAGGAAGCTCGAACCGCTTCCTAAAGCTCAAGTTTCCTATGGTCACCACAAATCGCACAAAAGGGACAGGAATCCAGTGAGGTGATGGAGGCTGGGTCGTCATTGTCGTGAATCTCAGTCGCTGCCATTAATGGTGGATCGTATGATGTGAGTGAAACGTGTCTTATTGGGTCCCTGACACCTTCTTTTTCTCAATTTTTCTGGGGCTTCTGAATCTTCTATTGGAGGCAGTGACTGTGCTTGCATCATTGTAAGTAGGAAGTGGTGGCAATTATTTATCACTCCCTTGGAAGGAGAATAGGTGTATTGAAGAATGGCAGTGGTGGTGGTGTTGTCAAACGTAGCATTTTTTCACCACCACTATATTGTGTCAATTGGCTCCTTACACGTGAATTCTAAGTTTTTCCCTCACAGGAACCTTGTGCGATGGATAGGGGCTCTCATCAAAAAGTGAGATTTCATGCCCATCGCATAGAGGTTCTGAGTTGGGTGTCAGGTTTCTCACAATGGAGGTTTCAGTAACTTGTGGTGGAACTAGGTGGAGAGGATGATGCATTGCTGGTCCTTGCCTTTAGCCTGCGAAGGTTTGTGTAGCGTCTCCTTTTCTCGAGTTTTGTCTCGTATTCATCATGGTTGAATGAGAATAGAAGTTTATCATTTCGCACAGACAGAGTCAAGGTTCTAAAGTGAATTTAAAAGGGTACCTGAGATAGGCACGTCACGGTGGTTTAAGGTGGACTCCTCCATAGCACAACAGCTATAGCGGTGGTGCGAGGGATGAGTACTTGTAAAAGGCACTCTGACGCTCAAGTTAGACTATGCACCATGAAGACAAACTATATATTAAATGAGATTCATACATTTGAGACCTAGTATAACATTTATAGGAGCGTTTTAGGATGAGTGCAATGTATATTAAATACAGTTATTTAAGATTAAAATCTGTTAAGAATTGTGATCCTTTTTTTATTAATTTCTCTGTTTATGTGAGATGTAATTAACTTTCATATTCATAAAAAATATTTAAAATATTTATGTATCATAAATAGATAAATATATTCATCAAGATAACACATAATAATATATGTATATCAACTTACACTATATTACACTTATTTTCATAGATTCACTTTCATCTAATAGTTATATAATCTCAACCATTAGATGAAAGTGGATCTAACGATTGAAAATGAGTGTAAGTAAAAAAGACTTACACTAAAACCGATCCCCCCTATATATATATATATATATATATATATATTATTCGATAAGTCAAATTACTCCTAAACTACTAACTTAAAATCCGGCTTATAAGAGTGGGTTTTCCTTCCTTGAGTTATATGATTTAGCTCAGAAATCATCTTCTCTCTATTTATTTTTTTCCGTCATTGATTCACATCTATACAATATACAACTACTAAAAGTTTTTTTTCCACTGTTTCTCTAACTATTTCTTACACGCGTCACTTCTATGAACGATACACATACTGAACCATTTTTTTACTGTGTTACTTACTATCCATCTCTATGCGGCATCACTTCATCCATTTTGTTGCTCTTCATTAACTAGGAGGAATTGCTTTTGACTCTTCACTGAGACCACGTGGTGGCTGGTGGGGGGTTGAGATTGCATTTAAATTATTAATTTTACATAGAAAAAAGTGGGTGTTGTGTGTGGCTATTAACATCACTTCATCCGGCTTTTTGACTTTCACGTGTACTATTTTTCTAAACATGTTTCTCTTCCTTCCCATTCTTTCTCAATTCTGAGAACACATACTCTCATTTGAGAAAAACTCACTACCACTAACCCCAAACTCTGGCTTCTCGTCAGATTAGGAGTCATCGACGTTATCGTTCTCGCTGAGACATAGTGGAAAACATGAAGGACTTTGGTGCTTTGTCGAGCATTTTGAGCTGCATCCCTTTCCTCCTTTGGGAAAAGAAGAAAACACATACATGTCTTTTTTACGCTGTTGCTCTATTTGTGGTTTAGTTTGTATAGTGAGAGGTGTGTACTATTCTTGGTTAGAGTTATTTTGAAAAACCATGATGCTTTTTCTGCTTTGTCTATTTTTCTTTCTTCTTTCATTTAAGTCCGTGCATTTGTTTCTCACTTCGATCTTCTCTGCTAACAAGCTTCTTCTTTCACACCCACAATTTCACTGGTAATTTTTTTTTTATTACAAGCTTCTCATTGTTATACTTTGTTTTTGGGTTCTCTTCAAAGCTTTAATTTTTAAGGCTTCATTCTTCCAAATCGAAAGAAGGTAAGGTAACTTGAAATGTGGTTTCTTGGTAATTTTTAATTTGGATGCATAGATGTGTATGAGACATTTTTTTCTTCCACTGATGCGTGTGAGGGAAGCATTCCTAGATTTCTTTGCGTCCATCGTTCTATGCGTCTAGATAAGTTTTGGTCCCTATCTCTCTATCCTTTGTGCAATGCATCTCTTCTCTTCGTTCATATCTCCATGGCTAATTTCTCAAGACGTTTGTTAGGAGTTGTTCCTATAATCATTGCCTAATCCTATTTTGGTTTTATTAATGTGGGTATTCAACTGAGTGGTTTCCGTGTGTGAGTTTACTTTGTCAGCCTAATATGTTACTGGGTGATCGGTCTTAGACTTCTTCTCTTAAATCATTTGGTAAGGTAACCATCGCTGCATTTATCTAATGATTGATTTCTTGAGGATTACCCAGTAATCATTTTGAAACTGAAACCCTAACTATCTTCTTCTTCATGGTTCTTTCTACATATATGCATTTGATTGTTTAAATTCGTGTTTTGTTTTATCTCCTTCCTGATTCTAAAGTGATTGCTTTGTTTGTTGTGTTCTCTTGTTATGGCTCCTCCAATTGACCCATTGGTGAAAATATGCCCTGCGATGGAGACATGGAAGCTGTAGGTTCGCATAGTGCGGTTGTGGTACATTCCCAGCTTCAACAACCCATCTATGATAAGCTCTATTCTATGACGAATTTGCAAGCTTGATACCATTTATTTACATCTTTTTATCAAATATATGGGATATCTTTATACACTATTAGTAATAATGTCTTAAGAAATTTTGTAATTTTTTTCAGGGGTGTAATATCCAAGCCCTTATCAAAAAGACTTTGGTGTATAAAGTTATGCCTCTTCTCTCTTAGGGTTGTGTTTACATCGTGGTTTATTTTGGAGTGGGTTCAAACACTGGGGCTTTCTGAACCACTAAGCATGAATTTCGGTTGAACTTCCAATTTAGAACCACGGTGAGACACTGTGATTCTGACTTGATTCCATTGCATAGGTTATCTCTAATTCCCTTAGATGACATATTTGAAAGTGATGGAGATTCTGCATATTTCATTAGTACATACTCTCTTAACTTTAGTTTTAAGTTGAGTTATTCTTTTAATTGATAGCAATTCTTTTTTTTTTTTCGCAGATGTGTTGGGATTACTTACTGGTGTTAGTAATGAGAACCAATATAAAAGGGATGGTAAGTTGACTAGAATGATTGTCATTGAGCTGGATGTGGACAGGTAAGTTGGAAATCTTGCATATATAGTCAGTTCTCTGGAATTGAATTATAAATTAGTTTTACTAATGTATTTAGATTTCTAGAATTGATTTTTCGATTAGGTTTAGTTGTGTTATTATTGAATATGTGTTATTTTCTTTATGCAGTACGAAAATTGAGTGTTCTTTATTTAGACATTATATGGATGAGGTTATATCATTCCTTGCTTCTGGTGATTTTGTGCAACATGTAGTTTTTCAATTTGCCAAAGTGAAGACTTTCAAGGGTTTATGACTACCCCACTATAGTCATGTTTCTATTAGATATTTTCTTTAATGTGTTTTTGTAATTTATTGTTTCTGTTGTATTTTTGTTCAACATTAGGGAAGACTGTACTTCAAAATGTAATGTATGAAAGTAGGCTGCTTTTTAATCATGATATAGCATAAGTGCATGAGTTCAAGCAAAAGTAAGTGTTGTTTCTTAATATTCTTTTACTTTGTATATTTGTTATATTATTTAATTTCACAAATTGTATGTGTGTAGGCTGGCTGAACAGAATGTAGAGGCTTCCCAAACCTCATCTCTTTTGTCCGATGCACTCAAGTACTCCTTGGATGAGGATTTCTTAAGGGTTATCCCTAGGAAAAGTATTGAGCAGTTAAAGGACTGCAAAGAGGTTTGAATATTCTTCCTTCTACCTATAAATTTAATTTGTATTTATTTACTTGTGCTTAAAGTTTTTGATTTAATGCAAATTATAGATGTCTTGTCTTTCATTTATAGGAAGGATTTTGCATTGTCTTAGCTATTGTGAAGCATGTTATCAAGGGTGGAAATTGGTGGTACACTGCCTGCAAGTGCAATAGGGTAGTGACACCTTATTCTCGCATGTGCTACTGTGATGGATGTTACTATGATATTGTCAATGTCTTTCCAAGGTCTGAGTTTTTTTTAAAACAGTCATGCATTATTGGAAATTTTTTTTATATAATCTGAAATCGTTCATGTTCTACTTTTTATTTGCATGAGGCAATTTTGATTTCATGTTATTATTTATTTAGGTATAGTATTAAGCTAAGAGTAATTGATGAAAGTGATAGTGCTACATTTGTTTTATTTGACCGTGATGCTAATTACCTGCTGAAAAAGACTTGCTCTGACATGGTCAATCAAATGTAGAATGTATTAAGTTACTGTTTCTGATTTTTTTTTATTCTTTCACTGTTAAAAATATCTTATATCTTATTCTCTATTTCATTATCTAAGTTAGTGTGGAAGTGATTCGAATTATCCTGCTAAACTGGATGAGTGGATAGAGTAGATGTTTCTATTTAAGGTTGTGACTACGTGTAGTTCCAGTTCTCAATTTGAGCCATTATATCGTGTGATATATGTATGTGATGATGTCTCTGTTATGACCCTTTTCCAAGTTAATGGATCTTTTCTTACTCCAAAGGAGGTTGTCTCTAATTTTATTTTTTTGTTGACTTAATTATAAATGGTTTTCAGATTTGAATTGTTATTAATTTATTTTGGTTTATATTTGTAGGCTATCTTTACTCCTGGATTTTCTGATTATCTTCTTAATCTTAGCTCTGAATTTCCAGTTATGAATTCTAGAATTGGAGAGGTTGTAAGTGTGATGCTCCTTTCCTTTATTGCCTTATGTAATTTTATAATTTTCTTTTAATTTTTTTTTATGTTAACAAAGGACTTGATGTTTTAGTTCTAAGACAATGAGACAATGAAATTTGTCCTGATTCTCAACCTGTGTGCTCTGCTATTAAGATGACTCCTGCTAAGAGGAGTTCTGATGAAGTATTTAATTTTGCAAGTGGTGATCTGTCTTGCACCAAGTTGAAGGAGGTGAAGATAGAAAAGAAGTGAAGTTTACAAAAAAAAAAGCTGTTTTTTGTGATTATATAATATAACTAGGATGTTGTTAATATATGGTTCCCCTATTTGGTGTCTTGGTTTGTCTTTTGGGCAGGTTTAGATGGGAAATTCTGATTTGTAATGCTGTTTTGGATGGGAGGTTCTGTTTTGGATGTCAATGTACTATATATATTTGTTGTGTTAGTTTGAGTTTTAGGTAGTTTTTGATTGAAGATATCTTGAATGTTGAATATTAAATAAGGGTAGTTGTTCTGTAATCCCAATTTCATCAAGTGCTACTTTGACTTACATTTTGAAAAGAAAGATTGTGCACTTTGTTTAATATTGATATCTTTATAATGATTGTTTGATGCTAGGTAGTCTTTTGTTTGTACTGATCTCTTAATCTGGAATGGACATAAAAAATAGGGCTATAGGCTGTTGACTATGATAAGTAACTTATATCTATCTAGGTACTAATCAACTTTGTAATTTACAAAGCCTGAGATATTTTGCTGCATAAACTCTAAGTTTTCACTTTTCATACTAATTTCATAATTTTTCTATTATTTTGTTGCAGAATTGTAGCTTCTTCTGCATACTTGAGTTTTGCTCAAGTGGCGTTTGATTTATTTTATATATGCTTTGCAAGCTTATATAATCTCTTTCCTATCTAGATAGCCCAATGTCATAATTTATATCACTTTGCCTTCTACTATTTTTTATTTGAGTCCAAATCGATTCAATCTTATGTCATCTCTATTTCACGGATGGAATGTATAAGTTGTAAAGTTAGATTAAACAATATATCAGATGGAAACTTTAATCACTTGAGCAATAATATAACTCATTTTTTGCTAACTCTTAAATGGTTTTTAATTCTTATTATATATATCAGTCCATCTATTTTGAGGGTACTGATATTACACGAGGTTTTGTGTGTTCCCTCCTCTAATATAATCCATTTGTAGTTAATTGGTTTTAGATGACACTGCAACTTTCTATGTACCCTATAGACCTTAAAATTGCCCGTGAATAGGATGGTAGATGTTTTGATCAACAAACCAAATTACTTATGACTTCACAACTGTCTAGAGAGCCCCTGATATTAGTTTATTAATTTATTATATTTTTGTATAAGCATATTTTACTTCATTCAATAATTATGATCTTGTGGCATGTTGGAGCAATGACCATTGGTTGGGTTGCAATATATGTATATATTGGCTTTAATGATCTAAACTAAATATCAAAACCTCCTGTGTTCATGTCAAAATACAACAGGCCTATACATATAAATGTGTACTAGAAATAACTATATAGCAGCAAGTCACCTTCAAAACTTTTGTTGAAGCAGCAAGTCATCTAAAAGAGTTAATCAAAATGAGGCTTACAATATAGAATGCCCTCAAAGGAACAATAATTACTTACCTGCAAGTATATTTCATATAAGTGTATCTATATACAATATACATCTACTGAATCGTTTACATTACTGTAGCATCTGTTGTTCACCTACACGTGGCGTCATTCCCGTGTTTTGGGCCAATGGTCATTTTTTCCTGGCTAATGGGTCATGTGTTTATTAGCCAATTTTTTATTTATTTGGTCTTGAATACAAAAAAGAGGATGCACACAAGACAGATCAACTATTTCAATAGATTAGGATTGGTAAGTAGGTTTTAGAGGTGGGTTCAGTGCTGGGAAGAGAAGATGGAAGTTGTTGGGAAAGATACCTCTTGGGGACGGTAAATGTCAGGACTATTTTAGTGAGTTGTCAACTCATTGCATTTTGAGTAAGCCACTACAGACCTTCTATTTACTGTAACTATCATAATCTTTTCAACTTTTCCTATCATCTTTGCGTTTTGGTTAATGTGTTTCAGTAATAAATGTCTTCCTCATGTTTTCTCTCTTTACTGAGAATTTTTTTTATCTCATCTCAAATCTTTCTCTCTGCTTCTTTCCTTTGCAAAAAGTTCCATGTTTTCGTTCGTTCTCTCAGGGTAAGCCAATCAACAGGAACTACTACAGGGCAAACCCTCCATTGTCATCTTCATCGACGAGCTCAAGAAGCTTCGCCAACCCCTCTCCTCTGTTGTTGCCGAAGATCTCATGTGGTTTTTGCTTCTAATCTTTCTATTTCTATTTCAAAAATTGGTTGTTAGCTTCCAGTTTCTAACTTTTGTTAAAATCAATTTTTGTTTCGTCACTTTGGCTCACGCCGCCATGGTCGCCGTCATCGTCGCTGTCATCGTCGTTGTCAGGACTTTCACTACTAGCAAGTTCCGTCAGCACTTCCAAAAGAGCTTTCATCTATTCTCCTCCACCTGTTGAGTCTCTACTTCCTCTAGCGCCACCGAAATTCTAGGTTAGTGTCATCACACTCTCTCAATCATTATTTATCTTGACTCTCCAACTCACTCTCTCTGCACATACAGGTTCCTCCATTATTTTTCTTTCATGTTTTTGTAATTTGGTAAGGTATTTATTTATTTGTTTTTTTTTTTTAAATCACTCATTGTTGTCTGTTCATATGAAAAAGTTCCCTTGGAAATTCTCTCTGAGCCTTGAGGAAAATCCATCCAATTGTCAACTTTCATACTGTTATTATAAATTAATAATGCTCGATTTAGTATGTTTATATCTCATGTACTAATTACTGAGTTAATTTGAAATACTACATTTATGATGTTGTTGAGTTACTTATTTGTGACCCTAATAATGCTTTCACATTAGCTTCTACTTATGTTGTTTCTACTATGCGTCGTGCAAAAAGCGGAGGAGGGATGGAGGAAAAGGTTACTTCGTGGAGAAGGCAAGGCTCCACATTATGTGATAGTAGATAAAGGTAAATGGGTGGATGAGGATGATAATGATGATGGAATGCACATCTTTAACCATGTTCTTCTACTGAAAAACTTCTATGTGTTATGAAAGGCAATATAATTTTATATATATAAACTAATTGAATTGTCTCATTGTTTCATGATTAGTTGCTGGTGAAACAGACTTGGAAGGGATGGATTTCTCGGTATGCATTGTGTTTACTCGATTCTCTGTTCCAACTTCTTCTCCTGTTGATGTCATTTGTCCTTATTATTTTTGTATACTATAGAAATTTGGTGGGATGGGTGATGATGCAATGGGACATAAGGATTTCTCAGCAAAGTATTGTTCTACACCAAAAAAAAATTGGGTTAAGCTTTGAATGTGCTAAATCAAATAGGGGGCAAAATCCTCTCTTTCCGGTTCTCATAGATAAGAGCTTTGTCTTCTTGCACTCTGCCTACAATTGTAAGAGATTAGAAAATTTCCATGAAAGGCAATGGTTGGTGTAGAAATTGCAAACTAATTTGGTGAATGATACTATTACTCTAATGTTAATGCTTACCTATTTAAATAAATGAACTAGCACACTAAAGGGTCATAAAATTTGGAGAATGAATTTAATTTTTTATTATTATTACAAGTAAATTATGTTTCTCAACCTCCATTTTATTTTTCTCATAAATAACCATTTTTAAGTTTGTTCATGCCATTGAGTAATTTTTTTTTGGGAAATATTAGATTTCAGATAAGGTGTGTTGTCTAATTATGTGTTACTTCCATTACTTATCTAGGTTAATTTTAGATTATAGATGTAACACCCTCCCTAGGGTATCACATGTCTGACTCCCGACTCATAATCTGAAAAGAAGTTCGCACAAAGTTTGAGTTATAAAAGATGAGTTTTAAAATTTCTTTCTTACTGAAACATAAACTTACTGAAATCCATAAGTATTACTGAAAATATATTTAAACTGATTAATATACAATATTGACACCAATTAATATTTAACAATTTAAAGAGAAATATAAAACTAACAGACTTTTTTTTTTTTAACAAAGAGTAAACCCTATAACGGGTCCTACTTAATAAAGACGGTACAACACTAACGAGAAAACTTAACATACTTATTCCTTCTTGTATCCATCTTGATGCATCGACATCCTGTTCTATGTCGACATCGCACGCTATCAAATCTGGATGTCCACTCCTCCATGTTGTCACCAATCTCGTATCGTCTACACGTTATGTCTAAGATAACTCATTCCTTCTACCGTTTAATTTTAATAATACGATACAAAGAAGACAACATAACAAAGAGGTGAGATCACCTACACCAATACCAACATAGAAATAACACAAACAACAATATCATACAGAGATATCATACCAGACTTCCAATAATATATTCAATATTAATCAACTGTCATCATCCAATCATATATCAATCCAAGTATTCAAAACAGTTATCATAATCAATATTCCTCAATTAATATATCATACAAATATAAATGCTCAAATTCATGCATGCGCACATAGACTCGCTTTTTAAAAAACAACCCGTGGAGGGTTTTCACAATTTCGAGGAGATGCTCTGTTAATTGTCGGCCTTAGCCAAAGACAATCTCCCATATTGAAAAGAATCGTGTTCTTGTCGGGTATCGTATCACATGCGTTGCAACGGATCACATCTTGTGGCATATGGTCCACTTTTTAGCCCACGACATGATATCCACTAGTCGATTGCATTGCCTTGACGCCCCAAGATCCATCATAGATCTCACTATCAATTCTCATTCCCTCTTCAACCACAAGTTAGCTTATTAGCTATACTTTATACAATGCACGAATATATCAAATAAGTCCAACCACAAGGGCTAAATCTTTTCAATTTCATTTGTTCAATTTAATCATATGCCTCAATGCATATTTTTCCAATGCATGTATAATGCACCAATACCAATCACAGGCATATCTTTCCAATGCATATAAAATGCACCAAATACTAATCACAGGCAAAACTCGTCATTTTCTCATACAGTGTATGGACACTGGTTTCAAAAATATACGTTTCTCAAATCGCATAGTATTTTTCCACTGTTTCAAAATCGCGTAACTTAAAAATCATTCTTTTAAGTCGCGTAAATCATTTTTCATCATTTTCAAAATATTTAAAACACTTTCCAAATCACATAACGATTTTCCGTCATTTTCACAATCACGTAAAAATATTCTATCACTTTTCAATCACGTAGTGATTTTTCAACAATAGTTCAAATCACGTAAAATATTTAAACGTAATTCAAATCGCGTAGAAATATTTCAACGTATTTCAAATCGCGTAGAAATATTTTACTGTATTTCAAATCGTTTTTAAGATACGTAAAATATTTTTCAACATTTTACAATCACGTAAAATATTCATCAATATTTCAAACATTATTTTGGACATAAATAAATCAATATCATTTTCAACACATTTTTCAAATTGCGTAGAAATTAAAAATCACGCTTCTAAGTTACGTAAAACATTTTTCACCACAATTTCATTACAAAAATATTTCTTAACCTTCAAAAATTCCTTTTAACTTTTCTCAAAATAATATGACTTTGTATTTCATTTTTCACATTTTCTTACTCAAGAAAATCTTTTTCCACATTTCTTTACTCAAGAAATCCTTTTCCAAAATATAATCCACAAAAATCACTTTTCCATTGATATAAATCAACGTTTCAAAATTTAACATTTTCTAATGTATTTCAAAACTCAAAAATTAGTTATAAGTTAGTAAATTTTCAAAACACCATTATATTTTTCATTTTTTCCAAATCATTTCCAAACACAACCTTCTTCAAAATAAATTGAAGTTCGAAAACATTTTCGTTTACAAAAACTTGATTTTCTCAAGTGATAAACGCTCTAATTCCCTTTCCAAATTCTTGTGCGAAAATCATTTTATTATAAAATCAAGGTATCCGCAAGTCTTCAAAAACCGTGAACGTGTTCATTGAAAACTGTCAAATCTTTCAAGAGACAAAACACTTCGTTTTATAAAATATCACTTTGTTCCATAAAAATTTAGGCATTACAAGCCTTCAAAAACGTGTGACATGACTATTGAAACCATCAAATATTTTTCTTTTTAAATTGATATGGTTTTACACAAACAAAACCATTAAAAATCCTTTACAAAAACCGTGAACACTTGGTCTTTGAAATCAAGTCATTTGTTCATTTTTATTTTTCATTTTCTTTGCAAATCCATTTTCACTTGCTTTACAAATCCTTTTTCACTTTCTTTGCAAATCCTTAAAATTAACATTGTTATTTTCATTTAAAACTCATGTTTAGTAAAATACTTAGAAACTTTTTACACAAAATAAATCAATACAAATCCCTTCAAAATTGTGTTCTTGTTCTCTTGAAAAACAAACCCTTTGTTTATTTTTTCATATTCTTCAAATCATCCATTTTCATCATTCATGAAAATATTAATTTGTGAACACCTATTTTGAGGTGTCTTGGCCGAAATTCACCATGTTCTAGGGACCCAAAAATTAATTCCTTTGTTCTTGAAAAATTTCAACATGAAACTCTAATTATGGGCATCAAAATCGTAGCCCTTTCCTTGGCCATTGGAGCTAAAAATTGATTTCCTTTCCATCAACACATCATGGCATACACATACATATTTCATCATAAATACTATAAGCATGCCATATACTCATCATGCATAATATAAGCATACCATCAAAGCCATAAAATCATGCAAAACATATCAAGCATAGGCAAATAATTAAAACACATAAACACCCACAAATAAATTACAAGACCATGGATATGAATCCTCACATGGATTCATTATCCATTAAATATAAGACCATCTCTCACCACCATACTTGGTTGGTGAGATGATCTCCCTCTTCTCTTGAAGATCCTCAAAAGCTCTTTGTTTTGCTTCTTTTTCCAAGTCCTTCACCACCAAGGGCTTCTCAAATACAAAACAAAATACATAAAAATTAGTATACTAAGCTTGATTAAGATGAACCATGGATCAAACATGGTTTAGATCATGAAAAAGAAGAGAAGAAATGAAGTCTTCTTACACTTCACCACAAATACCCTATAACTTTGATCTTGAAGAAAGTCCTTGAAGATGAATGATTTAGAGAAAGTCTTCAACATGAAAGTTGTTTACAATAAGATAAGAATTCAAGAAACTAGGTTGTATGAAATTTTTGAGTGATGGAAGGTGTTCTTGGAGTGCTTGACCGAAACCTCCATGAAAAGAAAGTGGAGAGAAAAGCTTGATGAGTTATTGGTTTTAGAGAAGACAAAGGAAAGCAAGGATATCAATAATATGGTCTTCAAACTTTCCTATGTCCTAAAGCTTCTCAAAACCGTAGCCCCCTCCAATGCATTCTCCTTGAGTTTGATCAATAATGATCAATAATGATGCACCATTGACTAAGACCACCAATAATGGTCATCAAACCTCCTTTAACACCTAAGACAAGCACAAAACCGTCTCCCTTCTCTTGCTTCTTTAAAGTGTGACAAATTTTATTAGCCATTATTTGAAGCATTTAAGCCATTGATTAGATCAATGGTTAGTTAGGTAGACTTTTGATTTAGAAAGACTTAATCTGTAATTGGATCTTTCTCCTTTAATTTACGCCATTAGATGTGTCTCCAAAATGAAGGGTCAAGATTACTCCTTCTTACTTTAAATCCAAGGTCATAATTAGTCTTTGCTTTTTTTAAGACCAAATCTCCACCATTGATTAAATTTACATCCAATGGCCATAAATGGTCCTTTATTCTTTTTACAAGACCAATTCTCCACCCTTGATTAATTCTTCATCCAATGGTCATAAATGGTAGTCATTTTTTTGAGACCAAATCTCTACCATTGATTAAATCCATATCCATGGTTACAAATGGTCATACCACTTTATATGACCAATTCTACACCGTTATTAAATCGACGGTTGATATCAAAGCCTTCCTTATTAAGCTTGTTTAGATTAAATCTCTACCATTGATTAAATTAATGGTGGATATCCAAACCACCAATGTTGACTTAAGCAGTATAATATTTATTTTTATATGCTAAAACCCCACAAAATTATATTTACTGTATTTTTTTATCGTCCGATAAATTAAATACAGTACAAAATATAGTAAAAGAAAATTTCAAAAACTGTTTCCGGATTTAGGTTTAGTAAAATCTCTTGTTTTCGTCTAAACAATACAATTTTTTCTATGCGTAGAAAAATTTTCACTTTGCGGGACCTACCTTAGCTCACGTATACCACTTGCCCACCCCACACACCCTTTGGCCCACATACAAGAAAAAATTTTATAATCATCCACAAAAATCACAAATATTAGAAAACGCACAAATATCAAATCAGATTACGTAAAATAATTAAAACCTAACGGTAAAAATTAAATTACGTAAAATTTTCCCCGGCCCGAAAATTTTTATTTTCCTGCCACGAAGTAAATCACTCAAAACGATCAAATACGCTGACGAAATAATCAAAATAATTTTACAGTATCCAGAAATTACTAAACAGTAAAATTCTGTTAACTGTCAAAATTACTGTTTAAGAGATAGGAAATTTTGGGGTGTTACAATAGACACCATATCTACTTAGTGTCTTTTCCTTTGATTGCTTTATGTCAATCATTTTTGGAAGTATTATTATTTGTTGGTATAGTAGTTGTGGCTTTTATTTGGTAGCTGATTGATGTATGAAAAGATAATCACATTTGAAAGTTTTTTGTGTTGAACATGGTGTTATCTGTCTCTCTCACTTTTTAACCGCTTGTTGGTATAGTAGTTTTTTGGTGAAATTTACAAGTTAGAACCATACTGGAACCTCTTTGACAGTCAGCTTTTAACTATGTGCATTGAAACTATGAGCCTTCAGCCAGTCAAGTTCAGTTAATTTACAATTTCCTATCTGGTGAAACAGGCATGTTGGGTTTAAAAATATCATATCAAGGTTAGAGTGTGCCTTCTGCTCTACTCCTAAGAGGTTTGTTTTTCACTCCTTTATTTCCTATTTTGTGTATAAATGTTGTTTTTGAGCTGTCAGTCAATATATATTTGGGTTTAGCCTTTTGCCTCAAATCTAAGCCTTTAAACTGTTGGCAAAGGCTCCTGCTAATAGCATTCCTTCAAGTTCAAACAGACGGGTAGGATCACCAGCTACCCTTCCATCACAGGGTGTGGCGCAGCTGATTTCATCTCCTAATATTTTATAGAGTGCAGAAAAAAGATTATGAGTGTAGGTTTCAAATAAGGGCTCTGGTAATTTTTTCCCTCTTCTGCAACTCTCCTTAGTTCCACGTAAGTCTACGATCTCTCCCTCAACCATTCAGTTCAAGAAATTGAGTTTCTAAACTCAGCGTGTTCACCGATTTGAGCTCCTAATTCATGTTTCTAATGACTGAACCTGCATGTTCTACCATTCTCTTCCTTTTAATGCTATATCTTGGAAGTCTTGAAGATATGACACACCTTTATATTTTTCCCCATAATTTGTTTAGTTTTTCACTCAACTAATAATGTTATATTTTGGTTTTGATTTCAACATATGCTTATATACAATTATATGTTGTATTTGTCTCGACCAAAATTTTTTCACATGTACAATTATATGTTACTATATCTCAAGTTAAATGTAAAAGTGGATTGAAGATATTGTTTTGCAATGATGATGGGAATCTTTGTTCAAGAATCAAGAATGTAGTATTTAAGGAAGTTTTTCATAAGATTAAATTCGTGTTTGTAATGTTTTTTGCTAATTATTGGTACGTATATTATTTGATCAATTATTGTACAATGTGTGATTTGGTACACGAATTAGTTAGTGGATTTATTTTTTGTTAAAATGATTATCTATTGTGCTAGATGATTCTTAGATTTATCCTCATTGCATGCTTTGAGGAGCCTTTTGCAGAGACAATGTTTGAGGGTTATGAGAGTCATGGCCAAATGCATATTAGATCTTGCAGGTTCTCAAAATCACTTAACTGTTAATAATTTTTTGCTCTAGATTCTATTACAATCAATTACATGTATCATGATTCATTTTTAGATGCTATCCTATATGCTATCCTCTATCAATATGACTAAGAAGATAATTTCATGCCCTTTATTTGAATAGTTGGAAAGAATAGAAGTCAAATTGACCTTCAATAGGTATTCTTCTATTAAAATATGGTTGGGCATTTAACAGTTTTCAGAGTTTCAAAGTATGCATTTTTTCAAGACATATTAACATTCTTTTGTGTATGATGTGAGTAAGCAATTCAATTGCTTGAGATTTTTAATACTTTTTTTTTTGTTCTATTGTAGAGTTTGATTTTGTTCTGCAATACTGTTGAATCATTAGAGTTGCTCATATTAGCTGTTATTTTTTCATTTTTTTTTCAATATCTAATGTTCATTTGTATACTTATGCTACTGATGTAGGCTCTCTATTAAGAGAGTATTTGAAAGTTGAATCTTAAGTATGACCTTTCAAAATGGCTTATTATAAAGATTTGACCTTTATACAATTGTCATACTTTTATTTCTTAGTAACTGATTTTATTTTCTGTGAAAAAGATTTTTTTACATGCATGCTTGATTTATATTCATCCTACCCTACTGTGAAAACTGAAATTTAGCAAGGGGTAGTAGACTATGCATTCATGCATGTTCTTCTACTTTAGACCAGCGGAGTAATTTTTCAAAGTGCACCTTAAAGTATGTTCTTCCTTACTGGCAAAGATTTATCATCTATGGCAGAGAGATCTTCATAATCTGCTCGAGAATTAATCAATAAAGTATACTATAGTTTTATGATTTCGAATATTGAACTGAGTATTATTGTTACTTATGTTCTAAACCTTTGATAAAATACTATCTTGAAATGCTATCCTTTGCTACTAATGTGGTACGTGGTAATGGCGTGTCTTATTTTGTACTTGAATTGGGGAAATTTTAATGTATTGAGGGAATGGGTTAGTTACAAGAGGCTTATGCGTTTTTATATCAATTTCAGGCAGCTGTCAAGTGCAAAGATTAGGGAGCAGGAAGTGGTCTTCCTTATCGTGCAGACCCACGCTCGGCATATGCAGTAAATTTTCTAGCAGTCATGCCTTTGGCCAATATAAGAGATATCTTCAGTGGGTTATTTGATTGAATTGTTTAATAGATTAATGATCTTGGACAATTAGGTTACACTTCAAAATATTGGCATCTAGGTCTTTGATTTATCACAATTGAAGGGATTGGACGTTCTGCGTTCTAAGTCTTCATTTTTTTACTTTTGCTTTCAATTGTTGAGTTCCCTTCATGATTATCATGAAATCATATGGTAGTGTTAATGTGCATACCTTTTAAGTAGAAGCTTTTTTTCCCAAGTTCAGTTTTAAGATGAGTGTACAAGGCACTATTCCATTTTCACATAATTTGTTTATTCCTTTAACATAATGTAGTATTTAAGGAAGTTTTCCATAAAATTTAAATTCATGTTTGTAATGTTTTTTTGTTAATTTTTGGTATGTATATTATTTGATTGATTATTGTACAATATGTGATTTGATACACGAATTAATTAGTAAATTTATTTTCTGTTAATATTATTATCTATTGTGTTATATCATTTTTGGGTGATCTTATATTTTTTTGTTATTCTTTACTAGATTTTGAATATTTATTATAAACGATTAGTAAATTTAAATTTTTTCTCATGAATTAACAAAAAAACAATTTCAATTGATAAATTAATGTAGATACTAAAAATAAAATTTGTTCAATTTTAGAATATAATCTTAATTTTTATAACAATTTAATTTTATTAATAAGCAATAATGATATATTTTAACCGTGCAACGCACGGGTAAATGTCCTAGTTCGATACAAAATGGGATGCGTAGTAGAAACAAGAGAGAAATGTGTGTAGGTTTTGGCTACTTGCTGTTATGGGTTTCGGAGAGAGACAAGCCGTCCAAACATGATATTTTACAAATGATAGATATTAAATTGCTGTAATTTAAATTCTCAGTATTTTAAATTTTTTGAAATTTTAGAATGCTTTATCCACGACATTAGAGAAAGACGCAAGATATTTTGGAGTTTTTTTTAGCAATATTTTAAAAATTGAACCATGTGCATTAACTGTGCGCACACATTGCTTCTACCTGCACATTTTCGCGGAACAGTGTAAGGTTTGGCTAACTTGGAGAAATTTTATGTAGGTGGAGATGGAGAAATGGCGTGGTATAATATTACATAAAGAATAATTTAAATTTTCTTAAATAATTCTCTTATTAATTTCTATAATTATTAAATGAATAATATATTAAAATATTTTTTATTTTTAAAACATTAAATATATTTATTTTTTTATTTAATATTTTTTATTAATTATTAAAAAATATTTTAAGATCACGTAACAAAATTCTTCACAAATTATAATTGAATAATGAGTTTTGTTATATTTTCTTAATTTTTTTAATAATTCTCTTAAAATTAAGTGAAAAAATATTAAATAAAAAATAAATACATCTAATGTCTTAGAAATATAAAAAATATTTAATATTTTTTTATTTAATAATTAGAAAGATTAATAAGAAGATTGAATAAAAAAATTAGAATTATTATTCTTCATTTAGTATTTAAAAAATTATTAAGAAGAAATTATAATATAATATAACAAAACTCATTATAATCATATTGTTTACAATATTAACGCTACTATCATAGTAACTGTTAAACTATAACTATATATAATTTACATATACCTTGTTTCTTTTCAAATTAGTATTTTGTATTCGTGTAATATATAGAATAAATTAAAAAATATTACAATAAATAAGAAAAATATATACTTAATATAGAAATATGATATCTTAGATTATTTAGATGAATTTGATTAAGTTATAATTAATGAAATCTACAACGAAACCTGCTCAAAACTATTTTTTTTTTTTTTTGTTAACCGACTTTTCTCGTCTTATGATAATCGGATATGTAACTCATCTCAATAAATATTTTTTTAAATGACCTTCCAATAAATAATTAGTTTATATAACTTCAAATAATTTTAATTTTTGATTCTATAGTTTTTTTCGCTTAATATTAATTTTTATGTGTTGATTTATTAGGATGTTTTATCACCTTATTATTAAGATTATACCAAAAAAATTAACTATATTTTCTTAGTTTGAAAAAATACTTAATAATTTTTTATTTTCTTAATAATAAATCATATTTAATTACTTTTATTATATTTTCATGCAAAATTTCCATTATTGTGTGATGTATATATTGAAGATTTGTAAATAATATAAAATAATTATATATGAATAAATATAGTAATTTAAAAATATAATTCATTAATTTAGGATGACAAGATATATAATGCCAAAATAGTATTAGACACCTACAAAATTTTTAGAATTTTAAGATCAATTACCAATTAAACAACATATCTTTATTAAATATTAAATTATTAGAAATTTAATATATATTAAGTGTATCATATAATATTTAAAGAGAATGTACATGTCTTTATATTATGATATGTGTCATTCTGACATGGAACAATATTTTTAAAATTTTTTCATGTAGCAAATGTATGATCCCAATAATTGACATGTGACATCTCATGTTACAATTTAAAAAGAAAGTGTACATGTGTCGTTAGATCTAAATTAAATTTATTGCTCACGCATACAAATATGAAAATTTATAATAACATATTAATTATCTTGACATATATACCTTTGCATATTAATTCATATTAAAAAAAAACTCAAAAAATTTTCACCCATCTTTAGTCATTATTAATTGTTTTTAGTAGTGATTGATCTTCAAATCTCAAAATTGTCTTAGGTATCTGATATCATCCATGATATATATGTACAATCACGTAAATTAATTATATTTTCAAATTATATATTTATTCATATATAATTATTCTATATTATTTACAAAACTTCAACATATACATCACTCAAAAGTTAAAATTTTGCATGAAAATATAGTAAAATTAATTGAATGTAATTTATTATCTAACTAAGAATTTATTAAGTATTTTTTAAAGTAAGAAAATATCGTAATTTTTTTTATACTCTTAATGATAAGTTAATAAAACCTCCAAATAATATAATATAATCATCATATATATTATATAATAATATATAAAGAGAATGTACATGCCTTTAAATTATGACATGTGTCATTCTAACATAAAACATGTTTAAAAATCTACAATGTAGCTAATACATGATCTTAATAATTGACATGTGTCATCTCATGTTGCAATTTAAAAGAATGTGCATATATATATATATATATATATATATATATATATATATATATAGGAGGATCCACTTACACCTAATATAAGTAAAAAAGACTTAAACTCAATCTTATACCCTTCATTTTATTGTGATCTTATGGCTACTATTTATCTCCTATCGTAGTTACAGGATCATAATAAAATGAAGGATGTAAGATTGAGTGTAAGTCTTTTTTACTTACACTAGGTATAAGTGGATCCCCTCCCTATATATATATAGTCTTTTTTACTTACACTAGGCGAAGGGATCCACTTACACCTAGTGTAAGTAAAAAAGACTTACACCTAATCTTATACTTTTTCATTTTATTGTGATCATGTGGCTACCATTTATTTCCTATCGTAACCACAAGATCACAATAAAATGAAGAGTATAAGATTGTGTGTAAGTCTTTTTTACTTATACTAAGTGTAAGTGGATCCATTCCTATATATATATATATATATATATATATATATATATATATATATATATATATATATATAAAGAGAAGATATGTGCATTTATATTATGAGATGAGTCATTCTAACATAGTACAACATATTTGAAAATCTGTCATGTAACAAATACATGATCTCAATAAATGATATGTGGCATCCTATATTGCAATTTAAAAGGAAGATATACATGTGTCGTTAGATCTAAATTAAATTTATTGCTCACGCTTACAAATATAGAAATTTATAATCGCATATTAATTACCTTAACATATATACATTTGCATATTAATTCATATTAAAAAAATTCAAAAAATTCTCGCCTATATTTAGTTGACTACGTTATTAATTGTTTTTATTGGTGATTAATCTTAAAATCTCAAAATTTTAGTTGGTGTTTAATATCATCTCTACTTTATATGTCTTGTCACTCTAAATTAATTAATTAAAATTTCAAATTATTATAATTATTCATATATAATTATTTTATATTATTTACAAAACTTCAATATATACATCACATAAGAATGAAAATTTTGCATGAAAATATAGTAAAATTAATTAAATGTAATTTATTATAAAAAATTAAGAATTTATTAAGCATTTTTTAAAAAACTAAGAAAATATAGTAATTTTTTTATATAATCTTAATAATAAGTTGATAAATCACCATAATAATAAATACATAAAAAATATTAAAATAAATAAATTATAGAATCAAGAATTGAAATTATCTTAAACTATATAAACTAATTATTTATTAAAAATCGTATAAAAAAAATATTTATTGATATGAGCTACATAGCCCGACTATCATAATACAGAAAGAACATGTTAACAAAAACTAGAAAAATAATTTTATTATAAATTTCATTAATTATAATTTAATCAAAATTTATATTAACCATATGATTTGTCATATCTCTAAGTTAAATATATTTTTATTTAATTATTATAATAATTTTTAATTTATCCCATGCATTACACGGGTACAAAACACTAGTTGTCTTAAATTCAATATCTTAGAATCTCCAATTTGCAAAATGCGCTAAAATAAACGTGTTGGTTGAAAAAAGAAAAGGTGTGATGCTGAATACAGTGAGCGATGATTTTCTCTATGTGATGGTTTGAGAAGTTGACATCTACGATTAATTGAGATTTCTCATTGGTTTTTATTTTTTAAATTATTTTAAAATAGTCGTTCAAGTTTTCAAATTTAAGAAAGAGATTTACACTATTATTTGCCTAGCTAGATTCAAACTACATTTTCCGAAGGTCAAGTGTATTTAATTATGATTTATTGTTAGTGTGAAACTTATTTACACTATTATCTAATGTATGTTACTGTTAAAATGGTTAAATTTAGCTAACTGGAATCAAGGCTCGTTTTGAAAGGTCATAATCAACAATGCTGAGATTTAACGGTTAAAAAAATTCGATACATCTAGCATTTTCTTTATTATGATTTAGGATCAATGACATATAGACTACACATGTGCTTGTTCTTATTCAATTTCAAATTTTCTTCATTAAGGACATTACTTTTTTTTTTGGCTTTATGGCTCCACACTACTTGGGCGTACAAATAAAGCTCGTTTGGGATACTAAACTATTCCCAAGTACAAGTGCTTTCTTATGGAAACTTGAATACTATGATAATATTAAGTTTCTCCACGTCAAAAACAAAAGTTCCTCCATTCAATACCAAAAGTTTAATGCAACACAATCCGATATACATATGATGAGGTCCTTGATAAAAATAGTTTAATTTGTCTAATTAGATTCAATCTACATTTCCGGAAGTTGATTGTTAAATTAGGCAAATTTATTTTCCAATAAAAAATTCTAGCTTTTAGCATTTTTCTTCTTTATATCATTAAACCTTTGCTTCACCCATAACATAAGATGTTAACCTTTGCTTCACTCAGCAGTGCCAACTGGGTTAGGTTTTATATATGGGTGAAACTCGCCTTGTGCTTCTCTTCATCACTGCTTCCTTTAGCTTACAAACATTTTCTCTCCATTTCCCTCTCCCTCTTTTGTGTATGAGATGAGAACAAGGGTTTCTGCTAGTGCAGAGAAGAAAAATAGGTTCAGATCAAAAGCTATGGTTTAATTAATTTTTCTTTCAGTTACAAACTGCTTCTTCTTTCTTCTTTCTCAGATATGGGTATCCTATCAGTATCTACAGTTCCTATGGTTGGAAAATGGGAGATTGGGGTTGATGGGAATGTTGTTTGGCTCGAGGTAACTTTGGTCGTGGGTGGTTTCTGTCTTCCTCTTTGAAGCTTTCTGGGTTTCACTCTTTTTGATCCCTTGAAAACAAAGAAAGCTTCAAAGATCCCATTTTGAAGCTATCCCTTTATGTAATCTCGGACCAGGCTTCATTCCCGTCAACTTGATCTCTCTCTCTCTCTCTCTAGAGAGCTCCCATAGTGGGTTGATGATGATTTCTGGTAAGGTGATGCCGAAACTGTGACAGTGTCTGATGATGAAACTCTCTGGAGTCTGGTCTGTGTGTGTGAATTCAGACACTGCATGAGACAAACTTGAAACATTTGTCAAAAATTATAGCGAGCAAGATTAGAAAGATGCCTTTGACCTTGTAGTTGATGCACCATTTTGTAATGACCACTGCCTTTGTTTGTCATCTTTCTTGTGGCTGCATATCTCCATCTCTTTATCTCTCTCTCCCATGATTTAAAGTAACTGTTGAGATTTATGCTATTATAGCTAAAAGGAGGCTCCAAATATATAATTATTTTTCTTGGATTATGATTAGTGAGTGATTGTAATTAGCTTTTTCTAAGTGGGAAAGCCGTACATATAAATAATGCTATTATGTTAATGTGTGCTGAGAAACCCTAGGGACTTTGAAGTTCAGTATTTTGTCAGTATAGGTTTCTCTGTAGCTAGCATGTTTAGGGTTTGAGAAGTTTCTCCGTAGCATCTTTAGGGTTTGAGATTCCTGGCCTGCTTTTCTTACTTTCAAGTTTCAGTCTATGTTAGTAATTGACCTCATTATTTCTGGTAACATAATAACATTCATACTCTTTCTTTCTCTCTCTACACTTCTTGACATACTTCTATTCATAATTGTTTTTACTTTTTAGTATTTTTTTTTAATTCATTTTAGGCGGTGACAGTTACATTTTTCATGGTTAATGCCTGGATTCAGTTGGTTTTGTTTTCATTTTGGCAATGAAGGTGAAGAGAGAGAATTACTGAGAAGATGCATACACGAAGATTGATGGATTTAAAACAAAAAGGGTGGCACAAATATTTTCCTTTTGTTGTTGGTTATCCCTCATCTTTCTTTATTGATTCTTTTAATTTGAGGTGTAGGTGGTGGGCGTGGGTGGGTTTAAAAGTTGTAATTCCTACTTCCTAAACTTTGTTGCTATTTTTTTTTTTAAATATTTCTTGTCGTCTCTTTTTAACTTTACTCATTAAGCAAGAATTGAAGATATCATAAACTGATGCTGCATTTCTCTCAAGTTCAAGACCATAAGCCATGAGGTACATCTAATGATGGTACCTTGCAGAATAGTACTGATTATTCCTCTATGAAATGGTGGTTCAGAAGGCAGAAGCTTTTCGGCGGAAAAGGTGATGGAAAAGAAAATAAAGCCTCACTTTTTTTGCTTCGGTGATGGAAGCTTTGATGGGTAAAGTCCTTTTCACTGTGAACTTGAGAATATACCTGATACGCTCCTTTTCTTCCTCTGGTAGCCCATTTTCAAATGAAGAACCTCCACCAATTCCATCATTTAACAACAACTCGAGATCAGATTGCTTGCAGCCTCCAAAATATTTAAGTGAAGAATCAAAAGTGTGTCTGTTATCCTTCATTGAGAAAGTAGAATCATGTCTCTGGAATGAGTTCCTTGGACTATCCAATGTTTTCCAAGCCTTCTAGTCAATGATTCTGAATTTGAAGCATTACCATTACTATTCACAGGCATGTCTACTGCGTCTCTATCGAAGCCTTCATCAGAGGAGATGACGTTTCATTCAGCTTTCCTACATTTAGAACCACTAAATAAATTAATGGCCAAAAACAACCAATACATTGGGATGCATATGCTATGACATATTCATTATTAATTTAAAAACTCAGATGTCCAATTATATACATATATACATGGAAGCTAAAAGCCACGATTTGAAAAGAAAAAAAAAACGATCAACCAGAAAAAAAGGGAAAGCTTAAGTAATCATTCTTATGGCAATTCAAAAAAGAAAAAAAATATTACAATTGAAACTGAATGTATAGAGAAGCCACCATATATTAAGATCCAAAAATGATCAATGTCAGATTTTTTTTAAAAAAAAAAAAAAAAAAAAAAGAAAAAGAGGAAGAAAGGCAGAAACTGAATTTGAATTGAAACTCCAGAGCCAGAAGCAAATAAATTAGAGAAAAAAAAAAAAGCAATGGCTTATGATAACAAACACATGCACTTGCCTGATCTGAGTGTTGAAAAACTAACTAGACTAGTGTACAAGTACACACAAAAACAGAGAAAGAGAATATAATTTTGTTAGTTAATTACTTTTACGGAGAAGGTTTCTAATTCGAGCATGCACAAGAGCCTCACAGTGATGGCAGAAACCATCAGAGAGAACCTCCAATATCTCCTCCTTCTTCAATGAGCTCAGCAGCTCCATCTCCATGCAGGACACTCCTTGACTGACTTCACTTTTTGGAGTCCTGGGTGATTACCAATACCAAGTCAAGTCCACGGAGAGAGAAACACTAAAAGGAAGAAAAACAAGGTCGGAGGTTCAGTTCTGGTTCTGAAATAATACACTGCCAATTGCCAAACACGGTAAACAACGAGGTTAACTCATTTACATTTTGTTTTTGGGTTTTTTGTTACCTGTTAACCACGGACAAGTCGATTACGAAGGGTGTTCGATAGGTGTTTGTATTAGATATATGGATACGTGTTCATATTAGATATGTGGAGACACTCATACGATACACATATCTTGAGTGTCTGAATGTGTCTGATTAAAATGATTATTATTTTTAGTTTAGACATGTTTCAGATACACTCGAACACTTCTCAAACACACTCAGACACTTCTTAAATATGTTTGGACACGACTAAGATACAACTTGAACACAATTCATTAATATTTTTTTAAAAAAAATAGTTTTCATGACTAACGTTCAATTAATAAGTCTGTAACTCACTCAAGCCCAATCACATGACTGACATCCCAAATCACTATTTTCACAGTATTTTAAGTTTTGTCTTTTCACATGTTACTATTAAACTTTTAAGTTTTATCATTTCACACACCACTATTTTCATCTGCTCATTCTACCTGCTAAATGTACAAATAAGTCAAATCGTCTTTCGTTGTCACCAAAACTTTTCACACACCAATATTCCTCTAGATTTTTTTTAACGTATACGTATCTTGCATACGATTAGTTAGTAAGATAAATTAATTTAGGAGATTTTTTAAAATATGTCAATAGAAATTATGTTCTATATTTTTTAAGAGGGTTTACTTAAGTAGAAATATTGACACATATGTCATATATTAAAATATTATAAATATTCAAGTTTATAAAAATAATATTAATGAATTATAAATTTTTTTCTTAAATTTTAAAATTATATATATATATATATATATATATATATATATATATATATATATATAATATATATATATATATATATATCGTGTCAAGTATTTTATAATTTTTAAATTTGATGTGTCATCTCGTATCCGTCATATCGTGTCATCGTCCGTATTGTCCAAGTATCAAGTGTCTGTGTTTCATAACTTGTTACTAATACTCCATCCGTTTCAAATTATTTTTCTTGTCTCAGTATTTTTATTACATGATATAAAATTTTAATGAATTTAAGTATTTCAATATAAAAAAAATGTTACATGTCTCTGCCTTTTTAGATGTCCAGGTATCATGGATACTAAGTTTTTATTTTGTTTAAATTAAAAAAAAACTTATAATAAAATTAACCGAAGTCATACTTTTTCTGGTTATATAATTTTGAGATGTCTAGCATAAATCTGTAATAAAAGATATTTTTTTGGTGAATTAATTTTTTAAATTTTTTTACTAGATTTTTTATAGATATTATTATTATATTATAAAATTAATTCTTAGACATTATCGTGATTAACAAATTCTCTTTAGATTTGATTTAATAAAAGATAACTTAGTCTAATATAATTATATTTTTTTATAACTTTTTTTTTTATCTTTGTGTAATTATTTTAAAAGAAATATTTTACAACTAGAAAGTATTTATTAATAGTGCACATATGACTTGGGACAAAAGAAAGGTAGCCACGTATAAGCGCCACCAATCAACAAATCTAAAAGTTTTAATGATGGTAGAGTGAAAAGATTTTCTATAACTTTTATCACAATATTTGTTGGATTCTTTATCTAGTATTTTTTTTAAAAAAAAAATCTAATACCTTACTACCTGAGATTTATCCTTATGTCTAAAATTTTAGACATGGAAAATTGTCTATATTGAAATATATATTAAGAGTTTTGTGATATTTTCTTAAAATAATTGTTTTTAATATTCTTCTCAATATTAAATTATATATATATATATATATATTAATATCTTATAAATATAAAGATATAAAAGTATTTAATATTTCAAATAAAAAATGTAATATTCCTTTATCTAATAATTAAGAAAAATATTAAAATAGTTGTAAAAAATTTAAATTATTCGTGTTAATAACATCCCAAGTCTTGTGTGGTCCAATCGAAAGCACAAGTTACACTTAAACATGTCTTTGATTAATATAATCTCTATTATTTTATTTTATTGCTACTATGCGAAATTTTATTAAATCTTATTGTTGAATTAGAGGGTTTAGGTAAAAAAAAAAAAGAGAAATATAAATTGATATTAATATTGACTTGATGTGTGTTAATAATGTGATAGACAAACTCAATAATCTTATTTATATTAATACTAAGCTCTTAATCATAATTAATAAGAAAATAAATTAAAAAATATGATAAATAAAAATAAATCTTAAGAAATTTTATGAGATATTTTAAAATATTTTAAAATATAATAAAGATATTTTAAAATATTTTTTAGATATTCTAATACTTATTATTTTGTAAGCTTTTTTTTTTTAATTTTTCAAATTCTATTGTTTCAATGAAATAGCTTATTTAATACAAATAGGTTGAATTGTTTGATTTTTACCTGCTTTGTTAAATTTTGGATGGATTTTACAGAAAAATCAATAACTAGCCTCATTCGAAACAGCTAAAAAGTCAGGTCATTAATGTATATTTCTTTCGTTCCTTTTTTATATATTGCTTTATAATTTATTTTATTTTATTTATTATTTTAAAAAATTAATGAAATAATTAATTTTTTTAATTTTTCTAATAAGTGAGAGAAATAATTAATAGAATAATAAAAACATTTTAATTTTACCAGCTAAAAAAAAAATATTTTAATTTTTCCAAAAAAGTAATAATAACTATCCCTATCCAGCTGTAGCTGTAGCTGTAGCTGTAGCTGAAGCTCCTCCTTCTTTTCTCTGTAAGTGAAAATGGAGATATCATCATCCGTAATTGCATTTGGGTCCCAAGGCATAAGCATGGCGTTTCAGTTTCGCCAATCACCAATCCCTTCTCTTTTAATTTCTTCTTCTGCCTCAACAACGGAGCCACCTCAAACTCTAACTCAAACCCAATTGTCCAGTTCTAGTTCCAGTCCCACTACTATAAGAATTAAAATCCATCAAAGTTCGAAAGGCCGCCTCCTCCAAATCCAAATCCGCAAGAAAAGCTGCCACACTTGAAGTTCAGCACGCTTCTGATTTGCTCTCTGCTCTTTCAAGGTGAAATTTCTATTACCATTACCATGCCATGCTATTCACAATGACATGTCTCATTTAATTAGCTCCTAAAATATATAATTATAATTATAATTAGGATTTAATTTATATGCAGTGGAAGTGTAAAAGTTTTTTTATATCACAATGGATCATTTATTACTGTCATTAAAAATATTTTTATAATAATTACTTTAAAAATCACACATGTAACAATATATAATTGGTTGATTGTATAAACAACTTTAATGACCTCAATTGATTATCAGGGTAGGAGAATTGTTGACAGTCAAAGACCTCAATGCCATTTTGCATCACTTTGGCAACTCAAACAGATTCCATCATATCTCTCAGGTGCTTCCTTCTTCTTCTAAATCATATTCCATGCATACATAGGAAATTAACTCGGTCATCCTTAATTGAATTACCAAAGTTTTTCCATAACTTCTAATACTTTTCCAATAATTGCTTTTGCAGTTATTTTTATGGATGCAAGAAAGCAAGAAGCTTGATGTCTCATCTTATTCCCATTATATAAGGTTCATGGCAAATCAACTTGATGCACCTAACATGCTACAACTGTACAACAGCATTCCAGATGAATCAGCCAAGAACAATGTCTACATATGTAATTCTGTTTTCAGTTGTCTCGTCAGGAAAGCCAACTTTGATACTGCCATAAAACTGTTTCATCAGATGAAACAAGATGGTGTAGTCCCAGATGTTGTTAGGTATATATTAAATTTTTAATATTCTTAAAACATTTAAAATATTTATTTTTTATTTAATATTTTTTATTAATTATTAAAAAGATCTTTTAAGATCACGTTATAAAACTCTTACACAAATTATAATTGAATAATGAGTTTTGTTATATTCTCTTAATTTTTTAAATAATTTTTTAATATTAAGTAAAAATAATATTAAATAAAAAATAAATACATTTAATTTTTTGAGAATATAAAAAATATTTAATATTTTTGTATTTAATAATTAGAGGATTAATAAAAAAATTGAATAAAAAAATTTAGAATTATTATTTTTCATTTAGTATTAAAAAATTATTTAAAAAAATTAAGAGATATAACAAAACTCATTATAATTAGGTTGTCTATAATATTAACCCTACTATCATAGTAACTGTTAAACTATGACTATATATAATTTACATATACCTTGTTTCTTTTCAAATTATATGCTATATGTGCATTAAAGGAGACCATTATAACTCCATTTTGGTGTTGGAAGCTATTGGGCCTGGTTTGTACTAAAAAATGCAATCTCCTCACTAAACGATACCAGAAGTGTTTATCACTTGACAAAGTAGGGTTGTACAACTCAACTTGCAGATTTGTGAATTCGAATGACTTAACTTGACTCGATCATATATATCTGGATTGGTTCGGGTAGATGGATCAGTTCGGGACAGACCTGATAAATCTGTCTAGCCATCGGTTCAGGTGACGGGTTTGATGAATCAACCTGATGATCTGACTCGATGACTCGATTATCCAAGTAACAACGTCGTTTTAGGTAATTCCTATTAGGAACTGTTCACAGATCGGTCTAACCCGATCAACCTGATCACCCAACCCGACCACCCGATTACCCGAACCGAACTAACTTGATGATAATTGGGTTGGTTCGAGTCGGATTACACGAAAAAACTAACAAAAATTGACTCGAACCAACCCGACTTCAATTAATTGGTTTGGACATTTTTTCCTCCAAACCCGACCCAACCCGACCCGTGTGCATCCCCTATAAAAAAGTAGGCAATCACATTTTCACTAGAAAAAAGTAGATCCTCGGATTTAAATGATTTTTCTGGGGTATGGCTGTTGTGCCTAGAGTATTTGGTTTCGAAAAGAAAATCACTTCACATTGAATCACACACATTAAATGGCTCTTAACTTTAGCGGTGATCATGACACGAGTTAAGATGGTTTACATCGACTTAAACTCGACTTGAAATGTTAATTTAGTCAATTTTTTAGATCTAAACTCGATTAAGTCATGGTGTGACTAATAATTAGGTCAAAATTAAGTTAATTTGATATTTAGACAAAAATACAAATTTTGATATTATATATAATTAAGTTATATAATTTTAAAAATAAAAAAATTAAAATTAAATAATATTTTATAATATATATTACTTAAATAAATTATATCAATATAAAAATATTATTTTATTATATAAAATATATTAATTTGTATTTAAAAGTTTTATAATTTATTATTATTTTTTAAAAAATATTATATAAGATTGAGCCAAGATAAATCAACTTGGGCATGACCCAAAAATAATTTGAGCCTAATTTTGAGAACTTAAATTTAACCTAATTAACTATAAATTAAGACTTGTTATTCGAAAGGGACGGGCCATAACACCCCTTGTTAACTTGTTAATTATGGGGTTTCCATTAGTGTCAAAGCTGTATTCCATGGAATTACACACATTGAGTGGGGTTCAAAAGGTAAGAATTTGTACCGCAACCAGCCAGCCCACTAGCCACTAGGGGTGTCAAAACAGGCTGGCCCGATCCATTCGGGTCAGCTCATTTGAAGTCGGGTCATTTTTGGGCCAGCTCATTTAGGTCATGCAAATTTCAGACTGGTATTTTGCTAGTTCAGCCCAACTCATTTAGTCTTATGTAGTGTTAAAATAGCGGGCTGGCCTGACATATTCGGGTTCAATCCATTCGGGTCATGTAAGTTTCGGGCTGGCATTTTGTTAACTCAACTCGTCTATTTTGTCGGGCTATTCGGACCGGCTCATCGGACTTGGCACATTTTGACACTCCTACTAGCCACCAATTTATTTAATTTTGTGCAAATATATTATTGGTCTTGCTCGGTGTGAGTACTTGCGGCCCTACCATTATATATTCGTATGTGGCTTCTGATTCTAGAGGAGCAGAGGTCTCTTGGGTTTCATTTTATTCCCTGAATATTTTGTTGATAATTGATAAGGGTGTCAAAACGGGTCAGGTCGGACTGGCTTATTCGGAATCAAATTATTTTTGGGTCGGCCTATTCGGGTTATGTAAGTTTTGAGTTGATATTTTGCTACTCCAGCCCAACCCATTTAACCTTATGTTTTGTTAAAAAAGCAGGCTGAACCGACCCATTCAGGCTCAACCCATTCGGGCCATATAAGTTTTTAACTGATATTTTACTAGCTCAGTCCATCTATTTTGTCGGATTATTCGGATCGATCCATCGAACTTGTCTTATTTTGACACCAATAATAATTGATAGCACTACAACGAAGGCATAGCAGCACGTGGGTGGATGTGAGGATCCTCTTTAATTTTCATAAGAAACCAAAAGTGTAGAGATCAAAACAAAGAGTCTCCGAACAAAACAGGGATAATTAGTTATTAATGTATGATGACATAGGGATGTAATATTTGCTAATGACTATGTACTATGTAGTCTAATGACACTTAGTTTTTTTTAAAAAAAAAATACTTGATACTTGATTTCAAGTTTGAATTTTATCTCAATTCAGGCATTAACAGTGTTTAATGCTTTTTATTAGTAAATTAAATTTAACTTTTTGAAGTAATAGAAAACTCTATGATAGAATTAAAAAAATTAAAAGGCTGCAACTTCTAGGAAAAAAAGTTCCTAAGCCGTTAAACTATTTTCTAAAACTTTTCATCTTTGACATAGATGAAGCTTATCTACCCAATAATGTCATAGTAAAAGTGAATTATGATCTCAAGTGAATTTTACTTGTAATATAAGTAGTTCAAATCCTAAAGTCGCAATTTTGGGAGAGAATTTATCTAACTACTATTTTTAGTTCGAAAGTTAATCTTGCAACAATGTCTATAAATATAATTTAATCAAAGATTAAAAAAGAAAAACTTTTTGCACAATAAGAGCATGTTTAGAATGTAAAAAATAAAAAAATAATTTAATTTATAAATTAAATTTAATTAAATCTTGTATTTAAAATAATAAAAAATAAGTAATGATTTGATTTTAAAATTTTATAAATTTTTTTTATTTTAGAAATTCAATCAAATTTGATAAGATTTGTTATGATTTGATTTGATTTAAAATAAATAGATTATTTTATTTTTAATAATTATTTTTTATAAGAGTTAAAATGTAAAATAATTAAATTAAATTAAATTAAATTAATTTATATTACAATTGTTAAATCGTATTTTTTCTTCCAATAAAAAAGCTGCAATAATAAAAGGATAGGCCCAACTTACAGGGCAGGTATCCCCAGATAATGGTATAGTGGCCCCAAAGAGATTAGCCCATCAGCCATTGTTGCTAGCTTGACTCTCATCAGGAGTCAGAACTGTAACGAGTCATAGTATTGGATTCTCAGCCGAAAACAAAAGGAAGTTTTGTATTGGACTATGAAAATGTTTGTCAGTGACGTAGCCCATTAAACGTATTTTCAACTTATATTCCCTTGGAGAAACTGCAGGTTTCGTGCACCTCATCATTTTGACGGAAAGATGTGGACCTCAGCCCAACGTCCCCAAAAGAAAGGAGTATTAAACCTGTACCAGTTAGACCAAAAAAAAAAAATCTGTACCAGTATACTTCCACCAAAAAAAAGAAAAAACTATACCATTATTTCCAAAAACATTGCCATATATTGGCTGCACCCTAAACTTTGCTCGAGTTTGTAATTTGATCCTCAATAATATTGTTAGGTACCAGAGTTATAAAAATAATACCATACAACTAAAATAAAATTGAACAAATAAGAAATGACATGTAATATTTAATGTGAAAATTTCTTTAATAGTGATAAGAGAAAAATCATGAGTAAGAATAAAAGATTTTTACTATATAAAAGAAAATTACAACTTCTTTCTAAATATAATAAGAGAACAATAATACTCTCACTTGAGATAAGAGAATACATTTCTCTCTATATAAAATAAAAAAGACTCTCAGAAAATATTATGTAATATTTCTCTATGGAAATGAGATGCTGAAACCATTGGAGTAAGTTTCTATTTATAGGCAAGAACCTCATCCCTCAAGCTGCTCCACCGAAAACAAAAGGAGAGTTTTTCTCCTCTTTATTGTATCGAATTTCAACCACCTTTGCCTTACACTTATTGTACCAAATTTCAAGCCAATATTTTTGACTTTCAAAGGCCACAAAAGTGGCTTTACATTCACAATCTCTCACTTAAAGTTACTAGTTCCATGTTGCCTACATTTATGATAGGTCATAGGAGGATCTGCACCATATAAACTTATCAGTGTTGATTGACTTTGTCATGACATCTGCTAGGTTCTCTTTGGTATGAATCTTTTGCATATCCACGCTTTCTTCTTCTACTACTTCTCTGACAAAGTGATATTGGATTCCTATGTGCTTTGTCATTGAATAAAAGACTAGATTTCTTGCAATGTGTAAGGCACTCTAACTGTCACAATACACATCAATCTTCTATTGCTTGTGCCCAAGTTCTTCCATTAACTTTTTAATCCAAATTGCTTCCTTGCATACTTGCGTAGCTGCCATATATTCAGCTTTTGTAGTATATAAAGTTACAACAGTCTATAATTTTGATAAGCAGTTCACAGCTCCTCCTGCACGTGTAAACACATAGCCTATAGTAGATTTCATTTTATCAAGATCACATGCAAAATCTGAATCAACATATCCCTTGACAACAAACTCTTATCCTCCAAAACATAATGTAGCATCTGAGGCTCCTTTGATGTATCTTAGGACCCTCTTAACAACATTCTAATGATCTTTACCAATATCTGCCATAAATCAACTGACTGTACCAATTGCTTGAGCAATGTCTGGTCTAGTACAGATCATTGCATACATGAGGCTTCCCACTGCTAATGCATACGGTACTCGAGACATTTTCATCATCTCTGCTTCATTGCTAGGACACATACTTGAGGATAATTTATAATTGATAGGAAATAGAGTAGAAACTAGTTTACAATGTTGCATGTTGAAGCGTCGTAAGATTTTATTCAGGTAGTTTCTTTGAGAAAGCCAAATCTTTTAATTTTTTCTATCTCAATGAATTTGCATCCCTAAAATCTTGTTTGTTGGTCCCAAGTCCTTCATATCAAACTCCCTAGCCAATTGTGCCTTCAATTCTTGGACTCGATATTTGTTGAGGCCTACCACTAACATGTTATCCACGTACAACAGCAAGATGATAAAATCATCGTCACCAAACCTCTTGTAATATGTATAATGGTCTGAACTCAGTTTGTTGTATTTGAGGCTAATAATGAAGGAATCAAATCTCTTGTACTAACACATTGACGCCTGCTTTAGACCGTACAGAGATTTGGTTAACCTATAAACCAAGTTTTCCTTACCTTTTTCTTCAAAGCCTTCTGGTTGGAGCATATATATCTCTTCTTCTAGCTCTCCGTGTAGAAAAGTTATCTTCACATCTAGTTGTTCAAGATGTATATCGAATGCAGCATACATAGTCAGGACTACTCTGATAGTAATAAATCTGACAACTGGAGAGAATATCTTATTGAAATCAACACCCTATTTCTAAGCATATCCTTTGACCACCATCCTTGCACGATATCACTTCACTTGATTGTTGCCATCTCATTTTATTTTATAGACCCATTTGTTACCAATGTCTTTTCATCCTTATGGAAGTTCAATAAGTTCCCATGTCTTATTTTTATATAGGGCTTCTATTTCTTTTTGCATTGTTGCAATTCACAAAGAAGCATCTAAGCTACTCACAGCCTCTTAAAAGATTGACGACTCTCCTTCTTTTGCTAGAAGACAATATGCATTATGGTTTGCCATAACATAGTTTGAGTGCCATGATGGTGCTCTTATCTAGCGCGTTGATCGTCTAACTTTTGTATTATTGGCCTCATATGGTTCTTGTTCCTCGTGCTCTGATTCTTGTTCTGCTTCAAAGGAATCTTCTTCTCTAACTTTTTCATGTATCTGTACCGTAATAGTCTCTTTCAAAGTATTGTTATCTTCTTGTTCACTTTGCAGTTCATTTTCTACTAATATCACATCTTTGCTGATAATAACCTTGCAGGCAATGTGATCCCTCAAGTGATATCCCTTAACACCATCAACATAACCTAAGAATATGCATTTATTGGATTTTGGATTCAACTTTGTTCTTTCTTCGGAATTGTATATCACATATGCAGGACATCTGAACATGTAAAGAAGAATAGTCTGTTGGCTTGTCATTCCATATCTCCATTGGTGTCTTTAAGCCAATTGCAGTTAATGGCGACTGATTTATCACGTAACAGGCAGTTTTGACTATTTCTGCCCAAAAAGACTTAGCTAATCATTTGTTCTCAATATAACTCTTGTTCTTTCTATGAGAGTTCTATTCATCTACTATGCTACACCTTTTTGTTATGGTGTGTGTGCAATTGTAAACTATCTTTGAATATGTTGGTATAATTTTAAGATGTGCAAGTGTACACAGTCAACAAGTAATAAAGTGTAAGTCAAGATCGTTCCCACGAGGATTTAAATTGTATTAAATACCAATTCTAGAGTTAACTTCTTCTATTTAAATGCAAGAAATTAAAGAGAAATTTTTAAACATGTAAAGTAAATGGAGAAATAAGATATCAAAGCAGAAAATAATAAATGCAAGAAATTAATGAAAGCAATAAATGAAGTGTTTTAAATCGAAATGAGAACAGTTAGGATTTTAATCCTTTGTAATTCTTTACTTCGGGGTAACGTATGTTTCGGGATGCTACAAAGATTTAGTCCAGGAAATGAAATTTGCTTTCCAGCATTAAAAACTGAGTTCATTAAAAGCTTCTTATTCCTAAGTTCAATTAATTTTCCTCAGTTATCAGAGAAGCACGTCCAGCTACTTAAAGACTTGAAGGCTATTCCTAGCTCATTCAACACAATTAATTTTTCAATTAACTGTTCTATCTTTATCTTCTAATCAAGTCCACTAACTTGGTTTTTCCAAACAAAATTAGTTGATATTTCAGATTAGTTGATCAAGCTAAACCGAAATTAAACATTTAAGCAGAAAAGAAGAAAATGAATAACATCCATAACATTGGATTACCCTTCAGTACAATTACAAATTCATAAAATCCTAACTAAGAAAATTTAGCTCATAATGAGCTTGGAAACAAAGTAATCAAAGAAGATAGAAAAATAAGACATAACGCGTAAAAACTGGAATTACAGACAAAACTAGGAGCTGACGACTCTGCGCAGTACCAAAAAGCTCTCTTAAAAGCAAGGTCACACTCACCATTTGTACTGGCTCCCAAAATAGGGTTACACTCTCTCTCATGCCTCACTTTTTGGGCTTTTACAAATTCAAATACTAAAATATTCCTTGGCCCAATTCCCAAGTACACACAGCTGCTGCATTGTATTCTCTTTCTTCCTTTTAAGCGCAGCACAACAGGTATTTTGTCTTCTAGTGGGCAAGAGCTGAGCTGGAAATGATATTATCTTATAGTGACTCACTCCCCCAAAGCTGCAGCATTCCAAAACATCCCAGAGCAACACCTTCAGCAATTACACCTTTATAACCTGCTCAGAAATAAATCAAACCTTCAGCAATAACAGATCAGAATTTACAGCTTTTCACAATTACTCAGATTAACACAGATATTTACTAAATCAAACAAAACTTGAAGTTCTTCTCCAAAAATTGATCAAAACAAGAACAATGATTAAGCAAAAAGAATGGTAATAACTCTTATTTCTAAGAGTTATCACACCCCCAAACTTGAACCATTGCTTGCCCTCAAGTAATGACATTCAACAAGCATTAACAAAACAAAACCAGAATAGTATAAGCCAGATCCATGACAATCCTCAGATGCATTTTTCAGAATTATGCTCAACACAAAATACTATTTTCTTAATCACTTTCCATAGTGTGTGTGTGATTTCCCTAAGCTCTCAGCTCAGTTTTAGCAAGGAACTCCAACCAAACCACCTCTCAACAGAGTCTTAGGTGCATTTTCCAAATATCCCTTGGATGTAAGGGTGAAGACTCACTAGATTATCTTCCTAAGAATAGGGGCTTAACACACTATTGGGTTTGTCATATCGCTCAATTCACTCAACTTTATGTTCTGTGTTGATGTTTCACTCAATCATCATTCACATGCAACTCTATCATATGCTTGACAAATTTCTATCAATCAAAAGCACATACACAATTTTCACACAGCAAAAGGACCTTAATGGGCTGTAATGAGGCTAAGGTTCGAGTGTGGAATTTTTGGGCAGTAGCTAACTTAGGTGGAGTTCAAGATTTTTGTCAAAATTACCCACTCCCAAACTTAGACATTTTTTATTTATTTATTTATTTATTTACCCATATTTATGGTAACAAGGGAGAAATTCCTTTTCTTCTCTTTTTTTTTTTGAATATATGAAGAAATAGAAAATCCTTTGATAATTTGCTCATTCCTCCCTTTTTATTGCGTAGGCACCCCACCCCCAAACTTATACTGCTGGTTGTCCTCAACCATTGTGGTCAGGACCTATAATTAGGTAACTCTTTGACACAGTCCTAAACTCCACCTAAACAGGGTAGTACATTGTTTTTCAGGGAGTTTGAGCTTGTAATGTGGCTTATCACTGATAAGAAAGTCTTAGGCTCAAAGGGGTTCACAAAGGGTAATACTTGAGGGTTGGCCATTAAAGTCTCAATATTTAAAACAAGAACAGTGCCTCAAGTCAATTTGTGTGCAACAGTGAAATATGCAATCAATCACAGAAATAAGTCAAGTTCTGCAGAGAAAACACATGAATGGAATGCATGATGAACAAAATCTGCTGAAGCTCAAAAACTCACAGGATTGATGCTGTAGAGTTCTACAGCACCACATTCAGTCTCACTCACCCCCAAACTTAGGTTGAAATCTAATTCGGACCTCACCCTTTCTTCCTTGGACAAGGGTCTTTGTAACCCAATTCCCCCAATTGATTGGTGACTTTTGAAAGAAGTCCTTCTTCTACGTCCATTTTGAGCTAAGGATTGTGGTGAGAAAGGATTAAATCAAGGTATTAATGTATTTTACATGCAGAAGGTAAAACTTGTCTTCATCAGAATCACATGGACAGCAAACACTATTCTTTCATTAACATTTTTTTATATTTTGAAATAAGAAGCAAGAAAAACAAACATTACTACAATTCTAACAACAGAAATTAAAACAACTAAAACAAATTAAAACAAACTAAAGAGAGATCAAGAGAAATCCTGGTCATCGATCTTTGCCACGTCTTTCATGCCACACAGGGACTGTGTTCCTTCTTGCTCAAGGTTGAGCCAATCTTGCACTGCTCCTTCTGCTACCAGATCTGGCCATCTGTTTCATTGTTGGTTTTTTTGTTCCCGAAATCTCTTTGGTAATGGTCAACTCAGCATTTTTTTCTTTTTTAGCTTTATCCTTCTCCTTCCCTCCACCAGCTCTTGGCTGAGCCTTAGAGACTGTGAAAGCCTTGAGTTTCCCAATTCTTCCCATGATAGGCATATTATCTTCAGAGTCCTCACTGAGTGCAGTGGGGGTCTCCTTAGCATTTACATCAATTCCTAATTGTTTTCTAATCCTGGGAGGAGCTCTGTGCTTGATTCTGCCCTTCTTTGGTGGAGGGGGGTCTTCTGGTGCTTCATCGACCAACTTTTCTTTTCCTCTTTTGGACCCGCTTGGTTGAGTTGGAGGTGGTGGTGGTGGTGGATCTCTGGGTGGTGGTGGTGGTGTCCAAATCGAAATAACATCATTGTTATTGATGGAGTGCTCACTAGCAGTGGGATGAACGTAAGGAATTTCGGGTTCTTCTTGTGGTGAAAGAGGGTCAACAGTGCGGCATCCTTTGCGGGATGGGTATGTGTCTTAGGTTCATGAGGAGAAATCTTGGAATGGTTGAAGGATTTCTTCAGGAAACAAGGGAGGATAGCTACCTTGCCTCGGCTTGTTGATGCCAAGAGACCTTTGTACCCATAGATCTTTGCTCCTTAGCAAATTCCCGAGAAAAGGCTGCTTTTTGCTTTAAAATATCTTTGCAAATTTGATAGCATTGGTCCACTTTTGTGTTCACTTCACGTGGCTGTTCCTGCGGTTCAGAGGGAGGAACTGAACTTTGCACCTTTGATGCCGATGCCCCAAAACGTTTGATAGCTATCAAATCTATGGCTCCCTTATTGTCCATAATTTCATCCTCAGACAAAGCTTTGATTCCACATCTCAAACATAAAGAAGTGATTAAGGAAGGGAAAAACAACAATCTTTTCTTCTTAAATGCACAAGCAACAATTTTTCGCTCAATCAGTTGGCCTACATCCACCTTCTTGTTAGTCAAAATGCAATACAACAGGACTAACCTCTCCTTGTTTACTGTTTCCAAGTGCGCTGTGGGAAAAATCTTGGTTCTGATTACATGATACCAAACTTTAGCCAAGGGTGTGAGATCGGGCACGGCTATTTTCCAATTTTCATCCGATCGAATCCAGTTGGCCCTTCCACTTTGTAACTTCCCGCATCATGTCGGTCAGCTCTGTTTCCTCAGCATTCTTCAACACGGTCACGTATTCATCTTCAACATCCTTCAAACCCCACCTCCTGTTCAACGTGGCTGCAGAAAATGACACCTTTGAACCCCTCACTATGACATATTTTTGCTCTGGTGCAGTCAGATTAGCATAAAACTCGCGCACAAAAGGGACAATGGGTTCTCGTGGGTGAGATACGAACTGCTTCCAGTTGTGGTTGTCTATGAGCTTAGCAATATCCTCGGTGAGCCCGTAATGAGGGGAGTCCAGTATGAAGAAACCTTTCTCCAAATGAAAGTTCCGTTTCTTGATTTCCCTCTCAAATTTTAATCTCCCTTCCTCATCCACAAACCGCAAATTGATTTCCTCATCAGAAGAGGTTGGACTGGCAGCAACGAGGTGTTTGGAAGACTGAGCTTGTGCTTTACCCATGGTCTTTGGAATGGTATAAAAGAAGAGTGGGTTGATGGTGATAGAAAGAGACAGGTGAGACAGAATGTATGGGTGGGGCTGCGTGCGGGGCTAAGGCAGAGAAGACAATGGCTTTAATAGAGAGAAAGGGAGATTGAGGTGAGAGGTTAAGGATGGAGGTGAGTGGGTAGAGGAATTAAGTTTGTGGGTGGGTAATTTATATTCCCACGATTTCTGCAACCCATCCGTGCTCACAAACTCTTCAACTTTTGAATTTGGAAATTCAAAAATATTGCAGTTGAATATGGGCTCTTGCTTGTCCAACTGTCACTACCACTAATATTGTTAACTGGGCCCCGATGTGACCACACAGTACCTTTCCATGATCAACCCTGGACTTAGGATGGTCTCAATCAGTAACAAACACTAGTCAAGACGATATATATATATATATATATATATATATATATATATATATATATATATATATATATATATATATATATATTTATTTATTTATTTATTTATTTTTATTTTATTTTTATTTTATTTTTTTTATTTGCATAACTATTATTTAAACTGAAATTTAAAAGATGAAGTAAAGGATATAAAGTTTCTCGGGCGCTCCCAATAGCGCTTTTTTTATGTCTTGACTGACTTCACACCGTTGATTAAGGATCCGAAAGATGAGTGGTGACCCTCATTCTTGCCCACTTGCTCACCCCAATATGGCTTCACTCTTTGTCCATTCACCTTGAACTCTCTTCCAGAACTTTCCTCCAAAGAAATCCACGCTCCATGACGGTGTATTTTGACCAATTTAAATGGTCCACCACCTTGATTTCAACTTCCCAGGGAACAGCTTTTAATCTGGGAATTAAACAAGAGCACGTGCATTCCTTCAACTAACTCCCTGGGTTGGATTTTCTGATCATGCCATGCCTTTATCTTACTCTTATAGATTTCAGCATTTTCATAGGCAACGAGCCCGAACTCTTCAAGTTCATTCAAATTTGTAATGCGAGTGCTTCACCAAATTGCTTGTGCATCAAAATTCAACTTCTTAATAGCCCAGAATGCCTTGTGTTTCACTCTATTGGTAAATGACAAGCCTTGCCATAAACCAATCTGTAAGGAGACATGTCAATGGGAGTCTTGAATGTCGTAGGCCCGAGAGCATCATCTAAGTGCACGCACCAATCCTTCCTAGAAGGATTCACCATTTTTTCAAGGATTCTTTTGATTTCTCTGTTGGACACTTCAGCTTGTCCACTGGTTTGAGGATGGTAAGCAGTAGCCACCTTATGTTTCACTCCATATTTTGTAAGCAAGTTAGCAAACAACTTGTTACAGAAATGTGTCCCTTCATCACTGATTATAGCCCGAGGAGTGCCAAATCTGGTGAATATGTTCTTGTGCAAAAATTTGGTAACTACCCTGGCATCATTGGAAGGCAATGCTACTGCTTCTACCCATTTAGAAACATAGTCTACTGCAACTAAGATGTAGGCATTTCCATAAGATATAGGGAATGGTCCCATAAAATCTATTCCCTATACATCAAACAATTCAATCTCCAAAATGGTGTTGAGTGGCATTTCTTGTCTGTTGGAAATGTTCCCTACCCTCTGGCATCTATCACAAAACTTGGCAAACTCATGAGCATCTCTGAACAAAGTGGGCCAAAAGTATCCTGATTGTAAGACCTTTGCAGCTATCCTTTTTCCTCCAAAGTGACCACCATAAGGAGCAGCATGGCAATCATTAAGATAGCTTGCACTTCTTCCTCAAAGAACACATCTTCTCATGATCCTGGTCTTGACATCTTTTATACGAAAAAGGTTCATCCCAGTAGAAGTGTTTAACTTGATGCATGAACCTCCTTTTCTGTTGAGAGTTCATATCCACTGGAATTATCCCACTAACTAGGAAATTCACTATGTCTGCGTACCAAGGTCTCGCAAAGATTTTCAATCGGAAAAGATGTTCATCGGGAAAATTTTCTTTGATTTCTTCTTGAAGTTTGGATTCTCCTTTCTCAACAATTCTGGAAAGATGATCAGCTACACGATTTTCAATTCCTTCTTATCTCTCGATCTCCAAATCAAATTCTTGAAGCAAAAGCACCCATCTGATAAGTCTTGGCTTTGCATCCTTCTTGTCAATGAGATACTTGATGGTGCATGATCGGTGTATACCACTACTTTAGCTCCCACCGGATATGATCGGAACTTGTCAAATGCAAATACAACGCTAACAATTCTTTTACGTAGTGGTGTAGTTAATCTGAGCATCAACGAGAGTCTTGCTAGCATAATAGATAGTATGGAATATCTTATTATGCCTCTGACCTAGCACAGCTCCCACTGTAAATTTACTTGCGTCACACATTAGTTCAAATGGCTTCTCCCAATCTGGAGCTACTATCACGGGGGCAGTGATCAGGGCCTTCTTCAGAGTTTCAAAAGCTGATAAACATTCATCTGTGAAATGAAATGTACTATCATGCTCTAACAGTTTGTAAAGTGGCTTGGATATTTTAGAAAAGTCCTTGATGAACCTTCTATAAAACCCTGTGTGTCCTAGAAAACTTCTGATGCCTTTAACAGAATTGGGTGGAGAGAGTTTTTCAATCACTTCAACCTTAGCTTTGTCCACCTCTAAGCCTTTCCTTGACACCTTATGGCCTAGCACAATACCTTCCTTAACCATGAAATGGCACTTCTCCCAATTTAGCACTAGATTGGTTTCTTCACATCTATCCAGCACCTTTTCTAAGTTGTCAAAGCATCCTATGAATGAATCTCCAAAAATTGAGAAATCATCCATGAAGATTTCTATAGTTTTCTCAATAAAGTCAGAGAAGATGCCCATCATGCACCTCTGGAAGGTTGCTGGAGCGTTACAGAGCCCAAAAGGCATTCGTCTGAAAGCAAATGTACCATAAGGACAAGTGAACGTAGTCTTCTGCTGATCTTCAGGTGCTACTGCTATCTGATTATAACCAGAATAGCCATCTAGAAAATAATAAAACTCTCTTCCAGACAACCTGTCAAGCATCTGATCAAGGAAAGGTAGTGGAAAATGGTCCTTCCTTGTGGCCTTGTTCAACTTTCTATAATCCATGCATATCCTCCAACCCTGCTTGTTCTTTCTTGTGGGAATCACTCATTCTTCTCATTTTTCACTACGGTAACTCCTCCTTTCTTTGGAACGCATCTTGCCGGACTTACCCACACACTATCTGAAATGGGGTAGATGATTCCTGCATCAAGCCATTTAATGATCTCTCTTTTACCACCTCTTTCATAATTGGGTTCAATCTTCTCCTGGCCTTCAATCTTGTTCTTAGTATCTTTCTAACAATTCAGTGCATTGCATACAAAGACTAGGACTGATTCCTTTAATGTCTGCCATTTGCCATCCAATAGCCTTTTTGTGCTTCCTCAAAAGTGAAATAAGACTACTTTCTTGCTCATAAGTTAAGAAGGAAGAGATGATGATAGGAAGAGTTTCCTTTTCTCCAAAATAAACATACTTCAGATGAGAAAGTAATTGCTTCAATTCAAGGATGGGAGGTCTTTCAACAGAGGGAACATTCTCTGTGAAAGTGTCTGCAGATATGTCTAAGGATTCATATTTTCTAATCCAAGATCTGTATGCCAAATTCCTTTCAACTGGCTGCTTTAACTGTTCATCTGCAAAATCAGGTTCTTTATTCAATTCAGACTCATGCTCCAAGTCTCGGCCTGATGCTATCAATTGCTCTTGCACTAGAACGTTAATATCAGTAATGACAGAACAACTTTCCATATTTTCATCAGGATATTGTAATGCATTAAAAACATTGAAAGTTACTTGCTGATCATTCACCCTCATAGTAAGCTCTCCTTTCTGCACATCTATCAATGTTCTTCCAATTGCCAAGAAGGGTCTTCCAAGGATAATTGGAATTTCCTTGTCAGCCTCAAAATCTAGAATAATGAAATCCACTGGAAATACAAACCTGTCCACTTTGATTAGGACATCATCGATCTTTCCTTCTGGATAAGCAATAGACCTATCAGCAAGTTGCAAAGTCACAGCAGTGGGCCTGGCTTCACCAATGTTCAGTTGCTTGAAAATGGACATAGGCATCAGATTAATACTTGCTCCAAGGTCACATAAGGCTTTTCCACAATAAGTATTTCCTATAGAACAAGGGATAGTAAAACTGCCTAGGTCCTTCATTTTCTGAGGAACTTTGTTCAGAACAATGATTGGTCGATTTCTGTGTCATTGCCACTTGTTTGAATTCTCCTAATCTCTTCCTTTTAGTAAGAACATCCTTCATAAATTTGGTGTAGTTGGGCATCTGCTGTAGAGCTTCAACTAAAGGTATATTAATATACAGTTGCCTCAGAATATCCAGAAACTTATTAAATTGCTTCTCTTGAGCTGCCTTCTTCAACCTCTATGGAAATGGAGGAGGTGGTCTCTCTGGAATCATCTTGGGTTCAGTCCACTTAGGAATGACTTGCTCTGTATCTTCAGGCCGTGGTACTGATTCATGTTTAGGTTCCTCAGTTTCAGTTAGTTCAGTTACCTTTGTTCCCTGCTGGTTAGATGCTATAGCATCCTATAGCACTTTACCACTCCTCAGGGTTACAGCTTTAACGTGTTCCTTCCCTTTATCATCTGAAGATGATGGAGACTCTGTGGAAGCAGGCAAAGTACCAGCAGGTCTGCTAGCTAATGCAGTGGCCAACTGATCTACTTGGTTCTCCAAGTTCCTTACAGTAGCTCCTTGATTCTGGATTTGAGCTTTAGTTTTAGCCATGAAAGCTTTCAACATAGCTTCCAATGATGGCTCCTTTGCAGGAGCATGGTTCTGCTGCTGAATGTTCTGTTGTTGTTGTTGGTAGTGTGGAGATGCATAACCAGAAGGAGGATTCAAAGTGTTGGAGTGATTACTGTAGCTGAAATTAGGATGTTGCTTCCAGCTAGGATTATAAGTATTGGAAAAAGAATTATTCCCTCTATTTCCCACATAATTCACTGACACTGGATTGTCAGGGCATTCTTCAAACAGATGCCTTCTTCCACAGAAAACACAAGCTACTGAATTTACTGGAGCTATAGTAGGTTCAACCATGACAGGTTCCTTACTAGTGTTAGCCGCGCTTAAGTTTTTCAAAGATGTTGGTAATGGTAGCAAGTGACAGAACATAGCAGATCATCTCCTTTACTTCATAAACACCAGCCCCACCTTTAGAAGAATTTGCTCTGCTGGTTGGCCACTGATAACTATTGGCAGTATGCCCTCAATTAACTCATAAGCTTCATTATAAGACTTATTCAAAAGAGCTCCTCCAGAAGAGGCATCCAACATTAACCTTGAAGGTGGTAATAATCCATTGTAAAATGTTTCCATTTGAATGCACACAGGAATGCCATGATGAGGGCACCTTCTTAACAGATCTTTAAACCTCTCCCAAGCTTCATACAGTGATTCATCCTCATTCCGTCGTCGAAGGAAGTAATATCATTCCTCATTCGGCATTTTTAGTGGGAGAAAAATATTTTGTCAGGAACCTTTCAGCCAGTCCATTCCAAGTAGTAATTGAATTGGGTTCCAAAGAGTTCAACCAAGTCTTTGCTCTGTCTCTCAATGAATAAGGAAAGAGTCTCAATTTGAATGCATCATCACTTACCCCAGGGATTTTGAAATTGCTAGCCACTTCAAGAAATTGCCTTAAATGCAAGTGAGGATCTTCAGTAGGAGCACCACTGAATTGCCCAACCGTTTGAAGCATTTGAAACATCATAGGCTTGAATTCAAACTGCTGGGTGGTTATTTCTGGCCTCACTATCCCAGTATTCATCGTTTGGGGATCAAAGACTGCATAATCCCTGATAGACCTTTCTCTGTCATTTGCTCTGTCGATCATACTGGGTTGCTCCTCATCATTTAAGAAAAGATCAGCCTGAGGCCTAACTCGAAATGTTGGATTTGAGCACGTTGTTCTTTGGTTCTCTTCCTTATCCTCTTAGCTTGTTTTCTCTATCTCCAAGTCAATTTGAAACTCGGGTTCACCTTCTGCGCATACTGATTGCAATACGACCATTCTTTGAACACAAGACACCAAACTTTTAGAAGTAACAAAATAAATTAAGTTAACAAAAGAATTTAAATATTCAACACCATTGTCAATCCCCGGCAACGGCGCCAAAAACTTGTTGGTATAATTTTAAGATGTGCAAGTGTACACAGTCAACAAGTAATAAAGTGTAAGTCAAGATCGTTCCCACGAGGATTTAAATTGTATTAAATACCAATTCTAGAGTTAACTTCTTCTATTTAAATGCAAGAAATTAAAGAGAAATTTTTAAACATGTAAAGTAAATGGAGAAATAAGATATCAAAGCAGAAAATAATAAATGCAAGAAATTAATGAAAGCAATAAATGAAGTGTTTTAAATCAGAAATGAGAACAGTTAGGATTTTAATCCTTTGTAATTCTTTACTTCAGGGTAACGTATGCTTCAGGATGCTACAAAGATTTAGTCCAGGAAATGAAATTTGCTTTCCAAAGATTAAAAACGAGTTCATTAAAAGCTTCTTATTCCTAAGTTCAATTAATTTCCCTCAGTTATCAGAGAAGCACGTCCAGCTACTTAAAGACTTGAAGGTTATTCCTAGTTCATTCAACACAATTAATTTTCAATTAACTGTTCTATCTTTATCTTCTAATCAAGTCCACTAACTTGGTTTTTCCAAACAAAATTAGTTGATATTTCAGATTAGTTGATCAAGCTAAACCGAAATTAAACATTTAAGCAGAAAAGAAGAAAATGAATAACATCCATAACATTGGATTACCCTGCAGTACAATTACAAATTCATAAAATTCTAACTAAGAAAATTTAGCTCATAATGAGCTTGGAAACAAAGTAATCAAAGAAGATGGAAAAATAAGACATAACGCGTAAAAACTGGAATTACAGACAAAACCAGGAGCTGACGGCTCTGCGCAGTATCAAAAAGCTCTCTTAAAAGCAAGGTCACACTCACTATTTGTACTGGCTCCCAAAATAGGGTTACACTCTCTCTCATGCCTCACTTTTTGGGCTTTTACAAATTCTAATACTAAAATATTCCTTGGCCCAATTCCCAAGTACACACAGCTGCTGCATTGTATTCTCTTTCTTCCTTTTAAGCGCAGCACAACAGGTATTTTGTTTTCTAGTGGGCAAGAGAAAAATTTGGAAATGATTTTATCTTATAGTGACTCGCTCCCCCCAAAGTCATGAAATTCCAAAACATCCCAGAGCAACACCTTCAGCAATTACACCTTTATAACCTGCTCAAAAATAAATCAAACCTTCAGCAATAACAGATCAGAATTTACAGCTTTTCATAATTACTCAGATTAACACAGATATTTACTAAATCAAACAAAACTTGAAGTTCTTCTCCAAAAATTGATCAAAACAAGAACAATGATTAAGCAAAAAGAATGGTAATAACTCTTATTTCTAAGAGTTATCAGAATACTCCCTTGCTTGGAAAATGTGAGAAAATTATCATCTGTATATTCTCCTCAATTGTATGTCCTCACGCACTTGATCATTTTTCTGTATTCAAGTTCTACTATTGCTTTGAATTCTTTGAATATTAGAAATACATCTAACTTCTTCTTGATTAGGTACACACATAATCTCTTCGAGTAATCATCAATAAATGATACAAAGTATTTTGCTACTCCTAGGGACATTTCTGGTGACTCTCATACATTAGAATGAATCAAGTCCAGTATGTATTTGTTTTTAGCAGTTGATCTATCAAATTTTAATCTATGTTGCTAGCTTTTGACATAGTGCTTACAAAAAGGTAAGTTTACTAATTTGAGCACAAGAAAGAGATCACGCTCCACAAGAATCTTCAAACCATATTCTGACATATGACATAATTTGTGATACCACATTATCGTTGATTCTTCATAGTCTGCTGACGCAATTGATGCATCTGCCTTTTGTAGTGTATCTCCCACAAGCATGTATAGATTTGTTACGATCTTCTCTACTTTCATCTCTACAAGAGCACCTCTAACCCCCTTCAAGATCTCACTTTCGATATGGGTCTTGCAATCGAGGTTATCTAATTATCCAATAGACAATAGATTCTTTTTTCAAACCTTTCACATATCTTACCCCTTGAATAGTGCGAATTGTATCATCATATATTTTTAATTTGACAGTACTAACTCCAGTAATTTCCAAAGCATGATCATTCCCTATGAACACAGATCTTTCTGAAATAGGTTCATAAGTACTAAACCAATCTCATTGTGAAGTCATGTGTTATGTTGCTCCTGAATCCATTAACCAAATATCAGTGAGCTATTTTTCACCTTTAGAACCAATTGCTACTTCGCTATATAGGATTTCTCCATCATCAGATGTACTAGCAATACATCCTTGAGATGTAGTTGCTTCAGGAGCTTTTTCTACATTTTTCTTGTTGTGCCAACAATCTTTCTTCAAGTGCCCTTTCATGCCACATTGGTAGCATTTGAAGTCTTTCTTTCTTCGTGACTTTGATCTACTCTGATTTCGACTCCCACTAGAGCCACGTTCTATTGATCTTCCTCTCGTCATCGAGAAAGCCTCTGCTTGCTTTGAGCTTTCTAATTTGTCTTCCTTGTTCTTCCGCCTGGATTCTTCTTCAAGAATAATAGCAGCAACATCATTAAATTGAAGACTACCAGCAATATTATTATTTGTTATATTGATGATGAGTTAATCGTAAGAGTCAGGTAGACTTTGAAGTTTTGCACGTTTATTTTCCACCATGTTATAATCTGATGTAGTAAGCTGAGAAAATAAAGTGTTTAGATTGTTGATGTGATCTGTTACTGTTGTGGATTCACTCATTTGAAGTGTATAAAGTCTTCTTTTTAAGAATATCTGGTTGTGAAGTGACTTGACCTTGTACAATTTGGTGAGTGCATCACTGATCTCCTTTGTCGTATTCTTTTCTACAACACTTGACAAAAGTGAATTTGCCAAAACTAGATGCAGGTTGCCAATAGCATTGTCATTCATCTCCTTCCACTTGTCATCAGGTATCCTAGTGAGTCTGCCTTCAATTGCTGCTAAGCAATTGTCCTTCCTCAAGATCGTTTTTATCTTCAGTTTTCATAAGGAGAAATTACTCCCATTGAACCTCTTAATCTCAAATTTTGCTGTCATGGTATTGACAACAATATGTTTCTCAACTGGATCGGCTTACTCTATTACACTGTGAGTAATAACGTATACGTGAACAATATTGTATATATATGTCGTATCGGGACAAATCTCTTATATAATAACAATACTGCACAAGCATACAACCACACGTGTAAATAGTAATAATGAACAATATCCGCAGCGTAAATAGTATTAGCAACCAACAGCTCTGATACCACTGTTGGGTACCAGAGTTATGGAAGCAGTATCACACAACTAAAATAGTGTTGAGAAAATATGAACTGACACACAATATTTAACATGGAAAACTTTCTAATGGTGATGATGGAAAAACTATGAGTAAGAATAGAAGATTTTTACTATGTGAAAGAAAATTATAACTTCTCTCTAAATACAAGGAGAGAACAATAACACTCTCTCTTGAGATAAAAGAATACACATATCTCTATATAAAATAAAAAAGACTATTAGAAGACACCATGTAATACTTCTCTGTGAAAATGAGATGCTGAAGCCATTGGAGGAGGTCTCTATTTATAGGCGAGAACCTCCTCCCTCAAACTGCTCTACCGAAAACAAATGGAAAGTTTTTATTTTCTTTATTGCACCGAATTTCAACTACCTCTGTCTTATACTTATTACACCGATTTACTTTCAAAGGCCACAAAAGTAGCTTTACATTCACAAATATGTGGTGCTACATCCATGTACTTCCATCCTATGGGAAAAAAGATAAAAGGAATAAAATGAATTTAATGTACCAAAAAAAAAAAGAATTTAGGACTTTATGGCTTTTATGCTTTCACGATGATGGAACTCTGGAATGAGATAATAATTTTTCCCATAAAATAATAATCTTGTTCTCGTTAACTTGCTTCCATAAGTAGGAGGAAACTGGTAATGAAACTCTGTCCTTTTTAATGTTAGTCATACCTGAAGAGTATTATTCCAAATTCATCCAAGACTTCAATACGTACCCGAATGTTAGTCATCCCTGAATTGCTACATGGCATTAAAGCATATCATACCACAGCAAGGTGGAGGAGTGGCAAGGATGAGGTGATGTAAGGATAGAGATTTTAGATTCAATTTTATGTAAATCAAGAAGAACACATTTAGTTTAGCAAGAACAATAATTTAGTTTTAATTTCTTAGCAAGTGTAACACTTTATGCTTGTATGCATACACAATGCAAAAAGTGATACATATGTATTATGTAACATTATATATATATAACATATCTAGTGAGATGAGTAAATATTGACTATATAATTATACATAGATGATCAAAATTAAAATTTATTTAAAGGTATGTGACTACTTAAAAAAATCACATGTATTTATATTCTAATCTTGATCATTTATGTAAGATTTAATGAACAAAATTCACTCATTTCACCTCTTATAATAAAGACTTCTCTAACTAAATACACATTTTATATATATATATATATATATATATATATATATATATATTGTTAACCTCCACATTCACATTTTGTTTTGGACTAAAAACCCATTTTCTTTTTTTTTTTAAAATAACTTTAAAGTTATAAATTGATGTGTCATTTTAATCAAAATACAATCATCTAATTTAATAAAGAGAGAGAATAATAAAAATAAAATAATATTGCACCAAAAAGAATAATGCGATTTACATAATTCTTGTATTTACAACTTTGTATGTGGAAGTGATTTCACTTGAAGTTTAAGTGAGACCACTGAAACTCACATGAAACCGTATCCAGTTTTAAATACAACATTATGTAAATAACATTATTCTAATATAAAAAATTAAATGGAGAAAATACTCAGAGGCAACGATAAACTAACAATGGTGCCATACAAAATAACTGTCCTCAAATACAAAACCTCCCCTCAAATCTCCCTAAGAATGCAAACAAATTATATACTCCAAATACAGTAATAAACTCCCATATCACATCCACAAAATAATATATAGAGGCAAATAGCAAAATAACAGCGATTGGAAGAAAATTCTGCCATCCAAAGACAGAGATCTCTAGAGCTGCAAGGACAGGAGACCCCATCCCAATACCAAGCTCCCAATCATCTTCTGCAATGACCACAACTTCTCTGACCCACTCTGCAATTAATGCCACAAAGTTGATTAATTTAGCAGCTCACTTTTTATATTTTGCAACAAACGCAACCTACGGGGTGCCAAGAGCCAAAAAAAAAAAACACTAGAAAATTAGCAGAATGATAGTAGTCGGTAGAGAATAAGGCTCCAACGGGGTGCTAAGAGCAAAAAAAAAAAAACACTGGAAAATTAGCAGAATGATAGTAGTCGGTAGAGAATAAGGCTTTAGACACCAATGTGACTTAGGGGAAAAAAATTAGAAATGCAATATATTCACAACAAGGCAGACAGAAATGCTATGCAAATAAAACTTTCCTTCTTTGAGGTGAAAATGAGGGAGTTATGAGGATGAATGACGGAGGAATATAAAGAGAGTAAAGAGCTGCCTCCTTTAATTTGTCTCTTCTATTTCATTCTTCCAATTTCCTCTTAAATCTGTATGCTCTAGCGAGTAGCGACCTTAATGCTCTCATGTGATAACTGGTGTTTACTACTTAGGTATAAATGTAGTTTGCCTGAGCCATCATCATTAGACGGTGCTCAGGTTTGAAATTAGATTTGAAAAAAAAAATAACAAATATTAAATTTGTACTAACATAAATATAAAACCTTCCAGTTAAACTATCTAAGGCCAAAAAAAAAAAATGTACTGACATGCATAAATTGCCCCCTTTTGAAGTTTTAGATAATGCAAAGCATGCGCGCTAGTCCAACATTCAAACAATATACATTCAGATCCTCATTTACGCAGTGACATCCACCAGACCAACAGTGAGTAGAACCCAGACAAACAAGTACAAAACAAATAAATGTCCCTACTTATCCGAACTTAAACAAACAATACTCAGAAGTCAGAAATTCCTAGGTGCAAAACTGGGTTAAACCAGCCTTTTCATTTTCAATAGTCCAACCAAATCAGCAATTTTGACTCTGCTCAGCAGTAAAGTGACTTTAGGCCCTAGCAGAAACAGTAAAAGGGTACGCAGAGTGAAGAGGAGAACTTACATCATCGTTGCCAGAGGGAGATATGGAGGACAGGCTCGGACCTGGAGCTTCCGATGGGGAGACAGGTGGCAGTGCAGGGGCTTTACTCTTCTTTAACTTGGCAGGAGCAGGAGCTGGAGTAGTGGTAGGAGGAGATGACAGCGGTGTTGGCGTGAGTGCCGGTGGAGGAACTGCAGGTGGAGGTGTTGCAGGGGGTGGGGAAAATGGAGGAGGAGATGCAGGTGGTGGTGTGACTGGGGCTGGGGAGGGGATGCTGGTGGGACTGGGGAGGGGACGCAGGTGGTGGGGAGCTGACTGGTGGAGGCGAAGACGGAACCGGTGGAGGAGAAGCTTGGGGAGTGGGAGGAGCAGGAGTGGTTGGTGGTGCGGGGGGAGCGGGAGAAGGAGTTGTTGGCGTGGGAGGAGAAGGAGTTGTTGGTGTGGGCGGAGCGGGAGAAGGAGTTGTTGGCGTGGGAGGAGCAGGAGTTGTTGGTGTGGGTGGAGTGGGAGAAGAAGTTGCTGGCGTGGGAGGAGCAGGAGAGGTGGATGGAGCTTGGCCTTCGACGCCGGCGACAACAATGCAGATGAAACCAACCAAGAAAAGGAAATGTGTGTCCATCATCTTCATCGATCTCTCTGCTTAACCTGCAAACTTGGCAGGCAGAGCAGAACAGGGTGGGTATTTGAGATGGAGGTTGAAGACTTAAGAGAGTGATGGCGGGGACAGATTAAATAGCGAGACTTAAGTTTGGATCCATAACGCAACTAAGGTTCCGCCTTATATTCTCGTCGCTACGAAACACATCTTAAGCGTCTGTTTCACATCAGGGTTAATTTAATATTAGAGAAATTCTTACAAACTATAAGACTACTTCACTATTGTATTATTTAATTAGATATGGGTACTTATAAAATTATTTAGAGTATAACTCAGTGTTTAAGTTTTTTTTTTTTCATAAAGCGGAATCATAATTGACTAATTGTTAATGAGAGAATTAAAAAAAATAAAATATTATACATGTATGATATATTGTGTAAGTGTATATATTTTATTAAATTTTAAATCCTTAATTTTTTAATTAATAATTAAAATTACGTACTTTATTATTTAAAATGTATCCCTTATTTTAAAGTCATCAAATCCGATTAATGTTTATAAAAAAATTATAAATGACCTGCCACTAATTATGATAGCATGGCTATAACTACCAAAATCATTATGAGGACACGTGTGCTAACTGTTTATTTAACTTTAGCATGGTAATAGGATGTTGCATTAACCCTATTCAAGTGGCACAAACCAACCAAATCCAATTGATGTCTTGGTTTAGTTTTGTGCGTGAAGTTGGATTTTAAATTATCGGACTTTAGAAGTGGATATACAGATTGTAGTAGTAGGTCAATGAGTATAATTTGTGACTTGCACATATTAAAATTAGGTAAAATACTGATTTTTTAAAATGCAGACCTATAGGTTCAATTTGTTTAACCTAGAGATTAAAGGAGATGTGGTTTGCGAGTTTGTGAACCAACCCACTAACCTGCATAACATTTATTAAAAAAACTCAGACTTAACTTTTTTAGCTAGCCATGTAGCTTAACCAAGTATCTAATGACCCAAATGTTTATGGTTCACAAAAGAAAAAAGAAGACTAGGCCAAAAGTTTAAAAGATTAAAAATAAATAAAATTAAGGAAAGAAAACACTTGATCTTATTACTCATTCTTTGCCTCTTCCTAATCTCTCTGGCTCTTGCCTCTCAATATCTCTCATCTCTCGCGCCTTCCTTCTCATTGTCATGCCACCATTCGTGACCAGCCAGCCCCACCAACCCCCAGTCATCCAGTCATGCGCACACTATCGAATTGCCCCAAGCCCACCATGCCATTGTGGTGGTTTGCAATTGGTTTGTCGCGTGGTGGTTGGTTGATAATTGTTGTTGTCGTTGTTTGTTGGTTTTTCGCTTTAGATCTAGTTTGTTGTTGCCGTCGCCATTATCTAGTAGTTGTCGTCCATTGTGTGGGTGTGTTTTGTGTTTTATCGTTGTGTATTGCCGCCTTTGCTGGTGGTTGCTATCAGCCATCCACCGTGTTGCCTATTTCAACTATTTAAAAGAATAAGTAAAAAATAAATAAATAAAAAAAGTTGTTTGCCCGCGAACCAGCCTACAAACTTGTAAGTTAATATGGTGTGAACACATACTGCTTTTTCATCAGCTCATTTAAAATGCAAACCAACTCAGTCTAGTCAATTTATGATGAGTCTGTGATAGACTTGGTCGATGTAAACTGAATTAGTCCATATATCCACTTATACCGGACTTACTGAACTTGGCTTGGGTCTTGTATTCACAAGTTTTTTAAAAATTTGTTTGTCGTTAATTAATAAAACGACATCGTTTTCATATTAAATATTATCATTCAACTTTAGTTTATATAATAAAAAAAATTGCGGATAAAAATTAAATATTTTTTGACTAAAAACATTAATATGTCTCAAATTAAAATGTTCTTATCCTGACAACTAGACATTTTTCTTTTGTTTGACGAGAGACAACAAGACATTGGTAGGTCACAAATTAAAAATGTTCTTACTCTAACAACTACTTCGCAATCCATCAAAAAACTCAATGATCATCAACTAAATGATTCGTGAGCTATAATTTTTTGACTTATGTTATAAGTATTGCTTGATTTGCTAGGACATGCGTTCGGATTAAGACTTTAATTCATGTAATGAATGCTTATATGGTTATTGACCGAGACATGTATTTGAACTCCATTATATTGTGTTATATACACAATAAATTTTTATTTTTTGGATGGAGGAGCTTTGGTAACTTTTCAATTTTAGCAAGTTTTTTTATTTAATAAAATTTAAAAATAAGATAAAAAAAATAAAATATTATCATATATAATTTTGTCATCTCTTATTCATTATTTAAAATATTTTATAATATCCTTAAATTATAAATGAAAAGCTACTCCTCTCTTCTTCTTTTTTCAAACTATTCCGTACAAATAAACCCTTAAAAAAATTAAAGTTAAAGGAAGATTATCTCATTTCATAATTAAAATATATTAGAAGCGTGGATTGTTAGAAATAATGATAGTTTACAAATTTTCATTGCATGACTCAGGATATGCATGATTTGGTGTAGTTTATCAATGGCACCTTTTGGTGTATCTAAGAACATGAGTGTTCATAGATAACTACATTTTGTAAAGACATGTCTTCTCATGGAAATGTGTTTTAATTGAGACACATCTCTTTGATGGCGTCTATTGGTTTAATGGATAACTATCTTTCATAAAGACATGTCTTCTCATGGAAGTATGTCGTAATTGAGATACATCTCTTTGATAGTGTCTATTGGTTGTCTATAAATAAGACACCCCCTACTATTACAAAAGGTTAATGAAGTGATTTCTAGAAATATTAGATAGAATAAGAGAAAGATGGAATTTTTTAATATTGCTAGTTGCATAATTTACTAAGGCTTCATTATATGCTGTGTGTGTTATTGCTTTAACCAGTTAGCAAATTTCATGTGGGGGCAAATAACTCTCTAAAGAAAGTGATTTGTTCGTATCTTAAAGTCTTGGTTTTCAATATTATTTGTCTCCCATCTATTATTTTTTTTTCCCAACATGGAAAGATTAACATAGTAAAACTTACATATCGCCCATTGATTACCATACAAATTTTCAGAGTGTAGAAATCAAGCCTTTGAAATAACTTCCATTTACATTTAATTTTTTCTTTATATAATCTAAGTGTCTCTTATGATATGTTCATATGCTGCCTAAGATAGCCGTTTAAAATTAAAATGTTCAATCCACAAGGGGTTGGATGCATTGCTAAGCTAATTGTATTAGAATTGAAAATAGATTAGACTTAATCCTAAAAGCTAGCTTAAGGAAGCAAGATTACTCAAGTCATTATAAGGGGCATTTGTCTATAAACCAAGCCGATGTAAGATCTTAAAACATCCCCTTCATGCCAAGGACTGGAGAAGTGTTGCAAGATTGGATATTTGAGGATGACCCAACATCAGGATTGAGATAGACTTTGATACCTGTTGCTAAATTGGCAAGTATGTCAAGTCACACAAGTAATAAAATGATAAGTTAAGACTATCATCTTACAGAAATTGTTCTAATTTTGTGTTAAATATTAACCAATCACTCTTTCATCTTTATTCAAACAACACAATAATTGAAAAGTCAAATGAACAAAGAGAACAAGATAAATAATAAATAAAAACAAACAAACAAACAATAGGTAAAAGATTGAGAAAACAAATAATTAGGGGTCTAAGAGTCTGTTATCCTTACTAGCTACTTCATTTGAATCCAAGCAACCTTCATTACAAAATATCAATGTATTGGTATTATTAGTCAAGGCACTCAATTATTTATAAGTCTATCCCTAGGTCATACAAACATGCTTCACTTGCCCAAAAATCATATTCCTATATGAATTAATTAGTTCAAGATTTACTCATTAAGACCAAGCTTCAAACAATGACTACAAGAAATTCGCGATTTAGCGACAGAATTTTACGAGGAAAAAACGAGGGAATTGTGATGAATAATTTTCCTTGCTAAAAAGCATAGTTAAAACTTAGTCAAATTAACGAGGGAATTGCGAGAGATAATTTCCTTCGCTAAAATTAACGAGAGAATTGCGAGGGAAAGTTCCCCTCACTAAACTGATAAAATTTTAGCAAGGGATATTTTCGTCGCAAATCCCTCGCAAAACCTGATAGATATTTTAATTAAAATATTTTAACATATTCCGTCTCCCTCTCACTTTCATTTTCCCTCTCACTATCTCACCCACACTTTCATATTCCCTCTCAATCTCTCTCGCCCCTCTCCCTTCACTCTTTCGCCTCTCCCTCCCACTCTCTCGACCCTCCCTCTCACTCTCACTACAACAGAACCCCTACACAGCAGAATCCCCCCTCTCACTCGTGCTCTCCCTTTCACTATCGTTGCCTCCTTCTTGACCAAAACCCCGTGTTCTCGCTGTTGCAGATCCAGATCTGCGACGCGCACAACTGAGACTCAAAGCTGCAGCCTCTGCCCATCTGTCGTGAAACCTGCATTATAGAATAATTTACGGATTAGATAGACGCTGCCTTCGAGGGTCTGTGATTGCGAGTCTTGCAATCAGATATGCTCTGCTCTCCCTTTTCTTCTTCTTCTCTCTGTAATCTGTACATCAATTCACATATTGGGGTGGATGGGGTTACTTCACCTTCCATTTGTTATTATTATTCCTTGACAACTTGCTTTAGCCAATGTCCACCATCGTCACATTTACTAATGGGTTATCCGATAAAGGCCTGGAACAAAACCTTAGCTATTAGTCTATAACTATTACTTGGTTCTATGATTTATTTCAATTTTGTACACTGCACATCAACTATTTAATCAAAGTTGCCAATGAAAATTGTAACTTTTGTCTTTATTGATTTTTTTCAATAAGAAAATGGGTCTTAGCGACTAAGGAGACGAGGGAACAATTTTGGATTACTCTAAGGATGATGAAGGAAAAAGGGTTTTATCTTGATAAAGAGACCTATTTTCCAATTTTAGCTGGTTTTAAAAAGGCAAAGATGACTAGTGATTCTGTGCCTTTGACACACTTCTGTAATCGGATGAGTCAGGAAAATGCAAGGGAAAGTGTTGTTACCAAGGTGGTTGGTATTATTTTAGGGTTTGAATGGGGTAATAAGGTTATGGATAAATTGGCAAGGCTTAAAATTCAGCTATCTGATTATTTTGTAATAAGGGTTTTGAAAGAGCTTAGAAATTGTCCTTTAAAAGCTTACAAGTTCTTTCATTGGGTTGGTAAAGCAAAGTACGGTGACTTATAATGCTTGCGATTATGAGCAAAGTACGGTGACTTATAATGCTTGCAAGAGTTCTTGCGAGGATTACGATTGGATATTAGCAAGCACCATGACTCAATTGAGGAGTTTTGGAGTATTATTGAGGAGATGAAGGGTGTGAGTCATGAGTTGGATATTGATACTTACACTTTGTTGAGCTCTACATGAACAAAAGGGGTGGAATTTAGGAAACTAAATTTGATCCTGTTTGAAATCTTTAGCAAGAAGGATTACGATTGGATATTAGCAAGCATGCCATAGTCGTTTGACAAAATCCTTCTAATCATTTATTCATCCTTTGCAACCACTTCCCTTCATCTTCCAAAACCAAGTCAACTCACTACCATCTTCACCACCCATTCTATAATGAATGACAACATGTTCGACCCTCGGAGCTGGTGTTTAATCACGAGGTCTTCTGGATTCAAGTGATCGATCTCCCTTTTGGAGCTATGAATAAAGAGACGGGGAGAAATATAGGAGCAGTGGTAGGGGAATGTTTGGATTTGGATGTGGATGCTACTGGGTGTGCAAAGGTGACGTCGCTGCGTAGCAAGGTCAAAATTAATGTCCAAAAACCTTTGAGAAAGGAAGTGCAACTTTCTCTAGATGCTAGGACAAGACCTCCCTCCCCTCGGTGGTTCTTTTTTAGTATGAGAGGTTGCCCAACTTTTACTATACCTATGGTTTGTTGGGTCATACGAAGGATACTCAAATTATTTAAAAATCAATTTCTATTTAATAAAGACTCAAAATTCATGTTTTTTATCATTATTTTTTTATTTATTTGTTCTTTTTTTTAAGTAAATTTTAGATATTGGTGGGGGGTAATCGTTTTAGAACCGATGTTTTAGTGGTGTGTGGGGTTAAGTCTCTACCCTTCCTTATGCATAACCGACTCCGAACTCCAAACTTATTTATGTTGTTTCATTGCTCCCGCCGCGATTACGGTCGGGACAGTGGTAGAGGAATGTTTGGATGTGGATGTGGATGTGGATGCTACTGGGTGTGCAAAGATGACGCTGCTGCGTATCAAGTTGGGAAGTCTCTACCCTTCCTTATTTCCCAAAATAGCCCACGCTGCGTCAATCTGACCATTTTTCTAAAGGGTTTTCTAATAATTTTTTCCTAATTTAAATAAAATCCGCGACTAAACTTATTTACGGCCGTGTTCAGACCCGTTTCATTTCTGCGATCCCGCACTAGGACGCGCCGCGTTCCAATATGCAGAGGAATATTGAGGGAACACAATATGGGGAGTGGCTTCAAGCTTCTGGTGAGGATGGGTTCTCTCTCGGTAAAACAACTTCCAAGACTAGGGGAGGGATTCGTCAAAGTTATTCTGATCCCTTTTTCTATGATCAGGAAAGAGCTTAGTTTAGCTATTTTTTTAACCTATGATATATGAACTTAGATCCTTACTTTTGGCAACCAAGTGCACAGGAATGTTTTTTTGAAAATGTATTTGTTATTTCTATGTGCTTGTTGATACATCTAAAAAAGATGAAACTCTTTCAAGTTCTTAATTATATATAAAAAAAAATATTAGTTATGCAAATAGAGAAAAGTGCATATTTGTTGGAGAACAGCGAGTGAAGCTAGTAAAAAAGATGCAATGAATAGAAGTTTTGTTATTTATGAAGTAGTAAAAAAACACTGGTTCGAAAATGAAATCAACACTTTATTGGGCTAACATTAACTTAGCATGGTAGAATTTTTGCAACTTTGCTTCTTTGGTTCCATCAAAGGTTTTTTTTTTTTTCAAATTAAGCAATATAACCTCAAAAATAATAATTTCATTTTCGCAAATATAAATCATATAGTACCTAATTATTCATTGGAAGAATTTATCATCTAAAAGCATTAACTTTACAAAACAAAACAAAAAAATGTTACAGCATGGACAATCGATCCGCCTGGGAACCAATACTTTGTGAGGGAGAGCCACGGAAACTTACTGATCCATTTGATTTTGGAGGTGGAATTGTGAATCCAAATAGGGCAGTAGATCCTATTCTTGTATATGACATGGATATAGCTGATCATATACAATACCTCTTCCATGGGCAACAGTAATCCATCATTTTCCACTTTATGGAACACCTCATGCCCTGCCCCAATCAACAACACTCTGCTAGAAATCAACCTACCTTCCATAACTATTCCACCCCTTAGAAACTCAACAACCATAACTAGAACAACCACAAATGTTGGACTTGTCAACTCACATTATCAGGTTGCTATAGAGCTTCCATTTGGTATAACTATAGCATAATTAGCATTACAACATGATACGTTAATTTTCAAATTTCAATTCTACATTGAAGACCATAACTATAGCACTATAACCAGATACATTAAAGACAAATCTGGCCATTTTATTCTATCACATAAGACTATTAACTCGCAAACTATTGTTAGATTTCTCTTGGCAGGGAACATTTACCTAATCAACTCTACACAACACAATGACACATCATTAAAATTTGCTAGACAATAAAAAATTGAAGTGAAAACATGATTAACTTTTTATGTTGTAATATGGAAAAGCAATAGACATGAACCATAGATCAAAGAAAGTAGGTGGCATTGTTAGAGGAAAGGTGTATTCTAGACATTATGTGCAGTGCACACAGTGGTGCATCTCTTTCATTTTACAATTGCTAGTCATCCAAGTTTATATCATATTTGAAAAACTTGGTTTACACTTAAAACACCAAAGCCTCCATTGAAATTGCCTAAGTTTATGCATTTCTGGTTCCAAAGAAATTGCCCATCAAAGAAGGTTTTGGAATTAGTTAATAAGGATGATGCTAATAGTAGGTGTAGAATAGTCGAGAAAAATGGACCTACAGATTCAGTACTAGTTCAGGGAGCAAAAAAACCAGAAGGTCAGTGGTCAGGATAATAAGAAGATCAAGATCAAAATTTGGGAATCTACAACAGAAAAGCAAACTAGCCCTACTGTGTCTCTAACGAAATAGAGATTGGCTCTTTTCCATCAAGGTGAGACTGATATGGAGATAGAAGAAGGGCATGGGGTCTAGATAGTGAGAAGAAGAATTATGGGAGATGGGTTTGATTATACATCAACTACAACAACAAAGTTTAAAACTTTTTGATTTGATAAGTTTTCTTATTATTACATTCCTAGAGTTTGTAATGCGGTGCGGGTTGATGATTTTGCTCAGTTTGCTAAAACCTCTTATAATAATAGTACATGGCTAAGCTTCTCCCTAGACTTCGTGATTTCTTTGTTGGAGGCTAATATTGCTAATTAATATAATAATTATTTTCCACTAAAAAATATGATTAATCTGGCAATTACTTAGAGTCTCGGGAATATTGTTTAATTTGTTTGTTTGCTTTATGAATATACATCTCTTTGCATAGGCTGTGGCAGCCTCTCATTTTAAACTAAACTATATATTTTTTCAATAATAATTGACATATTTTGAGTTCATCTATAAAACAACTTGGTGATTATTAATTAATTATTAAGGTGCAAAGTTAGTTAATACAATTTGCTTTTAGTTCCGTACTTGGTATTAGATTAAGATTCTTCTGGTATGAGTCACAGGTTCTTTTGTTTTATGTTTGGCACTAGGCTAAACATTAGCATTGTTTATGTGCAAAGTTCTTTTGTTTTATGCATTGTTTATGATTGGATCGACTTTTATAAAATGTTATTTGATTGTATGCTCTGGGCGCAGGTTACTGTTGCCTTTCTTGTTCTTTCTACTATCTAAGCTTGGTAAAGGCATAAACGTGCAACTGCAACCTTTGTTCTTGAATCTTGATTCATCTGGAGTCTTCTTGAGCCAAGGTTAGTTTCATCCTCGTTCATTGCACTACTTCATAAGTTAATTATAAAAACACACGTATACCTTTATAGTGCGATCAAGAGATGCATTGGCAAAGGTGTTTGTGTCTTTAGGATTAAATGTCATTTGCATGACATAATGAGAATGTCCCGCAAATATTTAGGTACTAACCCAGCCTTTTTCCCAATCCCAATGCTTTATGAGCATATCATCAGATGATGACAGCACATAAGGAAGGGTAGGATGAACTGCCACACATCTAATGTAATTTCTATGTGCCTCAAATACTTTAATTTTATCCATTGTGTTGTAATTATATACACAAATAAACATATCATCTGCTCCAGCAACAACCCACTGTTTGCGTGCAATAAACTTGGCTTACCTAACTGCAAAATCATGTTGTATAAGAGTCCCATAGTGGTCTTGTAAGTAAGAAATATACAAAGAAAAGTATGCCTTCAAGCAAATGCATCAAGAAGTAGATATGCAAACAAATGGACCAAAAATGGTTAATGTACCTGGTAACTCAGTAACCTCAAAAGATTTGGCCATGGTCTGAAATAGCATAGAAGAAATTAGTGCTAATTACACAAGCAAATCTCCATAGAAATTAATAATAACCTATTCAAAGCAGAAGGCATGTGAAGAATTCAAGTATAGAAATAGGAAAGCTTGAAGCTATCATATCTTACTAACAATATCTATAAATACAAACAGAACGCATTGCAATATATGAAATTATAAATGATAATTGCGAGACCATGATGCCATGATAGAAAAAGAAAGAAGAACAAAAAATGAAAATGTGCCTCAAGCAGCTCAACTGACAAATGTATAAAGACATCCAGAATATTCACAAGAACATAATTTAATCTGAAATACTCTCCCAATACACATGCTCTGAGACTATAAATTTCTATAAAATAGGAATGATTACTAGCCTTTCTTTGGACATTGGGCATGAGTCATTTTGCAGCAACTATGTACTTGAATTAATGAACACACAGTTTATTCATCAATTTACTTACCAGGATATAAATTCCATACAACTCCCAGTTTCTATCCACTTTCAAGTAGAAAATACTGTAATAAGATACCCACAAAGCGAGAATAGAACTAATGGTGAATGGTGGGCAGCTTGCAAGGTCAGAGCAAAACTCTTCGTGGCTGAGACATTGAACAATGAAGGTGCTGAATTGAATGAGCTAGCTGCTACTGATTATTACCAACATGATGGATCCCTTGGAACACACAATATTGTCATAGATGATGAAGCAATTTCCTTGTTCGATGCACATGCCCGGATGGAAGAAGTGAACATACATGATATACATAATCCAATGGACGTTCTGGTTGATGATGAGTTCATTGATGACAACGAAAATAATGAAATTAATGAATTCTTATATGAAGATGAGGAATCTTTTGCTTCAGACTCAATTAGTTACAATTGAATCTTGTTCAATAAATTTCGTTAATGGTACTTACACTGAAATATCATTATTATATTTTGAGGTTTTTATTGACATATAGTTTCTTAACTCGTCATGTTTCATTATGTTTTCTTATGCAGATATTCATCATGGTAACTCGAGGTAGAGACAATGGATGCGGTCGTGGGAGAGGTCGTAATGTTCCATCCCAGCCTTCTCCATCTTACCATATTTCTCCACCACTACAACCTTTTCAGCACTCCTAGGTATACCTGTAGGATAATCTTTTTAATTATTGTTAACTCTTAGTTTATATAAATGTAATTTATATGTATTTTTTTGTTTATCTATAATTATGTTAGATGCAACTTCAGTTACTGGCCCATTAACCAGTGCAGGCCTACCAGCGTCTATTCCATTGACCATTGGAGGCACATCAGCTTTTGTCCCACCCCTTACTAACCCACTACTTTCTATGCCACCCCCTGTTAACCCACTAACTAGCAGTCCGAATGTAGTGCATTCAAGTAGAGAATCTCATATACAAACTGATAGCAAGGAACTTATATATTTGGCGCATGTCCCTGAACCATAAGTAATAGTGATTTTCATCTTTTATTACATTTATTTACTTTTATATTACCAACATTAACTTCTTGTACTTACAGGAGGAGGTTTCTCCCATCAAGAGTGACTTGAGACATTATGTACAATGTCATGACAAGGATGCCTGTTTCGACTAGTACGTGGAGAGATTATCCTCCTGAAATGAAAGAAATACTATTTAAGGATTTTATGGTAAGTAATTGTGTTTCTAGAATTATATATTATACATTTCATTGAAAAATAAATATACTTACATAACATTTATGTAGGATAAGCATCGGTTCGCATCCGATTCTGATCGCGATATGGCTAGAGCTGTCTGGGAATGGACTTGCATGGACCGTTATTTAGACCATTTGAATAGAGCGCAGGATAAGGCCTTTGAGAAGGCAAATTCAAATAATTTAGCTGATGTTAAGGGTCATGGGCCCAGAGGACTTAGGACAAAAGTGTGGGATGAGCTGGTGGACATTTGGCTGATAGAAAAATGGATGCGGAAGTCTGAAGCTGCCCGAAGGAACAGGGCAGCTATGCCTGATGCCTTGAGGCATACGGGAGGGTCGATTTTCTTTGGTCAACATAAGCACAAGATAGTAATATAAAAATCATTTAAAGTTTTGAGTTGTGAATTTAAATTTGTTAGAATATCAAAAAGAATTTTCATTTATCTATTATCTAAGAAATAAGGGATTGCATGTGTGTGTTTTGAAGCTATTTGTGGGTTTTAGATGTCTCATATTTCTTCTTAAACTCCCTAAAGGAGATATAACCAACTCTAAGTTAGAGATCGCGTTTTACGTATAAAACCCCTTATTGGAGGATGCTTGTGATAGGTAAATTCTGAAATTGAGGTCGATTCATAGTGCTGCCCCTTATTTGTTTGATTGTGTCTCATGACAAGGCATGCACCATATGAAAGGATCATGCTATAGCCGAATAAGGGAGATCATCTTGACATGAAATAGAATAGCGTAGGTAAAATGAATACAGTCCTCGATTAGTGAAAATTTCATGTTTTATCATGAAAACTCTTTACTAATGTAATGATTATGTGTATACCCTATATATGTATCTATTGAATGGATTGTGTAATTGAAATGGTTGCATGTTTCTCAGCTGAAGTAAGTAGTGGTTTAGAAATTCTGTGCTAATCTAGTTCATGAAAATCTCCTTTGTTAATCCACGCTAGCAGTACAACTGTCAGGACTAGGACTAAGAGAGAACTCATTAAGGAAATATAAAAGTAATTAATCTTTTGTGTAGTGTTTAGCTATATATTCATGGAGGATAAATTTCTTATTTTTTGTAATTACTTGAGTTATTTGTCTATCTTGAGTATGACATAAAGGCATTGGTATTTTAGAGGAGGATTGTCTAATTATTTTTTACATGTGTTTATTATATATTCTTCTATATGTGATTACAAGAGGCAAAGTTAAACCATCCGGTTTCTTACAGAGATCTCTATGCCAAAGTTCATAAGAAGAAAGATGGAAGCTATGTCTCCGAGTGCTCAAGGAACTTCATTATAGGTGTCTTTATAATTTAAGTTATTTATATTTGTTAAGTTATTTATTTTTTTTCCTAATATTTTTCTTGTTTTGTTATTTTAGGAGTCATATGACATCACAATGTCAGAAAAATATGGAAAAAACTCTTCCACTCATCCTATGGTTGACCCTCCCAACAAGAAGGGACAGGTGCATTGCATATGTAATAACTTGCACATTGGTATTAATAACATCATGTCAGCTTCATCATCATCGGTTACGAGTCCTTCCCACTCTACACCTTTGACACAAGACATAACTGAAGCCGTAAATACAGTCGTAAGTGCAGTAATGGCAACAATGATGTCTTCCTTTGTCCATACTCAACTAGTCCCTATGTTTGCGCCCTTTCTATCTATGATCCAATCAACAAATGTTGCTCCACAAGCATCATCGCAAGGTGAAGCAGTTGGGGAGGGTTGAGAGGATGATGATTACGAAGTTGAAGACGAAGCAAACTTAGAGTGATTGCATGTTCTGTTTATTCTTGTTTTGTACGCCAGTTTATGAAATTTTGAACTATTTGCATAACTTATAACTTTGAATCATTAGTAGATTTATTTTGGATTATTTGTATAACAATTTTGTTGCTATTATTTACTGTGGATTTCTATCTTGATTGAAAGATTTATACAGGTATATTGGATATTAAAAATTAAGTCTTTTATATTTAAATTGATAAAAAAAAATTACTGATTTGCGAGGGATTAGCGATGAAATAATATAACGTAATTAGCGAGGAATTAGCGAAGGAATAACGAGGAAAATTAGCGAGGGAATAGTGAGAGATTTTGGTTGTAATAGATCCAAAATTGGTACGTATATTCCTTATATAGCAATGGATTAGCGAGGGAATAACGAGAGAAAATAGCGAGAGATTAGTGAGGGAATAGCGAGGGAATAATGAGGAAAATTAGCGAGAGAATAGTGAGGGATTTTGGTTGTAATAGATCCAAAATTGGTACTCATTTTCTTTATATAGCGACAAAATAGCGATAGAATTTCCCTCGCTGATTTGTGAGGGAATACAGTTGCCAGTTGTTTTATATTTTGTGAGAGATTAGCGAGAGAAATGTCTGTATTTAGCAATGGATTAGCGAGAGCATCCGTCCTGTTGCTAATTAGCGACAAAAAAAATTGACGGATTTGTCCCACGCTAATCCCTCGCAAAATATTTTTGCAAGGGATTAGCGAGGGATTAGGGAGAGAAATTTACTGATTTCTTATAGTGTTACCCACACAATTAGATGAAATGAATATGCATTATCCAAATGCAAGGTCAAACACCTAATTTCCTATTCCTAGTTCCTTAGGGTTCCCACATCAAACACTTGGTGGCCAATTAAATGGAAGCATTAAGAAAAGAGATGGATAAACAAAACCATTTCATTAATAAATAGCAAGAAGAATTACAAGATATCCAAATTTCATAGTAAGTTCAAAATGAAATCCTAGAAGAAAATTAGAACCTCATCGTATTCAAATTCATACAAACTTGATCAAGAAACATAAAGATAAACAGGATAAACAAGAAAAAAAGAAGGAAGAACAAACTAGATTGTGATCTTGAAACACTTTGATCTCCTCCAAATCTCAAGTTTCTCTCTCTAAAAATCTTTCCCAAAATTAGAGTCTCTCTATCTAAAACTAAGAAAAGCTAAAAAAATGACAAAAGACCCTCAAAAAGTTACACAAAACGCTATTTATAGGTAACAGAGATGTGTTCCATGCCTAAGTGTGATCTTCTTTGATAAAAAAAAAAAAAAACTGAAAAATCCATGAGCTCCATGACTAGGCATGATTGTTGATATCTTCACCTTATTTCTATACTTTTTTTGAACTTTCAAACTTAGGAATTAAACTTTGAACTCTCCATCAAAGATGTAGGACTTTATCTTAACTTTCTAATGTCACTAAAATTATCCTAAAATAAGGGACCAATCTGGGTTTGCGAGAACAGAATGAGAACTGCTTTAGAAAGGAATCATAAATTCGTAATCAGTGATTACCTTTTTTTTTGGGTCTAATTATCAGTGATTACCTTGTCTGTTTGAAGTGCATGTCCCAATTTCTTATGAACACGATGTTGTGCTACGTGTAGGGTAAAGTCCACGTAATCTTGGAATACGATGCATTATGCATATAACCCAAAATCTGTGAAATATCATTCTCCAGATATAAATGAGGTTATATGGTAAGCATCTATAATATTAGCATTTATCAATCAAATGTAACGCATCAAAAAAATGGAAAAAGATTAAAATTATTGTTAAGAAAAATATATTTTAGGTTTTTCAGTTATTGTTATTTGAAAAAAAAAAAGATATTAACCTAGATAATGCAAGTTTATTATATTATATATATATATATATATATATATACACACATTATGTACTATTTCGAATTTAGATTAATTAAAAAGATTTTAAAATATTAGAATATGAGTAAATTATACTGGATTATTTTTGTTTGTGTTTGATTATGTTAAGAACGCAAAGTTATTATATTTGAAAAACATCTATATCAAGTTTGCCCTTACTAAAATCTCATGGTACTTTTAAAAATTTGAGATTAATTTTGTTTTTTTCACTATAGAGCAAAGCAAATCACCTTCCACTATAAAAATAACATTATTAGCAAGAACTTTGATAATACATTTTGGTTTCTCTTCATTTAATTTGAAGAATTTATGCCCGGTGGAAATTTTAAACATTTAATTTTGAAATTTTTTTTTATGGTATGAAAATTCAGCATTACATCTCCCATGAACACTTATCACATATGCATGTATATATACTATTATAATTATAATAAGGTTAATATATGTTTACTCCAATTCGAAGCTTAAAATAAATTTATAAAGTGATAACTGTGGGTCATGCGTCTTCATTTTTGTGCTGGACCTTAAGGCATGTGTGATTTGTACGCTACGTTGGGGGCTGGCTGAATGCAAAGCTAGGGGACAGGTTGGTAAGGTGGATCTAAAGCTATGTGCCAAAAAAAAAAGGTGGATATGAAGCTGGCCAGATACTCATGTTGGGTCCTACTGAACTGTCTGTCGCAATATTACATATATATGATATTAATTTGCTAAAAATGATAAAAGGATAATTTTTGGAGAAATAAATACATATTTATAAAATAATCAGTTATATATGAAAATTATTGACAAGCTGAAAACTGATGATTAATTATAGCTTAGCATTGGTAATGAGTTACAGCCATAATCATAGCCCCAAGTTATGGTGGGGGGTTCAGCCTCTGCTGGCAATAAACATGATTATTTGGATTCACATGTCTTGTTTGCTTTTGATTGAATGAATGCAGGTAAACATCAATGGGAACAGTGTCAGTTAATGACGAAAAGTTATTGCCATAGGAAGACTTTTCTTAGAAAACAATCCAAATTGGAAAACATGATTAGCAGTAATTCTTATCATGCATAGATTGTATTTATCATCTTAATATAGACGCACTAACGCAAAAGGGGGGAATAAAAGAAAAGAAAGAAAGTAGTGAATGATCGAGTTGACTTTTATAGACAGAGGTTAACCTATTCTTTCACTAATTAGATTTCTCACCATCTTAAGCACCGTGATTGGCAGTTTGTTTGAAACTTCTATTTCAGAAGGTTTCTTGCACATCGAAGAATAACTGAATAGCTGCCAGGTGTATACTTTTATATGTACCTTAACTACCAGGGGATACCCTCTGAAAGGAAGTATCTAACTTAACAACCGACTGGGACACTTTCAAAGCGAACTGAATTTTGCTAACTAGAGAAGGTCATAAACCTGCAACTACCATTACATCAGAAAATTCATTAACTGTTTTTATGGGTATGGTTACAACAATGAATGGAGTGATACCCATTTCAAAAACAAGCTATATAGTTAATTATAATTGTAAAATTTCATATCTTCTTTCTTTTTTTATGATTATATCAAATAAGTAATGCTAACCACATAAATAATAATAATAATGAAACTGCTTGCAGTGTCTTTTAGGTTTCTTCATTTTGACAGGGTGTAAGAAAACTTTAACAAAAGTGGGTCAGAATCAACTCACAGAGAAAGTAAAGAGGCGTGTTGGTAGGGTTAGTTAGTTTAAAGGTCGACGCTTTGCAATCAGGATGATGCTACTTTTCAACCTCCTTTTGTTAGTTCGTTTCTTTCCCTTCCTAAGTTATATTCACTCCCATTATTAATCATATCCTCGCCGTCAATCGACAGCCTACAACAAATTCTTGGCTACTGGATGGAGAAGGAGCCTTCTACTGTAACTACTAAATACTAATAGTCCTCTCTAAAGTGTGTATGGTGTCTCTCCAAAGTGTCATTGCATCGCCATACCTTGATCAAAGGGAGGAAGTTATTCATAATAAGTGAAAAAAAAGTTTCAGCTGTCCAACGTGAATAATCCGACAGCCTGAGTAATAAATTTGAGCTCATAGATGACACAAAATGACGTGAAAAGGTGATATAGATCCCAAACACTGACAAGAAAAAAAACATAAAACAGTTAAGAAATATTAAAAGTATTTACAATAGTTATAAAAAAATTGTTAATGAGTGTGAAACTGGTTAGAGAATTAAAAAACATTAATAAAAAGTAAAACATTAAATATTCTAAAACTTAAAAAGTATTTAAAACTTTCTTTTTAAGAAATTTAAAATATTTTATATACGGTATTAAATATTCTTTAACTAATACCTTTACAACATTAATTAGCAATATCCTAATTTTAAATATTTTTTTAATAATCATCTTAATTATTACTAAAAAATAAAATTTTAAATGTTTTTAATGTTTCAAAAATATTAAATGTATATATTATTTTATTTAATATTTTTATTAAATATTGAGAAAATTATTTAAAAGATTCATTAAGAGTACATAAAATTATTTTATTATTCACAAGTTGCTAAATATTTATAAAATTTGTTAAGGAGTGTCCATAAATGAATTAAAAAAATAACAATATTAAATGAAAAACAATAACATTTGATATTTGTGAACTCAAAAAGTATCTTGGAAATTGGTTACATACAAGTAAAATTCATACATGTTATTGGAGTAAGAAAGTTATTTTACTTCACATTATTTGATGTGTACCGCTTTAATTATATAGTTATTTTTGTTTTTCATTTTAATAATATTTTTAATATTATAATTGAAATGACACATATTAAATAATATAGAATAAATTTTTTCCTTAATACTTAAGAATTTCTTCGACACCCAATATTGATTATTGATTCTTATTTAATAATTAATCAAAATATCAAACTATCAACATCCTAAATAAAATTAGACACCATTCCACAAATAATCAATGTAGACTAGATGAGAATGAACTAAGAAAAGGGTTTGGGAAATTCTAACATACTCTTAGAGCATAATAAATGCATACTCTAATAAGAATCTCCATCATTAATTTAAAAAGAATTACATAAAATTTAAGTTACTAATTCAAAATTAATGATAAATATCTATTTTAAAGGATGTATTTATTGTGTTTCTGCATGCAATAATTTCTTAATAGAGAAATTCTTAAATGAACACAGTATATCACATTATCATTTAGACACTTAAATTATTATTTTACACATGTAAAAGTATTGTTAATGATTGATGTAATTTTATGATAATTTTCACTATTTTACATATGTCAAATAATAATTTAAATATCTATAATAGACCATACTCACCTAAAGATTACTCTTTCTCAATAAGGGTCGAAAAAAGTTATTACTTGTTTGGGGTTTATAAGTTTGCAAAAAAATAAGAGCAATGTTGACAATTTTTTTGAAAGGTATTCTGGTTCAAAAAATTGATCAACTTTGTCTCATGACTAAGGGTGCTTTTACAATGCTCATTGTAATTAGGGATGACAAAAATTATCCGTATTTGTGAGAATTTGAGGGGATTACCCGCAACGGGATGGAGGATAGATATCAGTTTAATAAATAGGGACGGAGACGGGGATAGTACCCCGATCCCTACAATTTGCTGCTCAATCTTGGTAAAAAAAATAATCGTTAAGTATTTTTTTATTTATTATATATCATATATTATAATTTTTTTTTTAACTTTGACATGAGATGAAAATACATATATTTTTATTATTTTAAAATAAATTTTTTATTGAATGAGCCTATAATGATAAAATTTGTTGAAAAAAATATATCTATTTATATAATAGTTATTTATGTAAACCGATTATTACAAAATATAATTGAATTTAATTTGTTATTTATAATATTCTTTTAATTTTGTAAGAATCTTAAATTATTGAACAAAATTATAGTATGTGGTATTAAAGTTTATTTTATTTATGTTTTTTTTTTTAAGATTTTATTTTAAATTATTAACTACCCGCGATATCCGTAGATATTCCGTTCTTTGCATGATCAAAATGCATAAACATAATAATCGCGACGGAAACAACTAGGTGGGGGCAAAAGTGTTCTCCAATAAAAGTCCAAATCTTATGCATACCCAAGCCTAACTTTAACCCCAATCCCATTAATTAACCATCCCTAAACTTTGCAATCAAAATCCGCACATTTGAGATCTCCTCCTCAAGGTCACGGATGCTCCTTTGAATAATATTTTTAAAATTGAACCAATTGTTAAATTAATAAACATTAAATTAATAAACACACTGGTCCACGATACACTGGTAAGAAAAGTAATGAGATGAATATTTAGTGGTAAGAAAAGTAATGAGATGAATATTTAGTGATAATTATAATGATATATATGATTTTATTCTAATGAGATGAATATTTATTGTAAGAGGTAAGAAAAGTAAATGTTGATCATTGGATCTTATATGAATGATCATCGATCGAATTAAAATGAAAATTCCCAATGTAAACTGAAGCTTTTTAAGTGGTTTTTCCCAAAACAACATTTTGGCATTTTTCTCAATTTCAACCCTTGACCTTTGCTTAGTAAAATGAGCATAACTTGAGCATGTGTTTTAAGTATTTGACACGGACAACTTTTAATCTTTTGGCCATCCAATCCGGGGCTTAGGTGAGTTTAAGTCCCAAACAAGTTCATCACAAACATGAATATCTAAAAATAGATCAAAACACTACAAATCTCATCCTTGGTTATTGATTTTCAAATGAAAATCAAGGTATACAAGTAATGTATGTTATTCTCAAGTTTTCTAACAAGATTCAAGCCAAAACAAATATTTTCAAAAACAAGATGAAAAGAATAGGAAAATGAGTCCTCTCACCATCTTGAACTAGATATATATATATATATATATATATATATATATATATATATATATATATATGTGTGTGTGTGTGTGTGTGTGTGTGTGTATAAGACATATTTAATGAGAATTAATAATTTATATGAAATATCCATGCAAAACTTTTTTCATAAAAAAAACTTTTACTTGATCATTTAATTTTAAAAAAAATTAGAGGAAAAATCACCGTAAACGGATCCGCCAAAAATCCACCAGAATTTGAGACAGATTATAATCCGATTTTTATTGTGATAACTTAGAAAGTAAAAAAAAATAAATTTTAATCATATAATTATACATAAATGATCAATATTAAAAATTATTTAAATATCAACACCCAACGTATCCTTCATGAGGAGGGAGCCCATAAGTGTAGGAGGCTCAGTCTTCAAACCATTGCTTTGTCTTGTACTTAAAAAATTACATATATTTGTATAACTTAGAATTGTGCCTTTATTTGAATAATTTTTTTTTAAAATAAAAATCGATTCACAATTGATTTTGACTAATTATTGACCAATTCATTGAAATTTTGATTTTCTAAGTCATTTAGACTAAACACATGGCCGATTCACCAATTTTTCACTTTGAACCAACCAGTCCGATTCCTTTTTTTTTAATCTAAACATTGCCTTTGAATTGACATGCTGTCACAAAGACAATGCATAGGGCTCTTATATTGTTAAGCAACGTTGACAACCCTCAGAATTATTAAAATGCCTACTTTTAGTGGTGTTTTTAATTTCCAAACCCAACTCCAGTCTTGAGTATTATCCTCCTATATCTTGAAGATGCTTTAAACACTCCATCTTTTTCACCTTTCCAAACCCAAGCATCAGGAATCTGAAAATTTACGTGCATGGGTGGCTGGACAGTATTGATCAAAGCACTTGTATCATTATCAAGGATCAGTTTGTAGCCAATTTGTAACTTTAACTGTGACAAATATCCAACGAACAATCATACTTTGCCATGTTGGCTGATTAAGAAGAGAAGGTACTAAGTTAATGCACCACTTAGCTGGTTTTTAACATCCATCTTGATCTTGAAGATGCTTTAAACACTCCATCTTTTTCACCTTTCCAAACCCAAGCATAAGGAATCTTTATCAAGGATAGGTGTAACCAATTTGTTGAAGCACCATTGACCACCCTCCCAAATATCACGAAGACACAGTGTAGTATCAGTAATGTGCACAAAGTCAAGTTTGTAGCATAATAAACCATTCCCTAACCAGTCCTTATACCAAATGGAAGAGTCCCCACATCCAAGCCGCAACTGAAACCTCTCCTTAGGAATTAATATTTATGACTCAAAACTTGCACCCACAATTTATTTGGTTCATGAAGAATGCTCCATACTAGCTTACCAATTAACGCCAAGTTTGCTAGTCTAGTATCACGTAAGGCCAACCCATCATTCTTGTGAGGCCACTTAAGATTGTCCCACTTGACAAGATTCCACCCTCTGTGACCTCCATTTTTTGCCCAAATAAATCTCCTGGTGAGGCCATCAACTTTGTTGCAAATCTTCTTAGGCAAAAGGTGGACCTGTATGGGGTAAATCAGTATTGATGAAATAGCCGCTTTAGCCAAGCAAATCTTTCCAGCCCTATTCAAAAGACTCCCCTTCCAAGAAGCCATTCTCCTTTGTATTTTCTCTATAACAGTGTTATAAAGATTTTTGGGAGCACGCCCTTGGACCAAAGGAAAACCTAGATAATTTCTCAAGTCCTTGACAAAATTGATAGAAGAAATCGCTGCCAACTCCTACTGCTTCAATCTAGGGACCTTGGAAGAGCACATTGCCTTGGATTTACTAACATTAATTTTAAGACCCGATGCCTTACAAAAATCAACGAGTGTTTCTTTAACCAGCTACACCTTTCAGCAAAGAATAAGTGGGAGAGACCTGGGCCCCCACGGGAATTGACATGCTGTTGCAAGTTTTTAACATTTATTATTAAAATGCCTACTTTGTTATTTATTTTTAACCTCTTATCTTTTCTTATTTTCATTTAATTCCTTATCTCTTCTTTTCTTCTTCCTGAATCTATCTCATCCACACCTGGTTTGAAATCTAAACCGCACCATGAAACAAGTGGAAGTCTTTTTCCAAGCTTTGGTTGTCGTGGGTAGATATTAAAGTTTTCTTCAATCAAATAAACTTTGGGTAATAAAGTTCATTTTTTTTTATTGTATTTTAGCCAACCCGAATGGGGACTACCGACAGTGGACTTTCGGCACCACACAATAACGTTGGTAGTGGTGGTGCGGCGTAGGCGGCAACGCCATCATCACTGAAAGGACTCTGGTCCCTGATCTCTCAAACCCAAATGCGTACGGATCCATAAGTTGCCAATCGTAGGTAACAGAGAAATTTAAACTGAGAGAAGGTTGTCTTCCCCTGTCGTGGAACATCACCAGTCATGTGGTCGACGCCGTGGAACTCGTGGCTGAGCTCTCGGGACTTCTAGTTGCTCAATGCTTTGAGCGAGAAAGTGTAGATGACCCTCTGCTTGTCCCTGAAGGACATGGAGATGCCATACTCAGCGAAACAGGCGATGGAGACCTACTGAAAAGAATGGAGGGTGAGGGTTTGAGAGAGTGCAGTCGATTGTTTCCACAAAACGAGAAGGTTCCTTTGAAATTTGAATTTTAAAGGTTTAATTACGAAGATTTGGGCCCATGTGATGTAGGGCTGCTGATCACTCCAAGATGGCTATTGTCCGGTGATTTGTCAGGTTAGTCTTTTAAAATAAATCATCTCAACGCAAAGACAAGCTGAAGCCCAAAATGTTATTATGCACTTTTTTCAATGACATTTTTTTTAATAAATAGGCAATTGGGCGTCGTGCCCACACAAAACTAAGAAGAAGCAACTAATCGAGGCCCAATAACATCATAAACTAATTGAGCTAACTCCATAGGAGGAGGGAGCACCTCCAGCAATCCATAAGGCCTCAAATTTGTTTGTATTAAGTTTAATAAATTAATATAATATATTATGATTTTATTAATTATTTAAGTATAAATATTATATTATATAAGTTTATTTATCAAATTTTTTTATACATTAAAATGATAGATAATTTAATCAAGTTTTGAGGAGTAAAATTATATCTATTGAATTTTAATGTATAAATTTTTATAAAAAAATTTATTATAATTCTAAACATTTTGATATCTTAACTCTTACACATGAAGTCTTATTATATCAAGTTTTATACTATCATATATTATATTATCGTAATATTATCGTCTTATCTAATCATTCATATCAAACGGACTCTTAAGGTTTAGTGATGCTCCGGACTATTACACTTTTTTTCAAAGATGTTTGAAATAACATATTTTGGGAATTGACTTAATTCTAAATAAAATTATTTGCTCTCGTAAAAAAAATTTTACTTAAAAATATTTAAAATAAAAGTTAATTTAATTTTAAAATGTCTTTAGATTTAAGCTATGTGCATTTAGAAGTTAATTCAAATTTAGTAAAATCAAATAAATAATACTACAAAGAAATATATAATATCATAAAATTAAAGAATTAACATCCCAATTAATTAATATTAATTCTAATTGATTAAAAAATAAATTTAAGATTTAATTTGGGATAAAACTAAAAATAAATATTTTGAATGAATCATAGACAATCAAAGAAAATATAATCTAATAAAATCAATGTAGAATATATTGTTGCATTGTTTCTTGATTGAAGATTTTAGATTATATATTATGTTGATTGATACTTAAGTTTTGTATTGTTATGCCTAAAATAATTATTTTAATAAATTTAAAGAAATAATACTATAGTAGTTTGATATTTATTTTCTTTTAGTAAAATCTCGAGTTCGAGTCTTATAAATAAAAAAAATCAGTGTTTAGAAAATTTTACATTTTAAAGGTCTGACCTAGATCGACTCTGGATTAATCAAGAACTAATGCGATTTTCGAATACTTGGCTGACTTACACTATTATATATATATATATATATATATATATATATATATATATATATATATATATATATATATATATATATCATAAAATTAATGAATATTGAATCTAATTGATTTGAAAATTAATTTTAAGATTTAATTTAGGATAAAACTAAAAAAAGAATATTTTGAATGAATCTTAAACAATTAAAGAAAATATAATTATTGAATAAAATCAATGCAAAATATATCGTTGCATTGTTTCCTGATTAAAGATTTAAGGTTGTATATTTTTCTGATTGATACGTAAGTTTTGCATAGTTATATCTAAAATAATTTTCATTGGATATTTTCTCTTCTTTTGTGCTTTCTTACAAGTATTAATTGATTGAAAAATTAATCAAGAAAATAATATAATAATAATATTATTATTAAATCATGTATAATAATAAATATAAAAAATACGTGCCCCTCTTTATACAGAAAAACAATATTAATAAGTAAAATTTAGTCTAATAAACTCATTTACAAATGTTTTTATATTTATATGAGATTTTATTACAGTGTTTTATAATTATGAGGTTATTTTGTTTGTTTCCTGATTATTACTAGAGAAGAACCATCTTACATTTTTATTTCAAGCATTTATTATTTTATCACAAAATTTCATTATATTATTTATCACATATATAATTTTGATTTATAGGATTTTATTTCTTTTTCATCAAGTAAATAATTAATTATATAAAATAACAAATAAATTATTAGTCATAGTCAAATATCTCTAGAATTATTTAAAAAAAAAAAAATCTGTGGAGATTTGGTTGTTTTTCCCTCGCGTATGGTTTTAATTTTGCCCTTGTGATTTGGATATTGGAATCAGCATGTCAGACAAAGGGCGTTTTGGTAATATCTGGAATTGGGGCATTTGCAGAGGAGAGGAGAGGAGAGACAGTGGTTATAAGTATTTGGGTTTGAGAGACTCTCCGTCATTGTTGTCTTGTCTGTCTGTCTATCTCTCTATCTCTAATCACCTCTTCCTCTATTCGCTATCCTTTACATCAACAATTCAACATGGCTGTGTCTTTGGGGTTCTTGTCTACTTTTTTCGCCGCCGAAACACCCTCCACTACTACTCTTACTCTCAGGTCTCAACCGCCTCCTGCTAAGTTGCGCATGCTGCGAACTGTCACCTCTGCCACCGTCTCTCAGTCTCAGTCTCAGCCATCCTCCGCCAAGACTCGGGGTATCATGAAGCCCCGCCGAATCTCTCCCGAGATGCAAGCCCTCTTCGGCGTTCCCGAAATTTCCAGAACCCAAGCACTCAAGCAGATTTGGGCCTACATTAAGGACAACAATCTTCAGGTTCCTTTCTTTTTTTTCAACTTTATTACTATTTCTTCTTCTAAGATCCACCCCCTTTTTTAAATGTTTTGTTGCTGTCTTCCATGTTTTTGCCATTTTTTTTAACAAAAAAAAAATCTCTGGATAAAGTTTTTTTCCACTAGTACAACTCGAACGGAGCACCCTCCCCTCAACCCAAAAAAATAATCTTTTGTTTTCGAAATTGTTATAGTAAAGGCTGCATAGATTGTTTGTGCCAGACTGTCAGTAAGGCTATGGTTCTGCAAATACCGAATGAATTTTAGTCATTGTTCATGTAAAGTTGAAATCTTTTGGGCCTTTCGGATGGGTTCCTCACTTTAACTCTTGTTTCTACTTAGCTCATTGCATTTTCTGTGGACTTTTATGATTGCTGTCTGCTCTGTTTTATTATTCATTCATTTTTGTTCTTTTTATTACAAACTAAACTAAAGTATTTTATCAGGGTTTTCATGTTTCTTTTTCTCTGTTTCTTTTCTGGCGTAACTGCTTCTCTCTCTCTTGTTTATCCCAGTGGTGGTGAATACGTTGTCTCCATAGTATTACCAAGTTTCTTAATCTTCATCTTGTTTTCTGCTTTATGTTTCTTCTAGCAATCTAATACCCAAATTAGGAAGCTGCATGGTCTAACTTATACCACTTTTGATACAGTTCACATCTACGATGAACATTCCTCCTCTCTAGCATCTTATGTGTCTGCAAGTGGTAAAATTTATACAAGTTTTGTGTATGTCATAATAGATCATTGGGGGAACTCATTTGCAAATTGGAAGATGATTTCTGCAATATGATGTGTTCACTTGTTACATGTGTATTTGGGTGTGCATATATCTGTGTTTATCACTTAAATATAGCTTAAGTTCATTCATAATGGTGAATTGGTAAATATATATTGTTTGTTTGTTTGTTTATTCTTTTTTAAAGGAAGTTTTAAGACTTGACGAGGGGTGGAGTATGAGTATTGACACTTGCTTAGAATTGAACCCAACATTAGGTGCTTCCTAAATCCTAAAGCAGCAAGGTTCCACTAGGCTCCAAGACCTTTGAATTTTTATTTTTATTTTTTGAAAAAACTACATGGCTTTGGAAATTAGATGTGCCTGACCTTTTCCAAAGTATTTGGGGACAATTTTTTGCAGTGATCTGCACTCATTATGTTTAAGCATTTTTGTACTTATACTAGAAAGACACATAATAATTACTCTGTCTTAGCATGAAGCATTAACTTCTCTGCTATTCCGTTTTTAATAGTTTGATCTGCACAACTTTTCTGAATTTGGTGAATATGCAATTCCGCTAAGCTGATATTATAATGGTTGTGGTTGGTGTGGAGGGATTCTATGGTCAATTTTAGAGATTCTATGGTCAATTTTAGAGCCATCTCTCTCTGCATTATTTTGGTATAATCAATTAATCACCTGCTGTCCTGTATTTTCAAAGAATTCACTTTTGAACAATTTTCACCATCTTGAGTCCCATTTCATTTTCTGTATACCCACATTCTGATTCTACCACCTCACACAAATATAATTTGTGATGAGAAGCTTGGTGCTGATGTGCAACAAGCATTATTCTTTACAAATAGATTCGGCAACGTTTTTAACCTTCTTGGATTGGTTTTAACTAAATTGTTACTTCTAATTCTGATAGGACCCTGAAAACAAGAAGATTATAATCTGTGATGAGAAGCTGAAGAAGGTATTTGCAGGGAGAGATCAAGTTGGCATGCTTGAGATTGCTGGATTGATTAGCCCTCACTTCCTTAAATGACAAAATGTGCCACTTGGTCTGAAGTTTGGAAATTATTCGTGATAGTTAAGTTTTTATATGCAGGTCATGTTCTGGTGTATGGAACAATTATATTTGGGAGTATTATGTCCTACGACATAGTAGCCGTAGTTTTTTTAGTGCTTGGAGTACAGAACGAGCTTTGTTGAAGAGTTTCGTTTTGAGTTATGTAGGCTCTTCAACAAGCCTTAGTGACTACCTATTAGGTTTTTATTGGACATCTTAAATATTATGGTGCTATGTTCTTATAATTATTCTGTTGTCCCTTGTGGACCGACCTTGTGAGTTACTCTTTGGAAGAAAATCTTTACTAGTATTATCTCCATGATACTGGTTTCATAGCAGAGGAATTTAGTAATAAGCACTTCAGCAGCTCCAATGATCAAGATGTGATAGTTTTGGTATTTCTTCACATGATTATATTATATTATTACGAGTTATGCTATGCGCTGGGGGAAATATTCCATGTCTGAAATGGGTAGATGTGGTATGACATATGTGTAGCTTTTAACAATTATTCGAGCATGTCCAAATTGCATTTTCTTAAGAGCTCTTGTTTGGTGTCTATTTTTGGACGGCATTTATGGTGCTCTTGAAATGTTTTGGAGCATTGGTGTAGGGTTTTTATTTATTATAGTTGGTTAATTGATTTTTTTTAAAAAAATTTATTACTGTATATATAAATATTATTAGTTAAAATTTATAAAAAAACTTATATATGCAATTTATTTACGATAAAAAAAATAGAGTTAGTCTAAGTTTTTTGTGTGAGTTTGAGTATATATAAATAAATTTTTAAGGTGTTTTATATGCATAATATGGATCACACTTGTTAGTTAATTGGCAATGAATCACACCTGTTTATTTATTTTAATATTATATTTATGGTATAACATCAAGAAGCACTAGTGTTTCATAATTTTTTAAGAACACTAAACATTTTTCTATTTTTGTGGCTTCCTTTGTATTTTGATAATTTCTCGAGTCATTCTCCACTATCAATAATCCAATGTAAAGTCTACTTTCTTTTAAACTCAACAATATGATTTTGCTTTGTCCAATTAAACTGCTTACTTGTTTCAACGAGGCTAGTAGCTTGTTTGATTTATAGTTTGCGCACTCCAAACTCCAGTTTGAACTATTCAATTGAGTTTCATCCACAAGTAATATGTTTGGCAAAATTATGGCCCAATAATCAAGTTGTGTTTAAAGATGAGTTTAGATCTCATTATAATTTTAGTGAAAGTGAAAAAGTTACTTTTCTACAGGCGTGTTTGTTTTAGTTTATAAGCTAAATCAACAAATTTTTTTTAAAAAAATTATTGTAATAATATTTAATTATGTTTGATAAAATTAATTTTAATTTTTATACGAAATTTAATATATTTTAATATTTTTTTCATAATACTAAAATTTTAAATTATGATTTTAGATTATAAATTATTTTTTACACTTTAAGATGTAAATACTATTTTGTTATTAATTAAATAATTTTTTAATCAATTAAATTATTTTTTAATCATTTTATACATATTTTAATAATTTAATACATAAAAGTAATTCTTTTTATATCATTCAAATAAAATAGATTAACTTAAAATTATTTTTCAACTAACATATCCAAACATAATCGATTATTAAAATAACCAAACTTTCACAGCTTAATTATTAAAATAATCAATTATTAAAATAATCAAATTTTCATAACTATTCCAAACACACACTAACACCGTGATTTTTAAACTATAATCCAAATATTCCAAGTACGTTATAGAATTGCTTAGTGCTTACTGTGTTTTCCTCTGAAATTCACGTGCCAATGTTTGCACTCTTTTATAATTCATAGGGATTGAGGTCCATTTGAATATATTTATTGATTAATTTTGCCCACAACTTATCAAGTCAGACGGATTTCCGAAAAAAAAAAAAGCTAAATAACATGAAATGACGAAAAGACTTTCTTTAAAATAAAAAGAGAGCGGTGAGGGAACTTTCTCACTTGGCCACTTGGTAGCCCATTTTATGGCTTTTTGATCAATATGTTTTAGTGAAAAATATATTTATCAAATTATTTTTTTTAAATTATTTTTATAATATTATTTTTTTATTACATTGAAATTATTTAATATTTTTTGTGCAACGTAAAATACGTCAATACGCATGACGCATCTAACTAGAATACGCCAATGTGAATCTAATTGCATGTGACGCTGGCTCGCTGACGTTTTTCCACATGGATATGTCAAATGTGATGGCATATTTACGTTAGATGTGCTACGCGTGATGACGTATCCTAGTTGGATGCGCCAATGCGTATTGACATATCCAAGATACAACCTTATATCATCCTCTCTCCTCTTTTTCCCACAACTACTTCTCTCATTTATCAAATTTTCACTATCTCTCTAAATTTTTTCTCCCTCTAAACTCTCTCTCGAACTCTCCTTTAACGAGAACTCATGAGAGAATCATATATGTAAGTATTTATATCATTATATGTAAATATTTCTATCATTAGATTATTGTTATTGTTATATTTATTGCTAAATATTTTAATTATTATAATTATTGTATATGTTTTTGAGTTTTTATATTACTTGTGTATTGTATATATGTTTTATTGTTAGAATTATTGTTTATGTTTTTGAGTTTTTATATTAATTGTGTATTGTATATTTGTTTTATTGTTAGAATAATTGAGTATTATTATTGATTATTATTATTATTGATTACTATTATTATTGATTGTTAGTATTATTATTATTATTATTATTATTATTAATTGTGTATTTGTTATATCTGTTTTATTGTTAGTTAGTAAGTTTTTGAAATTTGTTTGTACAAAAATGAATTGTTTGTATTGTTATTGTTCAGAAGTGTAAGATGATTAAATACCTTATTGTTTTCATTTACTACAATGGAAGAACGTATGAAGGTGTGTTGCGACCGAGATCGCGGCAGGATAGCAACACATGTGATTTTTTTTAAAAAAAGGAAAATGAAAAATAGAGTCACCACCAATTTTATTTGAATTTGGAAAAAAAAATTAGAAAACCAATATTAGAAAATAGTCTTTGAAAATCAGATCAGATTCGGGAGTCGGTTATAGATAAGGAAGGGTGGAAACTTAATCCCACAGCATCTCTATCACACCCGTCTTGAGACGGTACCTTAAGTCAGTTGTGCAAAATTTAATAATCTCAAATATGTTTATTTCACTCATCTTAAAAAAAATATTTTTTTTTTTTAAGAAAAAGAAATAACCAAATTGTGAAAATTTAATTTTGACTTGACAGAATAAAGATTCTACTCCTACGTACCCTCATGTGCAATGAAGAACTCAAAGTCATGTAGTTCTTTATAAAATAAATGTGAGTTGATTGATTTTAATTAAGAAAAATATCTTTTGAAAAGGGATTTTATTTTTGAAAACAAATTCATTCTTGCACAAGGTTCAAGTTAGTATCGAGTTACTCAATAAACCCTTATAATCCAAACGACATTGAAGATAGCATCCGATATTCAATCATCATCATTGGTTATTGCATTGATAAAAATATTTTTTTTATGAATTTTCGTTTTTTTTTTACATATTTTCAAAAAAATTTGTGTTTTCATTTTTTTGTTTTGTTTTTATTACTTTTATTTTTTTTATTTTTTTATTTTTTTTATATACTTAACAAAACACTCTAAAATGATCTAAACAAATAATACACTTAACCCATTAAATCAAAAGACATTAAGAATTAAAAATAATGACCTAAGCCCAAAAGACCCTAATATATATATAAAGGTCCAAACTAACTAGCCCAAATAACTCACTAGCCAAAAAAAGAGCAAAACAAACAACAACAAAAAAAACAAAGAAAAATAAAATAAACAAAAAAAGGGCCTTCAACAACTAAACAAAAGAGAAACAAAAGAGAAGTTTCTGGAGAGAAACGAAAATGGAGAAAGGGGTGAACCACTAGCTGAATGGAGGGTGGCGCAGACAGTAGCTGGAGCGACGCGGACTGTAGCTGGAGCGATGCGGCGCGTCAGACGTTTGGTGCGGGTTCCGATCACGGTTGAGTTGCCAGATCTGGCGGATCGTGCAGTGATGGCTGATGGACGGTGTTAGAAATGTTTCGGTGACGCTGACGCAGGTCCTGGGGGTGTGCGACTCGCGGCTTGGCTGACAGCAACTGGTCCGCGGTGGAGCTCCAGGGGCGCGATTGGGTCTGAGTTTGTGGCTAGGTGGTGGCAGTTTGAATGGTGGTGATGAAGTAGGTGTGTTGCTTAGGTGAAGATGGAAGTGGTTTGCTGCAAAGTATGCTTAAAGGTGGTGGGTCTTTGGTGGTGGCAATGGAGGTAATAGGTGGCTTTGGAAGCTTTGAGGAAGATGAAGGTTGGAGGATGATAGTGGAAGTGGTGAAAGTGAGTTGTGGTTGTGGAGGATGGGTGGTTAGATTTGTGGGTGGTGATTGGAGATGAAATGGATGAAGATGATGAAGTTTGTGGGGGAGGTGAGTAGAGGTAGGAGATGATGAATAGTAAAGTTGCTTGGTTAATGGTTGTGGGAGGCTATGGGTCCGTGTGTGAAGGTGAAGATGGAGGGTGGAGGTTGGTTATGGAGGTAGCTTGAAGGTTAAAGATGAAGGTTGGGTGCTTGGTGGGTGGTGAGTGAGTCAACTCAATGGTGGTACAATAGTGGTGGTTTGAGGAAGATGATGGAAATGGTTTTGGATGAGAGGTGATGAAGGTGTTGGTTATGGTGAGGATGAGATGGAAGTGAAGATAGAGGGTGGTTAATGGTAAGTTGGGAGGTTGAAGATAAAGTTCACCTTGAGGGTGGAGTGGTGAAAGTAAGGTGATCTTGCATGTGAGTGAAGAGAAAAAAATCTGTTGTAGTGTGCCCCCCTATGTGCTCTACGTGAGTCCTTTGTGAGAGTGTGAAAATCCCCCCTTTGCCTGAGTGTGTGGGAGTGTTATGGCTTGGAGAAATGAAGAAAAAAAAACAAAAATGCTCTCTGCCTACCGTTGGTGCCAACATGAGTGAGTGTGTGAGAGTCAGAGTGCTGCGTGTGTGCGTGATAATGAGTGGGGAGCCTTCAGCACTGTTGGTGCTTCTGGGTGTGTGCTGTGACAGTACACGCATAATGCATGGCTCAAAACAGGAAAAAAAAACAAAATGCAGTGGAAAGAAAAGCTGGTTTTCACCCAAAAAAGAAAAACAACCAAGCAGCAAGTTTTCACCCTTTTTTATTTTTTCATTTTATTATTTTTTTTACTTTTTTTTTCATTTTTTTAATTGAGCCCGGTCAAAATTGAGTGTTCACAAGGTGAAAAGGGTCTAATGTATGAATGTCCTTGTCCTAAGTCTATCATGATTCAACATGATACGACTTTTGAGCTTTTAAAAAGGAGAATTCATTTAAAATTAAGGCTCCAAGAAAATTAAGTTGTATCCAGTGTTGTGTATAAATTTTCACAATGGAGCAATGTACTGAGATGGATAATTCTTTCATTAGAAGATGATGAAGACTTTGCTTGCATGATTGATTGTTTTGATCAACATCTTAACTTAATTTTCATGGAGTTGTATGTCGAGACAAAAATAAGTGAGCACAATGAGCATGCTGAAGCTCTTTCTGAAACAGGGTTACAAGCTGGTCATTCTAATCTTGCTGAATCACCGTACCCTATCAACACTCAATTATCCATGACACATGCTCCTGTCCTAGTATAATCTCACGAAGTTGGTACATTTACAATGCCTGAAAGGAGCTCATTTAGGTTTTACTTTGAAACCGATAACCCGCTTATGACAGATGCATTATCTGACACAAGCGATAATGAAAGGGAGATGCCTGAGGGTGAAGATACAGATACTGACTTAGAAGAAGATCAATATGGCCCTGAAGTAAATATACAATAACTAAACCATCCATAGGTAGTTGCTCTTGAATCTGCGTTTGTGCCTCCATGCCCTCAGTTTTTTGAAATCAATTGGGATGCGCTGAGTACACATGATAATCTGCTTGAATTGGATTTTCGTGATATTTGGAGTTCAGATGAAGAATTATATGTTGGGTTACAATTTTTCTTTAAAGATGCTGTCAATTTAGTCCTAAAACATTATTCCATTATTAGACATCAGAATTGCAAGGTTGAGGATTCTGATACACAGCGGCTAATTGTTAACTATCTCAAATCTGCTGATGGTTGTAATTTGAGGGTTAAAGTCATTCTAAGCAAGAAATCAAACATGTAGAAAATTAAAAAATTTAATAGACCTCACAGCTGTGTCAACCCAGCCATATCACAAGATCATCAGAAGTTAGACTCTCTTATGATCTTTTCTTGCATTTTGGTGATGGTTAAGCAAAAACCCAATGTACCTGTATGCTCGATTATTAAAAAGGTTCGATGTCAATTCGGATATAATGTGTCCTTTCGAAAAGCTTGGAAGGCAAAACGAATTGTTATTGTGAAAGTATTTAGAGATTGAGATAAATCTTATGCGGTGTTGCCTAGATGGTTACTTGTCATGCAAAGAGACATGTCAGGCACAATGATGGAGTTACAAACTGTTGATTATGTCGAGCACAATAGAGTTGACCATTCAAAACTTGTATTACATCGCTTATTTTGGACATTTAAACCATATGTTGTTGGATTTCAATATTATAAGCCTATTATTTAGATTAAGGACGCTCATTTGTATTGTAAATATCGTCATAAACTATTAATTGTAACAACACAAGATGGCGATAGAAAACCTCTGCCAATTGCATTTGTCATTGTTGAAGGAGAAATAAAGGATGCTTGGAGTTGGTTCTTAGTCTTGATTCGAAGATATGTCACATAACAACAGGGTCTCTGCTTGATATTTGATCAACGTCAATGCATCCTACAGTCAGTGGTGAATCCACATCTTGGATGGCAGCCACCAGATGCGCATCATATTTTCTGCATTTGGCATATTAACAGCAATTTTAATAGTATCTTCCATAATTTGACCCTGAAGAAATATCCGATTAACACAGGTAGTTAAACATTTAATATTGTTTATGAGTTTGTCATACTATTTACCAAACTACAATTTAGTTGCTAACACCAACTCATTCAATATTTTAATATCATGGTATGAACCAGTTGCGTACAAATTTAAGGCTAGGTTAGAAAAATTGATCGCTACTCCCGAAATGGAAAATTGGAATAATTGGCTTCCAAAAGAAAAATAGAGTTTAGCATATTATGGTGGCCACAGATTTGGTCATATGACGACGAACTTGTCTGAGTGTATGAATGAAGTGTTGAAAGATGACAGAAACCTACCAATAACTACACTTGTTCAAATGACATATTACAAATTGGTAGTGTACTTTGTTAATAGAAAGGATGTCACAAACGAGAAACATGTTGATGGGGCATATTGGACTGATGATTTTATAAAAAGTTGGAATGCCAACATGCACAAGGCAAGCTCTTGCCAAGTCTGTCGATTTGACTTAGTTATTATCTTGGGACTTGCCATTGATGGCGATGTAGTTACTGGTCGTACATCCCGTCGAGATTGGATGCAGTTATATCAGAACTTGTTAGGATCGTAGCCGAATGAGTCACACGTATTAGGTGGACGTACTGATATATCGTGGCTCTGGAGCGCATTCCATAGACGACTTATTGAGGCCGACAGAGCTGCTTATGTGATGCAGTGTACACAGTTATATATACTTTGGTTGATCGGGGATTGCTATTTCCTGACTATTCTAGTAGATACGTGCACATGATGTTCCTTCTACTATTTGATGACTTTACTGTTATTGGGAAATACAACTGGGGATCTGTGGTCTTTGCGCATTTGTATAGGGAGCTATGCAAGGCCACATACTACAATGTGCATGAGATTGGAGGTGCTTGCATACTGTTGCAGTATTGGGCATGACACAAATTTTCACCCCTTGTCCCTACACTTGTGGATGATACTTATCCTGTCCTTGTGGCTGCCTATGTTGCTGCCTGTGGTCTCCTACGTCCATTGGGATTTCGGTAAGTTTCTCAACATATCTATATATTAGTTTGTTATATATATTACTTTTGTTGACATCATATGACTTTGACATTTAAATAAGTGACATAAACATAAGGTGTTGAATGAAACCCTAATGGGGGTGCTTCTGTATTATCGTCGGTTCTTTGATCAGATGAAGAGTGATGAGGTCAGTATCTGTTTACATTGATTTAAATAAGTTATTTTGTCTTGCTTTCTAATTTTTTGTACAATTGTGATTGTAGATAACATGACAGCTATATAAGAATGATATTGTGGCTTCACTACCAGCATTTTGTGTCGCTGGTAGAGACATTATACTGGCGGTGGTTTCACTCATTTTTTTCCACATTATCGAGTGGCACCAACCAGATAGGGTGATGCGTCAATTTGGTCTGGACCAACCAATACTACGGAGACCGCACCAACCTGACGAGTTGCACTCGATTACAGTGACAGGACGACATGACAAGAATTGGCGAATCACACACCGTGCACACATAGCCATCTGAGACAATCGAAGGGAAATGTGTGTTATTGGAAGGCCCTTGGAAGCTCCCCTTACTACACATTTTGAGAACATGTGCTGGTACAGATGAATTATTTGACGTTGGATTTTCTGTACTAGTGCATCCATTGGGTTGGTGGTAAGCTATTTACTAATATGTTTTGTTATTCGTTACGTTCATGCTTCGAACAAGAACCGTAGTTCAGGATTTAGTATGACTAGCCTTGAACAGTTCATGGAGGACATTTTATCTTCAATGAGGGAGCATGATTGCTTCACATTAGATCAACTTCGTCCAGCTCCTCCTATAGATGACATTCCAGGACCATCCGAGCAGTCCAATGAGCAGAGGACGCGTCGTAGACAGAGAGGGTTAGCGAGTACTCGGTCACGACTAAAACTTCCAGAGAACTGTGATTCTTTAGGTGTGCCTAGTACTCAACCACCGCCCACTACTACTGCTACTTACCCACCATCTCAACCGCCACCTCTATCGTACCCGTCATATCCAGGTTATCCACCATCTACAACATACTCACCACTTACTTACTCTTACCCACAATATCCTTATACATTTACTCTTACACCGTCATTTCCATATCCACTGTATATGGGTTACCCACCAGATCCTCACCTATTATAGCTAAAACCTTCTTTTGATCTCCCTTATAGACCACTGCATTCTGACCATGGCCCTTCTCATTGATGTACTCACTACACTATCATTAATTTATTATCTTTTTATTACTTTTGCTTAATTTTAGGGACTACATGTGTATGTATCCTACTTTTTTTGTTATGCTTATGCATCATATACGTGCTTTGTTGATATGAAATTCAATACATATAAATATGTTTCATTATACAAGATGAAGTAGTTTTGAGAACTTTTAATTTTAAGGGAAAATTTTGTCGAATTTTCTATAAAATTAGAATGTTTGAACTATTAAGGTTAATTCATTATATGCCATCACGCGTGGCGCATCCAACGTGGATATGCCATCATGTTTGACGTATCCATGTGAAAAACGCCAGACGTGATGACGTGTCCCTGTTGGATGTGTTACACGTGCTAGTATATCCTATGTGGCACAGAAAAATTAAAGAATTTTAGCGTGATAAAAAAATAATATTCTGATAAATAATTTTAAAAAAATGACAATTTGATAAATATATTTGTCACCAAAGACATATTAGTAAAAAAAAACCCCCTTTTATGATTACGCTGTCAATATAACTAGAGTAACAAAGAAAGAATGACGAAAGACATGTGAGTTCACGAATGGGCGAACTTAGGATTATTCGTATTTGGAAACTGAGAAGAATATAGGAAGGCTGATTTATTTATTTTTTCAAAAAAAAGACAATGCATTTTGACAGCCCTTGTTTTATCTTTTCTTGTATGTAACTTCTACAAATTTACATAAAATGGATATGTAATTTTATATGAGCTACTCACACTGCAATGGCATGAAGCTTAATTTTGATTGAATTTAATTTTGATATACCAGTTAATTTAAATTTTTTTTATAATGTTATTTAATTAAATATTGACATATTATTAAATGAATTTTAATACTATTAATATAGTCAAACTCATTAAATAATGTGTCAGCATATAGTTAGATATAAATGTAAAACTTTTTTTTATATTAACAATCTATTAAAATTAAATGCATTTTGGTTTAGTGAATTTTGCAATACACTCCTTAATTTTTTTTTTTTTTGTAATATATAGTTTAGAGAGAGGATAAATTATTCATTTTAAAAGTTATGACATATTACAAATCTTTATGATAATTTATGGTGATACTTAAAAATCACTTAAGAAGGAGGATTATTAATAGAGAAAATTGAACCTAAATTTTTTAAGAGTAGAATTTTACAATATATACGTTATATATTCTTAAAAGTGATATTTAGTTAACATAAAAAATAATTATTCATCTAATTTTTCTCGTTATATATTTTGGTATTGAGTTGGGTGTTACAAAAATTTAAGAGAACTGCACTTCAAAAACTAATTTTATTAATTTAAAGAGTCTAAAACCTTATAAATTCTATACTAGGCTCATGAACACTTAATGTGGGACTCCCACATCGAGTTTGGTCCGTTTGAATAGTAAAATTATAATTGAAATATAAAATTTTAATTTTAATTTTAATTCTTTTAATTAAATTAAAATTAGAATTAAAATTAGAATTGGTTCAGAATCTTAAATTTTATATTTAGGATTGTCAAAGAATTATGATGAGAAATTGTAATTCTAATTTTAATTATAACTTTATTGTTTAAAAGTATGATCTAAAATATTAAAAAATTATTTAAAAAATTAAAATTAATAAAAATATTCATACAATAATATTTTTATAATATAATAGTCATATTTTTTTCATAAAGAAATTTTTCATGAATTTTTTAAGAAAAATAAATAAATAACTATTATAATAATTTTTATAAAAATATAAAAATAATTTTTTATATAAATATAAAATCTCAATAAATATGATTATTCATAAATAAATATGAAGAGAAGAGAGAGAGAGAGAGAGAGAGTTTAATTTTTAAACTATAAAATTGATAATTCTTAAGATATAAGTTAAGAATTGAAAAAGACTTAACTTAGTTATTTTTTAATTTTATGAAATTAATTTATAAAATTATAATTTTAATTCTAAATAACATTCTATACATAAAAATTAAAAAATTTAATTATAATTCTATACTCAATTTTATAAATCAAACGAATACTAATATTAAGACCCAGGAGTGAGTTGTACTCACTCATGGCATGAATTCATGACTGTTTCAACTCATTTTGTTTAAAAAAAAAATGTGTAAAAAAAAATACTCCTTACTTGAAAGATTTGCTTTTAATGTAAAAATTATGATTAAAACAAGATATTCCTTACTTGAGAGATTATTTTTAATGTAAAAATTATAATTAAAACTTGGGAAATTAAACTGAATATAGGGATGTGAAAATAGGGGAGCAGTGTAAATAAATCCGATAAGATAGATGTATGGGCTTTGGACAGTATTATATACCTGTGTTGGCGTTGGTGTTGGTGTTGGTGTTGGTGTTGTGTTTGCGTTCATTCCATGGACATGGTAGAAAAACTGGCTCTTCCTCTGCTCCTCCCAAATCCACCCCACTCCAGACCCCTCCTTCCAAATCCTAATCATATTGCTACCACAACCACACCCTCACCACCAATAGCCCCTCTTATCCAAAACCTCACTTCCACTCCCACTTCCTCTTCCTCTTCACAACCACACCACTCCCGACGCCGCATCTCCCTCGGCAAGTCCACCGATCCCAACCGGGGCAAGCCATGGTCAAGTCATCGCCTTTCACCTCCAGGTCAGCGAATTCTCCAAAACTTACTTGACCCTTCTTTTGATTCCACTCACTTGGATCAAATTTTGCATCCCCTCTTTGACCCGGACCCCCAACATCAGCATCCCACTTCTTTGTCTTCAGATATTTTGGGTATAATCAAGGGTTTAGGGTTTAACAAGAAATTCGAACTTGCACTTAATGTGTTTGATTGGGTTCGACGTCGGGAGGGTTGCGCTTCCCTTTTGAGTGGTTCTGCAATCGCTGTCATTATCAACATTCTGGGTAAAGCGGGTCGGGTCTCATCTGCGGCCTCCTTGCTCCTCAGTCTTGAAAATGATGGGATTGAAATTGATGTCTATGCCTATACTTGTTTGATAACTGCTTATGCCAGTAATGGCAGGTATAGGGAGGCCGTCATGGTGTTTAACAAGATGCAACAAGAGGGATGTAAACCTACTTTAATCACTTTTAATGTCATTTTGAATGTTTATGGCAAAATGGGCATGCCTTGGTCTAAGATTATAGGTCTTGTTGAAGCCATGAAAACAGATGGGGTTGCCCCCGATTTGTACACTTTTAATACACTTATAAGTTGTTGTAGGCGGGGTTCTTTGTATGAAGAAGCTGTCCAGCTGTTTGATGAGATGAAATTAGCAGGATTTGCACCTGACAAGGTTACATATAATGCCTTATTGGATGTTTTTGGTAAGTCCAGGCGACCCAAGGAGGCTATGCAGGTTCTCAAAGAGATGGAAAGTAATGGGTTTTCTCCTACCAGCGTAACTTACAATTCATTGATATCGGCTTATGCTAGGGGTGGTTTGTTGGAGGAAGCATCGGAGCTGAAAAACCAAATGGTCGAGAAAGGGATTAAACCTGATGTTTTTACATACACTACCCTTTTGTCAGGATTTGAGAAGGTTGGAAAAGATGAGTTTGCAATAAAAGTTTTTGAAGAAATGAGAGCAGCAGGATGCAAACCTAATATTTGCACCTTTAATGCCCTTATTAAAATGCATGGTAACCGAGGAAAGTTTGCGGAAATGATGAAAGTTTTTGAGGAGATCAAGGTATGCAAGTGTTCCCCTGATATTGTTACTTGGAACACGCTTTTAGCTGTGTTTGGACAAAATGGAATGGACTCCGAAGTATCAGGAGTATTTAAAGAAATGAAGAGAGCAGGGTTTGTGCCTGAGAGGGACACCTTCAATACTCTAATAAGCGCATACAGCAGGTGTGGCTCCTTTGACCAAGCAATAGCTGTTTATAAGAGCATGCTGGAAGCTGGAGTGGCTCCAGATCTTTCTACCTATAATGCTGTTTTAGCAGCGTTGGCTCGGGGAGGGCTTTGGGAACAATCTGAGAAAGTCCTTACTGAAATGAAGGATGGTCGGTGTAAACCTAATGAGCTAACATACTCTTCTTTACTTCATGCTTATGCCAATAGTAAGGAGATTGAAAGGATGAATGCTTTTGCTGAGGAGATATACTCTGGCTCTATTGAGACACATGCTGTTCTTTTGAAGACCCTTGTTCTAGTAAATAGCAAGAGTGATCTCCTAATGCAAACAGAACGTGCTTTTTTGGAGTTAAGGAGAAGAGGAATATCGCCTGACATAACTACTCTGAATGCAATGATTTCAATATATGGGAGGAAGCAGATGCTGGCCAAAACCTATGATATTTTGAACTTCATGTATGAGAGTGGATTTACTCCAAATCTGACTACTTATAATTGCTTGATGTATATGTACAGCCGTTCTGAAAACTTCCAAAAATCAGAAGAAATCTTAAGGGAAATTCTACAGAAAGGTATGAAACCTGATAGAATCTCGTACAATACAGTCATTTACGCATATTGCAGAAATGGTAGGATGAAGGAGGCTTCACGGATATTTTCTGAAATGAAAGATTCTGCACTTGTTCCTGATGTTGTAACTTACAACACATTTATTGCAACTTATGCTGCTGACTCAATGTTTGTCGAGGCTATTGACGTAGTTCGATACATGATCAAGCAGGGATGTAAGCCAAACCAGAGTACTTACAACTCCATGATTGATTGGTATTGTAAGCTCAATCGGCAAGATGAGGCAAACAATTTTGTTAAAAACCTTGGTAATCTTGATCCACATGTTTCCAAGGAGGAAGAAAGCAGATTACTTGAGAGAATAGCAAAGAAATGGCCATAAGTTGTTCCATGGCTCTCTGGCGGCTTAATTTGAATTTGGAATGTTTTTTTGGCCTCTAGTTGTTAGATGCCCTTAGTTCTCCCCCTCTTCAACCTTGGCTGCCATGTTATAAAATATTAGGGTATGGGGGTTGGCGTTGACCCAGTGTAGTTGTAAATGATAGTATTACTTTACTGGGTGTTTATCTGCAGAAAGAGGCAGCAGTATGTTTGATCATTGATGCTTGCAGGTGAGGTTGTACAGAAAGATGGGAAATTTAAGAATAGAAAGAGAAGGAGGAGGGGTTGGTTTTGAATATCATTACCATGTAGAATAAACTGAATAGCAATGAAATCAAGATAAAAACATGTGCATGGAAGGCTTTTGTTGTATGAGTCATTTTGATAACAGTACTTCTGGTATGATTTGTAATGTAGTGTATCTGTAACTTATGATGCTCGGATACTTCAAAATTGGTAACATATACTCATATATGATATCAATACTCGTACTCATATATGATATCAATACTCATATAATATTTCTCTATTCGTATTTTTGGCGTATCCTTATATTTTTTATTATTTATTTTGTATACTCACCACTTTCAAATTAGCATCACTCTAGAAGTTTGAAATATAGATTCAAATCTCATTCTAACTAATTACGTTCTTTAAAGTATATTTTCAGTCTTGTAATTTTGTCCTCAAAATCTTCCCACGGAATAATAGATTTTTATCTTCATCAAATGAGTTAGAGAAAGCATAAGACTCAAGTTGGGCAATTATAAGTGAATAAATTTCATTTCATTTTTTTTACGTGTATATATGTATATTTATGTTTTTGTTTCAGGAGCTTTATTAATGATTATTCCTGCAGGTGTGAGTGCTGTTCGTCTGAGTTTTAAACCTAACCGTTTAAAACTTGAAGAACTTGTCTTCTACTAAGCTCTGGTTTGTGGTTACTTAGTTATATGTTTGCCCTTATCATGAAAATTGATCACTCCTGTTTAATGAACGGATTTCTTCTTCCGCTACTGATGAATCATGAAACGGAAACGTAGTGATGGTCTCGTTGGACTCAGAAATACCTGTATTTTGTTATGTTTGACTACCAAATTTGTTGTAAAGCTTATGCTTTAACACCCTTTGGATTGAGTTTAGTTTATTAAAAATCAATGCATATTTCATCCCCTTTAAATTTGCCTTACGAACCTCTTCATTGGAGCCAATTGTTGAGCAGAAACAAAACTAGGTGGCTCCTCTTCAACTTCGATGTGAGCTCCCACTGATGAGACAAATCTTGCAGCTAATTGATAATAATATAATAAATAAGAAGGTATTTGGCCCTACACGAATCTGTTCCCTTCTGTTAACAACGCCGTAGATGAAATAATACAGGTACATGGGGAATGAATCCACCAACGGGGCTCACTTTAAAGCTTTTATGTTGAGCTTGATCTCTCTCTTAACATAATCCTGTTCTGTGAGAGGAATATTCTCAAGTAAGTATATTCCTTTTTTAAGGATTTACCTGTTATCTTGAACGACCGGAATAGTGAAAACATTATTATAACCTAACACCTGAATAGGTTTTTTTATTTCATATTTATAATTGAGCTTAATTAAACTGCTCTCCAAAAACTCATGTGAAGTACTCAATTTTTTTTTACAAAATCAACAAGTTTGGCCAAACCATAATTTTTTCAATGAAAAACTATAGTTTGCATGAGCATATTGGCAGCCAGGGATATGAGCAGTTATCTTTTTGGTAAGAATTTGGCCAACTTAAACCTCAACTAATAGTCTAATACGAAAATCTCCTTCATATGATTATAATATTCTATTTTTAGTCGGAATTTCATTTTTCAATCAAAATCTAACAGATTCAATTTTCTAAATTTACTTGAATTTGGGTTGGACAAGGTTAGATGCATTCCAGTAATGGAATGAAGACCTAGCTGCGCTAAAAGAAAATCCTCTTGACACGTCTATGATCCACTATTCCAGTCACTAGCTCATAGTTTTTGCCAAATAAGAAATGCAAACTGGGTTCGTGATCAAATAATTCAAGGATAACACGTTTAACACCTCATTATGAGTGAGTTTTCTTTGCTTAAGAAATGATTTAAAAAGAAAATGGTTTCTTCAGAGAGGTCAAACAGAGAAAGGGACCTGAACGCGTGGACTCAAGTTTCTTCAACATTGCTTCTGCCGCCCAAGTACTTATTTTCACTTTGACTGTTGCTCCACTAAATGTGCTAGTTACAGCACCACTTGATTCAGCAATTAGAAGTATCTTTCTAGCTTTAAAGGGAATTCTCCACGAAATTTCTGGGGACACGTTAGAGAAGTACTTTAGATTTAGAACAAGTTTTAAAAGTGACACAATGAACTAAATGTTTGGTTTCACGCCTAAATGAGCAAGGCCACTTTGTTTGGGCAAGTTTGAAAACGTTGCCACAAGCGGTTGAGGTCAGAGTCAGATGCACATTGACTTTGGCACAGAAGATGACCATGGACTAGGTCGTTAGGCTTATTTCCAAGGAACTGTCATAACTCGTACCCGAATTCATCAATGGTAAAATAAGTTGAAAATCTTCCTGGTGAAATTAGTATAGGTCGTGTTTCGAATCATTTAAAATTGAAATTAGTTTGATTTGATTCTAATTTATCGTGTTTGGAACTCATTATAAAAAATTAAGATTCAAATTAATTCATTATAAATCAAATTTAAATTTTATGATTTTTGATATAAAGACAATAAGATTTGAATTTATGATTTCATGTAAAAATTATTCAAGTTCTTCACCACTATCTCAATCTTAATGGCTTATTCAAATTCTATATTTAGAATAATAAGTGATGAATTGAAATAATTTTATATTAGTAATTTATTTTATTATCTCTACTTAGGATAGATTAAATTATTTAACTAGTAAGGACAAAAATATCAATTAAACTTAAATCAAATCAAATTCACTCAAAGTCAACTAAATTTGAGTAAGCTTTTATTCATACACAATTTAAATAAGAAAAGTAAAATAAAAATAATTCCTATTTTTATAACTTTTATAAAAAACATTATTTATAAATAATCTTATTATTCATCCAATTAAAATACGCCTAATTTTATCTAATTTACTAAAAAAATTATTATGTATGTCACAAGAATATTACAATTACATATAATATGATTTAACATTTCTCTTATGTTAACATATGATATAAATATAGTGTACCTATTCTGATATACATAAAACATTTTTTATTTATAAATCAAGTTAATTTCGTAAAGCTTGTGTTCGCTAAAAAGAAATAAATAAATATAGCTTGGTGGAGTATAATCAGGGTTAGTTGTTTTGGTCCAACCCACACGGATTAGTTTGTTTCAAAATATACATACAACCTTGTTATATTAATAGATCGAGGCATCTTCTTTCAATACGTACCATTCTGCATTTCCTGTCTCTTCCTTTAATTTGTTTTGTTATTAATTTGCGTTTCCTTTTCTTTTTGTGAGATTTCTCCTCTAGCTTCACTGGTTGTATTGAAGTTTTTTTTTTTTGCCGGCGGAGGGATGTTGTATTGAAGCTTTGTTATTTATTTCAGTCCTTAAAAGTATCAAAGTTCGGACGCCCTAGTCAATTGTATTCATCAGTTTTTATTCTGTGTTTTTTTCATAAGGCTACCAAAATTGTCTACTCGACGTTTTCTACAAACTAATCGCTGACAATTGTAACAAATTTCTGGACGTTATGGTGGAAATGCACAGTCAAGGAAGGTTATGGCTGCAATTCCATTTCACGGTCGTAAATCAATACACATGCCATACCATCACGAATGTGCTTACGAAAGGTATCCACGGACCACTTGCCCATCCTGCAATTCCATCTCATACTCATTGTTCATGGATCATGACAAACATGGGAAGGCAGTAATAGCATGACTAACCAATCAATACAATTTTATTTGTTTACTTTCAAAGAAAAGCGAAATTAATAAAAGGAAAATCAAAACAGAGACTTCAAAACTATACATATGGTCAACTGCATCAGCAAGAATCTGTCAGGTAACTTCCAGTTACTCTAAGTATTAACTTTTGCACTCTTTTTTATTTTATTATCTCTCTCTCTCTCTCTTTCTCTCTCAAGAATTCCCTTCATTTACTAACAAAATTCGTCTTTGCCTATTCATTATTTTGATCCGAAATAGGGCCATTGTGTGAATCCTTGAAGCATTAGGCAACTGTACCAAGCATACTCTGTTCTGCTTCATCCTCATTTAGGGAGAAAATATCAACAGGGGCAGTTGTACAGCCAACAGCACTTTGCTTAAATCTACCATTAGAGGAGCCCCCGTGGTGATCAAGATAAATTACAATAACAGTGATATCATCATGAAAATGCCGTCTTATTCCCTTGTCAATTTTCTTTATGTCATCATATCTCATCTCTTTTTTCTTTGCAGCTTCCTGAAGAGCAGCTCTCACTAATCTCTTGGCAATTCCCTGCAAGTACCAGAATCACAAATGAAAATCTGTGTTAGAAGAATGTACAGAGTCCATTAATATAATTTTTATATGGAGCTGGAGCCACAAGCAACACACGACACTCACAGCTCTCGGATATTTGAAAACAATCTCAACTGCTGCTTCATCACTTAATTGTTCCCAAAGGCCATCTGATGCAAATATCAGGAATAAATCTTCTGACTCAAGCTCTCTAAAAATAATTGATGGTTCAGCAGTCATTACAGGACGATTCAAAGGAATGGGATTTCCAAATTGCTGAAAAATTGGGTCTCTGTAAAAATCAGGTCTCTTGAGATATACATCACCAATAGATCTTGAGACCTGCAAAACCAAAACTGTTTAGATCAACAGCCCAGACAGAGTAGATTTATCTACAGTTATTCGGGTCTCAGTAAAAGGTTGAAATATTCAGATTCACATCAATAAAACGTGGGCAGGCAGGCATAGGCATGTATGAAAGGCAAAGCAAGAGATCCTGGAATGGATTAGAATTAGAGGCACAGCATCTAAGTCTTGACACTTGAGTTTTAATCAATTAAAGGATAGGCCACGTTAGGTTAGGGTAGAGAAGCAAGAAGTAATTAGTGAATAAACCTGTATAATGCCTTTAATCCTCCAGACACCACGGGTATGAACCACAATGTGTGAATCATCAGGATGAAGAGCTTCGACCTCTTTTCTGACCTCCTCAACAGCCACATTATGATCCATTGACAAGCGCTCTGCTACCACGGGACATTTGTTGCTCTGTGGATTTCTCCTACCAAGGACTGCTCTGGAGTCTCCAAGGTTGGCAACATATAATATATTGTTGGAAATTGCACCAACAAGACAGCAGGATCCTACGGAAGCAATTTGAGGAGTTATCGGCAAAGATCGCTTCACCAAACGCAAGAACTCCTCCTCAGTCGCACTAAACGCCTTTTTTATCACATCCTCCGATATTCCCCCTTGTTCATTCGCGAATTCTACAATCATCAAATTAACACCACATCACTCCACTTAGTCACTCACTAATTAATTATATATAAAAAAAAAAAAGAAGGAGGAGTTTACTTTTCAAGTTAGTTAGAACTTAGAAGAGAAAATGAAATTAATTACTTACTGTGCAAAAAAGGGAAGAGACGTTTGTTGACGAATCGAGAAGCTTCGGGGCCGCCATGGCCGTCGTAGACCCCGATGTAAGTGGCGGAAGGGGAGGTAAACACTTGGCACTGATCCTCCAGAGAGAAGTTGGCTTGAGCCACGGCGATCGAGAAGTCGCCGGACGCGTGAGGCTTCAGGTCGGTGTGCCAGAGAAGAGCGTCGCCGCCGCAGCCCCACCGTCCAAAGCAACGCTCTAGGGGGCGGTAGCACAAACGTAGCATGATCTCACTAAGAGTATATTAGTTGCCTTGGGGATGGATGGATGGATGGATGGATGGGTGAATTTCAATTTAGGGATAATTGAATTGAATCGAGAGTGATATTGTTGATTGATTAGGTATCTATAATCTACCTATCTATCTATATGCAAAAAGCAACATCAAAGAGAGAGGGAAAGGGTGAGAGAGTGTGAGTAGGCTGTGGGGTAAATAATGCCGCGTTAAGGAATAGGAACCCAACAGAGAAAGAGGAACAACATTGACTGACTCACTCTGAAACCAAGACATTTTGCCTTTTATACTTCACGCCTCCATTCAAAGTGTGCGCGTTTTATTTTCTTTTTCGTTAAATTATAATTTTGCTAGCATAGTTTTTATTTATTTTTAATTTAATTTTTATAACTTTTTTTTTAATTTAGTTTTCCTATTTATAAATATTTTTAAGCTAATCTCTGTCATAAACTTTTATTATAATATTTTCAATTGATTAATTTGGTATATATTTTTTTCTAATAAATATTTTTTTAGATGTTCTTTTTTTAAATAAAAAAAACTCATTCAACATTTTAAATGGTAAATGATGAATGAAATAAAGTCATTTTAAATGTATTTATCATTGGTCATTTACTACCAAATTGTCAATAATATCACATCATCTCTAATAATAACATATATCAATATTTATATTTATTAAATAAATAACAAGTACATATACAAAAGAACTAAATTAAAGTGAGTTCATGAATATTAAAGATTAAACTGAAAAAAATAAAATATTAGAGGCTAAAAAGGAAATGAAAGCATATATTAACAACTAATATAGGATTTTAGTCAAAATATTTTTAGTAATATAATAATATATAATTGAATGATAATGTAAGTACATCAAAATTAAATTCTTCTTGTATGTACATATATATTTGAGTTTCATTATGATTTAGTTTTTTTATCTGCATTATGATTTATTGTTAGTATAAAACTTTATTATATTATATATTAATGCATCATTAAAGAGTTTGACATAATAATTATTATAATTTAATTATTTTAATCATTATTTTAAAAATTATACTAAGTTGACCGGTTGAATCAGTTGGATCATAAATCGGTCATATCTCTGGTTCAAATAATATTTGATTCAATCTTAATTCAATCACAATTTAATTACAAATTTAAATCGATTAAACCCATTGAACTATGATCTGAAAGTTTTACTTGATCAATTTTTAATTTGATTTTTAAATCATTGATTAAAATAATGTGTTAGTGATAACATAAAAAATTTACTTAGTAAAAAAAAATTACACTATTAACATATGATATATAATTTTTTTTGTCAAAGTAATTTTATAAATAAAATATAAGTTAAACAATTTTTGTGTATGATAAAATTTTCGCATTAACTGAAATTAATTCACTTCTCAAGGATTTTAAAATCGCACTTTACATTGTCATGTTGTATTTACAAAAATTAATTCTTTTAATTATTGATCCAATATTTAAACTTGAGTAATTAAAATATAAAACAATTAATTGGCCTATAGCCTCCAACTAACCATATAGGCTAATCAACTAAAACATAATTATGGGACACGAAAATTGAATCAATATTACCAGATTAATTTTATAATAATAGAAAGTTATAGGTCGTTGATCAGTGTATTATTTGAAAAAAAAATGATGTTCTCTACATCATTTTTTTATATATTATTTTTATTTATTTTTAATGATTATGATTAAGTAAAAAAATAATATGATTAATGATATAGAGAATAATATAAAAAATAATATAAGAGAAAAGTAATATAAAAAAATTATAATTATATTTAAAAAGGAATAAGAATTTTCTCGTAACGTAAGTGTGAACACAAAAGGCAAAAATTACTTGACAAGGATTAGTTTGTCATTTAAGAGGTAAATGGGAAATGATACTATTCTTTTAAGAGAGTGTTTATTTTAAATCTTATTTTATTGATTTTTTATTAAATATTCTTTAATATGCTTTGATCTAATAATTTATGTTAACTCATATAATAAAAAATTAATATAATAAAAGTGATAATAAACCCATTTTCTCTACCTTTATTTAAAAAGCGTGGAGCTACATTTGGTAACATTTCTTATGATTTCTTTCTTTTGGACCTTTTTTCTTTTATTTAAAGAAGACGTGTCTCGTCCCGTGTCGCTTTGTGCATGTAATTAGTATTGTTCAATTTAGAAAAAAAAGTTATCAATGTGTTGATTTGAGCAGAGTAAACTAAAGTTATTTAAGTATATAATTTTAAATTTAATTTTAAATTTATGTATATAAAAAATATTTTTATTTTAACATCATATCTATCTTAAAAAATTATTTTTTTATTTTTTAAATAAGATAATATGTTAAAAAAATTACCAACCATTTAAATAAACAAACTAGACTGGATGTATACAGTTGAGTTGACTTGACCATCTTGTAGTTATTTTTTAATGTGTATTTAAATTATAGTTAATAAATTTAAATTTAAATCAATTTAATTTTATAAAATTAAATTTAATTAAAAATAAATTTATAATAATATAATTTTTATTTAAAATTTTTATCTCAAAAATAAATTTGAGATAAAACTAAACACAAAAATAAAAAAATTATTTTGATTCAAACATTCGCTGAAAGTCAAAAATCAAGTTGGCAAATGTACTTTTAATAGTCAACTAAACATCTATAAAAAATGACAAAAGTCTATTTGAATGGCCAACTAAATATCTATAAAAAAATAACAAAAGTTTATTTGAATTGATAAATAAACTTTTAAAGTGGAAGAATGATAAATCAAACATACACTTAATCCTCAAGTTTGTTTTCGTGACCTGGACGCGGAATCATAAATTGCATCTGTGGTCCAAACTTACAAATACAACCTCGCATTGAATATTATGCCTTTGATTAGATTGACCTGAATTCTCAGACACAAACCCAAACCCAAACCCAAACCAAAATGGCTTCAGTCTAGGAGAGATTCTAGGCTTAAATAATTTTCGTAGTTGCCTTGCTTGTGCTTATGTAAAGCAATTTTTTTTTGGATTGCATGGTGTTTTTTTTTATTATTATTATAATATTCTTATAAGTATTATTATAAGATTAATTTCTTAAATATTGTTATAATGAAGACTTTTTAACAATTATATTTTTTCAATTTAAACTTTAACCATCTTCTTAATAATATGATTTGTTTACTACTGCATCCAATCTTATTAATTCAAAATATATATATTTTTTTTTGATAAAATTCATTGCTTGAAGTTCATTTTATTAAGGGTCACACCTCGTGGTTTATGTCATTGTTTTAAAATTGATTGAACCATTAAATTATAAAGTGAACAGTTCAATCAATTTATATATAAATCAATTCAATCAATTTAATCGGTAGTTAAATTATTAATATTATGAACATATAAATTTTTGTCTTTAAAAATAAAAATAGATAAAAAAATTTAATTTTAAATCAACTTGTTTAACCTAACAGTTTAATCAGTTAATTCATTGGCTTTTATCAATTTTCTTAGCTTTTTACCTATTTTTTGTAGTTCAACTGCTTATTGGATTATGTGAGTGAATTAAAACTGATAAAATGACCAATTCACTATTGAACTAGTCTAATAAAATCGATTTTTAAAACATTCATTAATATTTATTATTCAATTTTATTAATTATTCTACTGCAATTTCCCCCAACAACCACAAACAGGGTCATTTTGTCGGAGGGGAGGGAGCGAGAAGTAGAACCCCGACAGAAAAGCTAGACTAGTTCTTTCTCATTCTGTCTTCTTGTTGCAACTGTAAGTTGCTGAACTTTAGAAGGACATTAATGTTTGGTAAGAAAAAATGAAAGGAAAGAAAATAAAAAGAAAGGAAATAAAAAATAATTATATATTTTTTTATATGTTTAAATGAAGAGAAAATAAAGAAAAAGAAAATAAAAATAGATAATAAAAATATATATATAAAAATTTCTATGATACTTATATTTTTTTATAATGTTTAGTATTTAAAATAAATTATCAAATATTTTATTAATTATTTCTAAACATTTGTTATTAATTCTGTCTTCAATAAATACTTATTAATTCATCTCGAATATTAAACTTGTTAACATATTATAGAAATTCGCAATATATATAAAATGACATACATGTCCCTATTATACATGTAATGAGATAAATAATAACATTCTTATTTTTATTTTATATCTTTCTAAATCACTTCTCATAAATTAAAAAATAAAATTTATAATAAACATTAATTATAAAAATTAAATTATTGTGTTTAAACTTAAATTATAAATTATTTTGCAGTTTTATAATATATTTTTTAAATAAAATAAAATGTTAATAATAATAATCACCCACCCCACCTACCCCTCCCCATTTGTCTCCTACCCCCAATTTCCTCGTTCTTCCCCACTTTCCCCCTCCCTACGGCCCTTCACCCCCACCCCTTCCTCAACCCCACTGTACCTCAACCCAACTTCACCCACACCCCAAAACTGGCGAACCCCATTCCCACCCCACCCCACCACTCCACCCCTTCCTTATTCCTATCTTCATTTCCATGGCATTCTCTTCTCAATTTTTATTGTTGTTGTGTTGAATTCTGGTTGAGTATTTGTTGATTATGAGTGATAGTTGGACAATGGGTAACAATATTTTTTTGTGAGTTCAATGACTGTATTTTCCTTCTTTTCTCTTCTTCTATTGTGTCTGTAAACAGTGTTATCGGTGGACCAAAATGCAGAGTAGCTCGTTGAAGAGAAATAAGGAAGGATAAAATTGTCATTTCAAGCTTTTTATCTCCTTCTCTGCCGTTTTCTTCACTGTGGTGAAGAGAAAAGTTTGGCTTTGACCAAAATAATGATAATTTGAAAATTAATTTTCAGTTTGGATACTTTTAAACAATTCTGATAGTTTTATTTATTTTTTTTCATATTATTTTTTATATTTTTTTAATATTATTTATTATACATATTTTTTTTATTTTTTTATTAAATCACATATTTTTAAAATAAGTGTATAATTATATTTTTCCTTTAAACAAATTCCTACTTTAGACTCTGTTTTTCTATATTAACAAGGGACTTATACATGTGATGTCACATGTCATTAACAGGTAAAAGACTTAATTGCATTTTATTTTTTGAGAAATTTGCTAAAATGTTAAGAAAAATTATCACATGTCGAATTTTGAGAAAAAATTATAAATTATTTGTTCTTAAGTATTATCACATTGTTAATTTTCTAAAAAAAGCAAAACTTGCTACACGTAGAATCCTGAGAAAATAGCAGCTATAAATCACTTTTTTCAAAAATTGTCACATTGTGTTTTTTTTGTTAAAAAACAAGTCTTGTCACATGTCGAATGTTAAGAAAAGTACAATTACAAATTATTTCTTTTATCATATAATCGACTTTAAAAAAAATAAAACTTATCATGTATTGAATTCTAAGAAAATAACAACCACAAAATGTTTATTCCTAAGTATTGTTACATTACGTTTTCCAATGTTAAAAAATAAAATTTGTGATGTGTTGAATCTCGATAAAAGAACAACGGCAAATTGTTTTATATTAGGTAATGTCACATTACACTTTTCAAAGTTAAAAAATAAAACTTATCATATGTCAAATTCTGATAAAAAAGCAACTTCAAATTGTTTCTTCTTAATTACTATTGCGCTTTTCAGTATTAAAAAAAAATAAAACTTGTCCTATGTCAAAATGTTAAGAAAAGAATAACTACAAAAATTACTCTTCAAACCATAGTAATATGTCATTTTGACAAATACATTTGCATTCGTGTCTGTGCACATTTGGAAATTTTTTTTCTTTTGTGAAAGTGAGTTGAATAAAAAATTGTCGGCAAATTAAGATTCTTGTGGCCATATAACATGTTATACAAATTCATTTTGATAATGTTTTATTAAGATATATGATTTTGTTACTTTTCAAAGTTAACATTTATCTTGTATTAATATAGGTTACACTACTTGTGAGCACTAATTTGAGAGGAATTTGTAAAAATTTTGTGAAACAAGTAGTGACATACAGAGATGGAAAGACAACATTTCAAAAGAAAAATGGAATCATGCTCATGATGAGATTGCTTTTTTCTTCGACACGTGGTAAGTTTTTTTTTTAACACTGAAAGGCGCACGATGTGATAGAACTTAGGAAGAAGTAATATGTTGTTGCTCTTTTCTGAAGATTTAGCACATGGCAAATTTTGTTTTTTAACATTGAAAGTGCAATGTAACAGTACCTATGAAGAAGCAATTTACAATTTTTTTTCTCAGAATTCGACACATGACAAGTTTTGTATTTTCTAAAAAGCTGATGATGTGATAGAAAAAATAACTTACAGTTATTCTTTTCTCAACATTCGACACATGACAAGACTTGTTTCTTAACTAGGAAAAACGTAATTTGACAATATTTAAAAAGAAATAATTTGCAGTTAATCTTCTCAAAACTCGATACGTGACAATTATTCTAAACTTTTTATCAAGTTTATAAAAAAAATACAATTGCGTCTTTCACCTTTTAACAACACATGACACTATATGATATGATAAAAAATAAAATAAAATATGAAATTCTTTGTCAATGTGACAAAAATGACCCTAAACCAGAAATTTGTTTAAAAAATTTCCCAAACTAAAAATTAATTTCTAAACTCACATTATTATGGTCAAAAAGCCAAAAAGTTTTAAGATAGGTTTGATGTGATTTTTTTCTTTCTTCTCAATTTTCTTTCATCAACCAAACATGAGAAAAGTACAAACTCGTGCCATTTTCTTCTCATCCCTTTTCTTTTAACTCATTTTCATTCGAACGAAACAATGTGTTAAGATTTGAAGACAATCACAGGAGATAATTCATAAAAATTTGGATCATGATGACGCAAATGACAAAGATTGACCGTTCAAATTTGCATTCAACAATAGGAAGCATGAACATTTGTTTTAATTTTAATTATTTTGTTATATATTTGGTTTGCGATAACAATTGTTTGTTATATAATTTTTTAACGTGAACAAATAAAAGAAAGAAAATACTTTTTATTTAGGAGAACCAGCCCGATTACATTAGCTAAGAAAGCTGGAGACGTCTCGTAAGCTTCATCAAGAATTCAAGATGCTCGTGAGTCAAGAATAATTGGACTATTTGATAGAGTCATAATAAGATGTTTAGGGCCAACCACCGTACCGGAGAAGATAGTCCGTAAAGCATACGATTCTTTTGTGGAAATTGAACAAACTGTAAAGACAAAAAAAATCCAGATAAAAAAAAATAAAGACCAATTTTTTTTTAAATATAAAGGCTTTTAACAATCAAACCAAACTGATTTAAATTGAAAATAGAGCAAAATTTGATTCTATTTATTTTTTTAAAACTAAATTAGTTCAGTTCATTTATTTTTTTAATTGAACCAAATCAAACTGGACTTAACTTATATGATTTGATAAATTATTAGATTTTAACTTTTTTTTTTTAGACAAAAAGAATAAATTTATAGTTAGGAAAAGCTTTACTAAATTCAAACATAAGTCATATAATTATTATGAGTGAAAGGTCATATTTGATAAAAAAAAAAAGTTAATTTGCATAATCGGTTCTTCAAGTAAAAAGAATTCGATTGATTTTCAATATATAAAATCAATTGGTTTAATTTAAATAACTTCTTTTCTCAAAATCAACTCAAAGCTAACTATGAACACCCTGAATTAAATGTGAAGGTGATGGCAGCCAGTCTCCATAATTTGATGGATACAATCAAACATTCGTTAATGAGTTTTGCTTTGCATGGTCCTTCTGCAAAAGATACAATATATGGGAGGGGAAAGGCATTGAGTGTGTATTTGGTTCAGTTGTGAAAATTTTGATTATTTTAATAATCGATTATTGTATAAAAGTTTTTTGTTATAATCGATTATAATCGATTTATTTTTATGTTTGGATATGTTAACTGAAAAACGATTTTAAATTAATCTGTTTCGTTTGGTTGGTATAAAAAAGAATCGTTTTTATGCATTAAATTATCAAAATAGGTATAAAATAATTAAAAAAGTTATTTGATTGAGGACAAAATAATATTTACATATCAAAGTGTAAGGAATAATCTATAAATCAAAATTATAAACTTCAATCTTCAGCATTATGAAAAAAAAAAATTATTTTACATTGAATTTCATGTAAAAATTAAAAATGATTTTGTCAAACATGATTAAATACTGTTACAATAAATTTTTTCTCAAAAAAAGCTAAAAAAAACTTTTTAAAATTCAACCAAACATGCTCTGAATAACACAAAGTAGCTCTTACAAAGTAATAACTCTATAAAATGAAGTTATTCTAACCTTAAATTGAATAAAAATGTGATTGTTAAGTTCAAAATTCTCCTTAGTTTCATTAAGAATTGTGCTTAATTGCATATAACTTTTTATTACTTGATTCAAAGTAATTTCTACCTTGTTTATGGTTAATTCATGAAATTATTTGATCTATTTTGATACCTAAATCCAAGAACTCATAGGTTGATGTTAATTTGTACGTAGGTTTCAAGGAGACAAGGAAAACTTTGGAAAAGAGTTATAGAAGAATGGATATAAAGACCAAGCATCAGAGGACTCAACAGTGGCATTAAAAGAGAAAATTTTAGAGCAGAAGATCACGCCTAAGCATGAAATTGCCATAACTAGGCATGGTGGCTTTTTCCTGCACTAGCGAAGACCACACATGTGTGGGGAAGAAGCACCTAAATGTGGCCATTTTCCAGGGTGAACCACACATATGCGTGGGTTCAACTATGCAATTATTGCTAAAAAATCTGCATCCACACATATGTGTGAAGAAGCCATGCATATGTGTAGAATGCAACTCCTGATGTGCACGTGAGCATTATATAACTCTTAGAAACAATTTTTGGGTGACTTTTCCATTTTTTTTGGACATGTTTCATTCCTTTTGTGGGTTTCTCTCGTTTTCTCACTCATTTTTTGGGAGCTTAAACTTCAAATCGAAAGATTCAAGAGAAGATCATCATCATCTCAATGGATCAATGAGTTTACTTTTCTTCTCTTTATTTTTATTTATGGGTAACTAAATCTCTCATAGCTCAAGAGAGATCTAACTTAATCCAAACTTTAATGTAATTGGACATTTTCTGTTAATCTAAGTTTGCTTCTCTTTTATTGAGCATTGTCCTATGTTCTTAATGCATCTATGATTTGATCACTCATAGATTGAACTGTTAGGTATTGTGAAGATTGAGAAATCCTTTTATATTGTTTACTTCTTGTGATTAATGCCATGTTTTAGTAATAATATATGCATAGATATTGTTACTCATGTGGTTTGCTTGAATATCTTGTGTTTGATCTTTCTAATTGCATGAACCAACCAAGGAATTGGTAATTTGAGATAACTGAGAGATGATTAATTCACCAAAGAATTGAGTTTTGGCTAATCAAGTGACTTCTCACCATCAATTAAGGGATTCAAACTAAATTAACATAAATTTATTAAAATTAAGTGAGGGTTAAGGGAAATCAACCCCAGTGCTTTTACATATTTGTTCTTCATCACGATTCTTATCTATTAAAATTTCCAACAACTTTGTTATTTGTGCATTTCTTTGTTTTCATGCAAATTATTTCCTTCTCATCTTATTTTGTTGTCTAAATAACTTTGTAACTAGTAAACTTAGTATTTGACCCTTCTTAATTCTTGAAAAACTGATACTCAATTTTACCACTTTATTACTCGAATAATTTGGTGCACTCATCGATTAGTTATCGCAGAGGATACATCTACGACCACCCTTCCATCTGTCAGACTTTCGCAATTTCAAGAGTCAAGTCACAATCCAATTAATGTCATGAAGTTGCTATATTAAGTGGCAATTCAATCTTCCTCTTCTAGTCCAAAAAAAAAAGAGAAAGATCCAAGAGATAAGAGATATTTATGTGTTCGAATTAATTTATTTTGTAAACAAAATAATTTATAATTGAAATTTTTTTAAAAGAACATTTTTTTTAAAAAAATAGATTATTTCCCAAAATTTAAGCTTATCAAACATGTTAAAAGAGAATCTTTTTGTATTAAAAGAGTACTTTTGGTTTTCGAATAGTTTATTTCTTTTATGTTTTTCTCTCTTTCTTTTCATATTTTTGATATCATCAGGGTTTGGCTGTCAGTGTCAAAGTAGTGTACCATACCAAATTATTATTATTATTTTTATTATATGAGAAGAAAATTGAAGTTTTCTCTCGTACAATAAAAAATATATAATTTATCATTTATTTTAAGATGTTACTCATACCCAATTAATAAAGAGCAATCCATTATGCATGCTTAAAAAGTCACAAATTATAGTTGGGACGCAGTAAGTGGTCTATAACTTAATTGACAAAGCATCACTTGTAACTTAAATGTTACGAGGTGCTTGCTATGGTACCCTGCGTAATTGAGGGGGTTTCTCTCTAGCAGAGTAATAATATTCTTATAATAAATCCTCTATTTTTTGTTTAGTTTGTTTTTCCTCTTGAAATATATGATCAATTCTCAATATATGATGTCATATTCTTTTAATTTCGTTATCTTTTTGTTTTGAGTTTAATCTTTTTGTCTTAATAATATAGTCAAATCTATCATCAAGTCTTTTAATATCCATATTATATGTTCAAGGCTTACCTTTTTCTCACTATTTAGCTGTTTTAATTCATTGATTTTCTTTTCTTTATTTTCATTCATTCTTTTTACCTGCTCTGATACCAATTCGTTAAATTCGTTCTTAATTTGTTAAATTTGTTCTCAATTCGTTCTTTTATTTTTCTTTCTTCTTTCATATTTTTTCTTTTATATATTTTGATAATGTATTTACTTATATTGACGATCTTCTTATTTCATTGTCTTCTTTGATTTTTTTGTTCTCAAAAATTTTATAAGTTTAGGTATTTGTTCTTTTTTATATTCTAAATATTTTGAATTATTTATAAAAGTATCGATTTACTTATTTCATTTTTCTTAGGATAGTGAATTTTACCTATATCAATAAATAAATAGGGTATATCTATTTTTCATTATCTTTAAAGGTAATACTATGATGTGAATTAGTTCGTACATAGCTAACACAGTAACTTACATAAAATATTTTATCTCCTAGTTTCATTAGATTTTTTCTTAGGAAATTATGTTCTAAAGTTAATGTTTAATTTATTCGTTGAGTATTTAATGGCACTCCAATATTTGGTCGAACCTCAAATTTTAGTTTTCTATAAGCTAAATTTCCTTTTATTACTCCTAATATTTTATCTCTCGGATCAATAATTCTATCGTCTTTTAAAATTAGTTTTATAAGTGAATTTATTTCTTTCTGGAAAGTTGATTTTTATTAATACTTGTACAGCTCCAATATGTATATATCCGATTTTCCTTCTATCTTCATCTCTTTTTACTTTATTTTTTAGATCTATTAATTTCTTTTTATTAAGCAGCTATATACTTGTATTTCCTTGAATATTTGATATATCAATTGACATTTCGTTACTTAATTTTCCATAATAAATAATATTATTTCTTTTGATTAAATCTTTTTAGTATTTCGCCTAATTTTTCTTTTCCTTGCATATTTGCATTTCTAGCTAAATCTAATTTTTTTTTTGTATTTTCTTAAATAAAGATTTATTAATTAAAATACTTCCTTCATAATTGCCTTCTTCTTCGGTAATTTGAATATGTTCAAGATCTTCAGTTGCTTCTATTTCAATTGAAAGTGTAGTTTTCTAAACATCTTTTGAATTCATGTATACTAAGTTTAATTCTTAGAATTTTTATTTGCTTATTATTGGCAGTTATTATTAATTCTTCATATCGTAATTCATATGGGGTTACTACTTCAAGAAAATCAATTCCTAATAATAGTTTGATAGTTGTTTTTTCTTCAATATATAATTCTGCTTGAAATAAAGTTTCTGAGTCAAAACAAAATTCTATGAATGTCTTTTCTTCAAAAATCTTTTCTTTTTGTTTGTATAAAATTACTTTTCTTGGTTTAATATCTTCTGCATTTTTTATTAAATCATTACTAATATAACTAAGACATGAACCAATATCAATTAATATTGGTATAATAGATCCATTTACAATCCCTAATACATGATATTGACAGTAATTATTAGATACTAGGTTTATAAACATATCAGATCTGAGTTTCTTTTAAAATCTACTGGCTCCTTCTTTGAAATATTCTTCAGTGCCCACTACTGTTTCTGTCATTGAAGTCTTGAGATGATTTGTGTAGAATAAATGAGTTAGGGAACATAGATATTTGAAGTATGGATGTAAGTAAGGATAGCCTTTATTGATAAGTGTTTATAAGTACAAGATAATGGACACACTCTCAAGTGCCCGACTAATCTCATCAGAGACTAGCACAACCTCTTAACTAAGGTTTCTATTTTTGAGATTCTCAAAATCTGCTTTGCCTCAGCATAAAAGGGCTTATTTATACATGAGAGTTTCTATCATCTATTTACAGTATTATCCTTGCACTCGTAAGTGCTTACATCAGAGACTTAATAATTTACATAGTGACGTAAGGGCTTACATCACTCTTCAATTATTGCTTCATCTGACTCATTATCCTTTATTTTGTCGGTGTCGGCCATTACTTTTTCTGCTTAGCACCTTTCGCATGTGTGGTTTTCACTAACTTTAATCATTACACAAAGTTAGTGAAGGACAGCTGGACGATACTTCATTTGTGGTCCTTGGAGTGCATAGAAAAGTAATTCAAAGCTTGTCAATATATTCATTCTTTTTCTCTAATTACTTTACCGCTAGTCTTGCTTAAAAACAATACATTGGGTCCCTTGTATAGTGTCTTAATGCACGATTCTTTACCAATATTCTGACATTGAGAGAAAATACTTGCCAGCTGGTTGCTCAATACTTGAGTAATCTGATCTTCTTCATAGACAACACCAGTAGGTTCATCTTTTAGTGGAAAATTATTATTGCATATTCCAACAAACACTAAATGCTTGGAAGGCTGTTTAGTGATAAAGTCAGGGTAAGCTGAATAGAATTTCAGGAAAATACTTCGTTCTTTAGCAACATTCTTCTTGAATAATTGAATCGCTTCCTTAAAATTATGAGGGAAAAGATTGATTTCTTCTAAGGTTATACTTAAATAAAGACAATCAATAAGTCTAAATTAGAACATATTGAAAGTAAGTATAGATGGGGCTCCTGGAAGGAGGATTGCTTTAATTCCGAAGAGTTTCCGATCAACCATATAGAAACAGTTAACCTTTTTTTTATCACTCCAATTAACTAGTTTTTTAAAATTTTCCCAGAAATGTTCTTCTGAAAATTAAACTTGTAATTTGTGATCTTTTCTGAAAGTTATTTGAAAATTATCAAGTGAGTATGAAATTTTTCCCAGTACCTTGAATGGTGATTGAGCTACAGGTAGATTTTTTATTATTTCAGAAAAAGTCTTTGGTCCAAGATAAAATTCTTTTCCTTTAGCTTGGTAATCCTTGAGTGCTTTTGCGGCTTCTTCCTGGGTTGGATAGGATTTATATAGAATTCCAGAGATCTTTTGACAATGTGGTGCTGCTTTGAACTAGTCATCATAAATTCTTGGAAATGGTCCATTGAAAATTACATACCACTTATTATTTTTCTTTTCTTGTTGATAATTCTGAAATACTTCTTCAAAGAATCCTTCTGCTTTAAGCTAAAGTTTTAGAACTTTGATGTCTGCTTCAATGAGTTTCAGTTCCTTCAGTTTTTGCTCCTTTAGTGCTTCTTTAAGCTCCAATTGTTTTTTGAATATATCTATATTGCTTTGTTGCTCCATTCTCTTGATAATGTATCTGCAAGAATATTCTTTTCTCCTTTAATATGCGAAATCGAATAATTATATTCGGCTAACTTCATCTGCCACCTTATTAATCGTCATTGCTTATAAGTGCCTTTATGGTTAATATTCTTAAAACCTGCTACATAAGTAGAGTCAGTTCTTACAATAAATTCTTTGTCTAACACATATATCCGATGTTTTTCCAACATACCAATAAGTGCCAGTGTTTCCTTTTCGTGAGTTGGATAATTAATTTCACTGTCTGAAAAGGTTCCAGACATATATCTGCAAAGTAATTCTTTCTTTTGTCTAGGGGGTTTTGCCTTCATTACACCATCCCAGCATTCATTTGATGCGTTAGTTTCAATAATAATTAAATCATCATCAGATGAATGATATAGTTCAGGAAGATCCTGACATAAGTACTTTAATTTATCAATAATTGCTTCATCATCTTCAGTCCAAGTCCAGAGAGCATCTTTCTTTAGTTTTTGTTGAAGTTTCTTTCTTTCGGCTACAAGATTCTTTATAAAACCTTCATTTAAAATATATGTTAGTAATTCAAGAAATCTTTGTAATTCCTTTTTATCTTTTAATTTTGTTAGAAAATTCTGCAATTTTTCTAATATATGTTTTTGCATTATTATTTGTTCCTTTTCAATTTCTAATCCTAAATAATTAATTCTATTTTGAGCTAATATAACATTTTTTCTGCTTAATACTACACCATTATCTAGACACGTTTTTAGTACTAATTCAATTTTCTTAATATGATCTTCTAAATCCTTATTAGTAAAAACTAATATATCATCAACGTAAATTAAACAAAATTCTTTATATTCTTTTAATATTGAATCCATTCTTCGTTGAAAAATACCTGGTGATTGCTTCATTTCCAAGGGAAGTACATTCTATTCATATTGCCTTTGAGGACAACTAAATGCTGTTAAAGCTTTGGATGCTTCTGTAAGCCTCATTTGATAAAATCCGGACTTACAATCAAAAGTGCTAAACCAATGCATATTCTTAATTCTTTCAATAATTAAATCCTTTCTAGGGAGATAATATGCATCACCTTCCATTGCATCATTCATTTATTTATAATTTATTACCATTCCTCTTTTTCCTCTTTTAATTTCATTATGATTCTCAACATAAAATGCTGGTGCATAATGTATACTTTTTGATGGCCTAATTAAACCTTTTTCTTCCATTTCTTTGATATCTTTTGTAAATTCATCTCTATCTTGCTTTGTATAAATCATAGGTTTACATTTTATTTCTTTCATAGGATCTTTTAATTTTAATTCAATTAATTCTGTATTTTTGTTATTGATTCTTGGGTCTAGGGGATTTTCACTACATATTTTTTCTAATAATTCTTCAATATGAGCTAGGATTCTTCTTTCGGGTTCAAGATTAATAAGTATATGGCCAATTTTTTGACAAATAATCTAAAATACCTCACCACGCTTAAGCGTGCTAAACTCTGATAACTTTTTAGAGTAAGTAGAATCAGAAAAATGAGTAATTGAGATATTAATAACTTCACGTAACTGCTTTGTTCTTATATAAGGGGTTTTTAGTGATATATGATCTAAATACTGACAAAAAGGTACATATAAGTGTAAGAAATTATTGTCTAATATCATATCTAGAAATTATTGTCTAATATCATATCTAGCCCTGTTTCTTGTTGGTAGATAGTAGGGATAATAAATAATTTAGTTTGAATTATTAAAGTAATTCTTGTTACAATAAAATACAGAGGATGTATAGAGTCATCTGCAATTTGTATTTTTAATGGTTTTTCTAATTTTTTCCATTTATCAAACAATGCTTTTGTTGCTAAACAAATACTTGCTCTTGTATCAATATAGGCTTCAGTTTCATTATTACTTTTCGCAATTTTTACCTTAATATAAGTACTATTCGGATTTTGTTTCTTTTATAAATAATTCATTTTCTGAATATTCATATAGACTATTTTCCATGTCACTTAATTCATCTTCTACTGGTTCTAGTGATATATTTTATAAACTTGTTTTATTATTTTTTATTTTTCTTTAAATTCTTTCTCTTTTTTTTTTTGTGGGCATTCATTAGCATAATGTCCTTCTATATTACAAATCCAACATACACATTTCTTTTTTCCTTTTGGACAATATTTTCTTGGTATTTCTTTTTCTTCTAAAATATTTTTTCTTAGTATTTTTATAAGCTCTTTTCTTAGGATAAATTTTTCTGAGTCTTGGTTTTCTTTGGTAATATTTTCTTCTTTTCGTTTCATGATTACATCCATAATTTCCTGGGTTTTCTATTTCTGGTATATTATAACAAATTGTTGTTCTTCCACGATTTAGTTGTTTAATTGTTTCTCATTGTAAGCATTGTGTTCTTAATTCATTATATAAAATCTGAATAATTCCTCCTAATGTTTTGGCAGTTTCTTGATATTGCATTTGCTAAATAGTTCTTATCTTTGTATTAAGTGGGAATGGAAATTTATCAATAAATATATCCATATATACAAACTTAGTTTCCATATTTAATTGATATTAGTATTTTTTATATTCGCAAATAAATTTTTCTACTTCACACATATTATATATTTGCATTCTATTTAAATGTGCTTTAGCCTTTCGTGTAAAAATTTGTTCACTTCTTCTTTATGTTCAAATATATTATATCCTATAAATTCTTGATATATTAATTCCATGATTAATCTAGCAAATTCTTGATTATTACTAACAGTTCGTGCATATTGAAGCCAAGTTTCATCATTAATACTTGTTAAAATTTTTTGTACATTTCCCTTTATTTTATAAACTAATAAATTTTTTATATCGATTAGACTTAATCCATTAAATCTTTCATCAGTTGCAATTAATATGGTTATTTCATTAGTCTATTGTAAAAGAATTTCTTCTTTATTTGTTGCACAGTCAATATTTAATTTAGTTCCTAATTTAATATTTTCATAATGTGGCTGAAATTCTTTTGGAGTAGGGGTCCATTTTCCATTTTTTTTTGCATATCCTTTTCTATACATGATTTCTTGTTCATATTTATCTCATTCTTCATTTGGAAATCTCCAGTATTCTTCCTATTTTCGTTTAGGTTTTGTATGACTTGTCTCTCCTTTTTCCATGAATATTTCATCATACTCAAATTCTTCCTGAAGTATTATAGTTTAGTATTATTTCTTCATTTTCATTATTTGTTTCAATTTGCTCAATTTTTTGTATTTGTCTATTTTCATCTTCAATTATTTTTAGTTGTTCTAATAATTGTTGGATTTCTCCAATATCTGTAGATTTTCTTATTAAATTTGTATATTCTTCTTTTATCCTCTCCATGAGGTCACTGGTTTAAGAAATTTTGAAGATTCCAATTCTTTTTCTTCGATTTTTACTATATTTTTTGGTACAGTTTTTAATATTTCTTCTAAATCTCTCTTTGTTAAGTATTTATTATTCTTTTCTTCCTCTAAAACTTCTTCAAGTTGGGACAGTACATCTATAAATTTAGAAATGTTTTCAGGTTCATCAATTTGCTTATTTCTATTTATTTTGTTTAATGTTATTCTAATATTATTTATTTCATTTTTTTCATTATTAATTCTTTCACAAGTATATATTACAATTCAATTTGTATTTTCTATTAATAATAAAAGGTTTTTGTTTATTTTTTTCTAACATTTTCTGTTATTTTTTATTCATTGTTTCGATTGCTTCTCAAACCTCATTTTTAAGTATTTTAATGGAAAGGTTTACTGGAAGGATACCAAGGGGTACTACAATCAAGGGGTTCCATAGAAACCACCATGTTACAAAGCCAATCGTGGTAGGCTATTAACTTTTCAGATTCATAAATAATGATATCCATTCTTGGTGGATGCTGGGGGTTGAAGCACTGTAGTTTCTGTTGATTAATGGGGATGGTGAGCATCTGGGTTGGGATTGTCCACACCAGCAACATTTCTGAACCAGCAATTCTGACTGAAAGTAGCTGCGCCCTCTGGAACATCTTCCATCACCCACTCATGATCATGCCCTGCTGGGAAGTAAATTCCTGTCCGTGGGTATGAAACCCAGCATGCTGCTGAATATTCCACTACCTCCTTCCCACTACTCTCTGCAACCCTACACCATTCTGCATCAGCAGGTTGAATAGTTCCTAAAATTTTGCTGACTCCACTCTCTGCTCTTTTAGCTCCCCTGCATGACGTTCACCCAAATTTCATTTGTTAGAGCTCAGCTGAGCTTCCTCTTTGAACACAATGCAAAATCTTAAATGCTCTTTGCCTGTAAAAAAATTCTCACCCATATGATCATTTGCATTCATATAATCTCGCATTCAAACGGACAAAAGAAATTATATATGGCAAACAAATGATGCAAAACGACTTCTAGACTACTAAGAAGAAATTATAATGAAACAGGACTTATTGCAGTACGTAGAAGCACTGTTTACGCCTTTGAATTGAACAATAAGAGAATTATCGGAGAAGCATAATGTTTGATTTGGTGATGCCGCCTCTAGCCATGAGCTGCTATAAGAGGAGCGGAATCAATCAGGGCATGTAATGTGCGAATGCACGTAGCTGGTGCAATATTGTCTCGAAACCCTGAACCATATATATCAAAGCCTTATGCCTGCACAATTGGTATTTATAATCGTCTAACGTCGCAAGTAAGGATCAAGTAGAGAGAATAAGTTCTGTTGCACCCGTGATAGTGCATGCAAAGCAAAAGCACAAATGCAGATGTGAGAGCCTTGTGTTACGGCAAAATCAATCTTTGGTTCCAAACCCTTACATTTTTTTTTTCTCGGTGTGATAAACCCTTGATACATTGTTAAAAGTGCCCCCAGAAATGAATTAAAGGAATGCCTATATTTTTACCATAAAAAGTAATGATTGTGTATTTAAATCGTGAAGTTTTCTTGCTATTAATTTGTCTTGTATGTCTAGCCGAATTGGGAATATGTGCCATATTGCTATGCATTGGAAGTGTCTATTCACCATAAGAAATACTTGTGTAGATTTTTTTTTAATAAATTGTGTGGACTAAATTAATTAATAAGTGGTATATTATTATTTTTAATTATAAAATAATTATGTGACATAAAAATCTATATAATTATTCAAATGCTGATTGATTTAATTCATACAAATATATAAACAAAATCTACCTAAATATTTTTAATTCTCCCTTGTGTAAAATGCATGTCAGAATAAACACCATGGAGTTTCAACTAATGTTTTCATTTTCTCTTTTTGACCGAAAGAAATTAGCAGCATCAATCAATTGATGAATTAACCAATAAAGATTAGGTGCAGTGACAAGGGAGTCACACTTATTTTCAGAGATAAGACCAAAGTTTAAACTCTAGTACGGAGTTAGTCTCATAACAATGGTATAAGGATATCATAGTAAAAGAAAACAAAATCAATTAATGAATTAAGCATATAATTTTTTTGGTTTCTCATAGTATTTTTGAATCCGACCTTACCTAATAAATAAGATATTGATCTTGTAACTATCATACGTCTAAGTAGAAATCTTTGCTAATGATATTATTTTCATATATATAAATTCTAATATCATATCTAAAATTATATATTTAAAAATTCAATTCTTTCACTCAATTACTATACATTGATTAAGCATATATCTTAATTAAATGAATATTGAAAAATGAATATAATTGATTGTGGAAATCCAAAATGAATCATAATTCTTGAAGTGAAAACTCTCCTATAAATGCATAGAAAGATGGTTTATATCGATTATTTTTAATATAAGAAACAAATAAAATAAATTGATAATTTTTTGTTTATTGTTTGTTATTGTGAGAAAATTATTGCATCGCAGAAAATGGAGACCTCTGGATGGAAGCTTCCCATCTGAAAGGAAAATAAAACTTGCGCCACTGTCGCGTTGGGTCACATCTTGGGTGTGGAAAGTAGAAACAGAGAAAAGCCCAAATGTTTGATAGAAAGAACAAAACATGCTTCAATCTTTTTTTTTCTAACCATTTTCTTAAATTTCTTTAATTACTTTTTATATGTTTATTAATTTAATTGAATGAGATTAAAAATAATAAATTAAAATAATTAAAAGAATTGGAGCCAAATTTAATTACTAAAATTCTCCATTATGCCCCACTCCCCACTCCACCACACGCTTACGCCTTTCGTTGCAGAACCGTTGGAGGGGAAAGTGCTGAGAGACAGAGGGAAAAAAAAAAAAAGTAAAAAAAGCTTGCAAATCTTTAAGGAGGAAGAATGAAAGCCAAAACGAAAAGGTCGAAATTGAAGTTGGGTATAGCTAGTTTGTTCGTCCTTTGCACCCTTTTCTTCTTTGCTGGAATGTTTGTGTCTCCTCTTGTCTTCCAGTTCCAGGTCTCTGATTCAAAGCTGGTTGCTTTGTTTAGTGGGTTGGTGCTTGATCAAGCTGATTATTCATTTAGAAATGATCGCAGGATTTGGGTGATGTGGGGCCATGCTCCAGAATACCTAAAGAATGGAATATGACGCACTTGAGCATGGTCAATCTGGGGGTGGGGATCCATTTGTTGAGTCAATCCCATTTCAGGTGATTTATCTTCTTTTTATTTCAATCCGGGGTTATCTGTTTCCTTTTGCATTTGGATCCATGGGTTTTATGAACCATTTTACCTGATGAGCGCAAACACTTTGCCTGGGCCCTGGGGTTTTGATACTTGGGTGCTGAGTCTGATATTTATAGGGGTTAATCCAAGTTTAATAAGATAATCAAATATTCAACGTGCTGCCTCAATTATAGTTATAGTTACTTGGATTAAGGTATTTGATAATCCCGCGTAAAGGGATGCTTGGTTGACTTGATGTGAATCTTTCACTCACTCAGCCATAGGTACATGGAATGATGTTTTAACTGATGCAATGTATTTCATAATTCATCTTTTTGTTTCTTCTTTTACTTTGGTCTTTGATAATTGATATTTTTGGCAAATCATCAGTTTTTTTAGTTTGTTAATTGTCATGCCTTGGCATTGTTCAGAAGATAAGAGAGCTTATGGTGCATCCCATAGGAGAAAACGTTTATAGAACTTTGTATGTCGGAAGTGTAGGCCTGCATATTCAATTGAGTTGAGCAAAAGTGCCTTCTTTCCCCACTCTCGATGTTCTCTCTCTCTCTCTGTGTGTGTGTGTGTGTGTTTTATCGAGGCTTTGTGAGAAGGAAGAAGGTGAAGGTGTTGTGAAATTGTGCTCTCCTTGCTGGCGTGTGGTGTAATGGTGTATATGGTAAGAGAAAACTAGCAAAATGTTAGGATCTTCTTCAGCGAGTGGTCTTTGGCTGTGAATCTTATTTGGGATAGGATTCTCTTTTATGCTTCCTTGGGAGTTTCTGCATGTGGTTTTTTTAAAAGGGGATTCTTTGGTACACATTTAGAGGGACCAGAGAACTCTTCTGAGCCGATGCTTGTACTTTCTCTTGTTTCGTTTTATCTTTTTCTTTTTCTATTTGGTTTATGATTGAACGCAATAACGTCGGTTGATCTATTTAGCCGACCTCACTTAGTGGAAAAAGACTTTGTTGTCTTTGGTTGCTGTTAGGAAGATTCCTGATCCTTCTGTTCTGTTTTTCTTGTCTCTTTCAATAATTTTTTATTTTATCAATGAGAAAAAAATGAACTTTTCCTAGTGCAGTATGAAGACATTTAATAGACAATTGATTAATTAATTCATGTAGCATTGGTTTAAAAATGGCTAGCATCAGCAGCTGGAATGAAGACTCCAAAGAGAAAATCCCTGCTTTGTAGTTTGTAGAAAGCTCTTTGAACTAAATACTACTTATTGCCATGTAATTTCATTCTGGCCCCCTTTCTTTTGTGCAGATTTTAAGTTGGAAACCACGAGCAGTTTACTTTCCAAACCTGTGGCTGGTTTTTTAAATTGATGGATAATGAATGCAGTGCAAGGTGTGCATGCAGACGTTCATATGTAACACATCTGAGGTTAAGTGTCGGGAGCATGCTAAAGCAAAGCACCCAAAGGCTGATATTTATACTTGTTTTCCGCATGTTAAAAGGTGACTTTTAGATTGCAAAACAAGAACTTGTGGATTGAGATTTGTACAACATAGCATACCTATCATGTACTTTGCTGTTGTGTGGTCAACTTTGCTTTATTAATGAAGCTATATTTATTCAAGAAGTACTTTTGCCAATATCAACTATCAAGTAAATGGGATGGCGAAAAATGAAGCATTGATAATGGGGAATGTTTATAGTATATAGACAGTTAAAATGCTTTGTCTTCTATTCCGCTGCTTTCTATTTCCTCGTTTCGGCTCCTGCCAAGCACTCTTAATTTATAAGCAGGCTCTTTCCGCAGCTAATGGTGTCTACTTCAACAGTTTCTTAAGCACACAATTAGTGGTAAATTAACCTAATCCAAAGCATATCACAAAAAAAAAAAAAATAGACTAACCCAAATCATATAACCATTCAAGTGGAACATTGTTTTATCTCTGTGACAGAACATGCGCATGGCCCATTAAGTTGTCTTCTCCCACGGCCCTCGTCCCATCCTGGACTCTCTTACGGTCTTACCCCCCATGAACATGGCAATTTGACTCCGGAGGGCCATGCATTGTCATATCATTCATCCGAACTCACTCCGTTTGTTTGTGAAATGTGAAGAATCACCGGTTCAAATTCAGCACAGATTCTGCTTTGTGGCTTATGATGTGGATGTGGACAAGCTTCCATCTTAATACAGATGAAAGCATGGATACAAATTATTCTGCACGCAGGACAAACTTTTCATTAAATATGAAATACATATGATGACCATGATAGATTGTGATTGTGGCTTGTATAAGCTCGACATATATATCAGTATCGATTTTCATTGAAAAAAATAAGTCTTGCAGTCACTTTAGGTACATCTGAAGGAGCGCAGGATAGCTTGTTGATAAATGATGATTATTTACATTGAAATTATTTTCCATGAATAGATTATTCACAATCATGAATTTAGAGGAATTTTTTTTAAAAGATTATGAACTAGATATTTCATCAGAAAAGTTGCAACACACAATAATGATAATTCTTTTTTTAAAAAAATTATCCTTAGGAAAAGAAAAAAAAAGAATCGGGCAGGATAGCTAATTGGCTGATTAATAAGACCAGATGGTATTAGATTATATAAAGGTGGAGGTTTAGTTGTTATACAAGTAAAGATTAATTTTCGAGAATTTACAAGTAAAAATAAATTTAAACGATTATAAATTTGCCTAGTAATGTTCCAAAAGTTTTTAGAATTTTTCAATTTAGTGGTGTTGCTAGGTGAAGTGGACCATAACTATCGCAAGTTCAAGGAAACTTATGTCCTCACTCATGTCCATGGTTGGATTGATAACCAAAAACAATATGTCCATAGCTGGGGACAGCTTCCCAAGTCCACGAGTGTTTTTTAGTCTGAGTCTCAGTCCCAAACCACACGACATGGGGAGTTACAGCATCACCCACTTGACTTGCTTTTCGTTCTTTGGTAAATCCCATAACTAAAACTATTGCTTGAAGTTACGTAAGTGCCTCTAGTCCTAATACCGCCTTCACTAACGCGTTTGCCCAAGGGTGCGTGGGCCCCACATAACTAATGCTTGACTTGACTTTTGGCGATTGGTCTCTCTCTCTCTCTCTGGCTCTCTTCAATTTGAATCAGAATCAGCCCCTCTATTTTGACTTGGCCTCGCTCATCTTTTCCAGCCAAACCACTAACCTCCTCCTCCTCCTCCTCTTCTTCTTCTTCTTCTTCTTCTTCATTTTTCTCCTCTTTTTTAAGTCTTTCTTTACTTCTCTTCCCCCCTCCTTCCAAGTTCTTCCTTTGCTCTCTCTCTCTCTCTCTTACACAAAGCTGTGTAAGAATGCCTCCTTTCATTTCCCTCTTTGTGTTATTCCTCCTTCTCCAATGTCCCCTCCCATCCCTCTCCACCAACTCTGAAGGTATGTCCCACTGGTTCATTTCTCAACTTTTTCCTTTCACTTTCTTTGGATCAAACAAACAAACAAAACCCATCTTCTTAGCCTTAGGATCTTATATTCTTAATATTCTTTTTCCTTTTCTATTGAAATTGTGTGTTTGTTTCTGAAAACTATTAAGTCCAGAGGGAAGAACTCAGATTTACAGTTGTTATGTCCAAATCATTTGTTGCTTTGCTTGTGTTTCCTGTTATAATTTTTTTTTTTATTGAAAATGCATGTTGTGTTTAAAAAATTAGCAATTTCCTTTTGCCTCTTCTTGGCTATATAAAACAGACTTGGTTGGGTTTCCAAATATAGTTTTGACTTGATGTGGCTTTTGTTTGTAGGAAATGCTCTGCATGCTTTGAGAAGCAGGCTTTCTGACCCCAACAACGTACTGCAGAGTTGGGACCCTACTCTGGTTAATTCCTGTACTTGGTTCCATATTACCTGTGACTCCAACAATCATGTGATTCGCTTGTAAGATTCCAGTTATTCTTTTATTTCTGTTTATTTATTCCTGAATTCAATTTTTTTGAGTTTCTTAATTATAGTAACTGGGTTTAGGGATAGGCTTCTAATCACTTGTCTATTATTTGAATTTCAGAGACTTGGGCAATTCTAACATTTCTGGAACTTTGGGCCCAGAACTTGGCCAGCTACCCTACCTCCAATACCTGTATGGTCTTCCCTTACCTAATTTAAAATCATGTACTATTTGACATTATCTTTTGTGGAGTACCAAATTTTAAACCATTCCTATAATCTCTTACTGGGAACAAACAACTGTTCTGTTTGTGCCTAATCAAATATGCTCCAAGTTTTTGTTTTTAAATTCTTTGGTCATTTTCCAAAAACCAGGTGAGAGATTCTGAAATTCTTCATTGCAGGGAGCTCTATAGGAATGACATAAGTGGGAAGATTCCTGAGGAACTTGGTAACTTGAAGAACCTTATTAGTATGGATTTGTATGGTAACAAATTCGAAGGGAAAATCCCAAAGTCATTTGGCAAGTTGAAGTCACTTAAATTCCTGTAAGCATGTTTATGTTGATTAGCCAAATACTTTCAACATCTCAATTCTTGACTTGAATGATGTGTGAATTGCTTTCTATTTCGCTCACCCCTATGCATTGAAAATATAGACGGCTAAACAACAACAAGCTGACAGGATCAATCCCAAGAGAACTCACTTATCTTAAAAATCTCAAAATCTTGTAAGTTTCTGTTTCTATTCTTTTCATCTTAGGTTTTATTTTTCTTTCTTTTTGTGTTGGGGCGGAGGGGCTGGAATGGAGAAAATCCGAGTTCAATATCATTTGTGTGTGTGTGTGTTTTTCTTTTTTCGTTTTATCTTTTGTAATTGATTTATCAGCTAATTTCTAAGCCCCGATTGTGCAGTGATGTTTCCAATAATGACCTCTGTGGAACAATACCAGTAGATGGCAATTTCGGGTCTTTCCCAGTGGAAAGGTACAGTAACTCTGTTGTAATTGTTAGCCCATTAGTCTTGTCGATATAGCATATTCTTAACAACTTCAATGACCAATACACCATGGTTCTGTGCTTCTGTTGAATTCCAACATGAAAACCCTGAAAATATCAAGTGCCTTCACTTAGTGCATCTGCATAACCTTTACCATATTAAGCATCCTAGCAAGACTCATTTGTCTTAAGTGTCTGGAAATTTTGTCCGACACTTCAGTGCCTAACTTATTTCTCAACAAAGATTAGATGACCCTATTTGACATGTATGCATGAGATAATAATTGATTAGAATAAAAATCTTCAAAGATGAAATACACTAATATATTTCCGAAGCATATTGCGTCTTAGAATAGCCACTCAGAGTTGAATTCATAACAAGTATACGATGGCACAAAATCTTGACATTTTTAATTTGAAGTTGGAGTAATTCAGATTTCTTGCTACTGTTAAATTTAGTAAATATTTCTCCTGTTCTTGTTTCAGTTTTGAAAACAACAGACTCAATGGCCCAGAGCTGAAAGGACTGGTTCCTTATGATTTTGGATGCTGAAGGAAGGTTGAGTTCGCCTATCCTCCTCAGACTGCAATGAAGAGGCTTTCTTTACTTGGGCAGTACAAGAAATGTATGCTTGCCACAAAATGAATCTAGTAATGTCACACTTGTCTGTCGATATATCTAATAAATAAGATGATAGTAGCATCTGTCTCTGGGTGCAGGCAGCATAGCACGGTTTCTGACAAGGATGATGTTAAGTAGACTTTTTATCTTTTTTCGTTAAAAAATACTTGCTTGTTATGTATTCACATAAAGTACAAGGAAACCCTTTTCAGATTGATTCGTTTGGCTGATATGTTTGGCGAAGGCAGAAACAGTTGTGTAAAAAGTAAAATGCTACTTGAATAACTCTTTTACCGCCGAGCACAATTGTACAGCTTGCCCTGCCAATTTTTATTTTGTAAACTCCGGTAGTACTAGACTCAATTGCAAAGTTTAGCAGGTTTGTGAAAACAATAGCTGATGTTTTATTTTGTATATCATTAATTTTATTTAAAAATTGATCAACGGGTCATATTTTATATTTGTAACTTTAATAACAAGTAATTTTTAATACAATAGGTAACTATAAATTTTGCTCCTGAAATATTTCAAATTTACAAAATGAAACCTTATAATTTTGTCACTCCATCCTCTAACTCAGCTACCTCCCCACCATTTTTGTCAGCAACGCCTTCCTCGACTTCTCTCCAGAAATATCCCATATCGAAAACACCACGCATAATTGCCATTCAACACCGCAAGCCTCACGATCACCTAGATTTGTGCTTGTCGCCCAGAACCCACCAAGTAAATCAACACCACTTCTGTGAAACCCAGAACCTCACCCTCAACTAGATCTGAACCCATAACCTCACCCCCAATCAGATCTAAAATATCACCACCAACCAGATTTGAAACGTCCCAACCCTTGCGAACGTGAGTCGCCACCCATAGTCATTGTTCATCCAGCATACCCACATGTACCATCACCATCGCATAGCACCTCCACCTCCATGGCCGCACCACCACGAGCCTGACCCCTTGCGATTGCGCTCATAGTCGCATTCACATCCTTTGTGAAACCCTATGGTGTGCTTCTTGATGAAGTTCTCGTTGGCTAACTTGGAGCCATAAATGGACTCACCGCCGGTGCCGTTTCCGGCAGTGAACTCATCGCCCTAGCACATGAAGAACAATGGAGGGTCTTGCAAAAAAAAAAAACCTCAACAAAGAAGAAGAACAATAAGGACTATGATCAAAATAAAAAAATATAAGGTTTAAATAATAAATAACTATTTATTTTAAAAAAAGGTCAATAGTTGATTACCTATTATTATAGGTAATTTTGGTTGAAACATTGATACTCAAAACTTCAATAAGAGCATTGTAAATGCCTCCAAAAACGTACGTATTACTCGTAAACAACATAACATCTTACTGTTTGATAGTACTAGACTCAATTGTGGTTGAAGTTTTAAATATTAGAAATGATCACAATGTTCCTAAAACATTTAGGAGCATGAATGCTCTACTTAATCTACTTCTTATTATCAGTTGTTTGACTTTTTTTAAATTAGTTTTATATATTTATATTAGAAGCCCAACTGTTATTTATATTTTACTCTTATCTTATCTTATCTTTTCTACATTTTGGTCTTTCAAATAAAAACATATCTCCATCTATCCGCTCTCTCCATCACCGTCTACGAGATCATATCTCCATCACCATCGGAACCGAACGAGTGACTTGATTCTGGCTTAGCACTGCCATTCACTGGTTCATTACTGACTTCAGAATGGAACCAGTGAGTTGGTTATGGCTTAGCAATGCACGACTCATCATGTCTAGCTTTTTGAAATTGAAAGGCACCTCGCTGGCGATTCGGTTGTTACTAAGGTCAAGGAGCATGAGTACAGCGAGGTCGATGATTGACGTCGAAATCTCACTGGTGATGACATTTTTGGCAAGGTTCAAGACTATTGCTTGCTTATCTTTCTGGCGATTTGTTATCATTGAGATTGAGGATTCAAAGGAAGGAAAGGGAGCTTATGAGGAGATCTTGTTGGAGATAGCTTCCCACTGCGATGAGTGTGAATTTCGAATGTCAATTTTTGATGGCTTCCACTAATGAGATTTGCAACTTCTTAATCTAATGGGATTTTCCAAGTTGCAATGCAAATCGAGAATGGTTGATGCTTGTTTTTGTTACCTTAAATTCCCATTAGATTATATCTTTAAACTTGGTATACACATAATTTTGAATGAATTTTGTTTCTCACTATTTGGCATATTGGTATTATTCTGGACCATGATCCGAGATCCCATCCAATAGGATCAACCTGGTACGCGTGCTCCAGACTCCGCCATACATACCCCGGTCAGAGCCTTAAGACTACGAAACACGGTATGAGACCACTAAGATAACTGGATCTACGCAAATACTCATAACTGTCAATCATGTTCTTACGATATTATAGGATCCGTAACTGCCTCTAACAGTGGATAATCATTATATCTACGTTCTTACATTACAAGGATACTCTCCAATGACAAAAGGAAGATAATACTTAACAGAATACCAATCCTAAATACCTGTATTTTATACAGATCTTATTATAATTTCAATCACGCTCTATAAATATCAGACTAAGTCAACCTAATTAGGTATCTGTTATCTCATTGCATAAACCCTACTTATGCACTGCCTGACTTGAGCATTAGAATCCCTTTGCAGATACCCACCCCTTTGGTTCTACACTCTTGGCAGCAGCTATGTAAGGAGGAAACCACCAGATACATGCCTATCTCAGGAACCCTTTGAATCCACTTCAGAACATTGGAGCCGTCTATGGGAAACCATAAACTTCTATTCCCACGTCAACCATGGTGAGCACAAGACAGAATCAAAGGAAAGGAAGCGCTGCACACATTGCCCTTGGCCAAGCACAGGGCCCAACAGCACAGTGCGACCCTCCTTCCATTGCACCACCAGAAATCTCTACTGCTAGAAGTAGACTTGTTGTCGTGGAAACTCTTAATGAGAGGCACGAAACTTCAACTTTTGCTGAAAGTCCCGCCCTATCCCGAATGGTATCTATCCAGGACAGGCTTGTTTTTCTTAGTGGGGGAGCCAACAATGCTAACCAAGGAGCGAGAATCCCTGTGCATGCATGTCTAGGGATCTCAAACAACAATGCAGATCATGCATCCCACTATGAGGATAACATCTAGTCTGAGATGACAAAGAACGACCTTCGAGAGCTGTTGCACCAATAAATGACACTAATCGAACATCAACGACGTCAATTGAAAAAACAACGTTATCAGTTGGAAGGTCTTGAAAGATCCATGAGGGCAGACAATGACAACGGAGAGTGGGACGTAGTCCGTAATGAACAAGGAGCCCAGCGTGCTAGCGCTGAGGTTGTTGGAAACAACACCCTGGCCCCCGGTCACCAACAACAATTCTCAAATGCCTTGATGGTGTACAGGGTCCCAAGGAACTTTAAACCTTCGAGTAATTTGGAGCCTTATGACGGGACGACAGATTCTCAGGAACACTTGAACACCTATACTCAGTCCATACAGCTCTACGGACACACCCCGGAATTGTTGTGCCGGGCTTTCCCTATCTTTTTTAAAAAAGACGCTCTCCGATGGTTCGTCACCTTACGAACACAAATTATAGATTGGGAAGACCCCACGCAACACTTCCTACTACACTACACCACTGCCAAAGAATGCCCAAAATCAATTGATTCTCTTTCTAGAATTCGCCAAAGGAGTAGTGAATCCTTGCGTGAATACATTAAGAGGTTCAGTCACGCCTGCGTGGGTATAGAAAACCTTGATGATAGGATAACCCTTCATTATGTCAGGAACGGTCTCCAAACTGACTCAGGTTTCTTTCGATTGTTGGCAAAAAAGAAATCCACAAGTCTAGATGAATTCTACCTACGAGCGAATAAATACGTCGAACTAGAAGAGATTACCAAGGCTAAAGAAAGCTTGGAGAAAGGTGAACCCATCCAACACTACAAGAAAATCGTTAATTTGCGGCTGATTATAATCCGTCTCAATTTGTGGCAGATTTTGCGGCGGATCCGTTTGCAGCGAATATTTGTGGCTGATTTTTCCCCCTCAATTTTTTCGGGTGACACGTTCATCGTGAAAAGTTTTTCTTTTAATTAAAAAATATTTGCGACAGATATTTTCGCTGCAAATTATTAAATAAAATAGAAAATTATTTTAAAATTTTAAAAATAAAAAAAATTTGCGGCGAATTTTGTAGCGGATCAATTTGCAGTGAATTTTTCCCACCTAATTTCTTTTTAGCGACAAATTATTAAATAAAGATATTTTGCGGCAGATATTTCCACTGCAAACTATTAAATAGAATAAAAAATTATCTTAAAATTTTTAAAAATAAAAGAAAAACTTTCCAGCCGATTTTGCGGCGGATCAAATTACAACCAATTTTGCGGCGAATGTTTTTCACCCAATTTTTTTAGTGACAAATTATTAAAGAAAGATATTTTGCGGCGGATATTTCTGCCGCAAACTTTTAAATAGAATAAAAATTTATCTTAAAATTTTAAAAATAAAATTAAAAAACTTTGCAGCGAATTTTGCAGTGGATCAATTTCATGATTTGGCACGATTTTTTCCACCTACTTTTTTACTAGCGACAACTTATTAAAGAAATATGTTTTGCGGATCCGCTGCAAACTATAAAAAGAATAAAAATTTATTTTAAAATTTAAAAAATAAAAAATTAGCGGTGGATTTTGCAGAGGAAAAATTTGCAAAAGATTTTTCGGTCCACAAAAAAAATTATAAGTTAGAAAATAAAAAAAATAAAAAAGTGTCAGATGTGTATTGGCCGTTTTTCTAAAAAAAAAAATAAAGATTTGATATATGCCACAAATTTGAATAAAAATCCTAACTTTTTCAGCGACACATTGACTGTATTTTTTTTAAAAAAAAAGCTTGCGGCAAAAAGATTTACCGCAAAATCCGCCGCAAATTCAAAATAAAGTTTCAGATCTTAAATAGTCAGCCAAACGCCTTGTCCCACCATTCCTTTCCACTCCTACCATTTCTTTCCTCTCCCACTATTTTTTTCATCTCCCACCATTTCACCCCTACCGTTCATTGCATCGCCCTTGCCGCTGCACTGAGCCACCCCTGCCATTGCGCTGCCCCTGCTACCATGCCACCCCTACCACCACACCACGCCACCGCTACTACACCACATCGCGCCACTCCTTCAGAACAATACCACTCCTCCCTCGCAATGCATTGCGCCGCGCCTCCCTCCTACTGCACCGCACGTCATAGCTCCACCTCACGCCATTGTGTCGCCTAAATTGGAGCCGGAACTACCTGAAAACTCGGTCATCTCCTCTGGTTCGAATCTTCCCACATTTTCCTTTTTTGGTTTTTTTTTTAAAATTTTGCAAGAAAATGGCTAATTTATCTGAAAATGGCACACACAATTTGGATTTTTCTGCAACAAGTCAAAATTTGGAAGCTCTTGTTGTTCTAGTCACTGGAGTTGCTTTTTTTAAAAAAAATTAACAACGAATTTTTCGCCGCAAATTAGCTACGAAAAATTTGTCGCAAATTAGCAGCAAAAAAAATCCACCGCAAATTCCGAACTCTAGCACCAGATTCTGGTGTTTTGCAGGAGAGATTTGTGGCAGCTTTGCGGTGGAAAATTTCGCTGCAAAATTTGCAGCGAAAACTAAAATCCGCAACAAACTACTTTGCAACGACCATTTTTGCAGCGGTCACGAATCCGCAGCAAATTGACAATTTGCAGTGGATTTTAGCTTATTTGCTGCAGATTTATCTTTCACAAATCGTGACTTTTTTTGTAGTGCAACAGAAAAATAACCAGAACTCCAACTAGCCCTGTGATTCCTCTAAGAGCGAACGGTACCGACCAAAGTATTTTGAGTATACTCCTTTGAACATCCCTCAAGACACAATCTTGAAGGAGGTCCTTCAAACCGAGTTCTAAGATATCAAGAGGCCACCACCCCTGAAGAAGCAGTCCCAAAAGGACCACTCGAAACACTGCATATGGCATAAAAGCTATGGTCATGAGATAGAAAACTGTTATTAACTCCGGGATGTTATCGAATCTCTGATCAATAAGGGACGCTTGTAAAAGTACATCAGCGATTTCTGAGGAAATGAGGACGGCGAAAGACGTAGGGATCGAAGACGAAGTCGTAGTCCCCGACAAAGTCCGATCCAACGTCAAAGGAGAAGAACTCGAAGTCCCATGATGCGAATTAAAGGATGCAAACCCAAGTGTAAGTTGTCTCAAATAATAAATTTCTCGATAGTCCGAGGTCAATCCACAAGGAATTGATGAAGAAAAATTCTGAGGTAAGGAAATGATTTATCATAACAATAAAGATAATAAAATTTGTTCATAATTAAAAAAAGAACTTGCTTGAGATAGAAGATCCACTTTTGATAATAAATTAAGGATAAGATTAATTCTTTTTTATAACTCAATTGAAATTCACGCACAACGGAGGTTTCAATCGAAAAATAAAATATTTAAAGTCTATTTAGAATTATATACGTAGTTATATTATAATTCTTTTAATTATTTACCAACACCAACACTTGTAAATGAGTTCAAGCATTCATTATGTCAACCACTTGTCTACAATGAATTAAGAACTCCACTTTATAAGGAGAGTTTTTAAATTGATTGAAAATAAAATATAACACATATAATGTCCACTTGATAATATATCATTTAAGTACAAGAAAGAAATTAATCTAATCTTATTTTATTACCAAAAGCTTCACCCCTTCACCCAAGCAAGATGAAAATTAGTTATTCATGAGCAAAAAGAAAGAAAGAGTGAAGAAGAAAAAGATAAACATAACTTTAATTTAGAACAAAAGAAAATTATAACAAGAGAAACAAATAACACAATAACATGATCTTGATCTCTAAGCCAAGATGCACAAAATGATCAGCTAATGCTCCCTTTTATAGAGCTTGAGGAGTACAAAATGACAATGAAGTTATTTAATGAATGGGTAGATGATGGGTGGATAAGTGAAAAAATGACAATTGTGTTATTTAATGAGTGAGTAGATGATGAGTGGATGAGTGAAAAATGACAATGGAATTATTTAATGAGTGAATGGATGATTAATGAAAGGGTGGATGATTATTGAGTGGGTGAATGATTATTTAGTGGGTAGATGATTAATGAGTGGGTGGATGATTAATGATGCTTGTCTTTCCACTTGTACCAACTAATTCAACTATCTTCATACGATTATAATTCTATTAAAACATCATTTTCTAGAAAAGTGGTCTTCATGAGAGTTGAAATGTTATGTCTTAGCTTTCCAATGCCACTGATTTCAGCTCAATACAAGTCCTATAGCTCAAATTTCAACTCAATCAATGTACACTACTCAGGCCTAGCTACAACTCTTCTGTTTTGACGTATAAGCCCAATATGACCTCCAAGCCATCCGAACTAGCTCTTGTGTTCTCATGAAATTTGTAGATTTAGGTCTTAACTATCAAATGACATAGTTTCAATCCAAAACCTCTCCTATAGCTTAAGTTATGCCCTGATTAGTGCACATTACTCGGGTTTTAGTGACAAAACTCGTTTTCTGAATTCTAGGCCCAATTAGCTCTACTAGATGTCTGGTTGAGACTTTGAGCTCTTCATCAAGGTTGTAGAACTTTTTTTCAGCTTTCTTACAAGGTAAAATTCAGAATTTTTACATATATAGAACTCAAGATGATTGAAATACAGAAATAGTGTAAAATCTCAATAATGCTGGAAAAGATCAATTAAGCCTAATTTGAACCCAAACTCACAAAACATTACCAAACTCAATCAATTAAGTACATGGAGAGTGTAAATGATTAAAAATGAGAGTTTATTAATGTATAAAATATGTTATTATCATCCCACCAAAAGATCTCGGACACCACCACGCCGTGATGCTGAAAACAGGCAAGATTAGAACCAGGATACCCAAGGTGGGGGTAATAGGAAGGATAAGCTTATCAATACCATTAGTGGAGGATTCGCAGGTGGGGGTTAGTCTAATAACTCCCGAAAGAAGGCACTTCGGATAGCAGTCTTGAGCGTCTCTAGATCTTCACGTAGACCCCATGCCGAAGACAAGGATGCACCATCCATTTCCTTCTCTGGCAAAGACTACAACGATATTATCTGAGATCATGATGACCCACTGGTTATATCTGCGATAATATCTAACGCCGAAGTCCATCGTATCTTTGTGGACTAAGGAAGTTCAGTGGATATTATGTTTATGGATGCCTTCAAAAGGCTAGAGTTCCCTCTGTCCGCGCTCACACCATATGAAGGTGAATTCACTAGTTTCTCCAGAAAAAAGGTTACCCCAGTAGGGTATTTTGAAACTTTCTTACCCCTTGGTGATAACAGTTTATATAGAACTATTAAAGTAAGATTCCTGGTTGTGAATTATCCTTCGACTTGCAACATTATTCTGAGTTGTTCTACATTGAATGACATTGCCGCTATGGTCTTTATCGCACATCAGGCTATGAAATTCTTCATCAAGAATAATGAAGTGGTCACGGTCAAGAGCGATTAGATTGTAGCCCACAAATGCTATAATGAAAGTTTGAAAATTAGTAGGGCTTCCAGGAAAACAAAGGCATGCACATTCAGCCCAACCCGTGATCAAGTAAACATCCTAATAGCCAAGTTAGATGTACGTGAGGAAATTTGAGGTACCAGACCCTAGCCGGAAGGGGAAATGATCCTACTTCAACTCAGTGACAGGCCAGACCAAGTCACCAAGATTGGTGTAAATCTTGAAAAACACGAGATGATCCAACTCATAGAGCTTTTGCAAAAAAACAAGGACTTACTCGCTTAGACATCCTTTGATATTCCTAGGCTTGACCCCGTTTTCATCTGTTATCGTTTATCTATTAAACGGGCCTGTCTCTCAGAAGAAAAGAAAAGTTGGCACCGAATCACAACAGATTATTGATGAGTAAGTCAAAGAATTACTGAGTGCCGGCTTCATCAGAGAAATTTCGTACACCACATGCTTTCAAATATGGTCCTCGTAAAAAAGTTCAACGGCAAGTAAAAGATGTGTGTGGATTATACAGACCTGAATAAGACATGTCCTAAACATCCATACCTCTTCCCAAATGTTAACAAACTGGTTGACAGTTCCTTTGATTTTCGTCTACTGTCTTTCATGGATGCTTACTCTTGGTACAATCAGTTCCCAAAGTACCCCGAAGATGAGGATAAAATTATCTTTGTCACTGAAAGGGCGAGTTATTACTACAAGGTAATGCCTTTCGGATTAAAGAACGTCGGAACCACACATCAGACCCACTTTTTTAAAGACAGATGGGGAGAATACTAGAGGTCTATATTGATGATATGATAGTCAAAACTCTGTCATCAGGATTGCACACCTCAGTCCTCGAAGAAGTGTTTATACAGCTCAGAAAGCACAATATGAGGCTTAATTTAGAAAAATGCACATTCGGGGTCCAAGCTGGTAAGTTTTTGGGGTTCATGCTAACTCACCACGGTATTGAGGCGAACTCAAACAAATGCAAAGCGGTGCTCGATATGCGTAGCCCTCAGAGTGTGAAATAAGTGCAACAACTAATCGGAGGATCGCTGCTCTCACTTGATTCCTAGCTAAAGTTGCCCACAAATTCCTCTTTCTCTCTCCAAGTTATTGAAAAAGGGGACAAAATTTGAGTGGATTAAGGAATATAAGGATGCCTTCACGTCTTTAAAGAACATTTTGTCATCTCCTCATATTTTGACAAGGCCAGAACCAAGTGAAACATTATATTATACCTCTTCGTCCATGAAAAGGTCGTGAGTTTAGTGCTTGTTCGGGAAACGACTGAAGGTCAGAAGCCAATTTATTTTCTGAGCAAGGTGCTACATGCAACACTCTACTGGGGATGTCACATTTTCAAACAATAATAATAACCTCTACACAAGTTATAAATTATTTCGTAATATATAATAATATAGGTTGTAAAAAAATTTTTTTTAAAACACATTATATTATAAAATAAAATAAACAAACATAAAATAAAACAAACTATTACATACACACCATAATTATACATATGATTTTATTTTTAATAGGTACAAATAATTTACATATTACAAACTAGTTAATTAAAAATAGTAAAAAATTTACACCAACCATGTTTTCTTTTAAAGCCTAAACCATAAACTAATCTTTTGTGCTTGGATAACACTAAAAGTTTCCATCTCCAAGAATCCTCCTCGAGAAGATTATTGAAGACATAAATACTCTGGTAACATTATACCACGCTTCAATCAATCCATATGATATGGATGATCTTGGTTTCGCCTTGATTTAATGGTCATTTTCTTCTTCTTTTTCACATCATCCAACATTGTTGCTCCTCTTCTACTTCCTCAATGACTTTATGGAACATAAATAATAATACGTTCAATATATACAAAAGGAGACAATCTACATCATTACTAGTTCTTCAGCTTGGTAAAAAACGACAATACAAACAAATATAACAACTAGTAATATAACAATTCATATTATCACACATGCAAAATATCATAAATCAAATTATAACTATTCACATTATTACACATTGCAAAATATCATAAATCAAATTATAACTATTCACATTATTACACATGCAAAATATCATAAATCAAATTATAACTATTCATGTAATTTTGTGATTACATATGCCATGTACTCGGACTGCTTCTACTCCATTGCTGGAAAACACAAACATCGAGTTGATCCTGGAGACATGTCCGCACATCGTGCCTCAACCAATTGTTACATCAAATACGCTGGAAAATGACAGGGATCAAATGATGCTGTAAATTTTACCAATGCAAGGCTAATTAAATCAAGACAGTTAAGGTTGACTAAGTGGACAAAATTCTGGTTGTTGGATCCTTGGTGAATACGTTTTTGTCGAGATCGCTTTAAGAGCAAATTTTATCAATTACCACGACATCCCAGTGTCTAAGAATAATGCTATGTGCAATTAAGTAAAGGAAGACTAGCTAACGCATCCAAGTTCTCCACAGAACACACTTGCTATCACACCTAGGAACCTCTTATAATACATCTCGTCACTTGATTGTCAATTTCAATTTCAACCAAATTAACATACTACTCTAATGTAATAATGATCCATAATTACAAAAAACCCTCAAACATCACCATGAATCATAATTACATAAATATCCTCATTGTCACCATAATTACAAAAATACCCTTAGCATTAATAATTCCAAAAAAACAAGTATGTCTCCACTTGACAAGATCTATGACTTCTCAACACCCGGATCTACCACTTTGGCCCGATAGTAAAAACTTGGGTTAAGTTTCCATAAGTCGCGTTAAATATTTTTCAACGCTTTTCAATCGCGTAACATTTTTAAATTATTTTCTCAATCGCGTAGTTTAATAAAAATCATCATTTTAAATACATAATGGAAGCCTATTTCTACTATTTTTCATTATAAAATATTTCTTGATGTTTTCAAATTAAATTTTGAAACTTTCCAAAACTAAAAATATTATTTAGACATTATTTTCCATTTATCTTACAAAAATTACCCTAAGTAATGATTTGTTTTTCTCAAAAATTCAAATTTAATAAATTATTCTACCTTATTTTTATTCTTCAACTACGTAAAATATTTCCTTGCTTTCTAAATATCATTTTGAAACGTCTTCATTACTTGCTCATTTTTAATTAATTTTGAGCAAAGATTTCGCTTAGAAAATCTACTAAATGATATTTTCTACGCTTTCCTTTAAAAATTTCTTTATTTAATTATAACCATAAAATACACTTTGAAAATTGCTAACATACTTTAAAAACTCAAAGATAAGTATTTTTCAAGTGTTAAAATTTATTTCTTTACCATACTAGACTTCTAGTAAAAATTCATTTACTTATTTGACTCTTGAAAATCCATCGTAATTGAATTGAATTTTTTAGGTTAATAAACTAGTTTACACTTAGAAAATAAATTTTGGATCAATTAAACATTAAAAATATATTTTGGCCGAAAATCACCATTTTTATTCAAACCATGTTTAAAATTATTTTTCATCCATTAAATCATTGAAAAATCCTTTAACTTAAGTAGATCAATTAGGTTATCCTTTTAGAAAATGGTTGAGAACATATTGGTTCTATTTTCATAGTAAAAACCATAAGCTCTTCATCTTGTGTTCTTTGGAACACTTTTGCAAGTCTCAACATATTTGCACATCCAACAATAATTATCATAGATCCATGAACATATACATATATTTATGAACACATACCATATATTAAAGCAATAATAAAACACATACCAAATATGAAAACTATAAACATGCTTGTATGCATAATAAACCACAAATAGAAAAGAAAATAACATGCACACATACACAATCACAAATAGAGAAGATAATAAACAACCAAGTGAATGAATCCTTATGAATTTTTCACCACAAATACATCTATTTTCTCACCACCACACATGGTTGATGAGATTAAATCTCCCTCTTACCTATAAGGAAGACAAGATCTCCTTGGACTCCTCCTTAGAAAATTTTGTGTAGCTTCAACAAAAATCCTAACAAGCTTAAACAAATTATAAAGTCATAAACTATGGATGAAAAAGATAAACCATGGATCAATCATGGCTTAGAACATCAAAAATCAAATTAGAAACAAGAAAGAAGAATTTTCACCTTATAGGAAAGAAACTTCAAAGTGATTTTCCAAGCTCCAAATGGATGATTTAGCAAAAACTCACAACTAGAGATGTTCTTAGAATATGGTTTAGATTTAGGAAATGAAGTTGGATGAAATTTTTGATGGATGGAAGTGTTAGAAGAGTGTTTGGCCGAATGGTGTGGGAAATGAAGACTTAGAAGTTTTCTTTGGGTTCTTTGGGTAGGAGAGAAATGAATGAAAGTTTAGAATGATTGAAATGAAGATGATAAAGTGAATAATTACCCCCCCCAAATGCATGGCGTAGACTTCCAAAAGAACTTAGGGTCTTAATCGGCAAATGCAGCCCCTTTTTTGACAATTTTGCTAACATAATTGCCTTTGATAATTTGGATGGTGAATGACTAAGCATCTAGATCTCCATGATTGCATTTGAGTGCATAATTGAATGCATAATGCATGCATAAATCCAAAAATAGCTATAGGAATTCTAATCAAAATTTGATTGATTTTTAATATCTTATTTATGCTTAAGTCCTCCTAATTAGGTTTAATTAAAAGTTAATTAGATTCCTTTGTATTTTAGTTAATTATTAGTTTACTTAGAATCCTTAATCTTCTACTTAATTATACTAATACATTTGTCTAACTAAAATTTGATAAAAACTAATTAGGTTTTATTCCATTTGATTACCACTCAAACCCTTTAGATTAACTTAATTAAGTTTTTGACTAATTATGCCATTAACTTAGATTTTAAACTAACTAATCTACTAAATCTACCTATTTTTATGGATTTTTAACCTTTTGGTTTAGAATTTTACAAGTCATTTACGTTGGTAAACTTTTCCTAAAAGTGAGTCCCACAAACCCAAACGTGGGTCCCACAAAACAAATGTGGGTTTCACAAGGCAAACGTGGGTCCCACAGAATTTTCTACATCATAAATATTTTTATTATACAGAAAAATCTTAAAAATTAAAAGATTGATATATGTATTATTCGGATTAAGGAATATAGTAAGATCGCCTGCTTTAATCAAACAAGATTTTTCCTACTAAAATTATTATTTTCTATTTTGAGCAAATCACACGAAACAATCAAATACAATTAAACAACAAATTAATTTTATAACACATGAAAAATCGAAAACAAGATGCTTGTAAGGGCAAAAATATAATTAGCAAAAAATTGGGGTGTTACACTACAAGGCCCCGAGTATCAAGCCAAAGAGCCCATTCTACAAAAATACCTAGCAAGAGTACAAGAACTCCTCACAAGTTTTCAAGTGGTAAAGGTTGAGCATATATCCCGAGAGCAAAATTCTAGGGTCGATCTCTTATCCAAGTTGGCTAGTACCGAGAGTTCGGGTGACAATCATTTAGTGATCTAGGAGACTCTCTCATAACCCTCTATCGCTGACATGTCTGTCTTCCAGGTTGAAGGACAAGAACGTACTTGGATCACACCATTGATAGAGTACCTACAGTCCGACACCCCCCCCGAGGATTTGAAGAAAGCTTCTAAGTTAAATAAAGTCACGGTCAGGTATACTATCTACGATAGGTAGTTATATCGACGTGAGTTTTCCTCACCCTTCCTTAAATGCCTTGCGCCGAAAGAAGCCGAGTATGTCCTCAAAGCCCTAGCGTTGAAAGCACTCAGGGCGGGCTATTATTAACCTATAATAGAAGCAGACTCTTTTGCGTATGTCTAAGTATGTGACAAATGTCAGCGATACTCCGACCATTATCATGCTCTGCCAGAGGAATTATCCACGACGTCTGTACTTTGGTCATTTTATCAATGAGGTATGGACATCATGGGTCCGTTCCCTCAAGCACCTAGGCAACTGAAGTTTTTGGTAGTGGCCGTGGATTATTTTACTAAGTGGATTGAGGCGGAGCCCCTAGTTACCATCACTTTGACCCGAATTCAGAAATTTACTTAGCGTCACATCATTACCAGGTTCGGAGTCCCAGAGTCCATTGTTACGGATAACGGGACACAATTCAAAGACAAAAGATTCGAAGAACTACTTGTCGGGCTGAAAATAAAACATCATTGCAGTGCCGTGAAAAATCCCCGAACAAATGGACAAGCTGAAGTAACAAACTGTATTATCGTCAAGGGGTTAAAGAGAAGACTGGATGAAGTCAAAGGAAAGTGGACCGAGCAGTTAGACCATGTCCTATGGGCCTACCAGACTATATCCCACTCCACAACAGGTGAAACTCCTTTCAAGGTAACATATGGATGCGAGACAATGATCCCATTGGAGATAGAAGAACCAAGCTAGCGTCTTTAGAACTTTTCACTTGACAATAACCCTGAGTTAATCTGGGAAGACTTGGATCTACTTGAAGAAAGAATACATGTCACCCACTTATGCGATGTCACAATCAAGCAAAGAATGACAACCCCGTATAACCTGAAGGTCATCCCTAGGATATTCCAGCCAGGCGACCTAGTACTCTGCATGGCTGACATCAGCGGAAGGAATGCCTCCCAAAGGAAACTAGCCCCTAACTGGGAAGACTCCTACCGTATCATAATCAACACCAGCAAAGGAGCTTACACTCTGGAGATATTGATAGGCAAGTCGGTGAATAATTTTTGGAATGCAGATAAACTTAAAAAGTACTAAGCTAAGTGCCTTCTAAGGCATAGTCTCCTAGTTTACTTTATATTTGATCTACCCCAATTGTTACGGGAGCATATTGTATGGACCTTAGTTCTTTATTTACTCAATAAAGCAAGTATTGTGGTTTTGATACATATGATTATATTGAAGCTTTTAAAGGCTTTTGAAGGTTAATATAATATCCTAAATCGTTATGGTACCCACCGCGAGTTGTCTTATGTTAAACAGGTTGTGCAATGGAAAAATCCTATCTCAGAAAAATTTTGGCACCAAGCCGTAAGCATTAAAAGACCCTGACCAAGGACTACTAGAAATAAAACAAAGTCACGAGGGATCCTAGATACCAAGATAAATGGTACAGACTCTGGATAAGCTTTATTACATTGAAATTGGAGGATCCTAAATACCAATGGTACTAAACAATTAGTATTGGATCCCGCACAAGGTTTTTACCTTAGGCACGATTCCCAAATGCCAAAAAAGGTTTTGGACACCAATTCTTAAGCCAAGGTTCTAATTTTTAATTCGCGCCTGAGTCCTAAAGGGAATCATAAACGTTCAATGGTAATAAGCATTGGACCCGGACCACGATATACTCTTTTCAATCAAACTCCTAAGTCTATAATAGTTGTTTTAAACAACACAATGGGCGTTGAACCCCAAAATAGACAATGGAATCCAAGTAAACAAAGCAGAATTAGTTAAAATCCTGAAAACTAGGGTAGTAACATTGTTCATAAAAAAAGAGAACCCCACGCAGGGGATAAAAGCAAAAATCAAAACTACTCCATGGCAGGATCTGGACCACAGATAGCAACAGAGGAACCTTCTGCACTTGAAGGTCCTGGAGCAACGCTAGGGTTCACGAGATGCCCATCCCATACCACTTTCCCAGATTCTAGGGCATCTAAAACCAAGGTGACCCTGGGATTGAAGAGCTTAATTTGGTTAATGGCATTTTGAAACTACTCATCCTTGATATCGGTGCAAACAGTGAAAAGCTGACTGACATGACCTTGCAAGGAAGTAACCTTGCCATCAAGTTGCTGGTTGTTATCATGAAGGCTTCATTCTCAGTCTTCAATACGGCTACATAAGTTTTAACCTCTACCAAGCTAGCCTACTTTTTCTTCCCAACATCCTTCAGGGCAACCACCTCACTCTCCAACTCTCGTGCCCGAGTTTTAGCATTGTTTTTGGCCTTTACGGCCTCTTCCATTGCCCTAAGAGCTTGGTTTTCACTCCGCTCGGTGGCAACAACCTTTTCCGCCATCTCCTGTTCATGCTCTTCAACTATTTGCTCTAGGTACCGAGTCTCTACGAAAAGATAGAGTCCAAAAGTCTCAAACCAGGAGAAGGTAGCCTTCTTACTACATTGGGCCAGATGAGTGGCAACTTCATCATCTAGAAAGTTGAAATCGATGAACTCACGAGGGTTCGACTCCTCGTGATACAGATTGATCGGCCCAGAGGTATCTTCAATCGCGACCCTCTTACCCCGATCATCTGACTGACCCTCGTCCACCGCTTTTCTCTTGTGTCTTTCAAGTGATGGGGGGAATCCTGCACATGGATAGGTTCTTTTTCCATCATAGGGACCTCGACTGGATGAGGCAGGGAGATCGGTACAACATTAGCAGGGGGTTTGATGGCCCCGGTGCATTTCTGGCCTTCAAGGCTTCAAGGATTGCCAGAGAGTTTCCATTTTGAGCCATCTCGGCCAAGCTTACTGCAAAATCAACAAAGGCAGTTAGAAACAGTTGTGAAATGGCACAAGAAAAAAAGACATATAATTGAGCATGGACAACGACCTATACAACCTAACACGGCCCAAAGGTTCTCGTCATCTGAGGTGTCCAGTATTTCTTTATACCAGATCTTGCTGACCTCGTCAACCCACATCTCGAAGAAATCAACACATTCAATTTCTTCATCATTCAATTGGCCGATTTCCCTTTTAAACGATTGAGTGGGAATACTCCAGGCAGCCGAGTTCCAGTATAGACTAAACGTCGGTTCCCTATCACTCCCCAACTAAAAAGGATGAGTACTGCCAACCGCCATCAACTTAAAAAATTTCTCCTTAAAATCCTTATAACTTTTCAAGTACGAAAAAATACTGTTCTTCCTTGCCGAGATCGGACCGAGAGTCAGGATTGCTGATGAGCGTGGGCGCCATGGATAGAATACCACGTATGGAAGTAGAAAAACGTCCCGTCCGAGCATCGCAACCCCACTAGCTGGTATATTATTTCAAAAGCCATAATATTTGCCCAACTGTTATGGTGAATCTGGGTAAGAGCATCATGAAGAGTCCAAAAGATGGCAATGTGGAAATCGTTAAAGGGGAGTCAAAGTCCAAACCTTGTAAAGAAGTCATCATATAGATACATGAAGTGTTCCCCTGCTTATCGGGTCGAACACACACGTTCGTTCCCTGGGGACAAACTCAAGAACTCGTGATCCCTTTCACGCCTCTCAGTGAGCTCCAAGTAATCCTTCAGTTCGTCCAACTCTGCCCCAAACTGATAACGGGATATTTGGTCAAAAGCATCATATGCAACATATGAATATGACAACCCTGGACCTCGGCGAATACGAATCGCCTCCTCCAGGGCCTCTTGATTCTCCGGTTCCCAAGCTTTTAGGACCAGGGCAGACACTTCTACTCTTACCGCTCTCCTTCTGGCCATTCGAATTCCTGGAAAACACACAGAGGCCGAGGGTCATAACTAGTTAAGTTCGAAGAACCAAACATGGCAATGGGTGAATATAGAAGATTGATTGGACCCACGCACTGGCCTCCGCACCCACTAAGGCTAAAGCCTCATAAGGACACTCCCGTCGCATGCAGTGCGATGTAGGAGGCGCTCCATAGGGCAACACAGTTGAACGAATGGGAAACAATGTTCCTACCCTTATTTGCAGTGAGAAAGGAAAAGTGCACTCTATTATAAGAATAAGCAACCATTCACGAAGCAAAAATAAACACAAGTCGAGTCAAGGGGAATGAAATACCTTGAAGAGAGTAGAAGAAAACGGAAGAAATCAGGTCTCTTCAACTCCAAAGTATCAGAACCACCTTTTACCGGCGTAAAAGCTCTTTGGAGTCCTCCTCAAACCACCAGTTTCAAATGAGAAATAGCGAAATGAAACACAAAAAGACTAAAACCCTATTTATAAAGACTATAATTAAGGGAAAATTTTGTCTGAGCAATCCGAATTTGAAAAGATACTTATTATGGCGTGCGAAGCACTATGCATGTTCGCTCAACCATAGTACGCCATGTGGCCCTCAAAGCTATCATGATAATTGGGAGGATGGTTACCCAGTGACCAAAAGACACGCAACCTAAGTATATAAGAGTCCGAAAATATTGTTTGGATCCCGGATAAAACCGAGGTATTCACTCAATAAGGAAAAGTCCGTTAAAGAATTGAACACCCCGGTGAGCCCCTGCAAAGTTCAAAGACCCCAGAGACAAGTATTTAAACTTGACACTTCGCTGATCTCGACTAAGTATCAACTTGGGGGCAACTTAGCATATTACATCAAGGTGAGCGTTGGACTCACCCCAGAAAAAGATAAACTGCATGAAAGGTAAAAGAGAAAAGAATAGAAGAATTCAAAGTAAAAGAAATTTTATTGAATGTTCTCATTCCAAACATCATCGTACATCAAGAATAAAGGAAACATTAAAGAACAGAGGGAAAAGAAAACATTGAGACATGAAATTTATAAAAAAAGAGCAGTAACCAAAGATCCCGGAAGAATGAGTAAACATCATCACCAGCATCATGTTACATCCACATTTCCTCTAGAACCAACACCAGTCTCTTCCCTGTGAAGCGGCCTCTTGAAAAAATGGATTGACTTTGAAAAACCCTGGCAAACCGGAACAATACACTACTACCAGATCTAAGAACTTCTGCCACATTCTTCTTTCGTACTTTTTTCACCATGATAATAAAGACCAGGGTGTGCTCTCCTTTGTTGGACAGGGCATAATTTTTCATGAAGAGATCATTCCACTGGAACCCTAACCAGTTTCATGATCACCCCATGCTGTTTCAAATCACAGAGCAATCCCAATAGTTCCTCATACATATCCAAATGCTCTTAAAGGATTTGCTGGAGAGGAGGAGGATTAGGGGCTCTATTTCTCCAATTGCCTCTGTCCAACATGACAGGTATCACAGATCTCCCCAAGGACAAAGCTTAAATTAAACACACTCTCGTACGCTGGGAGAAAGAGATATTTGTCATTAATACAATGAGAAAGAAAGATATCTAGTAGAAGAATCATTTACGAAGGTAATAAAAAAATTTCAGAAACTTGGCGAAGAACAAGAAGAAAGTCTCTGCAAGGGGCAAAGTTCTCCAACAGTGCGCAGAGAAGGAATGAGAAACCATTCTCTGAGAAAAGGTCATTTCCAGATAGAAATACAGATGAGAATGCTAACGTCAAACACAAACATTCCTTATTTATAAAGGGAATGAAGCATTCTGATTAGCTCTTAGGATGGAGAACCTGTCAAACCATAAAATCCATATTTAATACTCTCTCTTTCCTATTGGTTACGAGAGCAGCAGGTGGTTGGGAAACAACATGAAGCTGACGTCTTCCATTAAAGGATCCTTAATTCCTAACGAGGTCAAAGCAATAGTTTCCAAAAAGTCCAAGACGCAAAAGATGCTAATGAAGAATAGAAGACCTCGTGAATCATCCACAGGGCAACTGGAATTAAACCTTGGATTAAGTAACGGAAATGTCGGCAAGGACCCATTGCAGTTTCCAACCACATTTCAACCGCAGAGGTATTTTACGTTTGATTATGGACCTCGGCATCAGCGAGAGACATCGCGAACCCTGACACCAAAAGCTAGGGCTTAGTCTACCACATGCCTAGTGATCCCAATGAAACTTACATTGACACTCAAGATTGTGTCTAAGCACCAAGTAAGGAGCAATTGTTCTAGACCGTGATCCAGGATCCCATCCAATAGGATTAACCTGGCACGTGTGCTCCGAACTCTGCCATGTATACCCTGGTCGGAGCCTTAAGACCACTAAGATAACTGGATATGTGCAGATATTTATAACTATCAATCATGTTCTTATAAGATTATAGGATCTGTAACTGCCTCTAACAGTGGATAATCATCATATTTACGTTCCTACATTACAGGGATGCTCTCCAATGACAAAAGGAAGATAATCCTTAAGAGGATACGAATCCTAAATACTTGCATTTAATACTGATCTTATTACGATTCCAGTCACGCTCTATAAATACCAGACTAAGTCAACATAATCAGGTAGCTGCTATCTCATTACATAAATCCTACTTATGCATTGTCTGACTTAAGCGTTGGAGTCCATTTATAAGTACCCATCCTCTAGTTCTACATGCTTGGTAGCAGCTGCGTAAGGAGAAAATTACCATATATATGCCTATCTCAGGTACTTTCTGAATCTTCTTCAGAACAAGTATAGCAAGATGCTACTTAATAGTTCAATACTGGTTGAGATGTGTTTTTTCTATCCTTAATTTTCAATGGTCATGTTTATAGAGTTGTAGAGCCCATGGGTAAGTTGCAGAAATCATACAAACAATTCCTTCAATGCATGGAACAAAATAATTGCAAGGTAGTTTTGGGTTCATAAGTGTGTGTGTCTCTTTATTGTGAAAGCAAATGGTTTAGAGAGCTTAGGAATAGAGTAGTGAAAGCAAGGGTTGGGTTTGAGAATGGTGGATGATGAATATGGAGGTGTTGGAGGCAAGTTTATTTTGCTCGGAAGTTGTTACTAATTATCATTTTTTAGGGTAATATTTATAAATTTTAACTTTTATAAAATGTTTATCAAGATGCAAGTGGAGAATGTTAGTCATTAATGTAAAAGTTATATGAATCAATGGCTAATATTATTGGTAGGTGCATCCATGCTAAATGTTATAAGAATATTTTAAAGGTCTCCTTAAATATTGAAATGAAGTGGGGCCTTCATGCTCAAATAAAGTCGTATGTGTTGAACTTGAATCTAAAAGTGTCTTAAAAGTAGATATGACAAAATAGGTTATACTTCACATGTTAACTTATTTAACTTACAAAAAATGTTAAATTGGGTTACATTTTACAACTTGTTTTTTTTAAAAAAAACAAGTTCTTTTAACTTATCTTGTATAACCCACAGTTAAGATGGATCGAGACAAGTTAATGGGTCAAGTTAATTTTTTTTTTTTAACAAGTTAGGCTGGTTAACTTAAGTTATTAACTTAACTTCTTTTTTAATTTATTTTTGATAAATTTATCTATTTAACCTGTCAATTTGTCAATTTTTTCATTTTTTAAAATTTTAAATGAGTTGACCTACTAATATGCCACAAAATAGAGTGACTTGATACTTCTAACTCATATTCTACAAACAAGACAACATATTTTGCCTCATTTTTTAACCAACCCATGGTTGGTCAGGACGTGCTAACTCACTTTGTCACCTTTGCTCCAAAGGATCAAAATCCATGGTGCGTCATCCTCATGTTCAATTTGCCCGTCAATGGGGAATTTTTAGGCGGAACTCTTGTTCCAGCACAGGACAAATTATTCGGACATAATTTTCATAAACGATAACTCACCTTATGTTTAACACTAGTATATTGCCCTTACATTATTGTGGGATCAGGTTAAAATTTATTGTTAAATGACATTATTAATAAAGTATAAAATAAAGATTAAGCAACAATAGTAAAATTAATAATAAAAGTAAAAGATAAAACTTTAGAAAATGAACAAATTTTTTAATAATTAATAGTTAAACGTGATATGTGACAATATGATGGAATGAAATGGTCGAAAGCTTCTCATAAATAGAAATTAATACACAAAAATTTGATATGTGAAATTGTTGGCAAAATATAAACGATGTTAAGTATGTTATATATTACTTAAAAATCTTAATTTTCTGTCAGACATGAGTTACTGTTTTTATGTAATTTCCTCTGTACAGCGTATACTGAATAATGTATGTGCATAGGGTTCCTTCCTTTTAATTTGAATTGTTTAGTTTAAGTGACATAAAGTTTTTCGTAGAGACTTGCTTAAAATTTGACTAAAATCTATCATTAATTATCTCTCAAAAAAGTTTAAATTATTGGGTGAAGACATTTATTTGTGCTTAAAATCAGTTTTTTATGAGAACAATGGTGTGACAAGGATGAAACTCTTGATTACTTGGTTACGGAGGTTCTGATACCATGTCACTCAAAAGATTAAGCTGTTAACTGAAGGCTATAAGTGATTTTAATACTTCTCTAACGAAATCATCTTTCATCAACTTTTGTTAATCCAAGTAGAAATGATTTAAATTTTTTAAGCATGTGATCTTGGGTAAGGATAAAAATAAGTCAGGCAACTTGTCGAAGGCTTATGACCTGACCTGTTTAAGGCTTAATCTGACCTAACATGTTTAACAAAAAAAACTAGACTAAGGCTTTTTAAAAAGTCTATTTAGTTAAGCAGATTAAATTTTCAGGCATTTGAAAAGGCCTTCTCGACCTAGCAGGTTGACCTCTTTAATTATATATAACATTATTTATATATATTATGACATTTTAATATTTATATAATATAATTAATTTTATAAATGATATTTTCTAAAAATCTTAGATCTGTTAGCTTATAAAAGTTTAAACTTATTAGCCTATCTCATTGGTCTATTTAAAGGTAGACATGTTTGTTTATTTAAAGATCTTATTGCAAATTAAATCATTAAATAGGTTTTTAAGCTAGATCAGACTTTTAAAAAGGTCAAGTCAGACTTTTAAAAATATCAAGTTAGATCTTAAAAAATGGCCTATGTCAAGTAAATAAGGTAGACTCAGGCCTTATATTTGGAAAGCATGCTAAGATCGTTTAAGGCAAGATCTGACCCGACTTAACATGTTTATATCGTTTCCATCTGTAGTTCTGCATTCGATCATAAAATTCATGTATATAAAAATAAATTTATTGATAAGAATTTTTATTTATACATCTAACTGTATCTCAAAAAATTAGTCTTTCATTTATACCATGTAAGGATTACTTTGAGAACCTAAAAAAACAAAATAATCTATAAAAAATTATAAAATTAAGTGTGCATTTAGATTTAAAAAAATTACATGTGCATTTAGATAAATTTTAAGATCAAATAAATTTAAGATTAAAAAAAAAACACACTCTAAATTGAGAACGTGTTAGCTTGCGCATATAAGTGGCATAAAAAGAACAGGCAAGTGAGAGACGTGGCGCCAAAGCACAGGAGCAGAACATTATAATTTATGAAGCACAGACATGGACACGAGACACGAATACGAGGATACACTAAATTCAAAAATTATAAGACACAGACACGACATATATATTTATATATAATTTCAAAATTTAAGAAAAAAGATTCATAATTCATTAATATCATTTCTATAAGCTTAAAATTTATAATATTTTAATATATGTCATATGTGTCAATATTTGCTACCTAGTAAGCCTCTCCTAAAAAATATAAAGCATAATTTCTATTGACATATTCTAAAAAATTTTCTAAACTAACTTATCTTAATAGAACTAATCATATACAATTACATGTGTATAAAAAAATAATTAGAAAGAATATTGGTGTGAGACAAGTTTCGGTGACAACGAAGTGGACGATTTGGTATAAGCAGAGATAAAAGGAGCAGATAAAAATAGTTATATATGAAAATATAAAACTTAAAAATTTAATAGTGACGTGTGAAAATATAAAACTTAAAATATTAGTATATGAAAATAGTAGTTTGTGACGTCAGTCATATGATTGAGCTTGATTGAACGATAATCATGGAAACTAATTTTTTTTTTAAAAAAAATATTAATAGATCGTGTTCAAGTCATATCCAAGTGTGTCTAAGAAATGTTCGAAAAGTATTCGAACGTATTCGAGATATGTTCAAACTAAAAATAATATTTTTTTTAATCAAATACATAAAATATATGTGTTATATAAATATCTCTATGTGTTTGATACGAATACATATCTGACACATAAATATACTTTATAATCGACATGTCCGTGTTTCATAGATTATAATCTTTGGATGTTTATAAATAGTGTAAATCTAATCTTATATGACGCTACAAGAACATCCAATGATTTCTCAACCAAACCAGAAGCACCGCCAATTCCCATGGACTAGGAAAATACAACTGTACTCGGACTCTTGTGTTGTGCTGTATCATGTATGTGACACTTTTAACTTGGAACTTGTAATTTGCAGGCACAAAAAGCTTGGAGAACAAAATGAGCGCCGCATTTGCCTTGCTCAAGAACGTGTAATTCTTAAGTATATATATTTTATCATAAAAAATTAAATTATTATTTGATATATTTAAGATAATAGAGATTATTATAAAATTATATAAATTATTAATAATATTTTATATATATAAAATAATAGTTTAAGTGTTTAAATAATAACGTAATATATCTACTAACTTAAAAATTTCTGCATGAACAAGAGTCCCACGATTTGGCGAGTGGCGGTGAAGCATGTGCGTGCCCCAATCACGTTCACATTCAGACCTCCTCGTCCTCCTCCTCCCACCTACACAATCATCTTCATCTTCGCTTACAAGTAGTAAGTACAACACCTTCCTTCTCCAACCTTGGCTTCGTGGGTTGGTATTTGGGGATGGTCAAGTCGTTGCCCATTCTCTCCAAAAGTATTACTTCTGCCCTTATTTACACTGCTGTTGATTTGTCCTCCCAGGTACCAATTCTCTCTTTCTTCGACATGTGGATTTTTGTGTTGCCTATGGACTATAACTATGGTTTCGCCAATGTCAACATTTGTGGGTCAGTCATTGAATCAAAGACAATGCATTAGTTGTGGAATGAAATTTATGAGGATTGTGTATCCCTTATTCAAAAATTAACGAACACTAAAAGTCAATCAATTCTTTATGTTTTCTCCTTCACCAAGCAGCACAATGGATTTCGAGAACTTTGTCTGTTGTTTTCTTTTGATAAAAAGATCCCTGTTTGTTGACTTGTTGTCACTTAATGTGCATTACTATCATGTTATTCACATTCATGCTAAAGTTTTTGTCGGTTTTATCACATTTACTCTAGCTTGGATATATTGCACAATAACTAAACGCTCATATTTTCTGATACATTTTTTTTCCTAGACATTTTGCTCTGAGGTAGAATTATTAAGTAGGCACATAAACTTTGAAGTGACGGAGTATGTTCCCAAATAGGTACTAGTTTATACTTTTAATCAGTGAAAATAAATGATTCATTATGAGGAAAGAATAATACTACATAATCAATCAGATTTTTTTAGCTTCATTTTCTGCACTGTGCTTCTGTTGGTGTTGAATGTGTTGGATGTGCTGGTCAGTGGTCACACAAGTCCTTGAAAGTCTATATATTTCTTACTTAATATGTTGAATGTTTTCCCTTTTCACTTCGAACTTATAAAAGTTATCTCCAGAACCTTATGCATTAACTCCCTCTGTAAATCTTGCAGTAATTATATCATTGAGTTAGTTCCCACTCCTTTGTAGAGTAGAGGCCTTGTTGAGTCTGCTAAATAGATATTATCAACTCATTGAGTGGCTTTGCATGGTTTTATGTGTGCATGCTTCACACTTATGCTGCTGTCTCTGTCATACTGACATTGTTGCTTCAGACTATTGCACAGCCATCTTCAGAATCTTTTGATTTTGTGAGGACTTTACGCATGGCAGGATTTGGGATGATCATTTTAGGACCATCGCTTCATTTCTGGTTCAATTTTGTGTCTAAGCTTTTCCCAAGGAGTGATCTTTTCTCTACATTGAAGAAAATGATCATGGGCCAGGCACTTTATGGACCTGTCCTAACTGGTGTTTTTTTCTTCCTTGAATGCACGTTTTCAGGGTATGTCTGATTCTCTTAGCATAAAAATTTACAATACAATATCTTTTCATAACTTTATGAACAAGACAAGATCAATGTGCTGTTATGGTCTTGCACTTTACCATGCATATAATTTATTTTTTTGTGTTTATCCATTTGTCTCATTAGGAGAGAAAAGGCCTAAGAAAACATTGGGAGAAACCATTGATAAAACCCTGCTCTAACTGGTTTTATTGAGATTTTGGTTTTTGATAGAGCCGAGAAGCATCAATTGATCTATGTAGCTGACCCTACCTGGGATAACTGTTGGTTGTTGTTTTATCCATTTGTCTCATTGTTCATGCATTGGGTGTTTGTGCTTTAAACATTTAGCTTGAGAAAGGCTCTAACTCCTGTCAGTTATTGAAGGAAAGAAAAGTTTGACAACTAAGGTGGGAGTGAAGTGGATTATAGATATATACAGGATTTAGTTAACAAAACCTTTGCTTGCTCTCTACTTTATTCTGAACGAAATTAACTTGTGTTTGAGAATCACGTCATTTTTTATTTGCTGTTCAGATTTATTTTTGTAATGTGATAAGCAGTTCCCATTGGTTGCCAGGTGAAACCAGCGCAGAGATTGTTGCAGGTTTAAAGCGTGATTTGCTCCCTACAATGTTAAATGGATTTATGTACTGGCCTGCATGCGATTTTATCACATATAGAGCATGCTTGATTGGGAACCAAAGAGCTTTTTTTTTAAAAAAAAAAAACGATTGTAACAGTATTATTGTATGTTTGTAAAATCAATTTTAATTTTTACATGAAATTTAATATATTATAAAAAAAAATTCATAATACAAAAATTTTAATTTATGATTCTAGATTTTAAATTATTTATTACATTTTGAGATGTAAATATTATTTTATTTTTAATTAAATAATTATTTTAATTATACTAAATTTATTTTGATAATTTAATGTATAAAAATAATTTTTTTATATTATCTTAATAAAATAAATTAATTTAAAATTATTTTTTAATTAATATATCTAAATATAAAAACCGAATTCTATTATAATTAATTATAACAAAAAAAATTATATAATAATTAATTATTTAAATAATTAAATTTTTACAATTATTCTAAACACACACTTAAATTTATTCCTGTACATTTACAGGTATGTGGAAGCTTTTTTTTTTTTTTCTTCTTTCCTTTCTCTTCTTACAACATGCCATGAAAATTAAGTTTGGATGATGCATGACATGTGCCGCTATAAATTGCCCAGTCCATTCTACTTTTGTGTGAGGCTCTGATTGTTAAGTAGTGATTTTCTGCATTCTTTTATTTTGACAGCCATTAGTCAGCAATTCATTTTCATACTTGTAGACCAGTTATATATGACATGACATACATAGCAAACCTAGAGAAAGAAAGTTAAGAGAGCTAGCTGATCAATTTCAACCGTGTCACGTCTTATTTCATGTTTGAGATTTTAACTGACTTTAGCGTTTATCTGGAAGCTGCCACATATAACAAAATATTTTTGGCATCCAGGGAATTCTGATCTGACATTTTTTAAGCCTATTTTCCCCCTATTTGTGATAGTTGTGTAACCCTTTTTCTTATATGGGTGGACCAACTTTTAAGTGCTCTGTATAACCATTTTTGTTATTTTTTTCACTGGACTACGAAGACACTTATGTTCCTACTTTCTAGCAGTTCCTTCTCTCTTTCATTTCAGATACTAGTTTTTTCTTCTTATTGGGGGAGAGGGGGAAATCCGGCTTTTATCAAGTTGGAAAGAATCGGTGGGCAGATGTAAACTGTGTAAAACAAGAAGAATATCCTTCAAACTTATTCAAAGAGGTCCATTAATAATCTTGACGGCTGTATTCAAAACAATGATATGGCTCCAGAAGTTAATTGCAAGTTGGGATCTGCTCAGGATTACGACAGTTAAACTGCAAGTTGGAAAAAATGGATTACGACCGGACTTGCAATTTAACTTGGTTAGCGGTATCTGAAAAACAAATAAACAAAAAAATTTAACCATACAGGACTCCTCAGTCCTCTCCTCTCCTCATGTTCAAAACGGAAAATATTTTAGTATTACAACCACAAGGATAATACTCAAGAGGGTGCTAGTAAATGTAATATTTTAAGTACATCAGCAATCCAGTTTCTCCAATCTGACATGCTACTTTCATTGATTTCAAATTCAAATTATTTCAGAATGCAGCAAAAAGGATGTGATCACAATTTTTTTTTGGGGGGAAGAGAGTGGGGTGTTAAGAACCAGGCAACAAATTTTCCTCGCTTAAAAAGGTATATACAATATCCAGAACTTCCTCTAACCCCTTGTATTTATTGTAAACTTCCAGACTTAAATTTATTTAAGACTAACCATGACAGTTGACGTGACCAGCAGGAAACTATTCCATCAATACAAGAGCTCATTCGAGGTTAAGTCCTAAACCTATTGTGAAATATACTTTACTTGACTAGCCACAGTTGAGATTCAGTACTCAGAATGCAAAACTGCTTTATTTCAATGCAAAATTAGTTGAACTATATAAACAATTAAAAAAGAAAAGATATATGAAGACAGAAACAAGAATAAGAACTGGATATCATTGAAAATAGTGTTACACTCTTGAAACAATGAACTTCTTAATCCTATCTAGAGGTTCACATATTTTTGTATAAAATTGCCCCAACTCCCCAACAATCATCAACCTGTATAACTAAGTGTAATATAATCAACTTAATCCTAAAATTTCCCAGATGCTATAGCTTATTCAGTTTTGGCAAACTGTGTGACTTCAGGATAAGAGAAAGATCAAAATTCATGTAAGCCGAAGTAAACAGTTCAACATATGAAGCTTTCAACAAATGTGAGCTACTAAATCATGCTTCCTGCCGTTTGATTTCGTCTACTAGTAAATTTCTGATCTACTGATAACAAATGCTTCATTCTTCAGAGGCACGTAAGCAAATCTTCTCAAGCTGTATGGGCCAATCTGGTCCAAGAACTTGTGGATTTAATTCCATTGACGAAAATCTAAGAGAGAAGCAGCAGCAGATTTTGTTGCCATTTGCACATATCTTCCAGGTAGCAATACATCTGATCCAGCTACTGACTGTCCATTTAGTTGGCTTCGGTACTCATTTCCAAATCTTGACCCAGCTAAACCTGTTGATAATTCAATGAACCTCTTCAGATATGCATCCAGCGCATTATTCAATAGATTTACACAATCCACTGTCGCAGTTAAACCCTCCTTCTCCAACTTCTGCTCCAAACGAGTCCTCAAAGATCTTGTATCAGGGAGATCTCCACTGCTCTGACAGGTGAACTGGATAATAATTGCTACATACTGATACATTAGAAAGAAGTTTCCGACCACAACCAAAATTCAAGGACATACCAAGAGGAGCCGTAACTGGGCTCCTACTTTGGATGCAAGGGCTTCCAGCTATCTGTTCGACCTCTTTGCCTTCTTCAACAGAAACAGGAGGTCTACTGCCAAGGGAATGCAGTTCTGTTGCACTCTGCTGCTCATGTGCCTTGGAGATGAAATTTTCATATGCAACACTTTGAGGCTTGCCTAGTGGCCCCAGTGCACTTTGCCAGTCCTTAAACTTGCGGTTTCGGCCAGCCAAAGAGCCACCCCTCCATGGGGAAGGAGGAAATACATCCCCAACCAGTGTTTGAGTAGAGCCGCTCTGCTGCCCATTTGAAACTTTAACACTGAGGGCACTTCCTGTTCTTGCAAAACTTGTCAGAGGTGGGACTTTAGCCAGAATAGCATTCTTGAGAATTGCCCTGATAAGTTGTCCTGATGCAAAACCTGTCAAACTCAGACTTGCTAATCTTTAAACTGAAAAATCTTCTAAGCAGAACAAAGTATTTGTCAGCTCTCTGATGGCCAACCTTTCTCAATTCGAGTATAGTTTCATTTGGGTATCATCATTTGACCCTATTTTCTTTCAATCACCGAATCAACATGTTAATCATAATCTCAGATTCTCTAGCAAAACCCAGATGATCCGAGACAAAAAGCTTCCTTAAACCTAATTCCCTGACCTGACAATGTCTCCATCTGCAATTCATAAATAATTTCAACCATATCACACGTCCTATTTATTCATCCATACATAACATTAAACTGAAACAAAACCCATGAATTGGGTGATGCACATGCGTATAATTTGCATCATTTTTTGTGGGTTACAAGAAAGCAACAAATTCACGAGCCATTCTTTGACTAAATTAATTCAGATAACAGTGGCTAAGAAAGACAGAGCGAACGTTTGGAAAATTTGAACACTGAAACAACGAAGGGCACCAGAGAACATGAAAGTGATCAAATTTGAAAAATTTAAGCAGCGATTATCAAAGGCGAGAGAAACCATACTGAGATTTTGGAAGAAAGTTGGAAAATTTAATGAAGAGGGGTAGAGTAAGATTCATACCAAACTGGGTCGGATTGGCTATGAAGTTCGACCTTGTATGTTTCACCCCATTTGCTATTTTGGTGAATCATCACGGTGTTCTCTGCTCTGATTCTGAACGAAGGTAACTGAGACACCAAACCAAACAGGGATTAACGTAAGAGTCGTGGGCTTTACGAACATCCCCACACGTGCGCTTTTTGCTCAGCTTGATAAGTGAGTGAGACTTGTTTAAGGTAAGGCCCCGTTTGTTTCCGTGTTTGTCATTCACTGTCCGAAATGGAAAGAACAAATTAAAATGGCCTATAGTACATCATATATGGATTGTATGGGAGGCTGGGTAAACCATGACTTCTCTTTTCGATGTTTTAAAACAGTTTTTTCTTCATTTTTCTTTTTTCCCTGTTATGCAAATCATGGACAAATATATGATTATAATTGAAAGGGACTATCAAATTATATTTTAACTATTGCTCAAAGCAAAACATCAGTTGTTTCCCCCAATTTCCTTTTCGGGAAACAGAAAATTCTTTCAGAGCTTTCTTGTTACATCTTTAATTAAAATTGTTTTTCCAAATAAATTCAATTTTTACCACTTTTTGGTAATGAAAAAAATATAGGAGAAAGGAGGTTGCATCACTTTAAGGTTAGGACATGTAATAAGCTTATTCAATCTCAACAGATTTTTGTTTGACTTTTTTTGGGACTTTTGACTTGAATCATATCATGTCAATAAGAAAATCTCGTGTATTCTAAGAGTTACACTCAATCCAATAAAAACATCACACATAAATTGTATAATTATATATGTTGTTGAATTAAATTTAAAATATTATTTAATAAATATACAATCAAATCTCAACTGTTAAAAGTATTCCTTTCAAAATCTATTAGAATTTCTCTAGTTGAGCCAACTTTTAATGAGAATTTTTATCATATCTGTTTCCTTATTTTTCTAATTTTTCCATTCAATTGAATGATTGTTGAATTTTCTTGCACTTAACATTAAAATAAAAGGCAACTAGTTACCCAAAAAAAAGGTAACTAGTTAGTAACCCCTGCAATGCACATGATTTTTTTTAAAATTTTTATTCTTTGTTTAGAATATAATTTAATGATTTTCATTTTTAATATGTTATACATATGTAGCATGTTATAAATTAAACTTTTAAAATTTATGACATTTTATTTTAAAGTTATAGAAAATCAAAAATAAAAGATAATTTTTTTTAAATTAATTCAACTATGTATAAAAATATTATACGTATTAATTGTTGACTTTTAGAAAATTTAAATAATTATAAATTCAATAAATAAATAAATTAAAAAACTGTCTTTTAAAAAGAAATAAATAAATTATAAATAAAATTTATCTTAAAAAGAAATAAAATACAAAAAGAATTGTGTGAGTCAAATAAAGATTTATTTACTCTCAAGATAAAATAAACATGATTTAAGAAGAAAGAAGATTTAAAATGACAAAAGAAAGAATTATATGTAACTAACTAAAAGACAAATGTTTGAAACTTTTGTTTCAAGTGAGAGAAAAATTGTACGCAAAAAAGTAAAGATTTGTTTACTCTTTTGGAAAAAAAGTAAAATAAACAAAAAAAAAAAACCCAATTTAAGAAGGCTCGAGGATACTCAAAAAGAATAACTTGTTCTAAAAAAACAGCATTCAAATTGATTATATAGAGATAGAAGAGGCGGATCATTAACAATTTTCTTTTTTTTATAATGCAAAATTAGTTAGTCATTATAATGACCACATTCAATATTTTAATTAAATGAACATAATTTGCTTTTCAAATGATTAATAAATAAATTAATATAAAAACATCAAAACAATTAAATTTATTGTATGCAATGACAGGACCAAAAAAATAATAATAATTAGTACTGGAAAGAACGAATATGATGGAGTATCTGGCAATTCATAATTGAGTAATTGTATAAAAAACTTTTACACTAGAAGTGAATCAAAGTCGTATCTCTCACCAAAATCAAGTGTTTTCAACAAACGAAAATAATTACTATTCTTTGTATAATTGATGGTAATACCAAATGTTAAGAACTTAAGATAATTAAGGTACAACACAAAAACAAGATTTGGTCATGCCAAGTTCGGCCATCCCCCAACCCCACCTCTGCTCTTTGAATATTTGTTTTTCTCTATGTACTGGAACTAATTAGCTCCAGCATAATAGAAAACCACACCCCTTTCTTGCTACCTTAGCAATGTCCTAAGGCCAGAATATGCAACACACTTAAGCGAGAATTGTGAAGCTGTTAAGTTGCCAGAAATTATGTCAAAACAAGATACTGCTAGTTTGGTTTTGAATCACTTTGCATTAAAGACAATTCTTCTTCCACACTAGCAAATGGTGAGCTCACAACAAGCTCAACATCCTTGTTATCTTGGTCAACCAGTTCTGAAACATCTGAATGGCATTGCTGCCAGCCATTGGATCGTAAGGAAGGTGGTTCTGCTTCAAATAGCATCCAATTCTTACTCTTGGCTTGAACCAAGATAAGGTACAGGATAAACCCCACCAGAATTACTGCTCCACTCACAAAGAATGTTCTCAAAGAAGCTAAGCACATTACAAAAATAAGCAACAAAGCAGGAGGCAGGCAAAGCATGGCCACCCAAAATGTTCGCAATGGAACTCTGCAAGGTCTATGAAGATTTGGTTTCTTCATTCTCAAAGTTATAAAAGCTGCAAACTCAAGAAGCTTACAGCATATAAGAAATTGAGGAACTCCAAGATTTCCTGAAAGCTCATCCACGACAAGAAGATAACTCCAGTGGCAGAGAACAAAATGCTAACAGTGGGTGTTCCATACTTAGACCTAGAAGGTATATAATACCACATAAATGTTAGATCGTTGAAACTTTTCCATTCAAGCAATTAATATTTATATTATACTAAAAAATTTCATCTAGCGCTCAGTTAAGTCTAAAGGCAAAGGTACTAAAGAGTAAAGACACTACAAATTCCCTTTTAGGAAAATTCTTCAAAGATTCCTTCCATTCTTGAAAACAAATAACCTTCCTAGAAGTAAAAACGACATAATTGTTGTTTATATATGAGCTAATAAAAAGGAAGATACTATATAAATATAAACTAGCTAGGATAGAAACAAATAAGCTACAAACTTAATACGTCCCATCACATACCATCTCAGTTTTTCCCTTGACAGATAAATGAGGTTATCATTAATTGAATTTGATTCCTATAAGTTTTATTGGAAAAAAGAAAGAAGGGATTGAGAATGAGAATGTATTCACGCAACTATTATACTATTAAGAAGGGAAGACACGACATGAAACATTTCTTTTCTAACCTTGAAGCAAATACAGCTGGAAGCAATCCCATCTTGCTCATCCCTAGAAGTTGAAAAGCATCACTGCTCATTTCTGCTTCAAACAAGCCCAGGTTAGACATGGCAGCAGCCGCTTGAATCCAGAGTTTCAGCCAAAAACCACCAATTAATATCCCCACTTCTGCAAAATAACCATCTGTCCACTCACTTGAAGAGGATCTCAAAGCACCTGTTCCCGCAAGTAGTGGAATCAAATATGAGGAGATCACCAAAACTAGTCCTCCAACAAGAGCTTTTGGGAACGTTTTACTGGGATTTTCAATTTCTCCTGCAAGAGTACTTGCCTTATCCCAATAATTTAAATTCCAGAACATACTATTGAAGTATCCTCGCCAATCCACCTGGTTAAAATCTACAACAAGCCAGCGCCTAGGCCTAATTCGTGGAATGGAAAGAAAAACCATTATGATAAATGGGAAAAGTGAGAAAAGGGCAAGCAGAACAGCAGAAAAGCCAACAATGTGAAGGCCTCGGTAATTCAAGTAAGTTAGTGAAAGGGTGATCCCTAAAAGAGCAGGGATTCGAGCAACGGTTTGGTTAAAGATTGGCAAGGAATGTTTCAAGTAATCCAGGAAGAGAACAGGGTAAAGAGCATTGTCCATGACCCCACTGAACCATTTCCAAAATCCTTCCTGAAACCCCCAAAAAGGTCCAAAAGCTGAGGATATCCAAATAACATATCCACCATTGTCAGGGAAGGTGGTGGCAAGTTCAGCTGTAACCAGAGCTTCAGGAATACTCCAGATTAGAGGGAAAATCAAGAATCCAAGCAAAGATAAAAGAGGACCACCACCAGCCCTCACTGAATCCTCTACTCCAAAAGGACCCCCAGATACTTCATAGAAGATTAGAGCTATGAGGGGTAATAATGTTAGTTTTGGATTGGATTTCTTCACATCACTAACCATTCCCTCTTCACCCATCAACAGACAGGTGAATAAAGTTTATAACTTTTTGATTCCCCTCGTGGAGCGCCACACGTAGCTGAATCAAACACAAAAAATAATACGTTGACTGTGCCAGCCTCATATATCAGATTTATTTATTTTAAAGCCTACCATTCTCTTACCCGAATAAATAAATAACAAAGCAGATACTGACTGTCATGGGAAAGTACCTATTGAGATTGAGAAGGTCAAATGGGTTTCTTTACCAAAGTCAATCGAATAAAAGACATTGCGCCTCTTAGCTGTTTTACATCTTGCTTCAAGTTTCAACTTTGAAGAAACAAATATTGCATTTCTTTAGATACTCTGAGATCTTTGTGATCCCAAGCTTCATAGTCATAAATACAATGACAAGTTTGCATCAAATCGCAACATATTACTTTTTGGAGGAGATGAGAAGAAATGTTCGTAAGAACGATGGAAATTTTTTTTTCCACGTACAAGTAACCTGATGGGGGGATGGGGGTTGCAGCGCGTCTGCAGGAAGCCATGAAGACAGATTATTCGCTTGGCAAACAAATAGACAAGTCGGGAAGCCAAGGATGTTCAAAGTACGACTTAGATTTTAAAAAAATAATAATTCTAACGTTGTGTTATGATATTTTTCATTAACTTTGGCCAATGAAAAAGCCAGATAAAAGAGGACCACCACCAGCCCTGACTGAATCCTCTACTCCAAAAGGACCCCCAGATACTTCATAGAAGATTAGAGCTATGAGGGGCAATAATGTTAGTTTTGGATTGGATTTGTTCACATCACTGACCATTCCCTCTTCACCCATCAACAGACAGGTGAATAAAGTTTATAACTTTTTGATTCCCCTCCTAGCTGAATCAAACACATAGGACTGTGCCAGCCTTATATCAGATTTATTTATTTCAAAGCCTACCATTCTCTTACCCGAATAAACAAATAACAAAGCAGATACTGACTGTCATGGGAAAGTACCTATTGAGATTGAGAAGGTCAAGGGTTACTGAACGAGTGCGCCTCGCTCTTGCATCTTGCTTCAAGTTTCAACTTTGAAGAAGAAAATGTTGCAGAGCATTGAGGTCCTGACTGAAGGAATCAATAACACACTCTGCCTCTGAGATTAGATACTCTGAGATCTGTTCCCAAGCTTCATAGTCATACAATACAAGACAAGTTTGCATCACATCGCACCCATATTCTTTTCATGAGATGAGAAGATCGTGTCCGTAAGAACGGTGGAAAGTATGCAACCTGATGGGGGGATGGGGTTTGCAGCGCGTCCGCAGGAAGCTATGAAGACAGATTATTCGCTTGGCAAACAAATCGGCAAGTCGGGAAGCCAAGGATGTTCAAAGTACGACTTAGACTTTAAAAAAATAATTATTACTTGTTCAACCCAGTAAAAATTGGCTTAATACCTGCAAAACTGATAGACTTGCTCAATATTTTGTTTGCCGGTAGTTGTCATAGTTTACACTTTAAATGAGTTTGGGAAATGACAAGTAAAGAAGGATTATTTATCCATAAAATTTAGGGGGTTGAAATTATATTGTATTTTAGATTTTTTTACTTATTTATTTTGGAAGAATTTTTTTCATTTTAAAATGTTCATGAAATGGTAATAAATACATATTCAAGTAAATATACCCATTAATTTAAGTTAGTTTATTTAAAATTTATATGAGTGCATTTAATATTAATGATAAATCATCTTCCTATAACATACATTTATAACTATTCTAAGAGCATTTATAATTTATCGTGAAAATTATTTTAAAGTGAATTTATATATAAATTGAGTCTATTTTTAAGTTATATAGTGAATTAAAATTTCAATACATTTTAAATTAAATTTAAAATAAATACATCTTTATTTATATACTTTTTAATTAATAAACAAGTTTACTTTAAAAGATTTTTTTTCAATTTCTCAACTATTTAAGTAGTTACTAGCAGTAGCTACTTGTTGAAATTCTTGATTCTCACGATACTTTATTTTTTAAAATTTTTTCAAACACTTGATATTTTTTTTGGTTTTTATAATATCTATGTTCTATAAGTGAGAAACTAATTGTTTAAATTATAATCAGATGCCTAAACAAGAATTTACTACAACTTTGACAAGCATTTTTATGTTAGGGCAAAATGCAAAAAACCCATCCAATTATGAGTCATTTGCACTATGTATTTTAAAATTCACAAACATAATCTCTTGAACTAATCAAACTGTGTATTTTAGTGTATATTTATCTTATTATACATGTGCAAAAAACCCCCCTCAAAGTTTGGTAACCTCAAGGTGTCGCATTGGTGAGTTTCAAAAATATAGAAGAATTTTTTGCACATGACTCACATAATTGAAGGAAATTTTTTACATTTTATATTTTTTTTTAAAGAAAAAATTTAGGAAAAAACACATTTAAATATCTAGGAAATAGGTAGCTTTAAAATTATAATAGAAATTTATTTTGATAGCTGAAATTTTTAAGAAACCAGGATTTCATTGTAGAGCAGTGGTGGAATTCTCAGAACATGTCAAATCTTATTCTAATATTCAATATTCTCGTTTATCAACGTGTACTGAATCAAGCTGATAATACTTTTTCTTTGGTAAATACTGATACATTGATAGAGTCCTCTCAAGGACCAACAGACTCTTACAATTCCGATTAATATAATGATTCTGTTAAAATTCCTGGTAATTATTTGCGTTGGTTAGCCTCTTTAACTTGCGCCTTATCTATTTGATTGAATAATATTGTGTTGAATTACTAATTGTCTTCCTATGATCTTACATGACAAGTCCCAAGTATGACGGGTAATTTCTTAGAGCTAAACATGTGATGGACTATTGACTTCTCATCACACCCTGCTCCAACTCAACAATAATTACATGAACCACAACTCGATTTCTAGCCATGAGCCAGCACCTGTCATACATCCAGGGCATTTACTGGTCATCTAGGGTGAGTCTCAGCTCTCAGGTATCATATACAGAATATAACCCTCGATAAAATACTTAATCAAAAGCCATGCTCAAGAACTAATCTAAACTAGAAAATAATAGGCTGAGAGTCACAAGACATAGCACTAGTAGGCAGCATACATAAGAAAGAAAGTCTATCACAGCAAGATAGTTAACTAAACTGACTCAAGTGCATTCCTAATCATCAAAACAACGAATAATTCTCTAATTCGAAGAGTTTAACAGAACATGTGCTTCTCTAGTCTCTACTTTCAGATTCAAATAAGATGACGGGATAAAAGGGAAAGCAAATTACATTAAAAATAAATTATTTTTGGAGGGACGTGTCAAACATGAGTTATTCATTCAACTAAAGTCTCCAATCAAGCATTGCAACGTTTGAATTTAACTTATCCCATTTTAAACTTAATTGAACTTTAACTACATTCTTATAATATTTCAACTGTACAGCTATTGTTTCAAATGTTAATTATAGAATTCAAAAGACAACCTTGTTCTGAGATATCTAACCTTGTAATTGGTATTCTAGTTGTTACCACTTACCAGAAATATTGCTCGTTAATGATGCAAGGAGTTAAGAGAGAAATGGTCTATTCTAAAAGGAGGCCATAGGGAGTACTTGATTTATAGTCTGGTGATCTATTGGCACGCCATTATTCCCAAGACTGCAGATAACAAAATAATGTCTTGCAGGCAAACCAAGTTCCCCCTAATCATATTTATGGGAAGGGAATGTTTGCCTGCGAAGCTAAGTAGAATTCCATTAATTAAAAAAGTCATGCCTAATAAATAATGACTCTGTTTTTTTCATTGCTTCTTGGCACAAAATAAGAACACTTAGTTACAAGGCAATGCTAGTTTATTTACTGAAAAATAGTTCAGATTTGTTTTGTTTGGTCTTTGCGGAATCAAATAGATAACTCTACAATTACAATTAGCATTATTACCTTTCTATTCATTTGTTTACTTCTGGGAAAACAAAATTGACAAGAACATACTTATTTAATTCAAATAATTACAAAATGAAAAAGTTGTAGATTCATCTAACTGTTTTTATGCCTGTGTCTGCATTTGTAGCTATGTACCCGTTTCAGAGTAATAGAATAGAAATAGTCCATCACATGTTTAGCACTCAAAATTTTGCCTTGACACAAAGGAAACAGAACTCAACTATCAAGTGCAAGAACCATAGCTCAACTAGAACAAACTTTAGCACAGACAAGTCATGCCAACTTCCAGAACACAGTTGATGAAGGATCATAAGCCAAGGAAGCAGAAGATAACCTAATTTTCAATGAATCCAACTCAAATCCTATTGAATTTGAGAATAGACAAAACCCTAGGAACTGGTATAAGATCCCCATTATCTCAGTAATTCATCATAACAGTATAGGAATCTCATTGGCACCTGAGTTGTGGTTCTCAGATCAGCAAGCTAAGGCTACAAAATGCAAATATTAAGTGAGAAACGTGGTGCAAGCAGAAGAAGGAGGAAAATGGAACCATCGGGATTGATTAAGACAAAATTTCCACTTGTTTTGGTGTAATTTCAAATTCCTTATTTTAGGTAATACATACCCAATCAAAAAACTAGAGACTCTCTATAAAATTCTTCTATGAAATGTCAAAACAACGTATTTTAGGAGATACTACTTCAAATACTCTAAAAAATTACATTTTCCTTAAAATGGCTTATCCAAATGCAGGAATTAAAGATCCCAAGTCACTGTATATAGATCCTCTCCAAAACTACAAGATAAGCAAATAACCCATGGACTACTCTAAACCTCAACTCCTACATGAACGTTCAGGCTTCAGCTTGATTATCTCCAACAGAAGGATGATGATTTGGTCGAAGTGGAAGAGCCTCACCAAATTTCAATATATAGGCTACTTCACAAATAGGACGCAGTTGCGGAATCACTTGAGCATCCAAGTAAGCATCACAGGAGAAACACCAGACTGACAGATCACTATTTGACAAAGTGCATTAACGAGGCAGCACAAGTATAGATTGGCCAAGAAAATTTGAATGTCAAACCACACACACACACACACACCACACTAAAAAAAAAAAGACAATACCTGAAGCTGAGCGCCACACTATGATTTGTCTCCCGAGAATGCTGGAGCATATGCTTGTTCACAAAACGGCTACAGAGTACTTCTTTACATGACAAACACAACCAGTTTTCACTCGGCTGTTGGCACCTGAATAGTTTAATAGAGTATCAATAAAAGTTTAACTCATTATGCAGAACACTTATTCTCCTTTGATCAAATTATCAACCAAACTACTGTGAATTGAGCAGAAAGACCAAACCTTTGAGGGTATATGATTGATGACATTCCAGTGTAAGAAATTAGTCATTAATCGAAGGTCTCTAGTTTCTACTCCAATCCAAGACTAGATTTTTATCCTATGGGGGCTAAAATGTTTAATTTCAAACAACACCCATGTGATAGAAAAAGTGAACCTGTTGCAAGGAGTATCAGGGGTTGGAATGTGGGTAAGATCAGCGGATAAGGAGGAGAGGTGATCGCATGAAGTTCGAGCTTCGACCCAACCCGATTCAGAGCCATAAATTAAGTCGTAATCTGCCTCAGATAAACCTTCCTGATCATGACACAAGTACAAGTAGATTTATTAACACATAAGTGTCATGGGCATCATAAAAAAAAAAAAAAAGAGGTTTTGTGGTTGAGGAAAGAGAGGGACGTTAATACCGGTGGAGAAGAAGAGGAAGCCATGAACCTTGCGAGGATGGAAGGCAGGTGAGGACGATGGAGAGAGACTGCTGGGATCCACCTTAATATTCTCCGTTTGCGTTACTTATTGCCAAAAAGAAAGTATTTAGAGTACGTTTAGTTAAGTTATTAAAAAAAAACACTTAATTTTTTAAAATAAGTATTTTAGTATATTTTTAAGCATGGTTTGATGTTACTTAAAAACAAAAGTAAAAGCAGAAAAAAAATATTTCATTCTAAAGTTAACAATTTCTTGCTTCTAAAAAGAGTGAAAGGAGAAGTAATTTTTAAATATAATTTTATGAAAACATTACTAAAATAAGTACTTTTTAAATATTGCATCTAAATATAAAATAACTTAAAAAAAAAAAATACTAAGTGTATTCAAATAAGCCCTTAGTTTTAGAATAATGATATTCTAAAGTGAATTAGTCATTAAAATAAATAAATAAAGATGTATATATTATTAAATAAAAATATATTTATTATTACATTTTAGTATATTAGAATTAATTCATCCTTACTTATTTATTTTAAAGATAATTTCATTTTAGAGAAAAAAAAAAAATTAGTTTCTATCTTTGTGTTTATGTATTATCTTTTTCTTTTTTTTTTTTTTTTAAAAACAATTACTCATATAATTTCATGTTAGAGTGATGGTTAGGTGTAATATTCTTTAAAATGATAATTTTAATATTTGAACACTTAATTAATATTGTTGGAAAGGTTCATCGTGAATAATGAAAAATGTACTATGAAGGTAAAAAAACTCTTGGTCATAAACAATATAATGAATAATGTTTCTTATGCATATTTATGATTCACATAACTTCACATTAATATAAGATGACAAAATTAGAATATGAGTATACAAAGATTATAGTGATTACTGTTATAATCAAATAATACAAATTATATAAATGTAAGGTGAAGTGTATAATTGCGTCCAACATAATATACTTTGAGACTTTATGTATTATTCTATGTAAAATGTCAAAACTTTCTTTAATATTATTATAAACGGTGTGAGATAAATATAAATAAGGATGCTCAAACTAATCTAAGCCATTTGAGTTGGGCTACATGGATTTGTTTTAAAATTTAGACTAGATTCAGCTTGATTGATGTTATGTTCCTGGTAATGGCAATGGCGTTGGTTAGCCTCTTTAACTTACCTCTTCCTTATTTTTATTTTCATGGATCTATTTATGATCCTGAGGTAAATAGTGATATCTCTTCGCGGATATTTGATCTTTAAAATAAAATCTTAAAAATTATAAAACAAATATAAATAAAATAAACTTTAACATCACATACTACAATTTTATTTAACAATATAAGATTCTTACAAAATTAAAAAATATTATAAATAACAAACTAAATTTAATTATATTTTGTAATAATTAGTTTACATAAATAACTATTACATAAATAGTATATTTTTTTCAACAAGTTTTATCATTATGGGTTCATTTAATAAAAAATTATTTTAAAATAATAAAATATACGTATTTTCATCTCAATACTCAAAGTTAAAAAAAAAAAAGAATTATAATATATGATATATATTAAATAAAATATATATACTAAACGGATTAGGTCACAAGACACAGCATACTTAGGCAGCATACATAAGAAAGAAAGTCTATTTATTAAACGAGCAAGATCCATCCTCGCCATCGCGGTAATCCTAAACTGACTCAAGTGATTCCTAATTTCAAATCCCTAATGTTATGTATGTAATTTGGACTAAGAATGATTACCCTTCAAGTTGACTGAGTTTGGCCTAATGTTATATATTCTATTTTTTTTACAATAACATACTAATTTGTTAAATATCACAAGAAAATTATCACTTTATTATATTTGAAAGCATTACATTTTGTCTTTATATTATTTAGTTGTTAATATCTAACAACATAGATAAAATATTATGTAATGTACCGAAATATGTTCGTAATGTTATATAATTATATAATCATCATATAATATATAAAGAGAAAGTACATAATTTGAAAAGTTATCATATATCTTTTTTATTAGTAAGTATATAATTTGATTTGATGATATGTGATAAATAACGAAGTTAAATTTTTGTCATGTGTCATCTAATGTGATCTTTTTTTACGTGTAAAGTGATGTGATCAATGTCACATTTACAAAAAAAATATAATAAATAAATTAATAAAAAATCAAATAACTCCAAATCAAAATAACGTTTCAGTTTTTTATTTTATCTTTCTCAATTTTCTAGTAATAAAAGAAGAAATTATACTTCTTTGAATGAAATACAAAAATACGATGAAACCTATAAAGATTCATTTTTTTGGACAAAATAGAAGAACAATTTAAAACCTAGAATTTCTAACAAAAAAAAAAAGACTATGTTGAAACCTTAATACATATCGGTCTTTTTTTTGTCATGGTTGTTTGATCATCTTCTAATGGGTACAATATTACGAATCTTACAAATCGTACCAGCGAACGATGTAAGAGACTCATAACTTTGTGAATAAATCAAAGTTATATAAAAATAAAGACAAAGAGATGAGTTGAGAAAGAAGAGTAAGAACATATAAAGAATTGTACCTGAGAGTGGCAACTACTAAAGCAAACACGCGGTGACTGGTGGCGATGGACCTCTGACAACCTCTAGGTTAGGAGTAGGAGTAGTTGAGAGATTATCTTCAAAATAACTTTATTATTTTTGTCAAAGATCACCAATTGTCAATATCTATAATTGATAAATTTTTGAATTTATTATATAATTATTTCCAATTATTATTTTTAATTTGTTCTTATTATCGTAGAAGACTAATTTATGTTTCTTTCTATTTTTTTGTTAATGAATCTATTTAGCTAATTTCCTAATATATAATGTGATCAACATTAAATATTAGTTTTGATTTATTTTTAATGAGAATCATAAAAGACAAAAGAATATAATTTATCTTCTTAAATTTTCTCATTATCTTTCTTATTGTGTATGATATGATTGTAAGTGTAAGTCTGTCAATTCAAAATAAAAAGCCTTGGAGGAATTAATAAAGAATAAAGGACATCTAAAGGAATTCAAATACAATGTAGCAATAATACAAATCGCAAATGTACATTGAACAATTCCTAATAATTGATTTACAAAAATAATTAAATTATTAAAAAAAGTTGAGTCTATTGCAAACTAAATAAATCATGATTATTATTTTTTATTAATTCCCTATTATATTGGGAAAATTACCTATAAATTTACTTAAATAATTATAAATGTATTCAAGTAATTAATGGTTACAAAAATGAGAAGAAACAATATAGAAATAAATCAATCAATTTTGTTCTGATGGAATATGGAATATAATTAGGAATGTATCAATTTTGTTCCATTACTATATATTAATCATCCTTTCCATATTGAATGCTTAATTCTCAACTGATTCATTAGTATTTATTTATTTTTATATCACTTCATTGATTGCATTAATAAATTAAATTCAAATTACGCATTAATATTTTTATTTTCTAAATAAATCAGTCCTTTTTTTTGTTTATGCAAAAATCAATCACATTTGATCTTATTGAATATAATATAATTAATTTGACATGTGCAAAATCTTAAGGTTTCCACAACCATACTATTGACTTTAAGGTTTGTAAAGGTATACTTTTGATGTCATTGTAATTTGGTTTTTTTTTTTTTTTTGACAGTATTGTAATTTGGTTTTTAAGTAATTCCAACGTACAATTTGAAGCTATTACTCATACTTTTGGGATTCCTCTTCAACTGTGATGGATGAACAAGTGAGTTTAGGAAATTTGAAGTGTATTCACTAGGCTTTGATTGTTGGGAAAGATACCAAATATAATCACCTAATACAAGGTCAGTGGATAATTGATTATCCCAGGATCAGACTTTTTCCCACACTTTGTATAATCACAATGAGACAACAAAAATATCTTCCATTATAACTAATGGGATTACAAAAAATTGTAATAATAATCTCACCAAAAATATTGGTGGCTAAACTCTCTTTTGATTTTCTCTCAAAAAAAAAGTGAGGATATCTTTCTTTTCTCTCAAAACTCTCTTATGTTTTTGGTTTTTTCACTCGATGATAGAAATGAAACAAAGCATGGCTTTTATAGCACAAAATGCAACAAATAGATACCATAGTTTAAGGAGAGTTTTTCTCCTTCTCTTTCCATGCATTTCATCCTTGAAATTCTCCGCACCTTCCTTCTTTCTACTTATTATTTTTTTTCTTTTATTTATTTATTTTTATTTATCTCTCCTTATTTTTCTCTCCTCCTAAAGAGGAAAACCCATCAATCTCCCCTTCCGATTTAGGTGGAGGGCTCCAAAGATCAAACCTTTACAAAACTTGTGACTTATCCTTAGGTAAGGACTTGGTCATCATATCGAAGGTTGTCATCGGTATGGATTTTCTCAATCCAATTGACTTGATTCCAATATATCACGTATCCAAGGATATCTCACATCAATATGCTTTGACCTCGAAAAACTCAATTGATGCTCAAGTGTATAGCACTTTGATTGTCACAAGCATGACGTATCAGGGGTTGTTTTGCTGTGCCCTAACTCATGCATAAGGAGGCGAGAATCGCTTCATCCATAGCATTTCTTTGCAAGCTTCGTTATTACAATAAACTCCCGATTCAGTAGTAGACAAAGCAACACACTTTTCAGCTTCGAACCTTCCGATCATCCCCCCGAAAATGTAATCAAGTATCAAGTAGATTTCCTTGAATCAATATCTCCCGCCATGTCATGCATCATTAGCCAACCAAAGATCTTCTACTTCCAAAACATAAACTCATTTTGGAAGTTCCTACCAGATATCTTAAAATCCACTTCACAGGAAGCCAATGCTCTTTTCCTTGGTTTAGCAAGAATCTGGACGACAACACCAACCGCACTGTGTTATGTCCTTAATATTCGTGTGCACACCATTGCATACATTAAACTTCCAAGTATTTAGGCATATGGCACCTTGCACATCTCCTCCTTTTCAATTTCACCCGTAGGACTTTGCTTTGAACTTAGCATAAAGTGACTAGCAAGTGGAGTAGCAACCGGCTTTGCTTTCTCCATGTAAAACCGCTCCAATACCTTCTTAATTTTTTAAATAAGATATATTTTTCTTGTGATAACCACACTTTTCGTTCCTTCCGATCACGACGGATGGACATACCAAGAATATGCTTGCTTCCCAAATCTTTCATAGCAAAAGACTTCTTCATTTTCTTCTTCAACTTGTTATCTTGTCACCATTTTATCCTACGATCAACATATCATCAACATACAAAAGTAGTATGATGAACTCACCATCAACAAATCTCTTCACAAATACACAATGATCGAAGTAGTCCTTTGGTATCCATGCTCAATCATGAAGGAATCAAACTTCTTGTACCATTGACGCGAATAATGAAGTCCATATAGACTTTTCTTCAGTTGACATACTAAATCTTCTTTGCCTTTGACTTTGAATCCCTCTGGTTGATCCATGTAAATCTCTTCATCTAAATCCCCATGAAGAAATGCAGTTTTCACATCTAGTTGCTCCACGTCTAGATTCAAACTTGTAGCCAAACCAAGCACTACCCGAATTGATGACATCTTTACCACGGGTGAAAAAATCTCTTCAAAGTCAATGCCTTTCTTTTGACTGAAGCCTTTCACGACTAACCTCGCCTTGTACCTGGGTCGTGAGCTATTCTCCTCACTCTTCAACTTGTACACCCATTTGTTTTTTAGTGCTCTTTTACCTTTTGGTAACTCTACTAACTCATAAGTCTTGTTTTCATGCAAGGATTGCATTTCTTCCTGCATGGCTTTCAACCATTCTTCCTTGTGGTCATCCATCATAGCTTCTTCATAAGACTATGGTTCTCCCCCATCAGTGAGTAGCACATACTCCATTCACATATTTGGTTTGTGGTTTAGGCATCCCGACCGACCTTCTTAATGGGGCTCTTGAATATCTTGTTCTTCTTCCTCATAGTCTTACCATATCATCATTGATATCACCGTTCTGTTACCATCGCGTCCAACTTCTTCGTTTGGATCATTATCAATTGGAGGTTCATTTTTTGCATCTCAACATCTTCTATTTATCTCCCTTATAAACGGTAATGCTCTAAGAGGGACGTGGATCCAAATTGATGGGATGTTCTCTAGAACTAATAGGCTTAACACCTTTTTGAAAGTCTTCAATATTCTCGGCTTCAAAGAAGATAACATCTCTGCTTCTAATAATCTTTTTTTATCAACTAGATCCCAAAGCCGGTACCCAATTTCTTCATTTCCATATCCCAAGAAGATGTATTCCTTCGACTTGAGTCGAGTTTTATCTCTCATCTTTTGGAATATGAACAAATGCTCTACAATACCTTCAAATGGTTGTAGGATACATCTTTACAAGAAAACTTGTTTGGAACATCACCATTCAACGAAGTTGAAGGGGATAAGTTGATCAAATCAACCTGTTAATATCGAGCCTCACCCCAAAAATCTTGGGTAACTTGGCACCGAGATAACAACGTTCTCACTCTTTCAACAATAGTTAATCTGTTCATCCTCTCGGCCACTCCATTGTCTTTGAGGCGTCTTGAACAGATCGTTCATGCCGAATTCCATTATTCATGCATGTAATGTCTTTTTTAAAGCTCCCATAAATTCTCCTCCGTTGTAATGTGCGAACACACTTTAACTTTTACCGCTTTCTCGCTCAACATTAACATGAAACTGTTTGAATACTACAAACACCTGATCTTTTGTTTTGATGGCATACACCCAAACCTTCCTGGAGTGGTCATCAATAAAGGTAACAAAATATCTTGCACCTCCATGAGTACTAGTTGCCATTGGACCACAAACATCGAATGTACCAAATCTAAAACATTGGGTCTTCTATGTGGGGCCTTGTAGCGGAATGAAGCTCTATGTTGCTTCCCACCAAGCAATGAGTACATGGCTTAAGTGACATTTTCGATCCTTTCACACCCGTCAGTGTATCTCTTTTGGCTAGAATTTGAAGTCCCTTCTCACTCATATGTCCAAGCCATTTATGCCATAGCTCAACCGAGGAGTCTTCTCTGAGAGCATTAACACACTCATTATTGACTTTGGCTTCTATCACATAAAGAGTGCTTACTTTCTTGCCTCGGGCTATCACCAGGGAACTTTGTGTTAGCTTCCATTTCCTATCTCCAAACACACTAGTATAGCCTTCTTCATCTAGTAGGCCTGTGGATATTAGATTGAGACGCATGTGAGGAACATGTCTCACATCTTTCAATGTTAGGCGACAACCAGTGTTTGTTTCTAGGCAAACATCTCATTTACCCACAATCTTGGATTTATTATCATTCCTCATCCTCACATGACCAAAATCACCGTTTGTATAAGAAGAAAAGAAATCCCTTTGTGAAGTTACATGAAATGATGCACCAGAATCCACAACTCAACATGTATCTTGTGATGTCAAATTAACATGACCATCATCGCAAACAAAGATTACCTCGTTGCCATGAAAAATGGTAGCGGCTACGTTACTCGCATCACCATTTTCTTGTTGCTCTCTTTTGAGCTTCCTGCATTCTCTCTTCATGTGACCTTTCTCGTGACAGTAGTAACATTCTACGTCTCTTCTTGTCCTCGATCTTCCTCTGAGCTTATCTCTTGACTTGCCCCTTGACTTGTCTCTAGTGTTGAACTTCTTGTGGATGCTTCTTCCACGATACTCTGTGACAAGTGCCTCAGACTCTGTCGGCATTCCTTGTTCCTTCCTTCTTGATTCTTCATTGAACATGCTATCTTTTACTATGTCCAATGTTAGAACACCTAATTTATCTTCTTGAGTTACTCAATGAAACCACAAGTGTGTCCCAATTATCCGGCAAGGAACGAGTAGTAAAGTAATGCTTGCAATTCATCGTCAAGCACCATCTTCATATTGGTGAGTTGATTTACCAATCCTTGAAAATCGCTCATGTTCGAAACACTTCAAGTCTCTCTATACTTGAGGTTCACCAATCGCCGAATTGTAGAGGCTTTATTACGGGCCGTCTTTCTCTCGTACAACATTTCTAGTTTCGTCCATAACGTGAACGCAAAAAAAGTTGTTTCTTGCGCCACGTGATGAAAGACACTTTGATCTATCCATTGCCGAATTTGTCCAACGCTTTTCTGTTCATCAAATTCAATCATCGAGACTTGCTTTATTAAATTCGTCCCTTTATTTTGCAAAGGTTGGTACAAATCTTTGCAAGAGGATGTCCTCCATTCTCGGGCTTCAAATGGAGTAGTTTGAAAAAGGTTAACTTAATCATTGTTAAATCGGATCAATTGAGGTTGACTCGTCCATTGTGAATAACACAAGGTAATGTAATGAACCGAAGCTCTTGATACCACTTGTTGGGAAAGATACCAAATATAATCACCTAATACAAGGTCCTTTCCATAATTGATTATCCCAGGATCGAATTTTCCCACACTTTGTATAATCACAATGAGACAACAAAAATATCTTCCATTATAAATTAACTGGGATTACAAAAAATTGTAATAATAATCTCACCAAAATATTGCATGGCTAAACTCTCTTTTGATTTTCTCTCAAAAGGCTTTCTCTCAAAAGTGAGGATATCTTTCTTTTCTCTCAAAACTCTCTTATGTTTTTGGTTTTTACTCTGATGATAGAAATGAAACAAAACATGGCTTTTATAGGTAGCCACAATGCAACAAATAGATGGCCATAGTTTAAAGAGAGTTTTTCTCCTTCTCTTTCCATGCATTTCCTCCTTGAAATTCTCCGCACCTTCCTTCTTTCTACTTATTATTTCTTTTCTTTTATTTATTTATTTTTATTTATCTCTCCTTATTTTTCTCTCCTCCTAAAGAGGAAAACCCATCATTGATTGATCTATGCACTTATTCTATCTAAAAAAAGATTTACCATGAATAATAGATTTCAAAGAAGAGATTCTAACTTCAAGCAAGTTAGACTGAATAAAAGAATCATCATATATAGTATAATATATAAAGAGAAATAACATATTTTTAAATTATAACATGTGTCACTCTAACATGACAATATATGTATAAAATATTTACATGTTACGAATACGTATTCTCAAAAATTGTCATGTGACATATCATGTTATAATTAAAATGAAAAATGTAAATGTGTCACTACATTTGAAAAATCATGCCACGTTGAAAAAAAATCTTGTTACATATGAAAATATAAACACTTCTAAACTAGTTAATAATTAAAATTAAAAATTATAAAATTATTAAAATAAAAAATACCAGTAGAATCAAATAGATGAACTTAAGGCTCCATCAATTTTGGGTTCTATATTGCAGCTTCCCTATACAATCTTCCACAACAAACCATCGTTCCTTCATTCTACTACACTCAACGACGCATTAGATTATGATAAATGTTACAAGTTATATCATTGTTACATTTTCCACCAACTTTTTTTTCTTTCACATTTATATATTGTTAATCTATCAATCAAAATCTTATATTTCACACAACTTAATATAGTCATGTTTAGATCCATGAACACTCAGAAAAGTCTTATAAAGTATGAGAAATTGGAAAAAGAATCTACTACAAATCACATAATTTGATCCAGCCATTCTTGATTGCCCCTTTTTTTTTTTCTTAGTTTTATTTTCTATGTAGTTTAATTTTTTATTTGCTTAATTTGCTAATTTTAGTTCATTGTTGTATAAAGTAATTTTTTATTTACTTCATTTGCTTTATAGTTTAATTATCAATTAGAATCTTCATTAATATAGTAACATAAGGAAATTATTGTACAAATATTTGGGATAATTAATCCAAATATTTTTTTCTTATTTTAGTTGTATAAATTAACTTGATCATTCTATATATATATATATCATATATATATATATATATATATATATATATATATATATATATATATATCTTTTAAGTTATTTTTTTGATATTATTAATGATTATTAAAATAAAAAATAACTTTTATTTAATTTGATTAAAACAAGTAAAGTGTTTTAGTCATAACTAATAACATTAAAAAATTATTAATCAAATTCATCAATTTACAAATTTTGCATAAATAAGTTTGTAATGTCTTAAATATATTAAAAATATTTGTATTTAAATCTAAAATATGATAACAGATCTTAATAACAATAATATAATAAAAAATCTTTAAAAAATATTAAAATTCTTGAATTGTTCAACAATTGTTATCAATTTTTTATAATTAAATCAATATATTAATTTAGTTACTTTCTATTTCACTTTCATATGTCTCCTATTTAAATAATATATTAATATACTTAAATCATTCTTTCTCTAATATTCTCACACTATTTTTAACCGTTAGTTTTAAAATTTTTACAAATAAGACACTTACTTAATACTTGATATAAAAATTACAATAAATGTTAAAAGTATTTAAAATAACTTAAGATTTTCAATTATACTAAAGTTGGAGAGCTTAATATAAAGCAATTGTTATAACAACTGAAAAAAAGGAGTACCGTTGCAGACCTTAAGGTAAATGTTAAAATTGTATTAAAAGGAAACTATACAAAGATTATCAAATATAATAAAGAAAAAGGAGAAGTTTCTTACATATATGAAAATTCTTAAAAAACAACTTCAATATTCTAGCATTTTATATCTTCTTCTTTGGCTTTACATGAAATTTGCACTACTTAGATTTGACAATGAATAAAACACTGATATGAAGTAAAACATGGACATATTATTTTTATCGTTGAATTGAGTATATATATTAAATATGAAATGTAGAACTATCATGAAAATATTGAAAAATATGATATTTTTATTTAAATTTATATTTGTCTTACAAATTTTTATATGCAATTACTATTTTTATTAAGGAATATTAATTTTACCGAAAGAAATTTCATAAATAAATAATTTACTAAATAAAAATTAAAATATTATATTTTAATATCTACATTTCACAAAATGAAAAGTTTACATGAAATTATAATTAAAATCTTAAGAGTAAAAAAACATGACATTAATACATAATAAAGTTAATTAAAATATAATTTATTATTAAAAATTAGATTAGTTGGTTATGTTTATTAAAAATAGTTATTTTTATTCTAATATATGCATTGTTTTGTAAAATTTAAATATTTTAGTATATGCATTTTATTGAACAAAAAGCTTACATGAAAATGAAAAGAGACAAGATCAAATTATACCAAGTATAAGTTTTTTTCTTTTACACCTATTTTTAATCGTTAGTTTCACTTTCATTTAATAGTTGAGATTATTTTATTAAAAGTAATCATTAGATGAAAGTAAATCTAACAACTGAAAATGAATGTAAGAGAAAAAAAAATTTACACTGGTATAAATTAATCCTAATATAATAAATTATTGTATGTAACAATTATATGTAATAATTTATTATAGCTGCAAATATAATAATTTACATATAATATCTAAATTTATTTATATATTTTTTTCGTAAAATTAATTTATCAAAATATTATTTTATAAATTTATTGAATTAAATTATACATTTAAAGACAAAGATCTTTATTTATATTTAAATATATATATTTTCAAACATATAGGTTTTTTATAATTTTTTATATTTAAATTATTTAGTATTTATATTGGAGAAAAATCTTTTCATGAAAATATAATAAAAGGTATAATTTAAGCATTTTTAAATTAAACTTATAAGTATTGTTTTTTTATAAATTATTACATATATTTTAATTAATAAAATTATTTTTATTTATAATTATATTTATTTTATTATTTTATTTTTAATTTATCTCATGTATTGTATGAGTGTAAAATCTAATTTTATTTTATATTTTGATACTATATTCCTTTTTTATAATCAATTTGGTATGAGATAAAAATGGAGTGAAAAATTTATTATAATTATTAGGATAAAAACTGACATAAGAGCAAATATAAAATCTTTAATGTGTTTTTATTATTTAAATATATTTTAAAAATTGAGACTAAAAAAAAATTCGTGGGAACAAGTTTTCATATTTTTTTTCTGATATTTTTAAAACAAAAAAACTGTTCTTGTGAATTGAAACCAAACACGCCCTAGGGTTTTGACTCTCCTATATAAGTTAAGATTTTGGTGTTTCTCCCTTGTGACTCTCATATTCCTCTGCGACTGCGAGCTAGGATTTTGTGACTCCTGCGTTATCCATCGTCGCCGAGGAGCAAATCAAAGTCATGGGGCACTCCAATGTGTGGAACTCTCATCCCAAGAATTACGGTCCTGGTTCTCGTGCCTGGTATGTAACTCTTCTTCCCATGTTTCTCAGCCCCAGATGGTGATTCTGGACCTGCACCCATCATGATCAAGTTGAATGATTTTCATGTTTATTTCTCCTCAATTACATGTTGCGATGGTTATCAAGTTTTTTTTTTTTTGAAGTATTTCTTTTGATCCCAGTATAAGATTGTTGAATCGCTGCTGCATATTTCTGTTAATATGTATCTACCTTATTAATTGAGTTTGAATAAGCTTCCCTACCATCTCTGTTTTATGTTAATTTCCGTTATTTAATAATAATAATGTCAAACAGATGACTCTTTTAAACCGATTATTACGATGAGCCTTTTTTTTCCTATTGATTTACAATTTTTGATTTTGTTGGAGTTTCAATCAAAAAGTCAACGCCACTCCACAAGGGAGGGAGGAATTTAGATGGTTACGTTTGCATTTGAGATGAGTTAGGTTATGCATTAGTGTATAGACGGGATTTGAGTTGTATTTAATATTTTATGAGGATGTCCGTAGATTAGTAGTTTAGCAACTTTTTAAATTGTTGATGGTAGTTTACGGATGCTGAATCATGATTTTAGACATTTTGCAAACTGACATTTTAAGTCTAGATGCAGCAATTATTTTTGCAAGCTGTCCCAAGTTTTGATCTTGTTCATTATGTTTGGATATCATCATAAATGATTCTGTGTGTCTAATTGCTTATGAAAAATGTTTTACTTAAGTTGTTTTCTTTGATGGTTGAGGAGTTCTGTTACGGTTTTGTTTCCTCTGCAGTGTTTACATTGTTAATCATGGAAGATGCTCTTGCAATGAGCCCCTTAATATGCAGTTATTTTGTAACTTCTGTGTATGCATTATGATATATATGTCTTTCTTTCAAACTTTTTGGGGCTATGCTACCTTTCGTTTCACATTTTTTGTAGAATCAAGTCATACAATCTTTGCTTTTAATGTTGTATTATAAAACTATAGTGATTTTGTTTTGCGTGTTCTAGATTATTATATTTTAGATATTCTCTGAAAACATGTGTATGATTGATTTAAGGTTGCATTGGAATTATAGCTTGTTAGTTACTTGTACTTGATATGGTTTTATTTTGTTTTGATGATATTTGATGATTGTGAATGCTGTTTACTGTTCTCCGCTGTTTTGCAGCCGTGTGTGTGGGAACCCTCATGGATTGATCAGGAAGTATGGGCTTATGTGTTGCAGGCAGTGCTTCCGTAGCAACGCCAAGGAAATTGGCTTCATTAAGGTAAATATTTGGATGAGCTTTTCCAGTGTGGTTTTCAAACTAATCCAAGTTGTTTTAGCGTGGGTTCTCTCTGATTACCACTTTTTTTTTGTGTTGTAGTATCGCTGAAGGGCTAGCGTCCACCTGCCCCCACCCGTTTTAGATTCTGGCATTAGCATGAAGATGATGTTATTGTTTGAAGGAACTTAAGAAGTTTTGTTGCATTTATTTGAGTTAATCATCAAACTTAAGTTGTGGAATTGAGAATATTTATATTTCTTATATAAAATGTTTTGAGCTATCTACATCTTTGTCTGTGATCCATTAATTATTCTGCAATTCTTATATAAATTGAATGAATGCTTTTTTGTGTGTGATGTCGTTTCTACGATGAGGGAAAATCCATCAGTCTGAATTTTATGATTATAGGGCACAGTTGGACGGTTCTGTGTCATATAATGCGTATGCTTTTGAAAGTTACGAGTCCTAGTCTTGCTGCCTTGACTATATTAGAATATAAAAGTAGATTTTATAGTTTCACAAAATAAAAATGGGAAAATTTAAAATGTTGATTATCGTATCTAATGTGAAAGCCCTATTATGCCTTTAGAACTATAAAATCATGATAATTTGAATTCTGGTCCATTATCAGACTTGATGCATTTAACTTCGCTGCTAAGTTGAGTTTCAACAAAATAAACAAAAGACTGAGTCAGAGAGGAAACTTCAGATTTGTGCTTCATTAAGAAAATCCATGCATGTCTGGAATAATCATCCACCACTGTGAGAAATACCTATGTCCATAGATAGATGTGACTGAAATAGGGCCCCATATATCCATGTGCAATAGGTCAAAAACATGGTTAGATATAGAATCACTAAGAGAATAAGGAAGATTTTTCTGTTTAGCTACAGGACAAATTTCGCACTTCTTATTACAATGAGAAACAGAAACGTAGGGAAATTGTTTATGCACTACAAGCAACTTGGCACGAGATAAGTGTCCTAATCTACAATGCCAAAGATCCGAATTTGAAACATAAGACATTATTTACTGAAACAGTAGGAAGACTAGGAGTACAGGTCGACTGTAACATATAATCCATCTCTGGTCTCGGCTGACCCAATCACCTTCGAAGTAATTGAATCCTGAATCAAACATGATAGAGCATGAAAAATCATAAAACATTGTAATGAGGCTATTAATTTTGTGACTGATATCGGATTAAAATTGAAATCAGGCAGGAAAAGAACATGTTCAAGGTAAAATGAATTGGAAAAGTAAACAGTGCCTGCAAATGTGCAGTAACTTGACTGCCATTTGGAAGTCTTACAAAAATAGGTTTGATGCACTGGAAAGTAGTAAACAGTTCCAGGGAACAACAGATGTGATTTGTAGCCCGTGTCCAAAATCCAATGTTGTGAATTGGACTTGCAGATCAAAATAAAATGGTTACCTGAACTGGTTGTGGGAATCTGATTAGGTGAAGATTGAGCGGGTGAAGTTTGAGTGGTGATTTGGTTTGCGGAATGAACTTGATTGTGAGTGGGAGAGTTATGAGTGGTAGGATGAACTTGTACCTGCTGGAACAAAGCTAGAAGACATTGATACTATTCGGAGTCAAAAGATTGGGATTCTGCTGATCCTCTTAAGATTGATCAACCTCACTGTTTTCACATTCTTTAGTGTTAAGGTTATTGATAGTAGAATTCTGCCCCTTCTTGAAATTAGGAGGGAATCCATGTTTCTTGTAACTAGTATCTATAGTATAACCAGATTTTCCACAAAAACTGCAAGTTTTACCTCCAGAGGATTGGCCTTTCACAAACTTGTTCTTTACAAATTTCTTGACAGAAGAACCACCAGAAGTGGTGTTCATACTTGCTAACACTCTAGTGTCTTCACAAACTTCACTTTGTAATTGGCGTTCTTGTTGAACTACAAGGGAAAATACATATCACATAATCCTGCTCCTTATAGAGCCTAGGAGATGTAGTAGCTATACAGATACATGGCACATGACAGATACATCCAGTAATAAGTCTGAAATTCTCTCACTCACTCCATGAACCTTTCAACTGAGTGAAGTAACTAGTAACTGAGAGATTACCTTGTTTAAGAGAGTAAAGTTCTTCTTGCAATTCAGCTATGCGAAGAAGATTACCCTGAGAAAAATGCTGCTTGAGCTCACTCCAAACATTAGAAACTTTCTCTATCCACAACACGCTTTAAGCAATGTTGGGAGAAACTGATCGAATCAACCATGAAAGAACCATTGTGTTGCTCTGTTCCCATACTGATTGCCGTGGATCACCCACTTCTGGTGCAACAATGCTACCATCCACAAAGTCTAGCTTGTTCTTCGATTGTAATGCCAAGACATAGCTCGCGACCAAGCATGTGAATTGGATTCTGAAAGAGGAGAAACCAACACCAATGTTAGGTTTTCACTGGGATGCAAGAAAAAAGGACCTGAAGGATCCGCAATTTGATTAATAGCAGGAACAAGATTCGCCATTGAAGAATCTTTGAGAAAGAAGATGAACAGAAAGAACAAGATTGAAGACGAAACTGAGAAAATCTTTCAGAAGACACAAAGAACTGCGCAACAGAGCTCTCTCTGACCAAGAGAGCTCTGATACCATATCAGAGTTGCAAACTGAGAAACTTCTCATTGATTTGTGATCTGAAAGAATGGATTACACGAAATGTAAACTAGTTTATATATACAAAACTTCAACTAGCTAATTAACCTTACAAATCAGCTGTTAACTAACAGAAAACTAACTACTAACTACCAACTGTAACAGTAACTAACTACCAACTGTTTAACTAACTAACTAGAGTACAAGTTGATAATTTAGGGTCTAATACCATGTCCAGCTCCTTGATTATGATATAAATAAATTTATTGCCTCAATCGTTTTCTCGGTTCCATGTTATAAACCTGGATCTGGTGACTATGAGGGTATCAATAAACTAGAAAGGCATAAATTTCTTTTTCCTTTCTTTTTTTGGAGAAAGTGCCTATAATCTTTTTTATCAGCAAAAAGATGATTTTATTGTGGTGGTGGGATTCACAGAGCTGGTAAATAGACAAAAGTAGAAATTGTCCATCGTACAACATCCCCTATATTTTTCTGTCGTCTTAACAAGTTAAGCCAGCCACTGCTACTGTGGTTGTGTTGTACGTGCTTGCCTGCGGGAGATGAGACCAACAGACAGCCACAGGTAATGAAAGAACAAACACGCTGATAAGTTCTACCAACCACTAATGCTAAGCTGTAAATTCCTTTCTCTTGAAGGCATTTCATCATCTTACTTTATATAATGAATCACTCACCCACCATTCTGGAAAGATCATATATTACTCTGTTTTTTTGAGTGAAAAAAGTTTAAGGAGTGGGGATGTTGCCCCATTTCAAGGTAATTTGATAGAAGATCATGAGCTGTCTAGCTCCTACATACCCAAAAAAAGTTTCAGTAACTGAGCAAATACACAGATCTCCGTAAGTTTAGTGATTGCTGCATTGTTAGAGATTGAAATGAATATATCCTTAAGTTTAGTGAAATTCCATTCGGGTACGTAAAGGCAAAGAAGTATGCTAGCAAGATGAATAACCAAGAGTACCAGAATCAAGAGTGATAATCACATATACTAGTAATTAATGAAGAGGGTGTGAATTGGATTCAAATGATCTTTAATAAATATTTGTGACTAAAGAAAATATCACAAACACATTATGCACAAAATTTAACATACTTTGAACCAATATGCTTATATCACGAATGAGAAGTGATCAAATTTATTATGAGTATTATAATACAACTTCGAATGAAAAAGCTGCAAACTCTCATTTGTTATAATTTTTGCATGGATATAACTGTAAACTCTTATCCTCTACAACTACAACTTTTTATGCACAAAGCTACAAACCCTTTGTCAGTGTTACTCATAAATCACAATTTCTTCTTCCACTTTCTCATAACACAAACAACTCTCCATTATAAGCATTTATAATTCACAATAATTTACTTAACCACTTCCATTAATGACTTTACTAATAGTTTCTTATTAAAAACAAATATCCCAAATATGTTGATATTAATTACAATTCAAAATATGAATTTACCAATAAAATAAAAAACTATTAATAATTATTAAAACGAGAATTTGAGTCAAACCTTACACAAGGTACATTATTATTCAATGAGTTCTCACTATTATTAAAAAAAATTGAGATAGAAGGAATTTTTTAACTTTGAATATATGGCTTTGTCATGTACGGCAAGGTAAGATTATAAGCAACAGCACCAAGGTGACCACTTAAATCTTAAATCTTAATGCATTACTTTTGAAAAGAATATTTCGTTACTCAAGTAAGCTGTCATTTTCGGGAGATCTTCTATCCTTACTGGTCTTACTATTTTGCGGTTTGCTGAGATTTAAACTTTTCACTGAAGTTTATGCTAAGTAGAAAATTATAGGCCAAGAAAATTTCCTCGTTAGACTCTAGCTTTCGGATGGGAAGAACCGAGAGAACCAGAGAGCTAAAGCTTTTGTATGGTTTGCTTATTTTGAGGTGTTCTTATCGAAATTATTATTATAAGGGTTTTTAATTTATAAAAAAGAGAAGTACAAAATTGTTACCCCCTTGTTTAGCTTTGATTGTCATGTAAAATGTAGTCATCCTTCAAAGTATGGATGAATACCAAAATGTTTATAACTGATTTATGCCTTAAAAAATGAATTTGAAAAAAACTAAAATGGGGTTCTTTGTGTACTCAAAGCTTTAGCTCAACAAATCAAATTTCAAGAATCTTTAAATCTTTAGCTTCAAGGATTATTAACCCCAAGTAATATAATTATAAGAACATTTTGGAGCATACAGAATAGCCGCCAATTCAGACACCAACTTTGAGCCCCCATAGTTGTATGTCATTACTATTATTATTATTTTGTGTGTGTTGATAGATAAACAATAAAACACTTTTCTTTGTGGGGTTGGAGTGGAAAGGAGAAGCAATGTTGGAAAGCTTTGGGACAGAGGCAAAATCATTCCCTTAAGTTTATAATCACTTCCAAAGCCAACTAATTAACACCCTATAAACGGGCATTTTAGTGGGTGTGTTACTTTTTCAAATTACTCCATGGAGTGTCACTTGCCTTCAAAGAATTATGCCTTCCTCATCATTCCATGATAAATTTGGCATGTATTAGTTAATCAAACATTATAACCAAATCTTTTGTCTTTTAATGCTGAATGAGAAATTACAATCAGGTGGATCAACTTAACTGAAGTGGGATTCATCATAGATTATTGTGAATCAGTAGTGTAATTTGGCAATGAGCAACCTGACTCTGCCTTAATTTTGATTCCTTCCACACCCCGCCGCCGTCCAAGAGAGAGAGAGACAGAGAGGGGGGGGGGGACAGGAAAAAAAAAAAAGAGAAACTAGAAGAATCGGACTGAGCAATCAGTGTCCCTCACTGATTTGCCTGGCTGATGTTCTCCTCTGTAATCTTCATTCTTGAAGTAGCAGTTGAGGTGGATAATTATGTTGGTGTAACTAATTAACTGTAGGCTTTAGACCAAGAAGAATGGAGAGGAAGGTACTGAGCTGGTTCTGCATTTTTGAAATATTTATTCTACAAAACATATATATATATTGAATTATAACATAAGTTTCTCAGTTAGACTAGCTTATAATCTAGATCACAAACTATTTCATCATTTACAAGATTCAAAACATCACTGCTAATAACAGATTTTAACATACAATAGTAATATTAAATTCAAAAGATCCAGCTGCAAGATCTGACAGCAAAAGTCTCTAAGACTTCTTCATTTAACTGCAAACAAAGTATGCATTTAACCCCAAACTCAAAGTTCGTTCTTCATTGTAAGTTGTAATAAGTTATGTGTTTTTAGGAGTTGGGATCACTTGGAGAGTAATTTTTAGTTAGATACTATCATAAGTATTTAAATTATTATTTGACATGTATAAAATTGTGACGATTATATTTAAAATACATCTATCTTTAAAATTATTTTCACATGAGTCTGAATTGAATACATAAAAAATGTCGTATAGACCGTGTCTAATTAAAAATTTCTTCCACTTGTCATTGATCTTGGGCAGATACTAAATTAATTGTGGTTGTGGTACCGTATTTCACAATTTAAAGCACACATTTTTCACATAAATGAACAACGGCATTTTTGGACAGAAATAGAATACAAAGGAAAGGAGTGCGTTTCAACGAATATAAAAAATGTTGTTCCTAAATGCTTCAATATAGATGAAGATTTGGAATTTGATGCAGTTGTCCTAGTTTAATAATTTTGTTTTGTCAAACCATTACATTCAGAGTTCCCCCCTTGGTTTTTCAACTACCTTATAGAGCCAATAGAATTAGAATTACTGAGTCTGTGACAACAGTAAAGAATCATTTTGTTCGAGCCAATTAATTAGATAATGAGAGAACGACGCCGTGTGCCTAGGAAACAGAAACCATCTTAATATAAAACACAAGATGCTTTCAGATCAAATAGCAGCAAGCACATTCAGAGGACAAGGGAATAAAAGAAAGGAAGTTTTCAAATATTTGGTTAGATTTTACCCTTGTATCTTTTTATCTAAATTGAATGCTTAGATTTAATCTATTTTTTATTGCACTGGTTATAACTTTACTGGTCAAAATTAATGTATGTCGGTAGAAGATGCAGAAAGAAACATATAAGTAAAAAGTTAGAGAAGAACCAAAGGTTGGAGAAAACAGAAAACAAACTGGAGGATGGTGATATTAAGAAATAGGATGCGTTCAAAACATGCAATGAGTGGTGTAGATGGAGAGGGACAGAAAGAGATGTGGCATCTTATCAGGTTGTAATAATAAATTGATTATAGCTTAGCTTGCAAAAATTACAATTAGGCAACATCGCTCGCTCAAATCTCACAGTGTTGATGGTGAATGTTGGGCACATCGTCACCCATTCCATCTGTAAATTGTAATTGTTGATTGGTGATGTGTAAGTGAAAGGGCCATCCCACAAGAGCAAGACCCAAGGGCAGGCAAGTCCGTTTCGTTTCACTTGCGATTAGCAAGACCAAGCCCAAGCCCAAGCCCAAGCCCACCCTTGTCAACAACCACTACGACTATGACTATGCAAAGGTTACTCAATTAAAGAGATGCAGCAGTGATGGCTCAGTCTTATCCACCAACTGTGCCATCTCCAATCACAAGTGCGCTTGCCAGTTCCATTTCAATTCTTAGTTTCTCTGCTGATATTCGGAGACGGAAGATAGGGGAAGATCCGATATCGATGCACATACATTGAGGCTTCTCTATAACCGCTATGTGCAGTGGCGTTTTGTTAATGCTAGGGCAGATGCTACCTTTATGGTTCAGATTCAGAAACTGAATGCTGAGCTATGGCTATGGTTAAATATGTCTGAAATCACACCGTGCTTTATGCTTTACATTGTGGTTTTCATTACAATTGATATGAATATCTCAAACTATATATGTTTTTTTTTTTAATTGTGTCATGTTGAATGCTCATATACAGTAGAGTGTTTTGTGGAATGATTTAGATTAATGGGATCTTCACCATACTCATAACATTCTGTAGAATGTGCTTTGGAATGGTTTATCAAACTGTAATTTGAGAAACTATGCTGGTAGCTTAGTATGTTAAGATTGCGTTTGGTGCATATGATAGTATAAGATAATAAGATAAATGTTGATAGTATAAAGGACCTGATTAGTTCTTATACAATCATATATTTGATGTTCAATAGTATAAGAATCATGATAGTATAATAATTCTTTAATATGTCTATAATACCCTTTAATATAAAAAAAATAAAAAATAAACTTCATGTTAAACTCTGCATTTTGATGTAGTTATGGACTATCAGGTTTCTTCTTCCTTTGTCGGTGCATTCGTTGCAGCTGCCTCCAATCTCCATCTTCCAATGGCAGCACCTGCAATGCGATTCTTCCATAGCAAGCAATTTGGTGTCTTGTTGTGTTTCTAACTTTCCATCCATAGCAAGTGGTTACACGTCTAATTGAGTTTCATCCATAGCAAGGGGTTTTGCATCTCGTTGAGTTTTTGTCTTCTTGCCTTTGTTCTGTGTCTGGCCAGATTTCCGTCGTGTCATTGTCGTCCTAGTTGTGCTTCAGTGAAAAATTAGAAAAAGAAAAAAGAAAAACAGGAGTAGGACAAATCTAGCAATGTCGGACACGACACGTCATAGATATCGCAAATTGGAGGGTGATGTCGAATTCGTGCTTCATATCCCATTTCTTACATTACCACCACAAAACCATAAAGGCAACACATTTCTTCCTCTTCCTCTTCATTCTCTGCCTCTGCAGTGCTCACCAAGGAAGACACCCTCAAAGGCGCAGAATCAAAGGCCAGCACAGTGAACCAAGCTTTAAACGATGTCGTTTCAGTGCTGGAGCCGGAGAAGATCCACGAGGCCATGCGGTACTCGCTCCTCGCCGGTGGCAAGCCCGTCCGGTCGAGCCACCGCGACCGTCTGCCCCAGATCTGTGAAACAGGATCGTCTTCCTCTGCCATGCGCACCACCGCACGAGCTGCCACTGTGCCACGCCCGACCTTTATCCAGATCCGACCATCACTCTTCCTGCTGCGCCATCAACGCAGAGCCGCGCATCACCCTAGCAGAGGCGCGCACCACCCTCCCAAAACCACCGTGCTGTGCCAACGTCGCAGATCCGAAGGCCACCACGCACAGGTCTGATTGGCCATGGGGATGGTTGGTTTTACAGGTTTGGGTTTCGGGTGGTGAGGAACGGCGGTGGTGGGGTGGTGAGGAACATGGCAGTGAGGGAGGGTTTTCTAATCTCGATGAGTTTCAGTTTTGGGTTGTTTGATTTCTGAGTATGAAAGTGGAGGGTAGTGATGGAAGAAAAATCCTATCAGGTTATATCATGGGGTCATTAGGAAGATAATGTTATACTATTAGAGTAAGATAAAAATTTTGACCGGATTTGACTATCCTATCAGGTGGACATACCAAATACCTGATAAAGCCTGCTAATATTAACTTATACTATAATGTTCTTTTTATACGACACACCAAACATAGTCTAAGGTCTTAGACTGAGATGAATGGCCTTTTGCTTGAAGGACTTTTGATGCCTTATTTTCCAAGGAATATGATAGGTTGCATAATGCAGATCGACTAACATGATGAAACTCATTATGAATTTCTTGGATTCACTAAAGAACATGATGTTAATAATTCAGTACTCTTATCTCCAACATTCTAGATCATGCTAATGCGTGATGACTCTAGATGGCCCTTTTGGACATAACCTTACATGTTCAATTGGTATATCTCTATGTTTTTACATGTCAATGCATTCTGGGTCAGCTAGGATTTCTATATGATAACAATCTAAGACATGTTAATGCATGATGATTTTAGGTAGCTGTTTTAGACGTAGCCCTTTAAAAAGGACCAGTGGCATTTGGATCTAAAGTGAAAAAGAAAAATCCTAAGTGAATCCATTCAAAAAGACTTAGATCTAAAAGGCCTTTCTCGAGACTTGGTTTATGACAAAATACGATGACATCATTTGATTTATGTAGTTGACTCTACTTAGTGAGAAAGCTTTTGTTGTTGTTGATTTAGACGTAGCCCTATAAGTTCATCTGGGGATCCAATACCTATATCCTTTGCCTCATAAGACTAATTAATTTTGTCTATTGATGCTTAGCTTGAAGGTTATTTTCATATTGAATTTAGGAAATTGGTAAATTATTTACATATTGAAGAGTATTATTTATTTATTTGTTATTGTTGCATTGTAGGATTTTAGGTAAGGAAGGAATAAAAGAGAGAATATAGACTCAAAATAATATGAGATTAATATTGATTTGATGTGTCGATAATGTGATACAAAAAACAAATACAAAAGTCTTATTTATATTAATACTAGACTCATAATCTTAATTAAATAAAAAAACTAATCATTAAATAATAAATAAAAAATAACTTCTAAGAGATCATCTAAAATACTTTAAAATATTTTAAAATACAATAAAGATATTATAAGATATTTTGAAAATATTCTAACATTGGTAAAAAGAAGTTCATTAAGACAAAGAGAATATAATTACAAATAGTTAGAAGGATAAAAGATCCTCCTTAAAAAAGAAAAAACAACCAAGAGAAAAAAAGGAAAACATCAAAGAAGCAAAGCTTCCTAAGCCCTCAACAACAGATCTTCCGCTCGAGAGTTAATCGAAATAGTTGGTGGAAATGATTTAAGTTTTACCTTAAGTAAGATACTTGGTAGCTTGACCTAATATCATGTTCACCTTGAGTCAGGTTTTTACATCGCACGATAGACTTCAGAAATCTGTCAGTTTTAGTGGCATTCAACAATTTCATTTATGTTTTTTTGGTTTTGGATTATTTTGCCAATGTTCTGAATTGGTCATCATTGAGTAGTCACACTTTATTCCAAAACTTGTGTTGTCTGCACCTTGGTTTGTAATTGCACATCTGATTTCATGTGTTGTGAATAAGTGCACTCCTATAATATTCAGGATGACAATGGTTGTGCCATTGGCTGATAACAATAGTACTACATGGTAATGTACTGTAAGCTAAATGGTTTTCATTGTATCAGACAGGGACGGACTTAGGTGTTGATTGTCTCCCCTCTATCTTGAATTTTTTTTTTTAATTCTTTATAAGTATATTTTTTTTATTTTTTATATGTATAATTTTATTTTCATATACATATAAATTTATAGTGATAAAAAATAAAATTTATATAATATTATTAAATAATTACTTAATTACATACATAAAAAATATATTTAATAATATTAATAATAAAAACATCATTAAACATTTCAAAATATAAAAATACAACATTATTTTTATTGCTTAAAATTCCTAATTCCATCACTAATGCAAATACATTTGTGGAATGTATGGCTAACGATCTCAGAACTCCGGCATTCAGTCATACTTAAAAGCATGAAGCTGTTATTGCTGAGGCAAAAGTTGAAGCTAACTTCCATACTAAAGGGACAGGTAAGATTCAGAGCTTTTACTTTTAAATTAATGCCTCTTGTACAATGCATGTGACTCATGAAAGGTGATAAGAAAATTCAAATTGTACTTTTGCAACAATGATTTTGTTATAAAAATGCTAGCTGAGTACTGATGTGCAGTAAGTACCTTATTGCAAAGTATGGTGTTTGATAATATATTGTAACAAGTCAGTGCATTACTTCCAAGCATATTATTTTAAAAGGATTGTACTTTATCTTTCCATTAAAGTTACAATCAACAATGTATTTAATTGGTCTACTAATTATTTCATTATTATTGTTGTTAAAGTTTATTCTACTTGGTCATATGGTGGCATTCATAATGCTTCTTACAAAAATTTGAGCATCAATATTTCTATTACATAATCAGTTATAACAGATAAAAAATTGTACTATTTTGATCATCTTGTTTTTTCTCTTCAACCTTTTCACTCTCACTTTTTTTGAATAGTGACAGGGATGAAGGTCGACGGCAGCAGAGCTGTGGTTCGCGGTGGAGATGCGGATCTGCAATGCGGTTGGATGGTGCGACGCGATCAGCAGTGGCTAGTGAGTAGCGTATTGTGGTTGCGCGACGCAGTGCGGGCTGGATCTGAAAGGTGTGACGCGGTACTGTTCCTTCATCGCGAGCAGAACCATCTTCTCCTCACCTAGCACGCGACTCACGTCGCGTCGGCCAGTCACGCACCACCGGCGCACCACCATGCCTTGTTGTTCAAGCTCCGTCAAAACCCAAACAGAACCATTCGTCAACCTTTGCCCAAGCCGCAACCGAGCCCAAACAGAGCCATTCAACCTCGACTCGTGGTGTTTCAGGCACGCGGTGGTGGACTGCGCCAGGCAAAACGGTCGTGTGGCTACATATCCGGTGCAAGCGCAGCAGTCTGGCTATAGATCCAGAGGTTGTTGGTGCATGGCGTCAATGTTGCGAGCAATGGCGTCACATGAAGGAGGTGACAGTGGTTTTGGGTTGCTGGGCCTGGTTTGCGGTGGTGGTGCGACGAGGCTGGCGATGGCTGGATGGTGAAAATGTTTGTCCGGCAGAAGTGAACAATGACTGGCAGATTTGGTTGTGCATGGATCTTCGTATAACCGTGGTTCTGGCCACCACCGGTTCACTGTTCATCATTTGAGCTCTCCCCGAGGGAAGTGGCTGTGAGAAAGGGGAAAAAAAGGGTAACCTGTTATGGAAGTTACTAGTAAACAATCTCAACCATTGTTCATTTTTTTAGCCAAATCAATGGTGACGAATTTAAGAACATTATGCTTCAAGCACTATTAAGTATCATTTAAAACATCACTTGGTCAGAGATGCCTTATTTGGAAGAGTGTGCCTTTCTAGATAGACATCACTCTAGTTCTTTGCTTGGTGCTACTGAAGCTTTAAGGGTCAGTACCCTTCGTCTTCCAGTTGTTGAAAAGGCAATAGTATGTGCTACTTTTTTTTTGTCTTTTTTATTTTCAGATACTCATTACCATTTAAAATAGATTGTCAAGGGTTAAACTGTTATTCTTTATCAGGCTAATGTACCAAATCTAAAGGATGTTGTGGGGTCAGCAGTTGATGTGATGCAGGCAATGACATCCTCAATATACACTTTTTTGTCAAAAGTTAATTTTTTTTCTTCTGTATGTGCTTTTCCAGTAAGGTGCATTATGTAAATTAAAAATAATAATAATTTAAAATGAATAGAATTTTAATGATTATGAAATTTTTAATGTTATAGTTATTGTGGGTTATGAAAGTTATGAGAGTTATTCTATGAGTAATAAAGAATTATGATATATTATATTGTTATGGACCGTGGCTTGGGATACTACCCCTAAAGGTCAAACTCGGCATATACACCACCAGGCTCCAGAGTTTGCACCCCGACAAGATGTCCGTACACGGGTACTAGTCGTATCTCCCAAACAACACTCCATAGGTCTGTGCATAGCTTGATTACTGCTAATGGTGACCTTTACAGTATGAGGACCATGACTACCTGCTACAGTGGTTGGCCACTAACGCGACAGGCCCGAGATTCCAGGGATCTGCATGGACGATCGTGGGAGGGAGGCACCCTCCGTCAGGGTTCTGCCCGAATGATCGTGGGGAAGAGGCACCCCTCCATCAGGCCACGATCTCAACGTGCTTGCACTCTATGACGAATGCTTAAAGACTCTGCATATGCACTATAAGTATCAGGATATACTATTCTAACAAGGTAACTATAATTCATACGGTATATACCCTCTTTGTGCATCAATAACTTGAGCGTTAGAGCCCTTTTGTAGGTACCCAACCCCCTGTTCAAGATTCACGATGGCTGCAGCCACACGAGGAGGAGGAAACCACCACACATGTGTCTCTTCAGATACCCTCTGGTTCTACATCAGAACATTGACGTCGTCTGTGAGAATCCCGTAAACTTATAATCCCACCTAGTCATGGTAAACACAAGACAAAACTCAAAGAGAGACATTGCGCAAACTTCTGTTAACCACAGGCAGGTTTTTGCTATGCAATATCCTCCCCACTTTGTCCCACCACATACCGTTGGAACCTCCACCGTGAGAAACCAGGCACCCAATGCAGAGTAGACGTGCGATGGATACTCCATTTCGATTTCAGATGAAAGTCCCAACCCCTCGCGCAGGATCTCGGTAAGGGATAGACTTGGAATCCAAGGCCAATGGGGAAATCCCAACACCCAAAAACATAGAATCCCAGTGCGTCAGCGCTTGGGAATGCCAAATGGCGATGCCAGCAACCGAGTATCTCAATCCGAACATGGGGGCCAGTCCCATATGTCACAATGTCAATTCTAGGACATGCTACAACAACACATGACCATGTTGAATGAGCAATATCAGAGATTGGAAGACATACAAAAGAGTCATGCCGAAGCCACGGTATCCAATGTTGGAAACAACAACTCAAACTACGGCATTCAGGAACACCCTTTCTCTGACCAACTTATGGAATATTGAGTCCCCAGGAACTTTAAGTTCCCTGCCAACCTGGAGATTTGTGATGGAACCACAAACCGACAAGAGCACGTAAACGCCTTTAAGCAATCCATGTGCTTTCATGGCGGTTCCATAGAGTTGTTATGTCGTGCTTTCCCCCTCTCCCTAAAAAAAGGAGCCCTTAAATGGTTCTGCAGTCTGCCACGTAAATCCAAGGTAGATTAGTCAGACCTGAAACAACGGTTCTTGCTCCAATACACCACTAGTAAGGAGCAACCTAAGTCCATCGAATCCCTGACCAAGATTCAACATGGGCAAGATGAGCTCCTCTGTGATTACGTAAGATGGTTCATGGCAGCATGTACTAATGTGGAAAGCTTTGATGACAAGATCGCCCTTCACTATGCCAAGAGTGGTCTTTGTGTGGTTCCGAATTCTTTGCATCCCTCGTAAAGAAGAAGCTTGAGAACTTGGGTGAATTCCAGATACGGTCTCAAAAATACGTCAACCTGGAGGAAGCAACAGAGGATCAGAAGAGATGGGATAAAGATGAGCGCACTCATCTAAAGCCCAATCACGATTCCTCACAGTCCCGGCATCCTAAAGGTAGTCCACCACGGAGAAGGTCTTCTGATTATACCCCCTAAACGCCTCACGAGAAATGATCTTGAAGGAGGTGATGCAGATCAAGTTCCAAAACATCCGAAGGCCGCCCCCATTAAAAAGCACAAGCAAAAAGACCGTTCCAAACATTGTGCGTGGTATAAAGGTTACAACCACGACACTGAAGACTGCTATCAACTGCACGACGCCATTGAGTTCCTAATCAAGGCCGAACGATTGCAGCAATACGTCCTCTGTGCCCAAAATAATGAGCATCGCAGTAGGCGCAAAGAGGATAAGCGACAGAGTCCATCTCTTCCCCACAGGAGGAGAAACCGAAGTCCGAGGAGAAGATCCTAGACACCACCCCACCAGAATGACAATGACCTGCAAGGGAGGAACAGAGAATCTTCACCCAATAACAACGACGATCGTCACCTCGAACCAAACAGGATGATCAATACCATTGCAGGGGGATTCAGTGAAGAAGGGTCGTCAAATGAAGCACGAAAGAAAGTGTTAAGAATGACGGTGTTCAACATCTCCCATTCTGAATCCAAATCCAACATAGCGAAAAGAAAGACGCCAAGCATTACCTTTTTGGACGAGGACTACAGCGGAATCATCTCGGACCATGACGATCCCCTTGTCATCTATGGGGTCATTTCCAATGCCGAGGTTCGCCGAATTTTTGTGGATCAAGGAAGCTCAGTAGATATTATATTCCTGGACCTCTACTAGAAGTTAGAACTCCCGCGATCAGATTTGACCCCTTATGACAGGGAACTCACAGGATTCACAGGTGAGAAGATCACCTTGGTTGGGTATTACGAAACACATTTGATCCTAGGTTCCTCTAAGCTTTTTAGAAATGAAGTTCTTGATCGTAGACTGCCATTCGGCTTACAATATCATCCTTGGCCGTCCTTTTCTAAATACTCTTGGTGCCGTGGTATCCACCACCCACCTCATCATAAAATTCCCAAATAAGCACAACGAGGTGGTCACTGTTAAGGTCGACCAAGTTGCCACCAGGAAGTGCTACAACGAAAGTTTGAAAATCTACAAGATGCCAGAAAAAGGAAAATCTGTCAATCCTGGCCCTGTCCTGGATCAGGTCAACATACTGATGACCGAGCTGGATGCTAGAGAGGAACTTCGTGGCATCAGACCTCAGCCAAATGGTGAGCTACAGTCACTCTAACTTGGAGCCAGGCCAAATCAGGTTACCAAGATCCGAGCTCAGTTGGAAGAAGACAAAAAATAACAATTAATTAAGCTGTTGTTAAAAAACAATGACCTGTTTACCTGGACGTCGTCCGATATGCCGGGACTTGACCCCTCCTTCATCTACCACCGCTTGTCCATTAGCAAGGATATAAAGCCAGTTACTCAAAAGAAAAGAAAGGTCGGCCCTAAAAGGCAGCAGGTCATCGAGGAACAGGTAAAGGAATTGCTAAGTTCCAGGTTCATCAAGAAGATTACTTATACCACGTGGTTGTCCAACGTGGTCATAGTGAAAAAATCCAACAAGAAGTGGAGGATGTGTATGGATTACACAAATTTGAATAAAGTCTGCCCTAAAGATCCATATCCACTTCCCAACGTAGACCAATTGGTTGATAGCTCTTCAGGCTTCAAGTGACTATCATTCATGGATGCCTACTCCGGGTACAACCAAATTCTGATGTAACTTAAAGATGAAGAAAAAATCGCCTTCATCACTGAAAGGGCAAGCTACTGCTATAGGGTTATGTCATTCAGATTGAAAAATGTAGGAGCCACCTATCAAAGAATAATGAACAAAGTCTTCAAGAACCAAGTGGGGAAGATACTAGAAGTTTACGTCGATGACATGATAATGAAGACCCCATAGGGCGGATCACATACAACAGACCTTGATAAAGTATTTGCACAAGTCCGGAAGCACAATATGACACTAAACCCAGAGAAGTGCGCCTTTGGGGTCTATGCTAAATTTTTTTTGGGATTCATGCTAACCCACCGCAGAATTGAAGCCAATCCTGACAAGTGGCAGGTTGTGCTAGACATGAGGAGTCCCCAGTGTGTGAAAGAGGTGCAACAACTAACAGGAAGGATAACAACCCTCACACGGTTCCTCTCCAAAGTAGCCTATAAGTCTCTTCCTCTCTTCAAGTTACTCAAAAAGGGAAGACGCTTTGAATGGACCCCAGAGTACGATGATGCCTTTTCATCCTTGAAAAAGCTTCTGTCCTTTCCTCCAATCTTGTCGAGACCGAACAACGAAGAAACGCTCTTCCTGTACCTCTCGATCCACAAAGAGGCTATAAGCTCAGTACTAATTCGAGAGACGGACGAAGGTCAAAAACCAGTCTACTTCGTGAGCAAAGTCCTTCAAGGACCAGAACTCTGATATCAGAACTTCGAGAAGGTTGCTTTTGCCCTGATCACCACGGCAAGAAGACTGCGACAGTACTTCTAGTGCCACCCCATGATAGTAAGGACGAACTAGTCCATCTGCCAAGTGTTGCACAAACCAGACTTAGCGGGAAGGATGATTGCCTAGTCAATCGAACTCTCTGAGTTTGGAATCGCTTATGAACCATGGCTCGCAATAAAAGGTCAGGCGTTGTCTGATTTCTTGGTAGAGCTTACTTCGAACCTAGGTGACCCAAAAAGAATTTCTTGGACCATCTTTGTTAACGGATCCTCGAACCTCAAGGGAAGCGAAGCCGAAATAATTTTAGAAAATTTAGAAGGACTGACGCTGGAGCATTCCTTGAATTTTGAGTTCCTTACCTCGAACAATTAAGTCGAATACGAAGCATGCATTGCCAGAATAACCATGACAAAAGACATGGGGGCAACTAGGATCATACTTTGTAGCGATTCGCAGTTAGCAGCCTCCCAAATTCGAGGTGAATATCAAGCCAATGAGCCTCTCTTGCAAAGATACTTAGTTAAAGTTCAAGAACTCCTCAAAGGCTTCGAAGAAACCAAGATTATGCACATTCCAAGGGAGCAAAACTCCAGAGCTGACCTCTTATCTAAACTTGCCAGCACCAAAAGCTCTGGCGACAACCGATCAGTAATCCAGCAAACCCTTCCTCAGCCCTCTATCACGAATAATGTCGTCTTTCAGGTAGAAGAGGAAGGGACATCTTGGATCACCTCTATTATGGAATACTTGCAGTCCGGAGTCGTGCCTTCAGACCCCAAAGAAGCCTCAAAGCTAACCAAGACATCAGTGAAGTACACTATCTATGACGGTCATTTGTACCGACATGGCTTCTCTTCTCCCTTCCTCAAATGCCTCACCCCGAAAGAAGCAGAACACGTTTTGGCCGAGGTTCATGAAGGAAGTTGCGGACACCATTTGGGAGACAAAACATTGGCCCTGAAAGCTGTAACACCCCGAAAATTTCCTATTTTATCATAAATACTCATTTCCTAATATTTGTGAATTTTATGAATTTTTCTGAATTTTTTCTGAGAATATGGAATATTTTAATATTATTCTTCATTTTACGTGCGCACTAAGCGAAGCTGGGAAAATGAGATATTTTCCCTGAGAGCCTTGAACTGTGGAAGCGGTATTGGGGGATCTTACTTAACCAGACACTAGACACAGTTTATGAGGTTTCATGTTTTTTAAGATTTTATCTGATAAATAAAATCGTAGTATGCTTTATTATCTGTTGGACAATAAATACTGATTTTGTTAATTGTATCATTTGTCCATTTGGTAATAGCTTATAGTAGAAATCTTATCACCTTATCTAAAGAAAATTCACTTTATGTCACATCACCTTGACTTTTCCAAAAAGGTGAACTTTGGCTTCTTGAAGAAGCTTTGGAGGAAACTTCCTAGTAACTTCCTATTGACTTGTTGGAGAAGCTTATTCTCTTCTCTCTCACTTAGGCCCCACGGTTTTGGGGGGAAAATGGAAGACCAAAATAGTCATCTTTTCCACTAAAAGCATTCCTTCATTTTCAAAAATTTACTATCACTTTATCTCTCTACTTTTCCTTTCTCTCTCATTTTTCTCTCTTCTCTTCCCTCTCTAAACCCCACGACCATGAAGGCTTAAAGGAGGCCAAACCCTTCACCTCACTTCATTCAACTACTCATTTGTTCATCTCATCATTTCTATCAAAGAGACAAAACAAAAAGCTCTCACCTTTCTCCTAGTGAAGCTCACGGCCACACCCTCCATTGATGCCTCCATGCTTACAAAAATTTCAAGTAACCACATTTTCTTGAACTCCATTACATTCTAAACCTCTTTCTAGTTGGAAGTTACCTAAAAAGCTCACATCTTCATTATCATTCTTCAAGCCATAAAGCTTGAAGCTTTGAGGTAAAGTTCTCAACTTTCTTTCTTTTTCTTCTCATTTTCGTGATCCTTGATCACCCTTGTGACCAAGGATTCATCTTCTCAACCTTTGGTTGTTGATTCTACAAGTTTGATCATCATAGGGTTTCTTGGAGATTTTGGACAAAATTTCAAGGAGAGGACCAAGAGGCTTGCTTTCTTGAGTTGTCTTCCATAGGTAAGAGGGAGAATATCCTCATCAACCACTCATGGTGGTGAGGGACGAAAATCTTGGTTTGAAAAGTGGAGGATCCATGTGTGGATCTCTTCACTTTATTGTTTAATCTTGATGGATTGTGACTATGTGTTGTATGATGTAATTGTTGTATGATTGCTACTATATGATATTGATAATTTGTGATATTTGTATGCTTGAAAACATATGAGAAAAGACAAGAACTTTATTTCCCTTTGAGGTGTGGTTCACAGCCTTATGGTCTAAAATGATGATTTGAGATCAAACCTTATACTAAAATGGAACTCAAGTAATCACTTGATGAGTTGATAGAAATTTTGGGTCTAGAGACCTTTGGTGAGGGTTTTGGCCAAGTGGTGGTAAAATGTGACAAATGACTAAAAAATGTGGTGTATTGGAACTTAAGAGTTTAGGTTTAAAATGGATTGATTGAGGAATTAGAATGATGGAATAAGAAAATGAATATTTAATCTAATGATTTTAGGGTTCTCTGCCCCTATGGATTCATTGCCAAGAGGCTATGCTTTTGGTTGATCAAGCTTTAATTTTGTAAAAATTGGAACTTAGGTGATTAAGGGTTAAAGAGTAAATTAATGTAATGGAAAACTTTAGGTTCTTACCCTTTTGGGAGGCTTATGGCCTCTAAGGTATTTTTGGGATTCAAGACTTAAAATTGTGAGCAACCTTAGAAACTTAGGTAATTAAATGGAAGTAACTAACAATGTGGTGGAAAATTTGGTTGGATTCATGCCAGTGGGAGGTCACGGCCTCAAGGGCCTTATTGGCTAGAAATTTGTGTATCAATCTAAGGCTTAAGTGATTAGGTAACATAAGAATAATACAGATTCATAATATGGAAATAATGCAAGAAAGAAAGTCACTTGATGACCTAGGGTGAGTACGGACTTAGGGAAAGAACAATAGTGGGTGAGGTTTAGTGAACCTTGGAATTAATTTCCTCAATAAGCATAATTAATTAAAGTAAAAAAACTTGGCTAATCAAGAGAAATAAAGATTGAATGAGAATTCCTCTAGAGAGGCTTAGTGATAAAAGTCTTGAAATGGAAATGTAACCTTGAGGTTGAATTGTAACAACTATGTATTATCCTTGAAAACTTGATGATGTGTTTCAATGGGTCCATATATGGGACCAAGAATTGATTAATGTGGATCAAGCCCTTTGTGACATTGAATCGTAAAGAAATCGTGTTATCGATGATTATACGAAATGGTATGCATTGGATTATTGTGCGTTGAACATTATCATACATTGAACATTATACACTGTTTTATTGTTGTGTCGATGTGCTAGACTCGGGTGGATCAGTGTTATTACGTAATTGCATGGGCGGTTATGTAATATCATTGATACTAATGGCATTAGACAATTGTATGAGCGGTTGTTTTAATATCATTGGGAACAATACAAAGATGGCTTGAGTATGCATTGAGTCAACATGCATTGAATAATTGCTCAGTCGATGACTGTTAAAAGGCTGTTGAGCCTATGAATGAACAAGAATTGAGTAGTGTGATCCAATGGAAGGATCTTGGGGGACCGTAAGGCGCGATGGTTCATTTGGTGATTATGCTATCACATTATATACCCCTGGTCATGATAAACTGTTGCAACGCATTACGAGCCCTTCAAGCACTATTCTCTTCGCAGTCTGGCGTACACTATCATTGAGGGAGGCAAATCTTCTGGAACGTTCACCTTTGAAATTGAGTATTAGTTCCATGGAGTAGGATTTGTAGTACCTAATGTTGGATTTTGATACCATGTGCATATGCATAGCGAGTCAACATATCATTTGGCATCGATTCATTTATTTATTTATATGCTGATGGAATTGTTGATTTATTAATGTTATAGCTGCCTGAAATTATTAAGTTGTTTACTATTTGAATCTTGATACTGATTATTATTCCTGCTATGCTATGTGGGCGTCTTGCGTCGTTATGTCTCTTTACTGCCATGATGGTATTAGTGTAGGAGTTCTCACCTCTTTGTTATATTACTCTGTTTTATGCTTATGTTTGGATAAAGACTATGAAGAGAGCGAGTTGGATTCGCTTAGTTTAGTTAAAGGTCGACTTTTGTCTCATTCACTACAAGAAAATAGTGAATTTACGGCAGATTCGAATTGCGGCAGATTTTTGCGGTGGATTTTTCGCCACTAAATTTCTCTGGTGACTTTTCTATCGTAAAATATTTTTTTTATTAAAAAAAATTTGCGGCGGATGACATTAGAATTAAAAATTCATAAAAAAATGTTAAAAATTCCGCCACTAATTCCGTTATAAATTTAAATTTAAATTTGTGGCAGAAAAATCTGTCGCAAATTCTGCAGCAATTCAAAAAATAAATTTGTGGTGAAAAAATCCGTCACAAAATAAATTAGTAAAATAAAAATTTGATTTTTTTTTAAAACAATCCGCCTCAAAATTCGTCGCAAAATTTGATAAGTATAATAAAAAATTCTAAAAAAAATATTAAAATAATTTATAGCGGAAAAATCTGCCGCAATTCAAATAATACATTTGCGGTGGATTTTTCAAATAGTAAAAATTCACCGCAAAATTAAATCTACTTCATCTTCTTCCTTCTGTCATTTTTATTTTTCAGATGACATTCATTATCTAATTCTCTCCCCTTTCTCCCTTCCCTTTTCTCCCTTCCACCGACCCTCACCCCGCTCCGGCACCGTCACCTCGAATTGCAAGAGCAAGGCTTCAAGGATCAAGTGTCTTTAAGAGGTAGGGGTGTTTTCTATCTTTATCTTCTTCATCTTTTCTATGCTAGGACTTAGATCTTAGATGGAGAAGATAGGTTTTCAAAGGAACAAAACTAGTTTCTTTAGTTGATTCTTGTTTCTATTGACTGGAAATGGTTATTTCTGTTTGGTGAGAACAAGATAGATGAATTTATCCATAGATATGAGCTAGTTGGTTTTTGAGTGGGGGGTACCTAGGTTTTGAATAACTAAGGAGGTGATTTTTGGTGTTTGATCCAAATTAAGATAATTAATAGGTTGTAAAAGTGTTACAACATGTTTAGGGGATGTTTTTTATGTTAAAAATCACCTAGAAAATAGATCAAGAGTGACTGGAAGTGAGATTTTGGACCAGGAACAGTGCCACGACTCTGCAGAGACATTCTGTAGTGTTTTTGTTAAAGAAACACGATGCGTGTCCTATGACACAGGGGGGGAGGGAGGGGGCGTGTCCCTTTGTGCCAGTTGAATTTCTTGAAACTATACAGACAGAGTATAACATGGGTTGGGCCGTGTCAAACAACACGGCCTGTGTTCCTAGATAGAGTGAGAACTAGCTTTTGTGGTCTTCACGAAAGTTGTAACTCTTTCTCTTAGCTTTCCAACGACATAAAATTTATCTAGTTTTGACTTCCGTAGCTCAAGTTATGCTCATTTTACTGAGCAAAGGTCAAAGGTTGAGATTGAGCAAAAAGGGCAAAAATGTTGTTTTTGGATGTTATGAGTTCCCTAGTTGTTAGAATCCTTTGTTTATGCTTAGTAAAGGGTGTTAAGGCACCAAAAGGGGAAAGAGTCATACCATGTTAAGAGAGATGAGGTTTTTGGAAATACTAGTTGTTTGGACTGAAATATTTATACATGTATAATTTTAAAATATATTAATTATGTAACATATGTTGTGCATTTTGCATTTTTGTATTTTAATTTAAGTATAAAATTATCATTGCGGAAAATAGTAGTTCTAGAAAATCATAGATGGATGTATAGTAGGACTTATTCGGGTCATAGAGGACTTAAACAAGAATTTATATGTGGAGTTGAAGAGTTTGTGAATTATGCATGTCGATCTTTCCATTACTTAAGTGAAGAAAAAATTAGGTGTCCTTGTTTGATATGTTATAGTGGGAAATTGTTGAAACCAAAAATTGTGAAAATTTACTTGTATAAAAAAGGATTCAAACTTAGGTATTAGTATTTGGCATATCATGGAGAAAAAGAGCCTGATCCAATTAGTGTAGATATAAACTCTGATGTGAATACTGCTAATAGTTCTATATCAGAGGATGAAGACGTGGTTGATAGATATCAAAATATGATTTGTGATGCGGCTGGAACAGACTTTGGAGATTTTAGGAGTCATTTTAAACAGAGTGTTGAGGATGCTCCACATCTAGAGGCCGAAGAGTTTTATGATCTATTAAATACTTCAAGTCAGCCATTATGGCCTTGCTGCGAAACTCATTCTGAGTTATCCTTGGCAGTTCAAATGTTAAGCCTCAAATCTAATTATAATGTAACACATGCATGCTTTGATTCATTTATGGATATATTAAGAGAGGTTGCTCAACCAGGATCACGAATTCCTCTGAATTACTATAGAACAAAAAAATTGGTTGCTAAACTCGGGCTTGCTTCAAGAAAAATAGATTGTTGTGTAAATAGCTGTATGTTATACTATGATAATGTCAGACAATGTAGGTTTTGTGGTGTTGAAAGATACAAACTTTGCAAAACTAGTAATGGGAATAACAACGAAGTTCCGGTGAAAAGAATCCATTATTTACCTCTTATTCTTAGGCTCAAGAGGTTGTATTCCTCTATGAGCTCATCTGTATACATGAGATGACATGCTGAACACAATAGGAAGGAGGGGGACATGTCTCACCCATCCGATGGTGAAGCATGAAAGTATTTTAATAGGACATATCTTGAATTTGCATCTGATCCTAGAAATGTTAGGCTTGGTTTGTGTGCCGATGGATTCACTCTCTACAATCAATCTACTTCTCCTTATTCTTGTTGGCCTGTGATAGTCACTCTATATAATTTGCCTCTAGAAATGTGTATGATTGCCCCATACATGTTTCTAACATGCATTATTCCTAGTCGTCATAATCCTAAGAGCAAGATTGATGTTTATTTGCAACCATTAATCGATGAATTGAAAATTTTATGGGCGGGTGTTTTAACTTATGACATGTCAAGCAAACAAAACTTTATGATAAATGCTACATTGATATGGACAATAAATGACTTTCCTGCTTATAGAATGTTGTCTGGATGGATGACTACTAGTAATATTGCATGGATCAGACAAAGACATTCACTTTGAAGCATGGGGGAAAAAATTCGTGGTTTGACTGCCAACGTCAATTCTTTCCTGTTGATCACATGTTTAGAAGAAATAAAAATGTATTTAAGAAGAAAACTGTTGTGACTAAGTTGCCTCCACTAAGATTATTTGGACATGAATTAAGTGAGATTGCTAGTGCTTTTAGTAAAATAACTAAATGTAGTCGTGCAAACACCATGGGTATGGTGTTTATCATAATTGGACTAAGCAGAGCATATTTTGGGAGTTATTATATTGGAAGGAAAATTTAATTAGACATAATTTAGATGTCATGCATATTGAGAAAAATGTCTTTGATAACATATTCAACACTGTTATGGATGTTAAGGGCAAAACAAAGGATAATGTGAAGGTAAGAATGAACTTAAAAGAATATTGTCAACAACCAGAATTGGAGCTTATTGATTTACCTAATGGTAAGATCATAAAACCAAAGGCTAATTATATTTTTACAAAAAAGCAAAAGAAGATGGTTTGTGAATGGGTGCAACATTTAAAAATGCCATATGGTTATGTTTCGAACTTAGCCAGATGTGTGGACATGAATCAATTACGATTGTTTGGGATGAAGAATCATGATTGTCATGTGTTTATGGAGAGTTTGCTTCCAGTTGCTTTTTCTTTGTTGTCAGATCAAATTTGGAAGCCATTAACTGAATTGAGTCAATTTTTCTGAGACTTGTGCTCAACGACTTTGGCGGAAAGAGATATGCTCCAAATAGAATAAAACATTCTGGTGATTTTGTGTAAATTGGAAAGGATATTTCCACCAGGTTTCTTTGATTCCATAGAATATTTACCAATCCATTTACCTTATAAAGCAAGAGTGGGGGGCAGTTCAGTACAGAGGGATGTATCCATTCGAGAGGTACTTAAACAAGATAAAGAAAATAGTCAAGAACAAAGCTCGAGTTGAAGGTTCTATTTGTAAAACTTATTTGATTCAAGAGATATCTCATTTCTGTTCATTTTACTTTGAGTCTCATGTTAAGTCAATGAGAACTAGAGTTTGATGAAATGATGATACAGATGAAAATATGTCGATGAAATCGACTTTTTTAATTTTTAATCAACCCGGTCGAGATTATGGAACATAAAAAAAACAGTGGCTAAATGATGCTGAGATGAAATCTACGACATTACACGTCTTGCTAAATTGTGATGAAGTTGAACCATACCTCAAGTAAGTAGTACTATTAGTTTAGCCTTAAATTCTGACATATGTATTGCTCACTGACAACCAAATCATAAACTTTTAATTTTTCAGTGTTTTTTTTACAATATTTCAACATTCTTGAGGAACATTCAAATGAAAGAATTAATGTAGATTTTATAGAGTAGTTTAGAAGTTATGTAAGTATTCAAGCATTACTAAATTCGCTTTCCCAATCATTATATATGATTTAGATAATTAACATTAACTATATTTTTTTCTAGGTTCACAATCCACAAAATATGTTGAATAATTCTTACTTGCATGATTTGGCATGGGGGCCTAGTAAATGTGTGACATCTTTGCCAATGTATTTTGTCAATGGATATAAATTTCACACAGATGCTTGGTCAGATGGGAAGAAAATAACCAATAGTGGTGTGTGTGTTAAAGGCTCAACTAATGGTGTAGATGAAAATGATTATTATGGAATACTAAAAGATGTGGTTGAGTTAGAATATCCAGGGGAACAAAAAAAAAGTTATTCTTTTTAAATGTGAATGGTTTGATCCTATAATTAATAGATGTACAAGAGTTCACAAAGATTATAAGATTGTCGAGGTTCGATACACTAAACGATATGAGAGGTTTGATCCTTTTATCCTTGCTTCCTCTGCAAGACAAGTATATTACGTTCCTTATCCTAGAAAGAAAAAGGATAAGGTCCAATGGTGGGTGGTAATAAAGACCAAGGTAAGAGGTCGAGTTGAAATTGAAAGTGCCTAAGAAATTACATTCCAAGATGATGATATGACTCATGTGGATCCAATTGTTGATGTGGATCTCATTGACAACTTGCAAGACACTAATGAAGTTTTTTATGTAGTCCAAGATGTTGGTTCTAGTAGACATGCTGAAAATGAAGAAGAAGAAGAAAATTTTAATGACAATGATGATGACTCATCTTCCTCCAATAATGAATATGAAACAAATAGTGATGAGGACAATGTTTCCTCATAACTGTGAGTATAAAATTATATTAAGATGTTGTAGTTACTAGTTATACATTATTGTGTCATGTTTGAAATTATATTTACATTATATTTTTATTATTTGTGTAGATGTCATCATCACGAGGAGATAAGAGGAAAGGGAAGGAGAAGGAGAAGCAACAACTTCGACGTCTTCGAATCAATTTAAGGAGGCTACTTAGGGGGCAATCGTCAGGATCATTTCCACCTCCTGTTATAATATCACCCACTACAGGTTCGCATCAGCCACCATCTATTGGGTACGTTATGATACCCACACCTGGATCTCAGTGTCCGTCACTAACTTCACATACACCGCATAGTACAACATATGATTCTGGGTCACCTACTATTGGTCTGTCACCGAGTACCCGTGAGTCGTCGAGTACCCATGATTCTAATATGGAAGTAACAAATCAAAGCAACAAGACGTTTGTTGAGCCAGATGGTGATTTTGGATATGCAGACAACTATTTGTTATTTATTTATAGTTAATGCACATTCAAATTTTTTGTTGAGAATATTTATATTTCCTTTTTAAGTTGTATCGTAGATATCTACCATCTAAACCTGCTGCTGATGCCATAACAAAGATTATATGATCTAGGTATAATCAACCTTAGATATCTTGGGGAGAAATATCCAAGGATACTACAGAAATATGGTTTCGAGAGTTTCAAGTATGTATCAATTTTTATTTGTTTAATTATGTTTGTTTGTCTTGTAATAGTGCAATTTTTTTAAACTTTAACGTTATTTACATAAATTTTTTTGAAGTGTTATGTTTGGTGGATGCCTCAGCATCATAACCAAATGTGGAAGGTATATAATAGTCATAGTTCGAAGAGACTATCAAGTTTGCTAGGGCAGGCACACAACTTAAATGAAAGACCTTTTTGGATTGGAAAAAGCACATGGGAAGACTTATATAGGCACTGAGCTAGTAGCATGTATAAGCAGAAATATCAACAAGCAAAGATGAATCGTGCTTCTGACATTGGTGGATACTTGCACACTGGTGGTTGCATCTCTACAGGCACCCATGCGCAAAAATTGATAACTATTATCTCCAATTATTTAGTAATATGTTTTATTATTTTGTTATTAACTTATTTTCTCATTATTACAGGCTAAGACTTTAGGGAGAGAGCCCACAGTTGATGAGACATTTTATCACGTACATTTGAGGAAAGAAGACCGTATTGCATGGATTTTTATAAAAGCTAAGGATATATATGTTAGTATTTCTTAAGAAATTATTGCCTTTAATACTATAATCATGTTATAACAACAACCATAAGAAGTTTTTTATTTCCATCTTTAGGAGGAATTCAAAGCAAAGGAATCTGAACAATCTTCTCAGTGCTCAAATGAAGGAGGGGCATCTAGTACACAAATGACCAGTCGAGAGCTTTGGATTAAAACTGTTGGCGATTCTAAGAAGGGTCGTATTTATGGCCTTGGTTCTCAAGTATTTTTTTATGACCATGGAGATTTATCCTCCTCAAGACCTATGTCGAGTCAAGCTCCTGAGCACGTTATTAATCAAGTTAAGTAATAACTACAATATTTTTTATTAATTGATTTTTGTATTTTGATGGATGTAGTCAATCATTTTATATTTCATATTTTTGGTTAATTCATTATTCGTGGAATGAATTGATGAATTTATGTTTACATATATTAATCAGGTTAAGGAATAGTTACAGCAAGAAATGTTGGATAAGGTTCAGGAGATTGAACAACAAATAAAGCAACAAAGCCAATAACGTGAACAACAACATGAGACAGAGTAAAAAATACGATTTGAACAATACTAGTGTCAACAGGACTAAATGATTAATGAGCTGAAATCATATGTACAAGCCGCTGGCACTCAGCCAAGCCAACAACTACAACTAACAGAAGAAGATAATCAGAATAGTGAAGATGATCATGATGAAGATGACATTTGAACAAACTTTGTTATGTTGTATTTGAATAATGAGTTATGTTGTATGCAATTTGTTATGTTTGTTTTATGGATTGGTTAAATGCATTGACAGATTGAAATTGATGTCTGAGTAGATTTGTAATATTGTAGATTTTGAATATTTAATTTAAATTATTTTTATAGTAAATGCATTGACAAGTTAAAATTGATATCTGAGTAGATTTTGTTATATTGTGGATTTAGAATATTTAATTTAAATTATTTTTATATTCAAAAAAATTTGAGGCTGATTTTGCGGCGAAAATATTAGCCGCAAATTTGTGTAGATTTTTGCGGAAGAAAATCTGCCGTAAAATTCACTGCAAATTGAAAAATCCACTGCAAAATCCACAGTAAAATTACAGCGGAAAAATCCACCGCAATTCAGTCACGAAAAAATCCGCCTCAAAATCCACCACAAATTAGCGGTGAAAAAATCAGCTGTAAATTAGCGGCGGCAACATCCGCAGCAAATCAGGCAAGGCAAAATCTGCCGCAAATTAGCTCATTTTCGGCAACGAGTTTGGCATATTCACGGAGAGTTTTGCTGTGAATTTGCGGTGAAAATTAAAATCCGTTGCAAACTATATTGCATCGACTGTATTTGCAACAGTCGCGAATCCGCTGCAAATCCGCCGCAAATTATGATTTGCGGCAGATTTATCCTTCGCAAATCTCATTTTTTCTTGTAGTGTTTGCGATGACATCTGGACAAGCTTTCTTCAGTCTTATGTGGATATAGTTCCATGGGGGCATTGATGCCCGTCATACCGACCGAGATGCGGAGCTTTTTGTATATATAGGGGATGTGACCCTGATTCAGAGTGGTACTTATCTTGGGGCTGTCACGAGCACCCTTCGTACTTTTATGCATATGGAGTTCCCTATACCTATTGGGGAGTTGTGGAATGATCGTCATCTATTTCCTAGAGAGGTTTCGGTCGTATCTCATATTCAGACTTCTATCCATCATGACGGGTCTCAAGGGGGAGGCTCATCTGTTAGAGACCCGGAAGATGATCAAGTGCATGAACCCTCTCTTCAGGTGTTTGATTTTGGGAGAGGTCGAACTTTTATATGGTAGTTACTCTATGTAAACTTAACAATTATTATACATTACTTTTATGTATGGATTGTGGAAATGTATCTTCATTTAAGCTGATGTTATGTTTTGGATTCAAGTAAATGTAAATATATTTCATATCGAGGCTCATATTTTCTATATATGTATAATGTTTAAATTTGGAAACTTATTGTTGAACTATAGCACACCTAAATTTAATGGTTGTGGCATGATGATGATTGTGTCGTGATTATTAAATATAGGGACTTTACAAAAGCACTAAGGGTGAGGTACTATTGGCTAACAATGGAAGCTGATTCCCATGCATATGTCTGGATTTGCGACAAGTGCCAGTGTCATTCAGACCACTACAAGGCCCCCTCAGATGAGCTATTCACAATGTCCGTACCCTGGCCGTTCTACAGATGGGGAATGGACATCTTGGGCTCATTCCCCCAAGCCCCAGGCCAGCTAAAATATTTGGTGGTAATAGTAGATTACTTCACGAAGTAGATTAAGGTAGAACCCTTAGCCACAATCACTGCAGCCCGGATCCAAAAATTCACTTGCCGCCACGTTATCACCAGGTTTGGAATTCAGGAATCCATAGTAATAGACAATGGAACTCAGTTCAAAGATAAGGGATTCAAAGAACTACTGGCCAGAGTAAAAATAAAACATCACTGTAGTGCCGTAGAAAATCCCAAGACAAACGGGCAGGCAGAGGCTGCCAACCGGGTTATTGTCCAAGGAATCAAAAAGAGACTGGATGAAGCTAAGGGAAATTGGGCTGAACAGCTCGACCACGTCCTTTGGGCCTACAGGACTGCTCCCCACTTTACCACGGGTGAAACTCCTTTCAAACTCACTTATGGATGCGAAGCTATGATCCCGATAGAAATAGGAGAACAGAGTTGGCATCATCAATAATTTTTGCCTAGCAGTAACCCCAGATTAATCAGGGAAGACCTGGACCTGTTGGAAGAAAGAAGATGCATGGCCCACATACGTAACACTACACTCAAACAAAGGACGGCGGCCAGATATAATAAAAAGGTGGTACTAAGGCAGTTCCAACCGAGAGATCTGGTTCTCCGGAGAGCGGACATCGGAGGAAAAAATGCCTCCCAAGGGAAACTAGCCCCTAATTGGGAAAGCTCCTACCGTATCGTCGTCAGCACCGGCAAGGGAGCCTACACACTGGAAACTCTAATAGGCAGCACAATCAAGAACTATTGGAATGCAGATAAACTTAGAAAATACTATAGCGAGACGCCTATAACGGCCTAATCTTTTGGTAAAAACTAATATTTGATCTGTCCTCATTTGACTTTGTATGGACCCTTGTCCTCCAACACTTATCAATGAAAAAAAGTTATTCAAATACTACTTTTTCGAAAAGAAATCAAAAGTCCAGGTCAGGGGGTATAGCACACCCAATTTTGGTAGTAAGCTACAAGGTCCACCCTTATAGTCAGTGGTATAATGGATATGATGACCCATGGTCCACCCTTATACCTAAGCCAAACAGGATCCCGTTAAACTATTATGGTTAACAAAAGGACCCTGGATAAGGTCTAAATAACAACACATGTCTAAGGCAAAAAGATTTAGAAGTGCCAAGCCTTTCAGATGTTGAATCATAAGCTAAGGCATTATTTCTTACACCTAAATTCAAAAATTCTAGAAGTTTAATACTATAAACGATGGATCATACACTAAGGTGTTTATTCTTACCGAAGTCCATATTTCCAAAGTACTCGTCATCACGAGTAACTGGATAATAGACTAAGGTGTTGTTTATACCTAAGTCCAGAGGGATGTTACATATCCGGTGCTGCAGTTATGGAACTCCAGACCATGGTTCCTATGTTTTTACCAAGAAGTTTCCTAAAGTCCACAGCATGGTTACGTAGATACCATAATGGGCATTGGACCCAAAACGGATCACGAAAAGTAAATATGCAGATAGATAAATAAAAAGTAAAGGTGCACAAATTTAAAACCCTAACCAAACGAGACAATTATCTTTACAAAATAATAAAAACCCATCGAAGGCAAAAAGAAAGAAGAACTCAGGTTTCGACTGTTCCAGTTGCTGGAGCCTGGGTAGCTCCTGAAGCATCCCCGGAATTGGCCTGAGGAAGGTCCTGCACAAAAATAAGCTGCCCATCATGGAAGACTTTCTTAACACTGAGACTCTCTAAGGCGAGGGTGGCATCAGGATTGAAGTGTTGGATCTGAGCCACAACATTTTGGAATTGCTCCCCTCTGATTTTTTCAGAAATCGTGTCCAGCTCATCCACATCCTTCTCCAGCTGAACCACACGAGCACGGAGGGCAGCATTGGCCTCCTCGGCCTCAATTTTTCTCGATTCAAGCCTATTCTTATCCGTCTCAGCTTCGACCAACGCCCTCTCTAAATTAGTGATCCGCATTTACGCATCTTCATTAAGCTTGAGGGTGGTGTTAAGCCTCCGTGCGGCCTCCTTAGCCTCTTTATCCTTCCTCTTAAGATCAGCCGACGCTTTCTTGTCGATTTCCTCAATGGTCATCTCGAAATAGCAGACATCGACAGTAACGCGAAGGATCAAGGCTTGTAGTTCAATCAAAGTTTAAACCAATCCTCGTCAGGATATGTGCCGCATTACCTCACAATTCATAAAATGCTCATCGATGAATGGTCTGTGGTCAGAATTCCCCGTAATAATAGGCAGGAGACCGGCCCTCTCCTCTGAACCGTCATTCGGAGCCACCATTTTACCGCGGTTTGAGGAGTTCTCAGCAGCTTTTCATTTCCTCAATCAAGGATTTTGAGGAGACCTCGGGTCCTCAGAGATATCTTCAATAACGACATCACACGGTGTCAAGGCAAAAGCAGAAGGGGCACTCGAAGACCCCGCCTCCTTTCTCCTCGCCCTTGAAGCATGCAAAGCTATAACAGAAAGTCCCGGCGTTATACTGCTCACTGAAACAAAACAAGACAAGCATATCAGAAAGCAAAGAATTAAGATTATACAGACAAAAACAATCTCACACACACAACTCAAGGTAATCCATGGTACTCTACTTTCCACCTAATAACGTAAAGAGAATGTCATCACCAGGAGTGTCAAGGACATCTCTAATATTGATATTCCTGTTGTCCTCTGCATACCAGGATATGAACTCAACTGTCTTAAGCTCATCCGAGTTAAGTTCATCCTTCTCTTTCTCTAAAGGCACGGTCGGAGCACTCTAGGCATCCAGTGTCCAATACAAAGGAAACTTCAGCTCCCCATTAGTTTTTAGGAAAAAGGGATAGAATTCCTTTGCCGCCATAATCTTGAAAAACCTAGTCTTGAATCCTTTGAAGCTATCCTGAAAGACATCAAATGACTTACGACCACTTCTGGACCGAATGGTAAGCCAATTCTTCTACTTTGATGAATCTTGGGGACTTAACCAGGTATAAAAGTAGAAAAAAGTGTTGACCAAATACCTTAGCTCATTTACCTGACAAAACCTCTTAAAGGCTATAATATAACCCCAGCCATTGGGATGAATCTGGGTCGGAGCTACACGAATAGTACGGAGGATTGCCATCTGAAACTCCGAAAACAGAAGACGGAGCCCTAGCTTCACAAAAAGGGGCTCATACAGAAACATGAAATGTGAGCCCGCCTCTCGACTAGAGCACACCCTCTTGTTCCATTTAGGGCATACAGCCAGGAACTCCTTGTCCCTTTTCTTCTCGTCCGTCAGGTGAATATATTCCATCGACTTCCTCAGAACGGCCTCAGAAGAAAAGTTGGAGAGATGATTCCAGACATCATCCCCTACCCACAGATATACTAACCTCGGACCATGACGGATCCAAATTTGGTCATCCTCAGCCAGAGTGAGACCTTTGGAAGCAGACACTCTAGCCCTAGCCCCTCCTCTACCCTTCGCCATGAAAACCTTGAGAACATCGAATGATGCCGGTAAGTAATTGTCAGAATCATTTAAACAAAAGATTTAGACACGGAGACAACGAACCCATGTACCGGCTTCTTTTCCTTCCAAAATTTTAAATTTCGGAAGGACACTTCCGCCGTGCGCGACGCGACGAAGACGGAGTTCCCAGGGAAAAATGAGAAATTCAAAGGTACAACAGGAATAAGAAATACATTCCATTAAGGAATGCACGACCATTCTACTACCCAGTGCTAGTATAAGGCAACCAAAAAAAGAAAAAACACCAAGGGGGTTGAGAAAAGAAGTTATCTCGAATAAATGCTAGAGTTATTGTGAAATGGGTGGAAAATGCCTGGAAACCTTCACAAATCACCTCTCTTCAACGCAAAGCTCTCAGAAGACTACTCAGAAATGGTAGAAAGTAAACAATGAACCCCTAACTCCCATTAATAAAGGCTAAAACGGTTAGGGGGCATTTTCGTCCTCACGGTCCAATTTTAAAAAATGTGCTCATCATGGGATGCAAGGCTCTAGGCACGTCCATTCGTTAAAAACGCGACATGGTAACCTTCACAGTTACAAAAGCAATTGAAAAGACGTTTGTGCAGACGCAAGGATAGTAGCGCAACAATTTGAACGAGAAGCAACCTTCAAAGGATGAAGTCCAAAAATTTTCCCATTAACCTCAACTTTAAACACGAAGACCACAAATAACGGCTTTAGAACTTGTCACTTTGACTTTTCAAGACATAGCACCAAGTTAAGGGCATGATAGTGTAAGCGTTTTTACTCACTCCGGTCAATGTAAAGGACCCCGGATAAACGAAAAGAAATAACGCCACCCCAGAGTAAGCGTTGGACTTACCCCGGTCGAAACATAAAAACTTCAAATAGCAGAAAGAAAGAAAGAAAGAAAGAAATGGAGAAAATAAGATACAAAGATAAGAGTTTTTATTTAAAGAATCTTAATCTCATTCCATACATCAGCTTACATTAAAAAGAAAGGGAAAAGAAAGTATAAAGACATGAAAACTTTAAAGAAAAAAAGGACCCGGAGGAAGGAACCGGCATCATCGTTAACGGTATCCCGAGCTATGTCACATCCGTATTTCCTCCGTGATATGAAGAGTCGTTGTCACCACTACGGCTCCCCCTAATCCGTACCGGCCTCTTGAAAAAGTGGATGGGCTTTGAAGGATCTTGGCAAACCGATATCAGGAACCAGGACGCCAAATCTTCTGCATTGCCTCCACCAATAAAGGCTGAGATACACCCTCATTCAATGGACGGAGTGCAGCCTTTCATGAAGGAGATCGTTCCACCGAAGTCTTAGCTGGTCTCACGATTCTCCCAAGGCATTTCAAAGCACGAAGCAGTTTCAATAGTCCCTCCAGCTTACCCGAGGGCTTGTTCAGGGCAAAGCAAACATTACATCCCCGGGCAAGAACAAGGAAAGTGAACGCCCCAGCTCTGAAGAACCCCGTCCAACACAGCAGGTGACTCAAGCCTCCCCAGCAATGACAAATATCAAACAAGCAACCACGGTACACTGGGGAAGTAAGCCGCCCTTTGTAATTACGCAGGGAAAGTAAACCGCCCTTTAAAAGGGACATTTACGGAATGGCAAAACAACTTCAAGTATTTTGGAGAAAACAGGAATATGGCTCTTGCAGTCAGCAGAACCTTCTTAGGACATAAATGAAAGGCAAAGAGAGCCATGAAGGAAGAAATCACTCAAAGTGAGATTGCAAAACAAGAGGAATGTAACAAAAGAAGTGTAAACTTTAAATGAAAACGCTCCCCTTTTTTATAGGAAAAGCAAGGCATTCCGATTGGACCCAAGAGCAACGTATCAATTGTGCAAGGTAAGATGCCCTTAAATACTCCTCGATTCTGATTGGGCAAAGGGGAAGCATACCATTGGAAAACATCAAAAAATTAATGGGTCTTTAATGCCCAATAAAGTCAGAACAAGTAGTTTCTCAAGGAAACTCAGCATTCCTACAAAGCACGAAAAAAAAAGACAAAAAACCCTGCAGAACCATGCACAAGGGCAAGATGTACCCCGAATGACGAGATGGCGGTATATGTTAACCCCGGGGGTACTCCCCAGATAATGGATGTTGGCCTTTACGGATTCCCATAACGCAACAAATTCCCATCCTCAGTCTAAATATCTTGACACTTAATTATCCCACTTAAGCGCCAACCTGGGGGCAACTGTTATGGACAGTAGTCCGGGGTACCGCCCCTAAAGGTCAAACCCGGCATATACACCACTAGGCTTCGGAGTATGCACCCCAGCAAGATGTCCGTACATGGGTACTAGTCGTATCCCCTAAACAACACTCCATAGGTCTGCGCATAGCCTGATTACTGCTAATGGTGACCTTTATAATGTGGAGACCATGACTACCTGCTACAGTGGTTGGCCACTAACGCGACAGGCCCGAGATTCCAGGGATCTGCATGGACGATCGTGGGAGGGAGGCACCCTACGTCAGGCCTCTACTCGAACGATTGTGGGGAGGAAGCACCCCCCCGTTAGGCCACGATCTCAACGTGCCTGCACTCTACGACGAATGTTCAAGGACTCTGCATATGCACTATAAGTATTGACGAGCGCCGAACTCAGTCAAAATTATAACCGAAGTTATTACCTAAGCTTGTAGCACAGTGACAACACCGGATCGTCTCCTCATGCATCGTAAATGCAATTTAATCAAATCAAGTGAAAGTTAGCAAAAAGGGGGGTTTGATAGTTTAAGATCGCACTTAACAAAATTAAAGGAAGAAATAACAATTAAAGAGCAGTCAATTTAGAAACCTATCCAAGATTGGGTGAATTCAATCATAGACCCTTCATAGAACACTTGAAGCACAATTGAATTGTTAATTTGGATCTAACCGAGATCTCTGCATCAAATCCAGAATTCATACTAGACGATCGTCTAGAATTCAATTAACAAGTGATAAACACAAATCCGCAATCGCATCATTCATGAAAATCTATGTTAATTTCAAGTACCGAATTCAATTAACTTAGGCACAAATCAAGTAACCTAACCTCTTCAATTACGTGATTAATTTAGATCAATCAGGTTCTAAGTTTCATCACAAATCTCAATCTTCATTTATGTGATTAGTTTAGATCAATCAGTTCTAAGTTTCATCACAAATCTCAATCTTAAACCAAGATCAAATCAGATCAACATAAATAGAATCACCATTCATGCATTCAAGATCAAGAAGAAGAAGAAAGAAGAAGAAAAGAGGAATTCAATTACAAATCAAATACAATGCATAACCAAGGTCTCAAGAATCCAAACCACAATCTCTTCAAGAGTTCTAAATTGACCCAAAGTAGCTTAGCCCTCCATTACCATGAAGGGGAGCATCAAAATATACAAAACTATGAGAAACTATGAAGAAACAAGAAGAAACTTAGAGAGAAATGAAGGAGAATTACATCTTGTTCATGATAAATGGTGCCTTTTATAGAAGTCTAAGGTAACAAAATGACAAAGGGAAGTGGGTGGATGAGTGGGTGAGTGAGTGGAGTGTTTGAGTGGATGGATTAGTGGGTTGGTTTAGTGGATTGGTTTAGTGGATGAGTGAGTGGAATGGTTGAGTGGTTGAATTAGTGAAAAATGCCAAAGGACTTTTGGTGAGTGGGAAATTATGGACATGAATGGGTGAGTGGATGGATGAGTGGATGGATTAGTGGATGAGTGGGTGGAGTGGTTAAGTGGTTGGATTAGTGTATGAGTGGATGAGTGGGTAGGTTAGTGGATGAGTGGATGAGTGGGTAGGTTAGTGGATGAGTGGATGAGTGGATGAGTGGATTAGTGGATGGATGAGTGGATGGTTGAGGACGAAAATTTCGTGTCTGACTTGGAAGCCAAAAACGACCCACTATACTTCAGAACCACGAAAAGTGTTCTTCATGAAAGTTGTAGATCCTTGTCTTGGATATAAAATGGATAGCTGGTTCGTCCAATTTGGCTTCCTTAAGCCCAAGATATGTCCCAAATACCGTAGATTGCTCAAACCCAACTTCAGCACCTCTATTCCGACTTGCAAGCTCAAAATGACCTACTAGACTTCTTTTTCTCAAAATGTGTTCTTCATGAAAGTTGTTTATTTGGATCTTGACTATCCAATGTCCAAATTTCAGCCCATCTCCATTATTACATCTTGAGATATGATTTTTTTGAGTGCACACTGTTCGGATTCTACTGACAGAACCCGTATTCTGACTTCCATGTCAACTTAGGTCCCTTAGACATCTGAATCAGACTTTGAGCTCTTCATTAAAGTTGTAGAGCTTCCTCTTAGCTTTCCTACAAGGTAAAATTCATGTTCATCAGATATTAGGAACTCAAGTTATGGCTAAAATACAGAAACAATGTCAAATCTCAATAATGCTGGAAATATTCAATTAGGACCAATTTGAGCTCAAACTCACAAAATCATACCAAACTCAATCAATTAAGAATATGGAGAGTGTAAATGACTAAACATAAGGGTTTCTTAATGAATAAAATATGTGATTATCAAATTCCCCCACACTTAGCTTTTTGCACTCTTGGGCAAAACTCAAGACCAAAATTTTACAATCAAGAAGAACAACCAAAGGTTCAAGGGATCAAAACATTCATGAGTTAACAATTCTCCACATCTCAAACCAACAAGCAAGGTATCTTCAACATGAATAGAGAATGATAGATCTTCACAAGATTCCCTCTCAATCTCTCAAGTGTTTAAAGGGTAAGTATTTCACTCAATTCAACCCATGAAAATTGCACTACCATAAGCTTGCTTATCTTCTACTTCTCCACTACTCAAAACACATGCACACACAAATCATGAGGACTTTATTCAAGGTTGTAGTGAGGTCAAGGTAACAGGAGAGGATAAAATGGATATGAGAAGATAAATACTAAAGCAAATGAGAGCTGAGTTCAAATAACAAGCATAAAAGTTCATCCCAAATTCTAGTGTATATCCCTTTACATATTCATTTCCCAATCCTTTTTTTTTTTTTTAAACACTTGGTTTTTTTTTTTCTCTTTTTTTTTCTTTTTTTTTTTTTCTTTTTCTTTTATATATATGAACATAACTATATACATACATTTTTTTTCTTTTTGGGCACTCTTTTTCTTTTTCAACAACCATTTTGTACACACACCCCCACACTTGTTCAAAAACTCATCCATTAACCAAGCTAATGTTCTTTTATTCCCTAAGGTAAAGTAAGAACACGATTTCTCATTTAAGGCACATAATGAGCTAGAAACAAGGAATGGTCAAATAAGCTCAATGGGGTTAAGCAAAGGAAAATATACAAGGTTGGCAAGAATCAGAGAATTTTCAAGAAGTCAAAAGAGTGCTTGATATCATATTGAAAACAAGGTTGGCTATTTGGTTAAACTAGCTAATTAAGAAAGAGGGTCTCAATCATGTTCATGCATGCAAATGAAATGTAGCTTCAAAAAGAATCAAAGCAAGTTCTAGAGTGGTCATTAACATGAGTGAAAATCACACAAGAAAGAAGAGAATGGCACAAATGTTGAATCCATCCATTAGACTCAAAATCTCACAAGGTATGCATCCATCAAACTCAATTCATCAGTTCAATCATCCATCTCCAAGCATATTAGTTCAAGAAGGGAGAAAAGTTATTCAATCATGCAATGAACCCTTTCTTTTTTTTTTTAACAAAAAAAAAACTTGCTAAAATCTCTCCCCCACACTTCATGTAGACATTGTCCTCAATGTGAAAGTGATAAATAAAATGGAAAGAAAAGAGCAACACAACCTGATGAGGAGTGAATCAACGCCAAACAGAAAAGAAGCGTAAGAATCAAAGCTGCAACAGAACCTGAAAACTCACAAAACACATGAGTAGCATTTGAAACAAAAATACAAAAACAGCTAGAAGAAGAAAAATAAGGAAGAATCTCCACAAAGTAAGAAGTTCATGATGCACAAATCCATGAGAATGTGTCTCAAGAGTCAATAAGGTATAACCTACTGACTCCTTACTCAACCATTCAAAATAAAGTTAACTTTATCCTATCAGATTGCGAAAACTATCCCCAAAGATCTTGAAAACAAATCCAGTTGGGTTGCCTCCTAATAAGCGCTTGTTTAACGTCGTTAGCTCGACGTTAGGACACTTCTTAGTGATCTTTATAATGTGGATGGTAAAAGCCCATCACTTTCACTTCCACATTTTTCGGCTTGAGATGGTGTCCATTGGTCTTATTAAGTGAGGTTGGTGAAAAGACTCCACCAGGATCCCATTGGTTGAAACATGATGACCTAGTTATGGTTGACACAACATGATAGCTTTCACTATGGTCCCATTGGTTGAAGTGTAATGTCCAAGTTAAGCTTGAAGCATGAGGGCTCCCATTGGGGTCCCATTGATCTTTCTTAATTTCCTTGACTTCACCAATGGCATGCAACACGTGTAATTTGGCAATTCTGCTTTCATTGATTATATTGGACCATGGCCCAAAAACAAAATCCACTTCAGTAGTTACTGTCATATGTTGTCTTTCCTCCTTCTTTGAAAATTCCTCAATGGCCTTCAACTCCACCTCCCTATGTGTTTCAGATTCTGCAACTGCATTGTTGATAGACCCTTCAATATCATTAGATGCTGCGTAAACAGAATCATCAGCTTTCAAATATGCAGAAATCTCAGCACACATAACACATTTTATATCACCGTCACAATCAGTACATGAGTTGCAATTGATAGAATCATTAAAATCAATAAAATCAGGAAATTCAGCACACAACTCATCATGAGTTTCCTCAACTAAATCTGCAGGTAAATCAATATGACAATTAGAATGTAGGGAGTTGGGAATTGTTTGGGAAGAGAGTTGGTCTGACTCTTGACTTCTCAGTTCATTAATAGTGGTTGTCATCTGCTCAATTTGGGTTGTTAAATCCTAAATAGTGGCAGTGAAACTCTGCTGGAACTCAATTTGGGTTTTCATCAAGTCCTCCCATGAAGGCTCAAGTTTTGTGGTTGATGGACTTGTTATCTGCTGGAATGGCTGCTCATATTGAAATGATTGTTGTTGTAGTGATGCCGTATTGCCATATCCCAGATCCGGATAGTATTCCCAGCTAGGGTTGTATGTGTTGAAGAATGGGTCATAACTCTGTTCTTCTTCTTTGGCTGTGGTTCATTAGGAAAATAACCAAATTTCTTGTAACAAATTGATCTGGAAAAACAGAACTACCATACTTGAAGTGTAGGGCATGCATATGTGGGGTGAGATGAACAAAAACAAATGTTACACACAAGTGTAGCTTCCCGCAGGTAATTGTTGTCTCACTACTATATGTCTTACCAAAGAAGTCAACTCCTCAAGTTTTGACTCCATTATGCATGGTCCATTGTTAGAAAAGTTAATAAAAAGCAAAGGTTAGTAAAAACACTTAAAATGAAAAGATTACACTTACTAATCCCCGACATTCATGCCTTAAAATTTTGACGAGCGCCGAACTCAAATAAAATTATAACCGAAGTTATTACCTAAGCTTGTAGCACGTGTGACAACACCGGATCGTCTCCATGAGGATTGTAGATGCAATTTAATCAAATCAAGTGAAAGTTAGCAAAAAGGGGGGTTTGATAGTTTAAGATCGCACTTAACAAAATTAAAGGAAGAAATAACAATTAAAGAGCAGTCAATTTAGAAACCTATCTAAGATTGGGTGGATTCAATCATAGACCCTTCATAGAACACTTGAAGCGCAATTGAATTGTTAATTTGGATCTAACCGAGATCTCTGCATCAAATCCAGAATTCATACTAGACGATCGTCTAGAATTCAATTAACAAGTGATAAACACAAATCCGCAATCACATCATTCATGAAAACCTATGTTAATTTCAAGTACCGAATTCAATTAACTTAGGCACAAATCAGTAACCTAACCTCTTCAATTCTGTGATTAATTTAGATCAATCAGTTCTAAGTTTCATCACAAATCTCAATCTTCATTTATGTGATTAGTTTAGATCAATCAGTTCTAAGTTTCATCACAAATCTCAATCTTAAACCAAGATCAAATCAGATCAACATAAATAGAATCACCATTCATGCATTCAAGATCAAGAAGAAGAAGAAAGAAGAAGAAAAGAGGAATTCAATTACAAATTAAATACAATGCATAACCAAGGTCTCAAGAATCCAAACCACAATCTCTTCAAGAGTTCTAAATTGACCCAAAGTAGCTTAGCCCTCCATTACCATGAAGGGGAGCATCAAAATATACAAAACTATGAGAAACTATGAAGAAGCAAGAAGAAACTTAGAGAGAAATGAAGGAGAATTACATCTTGTTCATGATAAATGATGCCTTTTATAGAAGTCTAAGGTAACAAAATGACAAAGGGAAGTGGGTGGATGAGTGGGTGAGTGAGTGGAGTGTTTGAGTGGATGGATTAGTGGGTTGGTTTAGTGGATTGGTTTAGTGGATGAGTGAGTGGAATGGTTGAGTGGTTGAATTAGTGAAAAATGTCAAAGGACTTTTGGTGAGTGGGAAATTATGGACATGAATGGGTGAGTGGATGGATGAGTGGATGGATTAGTGGATGAGTGGGTGGAGTGGTTAAGTGGTTGGATTAGTGTATGAGTGGATGAGTGGGTGAGTTAGTGGATGAGTGGATGAGTGGATTAGTGGATTAGTGGATGGATGAGTGGATGGTTGAGGACGAAAATTTCGTGTCTGACTTGGAAGCCAAAAACGACCCACTATACTTCAGAACCACGAAAAGTGTTCTTCATGATAGTTGTAGATCCTTGTCTTGGATATAAAATGGATAGCTGGTTCGTCCAATTTGGCTTCCTTAAGCCCAAGATATGTCCCAAATACCGTAGGTTGCTCAAACCCAACTTCAGCACCTCTATTCCGACTTGCAAGCTCAAAATGACCTACTAGACTTCTTTTTCTCAAAATGTGTTCTTCATGAAAGTTGTTTATTTGGATCTTGACTATCCAATATCCAAATTTCAGCCCATCTCCATTATTACATCTTGAGATATGATTTTTTGAGTGCACACTGTTCGGATTCTACTGACAGAACCCGTATTCTGACTTCCATGTCAACTTAGGTCCCTTAGACATCTGAATCAGACTTCGAGCTCTTCATCAAAGTTGTAGAGCTTCCTCTTAGCTTTCCTACAAGGTAAAATTCATATTCATCAGATATTAGGAACTCAAGTTATGGCCAAAATACAGAAACAGTGTCAAATCTCTATAATGCTGGAAATATTCAATTAGGACCAATTTGAGCTCAAATTCACAAAATCATACCAAACTCAATCAATTAAGAATATGGAGAGTGTAAATGACTAAACATAAGGGTTTCTTAATGAATAAAATATGTGATTATCAAATTCTCCCATACTTAGCTTTTTGCACTCCTGGGCAAAACTCAAGACCAAAATTTTACAATCAAGAAGAACAACCAAAGGATCAAGGGATCAAAACATTCATGAGTTAACAATTCTCCATATCTCAAACCAACAAGCAAGGTATCTTCAACATGAATCGAGAATGATAGATCTTCACAAGATTCTCTCTCAATCTCTCAAGTGTTTAAAGGGTAGGTATTTCACTCAATTCAACCCATGAAAATTGCACTACCATAAGCTTGCTTATCTTCTACTTCTCCACTACTCAAAACACATGCACACACAAATCATGAGGACTTTATTCAAGGTTGTAGTGAGGTCAAGGTAACAGGAGAGGATAAAATGGATATGAGAAGATAAATACCAAAGAGAATAAAAGCAAATGAGAGCTGAGTTCAAATAACAAGCATAAAAGTTCATCCCAACTCTAGTGTGTATCCCTTTACATATTCATTTCCCAATCCTTTTCTTTTTTTAAACACTTGGTTTTTTTTTCTTTTTTTTTATATATATGAACATAACTATATACATATTAGGAACTCATCTTTTTGGGCACTCTTTTCTTTTTCAACAACCATTTTGTACACACACCCCCACACTTGTTCAAAAACTCATCCATTAACCAAGCTAATGTTCTTTTATTCCCTAAGATAAAGTAAGAACACGATTTCTCATTTAAGGCACATAATGAGCTAGAAACAAGGAATGGTCAAATAAGCTCAAAGGGGTTAAACAAAGGAAAATATACAAGGTTGGCAGGAATCAAAGAATTTTCAAGAAGTCAAAAGAGTGCTTGATATCATATTGAAAACAAGGTTGGCTATTTGGTTAAACTAGCTAATTAAGAAAGAGGGCCTCAATCATGTTCATGCATGCAAGTGAAATGTAGCCTAAAAAAAAGAATCAAAGCAAGTTCTAGAGTGGTCATTAACATGAGTGAAAATCACACAAGAAAGAAGAGAATGACATAAATGTTAAATCCATCCATTAGGCTCAAAATCTCACAAGGTATGCATCCATCAAACTCAATTCATTAATTCAATCATCCATCTCCAAGCATATTAGTTCAAAAAGGGAGAAAAATTATTCAATCATGCAATGAACCCTTTCTTTTTTTTTTTAACAAAAAAAGAAACTTGCTAAAATCTATCCCCCACACTTAATATAGACATTGTCCTCAATGTGAAAGTGATAAATAAAACGGAAAGAAAAGAGCAACACAACCTGATGAGGGACGAGATAATGGCAAGCAGAAAAGATGCGCAAGAATCAAAGCTGCAGCAGAACTGGAAAACTCACAAAACAAATGAGTAAAATGTAAAACCAAAATAACATGACTGGAATAATATAAAATTAAAGAGGAAATACGGGTCTTTTAGAGTCGATTCCCAAGATCAGTAACACTTCGTTCATCTCTCAAGAGATTCCACAATTAAGAAGTTCATGATGTACCAGGCCACAAGAATGCGTCTCAAGAGTCAATAAGGTATAACTTACTGACTCCTTACTCAGCCATTCAAAGTGAAGCATGTTTTTATCTTCTCAGATTGCGAAAACCATGCCCAAAGATCTTGAAAACAAATCTAGTTGGGTTGCCTCCCAATAAGCGCTTGTTTAACGTCATTAGCTCGACGTTGGGACACTTCTTAGTGATCTTTATAATGTGGATGGTAAAAGCCCATCACTTTCACTTCCACATTTTTCGGCTTGAGATGGTGTCCATTGGTCTTATTAATTGAGGTTGGTGAAAAGACTCCACCAGGATCCCATTGGTTGAAACGTGATGACCAAGTTATGGTTGACACAGTATGATAGCTTTCACTAGGGTCCCATTGGTTGAAGTGTAATAACCAAGTTAAGCTTGAAGCATGAGGGCTCCCATTGGGGTCCCATTGGTCTTTCTTAATTTCCTTGACTTCACCAATGGCATGCAACACGTGTAATTTGACAATTCTGCTTTCATTGATTATATTGGACCATGGCCCAAAAACAAAATCCACTTCAGTAGTTACTGTCATATGTTGTCTTTCTTCCTTCTTTGAAAATTCCTCAATGGCCTTCAACTCCACCTCCCTATGTGTTTCAGATTCTGCAACTGCATTGTTGATAGACCCTTCAATATCATTAGATCTTTGCGTCAGAAAGAATCATCGACTTTCAAATATGCGAGAAATCTCGCATTAGACACATAACACATTTTATATCACCGTCACAATCAAGATACATGAGTTGCAATTGATAGAATCATTAAAATCAATAAAATCAAGAAATTCAAGACAACTCATCATGAGTTTCCTCAACTAAATCTGCAGTAAATCAATATGACAATTAGAATGTAGGGAGTTGGGAATTGTTTGGGAAGAGAGTTGGTCCGACTCTTGACTTCTCGGTTCATTAATAGTGGTTGTCATCTGCTTCAATTTGGGTTGTTAAATCCTAAATAGTGGCGGTGAAACTCTCTGGAACTCAATTTGGGTTTTCATCAAGTCCTCCCATGAAGGCTCAAGTTTTGTGGTTGATGGACTTGTTATCTGGCTTGGAATGGCTGCTCATATTGAAATGATTGTTCTTTGTAGTGATGTCAGTATTGCCATATCCCAAATCCGGATAGTATTCCCGGCTAGGGTTGTATGTGTTGAAGAATGGGTCATAACTCTGTTCTTCTTCTTTGGAACCGTGGTTCATTAGGAAAATAACCAAATTTGTAAACAAATTGATCTGAAAAAATAGAACTACCATCTTGAAGTGTAGGGCATGCATATGTGGGGTGAGATGAACAAAAACAAATGTTACACACAAGTGTAGCTTCCTGCATTGTGTAATTGTTGTCTCACTACTATATGTCTTACCAAAGAAGTCAACTCCTCAAGTTTTGACTCCATTATGCATGGTCCATTGTTAGAAAAGTTAATAAAAAGCAAAGGTTAGTAAAAACACTTAAAATGAAAAGATTACACTTACTAATCCCCGGCAACGGCGCCAAAATTTTGACGAGCGCCGAACTCAGTCAAAATTATAACCGAAGTTATTACCTAAGCTTGTAGCACAGTGACAACACCGGATCGTCTCCATGAGGATTGTAGATGCAATTTAATCAAATCAAGTGAAAGTTAGCAAAAAGGGGGGTTTGATAGTTTAAGATCGCACTTAACAAAATTAAAGGAAGAAATAACAATTAAAGAGCAGTCAATTTAGAAACCTATCTAAGATTGGGTGGATTCAATCATAGACCCTTCATAGAACACTTGAAGCGCAATTGAATTGTTAATTTGGATCTAACCGAGATCTCTGCATCAAATCCAGAATTCATACTAGACGATCGTCTAGAATTCAATTAACAAGTGATAAACACAAATCCGCAACCGCATCATTCATGAAAATCTATGTTAATTTCAAGTACCGAATTCAATTAACTTAGGCACAAATCGATAACCTAACATCTTCAATTACGTGATTAATTTAGATCAATCAGGTTCTAAGTTTCATCACAAATCTCAATCTTCATTTATGTGATTAGTTTAGATCAATCAGTTCTAAGTTTCATCACAAATCTCAATCTTAAACCAAGATCAAATCAGATCAACATAAATAGAATCACCATTCATGCATTCAAGATCAAGAAGAAGAAGAAAAGAAGAAGAAAAGAGGAATTCAATTACAAATCAAATACAATGCATAACCAAGGTCTCAAGAATCCAAACCACAATCTCTTCAAGAGTTCTAAATTGACCCAAAGTAGCTTAGCCTTCCATTACCATGAAGGGGAGCATCAAAATATACAAAACTATGAGAAACTATGAAGAAGCAAGAAGAAACTTAGAGAGAAATGAAGGAGAATTACATCTTGTTCATGATAAATGGTGCCTTTTATAGAAGTCTAAGGTAACAAAATGACAAAGGGAAGTGGGTGGATGAGTGGGTGAGTGAGTGGAGTGTTTGAGTGGATGGATTAGTGGGTTGGTTTAGTGGATTGGTTTAGTGGATGAGTGAGTGGAATGATTGAGTGGTTGAATTAGTGAAAAATGCCAAAGGACTTTTGGTGAGTGGGAAATTATGGACATGAATGGGTGAGTGGATGGATGAGTGAATGGATTAGTGGATGAGTGGATGGATTAGTGGATGAGTGGGTGGAGTGGTTAAGTGGTTGGATTAGTGTATGAGTGGATGAGTGGGTGAGTTAGTGGATGAGTGGATGAGTGGATGAGTGGATTAGTGGATGGATGAGTGGATGGTTGAGGACGAAAATTTCGTGTCTGACTTGGAAGCCAAAAACGACCCACTATACTTCAGAACCACGAAAAGTGTTCTTCATGAAAGTTGTAGATCCTTGTCTTGGATATAAAATGGATAGCTGGTTCGTCCAATTTGGCTTCCTTAAGCCCAAGATATGTCCCAAATACCGTAGGTTGCTCAAACCCAACTTCAGCACCTCTGTTCCGACTTGCAAGCTCAAAATGACCTACTAGACTTCTTTTTCTCAAAATGTGTTCTTCATGAAAGTTGTTTATTTGGATCTTGACTATCCAATGTCCAAATTTCAGCCCATCTCCATTATTACATCTTTAGATATGATTTTTTTGAGTGCACACTGTTCGGATTCTACTGACAGAACCCGTATTCTGACTTCCATGTCAACTTAGGTCCCTTAGACATCTGAATCATACTTCGAGCTCTTCATCAAAGTTGTAGAGCTTCCTCTTAGCTTTCCTACAAGGTAAAATTCATGTTCATCAGATATTAGGAACTCAAGTTATGGCTAAAATACAGAAATAGTGTCAAATCTCAATAATGCTGGAAATATTCAATTAGGACCAATTTGAGCTCAAACTCACAAAATCATACCAAACTCAATCAATTAAGAATATGGAGTGTAAATGACTAAACATAAGGGTTTCTTAATGAATAAAATATGTGATTATCAAGTATCAGGATATATCATTCTAACAAGGTAACTGTAATTCATACAGTGTATACTCTCTTTGTGCATCACCTAACTTGAGTGTTAGAGCCCCTTTGCAGGTACCCAACCCCCTATTCAAGATTCACGGTGACTGTAGCCGCACGAGGATGAGAAAACCACCATACACATGTCTCTTTAGACACCCTATGATTCTACATCAGGACATATATGTTATTAGGAAGAATTATTTCATTAAAGTTTTGTACTTATAAAATAGTTTATTTCATGAGTTAAAAAAAATTACTATTATTAATTAGGGATAGTTATAAAAAGTATAAAGCCTCTTTCACTTCTATAAGAATTTTATGTACTTTGGTGTCTTAAAATAATTAAAATACTTATTTAAGAAATTATCTTGAATAACGATGAGTCCTCTAATAATTTTGCCATAAAGATATTATTAAATTATAAATAATAGATAAAACATACATTTATTAATTTCATTATTTTCTTTATAAAGAGTTCACGCTCATTATGTAGATAATGATAATTAAGCAAATTATTAGGATTGACAAGATATGTTATTAATTTTAAAATGTTAACTATGAATTTTAAAATTATAATATTTTTAATTATAATATTAGTAATTATTAATTATTAAATACGTTTGAATTAATAATATTAATGTAATTAATATAATTATTATTTTGATATGAAATTGATTACTAATGTATAAAATGTGTAAATTATGAAAACAATAAGTTTCCCAAATTTATGTTAAATAATTCTTTTATTTGAATTTATATTATGTAGTTGACTCTAAAGATATGAAACATGTATATTAATGTCAAAATTCATTTTGTGATTTTTATTTTGTGCATATTTTTTTCTAATATTTTTTAAGAGATTATAATAATAACAATTAACTTGATGCTTTAATTATTATCATATATATCATGTCATAATTTTTATTCATATATTTGGTTTCTAATTTCATGGTAAATTATTCTTTGTTTACTAAATGAATTAATTTGGATAAATGAATTAATAGTATTCTTAGTTTACTTATACTTGTTGGCATAATTTATTTTTAATAGTAATAACAATGATGATAATTGATTGGATGATTTTTATTTAGTTTGAATCTAAAATTCTGAAAGGAAATTAGTAGAAAAAATTACATTGATTTATTTCCTAAATTATGAGAAAATTTAAGAAGATAAAGTATATTCTTTTGTATGTCATGAATTTCATTAAAAATACATCGAAACTAATATTTAATGTTGACCACAATATATATTAGGAAATTAGCTAAATTGATTCGTTGACAAAAAATTGAAAAGGAGTATAAATTAGTCTTCTACAATAATAGGAAGGAATTTGAAATAATAATTGAAAATAATACTACAATAAATTCAAAAAATTACCAATTATAGAGATTGAAAATTGGTAGTCTTTGACAAAAGCAATAAAGCTACTTTGAAGAAAGCTCTAACCTCTCAACTACTCTCACTCTCAATCATAGAGGTTATCGGAGGTCCGCCGCCACCAGTCACCGCTCATCTGCTTTAGCAGCTGCCACTCATAGGTACAATTTCTTCTATGTTCTTATTCTTCTTTCTCAACTCCCTTCTTTGTCTCTATTTTTACATAACTTTGATTTGTTCACAAGGTCAAGAACATCTTATATCGCTCGCTAGTACAGTTCGTAAGACTCGCAATATTGTACCCATGAAAGAAAGATCAAGCAACCATGACAAAGAAGAAAATCGATATGTATTTTGGGGCTTCAACATAGTCTTCAATTTTATTAGAAATTCAGCGTTTCAAAATGTTCTTTTATTTCATCCAAATAATGAATATTTTTAAGTTTCATCATTCTTTTGTATTTTATTTAAAAAAGTAGAATTTCTTTTTGTATTATCAAAAACTAAGAAAGATAAAATCAAAAAGTTGAAACGTGATTTATTTGATTTATTTATTTATTAATTTATTTATTATTATTTTTTGTAAATGTGACATTAACCACACCATTTTACATGCAAAAAAAAACAACATCAATTGATACATGATAAAATTTAATTTTACTATTTATCATATGTCATCAAAATGAAATTATACAATAAAGATATATGATAATTTTTTAAGTCATATACATTCTCTTTGTATATTATATGATATGATTCTTGTTAAAGAAAAATTCATACTTAAATCTAAAGCATCTTAAGTTAAGTATAATAAATTAATCAATACTTAATATTTTTATAAATCTTTAAACTCTTAATTATATGAAATATAAAAATTTATAAAAATATTAAATATTAATTAATTTAATATATCTAATTAAATGCTCTAATTTTATACAAGAGCGGTTGATCAAGTTTACGCAACAATCTCTCCTCGTTAGAAGAGTAGTCTAAGGAGCTTCCTTTCAGAAGAACAGTCTCCTGTGGTAGTTCCCAACGTCGTCGTCTCCGATTCCCTGGAGGGTCTCGCCGTTCGTTGCTTCTCATCTTGGTGACACTTTCCAGTAGTACTACTATCAACCACCAGTACTACTCTCTCCGGCGAACCTGCTTGTGCTTGAAAACTCTCCAAGTTGACGTCGCCGAAACCAGCAGCAACCTTTCTCCTGGGCATCCTCGATCGCTGATGCTGATGAGTAGAACAACAATCTACAACAGGTTTAAAGGCCTTAGCTCCATCGAAGAACTGATCAGGCAGTGGACTCAACGCGCCACCTCGAAGAACTTTCTCTACCCCCAACTGGCAGAGGTGCCAGTTCCCAGTCCAGAGCAGCCCCACTGCTCCATTTACTGGATTTATGCTACGCCCCACTGCTTCATACAGAAGTGACACAAACAAAGCTGCCAATGCCATAATATAATATAATTATTATTAATATTAATACACCACAACCAGCCACAACTTATTTTACAAATTTGAAATTAATTTCATAGGCTATATATGTATACATTACTTAATTATATGAATCTTAATTATTGATTATCTCTTGCAAGCAAGTTGAAGAATGAGTTGAGATAGTAGTTACATATATAAGAAATAAAGGAAGGAAGCTAATGATACGATTTCAATATAGTGAATAAAAGAATCAAATTCAATAACCCCCCTAGTTTTTGGGTTTTCGTTTCAATTCCAATTGTATCCATGCATGCATCTCAGAATCAGACATACGCATATATATATATATATATATACCGGATCTTTGGTTGGTGGGTACGGAGGAAAGGAAAGACATGAGGGTGGCACGGCCGAAGAACTTGGCGACGAAGAGTGTGGCGTGACCCTGGGCTTGTGGGTTCTCTATCCACTGTAGACAATACCTCAGCATGCAGTCGTCACTGCAACCTTTACGGAGGACACGGCAACCATTGCAGCTCATCTTCGATCTTCTTCACCACACCTAATTAACTAATTAATTATCTACAACACTAGCTGTATAATGTATATATATGGTATGGTATCTTGGGGAAAATGGGCTTAGCTAGATAAATAAGGTTACAAAACAGAAAGCGCTGCAGGCTTTATATAATTGGACTTGAATGTGTACATATGTGGAGGAAGGAAAGTGTGTGACGCTGAGGCATATGTGTATGTAGTGGTATATAATTATAAAGTGATGATCGAGTGTGATGCTTATGTCATGTAGTGGGAACCTGCATCATATCAACTAACTAATTATAATTAACCATTGTTCACTTTTATTATTATATAACAAGCATGGTATGGTTGAGTTACTAATGGGCAGGGTCAGGGTGGTACCAACTATGCAGACTTCCAAAGAAATGGGCGAGAGCGGCTATGGTTCTCCGCAAGTATTAGAATTCCCTACACCGTTGGATTCCTCTCCACATGTCTATCTCTACTATCATATTCTCTTTCAATTCCCGTTTTGGATCAATGCTTGTAAATGAAGGTTTTATTGCTCTCTCCGGTAGTCATCATTCAGTCTAATTATATACTTGCGGCAAGATTTTTTTTTTTATTAATTAATTTGCTGCAAGATTTTATATTTGATTTATCTTCATTTGAATATTTTCCTATATGCTTTTCGTAACTATTAAGTAGTCTTTATTGTGGATATCAATATAACATGATGTAATATATTTAATTAAAAAATAAAATCACAAAAATTAATAGCTCAACCAACAGCCTAAAAAAATGAAATACTTTCTCATTATCCAAGTTCAAAATTAAATATATGATAATAATTACAATATTTCTTAACATCTAAAAAATAAGAGTTCTAAACTATTAAAGTAATATAAAAAGGATACATTAATATACGGACTGTGTGTGTGTGAGGTTTGATGATGCATAAAATAAGGACGAGAATGATGATAAAGCTAGCATAGGCATAGAAGTTACAGCCAGAAGTTGGATACGTGGCGTCTTTATCCAAATTGGACCACAATTGCATTTAAATGAAATGCGTTTAGCATATATTCCAACATAATGTGTTTTGTGGAAAATGGGATTCCAATTAGGTTAATCTTTCGCAAGCTCAGACTTTGGCTTTATATGCATCTGAATGTAGTTAAAGGTCAGACTCCACCATGATATCAAATTGTTTTTATTCTTTAATTTGGGGGGTAGCTGCCTCCAATATATCTCCCACTTAATTATTATTATTATTACTATTACTATTAATTAAATTATGTTTAATTAGGCCGTACATAGTTCAAAGCTTCAAACTAGTTTGATAAAGAGAGAGTAACTATTCTAGGCGTTTCTTCATTTCCAGCACCAACTTTCCATTTGTCCCTTCAATACATTAGGAAGACAAATGGGATTTGGGAAAGGGAATTAGGCATACTATTGCTTGCAGAACCTTTCAATCAAATTGGACCTTTTTGTTTTGTCCAATAGTCTCAATTGAAGAAACCCACCACTCCACATCACTATTTTATTGTAGAACTATTAAATAACCATTCTTATGACACTGATTTCAGTTTTTCTGTTTGGATAAATGTTTTTCTTTATCATTGTTTTGTGTATATAAATAACCATTCTTATGATCATTATTTGAATCATTGCCAGTCCTTTGTAATAAACGCTTAAACTTTGAAGTCTTTTTATTTGATTTAATGCTTGTTCCTACTAGTGTACCAATTGATTTTAGATTTTGGAGTAGCTCCAAAGAAGCTGACACTTTGACAGAAACGAAATGTAGAAAAGTACAATTTGCACATTATTAGTACAACTAATTGAAGTTAACAGCTAGGTTATTAAATGCTTCTTTAGCATATTAACTATTGGTTCCATTACTACTAATATTTATTTATGGATAGAGTTTGATTAAACTTGCTGCCGTGGCACAATTATGTGTTCTAAGGAGAAGTAGTAACCTTGATTTTATTAATCTTATTAGATTAATAATCCACCTTAGAAAGTTGGGTATGCGGTTAATAGGTGCCGGATTATCATTATCAACGCTTTTGACGTGCATTTTGAAGCATGTTTCTGTGGATTTTAGGTGAGCAATTTTATTTTATGTATGCTAGATAAACAAATCGGATGGTTAGATTGGAATTTGAGAACTCTCACCTGCCGCGGTTGTAATTGTACAGCAGAGTTCGGGTTGAATCTTTTGTTTTTATCTATAATCTATGTTGGAATCCTCACTTTGGATTACGTTGCCCCTATTATTCTGCACCATTGTGAAACATTAAACAAAATGAATCTTAAAGAATCTAGAGGTGGCCGTTAAATTATATACAAAACAACTGGTTTGACTTCCTGTTAAAACAATGAAGCACAAGCTTGCAGTTCCACAACATAGATACATGAAATATCAACCCGCGTTGCTCAGATTTCCCAAAATAGAGTTTTATTTTCAATATGAATCTAATGCTACATGCACATTGTTTATTGCACACTCTCCTGACATTAGTCAACAGTATTAGTATATGAGGTTTTACTTATTAGCTAGGCTTGCAACAATTGCACTCACTTGACAGAAACTTGGTTATCATCCGGTTGATGTTGTGAGCTTATGATGACAATGGTGATTAACTCAACTTATATCGTTGGGTTTCTTATGTAGTTTATCTCTAATCAATTTCAAAAAACTTAGCACAGGGTCGTTTTTAACAACTATGATAGGATGGCAACCAAGACTTAAAATTTCCATTCTTCGCAATTGTGCTCTTTTCAAATTATATGTTCCTTAGTGTTTTTTACTCAAATTAGAAGAGATAAAACACTAGTGTTGGGCCCTGTTGTCATAGAGAAACCAAGAAAAGAAAGCCCATCAAAACAAAATGAAGAACCAAGAAAATGAACCAAACTACTTTCAGGAAACTGAATGCCTCCTTTTTCCCCCTGCCTCCCTTTGCTGTCCCAGAGATTTATGAACCCTTTCATCTTGCTAATGACATCCCTGTCCACGTTTGGTTTAATATTGATAGTTTTTTCGTGTATCTCGTAATAGACTTGCTTCAAGTTGGTATAAGAGTAAAAACTCTTTACTATTTTATTGGGAAAACAGTATTAGAACGTGGTCCATTTTCTGCTTCTATTCAATCCATTATCACATTAACATTCAGTAATGGTTGCCTGTGAAAATTGTGTGCTCCCACGCCTCCACACCCTGCTCCACGTTCGTTGACTTCTGTGATGGGCAGAACTCTATAAATAGAATGTGCTTCTCTTTGTATTGGGTCATTGAACCTGCACCTTTCTTCAGTATACGAACACCATCGAGTTTGAGTGAGAAGGCTTTGGAAAGCTAAGGCAGAATACGGGTTACGACGGTGACGTGCCGACAACGGCGACAAGTTGACAAGCTTGGAAGATCAGAACATCAATCGAGTTGGAAGTGTTCGGAAAAGATCTAGACGCAAATAGAAACTTGATTGAAAAAGAAGAGTGAATCAAATAGCAATGGCGGGAGGTTAATTTTCTTGATCCGTTTTAACTTCTGTTGTTGATCTAAATATGTTGCTTGAGTTGTTTAACATATTTAGATCGATTTTTAGTCTTACAAATATCTCCAATTTTGTCTGCCTACAACACCATTGTTCAGCCTTAAGGATGCAAGTTCCTTCCGTAATGCCTTCAACTCCTCAACTGTGGCCAGAGAATCCAAGTAATCATCTGTGGTGCCTCGCAGCCCAATTATAGTGGTTTGGGTGCTATCAGGTACCCATTCGAATTGTGGGTCCAAAAGAAAATGGCTCCTTGGCACCTCATGCATCTAGCTAAAGTCACAACCTCTGTGGGCTGTGGCCCAATACCATCACACTTCTGATCTTTTCATACTATTGTAGGAAAATGGAGGTGATTTTCTTTTACTTGAATAATAATGCAACTCACACACCCATTTCAGACTTTAAAAATTACTCAATTAAATTTTAGTAGTGGATAAAATTAGCATCTTGTACAATGTGATCCCACTACAGTGATCTCGTGTAAAATATAATCATATTATGCATACTACACTCATAAAAAAATACTACATTTTTACAGTGAACTCTTTATAATATCATAACCATATATATGAGTTGATGAGCCTAGCTATCTCAGTCTAAGTGATCTTATGTAATTTGTATTTTATATTAAACTCAAAGGGAGTAGAAATTATGCAAAAAGTATTATTTGAGAAAGTACCACTATCAAAATATCGATCAGGAGAAAAAACAAAAACAAAACTAATTGCCAAATAAGTGATCGGAATTTATATCGCTTTCAACATTGTCTTATAATCAAATCCCCTAACATTCTTTCCACGTGAGGATGCTAAGCAACTAACTCTTCATTAAACCCTAATAAATTGTAGCAAATCAAAATATTTAGAGTGTGTTTGAAAAATATTATTTCTTTCTAAAAAAAAAAAACTGTTGTAACAATAACTTAATATGTTCGATAAATTCAGTTTTAGTTTTTATATAAAATTTAATTGATTTTAAATTTTTTTTTTTTTTTTTCATAATACTAAAATTTTAATTTATGATTTAAATTTTAAATTTTAAATTATTTCTTACACTTTAAATGTAAATATCATTTTATCTTTAATTAAATAAATTTTTAAATCATTTTATAGTTATTTTAGTAATTTAATATATAAAAATAATTCTTTTTTATATCATTTAAATAAAAAAATTAATTTAAAATTATTTTTTAATTAACATATCTAAACATAAAATTAATTTTATTATAATCAATTATAATAAAAAAAATAATCAATTATTAAAATAATTAAATTTTCATAATTATTTTAAACATACACTTACTTTTTTTAACTGTGTTATCTCAATAACTAAAAAGATAAAAAGTCAATTGAGCATGTAGCAACAGCCGTAAAATATTTGATGTGGACCAAATTTAATTACACTTTGTAATTGTCTTATTTGACCAAATACTCTTTGGCTTGCCACTTGTAATCAAGTAGGCCAACTGGGTATCCACTTGAAGCCCAAAAAGAACCTGCTTCACAGTAGAAACTAACTTTGTTTGCTTGGTCATTTCCACAAAATGGCTCGTCACTTCCTACCAAGCCCATTGCTAACAGTCTAAAAAAGGATGAAAAGAATTGAAGATTATCCCTAGGGATTTACTGATAAATTAATCTAAACTTTGGGCTCAAATCATAAAACCAGATTCACATCAGAATGGTAAATGCTGGGGGAGGCGGCTAACTGAATTTTCTATAATTTTTATTTTTCCTTTTGTTTTTTTGTGCTTGATCTGGACCATCTGGTAGTTGTTTGTAGTTGAATTAATAGCCGAATTAACTAATATAATTATTCAACAAGTCAACAATGTGGCAATTTAGTCAGACAGCTCAGATTGCATAGAACACTTCAAAAGAAAAACATCCATGATTATACAGATTAAGTGAAGCGATGTTGAAGGTGATAAGAGGGTTAACGTCATATCAGAGACTTCAACTATATATTTGGATTTTAACTTGACAGTTTAAGCTGTTAAATTAATTTAATCAAGTGATTTTTCATCTTTTTTTAACCCAGTGATAATGTATGCGAGAATTGGGCTTGTTAATCTCTAGTTCAAGAAATTTGCATGAGAGAAAATATTAGAGATTGACTCGTTATTAACATTGATATATACTTAAATATCATTTCTTTGACAAAAGAAACAACATTAACATCAAATGCCGTAAATGTTGATAATAAAGGAACTTGAATTACTTAAAATGTGCACTTGTCCCGAAAATTATGTGACGTGAAAAATATAAATAGCCAAAAGATGATGACCGCAAAAGAAGTTGATTAACAAAATGAAAATGGTACAAATGAATGCACCAAAGTGCTGTAAGTTTCGCGTTTCTCATGCCTTTCTTTAACGCCTTCCATTCGTTTTCAAATCCATATCTTACTAATTTCCCTTGAGTTCTCTATCGAGATTAATTTAATGTAACATGTTGAACATTATTTTGGTTCTTGGGCAGGTGAAGGTATTGCATGTGGACAATATTGAAAAACCTCACTATTCCACTATTGCTATTTTAGAAATATTTTATTATCTTACTAAATCTTCTTATTAATTTTCATAATTATTAAATAAAAAAATATTGAATATTTTTTATATTATCAAGATATTAAATGTATTTACTTTTTTATTTAATATTTTTTTTATTTAATACTAAAAAAATTATTAAAAAAAACTTCTAAGATGATATAATATTATTTTTGTTATTTTTATTTTCTAAGAAAAGCAAAGGATAAACCCACGCATGGGCTTCCTTCATATTCACCTCCCACACGCAAAGGACACAAATTCCTACTTGTATTTCTCATCTTATCGAAGCCTTAGGAGTTAGAACAACTTTTTTTTTCCCAAGTGTTAAAACTGCTCAACGAAGAAATCTTTAAGGTATCGTCATACATCCTAAGTATATCCACTCGATAAAGATCATTGTACACGCTGCTTTTCAAACTTTCCTTCCTTTAAACCCATTTGCTACCTTCAGAAGTAGCCCAATCACTATCTCTCTCTCTCTCTCTCTCTCTCTCTCTCTCTCTCTCTCTCTCCTCTCTCTATAATGTTCTAAAATATATATATATAAAGAAGAAACGAAAAAAGTGAAAGAAGCAGCCATGTTTAAGTATTGGCGGCCAAACACTATTTTCCAAAAAGGACATCCGTTACAATTATTTTCCCTGCTAAGTTAATTAAGAAAAGAGAAGAACAATAACATATATGGACTAGCATATATAAATTATGTTACGGAAGGCCGTGTTTGGAGGAACCCACTTTGACAACACGGCATGACATTCACACTCCTTCAAGTCACAACTTCTTAGTTAAGAGTTAAGATCCCTGATCTGCCTTGCTTAATAGCCACATAACGCGTAAGGTTAATTAGCTATTCAAAAACTCGGAAAAGTTTGGTCAGTACTCAATTAGCGTAGCTTAATTTACGTTGATTCAAATAAAAAAAATTCAAATTCTTTAAATATATAATTTTGAATTCGATATCAAAATTTATGTGAATAAAAATATTATTATTAAAAAAAATTTCTATTTAAACGTTCAATCGTATTCTGAAAAATTAATCTCTCGTTTATAAGATGATGAGATATTCTTAAAAAAAAATTAACGTAACTTAATTTGAATACATTATTTATTCATACAAAATACCACGTTGAAGCATTCCCCACAAGGCTTGGTACAGAAAGAATTTGGTCAGAAGATAATTATTAAATAGAACTTATTACATTTGCACCCTCTTTGCCCTTTTTCTCAATATACTAGCAGGTGTTTGATAGATTAACAGTCTAATTTTTCAAATACTTGAAAATCTACTAATATAACATTAGAGCTTATTACGTGTACATCTATAAATTTAATACCATATTCTGGATACGTATAAGAACTCATTATTAATTAGTGGGTGCCTCTTGCCCGGGTGGATAGAATTTGCCAACCCAATAACAATCGTCCTTAGTCACAAGATAAAGGTGTTACAAATTTCGTATAATGATACCAACATGTGCATTAAAAGCAGGAACCACATGGGAGGGTTTCGGTTTAACTCACCTCACCCATCAGCCTAACATGACAATGCCCGATTAATTATATGTTTCCTGCTTTCATTAGCCTTGCTTATAATTTTTCCCCTTTTCCTCTAAAATGTGAGCCATGGAGGACTTGTATTAGTTTTACTAGAAAGCAGATAGTTGATAGTGAGCCTTAATTTCCAATTAATCTGTTAAAACTTTAATAATCCTAATTCATGGAGGTAGTATTTATTTAAGCTATCAAAATGACTTCTACATTAACAAATAAACAACCATCTATGGCATCTTCCTTCCTGCTGTCCCTGTGTTGTTCAAGCGGCAGTGGATTTTTCCTTTTCTCATAGAAAAATTGGGTCCAAGAAAAACCCCACCATTATTTGATTATTGATTAGAAAAGACCTTGACTTAATCCAACTCTCAGTGATCAATCAGTTATGGTTTCAGTGCCCCCACCATTAATGGGCTTCCCACATGTTTTGTTGTCTTAGTGAAACGTCAATGAGTGGATTAATTGAATTGGCAAACATTATTATTGGTGATTGCAATAATATTGAGAAATTTTTACATATTACTTACATATACTGTCAATGGAATTGCCTGAAAATGTGAAAATGGGTAGTCTTTCTTCCTGTATTTCCAAAATAATAATAATAATAATAATAATAATAATAATAATATTATTATTATTATTATTATTATTATTATTATACTTGCATACTTAGATCTGATTTTTCTAAAATATAGGCTGCGAATTTGTAATTTAATTTAAGTGAAATTTAAATATAATTCATACTGAAAGGGAAAAAAAACAAAAATTAAGAATGTACAATGATGTACAAAATGCTCAAATATATGAATTTGCACATTTTTGCTTGATTCTCACTTTTCCACATTTAACACAGTCAAACTTCAGTTTTTCTTTATTTCTCTCCAAGTATTTTATACTTGGTATTTTCTTTTTTTGGGTGGTACAGAATGATATAATTTGCACTTAAATCAACATATGAGAAAGTGAAATCAAATTGATGATTATTGCTCATCTATACTGTATTTTCTTTTTATCCCTATACTGTAAATTTTTTTGAACTCCATCTGTAGTGTAAATTATATATAACAAAAGATATATGAATTTCTCCAATGAAAATACTATTTTTAAGGCAAAAGAGTAGAGAAAACTTTTGTGAGAAAAATAATAAATAACATAACAAGAGAGCAAACTCAAATTAAATTCACGGACACAACAAATTAAATTAGTAAATAAGAAGGTCATAACTCATAGCAATATAGTAAGGGACTAAAGGAGTTGAGTAATTTGCATGTAAGTTCAATTTAATTTTATTAAAAAAAAGTAAGTAATAATGATGAGATTTAATTGAATTCATGATGGAGGAGTGGAAAAGCAACGAACAAATTTCTCTGTACAGAGTAACAAAGAATTAAGCAATTAAGTTACAAAATGAGAAGTAGAATCCCCCAATTTTGGCGCAACCCAAAAAGAAGAAAACACGAAATGAAGGGAAGGTAGTAATTAAGGTGTTTGAATATGTGAGTGTGAGGAAGCCGCACCCAAAAACAAACGCGGCTTCTTGGGTACAGGGCTTTCCACCTCTTGTTCACTGTTAATCTTCTTCTTGGTGTCGGTGTCGGTGTCGGTGAGGGGTGCCGGCAAATTCAAGTCAAAGCCACGGTGGGTGTGGGTGGAGGTGGAGGTGGAGGTGGAGTCCTTAGCCTCGGAGGAGGTGAGGCCGCTGCTGTTGTTGCCTTCATAGTGGCATCGCTTGTGGCCGCCCAGGGCCTGACCCGTCGGGAAAGCCTTGTGGCAGATGGAGCACTGGTGCATCCTTCCGGCGGTGGTGGAGGTGGGGGAGTTGTTGGCGGCTTCGGATGAGGAGGACTTGCTGTGGCTGGCCTTGTGGCCGCCGAGTGCTTGGTAAGAGGGAAAGGCTTTGTTGCAGACGGTGCACCTATGAGAGAGCTTGGTAGAATTAGTGGTAGGTTGTGTTTCATGATGATTGCCGCTGTGGGCGAGCATGATGAGGCAGAGAGCGAGGTACTCTTCCTCTGTGACTGTGGGATTGGATGTTGATGCTGATGCTGATGGGATGTCGAGACGGGGTCGTTTCGAATTGGAGCGCTTCCTCTTGGTCCATGCCTCAACGCAGTGAAGCTCAACCTCGTCTTCTTCGTACGGGAACCGGGTGGTGGTTGCTGCCGTGCTACCAGAATTCAGAGCCTCCAAAGCCATTATTTGTAACAAATTAACTCACTCAGATAGAGAGAGAGAGAGAGAAAGAATTAATGAGGCAGTGACTTATGAGTTATGAGTTGTGAGGAAGGATGGGGGTTTATGTTTATATTTATATAATATAGTGGAGTGGGTTTACATTGCAAGGTAAAACAAGTGAATGAATAGAATAGGCAATAGGGGTGAGTTGGTGACTTGGCGGGGGAGGAGAGTGAAGTGGGTCAACTAACAATTTAAGGGGGGATACGATGACTTCTTCTAGGTCAAAACAGTGTTACGTGATACGTCTACCCTTTCTTTCTTTCTTTCTTTCTTTCTTGAGTAATTATTTAATAGACATAGTTTATTGTAAGTATTTAAATAATTATTTAATATATGTAAAATAATAAAAATTATCATAAAATTATATTAATTATTATTAATATATTTATATATATATATTAAATAATAATTTAAATATTTAAATGATAACGTAATAAATCATACTAATTTAAATGATGTCATACTAATAGTTTTGGATAGTGAAACGAGAATGAGCTTGATGCCTGGGTGTTAAACACGTTAAACACGATTTATTTGATGAAGAATAATGATATTTATAAATTTAAATTTAATATATTATTAGTGTAATATTTTATATTATTAATTAATTATATATTATTTTTAAAATAATTATTATGAAAAAAAAACTTTTATAACGTGATAATTTATAATTAAATAATAGTATAAAAAATTTATATATTAATAATTCATTTAAACTGAATTCTTATTTCATATTTTGTTTGTTTGAGTAAAGTAAATAAAGATAGAAAAAAATTATTGAAATGTGGTTTTTTTTCATTATTTAATAAAGAAATTATGTAAAACTTCTTATGTAAAAATATCATTTTTGATTTAATGAATATAATAGAATAGGATGTGAATAAAAACGTGAGAACCTTGGGCTGTACTGTTTTACTATTCTTCGAATCTTTTCTCCTTTTTATTTGTTCCCCCTTCTGTATTATTATTATTGCCAGCTTGGTCTTTAAGATGCCATGGAAATCTATTGTGATTTATAACTGGGTCAGAAGAATAATTCCGTATAGTATTTACTTCATTCTCATATCATCACAATTCTACTTAAACTTAATCTCGTTATATCGAAACTTCATAGAAAAAATTAATGAATTCGTGAGAATTGAGGTAAAATTCATTTGTCCGATTGTCTACGTGTATAATTATACAGCCAAACTATAAATAATTTCATTCAGTTTTAACTTTAATTTTTAAAAATAATTCGTAATTTTTATTTGGACATATAACCTGAATGAAATTTTTTATATATGACAATTCTCATTCACAAAAAAAAAAAAATTAAAAGAAACAGAACCATTTTATAACATATGGGTCTACTTTGTAAAGTATAGCCTCAAACAGCCAAAACTCAATATATATACCTCATGATATTATCATATATGCAATAATTTTTCTATTCTAAATTTACCGCAGGTATAGTAAAGTATATCAAAATTCTGAATCACCCAAAAAACAAAAAGTGTGTGTATATATATCCGAATCTTTAAAGCATATTTAGTTAGGAGGATTTTTATTATAAGAAAGTGAGAATAATAAATTTTAATCATATAATTATATATAAATAATTAAAATTAAAAATTATTTAAATATTATGTTATTAATTAAAAAAATTATATATATTTATATTATAATTTTAATTAATTATATAAAATTTAATAATTTAAATTTACTTTTTCATATCTCACAATACGTACTACTTTTCTCGCCCGATATAGTTCTTCCTAATCTTTGCTTATAATTATTGGGCTGCTTCTTCGCGGCGATTGCCGCATATGTGTGTTCGCGTCAGCCCTTTGGTCACGGTCCTCAATTGATTGGTACACAGGGAATGGAATACCGATACAGTTGACCAGATACTCGCAAGCAACGTGGTCACTGCTACTGGTCAAGCCCATTTATATTTCAATCCAATTTTCTTTACTCCTTGTTTTCTTCTAGAAAATACAAGCGCCTCCAACATCTTTCTCTTCCATTTTCTTAATACATTAAGGCAGTTGTTATTATACTCCACCTCATGTTTTGGTGTATAATACATCATGTAAATGACTTGTGATATCAAGTTAAATCTAATTAAAAATTAATGTAAATTATTTCTTTCAATTTGACGATGTGGTAATAATTCTTGTAGTTTTAAATTAACATAAAATATTAATTTTTTAATATACTTATTATTTTTTATTTTAAATAATTACAAAATATTTAAATTCTTTAACAAGTATTCTTAAGATATTTATTAGAAAAATTCTATCTTTTTAACAATTTTTTTATATTTTTCTAATTACTTAAAATAATATATATTAAATAAAATAAATAAATTTTAATGTTTTAAGAAATTAAAGTATTCAATATTTTTTCAATAATTTAAACAAGATATGGAATTATTTTAAAAAAGTCAGAATTATTTATCAAAATGATATAATAACTTCACCCAAGTTGCAACATTTTAAAGGAAAAAGAAGGTGCAAGCATAAGAGAAATTATAAAATATTATCTGATTATTATTTTAAAAAGTTTTATAATTTTTAAATTTTAATTTAATAATATTATATATTTTAATCTAATGACATATAGTTATAAGTGTTCGTGTGTTATATTTTCATTAGACAAGCACAGGTATAAGACACGCAACGTAGATTCGCTTCTAATTGGTGACACATGGCAGTTGAAGTGTCAATTTCATTTTTGTGAACAATTATGATTTTTTCACACTATTTTTTATAGTATTTTTTAAATTATTTTTATATAATTAAATATTTTTTTATTTTCTCTCACTTTATTATAATTATTAAAATAATATAAATAATAATATAATAAAAAATGATATGATATAATTATTTTCCTTTTGCAAACTTCCCGATATTCTAGATAACCGATAACCGACAAGCAGTTGATCATAATAATAATAATAATCACTCAGCAGTCAGGAATCACTTCCCACTGATTGAGCGATCCCACTTCCCAGTCTCTCCCAACTCCACCGCAACGCAAGCAAAACCACCGGTAAAAAAATAACATAATAAAATACCATATAACTCATCTCGTTATAATCTTCTTTGATAATATTTTTAATTATTTAAATAAAAATATTAAATTCATAAAAAATATAGTAACTATATTTCAAATTTTTAGAAATTAAATAATTTTTTTTATTTAATAGTTAGTTTTAAATAACGAAAATGAGGTAATAAAAACTTATTAGTGGAATATAACAAAACTTAAAATAAAAGCACACTCGATATCTAAAAAATAAACTTCCATTTTATTTCTTGAAATTTTAAGGGTGTTTATAGGATACAAATTTGACTTGATATTTTGATTATATCATTTTTTAAAATTAAATTTGATTCGGGTTATAATTCAATAATGATCGATTAAAATAGAACTAACTCAATATATAGATATAATTTATAAATTTAAACACTATATATAACTAAGTCATAAAATTATATAAGTAAAAAATTAAAACTAAAATATATTTTATAATATATTTCAAAACAAATAATATCAATATAAATATATTATCATATTATGTAAAAGTAATTAAGTTAAAAAGACTTATTATTTATAACTAATTATAAAAAAATATATAAGTTTTAAAATAATGTATGATATCCACTTAGGATAGGATGACTTGAAAAATGACCTAATCTCGATCGAAAACACATTGAGTCTAATTTTTAGAACTCAAACCCCTCCCAATCAACTACCGGCTGACCTAGGTTAGTATGATGGGTCAGGTCTTGAACACTTTTATTGAAATTGTAAACACCAGTCATATTAATTCTTGATTTTAGAAAATTATCATTTTAGTCCCTAACTTTAGGAAATTATGAATTTAGACTCTGAAATTATAAGCACCGATTATATTAATGTGTATTTGGATTAATTATGAAAATTTTGATTATTTTAATAATCGATTATCGTATAATTGATTATAATAGAATCAATTTTATATTTAGATATATTAGCTTAAAAGGTAATTTTAAAATAATTTATTTCGTTTGAATGATATAAAAAGAATCATTTTTATCGTTAAATTATCAAAATATGTATAGAATGATTAAAAAAAATTATTTGATTGAGGAAAAAATATTATTTACATTACAAAATTTTTAGAATAATTTGTAATCTAGAATCATAAGCTTCAAGCTTATGAGAAAAAATTGTAATAATGTATTAAAATTTATACAAAAAATGAAACATGAATTGTCAAACATGGGATGAATAGTAAAAAAAGTCGGCACAATAATTAAAGTTGTGTCAAACATGCTCTTAGTTCTTGAAATTGTAATTCGATAGTCAAATAAATCATTGAAATATAAATTTTTTAATAATTTTAAGAATTAATATCATCAATACTTATAATTTTATGGGCTAAATTAATAATTTTTTGAAATTAATGATTAATATTTACTCATTGAATTTATAAAACCGTCCATATCTCAAAGAAAGCTGACATGTCACCACGTGGAAGCTTATTCCATGAGGCCGTGGTCCTATTTTATTGCCATCAGGTTATCAAAGCTGTAGTGTATTTTTCATTTCTGTTTTATAATGGAATAAGGAAAGCATAACGTGAAAGCCTACCAATCTCACCTTTTTCTAATCAGAACGGCATCCCCGATTAGATTTCAACTTTCTAGTTTGTTTTCTTAATCCATTCAATCACCAAACGGTCAAATTTGAAACGATATATACATTATTGACTGAAGTTGATAACGGGGACTTTAGTTGTCCACATACATGAACTATTCCAAAGTTACATCTTCGTTAATCAATGCTAATCCATCCAAGGGAATACCTACTTTAGACAGTTGCGTCATAACTAATTTAACGTTAAACATAAATCACACAATAGTGAATCAATCGAATTTTCGAGGGAGGGAAATAAAAACTTCAAAATAACACAAAAAGCATACATATAGCTTGAGGTGCAACCGTTATAGGGCACAATGGCACATCATAAAATGTTGCTTAGATGGCCAAAAAACAAACAAATAAAATGCTGCTTAGAGCCAATAGAATCTCTGAAAAAGAAGAAGAGACGTAGCTTTCAATTCCAAGTAAGTGTGCCGTCTGGGTATCCCAGCATAGCAATTAGCAAGAGCTCGGGGAGAATAGATATTTTTTTTAAAAAAAAAAAGGAAGAAAGGAAGAAAGAGTTTGTGGCGTCAAAGTTAGGCATACGACGTGACAAACACTACCTTACAAGTAAACACATCAAGGAATTTTAATTTGATGCAGTTCTCAAATCTGAGCATTAGCAACTCACTGTATGAAAGGGTTAACTAATAAGGTAAAAGGAAAATGGGAAGTACTTGCAAGTAAGGCTGCTGAAATCATGCCTCACACAATCACTCGTTAAATCTGAACAAACCTAAATCTGTTGTTTATTTTCGTGCCCATAACTTCACGTAATGCTAGTATGTGTGTCTATGTATATAGTTTTTTTTTTTAAAACCAAAGATAGTTAATTCTTTGCTAGGAGTGAAGAGGGAATCAAAGTCCTATATATAAGAGAAACAGACATCTGCCCAAAACTTCTAACAAGCTTGGAAGAATACGCCTCTTACGTACCACTAATCAAAAGAAATATATTGCGCACATAATTAACAAATACAACATATTTTTTTTTGGGTCCAAGTACAAACACTTAATATTCACTACCTCTAAGATAAATATTAGGATAGTACAAAATTTCAAGACAAATTTTCTTCTTTTTTTTGCAAATTACATATCGCATTGAATCACGGTAATGTGGATCTGACACTTGTTAGTGCAGGACGTCCAGTCAAGACTGATTTTTATAAGTTTGAGTTCTTCCTATTGCTGCTTCTTATTAGGGTATACGACATTGTCGTTGTCATCACCACTATCGTTGTTGCCCAAATTCGACCTTATTGGGATACTAGACGAAGCCATGGTTGCATATCTGCGTAAATCTGGGAGTAACGCGTGTACCAAAGGAAGATAGGAACAATAACAAGCACAAAAGCACCAGCGGGAGATGATTTTCTGACTAACAACGCAACCAGAGACTAGATGCATAGCACCATAGTCAGGGGCAACCAGATGCAAGGTGCTGTGGGTGATGGTCTCACACTAGGTTAGAGGGTTCTGTGGATGAAGAAGATGGGACTAGAGCCGATAGCCCTAGAGAGAACTTCAACGAGAGAGACGACACCACCTACTGCAAAAGGAAGCTGTACACCACAATGGCAAGGCTAAAACCCTAGCAACTCATCTTGGGAGGCATAGAAAACCAAATAAATGTTCCCAAATGTGTCTATGTGTATAGTTATTGAAACAATTTGCCATTAAAATAATATATCTAAATAATTATTGAATATAGCACAAAAAAATTATTTAATAAATGTTCATTAGTTCAATGACATACATTGTATTGATAATTTGTGACATTTATGATATTAGATTTCTTTCTTTGTAATAAATAAATGATAGTTTACTCATTTATAACATTACATATATTTTAAGTGAAAAAAACTTATATTTATGCACCATTATTTAATTTTATTATATTAAATCTTTTTTGAATAACTTTATATTCAATTTTAATTAAATATATCAAAATGATTTTTCAATGTCAATCTTTAACCTCAAATTGATCTCTAAAGGACTAATGTGATGTCAAAAATTATATTAAATGATCATTTTAATATATTTACTAGTTAGTTAACTAAAAAAAAATATTTACTAGTCAGTAGCAGGAGTATTGTACGGAATATTTTTTAATTTTAATATTCATTTAGAATATAATTTAGAAACTTAATTTTTAATATATTATACATATGTGGCATATTATAAATTTAAACATTTTATTTTAAAGTAATAGAGAAACTAAAAAATATATAAATATTTTAAATTAGTCCAACCATATATAAAAAGATTGTACGCATTAATTTTTGCATAAAGTTATCTATGGAAATTTTCTATTTGATTAAGGAAATTAATTAAAAAAATAGAGAATTGATTGTTATGGAATTAATTGTCTTAGTAGCTAACAAAGAAGTAATAAAAAAACTCTAATGATGTACATATGAAAAAGGAAAGGTTGGAGCGAAAAATGAATAACTTAATAGGCAACGGATATGAAAAGAGAAAAGAAATCCACCTGTGTATAGGCAAAAAGTTCTTGTGTAGGCAAGAAGCAATATTAATATGTAAGAAGCAATATTGATTTTTTTAATTAACATAACTAACCGAAAAAGAATAATTAAATATATTTTGTTATTCTTAAAGAGAAAAAAATATGATTTAAAGTAAAAGAGAATACTCTATAGATGAATTGCTTACATTTAAATATAGATGAATTGCTTACATTTAAATATAAATACTCAATTTTATAATATAAGGATAAATTATTAGAAGAATAAACTAATGATATATATCTTTAGAAGTTCAAAATACATACTTGCTCATTTTATTTTCTGTAGACAAAAAGGAAGCTTCGGCAGACCAATTAGAAAATGTTATATTCAATCTACTAGTCAACTTATGTTGCCTTGGTCCTCTATTTTGCACCGTCCTTGATAACAAGTTCTCTACTACACACTTTTCTTTTAAAAGTCAACAAGAAAGTTTCTTTGAGTTTCCTAAAACCAAAAGAAAAAAAAAATTGTCCTGATTATTGACAAAGCCTTTGTCATACTTTTTTACTGTCAAAATTTTATTGTTAGCGTCGTGTTATTATCTAACACTTCAGTTTTACTTACATCATCCACGAGCTTATTACTTCCGTAGTGCATATGTTTCCTATTATTCACGGAAATTCCGGGAAACTAATAAAATAATGTTATTCGTGGACATCATTATGCCTACTCTTTTATGTTTTCCATTCTCTAAACAAATTCATGTTCTTTATTTATGCAAGAAATCCTATTTGAAATTTTTTTTAGTAACTAACTTTCTTTAATTTTAACAATTATGGAAGTAAATAACCTTTTTAGATAATTATCTCCAGTACATATGGACGTAACAGATTTCTAGTTTGCGGAACAATACGTAAAAATTCTTAATAGCGGAGGACAGGCAACGGCGTAAGGGATGGGCCGAAATTTGTGAGAAGCATAACAATAGTAGTCATCGTGGGCTTTATCAATTTCATTTTACTTTACAACAAAACAACCTTCACAACTTTCAGGGGAAACTGGACACCGGACAAACAAAATAGAAAAGCCAACATCTCACCACAGCATGTATCTAGTACCTAGAAATTAGCTAGTGCTTCACAAAATTAGTTTATATGTCGTTTTGGTGTTCACAAGAAAGAAGTGAACAAAGTACACAGTAGAAATGACATAGAAAAGAAATTTCTATTTTCAAAATTACTATCAGGAATCAGTGAATCACGCTGGAGGATTGGGATAGACTTTGGGTTTTGGCTTGACCTCTATCTCGTTTACACTGCGAACATAGATAGCATCTTGTTCATGGCTGCAAAAGAAACGGACAACAGGTCAAAAGCAGTTCAGAGAGAGAAAGAGAGAGAGAGAGGGAGAACTTACGGTTTTGGCCCCTCTTCAAATGTGTAACTTGATGCAACAGCCAGGAGGCGTCCATCTCTGCTAAATGAAAGTGCAGCAATGCTACTTGGATATTTTGAGTACTGGAAGAAGAAATGGCAATTTAGTAATTGAATGCGATACCATGAGAAAAATCTGGCCTCTCAAATCACTCAAGGCAAAAGGGTTTTACCTGGTACAGCCTCTTCTTGTTATTTCCGTCCCAAACATTAACATAACCATCACAGCCCCCTGTGGCAAATGTACCATATCTGCAGGAAGATTTTTCATAAAGCATTTTGTTAACCACTATTCCGTCAATGTATGAGTTGGTAATCCTAGCATGTTCAACCCATCCAATTTCAAATTCCATTTAAAGTGTAATATCACCAATTTCATCTTTGGTGCCTTGAATGATAAAATGGTACTGACACGGCAAAGCCTAGAGAAACAATTAAGCAAGCATTTTCAAGATGCCTAATTTTGGTTAATTACTTATTATAGCAAATGACTAACTCACCACATGCCAAGAACACTCATAATATCTCCAAGTCAGTTTCTCACACATTAATTTTTGGGGTCCTGAGTTTCACACCTAATCATGATCACATCACCATTCAGTTCTGATGCGACCAATCTTTCCCAGCATACTTGCAAGTATTTAATTCCCCAAACCTCATAGCCATGCCCATGAATATTATGTATGAAAGGAACTGTCACACCGTCAGTTTTGCCAAAAAAAAAGGAAGAGAATTTTACTCTTGGTACAATACCAAGAGATTTCTCCTTTCCTGACCCAATCCATTGTAGCAACTCTCGGTAATCATTCTTTGGATCCAGAGAAACTAAATAGATCATATCCAGAGGTTGATTTCACAGTCTACCTTAATCACAATATGTTTTAACCCTCTTTAGAATGCCTCATTACCCTCTTTAGCATACCTCATTAATTAAGGAGATAATTAAATTCAGTAGATAAAGAACTCTAAAAATACTTACATGGGGTGGAATGCCATGGCATTTACAGGATAGACGATGTCCCTTCCAGCTTCAGATTTTCTGTGACACTTAAAAGCATATCTGCACATATTTTGGAAGAACCATTAACGTAAGAAGAATGATGAACAGATGCTATTTCATGTATACAGATGACAGGCATGATATGCAAAATATTCATTTCACAGTAATAGAAATGGCAAGATAGAGAGATAAAAATCCATACTTTTTTGCTTGGCTAGCCTCGGAGAGGTCAAAGAATTCCATTGCAACCCGCCCTTCAACAGAACTAAGTGCATATCCTGCAAAAAGTACTTATATAAGTATGCAGTAAATCAAATATCTAGACTAAGAAACACAATATAAAAATCAGTGTCATCTGACATCACTGGAATCTATTATGCTACATAAAACAATGTGAATTTATAATTTTCAAGCATTTGCTCAATATAGTTTCCTCTTTCAATAAATTTCTGGTGCTCATAAACAATATTTAAAGCACAAAGCATAAGCAAACATATACCAGTGGTTAACCAAGATTGCTAACAACATTTTCGAATCAAAATCGAAGTACAAACTTAAGTTTTCGAAATTATTCCACAATACACAAAAGCTAAAGTTTACCTGTTCCGTTTGGGTAACAGCGCACACATCTGGTTTGATATTTCAATGAAGATTCCCTTCGTTGCTCAGGTTGAGACATGTTCCTCAAATCATAAACATTAACATGTCTTCCAGCTGCTGCTACAACTAGCCGATGTCCAACAAGAGATAGGGAGTAAACACGCTCAGGTTGTGGATATGTCCCAACGAGAGTGCGCTCTTGTCCACTTGCACCTCTAGGGTCCCAACATTTTAGGGTTTTGTCCCAACTACCAGTGATCAATTGCCCTACAATGATGGACAAGATACAAAGTAGCCTATTGTCAATTTTCCACAAAATAAGAGAACATAACTGTTTTGAAGCTGCAAATATTGACATTGTCAGATACAAGTTAAGAATGAAAATTCCTCGGAAAGGGGATAGTATTATATAATTGTAAATAACGTTAAGAAAGAGCGTTAAACAACATAGCTGCAACTCTTTACAGCCTAATACATTATCATTGTTTGTTTTTAATTTCAACAATGGTCTTCATTCCTCAAGGCACATTTCAGGAGAAGCTACACATCATAGACTACATCTAGTCATCTACATCCCTTATATTGCTCATTCCAATGAATATCACCCAGCAATGCCTTGAGAAGATATCTTGATGAAAAAGTCCAGTTGATGTTTTAGAGAATAACTGTTCTATCCAAATTTCCATAATCAATATCATCAGTTACTATTACAAATTTCTGACATAATGACATTATGACACATTTAGTTTGGTTGGCAATAAAACAAGCCAAGAAGGGTATGGAAGAGTGGAGCACCTAAAAATCAAAGATAACAAATACAATATTAATCAGGCCACTAACAGTGGAAAAAAGATTATATACATTTTGTTGGCTGCAATTTTTTTTTCCACGTTTGCAGTTTGTCAACAGCAGATCATATCAACATTAGATCTGAAAGCTAAAGCATATGGGTATCACAACTAACCAAGCTCTCTATCAAGTTAAGCAATTGACTATTTAACTGTCAATCAAACAGCAAATAGAATCGAGCAGTTAAAAAAGGTTTGCTTCAGTGTGAAATGTATATTTTTGTTATGTTGATGTCAAAAAATGAACCTTTAATAGTTAGTCCATACATTTAGATTTCTGCTGTAAGAACAGAATAAGGCTTGACAGAACACCTTTTGATAACCCAGAAAATAATCCATGAACATAGTAAAAATAATCCATGAACATAGTAAAAAAGTACATGCTAGAAAACAAAATACATAAAAGGTAAGGCATCCCAAACAGCAATGATTCAGCAACTTGAGTGTGAAACCAAGTAATTTCTGTGATAGAATTGGACAATGTATCTTGCACAGAACAAGACATATGTTCTCCCACAATTTTGCATGTGCAAACATATCATATTTGGATGTGTTAACTGTTATGCATACAACAGTATCTTAAACTTTGTCCATCAAAGCATTGCAAAGAAATCAGCGGTATCCTGAGTCCCTGGCACTACCATCAACACCTATTTTAACTGGACCATCCATGAAAAACTGAATAACTGAAATTACTCCCGAAATTGCTAAAGTTGTATCCATTTAAAAGTAATTTCTTTATTTTTGGAGCTCGATTACATAGTGAAAAGAAGAGATATGGTGAGTAGTGGTAGATTAGATTTAAAAAAAAAAAAAAAGCTAAGAAGATAGTGATGAGTAGAGTAAGAGACCTGCAGCATAGGAGTACTCGACACAACGAACAGGTGCATCATGCCTTCCCAAAATATCCTCCTTATTGGTGCTGAAAACGAGACTGTAACGTAAAAAATTATAGTTAATAAAAATGGATTTTCATTTTCAATAGAATAAATAAGTACATTACAAGGTGGATCTGCGCAATATATGACAAAAACGGTCATTCCTGAAGCAGAAGCAGAAGTAAGATAAAGAAAGAAGGGAAGGGGATGAACTGAGAGTGATTGATGTGATGATGAAAATGAAATAGAGTGACTGACCGCCTGACAGTGTTATCGGCGGCGGCACTGAAACCGGAAAAATCGTCATGGAAGCAACAGTCAAGGACGGGTCCGCCATGCATGAACTCTCCTCTCAGCACATTTGCGCTCGCATCGTACAACCGCACGCTCTGCATTGAAATTTTAATTTTGAAAGTAAGGAGTAAGTACTAGGTCTAGGAGAAGAGAGAGAGAAATGTACGTTTACCTTATCCCATGAGGAGACGAGTAGGTGATCGCTGTGGTTGGAGAACCGAAGGTTCGAGATGCCGTCCGACGGAGGGTTCGACAGCTCTCGCCCGGGCGCCGCCGGTGGAAGCACAGATGTCGTCATGCCTGTGAATGTGAATGTGATCGGTAATGGCAGTTAGGGTTTTAGGTTGGGTTCAATAAGAGAAGAAAGAAAGAGAGGAAACTTGGTTTCAAAATTTTAAGCAACTTGAGATCAGGGCCGGTCACCCACGATCCCTTTATTATTATTCTAATTTGAAAGCCTTCAAATTCTTCTTTACTTTTCCTCTCTGGAATGGAAATGGATATTCAATTCAAATTCATGCTTCACACTTCACAGTCCCAGTGGAGATGGAGATGGAGATGGAGATGGAGATGGAAGGGAAGCGATTGTAATTTAAAATCCTTTTCCACGTAACGTCAAGCCCAAATCACAAATAACCCAGGCCCCTCAAATACACCTTTGTCCAAACCCGGCCCGTTTATCTATATTTTTTTTTATGGTTTAATTTTGTGTCCCCGTTATTATGGGAATTAAGTTAAAAAAAAAAAAAAAGACAAAAAACTGAACGAAACGGATCTGAAGGGGAGTGAACTAAAGCTATTGAGAGAGGAGCAGAGCAGTGAGCAGAGAATGTGATTATGGTGTTATCGGAATAGGAATAGGAATAGGAATAGGATAGGATGGTGCTCTTGTTCTTCCTCTTCGCTTTAATCCCTAGAACTAGAAAATCCATTTCAAATCTTTGAAGCTTTTTATATTCAAGTTTCAATGCAATGGTGGTCTGCAAATGTCGCAAGGTTTCCCTCTGTTTCTTTCTCTTTCCCTGCTTATAATTCGCTTTTCTTTTTATTTGGTACCAACAATTATGCTTGATTTGTTTGCGGCCTATGCTATGTAGAGATCGGATTGGTATCAGATCAATCATCTACCAGCTGCTTCTGCATTTCTTTTTATTTTTCTGCAACTGCAAATGCATTGAACAATGTATGTATGGGATTAGAGCTTACATTACAACTGAAACTAATTAGCGCAGGCATGTCGTTCTGTGTGAATTTCATTCCTGCCTTGCGGCGCCATCACCGTTTTCTATCTTCACGAACTAACGGTATGTGGTGGGTTTTGTTTGGTGTGTAGGCTACTAAGTTATACTGCTTCGTCCACAAAGTTCCTGTCTGTGGAGAATGCATCTGCTTCGCTGACCACCAAATCTGCGTCGTAAATTTTTTTCTTCTCTTTCCTCCCTATTTTCTTACTTTCAATATACTTCTCTTTTCTCATTGTATCATCATACTACACTTAAATTTGAGACGAACTCTTAGTTTTTTGTTTCGGAATAAAAAGAAAAAAAAAAAGAGGGAAAGATAATTGACAACGAATTTTGACATGATACTTGTATTTATTCATTAGTATTTTCGTTTTGTTTGTCATCTTTCATAGGTCCGGACTTACTCAGAATGGGTTATAGATGGGGAATATGATTGGCCCCCTAAATGCTGCAAATGCCAAGCTGTTCTAGAAGAGGGGACTGGATCTCAAACTACTCGACTGGGTTGCTTGCGTATGTGATTTTGCTTATGTATGCCTTTCAAACAAATCCTGTTCAATGCAAACTGAATTACATAATATGAATTCTAATTTTTGTATGCAGATGTTATCCACACAAATTGCTTACTCTCGCATATCAAGAGTTTTCCTCCACACACTGCCCCAGCAGGATACGTCTGTCCCTCATGCTCCACTTCGGTATGAGTTAACTTCAAACGATTTCTTACTTGTTCAGTTAGTAAGCTTTTTGGTTGAAAGTAGTTTATTAATGTATGTATCTTTAATTTGAAAAGTAGTGTATTAGTTGAAAGTAAGATTTCTACATTGCAAGGTTGCCACCTGTCTTTGTAGTAACCTTTCAAGGAGGCTAAAATTCTGTGACAGTGCTGTTTTTTTGGTGCATTTGGTTGGAGCGGAACACACTTGCCCTCAAATCTGCTTTGGGATAGGGTTATTTTCTTATCTTCTCTCTAGTACTCAGCCCATGGTTGTTTCAATGGGGTTGCAATATTCGATTTGAAATGGGATTGGGCTGCCCTACTGCGTTCCTAGTTTCCTTAGTTTTGTTTTATTTTTTCTCAGCTCTTGAGGATACCTTATCCTCGCTTTAGTGTACTTCTTCTCTTCTTTTTAATGACACTTCTTTTTCTTAAAAAAAAAAAAAGAGAAGCGAAATGTTATGTTCTTTTATTTTACTTCATTTTTCTTTCTTTCTTTCTTTTTACCTTTTCATAATTATTGAGAAGTAGATAGAAACCCCAGAAGGGAGGTTTCTTGTCTTATGCAAAGATTGTCATGACTTGTACTTTTATCATAAGTATTCTTAACTGAAAGATAGTGTTGTTTTTTGTCTGGCTATGCTCAAACTTTCAAGTATGACTTTTGGTGTTTTAGGTGCCTACTGCCTAGAACAATGTGTTTAAACCTCTGAAGCATGGGTACTCCTCTCAGGGAGGAGAACCGGTACCCGATACGTACCGGGTACGGGTACGGCGTGGGTACACCGGTACGTACCCAAATTTTTTTTTTTAGCATTTGGGTATGGCTTCTCAGCCGCTGGGTACGGCTCGGTGCAGCTCCAAAGTGGCTGGGTACGGCTTGGCCCATTTTTTGCCAAAAACACAGTCGTTTGAAGCCTTACTTGCTTCAGTTTTTCGTTCTCCTTCCTGCCCTAACTCGTTCAGCCGTTCCATTCCACATTCCTTCTGCTTTCCTTCTACCCACGCGAACCAACCTTCACCTTCAACTCTGCAACTCCGGCAACTGCAACTCCGGTGACTGCAGCGTTCGAGCCTTTACTTCTCAGTCCGTTCGAGTCTCTGCTTGGCACCCTCTTCTCAGCCCGTTCGAGCCTCTGCTGTTCAATCCGTTCGAGCCTATGCTTTTCAATCCATTCGAGCCTCTGCTTCAATCCGTTCGAGCCTCTGTTCTCAGTCCATTCAAGTCTCTGCTTGGCACCCTCTTCTCAGCCTGTTCGAGCCTCTGCTTCTCAGTTCGTTCGAGCCTCTGCTTCAATCCGTTCGAGCATTATTATTTCTATCCTCTGTGCGCCCTCCCTCTCGTCTTTCCATCCGTTGTGCGCCATCCCTCTCGTCTTTCCGGCCTCTATGCGCCCTCCCTCTCTTCTTTCATTTCTAGTCCAGATGTTTTCACAAGGTGGGTCTGGCAATGGGTCTGGCAGTGTTGGTGGTCGTGGGTCTTGCAGTGGGTCTGCCTCTGGCAGTGGGTTTGCCTCTTTCCCTTCTCAGTTTTCTGCTTCTTTGACTAGCAAGTATGCAACTGGCATTGCTGAAAAAGGTTGTCCCGTTTGGGCTTATGTGACTATATTGCAAAGTAAAAAAGCTGGAGGAGGGAATGCAAGTTGGAAATGCAATTTTTGTGATGGAACTTACAAGGGATCTTATTTTAGAGTAAGGTCTCATCTATTGAGGGAAAAGGGACATGGGATTAGCATATGTAATGCTGTGCTAAATGACTATCTTCAAGAAATGAAGCAAATAGAAAGAGAGGCTATTGAGAAGAATGCAAAGCCAGTGCAAGTTCCTTTACCCTCTGGCTCTACAAGTTTGAACCCTCCTAGAGTTGATATGTCTTCTGATGGGAGCAAGAGAAGAAGAGCCACTGAGAGTGCAATAGGAAGGGCATTTAATAATGAGGCAAGAGATCATTTGTCATGTGAAATAGCTAGGCTATTCTACTCTGCTGGTTTGCCATTCAATGTGGCTAGAAATCCCTATTTTGTTAGCTCATTCACATATGCTGCAAATACTACCCTCTCAGGTTTTCTTCCACCTAGCTACAATGCTATAAGGACTTCAATGTTGCAAAGAGAAAAAGCTCACATATTGAGATTACTTCAACCCATCAAAGATACTTGGCCAGAAAAAAGTGTGAGTATAGTGAGTGATGGTTGGACTGATGCACAGAGAAGACCATTGATTAACTTCATGGCTGCATCGGATTCGAGATGGCTGCATCGGATTCGGGACCTATGTTCTTGAAGGCGGTTGATGGCTCTGGTAAGTTTAAGGACAAACATTACATTGCTAATTTGATTTTGTCCACCATTGATGAGGTTGGGCCAGAAAATGTGGTGCAAATCATTACTGATAATGCACCTGTTTGCAAGGCTGCTGGAACAATTGTTGAATCCATGCATCCTCATATCTTTTGGTCACCGTGTGTGGTGCACACCTTGAACCTTGCTTTGAAAAATATTTGTGCTCTTAAAAATAATCCAAATAATGAGAGTGTTTATGTTGAGTGTCATTGGATTACTGCTGTTGCTGATGATGCCTTTTTCATTAAGAATTTTATCATGAATCATTCCATGAGGCTAGCCATGTATAATCAATTTGTGCATCTGAAGCTACTTTCTATTGCTGAGACTAGATTTGCCTCCGTCATTGTAATGCTTAAAAGGTTTAGAACTATTAAGCATGGTCTCCAATCTATGGTCATTAGTGAAGAATGGTCTCACTATAGAGAAGATGATGTTCAAAAGGCTGCCTTTGTGAAAGAAACAATTTTGAATGACCTTTGGTGAGATACAGTTGATTATATTCTAAGCTTTACAAAGCCCATCTATGATATGCTTCGTTCTTGTGAAACCGATAAGCCAAACCTTCATTTGATTTATGAAAAATGGGATTCTATGATTGAGCAAGTGAAGCAAGCCGTCTATGAACATGAGGAAAAGGATTTGAATCAACATTCATCCTTCTATGGAGTGGTGTATGACATCCTAATTTCTAGATGGAATAAAAGTTGCACACCTCTTCAATGTTTGGCTCATTCACTTAATCCTAGGTAAATTTAATTAACTTTCAAGTTCCAAGTTCTTTTACTTTTTCTTAGATGTACTTTGGTTTTTGTATTATAGTAATCATAACTTATATTTTGTATAATAGGTATTATTGTAGACAATGGCTTGAGGAAGCTCCAAAACGAGTCCCCCCACATAAGGACAATGAGATTTGTATGGGGAGAAACAAATGCCTAAAAGATTACTTTCCGGATCCTCAAGAAAGGCGAGCGGTCACTTCAGAGTTTGTTAAATTCTCAAATGGTGAAGAAGAGTTTGGCCAATTTGATTGTTTGCAAGATAGGTGGAACTTGACACCAAAGGAATGGTGGGTCATGTATGGAGCTTCAATCCCCAAACTTCAAACCATTGCCTTGAAGCTCCTTTCACAACCTTCCTCTTCCTCTTGTTGTGAAAGGAATTGGAGTACATATTCCTTTATACACTCCATGAAAAGGAATAGGCTAAATCCCAAGAGAGCTGAAGATTTAGTTTTTGTCCACACAAATCTTCGTCTCCTCTCAAGGAAGAATAAGAACTATAATGAGGGTGAGACTAAAATGTGGGACATTGGTGGAGATGAATGGGATCCATTTGAAGGGACTGAGATTCTTGAAGTTGCTAGTCTCTCTCTTGATGAACCAGATTTGGAGGCTGTTCTTTTCACTGATGATGGGCAAAGAAATGATGAAATTGAGACTGTTGGAGTTTGATTTTTGTAATCATTTTTAGAAGTTGTCAGTTTGATGTTTTTGGTTGTAATCATTTTTTCTAGAAGTTGTCATGTTAAACAACTTAAGTATTGCAATTTCTTATTGTGGATATTGTCTTGGTTGAACAATTTAAGTTCTTTTCTATGTTTTATGTTGAAATTTGTGTGAGATTTTAGTTTATTATATATATATATATATATATATATTTATTTTATATATATATATATATATATATATATATACCCTAGTTTTTTTAAAATTTCCGTATGCGTACCCGTACCCTAGTTTTTTGAAAATTTCCGTACCCGTACCCGTACCCGTACCCGTGCAACGTAGGTTTAAACAGTGAAAAAGAAGTGACATCAGACATGCTTTGTTCTTATCCTTTATTTTTATTTTCTTTTCTTTATTTCATTTTTAATCTGAATTTCTTCATTATTGAGATGTAGATAGAAACTCCAGAAAGGAGATTGTTAGTGCTTCCTTCAAACCATTACTAAGTGGTTTGTCTTAGGAACATTATCATGCAAGTAATTGCTCAGTCAAATAGAAGTGCAGAATGTTTCAAAAATTGATACTCTATTAGCTGCATACATGTGAATTGTTGTATTTATAGTGTAATCATGCTATCACCTTTTAGAGCTTCCTTTGGCCACTTGCATGTACAATTTCTCCCTTTCTTTTGGGTGTCTAATTTTGGTCAAATAATGCATGCAGATATGGCCTCCCAAAAGTGTGAAAGATTCAGGATCTCATCTTCATTCCAAGTTGAAGGAAGCTATCATGCAGGTGATGTATAAAATAGGTAGTCTTTGGTTGAGTCACTTCTTTACCATTTTATGAGAAAATACTCTACTAGAACAACCTTTGTTTTAGTTTTTTTACTTATATAAATGCACATGTGCATATTTATTTTTTGGCAAAAAAGAAGTGGATATTTTTTTTTACACCTGGAGTGATTCACATTGTCTGTTTCCATTTTGTTTATATAAATAATATTTTTAATAGTTTTTATCTGTTTTTGTGCAGACTGGTATGGAAAAGAATCTCTTTGGAAATCATCCAGTTTCATTGCCAGTGGCAGAATCCCATAGCCCTCTTCCTGCCTTTGGTTCAGATCCTTTGATTAGTAGGGAAAATCATGCAAACTCAGATTCAGTAGAAGGATACTCACATGCAACTGGATCAGAACCTTCTAAAATTTCAGTGACTGATATTGTGGAGATAGATAGTCCTAATTCTGATGGAAATTTCATGAAAGGCTCCAGTCCTACTGGTGTAAGAGGATTTTACTCACAGTAACTGCATCTAGAATAAGTGTTTCTGGTACACATATTGTGTTTGCATTTATCTGTACTTTTAATATGTAGGTCTGAATTTTTCTGTGTTTTATACCAATATGAGTTGTATCATCTTTCATACATTCAGTATTTTATCTCATATAATTTTGTTCTTTTTCCAATTAATTCAGCCTGGTGCTACCACAAGGAAGGGTTCACTTCATGCTGACCGACAAAACTCTGAAGTCTCATATTATGCTGATGATGAAGATGGGAATCGTAAAAAGTATACGAGAAGAGGTGTTATATTCTTTTTGATTAATTTTTAGATTTAAATTTTTTTACTATTTATCCAACACATAAATTGTATTTCCAGGCTTCATGTTTTGATGTGACTAGAAACGTTTAATATGACTTTGTACAGAAGCTTCTCTAGTTCAATTTATTAGTTCACACTTCATCTTTGAAAGTGTAGGTCCATTCCGCCATAAATTTCTTAGAGCATTGGTTCCTTTCTGGTCTAGTGCTTTACCTACCCTTCCAGTGACTGCACCCCCAAGAAAGGATGCATCCAATACAACTGAATCCTCAGAAGGCCGTGCGCGGCATCAAAGATCATCAAGGATGGACCCAAGGAAAATTCTTCTCCTGGTTGCAATAATGTATGTGTCTTGCTTCTCTTCCTTTATAATGACTATTACTACCAAAGTAGGAAATGCAGAACAGAAAAGATGAAAAATCAGGGATCTGAATTTTTTGCAATTGAAGTTACTTCTGAGTCAATGGCAATGACTAATGAGGAATAATATTTAGGGTAAATGGGGAAAGTGGTGGGTAAGTCAGATATCCAAGATGTATTTGTTGACCATTCTCTCCTTGCTCTCAGAAGAGAGAATGTTATCATGGTACAGATATTGAGGCTCTAATTTCACTGTCATGTATATAAACCCCCGTTATATGGAGTTTCAGATGTGGATGTGGTATAGACTGCTAGTCTTTAATTGATGAAGTTATTATGTTCCTATGCAGTGCGTGCATGGCAACTATGGGTATATTGTATTACAGACTAGTACAACGGGGTCCAGGTGAAGAGCTTCTTAATGATCAGTAAAGGTGGTGTGCAGTGCTCTGAAAGTCAGGAGATGTTCAGTGGCTCACATTTTCGATATTGCTGGTTACTGGTGCTTCTGCTGCTAATCTGTTTGGCTCCTACATTCGGACCAGTTGCTGTTTTTGGTAAACATGCAAGTGGCTGGTAGATAGTTTTCATTTGAATGCAGACAGTGATATGTTCCATAAAATCCTTGTCAGCCATCTTTGCTCTTTGCACTCAGTTTTGGTGTCCGTTTGAGATCTAATTGCAGAATCAGGTTTAATATATATTGTTTCCTTAATTGGTTTAATCTGCAATTATCTAGAATCCTTGAACCTTCAAGATCAATATGCGCCAACCACTTCTACTATAATTCCTAGACTATAATTCCCGCATCATTACCAGGCCACATTTATTATCTGTAATTGTTCTATTCAAAACAAGGTCATGTAAGTTGTATGCATTAAGGCCATCTTTGATAGAGGTGAATCGAGGATGAATGTTAAAAGATTGCCATTTTCACTTTATTCTTTCATCCCCGTGTCCATCCTCGTCCGGCGCATAACATACAAGTAAAGAATAAGCAGAACAAAGTCTGTGTTTTACCTTGAATAAGCTGAGTTGACAAAGATCTGATGCATCCGAAGTCCGTATATTTAGACAGCCTCTAGTCCATTTCTCTCTTTTCTAAGTTACTTCGTTTTTTAATGATCCTTTTTGCTCTTGTTCTTCCCTTCACCTCCAATACATGGTGGTCGTGAAAGGTTTTTTTTTTTTTAATTGCAGAAAGAGTAAATGATATGTTTATATTTCCTTTATATGATATGATTTGGATAAAGGGTGATATGAATGTCATAAATCGGCCAAGACAGATCAAACTGTTGCTTGGTATTTCGGCATATATCCCATATTAGGACTATGGACTATCATTCATTTTTTTTTTAAAGGGATGATAAGTTATGCACTGTTCTGAAATGGGATACAATAAGTTGGCGTACTGCTTTGAAATGGATAAGAAGTAATGAGAATACCGAGTGCTAACAACCTAAACCAAAAGGTTAAGTATCTTAGAGCCATAATTCAATGTGAATGAGAACAACAATCGGGAAAAATAAAATAAAATGCTAAACAACTTCACCTTTAACGTGCTTGGGTTCGACATGTTTTTCTTTTTATATAATTTAAAAAAAAATTAAAATTATAAAAAATAAAATCAAATAAAATATGAAAACATTCCAAATAAAAAAGAAAAATTTTAAAATCATCTAAAAATTATAATGTTATCCTGCATTGGCCTACAAAGCAAAGGCTAAAAATAAGAAAAAGAAGAGATTTATGTTTCAAGAGCACCAGTAATTAGGGTCAATTGTTAAATATTTCTTAGCTATTAGTTATATTTAATAATCTTTCCAACACTTAATATGAAAGCAAGTGCCAATAAGATAACTCACCCTTAGTGACCCATAAGAGTACCAATAGTAACTCGCTAAAGCTACACTAACTACCTAAACAAGTAATGAAGATAACATCATAGTGTGCTCACATATAATCGTTTAGATATAATCTTAGTTATTAGGGCATAAAGGTCAATTATATTTATAAAGACATCCTCTAGTTTTCTCTTGCTATAATTCAATCAGTCTTTCATAATTCTTTGAACCTCTGCTTTCGAAACCGAAATCCTATATATAGCCCTTTGATATATGAAATGAATAATGTTATATAAATTAATTTGTACAAACTTGTCATAAAAAACTAACATTGAAGAACAACATAATTGAATACTAATAATGACATGTTTTCATAAGATCAGATGGAAACTGTGCTAATGCGCATGCGAGATGACGAGACTTAAAAATGGGGGGGGGGGGGAGTCCATTAGAAAACTATAAACCTCAAGGAAATTTTAAAGAAGTCTTTTTAAAAATTCTAATTTTATATATACCAATTGAATATTGGTTCACTCTTGTCAAACTTTTCGACCTCGTCAGATGTCAAACTATCAAATGATACAAAAAATTGACATATTGTTAGCTTAAAATGCCTTTTGATCTAAGCTTCTGGTTTAGTTTTATATATATTACCTTCCATAATTTTAATTTGTTTAACACATGGGAAAAATCCAAAGTTAAAGTTAGAGAAAAAAAAAAGAATTTAAGTAGTACTGTACTGTACTGTACTTGTACTACAATGCTTTGAGTGAACTCACAAAATCCAAAGGCATTGACACTAGACGAAGCAAATACTAAATTGTAATAATTTACGATGAAATTCAAACGCCTTTAGAAATTCCCTACAGAAGTTGACAAGCCACATTGTGATACTTTTTCTTATTCTATAAGTAGGCTTGTTGATTTATTTTAAGATTTAAATCTATTAGTTTATATAAATATATGTTTCATTTTATTTAAAAGTAAGTTTATTATTTTATATAAAGATATATTAATTTATTTAAAAATAAATTTGTTAATCTATTTAAAATGTCTCATTATAAAATAAATTTTTAAATAAATTTTTCCCTAGTCAAATTAAACTTTTAAAAAAAGTCATACCTTAAAAATTAATCTATTATAAGATTATTTTATAAAGATAAATTCATGCCTATTTAAAAAATAAAAAATTTAAATAAATTTTTAGATCCAAATTTTAAAAAAGTCCTTAAAATTAGTTTTTTATTTCCAAATTTTCTTATTATGTGTTCAATTTCAACTTTTGCGTAAAAATTGATATCGAATCCTTTATTCTGACTTTTACCAGCGGCTTTCTATAGTCCTAGTATTTGGGCTAAGGGTTAGTTCTTATTTCTTCTTCTATTTTTCCCTTTTTAATGTTTTTTAATAACTCACCTAGAACTTAAATTTTTCAGAACATTGCGGGTTATGGAAGCCACGAATTCCATAAATTGCCAGAAGTTATATAGTACATACATTTGAAAAAAAGAAAAGAAAAAAGAAGGCAATGTTGCAACACGAATCTTAAGAAATGTGTAGATGGCGTTATATAAGATATCAACATCTATAAAATTAGCGAAAAACTACGTGAATGATTAATTTATGCCAGCCTTGTATCTTAATCTTATAAAAAGGACAAAAAATTTAGAACAAGAAATTAATAATGCTTAGGCAGCTCATCAATGATATTCCCATTAAGGAAAAAAGAGAATGGCAAAAAATAGTAAGTTAAAAAAAGATAATATAATCTAGTCTAATCTAATTCAGCATATATATATATATATATATATATATATATATATATATATATGTTTTATTTTAGTGAAAAGAGTTTTATTGTGAGAGGTGAGAGGAGTAAATGTTGACCAATTTCGGATTTTAATAATAATCTAAGTCTTTTAATCTCTTCAATTTGTAGTGATATATCTATATATATATATATATATATGGATTTTCTTCTGGTGAGAAGAGTGTTTATTGTGAGAGGTGAGAGGAGAAATGTTGGCCGTTTGATTTTACATGAATGATCAAGATTAGAACATAAATGCACGTTTTTTAAGCCACATAACCTTAAATAACTTTTTAATCAGCGAACATTCATTAGATTTCAGACATAAATCTGCGTATTTTTTAAGTGGTCATCATCTGGTTGTATTTATTTCTACTCATTCTCTCACAATAAAAACTCTTACCATTTAGATATCGATATATATAATATATATATATATATATATATATATATATATATATATATATATATAATTTCATTAGATGGGAATCTTCAATCTCAACATTCGACTATTAAAAAATATAAAGTTGAAATGATAAGGCAATTTCTTATTTGGTATAGGGTTGGAAATGAGTCTTAACAGATTTTTGTGGTCCGTAAAATGATGGAAACCCCCCCCCCAAAAAAAAAAAAAGGTAGAAGAAGAATAATAATAACTCGGGGTCGGATTTGATCATAATTAAAATAAAATTCCTCTCAGTATTCCATGTATGCAAGTAATTAATTTGTCTTACAAATCCTTGTTACAATGTCGTTATTTGAAGCTTTCAACCTTCACATATCTACCAAGAAAAGAAAAAACCTTTGCGGTAAAAAAATTGTAGCTATTAAGATTTAGAACGTATGAGACAATAGATTTTCAAATAATATTCGGCTAGATTGAATAAACACAACTTCAGACTTTGGTTCAACTGTTGATTGGTTCCTTTTGCAATTTCATCAGAGATTTTCCCAACCTATGTTACATATACATCAGTATATAAGATAATGACAAATTAAAAACTTTCATATTGTTGAAGGTATTAATTTGCTGAGTTAGTAATTTTTCTATAAAGTCAGTGTAAAGATTTAGGATATCCGCCTTTACCGAATAAAGCAAAGTTTGAAAGAAGGGAAACACCTTTTGTTTTTTATGAAACATTTTGTATTTGATCATATTGGAGGTGCCTTTCAATAAGCAATCTATTTTACTTAAAGATGAATGGATCAAACTATAACACAGTAAAATATATAGATTAAATTGAATATAAGTGTTATATATATAAGAATAAAAAATATAAGTTAAAATATATTTTTAGTTTTTATACATAATATTTATTTTTAATTTGATTCATGTACTTCACAATAATTTGTTTAGTGGAGACTAAATTAAAAATAATTGTACGTATAAGAATTTTTTTTTGTATAAAGATTAAATTAAAAATAAATGTAAAATAAAAAATATTTTAACCAAAAATAGTTTAAGATTTTATTAAGCTATTCAACTTTATTCAATTTGTTATACCATTTCATCCTCTTCTGTGCATCAAGCAAGGGTTAAGAGTGAGTTCATTTTCGTTATTCATTCAATTTTTATATGTTTAATTTTTTTTAACTTATTTATAAATTTATTTTATATTTCACAAAAATATTATAATTACATACAATATGATCTGATATCTCTCTCACGTAAACTTACAATGAACATATGGTAGACGTATTTTTAATGGATACCAAACATTATTCGAGTGAGTTTTATGCCTAACCTAAATTATCTTTAACGTGCATGATTTCTCAAAGACTGGGCTATCTAGACTCCCCAAGCACTAACTTATTTCGATATTCTAGATATCTCATGATCATATCCCTTGCAAAATTACATTAAATAAATTAATTATTTCAATATGAGCTATGAAATTAACAATGGATTAGAATATATATTTGAATTTCCTACATAAATATTTTTTATGAACAGTACGTGATAGAAAATAATACCGGTCAAAACTAGCTAACCAAGTGCCAGCTCTTTGGTGATATTAGTTCCCAACAACAGAAACAAACAAAGAAGGCCTTTTAAATGACGTGCATGCCGGCTTATAGCATCAAATATATTTGGCTACATAATTACATTACATTATGTATATGTCGCCAAAAGAATTATATCAGGATTCAGTGTTGAGAGGGTTTTATTGGGGAGAAAAAAATATAATTGATTTAAAATAAAACTAGCAGATCCTATAATTTATTAGAGTGGATTCTTACATAATAAATTGTGTCTATTTTTTTCTAACAAAATGATCATGTAATAAAAGAAAATCCTTACCTATTATTTTTATTGTCTACATTCTGCAATGGAATGCGATGCGAGAAACAGAATGTCAGATTTTAAAAAAGGGCTTCTAATGTATATAATTTAATGAAGTAACAAGAAGAAGGACTTTTGGAATGCCAAGATTTGATTCCTTTCTCCTAAGTTGTACTTTAGCAAAGGGTGTGTAATGCAATTGATGGCCTGGTCTAAGTGCAATAAACAACAAACATACATAATATACTCAGCTGTTGACATCTTCAGGGATAATTTTATACGAACAACATTTTACATATGTAATTTTTTTTGTTTACTTTTTAGGGGTCATTATTAAAAATCAGGAAGAGATTATTTTGTTGTTCTTCAATTTCTTATAGTTTTTATAATAAATTGAATTTGAATTCTAAAACACATTAGATATAACAATTTAGAATTTAAAGATCCAATTCTAATGATCTTAAAGTTAAATTTCAAGTTCAATTACAAAAACCAAACGAAACTCTATATATATATATATATATATATTTAAGGTTTACTGTGTATGGAGTATTACCTCAAATTATATTAAAAGAAAAAAAAAATATGTGTGTGTCTATAACGGACAGTGTGACTTTCTCCTTTCAAGAGAAAGAGAGTAGTACACTATCCGTCGATCGGATGCAGTGGTCCATGCCGATTAGACTTTACGCGTAAACTAAAGCGTGGAAATCGGCGGTATCATTGGTGGGATGGCCACCCAAATTAAACAACTATTTTGTAATTCATTTCAAGTACATCTTTTTGTTTCTTTCTTGTTCGTTTTTATCTTTTGGTTTTTGATGAGTCGGGGAGGAAGAGGTTAGTTATAGATGAAAATCTTCTTTAGGTCTATGTATATATGTATATATGCTTACACAGTTGCATCACATTTATAAATCTAAGAGAGTATTTATACTTGGTAGGGACAAAATAAAAAATTTAAATTGAGATTGAGAAGTGAAACCGAATATCCATATATGATTCATAGACTTAATTATTCAAGTTTTCTAGCCTAGTGGATATTTATTTAGATTGGCGTATTTATCAACTTAATAAGCTATAACTGAATATGATCTGCTGATCCCTCAAACTGATAGAAACTTGGCTGGAGAATCTCCTCTATATCCATCCACGTAGTGTGTGGAAAAAATTAATGTATTGTAGGCAGGTTAAAAAAGCTGAACAAAACATAATGTTGAGTTGAAGTCAAGACAGATTTTGAACAGCATGCGAATCCAGTTGGCTGTCAAAACTGTCTCTATCAGATTCAAATTAAATAGGTATTTAGAATGTCAGACAGGACACCACGAACTCAAGCTCAAGCCCTTCTTCTATTGTCCTTGTCCTTGTCATTTGTCCTGTTAAATAATTCATATATGATTGATCACATTCAAATTCAAGTCTAACCCCACTTCTCTTTGTCCTCTAATGCACAAATCTCACTCCACTCTCCTTCAGCAATGTTTCTCACCAGCGGGACAATGACAATTTTAAGCCCCGTCCCCCGTGCAAGGGTTACTATTTTAATGCAGATCAAGACCAAACTTGAGCTGGGTCCTCTGGGCTCCCATCAATTAAGAACTAGTACAAATTGATCTGATCAGATGCTAATCCTTGCCAATTATGTATGAAGTAGGAGATGAAATGATTCTTGGCATTACCTTTGGGTATAAATATACCATTACTGCTCTCACCTTTCCTTTTCAAGTAAGCATTGAAATAAGTCAAGCTTCTTCTACAATACATACTAGCACACTAGAACAAGAGGACGACCCTTCCCTCTCACAGGCTGTAAAAGAAAGCAAATGGAGCCTGCTGAGCGGATTTCTGAAGAATGGAGTTCTCTTAGTGGACTCTACACCGCTGAGGAAGCTGACTTTATATATGTATCAGTTGCTTGGTGCTTGGAAGCGGATTTATGACTTTATTTGGCTAATAGATGGCCTATAATCCATGAAAAATAATCATCTTACACTCTTTTTAAGGGTGTGGATACTATTCATACTATTTTTAATAGATATAATTAAATAAGAAAAAGTGATAAGAAAAAGTATATATAATAAATGATATTAAATAAAATATGAAAAAATGTGTATGCACTATTTAATGTAAGAATATAAGAGTTGATAATCTATTAGCCAAATAACTCTGAAATCTACTAAATGTCATTGATAGGAAAATTTCTTTTACTTTGGTTTTACGCTTAGCATGCCTTGTATAGAACTCCTAATTTATATCTTCACTGATTATAACTTATTTATACAATAATTACTTCAAAATTACATGAATTATTATATAACTAGATAAAACTCCTAAATATATAACCTACCAAATTTACATTAGAAATAAATTAATTATAATTAACCTAATTACTTGTGATTTTCATCCACGTTATTTCTTCCTTACAATTTTCATGCGCAAATTAGATAACATTGTGGCAAAAGGAAAGTTTATAATATTTTAATCTTCACAAATAGCATACCCAAATCATCTCCTATCAACTGCACCGGCACGCCATCAACCAGGGAGCATTCACTGATTCACATAATCACCTGGGGAATGTACCCTCATCGAGCTGATACACGCATGTAAACAGGTGTATAAATTAAAAAACAAGAAATCTTATTAATAGATGTGGAACGGTCAGAAAGAATATGTTGTGGTCCAGTTATTCCAACGCCACAAATACATTAGAGAATAGATCACTACCCACCCAGAAGCCAGAAGGTAACTTTATATCCTTTTTATATGATTGATTAATTTTTATCAAGTTTTCTAGCCTACTGCATTCATTAACTGAAAGTGCTCGGCGAGAATCTCTGAAACTGATGAACTAGGCAGAAGAATCTGGTATCATATCCATATCCATATCCATCCACGTAATGTCATAGTTTCAGTCAAAATCTACAACTGAAACCTGAGTTGAAGTTTGAGGAGAATGTGGTAGGTTTTTCACAGCTCTAGAGGGAACAAAATCCCAGTTACAGATAATGCTGTCTGATTTGATTCATAACGGTTTTAGAATGTCAGACTCAGACTCAGATTAGATTTGTCACTAGGAGTGTCCCGGTTGAATCAACCTATGAAAATTACTTTAACCCACATTGTATAGGTCAAGTAGTATATTTGAAAAATATCAATTTACACAAACTTAACTCACCCAATCAGTTTTTTTTTTTTTTGTAAAAATCATTTAGTCATGGTGACCATTTTAAATTACTTTTGCTCATGTTTTTTCTGTAAAGTTAATTAAGTATACTTGTAAGCATTGTGGCTATATTGAGAATATAATTAAGAAAATAAAGATTAAAAACTTATGAAACATTTAAGACTATATCAAGTGTGTTACAAGAGAGTAGCTTGAGTGCTGATAGTAGTTGTAAACTCAAAGGAAAGAGAAAGAAGATAATAGAGAAAACCATTGAGAGGAAAGTAGTGACATTTTGGTCATCCTTCTGATTCTATTATATGTGTGTCAAAGAATAGCTAGTATAAAGAAATAATAAAGTAAAAAGACCAAAGGTAAAAACCTATTTATCTAACACTCCCCCTTAAGCTGGAGCATATATATCATATGATCCAAGCTTGTTACATATATAACTAATTCGGGGTCCTTTAAGAGATTTTGTGAGAAGGTCTGCAAGCTGATCATTTGAGTTGACAAAGGTTGTGACAATATCACCCGAAAGAACTTTCTCTCTTATAAAATGACAATCAATCTCAATATGTTTAGTTCTTTCATGAAAGACTGGGTTAGAGGCAATATGTAAGTGGCCTGGTTATCACAGACAAGGGTCATCTGTCCAACATCTCCAAACTGAAGTTCTTTGAGTAACTGTTTTAACCAGACAAGCTCACATGTTGCCGCAGCCATAGCTCTATACTCAGCTTCAGCACTAGATCTAGCAACCACACTTTGCTTCTTACTTTTCCAAGAAATCAGGTTACCTCCAATAAGTACACAGTAGCCTAAAGTGGAACGTCTATCAGAAGATGAACTTGCCCAGTCAACATCAGAATAACCAACTACTTGAGTGAGTCCCTTATCCTCATAGAGGAGTCCTCTTCCTGGTACTCCTTTAATATATCTTAAAATCCAAACCACAGTATCCCAATGGCTATCACATGGAGAGATAAAAAATTGACTAACAACACTCACAAGAAAGGAGATATCAGGTCGAGTCACTGTGAGATAATTCAGTTTTTCTAACAAGTCTTCGATATCTGCCTAGATCAACTAAGGGCACCCCCTGATTTGGTAGGAGTTTGACATTAGGATCCATCGGGGTATCAATAGGCTTAGCATTTAGCATGCCATTTTCTTCAAGTATGTCCAAAGTATACTTTCGCTGTGAGATAGAAATACCATCCTTAGACTGAGCAACTTCAATTCCCAGGAAATACCAAAGTTTGCCCAAGTCTTTTGTTTGGAAATGATTGAAGAGGAACTGTTTAAGCCACTGAATGCCATGATGATCACTGCATGTGATAACAATGTCATCAACATATACAATTAAATAAATACATCCTTGAGAAGAATGTTGGTAGAACACTGAATGATCTGCTTCACTGCGAGTCATACCAAATTTTTGCACCACATTACTGAAGCAACCAAACCAGGCTCGAGGAGATTGTTTGAGGCCATAGAGAGATCTTCGTAAACGACACACATGTCCAGAACATTCCCCCTGAGCAACAAAGCCTGGCGGTTGCTCTATATAGACTTCTTCCTGTAGCTAACCATGAAGAAAGACATTTTTAATATCTAGTTGGTGAAGGGGCTAATGACGGATGGCAGCCATGGATAAAAAAAGACAAACAGATGCTACTTTGGCAATAGGAGAGAATGTATCACCATAGTCAAGACCAAAAATCTAAGTATAGCCTTTAGCAACCAATCGTACTTTAAGGCAATCAATGTGACCATCTGGACCTACTTTAACAGTGTAAATCCACCTACATCCAACAATGGATTTGCCTTCTGGAAGGGGGACCAAATCCTAAGTTCCACTGATATGAAGGGCTGACATCTCCTCAATCATAACTTGTCTCCAGTCTAGATGAGAAAAAACTTCACCTGTATTCTTAGAGAGAGGCATAGAATCCAAGGAGGATACAAAGGCATAATGGGGTGAAGATAAACGATGGTAGCTCAAGCCAGCATAAATAGGAAAAAGGTTACGGGAAGAACGAATACTTTTACGCATAACAATAGGAAGATCAGACTCACTTGGAAGGTCCGAAGCAGTGGGAGATTATGTTGGAGTAGGATGTGAGTCATCAGTTGTGGCTTCAATTGTCTCAAGAGCATCAATAGTGGTTTGTCCAAAAGGTTGGATCTGTCATGGACTGCGATGGTAAGTCAATAATGGTGGTGGTGAAGGAGGTGTCGGGTCTATATGGTAATTTGGATTAACTTCATACTCAAGAGGGGTAATGAGAGTAGGAATAAGGAGTACCTTAGAAATAGGTGGTTCTTCGGAGGAGATTGAGTGGAAAAAGAGGGTTGACTCAAAGAAAGTAACATCAGCAGAAATTACATATCTCTTGAGGTCAGGAGAAAAACATCTATACCCTTTTTGTGATCGAGGATATCCAAGGAAGACACACTTGAGTGATCGAGGAGAGAGTTTATCTTTGCCTGGTGTGAGGTCATGAACAAAACATGTAGACCCGAAGACTCGAAGAGGTAATGGATAAAGAGGTTGTGTAGGAAAAATAATGGAGTGAGGAATTTTATTTTGGAGAACTGATGATGGCATCCGGTTGATGAGATAGCATGCAATGAGAACTGCATCACCCCAAAAACGAGATGGTGCTTTAGCATGAATAAGGAGTGCACGAGCTGTCTCAATTAGGTGTCTATTTTTTCTTTCAACAACCCCATTTTGTTGAGGGGTGTGTGCACAAGAGGATTGGTGAACAATTCCCTGAAAAGCCATAAAAGATTGGAACTGTGTAGAAAAATACTCACGGGCATTGTCACTTCTTAAGGTGCGAATGGTAACTCCAAATTGAGTTTGGATTTCATAACAAAAATTCTGGAAAATAGAGAACAATTCTGATCTATTTTTCATTAAGTATAACCAAGTACACCTTGAATAGTCATCCACAAAAGTTACAAAGTATTGATATCCTAATGTTGAGTTAACACGACAAGGTCTCCATACATCAGTGTGAATTATAACAAAAAGAGATTCAGCTCGGTTACAGACTCGACTAGGAAAGGAACTACAAGTGTGTTTGCCCAATTGACAAGATTCACACTCCAAAAAAGACAACTTTGACAAATTAGGAACCATCATATGAAGTTTTGAGATACTAGGGTGTCCAAGACGAGCATGAATAACATTGGGAGACTCTGTGGCTGCAAAAACATTAGAGGTTGTCGAGAGACGGTAAAGGCCCTGTGACTCACGCCCTGCGCCAATCATCTTCCTTGAGCTCCAGTATTGCACAAGAACAGAGTCTTTAGTGAAGGTGATTAAGCAATCAAGGGTGTAAGTTAGACGGCTAATTGAGATCAAATTATAAGAACAACCAGAACATAAAGAACATTGTCAATAGATAATGAAGGCAAAAGATTAGTCTTCCCAATTACTTTAGCTCGAGTTTGAGAGCCATCAGCTAAGGTAACAGTGGGAAGGTGTGTTGGATAAGAAATGATAGAAAGCAAATGTTTGTTACTAGATATTTGATTCGAGAGGCACCAGAATCTAGTACCCAAGGTCCAAGGGATTGTGATTGGGAGATGCAAGCAATGGAGTTACCAGTGTGTGCAATCGAGGTCACAGATGTAGAGGGCTGTCTGGCTTCAAACCACTTCAGAAAATCTTCATAATCAGGTTGGGATGGTCGAGTTATTGACCGGTGACTTGAACTTTTTGAAGTATCAAGAATGACGGTCTGAGCAGCATTAGCAATTAGAGGTGGTTTCCCATGCAAGATCCAACAGCGGTCCATAGTGTGACCAATCCGTTTGCAATGATCACACTTTGGACGAGTTCAATTGCCTATACGTCCTCCTCCTCGATTTCTACCACCGCGTCCCGGATTATTCACTTGGGAGACAAGAGTTGAAGTTTCAGAAATTGGAGGAGCTGAAACTTCAACAGAAGGCTGTGATGTGGAGGGTCCCACAACCTTGAGAAGGCTAGAAAAAGCTTGTGAGAGAATAGGAACAACAGTACTTCCTAAAATCTAATCCCGGGTTAAAGAGTATTCTGATGGCAAACCATAAAGTGCTAGGAGCATGAAGAAGGTGCTTCTTTGTTCATACTTTTTTTCTGGAGAATTTACTGGAGGTAACAACTCGTTGAAGTCTGAAAGAGTAGTTTGAATTCTTCCTAGATAGGTTGACATACGTCCTTCAAGTGTGCGGAGAGCTATAAGAGACATAAGATCAGAACAAACAGCATACATACGTTGTATGTCATTGGTGTAAAGTTCTTTTGCTTGCCTCCATACTGTATAACATAAGATGTAAGGGCGGAAGATTTGTTTCAATGACGAGTGAATGGTTTGCTTCATCAAGCTACATGATTGAGCATCAATCTTCTCCCATTTAGGCCTTTCAATTGCTGGGATATTCTCAGCTCTCTTTGTCAAATGGTCGGTATATCCCTGACCTAAGAGTCATAGCTCAATGTCTGAAGCCCATGTATTATAGTTGGTTCCATCTAGTTTGTCAGTGGTGATTCCAGAAGAGACATAACTAGTGAAAATGGGAGTCTCACTCTTAGAAGTGTCATTTTTGGCATCCAACTCAGTTTGAGGTTCAACCATGATTGAGAGAGAGAGACAAACAAGAGAGCAATTTAGGGAGAAATGAAGGTGCTTAGATCTGGCCGGAGGTGGCTGGAACAGGCTAGAAAACCACCGAGAAGAGCTTCGGAAAAGGTCGGAACACGAATAGAGCGACGCGTTTTGCTCACGCACTCAAATTGGGGCGGCGAGTGACGGCCATATGCAGAGAAAGAGGCGGCGCGTGGAGGCGCATCCGGCGGCGAATGGCAATGGGCTCTTGGGTTCTGGCCCATCGAAGCCTTCTGAGAGTCTCCCTGAGGTCGAACCCACTCGAAACGATGAAGAACTTGGGTAGTTGGAGAAGATATCCGTGGAAGTCACACGAGAAGTCAGAAAACGCACCCAAACAAGAAACAAGAATGTTGGGTCCCGACAGTCACCACTACTTCGTAAGAATGGTGGGTAGGGGTTTAATGTTTACCACTTGCAGTGGGCAAGTGGATAAAGGCAATGGCTTTCTCCTCCTTAGCTCTAGATACCATGTAAACTCAGAGGAAAGAGAAAGGAGAGAATAGAGAAAACCATTGAGAGGAAAGTAGTCCTTTTGGTCATCCTTCTTATTCTATTATATGTGTGTCAAAGAATAGCTAGTACAAAGGAATAATAAAGTAAAATGACCAAAGGTAAAAACCTATTTATCTAACAATAGTAATATCTTTCCCACTACAAGTGGTGGCAACTACTCCTCCAATAATCCAGTAACCAATTTTGGCTACATGCCCATGGATTTTTCCTTGGGGGATTCCAAATTCAGCCCTTATAGTGTGCAAGGGAATGACAACAAACAGATAAATGAAAACACTGATGAAGAGTTTAGTCTAGACACAGGGAAAGAGGTTCTTGCTGACAATAATTTGCAGGCTCACAAAATACTAGTTTCTGAACCAGAAGAGGATAAAACCAGAAGCCCGGAGAAGTCAGGATCAGGAAAAAAGATCTAGGAGCTCAATAGAGGTACAATAACACAAAGCATAATTCTTCTAAATATTTCACTTACTACTGCTTTTTTTTTTTTTCTAACGAAAAGCATTTCTTTTTCCTGCACAATTTACGGTATGTGTTTGTTTTTGTGAGATATTCCTCATGATTTGATTGTATAGGTCCCAAAGAACATGAGGAATGTTAAATCTAAGAAGAATCCAAAATCTGCTTGTATAAGCAACACTGAAGAAGAGGATAGAAGTCCTAGTCCTCATGAGCAGACCTTAAGCAGTTACTGTTCAGATGATGACTCCAATGCTTGTCAGGAGCTAAGTGGAGGGGCATCTTCAAGTTTGAGCCCGAATGATTCTAGAGCTCTGAAGTTAAGTGGCAAATCAAGATCTAATAGAGGTTCTGCTGCTGATCCACAGAGCGCCTATGCAAGAGTAAGTGAGTCCTCTATGAAGGGCATTTAATCTAATAATTTTATGATATTGGGTTGCAGTGCATGTAATGCCAAGGATTTGGATTTGCTCTGACGAGGTTTTCCTTTTTCATTTGTACAGAGAAGAAGAGAAAGAATAAATGAAAGGTTGAGAATCCTACAAAACCTTGTCCCCAGTGGAACTAAGGTAGCTTTCTCAGTGTCAGTGGCAATCACACTATCGTTAAACAGCTGGTTAAGATAAGATGCTAAAATTCTCGAGTTTGCTTCCTTGGTGAGCTGCAGGTGGACATCAGCACTATGCTTGAGGAAGTTGTCCAATATGTGAAGTTTTTACAGCTTCAAATTAAGGTATAAGACTTGAGGATCCTCCTTACACTGCATCTAAATTTTAGCTCACTGCAAAAAATTCCATATTACATCTTTGAAAAGACAGTGGGTGGCTGATCATCTTTGACACCCTTCATCCTCTCTCTCCAACTTTTTGTGAATGTGACTAAATATGATGTGTTACATTTATACTCACTCAAGAATATCTCATCAATTTAACAGCTTCTGAGCTCTGACGATCTGTGGATGTACGCTCCCATTGCTTACAATGGAATGAACATTCTTAACATCACCCCACCCAAACAACCAAAGGAAATGCATAGCAATAAAAGAGGATGCAGCAATTTAAGAGCAATACCCAAACAACCAAAGGAAATGCAAAAAGCAATACCGAAAGTGTTGGACATGTGTTGCTTGAGAGAAGTAGAGAACCAAAAAATAACTCAATATGGTGGACCAAGTGGTAAGTGACTTGTGAATTTAAAGATAGAAGTGTGTTTGAATCTTGTTAGAATCATCATCTTAAAGATTCTCTTGAGTGTGACCTAGCTCAGTGATTAAGCTTCCTTGCCTAACCTGTTAATACCAAAAAATAATGTTACAGGTAAATTTTTCACTTTATCCACCAATTATATTAATTGAAAATAGAACACTTCAATGTTACACCTTCCATTGTTCTTAAAGAAAACTGAAGTGAGGTGTAAGTCATTTAAACAAAAATAGGAGACAAGCTCTACTAGTTGATATATTATTTGAAGAGAAATACTAGTAATACTCTTTTGAACACTCCTTTCAACACTTATTTTATTATTAGTTTAAAAATAAATATTGCTAACATTTCTTCCTTAATAATCTTTTTAAGTATATAAAATGAACACATAATAAAACAAGTATTAAAAAAAGTATCTAAAAAAATATGTTACTAACATTCTTCTTATTTAAAAATAAAACACTTTAATGTTTCACCTTCCATTGTTCTTAAAGAAAGCTAAGTCATTTAAACAAAAAATAATAGGCAAGCTTTACCTAATTAATATATAACCATAATTTTTTAGTGTAAATTGTTCATATAATTTTGAGTCAAGAATAATGATTAGGTAAAACCCTTTTTAAAGTAATGATTTTAAGATGCAAATCCTTGATATGACAAGTAATGATTAGGTAAAATCCTTGATACTTCCACCGTAACCAACTTGTGTGTGAGTATATATAACCATAATTTAACAAAAGAGAAGTTTTACCTAATTTAATACATAACCATAATTTACGGAGTACAAAGTGCGTTTCATATACCAGAAGAGACAATAATTCGATTGTTCTAACGTATTTACGACATAAATATGGTTAGTGCCGCGTATTTGTGGTAGTAGGGTTGTTAGCCTGATATAAGATAAAAATCGCTAATGTATAGCAATTCGCATCATCAATGCAAATTGATGCAGCCTCCACAAATAAAATGGCTCCCAAGTTCATAGGCAATAAGGCAGATTTGTCTTGGGCATTACCCAAAAAAAAAAAAAAGGCAGGAAGAATACCCCACAGAGCAATGAAATGAAGTTAGGATGTTAACTTGCCTGTACTTCAAGCATGATAAGTTACAATCTTGTGCGTGGAACAAGACATCTCGTAACAGAAATCCCAGAATCTAGTTAAATAGCCCTTCCAAGTATACAACATACTACATTCCCCTAAAAAAAAAAAAAAAAAACGCAGGACAACATTCTAATTGTCAATCTTTTATTGTCCATATATGATACAGTCTATTAAATTTCAATGCTCAGAATTGTGAATGACTCAAAAAGGGAACAGAAAAGCCACAACCATGCACTGCACGCCATGAGATCCCAACAGACTCACCAGTTATTACTTTCATGCTCTTTGATCATTGACATGATTTGGAACTTCTGCTTGGCTGTCCAAGGGCATATATTGTGCCATGATAGCTCTTATTTCGGAATCCATGTATTGCTGCAAAACCACCAACAAAAAATACCATTAAATTTTTACCCTATAAAAGGAAATAAAGTAAATTACGAATGAAACATCACTTGCTTCTTTATTTGGGCAATTTTTCAGTTATACACGTCATGTTCTCATATTTGGATTTCTAACATAAGTCTAAGCTGATTTGGAATGTTGTGCAACTCAGTACGCTATAATGCTATAGAAATTTAAGTATCCAAGAACATCACCAAACTAAGAGAATGCAATGGAAATTACCCGTATTCTATATTTGTATACAAGGAATGCCCCACCAGCAGCCATAACTAAGCCAATTAAAATGACCCAAAAAGCGGCCCAAGCAGATCTTCCCTGACTGGCAGTTTTACCTGTAGATTATCCAGTAGGGGACATGAAAACAAGCATTACAACAAGCATATGTAAATGTATGTGCCAGTAAAAATGTGTAGTGTATTTAACTCACTTATGCAGGTATCATGGTCCTTTATATACAGAAGATCCCCACTACAAGTGCAGTCATAGTTGCCCCAAGTATTCTTGCAGCTACATTCAGGGCACTGACAAGCTTTCCTCTCTTTGCATTCATCAATGTCTGTAAAAATGAAACAGAAGAAGTTCAACTTCAAATATTCATTTTTATGTTTTTTTTCAGTTATGTGGAAAACATTTCACTAGCTATAATCAGGTTCACAATGCTTGTTCACACCCAAGTACTAAGAAGAATCCGCAGCTACTTCACTAGTGATATGAAGTTAAATCACAGTTTATAATTTACTTAAAATCCAACATTTCACTTACTGAGACTGCAATATGTCTCTCTAATTAAACAAACTGAGAGGACGTTACATACTATGGACATATAAGAGGGAGGAAGACAATTTTGACCAGGTTCCAGCATTAAGTACAAAAAGTACAAATGTAGTCACACTATAAAACAGTAAACCATGGATCCCATTAATATTTCACTCACACATATAGCAGACATTCAAGAATGAACATATCCATTCACGCTTGATAAAAGTATTAAAAACAAAATCCAGGATTCTATTCATGGTGTGTGTTGTATTTATCATGTTGTTCTATATAACTCAATACGCCACAAGGATTTGCTCCAGGAAAAATTGAAAGAAAAATAGTAACAATGAAAAAACAATATCAGTATCCCTCACCTTCACAATTTTTGACACCATCACCTCTAAACCCTGTAGGACACTGGCATTTAACCCCTTCATTATCCTGTTCCCATAGCAACAACAATTTATGTAACACAAATTTATTGGAGACAAACCAATAGGATTTCAACCATTAAAATAAAAATTTATTGGAGACAAAATAAGCTGAGTGGAGTTGGGTTAAGTAACTTCATAGTTACTAACCGAACAAGCAGAAAATGCATGTCCATTCCGGGCATCATGCCAACAACCTCCATTGTTTATCTTGCAATGCCCAGGTCCACTAGCTGCAAACCAAGAAGAAACTAGTTAAACGAAACTATGAATGCACATGGGAAAAAAAAAAAAGAGAATCACAGATGTCCTATAACTAAAGGCATCACACCATGCTGCGAACAGCATAGAAGTGAAAGCAATAAACATGGAACAGTAATTGTAAACCCTCTTAGAAGTAAATTTATGCAGACAGAAAAGTAAACTTTAAAGCATTTTAACCTTCACAAGTTGTATAACCATCTCCTTTGAACTGCACACCATCAACCAGGGGGCATTCACATACTCGCCCACGGAATGTATCCTGAGTGGATATACGCATATGAAAAAACATAGAAAACTATAAACCTGTATTGCTCTTCATTTAGATAGTTGTTTTCACGCTGATAAATACCTTGCATGCAGTGATGTTAGCTGCTTTATCCTGCCAACAACCACCATTGGATGTCAAGCACTCATTTGTCTGCAGATCTGCTCAGAAAAGTATGCCACTCAGAAAGAATCCGGTCCAGAACTAATAAGTCTACAAAGTATATTTTCCTTGTACCAAAAGAAAGTAAACATTTACCACTGCTCAAACAAACAGCTGGTTCAGTAGTTTCCTCAAACCCAGCACAAATAGCCTTTAGAACAGCACTTTTCTCCAATTTTCCTGGAAAAACCCCTTTTAGAATTGGAAATCCAGATCACTACCTATCACACAAGCATACAGTACAAACCTCGATATTGTCGATTGTTGACAACAAGAGTAGGCAATATGGTAACATCACCTCGCGATCCCTTGCCAATCTACAAAAACTAGCTTTGTTAAACATCTATACATAACTATAATAATACAATCAATTAAATGATAACATAAACTAATAGCTATTATAAAGAACAATACTTGGGCATCTTGCTCTTGTTTCAAAAGAGGATTTTCAGAATCGGCATCTGGATCTCCCATGCACTTTTCAATCTTTTTAATATCAAGACCTGCAAATATTGAATAAACATATTTGAAAAGTCATTATCAACCACCATAAGAAAACATAATCAGCAATGTTGATTCACTCATGACTCACCCAGTGATTTAATGACAGCATCTGCACATTCCTTATTGTACTTTTTCTCCTTCATTGGGCATCTAATTTGAAAATCGTTGACATAGTCCCACCACACCCAAGGCTCTGCGGTTTCATTTGCCACCTTGAAAACACATAGCTGCCTTAAATTTTCGATAACCACATCTTTCCCATCATAACCTGTGCTGAAGTCCTGCTCAGGATCTGGAGCACAATATCTTCCATGATTTATGCACTGGGACTTGCACTGTTTGCTTAATGTGAATGCCTGAGGACAATACCAAGTTATATAATGGGGTGTAAACTGAGTGTAACCACCTTTCTCTAGTATCAGTGCTGCACCCTTGAAATCCTTCAGAAATTCCATCAACATATCACATTTAACTCCACACTCATCATTGCTGTTGGTCCACAACTCATACTCCACGCGATCATCTGGGTGAGGGACAGCCTCTCTCCAATCGAGATTTACATTGACCATATCCGTACCACTTAATGCATCCTTTAATTTTTCACCAAAACTTTTTCCAACAAGAGCAGATGGTATTGTTATATTCTCTATGTATTTCGCAGATGATGCATCCTCTTCAGGTGTGTCCATAGTTATTAAGGGTTCCTCAATATCATCTGCAACAAGAACCGCAGAAGCTCCAGCCTTCTGGGCATTCCAGACCTTCAAAGCAAAGAAGCAATCTGAAAAGGAATACACAAAAGCACAAAGAATACACCCATGAGATAACAATTTTAAGATTATGTCATACGCATAGGGCCATAGCCCATAGGCATGTGTAAAACCAAATCAATAATTCAAATTTCTAGGTATTCAAATATCAAATAACACCTAAAGGTTTTGTTTTTCCTTCATCAACAAAAAAGAAAGTTAGTTAAAAACCAGGCATCTGATGAGTTAATCCAAATTAATTAGAGTATAATTCATTGGGAACCAAACAATCAAGTTACGCTCCAAAATCCAATCCGAACAAAACTGAGAACAAGGGGAAAACATGGATGGACAAGGAGGGAAGACATATAATATTAATCCAATTCCAAGCTAATATAAAGGAGCATATTCACCACTCCACGAACCAAAGAGCAAGGCAATGGAACTACAACTGACAAAAGCAGCCAGCTTTAGCTCAGTAACAAGCAGAATAATCAATGAAATGAAGTGAGTAAGCAAAAAGAGCTACAAAATTCACAACTGCTCTAAATTGTCAAAAAGCCAAAAAAAAAACAAAAACAAAAAAAACTCACTTCCGCGATCGAGTAAAACGATGGTGGGGAGAGCGCCAGGCCTTGATTTGAAGGAAATCCCAAACTCATCGAACTCCTTACAACCCTTCTTGTTATCCTTGGGGTACACCACGTTCCCGGCCATGCTCCCTCCGTACTGAGGTATCCCAAAGTTCCCAATGGCACTATCGTGTGTCCCTTTGATTTTCTCCGGCGACGTTATCGTCAAGCTGTTCTTCTCCACCACGAATCTCGCCATTGACAGGGGCAACAGAAACCCTAGAAAGAAACTCAGCGACGATCTCCAAAGCTTCATTTTTTGGGGCAGCATAGAGGGATCAGGAACTGGGTATTCTGAATTTCAAAGGGGTTTGCTTTGGAGATCAATTATTATGGATAAAAATTGGAGCTTTATTTATTCTCTGCTCTCTCAGTTTCTACTTGTACTTTATACTTGAAATTTTGTTGGGCAAAAAGTGGCAACTATACTATTGTTGTTTCACAAAAATAAAATCATCATCTCATTCTCAATCTCATCATGTGTTGCTTATTTTTCTCCAACAAGTCTCTCCTTTTGAAACGCAAAGGAAAGCATCTCTCACTCTCTCTGCTGAGGGTAGACTATAGAGTCCACGGATGGGACAATTTATTTTTTTATATATAATTTTTCTTTTTGGTGACTAAAGCATTACGTACTGAGTTTCCACTAATGCCGAAAAGAATCTTAACACAGAATGAGTTTCTACATGAGTTTCCACTATCTGTCTGACATATCTTACTTGGTTGATGGCCTAACAAGAAATCATCAACCAAAATTGAAGATTTTGTTTTTTAGTAAAGAAATAGATGCTAATTTTTTTATTCATAAACATCACAAATTTTATACTTGTAAATAATAGTTAAAAATATAAATGTGACAATTAGCTCATTTAATAAAATTATTTACAAGTGAATAAAAAGACTGCTAATCACATTCTTCCTTCACCCTCTCCCTTATCAAATGTAGCGTGTGTTTATTAAATTGAATTTTACAAACCTTCTGCCCTCGCTTTCTTCTCCTTCTGTCTGTAAAACCTCATCTTTTGGCTAAAATTATTGTTGCGAAGTGCAGGTTTTCATCAGGTGATTCAATGAAACCAAAGGTTATTGGCTTATTGGGTTACATAATATTGACGTTATAGATTAGGAAATGATTTTCACGATTTTAATTTTAACTACCACAATCACATGAGCAAAACTAAAATTACTATATCACTCATCTTTTTAAAAATTGAATGGAAGATTGTACTTGTAATTAATAAGATTTTTGAGTTATGATTTAATTATTTTAAGTAAAAAATATTTAAATTGAAGACATAATTAATTTATGATCTAACCAATTCAATCAATCGTCGAGTTTATTTTTAAAGCATTATTATCACCTACGTTAAATATGTGTAGTAGTTACATAGTTTTTTTTTTCTATTTCTTTTACATGCTCTTTTATATTATTGAATTTATATAAAATTTATTGATATTTTTACATACATTTTAAATTAAGTGCATGTTTGGTGGAAATTATTTTTAAATTAATAATTTTTTTATTCAAAAGCTTTTTTCACTTTTTATGATATATTTAGATAATTCTCTAATTATTTTTGCATGAAATTTAATATATTATAATATCTTTTTTTATAAGTTTGAAGTTTATAATTATAGATTATTCTAACAAGTTTAAGATGTAAATACTATTTTGTTTATAATCAAATTTTTTAATCATTCTTTATTTTTTTGGTAATTAAATTTATAAAAAATAATTATTTTTATAACATCTAAATAAAATAAATTATTTTAAAATATTTTTTCAGTTGATATATTTAAATAAAAACTAATTTTATTATAATTGATTATTAAAATAATAAAAAATTTACAGTTGAATCAGATACACCTTAAATGTAATCACACACCTATTTTAAAAGAATTTAATTTTGATATAATATCAGTTAATTTTTAACATAATCAATTAATTAAATATCAATAAATATGTGATTTTTTAGATAATTATTATGAGAATTAAATATTTTATAATATTATAATACATAATTAAATAATAATATAAATTTTTTATATTAATAATACATTCAAATTAATTTTTTTAAAAGATTAATGTATAACTTTTTTAGATATTTAATTGCATGTTCTCAAAAAATAAAAAGATATTTAATTACATGCCGTAAACGTGTCACATAAGCAGAGGTAAAATATGGGCAATAGGCTACTAGAAATGACACGTTACAGCCAGTACCCATTTGACAAGTGCACTCAGTGACTCACTCAGACCAATCCTTGGAGGACATAAGTTTTTGTTTGTCTTGTTTTGCAAGAGTTTTTTATATTTATTCATTTTATCGATGAATATTGACTCCTACTGTATAAGATAAATTTAAATTATTGAGTTCATAAAAAAAACCATTGAGACGTAGATACCGCATGGAAGAGAAAAAAGTAAAAATTATATATGTATGCATTTTTATATAAATTTAAATATTATTAATTAAAATTTATCTTTTAATATGAATTATTAATTTATTTTAATAATAAATTAATACTTCAAAAATCATCATCCATTCATTAACCGCAGGTCATATTAAACTTCTCCTTAGTCACGTGGTTTATCAATCTATATCGGTACCGTAAGTGGTCCCCAAAATCAATGGGTATACCAATAGATTTTGTCGGCAAGTTAAGGTGAAGAGGACCCGAAGATAACAAAGCTGAGACCAGCCATGCTTCATAGATCACGAGCACCAAAAAATTTAAAAGCAACTGAATGGTAATAATTTATTTTCATAATTTATGGTAATTAATAATGCAATTGATTTATTATATTTAATTTGAATATTTTATATTTATACAAGAAGAGTTTTGTTAATGTATGTTATAAGAATACATGTTAAAAAATTAAAAATAAAAATTATTAAGTGAACATTTATAATATTCAATATTATAAAAATTGAAAAATATTTAATATTTTTTAAAGTAATTAATAAAAAATAATAAATATTATTTTTATTTCTTAACATGTGTCTTTAAAACAAATATTAACAAAATCTTATATTACTCTGGCATAGATGACCAAGTAGAGAAGACAGAATCAAGAAAAAGAAATCAAACATATAGAAAAAAAAAGTGTAGCTTCTTTTCTTGTTCTCTATCTTTCTCTCGTAAATATAGGTTGTCAACGGAAGTATAAATGTATTCCTATATTTCCCTATGGGCTTGGCAGCTGGTGATTGGTTATATGGTCGCGCTACGAATTTTGGAGTGGGGTCAGTTTGGGATACTGGGATTCATGTGAATTAGGCTTTGCAAAAAGAAAAACCTCGACAGCGAATGAAATGGTTATTTGGCTTACGACTAATGTCCATATATACCAGAGTATAAGGCTGCTGAAAACAGCTTTGCTTTACAATCACAGTTCTTGTTGTTTTAGTTTTTATTATGATATTTTAAAAATCTGAAAGTATTATATTATTTGGTCTTTTAAATTTTAAAGAGTTTATAAATTAACTTATATTTTGAAGAAGGCTGTGAAAGGAATGAAACTGCTTAGGTCGTTTGGGTCGAGTCAACAGAAATTATTCGATTTGCTTCTTCTGTGCAGCGACGATTATGTTTTTAATTTTATTTACTGTAATTATTTTGTGCTAATAATTAAATCTTTTAGAAACCTTCTCTGAAAACGACTATTTTTTGTTCTGTTTTTTTGACTTGATCTCCACGTTCTTAACCTCTCATGTTCCAACGTGAGGCGGCCACGTTCCAACGTAAGGTGGACACGTTCAAACGTTCTGATGCCTTTATAATCAGATATATTTAATACACATTGGTGAGTTTTTAAAATTAAAATGCTTTCAAACAAAAACACCCTCTGCTTTTTCTGCTTCTTTATTCCTGGGTTGCATTTAAAATTCTCTGTTGTTCTGCTATCTCGGTCTCCACCGAAACGAGCTTGTTGAATCTTGAGGGATTCGCACACCCGTGCAATAAAATCTGTGAGAACAATCTCTTCTCACACGTCTCAGACTTTACGTTTTATTGTGTTCTTCAGCTTTGTCACTTCTTCGTTTACAACAACAGTTACATCATTTACAATTAATAGTGACCCTTGCATAGATATGCACAATGAAGATGGAATTGTGCATAGTTTTGCTCCTCCTTTCATGCTTTTTTTCGTTAGTAATAAAGGTATGCCTAAAATGGAGTGAGGCAAAAGTGAAAACTAAATTAATTATATCTGCACACTCTAAGCAAAAAGTGTACTAAGTAAGCCTATCGAAATATATCAAGGGAAGAGTTTAAATTTATCAGCATAAACTTGTATGCATAGCTAATTTGCTTTTATCAAATATGTCTTTCATTTAATCATGACCATTCTGGTATGTTCCAAAAGCCATGGCAGTTCTTTCAACATTCTGCAAGAGGACAGCATATATTTTGTCTCTCACCCTTCCACATGCTTCCAATTCAGAATCCCCCACTCCAGAGCCATCTTTGCGTCCAACCATCATATTCAACCAGTCATTCACCTTCTTCATTTAACGCATCATATCAGCTACTTGATAATCTGATTTAGCCATTTAGGTATGTTTCTGCTTTTAACCTCATCTAAGTAGTTCTCCACATGAGCCAAAAACCATTTTTAACCTTCATCCTGCAAACTACTTGCCAGCTGATCAGTTGCACTTAAAGCACTTCCCTTTACCCAATCAGGTGGACCGTATTCAGCAGCCAGCCCAATGTGCATTTCGTTATTGTTCCTTTGCATCCTAACCAGGCTCGTGCCCTTTGGTTTGAGGCTGAGTTTTGTGCTAGATTTTTCCGTTGTGCTTGTAGCCTGCATGGCAACAACATTAGGGGAAGAAATAGGACTAAGATCAGATGTCACAGCCGCTTTGATCCAGGAAGTTGCATTTTTCTCTCCCCAATGCCAGTTTTAGTGCTTCCCTGACAGAACCAGGGCTACTTGGATGACCGTCATTTTCTCTTATTGGAGTAATGCATTTTAGTGATTGAAGGATTAGTAGAATCTGACTCATGTCATTTTGAAGGTTGAAGAATTTATCAACTGCTGGCTGCTGATTATCTGCCTTGGACAAATATATATTGAAGCTTTGAGTATATATGTGCTGAGAAGAATGAAAAAAATTATTAATCAGGTGGCTAGCAATTACAACCTAAATTTCCTATGGATGTTATTACGAAAACTAAAAAGATCATGAATATGCACCACCAATCGTGATTCCTGAAGATGGGTGGGAGGAGAGGAAACACAAATAACCAGCATAACATTCTCTAACCACTGATGCAATTCATGCAGGAAAAGAGTTAAAGTAGCGAACATGCCATTATGCTAACACGGGCTAGAAGGCATCCTGTTGAACCATATATATATGGGGAAGGATAAACCAACTTCTTTAGCTTCTCAAAATTGCAATTCCATAACCCAAAAAATAATAATAATAAAAAATAAAAACAAAAAGGATGTCGATGATGGTATTTGATGCAAATACTTCAGCTTATGCAATCTAATGGCCTGTTGCATAACTATTCACAAGCATACGTTTGTGCTTACCTTAGGCATTTAAGAATTCTCTCAGCAGCAGAGGCCTCTTGAAGAACATCCGCTGCAGCAAGCACAACTGCTTCTTTGAGCTTCCCCACCTCCTGTGATCATAAATGGGTATTTACAAACTATCTATTCTTTTACATAAAAGGAAATTAAGTTTTATGCATAGATATAATTCACTGAAGCATGATACAATACCATGCTTCTCTAAGATCGAGGGGAGATATTTCCATAAAATCTGTGTCTTCCATTTTCTTATCATTGACTTCACCGAACATGGAAGAAGGGTCTATTAATTTATCACAATTCTTCACTGGTATGGAGGTCTTGCTCTTGTTGGAACTTCTAATTGATTTCGTAGCTGAACGGATATATTTTACTTTGGATTTTGAGTTTGAATTGTCTTCAAAGCTATCATAGCTTGCTGAGCGAAGTGGAGAAGTCTTTTAACACGGGAAAGTCAGCAAGCATGAGCAACCCACGATACCAGAATGTCATTAATGGAAATTAAAAAATGAAAAGGAAAATATTGAAATTAATATGGTTTTCCATAGTCTTAAATGGTTGAAAGTTTAAATAATGCAAGCTAAGTTGAAACCAGCCTTTGGAATACTTCAAGAAAGGAAAGCAGGCATTTTCCAATATCCTCGCTCTCTTCACAAAATCACAAATATTTTTCAACAAACAAACCTATCAAATTTGCAAACCTATCAGGCTTAGTAAAGTTTTCTCATCAATATCAGGCTTAGTACCTGGACTTTTATTTTATCCAAAAAAGTACCTTGTCAAAACTCATTCGTTCATTTTCCACCTTTCTATTTTCACTAATATTAACCACAGCTAAAATTCAGAATGTTGAGAAAAATATAATTCCAATGTCAACCAGAAGTAGAACTCAACCAGATTTTAGGCTAATTATATAATACAAGGAGAGTCAAATTCAAGTTAGGCACTTACACTGGCACTAAGAGTACGACCAGTCGTTTTTATCACATGTTTGACAACAGTTGTTGAATCTGAATTTTGTCTGCCAGTCCAGCTTCTTGTTTTAGTTGACATAGACGATGAAGTGGATATAGTAATATCAAGAAAACTTGAACCACATTGTTGAATCATCTTCTCAGAAGTTCCCCTGTGGACTTTTGATGCACTGGAAGAGCGAGGCCTTTGCCGTGGCTTCTTCTGGAGAAAATTATTAGTCATCTCCTTTCTGCACATAGCATCAGAATCAGAGTTATCTGTAGAAACAAGATCATGGGGGTTTCCAATGCAGGGAAAAATGGAGCAGCTGGGATAGGCTTTATACCTAGTGTTGGCAGTGGATGTGATGGTGATGACTCCAACTTATCAACATATATCAAATGCCCGAGTTGCAGCTTGTTACAAAGAACCATGTCATCCAGTTCATGGGGCAGACACACGTACATGGCATGCGAGGAGTCTGAAACCTTCAAGTAAAATCCGAGGGAGAGGGCCTTTGATCTTGCATCGTCTTCTTCTCCATCCCCATTTCACGAAAAAGCTTCTCTAGGACCACACAAGTCAAAAGTTCCATCTTTTATCAAAATGCTAATCGGATTTCAAAAGATAATTTTTGTGGGTTCTTTGTAAATTGAAATTGGGATAACAGAAAACATCAAGACTCGAGCGTGGATTTGTTCTAAAGGATGATGGAGTGTACCAATCCAGTGACTTTTTGACCATCTTTTAGCTCAGCTCATCCTCTCAGATGACCGAGCTGAGAGGCTGTGGAGCGTTCTGGACATGGACAGGTCCATCATCGACTTGTACCGACCTATCTTCAAGCTAGTAGGCCTAAAAGATCGAGGATCTTACTTGACCGTATTCATGCTCAGACGATCTGACGGGTATTCTGCCCGAATCTGAACAGTTAGGCATGTGTAGAATGACTCCCTAACAATCATGAATGGACCAACGTCCGATGTCAAGACCAACAGTCATGGTTTTAAATTGCGGTTGCGGTCGCGGTTGCGGAAATCACTAAAAACGCAATATTGCGGCCAATTGCGGGAAAATGATTGCGATCGCGATGCGGATTCGCGGAGACCACAAAATCGCAATATAATGTCGCAATGCGGTTGCGGACCGCAATTTAAAACCATGCCAACAGTTGAGAACGGTCTCCTGCCTTGAATGACCAAGCAAAGGGAATCTCAACGTTCGGAGCTCTAAGTGACCTGAACGATAGGAATCTGAGGATGAAGCACCCAGGCCATCTATAAAAATCGATTTGGTGGCCGAGGCAGGGCATGTTCCATTTTCTGCCTAATCATACACATTTTGCAATTATTGTTGACCTTCCTAGGAGCTCTAGACTCCATTATTGATAGACAATTAGCGAGTACTTGTTCACTTAGCTGAACCTCCTTAGGTCCTAGTCACCATCCAGAACAGATGATAATATGCGGCTCCCAACAATTTTGAAACTACTTACAAACTAAAAAGTCGCCTGCCCCAGAGGGTGGAACCAAAAAACAAAAGGCAATTAAAATTGTTGTTTTTTTAATTTAATTTTTTGGGTCATCAATTAAAGGAGGTTTAACAATTTTTGTTACAGTCTCGTTATTCGTCTAACTAAAATACGTCTAACTTTATCTAACTCACTCACAAAATCATTCTATATGCTGCGAGAATACTACAGTCGCATATAATATAATTTAATATTTCTCTCATATTAACATACGATATAAATATGATGTGTGTATTTTAGTATACATAAAATATTTCTCTTATTGGTGTGAGGTTCCGCATTGGGAGATAGGAGGAGCTGGATTGGGCCATCAAAAAAAGGTATATTACGAACTTATGAAAGGTCAGAAGAACAAGTATTTTCCTATGACCCAAAATATAATTTTTTTTCCCTTCAAAACTGGAAAAAATGCATCTATCTATTTATATCTTATATAATGCCCAAAACCTGATTTGATATTTGTCAATACTCAACAGTGGTGATTATTGGACCACTAACCCAAACTAACATGTCTAAATTAGATTGAGTTATCAAGTTGGGTTGGGTCTCAAGACCTCTAACCTGTTGCATTTGGGTAATTATTACTGCTTAATAAAATAAAGTAATAAAGAAATTGTCGCATTAGATGCAAGATTGAGAGTCAAGGAAATCAAGTTTTCTACACCAAGGGAGGGGATGTGGAGATGTGGTCAAAAGTTCTAATGGGCTCTAAAAGGAAGAAGAGAGATAGGTTGGAAGACATGATATTCAATATTAATTTGATCGAGAGAGTGCAAGACGTGGGAGTTCTAAGGATTTCCAATCTGGCTTTTCAAGGTAGCAAAGTATTCTTGAATAGAAATAAAAAAGCATTAGCAAAATGTTTGAGGTTTGTAAGAGTTATGGTTGATGTTTTGTTTTGGTACAAAGTTTTTTTTATATAAACCTTGATTTTATTAGCTAGTGACATTTGCTAATAGCAAAGATAAATAAAAGGTGGTGGATCCTCAAGCCAAATGTCGGTATCTCCTAATCTGCCAGCATGAGCAAAGAAATCTGCCACCTTATTACAATCACGAGGTACAATATTACTATTAAAATCATAAAACCAAGAAGCATAAAGAAAGATATCTTTGAGGATAGAACCATTATAAGAGAAATTCTCATTACCCTCTGATAACTCCATAAAATGGTGTTATTATGACCCTATATTTGTGCTGTATTGATTGCTTAGTCTTTGTTATCAGACATATTTGGAAGATTTTAAGCTAAATTCATTTATTACAACTGTGATATCTTCCTATATGTTTTCTGAGCAAATTGATATAATTCTTCCATTGATTATGTGAACTCACTATTGTCATTAATCTGAGGGCTCAAAAGGAGACCAATGATCAAGGACTTGGAGTTGTAAATGAAGAGAAAGCACCAGAAGTTGTTCAGCATCCAACACCGCGGCGTGGGCAAGTTAGCATCGCGGCGTGTTGCATTCCACTGTTCAGGCAGAAGCTACGCATTTTGGAACGCCGTGGCATGAATAATTTGCGTCGCGGCATGCTTGACCTAATTTTACTACGCGCTGTGGCATGGAATATGGAACGCCGTGGCGTGAGACAGTTTTCTGAAGCACTATATATACTGTTCTATCAGATTTTAAATGAGAACGTTTTTGGTACAACTGCTAGGGTTCATTTGTGAGACTAAAGGGAAGCTAAAAGGACTAAAGTTGGAGGTCAAATCCTTCCATAAGGAGGATTCAAGCACTAAGGACTACCATTCTTGAGCTTGCAACTTCCTCTCCTTCATCTTCCTCTCTATTCAGATCATGACAATGAGTATTCTTATTGTATTTTCGTTTGTCATGAGTGGCTAGTCTATGTATAGAGATTTCCTTTGATCCTTCTATGAATATTAATGATTTTGTAAACCTTTAAGTTAATATATGTGGTTAGGAGTTGTTCAATCATATTGCTCCTAATGCTTTTGAATATTTGGCCAATGTTTAATATGTTTTGATTAAATCTAATGATTCTAGACATAGAAGATTGGATTTAAGATCATAAATATGGTTGATGCATGTTTAATTTCATTCAATTAGCTTGAATAAATTGATTAGCTAATAGGATATAAATATACATATTAGTCATGCATGGCTATTATTGAGACTTGCTCTTAATGAGTGGAAATTAATCTAGATCTCATGGACACATAGAGTCTAGTTAAACGAAGCATGATTAAATGACTTAGACATAGGCTTTTAATTAGATGAGATTCTTAAGCCAACAAATTCCATATCATGTATATAATAAAGAGGTTTGCATATCATCAATTGAAGTAGAAGGTGAACAAGGATTCCCTATTCTTTAATCAACAACTGTAATTCCAATTAGCTAGCTTTTACATCTTTCCACTAATTTATACATAACTCCATTAATTTGAATGTTCTTAGATAGAAATTATTAAACTATTAGTTAATAATTAGTTCTAAGTTAGCAATAGTCCTTGAGGGAACGATATCAGACTCCTAACTTTACTACAAGTGCGACCCGTGCACTTGTGATAAGCAAAAGAGCGAACAAGTTTTTGACGCCGTTACTGGGGACTACGGCATAATTTCTATAGAACTAATATTAACAACGAGTTTAATAAGTTCTAGTCTAAGTTTCTTTTGTGCATATTATTTTAAGTTTCAATTCTTTATTCATTTTTTATAAGTTGTAAAGATGGCAGAAGAAGCTGCTACGCACGAGGTGGAGGACGAGAGCCGTACAAGGCCACTGAGGGAGTTTCTACTCCGCAGATGGATAATTTGCAATCTAGTATTATACGTCCTGCCATCCAGGCAAATAACTTCGAGATTAAACTGACCATAATCCAAATGATTCAAGCTTTAGTACAGTTTGACGGCTTATCCAATAAAGGTCCAAATGCGCATCTTTCAAACTTCCTAGAGATTTACGACACGTTTAAGCATAATGGAGTATCTGATGATGCTATCCGTTTAAGGCTCTTTCCTTTTTCTTTAAGAGATAGAGTCAAAAGCTGGTTGCATTCTATTCCAGCTGGATCAATCACAACTTAGGTAGAGGTATGTACTAAGTTTTTGAATAAATATTTCCCTCCGGCCAAGACCACAGAGATGGTGAATGATATTACATCATTCACCCAGTCTGACTCAGAATCCTTATATGAAGCCTGAGAAAGGTATAAGGATCTATTAAGAATGTGCCCACATCATGAGATACCACATTGGCACCAGATTTATTCATTTCATAAGGGCTTGCTCCACCACCACCGTCCAATAGTAAATACTGTAGTCAGAGGCTCCTTGTTAAGCAAAACTTCGATGATGTCTTCCAACTCTTAGAGGAATTAGCTGCTAATAGCTATCAGTGGCCTTCAGCAAGGAATACTCTATGGAGGGTAGCTGGAGTGCATGAAGTGGATGCCTTAACCTCACTAACAGCACAAGTTGCGGCATTGGCAAGCAAGATGGATAATATGAGACAGCAAAAATCTCATCAAAGCCCATTTGTCCTTTGCGACAATTGTGGAGATAATCACACGAGTGATAGGTGCCCTAGTATGTCTGAAAGTGCATATTATGTTGGCAACTATCGCTCCTAGCCGAATAACCTATACTCTAACCAATATAATCCTGGATGGAGGAACCATCCAAATTTCTCTTAGAGGGATAATCAAGGAGCCTCTTCTTCAGCGCCTGGAGCTGAATGACCTTATAATCCTCCTGGATTCCCCTCACAACCCAGACAGCAGTACCAAGATAAGAAACCATCTCTTGAAGATATGTTTATGCAGTTGATGGTAAAAACTGATACCTTCATGACAAAGACAGAAGCTCACATAGCAAAGAATGATTCAGTGATACAGAGCCAATCGGCTTCTATGAGGGCCTTGGAAATATAGGTGGGGTAATTAGCAAATGCAATTAATAATAGACCCCCTGGCACATTTCCGAGTGATACAGTCAATAATCCCAAAGGCTCCTTAACTGATCATTGCAAGGCGATCTCACTGAGAAGTGGGAAGAATATTGAAAATAATCCGAAGACAAAGCTGTTGGAAGAAGAGGTTGATGGTAAAGACCAGGAGAAGGTGGGTGATGAAAGCCCAAAAGAAGGAGAAGTTGTCCAAAGAAAAGTGAAAGAAATGAAAGGTGAGGAGAAGGCTGATAACAAAAAAGTAGAGAACAAGCCTTATATTCACCCCTTACCTTTTCCAAGTAGGCAAATTAAGCATAAGATGGATGAGAAGTTTTTAGAAGTTTTCAAGAAACTTCACATAAACATCCCTTTTGCTGAAGCCTTAGAGCAGATGCCCAGTTACGTCAAGTTCATGAAAGATATTCTTTCAAAGAAACATAAGTTGGGCAAGTTTGAAACGATTGCATTATCTGAAGAATGCAGTGTCGTCTTGTTACAGAAGCTTCCCCCAAGTTGAAGGACCCGGGGAGCTTTACTATTCCATGTGCCATAGGAGAGAGCTTCCTAGGCCAAGCATTGTGCGATATGGGAGCAAGTATTAATCTCATGCCCCTATCCATATTCCAGAGACTAGGTTTGGGGGAATGCAAGCCCACATCCGTAACCTTCCAGCTAGCCGACCGTTCATATACGTATCCTAAGGGAATTGTGGAGGATGTCCTGATGAAAGTGGACAAATTCATATTCTCTGCGGACTTCATGATTCTGGATATGGAAGAGGATCAAAGGGTGCCTTTGATCCTAGGTAGACCGTTCTTAGCCACAGGAAGAACTCTCATCGATGTGCAAAAAGGAGAACTGACTATGAGAGTTCAAGATCAAGAGGTAACTTTCAACATTTTTGAAGCAATTAAGTTTCCTCAAGATTATGAAGAGTGTTCTTATGTTAGGGTATTGGATAACATCATTGATGACATATTCCAAGCCAATATTCTTGAAGATTCTCTTACCATGGCTTTGTCTTCATCAACTGATAATGATGAAGATGCTAGGGATGATGTGTTGGATTACATCAAGTACCTTGATGCAGTCCCTATGCAATATCAGTCACTCAAGTTTGAAACCTTGGAGTTTGATCTAACAAAGGAAGCATCTAAGCCTTCCATTGAGGAATCTCCAAGGCTGGAGCTAAAGCCGTTGCCTAACCATCTACATTATGCTTATTTAGGAGCAACTTCCACCCTACCGGTAATTATATCATCTACCCTCTCAGAAGATCAAATGGAGAAACTTCTCTGTGTGCTTAAAAAATACAAACGTGATATTGGATGAACTATTGTCGATATTCAAGGCATTAGCCCTTCTATATATATGCACAAGATCTTGCTAGAGGACAATCAGAGAGGTGTTGTGAAACACCAAAGGAGGTTGAATCCGATAATGAAAGAAGTGGTGAGGAAGGAGATAATCAAGTGGTTGGATGCAGGGATAATTTACCCTATTTCTAACAGCCCCTAGGTATCCCCAATTCAGTGCGTGCTAAAGAAAAGTGGCATGACGGTAGTCACTAACGAAAATAATGAGCTTATTCCCTCTCGGAAGGTTACCAGATGGAGGGTATGCATGGACTATCGCAAACTGAATAAAGCCACACGAAAAGACCACTTCCCGCTTCCTTTCATTGACAAGATGTTGGATCGTCTGGCAGGAAAAGACTATTACTGCTTCCTGGATGGTTATTCTGGATATAACTAAATTGCCATAGTGCCTGAGGATCAAGAAAATACAACATTTACTTGTCCCTATGGTACATTTGCGTTTAGAAGGATGTCATTTGGGTTGTGCAATGCTCCCGCGACGTTTCAACATTGTATGATGTCCATCTTCGCGGATATGATTGAGCATGACCTAGAAGTGTTTATGGATGACTTTTCAGTATTCGGAGATACATATGAGAGTTGTTTGCATACCCTATCTTCTATGCTAAAAAGATGTGAAAAAACCAACATTGTCCTCAATTGGGAGAAATGCCACTTTATGGTTCAAGAAGGCATAGTTCTTAGCCATAAGGTTTCTATCAAGGGGATAGAAGTGGACAAGGCAAAGATAGATGTGATTGAGAGGCTTCCTCCTCCTAACTCTGTCAAAGGAATTCGCTGTTTTCTTCGTCATGCGGGTTTTTGTAGGAGGTTTATAAAAGACTTTTCGAGGATGGCCAAGCCTCTCTGCAACTTGCTGGAGAAAGACATCCAGTTTATCTTTGATGAATTATGTCAGGTTGCATTTGAGGAGCTGAAAAAGAAACTGGTAAAAGCACCAGTAATTATTACTCCAGATTAAGAATTACCGTTTGAACTCATGTGCGATGTCAGCGACTATGTTGTGGGTGCAGTGTTGGGTCAGAGAAAGGATAAAGTGTTTCGCTCCATTTATTATGCGAGCAAAACACTAAATGATGCCCAACTAAACTATACCATAACAGAAAAAGAGCTGCTGGCCGTAGTCTTTGCATTTGATAAGTTTCGAGCTTACTTGGTGGGGACTAAGGTAATTGTTTATACTGACCACTCTGCCATTAAGTATTTGGTCAGCAAGAAAGATGGAAAACCACGTTTGATCAGGTGGGTTCTACTATTACAAGAATTTGATCTGGAGATCCGTGACAAGAAAGGTGCAGAGAATCAAGTTGCAAATCACCTTTCAAGGCTTGAGAATGAAGACCATCAAGTTGAATCGCTCATAATTAGGGAAACATTTCTGGATGAGCAGCTTTTTGCAACCACCGCTCAATCATGTCCATGGTATGCTGACATGGTTAACTACATTGTGTGTGGTGTGTTGCCTCATGATTTAACTTCTCACCAGAAGAAGAAATTCTTGCATGATGTCAGGCACTACATCTGGGACGAGCCATTGCATATTTGGAAGATTTTAAGCTAAATTTATTGATTTCAACTGTGATATCTTCTTATATGTTTTCTGAGCAAATTGGTATAATTCTTCCATTGATTATGTGAACTCATTATTATCATTAATCTGGTGACTTCTTAATTGCGGGAAGGGTTCAAAAGGAGACCAATGATCAAGGACTGGGAACTGCAAATAAAGAGAAAGCACCAGAAGTTGTTCAGTGTCCAGCGCCGCGGCGTGGGCAAGTTAGCATCGCGGCGTGTTGCATTCCACTGTTCAGGCAGAAGCTATGCATTTTGGAATACCGCGGCATGAATAATTTGCGTCGCGGCATACTTGACCTAATTTTACCACGCGCCGCGACGTGGAATATGGAGCGCCGCGGTGTGAGACAGTTTTCTGAAGCACTATATATACTGTTCTATCAGATTTTAAAGGAGAACGTTTTTTGTTTTAAAACACAGCTGTTAGGGTTCATTTGTGGGACTAAAGGGAAGCTAAAAGGACTAAAGTTAGAGGCCAAATCCTTCCACAAGGAGGATTCAAGCACTAAGGACTGCCATTCTTGAACTTGTAACTTCTTCTCCTTCATCTTCCTCTCTATTTAGATCATGACAATGAGTATTCTTGTTGTATTTTCATTTGTCATGAGTGGCTAGTCTATGTATAGGGATTTCCTTTGATCCTTCTATAAATATTAATGATTTTGTAAACTTTTAAGTTAATATATGTGGTTAGGAGTTGTTCAATCATATTGCTCCTAATGCTTTTGAATATTTGGCCAATGTTTAATATGTTTTGATTAAATCTAATGATTCTAGACATAGAAGATTGGATTTAAGATCATAAATATAGTTTATGCATGTTTAATTTCATTCAATTAGCTTGAATAAATTGATTAGCTAATAGGATATAAATATACCTATTAGTCATGCATGGCTATTACTGAGACTTGCTCTTAATGAGTGAAAATTAATCTAGATCTCATGGACACATAGAGTCTAGGTAAACAAAGTATGATTAAATGACCTAGACATAATGTCGCGACCGTGATCGCGGCGGGATAACGACTTAAGTTAACAAAATTTTAAAGGAGTCGCCACCAATTTTATTTTTATTAGGAAAAATTGGAAAAAACCAAAATAGAGGGTCTGCGTTCAGAAATTCAAGTTCGGGAGTCTAATTATGCACAGGGAAGGGTGGGGACTTAACCCCACAGCACCCCTGATACATCCGTCCTAAGACGGTTACCTTAAATCAATTGTGCAATTTGTATAACTTTTAGAATATTTATTTTACCCATTTATTGAAAGATAAACTAAATAAATAAATTAATTATGAAAACTTTAATTTTGGCTTGACAGAATTATGATCCTGCTCCTACGTATCCTCCGATGCAATGAGGAATTCAAAGCCACGTCGTTCTTTAGAAAAAAAAACTTATAGGTTGATCATTTTTAATTTTTTAAAAAAAAATTGTTTTGAAAATTCATTTAATTTTTTTTGAAAAAAAAAAGACTTGAATCATCCAGCTGTCACAACTTAAATGATTCTAAAAACTGTAAGATTAACAAGTTGTCACAACTTAGTTAATCTTGTTTTAAATTTTTTTTTTTTACAAGTTTTAATTATTACTATTTCTATTCTTTATTTTTATTTTTTATTATTTTCGTATTACTTTTTTTTTATCATGCTTAACAAAGCTTTTAAAAAACATCTAACTAAATAGCTTTAGCCCAAATGAATCTGACCCAAAAAAGAAAATGAAGAAAAAAACAAAAACAAAACAAAAGAAACTTGAGCCCAAATAGCTATAGTCCGAAAAAAAAAAAAAAAGGAAGCTTTCAGGAACTAAAACGTAAAAGAGCATGCTTTGAAAGAAAACAAAATGGGGGAACCCCATTCTCCGAGAAACAAAAAGAAGTTTCTGGAGAGCACGAAAGAGAAGCAGAAGCAGACCACTAGCTGGACGGAGGTGGCGCCGTCGGAGCTTGAGCGGTGCGGCACGTCGGAAATCTGAAACTTGGGCTGGTCGGCGGCTGGAGTTGCGGTCTGGTTCGGGGTAACCCGCAGTTCAGATTCGGTCGGATGGTGGACGACTTGAATGGGGTGCACCTGGCGCTGCTATCCTCGGTGGCGCGCGGCTGGGATGTCGCGCGTGGGCGCACGACGCAAGTCCAATAACGAGCGAGGCGTCGAATCGGCTGCAGGCCGGTGCGGGTCGGTGGCGCTCCGCATCTAGGGGCTCGGTTACGCTCGCAGGTGGAGATTCCGACAGATTCTTTGGGGCGGTGTACGGCGGTTACGGGGCGTGCACGGTGACGAGCTGCGGTGTGGGTGCTTTGGTGTGGGCTTAGTTGTTAGGCGATTCTGGTTTCTGGTTTATTTATTTTTTAGCAGGTGAGGCACGGATGAGGTTCAATGGTGGCTTGGGTGAAGGGTGATGGTTAGTGTGGTGGTTGATGGAGGTTTTAAAGGCTGAGAGAGGATGAGACTTTGGGTGATATTGATGATGAAAGATTGTGAAAAATGGGAAGCCGAAAAAAATCCCCTCAATCTGGAATGCTGCCCCCTCTATATAGGCACAAAGAAAAAAAAATAAAAAAAAAAATGAAATGTCCAGACTGTGTTGCATGGGACTGTGCGGTCCCTTTCCAATCTATTCTTGGCTTGTTTCATTTTTGTTTTCTCCTGCAGGGCTGCCACCATCCCGTTTATTTTGTTTAGTCTCTTAATACTCTTTTTTCCATGGTTGACCTTGCATGACTTGCAAGTATTGCAAGACTAACAGCTGCTTTGCTTCCCCTTTGATGCTTATTTTTTGAAATCTCTAATGTCACTTGTTTTCTTTTCTTCTGTCATCACCCAAAGAGGCTTGTTTTTGGCAATTGCATTAAAAGCTTTTGGTTTACATGTTTGGCCATTTGCAGCTCATCTGCAACGTTACTTCTCTCTTTTTTTTTTTCTCTTACATTAAAAGCTTAAAGACAGATGGGCTAAAATGAATTAAAGGGCTCAAATATTTTTTCTTCTGGTTGGGCTTGATTTGGGTCATGCAAATAACTTATTAATTAATTTTTGTTTATCTCACTTTCATTATTAACAAAATGGTTCTGACAAAATTGGGTGTTCACAGTTGCCCCTCTTTACTTGTTTCTTACTAGATAATAGGAATAACCATGGTTGTTCATATCATTATCGTAAGAAATGAGTAAAGACGTGAACATAAATTTTGTCCAGCAATGCATGAGATGATGTGAGCAGACAAGACAAAGATGCTAATTGCCAACTAGTGAGCTCAAATGGGGATTTATGAAATTTGTCATCGCGGCGTTGTTAATCCCACCAAGGTGAAGCTCAACGTAAAGCCGAGAGCGTCACCGTATTATCAATAAGTTTGCATGACTCAATTGATGCTTATTAATCAAGATATATATATATATATATATATATATATATATATATATATATATATATATATGTATATTTGGGAATAATCTTGGATGACCTGGAATTGCAAAAAGGCAACGGACTGGCCTGACATTTAAAAGACAATGGGTATTTGGTGTCTTGAAATTAAAAACAGTAGATATCTGGCATCCTGAAAATTAAAAGCAATGGGTATCTGGTGTCCCAAAAAGTTTAAAAGACAATGGGCATCTGATGCCCCAAAATTAAAAGCAGTGGGTATCTGGTGTCCCGACAATAAAAACAGTGGGCATCTGGTGTCCTGAAATTTAAAAGACAGTGGGTATCTGGTGTCCCGAAAATTAAAAGACAGTGGGTATCTGGTGTCCCGAAAATTAAAAAAGCGATGGGCATCTGGCGTCCCAAAAAGTTTAAAAGACAATGGGCATCTGATGCCCCAAAATTAAAAGCAGTGGGTATCTGGTGTCCTGAAATTTAAAAGACAGTGGGTATCTGGTGTCCCGAAAATTAAAAGACAGTGGGTATCTGGTGTCCCGAAAATTAAAAAAGCGATGGGCATCTGGCGTCCCAAAATTAAAAAGCAGTGGGCTTGGCCCGGAAATTAAAAAGCGTTGGGTATCTGGTGTCCCAAAAATTAAAAAAGCGATGGGCATCTGGCGTCCCAAAATTAAAAAGCAGTGGGCTTGGCCCGGAAATTAAAAAGCGTTGGGTATCTGGTGTCCCAAAATTAAACAAGATGGGCATCTGGCGTCCCAAAATTAAAAAGCAGTGGGCTTGGCCCTAAATTAAAAAGTGTTGGGTATCGGTGTCCCAAATTTAAAAGACAATGGGCATCGGTGTCCCGAAAATTAAACAGTGATGGGCATCTGGCGTCCCAAAATTAAAAAGCAGTGGGCTTGGCCCGGAAATTAAAAAGCGTTGGGTATCTGGTGTCCCGAAATTTAAAAGACAATGGGCATCTGGTGTCCCGAAAATAAAACAATGGGTATCTGGTGTCCCAAAATAAAACAGTGGGTATCTGACGTCCCAAAAATTAAAAAACAGTGGGTATCTGGCGTCCCGAAAAACAGTGGGTATCTGGTGTCCCAAAAATTAAAAAAACAGTGGGTATCTGACGTCCCGAAAATTAAATGACTGTGGGCTTGGCCCAAAAGATTTTTTCTTTTTCTTCTTCTTTTTTTTTCTTCTCCTTCTTTTTTTTTCTTCTTTTTTTTTTTTTTTTTTTTCACTTTGTCTGTTCTTCCATAGTGAAGCTCGGCGTAAAAGCCGGAGACGTCACTTTCAGCTTAATGTTTTCTTGAACATGAAAAGACATGGCCGTGTTCATTCTTGTAACTCAAAAAAGAGATTGAAAATATTATGTCAAAAACCTTCCACTTACGTACTTGATGCCATGCGCTTCCTCGAAAAACTTTGATCCATCAAACCCGGGCGTAAGCTCTTGCAAACTAGGGCTCGTCAACTTGTTTCCAATTCCTTGGGACCTTCAAACGTTGGGGTAGCTTCATTTCTGAGTTTGCTCATCAGGCACACGATCTCTCAGATTGTATGGGGAGTAGGTTCAATCTCCTAGAGTTTTCTTCTAACTCGTTCTTGACCTAACTTGTTAATTGGAGGATTGCCATTAAGTTTGTCAAATCAATGATATTGAATTCATATTCCCTTTTATCGAAGCATTTTGTAATAAACTGTGTGATTGAACAAGATAAAGAAAGAAGAAGAATAAGAGAAAAGAAAAGAAAGAGAAAGGTATTCTCATTCATTTGAATGTTCACAAACACATAAAGACATTGAAGATGACAAAGAGTACAAAGGATGATACAAAGACAAAGCGAAAGGTAGTTGCCCCAGTTTGGATTCCTTCATTCTCATTAGATGAGTCATGATTCTCAGATAGATATTTCAACCATTGACTGCCAATGACACGAATTCTCTTTCACTGTTCACTACTTAAATTTTGCCCCAGTTTTGCTAGTAGCACCAATTCATCACCACTAAAAAAAATTGCCCCAGTTTTTCATGTTTCCTTTATGTTGTCCCTGTGAGCCTTTCAGGAGGTACTTCTTAGGAAAGTCTTTGCCAACTTTAAACTTTTGCCCAGTTTAAATACCCTAACTTTTGCTTAGGTCGCCTTTGCGGGTTTTCGACCTAACGGGTCATTTTTCTTTTTTTTTTTTTTTTTTTTTTTTTTTTTTTTTTTTTTTTTTTCTTTTTTTTTTTTTTTTAGGCATAGAACTTTTTTACTGCATCGGCATTTATTGGTCTTGGCAATTCATTTCCATCTATATCTGTCAGAATTAAGGCTCCTCCAGAGAATGCCTGCCTAACAACATAAGGTCCTTCGTAACTCGGTGCCCATTTACCTCGGGCGTCCTCTTGGTTTGGGAGTTTCTTCTTTAGAACCAAATCGCCTACTTGGAACTCCCTAGGACGAACTTTCTTGTTGAAAGCTCTTGCCATTCTTCTTTGATACAATTGCCCATGACAAATAGCTTTTAATCGCTTTTCTTCAATCATGTTTAACTGCTTATACCGAGTCTTTACCCACTCTGATTCTTCTAACTCGGCTTCCATCAACACTCTCAAGGATGGGATTTCGACCTCTATAGGGGAAACTGCTTCCATCCCATATACCAAGGAAAACGGTGTTGCCCCAGTGCTAGATCGGATATTAGTGCGATAAGCATGGAGAGCATAGGGGAGCATCTCATGCCATTCCTTGTAATTGACCACCATTTTAGCTACTATCTTCTTGATATTCTTGTTTGCTGCTTCTACCGCACCATTCATCTGAGGTCTGTAAGGAGCAGAATTGTGATGCTTGATCTTAAACCTCTCGCATAGATTCTTAATTTCGGTGCTATTGAGATTAGGGGCATTATCTGTGATAATCCTTTCTGGAATTCCATATCTACAGATGATGTTTGCCCTCAAAAACTTGAGAACAACCTTTTGAGTGACCTTGGCATAGGAAGCAGCTTCTACCCACTTGGTGAAGTAATCAATTGCTACCAGGATAAACCTATGGCCATTGGAAGCCTTTGGATTTATTGGTCCGATAACATCGATCCCCCACATTGAAAAAGGCCAGGGTGCCACCATATTATGCAATGGGACAGGAGGTGCATTAATGCGGTTAGCGTAAGCTTGGCATTTATGACACTTTCGAACATATCCTATGCAATCAGATTCCATAGTGGACCAGTAGTAACCACATCGGAGGATTTGGCGAGCCATCATGACACCGTTGGCATGTGTTCCGCAAATCCCTTCATGAACTTCTGTTAAGATGGCGAGAGCCTCTTTAGCTTCCACACATCTGAGGAGTGTACCATCATAATTCCTTTTGTATAGTACCTCCCCATTCAAAAAGAAAGCCATGGAGAGTCGACGAATGGTCTTTTTGTTTATCTCATTTGCCCCTGATGGGTATTCTCTGAACTTAATGTACTGCTTGATGTCATAGAACCAGGGCTGACCATCTTCTTCTTCCTCGACATTAGAACAATAAACTGGTTCACTTTGTGCCTTTACTCGGATGGGTTGCACATTAGCATGAATATTCAGATTGGTCATCACAGCTAAAGTAGCCAGAGCGTCCGCGAATTGATTCTTATCCCGGGTCAAGTGCGAAAAAGTGATTCCTTCAAACTTCTCGACCAACCGCATCAAATATTTCTGGTATGGAATCAACTTTGGATCCTTGGTCTGCCATTCCCCGTTCACTTGATAAATTATCAGTGCTGCATCTCCATATACTTGTAATTCCTTCACTCCCAATTCTATCGCAACTTTCAACCCTTGAGCGCACGCTTCATATTCTGCGATATTATTGGTGCAATCGAACTCCAACTTGATGGCGACAGGGTATTGCTTCCCACTTGGTGAGGTGATCACTGCTCCTATGCCACTCCCATACATGTTGACTGCTCCATCAAAGAACATCTTCCACGTGTCTTCTTCCTCAGACTCTTCTTCTTCAATTGCTAAAATATCTCCATCTGGGAATTCAGACATTACAGGTTGCTCGTAATTGAGCGGGTTCTCAGCTAAGTGATCTGCAATTACACTCCCTTTGATAGACTTTCGAGTCATGTGTTTTATATCGAACTCAGAAAGTACCACCTGCCACTTGGAGACTCGTGTTGATACATGAGGACTTTCAAATATGTACTTTATCGGATCCATTCTTGAGATCAGCCAAGTTGTATAGTACAACATGTACTGCCTCAACCTTCTTGACGTCCATGCTAGTGCACAACAAGTCTTCTCGATTGCCATGTAGCGGGACTCAGAATCATTGAACTTCTTACTCAAGTAGTAGATGGCCCGCTCTTTCTTTCTTGTTTCATCGTGTTGTCCTAACATTGCTCCCATGGATGTCTGCAATACCGTGAGGTACAATATCAACGGCCGCCCCGGTGTCGGTGGCACCAAAATAGGAGGACTTTGCAAGTAAGCTTTTATTTTCTCAAAAGCTTCCTGACAATGTTCATCCCACTCTCCTGGTTGTTGTTTCTTTAGTAACTTGAAGATCGGCTCGCAGGTGCTAGTCAAGTTGGCTATGAACCTAGCGATATAGTTTAACCTCCCGAGAAAACCTCTTACTTCCTTTTCAGTCTTAGGAGCAGACATCTCTTGTATTGCTTTGACTTTGTCTGGGTCTACTTTGATCCCTTCCTTGCTAACAACAAAACCAAGCAACTTTCCAGCTGATGCACCAAAGACACATTTCGCTGGGTTTAGTCTCAACTTGTACTTTCTGAGTCTTTCAAATAACTTTTGCAACACTGCCATATGACTTTCTCCTTCTTTGGACTTGGCCACTATATCATCAACGTATACCTCAATTTCCTTGTGCATCATATCGTGAAACAAAGCAACCATGGCACGCTGATAGGTGGCCCCAGCATTCTTCAACCTGAATGGCATAACTGTGTAACAAAAGGTTCCCCATGCCGTGATGAATGTGGTCTTCTCTTTGTCATTTGTATCCATGAGAATCTGATTGTAACTAGAATATCCATCCATGAAAGAGAACCTATGGCCTCTTGCCGCATTATCGACAAGGACATCAATGTGAGGTAATGGGAAATCATCTTTAGGGCTAGCCTTATTCAAATCCCTATAATCCATACACATCCTGACTTTTCCATCTTTCTTTGGAACTGGGACGATATTCGCTACCCATTCTGGGTGTCTAGACACTTCTAAAAATCCTGCTTCTAATTGCTTGGTAACTTCCTCCTTGATCTTTAAAGACATTTCGGGGTGCATTCTCCTCAATTTCTGCTTTTTCGCCTCAGCATTGGGGTGTAGCGGAATTTTGTGGGAAGCTATGCTTGGATCCAACCCTGGCATGTCGCGATAAGACCATGCAAAAACATCCATATAGTCTCTGAATAACTTGATCATGCTTTCTCGCTCCGGGTTATCCACTAACCTCAGCTCTTTCTTGTCTTCATCAGTTCCCATATTGATCACCTCCACTTCCTCTTCATCCAGGCTGAACTCTCTTTCTGACCTTTCTACCAATTTGGCAAACTCCTCAGTAGCGTTCTTATCTTCATCTGAGTCATAGTTATCTATATCCATCATCGAATAAGAATCCACCTTTGAGTTTTCAGGAATCCTTTCATGGGACAATACCTCTACAAGACTCAAATCTCTGAAAGATTTATTTATGCCAGATTGGAAATTATTGACAAAAGAAAGAGAAGAAAAAAATGGTAATTGGACAAGGCTAAAAAACGTAAGTCAAAGATAGAAAAGAAACAAAGTAGTGGATCAACTGAGAAGCACATAAATTCATTGCATTGAAATTTTGATGAAAGACAACATGAGCAGAGAATCATACTAGGAAAACACACAAGTTCACTACATTAAAGCTTCGATAAGAGTTAACATAGATTCAACATTACAAAAGTCTAAGATAGCTTCATGACTAAACAATTACTTTATGGCAACCACATCAAATAACGCCTCAGATCTCCAATTGTTCAGAGGTTTCGAATTGCTGGAGGGGTGGATAGCATGGTCTTCTCCTGAGTCTTCCTCCACATTGTTAATGATTATGCGGACCTGATGATTGGAAGTTCCATTGATGACTTCGGCAGGAACAGGGAATGTCTCCTTCAGATGAGGAATCATCTTTGTCACTTTATTCTCCATTTTTCCTTCATTGAGAGCCAAACCATACTTCATCATTCCTTCCAAAGATGCCTCATACCCTAGACCAAATCTGTTCTTGTTCTCTGGCAGGGTGATCATAGACTTGATTCCTTGCAGCTGAACTCCTAAACCTTTCCTGGCTTGGTAACCATTATTGGTCATGATGCGAGTCACGACTTGGTGGACATCTTCGGAGGACGATTCGTCCTTCTTCGTTTTTGCTTCTACCAGCTGGAAGCTGTGCAAGAAGTTGTCCACCTCCCGTTCAGTGTTTTCAACATAAGGCACTGAAGTAGGCTTCATCAGCAGGATTTCTTCCTCTCCTCGAATGGTAACCAGGCATCCATTCTCAATGTATTTCAAGCATTGGTGCAAGGTTGAGGGAACAACACCAGCAGCGTGGATCCATGGTCTTCCTAAGAGCATAGTGTATGTAGGCTCAATCTCCATTACTTGAAACAATACTTGGAAACAACTTGGGCCTATCTCGAGCGGAAGGGTCACTTCTCCCAGAATTCCTCTTTTCCTTCCATCGAAGGCTCGCACCGTCATTTCTTGAGGCTTTATGTCTTCTACACTCATAGCTAGTTGGGACAAGGTGTTCCTTGGGAGGACGTTTAATGCAGAACCTCCATCAATCAAAACTTTTGCCACTACATACCCCTGACATTTCAAAGTGATGTGCAAAGCACGCGGGTTATTTCCTGTCGAACGTACCACTTCTTCCTCGAGAGAGGGGATCACGTTGACGTGCCTCACTGGGTCTACCATGTTTACTAAGCTTTCTCGGGGTAACATCGGCTTCACATAGGCTTCGTTTAGCACTCTCTCCAGTGCTTTGCGATGAGGTTCAGAGTTCATTATGAGTGAAAGAAGAGAGATCCGAGCTGGGGTTTTCCTAAGTTGATCTACAATATCATACTCGCTTTGCTTCATAATTTTCAGGAATTCTTCCTCCTCTTCTTCCTTTGTTTCTATATTGATTGATTTTCCTTTCCCAGCCTTATCTTCTTGCCCATAGCATCTGCCACTTCTTGTGATCCCTCCTATGTCCCCAATATTCGGCATTGTTTGTGCGAGTTCTGCTATCTGAGCGATAGGGGCTGAAGAGGTTTGTCCTACATTATCTTGTGTCTTTACCTCGACATCATACTTCCAAGGTACAGCATGGGTATCACTGTAGGAGAAAGGTGTAGGCTTCTTTATTGCTATGACAATCTTTCTAGAATTTGGGACTTCACCAGCACGCGGAAGTTTGAGAACTAAACGCTCCACAGTATCTATTTCTTTTATGGATTTTCTTGCTTGAGTAACATCCACTATACCCAGAGCCATGAATTTCTGCAACTGAGTTTTGAACTCTTGACAACTCTCAATATCGTGTCCCTTCTCCATATGGTATTCACAATAAGCTTTAGTATCATATTCAAACTCTACGTCCCTTAAGATTATTGAAGAACAATAGCCCGCTTGGACCAGACCTTGGAATATTAACTTCATGGGAGTTTTGACATTTGCTACCTTTTGAATTCCTTCCTTGTCCTTTTCTAAAGCGTTTACAACTCCTTTCCCATGATTCGGGATTGGGTTGCTGGTGATGCTAGGCCCTTTCTCTTCTTCAAAATCTAGCTTTCCGCAGGCAATCAGTTTCCTCACTGTTGTTTTAAATACCTCGCAATCCTCGATTGAGTGTCCTGGGTTGTCCATATGGAACTTGCAATTTGCATTAGGATTGTACCAGGCTGGGAATGGGGGTACCATGGGGCGAGCAGGGATGCACGCGACCAAATGCGCGTCGAACAACTGTTGAAACAAGTCAGCATTGGAGATTGGCAATTTTGGAAAAGGGGGTAGATTCGACGGGGGTCGAGCATACCCTTGATTTCCTGGATTTCGAGGTGCAGGAGGGCGATTAGCATAAACAGGACGAGTAGGGACATATGTACGTGGTGAGGGAACATGGTTCACTTGGTACGAAGTTTGGTAAGCTGGAAAAGTGGGGGAAGGGGCTTGATAAGCAGGGTATGGTTGTGGATTACGAGGAAAACATGAACTTTGTTGTTGCACATAGCTGACTTCTGGTTCTTTCTTCTTTATCGGCGCCATCTTCTTAGGAAAATTGCTCTCCATATTTCCAGTAGGTAGTTTTCCAGCTTTCGCAAGATTCTCAATCCTCTCTCCAGCCACAATTAGGTCAGAAAAATTCGTATAGGTTGCACCTGCCATCAATCCAATAAAAGGTGCTCCTAAAGTCCCCATAAAGTATGAGCTCATTTCTGACGAAGTCAATGGTGGTTGAACTTGGGCGGCTAACATTCTCCACCTTTGGGCGTATTGCTTGAAGGTTTCACCATGCTTCTTTTGCATTGCCCCTAGCTGCTCTCGGGTAGGTGTTGTGTCGATATTGAATCGATATTGCCCCAAGAATAGATTGGTCAAATCATCCCAGCAGGAAATCCTTGAATGGTCAAGTTGCATGTACCATTCCAAAGCTGGCCCGGTCAGGCTTTCATGAAAGAAATTGATCAGAAATTTTTGATCACGCGACCAAATAGCCATCTTTGTGATGTAGGTCTTCAGATGAAACTTTGGATTAGTACTTCCGTCGTACTTTGAGAACTCCGGGACTTTGAAGTCCTTAGGGATATTAACCTCAACCTCGGACATAATTCATTGATTCCCATCGAGCCATATAAATTAGGACCTTGCATGGCTTTAATTTGCTCTTGCATCCTTCCAATTAACTCATCTCTTAATTTTTCTTTTTCAGAATTGTTGCCCAAGAATATTTTTACTGGCTGCTCATGAGTGACTTCTACATTGTTATTTCCTTTCGGGATTTCCATTCATAGAATTATCCTCTTCATTCACATTACTGTTTGCATTTGCATTTACCCCAGCGCCGACAGAGGTTCCATTTGTTGCTCCGAGGGTCGCAGTTAACTGTCTCAATAAATCTTCGACCCTCGATTGTCCTTCTGCCATTGCATCCATTCTTCCCCTTATTTCATCTATCTCTTGATCCAAATTTCTTCCTGAATTTGACATCTCTTGCAGCCTAGTTTGCAACCTAGTCTCGTAGGTTCGGGTTTGTGTGATCTTCGTTTTTCGAGGACGAGCAATGGTTCAAAACTTTTTACCTGAAAGCAGTAGAATTCCAAATTATGATTTTATTTAAAAAGTAATTGAACTCGTTATTTGTTAGAGGGTCGTTAGTGATTTTTAAGCTAAGTTGATTTGAAATGAGTATCTTTGATCCTTGTTTTGTCAGTTCTATTACCCAGAACGTCTCGTTCAAAAGTATTAAGTCTCAAATGAAATATAGGATCAGAAAATAGGTGTCGAAACCATCAATACTTCATTCATTCAACGACAATCAAATACATTGTTTCATAGCTGAATACATCGTACCCTAACCGAATAAGACTATTCTCTATCTGAATACACCTTGGCCATCTGTTTCATTTGTCCTATTAGGTCTTTACAATATCCAATGAAGTCACTAATTTCTACTGGTGTCTCAAAAGGATTAACCATCTTATCAGCTTTCCTCAAATGATATGGGGTATCCGTAATTGCTGAATTAGCCAAACATGCTAATTTTGCAAAGCGACTCTTCCAAAAATACGCTTCTTCCTTCCATCCATTGTTGTCGTCCTTTTGTTGTTCCACCTGATTCATCAGTTCCTTCATTTTTTCCTGCTCCTGTTGTAACATTGCCTCATATTTTGTAACCATCTCTTTCATGTGGAGCTTCTTGTTTCTGACCATATCTTCATATCTCTTAGACGTCATTTCCATCTGTTTTCTCATTTCCTCCACCAGTTGTACTGCATTATTCTGGGTTAACTTGGCATTCTCGAGTTGTTCCCTAAGTTGTTGGTTCTCAGCCATAACTCTATCTCTTTCTTGTCTTCGAAGCCCTAATTCCTTGTTCGCGGCCCCTAGACAATGCTTAGTCTTCAGCAGGTAATCATGTTCCGTCTTCATCTTTTTGTTAGCCCTTTCGAGAATGTGATCATTTTCAGTGTTTTCTCGCTTCAAGGCTGCGTATTCATGGCGGGTTTCTCTGAGTTCCGCTTCCATCCTCTCATTTTCTTTTTCCATCTTCGTGATCCTAGCTTTCATATCTTTCGTCTCTTCACTTTCAATCAAGACCGAAGCTGAAGATCCATCAATCAAAGGAATTGTCGGGGCCCTGAATGGTAACTTGATTTCCTGAACTCTGTCTTTAACCCATTGGCGGTAACTTTCCTTGGCTGCACAACTTCTAACCCCCAGTTCCTTTCCTTTTCGGATGATTCTGTCCCAAGCACTTCGGATCTTCTGAAGTGACTCAATGTTTTCCATGTCAGCATAATAAAGAACAAAAGGAGTTATTTGGACTTCCGTCGGTGGTCCCATTATAGGATAACCAAGCTGTCGCTGTACCAAGGCTGGATTGTAATTGATACACCCTCGTGTACCCATGAGGGGTACGTTTGGAAATCCTCCACACTAGTAGATGATAGCTTCTACATCTTTCCATCGAGGATACCATCTAATCTGCTTTTCATTCAATTCCGCCAAATGGTCCGCCCATTCACGACTGCTCTTGGTCTTTAATTGGTACATGTTGAAGTCAGCGATAGGGCACTCTGTTCTGTATGATCTGTTAAAAACATGAGTTGTGAGCCAAACATATAGCATTGGTAAGCAACAAAGGATTCTTTTGCCGTTCTTTTCGTGACAGAAGTTCAGGGTGCAATAAACATCTGCGAGAATGGCTGGGACCGGGTTGTCGGTGTTAAACTTGCAAGCCAGGAACACATCAATCGCTGCATAATCAACATAGTCATCAATATTAGGGAACAAGACTAGGCCGTAAATGGTGAGGGCTAACACATCCATGAAAGCATTCCAATCTTCACTTTTGGCTAAGTGATGCATATGTCCCTCGAGGTATTCTCTTGAAAACCCTTTGGTTCCATTCCTATTCTGTTGCGCTCCTTGTAGATCTCTAGCATGCACCTTCAGAACACTCGCTACGGTTTGGATGGATGCATAGTGTCCTATATAACAGTATGGCTTCTTACCCTCCAACGGCAAACCCAGGATCTGCTCAAATTCTTCCAAAGTGGGGGCTAGCTGGAAATCCTGAAAGGTGAGACATCGAAGAGGTGGGTCATAATATTGGGCCACTGCAGTGATCGCTTCTACTTGTACATTCACCTCTAACAGGTCCAGGATCTTCCCATACTTTACTGCGAGTGTCAAACGTTGGGTCTTCTTCAGCATTCGGCCCATGATCACTAGGCTCTCAGTGTTAACTTTCCTGGCCTTGAGTCGCAGAGTCTTCTTCAAGGTCATATCCTTATGATCTGATCCCATATTTCTTTCCATCAAAGATACTCACTTCAAATCTTGATCGAATTTAACGGTTCTCTAACAAATTTTCCTGAAGGACGACAAAAGGATTAGAGTGTGGTAAGAAACATGATGCAAGGATGCAAATCATTATATTTTTTGGAATGAATGCAATGATAAATAGTTGGTCCATTAATAGTGACTTGCACCTCCCTTTTTTTGAAAAAGAAAAAAAGTTTCTCTCCTTTTATTTCCAGATAAAACTTGTCTTTGAGCGGGGTGCGATTAGGTTTATCACATTAATGGACCACACTACTTATTACGTATATGTACAAAAGCAATTATGACATGGATAAACTAGAAGAAGGTGTGCCCCCTTTGTGTCCTAAGGGATTGCCTTAAATTTGAGGAGTTCTACCCTAAAGATCTATAAGTTTTTCTGATTCGTGAGAACTCTCATTGGGTGGCTTTACTATTCTAAAGGCCTCTAGAGCTAAGTCCCATTTCATAATGTTGACCACAAACAGTGGGTAAACCACCAAGTGCGGGACATGTATGAAAAAGGCATACTCTAGATGAGGTTTTCGTAATAACCAAATAGGATGTACATCCAAAATGGCTACCACTACGCAACCTCTACTTAACTTAGGCTCCACTCAGACCCGGGTATAGGGCCCCACTCGAATGTGTGTGAGAAATGTGTAAGTGTAGTGGGTGTAGGGAGCATACAAACCTTTATAATCCTAAAGATTACCCACATCCTGCAAAACAAAACAGCACAATACAAATTCCCAAAGGTTCTCTACCCTAAGGTTTGTATAACAAATAAGAATTACAATTAAAATAAATAAGAGAATGAATTAAATTAAAAAAAAAAAAAACAAAATAAAACAAAAGGGTAAAACAAACATTTAAATGTCACAAAATTTGCACAACTAATTTACCAAGGCTTGACTCTCAAATGTCCCCAGTGGAGTCGCCAACTGTCGCGATCGTGATCGCGGCGGGATAACGACTTAAGTTAACAAAATTTTAAAGGAGTCGCCACCAATTTTATTTTTATTAGGAAAAATTGGAAAAAACCAAAATAGAGGGTCTGCGTTCAGAAATTCAAGTTCGGGAGTCTAATTATGCACAGGGAAGGGTGGAGACTTAACCCCACAAAGACTTCGATACATCCGTCCTAAGACGCCTTAAATCAATTGTGCAATTTGTATAACTTTTAGAATATTTATTTTACCCATTTATTGAAAGATAAACTAAATAAATAAATTAATTATGAAAACTTTAATTTTGGCTTGACAGAATTATGATCCTGCTCCTACGTATCCTCCGATGCAATGAGGAATTCAAAGCCACGTCGTTCTTTAGAAAAAAAAACTTATAGGTTGATCATTTTTAATTTTTTAAAAAAAAATTTGTTTTGAAAATTCATTTAATTTTTTTGAAAAAAAAAAGACTTGAATCATCCAAATTTCCACAACTTAAATGATTCTAAATCGTAAGATTAACAAGTTGTCACAACTTAGTTAATCTTGTTTTAAATTTTTTTTTACAAGTTTTAATTATTACTATTTCTATTCTTTATTTTTATTTTTTATTATTTTCGTATTATTTTTTTTTTATCATGCTTAACAAAGCTTTTAAAAAACATCTAACTAAATAGCTTTAGCCCAAATGAATCTGACCCAAAAAAGAAAATAAAAAAAAAAAAACAAAACAAAAGAAACTTGAGCCCAAATAGCTATAGTCCGAGAAAAAAAAAAAAAAGGAAGCTTTCAGGAACTAAAACGTAAAAGAGCATGCTTTGAAAGAAAACAAAATGGGGGAACCCCATTCTCCGAGAGAAACAAAAAGAAGTTTCTGGAGAGCACGAAAGAGAAGCGTAGCAAGCGGACCACTACTGGACGGAGGTGGCGCCGTCGGAGCGAGCTTGAGCGGTGCGGCACGTCGGAAATCGAAACTTGGGCTGGTCGGCGGCCGGAGTTGCGGTCCGGTTCGGGGTAACCCGCAGTCGGATTCGGCCTCGGATGGTGGAGCGGCTTGAATGGGGTGCACCGGCGCCGCTATCCTCGGTGGCGCGCGGCCGGACGTCGCGGTGGCTGCACGACGCAAGTCCAATAACAGCGAGGCGTCAGAATCGCTGCTTGGACGGTGCGGGTCGGTGGCGCTCCAGATCTAGGGGGCTCGGTTCTGCTTCGCAGGTGGAGATTCCGACAGTTGCTGGGGCGGTGTACGGCGGTTCTGGGCTGTGCACGGTGACGAGCTGCGGTGTGGTGCTGGTGTGGGCTTAGTTGTTAGGCGATTCTGGTTTCTGGTTTATTTATTTTTTAGCAGGTGAGGCACGGATGAGGTTCAATGGTGGCTTGGGTGAAGGGTGATGGTTAGTGTGGTGGTTGATGGAGGTTTTAAAGGCTGAGAGAGGATGAGACTTTGGGTGATATTGATGATGAAAGATTGTGGAAAATGGGAAGCCGAAAAAAAAGTCCCCTGAATCTGGAATGCCCCCCTTCTATATAGGCACAAAGAGAAAAAAAATAAAAATAAAAATGAAATGTCCAGCCTGTGTTGCATGGGACTGTGCGGTCCCTTTCCAATCTATTCTTGGCTTGTTTCATTTTTGTTTTCTCCTGCAGGGCTGCCACCATCCCGTTTATTTTGTTTAGTCTCTTAATACTCTTTTTTCCATGGTTGACCTTGCATGACTTGCAAGTATTGCAAGACTAACAGCTGCTCTGCTTCCCCTTTGATGCTTATTTTTTGAAATCTCTAATGTCACTTGTTTTCTTTTCTTCTGTCATCACCCAAAAAGGCTTGTTTTTTGGCAATTGCATTAAAAGCTTTTGGTTTACATGTTTGGCCATTTGCAGCTCATCTGCAACGTTACTTCTCCTCTTTTTTTTTTCTTACATTAGAAGCTTAAAGACAGATGGGCTAAAATGAATTAAAGGGCTCAAATATTTTTTCTTACTGGGTTGGGCTTGATTTGGGTCATGCAAATAACTTATTAATTAATTTTTGTTTATCTCACTTTCATTATTAACAAAATGGTTCTGGACAAAATTGGGTGTTCACAGATAAGCTTTTAATTAGATGAGATTATCAAGCCAACAAATTCCATATCATGTATATAATAAAGAGGTTTGCATACCATCAATTGAAGTAGAAGGTGAAGAAGGATTCCTTACTCTTTAATCAACAACTATAATTCCAATTAGCTAGCTTTTACATCTTTCCACTAGTTTATACACAACTCCTTTAACTTGAATGTTCTTAGATAGAAATTATTAAACTATTGGTTAATAATTAGTTCTGAATTAGCAATAGTCCTCGAGGGAACGATATCGGACTCCTAGCTTTACTACAAATGTGACCCGTGCACTTGCGGTAAGCAAAAGAGTGAACACCCTCCAAGATGTAGGAATATACATTCGATGCATCACCTTCTGATATGATCCTCTGAAATCTAGCCTCCCATGCAAATAGAAGGCCTTCTCTAGCAATTATCAATTCACCATGATGGGGATTAACACAAGTAAGAATGGAATGCGCCTTACTTGCCATAAATTGGCCCTGGGAGTTCCTTATAATAATGATAATCCCCAATATATTGTTTGGACCAGGCCTTTGCCAAACAGTCTGTTTATGCCTTACGTTTAACACTTGATGTCGATTTGGAATATTTTTGCTAATAGTTTGCAAGCTTAAAAATGCTTCTTAAGCTACTTCACGTGAGGATTTCATAGGCTTGCCCTGCCAAATTAAATTTCTATTCCACCAAATATGGTAGCATATAGTAGTAATAGTCTCCCATTGCTTCAACGTCAATCCATCCAAGACATCAAACACTAACTTTTCCCAATGCATGACACTGATAACGGGATTAAGTAAGATAGCTTGATTAGCTTCATATAAGGCATTCCTAGTAAAAGGGCATTGTAGGAAAACATGCGGCAGTGTCTCCTCCCTGTGTCCACAAAGGTAACAGCTTCCCTTCACCTGTACTCCTTTTGAAAGAAGTCTATCTTTTATTGAGATGCATCTTCTAAGAACTCTCCATAAGAAGACTCTCATTCTCGGTTGTAAATCAGGTTTATATACCATTTTCCAATCATTTTCAACTGCTACCAATCTATGATAGTTCTCAAAACCTTGGATACTCTTGTCAGCTTTATCCAGAATCACCTTGCTCCAATCAAATTTATACGCACTTTTTACTGTGAATAATCCCCGATTTTCCAAAGACCAAAACGGGCTGTCATGGTGATGCCTGCGACTAAGTGGTAATGCCAAAATAGCCTCTGCATCTCTTTGTGAAAAACTAGATAAAATAAGGTTAATGTTCCATTCTCTAGATTCATGATTCAGCAATTGGTCTACCCGTTGCAATTGAATAAGGACAAGATGTTGATCCTGAATTTTGTAGTTTGGGACTCTAAGAATCTAAGGATCATCACAAATATCAACTCTGAATCCATCTCCAACTCTCCAAAGGATACCCTGCTCCAAAATTGTCCTTCCCTCAATCAAGCTACACCAAGTAAATGATGGGCTAGCACCAAGATGTGCATTTAAAAAATTCCCTGTTGGATAGTACTGGGCCCTTAGCACTATAGCCACCAAGGAATTTGAATCACGGAGAAGTTTCCAACCTTGCTTAGCTAGCATGGCAAGATTGAAAAAGTGAAGGTCTCTAAAGCCCATCCCCCCAGCATTCTTCGGCCAACACAACTTTTTCCATCCTATCCAATGAAATTTGCGATCGTCTGACTAGTTCCCCCACCAGAATTTGCACATCATCTACTCTAACTTTTTAAAAAGAGAGATAGAAATTTTGAAACATGACATCGAATAAGTAGGGATAGCTTGCACCACCGTTTTAATAAGAATTTCCTTACCTCCTTTTGACAGAATTTTCTCCTTCCACCCTTTTAACTACTTCCAAATTCGATCCTTTAAAGATTGCAGAGAGTGATTTTTGGATCTTCCAATCATGGTAGGCAAACCAAGGTACTTTTCTGAGAAAACTACAATTTGGATTTGGCAGTACTGTAGGATTTGAGATCTTAAATCATGCACAACACTGGGACTAATTAAATAGTAAAGTTGGCTTATCAAAATTCATTACTTGACTTGATGATTCACCATATAAATCAAGAATATCCAAATTGAACTACAATCATCCATTGTAGCTTTAGAGAAAATAAGGCTATCATCTGCAAAAAATAAATGAGATACCATAGGAGCAGCCCGACAAATTCTTAACTCAGAAAACAGATGCATTTGTTCAGCTTCATAGAGAAGAGAGGACAAACCTTTAGCACAGAGAGCAAATAAATATAGAGACAAGGAGTTTCCTTGTCTAAGCCCTCTTTGAGGTCTAAAAGTAGCCCCAAGGAAACCATTAATCAACACATTGCATAATTCTAGTTATCCATTCATTACTCAGTTTTCTCATTATTGCTTCTAGAAAAGGTCATTCCACTATGTTAGCCAAGACTTCAACCCGTTAGCCAAGACTTCGCTGATAATCTCATAGAATATATTGCACTAAGAGATAGGCCTAAATTGTTTCATATTCTAAGCTGATTGAATCTTTGGAATTAGAACAATGAACGTATGATTAATTTCATCAATGAAGTCCTCATTATTGATAATGTTCAACACAAATTGTGTAACATCATATCTAACAATATTCCAAAAAATTTTAAAAAATAAAGCAGGCATGCCGTCAGGACCAGGTGATTTTGTAGCACCTATTTAGAAAATAACCTCCTTAATCTCCAATGTTGTGAATGACATAGAAAAAAATCATTCATCTCATCAGTGACCTTTCCACTTACCCCTGACAGAGCATCCTTAATTCTAGATGGGTTACCTGTTATGAATAAATTTTGAAAATAATTTCTAGCGACCCATTCCACATCATCAAACCCCGAATGCCAATTGCCTTCATCATCCTGAATTTTGAAAATTTTATTTTTTGCCTGTCTTGCTGAAGCTCTCCCATGAAAAATTTTTGTATTTCAATCACCTTCTTTCATCCAATGTACCCTTGATCTCTACCTCCACATAATCTCTTCTCTATTTAGAATCTCATTCAGTTCATGTTTTAATGATTTAAGCTAACCTATATTGTCTTCGCTGGGGACACTGCTGCTAAGCTTCTTAATCTTTTCCTGGCACTCCTTTATTTGCTTGTTAACATTGTCAAACTCTTTTTTATTCCAATCTTGAAGGATCTCATCTACACAACCTATTTTTTGGGCCACTGTTGACACATCAGAAGACCCAAAATAATCGATCCAACCATCGGAAATAATTTTGGCACAATCCTCATGAGAAATCCACATTTTTCCAAAACAAAAAGGTCTCTTCCTCTTTTCTTCCAAATCATAAAGCTTACCACCGTTAGTATCAAGTAGGATGGGTCTATGATTAGAATGGGAAAGGAAGAGATGGAATACCTGGGCCTTTCTCCATAAATTAATCCAAGCTGAGTTTGCCAAAAATCTATCGAGTCTCACCTGAACATTTTGGTCTCCTCCTCTACAATTAGTCCAAGTAAACCTGTAGCACGTAAAACCCAAATCATGTAGACCACAATAATTAGTGGCTTCTCGAAAGGCTTGTATCTGTCTCTCTGACCTTGAATCTCTTGTTTTCTCTAAATCATTAAGAATCTCATTAAAATCCCCTCCCAAGATCTATGGAATGTTAGAATCCTGTTTAAGATCTTTCATAAGCTGTCATGATCTGAATCTTTCGGATACCACAGGTTCACCATAGAACAGCGTATACCTCCACTCCTCCTCCACTCCTTCGCTCCTCAGCAAGCAATCCATAAAATGGCTGCCATAAGATTTAATTGTGAGATCAATTTCACTCTTCCACAACATCACTTTTTTTGGTACAAAGTTATGGTTGAATTATTTTGAGCAAAAGCATCAAATGCGAAGATGACATCGAGACAGAGGAGGATGAGTCACATTCTCACATGATTCATTAATTGTTAGTTTTAATCCTATCTGTTCATTTTGATTTAAGGGTTATAAAACATTTCTCTCATATCTCACAATAACTCACCCCTCTCATCTGATATGACCCTTCCATATATATACATATATATTATCAACACAAAGCGTTTACACAACTTTTGGTGTGTGGATAATTCACGTTTGGGTATTTGATGGTGTGGCCCTAATCACAATATCGTGCCAGTGACATTCGAGCAAGTTCACTTTCGTGGAGCTCTGGATGCCAACTGAACCACACCTCGAGTTTATTTTCATATAAAATTGAAGTTAGTAGTTTTATTACGTAATAAAACTTATCAAGCTCTGCACAAATATCATGTTCTTTTACCAAAGGTTAAAAACAAAGCCTAAACAACGGCCTAAAACTGCTAATCAATTTTCAACTTCGTTCGGGAATTGATCTTATGTAAATCCCCATCAGAAACTTTTCTTTCTCAAATTACTTTGTTCTATATGTTCAAAGATATTGTATCACTGGAGTAGAGGTAAATATGATTTCCTATATATGGTATTTTGTGATTGATCCCATCACATTTAAGAGCTTGATACAATATTCTTCATAGCACAGTTCCGATTCTGAAGCTACGTAGTCTGTGTTCTGTTTCTGTTCTTATTTCTTTCAAAATTGTCATAAGCCTGCCTAGTCCGCAGGAAGAGCAAGAAGCTTGAAACCAATCCTACCAGTGAAATGCAACCCCACCATATAAATGTCTGCTGGTAGCACTTCCTCCCCATGCACATGGACATTTCACGCAGCCATGATGTGTGCCTTGAGCTCCCTGCATTGGAGTCATAAACCAAGGCTGCAAGAAGACCATAAAGGCATGAGCCTAAAGGAATGTTGGTGATGAGGATATTGTGGTTCACCCCAACACTGTTTGGGCCAAATAGCTCTGATGTAATAGATACTGCAGCTGAAAACACAAAGCCAGAACTTAGCCCAATCAAGCTGGTGCCTATGTGCAAAGCTGCTTCACTGCCAGATATGGCCAGCAAAATGAATGCAATAAGTGTTGGCACCAGGGCAGCTGCAAACCATCCAGTCCTTGCAAAGTGTATCTTCCTGCATTGTCAAACAATTTTAGTGGATTCATTATTGTGTAAATGGAAGACACTATATATCCAGAATTTTTTTGCTAAAATTTTGAAAGAATGCGTCGGAATGTTTGTTGACTCTTGAATGGATTAGTGGTCCCTACACATTTTCTGTCAAAATTCTGGCTAATATTTTCTGGCGGGTAGCACTAGTCTATGTAAATTTATCACTACCTACAAAGACATTTAACACATACCCGCTCAAGAAGTCAGGTGCAGCTGAGAGAAGGCGACCAAAGAAGGAACATGTGGAATAGAGGGTGACAAGAGAAGTAGTCTGAGAACCGTGTCCTAGTGATTGGGAAATTTGACCCAAGTTGTTGCTGTAAACCAACCCAATTGTTCCTCCACAGAAATATGCTATGTAGTATAGCCAGAAGTCCCATCTACGCATAAGCAACCTGGTTAGGTGTTCTTCCCCTAGCATTGTAAGCTGATCTATCTCCAGCACATTCTCAAAACAACATTTCTTCTCTCTTACACCTTGTGCACTGCCATTCCTTGCACTGTCCTCGTTACCAATGAGTTCTTTATGAAGCTCAAGATCATCAGGGTCAATGAAATTGAATGTTGAACTGTATAGGGAAAAGCTTGAGGGGACAGTAAAGCAAGACCATTCTCGAGAATACACAATGCCAGGCAAGAATAAGAGCAGTACAAGGAGAAAAATGGCACCTACAAGAATAATGCGTGCCACGGCTGAGGTGGAAGAGAGGGAATATAGGAATAGGAGGTAGAGGCCTGTAACAAGGGCAAGGATGTTGAGGCAGAGAAAAACCAAGGAGTCACGCTGAATGGTGTCAACAGAATGTGGCTGAGGCTGTGGTTGGTGGAGAATTGGAATGAGTACCACTCCAGAAATAAGTACAGGAACAAGGGCATTGAGGAAGAGATAGAGAGTATCATCACTTGAATTTATTGCATTGGCAATGAGAGTGTACAAAGCTGCGCTTAGACCATTGAAACTAATACTTAAGGATAATGCAAGTGAACGGTTTGCTGGAAAATGTTTGATACACAAGACATAGCAAATGGTGTTGAACCAGCAGATGCTACACCCGGCAATCAAGCATAGAAAAAAGACCTGTCCAATGTATATCAATACTGTTTGGTTAATAACAAACAATCTGGAATCGTTTCCACAAATACTAATAAACAGGATTGTGCTATTTACATAATAAAAGATATTACCAAAGTCCTGATAAGTTTAATCAGACAAGTTTATAATCCTAACTAGTGAAACTAATAACTTTGGTAGTGGAAATAGCAGCTGCTCTCTAGAATTTTCTCTGAACAGATTTGAGAAACTAAGAATGAATTTACTATAACTACTCCTTATAATTCAAATGATAATGAAATCCCTCTTGCTTGTTATTCTTTTAAAGAGTATTTGATTTACCTTTTTTCCTTGCTCTCTGCTACATATGTACAACAGTAGAATGTGTATGTGTGTTTTTATTTTTTGGATACATTGGATAATCCTTTCTATGATTTTAACTTACCCTCTACTCAAATCTTCACACACCCAATCACCTAATGAGATGATGGAGAAGGGTAGGTGAGCTAACAGAATTGTGGAGGATTTCCAAAGAATGCTTTAAAATACAGATGATCTAATGCATTATTTGTGCCTACCGTTAGTTGGCTTGAATCTGAAAAGAAAACAGATAAACTTAAGAAACTGCCCCAAGGTTGTCAGCTAATCCTAACCAATTTGCTGCTATGAGAACAACTCCCCCACCAACATTCTAGTTAGAGAAAGCAGGAAAAAAGGGCATGTTTGATCAACAAACTTAAGCACAATCTTATTTTAGTTTGATTATTGCATAATGATTAACTGAAAGCCATCCAATGGAGCAATGAAATGACAAGTTCTATTTTTTTGTATTCTTTATATTTTTTGGGGTTTTGTTAAGTGAGATTGAAATATGTGATCCAGATATCTCGGATTTTAATTACTCTTTATTCTTATTTCCTTTTGGGACTTGTATTTTGGCTTTTAAGGCCTTGTAGCTATTTAATAAGAATAGAGAAATCAAAGAAAGCCATACAAATTATTGGGTTAGTTCAATCAATGCATTAATAAAGAAAGAAACTTACGTGAAAGCTGTTTTGGAATAAAAATAAGTAGTTGATTCCCTAAAAATTTGAATCTTACATCTGCACTTAAATATAATTGGTTTTTTAATTTATTTTCAATTTATCAGTTGAGAAATAATATTTAATTTCAACTAATTACACTTAAGATATTTTAATATTATATTGAGATTGAAATTTATGGTTAGAAATGTGCAGATGAGATGATGCATAGATGCAGTAGATCCATTTAACAGAGCTTGGCACAAAGTGAATAGAAAATTAGTCCCAGAGAGAGAGAGAGAAGAAAATAAAAATTAAGGGTGATTTTGAAGCTACAAGCACCTACACGCCGTTTTTGAGGCACGTCAATGTGTCAGAGATATGAGGGCGCTTGTATGACACATGTCTTGTATGTCTGAATGTATTTAATTAAAAAAATTATTATTTTTTATTTGATATATTTTGAACACGGTTCAGACACGTTTAGACATAAATTCGAGACACTATTTATTAATATTTTTTATAAAAAAATAAATTAATTTTCATGACTAACGTCAAATTAAGAAATATGTAACTCACCTAAGCCCAATTATATATTATTTTCACATATTAGTATTTTAAATTTTATCTTTTCACTTATCATTATTAGACTTTTAAATTTTATTTTTTTATACACTATTATTTTTATCTTTTCTTTTTATCTCTGTTCGTACCAAGTCATCCACTTCATCGTCATCGAAGTTGCTTCATACCACTATTCTCTTTAATTAATTTTTTTGATGCATATATATCTTTATACGATTAGTTATCGGGAGAAATTAATTTAAAAGTTCTTTAAAAAATATCAATAAAAATTATGTTTCATATATTTTAAAAAAAATTTACTAAGTAGTAAATATTAACACATATAATATATATTAAGATATTATAAATATTTAAATTTATAAAAATAATATTATTAAATTATAATTTTTTTTTAAATTTTACAATATATATATACATAAGTCAAGTACTTTAATTTATTTTAATACTAATATATATACTATATCTATATTTTATAATTTTTAAATTTAATATACCTCTATATTTATGTTTATATTATGTGTCGTATTTATGTATGTGTTTCGTAACTTCCAAGATATATGATGCATTTTTAAGTATATTATATATAATTTTTATAGTGCATTATTAGTATAAGATTAATAAAAAAAAACTTTTTAATCTTTAAACGTAGGTATATGAAATATATTATAAAATTTAATGAAATTAAATTCGTGGGTCCTACGCATCTACTTTTGATTTAAAGTTCCTTGGCACTATCTTAAAGATTTTATTAACGGCACTAACTTTAAGACGAACATTTATGACTGTGAGTTGCAGTTACCAAATTACCCACCATCTGCTGTTCTTAGCCAATGGGCAGTTAACTAATAATTATAGATTTGGATTTCCAACACTTAAACAGGGTAGTGAGAGGGATAGAAATACAAGGTAAATTTTATAATTTGTAAAATTGCGAGACCCAGTCATCTTGACATGTGTGGTTAGAAATGTCGTCGTGTGGCTCCAAGAGATTCACGCATTTCATGTTGTATGATCATACTTACACGTAACAAATATTATCGTACATACATAATTTTTATTATTTAATTATAATTAATTTTACTTTATTACTTATATACCTATGCTTTAATTCAATCTCCTCATACAAATATGAAGGGATGTAAGAGTATAGGATGTCCATCAGGTATTTTCCTTTCCTATCATACTAGTAGTTAATTTTGCCAGAAAACTAGGAAAGTGAAAGCACCTACAAGTGTATGGTATCTAAATGGTAAAAGAACCAACCATATTGATAAAAAGTAAAATGAATATAAGTATTCAGATTTCATTCTGGGTGTGTATCTCTATATATATTAACCTTATGCTAAATCTCACAAACATAAAATGATATAAAACACCATAAATTATGCTTCAAACAAGCTCTTCCATAAAATCCAGAAGAACTCATTGTTTAATTGCTTTCCCAGTTTCTTGTAAAGTACATTAATTTTCTAGTAAATCAATCCCACTTCACCAAAGGCTAAGAAAACGAAAAAAAAAAAAAGAAAAAGAAAAACAATATACAAAAGAAGATCGATGTATGAAATATCCAAAGAAGCAGTGCAAGAGAAAATAAATACAATGAGAAAGAGGATTTAAGAGTGATGAACACTGACCACAATATAAGGCAGGGTGATGAGTCTCTGAATGACAAGCCATTGGAGACCATAACCAAGAAGGCCCAAGAAAGCAGCCATGAACATGACCACCCACAATGGGAAATACATGAGTAAAACCCCACAACACCACCCAAATGCCTTTCCCATGTCTGATGCCACTGATAGATAGTTAAGCTGAAGCTGAGTTATATCAAGAACAGATTTGAGATCAGATGAGTAGGATGAGAAGTCAAAGTTTGTCCCTGTGAATGCCTGTATCCATATTGATGCTATCAGTATCACCCACTTTCCTGATTCCCCAACCATTTTTGCCTCTTGAAGAATTTCTCCTTCCTCTTCCTCTGCACTTCTTCTAACTACCAAGAAACCAAGAAACAGGAGAAGCTTTCTTCTTTCTCCAGTTTTGGGCTAAATTTGGCGATGGCTTACTTAAAGAGATTGGTTGTTGTTCACTTGTTTGTCTCTTTTTTTGTTTGTTGTATTTTTTTTAAGTCCGAGTTTTGAGTTGGGAGAGGAAAATTGAGATGTAAGGCAATTTATTTGCTTTATATACCAAAAATAAAAGAATTATTTGATGGTCCTTCCTCTGGGTATTTGGGAAAGATTATTATCAATCCCAACCTGTTATTTTTTAAAAAAATTTATTGTAATAGTAATTATGTATGTTTGTTAAAATTAATTTTAATTTTTACGTAAAATTTAATAAATTTAAAAAAAAATTATAATATTGAAATTTTAATTTTTAATTATAGATTATAAATTATTTATTATATTTTGAAATATAAATATTATTTTATTTTTAATTAAATAATTTTTAATTATTCAAATAATTTTTTAATTATTATATATTTATTTTAGTAATTTAATATATAAAAATAATTTTTTATATTATTTAAATAAAATATATTAATTTAATTTTTTCAATTAATTATTTTATAATTAATATATTTAAACATAATTAATTATTAAAATAATTAAATTTTTACGTTCGCAACACTAACACTAGAGACTTGAGAGTATGAATACTCCATAAAATAAAAAATGGGCACAAAACGAGCTTTACTGTTACTTATTTTATTCATTCTTATTTCTTGAATGGACATAAAGTTGCATTTTAAAAATATTATATCACGTTATTTTTTATTATATTATTATTTATATTCTTTTTTAATAATTAAAATTAAGTAAAATAATAATAATAAAAATAATATAAAAAAAGTAGGGTAAAAAAATCAGAATTAGTTGCATTTATATATTGTAATAAAAAGTACATTATTAGTTTGGTTGTGAGAATTGGCATGTTTTTCATTAATTATACTCAGAAGCTTAAATATTTGGATGGAATTATCGGCACACCTTTTTATTCATTCACAGCTCTCTTTAATACTTTAAAGTGTTAGTTTTAAAAATTATGTTTAACTAAATAATGCTTTATAATAGCAAAACTTTAAATTTATTAGATTTTTTTAATTTCTTAAACTTTTTTTTTACGAAGTTTAATTTCTTAAACTTCGTGTTTACATTTTGTACCTAAATTTTACTCATAATGTTGAATAATAATTCTTTGTTAATTTTTTTATAATATTTAAAAGACTAAACTACTAATTTGATCATTCAAATATTTATTTCATATCAACTTGGTCATTTAAAGATTTTGACATTAAATTTGTTTTTCAAAAATTTAAAATGGCATTAAAATGGTCTTTTTGATGTCACATGGTGTTGATAAAAGAATTATTTTAATGTCATTTTAAATCTTGAGAGGATTAATTTGATGTCAAAATCTTAAGAAGATTAAATTGATCTCAAGTAAATTTTTGAATGATCAAATTTTTAGTTTAATTGATTTAAAATAATTCAATTAGTACAAGTTTGTTAATTTTTCTACTAAAGATACTTAAAATTATGAAACTAAATCATTTTAAATGTTGATAATTTAAAAATACCATCAGTACTTAAAAATCTTTTATTATATTTTCTTGTAATGATGGAAAAAAGTCTTTGATGTTTTCATTTGGAAAAAAAAATCTGATATGAAGTTTATCATAATTAAAAATGTACAATTTTTATGAATAAAAATGATTTTCTTATAGTCATTGTACAAATAATATTCTTTTAAGTATTTTAAAAATTATAAAACAAAATAATAGTGATAAACATCGGTTTCCAACTACATAAATATCAATGGTGGAGCTTCACTGATCATAACACCAAGGTCCTACAAATATAAATATAATGGTGTAGCATTATCACAAGATACTTATTCAATGCTATCGAAGTACGTAACATGGCAATGGTAAGGTAAATTAAAAAAAAAGGGGGGGGGGTATACGAAGGTATAACATATTCTTAATTTTATTTATGAAGTCTTTGCATATAATTTATCTTGTTCATAATCAATAATCATGCATTTTATGTTAATTTTGTATTTTTTTTAGTGCATGAAATGATGAAACTCATATAATAATTATGCCATCTATACTTCATCAAGCCATGTTTAAACATTTATTAAGATTTTTTTTTCAAAATTTTCAAATTTTAATTTTACTGTCAAAAGGAATAACTAAGAGATCTATCATATAGTTGCTAGTTGTAATTGCTCCTTTTCTCTGTTTTTCGTAGGGGCATCTTCCCTATTTATGTTTTCTATTAAGACGTTTCAGTCCTTTGTTGTTTCTTTTTCTATTTAAAAAAAAATCAGAAAACTGATTTTATGCTATCTCTTTCTCTCATTCTCTCTGGTTTTTTCTTTCAAAGTTCAATTTATGTAATGCCTTTTCAAGCTCTATTTCTATTTAAAAGGCAGTTAAAACCCTTTTTTTTATTTTATTTAATTTTTTGGGTCATCAATTAAAGGAGGTTCAACAAATTTTGTTGTGAGGTTCCGCATTGGGAGATGGGAGGAGCTGGATCGGGCCATCAAAAGAAGGTATGCTATGAACTTATGAAAGGTATGGGCCGAAAAAGAAGAACAAGTATTTTCCCATGACCCAAAATATAACGTTTTTTTACCTTCAAAGCTGAAAAAAATGGATCTATCTATTTATATCTTATATAATGCCCGAAACCTGATTTGATATTTGTCGATACTCAACAGTGGTGATTATTGGACCACTAACCCGAACTAACATGTATGAACTAGATTGAGCTATCAAGTTGGGTTGGGTCTCAAAACCTCTAACCTGATGTATTTGGGTAATTATTACTTCTTAATAAAATAAAGTAATTTACTATTTACTAATACTAAACACGCAACACGCTAAAGGAAGGGTTTGAACCTTCGACCTTGTGGTTAACAGCCACACGCTTTAACCAACTGAGCAACCCCAGCTGTAACTATAAGCGCATCAAATAACATTATCTATTGATATTTTAATGTACTTCTCTACTTTTGACTGAGCATGCCATTTCATCTCATAGCATGTGACTGTGTGAAAAATCGAATCGAAATAGCATCAGTAACTACTACAGATGACATTCAGAATCTCATCTGAGATGCATGGGTGATGACTTCAATTAACCCCGCCCCCCCCCCCCCAAAAAAAAAAGAAAAAAAGAAAACCAAAGTGTATGATTCTAGGTGCGGAGAATGGAGATAATAGAGAATGATTGCACATGTGAGGGGCATCTTGACCATTTCTTTTTGTAGAGAAGTTTCAACTGCTCCCCAATCTCCTATAATTGCCAAACTACGGGGTACAAGACCAGATTAGGATGATATGATATTCATATGTTACACAAATACCACCTAAAACCATCTCTTACTACACATGGAACACACAGCAAAGCCTAAAGCACTCATTGTCGTCCTCCTCCTCATCATCCTCATCAATCCTTGGCTAGTCCATTCCCGAAACCTAGCAAGCTCTCCTTCACCTGCACCCGTGAGTTCATGCAATTTCCTATCAATTATCAAAGTTCTTTTTTTTTTTTTACCCTTTTAATTTATTGTTTTTCTCGTGTAAATTGAATGAATGAATCGTCCTTCTACAATTCAAAAACCATTTGCAGGCAAGTATTGGCCCAGCAACATATATGAGGAGCTTGAACCCATATGAAGGAAGGAAAGCAAATCCAAGGTGGGGGTCATTTCCAGCTACATGTCATTCGAAGTGTAACCAATGCAGGCCTTGTGTGCCAGTTGAGGTGTCAATCAGAACAATGGCAGTGGAAGAGAATCAGTACTATCCCATAGCTTGGAAGTGTATGTGCCAGAGTAACATATTTTCACCTTAGGGCAACATTTCCATTTTAGTTCACTTTAGTTTATGTTACCATTTACCAAGTTTAATCCTTAATCCAGTTTTCCTTCAAGAAACGTTAATAACGCTTTTCAATTCATAGCTGATAAGATGACACATACTACACTTAGATCTTAGCCAAAAGGCTCTCCAATGCAAATATATAAAAAGCAAACATTCCTAACCGAAACAGAGACAACAAGGAACTTAGGAATGGGTGTGGCACTAGGTTCCTCTAAGATGGAGCCATGGGAGGGGATTTTATCATTTAAAACATTTGAGGGTGTTTCTTTTTGGTGGCTGTGTGTCTGGGTTAGGAGAAGTCAGAATTATATTCATTATGTCATTCATGTTGGTCATTGTAATGGTGCAGCCGAACTGTGAACATTCACATTAATTAATTTAAGTTAAAGAATAGTCAACCTCTTGGCTATTGTTAAAATGTTCAATTCAGAAATTCTAAGGCCAAGCAAATTCAACGACAATGATGTGTTCTAACGATTACATTAAACTAATGCCATCTAATACAGAAAATTATCACCATAGTAAAGTCAATAACTAAACCATTATGATCCCCTCATATTTCAAATTTGATCTACTGAATACGACTGTAATGGAATAAAAGAGAATAGAGTAGATACAAGGTTAATATGTAAAGAGAAAAATTGCTAGTTCGTCAAAGCTCAGTAAAACTCACGTGATTCTTAATTTTAGATGAACATGTGTACAAATTATAGAGAAAGTTACAGGTCTTGGCTGCTGCCTTGTGCTTCTTTGTTTCTTCTTTCTTGCATGATTGTCAAACATTTGCTTTCTGGAAGTGGCGATGAGCTGTTGAGCTTAATCTTACTACGCACAATGCCATAGCTGCCTGAGGAAAATTATATAGTCAAAGGTACTATCGAATTAATCATGAACATGCAAAGAGCACAGGATGCTTTAGACTTCAAGTTTTCAAATATTGATAGAACATTCTTTCTTTCAATTTTATTTAATTTTTTTTTATATATTCATTAACTTAATTAAATAGAATTAAAAATAACAGATAAAAAATAAATTAAATAAAATTAGAAGTAAAGGTTAAAGAGTGAAAAATTAGAGTCAATTTTTATTCACATCCATATATATATATCAAAAGTTAAGAGTCAGAGTTGTCATCCATATCCAATTCCAATTGCAACTCAAATTTCCAATTACCAAGTGAATTTACTCAAAGACCCCTGAATACAATTTTCCTCTTCGTGGAAACAAATTATTTAGCAACATCATGCACCAACTTTATATATTTACTGTAAATAATTGACTAGTCTTTTTTTCATATTTAGTTTCATTTTTTATGTATTTTATTTCCTAATTAGATTTTAATAGCTTTATGACACAATAAGAGTGTGAATCCACTTTATACTTTTTATTTATGTAATAAAAAATTAAATTTCTAAATAACTACATAAATACTTATTAATAGTCTGTCTTATTTATTTTATTTTATTCTATTTAAAAATAAATAAAATAACAGTCCACACTAACTTTTATTTTCTAAGTTTTGATGATAAAATTTGGTATAATAATTAATATAAAAATATACAAATCAAAATTTAGTACAAATTATTAGTTGCATTTTTTTTTTGTTTCTCAAAATATCCTCACTCGATAGGTGAGGGACTAATCTCTAAGAATATGATCATTCGCCTAAGAAAAACTCTTCCCAACAAATATTATTAGTTACATTTTGTGACAAAATGAACTAGGAAGAAGTGTTTGAAATTATTATTATTACTAGTACTGTGGGAAGGATGTGTATGTCATTTTGCACAAACAAGTTTGGCCTCCAATATCTCTCATAGTAATGGGCAGCTCCAGCTAGAGGTGGCAAAATGGGCTAACCCGCCCCGCCACGCCCCGCCCCGCATTCAACCCGCAAAAATGCGGGCGGGCGTGCAGTTAGCCCGTTTTGAAAAATGGGTTGGAAGAAATTAACCCACCCCGCTTTAATGCGGGTTAGCGGATGGCGGGTTGGCCATAAAAAAAAAAAAAAAAAAAAAAAGTAAGTGAGTTGATCCTAAAAAACAAAACAAAATGTATAAAAAATAAAAAAAAAATAATAAAAATTAAAAAATAGAAAAATTATAATTTATAGAAGTTAAAAAAATAAAATAAATAAAATAAATTTAGTATCATACTCATAAAAATATCATAAACACAAATAATAAGACTAATTTGTAACACTTTTTTTAAAAAACTCAACCCGTAGCCAACCAATGCTTTGCCAACGCTAAACCAGCGGGTTATGCGGGCGGGTTATCTTGAGTTGGAAATCAAAAATAGGTTGAAATCTTGAACCCAACCCGCAAAAAAAATGCGGGTTGGCGGGCCAACCCAACGAGTTGAACCCGTTTTGCCACCTCTAGCTCCAGCAGTATAAATGTATGTCCGTCCTCCTTTGCAACCTTATGCATTACAAAAACCAAACTTTAGTTGAAGGCTTTCAATATATATTCATAGTAAAAGGTTGTGATTGTGAGAGAAAGAAGGGGAAGAGGAAGAGGAAGAGGAGCAGATTAAGCAATCAAGCAATGGAAGGTTTGATTCCGTATATTATTCATGCGATCAGGAAGCAAAAGTTTGGTATTTACTGTAAATTTTGTTAAAGAAAATTTTTTACTCTAATTATTATTTTGAAAAGGAAATTTCTTCTTTTTAAAGACTCTCAAATACTTAATATTTTGTGAATTGAAAGAATATCATAAATTTATTTTAAAATAAACAAGAAAATAATAAAGTACTAATACAAAGAATAAAAATTAATGAATCATTAATCAAAAAAGTAAATTGATATTTGAAATTAAATAAATTGATAAGTGCAAGAAATATAAATAATAATTGAAATTGACTAATAAGTGAATTAAAACAATCAAACATAAAGAACTAATGGTATAGTTTGTAGAACAATAGAAATTAGAAAAATATAATACAATCGATCAAGAAGAACAAGTAAATGACAAAATCGAACAAAGATAAATTCGATTAGAATTTAAATAAAAGCAAAAGAAAATGTACATAATAATAAATGAAAAGCAATAAAGATGTAATGAAATGAACATGTTCAAAAATTAAAATAATAACCAAGTAAAGAAAATAACTAAAAGAGAAAAATAAAGATGCAGAATAGTAAATGTGCAAGAAAGTAAAGTTAGTAAAAAAATAAACTTGCAAAAAATGAAAGAAAAACAAATGATTTAAAGAATCACTCAATAAGGAGAAGAAGATGAAGAGAATTGTGAGAAATGTAAAAAAATGAATTTAACTTTGCATTGAATGATATAGAGTACATAAATAGTGCATGGTGGAAGGCATACTTGAACTAGTCTCATTGTGTTTCTTCTAAAGTTTATAGTAGAGTGAGAGATTTTGTGCAAATGTTTTCTAACCACCTAAATGGCTTTATCTACTCAGTATTTATAGACAAAAAAAATAACCGACTTTTTAACAAGATTAGAACAAGTGTCATTGACACAAATAGTAATAATTTCCTTGTGTTTGTATTACAAATTCAACTGTTATAAACTCTACGAATTTAAATTCTAATATGTGAATTTGAGTTTTAAGTATGATTCTCTTGAATATGTTTTTAAATCTTCTGAACTCAAAAGAGACCATTTGCAAATCTTGTAAACTTACCTAAGTGTTTTTACTTTTCTGCTTCGATCTTGACTGTAACTTCAAATAATTATCTTTTTTTGTCAAAGTGAAACACACTTTTGAAAGTTCACAATTTGTCTTCAAGTTACATTTATCCTATAAACTTTAGTTAAAACATCTTAATCAAAAAGAATATTTTCAATTATGTGATTAAATTTTAACTTTTAGTTAAATCAATTTTAAAATATTTTATTTGTCAATAATTTTTTCAAAATCGAAAAGTTTAATTTTTTATTTTTTGTACCAACACTTGGGCACAGCAACCGGGCCTTCTTCTATTCAGATAGCTCAAACCGTAGCAACCATTTGCTATTGGGATCCGATTCCTTCAATGGATCCTCTCACAGAAGAACCAGGTCTGATTTTCAGCCACCAATCTTTTGAGTTCATGGAGCAGCGTTATGGTGCTCTGGTCAGCCCCAGGGGCCCTGTGTCTGCTCCTGCTCCTGCTCCCAACAACATTCGCAGCAAATGAAACCTGCTTCAAACATCCTGAGGGGAAAAAGTTTGTTTTTCCTTCTTTTTTTTTTGGGGGGGGGGGGGTCTAATTTGATAGTATAGTATATATCTTCTTTAATGTTTAATTCATTTGTATAAGATGATGATGATGATGGGCGACTATCATTTGTAACGTAATTGTATATTATATTTCTAATTGTTGGAAGCTCCCTATAAGATCAACTGTAATGAATACCACTAGCTTTGTGGTTCAATGAATGACACAGATTTGAATAGAAACAAGTATCTCCTTTAATCTTCATTTTGTAACTTTCATATTCTAATTAACTTATAAAGGTTAGTAAATAGTAACAGGTCCGGTGGGTGAGAGCTTGGATATCATGCCATGCATAATAAAAAGAATAAATAGAAAACTTAACCAAAAAAAGAAAAGAAATTAACGGATAAGGGAGGGCTAGAGGTCTTGGACGATAAAGGAAAGCAGACGGTGGATGACGGTAGTGTAGTGTATCATTGTGGAGAGAGGAAAAATGAAATGGAGCAAAAAGAGAAAACACTACATTCAAAGTGGAGGAGACGATTGTGTCCTCGAGAATATTAAAAGCAAAAGGACCTAATTCACCATAATCATTTCCCTTATTATTATATATGTATATGTATTTTGAGAAGACAAAAGAGTGATCTTATCTAAAATTATGTATGCATCATTCTTTGTTTTCCATGTAATCCTATTTAATAAATGATATAAAATTTTAACATAAAATCAATTGATATTAACTAAAGTAACTTAACAGATATATAAATCACACTTGAAATATTGAAATAGACGATGTGAGAATTTTAACATCTCTCTTTCACATATGAGATCTTGGCTTTAATACTAAGGAGGCGAAGTAGACGACGAAAATGAAATCTTAACTCTGATACTAAGAAAGAACAAAAAAAATTGAATTTTCGGAGTTGAATTGACAAAAATGACCATTAGGAAAATCTTAAGAAGGGTATGTAATTGTGTCTGAATGGAAGTCTGGAATGATGTCTAAAACATAATCTAAAGTCTAAAATTTGGAATATAGGATTGTACCAAGAGCTTAAACGCTCTAATACCAAATTATATTCTAACTTAAAATTAATTAGCATTAAGTGGAGTGACCTAACAAATATATAAACTGAACTCAAAAGATTGAGATAGGCGATGTGAGAGACTCTTAACAAATGTGAGATTAATTTTTTAGAATATTGTTATGCGCTTACGTTGAGATATCTTCCAACGTGTGTTAGTAATTTTTCAGGATACTGTTAGGCACCTAAGCGGATATCTCTCTAAACATATGTTGATCTAAACGAAAGAAATTAAAGTCTCTTAAACATGTGATTTTAAATTCGATTCATATTTGTTATTAGTTTAATTGAAAAGTTATTAAAAAATTCACGTATGTCAAATTTTAAACAAAATAATTATTTACGTGGTTTATATTCTATATATATTGGTTTAATTGATATACAATGTTAATATAAAAGAATTTTATATTAATATTTTAATAAATTATTATTTATTATTATATTTTTTAATGATTAAAATAAAAATAAATATGTCAAAATATTAATAGATGAGTGGTGATACTATTTTAATTCTTTATATATATACTTTACAAATGAAATAATAATGTAATCATAGCTAAGAAAAAAAAAATCAATTATGTTATTTGTCTAATTTTTATATTTTAATTTTTTATAATTCACTCACAAATTTATATTGTATCTTATTGAAATATTATAATTACATACATCATGATTTAATATTTTTCTCACATTAAAATACAGTAGACAAAAGTTATAGATATTTTTGTTGGACAAAAAATAATTTTTAAAAAAAATCACAAGGTTTACATAGCTTATTTTACGTATAAAACAGCATAAAAAATAAATTTAAATGAGAGAATTTAAAAAAAAATCGAAAATTAGATAAAATCAAACAGTCATTAAAATTGGGTTTTGGGTCTGACCCGAACAATCACCAACAGGCCACAAGCACAAAGTGGCACACAAATGGCACAAACAAACAGAAAGAAGGAGAAGAGAAGGTGAAGAAGCAGAATGAAAATCCGATCGGTGTTCGACGCGGGCGACATCAGAAGGGAATTCGAGAAATCTGGTATTGACCCGAAGTTCATTCCAATCATATGGAAACATGTCATTCTCAATCTGAACCAAAACAAAGAATGGAGCTGGGAGAAACAAGTTCCATCTTTGCCTTCACCAGCCTACTCTTTGCTTCGTTCCAACTTCAAAAACCCTCTCTCTTCCTCTCTCCACTCTGTTTTCCACTCTGCTGATAACCTCACCTCCAAGCTTCTCATCAAGCTCCATGTACAATCTCACTCTCTTCTTCTCTCTCTTTTGCTTTTTTTTTTTTTTTAAATTATAATTATAACATATGCCCTTATGTGCAAGTTGGCTAAATTTGTTTTCTTTTTCCGGTTTCCATTTTGGGTTTTTACCCAATGCTTGCTTTGTGTGAGTCAGGGCTACAGTACAGGGTATCCTCTTTTTGGAGGATAAGGGTTTGCATTGGAAAATTTTTTATTCAAAGTTACTAGATTTTTAAATTGAGAGAAGAAGGGAGAGAGAAATCTTTGGCAAAGAAAAATAGGCATTCTCGCAAAGTGTGATGATGTTTGATTCATCCTAACTTCTACATGATACCAAAGATAATGATGATGGAAGTTTTTCCTGCTTGTGTATTATTTCTTGTTTATTAATCTCTGTTGATACTGTAGTTCAAATTACACCGGGAGTTAACTTTTTTCTTTTTCTTTTTGAGTTTGTAATGTTTTCTCAATTTATGTCTTATTTTCTGGTCATTAGTTACTGGAATTACATTATGATTTGAAGTATGCTGCTTTTTCTTGTGTGATAATGTAAACATATCTAGTTTTGTACTAAGTTGTACTTAAATCAGTTGAAGCACAATTGATTTTTTATTTGCATCTCTATTGTCAGAATGGAGCTTTTGTGGAGGCCGTGATAATGAGGTATGATACTCGTTTGGGCAAATATGGTGGTAAACCCCGTCCCGGTGGTCTGAGAGCAACTTTGTGTATATCATCTCAGGTTTTCTTCACCTCCCCCCCCCCCTCCCCCTTTTGTTGTTCGTTGGACCTTTTTCTTCCTCTTTGGTTGGCACAAACAAAATGCAAATGCCTCCTTTTTCTGCAGGTAGGATGCAAAATGGGCTGCAAGTTCTGTGCAACTGGAAGTATGGGATTCAAAAATAACTTATCCTCTGGAGAAATTGTGGAACAATTGGTTCACGCCTCTAGTTTATCACAAATCCGTAATGTTGTCTTCATGGTAATTATTTTTCACCCCCACTTTTGTTTTTGTCTAGAGGCAGTCTTTTTGTATCTCTTGTTTATGATAGGTATCGGTTCTGTATTTTGTTCACTTAACTAGATCTCTAATGTTGAGCACTATTAGATATAAAACCATTCATGAGCCTTCACCTAACAGCTTAAGTTTTTGGGAGAGTTGGTCTATGACATGGTATCAAAGTTTCTATGACCAAGTGATTAGAAGTTCGATCCTTGTTGCCTCCATTCTTCTAATAAGAAAGTTGAATATCAGCACAAGGTAGGATGTGCTTGTGCATTGTCCACACTTCAAGTCCAAAGGGCTCTTATGTGAGGGGGCATCTTAAATATAAAATCATTCATGAGCCTTCACCTAACAGCTTAAGCTTTTGGGATAGTTGGTTCTTGACAAGCACTATTATTATAAATCTTTAAACACTGTTTTTTTCATATATCTGAAGCAAAAGATTTAATTGTCATCTTCTTCCTTTTGTCCTTTTCTTTTTTTGCCCTTGAACATATGATATTTTATTTATCGCAATAATGTATGATTTGCTATTTTATCAAAAAGCATGACCTTTTTTGCTGACGCTAATTGATGAGCACTAATCTTATCTTACCACTTGCATTGATGCATGCTTGCCCAAATTATTGGAAGACCAGATTTACTTATTCCTTGTTTCTGTTCTTATAAATTAACAAAAATTGGGGAAAAGAATAAGGAAAAAGAAAATAGTTCCTGTCAGATTATCTTCCACAGTTGCGCAAGAATTACTTATCATTTATCAATTGAATAACTAAATAAATGAATATTATTGATTTCCTGTCAACTTTATTTTGGGGTTGCATCCCCTGGTAGGTATCTAACAAATTATTTTAGCAAATACTAACAAACCCACAAGTTTATTGAAAATTATCTTAATGTTTCCTCATTATTATTCTGCTCTGTTTTTTTTTTAAATAGCTATTCTACTATTCTAAAGCTGTATTAAATGCCACATATGTCACTATGAAGCAATTAATATCCAGTTTAAAGTTTAATCAACTATTTTCTTACAGGGAATGGGAGAGCCTCTGAACAACTATGCTGCTGTGGTAGAATCTGTTCTTGTCATGACTGGATTGCCATTTCAATTGTCATTGAAAAGGATTACCGTCTCAACGGTACATATATCCACTATGGACTTGCATTGTTTTCTTCTATTTTTTTCTGGCATAAATTAACTTTAAAACCTTTTGTTTTATTGCATTAGGTGGGTTCTATACTTCATGCCAAAAACTCTGGATTGAACTGAACGTGATATACAATCTACTTCCTTTATTTGAGAGTATTAGTGTTTATTAATGACTATCTAGCTTCTTATAAAAAAAAAATAATGTCTACCCAGCTAAAGCATTTCCTCTTTATTAAACATATTGACTACTGTACTGTTTGAGTAAAATCTAAGAATTGGCTAAGGCTCTAAAGCAGATTATGTTTTTACTGAGAGTCTGAGATATTGTCTTTGCTTTGTCTATTGTTGTTGTGTAAAGTAATTTCTTTTACAGAAAGTTCTTGAATGGCATAAATTTCTGGCTTATGAAGGGTATATTTGCATCTTTAATAGGTTGGCATCATTCATGCTATCAACAAGCTTCATAATGATCTACCGGGTTTGAACTTGGCGGTCTCACTGCATGCACCAGCCCAAGACATCCGTTGCCAGATAATGCCTGCTGCTCGCGCTTTCCCTTTGGAAAAACTTATGGATTCACTGCAAGAATATCAAAGGAATAGGTGATTATTAAGCATTCATATTACTTCTGAGTATTATGTAAACTTTTGTTCTTTTGCTTTGAGAACAATTTCAGTGATTATGGAGTCTTTAATATTCATCCTTAATTTACAACAGTCAGCAGAAAATATTAATTGAGTACATAATGCTTGATGGGGTGAATGATGAAGAGCAGCATGCCCACCAATTGGGAAAACTGCTAGAGACATTTCAAGTGGTAAACACTCAATTCTCACTTGGTAGCATATTAGAAATTTTGGAATTTTAAGTAATTCTCTGAATTGCATTTATAGATTCGAAAATTGCTTGTTCAGTTGTTCCTTTCACTTTTCAGTGTTCCTCTCTATCAAACTTATATGCTCTGCTAATATAATTCCCACGGCCTACTTTTTCCTTAAAATGTAAGCACTGGTGGTGTTTCTCGAGAATTCAATGACCGTGAATGATCAATCTAATGTGACATTCACATATTCAAAAATATAACTAAACAATTTAATTTAGGATTATAAAACTAGTTTAATACTGTAGTAGAGCTGGTTTGGGGGGAGTGGTTTTCGTCAATATTTATGATTATTTGTACTTTTTCAGGGGGTCTGTAGTAACTACTAACTAGTAAGTTGTAGCATTTATGTTGTGTACATTTCTTCACGTTACCTAGTTTCATTATCTTGCTAATTGCTTTTGCATTCTCTCTCTTTTTTCTTAAACATGATCGCCATTCCCAGTTACACAATGCTATTAAACTTTTGCATGTCTTATGAAGCAGGTAGTGAACTTAATACCTTTCAACTCTATTGGCACCTTGAGTCAATTCAAACCTACTAGTGAGCAGAAAGTCTCAAAATTTCAGAAAATTCTGAGGGGTACCTATAATATTCGAACAACAGTTCGGAAGCAGATGGGTCAGGATATAAGTGGTGCATGTGGACAATTGGTGGTTAACAAACCTGACAACAAGTCTCTTGGGAATGCAGATCCCTTAACGGACATAGAAGATCTTGCTATTTGATAGTATAGATTCAATTTAATTCTCGGGCTGAATTTTAAATTAGTTTCCTTGTTTATGTATTGTTTTCAAGTTTAAGTCTATAGAAGTAGAAGTCAAGGTGCATTGGGTGAAGCGCTATGCATTGGGTGAAGCGCTATGGCCACGTCCAGTCTTACAAAATCGCTGTCATTCGCTCAACGCTATGAAGAAAATTGCTGTAATTCGCTCAACGCTGAGAAGCAAAGATACGAGACATGACATGGATACAGATATATAGATTATAAGACATGAAAGTGGCAAATATATATATATATATAAAATTATAAAATTTAAAAAAAGTATTTATAATATTTTAATGTCATATGTATCAATATTTATTATTTAATAATTTTTTTAAAAAATATAAAGTATAATTTTTATTAATATATTTTAAAAAAATTTAAATTAATTTCTCCTAATAAAAATAATGTATTAGTATATGTTCATTAAAAAAATTAACTAAAGAGAATATTGGTTTGAGGTAAATTTTGGTGATGACGAAGTAGACGACTTGGTACAAGCAGAGGTAAAAAGAACAGATAAAAATAGTAGTGTGTGAAAAGATAAAACTTAAAAGTCTAATAGTAGCGTGTGAAAATATAAAATTTAAAATATTAATATGTGAAAATAGTGGCTTGAGATGTCAATCATGTAATTGGGTTTAGGTAGGTTACGAATTTACTAATTGAACGTTAGTCATGGAAATTAATTTTTTTAAAAAAACATTAATGAGTCGTATATAAGTCGTGTTCTAGACGCGTTCAAGTTTGTCTGAGACATGTCCAAACGCATTTGAGACGTGTCCAAATTAAAAAAAAAATAATCTTTTTAATTAGACACATTAAGGTATGTAAGGTACATGTTATACGAGTGTCTCTATATATCTGACACAGATATGTGTCCGACACACGGACGAGCACGCCTCAAAAACGGCGTGTCCATGCTTCATAGGCTCAACGCATATGTTATGATTATTATTCACAATTTTGCTGTCATAACTATAAGCATGGACGCTGCATTCGAGTTTTGCGTGATTTTGCTTAGATTTATTTTATAAAATTACATATACAAAAGTAAAAGAAATAAAATTTTATATTTTAATATAATTATATTTATCTTTAGATTTGTAAGGGTTACAACTAAAGTTTTTCGCATGATGTACATGCTTTCCAATGTGGTTATATGGTTATTTCTAAGATACACCTTCCTAGAGGGTGTTCCATACATCGTTCAAATTCTAACCGTTGATCGTGTTGAAAAACACATCAACGATTGAGATGAAAGACCTGTAATATGTCACTCCCTTCATCGTCGCCGGCCACCGCCTTCCGCCGTCGGCCACCGCCGCCTGTGACCTCCGCCAGGCCACCTCCTGCCGGTACGGCCGGCAATCTCCGACCGGCAGCCTCCAGCAACAACTTCCGGCTAGTCCGACAACCTCCAGCCAGCCACCGCCGGAGACCTCCGACGGATCACCTCCAACAGTAACTTCCAGTCGTCCGGCAACCTCTGGCCGGTCCGGTAAACTCCGGTCGGCCACCTCCGACCAGCCACTACTGAAAAAAAAAATAAAACAAAATAAAACAAAAAAAAACCTACAAAAAAAACCTGTAGTAACAAGTAAATTATAGGGTGTATGATACACCCAAACTCAACAGGGTGCACCATAGCACCCGCCGTGGTTGCATATATGATATTCTTTTTTTGATTTCCCATAATATGTTCAAATCTTATTTTTTTCAGGACATGAAGCGATACGGTTAGACTTTTGTTACAAGTAGTGCCTCTAGGTTCAAATTTTTGTTCTGTGTTACATATGGTATTCTTTTGTTCCTATGAAAGTTGTCTCTAGCATTTTTGCTAACTTCCAATTAAATTCAAATGGAATCATATGTGCAGATGCGCATTGTAACACTCTCCCTAGGGTATCACATGTCTGAATCCCGACTCATAATCAAAAAGAAGTTCGCACAAGGTTTGAATTATAAAAAGATGGGTTTTAAAATTTCTTTCTTGCTGAAACATAAACTTACTGAAATTCATAAGTATTACTGAAAATATATTTAGTATACAATATTGACACCAATTAATATTTAACAATTTAAAGAGAAATATAAAACTAACCGAAAACTCTCTTTTTAACAGTAACAAACCCTATGACGGGTCCTACTTAATAGCACAGTATAACACTAACGATAAAATTTAACATACCCATTCTTTCTCTTGTATCCAACTTGATGCATCAGAACTCTACTCCTTGTCTACCCGACACATCATCGAACCTGGGACAGCCACTCTTCAATGTTATCAGCGATCTCAGAGTATCTACCACTCGTTATGTCTAAGACAACTCGTTCATTCTACTGTATAGTTTTGACAATACGACACAAAGAAACAACATAAAGCAAGAGTGAGATCACCTACACCAAGCTGCTAATATGGTAGCACAGAGATAATACAAACAACATATCATACAGATAGATCATACCAGAATTATGATCATGCCATCAACATTAATCAACTATCACCATCCAATCATTCATCAGTTCAATTATCATAAACAACAATTACGATAATATCCTCAACATTGTCCTAATTATCATCATCATCATCCAAGTATTCAAAACAATTGTCATAGCTAATATTCTTCAATTAATATATCATTGTCGCAACCTGGATCGCGGCGGGATAACGACTTAAATTAAAAAAATTTAAGGGAGTCGCCACCAATTTTATTTTTATTAGGAAAAATTGGAAAACCAAAACAATGGTCTGCATTCAAAAACTCGAGTTCGGGAATCTAATTATGCATAGGAAAGGGTGGAGACTAAACCCCACAGCACCCCTAATACATCCGTCCTAAGATGCTTACCTTAAATTAGTTGTGCAATTTTTATAACTCTTAAAAATATTTATTTTACCCCTTTTATTAAAAGATAAACTAACAAACAAATAAATTATGAAAATTTAATTTTGTGTAAAAAAAAAATCAAATCATCGAGTTGTCACAACTTAAATGATTCTAAAAAAAGCAAGATTAACAAGCTGTCACAGCTCAGCTAATCTCATTTTATTCTAAAAAAAGATAGAATAATTAAAAACATACACTAGCAATAAATAAAATAAATAAATAAATAAATAAACACAAACATGCAACAGCTTTGAACAAAAATCTCAAATAAATTCTATGATGATTTTTTAGTTACTATTATTATTTTTTTAAAATGTTAAATTTAAGAATAAATTCACAAAATCTAAGCTATTGTTATTAGCCTATCATACCTACCCAAAAACGAAAACTCTGGTCATAAAAGCCCAACCCAATACTCCCAAAATAACAAGACCTTGGCCCAAAGTCATCAGCAACCCAAAAGGGTAAACAAAAACAAAATAGAACAAAATAGAAAAAAGAAAAGAAAGTGAAAGGCAGAATAGAGAAAGCAACAGAAGTTAAGCCTCTGAATAGAAAGAAAAGAAAACGTGAGAGGGGGGGATCCTCTGGAACGAAACGAGCAGCGGACCAAGACCAGAGTGCAGCGGTGTGCGGCGGTGCAAGCACGCGTGCACGTGCCTCCGGCGACGGTGTGTGGAGACGTCGATCTAGCTGCTTGGGGGTATTGTGGTGCCAGTCCGATAGCGGTGATGCAGGGACGTGGAGGATGGCCTGAGCGTGACAGAGGGGCTGGTGCGACTCGCGGTCACGGTTCAAGCAGTGCGAATGGCCGGACAGTGCGGCTGGGGTCGTGGTTCTGGTGCGGGTGGCGCGGTTTGGTTGGGGTCCTGGTGAGGAGCGGCGCGGGTCCAGATCGGGCTTGCGTGGAGCGGTTTCTGATGGATTTGGCTTGGAGCGGTGCGACCCGGGTCGCGTTTGGCACTGTGCGTGGTGCTCTACACGGATCTGAAGAGGGTTGCGGTGCTGCTGTTAATGGCTTGGTGCTTCATGGTTGGTGGCTTTGAATGGTGGTACACGGTGGGTTCCGCGCTTTGTGGATTTTATAGGTTTTGACTTGGTTCTTTGTTTTGGGTGAGAGTTGTGTGGTTCGGGTTGGATGGGGTTTATGTGGTTCGTAGGATTTTATTTTTCATATTTGGATTGTGAATTCATGAAGATTGTGTTGAAGTGAGGTGTGTGACTGTGATAGTGTGAAAGACGGAACATGAAGGAAAAAAAATGTAGCAACTTAAATGTATACGACAATGGCAAAAGTCAAAATGTATAAGGAGAGAATGAATCGATATACCTCTAGTTTCAGGAAAAAAAACACTACTTTTTATTCAACTTCTTTCTACACAATTTCACTTTTTCTTTTTTTCTCACTAACAGAAGATAATGGTTGTCGAAGAATACCAAGTTTTCAACTAGGAAGAAAAAATGTATACAACAGCCCACCCCCAAACAAAAAAAATTAAACCCTTTTTCTCTACGTTGTTCCCTGTTATATAGGCACCAGAATTATCTGCTTGGCATGCATTGTGCAGATTGTGCTGTCCCTTTCCAGAGCAGCTTGTATAATCCTTTTTCACTTCATTTTTGGATTGCTTTACTCTTCTTTTTCTCTTTCAATACTGCAATTTCCTATCTTTGTATATTGCCTGCTTTTGACTTCACCATTATTGCAGAGGAGCTTGCAGCATGAGCTGTTTAGGGGACAGCTATTCCCTTTCCTCTTCGATGCTCTAATTTTGAAAATCTCTAGCACTATCTTTTTCTTTTCCTCTACCATTACCCAAAGCAGCCTATTTTGTCTCTGGTTTTTGGCCTTGCTTGCAGCTCTCTTACTTTATGTCAAATGTTTTTTTTTGGCTTGTTGCTACGTTACTTCCTTTTTACCTCTTTTTTTTTTTATAAACAGGAACCTAAAACAAATGGGCCACAGTGACCAAATAATTAAATGGATCTGAACATTGCTTAATTGGGTTGTACTTGATCTGGATCAAAAATTAAAGAAGTGAGTGTAAAATAAAATAAAATAAATAAAAAAACTTTTAATATTTTTTATTTTTATTTTTCTAAATTAAAAGTTTTAAGGACTTAGACAAAGTTGGGTGTTCACAATCATACAGATATAAATGCTTAGATTCATGCATGCGCACATAGACTCAGTTTTTCAAAAACAACTCCATGGAGGCTTTCACAATTTCGAGGAGAATGCTCTATTAATTGTTAGCCTTAGCCCAAAGACAATCTTCCAGTCGTTGAAAAGAATCGTGTTCTTGTCGGGTATCATCAATGCGTTGTAACGGACTGCAACGTCAAGTAGCATATGGTCCGGCCTTAGCCCACAAACAGAGATTCACTGGTCGACCGCCGCGCCTTGACGCCTCCAAGATCCATCATAGATCTCACTATCAATTCTCATTCCCTCTTCAACCACAAGGGCCAAAATAGATTATTAGTTATACTTTATACAATGCACGAATATATCAGTGCAAGTCCAAACACAATAATATAACTTTATACTTCATTTAATACTTTTTCTTACACAAGAAAATCTTTTTCCACGATTCTATACTCAAGAAATCATTTTCCAAATATAACCCACAAAATCACTTTTCATTGATATAAATCAATGTTTCAAACTTTAAGAATTTCCTAACGTACTTCAAAACTCAAAAATCAGTTATACGTTAGTAAATTTTCAAAACACCATTATATTATTCGTTTTTCCCAAATCAATTCTAAAATCAATTCTTCAAAATAAATTGAAGTTCAAACATGTTCAATCTCTCTTTGTCTTTCGTTTACAAAATTCTCTCAAGTGATAAAACACTCTGATTCCCCTTCCAAATTCCTTGTATTAAATCAAGTTACATTTCCACTTTGAAAATTACTTTATTTCATAAAACCAAGGCATTACAAGCCTTCAAAATCGTGGACATGACTATTGAAATCATCGAAACATTTTTCTTTCTAAATTGATATGGTTTTACACAAACAAAATCATTAAAAAATTCTTTAACAAAACTGTGAGACTCATAGTCTTTGAAATTAAATTATTTGTTCATTTTCATTTTTCACTTTCTTTGCAAATCCATTTTCACGTTCTTTATAAATTCTTTTTCACTTTCTTTGCAAATCCTTAAAATCAACATTGCTATTTTCATTTAAAACTCATGTTTAGTAAAATACTTAGAAACTTTTTACACAAAATAAATCAATAAAAATCCTTCTAAAATTGTGTTCATGTACTCTTTAAAAAATAAATCCTTTGTTTATTTTCCTTATTTTTCTAAACATCTCATTTCATCATCCATGAAAATATTAATTTGTGAACATCTATCTTGAGGTGTCTTAGCCGAAATTTACCATGTTCTAGGGACCCAAAAATTAATTCCCTTGTTCTTGAAAAATTTCAATATGAACCCTAATTAAGGGCATCAAAAACTGTAGCCTTCTCCCTTGTCCATTGGAGCCAAAAATTGATTTCCTTTCCATCAACACATCATGGCATACACATACATATTTCATCATAAATACTACAAGCATGCCATATACTTATCATACATATTTTAAGCATACTATCAAAGCCATAAAATCATGCAAAGCATACCAAGCATAGACAAATAATTAAAGCACATAAACACTCACAAATAAATTACAAGACCATGGATATGAATCCTCACATGGATTCACCATCCACCAAATATAAAACCATCTCTCACCACCATACTTGGTTGGTGAGGTAGATCTCCCTCTTACCTCTTGAAGATCCTCAAAAGCTCCTTGTTTTGCTTCTCTTTCCAAGTCCTTCACCACCAAGGGCTTCTCAAATACAAAACAAAATACATAAAAATTAGTATACTAAGCTTGATTAAGAGGAACCATGGATCAAACATGGTTTAGATCATGAAAAAGAGAGAAGAAATGAAGTTTCCTTACACTTCACCATAAATACTCCATAACATGGATCTTGAAGAAAGTCCATGAAGATGAATGATTTAGAGGAAATCTTCAACATGAAAGTTGTTTAGAATATCATATAGATTCAAGATCTATGGTTAGATGAAATTAAAAGAGATTGGATGGTGGTTTTGGTGTTTTGGCCGAATGGCCTTCTTAGGAAGAGAGAATGAAGTTTTCTTTTGTTCTTGATCTTGTAAGAGAGAGAATGGAAAGAATTGTTTTTAGTCTTTGATAGAAAATGAAGATAGAAATGAAAACTCTTCCCACCTAGTAGTTGCCGTGGAGTGCATGGAGAGAAAGGTAATATTGTGTGTGTAGCTTTTTGTTTTTCTTTGATAAGAATGAAAGAAAAGTTGATAGGAAAGATTAAGTGTAGAAATTATCTTGCATTATTCATTGCATGACAATAGGTGAGTAGGAGAAAAATGAATCAATTATGGGTAGTTTGTCTCCAAAAAGGAGTGCATGGCCGTATGATACATGTGCTAGGTCATCAAAAATTGACTTACTTTTATTTAGCTTCTTGTAGGTATAAAAACAATAGCCAAATGAATTAATTACACAAATCTTGTCTCTTTCAAAATGAATGGCCGTAGAAAACAAAATGAAGGGCCACTATATTTGACTATTTTCATTGATATTTGATATAATTGAAGAAAGAAGAATTAAGTGTATATTTTTTGCCATAAAAGAGTGCATGGTCGTATAGTGAGGAGAGAAAAAAATGAATTATTTGAGCAAATAATTGGTATTACATTATTTGATAGAAAAAGTGATGAAGTGATATAGCAAATACATAAAAAGATTTTTGGCCCCCTTTTTCCTTGCATTGCCGTGGAGCTTCACAAATAAAGAAGCCATTTTATTTGACTTGGTCTCACTTTGTTTTACTTGAATTAGATTCTAATATCACAAAGTGAATTGATTATTAGAGCAATTTTCTTTTCCTCCACCGTAGAAGCAATAATTCTAAGGAGTCCAATATTTATTCAATAGCTTATTTCCTATTGGTCCTTAGAGAGTCAAGCCATTATTCTTAACCAATTTCTATTAGTTTTTGGAAACTCTAAGCCATTAAGTTGGACCAATCTCCACCATTAATTAAATCCAAATCCAAATCCAATGGTCACAAATGCTTCTAGCCACTTTACAAGACCAAATCTCCACCCTTGATCAATTCTAAATCCAATGGTTATAAATGGTCATAGCCATTATATTAGACTTATCATACATCGTTGATTAAATCGACGGTTGATATCAAAGTCTTCAATATTAGACTTGTTTCCTATTGGTCCATCAAAAGTTGTCATAACTACTATTGTTGACTTAAGCAATATAATTTCTATTTTTATCTGCTAAAACCCCACGAAAGAATATATTTACTGTATTTTTATCGCTCGATAATTAAATACAGTACCAAACACAGTACAAGAAATTTTATAAAATTATTTTCGGATTCAGGTTTGGTAAGATCCTCTGTCTCTGTCAACAAGATCAAATTTTTCTACGTGAGAAAAATTTTCACGTTTAGACTCATCCCGACTTTCACATAAACCACTGGGACCCACAAACAGTCCAAAAACGGTCAGAGAATCATAAAAATTTCATAATCACCATAAAATCACAAAAATTAGAAAACGCACAAATATCAAATCAGATTACGTAAAATAATTAAAACCTAACAGTAAAAATTAAATTACGTAAAGTTTTCATTGACCCGAAAATTTTTATTTTTTTGACACGGAATAAATCACTCAAAACGATCAAATACACTGACGGAATAATCAAAATAATTTTACAGTATCTAGAAATTACTAAACAGTAAAATTCTATTAACTGTCAAAATTACTGATTAAGAGATATAGAATTTTTAAGATGTTACACGCATAACTTCGACTCTTAGCAATTATGTAAATGATATCATTAATCTTGCATGCGGGATCTGACCAGCCTGACCGGATGAATTTGAATTCATTACGTTTTACACGAAGATTTGGAGTCCCTGGGTTAAACATGAGTCAATAATTTACAAATAAACCATTTAACTACAAAAAAAGAAAATAGAAATAAGGCACACTGAGTTTCAATTTCAACCCAAATCCAGTTTGAACCCCAATGCAACTGCTAACGACGTAAAGAGTGAGTACAACAGTCCTAAGAATGTACCTAACTTCTGTACTGTACATTTTTTTCTTTTCCTTATTTGAAAAGGTCATTACCTGCTTTGCGCACAACCAAGTGCTTCTACTCGATTCAGCTTAATACGTTCAAACGTCAACATAATATGAACCTTTGGACACGCACACGACATACTTCGTAGGATTACCTTCTCTGAGGAAAGCCATAACTTGGAATTGAAATAGATTGCCGGCATACATAACAATTAACCAAATGCAAATCTTAAGACAGGAAGATACGCCATGAACTAGGCAGACAAAAAAAGACTCTGTTCAAGAAACTGTCATGAATAAGCAAAAAGATTTGATAGTTATAACCATTTTTTTTTTAAAAAAAAAGGGTTTGGTAGTTTAAGAAAACAGGTAATACAAGCATTGCGATTGAATATTGCTCTGTGCTCCAATGAAGCTAAGGGTAAATCCAATTTCGAAATCTGTCTGCCACAGTCAGTGGGGATTGAATCCAGTTAATCTATGCCCAACAGGATCATTAGCTTGCTTGAGTTAGCGATAACTTGATATCATATCGAAATGATTCAGCAACTCAGAGCACCGCATGCTTATAAATTACACATGTAAACCTGAGGAAAAGAAATACAGAAATAGTTAAATCAAGTAACTGATTTCTGGAAATCGTCCCATAAACCACGAGTTCATATAATGATTTTCAAAACAACCTTAACGGCGTTAGAAAATACTGGTAGCTGTTTGCTATTATGAAGCCAAGAGTGCTTCCAGCTTTGCACTCTGGTCATCCTCATTCTGTGGAATGGGATCCTTATTAACCTCTTGATACAAATCATGTTTCCATTTCTCAGTTCGAGTCGTACTAGGATGATAACCATGTCTTCCATTAAATTTATCTCTTCCCCTGTAATTGCTATTGCCACCACTAACCCCATACCTTCCTCTTAATGGAAACCCGTCTCTCCTAGCTTTGCCCTTGTTGGGTGCTCTGTCATCTGCAAATTGCTTCTCAACTCTACCCAAATGGTGTGGGTTGCTCCTTCTTTCTTCTCTCCTTTCATTCCTTTCTGGAGGGTGGTCAATCTGACTTGACTTAACTGCCACTGTTGCAGCCAGATTAGCATCTCCTGAATCCACTAGAATCTTCTTCTCCCTAAATGCAGGTCTTTTCCTCGTAGTAGGAGGTGGATCATCTTTCCTTTCATAAAATCCATCTCTTCTCTGGAAAGTATTATCATCCAGTTTAGCTTGTGATATCTCATCTCTCTGCTCTCTACCGTGACTTGTCTCTGCCCTTTCATTATGCTGAATCTTCGAGTCCTTCCACCATCCACGCTCTTGAATAAAAAAGAATTAATTAGATTCTTTCCTGTGAACAACTAAGTTGGTATGTTATATTTCCACTTGGTGCAAAGAACACACACAGTTTATGAGTCAAATGGGAGAAATTCCAATTCAGTTCTTTCAACTGTTTATTTTTTAATTTTGTTTCTCAACCACATTTTATAACAAAATAACTAAAACACTAACAACTGAAAAACAAATTTTTTTCCTGAATAAAATATAAGGAATATGGCACTTGGTGATTAGAGTAAATCTACAAATCATCCATACATGGGATTCCCTGTCATGACTAAAAAGATAACAATAAAGACAATGAAAAAATATGTATCCAAAAAAAAAATGGAAACTCACCACCAGCTTTCCTTTGACCAGAGCTTCGACCAACCTGCCCAGCACTACCCCGTTCATCATGCTGTTATAAAACATGCATAGGCAAGCCTAAGGTGGTTATATATATACAAAGGCACTTGAAGGCATGGGGCTGAACACGAATCCCACTACATCACCCTAGAAAAATAGTTTGCATACACTGAATAACAATCAAGCATACAAAAATTTTTAAATCTGTAGTTAAAAAAGAATATCCAAGTCATCTTGAAAATGAATATTAAGACATTTTCTTTCATATGGAAATGCATGTGATCAGTGACGGACCCAGAAATTTTTGTTAGTGGGGGCAAATTCTTCCATTCTATCAGATATATAACTTTTATTTAAAAATTGTGATATTTGTTGTGTTTTTTTTTTATATGTAATATTAATGTGACTATTATTATTTTTAGTATGTATTAGCATTAGTTTATTTAAGAGGAATTTATATGTAAACCATCTAAGATTGGTTAATGGTTATGCATATAAATATGCCTTTATGCAATAAAATTGAAATTAATCTAATTAACTTTATACTTAGAATTTAGATAAAAAAAAATTCAAATTTTGTGAGGGATAAAAATAATGTGTTACATATATAGAGATAAATATATTTTTTTAATGGGGGCATGTGTCCCCAAACACACCAACGTCAGTACGTCCCTGCATGTGATGATAAACTCCAACTCCTTATAAATTACGGGCTGTAAGAACTATTTTCAACAATTATTATGTTATAATGGTAAAGGAGTTGTTATATTCTGCTTGAACAACAAGTATGCAAGTATCAACTATTCATGCAATATTTAACCATCAAGGAAAATTCAAATCATTTTCTTTTGTTAACACTTGTAGCTTATATTTCACTTAGTATAGCCATACTAGATAGCAATCCTGGCAATCTTGAATGTAACTTGCTACCCACCACATGTAGTAGAGAAACATAGAGAGAAAGGACAAGGGCAAGTAATTGCATTAAGACTGAAAATTGGTAAATGAAATCACTTACAACTTCTGCCTGACAGTTAATAAATACTAAGCAAAAAGTACACATTGGTTTATTATGGTTTTTTCTCTCCCAGTCGTCCCTAATATAACCATTGTTTACTAGCCACAAGATGATTGATTGTATGCAATCCTAGGAAATATAATAACTGCGGACTCAAGTTAATCACTTGGGGGAAAAAATGTTCCATAATGGCTAAGCTAGTGGTCTGTGTCTAATGCACTCCTCTTCATGGGTTTTAAAACGAAGCAGGTGAATGAAATCTTTTTTCTTTACCAACGTTTTTATTTTGCTTGATTGAATAGTAGAACTTAAAGCACCAAGCAGGCAAAAAAGAAAAAAAGTTAAAAGGGCAAGAACTGAAATTTAAAAACAACGCAAAATTGATACAACACCTGGAAATAAGAGAGAGATCTTGGTAGTTGAGTAGAATCAGGAGCATGTTTGGGAGGTTCATAATGGTCATTTGGTTTGTTGTCCGTATCTTTGTGCAGAGCCCCAGCTTCTTGCCTAGAATGGGGTACATGCCAGTGGTTTCTCTGGTCCTGACTCATATGGTCTCCATTTTCTAGATAAGCGCTATTTGTTTCTCTGTCTTGTTTTCCATCCCTTCTGTAACTATTGGGGCTAGAACTAGCACCAAGTATTCGTTAGATGTAAGTCCCCGTATCCCCAGAATCAACAAGTGAACAAACAATCGCATTTTCATTTTAATAGAATGCAATGCATCCTGATCTATCACACACACACACACACACTTACACTTGTTCTAAAGTAAGGTTTCAAATTAAGAAATATTAACTTAACCCATAACCATAAAGGAGCGAAAGGCATTACTGAAGACCAAAGGACTAGTTGTGGCTTAACTTTGAGGAGGGAGGGAGGGAGGGAGAAAGCCAAAAGGAATAATATGTACATGTTCTAGTCATCCAATGAAATCGAAATCGAAATCGAAACCAATTCCGCTAGAATCAATTCGAAATAAGATAGGCTTCTCCTTCTCAAGAATGACTAGTAAGCAATTCGACCATGAAAAAAAAATTGTAACAAAATGAAAAATCCTATTGGATAGGAAACAAAACAGGTTGGAGCTGCGTGTACAAACCTTGGTTCTCGATCGAATCTAGAACGGCGTCGTTTGGAATCGGAGTCACGACGAGACATTTGGGTTTTGCGCTCTATCCTATTCGTCATCCTCAGCTTGCTCAGCTTAAACAAGTGTTAGGTTAGGGCTTAATCTTCGTCAGCTTCACTGACTGATGACAGATGGGTATTTGCTTTCGGATGCGATAACAGCCGTAGGATCATCTTCATCATGCTCAATGCCCCACAGGTTGTGCTTTTCCATATCTTGTGTACTATTACTAGAGTACTAGATTCTCATTGGGTAAGAAGCAAGAACCATTTTTTTTTTTTGGAGGAAATTATTATTAAAGATGAACATATATTGTTGAGTGCCTTTGCTTGTACGTAAAGTAAGCTTTTTTTTAATTTAAAAATATTACTACTTATATATGGATAACTGTTTAGATAATATTTTAAAAGAAATTAGAATCTAAAAAAAATCAACTTTATGTTTTTAATTAAAAAATAAAATAAGTAACTTTTTTAAAAAATTAAATTTAAAAGAATACAATAAAATAAAAATTATATTTTATAATTATATTTAAATGTAAAATAATTTCGACTGCTTATCATACTAATAACAAGATATATATAAAGCCCAAATTTGGTGGCAAAAAATGGAAGGTTTGCCCTTCATTTAAATTAATTGACCACTGATAGTTTATAGTATTGAATAAAGAATAGGTTTGCCCTTCATATATAAGTGCCTAGGGTATTTATTAAGAAAGTCAAAATATTATTTTTGTAAATTTTATTTCATTTAACATGCTATTTTAGAAAATCAAAAAGGTATTATTTGTTTCTAACTTTATTCTTATTCTTAGTATCTCTACAAAATAAAATGAAAGAGAACATTAATGAAAAAAAAAGAGTAATTTAGACAAATGCAATTATATTTTTTTAAAATTAACACTATTTAATAAATTTCTTAATTAATGAGAAAAAAACCTTAAACAATAAATATTATTATAAAAATAAGAGAGTAAAAAGTTTTAAATGAAAAAATATTTTTTCCAATTTTCAATATATTAAATATTTTATTTTTATTTAAAATTTTTTATTTTCACTTCCTTAAAATACTTATTAACAAAAGCTTATATAATATATGCGCACTTTTATGCCAACATATGTCAATCTTATGGCATTTTGCACATTCTGGTCCGAAGGACCTGGTCATCTTGTCGATTCTCTGCCCATTCGTTTAGACATTATTTTGTTAAGAATATTTCTCTGTATGCATCATCATTTCTCGAAACTAAAACCAGGTACCATTCTGCACCCAGAAAAAAAAAAACAGGTACCATTCGACGTTCCAAAGATGGAAATGGGTTTTCACTTCAGTTCAGTCCATCGTCCAACAACCGTTTCGAGTAGATAAGATTGACAAGACTGAGGTTCATCACTAGCTTCGGAAAACTGGAGATTGATAAGATGCCCGAAGAATTCAGGGATTAACTCGGAAGACTGCGTTTGGAACCAGTTCTTAAGAATCTCCATATGATTCACACAATTTAGTTCAATTTGTTCATTTTAAGATTTTACATTTGTATAATTTATACAAGGATATAATCCTTTATTGAATTATAGTGTTGGAGTTGTACAATCCATAACCTATATATATGTAGCTTTATTCTATTCATCAGAGTGTACCTTTTGAAAGCGCCCATTTTCTTTCATTTTTAGGAAAACCGCATTAGTAACCAGTCTCTTCAACTTGTAGATTGGGTATATAGCTTATTGTGAACGGGTAACAACATTCACTAGAAAATATGTCACACGAATGAGACTATTTTATTCATCATCAAGATTCACATTACAACCTAACTTATAAATAGAATTTATACATGTTACAGGGAAGAATATTACTTACACAATAATTGGCAGATGTCGACTTATGCTGTACAGAACTGTATATAGAACATTATTATAACTTGAAACCTTTGATTACTCTTTAACAAAAAAATAATCAATGGGCATATACCTGCCTTCTTTCTGCGACAACTTTTGCTTCTTGGATTTGCTTTGCCTAGTGATTCGATCCTTCTGATCCCGACTGAAAGAACATAGATTAATCACATCAAATAAAACCTTAGCAAAAATGTAAACACGCACTGTCTAATTCATATCCACTACTTTGTTGCTAGTGTAAAAAGCACAGCAAACATATGCCAGGTGTACAAAATAAATATTTTACCTTTGACTCAGAACAGATGTTCTTTGGTGAATCCTAGATTCTTCATTTTGAAGCTTTTCAGCAAGATGAAAATCGGAGTGCTCTATTCTTTCCTCAACAAAACTTGGCGGCAGTTCTATTCCACAAAGTGAACATTTGTAGTCATTCAACCACAACATTGTCTTTTCCTGACAAGAATTAAGTCGCTCATCCTCCAAGAGTTTAGACCCATTATTTACATTAGTGCCCTCAAACTGTCCGTGGAAAGAAGAAAAAGTTGATCCCAGAACTTCTGTAACTACACTATGGTTAGAACTTGAAGCGTCATTGCCAGACGTTTGCACCTGGTAAAGGTAAATATAGCAGAAAGTATAAATAGCAGTCACGGAAAAAGACATCCTCTACAATCAGCCAAATCAATCAATCTATTTCTGTTGATGTAGTATATGTCAGCCACTTGGCAAAATAAGGGGGAGAGAGAGATATACCTTCTCAGCACCACCATTTTTCCGGACAATGCAACTTTGGTAATCTACATCTAATGAATGACTACCATCAAAAGGATCTCTGCAATCATGTTGACATGTTTGCCGACTGTCAATGCAAAGATCAGTTTCTGTATCACTGACAAAGTCATGATCTGTAACATCTGGAAAAGAATTACAATTCCTATTGGAATCTCCTGTAGTAATGAAGTTGGTAATGGTCTTCTGTGTAGGATCAGATGTAGCACCACACTTGTCTCCATTAAACTGTGATACTCTAAGGCCTAAGAGGAGAAGAAAAATCCGTTATGCTCTGACACAGAAAAGGTACAAATGTGAATGTTCTCAATTCTCATAGTCTACGTTTGTAAGCAGTAAGCGCCGTCTTATCTTGGCCTTGAGCACCATCTTAACAATTGTCAACAATAACAAACCTAACAGAAACACACACCTATCAATCTTAATGAAATAGGAAGTTCAGCTTTTAGCAGCTTTGAAGCATGCTTCAAGATATCCTCACTTGAGCTGATGTACTTTTGCAAAGTCACAGCTCTAGTCCGAACCTGTAGATTGTGCATTTATTAGCAGTTGCAAGAGAAGTACAGTATGACAGTAAAATGCAGGGCGACAATAACAGATCAGAAAAGGGGCTTAAAACTAAAATCAAGAAAAATCAACAAATCATAATATCCTTGAGGTTAAGAACATTGCTCTTCAACAAGTGACTTTTTTTTCAACATAGCTTTATCCACGGAGGAGAAAAACCAAGGTAAAGAATTGTTCTTGAATAAGTGTAAGGAACATATGTAAGAGAAAACAGAGTCAAGACATCAGTAGTACCTCAAAAGAAGCAGTTTTCAATTTAAGAGTCAATGTTCGCCCACACAGACCCTCTTTTTGCATGTCTGAGGACAGCATTTCAGCAAGCTCCGCTGCAAACATAAGCTTTGCATGGCTTATATGTTGATGAGTTAATAAAATGAAAGTCTTATCTAATGCAGAAACTTGGAAAGCTGTGCATACGTAAAGTGTAATGAATTTAAGGCTGCAACCAAAACCAACTGAATCCCAGATGTTTGAGTTTCAACTTAAGAGGTTCTCCAGGTTCCAACTAATTAACTAGAATTAATGATAACAACATTGAAAACTTGAAATTCAAGAAAAATCCCTGAAGATAACAATAATAGACAAGACAGATACCCAATCTTTTATATAACAGCACTTCATCCTCAGTGGCAGAAAATGTTCTTTCATTACTAATACTTTGCCGACATCTTACTTGGGAAGAATCTGTCCCCCCAAGACCTAAACCCACGGAGAAAAAAAAATCTGCAGCAAATTGACAAAAAGACATATGTTAATAAAGGATTCACAGAATCAATTTGGAATGAAACATATGATTAGAAGAATACATGAATTACTGTTAGAAAACTTTAGGAAAGAGGCTAAATTTACAAACTTGCCTAAAAATAGTTGTAGAGAACAGAAGATAGAATTTTTAAAATAGACGTACGAATGATTTAAAACAAAAAAAAAAATTGTATGAACTCCGGTCGCACTGCCATGTAAATGTAGGGAATCTCTATGGGTCTAAATATAACTTGGGTACTGGTTTTGCATGTCAATCAGCAACACCTGAACATGTAAATGTAGGAAATCTCTATGGGTCTAAATATAACTTGTGTACCAGTTTTGCATGTTAATCAAGAAAACAGCAACACCTGAACAGATAGCTAACCTGCTGTTGACTGAGAGAAAAGAGCACAGAGGTAGCTATCCTTCTCCAGCATCTGCTCACAAGTGTTAATTCCAAAAACCCCCTTCAAAATATGTTCAGTGACCTTACCAATGCCCCCAATCTGTCAACAGTATTCATCATTATTAATCAGAAAGTCACCTCTTTCAAAGATATCATATGCATATAAAACAGTCATGCCCACAACTAGGCACAAAATCAATAATTTGGAATCAGAAAACCACAAAATTGATGAAATCAGTAAACAATAAACTCAAAACATACCTTTCTGATAGGAAGGGAGGATATGAAGGTCATAACAGCCATGCGGTCATTTGGTAAAACATACTGTCCATTTGGCTTGTTTATATCTGAGCAAACCTATATGAGAGTAAAATGCCAATATTATAAAGTCATTGCATGAAATTTCCTCAGAAGATCAAACAATCACTTCATCTCTACTACTTTCTAGTTTCTACGAAACAAGAAGAGCTAGAAAGAAGTATTATTGATGCCTAGAGTTCACAATATTAAAAATAGAAACCATGGCCAGGGAAAACAAAGAGACAATGAAAAGTTGCGTAACTGTTGGTGAGTGGGACTATACAAGCAAAATTTCAATAAAAAAACTAATAAAAGATAATTGCCATTATCAGGACAAGTTATGAGACAATTGAGGAGATACAGTTACCATAAATTCACAAAAGAACAAAAAAAATGAAGGTAATTCCTTCCTAATTAACGTGCAAGTGCAGTCCCTCCCTCAACGCATTTCATTTAAACCCCTGGCAGGCACAGAAGTGCGGACACAGGGGCTAGCATACTTAAAGGTAACAAGAATGACACGGTACTTTAAAGCTTCTGCTTTAACAAATGGGCAGATAACATAGCTGTGGGAAAGATATTTGGCAAATAGCATGCAGAACCTTAGCAAGTAAGCGGTTTGGTGCCACTCCAGCACTACATGTGAGACCAGTCTCTTCATAAACACTGGCTCTGAGTTCTTCGGCAACCTACAAATTCCAAATTTACAAAAAGAAGAGGTTTAATACATTTAAAGGCCTTTTATTGCTAATTTAATCCAATGTACCAACTTACTTCTTCACTTTTGAGTTTCCTTTCTTTGCAAACTTCAGTTATATCAAGGTACGCTTCATCCAGGCTAGCAGCCATGAAATTGGGATCATACCTCCGATAAACTAACAATAATAAGTGCATATAAAGCTACCATCAGTAATTAAAAGGAAAAGCTGCCATCCAAAATCAATCACTACAAAGAAGAATACCTTTTCTGGTCAAATCACTGTAATAAGTATACTTCTTGAAATCTGTTGGGACAAAGATTAATTTTGGACATAATTTACGTGCAATGAACCCAGGCATGGCAGCACGAACCCCAAATTTCCGGGCCTATATAAAGACCAAATCAGGATTGGAACAGGAATTCCATGACACAGTTGAAATCATGCAGATTAAATTTTTGAACATACATCAGATCAATTCAGATTCTAGAATACTCAAAAAGAACATCAAGCTTATAATGTATATGTTGACATAATAAACCTCATAATTGGCAGTGCATATCATAGACATGGTACCAACAGCCATTGGCTTGCCCTTTAATGTAGGATTACTTAAAGTCTCAACTGCTGCATAGAAAGCATCCATATCTACATGTAACCAAATCCTTGAAAGGTCACGTGTAGCTTCTAGCTCAAGAATTCTTCTATCAGCCATCTGCCATTGTAAAAACTAATACATTAAATTAATGCATATGATTTTAGAAACTTTAAAGTAGAGAAAACTCGAAAGTAAAGAGTCAAGGCTATATTTAGGACTCAAAAGATCCATGCGGTTGAAGGTATTGGCAGCCAAAGAGATGAGTAACAGGTAAACATGAAGAAAAGTACTAAAATTCAATCACCTCATTAGTATTGCATTTTTAATAAAATGGAATCAGTTAGTTGATAAGCATGCATACAAACATTTTATTAAATAAAACTGATGGGTTCACTTCAAGAATTCACCTATAACTAGAAAGGACACTAGACAAGAAAGTATGAAAACAGAAAATACATCAACTCAGAAAAAGAAAGGCCCTTAACGAAAAGAACCCAGAGAAGCCTGTCTCAGAAGAAATTTGAGAGTAATATATATATATACACGATGGAAGTGTTTGATGTCATGATTATATTGATACCTTGTGATAATGGGATAAGTCGGCTTGTGTAAGCTTTGCACACTGAGTTCGCAAGTTGTCAATTTTCTGCCTAATAAAAGCCTCCTTGCGTTCCTCATTCTGAAAATACTTGGATCCTTTACTCATTTCATACACTATCCTTTGTACTTTCTCCTTGTCAACCCCATCCATTCCTTAATATCCACCATTATTTATCACTTGTAAGTTATTAGAGAAAACTTGACAGCATACAGATTCAATTACCAAGTCAAATATTGTATCAACTTAATTAATTTGGTGTTTGTACAAAGGCAACAGATATATATATATATATTAATATAGAATTAATTTCTCAATTAAACACCCAAAAAAAAAAAATAGAGTGTAAGACGACTAATTATATAGGGACCTGCTTTGGCGGTAGTGTAAACAGTGTGGTAGGACTGCCATGGACGAGCAGTAGCACCATCGCTGTTGGTTTCGCTTTCGGTTCCCTCCATCCCCGGAGAATGCTTTTGCTTTTGCTTGTTGCGCAACACGATTTCAACTACAGTTGGGAGCCAAACAACGTGAGTATCCAACAAGCAATCCAACTTTGGGCCTTTGGTTTGGATCCTTCCTTCTTCCCCTCTCAAAAAGCCCAACTTGATTTCTCCCCAACCAAAAACAAAATATATTTAAAAAACGATAAAAGTGCACAACATCATACAGAATATATTTAAAAATCAATAAAACAAACGTAATTCTGCCCCTTTCCATCTCATCCAATATGCTTTTTTTATTTATTCTTTATATTCTTATATTAAATAATATATATATTTTTTTTTATATCTTATTAATATCATTAATTATATATTTTTTTTTATTTTCTCTCACTTAATTATATTTATTAAAAAATATATAAATAATACTTACACTCATTTTAAAAATGTAAAATAATCTTTATTTCTTGTAAAAATATAAAAATAGATGTTAAACTAATTAGTTAGTTTTTTTTTTTTTATGAGAATTCAAGATTTAATCTTCGTGGGAATCAAGTTTCTAACTTTAATTTTAACGTGAATATATATAAATTAAACACTTCAATTTTTTCAATCAGATTTGAAGTATTTTGGATTAATTTTTACATTAATTGAGATTAAGTTACTTATCTTATAATTTTAGAGGCACTTATCTTACATCAATTAAGTATATTTATAAAAGTTTTAAATTCATTTTTACAGTCACTAATCTAATGTTTAAATTCGAATATTCCAAAAATGAAGTACATTCCTTAATTACTTTAATGTAAATATAACCTGATATAATATCAAATTTCATTTGATCATATTACAATAATTTAGAGAATCTTAGTATAATATTATTTAATATTTGACACATTAAGCATGTGTTTATCTTTTAATGTCATAATTGTCTTTGGAGTATATAAGTTAACAAGTGATTCGATCTATTGCTGATAAATTTTTATATAAACTTAGTTTATACAAGATGTATATACTAAGTTAATAAATAACTTACACATTGTTATTTAAGTGCTGCTAGGCAGCCAGAAAACTAACCCGAATTTTATGTTACATAATGATGTAGCAAGACACGTGTAATTAATAAGTTTTTAATTGGGTTGGATTCTTCGAGTAGAAAGAAAATATCTCACAGCTTTCATGGTGGCTCCAGCGAAATCAACTATAACAAAAATTGCAAGCTTCAAAGCTACGTAAGGTTGGTTTTTTGTGGTGGCCCTCCAACTTGAATGGGTTAAACTAGCGATGGTCTGCATATGCCAACCAATAAAGGACACTAGCATAAGGGATGGAGCGTTGAAGAGAGTTAGGACACTTTTTAAAATTTGTTTATTATTTATGATAATTATTTATTATTTTTATCTCTTTTATATTTTTTTATTTTTTTCTCATATGATGAATAAATGAATATTTATAAAGAGAGATTAAAGTTTATTTAATTTTTTTTCAAGTTATATTTTTTGTAATTAACTATCAAGATAATTTGTACATATATAAAAAAAATATTTAATAGTATTATAATAAAAAATCATTCAATGTAAAAAAATAATTATAAATTAATTTTTTATCATTTTATATTAATAATTTTTTATTTGAAATTTTTTTATACGTATATATTGTTTTTGAGAAGGGATCGATTTATCTTAGTGTAAAGTCTTTTTTTTTGACTCTGTTATTTTTTAACCGTTAAATCTATTTTTATCTAATGACCAAATTATTTCATTCTGAATAACTATTAGATGAAAATGAATTTAATAATTAAAAATAAATATAAATTAAAAAAAAATTACACTAATATAAATTGATCCTTAGATTTAGTCATTTATGAATTCGTGACTAGCATCCTTAGATTTAGCCATTTTTTTCATAACTTAGTACTCTCGTATCCTCAATGGCTAGTAATCTTTCAGTTTTTTTGTTTTTTTCTGGCTACACTCGTCAAAACTGGGAAAAGGACCAATTATTCCAATGGATACATTATTTAGAAAAGACGATTGAGGAAGAGAATCAATCAATTGTTCCTGTACCTATTTATTTTTGTCAAATTTAGAAATAAAAAAAATGTAGGAGGCAGGGTGAGGGCCGGAGCCCGGAGGGAAGTTGCTTTTATGGGGTTTGAGTGAATAATTAATGTCGTTCTTGTTTTTGCCTCATGGTTATGAGAATCTACTGTGATTTTGCCTCAAGGATCTCAATGGCATGCGGGTATAGATCTTACAGCGCAGGATTGCAAGAGATTTAGTTTTGAGATGGTTAAAAAAAAGGTAAGAGAAAAAAAAAAAAAACCACGGTAGAGAAGAATGTTTCAGGCATCTAAAATTCAGGATATTTTCTGGCTAAATAGTACTTTTGTTATTATTTTATATTAATTAATTGTCTAACTCTCATTATAAGATACACAATTATTTTAAGAGTGATGTTATACATTACAAATGACTTTCATATGAAACTCATGAAAGACAGAATACATGGTGATGATTATTTTAACAATTATCATATTATAATACAAAATATAACTGATACGGTAAATGCAAGACATTTATTTTTTAATTGTAATTTTGTGTGTGGTTCAACGAATTCTCTTGATTTAGTCTTTTTTATTTTAATTTAAAACGATAATATGTCAATTAATTATCTCCTAATGCTAAAGCTTGCATAACAATTGTATTATTATTATTATTATTATTATTATTATTATTTTAAGAAAGTTGCATTGTATCCTATGGATACCATAAAAGAAGTAAGTAGGTAATAATAGATAAAGATGAGCATTAAAATAATTCTATGTAGATATGATCATTATTGCCGTGCGTGCCTTAAAAGTTAAGGCACATGGATTAGAGAGAAAAATTATCTATGAGCACAATTGTCCATTATCATTAAGCAATTACTAAAATCCCACAAGGAAATTTTATTATTTTTCAGTTTTATCTTTGAATAAGGAAGTTCACAGTTATTATTTAGAGACTAACTATAATTTTACCCGATTTTGAATAATTTAAAGAATTTTTTAAATATAATATTCATATTTCAAAAAAATGTACTATAATAGTGATAAATTTAAAAGAATGTGGATAGAAAAAAACACATATATAGAGGTTGATTTAAATTTACATTTTATTAATAAAATTTATTCAAACTCTAAAATAATATTATTGGGACATTGTTTTTTTTTGTAATATTTTTTATTTAATAAATAAGAGACTAATCTTTTAAAGTATGATCAAATACAAAACTCTTCCCAATAATATTTTTTTTGTATATATAAATCTTAAAATCGAACCTAGTATCACATGTTTAAAGAACTCAAATTCCTTTTATTCAGATCAATACACGTTAATAAACATGATTGATTTTTATGATAATGTCTAGTAGCACCAATTACTCAGAGTATAGCATAAGTATTGAAAACAAATTTTTTGTATAACTTTAGATTCTGTAGAAAAAATACCATTTATCATTGTCCCAATCATGTAAAAGAGAAATATATATTTGTCCTATTTAAAGGATAAAATTTAGATAAATTTTTTTAAGTATTTATTATGTTATTCTCTAATAAAAATATAATGTGTGTCTTATTTTTTATCCACCTCATTATATTTTTTAAAGTTTTTATTAATGAACTGTAAAAAAAAATATATATATATATATATATATATTATATTTTTACTGAAAATAATATCACAAACACTTAAAGAATTTTATCTAAGTTTGTCATACTAAGAAGCCCTAATCAACAAATTTTACAATAATATTTTAATTTTCCTAGAAATCCTTAATCTTACACTATTTGATAACCAATATGGAAGGACCTTCATTTTTTTCAACTATGAAAAAAACCACCTTTCCAACATAATAGCTTTCTAAACGGGTCAGTCCAGTCGGGTTGGGCCAGATCAGGCCATATAAGTTTTGAATTGATATTTTATTAATTTATCCTAACTTTTTGTAATGTATTCGAGTTGGATTGATCCGACCTATTCAGGCCGAATTAGATCGGATTATGTAAATTTTAGATTGACATTTTACTAAGTAAGTCTGTCTATTTTATCGAGCTATTCGGACTGACCCATCAGACTTGATCCATTTTGACAGCTTCAATAATCACTCCACAACGCGCAACTGAGATTTCTATTCCTAAAACAGTTTTTTAAAAAAGTTAAATGAATAAGAATAAAATATAAAGTAATGTCAAAAAATTTAAAAAGTCGAACTAATACTCTAAATCATTCAAATAAATGACAATCTTGTTATGATATTTTCTATCTTGTTGAAGTCTTCATGTTCATGATATCCATCTTGCTTTCCGATAATGTTTGAAATGAAAATACACATAAAAATTGCGAAAAGAGAATAATACATAATAAGTTTGAAAAATAATAAAGTTAATAAATTAATTACCACCCAAATGATTGTCATCAACAACACGTCCAATAAAATCTGAAAATCATTGATCATAAACATGTAACTAGGAATCCTCCCAAAGTCACGTTTTTCACCAATAATAGTGAAAAATTGAAACCGAATTATAAATTCTTGCATAATAGTTCTAATATATGCAACAATCTCTGTTAATATTTTTTTTTTCTTTTTAAGTGAATCTGCATATAAGTGTTTTGAAACATATATGAAAAGATAAGAATATTATTTTAAAAACTTCTAAGACCATGTGTGTTTTAAATTATGTGTGATGTAATTATATGTAACCATGATATGCAATAATTAGCTTTGGATGAAAAGGAAATTGTTGGTGTTTTAAATGAGCTTTGCTCATATAAGGAAATCCGAAAAAAATAAAAATACATTTTATTAATTTCATGAAATAATTTAGAAACATATTTAATTTGACAAAGAATTAATCATATTTAATATAGATTTGTTGAGTTTGAATATAATGAATATTTGTTAATGATTTTTTTTTTTAAATAGCATGCTTTAGTCGGTATTTCTTCATCGATAATCATATTTGATATTCATTTAAGAATTTTTCTCCAAAAAAATTTTATATGTCAAATAAAAGATTCCTGACATTGAGACAAAATAATGATATTTAATACTTGTTGAATAAATAATTAACATGTTCACCAATATTGTGAGCTTTAGGAAAATTACGGATGTTTTGCTGATTTAAAACAATTAGAAAAATTACCTTTTTCTTACGGCATGAAATAATTTAAAATATATTTTTAATCATATTTAATACGATCATGTGAGTTTGAATAACAATTTATGAATAATAATTAAAATGATGGTTGCATGGAAGATAATTTTTTTTTTCTTTTAACTTCACATGGGAGATAAATTTTTTTGTAAAGTCTGGGGAGAAGTTTGCTCAAAATCATTAATACTATAAATGTTACTTATTATTTTAGAGCAAGGAATAAAAATAATAAATAAATGTTAGGTGAGGTCTTGATAGAATTAATTACATGAAAAACACTAAAAATAAATGTTAGCTGTGGTCTGGAGAGAATTAACTACATGAGAAGCACCCCTAGATTCCACATTTTAAATTGATTTTGAATTACTATGTAAAACTTTTGTACTAAAAAAATTTGTTAGGCTTTACACTTTGAGCAGAAATTGTAATTCTGCATGAAGATCTAGAAAGAGTATTTTTTTTTAATATCCTTGAGTATTTTCTCTCCTGATATATGTATATATATGATTGAATAACAATTTATGAATAATATTTAAAATGAAGTGGTTGCATGGAAGATATTTTTTTTCTTTTGACTTCACATGAGAGATAAAAAAAAGTTGTGAAGTCACAATTTTTTGTAAAATCACGGGAGAAGTTTGCTCAAAATCACTAACACTAAATGTTAATTATTATTTTAGTGCAAGGAATAGAAACACTAATAAATAAATGTTTGGTGAGTTTGAGAGAATTAATTACACAAGAAATACTAAAAATAACCGTTAGGTGTGGTCTTAAGAGAATTAATTACATGAGGAATACTCTTATATTCTCTATTTTAAATTGATTTTGAATTACTACATAAAACTTAGGTTATAAGAAAATTTGTTGGAAGATTTACACATACTCTTTGAGCGGGAATTAAAATTCTCCATGAGAACTTGAAATGAGTATTGTTTTATATATATAATTTCTGGGTTGATTAAATAAAATATTTTTTAAATTAATAATTTTAAAATTCAAATTCTTAACAGTATAAATAGAATTCACTTAAAAATTTTAAAAACGATGACATACCCTGCTAAGGTTACTCTAGCTGTCCTAAAGGTGATGGAAGCCAACATTATAGCACACCATAAGGTAAATGATGTAAAAAATCACATCAATTAATGATGCAAAAGTTTTTAATTAATGACATAATATATATTGTTAATTAAATATTTGTATATCATAATGCATATATAAATAATGTATCAAAATTAATGCGTGATGTTTTTATGTAATAATATATCATATGTGAAGATAGAAATAAATATATATATCTTAAGTATTGGACTCTTCAAAAACTTGTAAGACTTTATATTAAAAAAATTGACTTCATACCAAAAAAATAAAAGAAAATCTATCTATCGTTGTATCCACGTTACGTAATCATTTGAAAACTTATGAAAACTTCTGGTGATGAGTGATGTGTGATCATCCATTCCACTTAGTAAACTAATGAGTAGAAGCAAACAACAACATTGCGCATGGAGTTGAATGTGAATGTGAATGTTGAGCAGTGAGAAGTGAGCAGACAGGGAAGTAGTGACCACCAAATTAGCAAATACCAATGAAACAAACACCAAGTCTCTTTCAAGGTTGTTCTTTCCTTTCCTTTGGTTTGGAAGGAATGCCCACCGCTCTCTCCCATCCATTCATCCCATTCCCATTCAAAAAGCAACGGTCACACCCTCTTCTCTTCACTCCCTTCCCACCATTCATTAATCATTATACTTTTCTCCTCTTTTTTTCTTCACCTTATATAAATTCATTTTTTTTTCCCCTCAGCCTCAATTTGATTTTTTTTTTAATCCAACTTTTGAGTTTCTGATTCACCAGAAATGATTGGCATAGCGACTGTGGGGAGACCACAGCTGGGAACTTGTTCCGCCCTCCGTCTTGAAACGCTGTCGTTTCCCAAGGTAGGGTTTTTAAACCTCAACAATAAGCATGGTGATGCTGCTTCTGTGCTCATTTTCAGATCCAGGGACTTGATGCCAATGAAGGCCGCAGAGGGCTCCAATCCGATCAGCCTCAATGGCAGGAGCAGTGTCGGTGGTGGTGGTGACGACGTCGACGATATTCTAACCAATGGGCATGCCGGAAGATCTGGTAACGTTTCAATTCCACTCTGATTTTTTGGATTGGGATGGTTTATGGGCAAATATGGCTCCGGGAAAAAGGAAAAGGGTAGCACATGACTTTGATGCTTAAATTAGTTTCATGTGCTGGACAAAAAATTCATACGACACATGGGATGTGTTACGCAGATTTTGACACTGCATCTGCATGCATGTTCACAGAAGAGAACATAGAGAAAGGTTTCAATTCATGTTTCTCTACTTGATGGTTGTGAATTATTAAAAACCAATACAGACTGCTTCTGTGTTGCTTATTTATGTGCTTTGTAGTTTTCATTTAAAAAAAAAAAATTGTAGCTTTTGGGCATGCACTAACACTCGTGATAGGGACAATGACGTCGTTTGAGTCATGTAACCGACCTCACCTAATGGGAAAAGGTTTGGTTGTTGTTGAATGTCACTCTGCAAGTTGACGAAGGTTTGGGTTAGTTAGTTTTGCATTCTTTCTAATGCGCTTTTCAATCAGGGAAACATATCAGCCAATTGTCTACCATTGGAAATTCAACAAATATTCACTGGCACAGCTGTTCCATTGAAAAAGATGATAGACAGAAGTTACTAGATCAAAAAGGATGTGTGATATGGATCACTGGTCTCAGTGGCTCTGGTTAGTATTTAAAAAAAAAAAAAAATTAGAAGAATTACATGCTATCGTATTCAAACTTGCTGATATAGGACGTTTTATGGACCTGTTGATTTTACTCATTTTAGATTAATTTTATTGATTCCGAATTCCGATATATTTATGCGAAAACCGGTTATCACCATTTTAGTTTATTGTGGTGCTGCCATACAATTTATTACTTATTAAATTCTTTAAGAAAATTTAGATTTTTACTTGTGTTGTCTCATTCTTACATTCTACTATTCCTCATCAATTTGCATTCTTATTATATTGGGTATATCTCATGCTAAAGTTGTTTTTGTTATACGGAGTTGTTGAAGTTGTGAAGGAAGTTTTTTTACCAAAAGAAAAGGACTAAGGAAATGCTACCAAAGCCCATTCTTGAAAAGAATAATTTAATTTCTGATTATAATGTTTTTATTATAATTTTTTTTATGATTTATATAAACATATTCACAATGTTATAATATCTGTAAAGATAAATCATGAATAGGTTATAATATTACACAATTTACAGGGAAAAGCACGATGGCTTGTGCTTTGAGTCGAATCTTGCATCAGAGGGGAAAGTTGTCTTACGGTCTTGATGGAGACAATCTTAGGCATGGCTTGAATAAAAACCTTGGATTTAAAGCCGAAGACCGTGCAGAGAATATAAGGAGAGTTGGTGAGTCATATCTGTTGCTTGGTCTTTTGTAAGGATGCCATAGAATCACTTTGTAACAATTGGAATGTTATCTGGTTGTTGTGCATGTATGTGGCTCTATCTATTCGCATTCATGCTCGCATTAGTGTATGTATGTGCACGTGTGTGTGTGCATGTGTTTTAATAAGTTATGAGAGCACATATGTTAGCAAGCCTCTAATTAAGAGGGTGTACACTAGGAGACATAAGCAAGCAGTAGGGGATCAGAACCAGCATAAACAGTTATTACTGTGAGTGGGTAGTTATTACTGTGAATGGGTATAAACAGTAATGGTCATTACTGTGAGTGGGTAATTATTATTGTGAGTGGGTATAAATAGAGAGGGGCTTATTGGGGGAGGGGAATCAGTTTTTTGGGAGTTAACAGGAGGGTATACGGAGAGCCAGGCCTCTTGAATGTCCTGGGAGAGCGAGTTTACGGCAGACTATAGAGTTGTCAATTTTGATATTTGCTTGTAATTTTTCTTCTTGTAATTTTCTTGAATGGATTGAGAGGAGGTACGTGCATAGCTGAAGTTGCATTCCGCTGGAACCTTGTTTGAATTGAGGGACTTGGCTCAATTGATTGATGAGAAGAATTGGGTATTACGCAAGGGAGGTGCAGGGGACAATTCGAAGTCTGGAGGGAATTATAGAGGGTTTCAGTCAATCAGAATGACTTCGGTGGAGCTAGGACCGAGATCAGTTGCTAATCCAAGTTCTCGAGGAACAACATCCAGTATCAACAGACCCAATATTGTTGCTAGGGCACCTGAGGTCAGCATAGTCAGTACAAGGGGAAGAAATTTCAGGCACTTGTTTGAAACTAAGTTGCAAGATAAGAAAAGAAGGGGGTTATGTTTCCATTGTGATGAGAAGTATGGGCTGGAACATGTGTGCAAGAATAAGCAGCTCCATGTCATGTTAATAGGAGAACAAGTTGGGGGTGAAGAAAAGGAAGAAGACTTGGAAATTCAAGAAGAATTGGAGATGGAGGACAAAGCACTTCAGTTGTCAATTCACAGCATTATGGGTCTTACTTCAAAAAAATCCCTAAAACTATGGGGTGAAGTAAAGGGAAGGAGGGTTATGGTTTTGGTGGATTGTGGAGCATCTCATAATTTCATCTTGGACAAGATAGTCGAGGAACTTCAGTTACCAGTGGTAGAGACCCCGCCATACTATGTAGAGGTGGGAAATGGACATAAGGTTAAATGTAAGGGGGCTTGTCAAGGTGCAGTGCTACTGTTGCAAGGGCTAGAGGTTAAGCAGAATTTCTTCCTATTTGGCCTAGGAGGTGCGGACATAGTGCTGGGCATGGAATGGTTGGAAGGTTTGGGGGAGATAAGAGCAAACTTCAAGGATCTCACCTTGAAAATTGAAGATAGAGGAAGAAAGTGGACTATTAGGGGGGAACCAGTCTTGTCTAAATCAGTTGCTTCTCTTAAATCAATGCTAAATCAGCTGCTTCTCTTAAATCAATGCTGAAGGCACTAAAGGATGATGGGCAGGGGTTTTATATTGAGTACAAGGCAATGGCAGGTCTGACTTTGCAGGAAATCTCTGTTTCAGATGACATAACAGGAGTTTTACGTGATTTTGAGTATTTTTTTCAAGAGTCACATGGTCTACCTCCATCTCGTAGGCATGATCATGCTATTACCTTACGAGAAGGAGCCAATATTCCCAACCTGCGTCCATACAGGTATCCTCATTACCAAAAAGTTGAAATAGAAAAATTGGTAGATGAAATGTAACTGCTGGGATCATAAGACCGAGTGTAAGCCCCTATTCTACTCCTATTATCTTAGTTAAAAAGAAAGATGGGGGTGGCGATTTTGTATGGATTATCGGGCTCTCAATAAGATAACATTGCCAGATAATTTTCCAATTCCGGTAATAGATGAGTTGCTGGATGAATTAGGTGGAGCTTCCATTTTTTCCAAGCTGGACCTTAAATCGGGATACCACCAAATCAGAATGCGAGAGGAAGATATTCCTAAGACGGCCTTTCGTACCCATGAATGGAATTACGAGTTTTAAGTCATGCCTTTCGGTTTGACCAATGGACCTTCGACTTTTCAAGCGTTGATGAATGAAATGTTCAGACCATTTTTAAGATTTGTTTTGGTTTTTTTTATGATATTCTTGTTTACAGTAAGGATGAGGAAGCTCAAACTTATCATTTGAGAGTAATATTGCAATTGTTGAGAGAGCATCAATTGTTTATCAACAAGAAGAAATGTAGTTTTGTGCAGCTGCAGATTGAATATTTGGGGCACATTATTTCAGGTCAAGGAGTTTCAACAGACCCAAAGAAGATCGAGGCAATGTTACAGTGGCTGGTTCCTACTAATGTTAGAGGGCTGAGGGGTTTTTAAGGACTCACCAGTTACTATAGGAAGTTTGTCAACAAATATGGTCGAATTTCAAAGCCTTTGACCGAGTTGCTCAAAAAAGTCTGCTTCCACTGGAGTCAAGAGGCCCAAAGCATTTGATACTTTAAGGGTGGCTATGACTATACTTCATGTATTAGCAGTTCTGGATTTCTCCAAGACCTTTGTTTTAGAAACAGATGCCTCAAGTAAAGGGTTGGGAGTTGTTTTACTACAAGAGGGCAGACCTATTGCTTATTTCAGTTAAGGTTTATTAGAGAGGGCTTAGCTGAAGTCAGTATATGAAAAGGAACTCATGGTCATTGTCATGGCAGTCCAAAAATGGTGACACTACTTAATGGGAAGACCTTTCATTATACACACTGACCAATGCAGTCTGAAATTCCTTTCATAACAACATTTAATGGGAGAAGAACAATACAAATGGACATCCAAGCTGTTGGGGTTCGACTTTGAGATTAGATATAAGCCTAGTTGTGCTAATAGAGTAGCTGATGCTCTAAGCAGGAAAATGTTTTTTACTGCTCTATCTATGGTGCATTTCAGCGTCCTAGATACATTGGATGAGGAGTTGCAGGCTAATGAGAAACTGAAGTTCATCATGCAAGAACTTATTCACAACTCAAGTTCACACCCGGACTATCAGTTGGTGGGCAAAAGACTTTTTGTTTAAGGGCAGACTAGTTTTACTAAAGCAATCCACCAGAATTCCTCTTCTCTTGTCTGTGTTTCATAGCTCTACATTGGAAGGTCATTTTGGTTTCTTCCGAACATGCAAAAGGATTGCTAATCTGGTTTATTGGAAAGGAATGCGTGGGGATATTCAGCGGTTTGTTTCAGCTTGTGATGTGTGTCAGCGGAATAAATATCAAACCTTGTCACCAGCAAGTCTTTTACAGCCATTATCCATCCCTACTCATACCTGGTTTGACATCTCAATGAATTTTATTGGGAGACTGCCTAAAGCTCAGGGAAAGGACACAATCATAGTGGTAGTTGATCGGCTAACAAAATATGCTCATTTTGTGGCTATTTCCCATCCTTTCTCAGCTAAGAATGTGGCAGAAATATTCATTAAGGAGGTGGTTCGTTTACATGGGTTTCCGGTCTCAATTGTTTCAGATAGAAATAAGATGTTTATTAGTCATTTCTGGACTGAGCTATTCAAATAAGCCGAAACTCACCTAAAATTTAGTTCTGCCTACCATCCTCAGACGGATGGACAAACAGAGGTTGTGAATTGTTGCTTGGAAACTTACTTACGATGTTTAACTGAAACTAAGCCAAAACAGTGGCCTAGGTGGTTAAGTTGGGCAGAATTTTGGTTCAACACCAACTAAAACTGCTCTACTAAAACTACTCCCTTTAAAGCCCTTTTTGGCAGGGATACTCCATTACTATTCCAAGGAGCCACATTTCCCTCCACAGTGGAAGAAGTCAATCAGTTAACTAAGGAAAGGGATCTTATGTTAGAGGAGCTAAAGGAGAATTTGTTGAAAGCACAAAATAGGATGAAAGTACAGGCTAACAAACACCAGAGAGAAGTTGTTTTTTAAGTGGGAGATTGGGTTTACTTGAAACTTCAACCCTGCAGACTCAGATCTCTAGCTAAACGAGTCAATGAGAAGTTGAGTCCTAGATTTTATGGACCATATTAGATTAGGGACAGAGTTGGGGAAGTTGCCTATCAGCTTGACTTACCAGCCGATAGCAGAATCCATCCAGTTTTTCATGTTTCCCTATTAAAGAAGGTTGTTTCTGCACAGCAGGTGCCACAACCATTACCACCTATGTTATCCGATGACCTAGAACTACAGGTGCAACCAGATCAAGTTCTCCAAGTCAGAATGAATGCTGAGGGTGTCCAAGAAGTCCTCATTAAATGGTTGGGCCTTCCAGATTGTGAGAATTCATAGGAATTGATGTCAACTATTCAGGAGCAGTTTCCTCATTTTTCCCTTGAGGACAAGGTGAAAGTCTTGGAGGGGAGTATTGTTAGCAAGCCTCTAATTAAGAGGGTGTACATTAGGAGACATATGCAAGCAGTAGGGGATCAGAACCAGCAGTAGCAGTTATTATTGTGAGTGGGTAGTTATTACTATGAGTGGGTATAAATAGTAACGGTCATTACTGTGAGTGAGTAATTATTATTGTGAATGGGTATAAATAGAGAGGGGGTTATTGGGGGAGGGGAATCAGTTTTTTGGGAGTTAACAGGAGGGTATAGGGAGAACCGGGCCTCTCAAATGTCCTGGGAGAGAGAGTTTACAGCAGCCTATAGGGTTGCCTAGTTTGATATTTGTTTGTAATTTTTCCTCTTGATTCTGTCTCCCTCTGGTCTGATACAGAGAGGGAATAGTCTATCGATAAAATTTCTATCTTTTATCTTCACTTTCTGGTCCAGTTCTATCAACATAGTTAAATATTTACCATACATGATTTTTCCTTTGTTTCTTGGTTGGTCTTTTGTTATTCCATTCAGGGGAGGTAGCAAAGCTATTTGCAGATGCTGGAGTTATTTGCATTGCAAGCTTGATTTCTCCCTATAGAAGAGATCGGGATGCCTGCCGTGCACTGTTGCCAAATGGAGATTTTATTGAGGTAACTACTTGTTGTGACTGATATTTGACCTACATTACTTACACAACTGAGATGTAACATTACAGGTTTTCATGGATGTGCCACTACATATTTGTGAATCAAGAGATCCCAAGGGCCTTTATAAGCTTGCACGTGCTGGAAAGATCAAAGGTAGACTTGCACGGCCTTTCTAGTCTTCACTTAGTTAATGTAGATGTGGGTATGGGTGTAATACACTAATTGATGCTAAAACCGATCTTTGAACCACCAGTAATTTTGTTGAAGATTTCCTGCATTTTTATGTTATTACTTTTGCTTCTTTCTTTTGGCATGCATATATGATATTGCTATTATCATTTATTTATTATTTCTTTCATTGACTATTAGTGTTTTCAGGCTTTACAGGGATTGATGATCCTTATGAGGCACCGATTAATTCTGAGGTATGTATCCTGTTTTGATATTAATATAATATTGCTGATTGACTTATTGGACATGCATGTGGACATCTGTATTTGCAAACAATTGCTCCAATTCAGAAATTTCATTACAATGAAACATGCCTTTTGGGGGTATCTTAACTCTCTGAGTATGAGAACTCATAATGAGCAATTCTAGAACCTAGATCCTACTCAAAGCGATTCCTAAGAGGCATATGGTGCTTCTATATATGTGAGGAGGTTAACAAGGCCACTGTTGCTAAAGAACCTTGCGATAGGTATGCATTTCAAGTCTGCACGTATTTGGTGAAGTATGGATTATAAAACCTTCACTTTTTTACTGTTTTGTGCCTGAATTTCAACTGGTTTCTTCTTTCCTTCTTGTTAATATATTTTGGAAACAAAATTATTTGTTTAGTATAATAAACCTCATATGCTTATAAAAATTATTGCCATGCATTTTATCTTTGAACTTATTCTATTTGCTATCATTAGAAAATTATTGAAAACTAATTTTCGCTCTTTTTTTTAAAAAAAATAAAAAATTGATCAGATAGTGCTAAAACATGGAGAACCATGTGCTTCCCCTACTGAGATGGCAGAAAAAGTGGTCCTTTACTTGGAGGACAAAGGGTACCTACAGGCGTAAGATGGTGGTGCTCTTATTCCCGGCCAGCAAAATTTTGACTGTACTTTGCTCAACTACCAGCTTCTGCGGCATTGGTGAAGTGATCAATTAATTAATGCTACAGTTTACTCCTTGCCTCTCCCTCTCAGAGTTTTAGCCTGTAGTCTTCATTGTAAATGATACAGATATATACTTTTCCATACCCACAGCCCCCTTTTTGTAAATATCCTTTCCCAGCAACTATGTGTTATGTATTTATAAATAAATATTACAGTAATGCTTCTATTGTTTATGTAAGATAAGTTGAATTTCTGCTCGTTATTATCTGAAGTCTGAAGACTCTGAACAATATTTTTTTGTTTTGTTCTTGGATATGCACAGTTATAACTCAGTTAATTTGTTATCGGGTCCATGAATCGTGATGTTTATCACGGGAAATTTCTCATGTTTATGTCCAAAATCCATCGAGATTTTGCTACGGACTGCGGTCCGCTATTCTCCTGAGTCCTGTAGAAGTTAATTCAATTATTATGTTTGTTATAATCCACAATAATATGTATATTTTATTTTCATCCCTATATAATATATTCATCCACAATAAAATAAAAATAGTTTACCAAAAATATTAAATATTGTTCCATAAACAATATTGGTTGAATATAGAGTATTATTTAATAAACTTAAGTGCATGCTTTCCATCTGTAACCCAGATCCCAGTTTGAGGAACAAGAAAACTAAATATTATTTCAAAATTGCATAGCAAAATCATGGGGCATTCCGAGAATCGAACTCGGGACCTCTCGCACCCAAAGCGAGAATCATACCACTAGACCAAATGCCCAAGTTGAAAAACAGAGGGCTAATTAAAAGTGAATTCTTTTAATTTTCTCTGCAATTTTTTTAAGATTATTATTCCATTTAAAATGGCAACTGTCTTCGGAAAAAGAAAATTGCTTCTAGTGCAATCAGCTTATAGTTCAACAAATACGACCCAATAGTGAATGACATTCAACCTTCAACAAAAATATATAAGCAACACACTTGTCATTTGTTTTTCTTATGTATATGCAGAAGACATTAGTCATCATGTCAAACTGTAAATAATAACAACTTAAATAATCTTATATTAAAAAGTGTATATACTTATTTTTTCATTCTATCTAATACCATTCATCATACATATTCTTTTATATTATTTTCTCTCACTAAATCTGACACCCTTAAAAATTGTGTCAACAGTACCTACAACTCTTTTAAGAGTGTAAGATGATCCTAGAAGTGTTTTGTAACTCTGTTTGCAGCTCAGCAACTACTGTTCTTTTGAGGGAGTGCTCTACTGCAGACCTCACTATGATCAGTTACAAGCCAACTGGCAGTCTCAACAAGAGCTCTGAAGGCAAACATAAGATGACTTATTAACTCGAAAAAGAAATCCCATTTAGAGCGACTCTAATTGAATCAAATCATATTAAATAAACATAAAATCTTCTGGACTCTGGTTCTTTCTTCTTATGTTACAAATACAATAATTGAATCTGTTTGAGCAATATTTTGCCTAATGCCTGCAGGGGAGCAGGTATGTATCATTTGTTATGGCAAGTTCGTGATTTTCGTTGGTTTCAATTCAACAGTTACTTTGATAAATTTTTTCCCAATTTTTACTGACATGACATCTAACTGGAATGGGATAATTTTGAGACAGAATGCTAAGTACTCTCAAACGTGTTCTTGGGCACTAGAGACAAATGTGTTGGTTGCAGAAGGACAGTCTATCCCATTGAAAGAGGTAACCATTAAAGAATCAGTTCAGTTCCTCCTCCTCCTCCTTATAATCATATTCATTAGTAATAATATCGTTGTTGTTATTCCATTAAAGGTTACGATTAATGGGGCACTCTACCACAAGAGCTTCTTCAAGTGTACCCAACTATAAGCTCATCGTACTTTGTTACACATGCAAGCACCATCACATTCAGCTTTACAAAGAGAAAGGGAAGTACAGTCAGGTCAGCTTGAGAATGACCACAATAAACATTGTATGAATGAGTAAGTCACTTCCCTGGAAATTGCTGCTGAGTTATCATAACCCTACAAGAATACCATCCGTGTAGTATGATAGAAAGGAAGCTCCAATTTCATTATGTTATATCGGTTGTGTTAATAAAATAGATTGCGGGTATGAGTCAAGTCCTAATTTGTGGGCGGCAATATGCTATGCTTGAATCTTAAGAATGCTTTCAGCACTTTCATTAAAATTAGAAGGATTCTAGCATGCAAAGTGACAAAACAAGACTACGTCCAAATAGCATTACAGACTACACTCCACATCCACTTAGGTAAATCTAACCGAAGTTAAAAAAATTTATTATTTGATAACATCTGGTTACACCTCGTTTTTTGCACATCTTTATTCTAAAAAGATGTGAGATATACTTCACTTAGCTTTTTTCATACTATATTAAACAAAACTCGAACTCTATAATTTTTTTCACCTTTGCTAGTGTCCATGTGAGCCTACCTAACCCATAAACCGACGAAATTTACAGAGGTTAAGTTTAAAAGTCTCAAAGGACCCTCAAGCCGGACTCTGCCTTCAACAACCTTAGGAGCCCGTTCCCAACGGGATCAGGGAGTGCTTTACATTCCAGATTAAGAGGGGCAACCCACCAAACCCTTCTCAGCGAGTTGGTCGCGAGTCACAAAACCTCGACACTTGGCTAAAACCATCATGTGGTTATTGGCAGCATGGATAGTGAAATCTATGTCTAGCCATCATGGTTCCCCCCCCCCCAGTGAGTTGTCTTATGTTAAACAGGTTGTGCATAAGTCTTAGGAAAATTCACACATTAAACCGTAAACATAAAAGACCCCGACAAGGACCACTTAAATTGAACCAAAGTCATGAGAGATCCTAGACACCAAAGCAGTTGGTAATGGACATCGAACAAGGTTTCTATATCGAAGTTACGAGGGATCCTAGATACCAAAGCGGTTGGTAATGGATCCCAAACAAGGTTTCTATACCAAAGTCACCAAAGCGATTGGTAATGGACCCCGGCCAATGTTTTTATACCAAAGTCTGAGAGATCCAAGACACCAAAGCGATTGGTAATGGATCCCGATCAAGGTTTCTATACCAAAGTTCGAGAGATCCTAGACACTAAAGCGGTTGGTAATGGACCCCAGACAATATTTCTTATTCCCAAGTCATGAGAAATCTTAAATACCAAAGCGATTGGTGATGGATCTCGGACAATGGGGCAATATATGACATACCTCGGAAGGCGGAATAACAACGTAAGCAGAGCAATCTGACTCGTATCCCAGCCTTACACGTCAACCCCGGAGGCATACTATGATATATTACGGACCTTAGCTCTTTAAAAAACATCATGAGATCCGACATTAACTCTGACTTGGATCTCTTTGATTCATTGTGTGTCGTATGCTCCTGTTAAATATGGGTACCTTGACACTTAGCTGTCCAATCTAAGCGTCAAGTTGGGGACAACTATTCTTGACCAGGATTTTGGGTTAACATCAGGAGTAACCCGGCCCGCCAAAATAGTACCCAGATATTACTACGCGCTATCTTGATGAGCATATCTGCCTATTTATCTTGCACGAATCTCTCACAGTATCCTTGATGGATATGGGAGCTAATTATATCCCGCATAAACAAGAAAATTAGTTAAAAGGGATCACAATCCCTAATGGATACTAATCTTAAATAATTACATTGCACAAACTCTAAAACGCTCTTATAAATGCACTGTCAGGTCTCAAAGGTATGCATCTCCTCTGATATACATATTGCCTCTCTTAAGCACGATCTAACTTGAGCATTGGAGTGTCTTTTGCAGGTTTTCACTCCTTCACACCACTACAGGAGCAGCTGTGCTACGGAGGAATCTACCATATACGTGCTTTTCTCAGGTACCTTATGAATCTATTTCAGAACAACTGAGTTTATTTTGATGCGTGTATGTAGAGTGTGGTGACCATGACCATTTCTTGGTGTGTTTGTCTCTCTTTCTAATAAGATTTCTTTTTTTTTTGGGGGGGGGGGGTTGCTGTGGACAAAGGGAGATGAATGGACAAAAGGGGAAGAGAGTTTGAGAATTGAGATCACCTCACGTGGACCTGCTATACATTTTTCTTTCTTTATTTTTTAAATTTAATTTAAAGAGAAAAAATGTATTTTCAAAAAAGGAAATCTGGGATCTGCATAGAATAATGTTAATAACACGTCAGTACAAATCACATCGTCTCACACTTGCTTATGTAGCAATATTAGAGTGTAGTTGTATAAAAAATGAAGTGAGTCTAATTATAAAAAATTAAAAAAAAGTGAAATGATGTATAGATAAATATATGTATGTAATATTGTTGGATCTGTGTAATGGAAAAAATATTGAGATGTGTTGTGTTGTGTTGTTTTCGGCCTTACAACATATCCATTATCAAGGTAGGATTTTAAAATTAATCCACCCTTCCACTTTACCCCTAAACCCTCCGCTGTAGCAACAACAACACCATTGTTATGATCTGAACTAAGATGGGGCAATTTCTTCCCCTGTTGGTGCTAGCAACACTAACCCAGTTATTGTTTCTGGTGATGAAATTCTAGGTTGGTGGGTAGGGTCAGAGGATGCTTACACGACAACGAAGTGCATAGATTCAAATCAGAATGCGAGCAGTTACTTTGGTAGTGGGGTAAAGGTGAATTGAAAAATGGTAGAGTATTAATTTAATGGACGGTATAAATTTCATACACATAAACGCCTTGGAATTAGACATTTCACTATTCCGTTAGTGACTTATCAGCATTTAGATAGAAGGATTTATTAAATAATAGTTATAGTTTAGGAACTAATTAGGATGTTTTTAAATTTCGTGATAGTAATTTTCAAAAGAGTTGGTTTGGGAAGCCTATACTCTTTTTCCTAATCTTTAATATATTACAGAGATGAACATAAACACGAAAATAATACAATAATTTATAAAAATCATATTGAAGTAATCATATAGTGACAAAACAAAAGATATATGACTGATCCCGGGCAAGCAAGTGCTGATCAAAGCTGTGGCTCATGCCATTCCAACTTATGCGAGGAGGGTTAATACCAACATGCGTCTATATCAATATGGTGGTCTCAACAAATTTTCATCTCTTCCCTCTCCACAAATTCTATTAAGCTCTCTCCTTCTCTCCCTTAGAATTTTACATCATCACCCTGGTCAGAGCGAGCCCCCAATGAGCAGCGATAAATACAAAGCGCCAACCATGCCATTATAAGGAACACCACACCAGTAACCATAATATCACACAAGGAACAGTTTCATAGAACTTCTACATCAGGAACCATCTTGGTTTGCACCGTCCCTCAACATCTGAGCTGCAAAAATCAAAAGCTCCACCATCTCAAACCCTGCAGCAGAAACAGTATCTATCTTATCATCACTGCATTCCGGATGCCTTGTGTCACTGCCCACACTATCTCCAATGTAACCAACATCAGCCTCAACTGACCAACTGATGGGTAAGGAGCTGCCAAGAGCAGTCTTTACAAGTTTTGCCTCATTGATAACGTCATTGAGGACTTCTGCAACACCACAAAATGTACCTTCAGAAGTCACAGACTCCTTGGCCTAAAAACCATATCAAGCAGGCAACCCATATTAACACGTTTCAACTTGCAAATCTCAAAAACTAAACATGATAAGATTTCGTGCTATTTCCATGCTAGCAGCTGAAGTTACACAATTATTTATTTACTACTACAAAACATGCAATCCCACCATGAGGAGGCCTCCCCCCAACTCTTTCAAATATAAAAATTTTAACAGTTGTGGAACAAAATAGTATGATACCTTTAAAAGAGAGAGACGAAGCCTATGAACTGACGAAGTTAAATACTCCATGCTTTCCATGCTTTCCTTAAGAGTTGCATTTTCAATCTTCAATCTGATAAACAATAAGCAAGCTATGTAAGTAAACAGAAGGCTGAAAAGAAACACTATTTGTCATAGTGGTATCTTCAAACGTGTCAAATAGATCTGACATATGCTTAAATTACCCATCCACAATCATCCATTGAAGCAATAAAATCAGAATAAGAGACTCCCAAAATTAACACATGCCTTGCAAAATCCATACTGCTGGATCTCTGATTGAAGAATTTCCCTTCATTATTCAAATTACTGTCAACTGCATTTCCACTAACATCCAGTGGGCCAATCCATCGTCTCAAATATGTTTTCTTTAGTAAGTTTCTTAAACTTCCATCTCTTTCACGAGTAACAAGCTTTCTTTCTCCAGTGTCAACCACAGCTTTTCCTTGTTTAGTCTCATGACCCAATTTTCTGCACATGCATTAGAGCGAAATTTTTATTTTTCAGAATGGTTATTGAAAGTAAAGAAGGAGAAACTTTTGAGCTAGCAAGAGAAAGAGACACAAATAACGAGAGGGATGAAATTCAACTGACTGCTGATGAATGATTAAGAATCCAATTGCTGGCAAAAAAAAGTAAAATCCTTTCAAAGCAAGATTAGAGGAAGAGAAACAGGTGTATTCTTACTTATAGCATAAAGCTATCCTATTACTTTGTTTGACATGCAATACAAGAAATTAGACTTCTGGATAGGATTTTATCAACCTTAAAGACTAAAAAAAGAAATACTAACAGTGCAACCGAGGGGGAAAGTGGTGGTGTTGGAAGGACAATCAAAGCCCAAAAAAACCTTGTATGTTAGACATCATTAAAATTTTATACACAAAAGTTCAAAAAAACCTTTGAGCTTCGTACTTTCAGTTTCCTGAAGGTACTTGTATGTGTTATTTTGTGCCAAAAACACTAGTATACTATTTCCCATGGTGTATAGTTCAGTTCTTTACATATGTTCAGTTGTTGATCATGAAGACAATCAAAATCATTAACTTAAAAAATCTACTTGTCAAAAAACAGTTGACAACAAAGCATGTTAATGCAAGTTTATCCATCAAAATGAAACAAAAAAAAGAAGTAAAAAGATACTTTTTTTCCGATGGATGCTTTTCTATTGATGAAAAAAGATATACATGCTTAGAAAAAAAATCACTACAAAATAACAAGAGTAACTGAGTAACAATATGCAATGATGAAAAAATATTGAACTAGTAACCATTATCAGAAAAGTAATCATACTCCAGAAGTAACTGATGCTCCTGCTTTAATTGTGCCAATTCCATGAGGGCTTTCACCTTTTCATTAGTAACCTGAAGTGAAAAATAACAACTTACAAATAAAAAACCTATTTCTAAACAATGGATAATATCAAGGATCCTTGCACATGTGGTTTTAAAATATGATTGCACTAATTTCACAATTCGGAGGCACAGAGCATTATTACTTGCATACTGTTATATATATCTTGAAGTGGATTGTCAGATTAGCTTCATTGATGAAGGATATGAATTGAAAAAATTACAAAATGAAAATAAAAGAAAAGAAAATAAGACAGTAATAAAATATCTAGATATCGCAAACATACACCTAACTTTCTTCTCAGACCAATATATTCTACACAGTCTACTTAACACAACTATAAACCATTTTCTAAACTCTACCAGCACCAAGCTACTAGCATCTCAATGTTCTATGTGTCTGAAGCAAAGATGTTGCAGACAATTACCTGCAACAAGTTCCTCTGAAGTTCTTCAGTCTTTCTTTGAAGTGCTGAATTCACATTTCTCTCCAATAGATGTCTTTCCTCCTGCTGTGATAAGAGCAATAATGCAGCAACCTGAAAGACATAGCATGGCAAACATTAGAATGCTAGATTACCACAAATCAGAAGCACAAATACTTTTATCAGTGAAAAATCTCTCAGGAAAGGAGAAAACTAAACACATGGAGATAAAAAAAAAATGTGAAGATGGTGTGAAGACCTTTTCTTGCAACGCCAGTGCTAGAGCATCAGATGCATCACCTTGGCCACCAGCTTCTACTTCCAGCAAGCTAGGACCATCCCTCTGTAAAAGAGTAATGAAAAAATTAATGAATTCCAAGGATTGCATCTTATAACAGTCAACACATATCAGTGAAATTAAGCCAGAATCAAATCTATACCAAGTTAAGACATTGACATTGCAGCTCAAAGTTATCAGAATGCTTTTTCTAGAAAAAAGCACTGCCATTGTTGTACGAACAGGATTAATTCATCTAAATTCCAAAAGAATAATTCCCCCTCATAAACTTCTTAATTGTATTAAATATATTCAATAATGTAATATTATTGATAGAATACATTGTAATAGCTTTAGGAAAACCCATTGCATTCTTCATCATTGGGCAGGCCAAATTTCAGCCTGAAGGTGATCAGGCTCGCCCCATTTCAGCACAAAAGTGACTGGCCCCATTTCAGCCTGAAAGTGATCAGGCTGGCCTCATACATACTCATTTTCCTGTGATGCTGTGACCTAATGTTCTGTTGTTCCTTTTCCTCTACCTCTCTTCTTTTCAGTTCCTCTGTTTTTATTCATAACACTATAACGCTTTTAATTCTCAAATTGTTAAGTCTCTAAGATGAGTATGTTGTTGCATTTTTTAATAGTATTAAATAAATCATATTCTTTACTACTCATTACACTATGCACTACTAACTAGAGCCCTAAACACCACCAACAGCTAAAAGTGCACTATTTGATATTAACAAAAATGAGATGTCCCTTTGGGAAAGGGATGCATTTTTATCATGCAGTTTCAAACCTTAGACTCCGAGACAGGTTTATCTTGAGGGCTTATATGCACATCCCGACATTCATGATCTTCTAGTTCTGCATCTCTTTGAGGGGTCAAATTTGGTACAGTACTCTGATCAAACCTCCTGACTCTTTCATCAATCACATTGATTATGGATTTAATACTGGATTCTCCATCATTAAGTAAATTCATAATATGATCCCTATACTGAGAATGATAATGTTTTAAGTCTGCTATGCCATTCTCAATCACTTTGTTCATAGGAATCTGCAAATGAGTAATCAGAATTCAGCATAAGCAAATGGATTAAAATGATTTTTTTTCTTTAAATTTTAAAAGCACTCACTTGTTTCTTTTCCAGTACATTGACTCTCTTCTTCAAATGATTCTCAATTTCCAAGCCCTATAGCATCCAAAACAGAAAAAGAATAACTGATGATTGAAAAATAAGGTTAACAAGGCAAAGATGACAGAGGTAAACTAGATCATACCACCCTTAGTTTATTTTGAAGATAATCCACAGATTTCCTCACCGTCTCCAGCTGTTCTTCTAATGCACTCTGTCTGAGAAATTGTTATTCACAATATGTACAGAACATAGACTCTTCATAGTTCATATTATAATTTAAGCTTTATTTTGTCAAATTTAGCATCCCAAGAACGTAACGACAGTCATCTGTCATCAACAGAAGCTAAAAGCATGCCGAATCAAATTGGTTTAAAAGGGTGAGGAGAGTTTTAGCATGTTTCATACTAGACTCCGCACTGAATAACCAGCATAAAGAGCATGTTGTCTAATAATCACGGAAACAGGATACCAAGGTTTTGAAATCTTACAATGTATTTAGAGGTGGAAGCATCATTAAAACTCCACACCTCCTCAGGATCATGCAAAAGACATGTACATTTATCATCCCAACTTGTATCTTCAAATTCTTTCAGAGAATATTGCCTGATCTGAAAGAACTTATTAATTACCTGTAAATTCATAACAAGTATAAAGAGAAAGGCCAAAATAAATTCAGAGCTTCAAAGCCTGTCATAAACTATCAACCATGGAGAACAAAATTCATAAGCACACCTGAATGCAAATACTCATAGCATATTAGCACAGTCAAACACAGCAAACATAGAATATTAAGTACTATTTTATCTGGAAAAAAAAATTACATCTTTCAAAGGTAACATGCTTTAAACAGCACCCTCCAAAATATGTTGTACTTTATATCAATGAAGATTTCAATGGCATCAAAAATGCTATTTTTGCCATTTAATAGTATAAGTGTATAACTAACCAGAAAAAAAAATTGAGTCATGTATTCTTAGATCAGTTAGATGCTGTAACAAATATTTTGTTACATATTACATAATGAAAAAAATAATAAGAAATGTGTGGACCAACTCAGCTTCTGGATTATCACTTTCCTGTATCCTAAGAAACCAAAGGATAGGCTCTGAAGTGGAGCGAGGAAGAGAGAGAGAGAACATTACCTTCTTGAAATTTTCATTCTGCTCTATATGCTTTGCCAGATCAATCTGCAGAGCATCATTAAATTCCTTTAGTTTAAGACAATCTGAGGTGAGCTCCTCTACCCTGTGTGACAGATACATTGAAAGTAAAATCAAAAAATGTTTTCCCAGGTAAACCATGTCCTACATATAACAAAAAAAACAATATAACACAGAACAGTGGTATAAGCAATCATATAATATGCATAGAAGTTTCAAACTCAACCTTGCATAAGACCCATCAGCTTCCCGTTCTCAAAAGATTATATGCATGATGAAGTATTGACACTAGACAACCAAAAAGAAATACAGTATGTAGAAAATAATTAACTTCTCTAGCAGAGAGTTCACATGGTCCTCCATATAAAGAAGAAATGGAGCACAAGCACGAGTGTTGAAGTTTCGAAAACCAATTCTAAAGAGAATAGACACAGAAGGATTTAACAGACACAAAGGTAGCGGAGACTATGAAAACACAGCATTGCAGAGTAAGACAAGATTAATAAAGCACTTCAAATGGAAAATCATTGGTGAGGAAAAGTCAGACACATCTCTTCCATTGACCATAGATCATTGTTATAATTCTTGGGTGGATCTCTGTATTTTTGTCTCATAGCTTCTTTGCTACACCAAACATAATCAATCAACAAGTGCATCATGCCATCATCATCTAATTAGATCAAATAAAAACAAGATCTTTTCTGGGACCTCCCAAGTCATCTACCTTTCTCTTTCATCTTTCTTTTGATAATAATTTATCGAAGTTGATAAATATGCACTAAAATGATATAAAGATTGATAATACCTTTTATGGATGCCATTTATTTGTTGCGATATTGTCTCCTCCTTTTCCTTAGCCTTTTCAGCCTGTTAGTATCATTCAGAATATCAACTACCACAAAATTAAGCAGCACATAGAAGAGTGAACACTATATTTTTCTAATGAAAAATGGCAACTATCATAACCTCGATTATTGCATGATCCCTTTCAGCAAAAGCAGCAGCTACACAACCCTGGAAAAATTTAACCTGCTTCTCAGCTTCCATATTCTGGACATACAAATTTGAAGTAAGTCAGTTAATCACTTTACTGCTCATGTATGATTAAGCCGAAGTATATACCAAAGCAATAAACCTCACAAAACAGAAAAGCCTGTTAATTCTTTTGACAAACTCTAGCACTTGCACAAGCAAATTATAAATTGGATTAAGAACTCATCCATCATGTTCTTGCCAAAGGACATTGCAAAATTCTCAAGCTAGACCCTCAAGTATAAAAAATTCAAACGAATAAAAGTAGAAAGTAACATCTGTTTATATCCAACAACTTTCCACAAGTTGCTAAAGCTGGGTAACAGATCTACAATGCAATCTCTATGCTAGAGTATATACAAAAACGAAGTATAATAGTGGAGAGAGAGAGAAGAGAGACCTTTGAAACCTCGGCGCTGTGTAGATCTGCCAGTTGACTCTGAATACAGTAAAGTAAGCACGTAAACAAAACAGAAGGAATTATTCGAGCAACAGACACGAAAAGTTCAATAACTCACTTTAATTCTGTAAGCCTCTGAAAGCTCCTCTTGTAGATTTAGATTGTCTCTTGTGCAAGCAGCCAACTTCTTTTTCAAGCTCTCAATCTCCTGCTCCAATCCAGCTGTCCTAATTGGTCATGAATTTCAGTATAATGGATTCTCTTTGTTTGCCTTAATACAATAGATACTCATTGTACACAGATTGCCTAATAGACAAAGGACAATAAATAGATACCTTTGAAAATGCATTCGAGTAGCCACAGCAAGATAGCCAGGCCCAGCTTGCTGCATGCATAACTGTTCGATATCTTTGCGTAATTCATCACGCTCTACAAAATCATATACTCTGTAAGTTCAATATGTATAATAAATGACTCTAAAGCCAAATAAAAGGTATTACAAAATAAAAACCCGAGCATATGGTACCTAGAACTAGAAGCACATATTACAACTTACAATAGGCCCATATGCAGAATAATTTTCTGAAATAACATTTACAATCTGCTTGGTATGAAAGAACTATGGAGTAGGGAATGAAGCAACCAAAGGAAGGAGGCTTTCCCTCGTTTGGTATAGCAGAAAGTAAGGAATTTGGGGCAGTGATATAGTTGTAGGCCCCAAAGTTTCTGCATTGGGATGGAAATGAACTCATCCTATGATTTATTGACACTTTGGGTCTCAATAAACAAAAATATTATAAAATTTCAACTTCTAACTCAAATTTTTAAACAAAATTATAAATGAATAGTACAATAATCAATCAGTTCAACATTGGTGTAGTGTTCTTACTAAACCTACTATACATTGTAAGAGTTAACATGTAAAAATGTACATACCCTGTTCCAGTTGTTGGATCCGAGCCAACAATGATTCATCATTCATACTCTCAGCCATTCTGGAAGAAAAAAAATATCACCATCAAACCAGCAAATTTGAGAGGGGGGGGGGGAGGGCGTTCAATTCTTGTCAAAACCCGAAGCTCATAGTTATATCATCAAATAACACATAGCAGTATAAAGTATAAACATAAAAGATTGACATGGAGAATGAAACCAAATGTAAAGGACCAAGATCACATGGAATACAAGCTAATAAATGTCTAGAATGTTTCACTTTCCCATACAATAACCTCATGGGTTTAAGTCAAAAAGTTATATCACAGTGAAAACCACCCACCAAATTTCACCTTACAACTAACTATATGACACATGATAGCTCTCTTAATGTTAAGAATGCGCAAGTAGCGAGCTCTATTTGTCTTAAACTGTGTTAATTTCTTCTGAAAACAGAAATCCAATGAAGAAGTACTACCCACCTTCGCCCATCCAACAGAGAGGAAAAGCAAAAATGAAACCCCAAAAATAAATCGAACCTTATTATGCAAAATCAATAGTAAATTGCAACAGCCAACAATATATGTATAAGTATAATAATAACATAAAACTATGGTATACGAAGAAGAGAAGAGACAAGAAGGTCACCTGAAGGTTTGCTGAAATTGCAGCGAAGAATTGAAAAACCACAAAACCATTCAAATAACCATTTTTTTCAGAAAAAGCTGAGAAGAAACCGTCTCTCGCCCAATCGAACTGCTCTCGCTGAGGCAGAGCTTTCTAAAATTCTATCAACTCGGATATAGCAAATGGAAAATAAGAAACACCATTACCAAGCTTCTAACCCCAACCCCAAGCGACAACACACGACCCACTTACGATTTGACGCATACACTTTCTCATATTTTCCCACAAAATATTTATTTACAAATTTTAAAATGTAATCATTAACCATAAAATATATATTCCAATTAATTTATACTTAGTTAGAATATACATCTTATTTTATGATAAACATTTTTTCTTTTTATTTTTCTTTTTTAATTTCTACTACAATCCAATGATTTGTAAACAAGGAAAAGTTTAACATGTATACATGGACATTTTTTACTATTAATTTATTATTAAAATAAATTAATAATTAAGATTAAAAAGTTAAATTTTTACAAATTTTAATTAATAATATTTAGATTTATACAAAAATTTAATTTAATTATTCTTTTTTAAAAATAATTATATATAAAAAAAAATTAACTTGATAATTTTTTTATACATATAAATTTATATATAAATATTATCAAATTAAAATAAAAAGTAATCTATTTACGGAGCCAAACAGTTTGGATTAAAGGTTCTCGTAAACAAACATCCATAAATTTTTTATTCAGCCCCAACCTTTTGTTTTGGTTACAAAAAGTTTTGGGTCAATGTTTATTTTAAGAAAAGAGTAATAATTATGTTGGATGGTATTTTTATTTTGGGTGTTTTCAAAACAATAATTTTATATATACACATATCATTTTATATATACACATATCATTTTATATACGTATAATTTTTGTCATTTAATTATAGATAAATTTATTTAAATTTTTGTATGTTTACATTCTTATTTTTTTATATTAAAAAAAATTCTCATAAGAAGCATCCTTTCAAAGTCTAATTCACATTAATATGAAAATGGCGTTTCCATTCCTCATAACATAAGTTATTAAATTAAATTTTGAATAATGAAAATAATTATTGATACACTGAAACGCGAGGTGTCGACTGTCTGTCTAGTGTGGAACAAGGAAGATAAACTACCCCACCCCCATTCCATCTGCTCTACATTTTTTTGTTCCTTTAAAATTCACCTTCAGGCTTCAGCGCACGTTTGGACTATTTCCACTGTTTCAGGTCAGCAGAAGTGACCGTTTATGTTTTTTTAACTCAATTAGTAACAATTAATAATTAATAATGAAAAAAAAATGACTCAAACCTCTTTTTTTTTTTCAATCATTCTCTTCAACTCCTTTAATTATTCTCTATTTATTATTTCTAACTTCACTTAATTGAATTTCAACCTTACTTAATTAAATTAATAAATATATGAAGTGTAATTAAAAAGATTAAAAGAAAGAAGTGAATAAAAAAAATTGAAGTCAAATTTTATTCAATAATTTGTACCATACTTCGGTTTGCACTTCCCATTGCAAGTCTTAATTTTATTATTACTATATTGCTTACGAGAATTGAGAAGAATGATTGATGAGAAAGCTGAGCCCATGATGAGCACTTGAAGACAGACAGTTTTCGCAGGTTTTAGAATTAATGAACTCTTTTTATATAAGACCTAACTCATCATAATTGAGTATTGTGAAGCTCTAAAAAAAATCGCCATTATTTACTGCAACTGCAAGGGCAAGGCCTTTGAAGGTATTACTAAGTCCATTCAAATTGGCTTGCAACAAGCAAGCATAATTCCTCCTATGCAAAGATAGAAATTTTGCAAGCATAATTCCTCCCACGCAAAGATAAAAATTAAATGCAAATTTCGTTACAAACTAGGCTGCCAACATAGATGTGTCGTCAATTGCAAATGAACCCATTTTCATGCTGGAAAATTCTTATATATACTAGGAAGAAGACCCCAAGTGGATCTTATGTCATCAAAATTATGAATGGAACTTGAATAATTAGTGAGACCCTCATGAATTGAATGGTGGCGATGATTTGTGGAGCAGCACTTCCTCCCGGAGGAGGAAAGAATTCCTCTTTGATGTTTTCTTTCACTTGCTCATTGTATGCTTTGACAACGCAGTGTGGTAGAGGACGACCATGACAGAACCAGGAAGTTCTAAACTTCTTAACAAATTCATACAAAGCCTGTGATTGAGGCAGTTTGACCTTTGGAAGCAATAGTTCATGTTATTTATGAAAATAAACAGTCAACAAGGAGGGGGGAAAAGAAAAAGAAAGAGAACTAGAAACAATTTTCATTATGCTCAATTTTAAAACACACTTCAATCCAGTTTGAGCAAAGTAATGTCTTCTCAGAAGCACGCATCCAATAGGCAGCAGCAACATAAAGCAGCCAAACTGCACCAGTTTACAAATTTAAACAAATTAATATCAGCATTGAACACGGTGGAAAATAACAATTTCATATAAAGCTACGATGCTTATGTTTACCTAAACAAAGAGACTAAAACACTCGACAACGGAGTTGGTAATTTGGGTACAAATTTGACCTCATCATAACTTCATTGAGTCGTTTACTTTCATGCATATTACCTATTTCTCCCTGCCTTCCGGAATCCGGGATATAAGACTTTAACAAGAACTCAAAAATTGGGTGAATACGTAAAAGATATTCTTTCTTTTCCATCGTTTATAAGGAGAAAAGAGATAAGAAGAAAGATATTTTTCGGTAGATTTCTTTTTAACCAAGTTTGAATACGAACACTAGCACTGAAATATGCAAAATTTCTATTTGATCATTGAAACTTTTCTATTTGGATGTAACTTTACATTGACAAAAACATTTTTCTTTTACACGATTAGATTTACCTTTAGATTTTCGACACGAATTTACATTCATTTCAATGGGTATACACAATTCAATTATTGTCTTTTGTTATTTAATTAATTAAATTAAATCTGTTTTATGTTGTTAATATAGCGTAGTATTTAAATTTAAAACAAAAATAGAAAAAAAATATAGTGAACTGAAATGAGCAAAACACACGGTGGAGTGCCTAACTTGATGTAACCACCCAAATAATCCACTCGGAGTGGCGTGCGTGACGGAGACTCCAACGAAAGAATAATCTAATCTAACCAACCGCTTACGCATCGTGCGCACTATAGCTAATGGTGCGCCTGAGTCAACTCGCAAATCGAGGCAGATCTGAGTCGCCAGAACCTGACTCACCAATTCAAAATTCAGAGAGAGAGAGAGAGAGAGACTCACCAGCCTTCCAAGCAACCAGGGCCCGTTGAATTATGTTGAGGAGGCGGAGGCTGAGCGTACTGAGGAGCATAGGGCGGAGGGTACCCCTGTGCTGGGTACGGCGGCGGAGGATATCCTTGCTGTGGATATCCCGGCGGTGGGTATCCCGGCGGCGGATATGCGTCCTTTGCGTACCCCTCCGGCGGATAACCTATCCACAAATTCATAATCACAATCACAAAACTCAAATCCCAAAATAACCCAAAGATCCACCAAACACCCCTCCCCCAATTTTCCCAATCGCAAAACCCATCCAGATTCAATAAAATCAATCCAGCAACATCCACATGCAGACAAAGAAAAACTAATGCATGACCTGAAAAAAAAAGAGAGAGAAAGAGAGACCTTGCGGCGGTGGAACTCCGACGGGCGGCTGCTGCTGGTTGTAATAACTCATTGTTGTCGCGTTGGGTGTGGGTGTGGGTGTGGCTTTGTGTTTTACAATCGTGCAATTGGATATTTATTTATTGAAGATGATGAAGATGAATGATGAATCAGATTGTGACCAACGACTCACCAAATCGTCCTTATCATGACACGTCATAAATGCTTTCCTCATCAACGGTCAAGACGCCATGAAGCTTACTTTATAACTAATTTATTAATTAACATATTATATATTATTGGGTGGGACCGTATACTCGATACTGTATCAAATATATTTGCGCATCTACATCTCTCTTTTTTTAAAAAAAAAATACAATAAATTTAATATTTAAAAAATTTAAACCAATAAAAAAAAATTATAACTACTTAATTTTAGTTTAATGCTAAATAAATTAGAAAAATAATAATTTAATTATTAATTAAATTTAAATTTTTTAAATAAAAAATAATAGTATATTCTTATATAATAAATTGTAAAATAAAAAATAAATTTCAACTAACCTAATTTCAAGTGAGTTAAATTGACTTAAATTAAATTTAGATTCACGTTTTGTTAATTCGACTCACATATTTAATCAAATTATTTGGATCATTTATTAGATTCTACTTATTTTGAAAATTATATCTATTTTTGCACTTTCTTTTTAGGCATGTAGACTAACTTTTTTTCAAATTATTTAACTTTGACCACAATGTTTTCACTTAATTTTATGTTAGAGATTTAACTTTGATCTAATCAAACTCATTCTTAAATGGATCGAGTTGAAAGAAAAATTTTCTCAATCGACTTAATCTAATCTAATGTACGGTTTTAATGAATTGGTTGGTGTCTCAAAATCCGCCTAATGAACACTCTTAATAATAATTATATAAAAAATTATATATATAATAATATATAATTAATTAATGATGTAAAAAAAAATCAGTATGAGTGCATCAAACTTCAACTCATTATTATTCATCAAATCTGTTTATAATTGTGATATATTAATTTCCCAATTTTTATCCATACGTAATACTTGGTACTATGCATGGTAATTTCATTTTATGTTCTATTTATTGAACTAGGAATTCTCATTTATGTAAACCGAAAAAATCATAACACAGCGATTCAATTGTATGCATTATTTTATAAAACTATAAATTACCATTTACTCTAAGAGATGTGAGATTGATTATTTCATGTTACCTTAATGAGATTTTTTTTCTTAATAAACTATCATTGATTTTATATAATGACTAATTTTTAATTAATGAAAATATAATTATGTTATTGGCTTAAATAATGATTTTTTATTGAGTTTAATTTTTATGCACTGTAAACAAGTTTTATACTTGTATCTAATTAAGTATTGTCATATTTTTTAATGAATTTGATATTGATATCTTATGTGTAGTTAAACTCATTAAATAATGTATCAATATTTCAGTAAATGTAAGTATAAAAATGTTTATATTCATAGTGCATTAAAAATTATTTATTTTTGAAAGAAATTATATATAAAAAAATTAGTTGCTTAATTCACTCAAATCTACATTAAGAATATATTAGACAAAACAAAAATGGTAACTAGTTTAATAATCAACAGGTATTAAAATATTTTTAGTAGATTTTGTGTTTTAATTATTATAATAATATCTAGGATAACGCTAATGAAAGATAAGGGCAATACATGTAACCAAAAATTTAAGGCCAATACTAAATTGCCCGATAATTTATATCATCATTGCGTCCAAATAGTGGTAAGTTAGGCAGTTGTTAGTATACATCATACTAAGTTAAGATGTATCATGCATCACTAAAAATACATGTTATTGCAGATTACTTCATTTTTTCCAAGTTTCCAGGTCACTCCATATTTTCCCCAACATCCACCCAACGCCAGAGGTTGCAACTCATCAGCGGAGCTACAACGTGGAGTGGAGGCGACAACGTCGATGGACGATGGCGGTCTGGTCTGTACAGTTCTAGAACTAGGGGGTCCGATGGCGAAGTTGTCGCATGGAGCAAACAAATGCGTTCAGATCTGGCGCATCAGCATCCGTCTAGTGCTGGATCTGGTTTTGCGGTGGTTCGGTCCGGTCTGGACAGATCTGGTGCTACCAGCTTGGAACCACGCTAAGACTTCAACCTCCGCTCCAGTCAGCACGCGACCCGCAAGTCAAGCTCAGAACCATCGGCGTAGAGAGAACAGATGTGTTCAGATCTGGTGCATCCGCAATCGTTTGGTGCTAGATCTAGTTCTGCGACAACCTGGTTTGAACAGATCTAGTGCTACTAGCTCAGAACCACACTGAGATCTCAGCCTTTGCGCCCTCAGCCACCGCAATCTCAACCTCCACTCCAACCAGCACGCGACTCGCAAGTCAAGTCCGGAACTACTGCCCTGTTCCACGCTCAGCCACCACGTACCTCTGTCTCGATGGTGAAGTTGGTTTTGAGTATGTGCTGTTGTTCGTGGTGGTTCGATGGTAAAGTTGCCAACGATGAATCTGCGTGGTTTTTGGGTTTGGATGGATCTGTGGCTTGATGCTGGGTTTGAGTCTCGGTGGTTTGGTTTTGGATCTCGGTGGCTATGGTGGCTCATGGATCTGGCGGCAGATCTGGCGATTCGTGGTTCTGGTCACACATGGTGGTTCTAGTGGTTGGGTTATGGTCGCGATGCTAGGTTCTGGTTGCACATTGTGGTTCTGGTGGCTGGGTTCTAGTATGGACGGCGCCTGGCGCGGTAAAGGCTGGCAACAAAGTTCATGGTGGTTCTGGGGTGGTGGACGAAGCTCATGGTGGCTCCAAGATAAAGTTTTCTATTTGCTAAAACCTGTTATGTAGGTAGAAGATCATCAAATCTGACCATTGATATATTTTAATGACAATATTTTCAAGTTGTATATTAGACACGACCGGTAAGTTAAGGATACATAGGTTGAGACCTAAAAGAGGAACTCACAATTTTATAATTGTCTGGGCAAATATGGAAATCCATCATCTAAGAATAGTTTTTTCAAAATCCACCTCTGTATTATCAATTTGATTACTCTTTTTAAAATAACTTATTTTTTAAAAAATATTCTCTTTTTCTTTAAATTATGTTTATTTTATCTTAAAAGTAAATAATTTTTTTTATATTTTTTCTCTCAGTTAGTCATATTATTTTTTTAGTTAATTACACACAATTTTTTTTCATCTCAAATATTTATTCTTCATTATCTTCTTAATTGACTCAATTCCTTTTTCATTTCAAATATTTCTTTTTCGTCTCAATTTCTTTTAAGATAAAGTTTATTGTCATTTATTTAAGTATTAAAAGACATTTTTAATTATTTATTTATATATTTATAGAATCCATAAACAATACCTTATTTTTTGGAAGTAAAAAATTAATACATACAATACTTTTATACATTGTTGAATTAATATAAAACATTTATTTATTTTTATTTCTATATAATTTTAAAATAAAATATTATCAATTCAAAGAGTTTAATTCATAACATGTTACCTATATACAACATATTAAAATTATGTCTTTGAATTATATTCTAAACAAAAAATAAAACTTAAAATTTATGTGCAATGCACGGCTAGTAACTAGTTATATTATATATACACACAGAACTTTTCATAATTTTTTTATGAGATTTGCTAAAAGATACCTGTTAAGAAAATTTAAATAGTAAGGTGTAAATAAAAATAAAGCATTTAATGCATTGAAATTTTAAAAAATTAGGGAGTGTTTAGTTTTTTTTTTCAAGTGATATATTTTTATTAATGATTACAAAAAATGTTATATTATTTTTATTTTATTTTTTATTTTTAAAATTTTGTGAAAGAAATGGTGAAAATAATTTTTTTTATTTTCAAGATTTCCATCATAAAATAAAAATAATGTAACATTTTTATAATTATTAATAAAAACAGATCAATTAAAAATAAAAACAGAAAATAAAGCAAATAATCCTTTACATTTTTATTTAAAATTTACTATTTGACTTCCTTAATAAGTATCTTTATTGCACTAAAAAAAATATAATACTTTCATGAACTAAAACTAGACCATCATTAAAATATGGTATGGTATTGCAGTTGCCGAATGAAATGGATACAAGTAGGCGAGCAGATGCAATGCTGCAACTAAAGCCCATTAATCATTCGATTGTTACGCCGAGTAGTGTTTTATTGGCTATCATAGTGTCATTGCTGGCCTGGCCATGTGTATAAATTGCACATTGCGCTGTGAGTCTTGGAAGTTCCATTATTGGATGCAGCAGAATAATAGTTGTGTTGTGTATCCATAATGGATTTTTTGCTCTTTTTTTAGAATCATATAAAATATGAGAAATTTTTAATTAAACATGATGTATTACAGTTAGGTGTATTAAGTCAATTAAAATTTAATATTTTTATAAATTTTTATATTTTATAATTAATTTTATAATACTCTATAAAAATATTAAGTCATGATTAATTTAATAAGACTTAACCAATGCATCATATTTAAATAAGAATTTCTTATAAAATACAACACAAAAGTAGCTCAAAGAAAACATATCTTCAAAGACCATGGCTGCATTACTTGTCTGTAAAACACGTGGAATATTACCATATAATTGTTATATGAGAAATATTTTTGTAGACTATGTTTATAAAAATTGTGTAGATTAGACTAATTAATAATTAATACATTAATATTTTTAATATAAGATCATTATGTGATACAATAATTTATGTAATTATTAAAGTATTGATTGATCTAATTTACATACTAATACTTATATAAGGTTATTTTATTTTTTATTTTTATAAAAGACTAAGTATGACAATATTAAATATTTAAATCTATAAAGTTTACTAATATTTGTGTAAGAAAGAAATATGAGTAATCGATAAAATACTTCATGTAGCACAATATTAAACACAACATAATTATAATTGAGTGCAAAATCATGTAGTATTGTCGTTTCAATAACTAACTTCTATTGTTAAAAAAATTATTGTAAAGATTTATAGTGCAAGTGATTTTCTCATTCCCACCAACTGTGGCAATCATAATTGCTTTCTTCGGACTTCACTGAGTCGCGGCCTCGCGGGCACAGCTCAACCCGCCGAGACAGTGGGAGGCACTTGTGGAAATAATAGTTCAGGAACTTCAATCCGGAGAGGAGAAGCGAAGAGTTCTATTCACTGCCTTCTATAAAATACATTTACAGATATAGAAATGGGATAAAATATGAATACAAATAAAAAATACATTAAATTAAAAAAATTATAAGACACGACATATATATATATATATATATATATATATATATATATATATATATATATATATATATATATATATATAATATCATTTTATAATATTATTTTTATAAATTTGAAAATTTATAATATTTTAATATATATCATATATAATAATATTTATTATCTAATAAATCTCTCCTAAAAAAATATAGAGCATAATTTCTATTGATATTTTTTAAAAAATCTCATAAATCAACTTCTCCTAATAGAACTAACTATATATAAGTACATGTGCATTAAAAAAATTGAAGGGAATATTAGTGTGAGACAAATTTCGGTGACAACGAAGTGAACGACTTGGTATGAGCAGAGATAGAATGAGCAGATGAAAATAGTAGTATGTGAAAAGATAAAATTTTAAAGTCTAATAGTGACGTGTGAAAAAATAAAATTTAAAATACTGATATATGAAAATAGTAACTTGGGACGTCAATCATGTAATTGAACTTGAGTGAGTTATAAACTTACTAATTGAACGTTAGTCATGAAAATTATTTTTTTAAAAAAATATTAATAGAACGTGTTCAAACCGTGTCCTAGATGTGTTCAAGTGTATCTGAAACATGTCCAAACGTGTTCGAGACGTGTCTAAATTAAAAATAATAATATTTTTAATTGAATACGTAAGACATGTGTGTCATATTACATGAAGATCTCTATGTATCTCGATACGTATTACATATAATATGTAAATACGTTTAAAAAATGACGTACTTCATAAATTGCTTTGAACTTTTCTTATATATATATATATATATATATATATATATATATATATATATATATATATATATATATATGAGGGGGATCGGTTTATACCAAAGTAAATTTTTTTGACTTACACTCATTTTCAATCGTTAGATTCACTTTCATCTAATGGTTGAGATTATTTCATTAAAAGTAACCATTAGATGAAAGTGGATCTAATGGTTAAAAATGAGTGTGAGTCAAAAAAACTTACACCCAGATAAGTTGATCCTCCCTATATATATATATATATATATATATATATATATATATATATATATGAAGGGATTCATTTACACCTAATGTAAGTAAAAAAGACTTACACTCAATCTTACATTCTTCATTTATCTTACATCCTGTGGCTATCATTTATCTCTTATCGTAGTCACAAGATCACAATAAATGAAAGGTGTAAAATTAGGTGTAAGTCTCTTTTACTTACACTAAGTGTAAGTGGATCCCTTCCTTATATATATATATATATTCCATTGGTGCTACTGCTATATAAGTTGAGTATAGTGTTTCCACAAACATTTCTTGTACAGACATTTTATAAAATTATAATCATTATTTTTTCTCTCTTTTTTTACATGGAAAATAATGTTACATTATTTTCTATCACATACCTATTTTCACACATATCTTGAATTATAATGAAAGAGGGTTGAGAGTCTGAGATTGAGCAAGAGTGGAGGTGGCACTTAGGATTAGGGAGAGAGTTTCAATTTGGGAATTTGCAGAGAAATTGAGAAAAGAAGGAAGAGAATTTGAGAAAATGGGCTACGCTGCTCAGGTAAGAAAGAAAAGAATAAATAAAGGTAACATTTAAATAAAACGACGTCGTTTTAATCGAGTAGTCAAGTCATTGAGTTGATTTACTAAACTCTTCACCTGAATCAAATAAGTTGACAAGTCCTTCGAGTTTTATCCAAACTGACCCAATGACTAAAACTAACTCAAATATTTTATATTGAGTAGAGTCAAATTAATCAAGTTATCGAGTCAACCCAGATCCATGTGTAACTTTAATTGCTTTTATGGCCACGTGAGTATCTGACCGCGAACCTCTTGTGGCCCTTGAACGCTTAGAGGCCCTCATTGGAGTGTGTTGGGTGAGGCCTAAAAAGCTAAGGTGTGATGACAGGCATTGGCTTGGTGGGTACCGTGTAATAAATAGTTCACTATCACATTTGGATGAGGATCATATTACTTCTTAATAGAGAATATCATGTCAAAAGAGAAAAAATATAAAAAATAAAATTAATTGACTTTACATGAATAATAATAAATTTTATTATAATTATTTTATATTTTTCTTTTTCATGACATAATAATCCCTATCTCGCTCACCTCACTTTCTTTCGGGTTAAAGTATCGGAGAAATCATCATGCATTCATTTCTATTGACAAGGCCTCTGCCAAGGCCACACATGCAGATAGTCCTAAAAACGTCTTGTTTTGCAATGCTTCGTTATTAGCGTAGTTAGCTGTACAACGCATGAGGTAACTTTATTTATTTTCTTATGTAATCAAATTAAGTTAAATTAATTATTTAATTAATTAATATCACATATTCTGCATTTTCAATATATATATATTGATATTATTTAAAAATTAATCTTATAACAATGTTTATGAAGATGTCTACTCATAGACCTAAAAAATAATCATATATATTTATTATCTTGCATAATAATCATATATTTGAGTCAACAATTTAATAAATGTTTGGTACACCAAACCAAAAGTTTAATAAAACATGTTTTCTTTGAATAAAACATTTGCTTTTTAACAATTCCACCCTAACTATAGAAATAGTCACATTTTATTACTTGAGATAAAAAAAATGGAAAAGACAAAACAATCTAATTGAACACTCAATCCATAGATCAAAATAACAATTTTAGAGCAAGTCAATTAAAAAAAATAAAAATAATTAAGAAATATGTGATTTTTGTAAATACACTATAATAAAGCACATTGCTTGACTTGATGTCCTCGTGGATAATATGGGGATCACCCTTCTCATACAAACTACTTAAAGCCCTTTTACAACCCCTACACCAATGTCATAACAGCAAGCGCTATACTACTGTAATACCTTTTCTACCTACATGTAAATGGCAAATGATAAAAATGTAACAATATAGCATAAATATAATAAAACTAATATATTTGTCAAGCAGTGCTGTTGCCTGTTGTGAATATATTTCACACCACCAGTCTCCGTGGTTTATAAACAATTTGATCAACTTTTAATGAATATATTTGCAATTTTAACCGGAAAAAAAAAGAACTAAAAAGGAAAATAGAAATATAAAACAAAAGATATGCTTGATCCCTCATTTTAATTGCTTCCTGATTTTCAATGACATCACAGTTTTGAAGTTTTGCTTTTCCTTTACTCCCTCTCTATCCCTTTTACCAATTACTTGAGACATCATGCCAATTAATTATCAGAAACCACGTAATCAGTCTTATGCCAAGACAAATAGCAGTTCTTTTACGTTACTCATATTTCTCAAAGAAATAAACGAAAAGAAGAGAAAAGAAAATCTATATAACAATATGAATGATCCCTCACCTCTTTGTAACTCGAGGATTATCAATGAAAAAACAATTTTAAATTTTTTCCTTTCTACTTCTCCTTATCCATGTCTGTTTCTCAAGGGGTTGTCTTGGGCTATTAATTGTGCTGTCATGCAAGTAATCATCAGCACATTATGTGGCCGAATAATTCTAAATCATTTTACTTAATTTTCGTACTAATCGTCTTAATTATTAAATGAAGAAAGTATTGAATGCTTTTTATATTTTTAAGACATTAGATGCATTAATTTTTTTATTTAACACTTTCTTCATTTAGTATTAGGAAGATTATTAAGAAGAACTTGTAGAATGATATAACAAAACTCATAACTTGACTGGGATCAGAGCTGTTAAAAACATTTGTTCTATTTGCCCATATCCTGCGCTCCTTAATATTCAAAGAACTGCAGTCCAGGTAAAGAAAACAATTTTCAGGACTAGTTTCCTTTTTGCAGAAGGATTTCCAACATGTGGTATATTGATCCACAGATAGAAGATACAATGCTGCTATTATGACCTGCAACAACAAAATAAAGAGATGCATTGTTATAGTAGAAAATCAGACATACCCAGTTAGTAGGTTTCAAAGAGTTTAGATAACCAAGTGCGTGTGACAGAGTTACAAATGGGAACATATAAGCACTCAAAACTACACACATGGCTAGCCAACATATACAACAGCAGATTATATGCAGCTCCTGTCCAGGCAGTTTTCATAACCACTCTTGTTGCTTTGATTATTTAAGAATTTAATGGAAAAATCAAATATAATCTTGGAACATATTGGAGCAGAACAATCAATGCAAGAGCATTATTCTTGTGATCAGTTTGAAAGCTTCTTGTTGCCAGTATAATAAACTAGATGACCATCTGAAAAAGAAATTTTCAATCAGCTATGATATATGTCTCTCCTGGCAAAATACTTTGAAACCCACCATACTACTTAATTCATATAACTCATGTCCAGTAAATAGAAACAGATGAAAACTACATAGTACAGTGACCACACATTGGACACAAGATTTTAGTAACCATATTTGAGACTCTTTACATCAACTTGTGAAAGGGTGTATATTTCTGCATAGGTGTGATGTAAAATTGAGCTTTCTTAGGACACTGCTTTTTATATTTTTAAGACATTAGATGCATTTATTTTTTTATTTAACACTTTCTTCATTTAGTATTAGGAAGATTATTAAGAAGAACTTGTAGAATGATATAACAAAACTCATAACTTGACTGGGATCAGAGCTGTTAAAAACATTTGTTCTATTTGCCCATATCCTGCGCTCCTTAATATTCAAAGAACTGCAGTCCAGGTAAAGAAAACAATTTTCAGGACTAGTTTCCTTTTTGCAGAAGGATTTCCAACATGTGGTATATTGATCCACAGATAGAAGATACAATGCTGCTATTATGACCTGCAACAACAAAATAAAGAGATGCATTGTTATAGTAGAAAATCAGACATACCCAGTTAGTAGGTTTCAAAGAGTTTAGATAACCAAGTGCGTGTGACAGAGTTACAAATGGGAACATATAAGCACTCAAAACTACACACATGGCTAGCCAACATATACAACAGCAGATTATATGCAGCTCCTGTCCAGGCAGTTTTCATAACCACTCTTGTTGCTTTGATTATTTAAGAATTTAATGGAAAAATCAAATATAATCTTGGAACATATTGGAGCAGAACAATCAATGCAAGAGCATTATTCTTGTGATCAGTTTGAAAGCTTCTTGTTGCCAGTATAATAAACTAGATGACCATCTGAAAAAGCAAATTTTCAATCAGCTATGATATATGTCTCTCCTGGCAAAATACTTTGAAACCCACCATACTACTTAATTCATATAACTCATGTCCAGTAAATAGAAACAGATGAAAACTACATAGTACAGTGACCACACATTGGACACAAGATTTTAGTAACCATATTTGAGACTCTTTACATCAACTTGTGAAAGGGTGTATATTTCTGCATAGGTGTGATGTAAAATTGAGCTTTCTTAGGACACTGCTTTTTATATTTTTAAGACATTAGATGCATTTATTTTTTTATTTAACACTTTCTTCATTTAGTATTAGGAAGATTATTAAGAAGAACTTGTAGAATGATATAACAAAACTCATAACTTGACTGGGATCAGAGCTGTTAAAAACATTTGTTCTATTTGCCCATATCCTGCGCTCCTTAATATTCAAAGAACTGCAGTCCAGGTAAAGAAAACAATTTTCAGGACTAGTTTCCTTTTTGCAGAAGGATTTCCAACATGTGGTATATTGATCCACAGATAGAAGATACAATGCTGCTATTATGACCTGCAACAACAAAATAAAGAGATGCATTGTTATAGTAGAAAATCAGACATACCCAGTTAGTAGGTTTCAAAGAGTTTAGATAACCAAGTGCGTGTGACAGAGTTACAAATGGGAACATATAAGCACTCAAAACTACACACATGGCTAGCCAACATATACAACAGCAGATTATATGCAGCTCCTGTCCAGGCAGTTTTCATAACCACTCTTGTTGCTTTGATTATTTAAGAATTTAATGGAAAAATCAAATATAATCTTGGAACATATTGGAGCAGAACAATCAATGCAAGAGCATTATTCTTGTGATCAGTTTGAAAGCTTCTTGTTGCCAGTATAATAAACTAGATGACCATCTGAAAAAGAAATTTTCAATCAGCTATGATATATGTCTCTCCTGGCAAAATACTTTGAAACCCACCATACTACTTAATTCATATAACTCATGTCCAGTAAATAGAAACAGATGAAAACTACATAGTACAGTGACCACACATTGGACACAAGATTTTAGTAACCATATTTGAGACTCTTTACATCAACTTGTGAAAGGGTGTATATTTCTGCATAGGTGTGATGTAAAATTGAGCTTTCTTAGGCTCTAGAGCATGGATTAAGCTTGAAGCCTCAAAATTAGAAGCTTGAGCTTAGCTTGCAAAAAGCTCAATCAGGTCATGAACCAAAGCCAAAACCACCAATAGGAGAATAAAGCCATCACACCTTCTGAATCATCTAAAGGAGGCCATGTGATGGAAGATCAAATGAAAAGGCTTTGATTAAGAATACCAAACAGAAGTTTGCACTCATCTTGTTATTGACAACTCAAGCAAACCCTAAGCTTTAGCAACTTTTTAGGTGGGAACTTGCTGAGTTCAATCACACCCTTAGGATACTCTTTTTGCTAAACATTTTTTCCTCAAATTACTTTATTTCCATTTTTCCCACATAAATCAAAATCAAGTGCATGACAAGCTTGCAGTAGATTTATATGGCATCAACCCTGTTTTACAATTTAATCACCTTAGCTTCACACTCTAAGCACTCTCCTATATTAGCAATCAAAGCAAAAAGAAGAACAAAATGAAATTAAAAGAGAAAAAAACAGTGTTCTACTAAATACAAAAAATTCAAGGACAATTAAGTGATTAACATTTTTCCTTTTCTAACATGAAAGACAACTCAAGAATGATAAATTCATCAGTTGGTGCATTACTTTCATTTGTTCTATTAGTCAAGATTCAAAGGGTTTAGTCTAAGAAGGGATCCTGACACACTACCTCTCAAGCCCAAGAACAACATCTAGTAAACTAAAATCCAAACACAACTCCATATGGAAAATTGTCAAATTCAACAAATCCAGTATGCAAGATACAAACAAAATATGTTGTTAAAAAACTCATACAATCCAGGAGAGATAAAAGTAGAGTCATCAGTAAGATTGAAGGGAGACCTCTTTGAAGTATTTGGAGTTTGCTGCCCATTTGCTTCTTCAAAAACTTTAGAACTACGACTGCTCATTCCAGAGGTCTGATCTTCATCAATAATTTCATCTTTCAATAAATCCATGCTATTACACGTGGGACTACAATTGACATATTTATCCAACAGACCATCCTGATGCTAAAAATTCTCAAAATTATATCCAACAGAAGTTGATTGAATTGGTTTAAGATCATGCTGATGCTTGCTTGTCTTGGATCCATCAAAGCTAATTGAAGGGATAATGTAAGATAAATATGAAGACAAGGATTTACCCTCTTTTGAATAGGGGCTAGCATACACAGATAACAATCTCATGTCAAAGATAAAATAAAAAGAAAAATAAAGGAAAGTTAAGGTTATTTTTCCACTTAGAATATGCAGAGCTAATTAAAACAAGTTTCATATGACACAGACTATGTATGGCATTCTTTGAACTTTATTCTTATTCAATTAGATGTAAAATGAGATGTGTCTACTAAAGACGATGTCGTTATGAGCTTAACTTGTCTCCTGTAAACATGCCATGAGTCAACGAAAACTCAACATGGCATGATTTTTTTGTGCAAAGAAAATATGTATTGCATCTATATCATTTAAATGGATCTACAAAAACTAAATACAACAAACAAAAATATAGATGTTGATGGTGGACGCTATGGGAAGATGACAGAAATGACTAATTTCCTTTTCAAAAATTTTTCAGATGAATTGCCAGTATAATGCACGTTTGTGTAAGAGAGAGGAGAAAAAACAAGGACATATTGGAAAATGAGATTAATGTAGCAAACAGAAAGAAAATAATTAACTGTTTAACGATGATGTAAATAGTATCGGTCAGCAAAAAAAATTTAAAAAAAAATCAAAACTCAAAAAATAATAATTAGTTTGCATGTTTATTTATTTCATTTTACTCTATTTTGTTTTTGTTATTTTTGTCATTGCTAACCATTATCAGGGTGTCGTTATCCTCTTCTTGTCTTTTCTTTTTAATTTTTAAGCATTTCAGGTATGTGACTCTTCCCTATTACTTTGTTTATTTTTGTCCCAATAATTTATTTGATGCATATTAGTGATTATTTCTTACATCTGAATTTAATTTGAAACATTGAGGACAATGTTTGGTTTTGATTGGGGTGAGAGTTACTTGAATTTCAGTCATATTATCATTATGCCACTTTTGTGAGAAAAAATTTTTCTATCATCTTGCTCAACTTATTTCACATTATTCATAGTTGCTTCTGCATGTCTCTTTGTTGAAAAATTGAAATAATTAAAAGACTTGATGAAAACATGTGGATACCATATTTTTGTTAAGCGAGTTTTGAGTCATTCATTTTTATTGTGAGAATATTTTTTTGGTCATCCAATATTTATTATGGTGCTCATAATTTTTTTTCTCATTAAATCGTTTCATTATTGTTATTTTTTGTTAAAGAAAAGTTTTTTATCATACTTACATTTAATCTGATATCATAGAAGTTGGTAGAATTGTGTGTTTCCTTGAAAGATGATATTAGATCATGTTTTTTATTTTAAGTCTTGAAATAATATTTTTATTGTTTCACATATTGCTGCTAGTCACCTCTTTGAGTCTATTTATTGAGTTTTTCTTTCAGAATCCTTTCCCAAAGTGTTTCAGGAAAAAAATAATATTATTGTAATATGAAAATGTATAAAAGAAGAAAAAATGGAAAAAAAAAATTGTAAGTGCAAAAAAGAAAAAAAAAGAAAAGGAAGATTTTTTTTTTTGTCAAAAAGCTTCAAAGTTGGAAAATATTGAGCAAAGAAGTGAAAAAAAAAAGTATGCTTTGAGAGTTTGAAAAAAAATGATTTAAAGAAAGATTAAAAAATTATGTTGAAAGTGTAGGAATCATGCTTCAAAATATTCTTTGAACACTATTGATTTTTATTGTTACCCTTTAACCTTCATATTTTTCCTTTACCCACATTACAAGCTTAACAAAGTCCTATTTGATCTCAGAGGATTGCATGGTTCGTTTAATATACATGATTAATCTTAAGGTGTGATGTAAAGTCTTTTTTTGGAATCTTTCTATGAAACGAAATTTGTTTTATTTTCTTAGCATTCCTTCTATCACTTTATATGTGAGATATTTGTTTTGATTTGTGTCTACTGCTCTACTTACATATACTTGTTATGAGTGATATCATACTTCTGAGTGATTTTCGTTGGTGAGTATAACTCTTGTGAAGATTGTATAAGGTTGAAAATGTTTTCTTATGGGGATTTCAGTTATGATATTTGGAGATAATTGGTATATATCGTAGTAGTTATATTATTCACACACTTTGAAATTAATTATGGTAGAATTTTTGTGGCAATTGTGGTGTTTTGATATATAACTGATATTCTTGAATAAGATGATTTTTACTGTGAGCTTTTTTTTAAGTCACTTTCATTGTTAGGGACTAATAATAAGTTGATTGATGCTTGTGATAATAACCTAATTTTCATATATTTTTTCTTATAAAAAATAGGTATTATTATATCTTATTATATTTAGTGTTAGTGATTTTATGACATTATTAATTTATTTATTAAAAGAAGTCATTAATATAATTTTTGTGATAAATTTTAGATTGTGCAAAGAATAAACAACTAAACCTATGATATAATTAGGTGCAAAAATACTTTAGGCTTGTCGTGAAAATCAAATGATCAAACTATGGGCTTTTGTCCTATGAGTACGGACTATTGTAATTTGTCTTACCCAAATACGATGATCACTTGAAGTGGACGAGCCGTTTTAATATGGACCATGCAATTTAGGATCCATCCATGGTCCTTGTTATATTAGGCGTTGGATGCATACAAATTAAAATGGACGGTCAAGATAAATGACTTACAACCTGATAAGCAAGTTAATACGTAATGATGATAATTACAAAATTAGTCTTTTAACAAAAAGAAATTATACAACAACCAACACCGAAAAACGCCCAGAAATCTGCCATGATTCAGAACCAACCATCGCCATGACTCACAACTTCGTCCACCACGCACCACCATAAACTTCCATCGCTGCCCGGACCTGTGACTGCCCATGCCCAGATCTGCCACCCACACGCCGCCATCACCAAAGTCGCCCTACACCTCTACCACGCTGCCATGCCCAAACTAAGCCCCCTATCACAGAAATCCACCCAAACCTTCTAGATTAGACTCGAACCTCAACTCAGAAAACGACCACCAGACCATCATTATTCCGTTAACGAAAAACAATGAGGGTCACCAGAAAAACAGAGCCCAAAACGCCACCACCATCAAACTCGCCCCCAGTTATTCCACGCGCACCTCCATGCAAGCCACCGTCCAGATCTGCGTCACGCCTCCCCTGTGTTGCTCATCATGACCACCAGAATCCAACCGTTCAGAATCGCGCGCAATCGTGCCCACCACCATGAATAAGCAACACTGTGAGACGTGAGCAAGCAGTAGTAGCGACCACAACCTAGAGATGCACCGTGAGCAAGCAGCAGTCGTTGTCCACTAGCCATTGGATCACCGCATCACACCACATCTCACCTTCATCCGTGAGTTAAACCCACCGTGCGTCGTCGTCCTCCACACCATCGGATTCGTGAGTCAAACCACTGTGGACAACCAGATTGTCACCGCTTGGATCCTGTCGATCAGAGCTCCATCATCCGAAACCTCATAGCAGAAATCTAGATATGCCCCTCTCCGGTCCAGATCTGCGAGCCCAACTCGAAGCCTCCACCGTACCACATGCAATCCCACCCGAGTCATTAATCGTGACCAGATCCATTCCTCCACAAGCCACCACGCCACGCACAACATCCACCCATAAATGCGCACCCACTAGACCCGCGAACCACCGTCAACTGACAACATTGGTGCTGGTGTCGACACTGACAGTGTTGGGTGTGTTAAAAATTTTAGGGTTTCATATAAAAATATCAATAGTTGAAGATTTTAAGAATAATAAAAACCCCTTAACTACAAATTTCGTAAAACATATTATCACAAGTAAAGTCAAAGGTCCATTACTGGACCTTTGACCAAAGGGTCTAACATAAAACGACCCGAAGTGGACTGCATTATATATAATTAAAAAAAAAAGAAACAAAATGCAGGTCTGATGTTGAAAGAGGCTATGAGTAATTGTTATAAATAACACATAGACACGCCACTCAAGGAGAACACACAATAGCGTCGCGGGATGAAGAATTGCACAGATAGAAATGCAGTGGGAGATACGAAGCAGAGAAGCGTGGACAGAGAGACATGCAGTGCATAAGTGATGGAGAATTTCAGTGAGATGATTTTATTGTGTTTTAATTTTATTATGTCTTTTTAATTTTTTGTATTAAGGGAATGATGAAATCCTGATTGTTTTGGCATTACTATATTGAATTATTTTTACCCAATTTCAAGATTTAATGCTTATTGATTTTATTTTCCTATCAGATTATATGAACGAATTTTTAGATGAGTTCAGTCATACATTTCTCATGATTCACAATTTATTTGTATTATCTGAATGTTGGTAGTAATTGTTGAATATCAATTGTGATTTCTTTTTAGGGATACATTTGATGATTTAATAATTTACTATTAATTAAGAAAATTTTATCATATACTTAATTATTATTTTTAGAGCTTCATTGATAGATTTTCTGTGAATACATATTTTGTCGCTAAATGTTCATGATATAAATTATTTGGGTATAATAATTTTTCATAATTAATGTTAAAATTAATCTTGATGGATTATGAACCTTAGTCCTTTTTCATCCGATAGAAATCTCATTCATAAACTTGCTTTCTTTTAATTTACTTTTTATTTAATTTAATTTTTGCATTTTTGCATTTTTGGCTCATCAATTTATATGACTAGATTAGAAAGAATTTTTCAATACTTAAAATTAACTCTATGTAGGATTGACCTTATACTTGCTCAACTGTACTTTGCTACAGCTCATGCACTTACGAGTATTTAAAGACTTTTAAAAAAATCACAACAATTAACTTTCTTAAATTATGTTAATTTTGCGACTTTTGAAAGTGAAAATGAAAAATTCAGTTCAATTAAACCCTTAAACCCAACTAGACCATGCCATCAATACCTTCAAATTCCAGAGAATCCTATCACCTCTATTTGGTGTCATGTCAGAGTGATGTACTTAATAATTAACCCAAAAACGAAAAATAGTTCTTCACACACAAGTTGATCATTTATATACTTAATAGATATAAATAGTATGCCCACAATCCCACACAAAAATACTTCTTGGAAGGAGCTAAGCCATTAAATCCCACAACCATGAATTCCCCCAATTGATTCCAAACCAAGACCATTGATGCAAGGAAGCAAGAGCAACCAATGAAACCAAGACCAATACTATGAATAGGAAAATTCTAATAAAATAAATCAAAGGTCTATATTAAAAGTTAGATTTTTACAAATTTTAACTAGTAACGTTTAGATTCACACAAAAATTTAGTCAAATTAATTTTTTTTATATGAATAACTGTACATATAAGTAACTTACAAATTTTAATTGATAATTTTTTCATACACCTAAATTTATATATAAATACTCTCAGATTGAAAAAAGAAGTGGTTCATCCATGATAGACTCCTCCCTATGAATAATCAAGTGCCCCTAATCGAAAAGTGTAAGCAACCCCATTGCATAAATTAATCAATAAGAGCAAAAACAGATTTGTACATATGATGCAATAAAGAAATAACAATATTTGATTCAGCAAAGACCGAACTTAGCTCATGCATGTTTAGCTTAATACCATTAGGGGGAATATAAAACTCAAACAAAATGTTAAAGGGAAAAAAATTCACATTTTTTGTAGAAGCATTCCATATGGCAAGGTCATTGCCCATGGCAACATAAAATTGCTTATTAGCGTGGCATGATCGTTGGCTAACAAACGACAATACTTGCAACTCTGTATGTGCGAAAATCATCAACTGCCTTCAAAATCCTATTATCCATGTTTAATCTGACTCTTAGAAAGCAATTTACTTTTATGAGTTAATAATACCCATACTAAAATCCAAACCTAACCTGAATAATCAACAGAAAAATTAAAAATACAAATTCTTCAATAAGAAAATTTGTGCTTAGAGCATTGTTTCTTTGAGAACAAAGAGAGCCAATCAAAGAAACCCAAACAATAAAATCATTATACATGTGTAGATCGAGATTACCATCATCATCGTATCCATCTTAGCATCCATATATGTCGTCATCGTCTGTGTTTCCTTTTTGGATATCTTCCTACTTCGATTACAATTCCACCAAGGGCAAGGGGCACAAAATGAAAAGAATCCTAAAGCAGAAAGAAGGAATAAGAAATAGGAGGAAGAGAGATATTAAGAAGAAAGAAAGCAAATTGAGGGTAGAGAAATGAGCGAAGCTGGAGTGTCTTGAAAGTCTCTTCCTACAAAGTTTACCTACTGACACTGAAAGAGAAAGAAAAAATAGAAAAAGTATAAAACTCCAAAAAAAAACTTTTAAAATGAAATTGGGCCAAATCGCTCATAAGCTTGACATGTAGATATATACAGTAAGGCTATGTTTGGTGCATCATATAAGGAGAATCTGATAGTATAAGTTAATACTATCAGGCTTTATCAAGTGTTTGGTATGTCCACCTGATAGTATAGTCAAATCCGGTCAAAGCTTTTTATCTCACTCTAATAGTATAACAGTATCCTCCCTATGAACTCCTAATATAACATGATAGGATTTTCCTTCCACCATTACCCTCCACTTTCATACCCAAAAATCAAACAACCTAAAACTGAAACCCATCAAGATTAGAAAACCCTCCCCCACCACCACCACGTTCCTCACCACCACCACTCTGCCTCACCACCCCACCATCGTCGTTGCTCACCACCACTCATCCTCAACCATCGTCCTGCCGCCGTGAAGCACCATTGGGAACCAGGAACCAGCATGGCTACCGTGAAACACCATCTCTTTCTTTACAACTACGTGAATTGGGAGACTACAAGATCTGCAACCACCGGATCTGCAACCGTCGAATCTGCCACCAGGAACAACCATGGCCACCAACGTTGCTCTACATTTGTGATGCAAAGGGAGTTGAAGCAGATAAAAAATAACAAATGAATTTGGGTATTGGGATGTAGCACCAGGAATAGAGGGTTCACGACAATGATGGTGAAGATGGCAACGCAGCTTTGTGGTGGTGAAATTCGCGAGGTTGCCGGCACTTTGGTCTGAGGGTGATTCTGTCTGTGACTGAACAAAGAACTTGGATGGTGGCTTGATGGAGGATTGCGCAGTGGCGCTAGGTTGCAGAGGATGACTCTGTTGGTTGTGATGGTGGACGACGTGGATTCGTGCTTGGTCGACGATGTCCCTGGCAGCGGAGCGGGGTTGAGTTCGGTGGATGGGGTTTTGAAGATTGGGTTGTGCATTTGAAGATTCCTCCAAAAGTGATGGATTTTCTTTGGAGAGTAGCGCATGACTCGCTACTAGTTTTGGAGAAATTGGAGAAAAAGGGTATTTGGTGTTGTCCTTTGTGCCCTCACTGTTTGATTCATATAGAAACTATTTACCATGCAATTAGAGGTTGTGATTAGGTCAAGAATGCCTAGTTTATGTCCCCACTGAACCTGAATATGGATAACAATGGGCAAGTTCCTTTTCATGATTTGGCTAAAGAATTTTTGTCTCAATGCCCCCTTTACATGCGGTGGAAAGCTTTGCTTCAATTGCTCATGGGCTTTGGCTTGCAATAAACAAGCTTTATTTTTATGGAAAAGTTAAAAATCCTGATGTGGTAATTAATAGAGCAATATCAATCCTTATTAAAGCTGGATGGCAAGGTTCCATTACAGTAGAATTAGGTGAGAAGTCGAAGGAGATAGTGAAGAATATGAAGGGTAATATAGTCAGAATAGATAGTTATATATATTATCAAATTATTTATACTATGTGTGCTAAATATTTGATAATATAAGATCTTATCAGCTTGTTTATACTATCAGACCTTATCCTATTGTCTTATACTATCTTACCTTATGCTATTAAGTGTATCAAACGCAATCTAAAGTTACAGTGGATTCAAAATTGTTCCTTGTAATATGTATAGATAGAAATTGCTTCCTTGATATAATTATAAGCTCAATATTCAATAACGATAAAGATTCACTCTCTCTTTTTTTCTTTTTTCGTGTTTTTTGTGTTATAAGTAAATTAAAACTTATAATTAAAGATATAAATGAGTTAAGTTATTTGTAAATTATTTAAATTTGACTAATTAAATGTTTGATTAAATTTATTTATTTAACTAAACAAATAAGTTTAAATTTAAATTTAAATTCAATTATATCAATAAGTCAAATTTAATTTTTATAGACTTAGCATTAAAAATTCATGAATAATTCATATATGTGTGTGTATTATTTATTCATTTGGGATAGATAATAAAAATTTAATCACAAAAAAATTGTAACTTTAAAAATGGTATAGATAATAATAATTTATTTATTGCTATTACTTATTAGAAGTTTCTATAAGAAGGCTATGATTTTTGTATATAATATTTTTTTAAAAAAAGAAAAGCTTTCATTTCTATGTTTTGTTTCTTTTTTCCATTTTATAGTATAAAGGCGTCTACTAAATATAAAATTAATAAACTTAAGAGTAATTTAATAAAATAAATAATAATAATAATAAAATTATAAACGAGTTAAATAAGTTAGACTTAAACTTAATATTTTTAAACAAGTCAAATTTAAATTTTAAATTTAACTCGTTTAAATAAATAAGTCGAGCTTAAATTACAAGTCAAGCTAAGTTTAAGTGCTCGACTCGACTCGTTTATATCTTTACCAAGTGCTCGACTCAACTCGTTTATATCCTTACCAATAATAAATATGGATTACATGAATTAATCAAAACCATTGTACTCTATCACAATAGAAATTATTGTTGGATTCGTTTCTAATTACCCTGCCATTATACAGTTTTAGAAGAGATGGCAATTCCGAATCTCGTATCCCGCCCTAGAACTAATTTTATCAAGAAACTAGCCCAAATTGTGATAGAGTTTAACTTTTTATTTCCATCAGGTCATCATTCTCTCTAAAATTATCTTTTGCATACATAAATTAATAGTCGTGTTTTATTTAATGTAGATATGGAGTGATCTATACTTATATATAAATTGTTCCAAAATTTGAAAATACATAATACATCGACTTATTTAGGTGCTTTTATTATATTTCTCCCCTCCCCCATATATATATATATATATATATATATATATATATATATCATTTACACCTAATGTAAGTAAAAAAATTTACATCCAATTTTATACTTTCTATTTTATTTTGATCATGTGACTACCATTTATCTCACTAAATAACTACAGGATCAAAATAAAATGGAAGATGTAAGATTGAGTGTAAGTCTTTTTTCACTTACACTAGGTGTAAGTGGATCTCCTCCCATATATATATAACATATATAATGAGATGAATATTTATTATAAGAGGTAAAAGAAGTAAATTTTGATTATTGAATTTTACATAAATGATTAAAATTAGAATATAAATGCATGTGATATTTTTAAATAGTCACATAACTTTTAATCTTAATAATTTATGTATAATTGTATGGTTAAGATTCACTCATCTCATTTTTTCATAATAAAAATTTCACTTACTATATATATATATATATATATATATATATATATATATATGTGTGTGTGTGTGTGTGTGTGTGTGTGTGTGTGTGTGTGTGTGTGTGTGTGTGTGTGTGTGTGCACAAAAAATGTGTTATTTTGCGATGGTTTTTTTTTTTATTTACTGGCGCTTTTAATCCCCTCTAATTAAATTGCTACGATTTTTAATCCCTGCTAATTAAATTACGGCGATTTTAAAAAACGTTGTATTTATGTTTCTCCGCAATATATTGCTGTGGTTTTTCAGTGACCCCCACAAGTGTGATTAATTTGTGGCGATTTTTTTCAATTTGCGATCGTTTCTTTTTCAATTTGTGGCAGTTTTTAATATCCACTATCTATTTGTCTGATTCTATTTACCAAAAAATTGCAGAGGTTGAAAATTGCAGCTATTTGATTGTTGTAAATAACATTTTTGACTTTCTTAGAGTTTAAAACAACTACAATTCATTTAATAATTTAAAAAAATTATTTATTGCACATTTAATTTTTAATTCTAATAACGTTTAGGATGCACAATCAAAATAATTAATTTTATAAAACTGCTAATATAAATCTGAATCAAATTATGTTAAAAATATTCATAGTAACATAAACATCACAAGTTTGAATTCATAATAAGCTAAATAAATTCATCCCTCGTAACTGAAACTTACAACTTAAAATCCTTAATAACCTAACCTTGTGTTTGAATGTTTTTTTATTAACGGAACGAAATGGAATAGGTGTGGATGGATCGGAAAGAAAAGGAATGGAACATAGTTTCCCCTCTCTTTGTTTAGAAGATTCATTAACGAAACGGAACGGAACATGTGTTCCTCCCATTCCACCTCAATTTTGGGGAGAACAAATATTAGACATTTGAGGGGAAGAGGGGGGAAATGATTCCCCATGTGTTCCGTTCAATTCCTATGCATTTTAAAACTTTCAAACACAAAAATGTATTTCCGTTCTCCCTATTTCCTTTCCGTTTCCCTCATTACCTGTTATCCAAACATAGTGTAAAGTAGTGTCACAATAAATGAACATAAAAAATCAACACTAAATATATTGGTGGTGGTTTGTATTGCTACTACCAGATGAACTTCTTGCATCTAATAACATAGTAGGTTCACTTAAAGTATCACTTGATTGAAATAGCAAAAGACATTTGGTAAGAAACTATAAAAAAACAAAGAAAGAGAGAGAGAGAGAGAGAGAGAGAGAAAATATTATCAATATCTAGATAAAAATTTAATAGTCTATGTAAGCAAAACAAAATTGCTCTATGGTATAATTTATTATAAAATATATATATATATATATATATATATATATATATATATGTATGTATATAATTTGTGAAGTCTTTTATTGTGGGTTTCAGCCTTTCAGGCTTGCTGATTGTGTGTGTTGGTAACATCTTTCTCCTTCCTTGTGTTTATCATTTATGGAAAGTGGGTAAAACTGAAGTTTTTGGACAATTGAGAAATGAACACCAAACCAAACTGCTAGTTTAGTTGTATAACTAATAGCATGTTTGGTTTGACTTTTATATGTCGTTGAACAATTTTTACTTTGTATAAAAGCTGTTGTAACTATTTGCAACATATTTAGGTAGACTGAGTAAAAGTTGTTGCTATAATTTTTTTAACAACTTTTTTTTTCAAAAACTACTAATGTGAAATTATTTGTAAAAGTTGTTAAAATTATTTTTACTTTGATAGGTAAATATTATTTTATTCTCAATCAAATAATTTTTTTAATCAATCTATATTTCTTTTGATAATTTAATATATAAAAATAATTTTTTTATATCATCTAAATAAAATAAATTATTTTAAAATCACTTTTAGTTAATATATCTAAATATAAAATTAATTCTATTATAATTGATTATATAATAATTAATTATTAAAATAATCAAAATTTTTATAATTAGACCAACCACATACTAAATAAAAAATTATAGTTATGATCTCCAGCTAATTGAAGTTGACCCAATCGAAGGGGACTAGGTCAAAATAGCCATATGCTCGAGAGAAATTTTTAAGTATTTTTAAAGTAATTAATTCCTCTTATTTTATATTATTAAATAGGTGATAAATTATTTTTGTATATTATTATTATTTTTTATTTTAATTAATTTGTCACATATTTAATAATTTGAAACAAAAAATTTCCCTTATTTCTAAACTCCTAAGAATTTCCGGGCTCGAAGCTGTTGAGAAGCTCCATATTACCACTCGTCAAATGATGGCCCATATGAGCTGGATTCGATCTGGGAGTGCCCCCGATAGGGAGAAAAAATGAAAGAAATGTAAGAGAAATTTCCAATTATTATGCCCTCGATTGGGAAAGTTCCACAAGGACAGGTTTGATGCTAATATACTAGCTTTAGAAATTAGTTTTGTTTGTACTGGCCTCTGGCCATAAATAATGAGCGGTCCAAGGGAAAACTGCACATGTATTTTAGAAGTTATATCCCTCTTTTAACATTCTTTCTCTTCAAGTGGTTTCTAGCCACTAGCCAGGTAGCCATGCACGTACTAATTTATAGTGGGGTTAACATTATTATTCAAGCTTTTTAGGCTCTAGGGTCTTAGCTTCTTAGGGCTGCTCCCTAATGTATTCTACCAACCCCCTCGCCCTCCCCCCGCTCAACAACCGGAAGCTTCATTAATTCAGCTTTCAAGCTGAACAAAAATGTAAAAACATTTAAAAGTGTTATTGATTAATATTGTTTTTAACCAAACTTTGACCATTTGGGTCTCTTATCAAGTTTTAATATTGATGATGGGTGGCTCGACCTTATGACTGGTAAGGCGGATCGATATGTATTTGGTTGATCTCTAAATAAGTAAATATGCTTTGTAAAAAAAAAAGCAAATATGTAAAATAATTAATCAAACTTAATAAAGGTAGTTTGCCCTGAATTTATTGAAGTTTTACGAATCTGATTTCATGAAATTTAAGATTAAGAAATGACATTTGCAAATTAAAAACATTTCATCATCTATTTTTACATCAATTATTTTTTTAATAATAAAATAAAAAACACTCATTTCAATACATATTATCTTTTAAATAAACAAAGTGTAAAAATATTATAAAGTTTTTGGTATGCAAATATAATTTATCTTTAAAATTATTGTTTTCAAAAATGAACTTTTTTTTAATGGGCAACTATTAGTCTTTTTGTTTTTCTCCTGAAAATTTGGATATATTTATAGTGTTTTCTCTGGTACCCCTTACTCTTTAAAGGGTTCCGAACCCTTTGATATAATAAAAATAATAATAAAAATGACAATATCTAATCAAATTGAAGCAATGCAAAAAAAAAATTACAAAAAATATTAGAAGACATTAATAAAAATATTATATTATTAATAGAAAACACTAATAGAATTGCTATCTATACTTGTGATAAAATATGGGAAAAATGAGATTAGAAATATAAGAGAAACCTTAAATAATATTAATAAAAACAAGCAAATTGATCAAAATGAAAATATACAAAAATTTGAAGAAATATTAAAACAATTAGAAAATCTTCTAGAAGAAAAAACAAATAGTAGATATATAACAAAACAAGAATTAGAAGAATTATTAAAAATAAAACCAAAAGAATTAATTGAAGTTGTTAAACAAGAACCTTCAAAATTCTTAAAACTCGTAACCTCATGGAAGGGATGAAAGATCAATATATAGATCTATTAAAGAAATCAAATGATATAGAAGAAATTCAACAATTACTAGAACAATTAAAAATAATCGAAAATGAAAATAAACAAATACAAATAGTAGAGCAAATAAAGACAAATAATGAAAATGAAGAAGTGATATTAAATTATAAGATCTTGAGAATCTGAATCAGACATGATGAAATATATATGGAAAAAGGAGAAACAAGAGGAACAAAACCTAAAAGAAAATGGAAATAATATTGAGGATACCCAAATGAAACATAGGATAAATACAAACAAGAAACCATGTATAATAAATGATATACTCGAAAAGATGGAAGATGGACCAAAGTACAAGAAGAATTTAATCCTCATTATGAAAATATTATAATAGGAACTAGATTAAACATTGATTGTACTAGAAATAAGGAAGAAGTAATTTTACAATGGACTAATGAAATTACATTACTTATTGCAACAGATGAAAGATTTAATGGACTAAACCTTATTAATATTAAAAACTTTGGTCTATAAAACAGAAGGAAATGTACAAAAATTCTTAATGAATATCTCTGATAAAACATAGCTACAATATTCAAGAACAGTAAGGAATAATCAAGAATTTGTAATATTAATTATGAGACTTATCTACCAAGAATTTACTAGATATAATACTTTTGAACAAAGTGATGAAGTAAACAGATTTTTATATGAAAAAGCAAAATCACATCTAAACAAAATGTAAATATGTAATATGTGTAAAATTGAAAGCTTTATTTGTGAATATCAAAAATATTATTATCAACTAAATGCCGAAACCAAACAAACATATATGGATATTTTTATTGACAAACTTCCATATCCACTTAATACAAAAATAAGAACTATTTGGCAGATTCAGCCAAAAGAAACATCTAATACTCTTGGAGAAATTATTCAGATACTTTATCATGAATTAAGAGAACAATGTATACAAAGAAAAACAATTAGACAATTAAATAGAGGACGAAATGTAATTTGTTGTGATTTACCAGAAATAGAATATTCAAGAAAATATGGATGTAATCAAATAACAAAAAGAAGAAAGTATTATAAAAGAAAACCAAGATTAAGAAAAACCTATCCTAAGAAAAAAAACGTATAAAAATACTAAGAAAAAATATTTTAGGCGAAAAAGAAACACACCTAGAAAATACTGTCCGAAAGGAAAAAAGAAATGTGTTTGTTGGATATGTAGTGTTGAAGGTCACTATGCCAATGAATGTCATCAAAGAAAAGAAAAAGATTTTAAAGAAAAATCAAAATTAAAACAAGTATATAAAATATATAATCTCCAACCATTAGAAGAAGAATTAAGTAATATTGAAAATAGTATATATGAATATTCGAAAGATGATTTATCTACAGAAGAAACAGAATCCGAATAGTACTTATATAAAAATAATTATTGAAAAAAGAAATAAAGAAATAGAGGCCTATATTGATACAGGTGCGAGTATTTGTCTTGCAACTAAAACATTATTTGATAAATGAGAAAAATTAGAAAAACTATTAAAAATACAAATTGCGGATGAATCCATACATCCTTTATATTTAGTAGTAAAAAGAATCACTTTAAAAATACAAACCAAATTATTTATTATACCAACAGTATACCAACAAGAAACAGGATTAGATATGATATTAGGAACCAATTTTTTATGACTATATTCACCTTTTTGTCAATACTTAGAATATATTTCTCTGAAAACACCTTATCTTAAAGGAAAGCAATTAAAAGAAATTATTAACATTCCAATTCTTCACTCTTCAGAATGTAAGTATTCAAATACCCAATCAGAGCTTAGCAAGCTAAAACGTGATGAGATAGTTGAGACTGTATGTCGAAAAATTCGCTATACACTAAATAATTTAGAACCAAATAGAATAATTCCAGCCCATATTGAAGAACTTTTAGAAAAAACATGTAGTGAAAATCTTTTAGATTCAAAAATAAATAAAAACACTGAATTAATAGAATTAAAATTCAAAGATCCAATGAAAAAAATAAAATGTAAACCTATGATTTACATAAAACAAGATAGAGATGAAATTGCTAAATATATTGAAGAAATGGAGGAAAAAGAATAAATAAGACCATCCAAAAGTAAACATTCTGCACCAGCATTTTATGTTGAAAACCATAATGAAATAAAAAGAGGAAAGAGACGTATGATAATCAATTACAAACAAATTAATGATGTAATGGAAGGTGATGCATATTATTTACCAAGAAAAGATTTAATTATTGAACGAATAAGAAACATGAATTGGTTTAGTACATTTGATTGTAAGTCAGGGTTTTATCAGATGAGGCTTACAGAAGAATCTAAAGCTCTAACAGCATTTAGTTGTCCTCAAGGACAATATGAATGGAATGTACTTCCAATGGGTATAAAGCAATCACCAAAAATTTTCCAACGAAGAATGGACTCTATACTTAAAGAATATAAAGATTTTTGCCTTATTTATATTGATGATATATTAGTTTTTACCAATAAAGATTTAAATGATAATTTTAGAAAAGTTGAATTAATACTTAATAAATGTTATGAATATGAAGTTGTTTTAAGCAAGAAAAAAGTTGTTTTAGCCCTAAACAAAATTACTTATCTGGGATTAGAAATTGAAAAAGGAAAAATAATAATGCAAAAAGATGTATTAGAAAAACTTCAGAATTTTTTGGTTAAATTAAAGGATAAAAAGAATTACAAAGATTTCTTGATTTACTGACATATATTTCTAATGAAGATTTTATTAAGAATCTCATTGCAGAACGAAAATTAATTCAACAAAAGCTCAAAAAGGATGCTCTTTGGAATTGGACAGAGGAAGACGAAGTAATTATTACCAAATTAAAGTACTTATGTCAAGATCTACATGAGTTATATCATCTTTCGGATGATGACTTAATTATTATTGAAACTAATGCATCAAATGAACATTAGGGTGGTGTTATGAAAGCAAAACCCCCTGAACAAAAAAAAGAATTACTATATCGGTACATGTCTAGAACCTTTTCAGACAGTGAAATTAATTATCCTACTCATGAAAAGGAAACCTTAGCACTCATTAGAATGTTGGAAAAACATCGAATTTATGTACTTGATAAAGAATTTATTGTTAGAACAGACTTAATTTATGTTGCAGGTTTTAAAAATATAAATCACAAAGGAACTTATAAGCAATGAAGACTCATTAGATGACAAATGAAGCTTGCAGAATACAATTATTCAATTTTGCATATTAAAAGAGAAAAGAATGTCTTTGCAGATTATATCCAGAGAATGAAGTGAAGCACAACTGAATTAGTAAAGCAACAATTGGAGCTAAAAGAAGCATTAAAAGGCTAGAAGATGAAAGAATTAGAATTTCTTGAAACAGATATCAAAGTTCTAAAGCTACAGCTCAAAGCAGAAGGACTTCTTGAAGAAGCATTTCAGCAGGAAGAAAAGAAAATTAAAAAATGGTATGTAATTTTCAATGGACCATTCCTTGAGGTTTATGATGATTGGTAAAGCAGCTCCGCACTGTCACAAGATTTTTGGAGTTGTACACAAATTATACTCAACTAAAGAGCAAGCATAAAAAGCACTCACGGAGTACTCATCCAAAGGAAAAGAGATCTATCTCAGACCAAAGACTTTCTCTGATACAACAAAGAATCCACCGATAACACAATCCTCACTTAAAATTCTAGGAAGAATTCCTTCTTCACTAGATAATTTTGAAATTACTTCAAGAAAGGAACATGAATTACAAGTACAATTTTCAGAAGAACATTTTTGGAAAATTTTTAAAAGACTCATTAATTGAAATAATAAAGAGAAGGTTAACTGTTTCTACATGGTTGATCGAAAACTCTTTGGCATCAAAACAATTATCCTCCACCATCAATACTGACATTTAATATGTTCCAATTCGGACTTAATGATTGTCTTTATTTAAGCCTGAATTTAGAAGAAATTAATCTTTTTCCTTACAGCTTAAAGGAAGCAGTCCAATTATTTAAAAAGAATGTTGCAAAAGAACGAAGTATTTTTCTGAAGTTCTACTCAGCCTATCTGGACTTCATCACTAAGCAGCTTGCCAAGCATCTAATTTTTATTAGAGTAAGCAATAATAATTTTTCACTAAAAGACGAACCTACTGATGTTGTCTATAAAGAAGATCAGATCACTCAGATATTGTCCAACTAACTGGGAAGCATTTACTCACAATGTCAAAATATTGGAAAAGAATCATTTATCAAGACTCTGTACAAGGGACCAAATACTTTGCTTCTAAGCAAAACAAGTGACAAAGTAATAAAGGAAAAAGATATGAATCTTCTGACAAACTTTGAGTTACCTTTTTACGCACTACAAGGACCACAAATGGAGTATAGACCACCTGTCCCCAATGGTCTTTGTGCAATGATTAAAGTTAGTGGGAACCACGCATGTGAAAGGTGTGCATCGGAAAAAACAATGGTCGACATCGACAAATTTTCGGATGAAGCAATAATAGAAGAGTGATGTAAGCCCTTACGTCACTATGTGAATTATTAAAATTCTAATGTAAGCACTTACGTTTGTAAGGATACCCTTGTAAATTACTCTTTAAATTTATGCCTATAAATAAGACTTCTTATGCTGAGACAGAGCAGATTTTGAAAAATTCTTCAAAAATCTCAATCAAGAGAAGTTTTCTTCAGAAAATTGTGCTAGTCTCTTAGAGAGTTAGTCGGGCATTTGAAAGTATGTTCACCTATCTTGTACTCATTACTACTTATCAATAAACACTTATTCTACTCAAACTTTCATTCCTATTCAAACTTTCAAACTATTTACTCCATTTAAATCATTTAAATTTATCGCTCAAGTACGGAAGCAGCAGTGGGCAAAGAAGGAGAACCGTAGAATTTAAACCTATATCAGGTATGTTTATTCAACTCTTAATGAATAATCATTATCAATACCATGTATTAGGAATTGTTAATGGAATTTTTATGCCTATACTCATTGATACTGGATCATGTCTAAGTTATACAAGTAATGAATTAATATGTAAAACAACAGAAATAATACTAAGAACAATAATATGATATAAGCAAAAAGAAAACACTTTTACAGAAAAGACAACTATAGAATGTTATTTTAACCCAGATGTAAAGATTCAAACTGAAGTATATGTTGAAAATAAGACTAACATTAAATTACTCTTAGGAATAGATTTTCTGGAAGTAGTAAAACTATATGAAATTAGATCCGAAGAATTAATTATAACTTTACAAGAAAAGAAAATAAGAATTCCCAGAATCAATTTAAGTATACATATAATAAAAGATTATTTAAATAAAACTCCATAAATGGAAATTGAAAAGGCATATGAAGTTGAACACTTACAAATTACTGAAGAAGAAGGAAATTATGAAAGAAGTATTCTAATAAATCGATCTCTATTTAAGAAAATACAAAAAGATGATTTCGATCTCACTAAAAATACAAATATGGAAGGAAGAGAAAGATTGAGCGAATTATTAAAAAGATTCAATCAGAGAAACAATATTATTTATTACGAAAAATTAAGTAGTGAAACACCAATAGATATATTAGACACTCAAGGAAACACTAGTATACAATTACTTAATAAAAAGAAGTTAATAGAATTAAGGAAAAACATAAAGAAAGAAGAAGATAAAAGAAAAATATGATATATTCACATAGGAGCAGTACAAGTATTAATTAAATCAACATTTCAAGAAGAAATAAATTCGCCTGTAGAATTAATATTAAAAGATGATAGAATTACTGACCCTAAAGATAAAATATTATGAGTAATAGAAGGAAATCTGGCATATGAAAAATTAAAATTTGAAGTACAACCTAATATTGGAATACATTTAAATACTTAAAGAATAGAACAATCATTAACATTAGAACATAAATTTCTAAGAAGAAATTTGATGAGACTAGGAGACAAAATTTTTTCAGTAACTTATTGTATCAGTTATGCATTAACCAATTCACATCATAGTATTATATTAAGAAATAATGATAAAATAGATATTCCATATTTATTTACAGACATTGGAATAATTTATTATCCTAAGAAAAATGAAATAACCGAAATAAGAACTTTTAGACCAGATTATTTAAAATTCAAAGAAATACCTAAGCCAATAAAATTTAACGAACCGAAAAATTATAATGAAGAAAATGAAATTAGTAAATTATCTAATCAGGTAAATGATTTAACTCGATACTTAAAACAAAAAATATAATATGAATAACCAATGAATAACTTGAAATAATTTTTGGTATCAGAGAACTAAAGATCAATGAGTAGAAGAAAAGTAAAAAGACAAAAGGAAATTCAAATAGGACATACAACTAGTGTTCTAGTTGAATTAGGAAAAATACTCAATTATTTTGTAAAAACCAAAAACATTAGTCAAGAACAAAAAGAAATAGAAATAAGAAGAATAAGTAAACATTTAGAAAGAATTGATAATATGCTAGAAAAACAAAAAACTGAATTAAAACAAATAATAAAATATATATAAGATACCAAACTCCCTCAAATGTCAAGGACACCGTAGCAAACACCTATATTTATTTCACTTTATAGATGAGATTAAGTGGACTTTTGTATTTTCTTTCTTCCTTTATGTTTTTTACCTTTTGTTTGGATGTAGAAAAAAAATGAAAAGAGAGAAAATAGAGAGAAGAGAAAATGAGTAGAAAGAAAATGATAAATATATTAAAATATATATATAATAATTTAAAATGATAAATATATCCTTATTACATACATAATAATTCCCCCTCGATTTCCCATCCCATCCCCTCACCTACCCACACCCCCGTCCCCCTCTGTTTTTTTCCCCATCTCCCTCCCTCCCCCCCCATTTCTCCCCTCCTCTGTTTCGAGTTTTTCAACTTTCCCGTTCCCGTCCCCCACTCCCCCACTCCTTCACCTCACTCCCCCACTCACCCCCCAAAACCAAGCACCACCACCTATCCATCCCACACACTTCCCCCACCACCCCTTCATCCACCACCCACCTGACCACTACCCCGACCCCCTTTCGAATCTTCCTCCAACCCTCACCCTTGTTTGGTTTGTTTTCTTGTTTGTGTTGGCCTCGCAAGGCTGGATCTAAGCGAAGGGGTTGGATTTGAGCTCTGCGGTTGGATCTGAGCAGAGCGACGACGAAGGAGCAAGGACGCTGCAAAGGCGGCGGCAACAACAGTGCCAGAGGAGACACGCGGTGTTGGCGCCGCACGACTGGATCTGAGCGGAGCAGCTGGATTTGACTGGCGCGACAACGACGGAGCAAGGACGCTACACTGCTAGATGCGAGGAGAGACAATGGCGGCGGTGGCAGTGCCGGAGGAGAGACAGTCGTTGGCGTACCACAACTGGATGCGAGGAAAGAAGAGGGAGGGGTATAAGGATAATTTAACATGGCTATCACACAATCTCTTCTATTTTCTGCGCACCTGAGGTGAGAAAATTTTTTGTGTAGATCCCACGACAAATTGTTTTGTCTTCCTTGTTTTTTTCTATTGTCAAACGAGAGAAAATAGTATATTCTTTTAATTTTTTCTCTTTTTATTTTTTTTTCATTTATTTTCTCTTAAAATAAACAAAGGGTTAAAGTTAGAAAATAGTGTTCAAGCTAAGTACGCCTTAGCACTGCTCTTATTTGACCATCAACACGTGCATAAAACCTTTTAAGATAAGAATCATAGCTCATATTGCATAACTGATATTCAACGGGATATTCCTATTGCCAAGTCGTTTCTCAATAAATTTTTTAAAGGTAATCAAAATTAGGCGGTGCCAAGGTAAAAAGTTTTGATATATTTCAGAAATGAGACAGTTAATTTACGTAGTTTCATTAGTTATTAATTTGTTTATTTAAGTGTATTTTAAAATATGTATTCATATTTGAAAAGATACATAATTGATGTAAAAGTAATTGAAATTATTAAATGTATTACATCTAAAATACGTAAGAACATCCATAACAGTCATCGAGTGAGTTTCCCCCATTATTATAAAGGAAAACAGAGAAGAGAACGCCAGTTTGTTGTTAAAAGAAGAATTTTACAAAGACAATTTTAAATTCAAGTTTAACAAGAGGGCTTTAGATAGAAGTGCGTGTGCACGTGCAGACATGTGTTTGAATATGTGGAAGCCCGCATATGAATATTTTGCACACGTGCCCACATGCCTCTGTGAATCCTAGTAGAGTAAATTCTTGAAAAGGAGAGAAGGATTGTGAATGTGATTGCATGTGGATTCATAAAATCCCGGTCAACTGCACTGTGCCCCAAAAAATTTTTACAGTCTCTATTGTTGTAGTTCTGCCAAAAGCCATTTTTACTTCTATTTTGTTTTCCCTCTTTGCGTGCTTAGTTATATAATCTCTTCTCTCTTTTTCTCTTTCTCTCTCTCTCACACACAAAGACAGAAAATTTTTTTTGGCTGGTGGTGTTTTCATTTGAAGAATGAGACTGACATAAAAAACAACCGGCACATTTTGCTCTGCAATCTGAATAAATGGTAGTACAAACAATAAAAGAGGGTTATGTTTCCGTTGAGTCATTCTTTAATCGTCACACATGATGGGCACATAAAAGTAAAACAAGGGCACAAGGATACTAAATAATATGTGCTATTTATGTTCAGAACAGCATAATTCCTTTCCACATTTGAACACTAAATCAGATTTATGGTGTACTAAATAAAACCCCATTTTTAAAGAAGGACCACTTGCTTCTTCTGCTCCAACTAATATTGTTCTCAACTACAAACAACACCCTTTAGGCTTTAGTAATCATGATATCTTAATAGTAATCTTCTCCCAAATTGGGACAATATAGAGAGAGCGAGAGAGAGAGAGAGAAAAAAAAAGAAAAAAGAAAGAGGAATTGCATTGCATTACTGCTCAAAGGATAGGTGTCCATACACTGTGGAAGGGGAAATGGACGTGTACCCGGTTTTGTTAAGAGGGTACACAGTGCCCCGCTGTCTAGCATGTGAAGGGGTTGTGGATTTCCCTCTCTTTCTCTTTCTTACATGCACCCACTACTATAACCCACCCAACTGGCAGTTTTCATAGAAAAGCCGAATCAGGACAAAACTAGTCTAGGATTTGAGTCCGATTCTCTTGGTTTTCTCCACCACCTATTCACTCTTTCAATTTAATTTTTATCCAACACCCTCCTAAAGTGCCATAACTAGAGAGAGACACACACATTGCCACGCACTCGCAGTTAATAATAATAGGGTGTGAGACAGTTTGATACAAGTTTAACTCTTTTTATCCTTAGTTTTTACCACTACTCTTTCATCATAAATTGGACACTCCTACATTACATAGTAGAAACACGAGAACAAACCCATTTTAGATTTTCTTTGAGAAAATACAGCTGAGCTAACTAGGGAAGATGAATGCATTGGCTTCAGAATGTAGTAGCGGGTGTGAGTCTGGTTGGACTCTATACCTGGAGCACTCTTTCCTGAACCAGAATACTTCACATAGAGATAGAGGTACTCCATTTATTGGAGGAGATGACGGGTTTTATGACCAAGACAAAGACAAAAAAGCCAAAAGCGAGGATGCTGGGGAGGAGGAGGAGGATTTGTCCATGGTTTCTGATGCTTCTTCTGGGCCTCCACATTTCCCAGAAGTCGAGTCTTACTTCAATGCACAACATAATGGGTGCTTTTATTCTGCACCTAAGGCAGCAAAGCTGGCCCAGAGAAGTAAAAAGAGGCAGAAAGTTAAACAAAACCATCACCTTGAAGATCAACATCTGCCTTCTTTTCTTGATGACACTGCTAGCTCTCCCGTCTTTGACTTCTCCATGGTGAGATTGAGCTTGCATTGCCCTATTTCATTTTTGTAGTACTAAAAAAATCATGGGTTGTGTGATATATATTTATGTTACTCATATGGTTCTTGATCAATTTTCAGAACAATGTTACTGTGAACAACCAACAAACTTCAACAGAGAGTATGCTAGATTACTCACAAGGTTTTTCTGCAACTTATTTTGAGGTACTTGGCTTGATTCATTCCCTTTTCTTCTTCGAAGATTTTACACTTAGTTCGAAGTCATGTCTAAAATCATTTGTGTTCTTTCAGGAGAAATCCTCCTTGCAGGACCACTTTGATTTTTTCCAACCATCTCTATCAGAAAATGAAGTTCATAGCAACAAGTAGGCAATTGCTTCATCAGTACGCTGGAAGAAAACTTTACTAGTTATGAAAGCGCTATGAACTGTATCCCAGAGCAGCATTTTAATTTTTATTTTGTGATCATTCAATTGCATTCTGTGTTTAGCAGATGGTATGGACTATGGAGGGAAAGGGATGGGAATGATATAAAGATCAGTTCTACTAATGGCTACCTCTGCTGTTGAACTTGTTGCAGTGGAAGTTACTGAAGATCAATGGAGGGAGGAGAATCATGGATGGTGTAGAAGGAATTTGATCTCAAATGGGATTCTGTTCCTTTGTTTTCATTTCTCTTCTCTTGTAGCTGTCAATGCAGTGGGAAAAAACCTGAAAGGAAAATTTAGGAATTTTTTTTTTCTCTCATAATTTAATTCTCTTGTCAATGAATAGTGCATACAAGATAAGAAAGTTTGGCAGGCTCTGTATAAGCATGCTCAATCCTTGTTTTTGATGAAGCCCCATGCTTAATTTATATCAGCAAAACTTGCAACTTTTGCCAAACAAATAAATAAATAAATATTAATCCTTCTACCCCATCCTCCAAAAAAGAAATGACCAAACCTTTGTTTTTCTTTTCTGGGTATAAAAAATTAACCTTCTTATGAAATGCATACAACTTTTCCACATTAAGAGCTATAGCTGCAAATGCCTAGTTAGGTTTGAGTAGAGCAGATCTCGTGTTCGTATTCAAAATTCATGGGAGCAAAGGTACCTGCTTTGGAAATGCAAAATTTCTTTAACAGATAAGTGTAATCTCGGGGTTGACAATATGTTCCTCACTCTCCCTGTATAGTTTAATCTCGGTTACTCACAGAATAATCCTCTTAAGTATGTCCCAAGGAATACTGTGGCATGGAAGATGGCAGTGGTCTGCTCCAATCCCAGAAAATTGTAAATTAAACTTATACTTGCATGTCTCAAAATGCTAACGGAGCTCCAAAAATTAGCAAATTAATCCAAAAAAAAGCGTGTAACTAGGAGAGGAAGATGGTGTCTATCATGAATTAAATTATGCACTTAGTAATCCAATTGGATAGTTTTCCGGTTTTTACTCACAAATCGTTTTTTTTAGTGAAGCCAGACAAAATTACGTACTGCCCGCTAAATCTCTTGATACTCAATGCACGGAAAGTTCAGATAAAGGCTCTGTCATACTAGTTGATTAGGTCATACTAGTTGATTAGGTAGGACTTCTTTACATCTACATTCGGATCTTTATATTAGTAGCTGTGAATGTAAGTTAAGAAAAAAAAAGGGTTTAATCATTAATAAGGACAAGGTCTTCATGCACGTTTGGAAGAGTCCAGACAAGGCTCCATTTATTCTGAAAGTTCTAGTACATCCTATTAACTCAAAATTAAGGCTTAATTTGCTTCCAAAAGGATAAAAGATGATAAAGAGGGTTATGAGGTATGGGCAATAAGGACAGTGTACAAAGATGAGGAGGAAATGCCAATCTTCATGTTGGAATATTTCATATGCATCTCTTTAACTCTTTCCTAAGCTCAGGAGATCCTGCCTGAGATCTTCCTGACCCAGAGGAACATGCCCTATTTTGTTTAGTATGTCAACTTTATCTCGTTTGGAAGGATCCTCATTTTAAAATATCATATATGATTTTTTTTTGTGTAGGTTTGCTCCCTCCAAGTCTGTCTGCTTGGAAGCTGTCATAGGACTTGATGTCATGCACAATTATGTGTCTTCCTTTAATTTATTTTTTATTCCTTTACTTATTCCCAGTCAGTTCCTGTTCAGATTAAAAAATCTAGTATGTTAGGCCAGAAAGGTTGATAAAGCTAAAGAAAAGATGGCCATTGAGAATTTAGGATGTCAAAATAAAAATCTCTATCACATGTTTTCTCATGTATAATTGAAGTTGTGCCATGGGGGTCCTTCATGTAGTAAATAATTTTTTTTAAAAAAAGCTAAAAGTAATTGAGGAAGCTAAGCTAAAGACAAATCAAACTCAAACTTCTAGAAAGAGAAATTAATTGAAACGTGAAGATGGTCATTAATGCCCAGCTCAAATTGGATAAGAATCTAAAAGGGTATGGGAAAAACAGTTTCTGCCCTTCCAACCACCGCCCAAACCAAACCCCTCAATCCCATTCCCTGTTACAGAGAGGGTATAGGGAAGGGGCCTTGTTGCTTCCAAAACGTGCTTCAGGTTTAATCTTCTATTTCTGTGACTGACCATTGCTAATTTAGTTTGGAATTGGAGGTTCCCATTTCTCAGGACAACACTCTCTGCGGCTTGTAATTGTAAGCTATCTGCCAAGGACATGAAAGTGGTAAAAAGTTAAAACTACAAAATGATGACTCGCTGTGAGTAACTTATGACGTCTACAAATTGCTACAACTTATGTTATGGGTTTCTGCACAGTGTTTTATTTCTCGTCTACTTTTTAATACACTAGCATTAGGAAACCTAATCCAAGTAAGCAGAAAGGTTGTCAAAAAAATTTTTAAGGCATAACCATTAACCAAAATACTAAAAACACTTTTGGCCCACATAAAGAAGCAACACTGAAAAGTTCAGTAGGCAAAGTCAGGATCATTCACCTGAACTTAAATCCTGTATGAGAATTCTGTAGAAAAGCCAGACTTCAAGTAAAAGGAATTTTAGTTCCTTCGAAGTGCAAGCTCTTATTTTGGTAACAAATTTTTACTGTTCAATCTTGAACTTCACGTGTAGGATACAGGACTGTCCCCCTCTGATCTTGTACTTGTGAACTTGATAAAATAAAAATTCTAATACTACAGCTTGTACCATTCGATCACTGCGTGACTGGTCACGTGGGTTGATAGAATTTGTAAAATAATGACAAAGAAAGCCTTGAAGGGTGATACTGATACATATATGCAGATACAAGAAGTTAGTGGAGTACAGAATTGACGTAAAATATCTTCATGTGGACCCTGGATAAGGGAAATTCAAATCTTAAAATAGAGTTCCTTCCTAAAGTTACGTTGATCCCCTAAAGCCTAAACACGAGGACCTCCGCCAAACTGGTCCAAAGTCATGGGCAGACTATGCAAACCAAAAAGTAACATAATGGGAGATCTGGTGGAGATGCAAATGTCAATGACAGCAATGTACCACAAAAATTCTCGGAGTATAAAGCAGTTCCTAAATCAGAATTTGAGTCATGCACGTGAACAAAGAAATCAACAAAACAAGGATCAGGAGATTTGACTTTGGAAGCCCAAATGTGAGCTAAGAACGCATATGGTGAACCTAAAAGTAATGTTTGGCCACAGTACCAAATTATTCAGTAAGTAGTTCAGTTACTTCGTTAGATCTTTGAAGCTGTTGACGAGTAGCTTTGAGGCCTCAACCTGCCAAAATATTTCTTGCCCCCTTGAACAAGTCATTTCAATCCAGTGAAATTAGTTTATCTTATTAGGGAAGTGTGACACATCTTGCAAGAAAGAAACTTCCTCCACATCCTGATATACCAAGAGAAAAAAATCAGAAAGAGAAAGAAAGAAGAAACCCCAGAGGGATGTGTTGGAGACAATGAAGTTTTTTAGGTTCAATTTACTATTGAAGAATGTGATGCCAACCCGTGTCAAGTTAAAGTCAATTACTTGAAATAGTTGCACTTGTAATATACAATTTAGAAGGTGTAGCTACATAAACAAATTCAATGTCACCCATGTACCAGGTGGCAGTTAGATGTCTGGAAATTAGCAATTTAGCAATTCAAAAATGCGATTTCATTTGTTACTTTTGTGAGATTCTAATATAAAATTAATTGACATTAAGTAGAATGATCCAACAGATATATAAATTGTACTCGAAAGATTGAGACAGACGATATAAGACTCTTAACACTCTCTTCCCCCTCCACAAATGCTTGGACGGAATAGGCGAGCCTAGTAAAGTAGGCGACAAAGATAGAATTTTAGCTCTGATACTATATGAGATTCTAACTTAAAACTAATTGGCATTAAGTAGAGTGGCTCAATTATTAAGAGTCTCACATCGTCTGCCTCAATCTTTTGAATACGGTTTATATATCTGTTGGATCACTCCACTTAATGCCAATTGATTTTAAATTGGAATCTCACAACTTTAAACTTTGAAGCCAATCAGGGAAATGGACGTAGCATACAACAGAAATGAACATTTTATGCTCATATATGCAGCCCCTGACTGTTAAATGGGAACAATACAAAAAATGGGAAAAAATAATCTGCCTGATGGCAACATCTCGTTTAACTCGGTGCCTCATATTGTGCCAATTTTGAAATGCTATTTCTGTAAGATTTGATAAGATCTACACTAGCAATTAGAATACCAAATAATAATTTATAAATTAATAACATTGCGTACCTTTTAATGATATCTTGTCAAGAAGAGATCTCAATGATTTTTTAAGTGAAAGTGTACACATGTGTATACATAATCAGCAGTCTATCACTCCAATCATCTATCTATAATTGATAATTCGATGAAGCAATGTACAAATATCGTGTTGAGAGAGTGAAGCAGAGATCCTGTCCTCTTAATAATATATCAGTAACATAATTTCCATTCATTATAAACTCTAGGATACCAGACTTACATCTTAATTCAACACACTCATCATTGAGCTCAAACACAACAAACAATAAACATGGTGACTCCCAAAACTAATAATGGATCACATAATTATAGGAACTTCTAAAAAAAATACCAAACTATCCATTCAACCAATTTCACAAAACAAAATGTGTCAATTAATACAAGTCCAAACTCAGGAAATTCTTAAAATTTCATCATTTGTCCATTTCGAACATTTAAATGTTGGAATTTAGCTAGTTATTTTATTTACCTCGTTGTCATCTTTTTTCCCAAGTTTTCCTCTGATTTTTTCAGATATTCTGATAACAATTTCATGGCAACGTTTGTTTTATGAGTTAGCAAGATCACTAAAACTTGTTAAGATTAAAGAGGCAGAGCACATAGGCACTGAGGCAGCTACCAGTAACTCAAGACAAAAGAAGAGCTGAGAAGAGTGATGTCTAATTTTAAGAACCTCGGTCCTAGCGTCAGGTACTTGGATGGTGGCAATTACAGTGCATAACACGAGCCCTGCCCTTCCCAATCCCATGTTGGTGCTTAAGGTGGGGTAATTGGGATTTCTGATTTTCCATGTCTTCTATGAACTGCCAGCAAATTGGATGAAGCATTCTAGTTTACTGCAACAGATAGTGTCATCAATAATATGCTTTGCACTATTGACCTCGTCAGATAGTTTCATTAGTCTCTTCTCTCGCTTATTTTACTACAACCACCAGTTTTCGCGAATGGATGATGAAGATAAAGATGAGGCAGCACATATGATCAATCTGTATAAGGCTAAATTATTTTAAAAAAATAAAAAGAAGCCCATTTTCCCCCCTAAGATATTCCCATTTTACTCTTGAGCTAATTTAAAGCCATTGGTTAGACTAAATTTCCATATTTATTGTGGAAAGACATCAAATAAAAGAAAGATAAATATAATTAAATATGAGCAAAGCAAAGCAGGGTAAATAGAAGAGACAAGATTTGCTTGCAAAGCAAAGCAGATGGAGCGATGCTTTTATCATTCTGACATTTGGTGTGGAGACAACCCTCCATCCAGGATGAATTAAGATATCTAAAGTGATGTGTATCCCACATCTACCAATATAGTAAAATTAAAATGGAAGTGTGTAAAAAACAAGGTATGACCAAATATAATCAAACAATAAAAACAGTGTAAATGTGAAGTATGTGGCTAAAATTACTCCTAACTCAAATAGGCTTTAGAGTCAGATATGCAAGAAAACCAATCAATATGCATGAACGATCTTGAAGTTTAGGAACAAAGTCACTATAACAAGAGTAATGCTACTTGCACATGGTTTGTTCTCACAAACTCTTAAGGTAAATGGTTTGTTCTCACAAACTCTAAGGTAAATTCATCTGGACCATTCAAAAAAAGTTACAGTGAGACGTAGACGTTATCCATTGACTTGCATACAGGTTTGTGAGTGTTTTATATGGGGTTTGTCCAAGTATCATTTCCCCTCTATCAATTCTCCTCAGATAGACTCTCTTGTTTGTCATTCTGGGGCTCATCGTCAATGCCAAGGCTTTCACACGTTCAAGGATATTCTGATCCCCACGGGCATAAAGCCATAAACTGACAAATTGCCAGGCTCCAATTTTTTATTAAGCAGGATGGCATTAAAAAAGGTGCCGACCAGTATAACATAAAGGTCTACAACCTTCCAAGTCTAAATAATTTGGAAATGCAGCAAGTGTATACAAAGTCAATGTTTCTGTCCACAGAATAATGTGCAAAATGAACAAAGTAGTTGAAGTGGAAGGATCATACATGCACAAGAAGCAAACAGATACCATAGCAGTCTCGTATTAGAATTTCTAGCACATAAATAAAAAGTAATTTTCAAATTACAATACATTTCAATGTGTAACACAATTGGGTGCCCAGCTACTCCAGCAAGCGTTTGTGCTTACACCAGGCAATGGCAACCACATACAAGAAAACGGTCCCAGCAGTGCTGCCACCAACAGTCCAGAGGAACTCTGGCATCCCAGCTACATTTGGATCAAATAGATCAATATGAATATTCATGCCAAAAACACCAGCCACAACAACAAAGGCACTCACTACCAGAGTTGCCGTGGTCAACATGACTCCCATTTGGAGCAGATGGTTCTGTTTGTCATCCAGCATAATGTTGATGTAATCCTCCGTGTCATCAACGTACTCCCTTAGCTTCAACAGGATTAACCAACAAATAAGAATTAGTAGCAATAGGGAAGTCAATTTCATCCTTCAGGTAAATCATATCATGTCAAACTATTATTCAAGGAAGATAACCATATCAGACCAGAAATGTTAAAATTGTCCTTAATCTTTTACTTGTAAAGATCATAACCTAAAACTACCGAACCACAACCACAAGACTTGCATAACCCTGTTAGATATAATTCATCCACCTAACTGGCCATGTTCCCCAGCTTACTGATCATTTCCCAAAAAAAATAGGACAAGTTCTCCCAAAGATTTGAAATTAGAGATAAGAACAGTTCTTCAATCCCATATACTTTGTGTAGTTGTGTATTTTGCAAGCAATATCAGATGAATTCCTACCAATCCAAGGCCTCAATTACAAACCAGAAAGTCCTCTCCATATGATAAATTTTATGGATTCTCCTCCAACATCACATATGATAACTCTTCGGGCATCCTACGAATGAGTTTTCATTTGGCTAATTGATCAGAAAGCATAAAGATTTTAATTTTTTAAATTTTAACAGCTGCATTTCTGGTGGAACTTCTTGGACTGTAATAGCTACTTAGAGAGGCAAAAACTAGATGAAGCCCATGAAAAAAGAATGAAAGGGATAAAATGAAAGTGCATACCGTAGACAGCTTGTTCAATGTGCCATCGATTTGCACAAAGTATGCTTCCAAGAGCATCTCAAGCTCCTCCACATCAAGTTGCTTGGTTACAGCACTGCAGGTAGTGCTAGCACGGGTTCCATGGCTGTCCCTGCCAAGTTGGTCTCTGGAATGGTCAGCATTATGATGATCCTCATAACTTGCAGTAGCTCCACCAGCTTCCAATGATATTTCAGGAGGAATCCTAAAAGAAAAAAACAGAAAGATTTAAAGGAATCTGGCAAGAGGCAAGAGCATGATGAAAATGATTAACATGCCTGTCATCTATATCTGGTTGAAGAAGTTGATTATCCATGTCGTCCTCATCATTTATGGATGAGGAAGCAGAAGAACTTTCAAGCTGCTGTTGAACTAACTTGTCTGTGAGATACATCTCAGCCATATCTTCATCATCATCCAGCAAGTGTTCCAATTCATCCCTTACCTGGAGATGAGCGTGTTTGCAATATCAATCAAATCAAAAGGTAAAGAGAAGAAGGATTGTCTAAAATTGGTAATGTGATGTGAGCTATGAATATGAATATCCATTGGTAGAGAGTAGAGAGTAGAGAGTAGAGAGTTAAAAAAAAGAAAAGAAAAAGAAAAAAGAAACACAGAAGTGAACCTTTTGAACACGACCAGTTATGGCAACCAAGCGGCTCTTAATTTGACGAACACGTTCCAGATTTAGAGTACTAATCTTTGAAGTGAGCTTATCTAAGGCGGGATGAGCCTCCTGCTCCAACGTCTTTGCCTGCCAAAACGAAAGAGATGATGATGAAGAATATAGAAAAGCAAAGAAGAGATTGAAGGATAAATAAATTAGAGGAAGAAAGAGAAAAGAAACCTCATTTTCTAAGACACTACAAGCAGCCTCAAGGCATGCCTCGAGTGCTACAAACTCAAAAGGGAGAATCTTCATGCCATCTTGCTTTCCAATTCCTTGTTCGTCAGCCGTTGATTGTGGGTCTTGAAAGTCGTAAACTTTAGTCCAGTTAGAATGATGAGATTCGGCGGCATGTCTGTCCTGAAGGTGAGGGTGAGGGTGAGTGGCATGGTGGTGACGAAGAATCCTGGAGTGGAGCTCCTCAACAAAAGGGGTGACAGAGGGGTCCCTAGAATTAAGCAAGAGGACCTCGTGGGCGGTGATGATGGCCTTGATGTGCTCCAAGTTGATGACGATGGCTCTCTCACGACCCAGAATGGTGGAAGGGTACGAGAGCAGAGGATCCAGGATGCGGAGGTCACGTGCGGGCAGCCCCGTCCGCCGCATGATGGCGTGCTTCCCAGCCTCAACCACCTGCGTCTGACCCATCGCATCCAGAAGTAGCCACGCTCTCACGCCGGTTCCCTTCTTCCGGATCCCAGCGGGTCGCCCCACATCCGCTTCATCCGACGGCCTCATCATTCTTCATTCAGATTTCAGAGGATCTCCTTAATTCCCACTCCCAGAGAAGACAGATCAGGTCGATCTATTATTCTCTGTTACACCCTCCCCCGCATACGCATACGCATACGCATACGCATACGCATACATCCCTCTCTTATATCTCTACATTCCTTCTTATGTTTATTAGCTAGCTCCTCCCATATTTTCTTTTTATTTTATTAACTCCCCACTCCCCCTCGTTATTATTATTTTTTTATTATTATTTTGAATTTCATTTCATTCTTTCTATCTAATTCTAGTGTACGGTACCTCTACAATTTTATATGCTACTATTATCAAATCATATCTTCACACCTAAAAAACTAAAAGTATAATTATCAAACTATATATTCTCACATCATGTATATTCTCATATCATTAAATATTTAATTTATTAGTTTAATTTTAATCAGTTATCACTATAAAATCTTTTGTACTATTACTATGACTGTTGATAAGTCATTATTAGCAGTTGAGAAATGTCAAATTTACTAACAAATCTTCTAACATTTAATGTCTGATAAATTAAAAAAAAGTATTTACTGTTATTTTAAATAATTAAAAAGATTATTGGATGTGATAATACATAATAATTGAATAATAATATTTTTTACGTGATTGAATAATAATAATAATGATGTTATACAAACCAAAATTAATTTATTGATTTATTATATAATTATTATGTTAAAATTTTAACATTAGTTTTTGCCATAGTTAAACTAATTTTCCGTAGTACATATGAAATTTAAGATTAGGAGAAGCTCTCCTCGTAGTATACTCATTTTTTTAATACACAAATTTTATTGAATGATTTATATATTAAATTATGATTAGATTAAGGAAATAATCATGTATAATAATATACTTACGTGAATATCATATTTATCACAAGTTACACTTTCACGTGTATGATTCAATTAAGTAAAAATATATCGAATAAAAATTATCATCATCCATGTTTTAAGAACGACATATATACAACATTTTTATTATATATTTGAACAATATTTATTAATCAAATTTTAATTCATTGCAAATGGAATTTGACTCATTGACTTTCCACTTATAAAAACTGCATAATTTAGATTTTAAATCCAAGAATTCCTCATTGACAAGTCACATGAAACCTCATTATAAATTTTTATTAAAATTAATTAATAATTTATACTGATATTGAAATAGTGGAGAATCTCTCCTAACCTAAACTTTGATAAACACATTTATTTTTGTTTGAGAAAAGTGTCAACACGTGAAGGAAAGGCCAATTAATCGGCTTTTCGAAAAGTACAAGTTATCGGCCATTTAAAGGGACAATTACGTGCAACGGTTTGTGCCTTGAAGAGCCAATTCTTTTAGCACAGGAGTAGCAAAGCACTCCGATAAAAAGAAAAATATTTATATTATAAAAAAAAAATTGGACTTCAAAAAGGGTAGACATAGAAAATAAAGAATGCATATATAGGCATATATGTAGTGGAGGCATATATAGGCAGTAGCTTAGATATTGTCCGTTTCCAAAAATAAAAAAGTTAGATATTGTCTGGTTTATTGCAAAATGACTTTGGATAGTATGTAATAAAAATTTAAATGTGGAGTTTTTTTTAGGGTCTTTTCATAAAGATGAAAGATTAATCTCTTGAATTAGATAAGATTTTGTAAGGCAATAAAGTTTTTCTAACTAAATTTTAATGCAGTTATATATTCAAAATTCAAATTCTAGACTTTTGATTAAGTTAGAATAATTTTTACCGGCTGATTTACATGTTCAGTAATAAATGTGGAGTTTTAAGTACACATGTAAGTAAAAGGAATTTAATATTATTTAAGAATTAAAAAAAATTAAAATTTTACAAATAATTAGACTTATAAATTTAATGTTTTAAGGTAAATTAATGACTTAAATTTTTAAATTAAGATATATCATCCGCCCACTTTAATGTTGTTCTTTAAATTCCGTTGTTTAAGCTCTCCCGATATTTTGTGCAGCTCCACTCTTTTCACAGCAGTATGATTTATAAGTAAGAGAAATTTTTATTTAAATATGATGTATTTAGTTAAATATATTAAGTTAATTAAGATTTAATATTTTTATAAAATATCATAAAATTAATTATAAAATATAAAAATTTATAAAAATATTAAATTTTAATTAATTTAATATACTCAATTATAATATATCATATTTAACTAACCATCCTTAGCATCGAAGGGATTGTGAAAATCGAATCAAATAAGATAGTGCGCAAAACAACGAAACAATCAACTGTGTATCTACATAATCTGGCATTTCATTGTACTCTGGAGCTGTGGTTCCTCCCCTCTACTGGCATTTGCATACAAATCTAAATAATTAGATTGCCTTTAACTTGTATGTCAGGCTCAACTATACTAAAAGACATAAACGAAAAGGTTATACCATCCTTGCCTTCCGATAGCAGAAGTTATCTCATATAGGCTATTGGTATATATCATTGTGTATCTACAAGAAAGAAGTGGGTAAAGTAACGTATTTGTTGCACTTGTCTGACGTATTATATGAGCTCAAACCTCAAACAGTTTAAGTTTATTAATTCAATTTTAAGTCAAAGAACAATATGAAGATCTTCTAATTTTAAGTCAATGAACCAGATATTGTACCTAAAGTGCTTATCCTGTAGCAGAGATATTTTGTTCAAATTTGTGGTACCCATTAGCACTGGTAGTGTACACACAGCTAAAGCAGAAAGATTTTTATTGTTGAATGATTGTACACAGCTATTTTAGATTGACGTTCGTGAAGCTTCTAAATCTTAATCACGGTAGTATATGTGATTTATGTCATTTATTATGTCACCGTGACATATTATACATTATTTATTATGCAATGCTGCTCACTTTTTATGTTGTTTGCACTTTGCACCCTAAATGACTAAATGTAAAGAACCTTATAAATGACATAACCTACAGATATAAACTTAAATTAATTTAATTATGCCTTTTTCATAACTTGGCGAAGTAGGTGAAGAAATATATTTCATAGAAGAAAGCAGACAATCCAGAACAGCCGGGACCTCCAGTAAGCCAAAGCACTAGAGGATCCTTCTTTGGGTTCCTTTCAGAATTCATATTCAAAAAAATAATAAAATAGTTGAACGTTGTCTGGATCACATAGCTTACAGGAAAAATTCTGTTGTCATCCCAACTAATAATTCTGGTAAATTAATAATAAATGTGACAAATATTATATCAAACAGACAATTTTGTCTCAATTTTGAGAAAAGATAAAAAAAAAAAAAAGATCCCTACCTTGTTCCAAGCTTGAATGGCACTTTGCCACGAAAACCTGGTAGAGTACTGATGATAGGGCCATTGTTATTATACACTCTGGTATGTTTGGATGTATAATATATTCTTTTTTTTTTACTTGTAATAGTAAGTTTTTTTTTGCGAGTTACTTCATTTTTTTTTCAGGCAACTATGTTGTAGTTGTCGGCCAGCCAATACCGCTGTCGGAGTACTATTCACTAAACAGAATCACCACCCCCACCCCACCTCCTCCACCATCTCCATGAATCTTCCCAGACCCAATCCTAACCATTCACTCAGCAAACCCAAGAGAACCATGCCCACTTGCACCGCCTCCTTATCCCACTCCATCACCTCGTTCCTGCACACCTCAGGAATCTGGTGCAGTGCTGGGCTGCTCGTGGAATGCCTTCACGGAAGCGAGGGTGCGACAGAAGAGCTTTGGCGGGACGCCATGGTTGGTCACCCAGAAGAAACCGAGCGTGCTGGCAGAGTGGCTGATCTAGTCGATGACGGCAGCACGAGAGTCATCGATGGGTCGCAACTTCCCAAACGTTACTGATCCACAAGCCCACAGAGTTCCGCGCCGTCCAGATCGTGTCGATCTGCCACCAAACTGCACCACGAAGCGTCGCGTCGTCACTCGAATCTCACCCACCGTTCCGACGAACTCCACCCGACAACGCAAGATCGACCCTACAGAGCCACCGCGCTAACATTCTAGCCCAAACCGTACCGCCTAGCCCGTCGAACCCAGACAGGCAGACCGGAGTAGCCAACCCCCATTGCCGCCCCGATCGGCCGCCGTTCCTCTGCTCTCTTACCAAGCCCCTGCATCTATTTCACAAAAAAAAAAAAAGCCCCCCTTTAATTTTTTTTCTTTTTTCCTTTGTTTTGAGGTAAAAAATAAAATAAAAATTAAACAGTTTTCAAATAATTGATCCTAGTTATTGATATATTTTTTAACATAATTAATAGATAGGATTATGAAAGTGTGCCATACATCCTCTTTTGAAGGGTGTACGTTAGAAATGACCCTGATGATATACTGTGAAGCCCCGAAATTAGGGATGATGAGTAGAAGCACACGAAGCTAGAGTTGGTAAAATGGGCTAACCCGCCCCGCCCTGCATTCAACCTGCAAAAATACGGGACGGGCGCGGGTTAGCCAGTTTTGAAAAATAGGTTGGAAGAGTCAACCCATCCCGCTTTAGTGCGGGTTGACGGGTTGACCGCATAAAATAATAATAAAAAAAGTAAGTGAGTTGATCATAAAAAATAAAATAAAATGTATAAAAAATGAAAAAAATCATAAAAATTAAAAAATAAAAAAATTATAATTTATAGAGATTAAAAAAACAAAAAAATAAAATAAATTTAGTATCATACCCATAAAAATATCACAAATACAAATAATAAGATTAATTTGTAACACTTTTTAAAAAAAACTCAATCCGACGGACCAAATCGCACCCATCCTACTAAGCGGGACGGATTATGCGAATTGAAAATTAAAAATGACTTAAAATCTTAAATTTAACCTATAAAAAAATAACAAATTAACAAATCAACCCAACAGATTAAATCTATTTTGCCACTTCTACATAAAGTCGTGATAACATAAAAATTTTGCTGCTGCCGAAGCGGGACAAAGTGTTTGACTATGAGATGAAGGTTTTCGTAAAGTCACATAAAACAATATATTTCACGAAGGAATACACGTACATGAATAAAATAAACTATAAAGTGAATTTTAAAGACGTTACCGTAGCGTGCGTAAGTAAGTGTGCTCTGATTTGGCTAGTTTCAAACCTGGAGAATTTTACGAGGGGGTGGAGCGGAGGACCAGGGGAGTTTATTTCTAAAGAAGCTGAACTTCACCGTGATCCTCATCAATTATATTTGCATATACTATTTCTAGATTGGGGTTCCGTTTTACATACTCTTAAAATGTTTTTAAGTGTGAATATTCTTAAAAAAATACTTACTATTATAGGTAATTTTGTGTTAACTTCAAAATTTTTTTATTTTATTTTTAAAACTTTTAATTATTTTATTCTTTTAAATAGTTCATCCATATTCACTGAATTTTCCCTCTCTAACTTTCCCTCATTGATCCTAAAAATCATCTAACAACAGAAAATTCCACAAATTCCTTAGTACGAATAGCATATCGAAAATCCAAATCAAGCTTGAGCTTTAATCTAAGCATCCCTGAAGTCAAGCAAACCCTAAAATCGCAATCAAGATGCAAATTTTCTGATTTGAATCTCAATTTGACCGCGACTTTTCATCAGAAATACAGACAACATACCCTTTTTTGAGTTTCACCCAAATCCGAAAGAACTCACAGATTGAAAAGCAGATCGAAAATTCAAATCCAACACAAAATTATCAAAAGAAAATGAAACGAGAAAATGGATTTTCTTTGTGTTAAGAATCTTACATCGTCTGCTTTAATTTTTCAAGTATAATTTATATATCTGTTGAGTCATTTCAATTAATGTTAATTAATTTTAGATTAGAATTTCACATTGTATTAGATTGAAGATATCATTTATGTCACTTATTTCATTAGGCTTGTCCTGCCTACTTTGTTAGGCTCGCTTATTCCGTCCAAGCATATGTAGAGAGGGGTGTAAGTTTTAATATACAAACAAAAAAATGGAATAATTGCAGAGAGAAGGTCCAAAAAGGGATTGTGAAGAATCGAAACTTGAGTTTGTCATAGTTCGACTGGTGCATTCGAGTTCATCATAGTAAAAATGGAGTAATTACAGAGAGAAGGTCCAAAAAAGGGGATTATGAAGAATCGAAACTTGAGTTTGTCATAATTTGACTGGTGCATTCGAGTTCATCGTAGTTCGATAGCGTCAATGCCTCATCGTTGAGTTCTTGGTGGTGGCCAGTGCTACTCACAGTGGTGGCTGGTTGGATTTTCACAAGTCTTATATTCATGTAGTGGTCGCTAGAGGTATTGGTGCGAATTCTGTCATCGTAATAGACATAATATTTAAAATTTGTAAAGACTAATATATAATTATTTATTATAATAAACATTTTTTGTTGTTAAAATTATAAATAAACAATGTTAATTGTTGATCAATTTATATACAAAATTTATAATTTTCACAACATGAAACATGAATGTTCTAAAATATTTTGAGTATGATAAATGCCAACCTAAATTGAAACCAACATATTGTACTCTATGAGAGAGAGAGAGAGAGAGAGAGAGAGAGAGAGAGAGAGAGAGAGAGAGAGAGAGAGAGAGAGAGAGAGAGAGAGAGAGAGAGAGAGAGAGAGAGAGAGAGAGAGAGAGAGAGAGAGAGAGAGAGAGAGAGGACAAGAGTTTGGAACATGGATACTCTACATCCTTTCACTGTTGATTTTGTGAAAAAATCAATTAAATTTGTGAAAAAAATAAATCAACGGTTCATGTATTTGACTTGCAACCTTATTAACAGGTAAACCAATCCATTCCTCTTTTTTTTTTTCTTTCTCACAGCCACCACCCACGACGGAGAGGTTGAGCACGCATAATAGTGCCAATTCAATATAGTATTAGTTCTCCATCAAATACACCAACAGACAAGAGTTGGAAGACTACAAAATTGATATAATCTCGAGTACTAGTATAAAGATTTGTATTATGTTTCTTGGTCTAACTCTAGTTTGCATAATCCTCCAAGATCCAAATCTCCATCTTAACTTGAGGCAAATGATTGAAATCGAAAACAGAGTGCTATTTCATCTCCCATATCTAACAAATGCATATGAGTATAGTCTTGTCGTGGCCCACTACATGTACTCACTTGCGAGTGAGGCCTAACTTTGAAGCTTTCTGATATCAGGTCAAATACAAGAATGGATTCTGAAGAAGGGGCATCATTTATCACAAATCCAATGAACATCATCAAGAACTACTACGGCGAGTTCAACTCACTGCTACCTAGTGACTCGGTCATCACGTCGTTGTTGAAGAACCAGAAGCTCGTCACGTTTTACTATGTGGAACTCACCGGAATCAGCGTAGGCGGCGAGGTGGTCTTCATTCTGCCGGACTATACGGCCGACGGTCGAGGTCGCCGTTGTGTGCCAGGACAATTGGGGTGGTGCCGGTGGTGTCTAGAAACAATACTGTCGGCCAAGGGTGTGGTGGAGAAAGGGGAGAACAGTGAGAGTGAAGAGGTTGGAGAGAACAAAAAGAGAGAGAGAGAGAAAGGAAAATTCAAATATTTTTACCTATTATAACAAGTAATTTTGGTTAGAGTATATGATAACAATGTATTTCATTTATTTTATAATCCTCTCACTAGGCTTCTTATTCATCAATTTGGCTTAATTAAGTTAATTTTGTCACATTTTATGAAATTAAACTTAATTAGATCATTGAAGAAATTATTACTTAAATTATCATTAATTTGGGTGATTGCATTCTTAAGTAAAGTAGCCACAATTTGAGTTGCAATTATCTGATTAATGTGATTCTAGTCTTGTTGGAAAGTTTAGATAAATTTCTAATAACTATTCACTTAATAGCAAGAGTCACATTGATAGCAATATATTTCATTCATTGTATAATCTTCTCACTTGGCTTTTTCAGTAAACTAGCTATAATTTGAGTTTCAAATGTCCGATGGATATGATTTTGGTCTTGTTTTAAAGCTAAGACAAATTTCTACAACTTTCATGAAGACCTCAAGACTGGATACACACGTTTGGATAACTCAAATTGGAGTTGAAACAAAATCTAGAGTTTTGAACTTAAAAGCTTGACCTCTATGCACTCATTAAGCTATATCTCGGGCTATAGGAGTTCAACAATTCTGAAATTTTGATAGTGGAAGGTTAAGACTCATATCTATAACTTTCATGAGAACACAAAATTCAGTTCGGATTCCTTGAAGGTGATATTGGGCTTGGAAGTCAGAATAGATGAGCTGAAGTTGGGCCTGACCCATGAGGAGTAATTGGGTCATATCTCGGGCTGTAGGTGATGGATTTGGATGAAATCAATAGATATGGAAAGCTAAGACAATTTCCTAAAACTTTCATGAAGACCACTTGGTTAAAAAATGACGTATGTCATGAGTTCAGAAAGGAAACATTTCGGAGACAAGAATCCACCCATCCATCATCTCTTTTGACATTTTGTACTTTTCTAACTCTATAAAAGGAGGTAAGGGCTGATCATTTAAGGGTGTTAACTTAGACTTTATTTTCATGTTTGTATATTAATTATTTTCTTTGTGTAGTTTTCTATTATTCTTAATTGAAGTTATGTTCATCATCTTCTTATTCTCTCTTTCTTTCTTCTTGATTCATGAGTAACTAATTTTCATTTTGCTTGGGTGAAAGGATGAAGCTCTTGGTAATATGTTGAGGTTAGATTAATTTTCTTCTTGTGCTTGAATGATATATTTTTATGTAATCTTTATATGTGTTGTATGTTGTTTCCGATCAATTTAGAAACTCTTTTTGTATAATGAATATCTTAATTCATTATAGATAAGACGTTGGCACAATGAATACTTGAGATCATTTACAAGTATTGGTAGATAATTAAATGAACCATAATATGATTACATGTATAATTTTAATTGAACTTTGAATGCTAAATCTTCCGATTAGAACCTTCATTATGTATGATTTCAATTGAGTTATTAAAAAAAATAATTTTGTCTTTAATTTATTATCAAGAGTGGATCTCCTAACCCAAACAAATTCTTTTCATATGTGAATAACTTTTATCACCTTTAGTATTGTGACAAATCTTCTCTTTACCTCAAAGAATTTTTCTTCATCAATTTCCTATAAATCAATCTCGAACTCCAAACAATTTACTACTTAAAATAATTTACACTTAAATTTAAAACTTTTAAATATCCCATTAATATGCTCAAAACTTCAATAAAAACATTTTAAACGTCTCCTAATTGTACACTGTCCATTGTAACCATCAGTATTTTGATTCCATTTAGACACAGAAGTTGACCCGCGCGCCATCTGGTTGCAGTTGCACCAATAGTACTCCTATTTAATGTTGTTGTGATCTTCCTCTCTCCCTCTCTATCCTTACTTCATGCAGTACTATTTACGGGTAAAGATATTTATACGTGAAAATTCTTGCATTATTTTTACAGTTTATTTGTTTGGGTAAAATAAAGTAGGGATAGAATGTATTGAAATATGTGTTTTTTTTTTATCATTTAAAAAGGATAAGTGTTGTTCCCTCAAGTTAAAATTAATAGGAGAAAATGTTATAAATAATATACATAGTAATATAAAATGATGAGAAATTTGTAGATATAACTTATGACTCAAATAATAGATAAATATTATAAATAAATTCATCAAATATTAGGAAAAATGTAGTTTGATCAATCCTTAAAGCCTTCAACCTACAAGATAAGAAGAAAACATTCAAAAAAATATAGAGATAAAATACCGATTAGATATTGGGCATGACATTAGGTTGAAGCATGGATATCTCATTTTTTTTTAAGACAATTCAATTCACGCCCTCACAGGAACTCCAAAGCTTCTCGGTTTAGTGAATCATGGCGCGTTGCCCCCAGAATACAACAACTTAACAACCATGTTGTTCTTCTCTTTGCTTTTGCACAAATAAAGATATATGACTCTCTTCACCAATAACTTTTCTCTACCCAAAGATTATACACACAATATAATATTGTACATATATTTTTCACATAAAAATTACATGTTTCTTCACTTTAATTTAATATTTTAAAAATCAAACCGAACTAACTAATTTGACCATGAACTAGCTATGTTTTCAATTCTAATATTTTTTTATTCAATCACGATTCTACCATAAATTAGACTAATTGAACTAACTGAAAAATGATCCAGAGGCCTTGTTAGTTTAATCTCCAGTTCAGTTTTTAAAATATTACTCCAATCTCTAGTTGCAGGTAGCACATGTATAGGATTGAAAGCTGCCCTTTGATTTACTAGCCGTGCTTAATATTATAACATACCTGCATCTCATAAAAGACCACATAATGGTCATAAAATATCATTAACCGTTGGCTATCTAATGGCCTCTAATTCGTTTAAGTTTCATGAACATTTACAACTCTTTTAAAACAAGCTTTGTTGGCCATTTCAATTTGTGAAACATTAACATATATTATTATTAAAAAACATGTTTTATAAAAAATATTTGAACAGGAAGTAATATAAAAATAATTAAGATTTTTTATGTACAAATATCATTAATGAATATTTCCATTTTTAGTATGTAAAATTTTTGAATTTTCATACACGGAGAAAATGGGCCTTATAGTGTGTAATTATTAAGTTTTACATATAAGTAAATAATCATCCTTCAGTTTTTTATTTAGATAAAAAGAAGGTAACAAATAAGTACAAAATAAAATAAAAATCTCATGCCGCTGTGTAGGAGTGATCATGAGCTACACTGAATAGGTTTAGTTGACTTGATATTTTAATCGACTAATTTTTTTAAACTCAATCTTGGTTCAGTCATAACCCAATAATGACTGGGCCAACTCGATATTAAGACACGTATATTGTATAAATTTAAACATTACATATAACAAAATTATAAAATTTTAGAAGCATAAAACAAAAATTAAGATATGTTTTATAATATATATTTTGAAATAAATAATATAAATATAAATTTAAGTGAATAAATTTTATTATTTATATTCTATGAAGACAAATATTTTAATCTGGACACTGATACGGGACACGGATACTACACTTTTAATTGACACGGATACGAGGGCACATCAAATTCAAAAATTATAAGATACTGACACTTGTGTGTGTGTGTGTGTGTATATATATATATATATATATATATATATATATATATATATATATATATATATATAATTTCAAATTTTAAGAAAAAGATTCATAATTCATTAGTATCATTTCGATAAGTTTGAAGATTTATAATATTTTAATATATGTCATATGTGTCAATATTTACTACCTAGTAAGTCCTTCCTAAAAAATATAGAACATAATTTTTATTGACATATTCTAAAAAAATCTCCTAAACTAACTTCTCCTAATAGAACTAATCATGTACAAGTATATGTGCATAAAAAAATAATTAGAGGGAATATTTGTGTGAACCAAACTTTGGTGACAATGAAGTGAATGACTTAGTACGAACAGAGGTAGAAGGAGCAGATGAAAATAGTGGTGTGTGAAAAGATAAAACTTAAAAGTCTAATAGTGACGTGTGAAAAGATAAAACTTAAAATATTGGTATGTGAAAATAGTAACTTGGGACGTCAGTCATGTGATTGAGTTTGAGTGGATTACGAGCTTACTAATTGAACGTTAGTCATGGAAACTAATTTTTTTAAAAAAAATATTAATAGGTCGTGTTTAAATTATGTCTAAGCGTGTCTAAGAAGTGTTCGAACATGTCTGAGAAGTATTTGAGCATGTTAGATAAGTGTTCAAGTATGTTCGAGATGTATCTAAACTGAAAAAAATAATCTTTTTAATCAGACATATTCGGATACATAAGACAAATATATTCTGAATGTCTCCAAATGTCTGACATGGATACGTATTCGATACGTGAACACACCTTATAATTGGCATATCCATACTTCATAGTTTATGTTTAACTGTTAAAAGAGTATTAAATTTAAAGAAATGTGTGACCAAATTGGTTAAAACAACTCAAATCATGATTCTAAATCAATCTTAAAAATACGTATACTCTAATTTCAAAAACATAAACTTATCCTAATTAATTTTGAATTGGATTGAATTAGAAAGAGGGACTGGATTTTGAACACCATAGTGTCATGCATACTGTTGAAATGGACAATGACAAAAACAGAAAGTCGTAGCTGACTGTGGTTTCAAAAAGTTAGGTATACGGTATCAGTAGCTTGCATGATTTGAACCTTTCTGTTAACAGTCTCGATTTTGGATTTAGTAAACAAGGGCTATCCGAGAATCGTTAGTCTTACTTTTACGCTCGAGAGCGATAATTTGCGGGTAATATTTGTGATGGGATTAAATAATATTTATTTAATTTTTTTTGTAAATATAAATATTTATTTATGTTATTTTTTGTTCAATAAATGGGATAAAGATAGAAGTGATTTTGTCTGTACTTTCGTGAATATTTATAAATAAAATTATTAAAATATTTTTATATAAAATTATTAAACAACTTTATTATTATTCAATTTTTATTAAAATATTATTTTTTTAATTTTTTAAATTTTATTATATTTTTTAAATTTATTAAATATCTATAAATATTTACGAATAATTATTTATTCGTAAAAAAATAATAAATAGATACTCGTATAAATATAAAAGCAAGAGAAGGAGCGAATTTTATCCGCAGAGATTGGGAGTAGTAGTGTAGTAGAGTCTTGTAATCTCTTGACTATAATTGATGTGATAATATAAGTTATCTATAGAATAAGTTGAATTTGTCGTTTTATATGCGTTTCTCGGTGAAACGTGAAACTGTGATGTATTGGAGAGATTTCTTCGGCCTAATTGCCTAAATGTTGATACGACCATCGTGGAATTATTTCAAAATCATAGGCATGTGATTTTGCTATTTAAAGTTGAGATTGGTTATTATTGTGATCCACTTTAATATAAATATATATTGTCCAAAAAACTAATTTTAATCTAATAAAATATTTTTACATTATTTTTTAATCATATATTTTTATATCATTAAAAAGATTGACTTTAAAATAATGTAAGAAAAAATTAAATAAATTAAATTTTAACAAGTAAAACGAGTCTATCCATTATCTTAATGTTAAGCTCAAATCACTTTTGCAGAGACATCATTATTTAACTATTAGTAACAAAAACTTTTGTTTTGAGTTTTAGTTATGAACAGCCTTTTTTTTTTTTTTTTACATTCGATATATAAGCATATGAGTGGAGGACGGGAAAAGGTAATATGGTAAAATATCAATTTTTTAATATTAATATCACACTCAAGTTTTAAATATTTGGATTTATGCCAATTGAGTAACAAATTCGTTCTCTGAGTAGCACTTATTAACCTAGATATCACGTATATAAACTAGAAAAATTTAAAAAAGAAAAAATCGAAACAAGAATTCAAGAAAGAAAATTCCACCGATCCTACACTGATGGCGCATCTGTCTACGAAGTGAAAGCAATTCATTGCCAATGAAATGGTCATTACCAGTTGTATACTTTGAATTCTCTCATTATTGCATCATTATTGAAAGGAGGAACACTAGCCTTTTTTATTCGCCGGATCTAGCTCACTCAGAAGAGCACGAAAGGTGGTACCCTAAAGAAAGTAATAAGCAAACCACCTACTAATCATGTTAAAGCATTCGTTGGGCTTGTACTCTGGAGCTGTGTGACCTCCTCCCTACACAGTTGCAATTCAAAGGACATGCATCTCATTAGACTTTATTATATATTCCATTAATTTATTAAAAATTGAGAATAAAGATGATTAGCTGAAATGGGTTTGGGATGGTCAATGATTTTCTTGCCTTTACAGTAGCAAATGTTATACTGTACTTTTTCATTCTGTATATCTCTGTGTAACTGCAAAAATAAATCAGAATTGAATCCTACGTTGTGAATTTTATTAATCGGTAACCAAGAACGTGAAGCTATAAATTAACCAGACGAATATTGTTACTAACCCTGCAACTTGTCCATCGACAAACCACGGCCTCCACTCATCATCAGAAGAAACAGTCAAATTCAGAGATTGTATCCACTCCTCGGTGCCCACATATGGAATAAGCAGATCATGATCTCCACTGTGCCAAAAGTAGCAACCTTGTGTTTGTCAGAAATATATACTAGCAAGCACTCACATGCGCTATACATTGGAGAAGAGAATGTCAAAGTCTTTGGCGTTACCTGTAAATGATAGCTCTAAGGTCTTTGCTAGTGAAGTTTCGGTGATAATCAAGGCTACTTTTTATGTCAAACACATAAGATAAGATATTGCACCTGTCCCACTCTTTTATGGTTCCCTGATTGCAAAACAGATAAAGATGGTAAGTTAGTGCAAGTGATTAAAATTTAGATAATCTCGTTAATTTACTTACATTTCTAACGTGCAGAGCTTCTTGCACTTCTTTGTCATTAGCCCAGATCTTTACGAACAAATAATTATCACTCTGTCCAAACAAAAGCATCAAAGTAGTTTATAGAGAAGTTGAGTAAAATAAAGAGAGGAGAAAAGGAAATGGATTTCAAAAAGGGAAACTTACAATCAAAGATCAATATAGCACATTTAGTGTGGTTGTTTGGTTCCTAACTGGAATAAATGTGCTAGATTGGTCTTTAAGTGTAAGTTACCCTTTTAATTACCCTGCACCATCTCCCAATAGGATTAACTTCTGAAAGGAGTGCATCTGATTCTGAGACATCAACCCCAACATGGCTTGAACCCCAGTTAAGCTTGTTTTGCTTTGGAGAGAGAAAGCTACACTTTGGTTCCAATACCATGGGACTGTATATGTCTTTCAGGCACTACAAATGTAAATGTTGTGTGTTTTAGTTTCCATACTTTTATACAAAACTGAAACATGCAATTTTAGTTCTTTAACGTATTTAATTTAATTGGAATCATACTCACCAGATTGACTATCTCAAGATGTTCAATGCATCCAGCTTCACTTTTATTTGGGCGAACATATTCTCCTTGACAATCAATTTTAGTTTCCTTGAAAAAGATAGGAAATTAAAAAAGTGGTTTGAGTAAAAGTTGGGATCCCAGAATGGGTTGTGCTGACCTATGGCATGGATCCGTGACCCTCTCAACTCCTTCCAAAGTGTTTATCACCGAAAAAATTATATGGGTAAGAATAGGTAACTCTCCTCACCAAGTAGAAAGAGCACCCATTCACAGTTAATTTACCTTTTAGAGCAACATGGAAGTGATGGATTCTTTATGTATAAACGAAAGAAAAATTACCTCATAGAGTTCATCAGATAGAAGTCCAACTCTGTGGGCAAACTTAACTCTCGAGTTCCCATCATATCTGATATCAGTCTTTGGGTTTCCTAGAACATAACCCTGCATCAAAAGTCATTCCTCATTTAATTTCTAAGAGAGAAGATAGCACAAAATAGTACAAAGAAAGTCCAAAATATTCCAAAAAGAAAGCACAAAAGGAAAATGGAAAAGAAAGCAAAATATATACTTTGAGATTGATTCGAGGTAAGTTTCCAGCTTCGTTACCTACAAGTAAACATTAGTAGAGGCTCTAAGAAAGGTGGTGTAATAGCAAAAAAAAAAAAAAGGAGTAATGTACTATCTTAAGTGCACCTTTAATTTGGCAAATACTTATTTACATAGAAAGACTAAGAAAAATTGAAATTCAAGCACACTACATGCATTAAGAATCGTCAGAAGGAACTTCATTAAACTTTATTTACCTTCAGAAATTTTCTTGACGATGACTGGAACAGTGATGCCGGAATAAGAATCGCCAGCAATATAGACAGGATTTGTTTGAAACTTACGGTGAGCCAGAAGCCACTGCATGGACATTACATCATAATCCAAATAAACAGAATGGTTTTATATACATTACATATATCTTGAAAATTCATTCATAATAGCTCACCTTTCTCAGAAACAAATAAATATGTGCAGTTGATTTTGTATCACTAATGTTGTATCCTGCTGAAGTTTTAGCATATGAAAATCCAGTGCCAACCGGTGCATCCAAGAAAATAATGTTGGCAGCCTATGAACATCAAGTTCAGATCATAATCATAATATTATATTCATTCACGAATCTTTTGATTATTATTATTTTTTAATATATTTCGTGAAAAGCAAAGCATGATGAAGGAACCTCATGCCTTAGTCCAAGAGTAGTCCTTCAACACTAGGACTGGTTTGTGTCCCCCACTAGACCTTTCGTAGTCGAAACCTATTGGACCTATACACGATGCGAGCAAAAGCTGTCAATTATGCTGTGGAACAATGGAAAGTAATGTTTCAACTGTTTCCGATTAATGAACTTGATCTATACACTATAATGCCATGTTATAAATTATACAATATTCTTCAATTCAAATGGAACTGCAATGTTATAAAATTCGAATTGAATCTTCTAAAGTGCGAGTAATAATCACTAATATGAAAATAAAATAAATGATTTTTTATATATCTATAATTTATTGTACAAATGAATGGCTATTTTTTATAAAAATCTACAATACTTTTGGATAGTTGCTTTACTGCTCTTATAACTCCATTCTCAAGAAAAACTAACAATCAACTTGCGTTCAACAACAGTGCCTTTGGTAAATTAAATCAAATATCTGTAAAGGTCATTCATTACAGGGAGAAATTCTTGTGTAGGGCAACCCATTTTGATTTGGGTTAGGATTTTATTATGTAAGTGTGATTGTAGATTGTAATTACTGCAGAGGAGCATACCAATTTCATACATGATAGCAGACAGAGCTGAGCAACCAGGACCTCCAGTGAGCCAAAGCACAAGTGGATCATCTGCTGGCTGCCCCTCCGACTGAAAGAAGTAATAAAATAGCTGAACCTCATCTAGTTCGCCTACGCCAATGTACCTGAGTTTATGTTTGATAGTTGGCTTTAACATACATGTATTACGTAGAGAGAGATCATTCTAGCTAGCTGTTCATATGTTTAAGAGCTCATGATTAATCATACTGACCCAGTTTCAAGTAGGAATGGTAGCTGACCGGGGAAGCCCGGTAAGCTCTTGACAATGGCATTTGATGCAACTGAGTTGGATAGAGCCAACAGGAGAATCAAGCCCCAAAAGATTTTGATGCACTTGCTATGAGTAGCCAAGTAGTACTGGAACTGATAAGCTGTTGCTGGTTCCATATCTCAGCTATTATTTAATTAGCTTCCTTCACTATCTCAACTTGACAGCAGTCTAAAATGGTTTGGTTTTACTTGTGAGAATTACAGAGCAGCTTCTGTTATTAATATATTGATGTTGATAGATAATAATGTGATGAGATATTTGAAGCTGCTTGAACTGGAATTGGTCACGTCTTATCCTTGTTAATAACAACCAACATACAGGTGAAATTCTAGTGCACCTACAATTCAACAATGGGAGATGGGGGGGTTGCAGCGAGGATCACATTCGCACTTGCTATTCTATTTCAGAATCTATAACAAATGTTCTGTCTAATTAAACATATCGTTTGATTTTGTTAGGGAAAAATTGAGAAGAATTTAATACCACTCTAATTAGCAGAAAGTAGTTGGTGCTTGACTGACGGTGATGCCTTCAAAATTCCTAACCTTCCTTTAACCACTAAAATCAAAGACCCATGCATGCTGTCCTGTGCTCCCTACAGTTAGAGGGTGTTTGGGAAAGATTTTTTCCCTTTGCTAACACCTTAAATTTTGGTAAACGACCTTTTTCCACTTTTCACGTTTGAGAATTCTGAAAAAAAAATTTATATGAAATTGAATGTATTATAATAGTTTTTTCATATAAATTTAAAGGGTAAAACTTTTAATTTTTTATTATAAATTATTTTAAAATTTTTGATATATAAATATTATTTTGTTTTTAATCGAATAATTTTTTTAATCATTTTATAGTCTTTTGATAATTTAATACATAATTTTTTTTTAATTTATATCATTAAAACAAAATCGATTATTTTTTTTAAAAAATTCAATTAACATATTTAAATATAAAACTAATTCTATTATAATTGATTATAATAATAATAGATTATATAATAATAAATTATTAAAATAATCAAGTTTTCACAACTAATCTAAATACTAGTTCATTTATAAAAAATTTGATTATTTTAATAATAGATTTTTGTATAATCGATTATAATAAAATCAATTTTATATTTGGATATATTAGCTAAAAATCAATTTTAAAATAACATGTTTTATTTGGATGATATAACAAGAATTACTTTTATGCATTAAATTACTAAAAAAGTATAAAATGATTAAAAAAATTATTTGATTGAAGGCAAAATAATATTTACATCTCAAAACTTTTGGAATAATTTATAATCTAGAATCATAAATTTCAACCTTTAAACTTATGAAAAAAATTGTTATAATATATTAAATTTCGTATAAACGTTAAAGTCAAAGTTATCAAACATGTTATAAATAGTTCCCAACTTTTTTAAAGCTAAAAAAAGCTGTTGGGAAGTTGAAACAAACATGCACTTAATCTTTCAAGTGAATGAAGTTACTATATTAATGTTTATTCCATTTAAATTTCCTATCTTAAATTTTAACATTGCCCCCTAAGTGTTGAAGAATATTGTGTTAACAAATGCCTTCAAATTAAATGTACTTTAAATATTAATGAACTAGTCAATGAAAAGGTCCATATATTTATAGTTGAAAATTTTATTGATGGTTTTTTTTTTTTAAAAAAAATATCTTTATATGTAACAAATGTTAAAAATAATTAATGGAGTATGGTGGTGATAGAACTTTGACAAGTGTACCAAGTCATACAAGTAATATAATAGTGAGAGAATATTGTTTTCACAAAATTGATTACTATTGAATACTAATTTTATTATTCCATTCACTATTTAGATTACCGATTGATGTAAAAATTAGTTAAGTAACATGAAATGAGTAGAAATAGTAAATAAATCTGAGTAGAAATATTTTTAAAGATTTTTAATAAGATAAAAGTGTGAAGAAATCAATAGATTAAAGAGTTAGGAGTTGATTATCACATAACTTCCTCTTAATTTTCATAAATTCTAATTAATTTTGCTTACTTTCTTCAATTGATGGCAAAAAAATTCTAAAATAGCCAAAACTCAATTCATTAGTGAATTAGCTCTCTTCCAATTGCCTAAAATTCTCAATCCCTTGATCTATTTCATGCAATTGGAAGGTTTATGCACGAGATTCCTAAATTAATCACATAGTCATCAATACTCATTCCTAAGTTTTGATACACTATGGTGTTAAGTTTAAGATCAGAGGTATAAAGTAATTTCTCAATTCTCAAAACACTTAACAAAACAATTTATAATTAATCAAGTCATAGAGTGTCTACAATTATGCAAGAGCAATTTATAATTTATTCAATTCTTAAACTTCAAAGTAATAAATATTATTGTACAACTTATACTTAAGACTATAAGAATTATGCATGTGATTAAAAGATATCAATTTTAATTTATTAATTGATTATGATATAATCAATAAAAATTAAATTTAATAATAATTAAAAATCAATAATTATCAATATTATATAATTATAAAAAAATCTCTCAAACAAAATTAAATTATCTAAAACTAAAAATTAAAATTTTATCTTAATTCTAAAAAATAAAATTAATTACTCATAATAAAAAAATCAAATACAAAAGAAAAGAAAAAGAAAAATCCATAAGTACACTGCGTTGTCGTTCTTGCTTGCTGCCGTTCAATCCTTTTTCAATTGGTTTTCTCGCTTCGAACCACGTGCACCTTGACCACTTTCTCCTTTAATTCTTTTGCGCCGCCTCACGTCCTCCAAATATCTCCGCTTGGCTGCACGTCTCTTCCTTTTCATTGGCTTGTGCTTTTTTTTCTTATCAATTCCTTCTAATTGAACGTGGCTTAGGATTGCACGACTCGTTCTGCGGACCCGACTCGACTTGATCATACATATTTGGATTAATTTGAGTAGACAGATTAGTTTAGGTCATATTTAATAAATTTGTTTAGTTATCGGTTTGGGTGATAAATTTGGTGAATTAACCCAAATGTTTTGACTTGATGGTCCAATTATTTAAATACGATGTCATTTTGAATAATTTTTATTAAAAAATATTCATGAATCGATCTAATTCTATTAACCCGATTATTCGACCAACCAACTATTATAGTAGTTGAGGTCGATTAGTTTCAATTTCAATTAATTAGTTTAAATATTTTTTTTTCAAATCCGACCTACTATTACCACACTTGACTTTATATTTTTTGTATTTTATTTTTGGCAAGTCCTATAACATAATAATTCAATAGGAGGTGTGACTTAATTTTAACTGTCTTGATTTAATTATTTTTTAAACATGTTTTTTTTACTAGCATCATAAAATAAGAAAAATTTAATAATCAATCTATTTAAAAAAATTAATTTGTAAATCACAAAATTATTAAAATTACTTATATAAAAAATATAATAAAACTTAATTTTAATATTAAAAATGCATATTGTTAGACTATTATCAACAATGATAGAAATGATGGAAGAGATAAATTATCACATGCTATTATCAACAAGAGATCTATAGAGGTGAGAGATAAATTATGCACTCCCTTAGTCTTGGGTCTAAGCTCCAAGCTCCAAAAAATGGTGGAAAATGATGGAAGAATGAGAGAAAATAAAAGAGAAGAGAGGAAGTACATGTGTCTCTCCAAAATGGGTAAAAAATAGTAAAAATAGTTCAAGAAAATTATTTATAGTCGATAAAAAAGTAATCACATGCTTCTGCACATTTTCAACCCCCTGAATCAATGCTTAAGCATGACAGTTCTACGTTGGAGCATAGAATTTGTTTTTTTAAAATACATTTCAGTGCACTTATTCACGCTTAAGCGTGAATACACCACGCTGGAGCGTGGTTGCCGCTGAAGCTAATGTCATTCTCCTGCTTAAGCTTAGCAATCTAACGCCTAAGCGTGAAATTTCATATGTCAAAATCTCTAGTTCTTCTCTTTGAGCTCTATTTCCATACTTCATTCTTCATAATTCTTTTTCAAAATTCATTTTTTTGATATTTTTAATACTTATAATTCATATCACAACAATAAATCTTAGATTTAGGCATCAAAAATTGATCAATCAATAATAAAATTGGTGTATACTAGGGTATAAACAAATGAATCACTTTAAGCTTGATTTTAATCAAATTTAAAAGTAAATTGGACTTAACTTTTACATTTCAACTCAATTCAAGACTATTTTAACTCCATTTTGTGGAGTTATCACGTGGTCTATAGTTAGAAAGCAACTCCCTCCACACGTGCAAATTTTCTTGGATCCATTGACAAGCCAAATAGCCTGCAGGCTGCAACTTTCAGTATATTCTTTGCCTCTTTGGATAGAAACCAACGAGTTTTTTCAGTCCAAAACCTGTAATTGGAGGAAAGTTATAGAAGAAGCAGTAAGAGAGTGACCTACATTTACAATACATCATAGCACAATGACTTGAAGGCCAACCCCAGACCAATATCACAGCATCCTGGACTGGACACTTTAATCTCCGGGAAATCCCTAACAGCAGGGTGGATCAGTCTAAAGGGGCTTGGAGTATTATGCTTAGAATATGTGGGATAGGTGGTGTTTTCAGAGATCATGTTCGAAGTGGGAATTGTGTTGCAGCTTTTCATAAAGGTTCATGTTGGCTGCTCGCGAGTCGAGACTCTGTGTTGTACAAATTAATCAAAATTGTTCCATCTATTTGTCAATTTTTCCTGGTAACCACTTATTTTCATTTAGTTTCTTTCATTTTTTCAATTTAGTATGCATCTCAAATGGAATGTCCTCTCTTGACATTTTTCTTGAATTACCATTTCATTCATTTATAAATTGATAAAATAAAGTATATATAATAACGAGAAAACTTGTAATTACATTTTTATTTTTTTAACAAATTTATTACTATAAATAATCATATAATTTTATTGATTATGTTATTAAAAATTATAAATTACATGGTATACTAAATTGCGATATAAATATATTTATTATATATAATTGAGAAATGATATTTTTATAAATTCAAAATTAAATGTTTAAGATTGCTAAATGTAATCAAACAAGGATATCATTTAAGTATAGTCATTTAAGATGTCATATATCAAATATACGAATCTTACATGATCAAACATTTTATATTGAGGTATCTTTTTCATACATATTAGCTGTATTATCAAACGTTTTTCATGAGTCTGATACTAAATATGAGATAAGAGAAAACGTATGACGGTGTTTAGTTTATTTTTTTGTTTTTATTGTTACAAATTAGTTATTACACGTCAACATAGTTAGTTAGGAGGTTAGTTGTGTTAGTTTTCAGTTTTTTATTTTAGCTGTACACCAATTGTAAATATATAGTGGTGAGGCAATTCTTTGTAGAGAAGTTTTTTAGATTCTTTTATCATTTTGAAGTAATACAGAAATGAAGTTTTCTTCTGTTATCTCTTCTTCTCCTATACGTTTTTAGTTTCAACATGGTATCAGATTTTTCTTAAAACTTCTTCTGCCATTGAAATCCTCTGATTCTTAAATACAACTGTTTTTCCCCAATTTTCCTTCATGGATCCTTCTGTCAATGATTTCATCGTCAACGTTGATATTCCAAATTCTAGTGGATCTCCCAATGTTAATCCTATCAATGGAACCTCTAATGGTGGTTCTGTATCTCATCGAAGCTATCAACAGGATATGCTAGAACCTTTCTTTCTGCATCCGAGTGACAATCCAGGAATTACGCTCGTTTCACCTCCATTGACGAATGAGAACTATCAAGCATGGTCTCGTTCAATGTCCGTTGCTCTACGTTCCAAAAACAAACTCAAGTTTGTAAATGGCTCTCTTCCGAAACCTACTGAAGATGATCGAACCTTTTCTGCTTGGGACCGTTGCAATACCATGGTCATTTCTTGGCTTGTCAATTCTATGGATCTAGAAATTGCACACAGCGTCATGTGGATGGAAACCGCGGCTGAGATTTGGCAGGATCTCTTGGATCGCTATTATCAAGGTGATATTTTTCGAATTTTCGATTTACTCGAGGAACTTTACATTCTTCGACAAAGTGATTCTACAATCACTACTTACTACAATAAATTCAAGAAACTGTGGCAAGAATTAGAAAATTTTCAACCTCTTCCTTCTTGTTCATGTTCTATTAAATGTTCTTGTGATGGCTATGTAAAAATGAAAACTCAGAGAGAAACTGAATATGTTTTGAGATTTTTGAAAGGGTTAAATGAACAATATGCTCCAGTGCGTTCCCAAATCATGCTAATGCATCCCCTTCCAAATGTTGGTCGAGTCTTTTCTCTGGTTCTACAACAAGAGAGACAATTTTACACCCCTGCCAATGATTCCAAGTTTGTTGGCTCAGTTGTTGGGAATGGTAGAGGTGAGAATAGAGGTAGAGGAACACGTGGTGGTAGAACCAATTTTGGAAGAGGCCGTGGCACAAAGGTGTGCACTTACTGCAAAGGACTTTATACAATTGATACTTATAGAAAACACGGTTTTCCTCCCCATCTTCGAGAAAAACTCACAACAATCTCAAGATGGTGATCTTGAGACCAAGTCAATTTCTTGTGAGGAGGTTTACAAAGAACAAGCTTGTTCTTACTCAAGATAAGCCTTGCTCCAAGGTTCATACTGGTGTATTTCAAATGTCAACCATTTCACATCTCGGATGTTCCTCATTCAGGTACCATCCTAGCCCTTTCTCCTCTTCAAAACTCAAACACTTGGATATTAGAATCACTTTCACATATGTTACTCCAGAAACCTATTTCAAATTTCAACCTAATGGCTCTAGCATTTGGCACATTATGCACAATTAGTTTTTCTTCACTTTATCTTACTAATGTGCTATTTCTACCACATTTTTCTCTAAATATCATTTCCATTCCTAAACTCACATATTCCTTGTTGTGAATTGATTTTCAATGCTAAAAACGCTTGTCTATCTACCGGAAGATGATTGGTACAAATGAAATGCAACAATGGCCTTTACATTCTTCAACACCCAACTGTGCACTCACATTTTCAGCATACACTCTCTTTTGTAAATGCTTTCCATTTTCTAGAACTACATGTCATTCTAAAGAGCCTCCTATTTGGCATTTAAGATTTGGGCATCCTTTAATAAACTTGTACACATTCATAAAGATTTTCCTTTTGAAAAAAGTACACCATCTATTGTTCCTTGTGATACATGCTTTTATGCAAAACAAAAGAGACTCCCTTTTCCGGATAGTAATTCTATTTCTTCTAAATGTTTTGACTTGGTTCACATGGACATTTGGGGACCCATATCTGCCCCCTCTATGTTTGGACATAGATATTTTTTAACCATTGTGGATGACAAGAGTCGTTTCACTTGGGTCTTCCTTTTGAAGCTCAAATCTGAGACTTCCAATTTAATAAAGTCTTTTGTTTCTATGGTTCAAACCCAATTCAATGTCACTATTAAATCTATTCGTAGTGACAATGGAAATGAATTTCTGTTAAAAGACTTTGATCAAGAAAAAGGTATTTTGCATCAAACCTCTTGTGTTGGAACCCCTCAACAAAATGGGATTGTTGAGTGGAAACATCAACACCTTCTTGGTGTTGCAAGAGCACTCTTATTCCAAGCTCACCTTCCACAATGTTTTTGGTCCCATGCCATTATGCATTCTGTACATTTAATAAATAGATTGCCAACCAGATTTTTATCTTTCAAGTCACCATATCAAATACTTCACAAATCTAATCCTGATCTTCATCATCTAAAGGTTTTTGGAAGTTTATGCTTTGCATCCTCCCTTTCAACTCATAGACATAAACTTGATTCAAGATCTCGAAAATGTATTTATTTAGGTGTTAAATCAGGTGTCAAAGGTTACCTATTGTTTGATCTTAAATCTAGAGATTTTTTTTCATGTTTCCTTCTTTGAGAACATTTTTCCTTTTCTTCTTGGAAAAACAATCAACCACATCCTCCAATGTTCTCCCAACTCCCAATTTCAGTCCATCATATAACTACCATTATGATTTCCTTCAACCATCTGATCCTACATATGATACACCTACTATAACACCTAACATTTCAAAACTGATCCAACATCTACACATTCTCCCCTTGTTCCACAACACCAGGTTCTGAACCTATACGTGCCCCGAAATTAGAAGATCCTCCGAGAATCACAAGACCTCCATCTTATTTGAAGGACTACCATTGCTCCTTAATCACTCAACACCGCCAATGTTTCTGTGCATCTCAATCATCTTCGTTTGGTATCCTCTTTCTCTCTTTCTATCATATGACAACCTTTCCCTTCTTACAAACATTTCTGTCTTAACATTTCCACTACTGCTGAGCCTGGAACTTTTGAAGAGGCAATGAATAATGAAAATTGGAAACAAGTTGTGCACAGTGAACTTACTGCCTTGATCAAGACAAACACTTGGGAACTCACATCCTTACCTCCACATAGAAGGCTATTGGTTGTAAGTGGGTTTTCAAATTAAAATTTCATGCATGGTTCAAAGAGATATAAGGCTAGATTGGTTGCAAAAGGATTCACTCTCTACTTGGAAACTTTCATTTTTCTTGATGACCACAAAGGTGAGGTTATTTCATTCCAAAAATTTTCTTTACCAATTAGATGTTAACACAACCTTCCTACATGGGGACTTAGATGAGGAAGTATACATGAAAGCTCCCCTGGTTTACATGTTCCACAAAAGGGAATGGTTTGTAAGCTAAAGAGATCCTCTATGGCCTTAAACAAGCTAGTTGTCAATGGAATGTAAAACTAACCCAAACACTTCTTGTTTCTGGTTATGTTCAATCAAAATCGAACTACTCTTTGCTAACCAAATCCACCCTTGGATTCAATCCTTTTATTTGATGATTTGGTGTTGGTGGAAATGATTCTACTTGATTGCCTAAACAATTCCAAGTTTAGTATTAAGGATTTGGAGCAAATATTTTTAGGTTTTGAAGTAGCTCGCAACAAAACAGGGATTTCAATTTGCGAAAATATGCATTGGACCTTATTCAAGATATATTCCAAACCGGTCACTACCCTTGGACCACTGCTCTTAAATATAAAATTTGAGAGATGATATTGGCAAATTATTATATCTACCACACACCGGACACTAAAATTGCCTTTGTTGTTAGCAATTGAGCCATTTGGTCGCTCCATCGATATTCACCTTCAATGCCATGCGAGTCCTCAAGTTCATCAAAGGCAATCCTCAAAAAGGACTATTTTTCACTTCTCTTGTGCTTAAGGATTTTGTGATATGATTGGGCATTTATTCTAGAAGATCTACAACCGGCTTTTGTTTTTCCTTGGTTCCTCTTTGGTGTCTTGGAAGAGCAAGAAGCAATCCATAGTTAGATCATCCTCATATGCCCTCACAATACTACGAATCTTCTACCTCCTACATGATCTTCAAATTCCACATTTTATATTGTGATAATCGATACTTCATATAGTGCAAACTTGGTCTTTCACGAAGGACCAAACATATCGATACATTCAATTTGCGAATTCTTCACTTACTTCCCATTTCCTCCAAGGAACAGGTTGCATGATATTTTTACCAAACCATTACACCCAGGTCTCTTTGCTAGTTTTGATATCAAGCTAGGAATGCTCAACATACATTCTAGCTTGCGGAGGGGTGTTAATTGTTTATACAAATTAGTTATTATATAGTTAGTTAGAGGTTAGTTGTGTTAGTTTTCAATTTTTTATTTTAGCCGTACACGTATATATAGTGAGGCAATTCTTTGTGTTTTTTAGATTTTTTATCATTTTTACAGAAATGTTTTTTCTGTTATTTTTATGTTTTTAGTTTCATTAATTAGTATGTTTATAAACATGTCACATTATTTTTATTTTATTTTTTGGTTTTTTGAATAAAATGATGAAAATAAGATTTTGTTGTTTTTACAATTTCTTTTTCAAAATCTTTAAAAATAATGTAACATTTTTATAATTAAGAATGAAAACATATTAATTAAAAATAAAAATAAAAAACAAACCAATCACTACATATTCATTAAATTAAAATACCAATCTTACAAGGAAAATTCCATCTGCTAATTAATTGGTCGGTGATATCAATCATTGTGCTTTGAAAAACAGAAAGAAAGAATTGCAGTCATAGGGGATTGATTCTACAATTCTTGCTCGAACACAATCACATTTAAAAAAAAAAAAAAAAAAACTCAGTCACACTTTTTCAATTTATAAAAAAGAAAACTACTTCGATGAATAACAACACCTACAATTGTCAATAATAAATTCATAACATGCCTTTATTTAGAAAATTCCTCAGTTGACATCTCTGTTTGCTTGTTTTATTAAATTTAGAGAACATTACAGAGCAATAGTAAATGAGAGCTGACATAACGAGTTATACAGGGTAGGCATGGAGCCACCTTCGAAACATTTCATAACATTCTCTACGGCGGTACTCCGGAGCTGTGTGACCACCACCCTGTATATGACAAAAGACGAATTAAACAGCTTAACCATATATTTTCAGTGCCATGTCACTGCACCTAATTAATTAATTTGGAAATTATAAAGAAGCACTTACTTTCACAGTAACGTATGTTAAACGAAATCCATTTTCTGAATACTTTGTTGTGTATCTATGAATCAGAAAGAGGGAAATGAACAAATAAGAAATTAATTAACTGCTTCGAAGTCATTGTCATTTTCAAGTTGAAATATAATCCTTGAAATGAAATGGGGTCACTTCCCACGTCCACATACCCTGCAACTTGGCCATCAACAAACCATGGTCGCCATTTATTTGCAATAGTCAAGTTTAGAGCCCTTATCCACATGTCAGTAGCCACAAAGGGAATAACCATGTCGCGATCACCACTGTGCAAAGAGATATCAAAATTGGAGTTAATTTCAAAGAACCATGCCTAAACAAAACAGAATTAATGGCTTTGGCATAAGTTACTCCAAATTCAGAGTGCAGACTGCATAATGAGGATGATTACCGCTCCACCAGAAGCTGTAGCTTCCTTTTGCTGAGCCATTGGTGAACATGGATCACACTTTGGACATCATCAGTGTATGAAAGACTCTTGTTGCAACGGTCCCATTCCTTTATTGTACCCTTTTCACATTGTAAACCTAAAGCTTCTTAGACATAAATAATCTTATGAAGTCAGAAGGCTCTTGTTGTGAACAGATAGATAGGTGTACCTTTCGAACGTGCAAGGCTTCTTGAACGGTGCCATCATTTGCCCAAGTGTAAGATAGTACATAGTTAAAAGCCTACATAGTAAGTACTGTTAATAAATGATCAAATTATAAAACCACAGTTCGTATCTTTAAAAAAACAATAAACACTGTATATGATCAGTAGTAAGGACTAAGGAGGAGATGATTCATAATTCTTTACCCGACACCATAATTCTGGAATTCTTGGTGGGGATAGCACAAAATCTCGGCCATTTTCTTCGAGTGATCTTTGATGTACTCGCACGTAATGCCGGGGAGATGCAAATTCACAGTTCGGTTCCAAAATGTCATTGCTCCATATATCTTTGATGCACTGCAAATAAAAAAAGGATCAATATGTTATTTTGTTTAATCTAATGAACATTTTTGGGGATGAGAAAATTGAACATTATGTTACCTTCTCGTACTCAGCAATAGCAGTGAGACATTCTATATTAGATGGAGCTACGACCACATAGTTCCCATTGCAGCTTGTTTTGAGTTTCTGAACAAGCATAAACAAAGGCTGTAGACTCACTTTAATAACAAATTTACAAGATTGAACTTTTTTTAAGTATAAGTCCATAAATAATTTAATTTATATCCGTTAACAAGTTCCTTTGTGCAGAAACTCTATAATTTTAAAGCATAAATATAGCATAGTATAACTTTTATCTTGGATTGAAAATCGTTTAAATTATAATTATAATGAAAGGTGGGAAGTACTAAACTCGTGAATCTTGTCACTTGACCAAGAAACTCATATAGCAAATCATGAAATGACTTGCGGTAATGTCTATAGTTTGTTCATGGGTTGTACCGAATGTGGCATGGGCCAAAGGCAAGTGGGCTTTGTAAGCTTGAGTTTAACCTATCTCAAGCCCAGCTCAACTTTAACTCATCACTAAAGGTCAGTGTATCTCTCAAGCCCATGGACCAAGCCATTTCGGCCTATATCTATACAAGGACATTTTTTGTAAGAATTTTTTTAAAAAAGTGAATTTGGCACAAATTATTTTACTGAATAATGACGAGGAAAATAAGATGGAATGGGTTTAGTACCACTTTTGTCATGTGCCCACATTTTTATAATGTTTAATTTTATAAAATATCAAATTTAGATAGAGAAAATTGAAAAAAAAATAGATATACAAACACAGAAAATAGGGAAAGTCAAATAATAAATATAGAGCAAAATCTTGTGTACATTGATTCATGGTCTGCATTGTTGGGCCTAGCTTGAATAATCATATATTTGTCTAAGCCCAACGCTCGAACTTGATATTCAACCCAAAGTAAGTGTAAATGGAAAGTAGGGGTAGAAATAAGTCATATTAGGTCAAATTTTATCTTAAATAGGTTTGATTTATATTTTAATTATAAAAGTTTGAGTTTGATCTATGAGTTTGAAATAGCCCGATTTTTAAGGCCTAATATGACCATTTTAAAAGTCTGACATGACCTAAAAATCTATTTAAAAGCTTATTTTGCAATAAGACTTTTAAATAAGCTAATAAACTTATCTTTAAATAAGCCAATAGGCATTTATATAGGTTATCAAGCCTAAGTCTTAAAATAGGTCAACGAACCTAAACCTTTAAATAGGCTAACAAGTGTATGATTTTTATAATATTACGTTAAAAATCTAATATTCTAATTCAATAACATAAGTCTAGCAAGTCAGTATATACTTTTGTTATTATTTAACACTCACCTCCTATTTTTATAGATATTCATCACTTTCTTGCTCTAGTCTTTGGTCAATGTGAGACTTAGAAATATACTAAATTGTAAAATTATTAGAGGCATATAGTTACAAAATATGAAGATCGAACCTACGCTTCCCTAATTGTAACATGAAACACCAAACACAAGAATGCAACAATTGCTGAAAATTCGTAAACTCATTATTGTTTCTTAATTTTAGCAATAATAAATTGTCACGGAAGATTCCACTGTCCATGGACCGATGGAGATCACCTGTCCTCATTTTCTGTCACAATCTTTATCTCTCCATTTAAATTCTGACAAGTATAAATAAATTAAAATAAAAAAATAAAGAAAAAATATATATAATTAAGTTTAGAGCACTTGTCAAAATTTAAGTGAGGAGACAGGAAAGGAGACAAAAAATGAGAACAGGTGATTCTCATCCGTCCATGGGCACCCTTATTAACTTAAAAGTTTTGGTTTTACAAAATAATAGTTTAATTGGAGAACTTCCTTCCACTTTAATAAATTGCACCAATTTAATTATGTTATATGTTGGAGAAAATATGTTGTATGGTCCAATGCCCTCATGGATAGGAGAAACTCTACATCAATTGATAATCTTGAGCATGCTAGTGAATCGTTTTTTACGAAATCTTCTTTCATATCTCTGTTATTTGAGGCAGATTCAACTCTTGGATCTTTCGAGGAATAACTTATCCAAAGGAATTCCAACAGAATAATTTTAGTGCAATGGCCGAAAAAAGAATCAACATAAGTGAAACTAGTATGAACAAATGTTTCATGTTGTAATTAAAGGAACATATGTTCGATCTTCACATTTTACAATTATATGCCTCTAATAATTTTACAATATGATATATCTCTAAGTTTCATATCAACCAAAGACTAGAGTAAGAAAGTAGTGAACATCTGTAAAAGTAGAAAATAAGTGTTAAGTTATAATATAATTCTAATATATTATTTTCGTTCTAACTTACTAACTTAGGTTTTAATTATTGATTTTTATTAAAATTTAATTAAAAAAATTATTAATATATTATATTATATATAGTTAATCATGTTAGATTAGCCTATCAGGCCTATTTTTTTTAGTTAAATAAATTTTAAAAAAAATTGACTTAACTTATTTAATAAAAAGGTCAGATCAAATCAGGTCATAAACCCCATATGAGACTTATTTTGCATCCCTAAGGAAGAGAAAGAAGAGAGCATAAGTTAGTGATGAATTTGGCTCCTCTAAAAAAAAGAAAAAGTTAAGGATCTTAACCTTCACGAGAAAATCAAGGGAGTAAAGCATTTTTCCCTCTAAAGTGAGCACCTCACTTTGGAAGCTCACTTTAGAAGAGGCAAATCCATGATATGTTGGATCATAGAATGTTACAGTTACAGCTTAAGTCGGGTGGATATAAGTAACCCATCAACTGCAAATCAAGAGCCAGTTGATAAGAAACCTAACCCACAATTTACAAACACCATCAACGGTAGAAAAGATAAATAAGAAAGGCTTCTTTAGAAATACCTCATAGAGCTTGTCAGATATAAGTGCCATGCGGTGAGCAAAGGGTATTTTTGAATTACTGTTGATAAACTGATCTGTAAGAGGGCTTCCTACCAAATAGCCCTGGAAAGATTTTCAAATAGCATTAAATTCAAAATGACATAACCTTGAGGCATGTATTTTGAGAGGTAATTTATGTCATATACTTTGAGATTCAACTGAGGCTGCTGTCCAGCATCATTCCCTACAGGGCATGTACACAAATTTTGAGCTTGATAAGTTAATATAGAAGGAGAAGAATGGTTCTATTCAATTTAAGTTAATGTAGATAAATTATAATCGTCGGAAAGAAAATAAAAATGAAGAAAAAAAGAATTTTAGATTTTTTTTTAAAAAAAGCACAAATTAATCATGCAGTTACCTTCTACAACTAATTTTGTAACCAAAGGAACAATTATGCCCGAATAAGAATCACCCCCAATAAATAGTTGTTGTAAGAGATACTGCGGGTTTTCTTCCATCCACTGAAAACATACACATCAACAACATTAGTAGTTTAACTTAACCGTACCAAAAATATGGTACTGTTACTTATAAGTTATAACTAGCTCATCAGTCGTTTTGTTAATAATTCCATCATCGTTTAATTAACTTGTTTGCATTAGTAATTGTTAATAGCGCCCCCCCCCCCTCCCCAAAACACCCCATCAAAATTTTTTGTTTCAATTTCTCAAATCCTAATCTCACCGACCTTCCTGAGGAACTGATAGGCTTGCTCTGATGATGCTGTGTCCGAACTTGGCCAGCCTTGTGTAGTTCTTGAATAGGAGAAGCCAGTACCCACCGGCGAATCAAGAAATATGATGCTAGCAGTCTGAAATCATGCAGATAGAGATTGATTATCATGTTTAACACTTTTCAAGATGCATGCATATTTGGGGGGAAATTTTAAATGATGGTATAGAAAATTTGAAGAAAACTAAACACTAGAATATTCTACCTTTGTCCATGCATATGGGTAATATGCCAATTTTGGTAATCCCCCATTGTAGTCATTAATATCAAATTCTATAGGACCTGCAGAACAAAATTATTCAATTGTTGATTTTTTTTTTTTTCTATTTTTGTCTGACTTTTCATCCTCCTGCTTAGTGCTCAATATGATACCCAGTTGTTTCTGATTTTTTTTTCCTAATCTTAAATTGCCAGTTTTTTTAGATGCCGCAAATAATTTCAGGAAGTATATGGTTCTACACTTACTACAAACAAGCTACAGAGACACAGTTGAGTACCTTATGCTCACCAATATTAAGACGTCAAATACAAACCAAAAATAAGATAGTAGCTTTAGGTCCAGAAGCACAAAATCAGAGAGACGTACCAAACAGCAAACAGAAGGGAACTTTGTGTAGAAGTTGGCAAAAAACGTACCAAAAGCTAAAGGGGCTAGAGATAAATGTTGAAAAAGATACCATTTTCATAAAGAATTCCATTGAGAGAAGAACAACCAGGGCCTCCTGTTAACCAAAGAAATAGAGGGTCCTCTTGAGGGTTTCCTTGTGACTCGATGAAGTAGTAGAATAGTTCAGAATCATTCACGCTTATGTATCTGAACATATATTAAAGCAATCAACATTTTCCTTCAGAATAAGTACACTTTTTGAATTATCAGATTTACTGAAGCATAAACATTCTAAAGTTATCTATTCAGTTTCGAGTTTGAATGGCAGTTCACCATCAAACCCCGGAAATGAATTGTTATATATCTACGATTTATTGTACAATGCCTGAGAACATTACAGCCAGCTGTTAATATCCAATAAGAAATAACATCAACCATACTGACCCTGTTTCAAGTAGGAATGGTAGCTCCCCAGGGAAGCCCGGTAAGCTCTTGACAATGGCTTTTGATGCAACTGAGTTGGATAGAGCCAATAGGAGAATAAAGCCCCAAAAGATTTTGATGCACTTGCTGTGAGTAGCCAAGTAGTAGTGGCACTGAAAAGCTGGCAGTGTTGTTGGTGCCATATCTCAGTTATTATTTAACTTCACTGTCTCACTCAGCTATTTCTAAAATGGTATGGTTTTGCTTGGGTGAAACAGATTTTTGTTACTCTATTTATGTTAACGGATGAAAATGAAATGGACAAGAACAAGAGGTCATATTATTTGTCCAAGACTAGTAGCTGCCAGAACTGGAATTGGTCACGTTTTATCCTTGTTAAAAAATAATAATAGGGTTTTGTTAAGAAGTGATTAAGGATACTTGTTAACAAATTAAAAATAAAAAAAGTATTAAATAAAATGTAAAATTTTAAATTTTTAATATAACCGAAAGTCGCTGTGCTTGAAGTTTTGAACATCGATCAAACTTTCCAGTTCCTACCATAATTACACTCGCGCGCAGGAGTCGGCCACAGAGAGTACAGAATTTCTAGTGCACCTATTATTCAAACGTTGGGGAGGAGGATGCTTCATGCATGCATCACATTTGTACTGATAATTCTATTTTGGAGACAAGGGCCATCTATGACTAATGTTTTTAAAACTGGATTAGTAATTAAAGTTTAATTGTTATATATATATATATATATACATTAATTATATAAATAATATAAAAAATATAAAAAAATTGTGTATTATTAATATAATTAAATTTATTTATCACGTAAATAAATATTAAATTAAATATATTATACTAATACTAGTATAATTTTCTAACATATACTAATATCAAATCGAATAAGTGAAATGGTAAAAGTAACATTCTTATATAAATTGAAATTAAATTCTTAATACATTATAAGTTTATATTTGTCTCACATTAGATAAATTAAGTGTTTTAAATAATAAATTTTAGTTATAAATTACGAATCAAATCATCAATATTTTAAAAAAGTTTTAATATTTAAAAAAGATTGGATTTTTTTCAAAAAAAAAAATCTGAACTGGTGAACTGTAATTAGTTTAAATGGACTGACTGGTTTAAGATTGATTTTCTATTTTTTAACTAGTTTTTGAGAGTTACTTAGACCGATCAAAGGACTGATATTTTATTTTTCTGATCCGATCAGTCGATCCAACTATGAAAATCATGTCTCTAACAAATTTTCTGTCTAAAACATTGGGTTTCACTTTGTTAGGGAGAAATTAATAATTTAATACCACTCCAATGAGAAGATGGTGTCAGGTGGCCAATTGACATTTAGCATAAGGTGGAGGGAGGAGCCAAGTTAGATTGGAAAATCAATGAGTTAGTTAATCAAATCAAATCAAATGGGACAGGTGGCACATGATCCACCTATTCACGGCTTGTGCTGGACTGAAAGGAGGAGGCTAACTAACTCCAGGCTGAAAGAATACGCAGTGTGAGAGGATTTAAGGTGTGAGGAAAGAAAATATAATTTAAAGAAAACTTTTTTAAAGAAAATATAATTTAAGATGTGAGGATTCACCTTTTTATTCATTATTATCTTTATACCCTTATGCTCCTCACAAACCAAAAGAAGATTGATAATAGCCGTTGGAAGTACAGTTCCATGAATTTAGTAAACCAGTGTAGAATTTTTTTTTTTTGAACAGGCTCATTCAACAACCTTTGGGGCAGTATATCATACTGATCCATAATAATCTGTTAAATAAAATTATAAACAAGGAATACATTTTACTTCATGTTTAAAGTACATTATGTTAACAAGTGCTCTCAAATTAAATATAATTTAAAGAAAACAGAGTACAAGTCAATGCAAAAATCAATCTTAGATGATTAACATATATTTTTAAATGTTTAAAAATTATTAATTTTTAAAATCAAAGAAAATTCAATAAATTTATAGCTGAAAAATGTTATTTTTTAACATGTATCTTTATGACATTTTAACAGATATAAAATTAACAATTATGTAATTCTAAATAAAATATGAGACGTTTAATACAAAATATAAATTAAATCTGTGTTTACATATTTTTAGTAATAATTTATAAAAAAAAAACTAAATTGTAAAACGTATTATTCTCCGAATATTTAAGAATTTCAGTTTATGCACAACGGGTTAGGTGCAAATGCAAGACCTCACCAAACGAGAATACGCGACTCTCTTTCTCTCTCCATTTCGTGGCCCAAAGTATTTGACTCGAATTTCATGAAGCCCATTACTCTAGTCACCTGTTGGGTGAACCTGCCTTTTCTAATAGACTAATAGTAATCCATGATGTCGGCTCTACAGTCTCAAGTGCTGGCCTTGGCCCATGATAACGCTGGAGCAGTAACAATATAAAACTTCTTTATATTACCGTCTAATAATGAATTATCACATTTCTTTATGGTATCATTTAATTATACATTATCAAATTATTAAAAAAATTGACTATCACAACATTACCTAGAAAGTCTAAATACTTATGATATGTGAATATATCATTTGATGATATTGTAAAACTTTTATATTAATAATATATAAAATTTAATATTTTTTTTTGAAAAAACTAATTGAGTATTGAAATATCTCACAGATACTCAACCCACTTCTCCAATGCATGAAAGAGGCTGCTACAAGCAATGAGCTAGCATATATCTAAGAAGGTTTCCACCAAGCTTCAGCTCCGCACAGGTCACCCGTTAAAACTTAGAAAATCTAGCTTCAAACTATCTATACCAAAAATTCAAAAAAAAAAAAGAAAAAGAAATCCACTGTCACATTTTCATTGATAATATATATTTAAGGATAATGCTTCATAATGCCCAATAGAGTCACATGATTTAACTACAACATCTGATAACGTAGTTTGAAACGTAATATTCACGAAATTGGCGATTGAAAATTAACATCTGCAGACTACAGAGTCAAATTATGGAAGGAGAGTAGAAAAAGTTGAACTACAAATCTAGAGAATCGCTCCAAAGTTTTGCAGCTTAGATTGAGTCACCTTTTCTGGGGCTAAGAATCCAATGCGTATATCTTGCATGTCATCCTTCACTGATAATACATAGCGCACCTGTTGACAACATAGGTCCTGCTTCTTGGATACAGATACAATAGATGAGCATTGGAATCATTTTGATCTTCCTCAAAAGAACAAGGTTTATCCTCGTCAATTCTCCCCATCTTTCTCACCCCAGTATAATAACTCATTTTCATTTTATTATATTTATACCCCACAATTGGTTGCCTTTGCCTATGCATAACAACCCTCGTTTCGTTCCCTACATTTCTGATTGGCACTGTTCTTTCTCCATGCATAACAAGCCTCGTTTCGTTCCCCACATTTCTGATTAGCACTGTGCTCAAAAGCTCTCTATGTCTCTCATCACCATTTGCCCTTGACGAATTGAGGTTGACGCTCTTAGTCTCAGGGTAGTGTGAAATCTGAACAGCAGCGCCGGCCCCAACACTTGCACCTGCACCACAACCAAATCCTCCAACACAACCCACCACTCCCTTCAGAATTCTGATAGGGGTTAAAATGTAGTGCTTAAACTTGCTTTGCTTATTTGCTTCCTTTCTCATGGTTATACTATGATATCTGCAACGTAACTGGATGGAATAGCTTCAGAGCTCTGACACAAAGTTGATTTGATAGATGAAAGTAAGGTATAAATGGTTGTGTTAAATAAAGAGTGGACTTTGTTAATTATTTGCTTTGGACTTGTCCCTTGGAGCTAAGCTTGCAGTTAAACCTGGACGACAAGGTGGGGGGGTCCGGGAGGTTAGCCGAAAGGTCGTTGGACCTTGTCAAAACTGATATACAAAGCATAAACCTGTTCAAATACTAGCAGATGGGAAACTCTAAACAGACGTACAGGCCTAAAAAGTGTACAACACAATATGACATGTATTTTGTGCAGATAAAATTTGACGAATTTTTTGCATAAACTTGTTTATTTTATATTTCCTTATGGACATGGTTTAAATTTGTTGTGTACAATAAACTTTACATTAAAAAACAAAAAACTGAATTTCACTACACAAAACAAGGATATGTCTAATATATCCCCTTAAAAATAAAGAGCATGATACACCGATGATTAACAAATTATTGATTTATCATTAAAAAAAATCAAGGACAGGGATTAGAATTGAAAACTTACTAAAGAGGTAAAAAATATTTGTAGGTTCAGTGACAGAAACTATCACACCACTCCACTGATGATAACGAATACATACAGAGACAACGAACACGAATGGTGGAAGTCCAGTTCTGGGATAGCGACTGGGATTCGCTCGACGAAGCTATTGATGGTGACAACGAGGTTGAGTAGGGTCTAGTCGCAGTGGTACAGTGGCTGCTCGTGGGGGTTGACGAGATCTGGTAACGTAGGGGTTGAGGCGTCTTCCACCGCCACAGACGTCGTTCACCTCTGTCATGTTCTTACCACCCAAATCAACTGCTACACCGCCATCCTCTCCCTTCACCGGAAAACCCAGCCACCAGAAAATCCATCCAACTAAAGCTCCAGCCAGAAACCGCGGCTCTCAGCCACCCAAAACCCATGAACTACCAGATATGTCGCCCATGAGTGGCACTGCCAGATCCGCGAGCCACCATAGTCAGATCTACTACCAACCCTGCGCCGTCGTCAAACCACCACCCGTACCATCGCCCAGATCCGTTAGTGTTGGGTCGTGGAGGAGCAAATGGGAAACGGGGACACCGCATGAACCACCAATGCCAGAAACCATAAAACTTCCTCCGTTGTCCCCAACAATCACGAGCCAAGCCTTCATTCACTGCTGTTGTGCCCCAGATTTGGCCAAATAGAGCTCAGATTTGGCTATGCAAATTGGCCACCAACTCTTGTCATCATCCCTAATCTCGTCAATGGTAGATGGTAGTCGTGATAAAGACCGAAAGGGAGGAAGTAGTGGAGGGAAAGGTGAGTAGGTAATAGAAAAAATGAATATGTAAAAAAAAAAAATTAATAACCAATGATCATATATAAAAATATTAATGGATAATACATCATAACTTGACAAGTGCATAATACCACTCGTCCACAAAACAATTAAATTCACAAACCCAAATTTGAGTTACACGAAATATTGCTTTCCAATTACATAAAAAAAATATATATATATATATATATCAACGGTCAAAATTTGCTGAAATGTCAAATCAATCTATTGATTAATCCAGGGACAAGCTACGAATTATAGGTTGCCTATAAAGAAAAGAAAAGAAAAAAGCTAGTGTGTCTATTACTTCAATCAAATATGAAGAAGTTTAAACAAAGGATTGACACAACTGTACCCAAAAAAAAAAAAGATTAACACGAATAAACTAATAAACATGTGATTATATTTAATATATTGTATACTAATGTGAAAGTGAAAGTGATCCATATATTATATCCCAACTTGCTTGCTAACATTCTCTCACATAGCTGATTATGATGAAATTAACAACCTTCCGGCGGAATGTTTAAATATGTGCGAGATAGAAGTCAACAGCAAGAGATCATTACATAGATGCGATGGTTTTGTTGACAATAAGAGAGAATATTTGGCATGTTCAGACTGTAACTAAGCAAGAAATATTTCAGGGTGATAGTTTGCCTCAATTAAACGTGGTATTAAAAGAGTTCCGAGTTGTACCTCCTCCTCCTCCATTAGTTTTCAGGTGCTTGAAAATTGAAAAGGAAATTCCTATGATACTCAAATGGATATTAAGCATTTATTAATGGTTGTTTTCACAATAAATATTTAAAAATCTACCGAATATAAGTTACAGTAGATTTCTTCATGAAGACTAAGAATTAATTATGGCCACTCCAAAAATTTTGAAAACTTCATTCAAGTACTTAAGAAAATTACACATACCTGCTCATTATACATTATAAAAATATTAGATGACCATCGCAAAGTTTTTATTTAAGATCTGCCACTAAGTTAATGTTTGTTAGTTCACTTTGAGTATCAAAGCCTAGAAAAGAAAATAGTACCGGAATAATGCGCAAGTTTTTGGGTTTATGGCATCTTTTTATATGCGTGTGTTTTGTGACATTTGGCATTTGCATCCCTAATATTCATTTATCTAGATTTGAACTTTTTTTTTTACAAGATTTGTACTTTTAAATACATATGTTAATTATGCCTTTTTTTTAAATTAAAGTTTTGTGCTTTTGAAGAAAATACCTTTTTGAGAACATTTAAAAACTGTTTTAAACATTAAAAAAAAGTTTCTCAAATATTGCATTTAAACCTAAATTTTTTATTTTATAAATAATTTACAAAAAAAGTTCATATAGAAAAGAATTTTTTAAAAAAATTGCTGCAAACCCGTCTTATATTCTGTTTCAACTTTCTTGTGTTTTTTTTTTTTCCAAAAGTATGTCGTTTTATTAATTCAAATATATAACCCAAATTCATTTTAATTTAACCCACTAATATGGCTACATTTTATTTTATTTTATTTTGATTTCAAGGGGGAGCAAGAGGCCCTAAGAACAGACACCAGAACGGAAGAAAGAAACACTAGTTAGTTCCTCCATAGGGATTCTCCCACAACCCTGGGAGGAACATCCAACAAATGCAGACCAAGATAAACAGTATGGGCATAGTTGGCAAGTCAATTGGCAACACTATTCCCTTCACGTAGACCATGCAAAATCTTGACCCTCTACGATCTACCCAACAGTTGCTTAATAGACTGAACCAAAGATCCACAAGGGTGACAATTGGTTCACTCAGCTTATATACTTGATAGTTGATACCACCACTCATAGTTTTAAATTGTGATATACAATTGCAATTGTATTTATAATATTGTGATTTTTGTAATTTTTGTAATCAAAATATAATTATAATTACAATTATACAATTGTATTTTTGTATAATTTTTTACAATTGTAATAAATATAATATAACTACAACTGCGATTGTAATTATAATTTAAAATCACGTTATCGTTCTTAGTAGTTAGTGTTATTATGGAATGATAAGTCACACAACTTAATTACTTCATATCATCTTTCAATTATATAACCAAAAGTTGATTGATTCATTAAGGGAAAAGATGCCTATTGCGAGGTAACTTTTTGTGATATCTTTATTAACTTTTTTCAAAAGATTAAGAGAGGTGCTAAGGATGGAAAATGAAGATGTGGGACACCGAAATATCGAATCACCCACCACATAATATCACAGTCCCCTAGTAAAAATTAAGGGAGATATTATTTGAGTTACGCTCTATTGGTAACTTATTGTCAATAAAATTGAACAATTAATACAACCTAGTAATCCATGTACGGTTTACTTATATTTATATAATGGTTAGGTTAAAGTTAAACATGTCTAAAGCCTTTAATAGGAGAAATATTTGAATAGATATTGTCTACACAATTATGTAAATTAGATTAATAATATTTGAATAATTGTATAAATTTCTTTATACACAATTATTTTATACTAAAAATAACAATGTATCAATTATTAATTGATTTAATTTACACAATTTATATAAATAAGATCTATACAAATATTTCTCCTTTAAATAATAACATGAAGTCTTTGAAGTACCTTTATATGAAACTGCTTCACAAAACAAATGATGGGGTTCAATATTTTCTGCTGATGACGAATGAAGACTTGAAAAATGACGAACGTTGATAATTAAGGTAGAAACTTCATATATTCAGCTGTCATGCATTAAAAAAAAAAAAAAACTGCCGTGCTTGTTTTTGAAGTTCAGTTACTAGCTAAAAATAAGCTACATGTTGTACATCTGACAAGTATGCATATGGACTTTGGATTTTGGACAAGCTAGACTTTTGAAGTGTGAAATTGAAAATTCTCTAATCAAGAAGAAGCAGCCATTATAGAATTTGGTTCCTGATCATATTAATTAATCATGTTTCTCAACGGTTTGAATTTTGCTGGTACTTTAAGGAAAATAATATTTACATTACAAATTTAAGTATGTCAAATTATTTAGAAGCTCCCCTTTATTTAGAAATTACTCAAAACAAAATAAATATATATGCAATATAAAGTACACACACTGCAAATTCAATAATTCAGCAACCAAATTTCGATTATGGACCTCCAGCTATAGCACTCAACAAATTGACATGACCAGAGTCATCGACCCAGCTATAAGCTAAGGTATGGACTATGGAGATGGTGAAGCTGGGGCCAAAAGTACTTTATTAATTTATAACCAACTAATTATTTTATTTTATAATTTTGTATATAACCAACTAATAATTTAATATACACTATACACCGTCCATTCAAACCCAACCAAACTTCAACCGGTGTAACTCTTTGTTTTCTCTCAACTTCTCCAATCGTTTTTCCGGTAAATTTTGAAAATAAAAAAATTAAGAGAAAATAAAAAGGTTCGTGTTCGGCGGTATTGATGAAACCGTGAGAAAAAGTTGAGATGGATGACTTTATAATTTAAATGCCTCTTTACGGATTAATTCATATTTAACTCGTAAATAACTTCAGTATTAATGAATTTGCTTGATCAATGATCACTTTAGAAAATGAACCTTCCTCCTTAATTAATTAATTAATTAAAAGATAATTATTTCATTTTCATCACCGGATATACCATTCCGTCGGCACCGGAATCAGTTTTGAACATGAAGGGAAGAGAAACCATCTTCGGCTTCTGGCCATCATATTGATTATTCATAGCCAAAACACTCTTCTGAAGTTCAAAATAATTAATTCAATACAATCTAATCAAAACCAAAGGCACAAATAAGATTAAATTAAAAGTCCATTATTTCATTTCAAGGCTCAACTTTTACCCAATCTAAAAGATAGCTAGATAAATTCAATTTTGAGATATAAACAACTAATATATACATATTGATTGGCTGAGATTGGAACAAAAGTAAAGTAAAGCAAACTAACATGGATATTAAGAAATTAAATAGTAATAGAATTATATATGGTATGATATGATTAAAAAAAAAATTGTTAATTAAGAGATGGTGCGCTTGCCGGGGTTATCAGCAGCCTTCAAGGTCTTGTCTATGAGCTTGCGAGTTTTTCTGCTGCGGATCTCCACCTTCACGCTGGCACTCTTGTCCATCTTTATGTATGGCTTCTTTGGCTTCTTCAGGGACCTCACCTTCGACTTGATCGACTCCACCAGATTTCCTAACTGATTTGTCATATCTATCTTTCCAGTTTCTTTCTACCCGTGCTAAATAATTCCACTACTACTGCTACATATAGATATATATAGGGAGTGATTATTTTTTAAGTTTCCTCTCCGGCATCTACAAGCTAGCAGTATATTCTTATTTGCCGTATCGTCTCGTACATGGTGATTGAGTCAATGAGTGAGAATGATAACAGAGACTGAGAAAGAATACATATATATACATGATCCAATTCCAATCCTGCCTTGCTTTGGTGAATGGAGTTCTCAACAAATGGCCTTGATAGTGCACGTAATCACTAGCTTTGCCATTCATCGTTTTCTCTGACTTTTACCATTACCCTTGACCTACCTAGGCTTTGCCCACCCACCTCTGCGGTACCCAATCTAAATTGTTATGAGAAATATTTTATCTTTTTATTCCATCTTTTTATTAATTTTTTAATTATTAAATAAAAAAAATTAAATATTTTTTATATTTTAAAATATTAGATATGTTTAATTTTTTATTTAATAATTTTTTCATTTAATATTAAAAAAATTATTAAAAAAACTTATACAAAAATATAACATTACTCAATTTTTATTCAAATTTAGATCACTTCAATTATTTATGTTGTATTCGGTGTTGCATTTCTACTAGTTTTATATCACTCTCACATTTTTCGTTTTCGTTTCCTTTGTTTAGTAAATTTTATGTTTGGTTAAATTATGATTTTAGTTTTTATAGTTTCTATTTGTTTTAGATTTAGTTGGTACAATTCTTTTTAAAAAATCAATCCTCGGACTTCTAGACGTTTTTAAAATTGTTTTTAATATTTTTTTAAATAATAATATTTAAAAATACATACTAAATAAAAATATTTATTAAATTATTTAATTAATAATATTATAATGATATTATAATAAAATTTAATTAATTATATTATTTTAAAAATATTTTTAAGTGTGAACAATAATTTAAAATAAAAAATTATGAGAATTAAAAAAATAATTTAAATTATAATTTAACATTTATTTTTTATTTAAAAAAATTAAAGTCAATGAACATCATCTTGTGGTATCGATTTTGATCGATTTTAGTCATCGAATTGATTGCACCAGCGTCGGTGAGCGTCGAGCATGTGTCAGTGTCCCACTCAAACAATTAACAGTAACACATGGTTTGGTATGGCACACTTTTCTTCGCCGAACGTAAATATAAATGCTTTTGGCATCAGAACTCGCTGGAGTTAATAACGTTTGGTGGATGTTGAGGGTTGACCTCCTCCATGTCTCTCTCTTCATAGTTCACACGCTTCCATTGAAAACAGAGCACGGTGTTTATTGATTTATTATTAAAATAAATTAATAATTTAAATTAAAAATTATTAAAATATTATAAATTTTAATTAATATTATTTAAATTTGTACAAAAATTTAATCAAATTATTATTATTATTTTTTATAAAAAAATTGTAAATATTAAAAATTTATAAATTTTATTAGGTAATTTTTATATATATCTATATTTTACATATATATACTTGTCAAATAAAATTTATTAATAGATCTAAATTTATTGAGTCCATATTAGTATCCGCCGTATTTTAAATAGCTTCAAAACAAAGACATGTCTAATATGGATCACTTACAAAGTGGTCCATGAATGGACCAATGAGTTTTTAAACATTGATTTATTAATAAAATAAATTAATAATTGAGATTAAAAGGTTAGATTCAATTAGTGATACTTAGATTCGCACAAAAATTTAGTCAGATCATTTTTTTCTTTTTATGAATAAATGTACATACAAAAAAATTTATAAATTTTAACTGATAATTTTTTATACACTTAAATTTATATATAAATACTGTCAATTAAAAAATAAGATAGTCCAACTATGAACCCAAATATTTTGAGTCCATGATAAGTTCTCCTCAAAACAAATTATAGGTAATATATTATTAAAATAACCTGTAACTTATGACAAATAATTCTTGATGGAGAATTCTTTGTTTAATATGGTCCAAACATTTTTGTATTATATTTTGTTGCTTTAAATGATTAGATTTTTTTAATATGATTTTTGAATCATCCTGTCCCAATTGATATTTGATCACTTATAAATTTGACTCATCTTTATAGATGACCAAGTTAGAGAGTTATGGATCGTTTTGGCCCAATTGACATCCGACCATAAGTTAGACTCATTTTTGCAAGGTCTGATCGGCCTACATCTGAATGGGTAACGGTTCGACAAACACGTACTTAATATGACCCACCAACAGATATCGTTAACCTTGCGTCATAATAACCAGACATAACGGCATTGTGTCATAATGACTATACATAACATCTTTGCGCCATAATAACCAGACATAACGTTCAAAATCCTAAATAGCCTAAATGGAAGGTATCCGAATAGTCAGTCCTTCAAATCTCTATATAAATCGGTCTGTCAGCCTAGGACAAGTATGTTCACTTTTCTCTACTTATGCCTTCATTGTGATATTGACTCTAAGATTGATCAGTTGGAGTGTCTCTACTGACATTCGACCCCGTCTTCAACTAACAAACTGTCAAATGATCAATTTGGGTCTCTCTGATGACCAACTCCTCAAGTAGAGATCAGAACAATTTTGAAGTTCAAACTTTTAATATAGAAAGTACGAGTGGTTCTATTATGCACCTTTTAACTTACTTTGGGGTGCAAGATGCACCTTTAATGTGAGCTATTAATTTACAATTAAAAAATATCTATGACTAGATTAAGCGACCGAATACCTGCTTAATAGGTTACTGATCCTTATTCCCTTCTTTCTGTCATCATCCTTGTCGGCTGTGTAGTGAAGGTTCTCTGGTATGGGCCTCCATCATTGGGCTTTCAGGCATGGGCAGTCGGCTCCTGATAGCTCCTCTGTTCGTGGTCAAGGACCCGTGATATGGTGGATCTAGTGGTGTTGGAGATGAAGGACGGTGAGCTCGTCTTTTTGGTTTTGTTGCTTGAAATCTAACTGGTAGCTTCGTGTTCATGTTCTGGTGGTGCTATCGTTCGGTTCTCAAGTGTTTTTCTTTTCCTAATTCTTGTTCCTCTGCATTTCTCGATTTTATCCTTCCCGTTCAAATCTAAATTTCTTCCTTCGCAACTCTTTGTTTTCTAGATTTCTTCATTTTTCGGCGATGATGTTGTTGGTCTTTTCGGTGTGGTGGTGTTGCTGCCATTTTCCTTAAACTCTGAGAAATGTGTTCGTTTCTCTCAATCTAAGCCCATGCACCACACACAGTCAATGGCTCTTTGTGCTGATTTTTTTCATTGAAACACAAAAAAGAAAAAAAAAATATGGCTCTTCTTTGCTTCCTTGCACAACTTTGTTTGTTTTGGTGGCTGTAAAAATTAATATTTGGTTTGATCTTGTTTATGATTTGAATGTTTACAAGTTAATAACTTTCCTAGTGTAGTTGAAGCAATTGTTTTTGTTAGATTCATGATGGGTTACCAACTTATGAGCATAATGTAAAAGGGAATTTAACTTTTCAAATGCCCATTAGGTCTTGATTTATGATGGGAAATGCAGCAGAGTTGCTCCATTCTGGAGGTGGCTGAGGGTGAGGGAGAATTTAACACCCTAAAACCTATATCTCAAGATTACTTGAATATGTAAAGATATAAAGCATTAATCATGTCACTGCTATTCTTACTACTTCTATTTATAGCTAATTAAAGAAATAATATAAATAGAGCTACGATAAAAGTAGGTCGTACATATATACATCAAAAGCCTTTAAAGGCAAAGTGTTATATATAAATCATAACTACAACTCTAAATAGAAATATACAAGAGTTCTCAAATAGTAAAAGTAAAACTATAATAGAAATATACAAGAGTTCTCAAATAGTAAAAGTAAAACTATCTATTTCTCGTTGCGTTTTCCTTTAGCTTCTTTAACCTTCGGTAATGGGTCTTGATCTGCTTTTACCATGGAAACACGAAAAGTGGTAAAAACATAAAATTTCTTAGTAATTAAACATGTATTTCATGGCACTCATTCATGTAAATCACTTCTAAACATAATTAATAATCACATTATACTGTCGCTCATACAATTGTATAATGTATAGAAATCTAATGTACCTCGATATTACACAATTACCCATACAACTGTATAACATCAACTAAACTTGACAAATTGCTTAACTCGCTTCAATGCTTAACTTAAGACTTAACTCATCCCAAGGCTCATATTAGTAAGTTTAACTCACTTTACTACACTTACATGAGGTTGATCACATTCCCCATGTTACTAGACATATAGTTTATCTCACTACATTGCCTTAGGTGAAGTGTTATACTGTCACTTACCTCTCCCAATTACCCCATTAGTAAAGAGTTTAACTATCAAATTTGCAAGGTTAAGGAGTTTGTCTCACTTCCTTAATTAGGATAATGGTTCTATGGTTCAATTCAAACATGTAAATGAATCAATGTTAACTAATACTCTATTTCAACCATCTTAATGAGATAATAAAGTATTTCTATAGAAATTTGCATGTTTAACTTAACTTTGATTATAAGAGAATAAATTATGCTTTTATGATAACTACACTTGCTTATCAATCTTGTATCTTGTTTACCTTACAATCACAATTCTAGTGATTTTCTAAATCACACAAGTTTGTATAAGATCATAGATAACTAATTCAATCATTCATTAACTATTGAATAATTTAAAACTCAATCTTGTACTTATACAATAGGTGGTTATTTCTTTTGTGAAATATTCCTAAAAGTATCTTAATACACTTAGGAAAGCATACAAGAATGATTCCAATTGGTAGGAAACTCCAACACATCAAGAATAACAATCTTGAAAATTCCTAGAACTCACGCCTAGGCGTGACCTTCTCTGTCTCGCCTGGCTGAGAAACAGAACCACCCATGCCTATGAGTGGTTTAGTCACGCCTAGGCATGACTCTGCGACTAAAAGTTCTGTAGAATTCTGCAAAATAGTTTTACTATTTCATTCACCAAAATCATTACTCCAATCACTAAAATTCTGATTCTAAGCTATCATAAACCTTAAATATGATCCATTAACATATTATGATAATTATACAATCTTGATTTCACTTAATCATGGATTAGTGAAAGTTCCGCCACCTAAGACCTAAAATCCCCATTATTGTCTCAAATGGAGATTAGTGGTTCTTAAGGGTTAAGAACTCATATTCATATATCCAATAAGGTATAAACACTCTAATTTAACATTTGGAATTGAAAACCAAGCTCAAAACCTAGATTTGCTCATCAAATTCTACCGTGTTTAAAGATGGTGGATGCTCAAACTTGCCTTTACCGTTAGTTCTCTTGTTTCTTTCCTCTTCCTCATTAGATTTTTCTTCTTTTCTCTCCTTGTTTTCCTTGGCTGCTGCTGCTATTTTCGTTTAAGAAGATGAGTGAAAATTGGATAACAAATGAAATATCATGTTATAAGTCAATATAGAGGGCTTAGGAACCGTGTATGACTTGTAACCTTAAGGTACTTTTCTGATACTTCTTGATATGCTAAAAGCACTTAAATTTAGCTAAATCAAGTTTTTCAGCTTCCAACAACTTTAAACTAAATATTATGATTCATTAAAAATGTTGGTTCACCATTATCATAATTTTTCATATCTGTTGCCAGTCTATCGGGCATTAAATACACAACTTACATAACTTGTATGTTTAAAAATACCAAACTAACTCTAATTATTATCAAATTTTTACTATATCCTCTTACACCTATTTGTGACTTAGAAACAACTTCTCTTGATTTATTTCCCTTTACTTAGTTATTTATGCTACTATCCGAGTCATTTTAAGTTATTTTTTAACTTCTGGGTTGCAATTAAGTGCCTACACTAACTCAGTTTGTCACAAAAATAAACAGACATGTAAAACAAGTGTTATGTTACTTTTGTAACTATAAACTAGTCTAACATACTAAAAAGAGACTATTACAGTAGGACTGCACACAGGTCGGGTTGGTTCAGGTTTAGGAATAAAAAAAAATCCAATGGTTCAGGTTTAGGAATAAAAAAAAATCCAAATCAATTAGTTGATGTTAGATTGGGTTGGGTCAAGTTTGAGAAAAAAATTTTATGTAACCCGAACCAAACCAACCCGACCTATAAACGAGTTCGATTGGGTTGGATCATTGGGCTAGAAAGAAATGCCATGATTTTTTCTTTTAGAAATTTAGTGCACAATTTGTCCACTGTCTAGTAACCACCAATGGTTTGCCACTTAGAATCTGTCATTTTATGTAATTAAATCAAATTAAAAAAAAACAAAAAAATCCATTCACCAAATCATCTTTCACAAGTCAAAGACCATATTCACAATATTTCTGATGACATCATGTTTCAATGTGCCCTATCATATACACTTATACAACTTATTATCAATTACTCTTATTTCCATTCCCATGGAAAAATAATTATCAAAACCCTCAACTCAACTAAAACAAAAAACAAAATAATAGCACAAACCTACCTCAGACACTGCTTGTATGACAAAACAAATTCTGTTTGTGCTAGGTGCTTCAACGCCAGAGATGAGTATTGAACCAGTGATCAGATGAAATTGGAAGAGTTGGAAAACTATGGCAAGAGTAGTGAACTGGCCGCAAGATGAAATTTTGTCAATACGTACATCTTGGTTTGCCGTTGTTATTAATGGCAACTCATGGGATCCCGATTTTGTCTCATGGCGAAGTCAACGGGGATTGTGCTGGAGTCGGTGGCAACGGTAATGAATCTAGATTTATAGAATCTTGAATTCAGATCTTGAAGTTCTTTTTGGTTGAATTTAAAGAAAAAAAATCAACGTTTTAAATTTGGATGAAATCTCACGACCTTAAGAAGAAATGCCTTAAGAACCACCACCCTTCATAACCTAAATCGCCGCCACATTTGAACCAGAATTACTGCCCTTCGCTGTCATCATTTGTTGGAGATCAGCCATCTCATTCGCACCCAAGGACCACCTCTATCCAGAACCGCCAGATCGCGAGCCACTATGTCGTGCTGGAATTGTCATTCTTCGACTTAGATCTACACGGACCAGCTCCCCTTTTTCGTCATCTTCCACCGCGAGCCACCATGTCACACTAGAGCTTTTGTCCTCCGTCGCTCCCCTCCATCCGCTCGAAGCCACCAACGCAAAGGACAAACTGGTGGGAAGTTCTATTCAGATCTGTTTACCTTCATGCACCACTACACTAGTAGATCTGTTTAGATCTCGCAAATCTCATGTCACCAGCAATGATGGTGGTTGAGCCTGGAACAAAACGAGAGGACAGGTGGTCTGGTCACGAACTCGTTGCCGATGGTGGTTGGGCCAAGAGAAGAGTAGGAATTCTAGTGACAGTGTGAGAATGCTGATATTGAGAGCAGAGCAGGAGCAGTAAAGGGTGAGAAGGTTCAAGGTTCCCAATTTGGGGATAAAATGAAATGAGGAGAGAGATCTCATCTCCCGGAACTTGAATGGATCAAGTTGAAAGAAAGAGAAACGAAAGGAATAAAGCCAAAACGACTTGGTATTATTCAGGTCATTAGGTTGGTTTCTTGAACCTGTTACCTAAATCAATAATAACTCGAGTTGATCGAATTCTATTCGAACGAATCCGATGACCCGAACTAATCTAGATATTTTATATTGAATTGAGTCAGATTAATCAAATTCTCAGGTCATTGAATTGAGTTATACAGTCCTATTTGTTTGCATTGACATTTTATAAATTTCATGAGAGAAATGACTAGGGCAATCCTATTGCAGGTTGTTTACTTTGAAGAATCTCTTTATGGCAACAATTATAATATTCGAGAAATTCTATGATACTCAATTGGTACAATATTCAAAGTAAATTATTAAATATTCATTGAATGCTTATCTTATATAACTATCATTTAATAATAATTAATAAAATCTTTCACAATTTATTCTGATATCGTTCTCTAAAGAAAAGATGAATACCATATATTCTCCCTACTGCTCCCTGACAACCACGAATTGTAGCTGATTTAGCCAACTGAATTATATGTAGATGAATTTAAGGAGTTTGAAAGTTAATGAAAAGTAATTTGTGACCGGAGCAAAATTGATGCCCAAGTAGGAATTAGTTACACATCTAATAAAATAATAAAAAAATTGTTAACGTGTATGCTAATATTAAAAATAGTAGTTGTTCTTCATTATTTTAAAAGAAGAAAATATTGAATTTTTTTAAAATTTTTAAGATAATAAATTTTTTGTATTTTTTATTTAATAATTTTTATTTTTGATTCCTTAACATGTATTCTAAAGGTAAATATTAACAAAACAAAAAAAAAAACTCCCTAAATATGATATTAAAAATAAGTTGGTGTTTTTCTCACAATATCATAAAAGTGGTTTGAAGATCACTTTATTTAAAATTTCTACATATGGACTAATTTAATTTTTGTACAGACAATCGTGATGTGTAAAATCCAGATCAACATTCTTGAAAAATATGGTGTAAAAAGTTATGCAAACAAATGTGAAAGAATTATCTTCTATTGTAAACTTAATGCTATTTTTATCAAATGGTAATTAATAAATCACACGAAATTGTCCTTTATCTTTTTTTTCTTCATTTTTTGGTGATACATGTATTTTATAAATTTTATAGTTTCCTTCACTAAACCTGCATGCTGTTGAAACTGAAATAGGCTATAGGCATCTTGAGTTAAAGAAAAAAAGTTATTATACCATCCAAATTAACCATTTAAGTCATGTTCATGAAAATCAACAAGGGTAGCGTCGTCTTTCACAAGCTGAAAAGCCATTTTAGATGTCAACCTGTTTTTTTCCCCCTCTATATTATATTTGGTCAAATTTTATAATTAAATTAGAAAAAACTAATAAGAAAAAGGGGAGTGGTTTTCTGGTGAAATATGCCATCACCAAACTATTCCACACAATTTTCTTTGTTTATATCCTCTTATGTCAACGTTTTATATGAAAAGAAAGATAAAAGTCGAAAATGCGAGGTCATGGCCAAATTGATTTTGCAGTAGTTCGAAGCTTGAAGAGTTGAATATTAAAGAAGATCTATTTAATTATGGATATTAAAGTTTGAACTTTAAAAAAAATTTATTTGGTGTATTAAACTGACCTATTTATTTATTATTATTCATATATATAATTAATAATTTATGAATCTTACATAATTTATTAATTATATATTAATATCATATACTAATTCTATATATAATATAATAATTTTGTTAAAAATTATAATTATTTAGAAATAAAAAAATGTAAGTTTCTTGACCTATTTACCTTTATGTAATATATATTTTTAAATATATTTTCGAGTTATGTTAAACTTTTATATCTCATAAATAAGTTAGGTAAAACTCCTCTCCCGTCCAAAAAAGACAATGATAGATTGTAAGTCAAGTTCAAGTCTAACAATTTACAAAACATACTGAGACTTATTTAAACAAAATTTAACCTGACTCATTTCAACTAATAGACCGGATCTTATGCCTAAATTTATTGAATAAAGATTATCTTACATCCTTAAAAGGAGTATAAATACTATTCACACCATTTTTAAGGGATGTGATTGAGTGAGAGAAAGTGATAAGAAAAAGTATATATAATAAATGATATTAGATGAAGTGTGAAAAAAGATATATACACTATTTGATGTAAGAATATAAGGGTTGAAATTTATTTCTCAGTCAAGTTTAGGGAATTGTGGAATTTTATGAGGTTTCTTTCTCTATAACATATTACAAATTACATTTCTCCACCCAAGAAACCTCCCCAATTAGCGACCATCCTCATATATTGCATAGAGGCTATAACACATCCATCTTTTCTTTTTCCTTCTTTATGTTTATTGGTTTTTATATAATGTTAGATATAAAAATTATTCATATGTCTTCAGTTAATAACTTAAACCTTTAGAGAAATTGATTCATAACATAATATTAGAGTTTCTATGTTCAAATATTCTAGAATTTGATTCTTACTGCTTTCATTTTTCTAATAAAAAGTTAAATTTGTAAGTAGATCTATGCATGTTAGAGATGAAATTTATTTATATACATTCGCCTACTAACTTTTAAGTTTTTGAAATGATTAGCTCATAAGATATATACATGTACTTTAAGCAACTCCCGTGCTTGAAGTAAATAAAATTGTGAAAAAATAAGAAGGATAGAAGATTATAACACAAAAAATAGAAGATAACACACGAACGCTCCTTTTTATTTTTTGGAAATTTTTTTGTTAAAAAATAAACTCCCACGAGATTAACGGAATTCAAGTAGTAGAAACAAGAAAAGAGAAAAGCACTTGAAGTAAAAAAAGACACGCACGGCTTAACCAATGGATTCTCTGGAACGGGCAGAACGACATGTGCAAATTTTGATTTGGTCACAGACACTGGGAGAATTCTAAAATGAGCTATGGAAACATTGAACTGTACTACAAGATCCTTCCAGGAAGTTTCAACATTTCCCAACTGCGCACGTCTACGAAATAATGCAGAATGCGATCCAAGAAGGCGGCCTAATCATCAATTTTATACGGATGCTCCTATGTTGGGGAAAATTATCAAGAAGGATTGTTAATAATATAAAATTAACAAAAAACATCAATTGACCATAATAATTCAGAATGATTAATTATCCATTCTGAATGGTCTGTTACGAAAATGATGATCTTTTATTTTTAATTTTATATTATTAACGGTCCTTCTCATTAATTTTCTCCCAATCCTATCACTTAGGCTAAATATCAATATCATTCAATTTACAAGCAATATTGTTATTTTAAATCTTTTATAATTTAATGCTACATTTTGGAATAAATATCTAATTTACACTAAATGCATGACTATTATTGAAGAGACTTTGCAATTTTAAGGACTCAAACTTGCGGGAAAATACTTATAAGGATAGCACCGGTATCCCATGCAAAAATTAATCTAACATACAAAGAATAAGAAAAAACCTCCTAAGACTGGAAAAAAAAAAGAAGAATCTATTGCAAATTCGCGATGAAAAATTGTTGTTTTGTGAAGGCGAGGTTGGTTGGTGAAATAGTGACGGCAGCAACAACCCAAATATAGGTGCAGGCCCAAACTCTATCCCAACCCATCCCAACAAGGGCGCACCTCACAAACCTTTCTTGGTTAGTGCTAGGAATTCGGAAATCAACAACAAAATTTGCAGGAAATGAGAATACAAGAATTAATTAAAAAGTAGAAAGGTGTTGTTAACGTGCATTTATTTAGTTGGAATAGAAGAGGTAAAAACCCTAATTGAGAGGGTGTGGTCCCTGATCCCCTTGATAGCCGCCTCCCAAAGCACAGATTTGGTTCCAGATGTGGTTCGAAATGGGGACAACCAAAAACTTAGGCTGTCTAAACAGAGCAAAATCTTTGAATCCTTTCTTCATCTCCTTCAAGTCCACCGGCCTCCTCATCTCCCCAACTGCCTTCACGTCCACAGCACCCCTGTCTCCCTCTGCGTGCCACTCCCGAACGACAGTAACTACACCCACCACACGGCGGGCCTTGGGGCCTAAGTGGTAGAAGAAGCAGAGATCATTGACATAGACTTGAGGTATTTGGTAATGAATGCACAATTTCTTGAAGCCACAGATTCAATAAGATTTAAAACCACATAAAAATAGAAATTGGAAAGACAAAATTGGGAATTGAGAATACCTTGAGAGTTTCCAACTCATATCCAACAGCAAAGATCTCATCTTAAAGTAGAGATAACTTTGCATGTCATCTGTGGAGCAAATCTAGGGGATATGAGGGTTTGCATGAGGAGTATGATCTAGAAGTAGCTAATGCAGAGGATAAAGTGATTCTAGATTTTTCGATAGCTTTTGATTTTATAATAACTAACACTTGTTTTAGGAAACATAAAAAATATCTTATCACATACAGAAGTAGGAGTTCTTGCTCTCAAATTAATTTTTTTCTAATAAGAAAATCTGATAGAAAGCTTTGCATGAATTACAAAGTCATCCCTAGAGAGAGCTTGACTATCTAACACAGGATTTCAGTTATAGATGTACGAATTAAGATGAGAGTAAAGAGAAATCGTCGAGACAAAGTCTTAAGAATCAAATGGTGACAACTAAAGGGAGTGAAACAAATGTTCTTTCAGATAAAAATTATGGAGGAAGAGATTTAAGAGGTACAAAGGAATGCTAATGATATGTAGGATGAGATGACTAAAGAAATTATGAAGGTAGCAAAGAGAGAATCAGTGAATCAAGAGACTTTGGATCAAAGGATAAAGAATCTTGGTGATAAGATGCAAGTGTACAAGATAAGATTAAAATTAAAAGAGAATGTTATAAAGCTTCACACGAGTGTAAAAACGATGAAAATTGAAAAAAAATATAAGGCATCTAAAAAAAATATTAAGAAAGCGATGAGCAAGGCGAAAGATAAAACTTTAAATGGGTTATATTATTCTTTGGGCACCAAAGACGGTGAAAGAAATATTTATAGATTTGCTAAAAGTAAGGAAATGAAGATAAGAGACTTGAATCAAGTGAAATGCATAAAGGATGAAGAGGGAAAAGTCTTGATTACGGAATAAGACATCAAGGATTGTTGGAAGAGTTATTTTCACAAGTTATTCAATGAGAGACATGTGACTTTAGGGGAATTAGATATTCTAAACACTAGAGATGATGACCAAAATAAAATTTTTTATTGTAAAATTCAAGAATTTGAGATAAAAGAAGCATTGAAGAGGATAGATAATAGAAAAACAGTCAGACTGGATAATATACCTATTGAGGTATGGAAGTGCCTAGGAGAGAAAGCTATAAGCTAGCTCACAAAGCTGTTTAACGAAATAATGAGATCTAAGAAAATGTCAAATGAATGAAGAAGAAACACTTTAATCCCTATTTATAAAAACAATGAAGATATACAAAACTGTGCAAATTACATAGGGATTAAGCTCATGAGTCATACCATAAAATTATGGGAAATAGTTATTGAATGAAGATTAAGACAAGAGACTTCATATTTCATAGAATCAATTTGGTTTTATGCTTGGGAGGTCAATCATGGAATTAATCTATCTTTACAAAGATTGATAGAAAAGTATCAAAGGAAGCAAAAAGACCTACATATGATTTTCATTGATTTGGAAAAAGGCTAGAATAAGATACCAAGAGATGTCTTATGGAAGGCTCTGGAGAATAAAAGAATTCGTATCGCTTATATTCGAAGCAATTCAAGATATGTATGATGGAGTTAAAACTAGTGTGAGAATACACACGCGTGGTGGAATCACAAAAGATTTTCTATAATTATAAGATCACCAAAGGTCAACTTTAGTCTTTATCTTTTTACCTTGGTCTTGGATGTCTTATCACATATCCAAGAGCCGGCCCACAATGCATACTTTTTACAGATGATATAATCTTAATTGGTGAGTCGAGAGAGGAAACAAATGGAAAGTTAGAGTTATGAAGACGAGCTTTGGAAGAACATGACTTCCGTTTAAGTAAGAGTAAGACGAAATATATGGAATGCAAGTTTAGTAAGAAGCGTGCTAATCCTAGCTTAGCGGTGAAAATTGGAAATCATACCATACCACAAGTCACACGGTTTAGGTATCTTGGATCTATCATACAAAATGACGAAGAGATAGAAGAAAATGTAAACCATAGGATTCAAGTTGGATGGATGAAATGGAAGAGTGTTTCAGGAGTTATTTGTGATAGAAAAATGCCTTTCAAGTTCAAAGATAAATTTTACCGCACAACTATAAGACCTGCGATGTTGTATGGTACTAAATGTTGGACGGTAAAAAGTCAACAAGAGCATAAAATCAGAGTCGCTAAGATGAGAATGTTGAGCTGGATGTGTAACCATACAAGACAAGACAAGATAGGATTAAAAATGAATGGATTAAAAAAAATAGGGATAACACCTATTGTGAAAAAGAAGAGAAAATTTTGCTTTCAATGGTTTGGACATATAAAGAGAAGAATCTTAGAAGCTCCTGTGAGAAGAGTAGATTAAATAGATGATAGCTATATAACTAGAGGTAAAAAAAATCAAGAAAGACTATATGTAAAATGATTAAAAAAATTTAAATTTATATAATATTTCTGAAGACTTAATTTATAATAAAATACAATAACATCATTTGATCTATGTAACTAACTTTACCTAAAAAAAAAACTTAATTATTATTGTTAATACACCTATGTCACCAAGAGAATTCATTAAAGTGACAACTCAATGAGAATAGCAACAAAACTGTAGCATTTAAGTTGAACCTTCAATCAAGGGCAAGTGAACGGTTAAGCATTTAAGTTCCTGTTCAATTAGTTTTACATAGTATTGCAAGTTAAAATATAGGCAACTTAAAGCAAAATATAGGTAAGTAATTTAAGTAGTAAGGAATTTTGTTGTAACTGATAAAGATACAGGGAACATGTCTCGAAGCCTATGAAAAAAAAGGTGAATAGACAAATATAATTGCAAGATAACATCTCATTGATATGAGATTTACTTTACAATGACAAGTATCCAGTGTATGAACGTCAAAAGTATTTTCTGACAGACTGAATTCTAAAGCCACTATACATTGAACCTTTTCATATAATTCTATCAATCACAACCCAAGGCCTCCAAAAAAGAAAACCACCAGATTTATTTACATATACTACTGATAGACTGGACCACTACGTTGAAAGCCAATAACACTGTGAAAGTCCAAGCCTAAGTCCAGCACCCAAAAAAGGATAGTTCCCTACTATTACAGCTTCTCCATCTTCACCACCTTCAACACATTAGCAGTGGGAGCATCAACAACAAAATTTGCAGGAAATGAGAATACAAGAATTAATTAGAAAGTAGAAAGGTGTTGTTAATGTACATTTATTTAGTTGGAATAGAAGAGGTAAAAACCTTAATTGGGAGGGTGTGGTTCCTGATCCCCTTGATAGCCGCCTCCCAAAGCACAGATTTGGTTCCAGATGTGGAACAGAACGGGGACAACCGAAAGCCTAGGCTGCCTGAACAGAGCGAAATCTTTGCATCCTTTCTTCATCTCCTTCAAGTCCACAGGGCTCCTCATCTCCCCAACTGCCTTCACGTCCACAGCACCCCCGTCTCCCTCCGCGTACCACTCCCGGACGACGGTAACTACGCCCACCACACGGCGGGCCTTGGGGCCTGAGTGGTAGAAGAAGCAGAGATCGTTGAGTGACATAGACTTGAGGTATTTTTGGGCCTGCTTGTTCTTGACGCCATCCCATTTGCTTATGCCTCCGTTGGCTGCTTGGTCCTCCCACGACCACTCCGACGGTTCCGTTTTCAGAAGATACTTTTTTTTCTCCTTTCCCATCTCTCTCTCTCAATAATAAAAATTTTCAATTCAAATTTTCGAGTTTTATTCACTTATGAGCTTACAAAAGTTTCATTCTTGGCAAATGTGCCCGTGTCCTTCCCGCTAGGCGTGTATAACCCTGACCCATAACTCCAACGGGTGACGGGCCCGGTTCGACAAGCAGATTAATCCAAATTGTACAAATTATACTTCAAAGTTCCATCTCTACTTCTTGACGCCATTTACCAAAAAAAAAAACAGTCGTGTCCTTATTTTTTTTTTAACTTTACTGTAGTGTCTTGTTTGTTACTTTAAAAGACCGTATCAAGTGGAGGTGTCCTTCGGTCATTTTATCACCTTGGGAATTCAACTCAATTCATAAAATATAAGTTAGGTAAAATTCATAAATTGAGTTGAGATAAAAAATATTTTAATTTGTATGATATGAATCAGATAACGAATTACAACACGTTAAGCACATACACAAATACACAAATACGATTACAGGATATGATATAGATATAGATATAAAGATACATTAAATTTAAAAATTATAAGATATAAACGGCATTGATATATATATATATATATAAATTTTAAAATTTAAAAAAAAGTGATTATAATTCATTAATATCATCTCTATAAATATGAAGATTTATAATATTTTAATATATATTACATGTAGTCGAATATTTTATTACTTAATAAATCTGTTTTAAAAAATATGACAACATAATTTCTATTGACATATTCTAAAAAATCTCATAAATTAACTTCTTCTAATAGAACTAATTATGTATAAGTACATGTGCATTAAAAAAACAACTAGAAGGAATATTAGTGTGTAGCAAGTTTCGATGACAATTAAGTAGACGACTTAGTACGAGTAGAGGTAGAAGGAACAGATGAAAATAATGGTGTGTGAAAAGATAAAATTTAAAAGTTTAATAGTAACGTGTGAAAAGATAAAACTTAAAATACTTTCACAAATTGAGTTGAGATAAAAAATATTTCAATTTGTATGTGAAAATAATGACTTGAAACGTCGATCATGTGATTGAGTTTGAGTAGGTTCTGAACTATACTTAATTGAGCGTTAGTCAAAATTTAAAAAAAAGCTAATTTTTTCAAAAAAATATATGAATGAGTGGTGTTAAGTCATATTCAAAAAAATCTCATAAATTAACTGTTCGAAAAGTATCACAACTAGCGTGTCAGAAGTGTTGAGTGTGTCGAGGCGATGTTCAAACTGGAAAAATAATCTTTTTAGTCGGATACATTCAATTGACGTTACATGCAAATCGTACGGTGTTCAAGTCATGCAGTGTCTCCAAGTGTGTTTAGCGGTGTGACGTGTCGTGTCAAACGAAGATACACCTCATGTCAGGACGTGTCCGCTTCATAAGCGTTCAACCTGCATAGGCTCTACTTATTCATGATTTTTTTAAGTAAAAATTATTTAAATGATAAAAAATATATAATAAAAATAAAAAATAAAATCAATGATTATATCAATACATATGACATACGTAATGACACTAATTTTGATTGGTTAAATTAATTTGTTGTTTGAGTTATAACTAATTTTATTTAATTTATTTCAAATTTAATAAGACTTATTAATTGTTAATTTGTTATGCACTTATTAATTTATGATGTTTAATTTATTTGAAATTGAAACTTATTATATTTGACTAAAATTAATTGAGATTTATAATGTTAATTTGTCAAATTGAGACATATTATGCTCGAAATTAAAATTTATGATGTTAATTTGTTAAATTTTGTATTTTGACATTTTTTCAAGAATTATTTTAAAAAAATAAATATGTCAAATCCGCGAGTTTGACTTAACTCAACTTACTATTGAACGAGTCAGATTGAGTTGAATTGAGTGAAAAAACCTCCTCAAATTTAACTCACTGCTCTAGTGAGCAAGTCGAGTCTAAAAATATTGTTGATCTTATTCAACCTACCCAACAAATACCCTTAATATCTAAGTATTTAGACGGTAGCTTATTATATGATGTGATACTTAATTTTTCTCTCTCTTCAATATTTTTTAATTCATACTTGAACTTGTATATTATATATATTTAATTGTTTTAATAATTAAATATATATACAATTTATTATTATTATAATCAATTATAATAAAATTTATTTTATGATTACATGTTAAATAAAAAATAATTTTAGTATTTCATTTAAAAATATAAAAATAAATATTTTTATATATTAAATTATTAATAGAGATATAGAATTATTAAAAAAATTATTTAGTTAAAAATAAAATAATATTTACATCTCAAAACTTTTATAATACTTTATAATCAATAATTAAAAACTTCAAACTTATAAAAGAAATAATTATAATACAATAAATTTCATGAAAAAACTTATATAATTTCTTAAAAAAAAAAACTTTAAAAAACTGTTGAGAAACATAAATAAACTTATTCAAACATGCTCTCAAAACTTTTAAGTTTTATGTACGATTATGAATACCTTTTAAAATTTTCAATCTCTTAAATAGTAATTTTGTGATTAACGCAATTTATTTGTTTAGTGATTTCGAAATCTTGTAAAATTAATTTGATTATTCCGTCAGTATTTGATCGTTTTGAGTGATTTCTTTCAGGTGTCGGAAAATAAAATTTTCGGTAGGGGAAAACTTTACGTAATTTAATTTTTACCGTTAGGTAATTAATTTACGTAATCGATTGGATATTTGTGAATTTTCTAATTTTTGTGATTTTATGTGTGATTTTGAAATTTTTATGGTTTGTGGGCCCCACGAGGGGTATGTGGGCCAATTGTGTAATACGTGGGCCCAGGTGGGTCCAAAGAAAGTGAAAAAATTTTCTACGCATAGAAAAATTTGTCTTGTTTAGACGGAGACAGAGGATCTTACTAAACCTGAATCCTAGGAAACAGTTTAGAAAAAATTTATTATCTTTGTGTTTTATCTTGTATTTAATTATCGGATGATAAAAAATATAGTAAAAATATTATTTGTAGGATCTGAGAATAAATATTATATTGCGTAGTCAACAAAGAGAGCTTGACTTGATTTATACTGCTTGGATGAGAATCTTGGTTTGAATATTAACCATTGATTTAATCAAAGGTTAAGAAACAAACTTAATAAAGCGCTTGGATAATAACCATTGATTTAATCAATGGTGTGTGAGAATAAGCTTGGTTAGGAAGACTTTGATATCAACCATAGATGTAATCAAAGGTGTAGAATTGGTCTTGAAAAGTGACAAAGTTAATTAATAACCATTGGATTTAGATTAAATCAAGGTGGAGATTTAATCTTAAAAAGTAACAAAGACCATTTATGACCAATTGGATGTTAATTTAATCAATGGTGAAGATTTAGTCTTAAAAAGTGACAAAGACTAATTATAACCTTTGGATTAAAAGTTTGAAGGAAAAATCTTGACCATTAATTTTGGAGACACATCCAATGACTATAATTTAAAGGAGAAAAATCCAACTGGCTAGATTTAGTCTTTCTAAAATTAAAAATCTACCTAAATCCTAACCATTGAATTAATCAATGGTAGAAATGCTTCAAATGGTGGCAAATAATGAAGACAACTTTATTGAATGCATAATGAAGAGGAAAGGGATGGTTTTGGCATTTTAGAAGATGTTAAAAAGCAATGCCTTATGTCGTTATTAAGTGGTTTGGTCAATTATGTATTATTCTTGAATTATTTGCACTCTTTGAAGAAGCATGGAGGGGGGGGCTACGGTTTTGAAGGAGTTTAAGTGTGTAGAAAAAGTTGAAGACCATTATCACTCATTATTGATCATTCTTGATCATTCCAAAAACCAAAAACACTTAGAAAAATTTCTCTCCTTCTCCTTCTCTAAGCTCACGGTCATGGCACCTAAGAACACCCTCCATCACTCTTTAATTTCATCCAACCTAGTTTCTTGAATCCTTACCTTATTCTAAACAACTTTCATGTTGAAGGTTTCTTCAAAATCCAACATCTAGTACTTCAAATCCAAGCTTCAAGATTCTACCAAAAATGGTAAATTTCATATTTCTTCTTCTAATCTTCTAGTTTTGATTTTCTAAGCCATGATTGAACCATGGTTTACCTATTTCTACACTTGTTATTGATTTTAACATTTGTTTGTAATTTTTTAGGAATTTTCCATGGAGATCCATGAAATTGGTGGAAGAAAAAGCTAAGTGTTTTCACTTCATTCTTTGTCTTAACCAAATCTAAGAAGCTTTTCTCTCACAAAAATAAAAAATTCTATCTTTGCTCTTTAAGATACACCATTCGGTCATACTACCTAAAACCACCATCCAAGCTCTTTTAATTTCATCCAACTCTAGATCTTGAATCTCCATGATATTCTAAGCAACTTTCATGTTGGAGATTTTCTCTAAATCATTCATCTTCAACCTTGTTCTTCAAGCTAAAGATTGAAGCTTTAATGGTGAAGTTTGGTACTTTTCACTTTTCTTTTGATTTTCAAAGTTCTAAACCATGTTTGATCCATGGTTCCTCTTAATCAAGCTTGATATGTTAATTAACTTGTGTTTTGTTTTGTATTTGAGAAGCTCTTGGTGGTGAAGGACTTGGAAAAAGAAACAAATCAAGAAGCTTTGGAGGATCTTCAAGAGTAAGAGGAGATCCATCTCATCAACCAAGCATGGTGGTGAGAGATGGTATTTTATTTGATGGATGTGGAATCCATGTGAGGATTCATATCCATGGTCATGTAATTAATTTGTGGGTGTTTATGAGCTCGATTAATTTTTTATGCTTGATATCTTTGCATGATTTTATAGCTTTGATGATATGCTTGATATGCTATACATGCTTTTATGACTTTAATGGTATGCTTATATTATTTATGATGAAATATATATGTATATGCTGTGACTTGATGGTGGAAAGGAAATTGATTTTTGGCTCCAATAGCGCCAAGGAAGAGCTACGGTTTTGATGCGCCTTGATTAGGGTTCATGTTGAAAAATTTCAAGAACAAAAGAATTGATTTTTGAGTCTTAGAACATGGTGGATTTCAAACAAGACACCTCAAAATAGGTGTTTACTAATTAATATTTTCATGGAAGAATAAAATTGAATTGATTTGAAGAATATGAAAAATAAACAAAGGGTTTGTTTTTCAAGAGAACATGAACACAATTTTAGAAGGATTTTTATTGATTTATTTTGTGTACAAAGTTCCTAAGTATTTTTCTAAACATGAGTTTTGAATGAAAACGGGCAAACGTTGATTTTAAGGATTTGCAAAGAAAGTGAAAAAGAAGTTGTAAAGAAAGTAAAAATGAATTTGAACAAATGGGTTTGGTTTTATAACCATTGATATTTCGGTTTTGAAAAACAAAATTTTAATGATTTTGTTTGTGTAAAACCATATCAATTTAAAAGGAAAAGTATTTGATGGGCTTTAATGGTTTTGTTTGTGTAACACCATATTGATTTAGAAGAAGGAAAAATATTTTGATAATTTTCAATAGTCATGTCCACACTTTTGAAGGCTTGTAATGCCTGATTTTTATGAACAAATTGAATTTCAAAGTGGAAACGTAATCGGATTTAATACGAGGATTTTGGAAAGGGAATCAGGCGTTTATCACTTGAGAAAATCAAGTTTTTGTAAACGAAAATATTTTCAACTTCAATTTATTTTGAAGAAGGTTGTGTTTGGAAATTATTTGGGAAAAATGAAGAATATAATGGTGTTTTGAAAATTTACTAACGTATAACTTATTTTCAAGTTTTGAAATACGTTAGAAAATGTTAAGTTTTGAAACGTTGATTTACATCAATGGAAAAGTGATTTTTGTGAAGTATATTTTAAAAAAGAATTTCTTGAGTAAAGAATCAGGAAAAATATTTTCTTGAGTAAGAAAATATATTAAATGAAATATAAAGTTATATTATTTTGAGAAAAGTTGAAAAAGAATTTTTGAAGGTTAAGAAATATTTTCTGTAATGAAATTGTGATGAAAAACGTTTTACGTATCTTAAAAACGTGATTTTTAAGCTACGCAATTTTGAACAATGTGTTAAAAATGATATTGATTTATTTAAGTCCAAAATAATGTTTGGAATATTGAGGAATATTTTATGTGATTGAAAAATGTTGAAAAATATTTTACGTATCTTAAAAACAATTTGAAATACAAGAAAAATATTTCTACGCGATTTGAATTATGTTTAAATATTTTACGTAATTTGAACTACTATTGAAAAATCACTACGTGATTGAAAAGTGATGAATTATTTTTACGTGATTGTGAAAAATGAAGGAAAATCGTTATGTGATTTGGAAAGTGTTTTAAATATTTTGAGAATAATGAAAAATGATTTACGTAACGTAAAAGAATGATTTTTAAGTTACGCGATTTTGAAACAGTGGAAAAATACTATGCAATTTGAGAAACGTATGTTTTTACGCGATTGAGAAAAATGTTAAAAATTAGTACGTGGTTTAAAAGTGCAACAAAAGAGTTCAACATTTTGAAAACGTAACAGAAATGTTACGAAATTTTGTAAACGCAACAAGTAGTGTTACGGTATTGTAAAAACGTAATAAAAACGTTTTGGAATAAAAAAAAATGTAACAAAAGTGTTACGGTATTGTGAAAATATAAAAGAAGTGTTATGGTATTGTGAAAACATAACAGAAAAGTTTTTAGATTGTGAAAACGTAACAAAAATGTTACGAGATTGTGAAAATACGGTAAAAATGTTTTACAACTATGAAAACGTGATAACATGATTTTCGCTGTTGAAAGTACAGAATGATTACTGTTGAACCAGTGTCCATACACTGTTTGTGAGAAAATGACATATTTGTCTATGATTGGTATTTGGTGCATTATACATGCATTGGAATGGTCCGATGAGGACTTGAATATGGTGATTGCCTAGGAGAAAATACACCTCTTGAGTGGGTGCGATATGCGTAGTGTAGGTCACTCGTTGACCTTGGGGGCATCGGGGTGCGGGTTGCCTACAATGGACAGTGAGTCGCTTCTCAGTAACCGTAGGTTAGACCGACGCGACACACCGATGATCCTGACCAAGACACTATTCTTAATCAAGATCTGATAAAGACTGTCGTGTATATGCTAGATGTGCAAAAATCAAAATGAGGATTATAGCACGTGGTCTGAGGCATGTGGTACCGACAGATTCTTTTCGATCATTTCTCCGACCTGAGTTTAGCTCCATGGAGTAGGAAATCGAGTCTTGTGTACATACATAATCTGAACATTTATATCTGTGTGATATATTAATTGAGGAATATTGGCTATGACAATTGTTTTGAATACTTGGATGATGATGATGATAATTAGGACATTATCATAATTGTTGTTTATGATAATTGAATTGATAAATGATTTGATGATGATAGTTGATTAATATTGAATATATTATTGGAAGTTTGATATGATATCCCTGTATGATATTGTTGCTTGTGTTATCTCTCATGTTTTAGCCATGTTGAGTGCTTGGTGTAGGTGATCTCACCTCTTTGTTATGTTGTTTTTGCTATGTCTGTATTATTAAAATTATACAGTAGAAGGAACGAGTTGTCTTAAACATAGCGGGTGACAAATACCTCTACGTTTGGAGACAACATCGGAGAATGACCTTGCCGACAGTGTTGAAATGGAAAAGATGTTTGAGGACAAGGAACAGACATAGAACAAATGTCTGATGCTTCAAGATGGACATTCCGATGGACACTCTGAGATTAGGGACAACAATAAGGAGTGGACATTCATGACTCGATGGGGAGCAGTGTTGACAAGGAGTAGAGTTCTGATGTATCAAGTTTGATACAGGAGAAGGAACAAGTATGTTAAGTTTTCATTGTTAGTGTTACAGTTTGTGTTATTAAGTAGGACCCGTAATGGGTTTGCTACTGTGGAAAAAGAAAGAACAAAAGAGTCTGTCAATTTATATTTCTCTTTAAATTGTGTGTCATTATTGGATAATGAGTAATTGAAATATGATTACCTAATATTTTCAGTAAATTTACGTGTCAGTAAAGAAAGAAGTTTTTTTTAAACCAATATTTTTATAACTCAAAACTTGTGTGAATTTATTTTTAGATTATGAGTCGGGAGTCGGAAATGTGATGCCTAGGGAGGGTGTTACATTAGTTGGTATCGAGCTTAAGGTTTAAGTGTCGAGCACGGTTTGAGTCTTTTGGGGTTTGTGGTTAGGTCTGTTTTGCTTGTGTTGTGTTCTCTGTTTGTTTTCCTTTTGTTTTCTGAAAGGAAAACAAAATAAAATTGTATAAAATGGATATCAGATCCATTTTATTTTGATTCGTTCATCGTTGAAGGAAGGACAATGACTCGTGATAGATGTACGCGTCTGGAAGCGAAAAGCAATGGTGGTGATATGACTGCAACTTTGGAAGTAAAACAAATAGTGGCTGAAGCAATTATACAGCAAAACTCAGAAGATTGTTCAACAACAAGAATTGATAGCTAAAGCTAAGATTTTGTTAGAGTTGAATCAATCTCAGAATAAGAGACCCTATAACGTTGGACCTTTTTGGTTACGAAAAAGGAGAAATTGTAAGGTCAAGCGATTCTAGCAGAAAACGTACTTGCAATCTCCAAGAAGCCAACAACAACAACAATCTCGTAGTAGATGTACGTGTATGGAAGCAGAACGTGATATAATAATGTGGTTACAGCTATAGAAACAATGCGAAGGACAACTGAAGTGACAAGTACAACAGGAACAGAGGAATAACTTGGGATAGTTATACTTATGTGGAAGTGGAACATGTTACTAGTAATGCAATTGCAACTGCAGGAGCTAAGGGAGCTACAGGAGCAACGGGAGCAATGTGGAAAGACGCATTTGCATAAACAAAGGACCGTTGTTCGAGAAACTAGAAGTTGAAGTTCGGGATCGATGAAAGAGAATCGGTCTTGGAATATAAGATTTTGTAATTTTGGAACCTGGTATTTTTCTTAGGGATATTGGGAAAGTAATTGATTTCAATGGGAAATGAAATTACGACCATTGAGAAACCGAACCGTGAAGTGAAGTGGAAAGGGGCACTTAATGAAAGATTGGATGTTCAAGGAAACACTTTGTTTAAAGTGTGGAAAGTTTGGACACATTTCCATAAATTGTATTCCATTGAAAATAGAATTTTACGTTAATAAAATCTCGGGTAGTAGAGAGAATTGAGACATGGAATGGAACGGGAATGTTCGAACAGAGGATTTAAACAAGGGAGATTTTGTTATTGGAGCTAATTCTATAGACCATACTTGAATATTTCTATGAATAACCTAATCTTTATGGCATATGATTGAGTAGATCAATTATATGTTAGAGTTATTCGTAAACCTCTGATTTGTTTACTTCTGTACCTATTCTTAGCCGATCGAGCTATTCAAATTATTGTTGCGGATCAAATATTTGTGTGAGTTTGATCTATTTATCTCTTTCATAAATAGATGTGATCTTTGAAAATGGATTGGTTATTTTCCAACCATATCCTATGAGATTATCTCAGTAAAATGCTAGTATTCCAGAAAAAACTCATATCTGGCAAAATCAAATTCTTATTGGATATGTCTAGTAACATATCAGATAATTTCGCTACCTTTTCTTTCTGAACCTCCGTAATTTCCTTTCATGTGTTGCAATTGTAAGACAGGAAAAGAAAGAAGGAATATATTGCAAGAAAGGATATTCCTATCTATAACCATGTCGTAGTATCAGAATGGTGCAGCGGAAGCGTGGTGGATTCTTCGAAAGTTGAAACTATTTCTTCAAAAAAAAAAATCAAAAACAGTAACTGAAATCCATAGTACTGTGATGCGTTATATTAATGCGTTACATTAGTTGGTTACATTAGTTGGTATGCAGGCACCGTTGGATTAAGAATTAGTTGGTTGAAAGGAGAATTCAAATAGAGAGACATTTCCTGTTACAAGCAAAATCTAGAATATATATAGTGATACGAGAATAAGAAAATTTTAAGTAAGACATTACATTAGTTGGAGATTATCTAAGAAAAACTATTCTGGCATGAATGAAGATTGATAACCGCTTGTGTATTGGTATCGAAATATGGAAAATACTTTCTTTTTGGAGTAACATTCAACATCTTCAAAGAACTAAGAATTTGAGATATCCATTTGAACAGGAGAAGTTGAACGTCAAGCAAAAAAAAAAAAAAAAAAAAAAAAAGTTTTGTTGGCTAGAATAGTATGTAAAGACATTAAGGAAGATGCAACATGAAGACCGGAGAAAAGCTAAAGAGTAATGTTCACATCCTCGGATGTGAAATCACGTTCATCAAATTTCGAGACGAAATTTCTTTTTAGAGGGAGTAATGTAACACCCCAAAATTTTCAATCTCTTAAATAGTAATTTTGTGATTAATGCAATTTCACTTGTTTAGTGATTTAGAGTCTTTGTAAAATTAATTTGATTATTCCGTCAACGTATTTGATCGTTTTGAGTGATTTACTCAGTGTCGGAAAATAAAATTTTCGGTAGGAAAAACTTTACGTAATTTAATTTTTACCGTTAGGTAATTAATTTACGTAACGATTGGATATTTGTGAATTTTCTAATTTTTGTGATTTTATGTGTGATTTTGAAATTTTTATGGTTTGTGGGCCCCACGAGGGGTATGTGGGCCCAGGTGGCCATACGTGGGCCCAGTGGGTCCAAAGAAAGTGAAAAAATTTTCTACGCATAGAAAAATTTGTCTCTGTTTAGACGGAGACAGAGGATCTTACTAAACCTGAATCCTAAACAGCTTTTAGAAAATTTTATTATCTTTGTGTTTTATCTTGTATTTAATTATCGGATGATAAAAAATATAGTAAAAATATTATTTGTAGGATACTGAGAATAAATATTATATTAAGGTAGTCAACAAAGAGAAATTGACTTGATTTATACCTGGATGAGAATACTTAGTTTGAATATTAACCATTGATTTAATCAAAGGTTAAAAACAAACTTAATAAAGCGCTTGGATAATAACCATTGATTTAATCAATGGTGTGAGAATAAGCTTGGTTAGGAAGACTTTGATATCAACCATAGATGTAATCAAAGGTGTAGAATTGGTCTTGAAAAGTGACAAAGCACCATTAATAACCATTGGATTTAGATTAAATCAAGGGTGGAGATTTAATCTTAAAAAGTAACAAAGACCATTTATGACCATTGGATGTTAATTTAATCAATGGTGAAGATTTAATCTTAAAAAGTGACAAAGACTAATTATAACCTTTGGATTAAAAGTTTGAAGGAGCAATCTTGACCAATTAATTTTGGAGACACATCCAATGACTATAATTTAAAGGAGAAAAATCCAAATGGCTAGATTTAGTCTTCTAAAATTAAAAATCTACCTAAATCCTAACCATTGAATTAATCAATGGTAGAAATGCTTCAAATGGTGGCAAATAATGAAGAAGAAACTTTATTGAATGCATAATGAAGAGAAAGGGATGGTTTTGGGCTTGTTTAGAAATAAAAGCAAATGCCTTTATGTCATTATTAAGTGGTTTTGGTCAATTATGTATTATTCTTGAATTATTTGCACTCTTTGAAGAAGCATGGAGGGGGGGGCTACGGTTTTGAAGGAGTTTAAGTGTGTAGAAAAAGTTGAAGACCATTATCACTCATTATTGATCATTCTTGATCATTCCAAAAACCAAAAACACTTAGAAAAATTTCTCTCCTTCTCCTTCTCTAAGCTCACGGTCATGGCACCTAAGAACACCCTCCATCACTCTTTAATTTCATCCAACCTAGTTTCTTGAATCCTTACCTTATTCTAAACAACTTTCATGTTGAAGGTTTCTTCAAAATCCAACATCTAGTACTTCAAATCCAAGCTTCAAGATTCTACCAAAAATGGTAAATTTCATATTTCTTCTTCTAATCTTCTAGTTTTGATTTTCTAAGCCATGATTGAACCATGGTTTACCTATTTCTACACTTGTTATTGATTTTAACATTTGTTTGTAATTTTTTAGGAATTTTCCATGGAGATCCATGAAATTGGTGGAAGAAAAACTAAGTGTTTTCACTTCATTCTTTGTCTTAACCAAATCTAAGAAGCTTTTCTCTCACAAAAATAAAAAATTCTATCTTTGCTCTTTAAGATACACCATTCGGTCATACTACCTAAAACCACCATCCAAGCTCTTTTAATTTCATCCAACTCTAGATCTTGAATCTCCATGATATTCTAAGCAACTTTCATGTTGGAGATTTTCTCTAAATCATTCATCTTCAACCTTGTTCTTCAAGCTAAAGATTGAAGCTTTAATGGTGAAGTTTGGTACTTTTCACTTTTCTTTTGATTTTCAAAGTTCTAAACCATGTTTGATCCATGGTTCCTCTTAATCAAGCTTGATATGTTAATTAACTTGTGTTTTGTTTTGTATTTGAGAAGCTCTTGGTGGTGAAGGACTTGGAAAAAGAAACAAATCAAGAAGCTTTGGAGGATCTTCAAGAGTAAGAGGGAGATCCATCTCATCAACCAAGCGTGGTGGTGAGAGATGGTATTTTATTTGATGGATGTGGAATCCATGTGAGGATTCATATCCATGGTCATGTAATTAATTTGTGGGTGTTTATGAGCTCGATTAATTTTTATGCTTGATATGCTTTGCATGATTTTATAGCTTTGATGATATGCTTGATATGCTATACATGCTTTTATGACTTTAATGGTATGCTTATATTATTTATGATGAAATATATATGTATATGCCATGACTTGATGGTGGAAAGGAAATTGATTTTTGGCTCCAATAGCCAAGGAAGAAATACGGTTTTGATGCCCTTGATTAGGGTTCATGTTGAAAAATTTCAAGAACAAAAGAATTGATTTTTGAGTACTTAGAACATGGTGGATTTCAAACAAGACACCTCAAAATAGGTGTTTACTAATTAATATTTTCATGGAAGAATAAAATTGAATTGATTTGAAGAATATGAAAAATAAACAAAGGGTTTGTTTTTCAAGAGAACATGAACACAATTTTAGAAGGATTTTTATTGATTTATTTTGTGTACAAAGTTCCTAAGTATTTTTCTAAACATGAGTTTTGAATGAAAACGCAAACGTTGATTTTAAGGATTTGCGAAAGAAAGTGAAAAAGAAGTTATAAAGAAAGTAAAAATGAATTTGAACAAATGGGTTTGGTTTTATAACCATTGATATTTCGGTTTTGAAAAACAAAATTTTAATGATTTTGTTTGTGTAAAACCATATCAATTTAAAAGGAAAAGTATTTGATGGCTTTAATGGTTTTGTTTGTGTAACACCATATTGATTTAGAAGAAGGAAAAATATTTTGATAATTTTCAATAGTCATGTCCACACTTTTGAAGGCTTGTAATGCCTTGATTTTTATGAACAAATTGAATTTCAAAGTGGAAACGTAATCGGATTTAATACGAGGATTTTGGAAAGGGAATCGTAGGCGTTTATCACTGCAGAAAATCAAGTTTTTGTAAACGAAAATATTTTCAACTTCAATTTATTTTGAAGAAGGTTGTGTTTGGAAATTATTTGGGAAAAATGAAGAATATAATGGTGTTTTGAAAATTTACTAACGTATAACTTATTTTCAAGTTTTGAAATACGTTAGAAAATGTTAAGTTTTGAAACGTTGATTTACATCAATGGAAAAGTGATTTTTGTGAAGTATATTTTAAAAAAATTTCTTGAGTAAAGAATCATGGAAAAATATTTTCTTGAGTAAGAAAATATATTAAATGAAATATAAAGTTATATTATTTTGAGAAAAGTTGAAAAAGAATTTTTGAAGGTTAAGAAATATTTTCTACGTAATGAAATTGTGATGAAAAAGCTTTTACGTATCTTAAAAACGTGATTTTTAAGCTTTCTGCAATTTTGAACAATGTGTTAAAAATGATATTGATTATTTAAGTCCAAAATAATGTTTGGAATATTGAGGAATATTTTATGTGATTGAAAAATGTTGAAAAATATTTTACGTATCTTAAAAACAATTTGAAATACAATGAAATATTTCTACGCGATTTGAATTATGTTTAAATATTTTACGTAATTTGAACTACTATTGAAAAATCACTACGTGATTGAAAAGTGATGAATTATTTTTACGTGATTGTGAAAAATGAAGGAAAATCGTTATGTGATTTGGAAAGTGTTTTAAATATTTTGAGAATAATGAAAAATGATTTACGTAACGTAAAAGAATGATTTTTAAGTTACGCGATTTTGAAACAGTGGAAAAATACTATGCAATTTGAGAAACGTATGTTTTTACGCGATTGAGAAAAATGTTAAAAATTAGTACGTGGTTTAAAAGTGCAACAAAAGAGTTACAACATTTTGAAAACGTAACAGAAATGTTACGAAATTTTGTAAACGCAACATGATGAGTGTTACGGTTGTATTGAAAACGTAATAAAAACGTTTTGGAATAAAAAAAATGTAACAAAAGTGTTACGGTATTGTGAAAATATAAAAGAAGTGTTATGGTATTGTGAAAACATAACGAAAAAGTTTTTAGATTGTGAAAACGTAACAAAAATGTTACGAGATTGTGAAAATACGGTAAAAATGTTTTACAACTATGAAAACGTGATAACATGATTTTATTTGTTGAAAGTACTGAATGATTCTTGTTGAACCAAATTCCATACACCGTTTGTGAGAAAATGACATATTTGTCTATGATTGGTATTTGGTGCATTATACATGCATTGGAATGGTCCGATGAGGACTGAATATGGTGATTGCCTAGGAGAAAATACACCTCTTGAGTGGGTGCGATATGCGTAGTGTAGGTCACTCGTTGACCTTGGGGGCATCGGGTGCGGGTTGCCTACAATGGACGGTGAGTCGCTCTCATCAGTAACCGTAGGTTAGGCCGACGCCTTGACACACCGATGATCCCGACCAAGACACTATTCTTAATCAAGATCGATAAAGACGTCGTGTATATGCTAGATGTGCAAAAATCAAAATGAGGATTATAGCACGTGGTTTGAGGCATGTGGTACCGAAAGATTCTTTTCGATTATTTCTCCGACCTGAGTTTAGCTCCATGGAGTAGGAAATCGAGTCTTGTGTACATACATAATCTGAACATTTATATCTGTGTGATATATTAATTGAGGAATATTGGCTATGACAATTGTTTTGAATACTTGGATGATGATGATGATAATTAGGACATTATCATAATTGTTGTTTATGATAATTGAATTGATAAATGATTTGATGATGATAGTTGATTAATATTGAATATATTATTGGAAGTTTGATATGATATCCCTGTATGATATTGTTGCTTGTGTTATCTCTGTGCTGCCATGTTGGTACTGGTGTAGGTGATCTCACCTCTTTGTTATGTTGTTTTTGCTATGTCTGTATTATTAAAATTATACAGTAGAAGGAACGAGTTGTCTTAAACATAGCGGGTGACAAATACCTCTACGTTTGGAGACAACATCGGAGAATGACCTTGCCGACAGTGTTGAAATGGAAAAGATGTTTGAGGACAAGGAACAGACATAGAACAAATGTCTGATGCTTCAAGATGGACATTCCGATGGACACTCTGAGATTAGGGACAACAATAAGGAGTGGACATTCATGACTCGATGGGGAGCAATGTTGACAAGGAGTAGAGTTCGATGTATCAAGTTTGATACGGAGAAGGAACAAGTATGTTAAGTTTTCATTGTTAGTGTTACATTTGTGCTTTATTAAGTAGGACCGTAATGGGTTTGCTACTTGTGGAAAAAGAAAGAACAAAAGAGTCTGTCAATTTATATTTCTCTTTAAATTGTGTGTCATTATTGGATAATGAGTAATTGAAATATGATTACCTAATATTTTCAGTAAATTTACGTGTCAGTAAAGAAAGAAGTTTTTTTAAACCAATATTTTTATAACTCAAAACTTGTGTGAATTTATTTTTAGATTATGAGTCGGGAGTCGGAAATGTGATGCCCTAGGGAGGGTGTTACATTAGTTGGTATCAGAGCTTAAGGTTTAAGTGTCAGAGCACGGTTTGAGTCTTTTGGGGTTTGTGGTTAGGTCTGTTTTGCTTGTGTTGTGTTCTCTGTTTGTTTTCCTTTTGTTTTCTGAAAGGAAAACAAAATAAAATTGTATAAAATGGATATCAGATCCATTTTATTTTGATTCGTTCATCGTTGAAGGAAGGACAATGACTCGTGATAGATGTACGCGTCTGGAAGCGAAAAGCAATGGTGGTGATATGACTGCAACTTTGGAAGTAAAACAAATAGTGGCTGAAGCAATTATACAGCAAAACTCAGAAGATTGTTCAACAACAAGAATTGATAGCTAAAGCTAAGATTTTGTTAGAGTTGAATCAATCTCAGAATAAGAGACCCTATAACGTTGGACCTTTTTGGTTACGAAAAAGGAGAAATTGTAAGGTCAAGCGATTCTAGCAGAAAACGTACTTGCAATCTCCAAGAAGCCAACAACAACAACAATCTCGTAGTAGATGTACGTGTATGGAAGCAGAACGTGATATAATAATGTGGTTACAGCTATAGAAACAATGCGAAGGACAACTGAAGTGACAAGTACAACAGGAACAGAGGAATAACTTGGGATAGTTATACTTATGTGGAAGTGGAACATGTTACTAGTAATGTACAATTTCTGCGAGGGAGCGTAATGAGCTAAGGGAGCTACAGGAGCAACGGGAGCAATGTGGAAAGACGACTGCATAAACAAAGGACCGTTGTTCAGTAGAAACTAGAAGTTGAAGTTCAGGATCTGATGAAAGAGAATCAGTCTTGGAATATAAGATTTTGTAATTTTGGAACCTGGTATTTTTCTTAGGGATATTGGGAAAGTAATTGATTTCAATGGGAAATGAAATTACGACCATTGAGAAACCAGAACCAGGAAGTGAAGTGGAAAGGGGCACTTAATGAAAGATTGGATGTTCAAGGAAACACTTTGTTTAAAGTGTGGAAAGTTTGGACACATTTCCATAAATTGTATTCCATTGAAAATAGAATTTTCTGTTAATAAAATCTCGGGTAGTAGAGAGAATTGAGACATGGAATGGAACGGGAATGTTCTGAACAGAGGATTTAAACAAGGGAGATTTTGTTATTGGAGCTAATTCTATAGACCATACTGAATATTTCTATGAATAACCTAATCTTTATGGCATATGATTGAGTAGATCAATTATATGTTAGAGTTATTCGTAAACCTCTCGATTTGTTTACTGTACATCCTATTCTTAGCCGATCGAGCTATTCAAATTATTGTTGCGGATCAAATATTTGTGTGAGTTTGATCTATTTATCTCTTTCATAAATAGATGTGATCTTTGAAAATGGATTGGTTATTTTCCAACCATATCCTATGAGATTATCTCAATAAAATGCTAGTATTCCGAAAAAACTCATATCCTGCAAAATCAAATTCTTATTGGATATGTCTAGTAACATATCAGATAATTTCGCTACCTTTTCTTTCTGAACCTCCGTAATTTCCTTTCATGTGTTGCAATTGTAAGACAGGAAAAGAAAGAAGGAATATATTGCAAGAAAGGATATTCCTATCTATAACCATGTCGTAGTATCAGAATGGTGCAGCGGAAGCGTGGTGGATTCTTCGAAAGTTGAAACTATTTCTTCAAAAAAAAAAATCAAAAACAGTAACGGAAATCCATAGTACTGTGATGCGTTATATTAATGCGTTACATTAGTTGGTTACATTAGTTGGTATGCAGACCGTTGGATTAAGAATTAGTTGGTTGAAAGGAGAATTCAGCTAGAGAGACATTTCCTGTTACAAGCAAAATCTAGAATATATATAGTGATACGAGAATAAGAAAATTTTAAGTAAGACATTACATTAGTTGGAGATTATCTAAGAAAAACTATTCTAGCATGAATGAAGATTGATAACCTTATTGTATTGGTATCGAAATATGGAAAATACTTTCTTTTTGGAGTAACATTCAACATCTTCAAGAACTAAGAATTTGAGATATCCATTTGAACAGGAGAAGTTGAACGTCAAGCAAAAAAAAAAAAAAAAAAAAAAGTTTTGTTGGCTAGAATAGTATGTAAAGACATTAAGGAAGATGCAACATGAAGATTTGGAGAAAAGCTAAAAGAGTAATGTTCACATCCTCAGATGTGAAATCACGTTCATCAAATTTCGAGGACGAAATTTCTTTTTAGAGGGGGAGTAATGTAACACCCCAAAATTTTCAATCTCTTAAATAGTAATTTTGACAGTTAACAGAATTTCACTGTTTAGTGATTTCTGAGTGCTGTAAAATTAATTTGATTATTCCGTCAAATCAGATTTGATCGTTTTGAGTGATTTACTCCGTGTCGGAAAATAAAATTTTCGGTAGGGAAAACTTTACGTAATTTAATTTTTACCGTTAGGTAATTAATTTACGTAATCGATTGGATATTTGTGAATTTTCTAATTTTTGTGATTTTATGTGTGATTTTGAAATTTTTATGGTTTGTGGGCCCCACGAGGGGTATGTGGGCCCAGTGGCCATACGTGGGCCCAGTGGGTCCATAAAAGTGAAAAAAATTTCTACGCATAGAAAAATTTATCTTGTTTAGACGGACAGAGGATCTTACTAAACTGAATCAGGAAACAGCTTTTAGAAAATTTTATTATCTTGTGTTTTTATCTTGTATTTAATTATCGGATGATAAAAAATATAGTAAAAATATTATTTGTAGGATACAAGAATAAATATTATATTGCGTAGTCAACAAAGAGAGCTTGACTTGATTTATACTGCTTGGATGAGAATCTTAGTTTGAATATTAACCATTGATTTAATCAAAGGTTAAGAAACAAACTTAATAAAGCGCTTGGATAATAACCATTGATTTAATCAATGGTGTGAGAATAAGTTTCTTAGGAAGACTTTGATATCAACCATGATGTAATCAAAGGTGTAGAATTGGTCTTGAAAAGTGACATGAAAGACCATTAATAACCATTGGATTTAGATTAAATCAAGGGTGGAGATTTAATCTTAAAAAGTAACAAAGAAATTTATGACCATTGGATGTTAATTTAATCAATGGTGAAGATTTAGTCTTAAAAAGTGACAAAGACTAATTATAACCTTTGGATTAAAAGTTTGAAGGAGCAATCTTGACCATTAATTTTGGAGACACATCCAATGACTATAATTTAAAGGAGAAAAATCCAAATGGCTTAGATTTAGTCTTCTAAAATTAAAAATCTACCTAAATCCTAACCATTGAATTAATTAATGGTAGAAATGCTTCAAATGGTGGCAAATAATGAAGACAACTTTATTGAATGCATAATGAAGAGGAAAGGGATGGTTTTGGAGCTTTTTAGAAATACGTTAAAAAACAAGCTTATGTCATTATTAAGTGGTTTTGGTCAATGTATTATTCTTGAATTATTTGCACTCTTTGAAGAAGCATGGAGGGGGGGGCTACGGTTTTGAAGGAGTTTAAGTGTGTAGAAAAAGTTGAAGACCATTATCACTCATTATTGATCATTCTTGATCATTCCAAAAACCAAAACACTTAGAAAAATTTCTCTCCTTCTCCTTCTCTAAGCTCACGGTCATGGCACCTAAGAACACCCTCCATCACTCTTTAATTTCATCCAACCTAGTTTCTTGAATCCTTACCTTATTCTAAACAACTTTCATGTTGAAGGTTTCTTCAAAATCCAACATCTAAGTACTTCAAATCCAAGCTTCAAGATTCTACCAAAAATGGTAAATTTCATATTTCTTCTTCTAATCTTCTAGTTTTGATTTTCTAAGCCATGATTGAACCATGGTTTACCTATTTCTACACTTGTTATTGATTTTAACATTTGTTTGTAATTTTTTAGGAATTTTCCATGGAGATCCATGAAATTGGTGGAAGAAAAAAAGCTAAGTGTTTTCACTTCATTCTTTGTCTTAACCAAATCTAAGAAGCTTTTCTCTCACAAAAATAAAAAATTCTATCTTTGCTCTTTAAGATACACCATTCGGTCATACTACCTAAAACCACCATCCAAGCTCTTTTAATTTCATCCAACTCTAGATCTTGAATCTCCATGATATTCTAAGCAACTTTCATGTTGGAGATTTTCTCTAAATCATTCATCTTCAACCTTGTTCTTCAAGCTAAAGATTGAAGCTTTAATGGTGAAGTTTGGTACTTTTCACTTTTCTTTTGATTTTCAAAGTTCTAAACCATGTTTGATCCATGGTTCCTCTTAATCAAGCTTGATATGTTAATTAACTTGTGTTTTGTTTTGTATTTGAGAAGCTCTTGGTGGTGAAGGACTTGGAAAAAGAAACAAATCAAGAAGCTTTGGAGGATCTTCAAGAGGAAGAGGAGATCCATCTCATCAACCAAGCATGGTGGTGAGAGATGGTATTTTATTTGATGGATGTGGAATCCATGTGAGGATTCATATCCATGGTCATGTAATTAATTTGTGGGTGTTTATGAGCTCTGATTAATTTTTTATGCTTGATATGCTTTGCATGATTTTATAGCTTTGATGATATGCTTGATATGCTATACATGCTTTTATGACTTTAATGGTATGCTTATATTATTTATGATGAAATATATATGTATATGCCATGACTTGATGGTGGAAAGGAAATTGATTTTTGGCTCCAATAGCCAAGGAAGAATACGGTTTTGATGCCTTTGATTAGGGTTCATGTTGAAAAATTTCAAGAACAAAAGAATTGATTTTTGAGTCTTAGAACATGGTGGATTTCAAACAAGACACCTCAAAATAGGTGTTTACTAATTAATATTTTCATGGAAGAATAAAATTGAATTGATTTGAAGAATATGAAAAATAAACAAAGGGTTTGTTTTTCAAGAGAACATGAACACAATTTTAGAAGGATTTTTATTGATTTATTTTGTGTCTGAAAGTTCCTAAGTATTTTTCTAAACATGAGTTTTGAATGAAAACGAATGAACGTTGATTTTAAGGATTTGCAAAGAAAGTGAAAAAGAAGTTATAAAGAAAGTAAAAATGAATTTGAACAAATGGGTTTGGTTTATATACCATTGATATTTCGGTTTTGAAAAACAAAATTTTAATGATTTTGTTTGTGTAAAATATATCAATTTAAAAGGAAAAGTATTTGATGGCTTTAATGGTTTTGTTTGTGTAACACCATATTGATTTAGAAGAAGGAAAAATATTTTGATAATTTTCAATAATATGTCCACACTTTTTTGAAGGCTTGTAATGCCTTGATTTTTATGAACAAATTGAATTTCAAAGTGGAAACGTAATCTGGATTTAATACGAGGATTTTGGAAAGGGAATCGTAGGCGTTTATCACTTGAAAAATCAAGTTTTTGTAAACGAAAATATTTTCAACTTCAATTTATTTTGAAGAAGGTTGTTTTGAAATTATTTGGGAAAAATGAAGAATATAATGGTGTTTTGAAAATTTACTAACGTTATAACTTATTTTCAAGTTTTGAAATACGTTAAAAATGTTAAGTTTTGAAACGTTGATTTACATCAATGGAAAAGTGATTTTTGTGAAGTATATTTTAAAAAAGAATTTCTTGAGTAAAGAATTGTGGAAAAATATTTTCTTGAGTAAGAAAAAAATATATTAAATGAAATATAAAGTTATATTATTTTGAAAAAGTTGAAAAAGAATTTTTGAAGGTTAAGAAATATTTTACTAGTAATGAAATTGTGATGAAAAAGCGTTTTACGATCTTAAAAACGTGATTTTTAAGCTACGCAATTTTGAACAATGTGTTAAAAATGATATTGATTTATTTAAGTCAAAATAATGTTTGGAATATTGAGGAATATTTTATGTGATTGAAAAATGTTGAAAAATATTTTACGTATCTTAAAAACAATTTGAAATACAAGAAAATATTTCTACGCGATTGAATTATGTTTAAATATTTTACGTAATTTGAACTACTATCAAAAAAATCACTACGTGATTGAAAAGTGATGAATTATTTTTACGTGATTGTGAAAAATGAAGGAAAATCGTTATGTGATTTGGAAAGTGTTTTAAATATTTTGAGAATAATGAAAAATGATTTACGTAACGTAAAAAGAATGATTTTTAAGTTACGCGATTTTGAAACAAATGGAAAAATACTATGCAATTTGAGAAACGTATGTTTTTACGCGATTGAGAAAAATGTTAAAAATTAGTACGTGGTTTAAAAGTGCAACAAAAGAGTTACAACATTTTGAAAGCGTAATGTAAATGTTACGAAATTTTGTAAACGCAAATAAAGAAAAGTTACGGTATTGTAAAAACGTAATAAAAACGTTTTGGAATAAAAAAAATGTAACAAAAGTGTTACGGTATTGTGAAAATATAAAAGAAGTGTTATGGTATTGTGAAAACATAACGAAAAGTTTTTAGATTGTGAAAACGTAACAAAAATGTTACGAGATTGTGAAAATACGGTAAAATGTTTTACAACTATGAAAACGTGATAACATGATTTTCGCTTTGTTGAAAGTCTGAGAATGATTCTTGTTGAACCAGGTGTCCATACACTGTTTGTGAGAAAATGACATATTTGTCTATGATTGGTATTTGGTGCATTATACATGCATTGGAATGGTCCGATGAGGATGAATATGGTGATTGCTAGGAGAAAATACACCTCTTGAGTGGGTGCGATATGCGTAGTGTAGGTCACTCGTTGACCTTGGGGGCATCGGGTGCGGGTTGCTACAATGGACAAAGTGAGTCGCTTCATCAGAATCGTAGGTTAGGCCGACGCGACACACCGATGATCTGACCAAGACACTATTCTTAATCAAGATCGATAAAGACTGTCAGTGTATATCTTGCTAGATGTGCAAAAATCAAAATGAGGATTATAGCACGTATTCGAGGCATGCATGTGATGCCGACAGATTCTTTTCGATCATTTCTCCGACCGAGTTTAGCTCCATGGAGTAGGAAATCGAGTCTTGTGTACATACATAATCAACATTTATATCATGTGTGATATATTAATTGAGGAATATTAGGCTATGACAATTGTTTTGAATACTTGGATGATGATGATGATAATTAGGACATTATCATAATTGTTGTTTATGATAATTGAATTGATAAATGATTTGATGATGATAGTTGATTAATATTGAATATATTATTGGAAGTTTGATATGATATCCTGTATGATATTGTTGCTTGTGTTATCTCTGTCTTTGCCATGTTGGTACTGGTGTAGGTGATCTCACCTCTTTGTTATGTTGTTTTTGCTATGTCTGTATTATTAAAATTATACAGTAGAAGGAACGAGTTGTCTTAAACATAGCGGGTGACAAATACCTCTACGTTTGGAGACAACATCGGAGAATGACCTTGCCGACAGTGTTGAAATGGAAAAGATGTTTGAGGACAAGGAACAGACATAGAACAAATGTCTGATGCTTCAAGATGGACATTCCGATGGACACTCGAGATTAGGGACAACAATAAAGGAGTGGACATTCATGACTCGATGGGGGAGCAAAGTGTTGACAAGGAGTAGAGTTCGATGTATCAAGTTTGATACGGGAGAAGGAACAAGTATGTTAAGTTTTCATTGTTAGTGTTCTGTTACACTTTATTAAGTAAGGACCAGTAATGGGTTTGCTACTTGTGGAAAAAGAAAGAACAAAAGAGTCTGTCAATTTATATTTCTCTTTAAATTGTGTGTCATTATTGGATAATGAGTAATTGAAATATGATTACCTAATATTTTCAAAATTTACGTGTCGGAAAGAAAGAAGTTTTTTTAAACCAATATTTTTATAACTCAAAACTTGTGTGAATTTATTTTTAGATTATGAGTCGGGAGTCGGAAATGTGATGCCCTAGGGAGGGTGTTACAACTATAACTCTTACTTTATAGTAACTAGTTTTTTCTTGTAATATATTTTGTCTTGAAAATAAAATAAAATAAAATCAATAAAAGATGACATTAAAATAAGAAAAAATAAAAGATAAGATATGAAAATCAATTATATACTATTGGCTAAACATTCCCAAATGAGGAATGGTAGCAACACTCTTTTGGACTTCTTTCAACACTTATCTTACTATTGATCCATCTCTTACACTTCAAAATATTTTTGAACTAATAATAAAATAAATGTTAAAAGAAATATTCAAAAGAATATATTACTAATATTTCCCTTTTCAAATTAACTTTTAAGTCAATCAATATTATATATCAATTATTCATTTGTCATAGCTGTGAGTAGTACTTGTGAACAAAAAAAATGTAAGATTTTAAATGCCATTTTAAAAACTAGATCTCCGTAACATTATAAACATATATATAATAATAGCAAGATGAGTAAGAAACTTGTATAATGCATAAATGGATAATTGACAAATGGATCTTAAATGTATCTCAGATATATATCACTAACAACCATTGGATACCTTGGTATTTCCAATCAAAAGAACTACAAAATTTGCAATGCCTTCACATAGATTCCAAAGGTTCAATAACTTCATTCGTAACAACTGATCTTGTTTATCATTGTAATATGATCAAGATCAAAGTGCAGCATACTAACTATTCTCATCATCTTGTGTTTCAAGACTGGTGCTTATTGTCATAGCAGTTATATAAAATAATCAAATAATTTTCTAAATTATAGCTCATAAGTTGGACGGAACTACATCTTCTGTAAGGACGAAACCCAGAGGATGGAGAATTAGAACTCCCATATTTGCAAATATTCAAATAAAAGGCATGTTATTTTCTTGTCAGTCAAGTATTAAGCAATTTATATTCTAACCACATATATAACAAGATATTCATAGGAAATAATCCTGCTTGATCGAAGGACCTTCATATCCTCCCAAATCAATGAGACTGAAAATTCATTTGCACATATCCATAATCTAATAAGCTTCATCTTCCACAATCACAATCACAATCACAATACAATAAGGTTATCAATGAACAATGATCAAATTATTTGTACTGATGCACTAAAGTAAAGAAAGATGCATAAGAACTTCCAAAGAAAAAAAAAGGAAAGCATGAAACATGGAAAGTTCAATAAACTTAGACTTAACTTTAAGTAACTAACGAATAAAGTTTGAAAATAACAATAAAAATCCAAAGAATATAAATTGTCTTTTGGTTACCTCCATCGCAATCACAACAACTGACATACAAATATTTTGCAGCATGATATTCTAAAAATAACATGAAAAATTCAAATGGTATAAAAAAATGAAATTTTAAAAAAATTGATAACTGTATATTGCACCTAAATCTGAAATCTACCCCTGGTCAATAACGTTTGAGAAATATTACAAAATAAATTGCAAAAGTATCAAATTAATTAATCAGATCAATACCTAATCTAATCTTCAACACATTCAGGAACATGTCAAGCTTAATCATGCACTATAACTCATACTTAAGTGGGTGTTTGGATTAAAGATTGAATAAGCAAAAATTAAATAAAAAAGAAAATTTGAGAATGAAACAAAATGCCTCTGCTTCTGTTTACATTTTCTAAAAAAAAGAAAAGGTTTTAAAATAAAGATTTGTTAACTGCTAAGAGTATCAAACCATCCTATGCTGAATACAATTAGCATGACATGACTAACAATTTAACTTCTCAATGAAGCAAATTTGTTAAAAACATCTGTGAGAAGTTCTGATCCATCAGACTTACCATATTCACACAATCTAAGACCCATGAATCCTTTGAGGCATCAGCGGAGCTCCTCAAAACAGCTTGTCAATATATAAATGTTAATGCTTGAAAGTAATTTGAAAAAGAAACAATAACATTGGATGTATGCTGACTGTCATAAAGTTTTGCAAAGATTAACCCACTTTTGTTTGGCCCTGAAAGAGTAATTTGATATCTAAGATAAGCTAGCTGAGCCTACAAAAATGACAAAGTTTTAATCAATACACATACATGTCTCTAACAACAATTACTATAGGTCACAAGACATCAAGAAACTTGAAAAGTTTATTACACATGATGACAATTGCAATATGACCAAAATAAAATCTTTTATCGTAAAATTCAAGAATTTGAGGTAAAAAAAGCATTAAAGAGGATAGATAATAGAAAAACAGTCAGACTGGATAATATACCTATTGAAGTATGGAAGTGCCTAGGAGATAAAGCTATAAGCTAGCTCACAAAGCTGTTTAACGAAATAATAAGATCTAAGAAAATGTCAAATGAATGAAGAAGAAACACTTTAATCCCTATTTATAAAAACAATGAAGATATACAAAACTGTGCAAATTACATAGGGATTAAGCTCATGAGTCATACCATGAAATTATGGAAAATAGTTATTGAACGAAGATTAAGACAAGAGACTCATATTTCAGAGAATCAATTTGGTTTTATGCCTGGGAAGTCAACCATGGAAGTAATCTATCTTCTACAAAGATTGATGAAAAAGTATCAAAGGAAGCAAAAAGACCTACATATGATTTTCATTGATTTGGAAAAAGGCTAGAATAAGATACCGAGAGATGTCTTATGGAAGGCTCTAGAGAATAAAAGAATTCGTATCGCTTATATTCGAACAATCCAAGATATGTATGATGGAGTTAAAACTAGTGTGAGAACACATGGTGGAATCACAAAAGATTTTTCTATAATTATAAGACTGCACCAAAGGTCAACTTTGAGTCTTTATCTTTTTACCTTGGTCTTGGATGTGCTTACTGTGCATATCCAAGAGCCAGTTCCACAATGCATGCTTTTTGCAGATGATATAATCTTAGTTGGTGAGTTAAGAGAGGAAACAAATGGAAAGCTAGAGCTATGGACACGAGCTTTGGAAGAACATGACTTCCGTTTAAGCAAGAGTAAGACGAAGTATATGAAATGCAAGTTCAGTAAGAAGCGTGCTAATACAAGCTTAGCGGTGAAAATTGAAAATCATACCATACCACAAGTCACACGGTTTAGGTATCTTGGATCTATCATACAAAATGACGAAGAGATAGAAGAAGATGTAAACCATAGGATTTAAGCTGGATGGATGAAATGGAAGAGTGCTTCAGGAGTTATTTGTGATAGAAAAATGCCTCTTAAGTTCAAAGATAAATTTTACCGCACAACTATAAGACCTGCGATGTTGTATGGTACTAAATGTTGGGCGGTAAAAAGTTAACAAGAGCATAAAATCAGTGTTGCTGAGATGAGAATGTTGCGCTGAATGTGTAACCATACAAGACAAGATAGGATTAAGAATGAATGGATAAAAAAAAAATAGGGATAACACCTATTGTGAAAAAGATGGAAAAATTTTGCTTTAAATGGTTTGGACATATAAAGAGAAGACCCTTAGAAGCTCATGTAAGAAGAGTAGATCAGGTAGATGATAGCTCTATAGCTAGAGGTAAAAAAAGACCAAGAAAGACTATATGTAAAATGATTAAAAAAATTTAAATTTGTATGATATTTCTGAAGACTTAATTTATAATAAAACACAATAACATCATTTGATCTATGTAACTGACTTTATCTAGTAAAAAAAAACTTAGTTATTATTGTTAATACACCTATGTCACCAAGAGAATTCATTAAAGTGACAACTCAATGAGAATAGCAACAAAACTGTAGCATTTAAGTTGAACCTTCAATCAAGGGCAAGTGAACGGTTAAGCATTTAAGTTCCTGTTCAATTAGTTTTACACAGTATTGCAAGTTAAAATATAGGCAACTTAAAACAAAATATAGGTAAGTAATTTACGTACTAAGGAATTTTGTTGTAACTGATAAAGATATAGGGAACATGTCTCGAAGCCTATGAAAAAAAAGGTAAATAGACAAATATAATTGCAAGATAACATCTCATTGATATGAGATTTACTTTACAATGACAAGTATCCAGTGTATGAACGTCAAAAGTATTTTCTGACAGACTGAATTCTAAAGCCACTATACATTGAACCTTTTCATATAATTCTATCAATCACAACCCAAGGCCTCCAAAAAAGAAAACCACCAGATTTATTTACATATACTACTGATAGACTGGACCACTACGTTGAAAGCCAATAACACTGTCAAAGTCCAAGCCTAAGTCCAGCACCCAAAAAAGGATAGTTCCCTACTATTACAGCTTCTCCATCTTCACCACCTTCAACACATTAGCAGTGGGAGCATCAACAACAAAATTTGCAGGAAATTAGAATACAAGAATTAATTAGAAAGTAGAAAGGTGTTGTTAATGTACATTTATTTAGTTGGAATAGAAGAGGTAAAAACCTTAATTGGGAGGGTGTGGTTCCTGATCCCCTTGATAGCCGCCTCCCAAAGCACAGATTTGGTTCCAGATGTGGTCCGGAACGGGGACAACCGAAAGCCTAGGCTGCCTGAACAGAGCGAAATCTTTGCATCCTTTCTTCATCTCCTTCAAGTCCACAGGGCTCCTCATCTCCCCAACTGCCTTCACGTCCACAGCACCCCCGTCTCCCTCCGCGTACCACTCCCGGACGACGGTAACTACGCCCACCACACGGCGGGCCTTGGGGCCTGAGTGGTAGAAGAAGCAGAGATCGTTGAGTGACATAGACTTGAGGTATTTTTGGGCCTGCTTGTTCTTGACGCCATCCCATTTGCTTATGCCTCCGTTGGCTGCTTGGTCCTCCCACGACCACTCCGACGGTTCCGTTTTCAGAAGATACTTTTTTTTCTCCTTTCCCATCTCTCTCTCTCAATAATAAAAATTTTCAATTCAAATTTTCGAGTTTTATTCACTTATGAGCTTACAAAAGTTTCATTCTTGGCAAATGTGCCCGTGTCCTGCCCGCTAGGCTTGTATAACCCTGACCCATAACTCCAACGGGTGACGGGCCCGGTTCGACAAGCAGATTAATCCAAATTGTACAAATTATACTTCAAAGAGAAAAAAACAGTCGTGTCCTTATTTTTTTTTTTTAACTTTACTGTAGTGTCTTGTGTGTTACTTTAAGCCTTTGTTTGGATTCGAACAGAAAATGAAAAGATAGAAAATGAAGAGAAGAGAAAATGAGTAAAAAAATAATTTTTTTTTATGTGTTTGGATCAAGAGAAAATAAGAATAAAGAAAATGAGAGTTGAGTTAAAAATAAGAAAAAAATATGTAATTATGTAAAATGACATATATATCTTTATCATAATTTGTTATTAATTAAATACAAATATATGTTAATTTTATTTTAATCTATGAACAATTTTTTGTATAAATTAAAAAAAATTAATTGTATATTAAATATTAATTACAAAATTTATTAACACAAAATTATAAAAATTTGATTTGAAATTATTTATTCAATAAAAATTTGTGATTTATTATTTATAATTATATAATATTAAAAATTTGTGATTTATTATTTATAATTATATAATATTTATATAAAGTTTTATTAAATATATTTTAATATATAAAAAAAACAAAAAATTTTCAACACATCCTTCCCATTTGCCCCTGGCTTCCCAACCCCAACCCCGACGTCCTCTTCCCCCACCCCACAATCCACACCCACCCAGCCCTAGTCCCTTCCTCACCCCATAGTCCCATACCCACAGTCCAACCCCTGCGTCCTTTCCCCCACCCTACAGTTCAACCCCCGCGTCCCCTTTCCCATGCCCCTGACTTCGCCGACCCCCACAGTCCCCTTTACTTTGCGGTGGTTGGTCCTGGTGCGACGCGGTTGAGTGGTGGGGTGCGGTGCGACGGAGGGGTGCAGCGCCGGTCGCATGAAACGACGCAACGTGGTGCGATGCGGGACCTGTATTCGATGCGGGTTGGACGGTGAGATGGCGAGAGGCGCGATGGAGCCGCGAACTGGGTCAGCGGCGAGCAACGAAGTTACGGCACGACAGCGAGGAGGAGCGGTGCGGCTGGGATGCGCAGGTGAAGTTAGGTCACTGGTAAACGGGTTGCGAGATCTGTGTTGGGGTTCAGATCTGTGTTGGTGGCTTGAACATTCTGCCACCAGACTTAGATCTTCAGCCCCCGAAACGGAGTAGGCCCAAAACTCCTCTGTTGAAGTGGAAGATCTGAGTTGCTTGTGTTAAAAAGTTTTAGGTTAAAGTGATGTTTCGATAAAATTGATTAAAGTGATTAAAAAAAATTATGAATTCAAAAAAATTCTTCATAATCTCCATTTTTTAGCATTATTGAGAAAAACTTTTTCTTTAAAAACTAATTATGTTATGTTTTTAAAAGAGTAGTCGTAAAATATAAAATATTATATAATATAAATAAATCATTTCATATATTTTTTGTGATTTACTATAAAAAAAATTTCGAGACAAACTAATATCACAGTATTAGCTTATTTCTTGATACAGCTCAAAGAGATCTCCTCTCTCCACTTCTTTCAAATGTCCACCAGAGAGGAGAGAGCACGAATATCGTGGCGCAAAATCCTGCACCTCAAATGCGTCGTCGTTTAGCGCTATGCCCATGACTCGCTCCGCCACAACACCACCCTCAATTCCACCAGTGGCAGATGCTGTAAATTTGCATGTGTCTCGGTGGCATAAAAGAAATTGGTTCACGATTTCATGCCCACGCCCTCTCAGCTCCTCAAGCACCTACTGGCCGTGGTGGCGTTCGTTCCCAGAGACGCTGCCCTGTTCTCTGCCGAAGCCATCACCTGCGCCACCGCTAAGACAGTCACGACATCGCTCGACCGTATCAAGCTCCTCATGCGGACTCATGGGGTGCAGGTTGGGCAAGAAGTCTTCGGTCGGAGAGCTTGCCGAACTGTGTTGCCTGCCTTTGTTAGTGGAAGAGAAAACTGTAGGGGCGGAGTTATAATTTGATATTTTGAGCTTTTGTCTCCTCATTTTCTTCGCTGATCAGTGAAGAAAATTTTTTGGGTGGGACCCACCAAATTTTTTTCTATCTTGCTTGTTTTCTCTTCTCTTCTAAATGGGAGAAAATGGAATAATTCATCCCTTTTCTCTCCCTTCATTTTCTTTCCTCTTATTTTCTCTCAAACCAAACAATGGGTAAAAGACTGTATCAAGTAAAGGTGTCCTTCGGTCATTTCATCACCTTGGGAATTCAACTCAATTCATAAAATATAAGTTAGGTAAAATTCACAAATTGAGTTGAGATAAAAAATATTTCAATTTGTATGATATGAATCAGATAACGAATTACAACACGTTAAGCACAGATACAGACACGGATACGGGACACGATACATATACGGATATAAAGACACATTAAATTCAAAAATTATAGAATACAGACACGATATATATATATATATAATTTCAAAATTTAAGAAAAAAGATTCATAATTCATTAATATCATTTCTATAAGCTTGAAGATTTATAATATTTTAATATATATCATATGTGTCAATATTTGCTACCTAAGTAAGTCCTCTTAAAAAATATGAAACATAATTTCTATTGACATATTCTAAAAAATCTCATAAATTAACTTCTCCTAATAACTAATCACGTATGCAAGATACGTATGCGCATAAAAACAACTAGTGGGAATATTGGTGTGAGACAAGCTTCTGTGACAATGAAGTGGACGACATGGTACGAGTAGAGGTAGAAGGAACAAATGAAAATAATGGTGTGTGGAAAGATAAAATTTAAAAGCCTAATGTAGCGTGTGAAAAGATAAAACTTAAAATATTAATATGTGAAAATAATGACTTAGAACGTCAGTCATGTGATTGAGTTTGAATAGGTTACGAGCTTACTAATTGAACGTTAGTCATGAAAACTAATTTTTTTTAAAAAAATATGAATGAGTCGTGTTCAAGTCATGTCCAAACGTGTTCGAGAAGTGTCCGAACATGTTCGAGAAGTGTCTGAGCGTGTCCGAGAAGTGTTCGAGTGTGTTCGAAACGTGTCCAAACTTAAACAAATAATCTTTTTAATCAGACACATTCAGACACACAAGACATGTGTGTCGTACGGGTGTCTCTATGTGTCTGACACAGACACATGTCCGACACGAAGACACGCCTCATAATCGGTGTATCCATGCTTCATAGCGTTCAACCTACATAAGCTCTACTTATTCATGATTTTTTTAAGTAAAAAATTATTTAAATGATAAAAAATATATAATAAAAATAAAGAATGAAATTAATGATTATATCAATACATATGACATACGTAATGACACTAATTTTGATTGGTTAAATTAATTTGTTGTTTGAAGTTATAACTAATTTTATTTAATTTATTTCAAATTTAATAAGACTTATTAATTGTTAATTTATTATGCACTTATTAATTTATGATGTTTAATTTATTTGAAATTAAATCTTATTATATTTGACTAAAATTAATTGAGATTTATAATGTTAATTTGTCAAATTGAGACATATTATGCTCGAAATTAAAATTTATGATGTTAATTTATTAAATTTTGTATTTTGACCTTTTTTCAAGAAGTTTTTTTTTTTAAAAAAAAACATGTCAAATCCGCAAGTTTGACTTAACTCAACTTACTATTGAACGAGTCGGATTGAGTTGAGTTGAGTGAAAAAAACCTCCTCAAATTTAACTCACTGTTCTAGTGAGCAAGTCGAGTCTAAAAATATTGTTAAACTTATTCAACCCACCCAGCAAATACCCTTAATATCTAAGTATTTAGACTATAGCTTATTATATGATGTGATACTTAATTTCTCTCTCTTCAACCTTTTTTAATTCATACTTGAACTTGTATATTATATATATTTAATTGTTTCAATAATTAATTATATATACAATTTATTATTATTATAATCAATTATAATAAAATTTATTTTATGATTACATGTTAAATAAAAAATAATTTTAGTATTTCATTTAAAAATATAAAAGGAATTATTTTTATATATTAAATTATTAATAGAGATTAGAATTATTAAAAAATTATTTAGTTAAAAATAAAATAATATTTACATCTCAAAACTTTTATAATAATTTATAATCAATAATTAAAAACTTCAAACTTATAAAAAAATAATTATAATACAATAAATTTCATGAAAAAACTTATATAATTTCTTTAAAAAAACTTTAAAAAACTGTTGAGAAACATAAATAAACTTATTCAAACATGCTCTCAATCTTAGTTTTACTTCAACAAAAACTTTTTAACTTTTATGTGACAACTATAACTCTTACTTTATAGTAACTAGTTTTTTCTTGTAATATATTTTGTCTTGAAAATAAAATAAAATAAAATCAATAAAAGATGACATTAAAATAAGAAAAAATAAAAGATAAGATATGAAAATCAATTATATACTATTGGCTAAACATTCCCAAATGAGGAATGGTAGCAACACTCTTTTGGACTTCTTTCAACACTTATCTTACTATTGATCCATCTCTTACACTTCAAAATATTTTTGAACTAATAATAAAATAAATGTTAAAAGAAATATTCAAAAGAATATATTACTAACATTTCTCTTTTCAAATTAACTTTTAAGTCAATCAATGTTATATATCAATTATTCATTTGTTATAGCTGTGAGTAGTACTTGTGAACAAAAAAATGTAAGATTTTAAATGCCATTTTAAAAACTAGATCTCCATAACATTATAATCATATATATAATAATAGCAAGATGAGTAAGAAACTTGTATAATGCATAAATGGATAACTGACAAATGGATCTTAAATGTATCTCAGATATATATCACTAACAACCATTGGATATCTTGGTATTTCCAATCAAAAGAACTACAAAATTTGCAATGCCTTCACATAGATTCCAAAGGTTCAATAACTTCATTCGTAACAACTGATCTTGTTTGTCATTGTAATATGATCAAGATCAAAGTGCAGCATACTAACTATTCTCATCATCTTGTGTTTCAAGACTGGTGCTTATTGTCATAGCAGTTATATAAAATACTCAAATAATTTTCTGGAGTTCTAAATTCTAGCTCATAAGTTGGACGGAACTACATCTTCTGTAAGGACGAAACCCAGAGGATGGAGAATTAGAACTCCCATCTTTGCAAATATTCAAATAAAAGGCATGTTATTTTCTTGTCAGTCAAGTAGTAAGCAATTTATATTCTAACCACATATATAACAAGATATTCATAGGAAATAATCCTGCTTGATCGAAGGAACTTTATATCCTCCCAAATCAATGAGATTGAAAATTCATTTGCACATATCCATAATCTAATAACCTTCATCTTCCACAATCACAACCACAATCATAATACAATAAGGTTATCAATGAACAATGATCAAATTATTTGTACTGATGCACTAAAGTAAAGAAAGATGCATAAGAACTTCCAAAGAAAAAAAAAAGGAAAGCATGAAACATGGAAAGTTCAATAAACTTAGGCTTAACTTTAAGTAACTAACGAATAAAGTTTGAAAATAACAATAAAAATCCGAAGAATATAAATTGTCTTTTGGTTACCTCCATCGCAATCACAATAACTGACATACAAATATTTTGCAGCATGATATTCTAAAAATAACATGAAAAATTCAAATGGTATAAAAAAAATGAAATTTTAAAAAAATTGATAACTGTATATTGCACCTAAATCTGAAATCTACCCCTGGTCAATAACGTTTGAGAAATATTACAAAATAAATTGCAAAAGTATCAAATTAATTAATCAGATCAATACCTAATCTAATCTTCAACACATTCAGGAACATGTCAAGCTTAATCATGCACTATAACTCATACTTAAGTGGGTGTTTGGATTAAAGATTGAATAAGTAAAAATTAAATTAAAAAGAAAATTTGAGAATGAAACAAAATGCCTCTGCTTCTGTTCACATTTTCTAAAAAAAATGAAAGGTCTTAAAATAAAGATTTGTTAACTATTAAGAGTATCAAAGCATCCTATGCTGAATACAATTAGCATGACATGACTAACAATTTAACTTCGCAATGAAGCAAATTTGTTAAAAATGTCTGTGAGAAGTTCTGATCCATCAGACTTACCATATTCACACAATCTAAGACCCATGAATCCTTTGAGGCATCAGTGGAGCTCCTCAAAACAGCTTGTCAATATATAAATGTTAATGCTTGAAAGTAATTTGAAAAAGAAACAATAACCTTGGATGTATGCTGACTATCATAAAGTTTCGTAGAGATTAGCACACTTTTGTTTGGCCCTGAAAGAGTAATTTGATATCTAAGATAAGCTAGCTGAGCCAACAAAAATGACAAAGTTTTAATCAATACACATACATGTCTCTAACAGCAATTACTATAGGTCACAAGACATCAAGAAACTTGAAAAGTTTATTACACATGATGACAAACAAGAAATTGATGTTTATGCAGAACTTACATAAAAAGGTTAAAAAAATGAGCTTGGGTTCTTGAAACTAATAAACTTTGTAGGAAAAGAAAAAGTATTCTAAATTTAAGGAAAAAGAGTTATATACATTATCATAGCACTAATCCATTTATACGTTCTATACACTATACCTCAACAATTAAATGCTCTAATTTATCTTTCATTGGCACACACACACACACACACACACACACACACACATATATAAATATATATATATATATATATATATATATATATATATATATATATATATATATAAATATGAAAGAATCATAAAACAGGACACAATAAACAATTTGCTTATTATTTGAGCAAACAAATAATAAGAAAAATTATTGAGACTAAATCAAGAGACCTAAAATCCAATAATACACATTGCACATACCAAAAAATTTTAGAGTTTTCAACATAAAAGGCATATCTCAAAACCCAAAATCTGGTAATAAAAATTGGGTATATTATAAAACTTAATCTCTCAACAAAAGAATTCAAGCTAACAACTTAAGCATGGAATTAAATTTAGACACAGTGAACAATTTCATCAAACTAATTGAATGAGCAAGCAAGTGAAGCATACATAAAACAAAGGTTTGAATCATAAACTAAAGCGAAATATCAAATCTTACTCAACTATAATAATGACAAGAGTCCAAAAAAGTTAAAAAAAAACTACCCTAGTTCTTTGTTGATTCAAGCCTCCACTTGTTGAAATAATCACACTATATATACATATATATTATCAAATCTAAGTAGCACTTACAACTCTCCAAATTTCAAACTAAAAGTACCACTTGATTACTAAACCCATGACTATATTGCAATGAGATACACACTTGATAATTTGTTGCTAACCATATTGTAGCGTGAAAGAGTTCATGAACTCCATAAATTACTCCTTCCTGCAACAATAGCCATTTAGAGAAAGAAGACAAAAGAATTATTAAAAAAAGAAAAAAAGGGAAATAAGTTGAAAAAAAACCCTATTCGTTCCCCTCGGGTTCCCAATTCCCCACCACCACTTGCCTCTCTGCACCTGCTACAGACGAAACACAACACAGCACAACAACCAACATCCATAAAATTAAAATTGAAAACTATTGTGAAATGAGTGGACTTACATGAAAATATTGTGAAAGAGGAAACCTGTGAAAAAGGAACATCTACCAATTCTCTCTCGCCCTCCTTGTCTGCGTGAAACAAAAGGTTTAGTCCTTAAGAAAGACAAAGTTAAAAAGAAAAAATAAAAAAGAAAAAATCCAAGAGAAAAACTTCCAAAATTACGTATTGAGAGAGAGAGAGAGAATGGGTTCAAGTACGAACAATGAGTCAGAAAAATACATCCTCTCATATTGGAATGGCAATAAAGAAGAGAGAAAGATGGGAAGAAGAACCAGGGTTTTTTTTACCAAACTACCCTTTGTGGCCAAAATATTTACCAAAATGTCACTATTTTCAAACTATTTATCAAAATGCCACCGTTTTGGCCACGGTGTCATTTTTTATTCTTTGTTGGGCCACATGAGATACGCCAGAACGGTTGGCGTATCCACGTGGGATACGCCACCAGAACGTTATGGCATATCCAACGTGGATACGCCAGAACGTTCGGTGGCATATCCCACGTGGATACGCCAACCGTTCGGCGTATTCCATGTTAACCCGTATAAACCCTCCACCCCTCTTCCTCTCATGGCAACTTCCCTCATTTCTCAAATTTTCATCTTCTCTCTAGATTGCACTCTCTCTAAACTCTCTCTTGAACTCTCATGTGGCTGTAACTTGTGAGAGAATCATATTTGTAAGTATTTCTATTATTAGATTATTATTATTATTGTTATATATATTGTTGAATATTTTAATTATTAGAATTATTGTTTATGTTTTTGAGTTATTATATTAATTATGTTTTGTATATTTGTTTTATTTTTAGAATTATTATTTACGTTTTTGAGTTTTTATATTAATTGTGTATTGTATATTTGTTTTATTGTTAGAACTATTGTTTATGTTTTTTAGTTTCTATATTATTTATGTATTGTGTATATTTGTTTTATTGTTAGAATAATTGATTATTATTATTGCTATTATTATTATTTTTATTATTATTATGAATTGTGTATTTATTATATATGTTTTATTGTTATTTAGTAGGTTTTTAAAATTTGTTTGTACAAAATTGAATTGTTTGTTTTGTTATTATTCAGAAGTGTAAGATGACCAAACACCTTGTTGTTCTCATTTACTACAATGGGAGAACGTATAAAGGTGAAGAGAGTCTAATGTACAAAGGTCCTCGTCCCAAGTCTATCATGATTCAACGAGATACGATTATTGAGATTTTAAAAAGGAGAATTTATTTAAAATTAAGGCTTCAAGAAAATCAAATTGTGTCTAGTGTTGTGTACAGATTTCCACACTGAAGTAATGTTCTAAGATGGATAACTCTTCCATTAGAAGATGATGTAGATGTTGCTTGCATGTTTGATTGCTTTGATTAGTATCCTAACTTAACTTCTATAGAGTTGTATGTCGAGATAGAAACAAGTGAGCACAATGAGCATGCTGAAGCTCCTTTTGAAACAGGGTTACAAGCTGGTCCTTCTAATCTTGCTGAATCATCGTACCCTATCAACACTCAATTCTCCATGACACATGCTCCTGTCCTAGTACAATCTCAAGAAGTTGGTACGTCTGCAATGCTTGAAGGGAGCTCATTTTGATTGGACCTTGAAATCGATAACCTGCTTATGGCAGGTACATTATCTGACACAAGCGATGATGAATGGGAGATGCCTGATGGTGAAGATATATACACTGACTTAGAAGAAGATCAATATGACCTTGAAGTAAATATACAACAACTAGTTCCTCCATTGGTAGTTGCTCCTGAATCTACGTATGTGTCTCCATGCCCTCAGTCTTCTGAAATCAATTGGGATGCGCTGAGTACACCTGATAATCTGCCTGAATTAGATTCTCGTGGTATTTAGAGTCCATATGAAGAATTATATGTCGGGTTACAATTTTCCTCTATAGATGTTGTCAATTTGACCCTAAAACATTATTCCATTATTAGACATCAGAATTACAAGGTTGAGGATTCTGATACACAACGACTAACTGTTAAGTGTCCTAGAGCTACTGATGATTACAATTGGAGGGTCAGGGTCATTCTAAGCAAGAAATCAAACACATGGAAAATTAGAAAATATAATGGGTCTCATAACTGTGTCAACCCAGCCATTTCGCAAGATCATCAGAAGTTAGACTCTCATATGATCTGTTCTTGTATTCTGGAGATGGTTAAGCAAAAACCCGATGTACCTACATGCTTAATTATTGAAAGGGTTCGATGTCAATTCAGATATGACGTGTCCTATCGGCAAGCTTGGAAGGCAAAACAAATTCCCATTGTAAAGGTATTTTGAGACTAGGATAATTCTTATGCGGTATTGCCTAGATGGTTACTTACCACACAAAGAGATATGTCAGGCACAGTGGTGGAGTTACAAAACGTTGATTATGTCAAGGCCAATAGAGTTTTGGACATTCAAACCATGTGTTGTTGGATTCCAATATTGTAAGCCCATTGTTCAGATTGACGGCACTTATTTGTATGGTAAATATCATCATAAACTATTGATTGCAACAACATAGGATAGCGATAGAAAACCTCTGCCCATTGCATTTGCTATTGTTGAAGGGGAAACAAAGGATGCTTGGAGTTGGTTCTTAGCATTGATTCGAACACATGTCACACAACAATAGGGCCTATGCTTGATATCTGATCGATATCAAAGCATCATACAGTCAGTGGCGAATCCACATCTGGGATGGCAGCCACTGTATACGCATCATGTTTTCTGCATCCTGCATATTAGTTGTAATTTTAACAGCGCCTTTCGCAATCTGTCCCTAAAGAAATATCTGATTAACATAGGTAGTTAAATATTTGACATTGTTTATGAGTTTACTGTACTAGTTATCAAACTATAATTTAGTTGCTAACACCAACTCATTCAATATTTTAATATCAGGGTATGAACCAATGACATACAAATTTGAGGCTAGGTTAGAAAAGTTGACTGCTACTCTTGAAATAGAAAATTAGATTAATTCGATTCCAAAAGAACAATGGAGTTTAGCATATGATGGTGGTTACAGATTTTGCCATATGATGACGAATTTATCTGAGTGTATGAATAGGGTGTTGAAAGGTGGCAGAAACCTACTAATAACAGCACTTGTTCAGATGACATATTATAAATTAGTAGAGTACTTTGTTAATCGAAAGAATGACGCAAATAAGAAACTTGTTGATGGGGTAGATTGATCTGATGATTTTATGAAAAACCAGAATGTCAACGTGCTCAAGGCATGCTCTCACCAAGTCCGTCGATTTGATATACAGTCAATCAGATTTTTGGTCGAAGAGGCATTCAACCCTATAACACAGCAGGGTGGAGTTAAAGATGCCCTAAACCTTCAGGAATGCGCGCATGACTATGGCCTATTTCAAGCGTTGCATTTCCCTTGCTCTCATGCAATAGCAGCATATTATTTCAGGAGACTTGATGCTTTTCAATATATGCGTTGTGTTTACAAAATGCATACTTTATATAAGGTGTATGAGGTTAATTGGGGTATGATTAAGGATGAACTATGGTGGCCACCTACCCCGACGATTACATTGGTACCTGATCGTCAATTGCTTCGATCTAAAGGTCGACCCAAATCAACTCGACTTAGAAATGAGATGGATTGACGTGAACCAGGACCGGGACAAAGATGTAGAAAATATGGTGAATCTGGACATAACTCTCGTGGTTGTCGTGGTGGTGGATCGACTTCTTTGAGGAATGACCAAGCAGGGTCATCTACTTGATTAGGACATAATTTGATACTCATTGTATTGTAATGGATGACTATATATGTGTAATTGAAGATTTTTAGTGTGTAATTTGATAATTTATGTGATTATTTTTTATTAACATCATTTTGGTATTGTGCTTTTACTGGTGTCTATTAATTTATGCTTGATACACTCATGTTTAATATGTATATTCGATTCTATGGTATTGATGGGATATAATTATACAATTTCAAACTCAATTCAAGTAGTAAATTCTCGGGAGTCCGAGGTCGATCCATAGGGAATTGATGAATAGAAAATTATTTGAGGTACGGAGAAGATTTATCACAATACTAAAAATGATATAAGTTGTTCACAGATGAAAAAGATTTGCTTGGGTTAGGAGATTCACTCTTGGTAATAAATTACAAACAAGATTATTTCGTTTTATAACTCAATTGAAATCATGCATAATGAAGATTCCAATCGGAAGATTTAACATTCAAAGTTCAATCATGTAATCATATTATGGTTCCAATAATTATCTATTAATACTTGTAAATTGTCAAAAGCATCCACTGTGCCAATCCTATTGTCTACAATGGATCAAGATATTCATTATACAAAAAAAGTTTTTAAATTAATTGGAAACAACATACAACTTATACAAAGATCACATAAAAATATATCATTTAAAGCACAAGAAAGAAATTGATCTAACCTTAACTTATTACCAAGAGCTTCACCTTTTCACCCAAGCAAGATGAAGATTTAGCTACTCATAGACAAGAAGAAAGAAAGAGAGAAGAAGAAGATGATGAACATAACTTTAATTAAGAACAATAAAAAACTACACAAAGGAAAACTAATAACACAATAACATAAACTAAACTCTAAGTTAACTAACACCCTCAAATGTTCAGCCTTTGCCTCCTTTTATAGAGTTCAAGGAGTGTAAGAAGACAATAGAGTTGTTTGATGATAAGAAGTAAAATCAAAATAGATGATGAATGAGTTGAAATTATGGACTTTCTTGTCTCCGAAATGTCTCTGCTCTTAGCTTATGGCATGCGTCAGAATTGAGCCAAGTGTTCATGAAAGTTCTAGGAAAAAATCTCAGCTTTCCAGAGACACCAAGTTTAGCCAAATCCAATAAACACAGCCCGAGATATGGCCCAATTACTGCTCATGGGTCAGACCCAAATTCAGCACCTCTGTTCTTACTTCCAAGCCCAATATCACCTTCAAGGAATCCGAATTAGCTTTTGTGTTCTTCATGAAAGTTGTAAATATGGGTCTTAACCTTTCATTGTCAAAAATTCAAAATTATCGAACTCCTATAGCCCGAGATATAGCCGAATGAGTGCATGAAGGTCAAGCTATTAGGTTCAAAATGCTAGATTTTACTTCAACTCCAATTTGAGTTATCCAAACATGTGTTTCTAGTTTTGAGGCATTTATGAAAGTTGTAGAAATTTATCTTTGCTTAAAAACAAGACTAAAATCACATCCATCGGATATTTGTAACTCAAATTATAGCTAATTTACTGAAAAAGCTAAGTGAAAAGGTTATACAATGAATGAAATATATTTCTATTAATGTGGCTCTTACTATCAAGTGTATAGTTATTAGAGAATTATCTTAACTTTCCAACAAGACTAGAATCACATTAATCAGATAATTACAACTCAAGTTGTGGCCACTTTACTTAAGAATGCAATCACCCAAATTAATGATAATTCAAGCAATAATTTCTTCAATGATCCAATTAAGCTTAATTTCATAAAATGTGACAAAATTAACTTAATTAAGCCAAATTGAACCTTAAAATGCCTAGTTAGAGCATTATAAAATGCATAAAATACATTGTTATCAAATTCCCCCACACTAAACTTTTGCACTCCCGGGCAAAACACATAAGAACAAAAACTAAGGAACAAAGAAAAATGACACAGACTCAAAAGCTAAAAACTCTAAAAGATTTAATGAAACAAGAAGAGCAACCAGTCATTCAAGGGAACAAAGCATTTTTTTTAGGTAATATTTCTTCATATCTCAAACCATCAAGCAAGGAAACTTCAGTTAAAAAGAACAAATCAAGAATGAAAGATCCTCACAGGATTCACTCTCAATCCCTCTAGTGTTTAAAATGGTAGATTTCACTCAATTCAACCCATGAAAAATTACACTACCATAAGCTTGCTTATCTTTTACTTCTCCACTACTCAGAACACATGCACACAAAAATCAAGAGGACTTTATTCAAGGTTATAACGGGGTCATGGTAAAGAAGGAAGGATAATATGGATATAAGAAGATAAATATCAAAGAGAATAAAAGAGCATTATGGTACAGTTAAAGTAGAAAAGATATTTGAGAACATTCATCAATAAGGACAATGACCAATATTTGACTAATGTTTTGTTGAAGATCAATCCCAAATTGATGAGTTGAATTCATTGTTAGGCATAAACCTTCTCCTTCTCTTCCTGTTGTTTCAAAGCATCAATCTTTATTCTAGATATGGATATGTCACATAGTATATCAGATGGTTAGCTCTTTCTTTCTTTTCTTTTCTTTTTTTTTTTTTTTTTTTTCTTCTCTTTTTTTTACACACACACCCCCACACTTGTTTAAGAACAAAGTCAATGCTCTCTTATTCCCTAAGGTCAGGTAAAAACATGTTCTTTTTTTTTAAAGGCACGTAATAAGCTAAAAATAATAACTGGCCAAATAAGCTCAAAAGGGTTACATAAGGGAAAATATACAAGGATGACTATTTGGTCAAAGTAGCTATTTTAAAATACCTCAATCATATTTAAGTATGCATGTGAAAATATAGCCTTAAAAAGAATCAAAGCAAGTTCTAGATTAATAATTTCATGAGTGAAAATCACACAAGAAAGAAGAGAATGGTACAAATGTTCAATCCATTCATCAATAGGCTCAAAATCTCACAAGGCATATTTCTATCATTCTCAATCCATCACTTCAATATTCATATCCAAGCATGTGATTTATAAGAAAGAAGAAAATTTATGCTCCCAAGATATGCTTTTTGCTACTTCTAAAATAGTTATTTCCTCAACTAAGATGAGTCTCAAGAGTAAAATTACCTTAAGGACAAAATTTTCACCTTACTCTGTCATCCTTAATTGGTTTTGTTGTAAGTTTCTGACAGTCATCTCACTAAACATACTTTCTTCAACTAAAATGCGTCTCAGGAGTAAAATTACTCCTTACTCTGCCAATATTCATTGGTTTAGCAAGTTCATGAAAATCATATCATACTTTCCTACTTTTTTTTTAAACTATCCTTCCCCCCAACCAGATCACAACATTGTCTGCAATATTAAAATATAGATGAGTAAAGGATAGAAGATATTACCTGTTGGAGAAATCTGACACAAATTTAAACAGAAATAAAGTACGATAAATAAAATCAAAAGTAAAGGAAAGTTAAAGATGAAGTATCAGATCTGGCTTTCTTTGCATGCTGCTTCCCGCACTGCTTCTTGATAACCAATCTATCTGAGCTAGGACTTTATCAGGTTCATAAACAAAAACTTCTTATTTATCAATCAACTCATCAATAATGGAGGCAGAGATAAGAAGTTTTCTTACCGAAGGAGTGATAACTTTCTGTTTCATAGCTTTATCAAGAAAAAATAATAAAAGATCAAAGAAATTATTAACATTCAATAAACCAATGGGTTTATGGTGGATGTTCAGTTGGACCCAAGAGACAATTTGAAAAATTTCTTCCAAAGTACCAAAATCACCTGGTAAGGCAATGAATGCATCGGAGTTGTCAAGCATTGTTTTCATTCGGCTATGCATAGATGATACTTGAATTTCTTCTCCAACTGTCTTTTCAGTAATATTATTTTGAGCTAAAGGTTTAGGAATGACACCTAAAACTTAACTGTCTCTTACAAATGCAAAGAGTGATACAACCCCCATTAACCGACAATAACCTCCCCCATATACAACATGAATATTTCTTGTAGCAAGTGTTCGACCAAAAACGCTTGCTACATTTACAAACGCTAAACCCTTCCCATAACTTGATCCATAAAAAACACAGATATTTTTAAGGTTACGAACATGAGGTCTCATAATTTCACCTTCCCTTTGAATGATTATGAGTTAGAGGAAAGTGAAGAGAATGAAGTGTTTAAATAGGGAAAAGAAGGGAAAAAGTAATCATAGCACCTATATGGGTAGGTTGACTATTGTCCGAAAAGTTTGAAAAAAAATAAATTTTTTTTATTTTCTTTTTTTTTTGATTTTTCACTATTTTTGTTTTTTTTTATTTTTTATTTAACTTCAAGAAAACCATTAGGGCTTTTTGGTCGAAGATAAGAGAGCGAGGATAGGATTTAGTTTTTTATCTTTCTCGATTTTAACATTATAATTTTAGTATGATTTTAAAATTTTTCTTTTTTATTCTAATGTTTTCATATTTTATTTGATTTTATTTTTTTATAATTTTAATTTTTTTTAAATTATATAAAAAGACTTTATCAAGAAAATTACATTAATTTTTAAAATTTTGAAAATTTAGAAACCCCTTAATTTTTTATAATTTTAAATATTCATTTTTACTTTTTACTTTACAATAGTTATTATTAGAATAATTTTATATTTTTCAAAAAAAATAAATAACAAAATCAAAATACAAAGATAAAATTAATATAATAATAAATTTATTATATATTTTTTTGAGGATATTTTATTATACTTTAATTATTTTATATTTAAAATATTTTTTTATATCATACTTTAAATCACCTTATCTTATCCTCGTGAGTTCTAATCCCTTATCTTAGTCGGGATAGGATAAGTGATGCGATTAATTTATCATATCCTGCACATACTAGGATATGATAGTTTATCCTATCCCGTCTCTCGTGTCATGAATGCCCCTAAGAAGTGGCATGTTAGAAAGCTTATCATCCCGTCTCTCTTTTATCCTCGACCACCAAGTTTATCCATCCCCTTAAAAGAAGTGAGTTGCGTGTCACCGAGCAACATATGAATTCCACAAGGATTGACGAACCGACAACAAGAACCTTTGAATCCTTTCTGTCCTGCTTACGGAAGAACAACCCTTTATCTTCCTGCAAACCTAATTAAAGGCCTGTATTCTAAGAAGATGTTACCTGACCGCAACCAGTCAGAACTTGCCATAGAGACCTACTAATTAAAGTAAGTATACAACTCAGTTAACAGTTTCCGTTCACTGTAAAGACAGGTCGCTTCTTTCTGTCCATCAGCGCTACAGAGCCTTAGTTCCAAGAACTGGGAATGTAGCACACGGCTCTCTATAGAGCATGACACATGAACTCTATTTACATACTGGCGTGTGAAGGTCTCTTTCTGAGTCTATGACAGGACGGGCATCCGCCCGGGGCTCCTAATCTAATTAAAGACCAAGTACAACCATAGTTTCGCCCTCTATTTTTTTTTAAGTTGTTAGAAACCTGATGAAAGATGGGTGTATACTCACTTGAGATTGGGATGAAGGTAGTCTGCTTTTTTGGCTTTGTGCTAAAGCATTGTTGACTAGTATTAGACCCATTCAAGACCAGCGCAACATAGGGCTCCCAAAAGGGACAAGTGGTCATAATACGAATGGCTGCCTCACATGTGGGATACAATCTACTTTCTTTGTTTTTCAATTAAGAAAGCTGGATCAGGATGCATGCATTTTTCCATTCACGTTTTGTGTTACCAAAGCCAAACCCAAGATGTATACATACTTTTTTTTCTTTTTTTTTTGTTTTTTCTTTTGTTTTTCTTTTTTTTTGAACATGAAGAAGAAAAAGAAAAAGAAGAAAATATGTACATGTTGTTGTGGATGTTGCTCACATCTGCCTCTGGTTTCACGTCCAGAAACGGCTTAAACGCCTTCTATGAGTCGAGCATAAGCTTCCCATCTAATTTTCTTATAAATTGGCAAACAGGGTCTTTTAGAGTCAGATTCGCAAGACTGTATTGCTTTTGTTCATCTTTGAAGAGATTCCACAAGTTAAGAAGTTCACGATGCACAAGACCACAAGAATGCGTATCAAGAGTCAATAAGATATCATCTAATGACTCCTTACTCAGTCTATTCTTCATGAAGAAAGTTTTATCTTCTCTGTTTTTGGAAACCATCCCCAAAGAACGACATCGCTTGTTACAATTCCATCGTCCACATATGTGACAGACTTGTAATCTTTTTGCTCTTCTCCTTTTAGAATATGAACTTCTACCAAGACCTGGCATGTATGAGTCAAATGAAATTGAAGACTCACCTGCTAATCGGACCTTTGCTTCGATTATCCAACGTACATCTTCTAGTATACTTTTATGCATTAACAATCTCAATCTTTCACATTTAGCCTTGTAAATTTTTGTTAGAGCATTTTGAGGAAGAGAAGGAAAATGTTTTCTCAGGTTTGAGAGAATGATATCCATTTTGAAGAAGAAGAAATCAGTTATTTTGGGAAACTGAAAGAGAACAAACCGACTTGAGAGTCATGGAGTACCGTCATCCGCCATTTTACCGGGGAGCTAAAGAGCTACAAAACAAAATAAAGCTACAAAATTAGAGTAAATTTTTCACATAACAAGGATCAGAAAGGGAAATGAATTCTACCTCAGCAGCTTGATTTTCTAGAAATGGTTTAAGTCTTTGTCCATTGACCTTAGACACATTACCATTCTTAGGATTCTTAATGTCTATGTCCCCAGAAAGATATACATGTTTGACAATAAAAGGACCATTCCACCTAGATCTCAATTTTTCAGGGAATAGGTAAAGACGAGAATTATAAAGCAAAACTTTTTGACCAATTTCAAAAGATTTCCTCAAAATAGATTTGTCATGAAAAGCTTTTGTTTTTTCTTTATAAATTTTTGAGTTTTCATATGCATCATTTCTCAATTCCTCAAGTTCATTTATTTGTAATTTACGTAACTTGCAAGCATTATCAAGATTTAAATTGAAAGCTTTAATGGGCCAAAATGCTTTATGCTCCAGTTCTACAGGCAAGTGACAAGGTTTTCCATAGTCTAACCGATAGGGTAACATGCCTAAAGATATTTTAAAAGCAGTACGGTAAGCCCAAAGTGTATCGTTTAGTCTTAAAGACCAATCTTTACGATTTGGGTTAACCGTTTTTTCTAAAATTTGTTTAATTTTCCTATTTGCTAATTCTACTTGTCCACTTGTCTGAGGGTGATAAGGGGTAGTAACTTTATGGGTAATACCATATTTCTTCATTAAAGATTCAAATGGTTTATTACAAAAATGTGTTCCCCCATCACTGATGATAGCTCGAGGGATTCCAAATCGACTTAAGACATTTTCTTTTAAAAATTTGAGAGCAGTTTTATGATGATTTTGTCGACATGGAATCGCCTAAATCCATTTTGAGACATAATCAACTGCAACCAAAATATACACATATCCAAATGAAGATAGAAATTGGCCCATGAAATCAATTCCTCAACAATAAAAAATTTCAATGACAAGGATAGGGTTCAGAGGCATCATGTTTCTTTTAGAAATGGACCCTAATTTTTGACAATTTTCGTAACTTTTGCAAAAGGTATGGTTATTTTTAAATAAAGTGGGCCAATAAAATCTACACTGTAAGATTTTTGCAGCTACTTTCTTTGAAGAAAAATGACCTCCACATGCTTCTAAGTGACTAAATTTAACGACACTACCTACCTCATTGTTAGGTATACATCTCCGAAAGATTTGATCAAGAGAATATTTGAACAAATATGGGTCATCCCAATAAAAATTTTTCACCTCAGTCAAATTTTTTTTTCTGTCTTGATGTGACCATTGAGGCGACATCTTTCCTGTTACAAGAAAATTGACTATGTTTGCAAACCAAGGCATGGAATTGACAAAAGATAAAAAATCATTAAGAAAAGAATCATTGATAGGTATGCTATCAAAAGATGAGCCTGTTGCAAGTCTGGACAAATGATCTGCGACAACATTTTCGGCTCCTTTCTTATCTTTTATTGTGATGTTGAATTCTTGAAGTAACAAGATCCACCGTATCAACCTAGGCTTGGCATCCTGCTTAGACATTAAATATCTAACAGCAGCATGATCAGTGAAAACAACAGTAGAAGAACCAATTAAATGAGCTCGAAATTTGTCCAATGCAAAAATTACAGCAAGTAGTTCTTTTTCAGTAGTGGTGTAATTCATTTGTGCACTATTTAAAGTTCTACTTACGTAACAAATCACATGAGGCTTACCTTCCTTTCTTTGGCCTAAAACAACGCCAACAACAAAATCACTTGCATCACACATTAATTCAAAAGGCAAAGACCAGTCAGGGAATTGCATGATAGGAGCTGATGTTAAAAGACCAATTAATTTTTCAAAAGATTTTTGACATTCTTGAGTCCAATCAAATGGTGCATCTTTTATCAGAAGATTGCATAATGGTCTAGATATGACACTAAAGTCCTTAATGAATCTTCGATAAAATCCTGTATGTCCTAAAAAGGAACGAACTTCTCTGACTATTTTTGGGGAAGGCAAATGAGCAATTAATTCAACTTTAGCCTTATCAACTTCAATTCCTTCAGAAGATATCACATGACCTAACACGATTCCTGAAGTAACCATATAATGACATTTTTCCAAATTTAAAATAAATTCTTTTTCTTCACATCTTTTAAGAACTTTATCCAAATTATCAAGACAATTTTCAAAAGAATTTCCAAAAACTGTCAGATCATCCATAAAAACTTCTAAATAATGCTCAATCATGTCACTAAAAATACTTAGCATGCATCTTTGAAAAGTTGCCGGAGCATTACAAAGACCAAAAGGCATTCTTCTATATGCAAAAATGCCAAAGGGGCACGTAAAAGTAGTCTTTTCTTGATCCTCTAATGCAATTGATATTTGATTATACCTCGAATAACCATCAAGAAAACAATAGTAGGGATGTCCTACAACTCTTTTTAGAATTTGATCAAGGAATGGTAAGAGGAAATGATCTTTCCTAGTGGCTGTATTTAATTTTCTAAAATCAATACACATATGCCAACTAGATGAAACTCGCGTAGGTATTAACTCACCTTTTTCATTTTCAACCACTGTTGTTCCAGATTTTGTAGGCACAACTTGTGTAGGGCTTACCCACTGGCTATCGAAAATAGGGTAAATAATTCTAACATCAAGTAATTTAAGAATTTTATCCCTAACTACCTCTTTCATGTGTGGATTTAATCTTCTTTGAGGTTGTTGTAATGTTTTACCATTATCATCTAAATGTATTCTATGTGTACAAATTAATGGATTAATGCCTTTTATATCTGTTAATGTCCATCCAATTGCACTTTTATGCCTTTTAAGTACTTCTATCAACATATCTTCTTGTTCTTCAGTAAGGATTGATGAAATTACTACTGGAAAGCTTTAGTCTTCTCCCAAAAATGTGTACTTCAACCCAAAAGGTAATGACTTTAGTTCCAGTGTGGGTACTTCTTTATGAATATTATCATTCATGGGTTGTAGCTCTTCGAATCTTGGCTTCCATCCTTTGTATTCCATTGCTTATGTATAACCAAGCAAAGAGCATATTTCGCAAATATCACCATCTACTTGCATATCTGAATCAAATGAATTAATTAAACAAACATCTAATGGGTCAGAAGAACTCCTTTTTAGAAGATGATCATCTACAATGGCCTCAATTGTAACACCCTCCCTAGGGTATCACATGTCTGACTCCCGACTCAAAATCTGAATAGAAGTTCATAAAAGGTTTGAGTTATAAAAGGTGGGTTTCAAAATTTTTTCTTTACTGATTAATATATAATACTGACACTAATCAATATTTAACGATTTAAAGAGAAATATAAAACTAACAGACTCTTTTTTTCTTTTTTTAATAGTAGCAAACCCTATGACGGGTCCTACTTAATAGTGCGGTACAACACTAACGAGAAACTTAACATACTTATTTCTTTTTGTATTCTTCTTGATGCATCAAACATCTGTTCCTTATCAACACTGCACGCTATCAACTCTGGAATAGTCATTCTCTGATGTTGTCTCCAAACTAAGAATATCTATCTCTCGGTATGTCTAAGACAACTCATTCCTTCTACTGTTTAATTTTAACAATACAGACACAGCAAGACAACATAACAAAGAGGTGAGATCACCTACACAAATACTAACATGGCAGCACAAAGATAACGCAAATAGCAATATCATACAGGGATATTATACCAGACTTCCAATAATATATTCAATATTAATCAACTATCATCATCCAATCATATATCAATCTAAGTATTCAAAACAGTTGTCATATCCAATATTCCTCAATTAATATATTATACAGATATAAATGTTCAGATTCATGCATGTGCACATAGACTCAATTTTTCAAAAACAACTCCATGGAGGTTTTCACAATTTCGAGAAGAATGCTCTGGTTAATTGCCCAGCCTAAGCCCACAGACAATCTCCAAGTCGTTGAAAAGAATCGTGTTCTTGTCGGGTATCGTCAATGCATTGCAACGGACTGCATCGCCAAGTGGCATATAGTCCAGCCTTAGCCCACAGACAGATATCCATTGGTCGACTGACGCGCCTTGACGCTCCCAAGATCCATCATAGACCTCACTATCAATTCTCATTCCCTCTTCAACCACAAAGGCCAAGATAGCTTATTAGCTATACTTTATACAATGCACGAATATATCAGTGCAAGTCCAACCACAAGGACCACAAGTGTAACACCCCTCTCAGGGTATCACATTTCTGACTCCCAACTCATAATCTGTAAAGAAGTTCGTAAACAAGGTTTGAGTTATAAAAGATGGATTTTAAAATTTCTTTTCATCAAAGACAGAAACATAAACTTATTGAGATTCATAAGTATTACTGAAAATATATTTAATATACAATATTGACATCAATTAATATTTAACAATTTAAAGAGAAATATAAAACTAACAGAAAACTCTCTCTTTTTAACAGTAGCAAACCCTATGACGGGTCTTACTTAATAGCACGGTACAACACTAACGAGAAAACTTAGCATACTTATTTCTTTTTGTATCCCTCTTGATGCATCAGACATCTGTTCCTTGTCAACACTGCACGTTATCGACTCTGGAATAGTCATTCTCTGATGTTGTCTCCGAACTCAGAATATCTACCTCCCGGTATGTCTAAGACAACTCATTCCTTCTATTGTTTAATTTTAACAATACAGACACAGCAAGACAACATAACAAAGAGGTGAGATCACCTACACCAATACCAACATGGTAGCACAGAGATAACACAACAGCATATCATACAGATACATCATACCATAATTATGAACATGCCATCAACATTAATCAACTATCATCATCAAATCATTTATCAGTTCAAATATCATTCAATATTTACGATGATGTCCTCAATATGATCAAATTATCATCATCATCATCCAAGTATTTCTCAACAGAACAATTGGCATAGCTAATATTCCTCAATTAATATATCACATAGATATAAATGCTCAGTTCCATGCATGCGCACATAGACTCTGTTTTTCAAAAACAACTCCATGGAGGTTTTCACAATTTTGAGAAAAATGCTCTGGTTAATTGCCCAGCCTAAGCCCACAGACAATCTCCCAGTCGTTGAAAAGAATCGTGTTCTTATCCGGTATCGTCAATGCGTTGCAATGGACTGCATCGCCAAGTGGCATATAGTCTAGCCTTAGCCCACAGACAGATATCCACTGGTCGACCGCCGTGCCTTGACGCCCCCAAAATCCATTATAGACTTCACTATCAATTCTCATTTCCTCTTCAACCACAAGGGCCAAAATGGCTTATTAGCTATACTTTATACAATGCACGAATATATCAGTGCAAGTCCAACCACAAGGGCCAAATCTTTTCAATTTCATTTGTTCAATTTAATCATATGTCTCAATGCATATTTTTCTAATGCATGTATAATGCACCAATACCAATCACAAGCATATCTTTCCAATGCATATAAAATGCACCAAGTACCAATCACAAGCAAAACTCGTCATTTTCTCATACAGTGTATGGACACTGGTTCTACAGTAATCATAATGTTATTATGTTTTTATAGTCATAAAACACTTTTGTTGTGTTTTCACAATTGCGTAACATTTCTGTTACGTTTTCACAATTCCAAAACATTTTAGTTATATTTTCACAATACCGTAACACTTCTATTACGTTTTCACAATACAATAACATTTCTGTTACGTTTTTAAAATACCGCAACTCTTTTGTTGCACTTTTAAACCACGTACTAATTTTTTAACGTTTTTCTCAATAGCGTAAAAATATACGTTTCTCAAATCGTATAGTATTTTTCCACTGTTTCAAAATCGCGTAACTTAAAAAATCATTCTTTTAAGTCGTGTAAATCATTTTCCATCATTCTCAAAATATTTAAAACACTTTCCAAATCACATAACGATTTTTCGTCATTTTCACAATCACGTAAAAACATTCTATCACTTTTAAATCACATATTGATTTTTCAACAGTAATTCAAATTACGTAAAATATTTAAACATAACTCAAATCGCGTAGAAATATTTTAACATATTTCAAATCACGTTGAAATATTTTACTGTATTTCAAATTATTTTTAAGATACATAAAATATTTTCAACATTTTACAATCACGTAAAATATTCCTCAATATTCCAAACATTATTTTGGACTTAAATAAATCAATATCATTTTCAACACATTTTTCAAATGCGTAGCTTAAAAATCACGCTTTTTAAGATACATAAAACATTTTTCATCACCATTTCATTACTGAGAAAATATTTCTTAACCTTCAAAAATTCCTTTTCAACCTTTCTCAAAATAATATGACTTTGTATTTCATTTTTCACATTTTCTTACTCAAGAAAATCTTTTTCCACATTTCTTTACTCAAGAAATCCTTTTCCAAAATATAATCCACAAAAAAAATCACTTTTTCCATTGATATAAATCAACGTTTCAAAACTTAACATTTTCTAACGTATTTCAAAACTCAAAATCAGTTATACATTAGTAAATTTTCAAAACACTATTATATTCTTCATTTTTCCCAAATCATTTCCAAACACAACCTTCTTCAAAATAAATTGAAGTTCGAAAATATTTTCGTTTACAAAAACTTGATTTTCTCAAGTGATAAACGCTCTAATTCCCTTTCCAAATTCTTGTGCGAAAATCATTTTGTTATAAAATCAAGGTATCCGCAAGTCTTCAAAAATCGTGAACGTGTTCATTGAAAACTATCAAATCTTTCGAGAGACAAAACACTTCGTTTCATACAATATCACTTTGTTCCTTAAAAATTTAGGCATTATAAGCCTTAAAAAACGTGGATATGACTATTGAAACCATCAAACATTTTTCCTTCTAAATTGATGTGGTTTTAAACAAACAAAACCATTAAAAATCCTTTACAAAAATCGTGAACACGTGGTCTTTGAAATCAAGTCATTTGTTCATTTTCATTTTTTACTTTCTTTGCAAATCCATTTTCACTTTCTTTACAAATCATTTTTCACTTTCTGTAACACCCCTTTGGGGATGCCACACATATAATTAAAAATAAAATAAATGAATAAAATCTACCTAAGTTGTAAAACATTTGTCAAATAATAACATGGGTCGTAAAGTAATTCCTGATAGACAGTTTATTAAAAATAAAAGATTGCGGAAAACATAAAATAAATAGAACAACACCACTCATAATATACATATGTTTTAAGTTATAAGTTATACAAATAATTTACAACTCCAATTACAAAATATTTAAACAGGAACAGTAAATAAAAGCAGTAAAAGAGTCAATATATACATCCATACGCAGACGCGCCCAAAAAAAAAAACATCAAGCATATTTACTCCTCTGAAGGATCACTCTCAACATGAAAATGATCATCAGGAGACAAATATCCTGGATGCCTCGACTCTCGGCGATAACGTGATCGCGCAGTCGATACGATACTTATCTTACTAGGCTCATGGTCATACCACCAAAATGACGCCTAATGGATAAGGGTAACTCTAAATGTAGAAACACCGTCGTAGTCATGATCGGCTCTCCATCAAACCTATGACGTCGTCACGATCATCCGTCCCGCATACGTCATGAGTCTCTATCTCCTCTCATGTGCCACGATAGCGATCCACCATGAAACTCCAGCGTCACGAACCCCAAAAATCCGGGTACCGCCATACCAAAACTAATCAATCCAATGGATATGGATGATCAGATGGTTCTTGATCGTAAAACTGGTCGTCGATTTGCTGATCTTCCTCATCTTCGGGGTACAAGACCTCAAGAGGCTGTTCCTCTTCTTCTTCCTCAAACTCTTTATCGCATAAAGTAAATATACAGGAAACACATACAATAAAGAGGTAAGACAATCTAAAATCACCACAAACATGGCCAATAAGAAGACGACAAACAACATATATACAGTTTATGCAATACGAAAAGCTATAACAAGAATAATAATAATGGAATAGAGTAAAGCTTAGATATCATAACGCTACATATCATCACAAATATAGCACAAATAAAAACACGAGATAAAACAATAACACGTATAGAACGAAATACGAAATAAACAACCATTATAATAATTACCAGATACGATAAATAGAGAAAATAGAATAATATCCAAGATATAATCATATACACTAAGACACAATCCTATTCCATGGAGTTAAACACGACGTGATATCGAGAGAATGACTTGCAAAATCTATTAGTACCACGGCCGCCCAACCAACTATCACGCCACACACGTTGCGTCAATAGCCTACGACACTGGGAATCCACCATCCAGGCGTAGTATAGTTCACGATCTCCCGTTGTGGCATTATAGGCAATGTACTACTAGACTTTACAAACTTCGATTAAATATAGTGCGTGTCGAGTCCATTAGTGTACTATCGGTTTACTACGGCCCAAATGAATCCAACTGGTATCCCACATATGGGATCCCGTACACTAACGTCTCCAAGTTCATTAGAACAATGAACCACACTACGTTTATCGCATCGACAACACGATGTGATTCGTCTCGTCATCCAAAACACCAAAAATTTGGCATAAACACAATACATAATTCCAAAAATATGAAATTACAAAAATGCCCTCAAGATAATAATTTGCCCTCAATGGCAGAAAATAGAAAGCCTGTACGGGTTCACATTTTCCCGACAGCGAAAAATCCTCAAAAGCCTGTACGGGTTCACATTTTCCCGACAGCAAAAAATAAATACAGTAACGATCAATCGCGTAGAAATTTTATCGCGTTTTCACAATCTTGTCATTTTTACAAACGTTTTGAAATCGCGTAAATATATTTTTCTGTTTTCAAAATCGCGTAGGATTTGTAATACGTTTTCTCAATCGCGTAGGATTTTTAAATCATTTTCTTGACCGAATTCCTTAAAAATTACTATTTAAATAAACAGAAATAATAAATAATACATTTAAGCTACGTATAATGTTTTCCATATCGTATACTGTCTTTTGGACATCTTTTCTATCTTATTTGTCCGTTTTTACTAAAAATTGACAAGATTTTTGCTTAGAAAATTATATTAATGGTTTCCTAATTTTACCATAAAAATTCTGTTTATTAAAATTTTAAAACCATATATTTAATCCTTTTGAAAATTACTAACATGCTTCAAAATACAAACATGAGCTATATGTTAGAAATTTTCAAAAGTTACTTGTATTTCTTCTTACAAGTAAAAAACATTAGTATTAACCTCTTAAACTTAGTTCTAACCACTTTATTTCTTTTAAAACTCATTGTAGAAAATTTACTTTAACTTGTATTACTTCTTCTTGATTGAAAATAGCTTGGAACTAATTTTAGAAATCATGAATATCTAATTTGGCATGTTGGCGAATTTGATAAAAACTTTACATTTGATTTCCAAATTATTTTTCACCTTCTAAATACATGTTAAATCTCTTGTATTGTCTACATTGATTAAATCATTACCTTAGAAAATAATTTTAGAATTCAAAGTATTGAAATTAGACTTGTTGGTCGAAAATGTAAGGTTATGCCATTTGATTTCCAAATTCATTTTTCTTGATCCAAACAACTTGAAACCTTCTTAATTCTCCTAGGTTAATTAAATCACCTTTTAAGAAAATTAAGAGAACATTTTGGTTCTCCATTTTTGTTAGTGGTCGTGAGCCATCATGGAGTGTTCTTTGGAACACACATGCATTTCCTTGACATGTTATTCACATCCTATATATTATCATACAATTCTATACTTTATCATGAAATTCTAACACATGCAATATTATCAAAGCTTATAGACATGCAAATTAAAGCTAATAGACATGCAAAATTATTACAATTACCAAACAAAGAAAGCTACTAACAAACACCACATAACTACTAACAAACACAAAAATTAACAAATACACACATAATAACCACATCACCACCAAATCCTTATGGATTATACAAACACCACAAATTACTCCATCTTCTTACCACCACCAAGGGATGATAAGATTAGTCTTCCTCTTACCTTAAATGAAGACAAATGGATTTTCTTTCACTCCTCCTAGGGTTCGGTTTTCCCCCCCAAAATACCTAGCAACTCAAACGAAAATCTACAAGTTACTAACCATGAAAAAGAACCTAAACCATGGATAAATCATGGCTTAGAACTTTGAAAAAGAAGAGAGAAAAGAAAAGCATAAGATTTCACCTTCTAGGTAAAATTTTCAAGATTGGTTTCCAAGCTCCAAATGGAAGAATTTGCAAGAACTCTCAACTAGAGATGTTCTTAGGATGGTGTTTAGGTTTAGAAAACTTGGTTAGATGAAAATTTGGATGGTTGGATGGTATGGTTCTTGTCTTGGCCGAATGGTGAAGGAAAGAAACAAGAATGGTGGCTAGGGTTCTTGGATGAGAGAGAAGAGAGAAAATGCATGCAAGCAAAGTGATTTTTGGTCTCCTAACCCCACATGGCCGTGGACTTCATGCATGCAAGGTGGCCAAATGGTTGGCTTCATCCAAGCCATGTATTGCATCAAAGGTTAGGATTAAAACTTGCTTAACAAGCTTGTCTCCTATTGGTTGATCATGGATGACTCACAAGCCTAGTCACACTGTCCATTAATTACCAGCTTAGTCAGCTAGCTGAGTCAGCTTGTTCTGGAAAGTTCTACTGCTAATGATGTTTAATTAAGCTACTAAGTTAACTGTATTAGCTAAACGTGGGTCCCGCAAAATATTTCCGGGTCTACTGTCATTTTATTATACTGACTAATAAAATAATATTATAATATTATAAAATTATTTTATTTGACATCAAATCCTAAAAATTAAAAGATTATTTATCGTTCATTCAGAATCGGGTTTAGTAAGATCCCCCAATTCTAAATAATAAAATAAGATTTCCCCGGCCTAAAAATATTATTTTCCGCCTTTCTGAGCTAATCACACAAAAAGTTCATATAAAATCACAGACATGTAATATTGGACATTAAATCAAGTAGAAAACAATTAAAAACAGCAAAAACAGCACGTTCGGGACATAATGGTCATTTTTTATTTTTTTTCCACAACGTAGCTAATCATCCAAAAAGTTCAAATAAAATTACAGACAAGATTAATTAATCTCAGTATATCTTCCAAAAAAATTAAAACAAGAAATCGGAAAAACTTTTATTTTACCGTCTCTAACAAATTACGTAAAAAGACCAAATAAAATTTGAGCTGTATAAACGTATTTGTATTTCATGCAGAAATCGAGAAACAGTAAAATAAGGACACAACGGTCATTTACACAAAAACTTGAAAAACAGTAAACAGTACATTCGAAATATTTTCTAAAAATTGGGGCGTTACACTTTCTCTGCAAATCCTTAAAATCAACATTGCTATTTTCATTTAAAACTCATATTTAGTAAAACACTTAGAAACTTTTTACACAAAATAAATCAATAAAAATCCTTCTAAAATCGTGTTCATGTACTCTTTGAAAAATAAATCCTTTGTTTATTTTCCTTGTTTTTCTAAACATCTCATTTCATCATCCATGAAAATATTAATTTGTGAACACCTATCTTGAGGTGTCTTGGCCGAAATTCACCATGTTCTAGGGACCAAAAATTAATTCTCTTGTTCTTGAAAAATTTCAACATAAACTCTAATCATGAGTGTCAAAACCGTGACCACTCTTCCTTTGGCCATTGGAGCTAAAAATTAATTTCCTTTCCATTATCACATCATGACATACACATATATATTTCATCATATATACCATAAGCTACCATAAGTATGCCATAATCAAAAGCAATAAATCATGCAAATCATACAAAGCATGAACAAATAAATCAAACACATAAACACTCACAAATAATTACATGACCATGGATATGAATCCTCACATGGATTCACCATCCATCAAATATAAGACCATCTTTCACCACCATACTTGGTTGGTGAGGTGGATCTCCCTCTTACCTCTTGAAGATCCTCAAAAGCTCTTTATTTTGCTTCTTTTTCCAAGTCTTTCACCACCAAGGACTTCTCAAATACAAAACAAAATACATAAAAATTAGTATACTAAGCTTGATTAAGAGGAACCATGGATCAAACATGGTTTAGATCATGAAAAAGAGAGAAAAAATGAAGTTTCCTTACACTTCACCATAAATACTCCATAACATGGATCTTGAAGAAAGTCCATGAAGATGAATGATTTAGAGGAAGTCTCCAACATGAAAGTTGTTTAGAATAAGGTAAGAATTTAAGAAATAAGGTTGGTTAAAATTATTGAGTGATGGAAGCCATACTTAGGAGTCATGGCCGAAACCACCATGGAGAGAAAAGAAAGAAAATTTTCTAAGAGTTTAGGTTTTGGGGAAATGATCACTAATTGACCAAGAATGAGTAATGATAGGAATGAAACACTTTCCTATGGTCCTAAGCCTCCAAAAACCGTCCCCCCCTCCAAGAAATCTCCTAAGGAAGCAAACAAAGCAATAATGGTCAAGAATGATGTAATATTGACTATGACAAGTAATAATGGTCATAAAGTTTTTCTTTAGCTCCTAAACAACTCAAAAACCGTCCCCCCTCTATATGCATTCTTCTAAGAGTGCCAAAAATCAATAATGGCGCATAATTGACTAAAACAACTAATAATGGCATTTCAACTTTTCTTTTAGCTCCAAATACAACACAAAACCGTCCCCCCTCTCCATTTTGCATGTAATAATGTTGTCATCTTTTTCAAGCCACCATTTAGAGCATTTTAGATCATTGATTAATTCAATGGTTAGGATTTAGGTAGACTTTTGAGTTAGAAGACTTAATCTAGGCCATTAGATTTTTCCTTCTTGAAATCAAAGCCATTAGATGTATCTCCAAAATGAAGGGTCAAGATTACACCTTCTACTTTTAATCCAAGGGTTATAATTAGTTAAAGCCATTTTTGATGACTAAATCTCTACCATTGATTAAATCCAAATCCAATGGTCATAAATGGTCATAGCCGTTATATTAGACTTATCCTACACCGTTGATTAAATCAACGATTGATATCAAAGTCTCCAATATTAGACTTGTTTCCTATTGGTCTATTATCATAACCACTAATGTTGACTTAACAGTATAATATTTATTTTTATCGGCTAAACCCCACAAAATTATATTTACTATATTTTTATCGCCCAATAATTAAATACAATACAAAACACAGTACAAGAAATTTTCTAAAACTGTCTCCAGATTCAGGTTTAGTAAGATCCCCTGTCTCCGTCTCAACAGTACAAATTTTTTTATGGGTAGGAAATTTTTCACTTTGCTGCACCCACCTAGGCCCATGTATGGCCACTTGGGCCCACATACACCCCATGGGCCCACAAACAGTAAAAAAATTTCATAATCATCCACAAAATCATAAAAATTAGAAAATTCACAAATATCAAATCAGATTACGTAAAATAATTAAAACCTAATGGTAAAAATTAAATTACGTAAAGTTTTCCCCAGCCTGAAAATTATTATTTTTCTGACACGGAGTAAATCACTTAAAATGATCAAATACGCTGACAGATTAATCAAAATAATTTTACAGCGCTCAGAAATTACTAAACAGTAAAATTCTATTAACTGTCAAAATTACTGGTTAAGAGATACAGAATTTTAGGATGTTACATCAATCCCGTCAACTTCCTCATTTTCATCATTTTCATCATTTACTGTTAGCTTCATCAATCCATTTCTACAATTTATCAAAGCATTGGATGTTGCTAAAAATGAATGACCTAAAATAATAGGAATTGACTTGGAACAATTAATCATAGCTTCAGTTTCCAAGACAATAAAATCCACAGGATAAATGAATTTATCAACTTGTACCAACATATCTTCCACTATACCTTTTAGAATTTTAATTGATCTATCAGCAAGTAGAAGAGTTACAGAAGTTAGTTTTAACTCACCTAGATTGAGTTGTTGATAAACTGAATATGGAAGCAAATTAACACTAGCACCAAGATCAAGTAAAGCTTGTTCAATCATATGTTCTCCAATAATGCATGAAACCGTAGGACAACCAGGGTCTTTATATTTCAAAACATTATTACTTTGAATAATAGAACTTACCTATTCTGTCAAAAAGACATTCTTTTTCACCTTTAATTTCCTTTTAACAGTGTATAAGTCTTTCAAAAATTTAGCATAAGAAGGAAAGTGTTTGATAGTATCTAACAATGGAATATTAACCTTCACTTGTTTAAGAATTTCAAAAATTTCAGTTTGGTGGTCCAATTTCCTTGGTTTGCTCAATGCTTGAGGAAATGGGAGTGGAGGAGACGAGAGTTTTGTCTCATTTTGGCCAGATGACTTATCAATCTCTTCCTTATCTTAGGGAATTGATTCACCATCTTTCTCACAAGGTTCAGAAATTTCATTTTCAACAACTTTTTCACTCCTAAGAGTTATCACATAATGAACTTGATTTATTTGTTGGTTTCCTTTCTCATGAATGGTGAGTGCAAAAGTAAGTTTGGAAAGAGGGTCTTTTATGTCTATCATGGTTTGAGTGTTTTGTTTATTGATGGTCTCTTGCTTTTCTATGAATGCACTCAATGTTCCTTCAAGGTTTTTCCTATATGGTGGGACATAAGGTGTATATCCTTGAGAATTTTGAGAATCTTGTTGTTCCTGAGGAAGTGGTGGTTGCATAAATTGTGCTTGATTATTATTCCTTCTACTGAAGTTCGGGTGATTTCTCCAACCTGGATTGTAAGAATTTGAAAAAGAAGAGGTGAATAGCTTTTTAAAATTGTTCATTGCATTTACTTGCTCATGCATAACTTCTTTAAAAATAGGAATATTAGGACATTCATTTGTCGAGTGTCCTAATTCATCACAAATGCTACAAATTTCTTCATTTTGCACAGATTTGACTTCTTTTACTTTCCCTAATTCCATGGATTCAACCTTTCTAGTCAAACTAGCATACCTTGCATTTAGATCTTCTTCTTGACGAAGATGGTATTTTCCTTTTCCTGCATTTGCAAGGTTATATCGAATTGAATTTTCAGAAACATTAGTACCATGCCAAGATTGAGAATTTTTAGCCAAATGGTTTAAATAATCTAAAGCTTCTTCGGGTTCTTTATCAAGAAACTCGCCATTACACATCTTTTCCATAAATTGTTTAGTTTCAGGTGTTAAACCTTCATAAAAGAAGCTTATAGTCAGCCATTTTTCAAAACCATGATGTGGGCAAGAATTTAACAAATCTTTAAAACGTTCCCAACTTTGAAAATACGCTTCATTTGAATTTTAGAAAAAAATTTGGATTTGTCTTTTCAAAGCATTAGTTTTATGTGTTGGAAAAAATTTCTTTAAAAACTCACCTTGCATTTCTTGCCATGTGCCAATTGATCTTGGTTTCAAAGCGTTAAGCCAAGTTTTTGCTTTATCTTTCAAAGAAAAAGGAAACAATTTAAGCTTAACAATCTCTTCACTGCAATTTTGATCATTGAAAGCAATACAGACTTCCTCAAATTCTTTTAGATTTAAATATGGGCTTTCATTTTCTAAACCATGGAAATTAGGAAGTAAAGAAATCATACCCAGCTTAAATCTAAAATTATTAGCAGTAAGTGGAAAGATAAAACATGATGGACTAGAATTTTGAGGTGGTTGCAAATATGCACACATAGTTCGCAATGGTCGATTTCCTTGTTCATCATGTATACTTTCATTTTCAGCTCGTTGTGTTTAATTATCATGTTCAACATGTGCACCTTCAAATTCAGTCATTGTGTTAATTGTGTGTGATTGTGATTCAAATAAATCAATATATAAATTACTAGGATTAATTTTAACCAAACGACCAGAATTTGAATCACGATACCAGTTAAGCATAAATAAGTGACATAAAATAAAAATAATGGACAAGTAGGTGGTAGACATCGGCCGTTAAATATTAAAAAGGATGTGGTATAAACCAGCCACCCAAAAATAAAAATAAAAAAATGCGAAAAATAAAGTACGAAAAATAAAATACAAAAAATAAAGTGCACAGAAAGTAAATTTAAAATATGAAAATCGGAGAGTGGCGAGCCCCACAAAGAGCGAAGAAAGAGAAGAAGAAGAAAAATTATTTCATTAAGTTAGATTGCGGAAAAATAAATGATTTAATTTAAAAGTTAGATGCAAAAAATAAATGATAGAATTTAAATGTTAGATTGCGAAAAAAAAAATGACAATTTAAATGTTAGATAGTTAGTAAGCATAAAGCGTAAATAATAATAATAATAATAATAATAATAATAATAATAATAATAATAATAATAATAATAATAATAATAATAATAATAATAATAATAATAATAACAATAACAAAGCGTAAATAAAAAAATAAAATAAAAAATAAAAATGAAAATAAATAAAAAAACGTAAATAAATGACGTAAATATAAAAGTTAGTTAGTAAATTAGTAAATAGATAAATAAAAATGAAAAGAGTAGATGAAGAATATACCTGATAATAAAGTTTACTTACAGAAAGAGAACCTCAATATATTAGAACTTCAAATCAAGTCTTTGGCAATGGCGCCAAAAAATTGATGGGATATAATTATACAATTTCAAACACAAGTGCAGGTTGTTTCAAGTAGTAAATTCTCGGGAGTTCGAGGTCGATCCACAGGGAATTGATGAAGAGAAAATTATTTGAGGTACGGAGAAGATTTGTCACAATACGAAAAAATGATATAAGTTGTTCACAGATGAAAAAGATTTGCTTGGATTAGAAGATCCACTCTTGGTAATAAATTAAAAACAAGATTATTTCGTTTTATAACTCAATTGAAATCATGCATAATGAATATTCTAATCGGAAGATTTAACATTCAAAGTTCAATCATGTAATCATATTATGGTTTCAATAATTATCTACCAATACTTGTAAATCGTCAAAAGCATCCATTTGTGCATAATCCTATTGTCTACAATGGATCAAGATATTCATTATACAAGAAGAGTTTCTAAATTAATTGGAAACAACATACAACTCATATAAAGATTATATAAAAATATATCATTTAAAGCACAAGAAAGAAATTGATCTAACCTTAACTTATTACCAAGAGCTTCACCTTTTCACCCAAGCAAGATGAAGATTTAGTTACTCATAGACAAGAAGAAAGAAAAAGAGAAGAAGAAGAAGATGATGAACATAACTTTAATTAAGAACAATAGAAAACTACACAAAGGAAAACTAATAACACAATAACATAACTAAACTCTAAGCTAACTAACACCCTCAAATGTTCAGCCTTTGCCTCCTTTTATAGAGTTCAAGGAGTGTAAGAAGACAATAGAGTTGTTTGATGATAAGAAGTAAAATCAAAATAGATGATGAATGAGCTGAAATTATGGACTTTCATATCTCTGAAATGTCTCTGCTCTTAGCTCATGGTATGCGTCAGAATTGAGAAAAGTAGTCTTCATGAAAGTTCTAGGAAATTGTCTCAGCTTTCCAGAGACACCAAGTTTAGCAAATCCAATAACCACAGCCCGAGATATGACCCAATTACTGCTCATGGGTGAGGCCCAAATCCAGCACCTCTGTTCTGACTTCCAAGCCCAATATCACCTTCAAGGAATCCGAATTAGCTTTTGTGTTCTTCAAGAAAGTTGTAGATATGGGTCTTAACCTTCCACTGTCAAAATTTCAGAATTATAGAACTCCTATAGCCCGAGATATAGCCAAACGAGTGCATGAAGGTCAAGCTGTCAAATTCAAAATGCTAGATTTTGCTTCAACTCTAATTTGAGTTATCCAAACATGTGTTTCTGATTTTGAGGCCTCATGAAAGTTGTAGAAAATTATCTTAGCTTAAAAACAAGACTAAAATCACATCCATCAGATATTTGTAACTCAAATTATAGCTAATTTACTGAAAAAACTAAGTGAGAATGTTATACAATGAATGAAATATATTTCTAATAATGTGACTCTTGTTATCAAGTGAATAGTTATTAGAGAATTATCTTAACTTTCCAATAAGATCAGAATCACATTAATCAGATAATTACAACTCAAGTTGTGGTCACTTTATTTAAGAATGCAATCACCCAAATTAATGATAATTCAAGCAATAATTTCTTCAATGATCCAATTAAGCTTAATTTCATAAAATGTGACAAAATTAACTTAATTAAGCCAAATTGAACTTTAAGAAGCCTAGTTAGAGGATTATAAAATGCATAAAATACATTGTTATCAGGTATGTTTTATTATTTAAAGACTTACCCAAGGTTCTTGTATGTTGCCTGATTACAGCGTGAGGCATGGCATTCCACTTGCACTCAGGCTTAGAGGACCCGTCAGTACTGGAGTTGCAGGACTTTCTTGTTTCATAACATATATGGTAAGGAAGACCAGATCGTCATCTGCGTGTCAGACATGCCCATAAATTCAGACATATGGACTCAGATGAGCAGATACTGTCATATCTAGGGCTGACTAGTTTCGTGGGAGTTGCCATATGGGATATTACACCATCGATCACTCCCTCATTATGGCATTGGTTGAGAGATGGCGTCCCTAGACACACACATTCCATATGCCTACTGGAGAGTGCACCATCACATTGGAGGACATAGGTATTATCTTGGGACTTCCCATTGACGGCAATGTAGTTACTGGTCGTACATCTCATCGAGATTGGATGCAGCTATGTGAGACCTTGTTAGGATTGCAGCCGCCTGAGTCACATGTATCAAATGGACGTATTGATATGTCGTGGCTTTGGAGCGCATTCCGTACACGACTTACCCAAGCTGACGGAGCTGATTATGTGATGCAGTGTGCACGGACGTATATACTTCGGTTGATCGGAAGATTGCTATTTCCTGACCATTCTGGTAGACACGTGCATATGATGTTCCTTCCTCTGTTGGAGGACTTTACCACTACCGGGAGATACAGCTGGAGATCTGCTGTCTTGGCCTATTTGTACAGAGTGTTGTGCAAGGCCATGGATTACAGCATGCACGAGATTGGAGTTGCTTATACACTGTTACAGTATTGGGCATGACACAAATTTCTACCCCTTGTCCCTACATTTGTGGATGATACTGATCCTGTCCTTGTGGCTGCCTATGTTGCTGCCTGTGGTCCCCTATGTCCACTGGAATTTTGGTGAGTTTCTCAACATATCTGTACATTAGTTTGTTATATATACTACTTGTGTTGACGTCATATGACCTTGACATATATATAGGTGGCATAAACATAAGGTGTTGACTGAAACCTCAATGGGGGTGTTTCTGTATTACCGTCGGTTCTTTGATCAGACGAAGAGTGAGAGGTTAGTATCTGTTTACAGTGATTTAAATAAGTTAATTTGTCTTGATTTCTAATTCTTTATACAATTGTGATTACAGATAACATGGCGGCCATATACATATGAGATTGTGGCTTCACTTCCAGTATTCTGTGTCGCTGGTAGAGACATTATTCTAGCAGTGATTCCATTTATCTTTTTTCATATTGTTGAGTGGCACCAGCTAGACAGGGTGATGCGTCAGTTTGGTCGAGACTAACCAATACCACGGAGACCACACCAACCTGACGAGTTGCACTCGATTACATTGGCCAAACGTCACGACGAGGATTGACGAGCCACACACCTTGCACACATAGCCATCTGGGACAGTCGGCGGGAACGGTGTGTTATTGGTTGGCCTTTGGAAGCTTCTCTTACTGTGTAGTTTGAGTACATGTGCTTGTACAAACGGATTACTAGGCATTGGATTTCACGAACTGGTGCAACCATTGGGTTTGTGGTAAGCTTTTTACTAATATATTCTGCTATTTATTTTGTACATTTTGTATTTTGTATTGATAATGACGTGTTATATCTGTATCTTAGGCTGACATTGCAGAGAACGTCCATGCGTCGACCAGGAACCCTAGTTCGAGATTTAGTATGGCTAGCCTTCAACAGTCCATAGAAGACATCTTATCTTCAGTGAGGGAGCATGACCACTTCACATTAGATCACCTTCGTCCAGCTCCTCCTGCAGATGAGATTCCCGGACCATTCGAGCAGTCCGATGAGCAGAGGCCGAGCTATAGACGGAGAGGGTTAGCCAGTACTCGATCACGACTATGTCTTCCAAATGACTCTGGTTCTTCTGTTGTGCCTTGTACTCAGTCACCGTCCATTTCTATTGCTACTTATCAACCATCTCAGCCACCACCTCCATTGTACCCGCCATATCCAGGTTATCCACTATCTGCAGCATACCCACCACTTACTTACCCTTACCCACCATATCCTTATACCTTTACCCTTACACCGTCATTTCCATATCCATCGTATACGGGTTACCCACCATATCCTTACCCATCACAACCAGGACCTTCTTCTGATCCCCCTCACAGACCACCACATTCTGACCATGGCCCTTCTCATTAATGTATATGTACTACATTTTATTACATTTGGTTAATTTGAGATAATTGTATGTATATGTACTAAATTTTTCTGTTATGCTTATGCATCTTATACATATTTTGTTGATATGGAATTCAATATATGTAAACATGTTTTGTTATATAGGATGAAGTATTTTTGAGAACGTCTAATTTTTAGGAGAAATTCTGTCAAATTTTTTATAAAATCAAATTGTTTAAACTATTAAAGTTAATTGATTTTGTTATGCTCGCTTGGCTAGTATTCTAGCTCATCAATTTAAAGTGTAAAGCTTGATTACAATACGTTAAGAGTGCTCACTGCTAGATTTAATTAAGTTTAACTTCATAATTTCATAAACTCAATTTTCTAAACCTGGGCTCGCCTTAGATTTAATTGAGTCGAACATTTTAATTTAAGCATACTCAAAGTCAGAAGTTTTACTTGAGTAACTATGTTAAAACGAGTCGTCCCAGCCTAACCCATTCGGGCCATCCCTGCCCATTAGGGCCAGTCTAGCCCATTCGGGGTCGGGCCATTTTCAAGTCAGCTCATTCGAGTCATGTAAGTTTCGAGTTGACATTTTCCTAACATAGCCCAGCTATTTTGTCAGGTTATTCGAGCCGACCTATCTGACTTGGCTCATTTTGTCACAACACGCCAAGTGGTGGGATACGCCAGAACAGTTGACGTATCCATATGGGATACGCCAGAATGATTGGTGTATCCCATGTGGATACGCCAAGCGTTCTGGCGTATCCCACGTGGCCCAACAAAGAATAAAAAATATCACCGTGACCAAAACGGTAGCATTTTGATAAATATTTTGATCACAAAAAACAATTTGGTCAAAACCCCGAAGAATCAGTAGCAAAGAGAGAGTGAGAATGATAGAGTGAAGAGAAAAGGCATCAAGACTCAAAGAAAATGAAGCTTCTCTTAGAAGCTTGAGAGTTGAGAGAAAGAAATGTACTCAAGATTTGATTTGAAGCTTCTCTCAGAAGCTTGAGAGAAAGCATAAGGAAGCTGTGAATAATTAAATAGACATATTTACCCCGAATCCAACAAATACTTTACCAACAACCCAAATATGTGTCATCATAATTCAAGAAACACTTGAGGATATTATAGGAAAGTAAAATTGTATAATGGGAACTGAAATCTGAACGGAAAGGAAAATGGTTCCAACGTCATTTTTCTCTAAATATTATTTTTATATTATTTTTAATAATTGTGATTAAGAAAATAATAATAATAAAATAATAATTAATAATATAAGTTATAATGTAGAAAATTATATGAAAAAAATATAATAAAAAAATCATAATTAGTACGGAAAATGCTCTGCTTACAATGTAGATAGATTTAATAATCTATAGAGATATAGCGTGTGTTTGTTTCTGATTAAATCAATGTTACAATAGTTTTTTTTTTCAGTTGTCAGCAATTTTATATAATGTGTTTGACAAAAATAATCAAAGCTGTTGATGGTTAACATATGGTACGGAAATAGCTTTTTTAAATAAGCTATTGATTGGACATTTTTAATAAAAATTGTTGAGATTATTCTTAACAGAGATGAGATATAAATATTATTTTATACTTAATTAAATAATTTTTTAATTAATTAAATAATTTTTTTAATTATTCTATATTATTTTGATAATTTAATACATAAAATTAATTTTTTTTATACTATGTAAATAAAATATATTAATTTAAAATTATTTTTTAACTAACATATCCAAATATAATCGATTATTAAAATAATCAAACTTTTACAACTTAATTATTAAAATAATTAAATTTTCATAAGTTATCTCAAACACGCATAATTTAATCATATAGACTAGACTTTATGCCCATGTGGTTAGTTTATAAGAAATTTATAAGAAATAATTATAAAACTTTAAACAACTGGGTGGAGGTGGAGGACAATTTAAATATTAATCATTATATTATTTACTTAATTATTTAGGCAGCATGACATTAAGAAAAAAAAAGTTGTTCTTACGATATTAAGAAAAGTATTAACATCATATTAATATAGATTTATGTAAATGTTTCAGGAATACAATGGATGATAAGAAATAAGAACATATTAATTATATCTTTTTTAGTGTAATGTTGCGATATTAGTATTGCTCCTTTCTAAATTTTTACTCATCCCTAGGTTGTGTTAGGATAAATTATTTTAAAATTTTAGAGGATTTAAAATATAAGAAAATAAAATTGATATAATTTAATTTTCTTGATTTGTAAAATATTTTCTTGATTTATAAAATTATGTATTTGTATAAAAATACATGAAATTGATATTTTCATTATAAATTTTGAAAAATATAATAAAAATAAAATAAAATAATTGAAAAAATCTATATGATTATATAAAATGTTGGTATTGGAATACTTCTACTGAGAATTGTGATTTCTCACCCTATTTGTGTTACTATGTAAATCCAAGAGCTAAAAACTAAAAAAAATTAGGTCAAATTATGGTCACAGTACATGATCTACATCTAGATCTTGTAACATATCAAAATTTCTTATTTTTTTGTTGTGTGATTTTTATGATTTTTGTGATATTTTGAATATTTTAATATATTTTAGATATTTTGAATATTTTAATATATTTTAGATATTTTTAATATTTTATTATATTTTAGATGTTTTGAAATATTTTTAATATTTTATTATGTTTTAGATATTTTGGTTAAATATCTTGGTTAGATATTTTGGTTAAATATGATTAAAAAAATATCTTGGTTAACAAATATCTAAAGTTAATCATGTCATCTTTTTCATGAGGCTATAAATAGGAGGGCTCTGGTTTTATCTTGTTCTTTTCCATCAAAGCTCTTACATTTCCTCTTCTAAAAACCACAGCCAAGCTAGTTTTTGGAGGGCTAAGTTTCTAACTTAGTCATCTTTTCTATCTTTCTCTCAAGTAACCAAAAGCTACACACAAAATTCTCTCTTATTCTTCTCTCTATACCTCACAGCCAAGAACCCCAAAACCTACTTCTAATCTTCCATAATCAAATTAACCTTACATCTTGAATCTAAACACCATTCTAAGACACTTTTATGTTGTGACTTTCTTCAAATTCATTCATCTTCACCTTTATTCTTCAAGCCAAAGTTTAAGGGCTTTTAGAAAACAGAAAGGAGAATGAAAAGGAAAAAGGAGGAGGAAACAAGTGAGAGTTTGGAACTCCATAGCCAACTCTTGAGTTATCTTCATCATCTTGGTACCAAGAGGTAGGGGAAGTTTGTTTTACTTCTTGACTTTATCTTCCTTGTTTGGTTCTTGAGGGTTTTGATAAGGGAGATGGGGTTTTGAAGTGTGATGGTTTTGTTTATGATGGTAAATGCTTGATTCTTGTTAGGAAATTTGTGAATGTATATAAATCAATTGTGGAGCTAATTATGGAATGTAATTAGAAATTATACTGCATATATTGTTTATGAAAAACTTTGAGGTGAGTAATATCCTCTTAATGTTGATCTAATCTTATTGGGGTGAGTAATATCCTCTCTATGTTATTGATTAAGGAGGTGAGTAATATCCTCTTTAAATTGATTGAATAGTGGGGCAAGTAATTCCTCTTGATGTTAAGGTAAATAATTCCTCATCATGATTGTTAACTAGTGGAGGTAAGTAATATTCTCTCTAGGTTTGTTGAGTAATGGAAGTGAGTAATATCTTTCCTATTTTTAGTAGTACAATGAGTTGAGTAATATCCTTTGATTGTGTTGATGGATAGTGTAAGTACGTCATATCCTTACTATTCTTGATAATTCATAACATTACTATGGACTTGGTATCATACATCATTCATTTCATACTTAAGTTATTGCATAGGCATACACATTAGACATAACTTGGCATAGGTATGAGTGGTTGCTACCATTCATTTAAACTCATGACATTACAATTGTATGGGTAATTGTGTACTTCTGTGATTGAAGTATTAATGTGATAATTGTAGGATCTGTATGATTATATAAAATGTTGGTATTGGAATACTTCTACTGAGAATTGTGATTTCTCACCATGGTTGTATTGCCATGTAAATCCTGGAGCAAGTTCTTTAAAAAGGAAGAAAAAGACATACACGGACTAGCATAGTTTAAATGTTGTTTTGGACTGAACTTGTATATATTTTATACTTGCTTAGTTTGTTTTGAATTATATATAACAGTATGCCTTTTGTGGATGTGATATATATAACTGTTGATAACGTGACTCTCCATAATTATTTATTTATGTTAATATTACAGGTTAGGTTATTAGTGGTAACATGATCAATACTGGATATTCTTGCGTAGATCAAATCTAACAGGATATCAGAATTGAGATGTTACATTATGGTATCAAAACAGTTCATTCTGTTGAACCGGGATATAGACTGATTATGCTTAGGCATGTTTAGAATTGGTTGTATCTGTGTTTGCATGTTAGTTGTTAGGATTTCTTGCCTTAGATAAACCAAATTTTGGGAACAAAATTCTAAAAAAGTGAGGAGAATGTAACACCCCAAAATTTCTTATTTTTCTGTTATGTGTGATTTTTATGATTTTTGTAATATTTTGAATATTTTAATATATTTTAAATATTTTGAGATATTTTAATATTTTATTATATTTTAGATATTTTGAGATTTTTTAATATTTTAATATATTTTAGATATTTTCATATATTTTTAATATTTTAATATATTTTAGATATTTTGATTAAATATGTTGGTTAGATATTTTAGTTAAGAAAATATCTTGGTTAACAAATATCTAAAGTTAATCATGTCTTCTTTTTCATGAGGCTATAAATAAGAGGGCTTTGGTTCTATCTTGTTCTTTTCCATCTTGCTCTTCCATCAAAGCTCTCACCTTTCTTCTTCTAAAAATCACGACTAAGCTAGTTTTTGGAGGGCTAAATTTCTAACTTAGTCATCTTTACTATCTTTCTCTCAAGTAACTAAAAGCTACACACAAAATTCTCTCTTGTTCTTCTCTTTATACCTCACGGCCAAGAATCCCAAAACCCACTTCCAATCTTCCATAATTCAAGTTAACCTTACATCTTGAATCTAAACATCATTCTAAGACACTTTTGTGTTGTGACTTTCTTCAAATTCATTCATCTTCACCCTTGTTCTTCAAGCCAAAGTTTAAGGGCTTTTAGAAAATAGAAAGGAGAAAGAAAAGGAAAAAGGAGGAGGAAGCAAGTGAGAGTTTGGAACTCCATAGCCAACTCTTGAATTATCTTCATCATCTTGGTACCAAGAGGTAGGGGAAGTTTGTTTTACTTCTTGACTTTATCTTCCTTGTTTGGTTCTTGAGGGTTTTGATAAGGGAGATGGAGTTTTGAAGTGTGATGGTTGTGTTTATGATGGTAAATGCTTGATTCTTGTTAGGAAACTTGTGAATGCATATAAATCAATTGTGGAGCTAATTATGGAATGTAATTAGAAATTGTAGTGCATGTGTTGTTTGAGAAAATTTTTGAGGTGAGTAATATCCTCTTAATGTTGATCTAATCTTATTGGGGTGAGTAATATCCTCTCTATGTTGTTGAGTAAGGAGGTGAGTAATATCCTCTTTAAATTGATTGAATAGTGAGGTAAGTAATTCCTCATCATGATTATTGACTAGTGGAGATGAGTAATATCCTCTCTAGGTTTGTTGAGTAATGAAAGTGAGTAATATCTTTCCTATTTTTGGTAGCACAATGAGTTGAATAATATCCTCTGATTGTGTTGATGGATAGTGTAGGAGAGTCATATCCTTACTATTCTTGATAATTCATAACATTACTATGGACTTAGTATCATACATTATTCATTTTATTCTTAAGTTATTGCATAGGCATACACATTAGACATAACTTGGCATAGCATAGCAATTGTATGGGTAGTTGCTACCATTCATTTAAACTCATGACATTACAATTGTATGGGCAATTGTGTACTTCTGTGATTGAAGTGTTAATGTGATAATTGTAGAATCTATATGATTATATAAAATGTTGGTATTTGAATACTTCTATTGAGAATTGTGATTTCTTACCCCAGTTATGTTGCCATGTAAATCCAGGAGCAAATTCTTTAAAAGGTAAGAAAAAGATGTACGTGGACTTGCATAGTTTAAATGTTGTTTTGGTTTGAACTTGTATATATTTTAACTTGCTTTGTTTAATTTGAATTATGTATAACAGTATGCCTTTTGTGGATGTGATATATATAACTATTGATAACGTGGCTCTCCATAATTATTTATTTATGTGAATATTATGAGTTAGGTTGTTAGTGGTAATATGGTCAATACTGGATATTCTTGCGTAAATCAAATCTAACAAGATATCAGAATTAGGATGTTACATTATAGTATCAGAGTAGTTCATTCTGTTGAGCTGATGTATAGGCTGATTATGCTTAGGCATATTTAGAATTGGTTGTGTCTGTGTTTGCATGTTACTTGTTAGGATTTCTTGCATTAGATAAACTAAATTTTGGGGACAAAATTCTAAAATGGTGGGGAGAATGTAACACCCCGAGATTTCTTGTTTTCTTGTTATGTGTGATTTTTATGATTTTTGTGTTATTTTGAGATATTTTAAATATTTTAATATATTTTAGATATTTTGAGATATTTTTAATATTTTAATATATTTCGTATTTTTGAGATATTTTTATATATTTTTTAATATTTTTATTATATTTTAGATATTTTGGTTAAATATCTTGGTTAGATATTTTAGTTAGATATTTTGGTTAAGAAAGCATCTTGGTTAACAAATATCTAAAGTTAATCATGTCATCTTTTTCATGAGGCTATAAATAGGATGACTTTGGTTCTATCTTGTTCTTTTCCATCTTGCTCTTCCATCAAAGCTCTCGCGTTTCTTCTTCTAAAAATCACGACCAAGCTAGGTTTTGGAGGGCTAAGTTTCTAACTTAGCTATCTTTTCTATCTTTCTCTCATGTAACCAAAAGCTACACACAAAATTCTCTCTTGTTCTTCTCTCTATATCTCAAGGCCAAGAACCCCAAAACCCACTTCCAATCTTCCATAATTCAAGTTAACCTTACATCTTGAATCTAAACACCATTCTAAGACACTTTTGTGTTGTGACTTTCTTCAAATTCATTCATATTCACCTTTGTTCTTCAAGCCAAAGTTTAAGGGCTTTTAGAAAACAGAAAGGAAAAGGAATGGGAAAAAGGATGAGGAAGCAAGTGAGAGTTTGAAACTCTATAGCCAACTCTTGAATTATCTTCATCATCTTGGTACCAAGAGGTAGGAGGAAGTTTGTTTTACTTCTTGACTTTATCTTCCTTGTTTGGTTCTTGAGGGTTTTGATAAGGGAGATGGGGTTTTGAAGTGTGATGATTGTGTTTACGATGGTAAATGCTTGATTCTTGTTAGGAAACTTGTGAATGCGTATAGATCAATTATAAAGCTAATTATGGAATGTAATTAGAAATTGTACTGGATGTGTTGCTTGTGAAAAACTTTGAGGTGAGTAATATTCTCTTAATGTTGATCTAATCTTATTGGGGTGAGTAATATCCTCTCTATGTTGTTGAGTAATGAGGTGAGTAATATTCTCTTTAAATTGATTGAATGTGAGGTAAGTAATTCCTCTTGATGTTGAGGTAAGTAATTCATCATCATGATTGTTGACTAGTAGAGGTGAGTAATATTCTTTCTAGGTTTGTTGAGTAATGGAAGTGAGTAATATGTTCGCTATTTTTAGTAGTACAATAAGGTGAGTAATTTCATCTGATTGTGTTGATGGATAGTGTAGGTGAGTCACATCCTTACTATTCTTGATAATTCATAATATTACGATGGACTTGGCATCATGCATTATTCATTTCATACTTAAGTTATTGCATAGGCATACACATTAGACATAACTTAGCATAACATGACAATTGTATAGGCGGTTGCTACCATTCATTTAAACTCATGACATTACAATTGTATGAGCAATTGTGTACTTCTGTGATTGAAGTGTTAATGTGATAATTGTAGAATTTATATGATTATATAAAATATTGGTATTTTAATACATCTACTGAGAATTGTGATTTCTCACCTCGATTGTTTTGCCATGTAAATCCAGGAGCAAATTCTTCAAAAGGGAAGAAAAAGATGTACGAGGACTAGTATAGTTTAAATGTTGTTTTGGACTGAACTTGTATATATTTTATACTTGCTTAGTTTGTTTTGAATTATAGATAACAGTATGCCTTTTGTGGCTGTGATATATATAACTGTTGATAACATGACTCTCCATAATTATTTATTTATGTGGATATTATGAGTTGGGTTGTTAGTGGTAACATGGTCAATACTGGATATTATTGCATAGATCAAATCTAACAGAATATCAGAATTGGGATGTTACAGATCCAACCATGTCCTCTCTCACAACATCAAAGCACATCGCCGACAGGACCGATTTCGGCGCGTCTGCCATCGCTGCTGTATCACCGACTCATAACAGTATTTACCATGTTAGTTGGTGAGAGAACGACTCCAACAACTGTGGGAGCAGCAGGTGTTTCGTCAATAACAACCACACGTTGGTTCGCTAGAGAAATTATCGTCTTTCGCTCGTCGAAGCTTAACGCCATTACCGTTGAAAACAACGTCATTCATAACTTGCACCAAGAAATGCTACAACATCTCGTCACTGGTCTCGCAGTGCCTCATGTCGCTGGCGATCCTGTTGATGCTGACATTATCGCCGTCTTGATCTCAAACGTGTTCTCTATGTGGTGTCTGAGATAGAGAAAGAGAAGAGAAAGATAAAGAGTTTGTGTCAAAAAAGAGAAGAATGACAAATGATTTTTCAAATTCTCTCTCTTTTGTTTTCATTTCAAATTCTACTTCTTAACATAAAAAGAATACTCAACAAAAATTCTTATCCTTCTTAAAATTATCTTATTTAACATCCTAACAAGATATTTTATTAGAAAATATTTTAATTACTTTTAACAAATACATTACTCTTTTAAAATTCTCTATCCAAATACACTCTCGTGGAATTGTTCCAAATTTCTTTCATATATTAAAGTTAAAAGAAGATATTACTCTCTATTTTGTTCCAAATTTCTTTCATATATTAAAGTTAACAGAAGATATTACTCTCTGTTTTGATCATTTCATGTTTTAAAAATTCAAATTCTAGAAACAAAAGATTAAGACCTATTACTTGATGACAGCAAATAGAAAAAGTAATCTCTAGGTTTCCAAGTCAAACCTTGTAGTAATTGGTTCGAGATGCTCCCGACGCTAGAAATTCAGCAGCACATTCCGTACGTCAAATTGTCACCTGTGTCAACAAAATACAAATCCATAGAGAAGCTTCTACTGTTAGACTATAGATTTAGAATTCTCTGACGACTAATCCACCCAAAAAAGAGGCCTTTCATCATAGTGCTTCAAAGTCACCTAAGAAACATGCCAGTGATGCCACTATTGATAGCTATCAAATACAAAGGTGTCAAAATAATGCTTGTAGGCCAAGTGGCCAACTTCATTATCTTGTTAGCCAACAATGCAGTGGACCATTCCATAATGCAGAACATTCAAGTACACCGGAGCCTGTTAATGATTTTCAGGTCAATGTTTGGGTGCCATATATATGCTTTGTATTCTAGTGCTTTTTGGAATTTATTATGGCTGCATGGTTTTAGGTCTTCAACCTCTAATCACAGAAAACATAGGAGAAATTTTCTATGGACATTTCTCCAGTAAAGTATGTTCAAAAGGAAAAATTCAGTGCTTAAAAAGTGTTTAATTTTGAATATATTCCACACCATATAATGGCAACTAATAATAATATGCTACATAAGTACCCCATAGGTAATTACGTGTTGTGGGCCAGCTGCCTCAATTCTCCACTGCCAGTTGTTGGTTGAAAGTTGAAACACAAGCAAGGTTGATATATAAACTCATTCATGTTAGCCCCGTCTCACCCTCAGTGGCTCGGTCAAAACGGATGTCTAATTCTGAAATTGTGACAACTTGGCACTTTTGTACGCCAGATATATGGCATGGCGCCATTAGAGGATAAACTTATTTTTGGATGACTAATTGTTGATGAATATAAGCTAACTGTGTTGGTTTTTGTCCATTGTCTTCAATTTGTTGTGTATGTTTTGGATTATACAAAAAGACTTTTATCCCTAAGACATGACTGAGAGAGATTGCGCTGCAAAGATTGATAGTCTAAGAAATTCTAGAATTAAAGAAAACCTGTTAACCAAAAAAAGAAAAGAAAAGAAAAAGAAAACCCTTCTCAATCCTACTTTTTCTACAAATATATCCTACATATAGATGAAAATAGATGGAGGACAACAATTGATGATACGGAGAGCATTACTGCTTTCACGATGACTAATAATGAGTGGATGACTTGCACAACATTTTGCATCTCTACTAGGCAAAATGAGAAAGGGAATGGCGAGAACTTTTATCCTTTTAGCCAAGAAAGTTGGTGCTTTATGGTTTTAGATCTATCTCTTGATTAACTAAAGAAGGGGAAAACATGAAATTTTTTCATCTTCTAAACGTTTTCGATAGAATGTTCACAATAAAATAATTAACAGAAGTTTTATAAAGAAATTACAGTTTCAGTTACCAAAAATTAGGCAAAAATTTTTATTGCTCTGTCAACTAAAAGAAAGATGTCTTCCTGTTGATATCTGTAACAAGATAAGCCTATCGAAGGAAAGGGGAAACAATATGCTTATATCACTATGTTGAGTTGCTAAAAGAGTGTGATTTTAGATTTGTGTTTCATAAAATATGACATTTTAGATGTAAAATATACAAAAGTAGATAGGCAGGAAGATTAGTGTGACAACTTATGAACAACTTCCACATGTTTAGGTCTAGGCTAAACTAGTTTATTTTATCTAGAAGAATTAATTACTTAATTTATTTTTGTCCTCCTTCACGGTATAGAAGTTAGGAAAAAGATAATGGGAGGAATTTAGTAAATTTTTACTAATAATAATAATCACAGCATGGTCATTTACACAAATTTGTTGAACTAGTGCAAAAATATTTTATTTTCTTTGAATAGTAATAAAGAAAAAATATACTTAACCTTTAAGATTGATTGTAAACCGAGAAACTTAAAAAAATCTAGAATTTTAGGCTTTTCTCTATCTATGCCTCCCCACAAAAGTAATTATTCACTTTGGAAATCAGAGCGACTTTCGGTCCATTTTGTTGGTTTTATGCCAAACAAGTTGAAAACTTTACAGCCGATGCTTAGCTTCATCATGCAAGATTCCATTCTATTTGATATGACAAATCAAATTGTCAGCACAACAGAGCTCCAAATGTAGCATAGTAAAAGAATGCTACTTTTTTCTGTCCAAGTTTCCTTAATATTGTGGTGATATTTGAAGTCCCAATCTCAAGATTATGGCACTAGGAGACTGAAGTTGTGGATAACTAAAAATAAATGTCCAAATTTATTTCTACCAAAATCAATATACATTGATTTACTAACAATATGAAATCAAAAGAAATGCACCTATAGATATTCAGCACAGAAAAAAAAAAAATTCCTGTCTGCAACTGCAAAAAGCGAAAAATAGTATCTAAACTAGCTCTTTAAATGTCAAAAGCTACATATGGAAGGTACTTCTGCTTGTGCATAAAATCACAACAGGGGTAACACATCCTGGATCTCACGGCTTCTGCTTCTGTGTGTATATGTAGTCTGTGTGGGCTGCAAGTGTTCTTCTCATCAAGCATTCTTCGTCGCCAATGCCTTCACAAGTTTCCTCCACGTTGGCCTGTTCCTCTTCCAAAACCTTCAAACACATACGAGCAGAAGATTTGTAATTGAACAAGATAAAAGAGAAATGTGTGTGATGTATTTGCTTTTGCAGTAATTCTGAAGAGAATATGATATAAATTAATGAAACTAACTCACCCCATGTTGAATATTGTTCGAAATAACATAGGAAGAAGCAGGGCCAGGTCTGCCTGCGTATGTGAGGGTTAAGAAGAGGAAGAAGAAGCCTGCCATGCAAACGCTGACCTTAGAAAACATATTCACTCTATGCTTTCTAGTTTCTACAACAGCCACAACTGCCAAATAGTATGCCTGCCACACAGCCAGAGTTAGACTCCATGGAATCAATTTATAGACTAGTGTGTGGAATTACAAGGGGCAGGAATGTAACTTTAGTCTTTGGATTCTCAATTGTAGAAAAGTAATTATAAATTATTATGTTAAGAGTCTGATATCGTCTATCTTAATTTTAATCTTTTGAGTGTCGTTTATATATCTGTTCCGCCTACTTCACGTCACACTAATTAATTTTAAGTTAGAATTTCACATGGTATCAAAGACAAAATCTCATCTCCGTCTCTCTACAGAAGAGTGTTAAGAGTCTTACATTGTCTGTCTCAATCTTTTAGATGTAATTTATATATTTATTAAATCATTCTATTTCATGTCAATTGATTTTAAATTAGAATCTAACATATTATAAAATCAACTAACAAGGTTTCATTTTCATATATTAAAAAGAAATGAAATCAGACAGTCATTGAAAAAAATTTGTGATTCTGTTCATAGTCAATAGCTGTGATGGACATTCTGGAAACAAGGGACTTATTCTAGAAACAAGTTATTTTGACAAAATCTTCAAATAGGATTTATCAATCCAGGTGCTTCCCCTGAACCCTAAAAAAAATTGAGGATAGGAATTAGGAAAGCCATTTCTTATCCCAAGAGAAGGGTAAATAGATATATATGCAATAAATAGAAAGTTCAAATTTTTTTACTAATAAAATTTGGTAAGATTATATTAATATTTCTTCTATATATATTCACACTGCATGTTACAACGATTAATTGCAGACAGTCATTGAAAATTTTTTGTGATTCTGTTCATAGTCAATAGTTGTGATGGACATTCTGTCACAAGGGACGTATTCTGGAAACAAGTTATTTTGACAAAATCTTCAATTAGGCTTTATCAATCCAGGTGCTTCCCCTGAACCCCAAACAAAATTGAGGATAGGAATTAGGAAAGCCATTTCTTATCCCAAGAGAAGGGTAAATAGATATATATACAATAAATAGAAAGTTAAAATTTTTTTACTAATAAATTTTGGTAAGATTATATTAATATTTCTTTTATATATATTCACACTGCATGTTAGTTTTTTTTTTTAAAAAAATCCATATAAGAGATGTCTGTTGATTCAAAATCTAGGTTAGCATGAGTTTTAGAGTTTAGAGGAATCTAGAAAACATCAGTCTAAAGAAAGAGCTACTGCTGCCTGCGAACTTCATATTGCCATTAGTTGTTATATTTAATATAGCTCTTTCTGTTATGCTCCAATTATGCACATGTCATTGAAGACCATTCTAGTATTACCTAAATTCTTCAACTTCATTTGATGAGTTTATTGTTAATTGGGGTTCCTTTAAGATCCAAGATTGAGGATTGAAATATTTGCTTTGTTCAATCACCATAATATTCGACAAAACATGATTTTTAATGTGACGCTTTGGTGGCTCAGGAACACCCTTGGAATTTAAGTTGCTTTGGATTTGTCAAACGATATTTTAATGGCTCTTCACCAAACAGTCTAAAAGTAGGTTCAAGTGCAAATTAAGATATGGCATCTGTTATGGAATGGTCCCAGATATTAAGATATACGACTTTTTCATATACCTGTTATGAATAGCTTCCTGTGTTATTCTTGATTGATCCTTAATTATTTCTTTAAAGAATAAGATTTGCTTCATGGTTATGTTAACAATCATGAAGTGCATCAAATTGTAATGAAATAAATATTTAATCGTAAGTCGAGAAATTAGTCTCTTACTTATTGAATGAAAGATATTATATGAAATAAAAAAAAATTCTTTAATGAAAAATAGGTCATAATGATTTTTAAGTTGCTCATGAAATGATGATCTTTGGCATGCTTAATGGGGAAGCCCATACTCACAGGAGGCAATGCCAATGCCGGTGGACCTCAGGCGTGGGGGATTGTATAGGAGCCCTAAATTGATAAGGGTTGACAATCATTATGATTATCTTCTTCTCCAATAAGTGAAAGGGCAAGGCAACATTAGCAGCTTCAAGCAATGAGAGGGCACAAATGCTAGACAGTTCTTTTCGCATTGATTAGATGGTTGCAACTGGTGGGGTTAGATGGCATAAAAGTGGAAAGAGAAAAGTTAAGAATCAGCATGACATTTGGAAATGGAAGAAGCTTTTCATTTATTACTCAGCCTTTGCATCTCTAGTGCAATCTAACCCCGTGTCTAGCTTTGTATCTTCACGGGTTTCTTCTTAACAGGAATACCATTTTTATAATTATGAATGCAGTTGGGGTTTGTTGCTTGTGAAAAAGATGCATGAACGGTGGCTCTTATAGAAACAATGATATTTCTGGATTAAATTGGTTCACTCTCTAACTTCCCTCAGCTCTCTCATCCCAGATAAAGTCTGGATTTGTGTCCTTGTGTATTCAACGACCAGTAGAGATGTGACAGTTGAACCAACGAAGCCTTTACATGAATAGAAAGTTTTATAATTGGAGAGACGTTTATTATGCTCTTTAAATGTTTTTTAACAGTGATGCTCTAACAAATTTACACATTGTGATAGATAATAAAACGTTGACTCAATATTTGTTTTTTTTTTTTTAAGTTTTAATGTTTCCCTGTATTTTAAAACTGTAGATTTGAGTATTTGCTGATTAGTCTTTATTGTTTTAAAACATGAACGATTTGATTTATGTATTGCATTTTTTGCTGAATGGATTTATGTATTGCTAACCCTATTAGTTTCTCGAAGACTCTATCACGAACAAAGCAAGAAAGATTGCAGAAATATTACCTTCCCCATCTGCTTCTCATTCCAATTGCAGTGCAAAATTCTAAAATTTAACAAGTCACACTAGGATATGAAAAATCTTATAATCCCAGCCACTCAACTTTGAGACGCTTCAGTCAATCGCACCCATAATGTAACTTCAAGGGATCGCACTAGCTAGGGAGATGCTGAGCACCCACCCGTCCGTCGTCAGAGTTTCAGACGGTGGCCTTCACATTAGGTTTCATTTTTGTCTTTCAAGTTTGTAATTAAAATTTATTTTTGAATGGCCTCATCATAACCGTTGATCATAATATGGAAGGCCTCATCATAACCGTTAATCGTAAAGATGGATGGCTTCATCATAACCATTGATCGTAATATGAAATGCCTCATTATAACCATTGATCTTAAAACCTAATAAAACGGGATCCATTTGCAAATACTTGAATACTACCTACGGATCATACAGCAAAACTTAAAATGAGGCAAATATCAACCTCTTATGCAGGTTACATGTCTTAATTCTCAGCCATGGATAATTTCACCATTTCAATCAATAGTCATAACATCAGGAACATCAATGCTCTGGAGTGTTTTAGGAGCATTTAAAATGCCTCCCTATAATTGGACTGGTGGAAAAAATATTTTCAGATAGATGAAGGTGATCTATAATGTTACAATATGGTAGTCTCCACAACTAAAAAGTAAATGATACAATAACACAACATCTATAATCTAAGATGGCAATACCTGACTATAAAATTTCTTCATTCTCTTTTCTCTCTCAATTTGGTCTCCTAGTGCTTACGACTAGTAACGCGTCTAATGTTGAGGTCTTTTAAGAGAGACAAAACAAATGACTTGGTGCATTACATTCAGGGATAAATCAGAAAAATGCTGAAGAAGTATTCCACAATAGGCGGGTTTTATTGTGCTCCGCTTAGGCATTGATTTTACCAGCTACACAAGGTTTAATTAGTTTATTTATATTGTTTATTCTGTTTAGAACGTAGCGCCTGAATCAACAAAGCAGTGCCTATGATCATCTTATATTTAGATTCTTCTCTTCCGAAGACCTTCTGAATATTGCTCTTGAATTCTAGGTAAAATTCCACCGTAGAGTCTGCCACTTAGCAAATTTACTTTTTTTATCAAGTTCACCTTGTTGAAATTCAGAAGTTCACCTTGGAACACAACTTAAAACTTATTTGCCTTGCTTGGAGTTTGAAAGTGAAAATCATCTAGCAGCATTATAAATTGCAGCAAATTTAAACAGGGGAATGAGGAAAACAACATAAATAGATGATTTTATTTGCTCTGCATAATATTGGTTGTTTTTAGCATTGGATTTCTATCACCATCAAACAACATAGATAGATGTTTTATTTGCTCTGCATAACAGGGTGCCGGTGCCGCCTCTGATTATGGGTTAAGAATTGATTGAAACAAAACAAATTTGAAAGCAATTATAGGGACATTTTTTTAAAGAGGGAGGATCAATTTATCTGGAGGTGTAAGTTTTTTTGACTTTCAAATTTAGATTGACTTTCATCTAATGGTTATTTTTAATAAAATAATCCATTAATTAGATGAAAAAACAGTTAAAAAATGAGTGTAGGGAAAAAACTTACACTTTTTCTAAAAGTGACCCAAATCAGTTTATCTAAGAAATCTCTGGTAATTAGGGGAATGAGTTAGGGATTCCAAGAAGGATTTAAAAGAAAACAAATAGAGAAACACCCAAAGCCCAAACTCTCATATCAAGAAACACGAGAGCTGAATAGGATCAAGTAAAACCAAAACAGACTCTAGCTCAAATACCTTCCCTATCATTGATACTATGAAAGTCAAACCCTATCATTTCCCTAAAAGTTGTGGTTCTAAGAAACGACAGTGATGGGTGCCACCTTTTCCTCGTTCTCAGATCTGAAGAAGCCACACCAACGATGGTCGAAATAGCAGGTCACGGTTATACGATATCATCTTTCAGATTTAGAACTTTATTTACAAGCTAACCAATCAAGCAGGTTGCCTGTGCTAAATCCAAACCGTCAATTACTTTTTACTATTATCCAATGGTCTTAAATTGATAGACCACCGGTGTACCCCATTCTAAGGGGGTGCACGCCGCCTTTACAATAAATGAATTGATTTTGCTTGCCTACATTATTACCGAAAATTATTGTAATAATAAATACGCACCATATATATACTGACGTAGAATGATTCTCCTCTCATAATGAAACTTATCTCGTATGAATATATATAAGATATATATGTAATATATAAAAATTCTTCCATTATTACATATTCGTTCAAAGCATCTATGCCACTAATGAATTAGTGTATTTGACATTTTGACCTGTTAGTGATCCACATCCTTGATGCCAATGGATCCTCAACCTTTAATAGGCGAAGAGAAGAGGATCAGATTGAACCACGATGTCATTGATTAGCCAGGTCTCTTTCCATTTGGGTAAAGCACCTCAGCACCTACGTATAATATTTTGTTGTTACAGGGCAGCAAATTGGGAGGGATTGAGCAGAGAGAGGTTCATTTAAATGTCATCAGTTGTGCTCATATCATAAAAGAATTGAACAGTTACAATTTTTTGTTTCTTTTGTTTATAAGGAATTGATGGTAAGATCTTGATCATAACCTCACTTTACCATTCCAGTTGTACCCTAAATGGCTAAAAACATGCATGTTCTTTAAATAATATGTATGCTATCTCAAACTTATCCCAGAGAATGCCTCATGGGAATAAATTCTTACTGCCAAATATATTAAAAAAGGGACAAAGAAAAAATGAAAGACAGATGAGGGTGGAATTAGGGAAGGAAGAAAGAAATCAAACTGGCACATAAGAGCAGCGATTAATTGTCCCTAACGTTCCAAAACTACCTTGTTATCTATTTCTCTTAATCCTCATTATTCCTTACCTTCTTTTATCAGACATTATTCCTCACCTTCAACTTCATATTTTGTCTTTACCTTTCGTTTTTTTTTTGATATTTTGATCAAGTAGTGTTTGAGTAAATTTGTGCATATCTCAATTAATTTACTTTTCTAGTATAATCAAAGACAAATCATTTACATTAAATTTAAAGATTGACAAAAATATTTTTTTATGACCTGACCAAAAGAATTTGTTGTTATTATTTAAAAAAGACGGGTGAGTCTTAAAAATTTATAGTGCACTTTGTAAAAAACATTCGCCATATAGCCAGCCCATTATTATCATGGGCCAAGGAGGGTTGGCAGCAACATATATAAGCAACAAGATTAAAAAAGAAGCAATAAGGTAAATTACTATTACTGACTTGTTTAATTTACCTATCAATAATCTATAAATAATTTTTATAATAATATGTTTTTTAAATTTTAAACTATCATTTATTTTTTTAATTAGTGGGTATTGTCTTTTTTTTCTTTTTTTTTTAGAAGTCTAACAAGCAAGATCATAATACATAATATAAGGAGGGATGTGCTGACATTTTATCAGCTCATACCTTGGATGTAGAGCAACTTATTCACCTCATAAATTTTTATTTTTTACTCAAAAACCTTTACCAAACTCAATAAAAAAGAGGAAAAAAACAGTAAGTAATATGGTACACTGGTACTTAATTGTGAATTTCCTTAGAGTTGTTTGCATCCCATTTAGCACGCGGTGGTACTCGATTTCTCATTATGCTGTGTTTTGATCTCAGGCTGTGGCGACTGTAATAAATGAACATAGGTTAATGGTAAAGTTCGTGGCAATTGGCAAACCCATAGTAAAAAACCTTGTGATCATTTTTGTCCCTTGCGATCCACTTCCTGTGATTGCTGCTCCATATGATGAATCAGTTTTTCAGACACACTTATTGCTGCAAAGAAACAGGTTTGGTAAAGGGAAGTGAAACAAGACTGATTGCAGAAATCAGTTAGATAATAGAGCAGAAGAAACGTGCAAGAACTCAAGTGGTTTGATCTATGAACAAAATTGAGAGGCTCTTGAGCTGAAACTTCAATTTTAATGTACTCAATCTCACTTGAAGTCTGTTACTTATACAGTTACACTACAGAAAAATAAAGCATATAGTTAAGGGTTTGTATTTGTACCTCACCCGCAAACTTCACGAGTCCCCTTGCAGTTTGAAGTTTTAGTATGAACAAGATCTTCTGAAGTTTTAAAATTACTACAGGAAGTGCAGCTTTTCATTCCAGTCGTTCACATCCATTAAACCATATCTACTTCAGTATTTTACCATAGAGTAAAATATTTTCTAAGATTGGGATTTCCTGCAATTATATTAAAACTGCAAAGGATCATAATCAGCTTTTTAGTATGATTCAAAACATGCATTTTAGTTTGACTTTACGGAAGTTTTCTTCTTAAACAACAAAGTCACTTGACTCAGTAGCCATATACAGATATACTTCAGAGTTCAGACCTTGCAATCCAAAGAAAGATGAGATTCACTACCCAGCGTGTATATACAATTAATAATTATATTGATTAGTAATGTCAAAGCTTAGTTTTGATTTATACAAGCTTAAACAGACTTCAACAAGTTAAAAGCATAAGCGGTCATGACTCATGACTTATGACTCGTGGACTAATATACCAAAAAGATGAAGCAGCTAGGAAGATGATAGTTATCTCATTTATGAATTATGATGAAAGGCTCTCTCACGAAGTAATATAGAAATGAACACAGAATTAGAGGCAGAGGTGAAGATCAGGGTCAGGCATGCCAATGAGTGTACCACAAAACAGCCAATTCAGGGAGTAGTGAATGATTATGGTTCAGCTTCAGATGTCAGAGGCAGCTATACTGAGACGTATTCACCCTGCAAGGAAGGACAAGCATTTTCTTAAGGCTAACGCAAAATGGTACCTCCAGCAGAAACGAGGTTACCAAAGGCGATTTCAGATATCTTGTTTCCCTTTTTTTTTTAGGAACTTCAAATAATTTTCTTTATTTTTTTTGAAAAAGCTGAATTCAGCTATTTGTTGACGTAAGCTTGCTTGCACAGACCCAATAATGTACCTCACAACTTTTTTCCCCCAATAATAATTGCTTACCAAGAAGATTATATAATAAATGATAAAGGGGTTTGGAATGTGCCCTTTTTAAGTTTTCAAATAATTCACTTTGCCCGCCTTTGAAGTCTAAGACCTCCATTGACAAGTGAGGAAACAATATATTGAATGCCTAAACATGAGGTCCCATGTCTCTAACTTATATCACTCCTGCTTTGGCCATGGGAATAAAGTAATATGACAACTGCCCATTGCAAGACCCACCCACATGATCAATTTGACATCTGTAGTCCTAAAAAAATATTCTGATTTTAAAAAAGGAAATAGAGAAGGACATGACAGAGTGATAAAGGGCCTTCCTCATCTACGAAACCAAATACAAAAAGATTGAGACATAACATCCAAAAGAGAAAAAGGGAAAGGCATTAGAATGTCCTATAGTATATTATATGCACCATATAAGCTGGAAGAAACCAAAGCAATCAAGAGATTGCATACATCAAACATGGTGGCACCACTAATCGATTACTAGGTTGCCAAGCTTTAGCTTTCTGTTTCCTCAGTCAATTACAATATTTGCTGTACATGAATGTCTCTTCCCCACTCCACCAACCCCTTGCTTTACTCTCCCTCTTCCGCTCCTCTCCAGCTCTACTATGAACCCATTATCCAAGACCAAGACAGACATGTTCTATTAGTTTCCACTTGTACTCCTGCTCCTCATCTTTCTTCAAAAAGTCTCATATTCACACCTTAAACATCTTTTTTCTTCTACTTCTACCACTTTTTAGTCCTTCAGATGGATGCTTCCAAGCCACAATATGCAAAACAGCTAAAAGAACATCTCCAACACCAACAAGAGCCGTTCTCATTGCAAAATTACCTCATAGAAAGAAGTTACTTGTTCAAGAACTGCAACTCTGATAGTAGCAACATTCACTGCCTTTATTCAGCAAAGAATCTGAAGTGGTCGATCAAATATGATTTACACATGATAAGGAAGAGGTTCTTACATGCTACAGGGATTCTAAGATCACTCCTTTACAAGTTCATTCCCACTGTTGACAACCAGGAGTTCTCAAACTGGGATGAAGAGCACATTAGTGATCAATATTATGTGCATGAAATAACTGCAGACAACCAGGCAACTCAACAAACAAATGAGCTTTTTTCACTGAAAAGATTAGCTGCATCTGATCATTTTACTAACAACAATGTTGAGGGCAAGGTTTTGCCCTATGAACATCACAGTTCAACTCTCGTGGACATGTTTCAGACATTCACACTCCCCAAATTGAGAAGATCAAAGGTAAAGGAATCTTTTATGAAACCACAATAATAAACAGCATCCGGAAATTCACACTCACATCACGTTAGTGTGTGTGTGTGTATATATATGTATGTATGTATGTATGCAACCACTACTTCATTACCATACTATAAATTGAGCAAGCTCACTCATTAAGCTAACAGGTTGATACAGGTTCCAAACCATATTTGATAAGCTCCAAAGAGAACAAGCAGCAGTACAGTAGAGGATCGGAATGGAAAGAACCATCACCCGATGCAGGTTCGACACTTTCACTAAAATTACAAGGGGGAAAAAACAGTATTAATCATGCATCTATTAATTTTAACTAGCATTATTTCATTGAAATGGAACAGTGTGTCACTTAAAAAGTCCAGAAGCCCCAGTAACTCCTCTTCCGGCTTTGTCCCATAAACTTGTTAGAGACCCCGTGTTCTCAACCTATCTAAGAAAGCTACTAATGAACTCAAATATTTTGAAAATGAGACGTGCCAGAAAAGACAAACTACAGGAGATGGTTGGAACAGCTTCTCTATGCCGGAGAAACAGAAGGATCCTGCAGAAGAGGGAGCAGCTACGGTTTGACTGTGTAGAAAAAGAAACAGAGTTTCATGAAAATGAAGGTAAAAGTCTTTCAATCAAAGCAGTTTCAGAGTCAGAAGACCTTCAAAGTATTATACATGAGCATTTTAGCTTCTTGGAGAAACAATATAGAGAAGTTAAAAAGATCACCCACCTGTTGCATACGGAATCCTCTGTCACATCAGAAGAGTGGGAAAACTTCCAAATAGTAAATAGGGAGATACACATGGAGATAGGAGATGCTATCATGGATGACATAGTCTGGGAAATAATTGATTTATTTTAGTTTTAACAGACCGTGTTCATAGAAAGCATGCTCATTTGTGAGGCTTGGTTTCCACAATCAAAGCTTAGTTAACACAACCATTGAATTGATTAACATTCAAAATTATCAAAGATAATGTCTCTAGCCTAATTGAGTCTTGGAGATTTCAGATGCTCATGCACCTTATTTTGATAATTACCTGGGAAAGTTTCATTTTTTCACCCATCGTTAGGGGGTCTCAATTCGGGACAGGTTGGTCCATTCGAGCGACACTGTTGCAGGCCAAGTCATTTTCGAGCTGAGTTGGGCTGAATCAAAATTGTTACAAGATAGTAAATTTCTAGCCTAATCTAATCCAATGCGAGTTATGGGTGAAGCAGCTGCTAACCTAAATAATTTTTTTATTTAATTTTTTTATTTTCTCTTGAGTTTTAATTAGCACTTGAAATTTTATCTTAATGCTTCATCGCTTTTAATTGATAATAATATTCAAAGTTTGTCATTTGAAAACAATATTTATATGATGGTTGAATATAACCAGTGTGCATTAGTTTGCTTTTCCTTACTAACTTCCAATTTTTCATTACTTACTTTGTTACTGACTTACTGGAGTACTCATGGCATGTCGATAATTGATGACAGTACCCATATCTATTCACAATGAATAAAGTATATCACTTCCTTTTTTTGGGGGTCAACATAAAGTATATTCACTTTTTTTTTGTCGTAATAAGTATATACACTTAAACAATTACTAAAGAGTTGGAGTTTTGGACCTTAGTGTGGTGGGCTGCAGATTGCAGCACAAAATCAAGCCCAACATAAGGAAAATTATAAAATAAATATAGTTCTTGGGCAAATGGGCTGGCCAGCTCATTACGGATTAACCTATTTTTGGGCCAAGCCAAAAAGGGTTTGGACTCATATTTCTTACCTTAGTCTATATTTTTTGTTGGATTATTCAGATTGTCTTTATTAGGTTCAACTCATTTTGACGTTTTTATATATGATAATGTAAGTTCATGTAAGCATGTTGAGGAGTTTAGGCCGAGTTGGGGGAAGGGGGATTAACTTAATTCAATTTTGATTTGATATTTTGACAATTTTTCAAGAACGGACTCAATCATAGACTTGAGCAAACTTCATCATGTTTGGGTCGGTGATTAGCCGAATTGGGACAGAGTCAATATGTCCCAAGGTTTAACAACAAAATGGACAATAATGTTATTATATGTATAATAATATGTTGTATTCTACTCAGCTGTATTTTGAAGTGCTACTTTATATGTTAATACTTCCATGACTATCAAGCTCATAATAAATATAGAGAATTAGAAATACATCAAAAATAAAAAATACATTTGCAAGCAATATTTATTCTACATTTTTCGACAAATAGTAATTCTGCATTTTTCTACTACAAAGAAGATAGACTTAAGAAAGCATGTAAAACAGTTAAAGCATTCATATACCTCATGTCTTAAATTCTTCAGGACAAGAGATTTAGGTATTCACCGAAGACCATTCCGTTCTAAAAATATTAGTTTAGAATAAAATCTTATTTTGGCTTTGACATTTCATTTTTGTAACTTTAATTTGTAACATATATGAAATCACTTGAATTTAGTCTCTCTGACCATATGTCCATTATATAATAAATAGAGATGTTGATGTGTTATTGTTATTTATCAATGTGTCAGTTTAACATAAGTTGACTGAATGAATATATTTAAAATAATATTGTTTTATTTTTTATTTATTATTTGAGAAAAATAAAGAAAAATATTAGCAATATATTTTTTAGATATTTTTTAACATTTATTTTATTATTAGTTCAAAAATAAGTATTGAAAATATTATTTAAAATAGTGTATTGCTATTATTCTTCAAAAATAAAAATCTCATCGTGTTTTTCAAATGATAAGTGAAGAACGAAATAACTTTATTATAAATGTATTCATCGAAGTTATCTTTTGTCATACTATGACACTAGTAGATAATAATGTCACATTATCTCTATCAATAATACATTCAACATTTCTATTTATTAGATAATAGATATATTGATAAAGAAACTAAATTAAATTGAGTTCATAAATATTATTGAGTAAAGTAAAATATGAAAGACTAAAATAAAAATGAAAGCAGATATCAGGACCAAAATAGAGTTTTAGTAAAAAAAAAAAAAACCTTAGCAACATCTTATATGAATTTAAAAGTTTAAAATGCTAATTTTAAAACAAGTTATAGTTCAAGGGGAACGTCTAATATGCATTCAAAAAAATTAGGTGCATCTATGCACCACTTAATCTTAGCCATTAATTATGAGGATTTTTATATTAACGACTGAAATTTATTACATGCAATGATAAAGAGGTTAACTACAAGATTCAACACTACCAAACCTCTATGGTAGCCACTAATGGAACCACCATAGCCACCAACTGTCCACCATGTTGTTGTCCAAGCCCGGGCCACCACTTGTGCCGCTATCTAGCCTTGTCCTACGTCGCTAGACCAAGTTGTCGCCGCTAGACCAACTTGTGCCACAAACCAATTGCTTCTACCATGCCGCCATCCAAGCAACCAACCACCACACACAGCAACACTCACCACTGTCGACAACCCAAATTAGAGTTGGCAAATCGATCTTAACTCGCCATGACTTCCACTGCGAGACCCACGACCCCCTCATCGTTAATCCGTCGAGATCGAGCCCCAAATCCATTAACCCGCCCAAATCGAGCTCCCTCGTTGTCATCGCACTGGTGTGGTAGTTGCACAAATAGAGGATCGTGGCGAAACCCACTTTTCACAAGTCGACTCACACAAGTGAGAAAGACCCAACTCAACTTTGGGACACTATGTTAACCAATCAAAAATGGCATTAACCGATTCTTGTAAATAAAAAAAGGTAATGTTCTTAGGGGCGGACCCATGTAAAAAAGAATGGAGACTCATGCTCTCATCCAACTTAAAAACTTTTATTTTATTTTATATATGTATTTATTTTATTTATCTTTTTGTAAGTGTAACTTTTGCCTCATACAAATAAATTAATAAATTTATAATAATAGAAAGTAAAATTTATTTTTTAATATTAATAATAAAAAAATTATTCAATATTTTTAAAATATAAAAATATAAAAAAATAATTATAAATTAATCTTTTATAATTCTATATTAATAAATTTTTATATATAAATATAATTATTAAATTTTTTATTAAATTTTTATATTAATAACATTACCTTTGCTATCAGTACCTAAAATTTTTGGATTACTCATGTTGCAAGAGATGACCTGGTGCATATTGATCTTCTCCATAGTTCAAGAAGAATCTATGCATTTTTCCCGAACACAAAAAAAAAAGCACATTTGGTATACGAAATTGATTTATCTGAATCCAAAAACAACTTAACGAGTCCATCAAAGTACCGAAACCACACACACGGCTTGTGTGGGGTCTTGGGCCTCCTTTTCTCATTCACTCACCTCGTCCTCATGTCCACCAGTGAACTTCTGCAACCTTCTGGACTTTGGTACTGCCCAGCCCAGAAGGGAGTAAGTACACCCATCATCATGAGTTGAGTTGACATGATCATTCAACATCTCCAATGGGCATGGCAACTCTTTCTGCTCTTTCCTTTTCTTCTTCATTCAATGCTATTCCTAACACCACAATCAGCATCAGCAGGAGGAGCAGCTTCATTTTCCCACTTCACCCGAAAACCACCCACCTTTCATTCTCTTTCTGCTCCAAATACACTTCACTCAAACCCCTCAAATCCTCCCTCAAAGACCAGCAAGAAAGCGACTCCTCCTCTGTTGCCGTTGTTCCTGAGAGCGAGAGCCCAAACAAAAACAATGAGGAAGATTCTGAGGAGAAGAAGGAGAAACAACAGGAAATGGATTGGAAGACAGACGAGGAGTTTAAGAAGTTCATGGGCAACCCTTCTATCGAAGCGGCCATCAAGCTCGAGAAGAAGAGGGCTGATAGGAAGCTCAAGCAGCTTGACAGGGAAAGCACCGATAACCCAATTGTGGGTCTTTTCAACAGGTTACTGCGTGATAATTTGACTAGGGAAATGGAGCGCTTGGAAAAGGCAGAGGAAACTTTCAGGGCTCTTGATCTTAACAAGGTATTAATCAATCATGATTCTCTTCTTATATTAATTAATTATCATTTATCAATAATAGAATACTATTTGGAGTTGAATATGAGGCATGACGTGTTGATGTTTCTAATTTGACTGACGTGATGCATGCAGTTGAAGAGTTGCTTTGGGTTTGACACATTTTTCGCAACTGATGTTCGAAGATTTGGAGATGGAGGCATTTTCATTGGGAATTTGAGGAGACCCATTGATGAGGTCATTCCCAAGTTGGAGAAGAAGCTATCTGATGCAGCAGACCGGGAGGTTGTGTTATGGTTCATGGAAGAAAAAACAAATGACATTACCAAACAGGCACTTACTTTCCTATGAACTTGACTCTGCAACCTATGTTATATTTTACATCTTATCTGAGTGGTTTTGTTTTGTGTATTGTATCTGAATCTGATTGCTGAAGATACAGTCTGCCAACCATATGGATATTTAAATTATTGGTTTCTTAGTCAGTTTTGCAGTTCTACGACGTGAATTCTTGCAGTTACATGTTAGACATGCTTTAATTGCAAAACTACAAGAAGATGCTTTTGCTAGAATGGCTATTGCTGAAAGTAATGTATATTCAGGCTTGTGTGGTGCAACCCAAAGCAGAAATTGATCTCCAATTTGAGTCAACTAAGCTGAGTACTCCTTTGGGCTATCTTAGTGCAATTGCATTATCCGTTACTACCTTTGGAACAATTGCTTTGATGAGTGGCTTCTTCCTTAAACCTGAGGCTACATTTGATGACTATCTAGCTGATGTCGTACCTCTGTTTGGAGGCTTCTTATCTATTCTGGGAGTTTCTGAGGTAAGTCATTTTTCAAAATTTCCACCAAACATGACTGTTTATCCCATATTATGTTCTGATTCTGATTCACTATGCCCTTAATGATAAACTACTTCTAACTAATAAATAACTTGTTTATCTTTTAATAAGCAAGAAAATGCACAAAAAACATGCCAAAAGAAAATCTGAGAAGTTTGTTGGTACATGACGTTGTTCTTTACTGGATAGACAGTGTCATCTTTAAGGGAACACCTAGAGTTAAAGTGGCAGTTGCTCAATTTCCTATGGTTTGGTTTAGTGGTTAACAAGACAATCTCTAGACACAAGATGGGTGTATACGTGTGTGTGTGTATTACACGCATAAAAGATTTTTGTGGCCGCTGTTTTTGCACCTGTATTACACGCATGATAGTTGTCTTTGACATTCAATTTATTCTATGGCTGTATTCTTTTTGTTGTGTAGATAGCCACCAGGGTAACAGCAGCTCGTTATGGTGTTAAACTCAGCCCCTCTTTCCTGGTGCCGTCTAATTGGACAGGGTGTTTAGGAGTGATGAATAATTATGAATCTCTCCTTCCAAACAAGAAAGCTCTTTTTGATATTCCTGTAGCCCGTACTGCTAGCGCATATTTGACTTCATTAGTGCTTGCTGTTGCTGCATTTGTTGCTGATGGAAGCTTTAATGGGGGCGATAATGCATTGTGAGTTTTGTATATAGTACCTTCTCCAAAAGCACTACTCTTTCCCAATTAATGATTTTTCTTTAGTCAAAAAGAAAAGGAAAAGAAACTAAACTTGATTAATTATTTAAAGTGAAAATTGTTTGCTGAAATCACAACGTTATGATTAACAAATACCTTTATTTAAAGGCCTATTATACATGGTTATCAAATGTATTATTGAGTATAAGTTGAAAATGGCATATAGTCAATACTGAATAAATTTAAGAAGGGTAAACTGAGATATGTTGGGGTATTGCCTCGTATTGGCCATATGAGTTCTATGCATTACAATTTTACAACAATAATAATATAATATGGCCAGCATGCTCAATGGACGTCGTTTCTCATGATTATGACTTTCTACTGCTTATTTATTTGCAGGTATATACGACCTCAATTTTTCTATAACAATCCCTTGCTTTCTTTCATCCAATTAGTTATTGGGCCTTACACGGATGATCTTGGAAATGTGTTGCCCTATGCTGTGGAAGGTGTTGGAGTTCCTGTTGATCCGCTTGCATTTGCTGGGCTTTTAGGTGGGTTTGTTGTGATTTGTGTCTCTCTTTCCCTCTTTTCTTGAAAAAAATGATCCAATATGCAAGTCTACATGTTTTACAATCAAAGATCTAATAATTTTAAAATGTCCAGGTTACTTGTCTGACAGAAGCTGACACTTATCCAGATTTTATGGCAATTGTTAAATTAATTAAGGTCATGAATATGGTTAAATTGGATGATTCATCAGTTTTCACTTCTAGGGCAACTAGCTATTATTTCTAGTCTTACCATCTAGAACGCTTAGATGCCAACATAGAAGTTATACCATTGACTTTTTACTAGTTTTTCCTTGTCAAATTTTACTCCTCCATGTTGGCCTGAACATGTAGCTGAATGATAATAGCAGACTTTCATTCTATATATTATTCTGCATACTGGGTAAGAAATTGGTTGGAAAACACCATTGTGGATGTAAAGATGCCTAATTGTCTGGACAAATTCATGCTTGTGCAGGGATGGTGGTGACTTCTTTGAACTTGTTGCCATGCGGGAGACTAGAAGGAGGGCGCATTGCTCAAGCCATGTTTGGCAGAAGCACTGCTACACTGTTATCTTTCGCCGCTTCATTATTGCTTGGTATTGGTGGCCTCAGTGGTAGTGTTCTGTGTTTGGCATGGGGATTGTTTGCAACCTTCTTTCGGGCCGGAGATGAAATACCCGCAAAAGACGAGATCACCCCTCTAGGGGAAAGCAGATATGCATGGGGAATTGTCCTTGGCCTTGTATGTTTTCTCACACTTTTCCCTAACGGTGGAGGCACATTCTCCAGTTCCTTCCTCACTGGTCCATTTTTCAGGGGCGAAATGTAAATGATCTGATCTGTATGATTATGTATATGTATTTCACATCTTACATCTCCCTACGTATCTGTATCAGTAGATGTCTGTAATTATGTATTTTCATTTTACATCTTTTGAATAATAATGAAAAAAAAAATTACATCATTTCACTACAACTAGAATGGTCTGTGTGCTTCTCACGTAAAGATCAATAGATAATACTAATAGTCAAATTTAAGTCCATGATGAGAGCTTAATTCAAAAGACTAGTTTATAAAGTGAGAGAGTCTCATAATTTAAGTATCACGTTAAATTTTCTTATTTATTCAATGTGAAATTTATAACATTGTCACTCTTTGAAAGTCCTTTCTGTGTTGGTTAGAATGAAAATATTAATTGTTATGACTTAAGTTCATGAAGAGAATCTAACTCAAAAGGTGAGAGAGTCTCATGATTTAAGTATCATATTGAACTTCTTTAATTATTCAATGTAAGACTCATAACATCGAGAGGGGAAAGGGGAGAGAGGAAAAGATAGAGCTGTATTTTCGTGTCATAATGTTAATTGTAATCATGATAGCCAATAATAATTGTAATCATAGGCATAATTGACATTATATGTTGAATCCGGTGTGGAAATCACAACCTCCCAAAGCACCTCTTCCCCCTCCTCCCTCTAAGGAAAGTGACTTCACTAGGGAGAACCTCCTTTTTTTTTCTTCCCGTAAAAATGAATGAGTAAATTTTTAAGTTGTTTAGCACTGGCCGAAGTGCACATTTTTTCTAATTTATTTATTGTAAGAAAACATTTTCACAAGAAATAATCTTTCTTTTAGGGTATGTTTGGATATTTAGTAATTGATGAAATAAAATGGAATGAAATGAGATAAAATATGATGTGATGAGATGTAATAGGATAAAAGTACTATTTTATTGTTTGAATATTTTAAGATAGAATGAAATAAAATTATTATTACATTGTTAGAGAAGTGAATGATTTTTTATAGAATGTGATAAAATTTATAATAAAAAAAAGGATTTCATCCCATATCTCCCAAATTGGAGGATGGGAAAAAAATTAATAGTTTCTGACCACTCTCATTCTATTTCATCCTTTTTTTAACATAACTAAACAATGAAATTTATTTTTATTCTATTTTATTTTTTTCTATTCCATTCAATATCACCTATCCAAACATAACCTTAAATTAAGCACAACACTTAAAACATTACGTATAAATAATATTAGTAAGAAATTCTGCTATGCTCTTGTTGTAATATATAATATAGTTTAGAGTATGTTTGGTTAAAATTATTATTTAAAAATTCTCTGAAAGATATTTTAATTCTAAGCTATTTTAAATATAACATAAATTAATTCAAACATTTAAACTTTAGATTTTATTTTAAAATTAATTTGAAGACATTCAGATTATATGAGTCTTATGTTATATTTTGAGTTTAAATCTCGTTATTGGTAGAATTTGACATTTAATTTATAATTCTTTCACATTAGTATATTAGTATATGATATATTAATTTAATTTTTAAAATACAATACATTTTAATATTTACTTACATTTATATTAACATACAATATCTATATTTACTTCCAATTATGATATATTTTAATATCTATTTACATTCACGTTAATGTACAGTATTTACTCGAGAAAATTTAATAGTTAAAAAACATTTTCCTTTTGAGTTTTGAATGCTCGGTGTTAGTACACAAAAGTTTCATTCACCTAACCACCTATGCTGTGTTGTAATTACTAGTTATTCAGGAGACAGCAAAAGGGAATTATGTCAGTGACACTTGAATCTCCTCCTCCTCTCTTTCGCATCCTTCGCTCTTACACTCACTCTCACCCTCCCAAATCCTCTGTTTCATTTTGTGCTTACCGAATAGCGGTTCCTCCTCAGTACGCTTCTAGTCAACGTGTCTCCAATTTCTCTCTGTCTCAGTCTCAGGTATTCCATCTCATCACCCCCTTTCAATTCCATTATTCGCCCTTTCTGTTGTAATTGCAATCAAATTTGTTTCAGGGCGGCAGTAACTTCGTCCATGATCCTCGCACGTGGCGGCATCCAATCAGCTCCGCCCGCCGCCGCGGCGACGATGATGACGAGGACGACGAAAACGATGAGGACCGGAGTTTGGATCTATTGGTGAAGTTCGTTCAGAATGTATTCAAGAAGGTGTCAAAGAGAGCGAGAAAAGCAGTTCGATCTGTTCTCCCTGTCCCCATCTCTGCCAACCTGGTACCGCTACCATTCATACTCATCTATACTGAAAATATCCAATACTTGGACCATTCTTTCGTTATAAGTATAATATTTTCTATTCTTAGAGATAAAATCGTTTCAGTTTAAGGCTATACTTGTTGGAGTTGGCGGAAAACGGCCATTTTCAAGTTTCAACTCATTTTCATGTTGTTGGGGGTCGACTGGAGTCATGGTTTTAAATTGCGGTCCGCAACCGCAATTGCGGCTGCAATATTGCGATTTTTGTTGTCTCCGCAACTGCATGACCGCATTGCACGTGCCGGCCGCATTTTCCACTTTTTTAGTGATCTCAATATGTTTTAAAACCATGACCGGAGTCTAAATTAAATGACTTGCACTCCACTTTCAATATGTTTGTGTCAAGTGATTTTCATTCCAAATTTTCACATACTCAAACAAGCGTAACTTTGATTGCAAAACTGCATTTCCTCTAGTATAATTACACTGGTAGTGCCAGTGATGACCCGCATAAAATGGTGAATGGGTTTCTCTAAGTCAATATATTCTGTGAATTGGATATGTTTTCTTACTTAGCATTCAGCTGCTGAAAATTTATGGACGTGTTTTAAGTCAAATACTTAATGACATGGTCATTAAGTTACTTTGTTTTAAAACTTCCACATCTAGCGATGCAAAGCTGGAACTTATGAATATGCCTGCCACTTTTATTGAAAATGTGGAAGTGTGGATTTTTTATTTTTATTTTTGGGGGATTAAACATCTCTTTTCATGCAGGTGGGATTTTCTGTAAATGGAGTCCTGGTGCTGGCATTTTTGTGGATTTTGAAGGCATTTCTTGAGGTACTGTTTTCATTCATTTAAGATGGGCATGAACATTGTTAACATCATTACTGAATATCATTTCTAGAATACTTTTTTCCAACCTATAACATATTTTCTGCTTATGATAGGCTTATTTCTTTTGGGTATTTAATAGTGCTTTTGGGGACCTGCATGATACAGAATTACAGATAGCATTTTGTGACTTTTACCTGTTTAGCTGTTTTCAAACTTTGTTTTCCAAGCTTTTATTACTGAGCAGAAATGGTTCTACATGACCTTTGGGCTATTAATGTCCAAAGCACCATACAGAATAAGAGAATTTTTCAAAACTGGGATCGAGGTGTAAAAGGATGGCTTAGTGCACAAGGCTCCCACCATACTGGGGTCAGAGGAGGGTCAGATATACACAGCCTTGTCCCTGTAAGTGGAAAGGCTGTTTCTGTGACTAGAACCCGTGACCACTAGGTCACAAAGCAACAAACTACAGTTGCACTTGCACCAACGCTCACCCTCAAAAGCCTGGGGTTGAGGTTAGCCTTACAATCATAGGGAACCTGGTCTCTTCACTGGCTCATTCCTATTAAGTCCGTGTCTAACCACAAGAAGAAAACTTGCAGCATATCCTTATGAAGTTTTTCTCCAGGCAGCAATTGGGTGCATTAATGAACTGAATTTGGATTTGGTTGTTGTTGGTGTTGACTTTACTTGATTACCATAAAGCACTGTGAATAATATAAGTGCTTGACTTTGTCGAAGAACTTGTCACACTTGCAGCTTCAGCTTGTTTTTGTTAAAATTTTCCTTTTAGAAAAATGACTTGGTTGGATACCTATGGTTCAGTGATCTCAGTGCAAAATTGATGTCTAAAATGTGGCACCAGGTTATGCTGGCAGGATTTGTTAAAATGCAATGGTGATGATTTTGCCAATTGATTTTTGCAGGGAGTGAAAAATAGATGTATTCTTGTTCTGGACTCTTAGTTGCTCAGGATTTTGGCTTAGCACTAACTGGAAGATCTATTCACTGATTTCTTCTGTATTTGTTCTACTCACCTTAAACATTTTGGTACTGATACATTTAGTTAATTCAATGCAGGTGGTATGCACACTTGGAAGTGTAGTGTTCGTAAGCATCTTATTAATCCGTGGGATATGGTCTGGTGTGAGTTTTTTACAAGAAAGCCGAAACCAAAAGGTGGATGAACTTGATCTAGAGCGCCATGCATGGAATGGTGCTCAGCCTGTGACTTGAATTGTTCATTCTGAAGATATGCACTGGCAGGCCAAAATTAAGACTTGTTACTTTCTTTAAATATACGGAAGTCAAATTAAGGAAATATTAGAGATACTAGAAACTTTAACACTGCTACTGGAAGCATTCCTTGCTGCAATGCTGACCGGCCGAGAATAAAGAATATGGGAAGCTGCGGAATAAGATTCCTTTGAAATATTTGTAGTCTGTAAATCTCTGTACAAAACGTTTAGAAGCAGGAAAATTTATGGGCCTAACTTAAGTGTATGTTTAAAAATGCATTCATGTGCTAAGAAAAAGTAGATTCATATGATCATATCCAACGAAGAACAAATTTATAAGAGTTCATGCATGCGCTTTATAGTTTATGACTTTCTTTGCCTGATAATGCACTCCTCAAAGCTCTTGAATATGAATGCGATTCATGTACTTATCTTTAAACTTTTCTTCTTAGATACGTTTTCAATTGGTAGCCGTCGATTTTGATAGCAAATTATTCTATTAGCAAAAATGGGGTAAAAAGAAAGTAGTAATTCCTCAGTTATGAAACAGGATTATTTTAAAAAAGAAAATTATATATATACCAAAAAATATATAATTTTAATGAATTCGAAAGTTATTATGTCATTGATTTTTTTTTTCTTTTTTGAATATGTCATTGACTCATCTTAAGCGCTAAGAGTGATACAATTTTATAACCCGAGTTAGTGACCAGTTCCTTGGCTAAAGAAACAATTATATAATGATATACGAAAATAAATGGAAGAGATGAGAATTAGCCTCGCAGCCCAATGAAAATGGGCTATGCTGTGGCCCAACGTCCAAACCTGGCCCATTGAAATGCCAATATTAATCCCGATGGACGATGGTAATGTCCCTTCCCTCATCATTCAATTTCTCCCAAACAAACCCTAATTTCTTCCCTCACTCCACCAGCACGGCATTATCCCGCTAACTGCAATTGGGGTATGTCTTCAGACTTTCAGTGCATCCAAGCATGTTAGATTGATTTAATCTTTACGACCTTTCATATTTTAGATTCTTCTGTGGTTTTTATTTTCCTTTGTTTTAAATGTTTAACTCACGATTTGGTAGATTATGTTTGCATCTTGTGTTGTGTCATTGGCTCTGCCTACTTTTGTTTCTCACCCACTGAAAGGATGAAGGTGTTTCGTTTGATATCTGAGTGATAAAAATGGATTAATTTAAAATAATTTTATACGTGAGTTATTCATCTGTCAATAGCTTAGTCTGCACTGAAGCTTGGAAATTATCTTTTTTTTTTCCTTCCTTTAAATCCTAATTTTTCGGAATTCTTTCCGAAAATTCCAGCATTCCCACTGGAAATGTGATTAAGATGGCATACTTCTTAGAATTATTTAGGTAGGCGCTTCCAATTACTGCATTTTAATTTCCAAATTTTCATCCATACGATTTGTTAACCTTTCGTGTCAAGTACTACCTGCTGAGGCACCTATGACATGAGTGTTCCTCTCTAAACCATAAGCTTTGTGTTTGATATGTTGTATCTAATGAAGTGCAGGCTGTTCCAGTAACAGAGAAAAGATGATTCTTCTCAAAGACATTGTGCCTGCAGCTCAGAACAACATAGACACTAAATTTATACTTTTGGAGAAAGGCAGGACAACTCTAGAAGGGCAAAATAAGGTATGCTTGGCGCTTGTAGCTGATGAGACGGCAGCGGTTCATTTTCAGCTTTGGGGAGATGAGTGTGATGCTTTTGAGGCAGGTGACATTATTTATCTTACCATTGGCATCTTTTCCTACCACCGGAGCAACCTTGTACTAAGGGCGGGCAAGAGAGGGAAGGTAGAGAAGATAGGAGAGTTTACTATGTCCTTTGTTGAGACTCCAAACATGAGTGAGATTCATTGGATTCCTGACCCTAATAATCCTAAGAAGTATATCCAGGAGTATGTAATATCACCCCACTCACGCATTTTCCCTCCAATTCTTTAAAACTGATGTGCACTTCTATTTACTGCAAAAATTTACAGTCAGTCAGGTCTACAGCTTGTCTATGATAAACCGACCTTGTTGAAACTCCATTATCACTATGCTAAAAGGATTTTTTTTTCCCTAAATAATGCTTGCTTCACATCTTTTAGGTGCACATCACCCACATCACACATAAGTGGCAGAATCATTATATAGGTATGCAAATTGCGAAGTGAGACCAACTATAATTAAATGGTGAAAATTGTACAAATGTGAGGTAATGTGTACGTGAGTATGTGCGCATAACTATTCTTTTTTTTTTGGGGGTGATGGAAAGCATTCTTTAGATGAAAAATTGCTGACAACTGCACCGGGCTCCAAGGCTTCTTGGTTTTCAATGCTGTTGGTGGTGGCACTGGTTCTGGTTCTCTTCTCTTGGAGCGTCTCTCTGTTGATTATGGCAAGAAATCAAAGATGTGAATGCTGCTGTTGCTAGCCACCATCAAGACCAAGGGGACCATTCAGTTTGTTGATTGGTGTTGGTGCCCTACTGGTTTCAAGTGTGATATTAACTACCAACCACCCACTGTTGTTCCTGGGGTGACTTTGCTAAGTTGCAGTGTAGCTGAGGTCTTCTCTCGCATTGACCACACGTTTGACCTCATGTATGCCAAGCTTGCATTTGTCCACTGGTGTGTGGATGAGGGTATGCAATAAGGATAATTTTCCGAAGCTTTTGATGATCTTACTGCCTTTGTGAAGGATTTCAAATAAGCGGTCGCTGAGTCGCAGGATGAGGATGACTACGACCAAGGAGATGGATTCTAAAATCTCTTTCAGATTCCTGTGGCCCTTTGTTTTCTTGCACGCCTAGTTGAGTCCTAGTGGTTTGTTCCTTGGGATGCATTGTCCAGAATTTTGATACCCTTCTAAAGCATGCTATCTGTATTTTATTTCCAGAATTTGTAGTTTTATAGTTGACATTATTAATTAGTACATCAATCTGTCAAAGGCCATTTGGTGCCTGCTACTCTCGTTTGCTTCTCTTTTCTATTATTTTCCCATTGTTTCTTTCTCGCTTTCCTTGTTTAAAAAAATTTCAACCATAAGCATTACATCAAGAAAACAAGGTCATTCATACAGGTGATAGCACAGTAAAAGTGTCCTCAAGGAAAAGACATATTAGCATTTGTGGAGAGGGTCATATGCTCTAGGCTCAAAAGGGTTGGATTCTCAGTTTCAGGTCATATTCACCCATGGCACGAGTTCAACGCCGCCTTAATCTCTTTTTTGATAATTTCCCAAAAAAAGGTAAAAACACAGCACCAACTAGAGCAGCCAGCAAGCAATTTAGCCAACAATACACACCAAGGTAGCTTTGGTCACATTCTCCGATTAGGAGATAGCAACCGTTCAAAGAATACGTGATGGTGTATTGTTCGTGCATGAGGCTTGGCCGTAGAAAGCTTTATTAGACGATGAATATAGACCACATTCAAAGAATACATGATCAGTTGGTCACATTAATGTTGCTTCATAGATATTTCTTTGGAGCATTTCCACTTAACAAGTTTATGACATGAAAAACTCAAAATAGTTTTCTTTCTCTTGCTAAGACCCTTTGTAAATGATACTTCATCACCCATATATGGTCCGGAAGGCATAAAACCTTCAATAGTTGTCAAGTCTATGTACTTCATTTAACTTTAACCTATATATATCACGACTAATGCACTCCTAATGGGCTTTCATCTAAATTTAAATTCTATATATCATGTGCATATTGTGCAGATCTAGAGAATTGAGTCAATCCAGATGAATGTAAAATTAATAACCAAGTGCTTCCAGGGTGATATATTACAAAAGGAAATAAATCAACAGAGGCTAAGGAAACATATATTTGATATATACAACTAGTTTCCTAAGAGCTAAGTATGTGACATGTTGCCTTTAATTTAGTGGAGGTGCCATCTGTGATATCCTTTCATCTTCCAGGAGTTCATAAGGGTCCACATATTGAGGAGGTGATAGATGCATCTTGCTTGCATCGTGGACAAATGTCAGTCCAAAATACTGTGACAGGAAACTAAAGGATCAAACCCAGCTCTCAAAAGAAAAAATGGTCAGATTAAGGTCAACATGACATAAATTAACAAGAAACATATCTCTATAAAAGTTACCAATACTCAACAAGGGCAAAATATGTCATACTGTGAAAAGATCACAAGCTTCAGCATTATGAAAAGAAGGGGCTGCTCCCAAGAATTAAATCCACAATTATACTCAGTAAATTGAGAGTTTTGTTAGTTTACCAGGCAATACACACAAGATCAACGGACATGACTACAACAATTAACATGACCTAGTGAAGCAAATTAACATAGAAAAAAGGGTGAGGAAGGAGTGAACCAACTATAAATATCACTGAAATGCTGAACTATTAATCAATAGCCTCAGTTCTAATGGCTTTCCTTCCTAATAAAAAATCAAAAGTGGAAGTTAAGACTATAGGTTTAAACGTGTAAGCTTTACAAGTATAGTTTGCCAATTTAAACTCAGTAGGTCATATTCTGTCCACCAAATTATTATTAAGTTTAGTAACAAACAAACAACTTAACAATTGAAAGAAAAAACGGGGTATCATGGTACAAATAAGATGGCCAAGATACTATATAGTATATACATAACTCAACGTGCAAAAAACATGGTCTGATAGGACAAATAAAAAGAAAATCATGTACGCATCAATTGAAAGGAAAATAGCTTACAAAGTAGAGAGCAGAAAAAGATGCAACAGTTATGAGGATCAATGGCCAAAATCCCAAGAAGAATGTTCCTCCAGTTGTCAACAAAAGTTTAGCTCGAGGGACCAAGCCCTGAAATAGATAAATACATAAAGTGATTTCCCGTAATTAATTTCATCCAACAAGAAAGCAGGTTAATTAGATCTAAGTATTCAAGCTCACTTCGATATACTAGATGATCAAATCTGATTCAGCGGCATTTGATTTACCAAAAGAGGACAGATGTGATCAACGTTCCTATTAGCTAAAAGACTCTTATATTATGTAGTGCTACAACTGCTACCAGCCCTGTCATTAATATTCAATGCAAAAGAAAGTGCACCAACATCAACACTGATTTGACACAGAAAGGCCATTGAATATGCATCATCTCTGTTATCATCATCATCATTGTTACTACAATGGAGAACATGCTTGTGTTTTGCTTTTTCCAGATTTAACAAATTATAGAAATAGGTACTGATGTTACTCATCGATGGAACATAAACCTATTGCTATACTACATGCTCGTACCAAAGGTTTTGTTGCTTTGGCACGAGGTTACTGATATTACTAATTAGATATATTATTTAAGAAATGTCAAGATAATGAATCAACCTCAAGACCTTCGCTGTTCAGCGCCATAGATCGCTCCCTCTGATTGTCTAGGCTCCTCTCAACATTAGTTGAGACAGAATTTCTGTTTGGAAGGCGTCTATCTTCTTCATTCAAAGTTATCTCTTCATCAAGTCCATAGTTGCTTTGCTTGTAATCTTCAAGCAATGACGTAGGGGTCATACCCCTCCTCTTCAATTCCTTCATAAATAATGATTCTGGAGGTTCTTCTCCTGAAAATACAATAGCGGTATAAGCCACCAACATGAAAAGTTAGTCACTCGATGTTCTCTTTAACCAGCAATTTGTTGAAGGAAATACAAAGAGGAATCTATATTATTTCCTAAAAAGAGGGTATCAGTCTGATAATCTGAAGCACTTTCACACATATCTACGTATCTTGCCAAAACATAATAAGCTACAGTTTTTCTTGGTAGCCAACACATGAAAGGCCAAACATGATAAATTGTATTATAGAGTTACTTTTACACAATAAGGGCCTATGTGTTTACTCTTGGGGAAATACTATTAAGCAAGAAAAACACCCCAAAAACACCCCATCACGCTTCATATAGAAATATCTATCATAACCGTGCCACAGTTTTAACTTTTAATAAACAACTGCTTGCAGTTCTGTTTCCTGCGTTATTTCACAAATGAAAGTTGAAGCTGTTGAAAATTGGTTTGCGGTATTTTCCATCAATAAACAAGAAAACTTATAATTGGGATGCAAAAATAATAAAATTCTGAAGAGGCAATTATTCTTCTCATTAAAAGGCTCAAGTAAAAGCTAAAAACAGTTACAGGGAAAATTAAAAAAAAAAACTTGCCATTGTTTTGGTTTTCAGTATCTTGAGCTCCACAGCAGACCCTGAAGCTGGTGCAAGATTTAGAAGCACTGAAAGTTTGCAACTTTGGCATCCTTTTCAGGGAATAGGAGTGTGGGGAATTGCATGTCGATTTTTTGGGAAAATTGGATCTAGAAAGGGAAAGTGAAGAGAGGGTGGGTTTCAGAACTTGCAAGGAAGCCATAACTAACAAGCAAAACTCCTAACAGAACGATTTCATTGGGACCAAATAGACGAAACAGGTTTTTGAGAAAGAAAGGAAGAAGGCTTCTTCTAGAGGAACAAGCAAGTGGAGCAGAGACAGCAGAAGGAGCTGGACAAGCGCAGTTTAGCATCAGAGCACGAGTGGTGGCTATTGTGCGCGGGACATGGTCTGTGTTTGTGGCTAGAACTTGCGGTTAGAGGCTGACGTATATACGGCTACAAAGAAAATAAAATAAAATTCACAGAATTTATAGAACATGACTCCATTCCTGAAAAGAATTATTTTTTTTAAACTTATGTAATTTACTTTCATTTGTTTATTAATTCAATTAAATGATATAAATAAATAATAAAATAAATTTATAATAATATATTAAAAAAATTTTAAAAAATAATTTCTTTTAAAATTAGAATCAAATTCTGTCGATTTACTTATTTATTATTTTCTTTTCTGATGAAAATTACATTTCATTTCATTCCTGTAACACACAAACTCTAATCTAATCATTCTGTTCCTTCCACGAGAATCTGGGAAACTTATGATGTTATATTGCTTATAAAATAAAAACAAAAATGCCGTTGTCAGACATTTAAAATGTCTTCTTTTGTTAAATTCTATATAAATGTTTGTTGGGTTTTCTTCTCCTGACAATTTCATCGTTATCTCTATATTACTATAAAATTATTAAATTTTATGATTTTTCACTCAATTTTAAAATTTTAAAATTATCAGGTGTGCCGGTGCCTGTGTTAGGTAATAGAATATATCATATAACTTCTGCCTCGAAAGTCTGAAGAATCAATCTATTGGATATATGAAGCAGCACTAAAAATAACATTTTTTGTTTGGCAATCAATTTAGTTAGCATGCATGTACTTCTGCCTTAATTCTTTTTTTTTTTTTTTTGGGTACAATACCTGATTGATTTTTATTTCTTCCTCATTTTATTTCTCAGACATAGGTTAACAGTAAGCTTAGTAAAAATGGAAATACCGTGTTTCTCAGTTTGTCTGTGGTAAACAAGTGCAAGGAAATTTCAAGTATCGCTGACTTAACTTTCCACAGTCAAGCTTTGAATTGTAGGCTAGCAAGCAGTTTCTGAATCATAACAACTCTTCCATACCTATTGCCCATATGTTTCGTAAAAATATGATGGAAAGAAAAGGTTTGGGATTACATTTGCGTGTAAGCTGAGGAGCTTGCCATTGTAGTACTCTGTTGTTGCTCAAGGCAAGCAACTCCATTCATCACGATTCCTAATAGGAGTTGTTATATCAAATATAATTGCAATAAACTAATGTAAAATGGGCATAACATAAAGTGTAATTACTTTAAATTGGTTCTTGGGTTTGACATAAACTTAACTTTTAGGAGTACTAAAAATGAGTCTTTATATACTTTGTCGTATAAAGAGCAAGAATAATACAATATGCTACGTGCCCTTGCAATAGCTTAGGTGATTTTTGCTGTTTTGAATCCTAGATAATGGTTTTCACCTGAATTGACTGGAAAGCCATCGGAGTTGCACGTTTTGGAGCAACTTCTGATACCACTAAGACAACATCTCCTTGGGTGATCAATCCTTTAGATTTCATAAAATCGATGGATTTTGAGATGTTAGACTCTGCATCATCTGAGAAGTCAATATGAAGGGGTACAACACCCCATTGTAAATTCAGAGCCACACGGGTACTTTCATCATTGGTGAAAGCAAAGATGGGAGGATTTGGCCGGTCGCGTGATAGGAGTGATGCCATGTATCCATGCTTTGTGTATACAAATATGGCATCCACGCCGAGGTTGTTGGCTGCAGACAGACATGCACAAGTAAGTGAGTAGAATTTTAATTACTACTCTCGAGCCACTCTGCAGATTTCACGACAAGGGGGACTCTTTTAATCAGAAGTTGTAGGAAGAATATGAAATTACCCATTTCAACAGCACAATTGCATATCTGCTCAGCAGTGCGGTCTGGTAATGATACTCCAAGTTGATGGTGATTGAGTAGACTTTGTCTGTTTTCTTCCCGAGCCCATGATTCCATTCTACTGCTAGTCATATCCAGGACTGCCAAAGCTTTCTGTCCATATGATCCAATAGCTGACTCACCAGACAACATCAAAGCATCAGCATACTGTCGAACTGCTTCAGAAACATCTGCTACCTTATTGCATTAAAGCAAATATTATCATATCAACCTAAGATGTTGTCCATGCAACCAAATTGATAACAGTCATTCTAGTTGTATAACTTGATTTTACCTCAGCACGTGTTGGTGTTGGATATTCAACCATTGACTCGAGAAGCTGAGAAGCTACAATCACTGGCTTGTTTAGTTGTCTGCAAATGTGAATTATATCCTCTTGGACTGCAGGAATCTGTTCAAGTGGTATTTCAACTCCAAGGTCACCACGAGCCACCATGATTCCATCCGAAGCTTGCACTATTTTCTGCAGATTATGAAGCGATTCTAAGCTCTCTATCTTTGCCAATACTTTTATGGATCTGCAACGATCATTTAATATTCATGATATTCCAAATCAGAGTACATTATGAAAAATCATGCAAAATTATGATTAGAAGAAAAAAAAAGGGCATTTTTATAGCAGAAAGGAGACTGATGTTTTGACAACTTGAGGCAATTAACTATTGAATAGATGTGCTGTTAACAACAGAATTATCAAACAGCAATGACAATAGGTGCAACTGAAACCTAGGAAATAATTCGATCTATCCATTTCTTAAATCACAATAGGTGCAATCATAACCTAGGAAATACTGCTGAAAATGACAGTTTCTTATAAGAGTATGAAAAACCTAAACTCATGAGGATTTTAACAGTTGCAACATATATGATATCAAATAGAAGATGAAGAAATGACACATCTAGGTTGATAATGACATAGTATGACATGGACACCCCCATCACGATGGATGGCGAGTAATGCACACTAGGGTGTCATCACAGCAGTTAAAAGGGTACATGAAAATCAATGGATCTAATGCCTCCCTCTTGACAGATTACTAGCCAGAAGCCACTAGCATGACATTTTGTTCAAGAAATTACACCAACATTTTGTTAAGAGGAGTAATACATTATATGGATAAAACTGTATAAATGACCATTTCGTGAATTTGTGCTTTCTTACTTGGTTGATTTGGTAGAGAGGTAATTCTTTAGATGCTCAAGAGAATCAGCATGATTGACAAAGGATAAGGCAAAAAAGTCAACTCCCTCAGAGATACCAAAATCAATGTCAGCCCAATCCTGTAGATAAAACAATCTGAGTTTATGAGAAGAATATATAAGGGAAAGATTTCAGTTTTGTAGCTATTATTCAAAGAAATGTATAAAAAAAAAAAAAACATAGTTCACACAGACAAAAACTTTAGTTTACAATAATCAAGAATATGAAATGCTCGGTTCTGAAGAATAGAAGCTGCAACATATATAATTATAATACACCTTTGTCGATAGAGTGGGGAGCTTGTAATTCCTCCGCACAAGCTTTCCATCTCTCCAGAAACTAAATTTGGCTCCAGGTAGGAAAAGACCAGGATCTATGCACTTACAATGCAAATCATTATCAGTCTTTTCAACGACTACAAAGCATGCCATTCCACCATCAATAACAACTTCATCACCCACTTCAATACCTGATAATCATTAATTAACTAAGTTCAGTATTCACCTCAATACGTGCCAATAATGAAATTTATTGTGAAAAAAAAGGAAGGGCTGGTTCTTCACTCAATTTGCAAAATATCACCACCTTCAGAAAAACCTTTGTAGTTTGCTTGTATGGTAAATGGACGAGAACCCTCAAAATGTTCAGCAGTAAACCGCCAAATTGAATCTTCCTGAAATTGAAACAAGGATAGACATTTATCAAGAGTGTTCCATGCTTCCAAATTCAATTGGGTAAATTATAATATATGGCTTTCCCAAACTACTAGGAGCAGAATCCACATGCACAAGCTAAACTTACCTCTACTTTAACAGAGGAAGGAGCCCCATGATCAACAACATGAATCTGACTACCCTCAGTATCAATCATGACAGAAACAGAGAAACCGTTTTCCTTATTCAACTTGTTGATCTTCCTAATCACATCTCGGTGCCACTCCCTAGTGCCATGGCACAAGTTGAGCCTGGCAACGTTCATTCCTCCCAATGCCAACTTCTCCAGATCCTCCAATGAGCAGCATGCAGGTCCAATTGTGCACACAAGCTTTGTCTTCCTCAACCCCAAAAACCCCTTCTCTCTCAAATCCCCTTCTGAAACCACATCCAACCCAAAACTCCCCTCCAATTCCAAACCCCTTGGATAAACCTTAGTCTTTGATCCCTCCTCCAAACCCACTTCCACAGCTGCACGCACCATAACCCCAATAATATTTCCCTTCCATTTCTTTCCGTTACAAGAAAAACCCTGATTAAAAAATCGGGTGCCAAAAACTCGATTTCTCAAATCAACAGCAACACCAAATTGGGAAACAATACTTAGATCGCTTGCTGCCACAGCCATTGACTTAAAAAACATTGCCAAAAAGAATGATTACAGAAACTCTACCCAAGCTTTTTGCTTGGAATTGGAAGGAAGTACCAAGGTCAAAATCTATAATGTGGGACTCAAAATTTTGAACTTTATGACAATGTCGATGTGGGTTTATAGGATTCTTGTCGTAAACTCCGCCAAGGTTTGGACTTTTGTTGTAGAAGAAATAAGGGAGCTTAGAATAACGCTGGATGCACAATTAAATCGTGCACATCACTTCACATAATGAGAGGGAAAATATTGAAATGGGTAGAAAACAAGATGAGGTATAATTGAATATTAAAAAATTATGTAAATACGAAGTAATAATGTGTATATATAAATGTATATATAATGTTATTGATTAGGAGTGTACATAACATTGGTTTTGCTTGATCTGGTTATTTTTATGGATTCGAATTTAATTTGATCATTGTCTAATAATGAATATGTTTAAATTAAGTCAATTTGATATGTAGACATAATGTATAAATTTGAATGTTATGTATAATTAAATCATAAAATTATAAAAATTTAAAATTATAATTAAGTTATATTTTATAATATATATTTTAAAACAAATAATATAAATATAAAATATATTATCATATTATAAAAAATTATTAATTTAAGTTAAAAAAATTATTATTTATAACTAATTATAAAAAATAAATAAATTTTACAATCATTTAAGATATTGATTACGTTTCAAATACAATTCAAACTTGATTAAAAAATACATTAAATTTAATTTCTAAAACTCAAATATATCTCAATTAATTTTGAATTAGGTCAAATTAAAAAGACGGATTGAGTCTTTAATACTACTATTATTAATATAATCAACTTGAAATATAACATTGTTTAATTGAAGGTAGGTAAAAGTACAACGGAAAAATGCTTTAACTTTATTACAATGTTATTTAATAATTTTGGTATATACCTTCGTTATTTTGAACTTTAATGTGACATTTTTATATAATAATTTTACGTAAAGAAAAATAAATACAAAGAATTTATTATGAAGTACCTAAATTACAATAAAATATTCTTGATGTTGGCAAATGGTGCTTATCTCCTAATCCCATTAATAATTATTGAATAAGAAATTAATATTGGCGACGGAAATAGTGTATGTATGTTGTTTTTTTCACGTAAATTATGTTATAATTTTTCGCATATATTAATCTTAATATTTATAATATATCAAAATATATAAAAAAAATTTAAGATTATTTTAAAAAGACGTCGATGAAGAAATTATTATTGAAATTCTTAAAATTAATCTTGATAATAGAAATATACTATTTTTGTCCCATAATAATTCTTACACGCCAAGATTAATGAAACAACTGTACATATTAAAATGATAAAAAATAATGATCTCTCTATATATATAAAATAACTAAAATGCATTAAATTTACTCACTATAATAAATTTATACAAGACTCATAAAATAAAATTCACATATAAATAGTATTTTAACAATAATAAGTTCATTAACAATATTAATCAAAATTTAAGTTAAAAAAATGATTTAATAATTTTAACATTTAATTAATTTTATTTTTATAAAATTATAATATAATTTATGCTAATTCATAAAAAAAAATTCTAACAAATTATACATGAAACATCTCATAAATTTGTCTATCAACCAACTTTGTTTTTACTTTTTTGTAATAGCGTCCAATATATCGTGTAAAGACAACTAGCCTGGGTTTTCAATGACCTTTTAGTTCTAGCTTATACAAATTCTAGTCATCAATTTTATCATTAACTTGCAGTTTCAAATTTATATAAATCTGAAACAGTGACGAGTTTGATACTTTGATGCTAGCAGCTGAAAAAACTAATTTCTATTATGATTATGCGGATTGTGTCCACAATCCACTCTTGTACTTACGTTGTGTATATCAAATTATCTAACTATAAATTTTACATAAGCCACGATGAAGAATTCATAGCAAATGATTATAAAAGCATTCATGTTCACTTCAAAACATGTTCCAGTATGACAGCTTTTTCAAGATTATAATTTCATTAAACTACTTTATTTTCCCTGCATGCCAAATCTTCAGAGATTGGAAATGATATATTTTGATCTTCGTTACCTAAAAAACGAGTTTTTCATTATTAAAAGAACTAATACCTTCAAATTGTATAATATACTCTTTATTTTTGTTTAAACTAAAGTTGGCAAGTACCCGGTCTATGTGTACTTGATTTCATATATCCACGTTCATGCAGGCTAAGCGTTGTCTCACAAATGATTCTTAGCGATGAGTCATTGCATCTTGGCAAACAAAAATGACAAGGATCAATACAAAGTAGGTTCTAAAGCGTTTTCATTTCACTAGTGCTGCCACTAGGACACAGTCACGAGGGATTTAAGCTCATCCAAAGGCCAGATTTGCATATATGGATAATACCGAAGAGTACAGTCCAAAAAGACAGAAAGCCTAGACAAAAGTAGATGATAGAAATTGAAGCAAAAACGTGTTAACCATACTGATGAGGAATTTTGGAGCATGTGACTAAGTGAGGAACATGGATCACATTGCTTCTTCAATCTTTCTGTCAAAGAACTAAGTGTGTTCCAGATCTAGGTACTAATTTTACCATGAGATTAAAACTGGACCTGTATTATTATTGGCAGGTGATCAGTATAATAAGCTGAAACTGAGGGTGTCGTTTTCTGCGCAACCTTGTGATGAATTGTAATGAATTGATACACTTGATGTTGATCTTGAGAACATATAGGAGAGGCTATCAGATCAGATGGCCCAAGTAACCGTAAAGTTAGATCTTTCGACATCACAAATTTGACTGTCGTACATACTAAACTGAAATCATGACAATTAGTGGCGGGTAATGAAGTGTTTGATCCCCCAAATCACGCATTTACTTGGCCTGACTCCAAGCAATAGCATATTCTCAGACTCCTCTGCATATATTCCTCACTGTTGGCCAATAAAAAATGAACTTTGACTGGAGGGGTAAATAAGTTAAACCACGTGAATGATCCATAGTCATGAACTACTTGCCAACTTTAGTCATCCGAAAATTCAATTTTTTTTTTCATAGAAGAATAAAACAGAAAGAGCATTGACTATTTGGGCAGCAAATTTATTGTGGAACTTCAATATGAAAGATGAAGAAAATATTTTGAGATCCAAAAGAATCACTGTTTATTAGGCTTTTTTTTTACGAGGTTTATTAGGTTATTTAACTTTAGGAAAAGGAATTAAAATCAGATTATGCTTTTATTAACAAATTTATGACTTTGTGTCTCACACAAATAATAAAATTTCAAAATGCAGATAAGGTAAAGATCATCTTACAAATAAATTTATTCATTCAAATTACGTTATAGCATGATTGAGACAAATTATTCTCGTTCTTAACATACGTTATATGTCCAAAAAAACTGTTGCAAATGAAATGTAACATATTTAGGTAATATCTCAAAAAGCTGTTGATGTTAAAAATTGATACGAAGCTTTTTTTGTTAGAGAAATTTTTGTTTAAATTTGAAGTACTTAAGTTAAGTGTATCTGACTAATCAATATTTAATATTTTTATAAAATTTTGTGTTTTTAATTGTGTGACATAAAATTTTATAAAAATATTAAGTCCTAATTGACTTGATGCACTCAATTAGGTATTCTAAGTTTATATAAGAATCTTTCTTTTGGTTAAGCTAAATTTTGAGCATTTTGTGGAAAAATTATTGGATTATTTTATACTTTGAGATATAAATATTATTTTTTTCTCAATCAAATAATTTTTTTAATCAATTAAAAAACTTTTTTAATCATTCTATACTTATTTTAATAATTTAATATATTAAAATAATTTTTTTATACCATCTAAACGAAATAGATTAACTTAAAATCACTTTTCAATAAATATATTTAAATATAATCGATTATTAAAATAATCAAATTTTTATAATTTGATTATTAAAATAATTAATTATTAAAATAATCAAATTTTAACTATTATTTCAAACACATTAAATAAAATTTTAAAATTTTAGAAGATGCCAAAGCAAAAAATAAATTCCTTAATTAAAATGGAAAAAGGGTAAAATGGAGAATGGGTAAAAGCATAGGAGTTTCCAAACCAATCTTTGTTACTATAAATACATGTCACTATCTTCACAATGACACACAATCCCCTCTTACTCTCTTCTGCACTGCAACCTGAATATTCCCCACAAAATCCATTTACATTTATACTTCACTCTCTTTCTCTAGGTGACACTTGGTGTACACTCAACATATACAACAACATGAACCTTTAGGGGCAGAACAGAACAGAAGAATCTCTCTGTTTGCGTGATTTTGCAAATCTCGTTTCCATGTTGATTGGGAATCAACTTAACCGGGGATTCCAGAGGTAATAGAAGCAAAACTGAAACAAGGAGGAAGAATAAAGCAAAAAGATTTGATTTTTGAATTAGGGTTTTCGGGAGGTGGGGGCATGAGGTTGAATGGAGAAATCTCCGGCGGAGAAGGAGAGGAGGAAGAAGAAGAAGAGGAAGAAGTGGGTTCACAGAAACTGGTGGTTGGGTATGCCTTGACGTCCAAGAAGAAGAAGAGCTTTCTACAGCCAAAGTTTATTGGTCTTGCCAGGTACACTCACTTAGCTTTTTCAACATTGTGTGTAGTCATTTAATACTATCTGCATGCATAGTCATGTACCTCTGAAGCCCTTGTTTCAAATTTCCAGAAATGGGGTTTGATCGTTGGTTTTTTTTTTTTTTTCTCTTCTTTTGCACGTTATTCTCTTTCTCTATCACTTTCTCTACTTCTTCATAATATATATCTGATTGATTGATGTCTTGGTCATTTCCCTATTCTAATTTAAACGAGAATATTCCTCCATATATGCCCTGCCCTTCCTTTGGATTTGTCCACGATGAGAATGAGAATTCAAGGTCAAATCTTATCTTAGTACTTTGTTATTTATTCTCTATTTAAATTAATGCTATTTTATTCTCCATCCTTGCTTATCCGGAATGTTAATTTACATTCTTGTCCACAAATTTTGTATTCTGTCGAATTCACACAAAGGATTGCTGCCAACTGGGGATCATAAGTATAGGAAATAGTTGTTTACCCCAACTAGTGGGAAATATATTTGCCTGGCAGTTTGTATAAAAAAAATTTCTATAATTCTATTGATGAACTATCTTAGAATGTCACTACTATTTTGACAACCTCAAGACTGATCCTTAAATGTTGCTATGTATAACGTAGGAATAAGGGGATATTCTTTGTTGCCATTGATCTAAACAAGCCGCTGTTAGAACAAGGTCCTTTTGATGTTGTCTTGCATAAGGTTTGTGAGATTTCTTTCAGAAATTTATCATTATTCACGTGTGAAAGTCTTCATGTATAGCTCTTCTTATTTTTTCTTTTTCTTTCTTTCTTTTGTTTTTTTTTTTTAATTTTTCAGTTTTGATTTATGGTTTTGCCACTATTTGTCCCTGACAGACTATTACTATTTTAAGCACTACTTTCTGTTTTGTTCTGTGTCATAATCTGACAGTTTATTTGTTATTTCCAGTTGTCAGGAAAAGAATGGCGTGAGATTATTGAGGTTTGTGAACTCCAAATACTTCTACCCACTTTCACACTGTACTAGCAATCTTGTGTTGTTGTGGTATTTTGATAGTCCCATTCATGGAATTGCATGAAATCATTAGCATCTGTTAATGCTGGGAATTAAGTATGAAATGGTGGTGATTGGCTGGACAACCTAATCTTCTGGATTCTTAAAAACTTATTATTGTCTGACATAATTTGCAGAGTTCTTGCTCTCCTCATCATGAATCATGATCAGATAGTTGAAATCAGTCCCTCAAGTATTCAAACAAGTGAGGATTTACTCTTATGATTAATCTGAATAATTTGATTAGGCATTGGTGGACTTTGTTGCCAAAAGAAAAAAAATTCCTATTTCCGTAGAATTATTAGAAATAGAAAAGAGGAATACTGCTGATTCCATAGATTGCACATATTCTTAATATCATTGGGAAAGAAATAGCAATTTTCTTTTAGCGTTTGATTTGCTTTCTCTTTTTAACAATTAAAAGGCTTTGCTTTCTTTCCTTCCTTCTTTGTAGCTAAAGAATGAAACGCTCAAGATCAAATTTCTTAAAGTACTCGAGATTATAGTTTAGAATCCTATAGTGGTGTAATTCCAAATGCAATCGTCTCCGGTAATTTTATAATATCCAACATTCCTGATAGGTATAACGATATCTGCCTAGAAAGGACAAAAGATGAAAGCTTCTGATAAATAATTTATTAATACATTAAGTGTGTGAGAAGTCTCTGGTTAATATAATGCTAAAAAAGTTTGCTCGGTAGTTTTGTGAGATGATGAATTACAATATTTCCATATCTGTCTTAGTGTTAAACCTTTTCTGGTATATATGCTGACTGGAAGTATATAATTGTTGATTATGTCATGCTTTCTAAGTAGTCTGTTGAATTAATATTTCAATGGGGCTGATTGAACCTTTTTACTTGTCTTTTTATATTTGAAGGATTACAGGCAAAAACATCCAGAAGTAACCATTGTTGACCCTCCAGATGCAATTCAACATTTACACAACCGCCAATCCATGCTACAAGATGTGGCAGATCTTAACTTATCCGACTGCCATGGTAACTTGTTTGCTACAATTTACTACAATAGATGACAAAAGTTAGAACACTTGATCTGAAAGTTTTGGGATTGTTTACATGAATCTTTAAGCTAAGTATTAGAGTTATGCATTTTGTCCAATATTGGGTACTTACTAAACTAATGGTTTTGTTATATTATTCGAATAATACAAAGAAGTTATTTGCTTTCCAATTCAAGTGAAAACTACTTCATATGTGGTAAACAAGGTTTTTGCATTGCTCACCGGTATTTGCATTATTTATTAACTCTTGATTTTTAGGCAAAGTTGGGGTTCCACGACAGTTGGTTATCACAAAAAACCCATCTACTATCCCTTACGAAGTCACTAAGGCTGGGATGGAGTTACCATTAGGTATTTATCTTTATTTATTTTTCTTTATGAGGTCCTTACTTTCGTTTGAGGGATACATCTGGTTGTTACTTATCATTTTAGCCATGTTCATTGGTGTGCATTCAGCCATTCTCTGCATGCTGTGGTCCTGGATGTTGTTGCATGAGAAGCTTTGTAAATTTGAATGGGGCTTAAACAACCTGGTTTATATCTGTTGGATAATCTGTTTTGAAGATACTATGCTTTATTAGCTGAAGATTATATGCAGTTAGTTGACTTATGGATTTTTATGTTCTGATTATCCTGATTGGGTTGTTTCAAATATACTTTCATCTCTCTTGTTGTGTGTACTGATGTGTATCTTTAAATATTCACATATTCATTTTGTCATTTTCAGTTGCAAAACCACTAGTTGTGGATGGCAGTGCAAAGTCACATGAATTATTTCTTGCTTATGATGAATTCTCTCTTTCAGAGCTTGAACCTCCACTTGTTCTACAAGAGTTTGTCAATCATGGTTTGTGAACTGATCCATACACCTCTGTCTTTTTGTGTTGAATTCATATTGTTTCCTAATCTCTGTCTCTCTCTTTGGGGGTGGGGGTACATTGCAGGTGGTCTTCTCTTTAAGATTTATATTGTTGGGGAAACCATAAAGGTTGTGAGGCGTTTCTCTCTGCCTAATATCAGTAAACATGAACTATCGAAAGTTGATGGTTTATTCCGATTTCCAAGAGTTTCATGTGCAGCAGCTTCTGCAGACGATGCTGATCTGGATCCTAATATTGCTGGTGAGACTCACAGAAAAACATCTCCCCCCATCCCCCCCAAAAAAAAGGAAAACCAGAAAAGACCACTTCTTTTTAAATGGAATGTCTTCTAAAACCGAATAATTTGGATAATTTTATGCTAATGTCAAAGGTTTGCGTTGTTATGAACTAGTGTTTTATCTTTTATGTCCCAATTGATATGAAGGGTCTTTTAAAGCCTTCTAAAGAGGAACTGTATGGTTGAGAAATGTATTGACTTGTTACAGAATGAATCCCATTGTTTAGCAACTACTCTCCCTTCCTTTTCTATCTTTCATGAGGCCTTTACGTTGTTAGGTGACTGTGGATTGGCACATGCATGTAACTGCTTCCAAGTAAATAGTTGTAACTAGCAGCTTCTTTTAACTTGCTGTGACACTGTTGTTGCAGAACATCCACCAAGACCTTTATTGGAGAGGCTTGCAAGGGAGCTTCGTCATAGATTGGTATTTTCTGTTATTATTTTACTTGTGTAATCACTTTCCATTTCTCGACAATATACTAAAACTAAACTGCATCACTATCTCTAGGGACTCCGCTTGTTCAACATCGATATGATCCGTGAACATGGGACCAAGGATGTGTTTTATGTCATTGATATCAATTACTTTCCTGGCAAGTATAACCTAATTCCATTTAAGCAAGTTCCACAGTTCCTGATTGTGTTGGTACATAAATTGGGTGAAGTTCTGTTCTTTATACTCTCTCTTACTAGCTTTGTCTCTGTCCTGGAAATTACCCTATACCAAGAAGACAATTGAATTTGAACTCTAATCCTGAAAGAACTTGCTTTAATCAGCAATATATTATATTGAAATGAAATTTATATAAACTTATTGAAGTCACAAGATTTAATCATGATGTTTTCTGGATTTTGTGTTTTGAATTCACATGATCTTAAGCCATACACATTCCATACAGAAATGGCTTAGAAGAAATGCTCTGATTCAACTAGTTGATAATTATTGTTATATAAAGCTCTGAATGAATGGCAACCAAATTCCCTGTAGCTTGGTTATTTCATGGATTATGGTCTGTTGTGGGTTTTTTTTTTTAACCAGGCTTCTTGGAAGCACAATTTGAAATCTCCAGATTTTCATTCCATGGGTGGGTTAAACATGGTGCATACGCCTTCAAATATTTGACACTGGCGTTTTGCGTTCATACACCTTTTTTTTTTGTATATCAAAGTTTGTCTTTTTTTGTATTATCATGTCAATGATTTCTTGTTCCAGTATTGGGCAATGGCCATGTTGCATATGCTGCTAGCCTGCTATGCTATAGTGGTTGAATGTTGTGCTTTTTTACCCTCTGCAGGGTATGGAAAAATGCCAGACTATGAGCACGTATTTACAGATTTCCTTCTTAGCCTTGTGCAGAGCAAGTGTAAGAAGAAACCTGGTACTTAAACTAAGCGAAGTGAATAGGTTGATCCATCGAGTATGCTATCCTTGCGAAAATTGAGGAACATTCTAGTTTTAACTTGTTCATTTTCAAACCTGTATGGAAATGGAATGTCACTAAAGCCTCTTTAACCTGTTCGAAATGGGTTCTCATGGCTGTCTAGTTTCATTTTATACCCCCTCTTTCTCTCTCTCATTGAGCAAATATGCCTTTGTTGCAAGTTAATATATGTTTATCCAAATTAATGGAAGTTTTCTTGTTTCTGATAAATAATTATATTTGGATATTAATTCTTCTCAAGTGTTGAAAATTAACTTTTCAAATTTGTTCATTTTTATTCCACTGGGCAGTTATAAACACTCTTGTAAATGGAAACAAGATTGTACTGCAAGTTCTCTAGAATGTAACTAGAGTTTTTTTGTAAACGGTAAAAAAAACAAAAGAAATGTTAGTAACACTTTTTTAGATATTTTTTTTTTTAACATTTGTTTTATTATTAGATCGAAAGTAAGTGTTAGTATTCTTTTTTTAATAATCTCTTTAAGTATATAAAGTGAATTAATATTAAAATAAGTGTTGAAATGTCAAAAAAAGTTTGTTATTAACATTTTTTAAAAAATAAAGTAGGAAAATTTTTCGTTTCCCCTAATTTTGGTGGTTAAATTTACTACACCTTCTCTCACTCTCAATATTCTCTAATGTCGATCTCTCAATGTCGGCGCTGCTTACATCAGCTTCTTTTATTTCATTCTCTTGCCTTGCCACTCTGCATGCTGTTTCTATGAAATTGGTGGTTTGTGAACCTAAAATGTTAATCTAGAAGGCATAAGATGCAACAACTTTGTTCCTTCTATGCTCGTGTAAGTTTCAAACAACCAAATATCTACGCCAAGCCAAGCTAGAAAATCTCCCCATTATTCTGCATTTGCAATCCATTTTCAACGACAGGATTTTTTTTTTAAGAACCCATCCTTTCCCAGAGTCCAAAAGAAATGGTAAAAAATGGGTGCTATGTCTTCCTTTACCAAGTGCTAAAGATTAGGATTTCTGGCAGGTGCTATAGATTTTGTGACAAGTACATCATTGAGGGCAAGTGCCTAGGAGTGTCAAAATAGGTCAGGTCTGATGGGTCAACCCGATTAACCTGACAAAATGAATGAGTTGGGCTAGTAAAATATTAGTTCGAACTTTACATGACCCGAATAGGTTGGATCAGCCTGCTCTTTTAACACTATATAAGGCCAAATAGACTGGGTTGGTAAAATACCAGTCCGAAATTTATGTGGCCCGAATGGGTCAGCTCGAAAATAACCCGAACTCGAATGGGTTGAGCCGGTCCATTTTGACACCCCTACAAGTACCTAACGAGGCATATTATAAGTTATTTTCATGCCCCTAGGGTGAAAACGTTGGATGTGAGCTAAGTTTGATATTTTCTTAAAATAAGAAAATTTATGAATAAATTTTTCAAATATTTAATATAAATATTATTTATAATTTTTGCCTTTACTAAATTTTACAAATTCATATTTTAGATTTTATGTATGACATTTCATTTTATGAAAATGTTAGTTTTTTGATACATGACAATTGTTCATCCAATTTCAATGATAGTAGTTAAGTAAACCTTCCCTAGCAATTATTATTGAAGAATCCAAAATCTCAAATTTTATTGATAATTCTTATGTGTGAATTTAGTCTTCAAAATACATTTTTCAAAATTTCTTCATTGACTTCTATTTATTTCAACTTCCATCGTCTTCTAAGAACAGCTTAATAACATGCAAAATATCACATGGCTGAAATCATTGTGAATGGATCATAGTTAAAGTGAATAGTTTGTTTTACACACTACAGTGCACTTATCAAATATTAAAAATTAAACTCAATTAAAAATACAACTCGTATATTGTACCCAAAAAAAAAATGTACCGAAAAATATACATAACTCGTCTAACTCAGTGATCAACCAAAATTTAACTGACATTAACCATAAAACGTTACAACAAACACTTGAACGATAGATATGTTGTTAACAGAGATTAACATTCTAAGCATTATCTAGGAAACATAATCTTAACTAAGAATAACATATATGTTGTTAACAGAGATTAACATTCTAAGCATTATCTAGGAAACATAATCTTAACTAAGAATAACATTATCTAGAACAATTATGATTTTTCTATTACATTTTTTCTCTCAAGTCATTTTTTACACTACTTTTTATATCATTAATTATATTATCTTTTTTCTATTATTTTTTTATTTAATTATAACTATTAAAAAATAGTATAAAAAATAGTATTTAGAGAAAAATGATGTAGGGTTTAGGAAAATGATGTAGGAACATCATTTTTGTATCTAGAATAACATAATCCTCCTATAAGAAAAATTCAACGTCTATATCACTTTGCTATTGCATGCTATTAACCAGGTAAGGTACAAAGCCTATGTAAGATGAGTGATTTTATGGTAGGCTATTCGTTCTTTTGCTTATTGCAAGTGCATGAGTTACATAAGTAATATAATAAAGAGTCGGATATCGTCTCCATGAGGAATATGTCAATCTCAAGAGCTAAATATTAACCAATAGCTTACTTAATACTATTCAAGCACATTCAAATTATAAAATGATTGTTCAAGTTAACTGTAAAGACTAAAATGTAATAAAACAGAATAAAAGATGTTGATTAAAATATAGGGAATCCTTCTTCTATCTCTGTTTCAATTGATGATTTGCAATCCTCATAAGCAACATAAATAAGATGAGATTTGTTAGTCTGAGAAACTAACTTAGTTAAAAGTCTCTATCTAGGTCATTTAACCATGCTTCATTTACTTAGTTCACTATATTTTCATGAGATCTAGAGCAAATGCTACTCATTAAGAACAATTCTCAATAATAACTATGCATGACCAATAGGTATATGTCTATCCTATTAGTTAATTAACTTATTCCACCATTAGAATGAAATTAAACATGCATTAATCATATCCATGATATCAAACATAAATTCCTATGTCTAGTTCAAAAGATTTAATCAAAACACATTAAATGTTGACCAAACACTCAAGAGCATTAAGAGAAATATAATTAAACAAACCCAAATCATCTATATTAACTTAAAGGGTTACAAAATCATCAATATTCATAAAAGGATCCAAAGAATTTCCTATACACAGCTTAGCCGCTCAAGACAAACTAAAATCTATCACAAATAATCATTGTCATGGCATAAGAAGAGAGAAAGATAAAAATGAGTAAGAAATGGAAGCTCTTAGGAGTGATCTTTGATGCTTGAATCCTCTTTCTTGAAGAAGATGACCTTCAACTTTGTCCTTTTTAGCTTCACTTCAACTTCACAAGTAAACCCTAGTAGTTGTGTTTCAAAATCTAAAAAAGCTCTCTTTTGAAATATGATAAAATAATATTTATAGGCCAAATTTTCACTGTCACGCCGCAGCGTGAACCATCCACGCCGTGACATTCATTACTTTGTGCCGCGACGCTCTAGCCTCAACTTTCAATATGCAGCATGCTGAATGCACCACGCCGCAGCGTTCACATGCCTGCACCGCGGCGCGAGATGCTGAAATTCACACTTGACTTTCTCTTCCAAAGTTGGTCCAAATTCTCCAAATTTTTGCTTGATTGGACCCCTTCATGCAATAGGAAAATCACCAAATTAATAACAGTTGCAAATTCACATAATCACTTGAAGAATTATACCAGAGTTGTTCAAGATCATATAGGAAGATATCACATTTGAATTCAAAGAATATAAGCCTAAAATCTTCCATATATGCATGACAACAAGGACTAAACAATTGATAGAGCACAAATATAGGGCCAAAATAACTACATTTTATGGAGTTATCACACCCAAAACCTAGGTTTTTGCTAGTCCTTGAGCAAAACAAAGTATGATGAAGTAAACTTGCTTAACAACATATGCTTCAACATACAATCAGCATTTATCATGAATTCCAATTTCACTGAAATCACAACTAGTGTACAATGATTATTCAAGCCATCAAAGAATGCTAATGTCACACAATCAACTCCACACATATATAATCTTTAGCATACCAACATTCAAAGCTACTTTCATGCAAATCACACCTCCTATAAGCATGCAAGCAAAACTTCACCTAATCAAGTTATACTTATCTGAATAAGTTTATAAACATACATGCATAGGAATCAAATAATCCACAAGATTGTCTTTAAACTTTCTCTCCACTAATGTAAATCACAAACAATTGAGGATCAAAAAGGACTTCAGTAGCTTGTAATATAAGGCCAATGGTTCTGAGTTAAGAACAACATGGAAATGATGTAGTACAAACAATGAGAAACATAAACATGTTATTTTAATACTTGAGCCTCTGAGTGAAACTATCAGTGTATTCAAAAATTTGAAAGATTAGAACTCTTTTAGAACCATTAAATGCTTTTTGTATTTGACTTTTCTTATTTCATACATTTCCTTTGCTTGTCTCTTTTCTCTTTTTCTCTTATATATATATATATATATATATATATATATATATATATATATATATATATATATATATATATATATATATATATATATCACAAAGCAATTCCTTTTCTTTTTGTAATTAACATACATAATACCCTTAATCACTGGACTCGCTTCAAGAAATAATATGATATGTACTCAACAAACAATGATGGTAGGATGAAAATGTAATGTTTGAACATGCATTAGAATGGTTACATGGTAAGGAATATGTAGGTGATGAAAAACATATAAGGCCAAACATATATCAAGCTTCAAAGAGAACCTATAGATATGATCATGTAAAGGTAGACTTTTAAGGCTTAATCGGTTCAAATAATGCCCTAATCATTTCTTTAATCATGCACAATCTAGAATTTCACTTTAAAAGAGTTTAAATACAATTTCAAATATAATCAAAACCTCAATATGCACTATTCATAAACATTCTCTAGACAACACTCATATCATGTTCAAAGTTACACAGACATACAAGTGAAATCTAAATCATGCATTTAAAAAGCGACTGGAACATTTCATCATACTTCTTGATTGCATATGGTTTTGCTTAAAAATTAGCAATCACAAACAATAATGTCGTAGGACAATCAACACTACACTAGCAATTGACACATGATATACATTAAAATATTTCCAACATTTTCAATCATACATATAAACCATCATGTGCACAAAAGTGATATACATCTGACACATAATGTGAAAGGGAACGACAATTGTATCTTGAATGAGATTTTCACAGTTATATGTTCCTTCAGCTGTTCTCATAACTAACTAGTATTTGACCCATTGTGATGCATTTTAACAGATTAGACTTTGAATTGAATATTCAAAACATGTTTTCATTTGGCTTTAAGCATAATAATATATACAATATCCATAAAACATCAAAAAAATTTAACATTATAACATGCTTTTTAACATTAAAAACATACAATCTCAAAACATGTTATAATGCTCCCCCTAAACCTATGGGAAACAGTGTCCCCATTGTACACAAAATATAATGAAAATACAATGAAAGGAAATGCCATGTATGCAGTAGGACTAGTCGTCATCCTCCTCCTCATCCTCCTGGTTAGCATCCAGAGGATCCTGCTATGGCTGAGGAGGGTCAGCTACCGCCTGGGGTGGAACTCTGGAACGGGGAAGTCATCCATAGGAAGCCTCGACCGCTCCGCCATCCACCAGATAATCTGAATCGTATAGGTTTGCATGGTAGCCAGCTGGGCCACCTGAGCACGCAAGTCATTCTCAGGCGGAGGAGCAACTCTGGGCTCTCTACGAGCCTGTCTATGTCTGGAAAGTGTCGGGGCTGTAGCTCTTCCTACCCTATCAATGAAAGCATCGTTAAGAGGTTGTTTAACATCTGTGAGCTCCTCGTGTGGCCCCCAATGTACATGCTGCCTGCTGCAGAGTGTGTGGATGAGAAATGGAAAGAAGAGGCTCCTTGGCTCGTGTATTGACCTCCTGATCTGGTTGAAAATAATCTGGGCAACATCAATGGACCGGTGCTCTAAGATGACATAAATAAGAATGACCCAGTCGCATGTCACCTCTGATAGGTTGGCTGATGGTAGGATGCTTGTGCTGATGAAGTGATACCAGACCCTGGCCGATGGTGTCAAGTAGGATCTGGGGAAGAACCGTGGTCTGTTTGTCTGTACACTCATGGTCCAGACCACGGGCTATGACTCAGTCGTGCAAATCCTGACAGTGACCGTGTTGAGGTCAATACCCTTCTCTAGCTCCCAGCAACTGAATGCAGCATACTCGCAGATGACAGGGGGCTCAGGCAAACTCAAGGCAACTCGAATAGCCACCGCAGTGTAAGAAGCATTTCGCCCCCACACTCGCATAATCGTGCTCCCCTCACTAGAGAAGGCAGTGTTCACATAGAACTCATGAATGATAAGGATAACTATAGCAGACTCCGGGTGCCGCACAAACTGGCTCCAGTTGAGCTAGTTGATCAGCCTTTCGATCTCCTGATGGATAACCCTGAAGAAGGAGAATCCGCACTCTGGTATGAGAGGTCTGGTGACCAATACTGTATACCTTTGAGCTGCGACTGCTGAAATGAATTTCCTCATGTTTTACTCAGGAAAAGGGAGATAAGGCTCCCTGTTGCCTCGACTGTCAGATCCTCGTAGCCGTTTAGGAGGCATGGTCTCTGATATGAACCTAACCTGCCAAAATATGCAAACTGTCAGAATTGAGCATTAAAAAGTAAGAACACATGTAAAACGCATCAATTCTACAAAAATGGGTCCACACGCTGCGGCGTGCACACCTACGCCGCGACATTCAAACATATTCAATCACACGCCACGACGTATAGCACTCACGCCGCGGCATTCAAACCAAAACTCAAAGAAAGTCGCAACATAAATGGATCACATCGTGGCACTCAACCAAATTTAAACCCACGTCGCAGCACTTATTGAAATTTAAATTTATGCCACGACGTTAACATGACACGCCGTTGCATTCAAAGAAAATCATCTTTATGCCGCGACATTACACTAACCAAGCTGCAGCACAAGCATAAAAAAATTTGTACAATAAAAATAGAAATAGAAAATACAATAAAACCCCAAAATAAATAGAAAATAAAAACTACTCAACAATATAATTAATTTTAAATGTACATACCTTGAGAAAGTGAAAGACTGAGAGAGAAATGGAGAAATTGAAAAAGGGGTAAGGGATGCAGGAAATGGAGAAACTGAGAGAGAATTGGATAGAAACTAGGAAAGAAGCACAAAATACCGCGACATTTAATACTAATTGCCCTAGCACGTCGCGGCATGCATATACATGCGTCGCGACATACATTAATTCCCACCCAAAAATTATTTAAATTATTGCTGTTTATTTATTTTTATTTTTTTAAAAAAATTATTTTTTAAAACACGTACACTGTGGCGTGCAACATTCATACACAGTGATACTCTGCTATCTGGATTTTGGCTGATACATCAGAAATGCCCATCACGCCACGACGTGAGAGGTCTATCTGCATAATTCAGTAGAAAAAAATTTTTGCTGTTATTTTTGCAGCATTCTGGCCTCCATCACTTGCAAAACTTGTCCAAAGGGTTAAATTACAGTTTGTATAACAAAAACACAATAAAATCACAAAATCAACATATTGACATATTTAAAACTTAAAACTTAAAGGATTAAACATTTGGGTAGAGCTGGCAAAACGGGCTAACCAGCCTCACCCCGCATCAACCTGCTAAAATGCGGGATGGGGTGGGTTGACCCGTTTTGAAAAATGAGTTGAAAGAGCCAACCCACCCCGTTTTAAGATGGGTTGGCAGGTTGACCCGCATAAAGAATAAAATAAGAATAAGTGAGCAGGTTATCCGCCTAAAAAATCAAAAAAAATATATAAAAAATCAAAAAATACTATAAAAGGAAGTAGGGCTTGTGCTGTGTTGTCTCCATAAAATTTTAAATATCAAAATTAAATTAACAATCTACTAATGCCCTAAAAAAACACATTGTTTTACTTACTTGAACATAATTCATAAGTGGCATTGTCTTTTGAATCATTAGGCAAACAATGACCTGTAAAATGACATACAAATCAGTATTAAGCAAACGGTTTTAATAAAATCAGATAAGCCACACTGACAAAATGTCATGCTAACTAAAGTTCCAACTTTATCAAACATATACCTTACTAAAGTAGCCAGCCAGTAAGGTACTATGAGAACGATTAGGCTCCAAGAAGGATAATAATAAGTTCATCAGCTGAAATTACAAAAATGGGAAAGGAAAATCAATACAAATAAAGCATTACTAAACAGCTTCAAACTCAAAATAAAGTGTCATAAATAGAATGAAGTATAAACCTCTTCTTCATCCACCAAGCTCTTCAAAATGACATCAATTTCACATGTAAAAATCTCGCAAGCATTGAATGGAAACCTAAATTACAGACAAATGATCAGATGGTAACAAGAAAGTTGAAACATTGAATATGAAGTTCTTTTACAACAAATTTTCTGTTACTATGCCCTTTAAGATGCTATATCAGTAAATCTTTTTTTGCACCTTCTCAAAGGTAACTGTCAAGGCAAAGTCAGGAACTAAAAAATTGCATGGAATATTACATAAACAAGGAAATCACTTATGAATTTGAGGATACTCCATTAATTATGAATTGAAATTGAATTAAGGGGACTCCTCATTCAAGGGGGGTAATTTCTATGTTATGGATGGCTATACCTAAAGCTTAAAGGGCATATTGATTTAAGTATAATATTCTTTTTGATCAATCAAAGTGAAAGCAATAAAAAAGTGGGTTGTTCTGCTCTCCATTATCTCAATACCATTCTCATGCTACTATTGTAATAGAAGATTTAAGTGTCAAATCAGGAATTAAAAAACAAGAAAACTGAAGCAATAATTATTACTTAATTAACCAAGCCCATACAAAATTAAATGATAAAAGGAAAAGGAAAAAGAATGTAGAAACATAAAAGTATCAATGCATAACATACAAATACTACAAATTCTTGAGCTGACCAAGTTGTGGAACAAGTTGACCATACAAAGCAGCATTTCCCAGATCACTGACATCAGACTAAAGGAAAGAAAACATAAACGAACTTTAGAAAAGTCATCCTCTATGAGAATAAGCTGAATGAGGTTTAACATACACAATGAGCATGCATATATGGGACAGATATTAAGGAACAAGCAACTTACACTTATATGACACTATATGATCAATCACTCATCACTTCGTTTGAATTATAGAAAGCATAACCCATATGCAGAGCACCAGATAGGGTAGCCAGTGAGAAGGCATTGTCTTCAAAAGGTATGAGTCAATAGGGTGAAAATCTCTGAGGACTTGTTATACCAAAAAATAATGATTCCATATGATCAGTTCTAACAACATCCTTTCTAGAACCCACAAGAAAAATGGATGATGAAAGGAATGATGACTGAAACACCAAAAGGAGCAGTGCTAACAAGCAGAGCATCACACCTAGCCAGAATACACAACCTTCTGAAGGAACCAGCAGCATCAAAGGAACTCATTTACCCAACTCAATAAGATCAAAGAAGCAACAAGCAAAAACTCAAACAAGTTTGAAAATAGTTCTCTTTTTTTCATAACACAAACACTAAGTCTAATTCATAACCATAACATAACTCAATAGTTCTGATTTCCATAACAATGAGTTCCAATTCCATCAAACCATAAACATAAATTGATAACCATCAAACACAAATTAAAGTTCAAAGACCAAGGTTACATAAACAACTAAATCAATCATCTTCTATACTAAGAACATTTGATGCTCCCTTGGATAAAGGTGACCTCACTCTTAAGGTTGTAGCATTGGCATCATCAACATCCTCATCTACAAATCACAATAAAAAATAAATAAATAATTGATAAATAATTTTATGATAATGATTCTAAAGAAAATAATAATTGTAATGTTATACATTCAAATTAAAGAATTACCATCATTAACATTAACAAAACCACGCAACCAACTTCGAGTACAAATCAAAGCTTGGACATTTTGTGGCAAGAGACTGCTTCTGTACTTGTTTAAAACACGTGCACCAATACTAAATGCAGATTCAGATGCCATAGTTGTAATAGGAATGCTCAACACGTCACGAGCCATTATGGATAGATTTGGAAAACGATGGTTCATGTCCTTCCACCATTGTAACATATCTAAATCTTCATAAATATCAAAATCTAAAGTTGGCTCATCCAAATAAAGCTCAAGTTGTGACCTTCCAACTTTAGAAGCAAGTTGATCCTTGTGCATTTTCATTTCCTATCATATTTGACAAGTGAAATACATGAAAAGAAAAACAAGAACAATTTAAAAAAGTGCACAATAGAAAGAAAGTAATTTATCAATTTAAAATTTACATATACTTACACCAAAGATCCTTTTATTTATTTTCTTGAGTTCCTTCGGCAAACATGAAGATTGAGTAGGGACAACATTTGTGACATTATAAGCGGATGCATTGTTAATTGATTTTGAATATTTTCAAAGAGCATGAACAATTTTCTCCTCACATGTTCTAGCTTTTGCTCACAAGTAAATTCATTAATTTTTGAGTAACAATAACTCAAAGAAGAAAACTTAATCCGTGAGTCAAGAACCGCTCCTAGTGCAAGCACAAGACTATACTTATCCCAATATTTCTTAAACTTCTTCATCATCTTTTCCTCATGCTCCTTATAACATCATCTTCACTACTTAGACTTTCTTGAAGAACACATTGGATTTTCCAAACTTGCAAAAGATACAAGTTGGAAGTAGGGTAGGATGTGCCGGAAATCAAATTAGTAGTATCATAAAATGGTAATAAGAATTCACAAAAATTTTTCTCCTCTTTTCCACTCATCAACTGAAGGGCAATATTTATAATTTGCATCTTTTGTTTGGAAATTATCAAATGCCCGTTTGTATTTGAGAGCGCTTTCAAGCATGATATAGGTTGAATTTCATCTAGTAGGAACATCTAAACACAATCCCTTTCCTGACACACCAGACTCAAGACCAAGTTGTGCAACACATTCTTGAAATTTTCTTATTCTACCCTTCGATCCCTCACATATTTCACACCCTCTCTAATTTTGTGCAAAGCATAACTAGTCACTTTTAATCCCTCTTGAACAATGAGATTTAAAATATGGGTAGAACAACGAACATGAAAAAATTCTCCATCACATAACAACCAATCACTCGTAGCAAGGTTATTTTTCAAAATATCTTGCATGTTGTCATTAACGGATGCATTATCTAAAGTAAGAGAAAAAATCTTTTTCTCTATTTCCCATTCCTTCAAAAAATAAAAAATCTTTGAAGCCAATTCAAATCCGGTGTGAGGAGGAGGCATGCGACAAAAATTGAGAATCTTACTATTTAACTTCAAATTTGTATCAACAAAATGAGCAGTTAAACATATGTAACCCTCTGTTGTACAAGCTATCCATAAATCAGAAGTTAGACATATTCTATTCGGAATGCTAGCCATTGTTTGCTTAAGTCTCTCTTTCTCTCTGTTGTGAATATTTAAGACATCGACTTTTGTTATATTCCTAGAAATAAGATTTGCATTAGGATTCAAATACTTTATCTAACTCCTAATCTTCTTATACTCAACAAAGTTAAATGGTAAATCATGCTCAATAATTGCAACGGCACACATCTCACGTGATACCATTTGATCTATCTTTTGAGACTTTAGTTTTCCTTGCATATCTATCATCATTTGACCAACATCGTCAAATTTAACTTCTTTACAATTTGAGATGTGACGATTTAAAGATGACGTCCCATATAATCTACCCCAACCTTATACTTTTTTTTTACAAGCATTACATTATGCTCTTTCTACTTCATCGTCACACACTCCTATCTTTGTGAAAAACTTCCAATAATCAGACGTTGATGCTTTAGCCTTTCTCTTTTGAGGTTCGAAATGAGACTCATCAACAGTAAGATCCACACTTTCAAGATCAAGAGAGTTGTTATTGATGGAGTCCATTTTATGTTGTCAATTTTAGACAAACACTCAAATAAAACCACTGCAAAATTTGTAATAAAAAAAAATGCACACAATGATTATCAATTCATCCATAACCATAAGTAATAACAATCAATTAAGAATACAAGCTGAGCACTATGCACCAGCATAATCTGGCATATACATGAAAAAATCTCAGCACATAATCCAGCACACAATTCAGCACACACATGCAGAAATCTATCACACAATCCAACACACACATGCAGAAATCTAACACATATGCAGAAATCTAGCACACAATTTGATTATTGGACTTGATTTTATATATATAGAATTATATCAAGCTTTTTGAGTTGACCCTTTTAAAATTGGAAGATTTGAGGCCTAAGTTCCACCATATGATCAGGTCTAGTTAAAAATAAGAAATTTATGTTCTCCTTTGGCAAGTAAATAAAGACAGGAAAAAAAAAGAAACAATAGGGTGCCACCATTTATATTCTACCCTCTATAATTGTTGGTGTATGCCCTAGTGGCCAATACGTTTTGTTTGTATTTACATACATTATATTATGCTATTTTATATGAGGCATTTCATTTATTATGTTCTTTTTTTTGGTAAACATGATAAAGTCCTTAGAATAGTAAATTTGATACCATAGGACATCAAGTGGATGACTTGATCGTGAGATCCTATTGGATAAAACACTATTCTTAAATGTCCCTAGTCAAGTATTATTGTTAATTAGGACAACAATAATGCTTTGAGACTAGTATGTGCGTGATCGATGACCACATCTCACGGGTCATGGATATGAGATATCAAGTCTACACATAGATACATATTAGAGTAATGATGTATTGGACAGACCCGCCATGAGAACGCTACGTGGATCGTTACGTGAGTGTCATAAGCAATTCTCATAGTGATAATGGTGTATGTGGTCCTTTGACCTGAAATCACTACGATTCCTACATAAGGAGTTGTGTGTTTTAATGCCATCAAACGTCATCTGTAACAAGATGATTATAAAGTTGGTTATTAGACATACCGCGATACATGTGGAGGGATGTGAGTGACCTAGATGGGATTTGTCCCTCCTACATAACAGAGTGATATCTTGGGCCCCCGATTGAGTGAGACTATGATATGCATGGCCATGCTCAAATGAGTCAATATGAGATATTGATCTCATTTGTCATTACTATGTCTACTCGGGAATCGAAGAAACGAAGATTGAACTAAACAAGGGTGACACGTTCCATGCCTTGTGTTCAATTTGGATATCCGGACAAACAGACTAAACTACACTAAACATTGGTCACGATAGGTTATGTCAAATCACCGACATTCTCATTACTTGGGTAGCGGTGATGTGTTGCTAGATACACATCTTTTTGTAATATTAAAATGAGATTTTAATATTACTACCAACGTCATGAGAACCTGCAGGGTCGCACACTTAGAACAGACTAAATTGAGTAATCGAATCCAAGTTGGACTCGGATTCAATTGTGGGCCTAACTCATGACGGATGGGTTTAGGGTTGCACCACTTACCTTGCTATTTTCTCACACTCACTTAAGGCGCCACTATTATAAATAGTAATGCTAAGGGGGCTGCTACTAGGTTACATCACAACCCTAGCCGCACCTACGAGTGAGTGAGAGATAGTGAGGTCTTCTTCTCCTCTCTTCGCGACTAGCACTACGAAACAGTTGACTCCTTTTGCAAGTCCATTCGTGTGGATACCGCAGAAACATCGTCGCTATTACTTGGTGATTCACCTCGCTTGTGTCTGTCACGTTTCAAGAGGTAAAATTTTAAAACCTCGGATTATGGATTTTTCGCATGGATTCTGTGAGGGAATTCTGTTATTCCGCTGTGAGACTTTGATCCGCAAATTCCCAACAATAATTTTTTCATATTAAACATTAAAACGTGAATGAGTTCAAATTAACAATATTATCCAATGATTCCATTTTCATTACAAAGTAATAATGTTTCAAGTGCTAGTTATTGAGGGCTTAAGACCTACTACTGTTAAAACTAATGAAAAGATGAAAATAAGATAAAGACTATCCCATCAGTCCAGAGATATAAAGACAAATGAATAAAAGCAATAATGTTTTCAAGAAATATATATATCCCTTTTAAACCTTTTTTTTCTTTTTTTGATATTTTATTTCTAAAAAATTAGGTACAACGTATGTACTAGTCTAGAAAAATGACTTTTATCATAACTCCAAGCATCACATGCATATGGGGCCATGGATAGGCGTCAGTGGAGCGCATGAACTAAAAATTATAGGAAGAATACTATGTATATGAGAAGTTGAGAACAAACTTACCGCTTACCATTGATGGAACAGAGCGATGAAGAGAGAGTGCGACGGCCAGGGAATGGAGAGAGCGAGACGTTGACGGACGGACAGCTACAGGAGAGCAAGAGCGGGACAGAGAGAGATTCTGGGTGAAGCTCTGAAATGTCAAATGTGGAATTGAAAGTTGGAAATGGAAACTGGAAGTGGAAAGTGAAGTGAAGCTCTGAAATGAAGTGAAAGTGAAGTGGCGTGAAGGAAAAGTTTTGGAAAAAGTAAACTGAACTTACTGAAGTGAAGTCAGTGAACTTCCAATCCAACTCGAAAAGTTTTTGGGAAAGTGAAGTGAAAAGTGATAAAAAAATTTGGGAATACAGAAAATTGAATTGAAGTGACACGGGTTCAACCCGACGGGTTGACCCACCCCGCCCCTGCCCCTGCCCCACTTAACCCGCGGGTTAAGTGGAACGTGTTGTGCGAGTTAAAAAATAAAAACTGGTTCAAACATTGAACCAAACTCGCTTAAAAAAAGCGGGTTAACAGGCCAACCCAACAAGTTGAACCCATTTTATCAGCTCTACATTTGGGTTCCCTCCCAAAAAGGACCTTATTTATAGTCACATCAAGACTTTACAGACTTCAAGCTGAAGTTGTCAATGTGAGGGAGGTCTTTCCCCTATCAATCTCTCCTCCGTGATAAGATTTTAGGCGCTGGCCATTAACCTTAAAGCTTGACAAACTATTCAGAGGAGCAATCTCTATGGCTCCATGGGGGAACACTTTCATCACCACAAATGGCCCCGACCACCTTGATTTGAGCTTCCCAGGAAACAATCTAAGTCTTGAGTTTTACAATAAGACTTGTTGCCCTGGCTCAAACTTCTTATCAATTATGATCTTATCATGTCATCTCTTGACTTTCTCTTTATAAAGCTTGACATTTTCATATGCTCGTAAGCGAAATTCATCTAGTTTATTTAACTAGAGTAGTCATTTCTTGCATGTCGCTTGAAGATCAAAATTGAGCTTTTTAATAGCCCAATATGCATGATGTTCCAATTCAATCGGCAGATGATAGGCCTTTCCAAATACAAGGTTGTAAGGAGACATGCCTATCATAGTCTTAAAAGCAGTGCGATAAGCCCATAATGCATCCTCCAACCTCTTTGACTAGTCTTTTCTTGAAGGACTTATTGTTTTCTCCAGGATTCTCTTAATCTCACGGTTTGAGATTTCGGCCTACCCACTTGTTTGTAGGTGGTATGCTGTGAGGACCCTATGCGAGACTCTATACTTCCCTAAGAGCTCTTGAAATCTCTTGTTGCAAAAGTGAAAACCTTCATCACTTATGATTACTCTTGGGGTTCCAAAGCGGGTGAAAATATGCTACTTTAGAAACTGCACCACCACCTTTGAGTTATTTGTGGGTAAGGCTACAACTTCAACCCACTTGGAGACGTAATCAACCACTACCAATATATACACATGACCAAAGGATGGTATGAATGACCCCATAAAGTCAATTCCCTAAACATTAAATAATTCAACCTCCAATATAATGTTCAATGACATTTCATTCCTTCTTGATATGTTTCCTGTTATTTCTGCACCAATCATTCTTGGCTATTTGGTTAAAGTAGTTATTTCAAAAAAAATGTCTCAATTATGTTTATGTGTTCATGTGAAAATGTAACCTAAAAAAGAATCAAAACAAGTTCTAGAGTAACAATTCTATGAGTGAAAATTATACAAGAAAGAAGAGAATAGTATAAATGTTCAATCCATTCATCAATAAGCTCAAAATCTCACAAGGAATATTTCTATCATTCTCAATCCATCATTTCAACATTCATATCCAAGCAAGTGATTTTTAAGAAAGAAGACAATATATGCTATGACCCAAAATATGCTTTTTGCTACTTCTAAAATAATTATTTTCTCAACTAAGATGCGTCTCAAGAGTAAAATTACCTCCAGGGCAAAATTTACTCCTTACTCTGCCATCCTTAATTGGTTTTATTATTAATAGGTTTCTAACAATCATATCAATAAACATACTTCCTCAACTAAGATGTGTCTCAAGAGCAAAATTTACTCCTTACTTTGTCATCCTTAATTGGTTTAGTAAGTTGTTAACAATGATATCATACTTCTCAAAAAAATTTTTACAACCATCCTTTCCCCCAACCAGATCACAACATTATTCGCAATGTTAAAATATAGATGAGTAAAGGATAGAAGATAGTACCTGTTGGAGAAATCTGACACAAATTTAAACAGAAATAAAGTACGATCAATAAAATCAAAGGTAAAAGAAAGTTATAGACGAAGTTTCAGATCTGGCTTTTTTTGCATGTTGCTTCCCTCACTGCTTTCTGCTGACTAATCTATCTGAGCTATTACTGGATTAAGTTCATAAACAAAAACTTCTAATTTATCAATCAACTCATCAATAGTGGAAGCAAAGATAAAAAGTTTTCTTGCCGAATGTGTGATAAATTTCTGTTCCACAACTTTGTCAAGTAAAAATAACAAAGGATCAAAGAAATTATTAACATTCAACAAACCAATGAGTTTATGGTGGATGTTCAGTTGGGCCCAAGAGATAATTTAAAAAATTTCTTCTAAAGTACCAAAATCACCTAGTAAGGCAATGAATGCATCAGAGTTGTCAAGCATTGTCTTCATTTATGTATGCATAGATGATACCTTAAGTTCCTCCCCAATTGTCTTTCCAATGATGTTCTTTTGAGTTAAAGGTTTAGGAATGATACCTAAAACATGACCGCCTCCTATATAAGTAGCAAGTGATACAACCTCCATTAACCGATGACAACTTCTCTCATATACAACAAGAATATTCCTCGCAACAAATGCTCGACCACGAGTGCTTGTTGCGTTTACAAACTCTAAACCCTTCCCATACATAAACCCACAAAATACACAGATATTTTTAAGGTTACGAACATGAGGTCTCATAATTTCACTCTCCCTTTGAATGATTATGAGTTAGAGGAAAGTGAAGAGAATGAAGTGTTTAAATAGGGAAAAGAATAGAAAAGGTAATGATAACACCTATAAGGGTATGTTGGTTGTTGTTAGAAAAGTTTGAAATTAAGAAACATATAATTTTTTTTGTTTTTTGTTTTTATTTTTTTTAACTTCAAGAAAACCATCAGGGTAAAGAAGTCTAGAAACTTCTGAAGGACCCTGCTCAAAGGATCATTTGTCCAAAACCAAAATACAACAAAATCATACAAACATAAAAGAAAGATAATAACAAATAATAACATACCTTTATGTACAGTTTTCATGGTGTATCTTTATACTGCACATCATGAGTGCAATAGTGGCATATCTTTATACTGCGTATCACTAGTGCAACATAAGAACTCCGCAAGGATTGTCGAACCGACAACAAGAACCTTTGAGTCCTTTCCGTCCTGCTTACAAAATAACAACCCTCTATCTTCCTTCAAACCTAATTAAAGGCTGTATTATAAGAAGATGGTACCTAACTGCAGCCAGTCAAAACTCGCCATAGAGGCCTACTAATTAAAGTAAGTATATAACTCAGTTAACAGTTTTCGTTCACTGTAAAGACGGGACGCTTCTATCTGTCCATCAGCGCTACAGAGCCTTGGTTCCAAGAATTGGAAATGTAGCACATGGCTCTTTACAGAGCATGACACACAAACTTTATAAATATATTGGCGTGTGAAGGTTTGCTCCTGAGTCTATGACAGGACGGGTTATCTGCCTGGGGCTCCTAATCTAATTAAAGACCAAGTACAACCATAGTTTCGCTATCTTTTTTTTTTTCAAGTTGTTAGAAACCTGATGAAAGGTGAGTGTATACTCACTTAAGATTGGGATAGAGGTAGTCTGCTCTTTCGACTTTGTGCCAAAACATCGTTGATTAGTATTAGACCTATTCAAGACCAACACAACATAGGGCTCCCAAAAGGGACAAGTGGTCATAATGCGACTAGCTGCCTCACATGTGAGATATAATATACTTACTTTGTTTTTCAATTAAGAAGGCTAGATTAGGATGCATGCATTTTTCCATTCACGTTTTGTGTTACCAAAGCTAAACCCAAGATGTATACATACTTTATTTTTTTTTTTTTTTTTTTTTTTTTTTTGAAGAAGAAGAATGAGAAGAAGAAGAAGAAGAAGAAGAAAAAGAAGAAGAAGAAGAAAAAAAAAATATGTACATGTTGTTGTGGATATGGCTCACATCTGTCTCTAGTTTCACGTCCAGAAACGGCTTAAACACCTTCTATGAGTCGAGGATAAACTTTCCTTCCAATTTTCTTATAAATTGACAAACAGGGTCTTTTAGAGTCAGATTCCCAAGACTGTAATGCTTTTGTTCCTCTTTGAAGAGATTCCACAAGTTAAGAAGTTCACGATGCACATAACCGCAAGAATGCGTATAAAGAGTTAATAAGATATCATCTAATGACTCCTTACTCAGCCCATTCTTAATGAAAAAAATTTTATCTTCTCTGTTTGCGGAAACCATCCCCAAAGAATGACATCGTTTGTTACAATTCCATTGTGCATATTTGTGACAGACTTGTAATCTTTTTGCTCTTCTCCTTTTAGAATATGAACTTCTACCAAGACCTGACATGTATGAGTCAAATGGAATTAAAGACTTACCTGCTAGTCAGACCTTTGCTTTAATTATCTAGCGTACATCTTTCGGCATACCCTTGTGCATTAACAATCTAAATTTTTCATATCTAGTTTTGTAAATTTTTGTTAGAGCATTTTGAGGAAGAGAAGGAAAATGTTTTTTCAGGTTTGAAAGAATGACATCAATTTTAAAGGAGAATGAATCAGTTATTTTGAGAAATTAAAAAAAAAAAACTGACTTGAGAGTCACGGAGTACCATTATTTGTCATTTAACTGGGAACACAAAGAACTACAAAACAAAATAAAGCCACAAAATCAGAGTAAATTTTTCTCATAACAAGGATAAGAAAGGAAAATGAATTCTACCTCAGCAACTTGATTTTCCAGAAATGGTTTAAGTCTTTGTCCATTGACCTTAAACATGTTACCATTCCTAGGATTCTCAATGTCTATGTCCCTATAAGGATATACATGTTTGATAATAAAATAGCCAGTCCACCTAGATCTCAATTTTTTCAGGGAATAGGTGAAGACGAGAATTATAAAGCATAAGGTTTTGACCAATTTCAAAAGATTTTCTCAAAATTGATTTGTCATCAAAAGCTTTTGTTCTATCTTTATAAATTTTTGACTTTTCATTTGCATCATTTCTCAATTCCTCAAGTTTATTTATTTGCAATTTGCGTAACCTGCAAGCATCATCAAGATTTAAAATGAAAGCTTTAATGGCCCAAAATGCTTTATGCTCCAGTTGTACAGGCAAGTGACAAGGTTTTCCATAGACTAACCGATATGGTGACATGCCTAAAGATGTTTTAAAAGCAATACAGTAATCTCAAAGTGTATCGTTTAGTCTTAAAAACTAATTTTTACGATTTGGATTAACCATTTTTTCTAAAATTTGTTTAATCTCCCTATTTGTTAATTCTACTTGTCCACTTGTCTGAGGGTGATAAGGGGTGGTAACTTTATGGGTAATACTATATTTCTTCATTAAAGATTCAAATGGTTTGTTGCAAAAATGTGTTCTCCCATCACTGATGATAGCTCGAGGGATTCTAAATCGACTCAAGACATTTTCTTTTAAAATGAGGATGGAATCACCTCAATCCATTTTGAAACATAATCAATTACAACCAAAATATACACAAATCCAAATGAGGATGGAAATGGACTCATAAAATCAATTCCTTAACAATAAAAAATTTCAATGACAAGGATAGGGTTTAGAGGCATCATATTTCTTTTAGAAATGGAACCTAATTTCTGACAATTTTCGCAACTTTTGCAAAAGGTATAGCCGTCTTTAAATAAAGTGGGCTAATAAAATCCACACTGCAAGATTTTCGCAGCAGTTTTCTTTGAAGAAAAATGACTTCCACATGCTTCTGAGTGACAAAATTTAATGACACTACCTACCTCACTATCAGGTGCACATCTCCAAAAGATTTGATCAGGATAATATTTGAATAAATATGGGTCGTCATAATAAAAAAATTTCACCTCAGTCAATTTTTTTTTCTATCTTGGTGTGACCACTGAGGCGACATCTTTCCTATTACAGGAAAATTGACTATGTTAGCAAACTAAGGCATGAAATTGACAGAAAATAAAAATCCATCAAGAAAAAAATTATTGATAGGTGTTTTATCAAAATGTTAACCTGTTGTAAGTCTGGACAAATGATCTGCAATAATATTTTTAGCTCATTTCTTATCTTTTATTGTGATGTTGAATTCTTGAAGTAACAAGATCCACCATATCAATCTAGGTTTAGCATCCTGCTTAGACATTAAATATCTAACAGCATCATGATCAGTGAAAACAACAATAGAAGAACTAATTAAATGAGCTCAAAACTTGTCTAATACAAAAATTAGAACAAGTAGTTCTTTTTCAGAAGTAGTGTAATTCATTTGTGCACTATTTAAAGTTCTATTTGCGTAACAAATCACATGAGGCTTACCTTCCTTTCTTTGGCCTAAAACAACGCCAACAACAAAATCACTAGCATTACACATTAATTCAAAAGGTAAAGACCATTCAGGAGATTGCATGATAGGAGCAGATGTCAGAAGACCAATTAATTTTTCAAAAGATTTTTGACATTCTTGAGTCCAATCAAATGGTGCATCTTTTATCAGAAGATTGCATAATGGTCTAGATATGACACTAAAGTCCTTAATGAATCTTCGATAAAATCCTGTATGTCTTAAAAAGGAACAAACTTTTCTAACAGTTTTTGGGGAAGGCAAATGAGCAATTAATTTAACTTTGGCCTTATCAACTTTAATTCCTTCAGAAGATATCATGTGACTTAACACGATTCCTGAGATAACCATGTAATGAAATTTTTCCTAATTTAAAACAAATCCTTTTTTTTTTCACATCTTTTAAGAACTTTATCCAAATTATCAAGACAAATTTAAAAAAAAAATTCAAAAACTGTCAGATCATCCATGAATACCTCTAAATAATGTTCAATCATGTCACTAAAAATATTTAGCATGCATCTTTGAAAAGTTGCGGGAGCATTACAAAGGCCGAAAGACATTCTTCTATATGCAAAAGTGCCAAAGGGGCACGTAAAAGTGGCCTTTTCTTGATCCTCTAATGCAATTGGTATTTGATTATACCCTGAATAACCATCAAGAAAATAGTAATAGGGATGTCCTGCCACTCTTTCCTGAATTTGATCAAAAAATGGCAAGGGGAAATGATCTTTCATAGTGGCTGCATTTAATTTTCTAAAATCAATACACATACGTCAACTGGATGAGACTCGCGTAGGTATTAATTCACTTTTTTCATTTTCAACCACTGTTATTCTAGATTTTTTAGGCACAACTTGAGTAGGGCTTACCCACTGACTATCGGAGATATGGTAGATAATTCTAACATCAAGTAATTTAAGAACTTCAGCCCTAACTACCTCTTTCATGTGTGAATTTAATCTTCTTTGAGGTTATTGTGATGTTTTAGCATTATCCTCTAAATGTATTTTATGTATACAAATTAATAGATTAATACCTTTTATGTCCTTTAATGTCCATCCAATTGTACTTTTATGCCTTTTAAGTACTTCTATCAACATACCTTTTTGTTCTCCAGTAAGGATTGATGAAATTATTACAGGAAAATTTTGTTCTTCTCCCAAAAATGTGTATTTCAACTCAGCAGGTAATGCCTTTAGTTCTAGTGTGGGTGCTTCTTCATGAGTATTATCATTCATGGGTTTTAGCTCTTCAAATATCAGCTTCCATCCCTTGTATTCCATTGCCTGTGTGCAATGAAGCAAAGAACATATTTTAGAAATATCACCATCTACTCGTGTACCTGAATCAAATGAATTAATTAAATAAACTTCTAATGGGTCAGAAGAACTCCCTTTTAGAAGATGATCATCTACAATGACCTTAATCCCATCAGCTTCCTCATTTTCATCATGGACTTCATGTGGTTGCTTGCATATGTTGAAAATATTAAGTTCAAGTGTCATGTTTCCAAATGTTAGCTTCATCACTCCATTTCTGCAATTTATCAAAGCATTAGATGTTGCTAAAAATGGGTGACCTCAAATAATAGGAATTGACTTGGAACTATTAACCATAGGTTCAGTTTCCAAGACAATAAAATTTACAAGATAAATGAATTTATCAATTTGTACCAACACATCTTTTACTATTCCTTTTGAAATTTTAATTGATCTATCAGTAAGTAGAAGAGTTACAGAAGTTAGTTTTAACTCACCTAGGTTAAGTTGTTGATAAACTGAATATGGAAGCAAATTAATACTAGCAACAAAATCAAGTAAAACATGTTCAATTTTATGTTCTCCAATAATGCATGAAACTGTAGGACAACTAGGGTCTTTATGTTTCAAAACATTATTGTTCTGAATAATGGAACTTACCTGTTCAATAAAAAAGGCATTTTTTTTCACATTTAATTTCCTTTTAACAGTGCATAAGTCCTTCAAAAATTTGGCATAAGAAGGAACCTGTTTGATAGCATCTAACAACGGAATATTGACCTTCACTTGTTTAAAAATTTTGAAAATTTCAGTGTGGTGGTTCAATTTCCTTAGTTTGCTTAATGCTTGAGGAAATGAGGGTAGAGGAGACGAGAGTTTGGTCTCATTTTGGCCAGATGGCTTATTAACCTCTTCCTTATCTTAGGGAATTGATTCACTATCTTTCTCACAAGGTTCAGAAATTTCTTTTCAACAACTTTTTCACTCCTAAGAGTTATCATTGAATTAATTTGATCTTGGTTTTCTGAACTACCCTCATTTAGACTATATTGACCTTTGGGATTCGGTTGAGGTTGAGAATGAAATTTTCCTTTCTCGTGAATGGTAGTGCAGAAGTAAGTTTAGAAAAAGTGTCTTTTATGCCAATCATGGTTTGAGTGTTTTGTTTATTGATGACCTCTTGCTTTTCTATGAATGCATTCAATGTTCCTTCAAGGTTTTTTCTAAATGGTGGGACATAAGGTGCATATCCTTAAGAATTTTGAGAATCATGTTGTTCCTGAGGAGGCGGTGGTTGCATAAATTGTGCTTGATTATTATTCTTCCAATTGTAGTTCAGGTAATTTCTCCATCCCAGATTATAAGAATTTGAAAAAGAAGAGGTGAATTACTTTTTAAAATTGTTCATTGCATTTACTTGCTCATGCACAACTTCTTTAAAAACAGGAATATGTGGACATTCATTTGTCGAGTGTCCTAATTCATCACAAATATCATAAATTTCTTTATTTTGCACAGATTTGACTTCTTTTACTTTCCCTAATTCCATGGATTCAACCTTTTTAGCCAAACTAGCGTACTTAACATTTAGATTTTCTTCTTGACTAAGATGATATTTTCCTTTACTAGCATTTGCAAGGTTATATCTAATTGAATTTTTTGAAGGATTAGTACCATGTCAAGATTGAGAATTTTCAGCCAAATGGTTTACATAATCTAAAGCTTTTTCGGGTTCTTTATCAAGAAACTCGCTATTACACATCATTTCCACAAATTATTTAGTTTCAGGTGTTAAACCTTCATTAAAGAAGCTTATGATCCACCATTTTTCAAAACCATGATGTGGGCAAGAATTTAACAAATCTTTAAAACGTTCCCAACTTTGAAAATACGCTTCATTTGAATTTTGGAAAAAAATTTAGATTTATCTTTTCAAAGCATGAGTTTTATGTGTTGGAAAAATTTCTTTAAAAACTTGTTAGACCATTTGTGTACCGCAAGTGCACGGGTCATTCAAGTAATACAGATACATAGTATAAGTTCGTTCCCACGAGGATATATGACTTCCATTACTAAGTAACAACCAATAGCTTAGCTAAATTCTATTCAAGAACATATAAAATAAAGAAAAGCAAATAAACTAAATCTAAACTACAAAAGCAATAAAGATAATGGTTTAGAGATCTAGGGAATCCTTCTTCACCTCCTACTTCAAATAATGATATGCAATCCCTATAAGCAACATCAATGAATTGTTAAGTTAGCTTGAGAATCTGATTTAGTCAAAAGCCTATATCTAGGTTAATCAACCCTGGTGTCATTTACCTAATCCACTATGTTTCTTATGTTTTCATGAGGACTAGTGTACTAATGAATGATCTATTCTCAAACACATGCTAATACATGGCTAAAAGGTATATTTCTATCCTGTTAGCGAATCAACTCATCCAAGCTAATTGAATTCGCCGAACATGTATCTATCATACCATATCCATCTCCACAAATCCCTATGTCTAGTTCATTTACATCAATCAAGATCATGCAATTATTGGCCAAACAAGAGCAAACATCAATCATAGACATAGTAGAACAAAACCAAACATCAATATAAACTCATAGGATAACATAAACATCAATTTTCATATAAAGATCCAAAGTAATTCCTAAATACAACTTGGCTAATCCATTGAACACGAAATTACACATCAAAACAGTGCTCAAAAGATAAGGAAGAGAAGAGAAACAAAGGGAGAAGAGGAAGGAATCCATAGATGTGATCCTTGAAGCTTCAATCTCCCTCCATGAAGAAGATGGCATCCAACCAAGCCTCCCTAGGCCTCCAATCAGCCCAGAAATAAAGAACAGGTCGCAGTCTCTCTAAACCTAAAAAGCTCTAAAAACTAACTCTCTGCAAAATCTGTTAAAAACGTATATATCGACTCAGAAAAACAGAGGCACGCCGCGACATTAACATGGCTACCCCATGGCGAGTGTCAAATTAGGTCAGGGACGCCGCGGCATTCACATGCCACGCTGCGGCGTTCAATTTGTGAAGCTCTCTGACTTTGATTTAGGGGAGGCACCACGCCGTGGCATACGCTCCTCAGCGCCGCGGCGTTGTCTGTTGAGATGCAGATTTGACTTTCTCTTCCCATTCTCGCTCAAATGCTCCTCATATCATCTTGTCTGGAGCCCTTCCTAATATAGAGAAAACACCAAATCAGTAAGAGATACAAATTCACTTAATCAATCAAATAATATGCATAGTTTGCTCAATTACATACAAGCAATGTATCAGAATTGAATATAACAAATATAAACACAAAACCTTCCAAATATGCATATATACAAGAACTTTAGATATCAGAGAAATACAGATATGGAGCACAAATAATTACACAATGTGGAGTTATCAAAACTCATCTTGCATTTCTTGCCATGTGCTAATTGATCTTGGTTTCAAAGCATTAAGCCAAGTTTTTGCTTAATCTTTCAAAGAAAAAAGAAACAATTTAAGCTTAACAATCTCTTCAGTGCAATTTTGATCATTGAAAGCAATACAGACTTCCTCAAATTCTTTTCGATGTAAATATGGGCTTTCAGATTCTAAACCATGGAAATTAGGAAGTAAAGAAATCATACCCAGCTTAAATATAAAATTATTAGCAGTGAGTGAAAAGATAAAACATGATGGACTAGAATTTCAAGGTAATTACAAATATGTACGCATAGTTCACAACGGTTGATTTTCCTATTCATTATGTACACTTTCATTTTCAGCTCGTTGTGTTTAATTTTCATGTTCAACATGTACACCTTTAATTTCAGTCATTGTGTCAATTGTGTATGATTGTGATTCAAACAAATCAATATATAAAGTGTCAGGATTAATTTTAACCAAACGACCAGAATTTGAATCACGATACCAATTAAGCATAAATAAGTGACGTAAAATAAAAATAATGTACAAAGCGTAAATAAATGACGTAAATAAAAAGATAGTAAGTTAGTAAGTCAGAAAATGTAAATAAATAAAATAAATAAAAAAAATAGAAACAGAAAGCGTAAATAAAAAAAAATATTAAAAAGCGTAAATAAATGACGTAAATAAATAAAAATAAATGACATAAATATAAAAGTTAGGAAGTTAGAAAGTATAAATAAATGACATAAATATAAAAGTTAGTTAATAAGTTAGTAAGTTAGTAAATTAAAAAGTGAAAAGAGAAGATGAAAAATATACATGTTGGTGAAGTTTACTTACAGAAAGAGAACCTCAATAAATTAGAGCTTCAAATCAAGTCCCCGACAACGATGTCAAAAACTTGATGGGTAATTAAAAGTTTCAAATCCATGTGCAGGTTGTTTCAAGTAGTAAATTTTCGGGAGTCTGAGGTCGATCCACATGAAATTAATGAAGAAAAAAATTATTTGAGGTAAAGAGAAGATTTGTCACAATACTAAAGGTAATCAAAGTTGTTCACATATGAAAAAGATTTGCTTGGGTTAGGAGATCCACTCTTGGTAATAAATTAAAGATAATATTATTTCTTTTTATAACTCAATTGAAATCACACATAATGGAGGTTCCAATCGGAAGATTTAACATTCAAAGTTGAATTTAGATTATACATGTAATCATATTATGGTTCCTTTAATTATCTACCAACACTTATAAATGGTCTCAAGCATCCACTGTGCCAACGTCTTGTCTACAATGAATCAAGTTCTTCAATATACAAGAAGGGTTTCTAAATTGATTGGAAATAACATACAACACATATAATGATCACTTAAAAATATATCATTTAAGCACAAGAAGAAAATTAATCTAATCTCAACTTATTACCAAAAGCTTCACCCTTTCACCTAAGTAAAATAAAAATTAGTTACTCATGAATAAGAAGAAAGAAAGAGATAGGAAGAAAGAGATGAACATAACTTCAATTTAGAACAAAGAAAATTACAATAAGAGAAACAAATAACAATATAGCATAAACTAAACTAAGATCAAAGATGATCTGAATGAGCACCCACGCTCTCTTTTATAGAGCTCAAGGAGTACAAGAAGACAATGGAGTTGTTTGACGATGAGAAGTAAATGCCAAAATAGTTGCTTGATGATGATGAATGAGCTGAAATCATAACGATTCTTGTCCCCGAAATGTTTCTGTTCTGAGCTTATGGCATGCCTAAGAACTAGATCAAGTGGTCTTCATGAAAGTTCTAGGAAATTATCTTAACTTTCTATAGCCGCTGGTTGCAGCTCATTTGACCACCTATAACCCGAGATATGACCCAATCACTGTACATAGGTCAGGCCCAACTTCAGCTCATCTGTTCTAACTTCCAAGCCCAATATCACCTTCAAGACTTTCAATCTGAATTTTGCATTCTTCATGAAAGTTATAGATTTAGGTCTTATTTCAAATGACACCAGTTTCATTCCCAAAGCTCTCATATAACTCAAAATATGATCTGATGAGTATGAATAGGTCAAGCTGTCAGGTTCAGAACTCTAGATTTTACTTTAACTCCAATTTAAGTTATCCAAACGTGTGTTCCGGGTCTTGAGGTCTCATGAAAGTTATAAAAATTTGTCTTAGCTTTAAAACAAGACTAAAATCACATCCATCGGATATTTGTAACTCAAATTATAGCCAATTTATTGAAAAAGTTAAGTGAGAAGATTATACAATGAATGAAATATATTGCTATCAAAGTGGCTCTTGCTATCAAGTGAATAGTTATTAGAGAATTATCTTAACTTTCCAACAAGACCAGAATCACATTAATCAGATAATTACAACTCAAATTGTGATCAGTTTACTTAAGAATGCAATCACTCAAATTAATGATAATTTAAGTAATAATTTCTTTAATGATCCAATTAAGCTCAATTTCATAAAATGTGACAAAATCAACTTAATTAAGTTAAATTGAACCTTAAGAAGCCTAATAAGAGAATTATAAATTGAATAAAATACATTGTTATCACCCATCTAACCACTTTATGATCTTTTTCTTGACCACCTCTTTCATAATGGGATTAAGACGCCTCTGGTACTCAATGGTTGGTTTGGCATCTACTTCCATCCAAATTTTATGCATGCATATTGTAGGACTGATACCTTTAATGTCAACAATGGTCCACCCTAGAGCTTTCTTGTACTTACCTTAAGTAAGAATACCTTAAATGATCATGCAAATGTTTCAGTTCCAACTTAGGTGGGGTGACTATAGAGGGATGAAAAATAGGTTTATCAGTGAATAAATTCAAAGGCTCAGAATTTGGTTTCCTGGAATACCTTGTAGAGGAATCAAGCAACTTAATGCATTCCTTAACGTCTTCCCTATCTATATACTCTTCATCAGAAGTCAAAGATAAGTCATCAGGGAAACTTGCATGAAATACAATATTTACTACTTGATCCGTTATACCAATGTATGAGCATTCTTCTTGGTCATTAGGGAATTTCATGGTCTTAAAAATATTGAAAGTTACCTTCTCATCGTTGACTTGCATGGTAAGCTCACCTTTCTGCATATCAATCATTGTCTTATCAGTTGCTAAGAAGGGCCTCCCCTGAATCAATGGAACATTTTGATCCTCCTCCGTGTCCAGAATGACAAAATCAGCAGTGAAGATGACTTGTCCACCTTGACCAATACGTCATCAATGACCTCATTCGGATAAGTAAGAGTTCGGTCCGCTAACTGCAAGGTAATTGAGGTTGGTTTTACCTCCCCCAAACCTATTCTTTGGAAGATGGATAGGGGCAATAGGTTAATGTTTTCCCTTAAGTCGCACAAAGCTTTACCAAAGAATTGGCTTCTAATTGTGCATGGGATGGTAAAGTTTCCTGGATCCTTCAGCTTGGGTGGTACCTTGTTTTGCAAAATGACATTACATTCCTCTGTCAGTACCACTATTTCATAGTCCCCAAGTCTTTTTTTTCTTAGACAAGATGTCTTTCATAAACTTCACATAGCTTGGCATCTGTTCTAAGGCCTCAGCGAATGATATATTTATATGAAGTTTCCTAAAAATTTCTTAAAACTTATGAAATTGAGTCTCCAGTTTTTGCTTAGCTTTTCTGTTAGGGAATGGTAAAAGTGATGTATATAGCTTGACTTCCTTCTTCTTGTCCTTCATCTTCTTCTGGATAACTTCTTCTTTCTTCTCCACTTCCTCATTCACAATCTCCTAGTCCTTTGTCACTTCGACCTCTTCCTCAAGCAACTTTATCTTCGGATTCCCTTTTATATCCTTCCTACTCCTCAGTGAGATGACTTTGCAATGCTCATTAGAGGCACCTTTTGGGTTATTAACAGTGTCACTCGGAAAGGTGTCTGGGGGCCTATTTTTTATGGCACTTGCCAATTGCCTTACTTGCGTCTCCAATGCTCTCATCGAAGTTGTTTGGCTCTGAATCATTGAATCATTCTTTGCCAGATGAGCATATATTTTTTTCATAGAGGAATCTGTCTTAACTATCAACTGCATAAACATGTCTTCTAGAAATGATTTCTTTTCTTGCATAGGCTGCCTGGTTTGTGAAGAGAAACTAAGATGGTAGTTAGGTCTCTCATTTCCAGGTGCTGAGGAGGAAGCTCCTTGGTTGTTCCTCCAAGAAAAGTTGGGATGGTTTCTCTATTCAGGGTTGTACTGGTTCGAGTATGGGTTGTTCTGTTGTGAGCGATAGTTCCCAACATATTGTGCACTTTCTGACATGGAAGGGCACCTATCGCTTGAATGGTTATCGCCACACTTGTCGCAAAGAACAAATGGGCTCTGATGAGGGCTCTGCCCCATATTGTCCAGTTTACTTGCAATTGCTGCCCCTTGAGCTGATAGCGATGTTATAGCATCCACCTCATGCACTCCAGCTAGTCTCCGTGAAGTGTTTCTTGCAGAGGGCCATTGATAGTTGTTGGCTGCCAATTCCTCTAACAGTTGAAAGGCATCATTAAATGATTTACTTAATAAAGACCCTCCAGCTACTACATCTAAAATAAGACAATGTTGCGGTAACAAGCCTTTGTGAAATGAATAGACTTGATGCTACGACGGTATAGCATCATGTGGACATCTACGGAGTAGATCCTTGTACCTCTCCCAAGCTTCATACAAGGATTCAGATTCAATTTGGGTGAATTAATATCATTCATCATCTTAGCTGTCTTGGCTGGAGGAAAATATTTGTTGAGAAATTTGGTATATACCTCAGACCAAGTTGTTATTGATCCCCCCAGCAGAGATTACAACTGGCTCTTGACTTTGTCTCCGAGAGAAAAAAAAAGGGAAGAGTCGTAAGCGAATAGCATCATCAGATAGTCCATTATACCTAAAGGTGTCACAAATCTCTAGGAAATTAAAGAGATGAGTTTTGGGATCTTCATTTGATAAGCCGCCAAATTGTACTGAAGCTTGTATCATTTGGATTATGACTGGCTTGATCTCAAAATTGTTTGCACGGATGGCCGACCGTCTAATGCTAGGCTGCAAGTTATCCATTTGAGGGGTTGCAAACTCCCTCAAAGGCCACGTATGGTTGTGCTCATCCGCCATCTTATAAATATCTATAACAAATAAAGAATTGAAACATAAATTAATATGCACAAAAAGAAACTTGAACTAAAACAAAATAAACTCGTTGTTACTATTGACAATACTAAAATTAAGTCGTAGTTTTCTCGGCAATGGCGTGAAAAACTTGTTCGCTCTTTTGCTTACCGCAAGTACACGGGTCACACAAGTAATACAGTAAAGAGTCGGATATCGTTTCCATAAAGAATACGTTAATCTCAAGAGCCAAATATTAACCAATAACTTACTTAATATTATTCAAGCACATTCAAATTATAAAAGGGTTGTTCAAGTTAACTGTAAAGATTAAAATGCAATAAAACAGAATAAAAGATGTTGATTAGAAAATAGGGAATCCTTCTTCTCCCTCTACTTCAATTGATGATTTGCAATCCTTATAAGCAACATAAATGAGACAAGATTTGTTAGCCTGAGAAACTAACTTAGTTAAAAGCCTATGTCTAGGTCATTTAACCATGCTTCATTTACCTAGTTCACTATGTTTCCATGAGATCTAGAGCAAACTTCACTCATTAAGAACAATTCTCAATAATAACTATGCATGACCAATATGTATATGTCTATGCTATTAGCTAATTAACTTATTCCACCATTAGAATGAAAATAAACATGCATTAATCATATCCATGATCTCAAACCTAAATTCCTATGTCTAGTTCAAAAGATTTAATCAAAAATACATTAAATGTTGGCCAAACACTCAAGAGCATTAAGAAAAATATGATTAAACAAACCTAAATCATCTATATTAACTCAAAGGGTTACAAAATCATCAATATTCATAGAAGGATCCAAAGAATTCCTTATACACAGCTTAGCCACTAATGACAAATGAAAATATATCATAAATAATCATTGTCATAGCATAAGAAGAGAGAAAGATAAAATAAGTAAGAGATGGAAGCTCTTAGGTGTGATCTTTGATGTTTAAATCCTCTTTCTTGAAGAAGATGACCTCCAACTTTATCCATTTTAGCTTCACTTCAACTTCACAAGCAAACCCTAGCAGCTGTGTTTCAAAATCTAAAAAAGTTCTCTTTTGAAATATGATAAAACAGTATTTATAGGCCAAATTTTCACTATCACGTCACGATGCGAACCATCTTGCGCCACGGCGCATGCTGAAATTAGGTCACCATGTCACAACATTTATTACTTTGCATCGGAGCACTCTAGCCTCGGGTTTCAGTATGCAGCATGCTAAATGCACCACGCCGCGGCGTTCATATGCCCGTGCTGCAATGTGAGATGCTGAAATTCACACTTGACTTTCTTTTTCAATGTAGGTCCAAATTCTTCAAATTTCTGCTTGATTGGACCCCTTCCTACAATAGAGAAATTACCAAATTAGTAACAGTTGCGAATTCACATAATCACTTGAAGAATTATACCAGATTTGCTCAAGATCATATAGGAAGATATCACAATTGAATTCAAAGAATATAAGTCTAAAATCTTCCATATATGCATGATAACAAAGACTAAGTAATCAATAGAGCACATATATAAGGCCAAAATAACTACATTTTATAAAATTATCATAGACTCTCTAGTCAAAGGTCCATTGATAGACCTTTGACTTTACCTATGATAATAGGTTGCAAAGAGAAAATTTTATATTATTCCTAAATCCTTCAACTTTATATATTTTCACATTGAGGCTTGTCACCAAATGTTATGACAACTCCTTCGTCTCACCTCCGGTCAGCTTCTCCGGTGCTGGTAAGGTCTTCTACTCCCGTCCAGATGCGCCACTGCCACAACGCTAGAATCCCAGAAGCGCCACCGCTTCCCTTCTCGCACACTGGCAGCAACTCTGCCGTGGAACCCAAATCGCACCAACTTCATCACCAGATGTTCCACTTCCCAATAGCCGCCGCACTGCCGCCAAATACCACTTAGATCCACCATTCCAACAGCAACCCATATGAGAGGTGAGAGGAACTCTTCAATATTCATTCTTCCATTGTGGATTTTGTTTATGAATCAACAAACCCCAACTACGAGATTGAGAGCATTGACTCCCTCATAGACCGCCTCAGTGCCATTTACGAAGAGAACAGTGCCAGGCCCGAGTCTAACCCTTTTGGTGCTCGAGCTATGAGGATTTACTTGCGTGTTAAAGCCCAAGTTTGTCATCGGAAGCCTTCAGAAGCATCCGATCTACAGTTGAGACTCACCGATTTCTGGGGTTTGGGTTCGTTATCTCGATATGTGGTTGAGACTGAGATTTGGGTTTGTTATCTCAATCTGTGTACGTTACTATGAGTTTCTAGTATTTGGATACAGGTGACGAGTTGGAGATTTTTGGCTTCATCAAGTTATGAGATTTCTGGCGACGGTAGTTCTTGCAACGGGGGAACAAGGTCATCGCCAGATCTGTACGTCGAAGGCTGGATGTTCTTGTCGAGGTTGTCATAATAATTTCCTTTTTATTAAGGATCCTTTTCAAATATCTCATTTTTACTATTTACCTGATTAATAAGTAACCAGTAATTATTTATAACTGTTGATTTCATTTTCTATGAATCAAACGATCCATAAAAGAAAGACCATGCATGGACCCTTAACTCAAGGATCCATGTTAAAACGACCTATGTAAGATATCGTCTGTAACATTCTTTGAATTTCAAGTTGCTTGTAGTGAAATCTTTCGAGTAAGAAAAATGAAGTAGCTTCTAGCCTTCTAATATGCACTAGAAAAAGGGTAAAATCTAAATAAAATTCTTTAGGTGCATGTAGTGTTTTTTTTTAAATAAAAATATAATATATGTATATTTTTTTATAATTAATCAATGAAAACTTTAAAAAAGACGATGAGATAACTAAAAAATAAGATATATATTATATTTTTATTGGATAATAACACCGTAAACACTTAAAAAACTTTACCTAAATTTTATCTTAAGAAGAATTGTAGTGCATCCATGCACCAGACATCAATAGCCGTTGATAAAATGATTTAATAAACAAAGGGCAGAGATAATTAACCGGTAACTGAGAGAAGTGGTCATGTAGAAGTTTTTAAAATTGCAAAAGTCAGTCCTTGCAAAAGTTAGTCTTTACTAACAAATCCCATAGTCTTTCATCTCCTTCCACCGTTCTCTCTCCATTTCTCTCTCTAAGTTCACCGCCACCAAAAGCCAACAATTTCCTTTGAGTTCTGTTGTGCGTTTGGAGGATTCTTTTTTGCTAGATCTGCGGGTTATGTGGTTGGTTCTGATTAGCGTGGCTGTGTGTCGCCACTGGTGGTCTAGTCGTCGCTCAGTCTTGGTCTGGTGATTTTTCCGATTCTAGTTCTGGGTTTGAGTTAGGGAAAAACGTCCACACAAAGTGGAGCAGGAGATAGCCAGAAATTTGCCTATGGAGAGCCCTTGGATGTATGGGTGTCTCTTTCGATTTGAACCAAGTGATTTGTGTGACTTGAATTGTAGATTTACGCGATACAACATATATTATTTTATTGAATAACTTATTCTTGTTTGATTGAGTTGATTTAGTGGCAGACAATATGACATAGCAGCAGGAGGACCATTTTTTTAATGGATACTAAAATTAGAAAAATCCAATATTTTTGTAGTTGAACATGGATGTTTAAAGTTAGGCGGAACAAAGTGTACAAAGAGATTGTTGGTGTGAATGTTGGCTATTTCCTGTAGTTAGATTGTTATTCTTTTCTTCTGTTGTTTTGAATCAGTTTCAGAACCGGCTTGCTCCGATTGAGGGTGATCCGAAATGATTCTTGATTATATTGGGGTTAGAGTCGAATGATTATAACAGAGGTGAAATTTTTTATGTAAAATTTGGGTTTGAGTGCTTGAATAAGGAAAGGGGAAAGTGGGGATGATTTTCGATGTCCAATATTGCTTGGCAGGATGAATTAGTCCCCACTCCCCAACTGTTTCGTTGGAGGTTGATTCAGCAATATTGCTCTGCGAATGGCATTCGTGTTGCTGATATGGGTTGTCGGAATCGTGACTTCAATAGCACGATGCACCCTAGAAGTTTGGTAGCAGAGGAAGGACTGAGACTGGTGGGTTTGCCAAAGACTAAAGTGCAATATAAGATAAATTATGGGCAGAACTAAATAATGAAGAAACCGTGAGTGACTTGTTATTATAGGCATCCAAAATTTTTCAGGTGCATCATAGAAGCCACCTCATTAAGAACCACAAATTTTATAAATTCAGTAGATTCATGATTAATGTAAACATTGGTTCATATTATATACAATCAAAGGACATTAAAATGCTTTAAAAAAAACATTTACCATATCACCACTATGCTGTAGTTCCAATGTCCATGGATAGTAACTTAACACATTACAACATATACACATGAAGACCTAATGGAAACATAATATATACAAAGAGCCGGTTGAAATGTGGTCTGAACTATACTACAAGGACTAAGCATGCGTGTGCTACACACTAATTTTTTTCACTGGCGTTTCAGGAGAGTAATGACTGTATATATCATAAACAAATTAAAGATGTGGGGAAGGACGGGGGAATGGGGAAAAAAAGGACTTCCTAGGATCCATGGCGAGTCTTCACTATGTACAGATTATATACAATATTTACTGCTCCCTTGAGATTTACCAGAAAGGGCACCACCTAAAAAAAGAAGAGAAAACATAGTAATCTATAAACCATAATCTAGAAGCCATAATTCGCTGCAGACAGGAAGTAAGATTACGTGATCATGTGATCATAAACTTCATTATCACATCAAAGTAAAAGGTTATGAAAGGTTCTTTTGATAGGATCAGGATCCTCTACATTTTTAAAAGAACTGCATGGTGTGCAATTGTTGATCCAATGACTCAAATTTATCAAGTTATATTTGCAATTTTTATTTTATCATAAATAAAACATTTTTAAAGATTGAGATTTTATGCAGTTGTTTTGAAACTGCAGAGGATCTGCATCCCTTTAGAATTTGATCTCATCTAAAAGAGAAAAAAAATAAAGATCGGAGAGAAAGAAGGTTGCTATTTGCTAACCAATTTATCACAAGAAAACAGCAATCTAAATTTAGGGTCAATCCCAAGTATCTAACAATCATTTAGTCAAAGTGGAGCACACCCAGTTCTTAATTTGATCATAATTGGCCCATACACCATATCAGTTATGGAGCCAAAAAGGACAGTTGTTCGCTATTAGAAAAACTGAGCCTAACTCGGCCCCAAAAGCTAGCTCAAGGGGAGAGGATTGCCCAAGTCATTTTAAGTGGTACTTTGCCCATATACCCATCTGATGTCGCACTTAACACACCCCAGTCATGCTCAGGAGGGGACATCTAGAGCATGAAGTTTGCAGGACTAGACATCTGCAGGTGACCCAACATCAAAACTAGGTTAGGCTATGATACCATATTAGAATAACTGGGCCTAACTCTTTCCCAAAAGCTAGCTAAGGGGGGAGGATTGCCTAAATCATTACATTTGGATGGGACTTTAACATTCTCGAATTAGATTTTGGGAAGATATTTGGGTGGGGGCATCTCTTTCATCGAAGCATTTTCATGCCTCTATAACCTTTTTTCTTTACATAATTTACCAATCCATCTTTTCTGTTTTTTTTAGGGTGACTCTATTTCCTGGAACTTTCACTTCTTTAGGAATCTAAATTATGGGAATACTCAAGACTTACAAGACTTACTCGTTTCTCCTAATAGACTGAAGTTCACCCTCGATAAATTTATTAGGAAATCAAAGCTCCTTCTGAGGTGAAGTCTTTTGTCTGGATTGCGGTACTGAATAGGATTAATACTAATGATTTGTTGCAAATACGGAGACCTAAAACAGCCATTTCCCCTAATATTCGTGTTATGAGCATGAACAACTCTGAATTAGTTATAAATCTGTTTTAAATTGCCCCATTGCTTTTTATAAAATAAAAATAAAAAATAAAATAGTCCGATTGCTAATTCATTGTGGAATAGGCTGTTTGGTGTTTGTGGGGAAGATTGGGTTTGTCCTAACACTCTAGAGACCTTTTTGACAATAAGGTTTAAAGGGTTTCAAAGAAGAAACGAGGTCACGATTTTGTTTTTTTTTATAGAAAAAGAAATATTATTAGATGAGAAAAAGAGAGTACAAAGAAAGAAGATAAAGAATCCTCACAAAAAGAGAACTAAAAGAAACAACTAAACCTATGAGGGAAAATCATGCACCAAGGCATGTCAATCCCTTTGCATGTCTACCAAAGAAACACCATTAAAAAGACCATAAGCAGAACACCAAAGGGATGCCAAAAGGGTAACCCTATCCCATATGAAGTCAAGAGTCATAAAAGAGTCCTTGAAGATTCTAGCATTCCTTTCCAACCAAATACACCAAAGAACAGCATAAACAGAGCATTGCCACAAAATCTTTGCTTCCTTACGAGTACCAAAACCTCTGAACTTGGTAAGAAGGAAAAGATGCAAATCCATCGGGCAAACCCAAGACTCTCCAAAGATCCCAAAAAGTCTATTCCAAAGATAATTAGCCGCAGAACAATGCAAAAAGAGATGAGCTCCTAATTCCAAATCTGAACCACACATAATACACATATTTGGAGATAAAACAGTGAGAGGCCTGCGTTTTTGAAGCATGTCATGAGTGTTAATCCTATTAAGGACAACAGTCCAGACAAAAGCTTTGACTTTAGCGGGAACTTTGGATTTCCAGATGGGTTTATCCAAAAGAAATCTATCCCTATTTTGAGATTGAGTCAAGAACTAATAATAAGATTTACAAGAGAAAACTCCTGATGATTCAAGGGTCCAAGTTCTTGAATCAGGCACAGAAGAAAGATGAATAGAATCAATTAAAATTAGGAGAGACTCTACCTCACTAACTTCTCTATAGGCAAATTTCTAAAAAGTTAGAAGTTCCAAGAGAAGTTATCATGAGAAAAAAATGGCAAATAGGGGCATTATGTAAAGAAGAAAGGCGAGATAGCCTTGGAAAAGCCTCAGAAAGAGGGACAGTACCAACCCAAATATCTTCCCAAAAATTAATACGAGAACCATCACCTAGATGCAAAGACAAGAGAGAAGTAAGGTAAGGAAGACCCTAAGAGATAAATTTCCAATGACTAGCATGAGAAACTCTACTTGCAGAATTGGTATCCCACCCAGTCTGATGCAAACCATATTTACTTCGAATAACATGATGCCATAAAGAAGAATTTTGAAGAGGAAAACACCAAAGCCACTTAGTAGCCAATGCCTTGTTCTTGGACACCAGATTACCGAGACCCAACCCTCCCTCCTTCTTAGGTCTACAACAAACCTCCCAACTAACAAGGTGGTCTCTACTAGAATCTCCAGCCCCCAACCAGAAGAAATCCCTCATAACTCTCTAATTTCTGAGCCACACCCACAGGAATACGAAAAAGGGAGAGAAAATAAAAAAGGATACTAGACAAACAAGACTGAATAAGAGTAATCCGACCACCCAAAGAAAAAAAAGGCACCCTTCCAACAATCTAACCGCTTAGAGATCTTACAAACCACCGGGTCCCAAAAGGAAACAGCACAAGGATTACCTCCCAAAGGAATCCCAAGGTAAGTGAGAGGTCACTGAAGAATTTGACAACCTGCTAAAGTAGCAAAAGCGGATAAAATCTGATTGTCCACATTCACACCCGCCAAGCCACTTTTTGCCAAATTAATCTTAAGACCCGAAATGACCTCAAAGAACCTCAAGATAGTCAAAATATTAACAAAAGAATCAACATCAGGTTCCAAGAAGAAAACAGTGTCATCAGCAAACTGAAGATGAGAGACTAAAACCTCCTCTGAACCAACAGTTATCCCCTTAACCAACCCATTATTTACAGCCCTAGACACTAAACGACTAAGCACATCGACCACAATGGTAAAAAGAAACAGAGATAAAGGATATCCTTGTCTCACTCCCCTTTGACCCTTAAACCAAGATTTAGGTTCCCCGTTCACAATGACTGCAAAGGTGGAAGAGGATAAGCACCCCGAAATCCAATTTCTCCATCTTACCCCAAAACCTTTCCTATCCAAGACTTTGTCCAAAAAAATCCCAACTAACACGATCATAAGCTTTCTCAAAGTCTAACTTAAAAACAAGACCATGTTTTCTCTTGAATCTAACATCATCCACCACCTCATGAGCAATGAGAGCAGCATCAAGAATTTGCCTACCCGGAATAAAAGCACTTTGGTTCTCAGAGATGGTATCAGAAAGGACCTCACTCAGTCTGGAAGCAAGAACTTCTGTTATGATCTTATAAACACTAGATACTAAACTGATGGATCGAAAGTCCTTTACTTTAATCGACTTATCCTTCTTGGGTACAAGAGATATAAAAGTTGAGTTCATGCAAACTCCAATTTTACCATTAAGGAAGAATTCAGTAAACACCCTAAGGAGGTCAGGCTTACAATATCCCAGCAATTTTGAAAGAAATCAAAAGTAAAACCATCAGACTAGGCGCTTTGCCTTTCCCCAAACTAAAAATAGCCTTACGAATTTCCTCCTCCTCAAAAGGCCTTTCCAACCAACAAGCCTTAATGGGACACCAATCCAAATCCTCAATGAAAGGCCTAATAGGCATATCTTCAGCAAACAACTCAGAGTAGAACCTAGAGATTTTAGCAACAATGACCTCAATATCTCTAACAACACAACCATCCTCAAGTTCCAGCTCCTTAATTAAGCTCTTTCTACGCCTTCCAGAAGCCATCCTATGAAATAACTTGGAATTAGCATCTCCATCCTTAGCCCATTGAAATTTCAGGTCACGATTTTGTGGAACTATGCAATGTTTGCTATTCTGTGGTGCATCTGGTTGAAGAGGAATGCTTGGATTTTTCAAGGTGTTTCGGTGTCTTTAGAAATGTTGTAGAATAGAATAAGGATTTTGGCTTCTTTTTGGTGCTTGGCCCATGGTCTTTTTAAGGGGTTTTCCATTTCAGATGTGCATAGAGATTGGGCTGCCATTGTGCATTGTTATTCTCGAGTTTTGTTTCACTGGTTTCTTTGTAATTTTCTCAGTAGTTTTCTGGTGGAGGACATCTTATCCTCCTATCTTTGAAATCTAATGTTTACTCAATGAAAACTAAAGGTGTTAGAGATCATACCCGACATAATTTTGGCACAAATTTTCATGTGAGGTAGCCTGGACAATTAACTTTTGAACTTGCAATTTCACAGATAAAGCATGATCAACCTCACGAGTCTCTCCAGAAATTAAGCTGCTATGGTCCACTGCATGCTGAAGAGCGCTGTTTGATACTGAAGAACAAGTTGAAAAATCCCTTCCTGTAAGCTTATTACTCATTCGAGCCATGACAACCACAGCACGCTCATTTAGAACCTCATTAGCATCACCAAGTTGGTTAACAGCCTATATGTGCAGGTAGATATAATGAGCATCATTAATCAATAACAAGCAACAAAATAATACAATATGAAGGTACCTGAAGAAGTTCCCTTTCACGGGCACCACGCTGAGGATGGGGAAGCTCTCTATTTTGGGCAGATTCTTCAGTATTTACAGCAGGAGGTACATGATTGCTGGTAAGCATAGACATTTGTGGAACTTCATTGAAGTTAAAAAGACGCCAATTTATGAGAGGATCATGTACAAAGGCCTGAAGGCAGGAAGAACAAATAATCAACTTATTTATTCAATTATTTCGAGACTAACAACTGGAGATGGTTTAGAGTAACACCCCACACATATGTGGCCCAAATTTAACATCTGTAATTAGAGAAGTGTTCATTCAAAAGTAACAGTAGAGCTCAATTACTAACCAGAGGCAGTCTTTTTTACCCTTTTCACAAATTTTTCTTCCGTATTGCTTATCTTGCCCTAATTCTTTCATCACCTTTATAATTTATATATAATCTTTATTATTATTATCATTATCTTTGCAAAAGGTACAGAAGAAAAACTGAAAGGCAACATTAAAAAGAAAAACTTTTACAACTTCTCAGTTCCTTAAATTAGGCTTGCGTGAGAGAGAGATAGAGAAAGGGAAGAAATGTAAAAAGACTGTAGGCTGAATCATTATTTGCTTCTCACCCACATGTATCTACGCTAGAAGGAAGAGTATAGAATAGTATAGTTATCAATCAATCACCCCACAATCTGGCTCCTACTTAAAAAGAATCAATCACCTGAAATCAATCCCTAATTAATCACCCTTGATTAAGGGCCAACACTTGCTCAACTCCCAGAACTTTTCTTAATAGTTTTCCATACTCTTAACAAATCTTAATAAATAATTTCAGTCTACTACCCAGTACCCACATTAGCAAACCAAAATGAGTAATGCTAAACATCCTAAGACTTGAATCAGCACTACCGAGTCACCAATTAAATTTTAAAAATTATACAACAGCAACAACCAAGCCTTTTCCCACTAGGTGGGGTCGGCTACATTGATCAAACGACGCCATTATGCCCTATCATAAACCAAATCTTCAAAAATGTCATTCAAATTAATTATTTTTTAATTGTTTCACTTATAGTCTTTCTTGGTCTACCTCTACTTTTAACTATTGGACTATCCTCCACCTGATCTACTCTTCTTATCGGAGCTTCTAAGAGTTTTCTCCTTACATGTCCAAACCACCTACGGCGAGATTCTACCATCTTTTCCACAATAGATGCTACCTCTGCTTTCTCTCTAATGTATTCATTCATAATCCTATCTTGTCTTGTATGGCCACACATCCAGTGCAACATCCTCATCTCCGCGACACTGATCTTATGCTCTTACTGGCTTTTTACCGCCCAACATTCAGTACCGTAGAACATCGCGAGCCTTATAGCTATGCGGTAAAATTTACTCTTAAGCTTGAGAGGCACTTTTCTATCACAAATCACTCCTCCATTTCATTCATTCAGATTGAATCATATGGTTTACATCTCCCTCTATCTCTCCGTCATTTTGTATGATAGATCCAAAATACCTAAACCGTGTGACTTGTGGTATAGTGTGGTCCCCAATTTTCACCGCTAAGCTAGTATTAGTACGCTTCTTACTGAACTTACATTCCATATACTTCATCTTACTCCTGCTTAGACGAAAGTCATGTTCTTCCAAAGCTCGTCTCCAAAGCTCTAGCTTCCCATTTGTTTCCTCTCTCGACTCTCCAACTAAGACTATATCATCTGCAAAAAGCATGCATTGTGGCACCGGTTCTTGGATATGTGCAGTCATATAGTTATAGGAAAATCTTCTGTAACCACACCTTGTGTTCTTACACTAGTTTTAGCCCCATCATACATATCTTAGATTGCTCGAATATAAGCGATACGAACTCCTTTCTCTCCAGAGCCTTCCAGATCAATGAAAACCATGTGTAGGTCTTTTTGCTTCCTCCAATACCTCTCCATCAATCTTCGTAGAAGAGAAGATAGATTGCTTCCATGATTGACCTCCCAGGCATAAAACCGAATTGATTCTCTGAAATATGAGTCTCTTGTCTTAATCTCCGTTCAATTACTCTTTCCCATAACTTCATGGTATGACTCATGAGCTTAATCCCTTTGTAATTTCCACAGTTTTGTATATCTCCCTTGTTCTTATAAATAGGAATTAAAGTGCTTCTCCTCCATTCATTTGACATTTTCTTAAATCTTATTATCTCGTTAAACAACTTTGTGAGTCAGCTTATACCTTTTTCTCCTAGGCACTTCCACACCTCGATAGGTATATAATCCAGTCCGACCGCTTTTCCATTATTCATCTTCTTCAAAGCTTCTTTTACGTCAAACTCCGGAATTCTACGATAAAATGTTCTATTTTGGTCATCATCCCTAGTGTTTAGAATGTCTGAGTCCCCTAATGTCCCATGTCCCTCATTAAATAACTTGTGAAAATAACCATTCCATCGATCCTTGATGTCTTGTTCCGTAACCAAGACTTTACCCTCTTCATCCTTAATGCATTTTACTCGATCCAAGTCTCGTCTTCCTTTCCCTACTTTTAGCAAGCCTGTAAATATTCCTTTCTCCGTCTTTGGTGCCCAAAGATTGATATAACTCGTTGAACGCTTTAGCTTTTGCCTCGCTCACCGCCTTCTTAGTATCTTTTTTAGCTGCCTTATATTTTTCTCAATTTTCATCGTTTTTACACATGTGCCAAGCTTTATAATATTCCCTTTTAACCTTAACCTTATCTTGTACCCTTACATCCCACAACCAAGATTCTTTATCCTTGGGTCCAAAGTCTTTTGATTCACCGAGTGTCTCTTTTGCTACCTTCCTAATCCCTTTAGCCATCTCGTCCCACATATCATTTGCACTAGTGTTGTTAATGGCGGATGGCGGTCCATGGCGGAAAGCCAAAAATCCGCCATACAAAATGGCGGATGGTGGTTGCGGAAAATGGCAGAAGCATGGCGGCTAATTAAAAAAATAAAATATATACAGAAAAAATACAAAAAAAAATCTGCTAAATATAATAAATAATAAAAACTAATAACATACACCTAGTACAATAATATTAGAAATATATTCTATCAAATAAAATTCATCAAGAAGTGTCACAATTCAAAAGCATAAGGGAAAAACATAGCTGTCATAACCTACGTTGCATGGGTACAGTGCAGACGGTTCACTCTTGCATTTCTAGACTGCGACCGACGGTACGAGGTACGAAAATTTTCAAAAAAGTAGAATGCACGTTATATATATATATATATATATAAAAAAAAAAAAAAAAAATCTCATACAATAAAATATGACAATATAATATAAAAATTAAAATACATAAATTTATAACTAAATGAATAATTAGTGTTAAAAAATGGGTTAATCAATAATAATATGCATATAACAAATTAAAAAAAAAATAAAATTGAAGAGACAATGTAGAAATAAAATGTTAATATATTTAATAAAAATAAGATAAAAAAGACTGAAGTGGGTTCCTTACCCAATGCAGCTAGGTTTCATTAAAGGCTTTTCTTACCCTCTTTAATCATCTTTCTCTCTCTAAAGCCCATCTACCGCCTCCAAGTCTTCTCTGCTTCCCAACAAAATATACCTCTTCTCTCTGCTTCTCTTCACTTTCTTTCTCAAAAAATAAAAATAAATTCTCCCCTACCCTCTTACATTTTTTCAAACACACACAAACCGTATCCAACCACTTTGTTCAAGCCGGTGATCGGAAATCAAGACACCACTGTCCGAATCGGTCGTTGGAGTTGCGGTCGCCGGAGTTGGGTCCTTAGAGCGCCGCTCGGATAAAAGCAGAGAGGAGAGTGGTCGTCGTCGAGACTCGAAGGGGGGGGTGAAGATCGTGGCTGCCCGGCCGGTCGTTGGAGCGCGAGAGAGGAGAGAAGCCGTGTCTTTGCTCCGGTCGTGCCGCTCGGGACTCGAATGGGGGGTGAAAGTCGTGCCGGAGTTGATTCTTGCTTCGGTTGTGCCGCTCGGGAGAAGCGAATGAAGATTTGAAATTTTCAAGAATCGAAGGTGAAGGTTTAGGGCAAAAATGGTGGAGCCGTACCCAGCCGGTGATGGAACCGAACCGAGCCGCACCAAGCCGTACCCAAATTCAAAAAAAAAATAAAAAAAAATTGGGTATGTACCGGGGGTTTAGGGCAAAAATGGTGGAGCCGTACCCAACCGGTGATGGAACCGAACCGAGCCGCACCAAGCCGTACCCAAATTCAAAAAAAAAAAAAAAATGTACCGACCCCAGACATACCCAAGGCGTACTGCATCTACGTACGTATGTGGTACCCAGATTCTCCATGCTTCAGAGGTCATAACTCAGTCATAAACATAATCAAAGTCTTCATAAGTCATAACATAAGCAATTAAGCATAAGGCCACTAGAAAATAAAAACTAACAATACTAAAAAGTATAAAACAGAGAGTTGAGCTTGAGAGTTGAGAGTGTAAAACCCAAAGTGGAGAGATGTGAAAAACCCAAAACGAAAAAAAAAAAAAATGAGAAGGACGAACAATGAACAAACAGTCCGAGTTTGAGAACAGAGAACAAAGAAATAAAGAAAGAAAGAAGAAGTGAAGAAAGAAGAAAAGTGAGGCCGAGAAGTGAGAAAAAAGAGAGACAGGGGAGCTGCGAAGGACGTTCTGTCATTACCTCGCCGGAGAAGGTCGTCGACCGCCGGAGATGCTTGGGTCCCGCCGCTCAGTCGCCGGAGATGATGGAGGAGGCAGTTGGGTGAGAGTGGAAGGAGGTCTCAAGAGGCAAAGGTTGAAAGTGGGTGGTCTCCTTCGAATAGGTTAGGGATTTATAAAATCCCTAAGGCTGAAAACCCTGAAAGGCCCCTTAAAAAAAAAAAAAAGAGGCTACAACCGCTATTTCAGCAATGAACCGCCATGAACGCCATGGCTGTGGCGGCCGCCATTTCGAACAAGGCAGAAACTGCAACACAGCGGCTGGCGAATGGCGGATTCCAAGAATCCCGCCACCGCAATCCGCCATTGCGCCGCCATGGCCGTAATTTGACAACACTGATTTGCACTCCATTATACCTCCCAAATCTCTTCCTCCATAATCCTCCTCTGAAAGAGCATTTGTTTTCCTCCCTTTAGTTGCCACCATTTGATCCTTGGGACTCTGTCTCGACAATTTCTCCTTACTCTCATATTAACCCGTACATCCATAACCAAAACCCTGTGTTGGGTAGTCAAGCTCTCTCCAGGGATGACTTTGCAATTCATGCAAAGCTTTCTATCCAATTTCCTTATTAGAAAATAATCAATTTGAGAGCAAGAACTCCCACTTCTGTACGTGATAAGATGCTCTTCCCGCTTTCTAAAACAAGTGTTAGCTATTGTAAAATCAAAAGCTATCAAAAAATCTAGAATCGCTTTGCCCTCTGCATTAGCTACTCCTAGACCATACCCTCCATGCAAACCCTCATACCTCCTAGATTCACTCCCCACATAACCATTTAGGTCCCCTCCTAGAACAATCTTCTCTCCTAAAATTTAAAAAATTATAATTATGACAAATTAAAAATATGTATAAATAATCAAAGATAAAGCAAATTTTTTTTGTAGATTTTATTTCTTTTCTTGCCAAGAATTATAATTTTTAAATTTGATTGATGCCATAGCAGTGCTGACCTGGATTGCCACATCAGTTAGGACAAGAATTTTGGTACAATATTTGGGATGTGTAGCATTACTAAACCAAAATTTACCCAAGTTAACAATTGATTTCAAACTTCAATGTACAATTTCTCCCATTAGCAAAGAGTTGCTTTCATCATTTATTTTTTAGTAGAATTTTACAAATTGAGGGTAGCAATTCTTTTTTATCTTTCACAAGAGTGGGGGTGGGGGGGAGGGGATGAAAGCCAAGTGTCTATACCTCCATCATGGCCATAACACTATCTTTATTTGTTCGCAAAACTTGCATAACATTTTCACAAGTTGAGCGGAAGTTTCCCTCGATACCACTAACTTCCATGGCTTTCACAAGCATTCTTGTCAAGCGAAAAGGAACCTGAATAGTAACTTAAAAGATAAGATACAATAAAATATCCAGAATCCCTATCATCTAAAATTAGGAATAATCAGTTCTTGAGTGCACCTTCTCTGGGAACTTCTCACGGTTCATTGATGCTTCAAAGCAGTCTCCAAAATCTATGTGTAAAATCTTCCCACTGTAGAATATCACAAACATTAGATGCTCAAAATTTTTTAATTAATCGTGTCAATCTTGCTAACTTTCTTTATCACAGGTTACCTAAACCGGTGCAACATAAGATTGCTTGGATGGCGATCACCTAAGCCAAGAAGGTAACCAACCTGGCAAAACCCAACCATTAGTTTAGCTCATATAAACAACAAAAGCAACGGGGAAATATGATTGCAGTTGCCAACTCTTTATTCAGAATACTATAGAGAGGAAATCATAAGCAAAATGTTATAAAATGGACAAAAGTTGACACCTCAAATTGGAACTTACTTGAAAAATGTATTTCATTGATATGTTTACAATTGATACAAAAGACTCCTTTTATAGAAGGAGTATAGGAGACAACAATCTACAATTAAGGAATAAAAATGGAAAACTATCATAACATGCTAATCTAAAAAAGGTAACTAAATATTTACAACATTAATTCACAGCATTAAACACGGTTTAATACTAGTTTAAAGCTTTTCAATGCAATATTAATTCACAGCATTAAACACTGTTTAATACCAGTTTAATGCTTTTCAATGCACTGTCGATACTCTCCCTCAAGCTGGCTTGAAGATGTCCTCCATAGACAGCTTGCTTGTTATGTTGTCAAAAAACTTCTTAGGTAGTCCTTTAGTTAGAATGTATGTGGATTGCTCAGCTGTGGGAACATATGTGATGCAAATCTGTCCACTTTCTATCTTCTCCTTAATGAAGTGTTTATCAACTTCCACATGTTTTGTTTTGTCATGTAAGACTAGATTGTGGGCAATGGAGAATGCTGACTTGTTATCACAATACAGATTTATTGGTGGGGAAATATACGTCCTTAATTCCTGTAGAAGTTTTTCAACCCACAACACTTCACATATTCCATGAGCAATTGATCTAAATTCGGCTTCTGCACTACTTCTTGCTACTACATTTTGCTTCTTGCTTCTGTAACTAACTAGGTTCCCTCCAACAAAAGCGCAATAACCTAATGTTAACCTTCTGTCATTTACACTACTAGCCCAATCTGCATCGGTATAAGCTTCTACTTGTAGGTGGCCATGTCTTTTATAGAGAAGTCCTTTGCTTGATGATCCCTTCAAATACCTTAGGATCCTATTCACTGCCTCAGTGTTCAAGTCTTGGCGAATGCATAAACTAACTTACCATGCTCACAGCAAATGCTATGTCTGGACGGGTACCAGATAAATAGATTAGTCTCCCAACCAGTCGTTGATACCTTCCCTTGTCTACCACATCTTTGGCTTTGTATAGTTGTAGTTTGGTGTTGGGCTCAATGAGCGTCTCAACAGCTTTACACCCCAACAGACCTGTTTCTTTCAATAGATCCAAAGTATATTTCCGTTGATTAACAAATATACCTTCTTTGGACTTGGCAAACTCAATTCCAAGGAAGTGTTTCAACGAACCAAGCTCTTTGATTTCAAACACTCTAACAAGTTTCTCCTTCAAGTTTTTGTGCTCAATACTATCATCACCTATCAAAATAATATCATCTACATACACAATCAAAATTGCAATTTTGCCATCTACCTAGTGCTTATAGAACAATGTGTGATCAACTTGGCTTTGAGTGTAGCCAAGGTGTTTCACCACTACTCCAAAACGCTCGAACCAAGCCCTTGGAGATTGTTTTAGTCCATAGGGATTTCTTTAGCTTGCACACCTTATTTCTTCCAAGGTTTCCTTCAAATCTCGGGGGAAGACTCATAAACACTTCTCCCAAATCCCCATTTAGGAAGGCATTTTTTAGATCCAATTGGTGTAGGGGCCAATTGAAGTTAACAACAAGTGACAGTAGAATCCAAATGGAGTTAAGCTTAGCTACTGGAGCAAAGGTCTCCTGATAATCTACCCCATAAGTTTGAGTGAACCCCTTTGCCACCAACCTAGCTTTTAACCTTTTTACACTTCCACTTGCCTTGCATTTAATGGTGAAGACCCACTTACATCCTATTGTTCTTTTATCATGAGGAAGGTCAACAATTTCCCAAGTCCCATTTTTCTTAAGAGCATTCATCTATTCTAAGACTACAAATTTCCAATTTGGATCATCTAGTGCTTCCTTAATGTTTCTAGGCACAAAACATATTTGTAATTTTAGAGGTGAAGGATCGATGATTTTGAGAAAGGTTTTTGTACGAAACATATTTGGAAATAGGATGGCTTGTACTGGCTTTGGGTCATTTCTTAGTGCAGGTACTGGAAACAAATGTTTAAGGTACTAGAAATTAGGATGTCCTAGCCTACTATACCAGAGCATTATTTGGTCCCGTACAGGTTGAGAACTTATACCACTAAGGCCTTGAACTATTTTATTCTCAGAGTCATCATCGAAGTAGTAGAGTCCAACTATCATCTTAGCACTGCCAATCATCCTCCCCGAAGTCTGGTCCTGAAACACGCAAAAAGAATCTGAGAATTTTACATGGCAATTAGAGTCTTTGCAGATTTTACTCACAGATAGAAGATTGCAGGATAGTTTGCGAACATGTAGGACAAATTTTAGGTCAATAATATTGGATAGGATTATATTGCCTTTACTTGTAATCGGTGAAAAGCTACCGTCTACAATTCGAATTTTTTCACTTCTATAAAAAGGAAAATAGGTCTTAAAACAGAGAATAAAGGCTGGTCATATGATCGGATGCACCTGAATCAATGATCCATGGTACAGGCGAATCTGAGGTGCAAATAAGGGAACTAGGAATGCTAAAATTACCTGTTTGTGCCAGAGAACCACTAGGGGTACTAGAAGAGGAACTAGTTTTTAGCAGCCTTACGCACTGTTCAAGTTGATCCTTGCTAAGGGAGCTCTTCTCAGCTTCATGGACTGTGGGAGGTGCTCGGTGAGGCTTAGGACCAGAACCAGACTTGCTACCCTTCAAGTGTGCTGGTTTCCCATGGATTTTCTAGCAGTTTTCTTGGGTATGTCGAGGTCTGTTGCAGTGATCACACCACACACGTGTAGATTCTTCAATTCTCCTCTGGTTTGTGGTACTTTTGTGGGCAGTGGCTTCTGCAACAAGAGCACTGGTCTCGGTGGGGGCTGAGTCCATTTTGTTTTTGCCCATCATTACGCTCCTTCGGGTTTCTTCCTTGGGAACCCCGCAAAGAACTCACCAAGTGAAGGGAGACTAGACCTGCCAATGATCCTGCCACGAACTTCATCAAGTTCATCATTAAGGCCAACAAGGAACTGGAATATTCTGCCTTCCTCCACTATCTGCTGTTTGGCATCCTCGATCGACTTCCATTTGTATGTATTGAAGAGGTCTAGGTCCTGCCAGATTCGCTTTAGAGAATGGAAGTACTGTGTTACACTATCTCCTCGCCCAAATTCCTCCAGCTTGTAGGGTGAGTTCATAAATCTAGGACTTATTTCCTAGGTCGGAATACATTTCGGTGACACTGTCCCATAGCTCCTTGGCTGTGGGATAACACATGTAATTACAACTAATGTCTTCTTCCATTGAGTTCACCAGCCACGCCATCACCTTGGAATTATCAGCATCACAAACAGCATACTGCAAGTCTATGAGATCTGGCTGGAGTCACTCACCGGTCAGATATCCCATTTTTCCTCTACCCCGGATGTACAAGCGTACGGATTGTGACCACCGGAGGTAGTTTGCCCCATTGAGACGAATGGTTGTGATATGAACAGAATAGGAGTCCCCAAATAACGTTTCCTGTTCAGGTTTCTGATTTGGTAGAGGGCCTGCCATAGACGTGATGGTAGTGTTGCGCTCACCACTCAGAGCTGGCTGGGAAGCCGAGGAACTGTCAGCCATACTAACACGGAATTAGAGGCGGCAGTGCTGTGGATACACTGCTCTGATACCAACTTGAAAAATGTATTTCATTGATATGTTTACAATTGATACAAAAGACTCCTTTTATAGGAGTATAGGAGACAACTATCTACAATTAAGGAGAAAAAATAGGAAACTATCATAACATGGTATTCTAAAGAAAGTAACTAAATATTTACAACATTAATTCACAGCATTAAACACGGTTTAATACCGGTTTAATGCTTTTCAATGCACTGTCGACAAACTTGCAATCTGATTTACATTTTTGGAGGGATGTACAAATTAGATAGATAATCAATAGCAAAGCATGTTCAGTTTTTAGGAGTCATCAACTTCAATGGGAGGAAACTCATGCATAAACAATAAGGGCATATCAACAATAAAAGGGAGATATTGAATTGTAGCACTAAACGGGTAACCTGGTGCTATGAAGCTCCCACTATGCACGGGGTCCAGGGAAGGGTCGGACCCATTAAGTGGGTCTATAGTAGGCAGCCTTATCTTGCAAATGCATGTAGTAATGTGGAAAAAAAAAGTTCATAATAATGGTTATGCCAGTTTTTTATAGAACATAGCAGCATCATTTGATCCATGTAGTCGACTCTACCTAGTGGAAAAAGGCTTGGTTATTATTCTAATAATGGTTATGCCAGTTTAAAACTTCGAGAGGAAGGCAGGGGAAGGCCATTGAGTGATGGTCAAAATTTTCACTAGCGTACAAAGCATATGTCCACCTTTTACAGCTGAATTGTCAAAGGTTTAGTAAAGCTACTTAATGGGACCTCTTATAAATGCTTTCAAAATATTATAAAACCAGAATTTCATATCATAAAACACTTTTGAAAAGCATAGGTTCTGCATTTCATCTTGGACGTTGGAACTTCGTAGTGTTTCTACAGTATTTATGAAATGTGCGGTAGATATGAGATCACAACTTTCAATTCATGCATAGTAAGTACGCACCATGCTCATAACTGCCAAACTCCTAGTATAATTTGTCCTCCTCTCCAGCCATACCTCAGATGTTCGACTTTTCAACCAAAGCACCTAGGAACAATGTGAAACTTGAGATAAGTATACGTTATAGAAGGTCATTTGCAAGTAAAGTTTATAAAAACATCACATACCCTTGACAGGTCATTTCCTTCAGTATTGTGCAAAGCATACTCAAACACCTCCACTTTAGCTATAAGAGGCAAATGATCATAATCGGGTGCAAAACTGAGCATGTATTTGTGTTCTTGATTCAAGGTGATCTGTACAACGGGGTAAAGAAATTCAAGCCATCTAAACCATGGAAAATTATCATATTTATGATTTAAGAAACTATTACTACATTTAAACCCAGATTATACAACAGTAAGTGAAAGCAACAGGGACTACGGGGAGCAATGGATATAAGAAAGCATCCAGAGGATTCTAACTGACCTTTCTGGCATCTCGGTACTCCCGAATAAGATGATGTAAGGTGTCACAATTTGGGACCCATTCAATTAAACCACTGTTTGGAGACAAAGGAATCACAGCATATCGTTCAATAGACAAATCTTTCTCTGCTGTTTTCCTAGAATTCTCGAGCAGAGTATTCACCAAACCAAAAAGCTAGCAAAAATAAAAATTGTTAGAGAATAATCATTAGGTTAATTTATGTTATTGGGCTGGGCCTATCTTACTTGTACGGATCTTTATAAATACAGACACAAGGAGACTAACAACATTGTGTTAGTCATTCCTATTTTCTAAATTCCCTATAAATCTTCTCTAACAAAAATAATGATAGGGTACTTATCAGGTTGTCAAGATAAGTGAACCTCGAGAAAAACTTACCAGATACCAAAGATATACAAGCAGAATGCTCAAAGACAACCAGTAGAAAGGAAATACCTGCATGACTCGTTCATCCTGGCGTAAATCTTCATGTCCCTTCAATAAAAAGGCATAATCATCACCATCACTCCCATGAATGGTCAACTTCCTAGGTCGCTGCTTAGATGTTATGACAACAAGCTGGCGTGCAAATGATGCAATTGTAACCACTGATGCATCTGAAATAAGGATATGAATGTTTAGTAGACTAAATGTCTATATATAATTTAGCGTCATGGAAACAATCAAACTAATTTACCAGCACGGTATGTCCCAGGAACAGCAAGCTCCAAATTGCGGCATTCTAGCAATTCTGGAGAAACAGACTACAAAATATGCACATAATTTTAGGCCCATGACGATGACAAAATAAATAAATAAAATGAATGAATGACTAAGTATCACTCTAACCTCCAAGTCTAAAGTTGTAAGACTTTGAAGTTGCTTATCTATCTTTCTGAATACATGATAATAGATATCCCATGCCTGATAAAGAAATAATTAGAAAACTAGTCCCAAGAAGGGAAAATGACACAAGCAGACTGCAGCTCATATCTCTTTCAAAGGTTACTAAGAAGCACACAAAAGGTTTTTCGTTTACTACCAGCCTTAAAAATAAGATCTAAAACAGGAAAGCAAATATATACATGAAAAAATAAGAATGCAGGAAATATGTACAAGGAACGCGTTGTCAAACAAATTGAAATCTAGGAAGATAACTTTGCAGCTTGTGTCTCCATCATACACTGAAGAGTGAACAAACAATCTAATTCTCAAGATGATCTCAGGAATTCAATCAGATTGCATAGAAGTGGATTGAACATCGAACATCATATTGATTTAATTCTTTGAAACCCAGCATTTGTACATTAGTCAGGGCCGCAATATTTCTGGGTACATCCATTTTTCAGAAACATGGATGATAGAAAAACATCAGCCCTTTTATCTTTGCTTGATTCTTTTTCATTACCTTACAGTTTGAATAGCAGGGTTTAGGCTCTTGATTCTTCAGGCGATTAACTCCAACTTCCAATTTCTAATCCACTCCTTTAATAGAGTCAGATTCCTTCTTGATAAGCTCATCTGGAAATCTAAAGGCTCCCTCTAAGATCAAGTCTTTCATTAGGCAGTTGTGCTTAAAAGGATTTTATAGAATTGTAGACACACAATGCTCTTTCTCCTTATATGTGTCTTGTGTTTCATTCTACTTCAGAAACTGCTACTTATTTATTCTTACAGGGGCCAGCAGCCCCTTCCATTTGTATTAGACTCTGGAATATTTTTCCTGAGCTTGGAACAATTCTTATTGATCGGTTTTAGAGGCTTTGGTTGGAGTAAGAAAATTTCATGGAAGTGAGCTATGCATGCCATTATTTGGTGCATTTGGCTGAAGAGGAATTCATGGTTTTTTTTTTTTTTATTCTCCAGAAAACAGCTTTGTCTATAAATCTGCTTTAGGATAGGGAGGGCTTCGTGGCCTCTTGTTTGGTGCTCAGCAAATGGCCTATTTAAGGGACCATGAGTTATCCTAAAGGATACACAAAGGAACCTTGGAGAGATTGATTAAATAAAATAATGAAGGTTTTTGTTTTGGTTGTACTTCTCTAGGGTTCCCCCTTTAAGGAGGGAAGTTTTCTGCCACGAATCCAATTTGACTAAGATTTATAACAATTTTTGTGCCAATACATTAAAGCGTCCAAATGACTCAGGACCTTCATAACAAGTAACTAGCTACAAGTTTAGAATTCCAAAATCTCATACCTGGGTAAGCTCAGCATCTTTCCCAGTTCTCTTATAATTCACACAACACTCATAAGCCTCTAATAATTCCTGTCGATAGGCCTGAAATAACAAGAAAGTACTGATAAATTTAAACTCAAAAATTTAGTGACAACACAAAGGTAAAAAGTTATGATAATAATACAGCCAACGCTTCCAAGACAGCCAACTAAACATGATAATGATTTAATCAAACAACCAAATACAAGGAGGTTACAACACAACCTCAATAAATACTCTCTCCTTTATGGTAACGTTGTTTCTCATTGCTCCTTCTTCAAGCATTTCATGCAATGGCTCCAACACCTGTAGCATTCCTTCAATGTTATGTTCACCAAAATACAAACGGCTAGCTTCTTCCAGCGCCTCATGCCACTTTTCATGCCAAAGAATAGCAACCCTGATCAGTTCTTTTGATACAAGTTGTGCCTGCAGCCAAATCAAGCTTATGGTTAAAATGGCAGGAAAAAAAAAAAAGAAACTAAAGAATGATTATTATCAAACCTGATCCACAAGTACACCACTACGCTGCCTAACTTTGTCGACAACTTCTTGAGCTGCAGCTTTGCGTAAGTTGCTTATTGATTTGCAGGCCACAAGCAAAGGATACATGAGAGCCTACAGAAGAAATAAAACACAAATAGTCCATAGATTAAATAACAAATTTGACATCCAAAGCATTTACAGTAACGTGGCCAACAATACAATAAGAAGCATTCAATAAGTCAGTCAAGTGCTATCCCTCGAGATGACAACAACAACAACAACAACAACAAAAGCCTTTTTTCCACTAGGTGGGGTCGGATACTTGGATCAAACAACGCTATTGTGTTCCGTCATAAACTAGGTCTTCAGAAAGGCCATTTAGATCTAAGTCTTTTCTAATGGTTTCACCTAGAATTTTTTTGGTCTCCCTTTACCTCTAACTATTAGGCTATCTCCATCTAATCTACTCTTCTTACTGAGGCTTCTAATATAGTCTTCTCCTCACACGGCCAAACCACCTAATGCGACATTCTACCATCTTTTCCTCAATAGGCGCTACCCCTACTTTCTATCTAATGCATTCATTCTTAATCTTATCATCTCTTGTATGTCTACTCATCCACCGCAACATCCTCATCTCTGCAACACTGTGCTTATGCGTTTGTTGGCTCTTTACCAACCAACATTCAATACCATAAAGCATCACAAGTCTTATAGTCGTGCTAGTCTATGAGAATTAACATAATTATATCGATAAGTAAAGTTGACAATAAAAGGAAACCGACTTAATCATGCCGTTACACTACATACTCTCAGATTTGTCAACCAATTAAAGTCAGGTCTCATCTTGCAAACTTAATTAAAGGCTTATCAACACTTCTCTTTTTTTTTTTTTTTTTGAATCTCAAATTAGTACTTGCAACTGCCTCCAGCAAAAGTTTCATAGAAGAATACTTCATTTACAAGTATTGCAGAACTGTGTTGGGTAAAATCTTATTGGCTGCAGACACAAGTTAAACTAAGTGAAACCCATAAATTATTCACGAACAGGGAAAATTTAAATGCCCTAGATTACTATTTGGGTGTACATAAATGATGAAATGGAGGGTTTTAGGTAGGGAAAGAGAATAAGAGAGAAAATGAATACTCAAAATGTTGAAATATGTCCAGATTCATTCCTGTTGGTGAAATTCATCACAGCTGAAATAAATTTGAATAAAGAAATAAATTCATATAAAGATAGCCAACAAAAAGGTGAAATTCATGATCCATCCAAACATAAATGCTTACTGCTTCCACAGGTTCACAATATCTTCTCAGTTCTCACAAGAGAACAATATTCCAACGTCTACATAGTGTCACTTCTAAAATAACAAAATGATAAGTGGAAACCAGTCCAAGTTCAACAATATCAGCCACATACCTGTGGATGATTTTGCCCAATCCGAACCAAAAGTGATTGTATCAACTCTCTCACAGCTTGGTTATTAGAGTGTATCCTGGCAATTATTTGAGGTAGAACAACTAGCCAAGTATTGATATTAACTAGGGAAAATCCTTTCTTTAGGGCCATTTGAACTTCTGCTGTAGCTCCATGGTTGAACCATAATGTTAGAAGCCGAAGAATATCCTGCAGCCGATAACAAAGCAAGCTTAAGACTCAAAGGAAAGGGACTAATATATCTCAATGGAATTACTTGGCACAAGAACAAGCAGAAAGCTCAGTTATAAAAACGTATATTGCACAAGATAATTTTCTAAGAATGGCACCGTTGAACAAAAGTACACTAGTGATCCAAATATGCATGTGTTTCTCGGAAAAAGGAAAAAGGAAGAAGGAATAAATAGGGAAAGTAAAACTATTGACATGCCGTCCACCTATTTCTAGTTATGCTTACCACATGGGCAACTACGTAGCAAGCAGATTTCATTTTATTTTATTCTTTTTGGTTTGGATAAAAGAAAGTTGTATTAAAGAGAGAGAATAAAAAAAGTTTAAGAAGTTGAAAGATAGAATTTCCATCTACAACACCAAAAAGAAAACCAAAAACAGTAATCAAAAGCAAAAAACCAAATACAAAATAACCCATGAGTCATACTGATTACCAACCAAGGAAAACCCTCTAAAATAAAATTGGCAACAGGGAAGCAAAGACTAAAGAACCCTGTTTCATAGAAGCAAAGGTTGATCGAATGTCTGATTAGAATACTATAATTGCTCCCCTACCAAATACAAAATATAACTGAAAGAAAAAGCACATCACCAAGAAAACTTTCCTTTTTATTAAATCCAAAGTCTATACAGGACCAAGAAAGATTGTGTCTATTTTTATAAATTAGATTAGATGATCAAATAACGTCAAGTAACATATGCCACAACAAATTCTATTATGAAGCCAGAAACTGACTGTGGAAGGTAATCTGTGAAACATGTTGGAATCCAAGGGAGCATAATGCTCAATTAACATACTGATAGTGCTTAATAAAAATTCTGTCCACAGAAGTCGGGATCACAAAGAATAGAAAACGCTCATTAGGCATGAGCCCCCCAGTAGATTGTTTGATTTCAAACACCAATCATTTAGACTCTAGAGATTGGCAGCTCCATTTAAGCACTATGGAAGGTAAGAATAGTCAAATTATAAACTGCCAGTGCAAGGCTCTTTAAAGTTTTGAGTGAACAATTAATATAAAGAATAGTGATTACAGCAAGGTGAAGAAGGCATTACTGAAAATAAAAATTAGGAAACAAACATGTAAACATAAGAGCTTTTCCAATCCTTTGTCCACTAATTAATTGAAGGCTGCTTCGTGCTCAAGTAATGACATACAATAATAACTAAGCCAAAATGTTATTTGTCATTGCCAGTATAGTCCAAATTGATGGATACATATTTGGATGGTTTCATATTATAACAGAAATTGGAGCTTACCTGTAAACTATCATCAACACCTTTAGCATTTGCTGCACATGCTATAGAGTGAAAGTATCCAGTGACAGCTGCAACAACAAACTGTGCAACATCGGGAAAACCTCTTAAAGTGTAATGAGACATCACTGCTGTATTGAACAATGCCCATTTATGCCAAGCTTTGGCCCATTTATTTGCATACTGAGTAGCATTTGCGAATGCATCAAGTATATCTACAAATGTTGAAACTAAATTAAAAAATTGATCAATATCATTTTATCTTCAAAGTCCAAACTATGGCAACCACGAACCTTTTATGGACTCATCATCCAGCCCAGGAGAAAGTGACCACTGCCAGGATCCAAGTATCCGATAAACACGAGCAAGGAGAGGAACACTTGGATTCAAACCACTTGTGAAGCCCGATGATGTAACTGGTTGAATGCTGGGTGCACTTGAAAGCTCCATAGCCAAATTCTAAGCCAAGTAAAGCAGGCAGATGATTGGTGGTAAACATTCAAGGTCAGATAGTGCTCACCATACAAGAGGAGACATATTATACCTGCAGCCTAATAAATGCTTCCCTGCGCTTTGAATCCTCTCCAAGTGACCACTGGTATTTCAAGTACGCAAACATTACTTGAGGAGGGCCATGATATCGTACATTTTCAGGAGAAATTTCAGGGTCATACTGATAGAATGAAAAAAGAACTTGTGTCAGGTACACAAGAATAAGAATTAACACAAGACAGCAACCTTCTTAGACCAGGTAAACAATACAAACCTGTAGAAGCTTAACTAAAGTAGATCTTGCTTGGCTAATGCGCCCACTTTTTCTGCAAAGAGAAGCAAACTTAAGCCAAGTTTCGACATCTTCCACAGGAGGCAGCACAAGTGCTCTAACAACCAAAAGTGCCTGCCAAACCTACACACACAAGTATGAGAAAGTTAGAGAAAGGAAATAGAACACAAACAGGGAAGCAAATCAAAACCTAATTTTGCAAATTGTTAATTACACAGATAAGCTTTGGGTTGCATGAGCTCATTAGATCGCAATTACTACATAAACTTATGTTGTTATAGATTTAAAACTGAATATGGGACATCTGATATTCACATCTTTAGCCTGAATGAAAAATCTAAAGTAATAGAACACTGATGATATTGAATATTAAATGATACAATAGCAAAGGAAGGAAGAAGGTCGGTTAACATGTATTAGTTGAACTGCACATAACCATTGTTTGTAGTGCCTACCACGTGAAATTGATAGATGTTCAAAGGCTGACAGAACCTCAGCATCAAAGTACTATAGCTTAATAATAATTAACTATAAAAAAATAATGATGTGCCAAACATGTCTGGCTCTGTCGGGTCACTTTAGCTTAAGATGAAACTGAACTTTGGCATGAATTGTCGTTTCAAAATAGGTACATCCTAATTCCGATGAGTCTGTTCACACACACACACCTCATTTTTCTCACACCCCTTTCTGCACCACTACATTTAACTTTGGACCAATGCAAAGTCATATCAATCAATACTACTCTTCAAAGGTTGACATACAATTCAATGGCAAAGCCACAGTCATGCCTTTTTGTACCCACAAGGGTTGTGCCCCTAGCTATTTCCAATTCCCATTGTTTTCAAAGAAACAGTGAAACACAATCTATGCATACAGTCAAAAGTCTCAAAAGACTCTGATTACATTCCTCTGAAATTTAATCCATAAAATACTCATAATGTTTAAGTATACATATGCATCTTTTGTAGGGAAAATCTGTTTACCTCAACATTGCTTTTGGCTCCTTGTATACGCTGAGTCCACATATTGCGAATAAGAGCCCGTCGCTCTTCAGCAACTCGATCTCCAATAGGAAGCGTACGGTAATCAATCACCTGGCAGAAGAGAAGATCTTCCCGTGTTATATTCACAACTATAAAATTGAGTAACGGATAGCAAGTAGCAAGACTTCTGAATATATTAGAGCAAACCTCTTCTAATTCTGATAGTTGCTGAACACGAACCATATTGCTGTAAGCACGTTCATAGCTCTCCAAAACCTGAAAGTGAAAAAAATTACATGAGAACAAATTTATTTTTATACAATAGCAGAATAACAAATACATAATATAAACTTGACATGGATACTACAAGAATATTGCACTAGGCAATAAAAATCATTCAGAGGTATTCATGTATAAAGGCTGTATCAACAATGTTTCATGGCAATTAGTGATATTTATAGCTACATGACAAAATTATTTAAATAATGATCATAAACAGTACAAGATTCCACCATAAAAGTCAAATTGCAGGAACCTTGTGTACTGTTGAGTCTTATGTTAGGAGAAGGCTTAGGAATGGTTTTTATAAATATCTCTTAGACTCTAACCAATAACAAATGCAAGGTTGGCTTTATATTCTTACTATCAAATGCATTCTCAAGGTGAGATTACATTAATGTAGAGCATGTGAAGAACAAGTACTTCAACATGGTGTCATTTGTGTGTGGTGAATGTCCAGCATGATTACAGACTGGGTAATTCAAAATACATAATGAGCACAACTTTTGTTCTATTTTTTCCCATTGAACATTTAGCACCACGTATCAGAAACAGCATGTGGTACAATATAGGTATGGGGTGGGAAGTAATTGCAAAAACACAGCGCTATCACTTAGTATCAGCAAAACTTCTTGTTATCCAATGATAACGCACTAAGGCATTGGGTCCTGTTGAAAGAGAGAAAAGAGAGAGACATATGATGAAACCGCGTGTTTCAACTACACAACGGAGGCTGAATATATATACAATAAGTAATGACTAATTACACAATTTACATGATGTGGGACTAACAGTTGTACTACTAATTACACCTAATTACATATGTTGTCAACAGTTTCCAACACTCCCCCTCAAGCTGGAGCATATAAGTCATATGTACCAAGCTTGTTACAAATATAGTTTATTCGAGGTCCTCTCAAAGACTTAGTGAAAACATCCGCTGCCGATCATTTGAATTGACGAAACTAGTGGTGATGTCTCCGTACAAGATCTTTTCTCCGATAAAGTGACACTCTATTTCAATGTGTTTGGTCCTCTCATGAAAAAGCTGGATTGAAGCGATATGCAAAGCACTCACAAATAAGAGTCATTTGCATAACGTTTCCAAACTGAAGCTCTTTAAGAAGTTTTTTTAACCAAATGAGCTCGCAAGTAGCTGAGGCCATGGCTCGATATTCTGCTTCGGCACTTGATCTTGCAACCACATTTTGTTTCTTACTTTTCCAGGAAATCAAATTACCCCCAATGGATACACAATAACCAGAAGTAGATCTCCTATCAATAGGAGAACCTGCCCAATCAACATCTGAGTATCCTACAATCTGAGTGTGTCCTTTGTCTTCATAGACAAGGCCTTTTCCTGGAGCTCCCTTAATATATCTGAGAATACGAATCACTGCATCCCAATGCCCTTCACAAGGTGAGTTTAGAAATTGGCTCACTACACTCACTGCAAAGGAGATATCTGACGGGTAACAGTAAGATAGTTAAGTTTTCCAACCAAACGTCTATATCTTCCTTGATCTGAAAGTGGCTCCCCCTGATCCGGTAAAAGTCTAACATTAGGATCCATAGGGGTGTCAACCGTCTTTGCATTCAATAGTCCTGTTTCCTCAAGAATGTCCATAGCATACTTCCTTTGTGAGATTACTATGCCATCCTTGGATTGTGCCACTTCAATTCCCAAGAAATAACGAAGTTTGCCAAGATCTTTGGTCTGAAAGTGATGACTGAGATGCTGTTTTATCTGAGTTATGCCTTGGTGATCACTGCGGTGATAACAATGTCGTCTACATATACAATCAAATAGATACAACCTTGGACCGTATGGCGATAGAAGAGAGTGGTCGCCTCACTACGAGTCATACCAAACTGCTGCACAACCGTCGAATCGACCAAACCAAGCCCGGGGAGATTGTTTGAGACCATACAATGACTTGTGTAGACGACACACAAGGCCAGAAGACTCCCCCTGAGCAACAAACCCTGGTGGTTGCTCCATGTAGACTTCTTCTTCCGGATCACCATGAAGAAAAGCATTCTTGATATCCAGCTGATGAAGGGACCAATGGCGAATAGCGGCCATAGACAGAAAAAGGCGAATGTAAGCCATCTTCGCCACCTTTGGGAGAAAGTATCGCCATAATCCAAACCAAATATCCGGGTATACCCCTTTGCCACCAAACGAGCCTTTAGGCGATCAAGAGTGCCATCGTGGGCCAACCTTGACCGTATAAATCCACCCCAAGCAACAACAACGGACTTCCCAGGGAGGAAGAGTAACAAGTTCCCAAGTACCACTGCTGCAAGTGCACACATTTCATCAACCATTGCTTGTCGCCACCCGGGATGAGATAAAGCTTCACCTAGAGATTTAGGAATAGACACGAAGACAAGGTGGAAAGACAAGCATAATGCAATAAAGAAAGGCGATGGTAATCGAGATTAACATAGTGAGGAGAAGGGTTACGGGTAGATCTAATACCTTTTCGAAGAGCAATGGGAAGGTCTCAAGCGGGAGCGGCTCTGGAGTGGTAAAGGAGGTGGTGCTTGGGATGAGAGTCCAAAGGAGCTTCGGAAGTTCTACAACCTCGATGATGGTGGTGGTAGTGGTGGTGGTTGTGGCCGACGACGATAAACCCGGAGAGGGCCGATAGGAGGGGCCGGGGCACCAATAGGAGAAGGTGGTGAGGGATCGGGGTAACAGGGACAAGAGGAGGAATGGTAGGGAGGTCCTCGGTGATGGGTGGAAGAGGCGGTCGGGAGACTCAAAGAAAGGAACAGACTCGAAGAATGTGACATCGCGAGACTAGATAACGCTTAAGAGTGGGTGAAAAACACCGATAACCCTTTTGAGACCGATGGTAACCAAGAAAAACACATTTAATAGAGCGAGCAGACGAGTTTGTCAAGACCGGAGTGATATCATGGACAAAACATGTCGACCCAAAGACACGAGGTGGAAGAGAGTGGAGGAGTTGGTGAGGGAATAAAACAGAATGGGGAACCCTTATCAAGAACGAGAAGAGGGCATACGATTAATCAAATAACAAGCAAGGTGAGAACCGCACGCCCCAAAAACGAAAGGGAACATGACCATGATATAAAAGGGTCCGAGTTGTTTCAATAAGATGTCTATTTTTGCGCTCAAAGAACCCCATTTTGTTGAGGAGTATAGGGACAAGATGTTTGGTGAAGAATGCCATTAGATGCCATAAAAGTTTGAAAATTGTGAGACAAAAATTCACGGGCATTGTCACTACGCAATATACGAATCGAAACACCAAACTGAGTTTTGATTTCATTATAAAAGGTTTGAAAAATTGAAAACAACTCTGATCTGTGTTTCATTAAAAATAACCAAGTACACCGAGAATAATCATCAATGAAAGTAACAAAGTATTTTGACCCAAAAGTAGACTCAATACGACTAGGACCCCAAATATCGAATGTACTAAAGCAAAAGGAGAGACGACTCGACGACATACTCTATCGTGAAACGAACTACGGGTGTGTTTCCCAAGTTGACACGACTCACAAGGTAAAGTAGATAACTTAGAAAAGGTAGGCACCATTTGTTTGTAGCTTGGCAAGACTAGGGTGACCCAATTGAGCATGGATGGTGAGAGGGAATCGGTAACGAGCACACACACGAGAGGTGGCAGAGAGGTGATAAAGGCCATTAGACTCACATCCGGCGCCAATCATCCGTCCCGAACTCCGGTCCTGCAAAATGACAGAGTCTTTAGTGAAACTAATGCGACAATCTAAAGAACGGGTCAAACGACTAATAGAAAGTAAATTAAAAGGACAACTAGGAACATAAAGAACAGAATCAACAGACAGAGAAGGGAGGGGATGGACAGTACCAATCCCTTCGGGTTGTGTTTGGGAACCATTTGCTAAAGTAATTAGAGGTAAATAGCCAGAGTTAGAAAATTTAGAGAAAAGACGTTTATTACCAGAGATATGGTCAGATGCACCAGAGTCAAGAACCCAAGGACCTAAAGGTGGAGATTGAGAGAGACAAGCAAATGCATTACCAGTGTGCTCAACCGTATGCGAGAGGTAGAAGCCTCGTTGTTGCTCAAACCATTTCGAAAAATCTGCATAGGCTCACGGAGATGGGGTCGGTGGAGCGGAGGACTCGGTAAATCGTGCACAAGTGGCACAGGCAATATTGGCAGCCCGTGGAGGACGGCCATTTTTGGTCCAACAACGATCTTCAGTATGACCCAACCTGTTACAGAATGTACACTTCGGACGAGGCCTACCCGAGGTGCCAGGGCGAGAACGACCTCGATTGGCACTTTGGGAGACGAGGGCAGAAGTATCAACTGGAGCCGGAGCTAGGAGAGAACCAGAGGGTTGCTTCGCGGGGACCCGAAGCAAAGAAGACCAGGCTGAGGAGAGAGTGGGAACTGTAGGCGAACCCAAAATCTGATCACGATTAGCAGAATATTCTGGAGGTAACCCATACAAGGCCATGAGCATGAAAAAAGGTGCTTCGTTGCTCGAGTTCTTGGGCAGGGGTAGCAGCGGGGGGTAGCAACTCATTGAAATCATGCAGAGCACCATGAACCTTACCCAAGTAAGCAGACATAGGTCCATCAAACTGACGAGGAGCAATAATACTCATGAGGTTGTGACAGACCCCATATAATCGTTGAGTGTCATTAGTGTAAAGAACCTTGGCTTGTTCCCAAATAGAAGCACAAGTGGTCTGCGCACGGAAGATCTGCTTAAGAGAAGAGTGAATGGTGGACTTGATTACAACACACAGCTGTTTATCAATTTTCTTCCACCGGGGTTGTTCCTCCGCAGGCATAGAGTTAAGAGCGGTGGTGAGGTGGTCTTCATAGCCTTGACTTTCAAGCCACAACTTGATGTCTGAAGCCCAAGTATCATAATTGCTGCCATCTAATTTATCAGCAGAGAGCGGGGTATGGAGGTAACTTGTGAAAATAGGGGCTCAACCTTGGGATGATCTTTAGAGCCATCTGAGAGGTAGAACTTGCCATAGGTCAGAATATTAGGGGCAAAAATGGAAAACACAAGATACCTGAAAAATCCCACGCAAGGAAACAAGGATCTGAGGGCAGATCGGCGTAGAGGAGGCCGAGACGAGTCAGATGAAGTGAACGGCGGCCGGAGGGGGCGGCGCGCGCCGTCACGCGCCGGAAAACAAAGCCTGACGGTGGGCAAGCGGGCCGTGGAGACGGCGGCGCGTGGGGCGCGTGACGGCAGCGGCCCGCTAGGGCCGAGCCGGGGTCCGGCCTGGTCGGAGGGAGGCGGTTCCAGGCGGTGAGGTCGGCGGCCGGAAAGGAGGCGCGCGGACGGCGGCCCGCCAGTGGTGGCAGCGGCAAACAGGGGAAAACGGTGGGAAGGACGTCACGGCAAGGGGAAAAGGTCGGCAAACCCAGAAGGGAAACACGGTTGGCGGAAAAATTTTCACCGGAGGGCAGTGGACCCAACGGGTATGCGCGGTTCTAGGGTTGCCTCTCTTTAGGCTCTAGATACCATGTTGAAAGAGAGAAAAGAGAGAGACATATGATGAAACCGCGTGTTTCAACTACACAACGGAGGCTGAATATATATACAATAAGTAATGACTAATTACACAATTTACATGATGTGGGACTAACAGTTGTACTACTAATTACACCTAATTACATATGTTGTCAACAGTTTCCAACAGGTCCAATCCAACTACACAATTAGTGGAATTCAAGTTGATACATGCAAAAGAACAAAACCAGTAACACAAGTTTATGAAGCACACTCACCAGAGCAGCAAGCTCTGTTGCCAGACATTTTCTAGCTCTCTCAACATACTCACGTGCTTCATCATACTGCCAATAGATTGAGATCACAATAAATAAAATTACAGAAAACAAAAACGAAGAGTAGTAGATGTCTCAAGCAAACAAATACCTTTCCTCTACGAACTAATAGAACAGCCCTGAAGAAAGTACCATTACTACTTCCATCGCCACTGGAAGCAGTATTCCCCAAGCCTCGAAGTTTTGTTTCATCACCATCATCTAATCGAGACACATATTCTGCCATTTGGTCCCATTCTCCCATGTTCCAAGCAGCACTTGCAGCCTAACAAAACAACATTAACACCTTAAGCACGGGCGGGGGAAAATGTCCGTCACACATGGCAAGAGTATAAAACCAACCATTGGTGCCATTTCAAGACGAGCAGCTGGCTCAGCTGGAGTCCAATATTCTTTACATAGGTTATTCAACTCTTCCCATCGAGCCAATGCAGCAAGGCATCTCATCCTACCTGCAAAGCAAGCTCCAGGCTCACACATTTTCAAAGATGAAAAAAAAATCCCCAAAGAAGTGTAAAGCCAAACTAGCAAGATAGTAACAGGAATTTTCAAACATAAAAGCACAAAAATATGTGTTACATTGAGCAGTTACTGGAAGAAGAAAAAGCAGAAAGAGAAGAAGAGAAGGATGCAACACTTGACTAAAGAAAAGAAACGTAAGGCCAATCTTCAGCCACTTCTGCTTGGGACATGACAGTTCATTTACATTCTCTTTGAATTCGTCTCATGGCTTACACAGGGGCATTACAGTTGTGGATTTTCAGACCAATTGGAGGACTCTTGTTTTTGGTTAAACGGGACAAAAGGCGCAAAACAGGAAAGGAAAAACTACAGCACAGTCATGCAGGGCTACAATATCCTCATCGCATAAAAAGATAAAATGATTATGACAAGATCTCAAATGAGACTGCACTTACCTAACAGCTCTATTGAAAGGCCATGTGATAATAGCCTAACAATATGTATTTTTATATTAAAATTAGGCTTTATTATACTTCAATGCAAGTAATTTTGATGATTTTGTGACTTGTTAATTAATTTCTTTAAGCAGATTAATTATTGATTTTTTTTTTAATTTTGTGATAGATTCTAGGCAACACAAGAAGATGGCTAGTATTGCTAGTCAAGGAAAAATCTGGTCATGGATAATTAAATCAAGCTTGGCCGATGTCTCCTATTAAGCTAACAAACAGTGGGCCCATGGTCGATAAGAAGAGCAATTAGCAACAGTGCAATTTTCTTGTCGTTGGGCTGCCACAAATCACACGGTCCAATTGAACTAAACCTTGTTTACTCACTGTGGGCATTAGTGAAACGGTGAGGGAATTGAAGATCTTGGGCAGAGGCGGTACAAGAAAAGAAAATTGAGCTATAAATTGAAGGGAGGCAGTAGCGTATCAAGGGGGGAAGAGGAGATGAGACGCACAGTGCCGCACAAATGCAGTCCGTGGAGAAATTCTTTTTCTTTTATGGATTTTTCTTCTCTCTGTGTTTGATACTTTTATCATGAGTAACAAAATTTATTTTCTAAGATTAAGATGAAACCCTAATCTTTGTTTTAGATGATTTAACTTTATTGGAAACATTTTTTCTTCGTTGTATAACTGCACAATATTGATGATTATTGATCTTTAATTGTAATTCAATTTAATTTTTATTAATTGTCTTGAAGTCAATTAGTAAATTTAAATAGCTATATTTTAATCACATGCTTAATTCTTGTAATCTTAAATATAGGTTGTGCAATAGTATTCATTGCTTTTGTGATCTAAGAATTGAATAGTTCATGCTATGTTAAATAATTTATGTCATAATTTGAATACGCCGTGTTATTTTAGATGAATTATGTCATTAATTAGATTTCAATGATATTTAGTAGTGATCAAAGCTTGTAGCCGTAGACACTCCGTAAAACAAGATTAGTTCCCATTCAAATTAAATTCATCTTTGCATGGTTAGTGGTGGATTCGAGATCCTAGAATTGTTCTTTAATTGCTCTTGCATTTTAATTTGAGTCGTTTATTTAGATTTATTATTTAATTTTAGTTTTAGTTTAGCACGTAATTTATATTCTCAGTTTAATTAAATAAAATAAAAATCTCTTTTCTTTTTCCTTTAAATTAATTTAGGTAAATATTAGATTTTAGTTAATGTTGTCACTCTCTGTGGGTACAACACCCTTATATTTGTCAAATATTACATTGATCTTGTGCACTTGCAAGTAAAGGGTAATTTTATTACTTAAAAATCTGCATCACCATGTATTAAAAAAAAAAAAAAAAGGTGTTGCATACAAGACTAATAATTAGTGCGTGTTCATCTTTCTCACCAATCTTTTTTTCTTCCCCCCCCCCCCTTTTGATAAAAGAAGAACTCATTAATAAAGAACAGAACTACAAAACCAACAAAAAGCAAAAGAATGGAAAGAAAAAAATGATCAAATATATTCTTCGGGTGTAGGCATGCCTAGTAGCAAACACATACAGATTGGAAATGGGAAAATACATACCAAACAAAACATTTTCTCCTTTTTCCACCCTTTGGATTTTTAGCACATAGTCACATACACTTTTCACGTATGAAGAGGTACAACTACAGTACTACATGTGTACTACAGTGAAACTTTTCCTTTGTCTACGAATAAGTTTAAGTAGTTCTTCTTCTTCTTCTTCTTCTTCTTTGCTAATTAGGATGCAAGTATTTTTTTGTACAACATGTTTTGCTATGTTTCACTTATATCATATAAGTTACATGCTGATGTTACGGATAAATATTTGGGCATTAAATAAGACAGAATATATAGTAATTAAGTTAAAATATTTGGGTTGATATTTTGTTTCCTTATTTTTCTCTATTAGCTATCAATTGCCCATAATCACTATTGTATTGTCTCCTCTCTGTAAATATATATATACGTATGTCTGGCCAGGTTATGGTCATGGCTTCAGCCCTTCCCTTTACCTGATAACATGGTATCAGAGAGAGTCTGGGTTGCTGAGGTTTCGTAAAAGTCTCTTTGTCCCCTCTCCTTCATTTTTTTCTTCTTCTTCACATATATACTTTTTTTTTCTGATCCACGGATCGGTTAAACCTTTCACTGCCCCTTTCCCCTTTTCTTCTCTCTCTCTGGTGTGTAGCCTCGCTGTTGGCTGCGGGTTGATGTGGTGAGGTAATCCAGACAGGATCGCCACTATTGTAAGGGCAAGCCAGGGGTGTCTCGCGAATTGCAGGGAGTTGCGCCACCCAGTTGTTGTTTCTGTATCAGACTCTGGACACCCTGTTGCTGTCTTCTTCTCGTTGTTGATACTCTGCTTTGGGCACGTGGTGCAGAGCTGACTTTGTTGATTGATTCCGACGATTGTGCAGCTCTCAGTTTGGATAGGTGTAACTCGTACGGTGACGGCGGAGGACAAGAAAGTCGTGACTGAGGTCATCTCCTCCAATTCCAGAATCACTGATCGAAGACTAAATAACACAAATTATGTGTTATGGAAAGGCTTTGTTCAGCGACATCTGTCTTGTAATGACCTGGGCACCCACCTCATAGCTGACCCACCACAGGAAGCCAATGCCAAATAGAAGTGGCTGATGGACGATGACAGAATTCTGATTCAAATTCTAAACTCCATGGAATACCATATACAGGATTTGGTTGGGCACTGCAGTAAGGTAAAAGAATTATGGTCATATCTCGAATCTTTATATGCCAATAAACATAACTTGTTCCATGTTCATGAGCTGTTAACAAGCTTATATCGGGCAACACAGAAAGGGAGACCATGAAGAAACAAAGCTTGGCGGTTGCTCCATACGCCGTAGTTTGCAAACTAATCCAGACTCCCCCTGAGCAACAAATCTTGGCAGTTGCTCCATATAAATTTCCTCTTCTAGCTCTCCATGAAGAAATGCATTTTTAATGTCCAACTGATATAGTGGTCAATGACGAATGGCTGCCATGGCAAGAAAGAGACGGACTGAAGTGATTTTTGCAACAAGAGAAAAGGTATCCCCATAGTCAAGGCCATAAATTTGTGTACCCTTGGCCACTAAACGAGCTTTAAGACAATCAATTTAGCCATCTGGACCAACTTTGATAGTATACACCCACCTACATCCAACAGTTGTTTTTCCTAGAGGAAGGAAAACTAACTCCCAGGTACCATTTTGTTCAACAGCTTGCATTTCATCAATCATGGCTTGTCGCCATCCTGGATGATCAAGTGCCTCACGAATATTTTTTTTGGAATTGAAACAGAAGACAAAGATGATACAAAAGAAGAATAGGAAGGAGATAAAAGATGATAGCATAAGAAATTATAAATGGGATGAGGATTTCGAGTGGATCGAGTACCTTTTCTAAGGGCGATAGGCAAATCAGCAATGGGTTCAAAAAGGTCCGTAGTAAAGGTGGCTGGTGGAGTAGGACATGATTCTTTTGGGTCTTCAACTCCCTGTAATGGTGGATCAGGAATACGTGGGCGACGCTGATACGTGATAAGAGGAGGTGAAGATGACTCAGTGGTTGTATGATTGGGGGCTTCAGGAGAGAATTGTTCCTGCAAAGGAGAAAGAGATGGACCAAAATAGGGAATAGGTAAAACATCAAGGATAATGTTAGACTCAGAAGAAGAAAAGTATGGAGTTTCTTCAAAGAAGGTGACATCTGCAGACATGTAATAATGATTATTGGCTGGAGAATAACAACGGTTGATTGTCACTTTGTTCAAGAAAATCTTCAGCAAAAGTTAATCTCATTAAGGCATGTTCGAACCGGAGAACAACTAGCTAATGCGGTCACCAAAGCTCTGCCTGGGAATAAGGTCACTCAAATTTGTAACAAGATGGACATGATTGACATCTATGCTCCATCTTGAGGGTCACTCAAATTTGTAACAAGATGGACATGATTGACATCTATGCTCCATCTTGAGGGAAAGTATTACGGATAAATATCTGGGCATTAAATAGGACAAAATATATAGTAATTAAGTTAGAATATTTGGGCTGATATTTTGCTTCCTTATTTTTCTCTATTAGTTGTCAATTGCCCATAATCACTATTGTATTATCTCCTCTCTGTAAATATATATATACATATGCCTGGCCAGGTTATGGTCATGGCTTCAACCCACTCTCTTCCCTTTACCTGATAACAGCCGTCTAATACAAAACTTTTGAAACTTGCTTGTAATGCATTTAGCTTTGTATTTTATTTTTGCTAGAGAATAACTATTAGGTTATTATGTGTTATTGGGTTGAACCTTTCTTCCTTGTACTGACTGATCTCTATATAGATAGATAGATAGATAGATAGATAGATAGATAGATTGATTGAGTTAGTCATTCCCATTCTTAATGTTTTGCTGCTGTTTGGTTCGAAGCCCAGCTGCTGGTTGGTGCGTTTTTGGTACAATTTTGATGTTTTCTTCAAAGCCCAGGTGCTGCTTGGAATGATTTTGGTGTGATTTTGATGTTTTCTTTGAAATCCATGTGTTGTTTAGTGTGATTTTGGTGTTTCCTTTGAAGCCCAGTAAAATTCTTGAGTTTTGAGAGCTGGATTGAAGTTAGAGAGGTGCAATTTGGTGTTTTCTAGCATCCTTTGTTGTTGTTGTTTGTTGGCTTCAATAGGATTCAGTTACTATGTTTTGGAGTTTTGAAGGTAACAGCCTTCACTCTATGTTGGGTTGGTATTAAGAGACTTGTTTGAGATGGCGAATGGTCATTTTGACTCAAGTTCCACTAGTTCGAATGTGTTTGAGATCTCTACGAAGCCTACAGATATGCCTCAGGCAGTTTCAGCTTTGGTTCAAATTACCAATGACAACTGTTATTGGAAACTTACACAGTATCAAGGACAATGTTGTGCTCATGTAGTCCCCCAACAAGGTCTTTTACCCACACCCATATCTACTCTGACACAGGGCTTCAAAACTATTACCATGTCTAATTCTGAATTTGATGCCTATACTCGATTCCGGGCTTCACAGGGTATTCACACTTCATCTGCTACTACCCTTGTTCAGTCAGGAAGTCCCATGACTTGTCTTACTTCTTCCCCTTGCACCTGGGTCATTGATTCAAGTGCCATAGACCACATGACTGGTAATACAGGTATTCTCTCTTCATTTTAATCTTCTTCTCTTTTACCTAGTGTCACTCTTGCTAATGGTTCTTTTGCTCCGACAATAGGAACTGGCATCGCCAATCTTTCGTCTTCCCTTCTTTTACACTCTATCTTATGTCTACCTAACTTTCCTTTTAATCGTTTGTCTGTTAGCAAAATCACAAATACTACGAATTGTAGTGTTCATTTTTTCCTAAATATTGCTTGTTTCAGGATCTTGGGACGAAGCAAGTAATTGCTAGGGGTCGTGAATCTAATGAGTCATATGTTTTGGAATTAGAAGCACAAGATCCAAAGTCGATTGCTTGTTCCACTTCTATTTTTCTGTTTCAACTTCATTGTCATCTTGGACATCCACCCTGGAAAATTTTGAAAATGTTATGTCCTGAGTCCTCATTTGTTTTGAACTGAGAGTCTTGTCAATTTGCCAAACACTATCAAGGATCTTATCCCCCTAGAGTCAATAAACGGGTTGCATCCCCTTCTGTGCTTGTTCACTGACATTTGGGAGCCTTGTCCCATTGAGTCCAAGTCCGATTTTCGCTATTTTGTTACTTTTGCTGATGATTACTATTGGATTGCTTGGTTGTATTTTATGAAAAATCGCTCTAAGTTATTTCATGTATTTCGTGCTTTATGTGCTGAAGTTCAAACCTAGTTTAATGCTACTATTCGCACTCCTAGAAGTGATAATGCTAAAGAATATCTTTCTATCTCTTTTAATTCATTCATGACAACACATGGTATCATTCATGAAACATCTTGTGCTATCACCCCTCAGTAAAATGGGGTGGCTGGAAGAAAGAACCACCACTTACTTGAAGTTGCTCGTGATCTTTTGTTTCAAATGAAAGTCTCCAAATCTTTTTGAGGTGACGTTGTTTCTACAGCCTATTACTTAATTAACTGCCTCCCATCTTCTGTCCTAGATGGTCAAATCCCTTATTCTCTTCTCTTCCCTTCTTAGTCCTTATGTGCTATTCCTCCCAAAAACTTGTTTTGTCCAGGATGTTCGTCCTCAAGTCTCTAAGTTGGATCCTCATTCTCTTAAGTGTATCTTCCTAGGTTACTCTCAGAGTCAAAAGGGTTACAAATGTTATTCTCCTAACTTGCGTCGCTATCTTGTCTCTACAAATGTGACATTCTTTGAGACAACTCCTCTATCTTCGGAGTTATCCCCTCCATCTACCACAAGTGAGGATGATGACTTCTTGGTATATTACTTTCTTGTACTTTCTTCTTCTTCATCTGGTTCATCTACTTCTGTGGATTCTAATATTCTTATGTCTTCTTGGCCTCGTCCCCTTCCTGTTTCCCCATTTCCCAACCATTATGTTTGGAGAAACAAGCAATCAGTTGCGACCGATACTTCTGCTCCAAGGCCTCCAGATTCACCACCTCATACGCTCCCTTCTTCCTCCTTGGATCCTACTCCTTCAAGGTCTGGTCTTGATCTCTCGATTGCTCTTCAAAAAGGTAAGCGTAGTTGTACCTGTCCTATTTCTTCTTTTGTCTCTTATGATGGTTTATCTAGCTCTAATAAGTCCTTTGTAGCTGCTATTGACTCTCTCACTATTCCTACCACTGTCACTGAGGCCTCGTCTCATGAGGGATGGCGTATGGCTATGTTAGATGAGATGCATGCCCTTGAACATAATAACACTTAGGATTTGGTTTCTCTACCTATTGGTAAACAGGCGATTGGTTGTGAATGGTTTACAATGCCAAGGTCAACCCAGATGGTTCTGTGGCTCGCTTAAAAGCCCTTCTAGTTGCTACGGATTATCCTCAGGTTTATGGTGTTGATTATTCTGACACATTTTCTCCAATTGCTAAGCTTGCTTCTGTTAGGTTATTTATTTCTCTTGCAGCTAGCCATCATTGGCATTTGTATCAATTGGATGTCAAAAATGTCTTTCTCCATGGTGACTTGCAAGAAGATGTGTATATGGAGCAACCAACGGGGCTTGTTGCTTAGGGAGAGAGCGGTAATGTGTGTAGATTGAAGAAATCATTGTATGGCCTTAAACAAGCCCCAAGGGCTTGGTTTGGACAATTTAGCCAAGCTATCTTACAATTTGGACTTCAAATAAGTAATTTTAACCACTCAGGCTTCTTCCAACATTCTCAAGGTGGCTGTATCTTTCTAGTAGTTTATACGGATGACATAATTATTACTGGGAATGATGAGGTTGCAATTAGAAAACTCAAGAATTTTCTTCAAATACAGTTTCAAACCAAGGATTTGAGTGCATTCAAGTACTTCTTGGGTATTTAGTGATAAATAGTAAGAAGGGCATTTTTCTGAGCCAAAGAAAGTATGTTCTTGATTTGTTCAAAGAAACAGGTTTACTTGGAGCTAAACCTGCTGAATCCTCTATGGTTCCTAATGTTAAACTTTTAGCAGATGATGGAGATGTTATTTCGAATCCTGAAAAGTACATAAAACTAGTGGGTAAGCTTAATTATCTCACAGTCACACCCCACAGCCACTCGTCTTGATATTGTCTTCTCTGTCAATGTGGTAAGTCAGTTAATGTCATCTTCTTGAACCACCCACTGAGAGCCAATTCTTCATATATTAAGATATTTGAAAGGAGAAATAATCATCTTACATCCTTTTTTAACACCACTTTCTACACTTGGTTAATGAAATACAAATTCGTGGTTAATCACGTGTATTGATTGGTTAATGAGTAAATCCATAGTTTAGGATTAAAACTTGGATTTACTCATTAACCAACCAATATACGTGATTAATCTCCTAAACTATGGATTTACTCATTAACCAATCAATACACGTGATTAACCATGAATTTGTACATCATTAACCAGGTGTAGAAAGTGGTGTTGAAAAGTGATGTAGGAATATAGGGGTTGATTTGAAAGGGGCTCGAGGTCATAGTGTCTGGTATAGAGATCATGGACATACTACAGTGGAAGGGTTCTCTGATGCTGATTGGGCTGGATCCCCTATTGATAGGAGATCCACTTCTGGTTATTGTGTTCTTGTTGGTGGTAAAGAAAGTAGGAGAACTAAAGAGAGTAGAAAGAAGAGTAGTATATTTCTACATAATATGAATGTTTACAAGAAGGTAGTATATATAAGAAGTTGTACATTAAATACGGCCCTAGAAAACAAGCTAAACAAGCCCAGAAAAAAAAGCAACAATAAAAGAACAAGCTACATGTGAATTGGTGTGGATATATCATCATCTTAATGAGATTCGATTCAAGAGTGCAATGCCTATGAAATTATAGTGTAATAATCAAGTTGTCATTCATATTGCCTCCAATCCTATTTTCCAAGAAAGAACAAAGTATATTGAGGTCATTTGCCATTTTGTGCGTGAAAAGATTCAAGAAGGGCTTGTTGTAACTAGACATAGGTGGACTGGAGAACAACTTGCAGACATCTTCACCAAAACACTTAACAAGAATAGAATATATTTGTTGGAATTTACATATTATTGGAACTTAATCAGTTTGTGTATTTCTAGTAACATTGGAACCTTAGTATCCTAGGAAATGTTTATCATCTTTTATTATCATTGTAAATATCATACTATAATTAATTCCTTATGTATATATAAACCCAATATGCTGAGTACAATTTAACTCAAGCAATTCAAAAATTCTCTCTAAGTGGTCAGATATTCAAGTTGGTATCAGAGCGGGTTGATCCCGCTCCTGCTCTTCATCACCTTATCTGCTAGAGTGAGGGCACCAATCATCTCAGACGGCCATTTCCAGTCGTCCCACCAAGTCCCGTCACCAGAGAGTTCTCCATGTGTTGCCACCATTCTGCTCAACATTTGGCGCGTGTAATCCACGCGCCGCCTTCCCGTTACCGAATTTCATCGCCACCGGTCCCATTCTACTCGTCAGACCTCCCTGAGTCTGTTCAAGTGGTCACTTGCTCTATTCGTCCCTGTTTGGCTAGTGGATCCTTAGAGCCCACCTTTGTTCTTATACTGATAAAGGTTTCTTCTGCTGCCACTGTTCGAGAATTTTTTTTTTTTGGGAGCTTTTTGACTATCTCTAAACTTGCTCTCATGGCCTCTAAATTTACTGAGAATCATAAAATCCAGTCTGATAATGAGTATAAGGAGTATCTCAAACTTAAGGCAGTCCATTCAGAATCAAGTTCAGCTGGTGTCGTCCACACCGGTAATTCTACGGCTTGTCTCACTCATTCTATGTGTGCTAATTCTTGGATTCTAGATTCCAGTGCTTCTGACCACATTGCTGGTAATCCCTCACTTTTCTCAAGATTAGTATCCACCAAAATTCCTCATTCCATCACCCTTGCCGATGGTTCAAAGGCTAAAGCCATTGGTGTTGGTCAAGCTGCACCTCTCCCATCTCTAACTTTGAACTCTATTCATTTTATTCCTAACTGTCCTTTTAACTTAATTTCCATTAGTCAGCTTACTTGCACTCTTAATTGTTCCATAACCTTTTCTGCTGGTTCTTTCCATATACAAGATCGGAGTACGAGGCAGACGATTGGCGCAAGCTTTGAATCACAAGGACTCTATCATCTTCAAACTCCATCATCTACTATATGTGTTGTCACCGAGTCTCCAAATCTTCTTCATCGTCGTTTGGGTCATCCAAGTCTAAATAAATTAAAGAAGATGGTTCCTCATTTCTCTCATTTGCAGTCTTTTGAGTGTGAGTCATGTCACCTTGGGAAACATGCTCGAGGTAATTTCCCAAATAAAGTCAATAATCGGTCTAAATCCCCCTTTCATATTGTTCATTAAGATGTTTGGGGTCCTAGTCGTGTCAGCTCTATTTTAGGATATCGATATTTTGTAACTTTCATTGATGATTACTCAAGATACACTAGGATATTTTTACTGAAAGACCGCTCTGAGTTGTTAAGCATTTTCCAAAAATTTTGCAATGAAATCCATACTCAATTTGGGTGTATAATTCGTATTTTACGCAGTGACAATGCAAAAGAATATTTTTCTGCTCCTTTTAATTCTTTTATGACTTCTCATGGTATGCTCCATCAATCTAGTTGCCCTCATACACCACAACAGAATGGTATTGCAGAAAGAAAACATCGTCATCTACTTGATACTGCCCGTACTTTGTTATTACAAGCCAATGCACCTTTGAAATTTTGGGGGGATGCTATTCTTACTGTCGGGTACTTAATAAATCGCATGTCATCTTCTGTTTTACATAACCAAGTTCCTTATTCTCTCTTGTTTCCTAAGGAACCCATTCATAAAATTCCTCTCCGTGTCTTTGGTTCCACTTGTTTTGTGCATGATCTTTCTCCAGGAAAAGATAAATTAACTGCACATGCTGTTAAACGTGTTTTTCTTGGATAATCTCGCCTGCAAAAAGGGTACCGATGTTATTCTCCTACCTCTCATCGCTTTTATATCTCTGTTGATGTTACATTCTTCGAGGAAACACCGTACTTTACTACACAGGTTGAAACAGACTCCATATCTCAAGTCTTACCAGTTCCTTACTTGAGGACTCCGGTCTTTGTTCCTCAGTCTTCGAGCCCACCAGAACCAGAAAATTCTTCCCAACAGTCTTCACCTCGTCCTCTCATCACCTATTAACGTCGTCCTCATCTTTCGCCTCTAGAAAATGTCCCTACTCTAGAATCCGATGATTCATCTCCTGCTTCAACGTCCACACCTCCTCCGGATTCCTCTCCTACAGACCTCCCTATAGCACTTCGTAAAGGTATTCGTTCTTCCCGTAATCCTCATCCCATTTATAATTTTTTGAGTTATCATCGTTTGTCCCCATCCCATTATGCTTTTACATCTGCTTTGTCGTCTATCTCTATTCCTAAATCTGTCCAGGAAGCACTATCCCATCCAGGATGACGGCAAGCAATGATTGATGAGATGACAACTTTAGAATCTAACCACACATGGACACTCATTCCCCTTCCTCCTGGGAAAACGACAGTTGGTTGTCGGTGGGTTTTCACTGTCAAAGTAGGTCCTGATGGCAAGGTGGATCGTTTGAAAGCTCGTCTTGTTGTGAAAGGTTTTACCCAAATTTTTGGTCTTGACTATGGTGATACTTTATCCCCTGTTGCAAAAATGGCCTCTTTCGGCTATTCATTTCCATGGCAGCCATGAATCGCTAGCCCTTGTATCCATTGGACATCAAGAATGCATTTTTACATGGTGATCTAGCTAAAGAAGTTTATATGGAGCAACCTCCGGGGTTTGTTGCTCAGGGGGAGTCGAATTTGGTCTGCAAATTACACAAGTCATTGTATGGTCTAAAACAATCTCCTCAATGTTGGTTTGGGCGACTTAGTACAATTTTACAACAGTTTGGCATGATCCGCAGTCAAGCAGATCACTCTGTGTTTTATACACACTCATGTAACCTGTGTATCTATTTTGTGGTCTACGTGGATGATATCGTTATCACAGGAAATGATCATGAAGGAATTCAAAGACTGAAGCAACACTTGTTTCGTCATTTTGAACCTAAAGATTTGGGTCAACTAAGATACTTTCTTGGGATTGAGGTAGCTCAATCAAAGGATAGTATTGATGTCTCACAAAGTAAGTATGATCTTGACATTTTAGAAGAAACTAGAATGCTAAGTTGCAAACCAGTTGATACTCCTATGGACCCCGAATGTTAAACTCCTACCAGATCAGGGAGAACCCTTTTCAGATCCAGGAAGGTATCGGAGATTGGTGGGAAAACTTAATTATCTCACTGTGACCAGACCAGACCAGACATATCCTTTGTTGTTAGTGTTGTAAGCCAATTTCTTAACTCTCCTTGTGTTGATCATTGGGACACAGTCATTCGGATTTTGAGGTATATTAAGGGCTCCCCTGGAAAAGGGTTAGTGTATACAAACAGAGGACATACGAATGTAGTTGCTTATACAGATGCTGACTGGGCCGGGTCCCTCAGTGATAGAAGATCAACTTCCGGATATTGTGTTCTTATTGGAGGAAACCTTATCTCATGGAAAAGCAAGAAGCAGAATGTTGTTGCTAGATCGAGTTTCAATGAATTGTATCGAGCTATGGCTCTCACTGCATGTGAACTCATATGGTTAAAACAACTCTTGAAAGAGTTGAAGTTTTGCGAGGTAGGACCTATGATGTTAATTTGTGATAATCAAGCAGTACTTCATATTGCTTCAAATCCGATCTTCTATGAACGAACCAAACATATAGAGATTCATTGTCATTTCATCCGTGAGAAGATTGTTTCAAAGGAAAGCTCTACTTCGTTTGTAAATTCTAATGACCAACTGGCAGATCTTCTTACCAAGTCACTTCGGGGTCCAAGAATAACATACATTTGTGACAATCTGGATGCTTATGATATATACGCTTCAGCTTGAGGGGGAGTGTTGGAATTTACATATTATTGGAACTTGATCAGTTTGTGTATTTCTAGTAACATTGGAACCTTAGTATCCTAGGAAATGTTTATCATCTTTTATTATCCTTGTAAATAACATACTATAATTAATTCCTTCTGTATACATAAACCCAATACACAACAACAACCAAGTCTTTTCTCACTAGGTAGGGTCGGCTACTGAGTACAATTTAACTTAAGCAATTCAGAAATTCTCTCTAAGTGGTCTGATATTCAAGTATATTTGTAACAAGCTGAACATGATTAATATCTATGTTTCAGCTTGAGGAGGAGAGTGTTAGAGAATAGTTATTAGGTTATTATGTGTTATGGGCTGGACCTTTCTTCCTTGTACTGACTGATCTCTATTTCTGTGTGTGTGTGTGTGTGTGTGTGTGTGTGTGTGTGTAGGGAGACTAATAGATTGAGTTAGTCATTCCCATTCTTAATTTCCTCTAACAATTTTTTAAAAATTTAACTAAACAGTTGCATAATTCTTTTGTCTTGGTAGTCCAGGCTACATAGCAGGAGCATCAATCTTCAAAGCATCTAAACCAGATGCTGAGAGTTGATAAGTACGAATTCAATTGTAATATTCTAAATATTTGCTGATTTCAAGTAACTCTTTCAAGTTATAAAGTAATTTCCCAATGATTGGGGTATAGGATATGAAATGCATCACTGATTATGACTTGGAAATAATTATCTGTTAGTTATAGTTTAATTCTGATTCTACAAATATCATTAGAATGTCTGTAGATATATTCTTTTGAAAGTTAGTTCAGCTTACCCCACTATAAACATTACCTAGATTCCCCAAGGATTGCAGCATCCCCAAACCCATGCCAGAATCAGTGTAATGTTGAAGCACATTCAAATAACTCAACAAGGAAGTTATAAGGAAGGTAAATTCATCATTACAGACCTAAAGTGGCATCCAAGACAAGATGTGAACTTGTTGCCTGAGAGGCCTTTGCGGTATAAGCCTTGAGGGCATCATCCCATCTCTGCAGTTTCTCATACCTAAAAGATATCTACTATAAGTTTGTAATCTTCTCAAGAGTTTGCCAAAGATATAAACTAGAACTGCATATGCAAAAGAAGGGCCAATGAATAGAGACATTAAATCAAACATTACCATGACTCCTTAAGTTGAAAATCGAGATGCTGTTGGGCATAGGTCAATATTCCAACTGCAGCCTACAAAAATAAATGTTTAATTGAAATGCAGAGATGACAAAGTCAAAACTTAGAGAGCCGTAACCAAATGATAAGAAATCATTTCTCTTCAAGCCAACCTCATGTTGGTGTAATTGGTTGTTTATATGAATAAGAGCTTCAACTACAGCTACCGGGTTAGCATCCATTTTCTTAGAACGTGCTCCTTCAAATTCCATTTCTTTATAGTGTAAGGCTTTTGCAAATGCACGACACTGTGTGGCATAGAAAAGTGAAAGCACATTAAAGAGATAAGAGGAAGTCAGGAAAAATATCCAATATAACAAGGTTAGAAGTTGTTTAAAAGAGCAGCACGTGTTGAACAAGGACACACATGCATCATGTGCACACGCACCCAAAGACAAGAAAGAAAGAGAAGGGAGGGACCTTCTCAGCAAGAGCACCAAGAAGGCGAATGTCTATAGGAAGAGGTTTCTCATCATGTTCCATGAACTCAGCCTGCAGATTCAATTAACAAAAACAAAAGAGAATAAATTTCAATAGTAATAAAATGTCAGAGTTTCATCTCTCTCCGTGAATCTTCAAAATCAATAATATTAAATTATGAATGACGTCTAACCCTTGTTTTCAAAGAAACCAAACTTAATAGAAAATATTTTCCCACGACAGCATGTTTGATGTAATAACCAATTGGAAAAGATCCCTCGAGCCAAAAAAAGTTGACTTCCTTTTCTAAACAAAAGTCATTTACTAAAAAAATAAAAAGCCTCTTGATAATACAACTCCAATCACCAACCAATCATGATAAATTCTAGGTACTCCTTCACTTGATCTGTTGATCATCATCCCTCTGAATGCCTGCTTATTTTCAATCACAGACATCATAATCTCCAGTAAGGACTAAATACTTCCTTCACTAGGACTAACGGACTAATTGCTCTATCAAATACCACTTATCTTTCAATCAATATATTTTGCATGATTGTACCCTGACAGAGTACTGTTGGCAAAAGATCAACACATTTCAAGGCATCATAGTTTGCTTAGCCACTGCCAAACTATGTATGGCATTTTGGGTAATTGGGCTGCTGGAATTGAGAAGAAATCCATCCTTCTCCTTAAAATCTACTTTATGAGCCTACAGCATTTTCTCTATGAAGTTAGACCATTTTCCCATTGCAATATACCCCCATTAATAAACTCATAATTTGGACAATAAAAAAATCACATTAATAAGCACGAAACCCCAAAAAGAAAGGGTATACGAAAATAAATAAGTCGACATAAATGATGATATCTCATAAATCCATATATAATAGGGGGGGAAAAAATCCAATATTGTGGGAATATATGATTAGACTTGTGAAATCAAAAGCAACATATAGTTTTACACAGAATTAGATTACCATCAAAATGAACTTAATTCCTTCTTGTCCAAATGCATTACAGTTACATCTCTTCAGGTAAACTCTCACCTTTGGCATTTTTTAACAAGATGTACTGAATCAATGATCTTTAGAAAGCAAATATAAAAGAGAAGTCATAGTTCGCATTCACAGATTCATATATTCAGCAAGATGAGAAGATATACCAAGTTAAGAAGTGTTGCCAAAATTTCTGGAGGAATATTCGGAGATGAAAAGGCCATCTCTAGATTCCGAACCAAGTGTTTCTGGCTAGTCTCATTCATCTGTGCCCAACAGCTGACAAATCCAGCTGCAAACAATTCTCGCCCAACAAAAGGCTGTAAAACCCAAAGACAGCAAGTGAAAATCAGATAGGGAAACACTAATGCCACAAGGAATAATATCAATAGCCAACGAAACCTGCAATTGTGCAAGCCTAGCACAGGTTCGTAAGGCTGGAGAAGGAGATTCCTTTAGAAGTTGAATGCTAAAATGCCTCATCCATTCTGCCCAATCTTCCTTAGTACTTCGTTGAGAAGCCTCCCCAGCTGTCCGTAATCGACCATCATTAACCTGTATGGAAGTTGTTTAAGACCCCAATAGAAAAAATGAAAACTACAGAACTTACAGTCCTCAGAATTGTATTCCAGTAAATCATAATTCCAGATTCCAGTTCCCCACACTCGAAACTTGCAAGTCTAAGGCCCCCTCTAGCGTGCAGTCTTAATAGGATTAGTACAAATGACTTGTTGCAGGTTCACAGACTACACAAAACTCTCTCATAATCTGTTGTTTCTTTCGGATTATAAGACTAGCAGCCATATATTTTACATGTCCAGTAGCAAGATATTTGTGGTGTAGACACATATTTTTGGTGAATGTTGAATATGTCCAGAGAGTTTGGAGAACTTTATTCTACGTCATTTCAAAATTTTTTAGAGGAGTAAAGAGAGTAAGGCTCTTATGTGGTGTGAAAAGTAACCAATGTGTTATGTTATTTGGTGCTTATGGTTGAAAAGGAAAGCCATAATTTTTAAGGATAATTTTTTTCTGTTGCCTCGTTTAAGAGATGAAGTGGTATTCTTAACCTCTTCATGGTGCTAAAGCTTAGGGTGAGCAAAAATTTGAAATCAGCAAAAAACCTATCAACCCGAAATAAATAATTCTGTATTTGATCGGTTATACTTCTATGTTATTAATTGGTCGCCATCAGATGTATTATTAAAAAAAATACAATATTGATCGGTTTCAATTGTAATATATAAAACCCGAACAAAACTGAATCCAACCGAAACATATGATTTTATTTGTTTCTTCTAGACTTTTCTGCAATCTTTACGTCACTGCATTTCTCCTTTTACTTCTTATTTTCCCCCTGCCTCAGCATCACTTTACTAATTCCCACTCCACCTATTTTTTTCTTTATTTTGTTTACTGCTTTTCATTAAGTACCCACCCTTCTCTTTTGAGTTTTTTACACATCATATATTCCTTTCACTTTCTCTGTCATACTCTTTAATGTTCGTCCAAAAATGGAATGGGAAAAAAGCTTTGCAGATTGTGTATCTCTCCTACCTCTTAATGAACATGGCAACACACAGAAGCCCCAACATCATCAATCTTTGGTGGTTTGGTACCTTTGGGTTTCTTGTAACCCAGTGCCTACCTAGGTTGCAATAGAGCAACTTTCTTACTTGTATTGGAGGTGGTTATAGCTTTCGGAGCTATAGTGTGCAGAACAGCAGATGAAGCTTTTGCCTTTCAAAAAAATGCTAAAACTTTACAACTCATCACAAGAGGATACCTGATGGCCTCTGAGTTTGTGAGCATCAGATCCATCTTCATAAGGATCAATCTCCACATCATCTAAAGGATCACTAATGACCTCAACAGGAAGCCTTCGGTTCAGTCTTTGAGAAGCTGTGGTCCCAAGGATTAGTGGTTCACGTCTCTGTAAACGCCCTTCAATTTCCTCAAATTCCTTGTGCTGCAGTAATATATTACTTTTAGAAAATTATGTTAATTTCATACATTAAGCTAAAAATAATGGAAAAATAAATATGGAAAAACTCAAGACCCGTAAGCGATATTTCAGTAGAAGTTTGTGTATTGATGGAATAAAAATTGTGAAATCCTCGCCAAGGGCATGAGCCAGACAACAAAGTGCATCAACAGCATCCTTTCGGAGCTCATCATTTTTCCTGTAAATTAGAATTACAATTGATAGAGTCACCAGGTCAGGTAACAAGCAAGAATGTAAAAGATGATGTGAACAAGAATTGAAGGAGAAAATTGAGCAACTCAAATGATCCAAAGAATTCTAAAATAGTATTATCAGCTGGTTTCAATGGCAAATATCAATCACATAAAAAGATATGACACTTTTTCAAAATCCAAGGAAGACTATTATAAGCAGGTGATATAGAATGGGAACAAGGAAGCAAGGAACAATCTCAAAATTCTCAACATTCAATAATCAATAATATAATAAGCTACCATCCCAAAGACAGATAGTATGCCTTATATAGGTGACTCAAAGGACCTTAAATCTATAAAACAAGCAATCCAAACTTAAAACCCGAGTAAACCTAATGTAGAATAGGAGAAAAGCTAGAATCCAGCTAGGGATAAGATATTCAATTGGAAAAACACAGAGATTTTTCTGAATTGCTTGTGTTAATCCACACAGCAAATTATGCTTGCTTTTATACACTTGGAAAATTAATTACAACTTGCATTTACAAGATAAATAAATGAGATAGATATTCCCTATGTACATGAACTAGAAAATACATGAATCTATGGACGGTGGACTGCATGAATAAATGTGGAATCTGTGGACGGTAGTCAACACTCCCCCTCAAGCTGGAGAATGGATATCAATCATTCCCAGCTTGCAAGTGAGATCTTGAAACTTATCTTTAGGAAGACCCTTGGTTAGCACATCAGCCAGTTGATATTCTGATGGAATATATAATGTGGCAATCAGCCCACTATCAAGTTTTTCTTTAATAAAGTGTCAGTCAATCTCTATATGTTTGGTCCTATCATGCTGAACTGGATTGTGAGCAATGCTAATGGCTGACTTGTTATCACAAAACAGCTTCATTGGAACTTCATACTTAATCTTGAGATCATCAAGAATGATTTTCATCCATAACAATTCACAAACTCCTTGAGCCATAGCTCGGAACTCTGCTTCTGCACTTGATCTTGCAACTACATTCTGTTTTTTACTTCTTCATGTCACAAGATTCCCTCCAAAAAACATGCAAAGAGCTCAGTTGTTGACCTCCTGTCAGTAATTGACCCGGCATAGTCCGCATCAGTATAGACCTCCATAGATAGATTTCCACCCCTTTTAAACAACAATCCTCTTCCTGGAGAAGCCTTGAGATACTGTAAAATACGATCAACAGCTTGCATATATCTTCTTCTTGGGTCATGCATGAACTGGCTTACTATGCTCACAGCATATGCTAAATCTGGTCTGGTATGTGCCAGATATATCAACTTTCCTACCAACCTTTGATATTGAGCTTTATCAACCTTGGAACTTTCTTCCTCATTACCCATTCTATGATTTTGCTCAATCGGTACTCCAGAAGTTCTACATCCAAGCTTCCCAATCTCCTTGAGAAGGTCAAGAACATATTTCCGTTGAGAAATGAAGATACCTTGTTTAAAGTAGGCAACTTCAATTCCAAGGAAATATTTTAATCTCCCAAGATCCTTCATTTCAAACTCAATAGCCAGTTTTTCCTTTAAGAGTGATTTCTCAACAACATCATCCCCTGATATAATGATATCATCTACATATACAAGTAGAACAGTCAATTTACCTTCAGGTGAGTGTTTGATAAAGAGGGTATGATCACCTTGACTTTGTCTATATCCAAGGGACACCATAGTCTTCGTGAATCTTCCAAACCAAGCACGGGGTGATTGTTTCAAACCATATAAGGCCTTCTTCAACTTACACACTTTATTTCCTTCACCATAGGAGTCATACCCTGGAGGGACCTCCATATAGACTTCTTCCTCTAATTCACCATGAAGGAAGGCATTCTTCACATCAAACTGATGGAGTTCCCATTGGAAGTGTGCAGCAAGAGAGAGCAGAATTCTGACTGTGTTCTTTTTTGCCACAGGGGCAAATATTTCCTCATAATCTATCTCATAAGTTTGTGCATACCCTTTTGCAACCAGCCTTGCTTTATACCTGTCTAGTGTACAATCAGACTGGTATTTCACAGTGTAGATCCATCTGCACCCAACTAATCTCTTTTCCTTTGGTATCTCAACAATTTCCCATGTTCCATTCCTTTCTAGAGCTCGCATCTCCTCATTCATGGCTTAAACCCAATTCTTATCCTGCAATGCTTCCTGTACTATCTTAGGGATTCTGATAGAGTCAATGGCTGCAATAAAACTTTGGTGCTGCAAAGAAAGATTTTTGGAGGAGACAAATTTGGAAATAGGGTACTTAGCACAAGACCTTTTCCCTTTTCTTAAGGCAATAGGTAAGTCATCCTCAATGTTAGGATCACAATTATACAAAGGAATAGGTTCAGAATTAATGGGATTAGTGTTTTCAGTACTCACCACCGGTTCAGACACTTGGGGTTGAGGCTGGACCAGTTCGGGTTGTTTTCTCCTTTGATACACCAATTTTGGCGAGCTTGCTTTAGTCCAGGCAATTCTTTCAGTTTCAGGTGGGTGACTGTCAGAAGGAGCTAATTCTTGTGTATCAAAAGGCATATCAGAAGATGGAAACAAGGGAATGTTAATGTCTGGAGAAAAAATCTCAGCTTCCAAATCATTAGTGTTCTCCCCCTGAAGCTGAGAGGAATTGAAGAATGGTTGATTTTCTTGAAAGGTGACATCCATGGAGACAAACACTCGATGAGAGGAACGGTGATAACATTTGTATCCCTTCTTGTCAAGAGCATAACCAATGAAAATGCATTTAATAGCACGAGGGTCAAGTTTGCCCCGATGCTGACGATGGATATGAACAAAAGCAACACAGCCAAAAACATGAGATTCAAGACTTTGCATAATAGGCGCAGAGGGAAAAAATGATTTCATGACATGAACAGGACTCACACCACCAAAGACCCTAGAGGGTATCCGATTTATTAAATAAGCAGCAGTCAAAACAACTTCCCCCCAATATGATTTTGGAACAGACATCTGAAACAATAAAGCTCTAGTAATTTCAAGCAAGTGTCGATTTTTTCTTTCAGCAACCCCGTTTTGTTGGGGGGTATCAACACATGTAAGTTCATGAATAATACCGTGTTGTTTAAGAAAGGTGGAGAAATTTTGATTCACATATTCTCTACCATTATCAGACCTCAGCCGTTTAATAGTTTTATCAAATTGAGTTTTAATCATATGATAAAACTGGATGAATAATTTGTACACGTCTGATTTATCTTTCATTAGGAAAATCCAAGTGACACGAGTGCAATCATCAATGAATGACAAAAACCATTTTGCACCAGAAATATTAGGAATGGATGCAGGACCCCAAACATCAGTATGGATAAGAGAAAAAGGTTCACTGCTTCTATTACCATTTGGAGGAAAACTCACTCGATGGTGTTTGGAAAACTCACAAATATCACAATTAAAAGACTCAACTGACTCATTTAAAAACAAAGTAGGAAACATGGATTTAAGTAAAGTAAATGGGGGGTGCCCAAGACGTTTATGGTGGAGCCAAATTTGGGAGGCACAAGACTTGATACTAGTTTGATGACAGGAATGTTGCAACTTTTGACTAGATCCACTTGACGCTTTCATCTCAAGGTAGTAAAACCCTCCCTGTTCTTTAGCAACTCCAATCGTCTTCCCCGTGATAAGATCCTGAAATACACATTGAGAGTGAAAAAAGGTTACAGCACAATTAAGGTCTTTGGTAAGTTTATGAATAGAAAGGAGGTTAGATGAAAGTTTAGGAACATGAAGCACATTTTTCAAATTTAGAAATGGATTAAGTTTAACATTACCAAGACCACTAACTGATGTATGAGAGCCATCAGCTACAGTTATGTGATGATTACCTATGGAATTTTTATATGATGAAAAATGGGAAGAATAGATGGTCATGTGATCAGTAGCACCAGAATCAATAATCCAAGAATCCTTAGGAACAGTACCAGAAGCATGTGAGAATAAAGAACATAGATTCTTACCATTTATGACCAAAGAACAAGAGTTGGAAGGCTTACTAAGGGAAGCCATAAGAGACCTTAAATGTTCCAGTTCCTCCTTTCTAAGAGCAGGAATATCATCTTTCGTTTGGCCTCCACCTCTGACTCCGAGTCTATGGAAGTGAAGTGTGCCTATCCTCGGGCAACATTTTTAAATCCCCCTATGCGGCTAAGAACCTGGTCCTTCCCATGGAGTTTAAAACAGTTCTCCTTGGCATGACCAGACTTCTTGCAATAGGGACACCAACGATTAGATTTAGATGAGGATGAATAAGATCCTGTTTTGACAAATTTTAATGCTAACCCATCAGTTGGTTTTTCATCAAGCATGACTGCTCTCTGGCTTTCTTCCCCACGGATTGTATAGAACACTTCTGATAGAGTGGGTAACTTCTCTTTTCCCAAGATTTGTACCTAAATAAGATCATATTCAGGATTCAAACCTAAGAGGAATTCAAATATCCTTTCTTTCTCAATAAATTCGGCCAAGGTGGTTGAGTCTTTACTGCATTCCATCTTCAAGTTTTGGTGCTGATCCAACTCAATCCACAAACCATTTAAAGTTCCATAATAATCCGTCACTGATAGAGTTCCTTGTTTGGCGTTGAAGATTTTAGTCTTCAACTCATAGCACGCAGCAATATCCTGTTTCATTGAAAATGTTTTACGAAGATTCTCCCAAATTTCCTGGGATGATGAAAAGAACATACATTTCCGGCTAATTTCCGGAGTCATGGAATTCCAAAGCCAAGTCATAATGAGAGAATCCTCATCATCCCAAGCTTCAAACAGTGGGTCATTTTTTTCAGGTGCAGTTCCCTCAATGTGGTTCAATTTTCGTCGACTTTTGAGAGTTGTTCGGATGACTTGTGCCCATTGTAAATAATTTTTTCCATTGAGGTGATAGGAAGACTGTAAAGGAGGAAGGTCATTTCGGTTCAGGATTGAAGGCTAGGTTGTATTGCTTTGGGAAATAGTGGACTCGGTCTCAGACATGATTTCAGTAAAAACAGAGGTAAGAAAGAAAGGTTGGTTTTAGGATGCACCACTATTGAGGCAGTGGCTGAAGATTCTGATGGATGAGAGAGGAAGAGGAAGGGCTGACGGTCAAGTTGGAGGTGGCGCGGTGATGAACAGAGGCCGGGAAGGTGGCGCGTGGAGCTCACACGCCGGTAAGAGCAGGCGGGTGTGGTGGTGCGTGGAGGCGCGTATGGTGGTTTCCGAGAGTGGGTCTTCTGGGTTTGGCTAGTCAGAAATTTCTAAGAAGGATGAGGGGTGGTCTTTTGGTGAAAAAGTTGCTCTAGAGGTTTTGGTGAAAAAACAGAACTGGGAACGAAGAACAGAGACTGAGAATGAAGAACAGGTCCTACAATGAAGGCAAGGCACCTAAGAATACTTCAGCAATGAAGGCTGAGGCAGTGAAAAAAAAAGATTCCCAGGGTCGGGAGCTTTGATACCAAATTGGAAGAACACAAAGAGATTTTTCTGAATTGCTTGTGTTAATCCACACAGCAAATTATGCTTGCTTTTATACACTTGGAAAATTAATTACAACTTGCATTTACAAGATAAATAAATGAGATAGATATTCTCTATATACATGAACTAGAAAATACATGAATCTATGAACGGTGAACTGCATGAATAAATGTGGAATCTGTGGACGGTAGTCAACATATTCCAAGACCCAAAAACCTAAATTCCCAAATTACTGATAATTAATCCCTAAATCCTCATTTGCAAACCCTAAGTTCCAATTATAGGTGGTTTGAAAGGCTTGCTAAGACCCTCTCAGTCTCGGGTCTCAATCTAGCAGAGATGTGATTCTTCATTGTTAGTTCAGTCCGAAGCACACCATTATCTTTATGTTTTGGTTTATGTTGATGACATCATAGTGACTGGTAGCTCTATGCCCTTGATTCAACAACTGATTACTAAACTGCACTCAATCTTTGCTCTCAAACAACTAGGTACTTTGGATTATTTTCTTGGGATTGAGGTCAAACACTTACCAGATGGTTCTTTACTATTGACTCAAGGAAAATACATCAGGGATTTACTTGAAAAGGCTCAGATGAGTGATGCTAAAGGTATCTCTACTCGAGAAAGTCTTAGGTGCTCCCAGAGCAAGACATTTCTCTTGCTCTGTACCATTGAATAAGTACCATGTCAGATTTGTGGGTCATCATTGTCTCCCATTTAAACCACATTTTAAACTACACTTTAATGGTAGCATTAAAAATGTTGTTTAAGTGGGAGACAAGAATGGCCCACAAATCTGACATGGCACCCATTCAATAGTATAGAGCAAGAGAAATGTCTTGCTCCCAAAGCACCTAAGAATTTCTCATCTCTCCTCCTATGGTTAGTGGCTGTAAATTGTCCAAATATGGGGGTGATTATGTGTGTGATCCACATCTCTATCGGTCTATTAGCATGCTACTATTACTAGACCTGAAATCAGCTAGTGTGAACAAAGTATGTCAGTTTCTTTCTCAGCCACTTGAGGATCATTGGAAGGTGGTTAAACGAATTTTGAGGTACCTTAAGGGCACTTTGACCTATGGTTTGTTGTTGTGGCCTGCTCAGCCCCATCAACCAACTCTTCAAGCTTATTGTGATGCTAATTAGGCATCAGACCCGGATGATCACAGGTCCACCTCCAGGTGTTGTGTCTACTTGGGTCCAAACCTTATTTCCTGGTGGTCCAAGAAGCAACCATTGGTTGCAAGGTCTAGCACTGAAGCTGAGTTCTGGAGTCTTTCCAATACCGCAACAGAATTGCTTTGGATTCAAACCTTACTTAAGGAACTCAAAGTTCCTGTGTTGCGATATCTACTCTACTTGGACGGTTGGCCGGTTGGACGGTTGACCAGTGGACGGTTGGCCGATGATTCATGTATCATTGTTTTTAGTGCTTTAACTCTTGTTTATTTTCTAGGACTTGATTAGCTTGTTTTCTAGGCCTAGATTAGTGTACTATTAGTGTACAGTTGTTCCCTAATCCCCTATATATACTACCCCGTTGTAACCATTCAATTGAAGGAAATAATACAATATTTTCTACATGGTATTAGAGAGGTTCTTTCTTGTGACCGCCTCTGTTTCTCCTTCACTCTGAAACCTCTGCGTTTCTACTCTGCATTTGGCCTTCATTGCCATGCCAACGATACCAACATACCTCTGTGTTTGGCCTTCATTGCCGACGATACCAGCCTTCATCGAGCCTTCATTGCCGACAATACCAGCCTTCGTCGTTGGATATTTCTGTTCAAATACTTGAGGCCTTAATTGCCTAGAGAGCAAAGATATGGAGGATATTCGATCTCAACAGTCTAGAGAGTCACAAAGTGCATCAACATCACAAGAACTAGGCAGCCTCAACCAAGAAGAGATTGAGAGGGTGAGATCACTCATTAGCAACCTTGAGAAGCCTTTAGGTACTTGTTCTTCGGCATATTTGGTTAGTTTCCTCTTTCAATTGGACTAAGAGCCTCGAGTATAACCTTCACCAATTCCTGGATTGTAGACTCAGGAGCTACTGACCATATGACCCACACATCCAATAATTTTTCCACCTATTCTCCTTGTCCAAGTAGTAAGAAAAAAGCCATTGTTGATGGGTCTTTGACCACTGTTGCAGGCATAGGGGACGTAAAAATCAGTCCATTAGTAACCTTAAAAATGTTCTTCATGCCCCTAGACTATCCACAAACCTTGTCTCTATACACAAACTCACTCAAGACTTAGGTTGCACTATGATTTTTCAAAACAATTATTGTGTTTTTCAGGACAAGGATTCGAAAAGGATGATTAGACGTGCTAGGGAACAGGATGGCTTCTAGTACCTTGAAACACCAATGCAGAACAGATTGCACCATTCCTTCAGTTCAGAATTTGTTTCAGTCAATAAAGAAAATATTTGACTTCACCACAACAGACTTAGACATCCATCCTTTAGAATTATTAAAATCCTTTTCCCCTCTTTGTTTAGAGGTCTGAGTGTTGAAAATTTCCATTGTGAAGTACGTGAGCTTGCTAAACACAAACGCGTACCCTTTCCAATTAGTAATAAATGCAGTTCTGTTCCATTTTACATCATTCATAGTGACATTTGGGGTCCATCTACCATTCCTAATGTTTCTGGAGTAAGATGGTTTGTCTCTTTTATTGATGACTGCACTCGTGTTAATTGGGTTTTCTTGATCAATCACAAATCTGATGTCAGTGTTGTCCTTCCAAATTTCTATTCTATGATCAAAAATCAGTTTGGGGTTACTATCAAGAGATTTAGATCAGATAATGCAAGGGATTTTTTTTACCAAACCCTTAACCTTTTTTTTCAAAAAGAGGGAATCGTACATGAACCATCTTGTGTCAATACCCCCACAACAAAACAAGGTAGCAGAAAGGGAAAATGGTGATCTCCTTGAAAAAACCCAAGTCCTTCTGTTCCAAAAAAAAGTCCCAAAGTACTTTTGGGGGGAAGTCGTTCTCACAGCCACCCATCTCATAAATCATTTGCCTACCTGAGTTTTGGGATTAAAGAGCCAGATGGACATACTCTCAACTTTCTACCCTGACCGACACACTTCAAATAACCTTGTCCTTAGGATTTTTGGATGTGTTTCTTTTGTTCATGTCCACAGTCAAAATAGGGGGAAACTTGACCCAAGGGCCCTAAAATGTCTTTGTGGGTTATTCTGCAACTCAAAAAGGGTATAAGTACCATCATCCTCCATCTAAAAAATTCTATGTATCAATGGATGTCACATTCCATGAACAAGACCCTTATTTCACTCAACCTTATCTTCAACAGGAGAATTCAAGGGAAGAGAATTCAAGGGAAGATAAGGAGAGTTTTTCGTTGGATTTGGACTTGTCATTGCTGCCAGTATCTAAAGACCCTCCTTGCACATCTATGTCCAACCATACCCCTAAAAATTTACCTGAAACTACACTTGTGCCTAAAACTGCACCTAAAATTGCACCTGTTCCTAAAACCACACCTGAACTCATGCATGAAAAACGACAAAAAGATCCTGTTCTTGAAAATCTGAGATTTGGCAAAGGCAAAGTGTTCACAAGGAAGAAGATGGCCATCCCGGAACCTGTGCATGTCCAAGAGTCCAACTCGGAGCCTTTGAATGAGGTAATTTCTAACTCATCTTTACAAAATGAAACTGAACTTCATATGGATAATGATGACCAAAACCTGCCTATAGCCATCAGAAAAGGAACAAGAGAGTGCACTAAACGACCACTATACCCTCTTGCACACTTCATGTCCTTCAAAAAATTCTCACCATCACATAAGGCCTTTCTAGTCAGCCTAAATACCATTATCATCCCTACCACCTTATCTGAGGCTTTGTCCAATGAAAAATGAAAACAGCTACGAATGTGGAAATGGAAGCATTAGAAAAGAACAAAACCTAGGAGTTGATGCAGTTACCGGTAGGAAAGAAACTCGTGGGATGTAAATGGGTGTATACAGTGAACTATAGAGTAGATGGGTCAATAGAAAGATACAAGGCATGGTTGATTGCCAAAGGGTATACCCAAACCCTTTGCTCCAGTTGCAAAGATAAACACGGTCAGAGTTTTATTGGCGTTAGCAACTAATTATGGTTGGGACTTACAGCAGTTTGATGTAAAAAATGCATTCTTGCATGGAGATCTAGAGGAAGAAATCTACATGGAGGTTCCACTAGGCTACGGGAAAACTCCGAATGTCAATACTGTGTGTAAATTGAAGAAGGCTCTGTATAACATTAAGCAATCATGCTAGTCCTTGGAAATTTATCTCTCAAGGCCTTCCTTCCTTTATTTCTCTATTGTCCTTGCATCTAGGTGATGGCTCTCGTATTAATTTTTGGAAAGATATTTGGGTAGGTCTTGTCCCTCTTTTTGAGGTTTTTCCAAGGCTATTTCGCCTATCGTCTTTACATAATGCCCGTATTTGCCAATTTTTTTCTCACGAAAACTTCTACTGGAACTTCCATTTTTATAGAAACTTGCATGATAGAGAGGTTAGTGAGTTAGAGTCTCTCCTAATTTAATTGATTTTATTCATCTTTCTTTTGTGCCTGATTCAAGAACTTGGACCCTTGAATCATCAAGAGTTTTCTCTTGTAAATCTTATTATCAGTTCTTGACTCAATCTCATAACAGGGATAGATTTCTCTTGCATAAACCCATCTGGAAATCCAAAGTTCCCTCAAAGGTCAAAGCTTTTGTCTTGACTGCTGTTCTTAACAGGATTAATACTAATGACATGCTTCAGAAGTGCAGGCCTCTCATTGCTTTGTCTCCAAATATGTGTATTATGTGTGGTTCGGATTTGGAATCCGAGCTCATCTCTTTTTGCATTGTTTTGCGGCTAATTATCATTGGAATAGACTTTTTTAGATCTTTGGAGAGTCTTGGGTTTGCCCGATGGAATTGCATCTTTTTCTCCTTACCAAATTCAGAGGTTTGGTGCTCATAAAGAAGTAAAGATCTTGTGACAGTGCTCTGTTTATGCTATTCTTTGGTGTATTCGGTTGGAAAGGAATGCTAGAATCTTCAAGGACTCGTTTTTGACTCTAGACTTCATTTGGGATATGGTTACTCTTTTGGCATTCCTTTGGTGTTCTGCTCATGGCCTTTTTAGTCGCGTTTCTTTGGTAGATATGCAAAGGGATTGGCATGCCTTGTTGCATGATTTTCCCACACAGGTTTTAGTTGTTTCTTGTTTTTTTTGTGAGGATTCCTTATCCTCTTTCTTTGTACTCTCTTCTTCTCTTCTAACAATATTTCGTTTTTTATCAAAAAAAAAAACTAACAACTGGAGCAGTGGTATCTAATCCTCTACATCCCTTCCTACCTCTCCAAACATACACCCTCCTAATTGGAGGCTTACTAACAATACTCCCCCCCAAAAGTGCCACCTTGTCCTCAAGGTGAAATGAAGGAAAACTCTCTTGAATAGAAGTAGCAGATTCCCAAGAGTCTTCACAAGTAAGAAGATCCTGCCAATGAATTAAAACTTCTGAGACCCGAAAGAGTAGTGCAAACAGCCACGATATGAGCTGGTTGCACTTGCAATTCCAATTCATCAGTTAACAATAGAGGCAACGACTAAACAGGAACATCAGGAAGAACAACTTTCTTCATAAGGGAGACATGAAAAATTGGGTGAATACGACAATCAACAGGTAATCGAAGTCGATAAGCAACAGGACCAATCAGCTCCAGAATCTGAAAAGGACTATAGTACCGAGGAGATAGTTTCTCATTTCGCTTCTTGGCCAAGGAACGCAGGCGATATGGCTGCAGCTTCAGAAAAACCCAATCATCCACCTGAAACTACACATCTCTACGATGCCTATCAACTTGAGACTTCATCCTATTCTGAGCCTTTAACAGATTGGCACGCAATTCAGCTAATATGGCGTCACGATCAGCTACTAGCTGGTTAACATCCTCAACAGCAGAAGGGACAATAGTACTGTTGTGAATTTTTTGCAAGTGCACGGATTGTACAAGTAGTAAAATAAAAATCGTTCCCACAAGAATCAATTGATTACTAACTCTTACGGCGATTTTGATTATTTAAGCGAAAAATAACAATAGTGAAAGCTAAATTAAAATCAAAATAAGACTCAAAGCAATTAAGTAAGCAATTATATCTAAAATAGTTAAGATTTAACCAAGATTTAAAGGCTTAGGACTAAGAATCCACTACACTACCTCCTATGATAAATTGTAATCCTATCTTTGCTAATGTTCAATTATGTTCTTGTTGTCCTAAATTATTTAAAACTCAATTTCTTGGCACTAAAAACGTGCTAAAACTTTATCAATCTCATTCTCATGACAATTAATCTAAGTTCCAACCCATTAAGTTTTATGACAATCGTTTACCCTTCGAAAGATTTAAGCCTATGTCTAAGTCTCAATTTCGGAGTTCAATCCTTAGATTATCTAGCAATTAGACTTCATCTTTCGATCCTTCACCTAAAGCCTAAGATCATGTAAATATAGTCGGCAACATACCACGAGCATTAAGCATACTAAGAATGAATCAAGAGCAATAATTTTTATTAACAAAGAATCAAATTAACATTTCAAGATAGAAAAGTAGATAGTTTCATCCTAATCCTAGAAAAAGGAGTTTAGCCACACACGGCAAATGTTGCACAAACAAGAACAATAATCAAACAAACAACCATGATTCTATCTCAAGAAAATAGAAAAGAATAAAAAGCGAAGATGGAGAAGATGTCTTCAATGGTTGAACTTCAAAAACTCTTGCCCTCGTCCTCCAAGCCCTAGCCTCCAATCCTTGTTTCTGCCTCTCAAAACCTGCCATCACACAAGTCTCTGCCAAAAACTTCCTTTAGCTCTAGGGATTTGCTCTATTTATAATGATTTAGGAGCAAAACAGCTTAATTTTCACGTCAGGAAAGCTCACACGGCCGTGTTAGCATCAAAACAGCGTTACGCACTTTAAGTCAGACACGGTCGTGTGACCAAGAGACACGGCCATGTGAGCTTGACAGAAGCATTTCCCAAGTTAGACAGGGTCGTGTCTAACTCCTCAATCGCTTGTAAGTTGACACAGGACCCTGTCTAAGCCAAAATGGTGCTCTTTTACTCTGAAAACATGATATCTTCGCCTGTTTTCACTCTAAATGTGTTAAATATCTCTCAATCTGTAAAAATGAAGATGATCCATCTAAAATTCACCGACAACTATGAGCAAATCACCAAAATTTATCCAATATAAGGCTATAAAATATAGGCTTATCAAGTACCATTTAACAAAATGGGAGGGTCACGACCATAGAGAGCCTTAAAAGGCGTAAGCTGGGTAGAAGCATTGTAGTTAGTGTTATACCAAAACTCAGCCCAACTCAACCATTTCGGGCACTGCTTTGGTGTATCGCCTATCATACAGCACAAATAGGTCTCCAAACATCTATTTACCACCTCCGTTTGACCATCGGACAAGGGATGGTAAGCGGAACTGAAATTCAATTTAGTACCAGCCAAACGAAATAATTCAATCCAGAAGTAACTGAGAAAAAGTTGATCACGGTAAGAAACAATGGTGGCTGGAAAACCGTGTAATCGAACCACTTCTCTAAGAAAAATATCAGCCATCTCCTTGGCAGTAAAAGGGTGACTAAGTGGAAGGAAATGAGCATATTTGGTGAGACGATCCACCACAACCAAAATCGTATCCTTCCCACTTGCTCTAGGAAAGCCACCAATAAAATCCATGGAGATATCAGATCAGACCAGACCTGCGTTGGGATTGGCAACGGTTGCAGTAACCCAGCTGGAGATAAGGTCTGGACTTTATTCTATTGGCACACTGCACAAGCTGCTACAAAATTTTGAATGTCTCGCCTCATGCCCTCCTAATACAGTAACCCAGCCAGCCATTTATAAGTTCTGAAAAAACCAAAGTGGCCCCCCACTACTGAACTATGAAATTCGGACAACAATAAAGGTATCCTAGGGGAACTTCGCGACAAAACCAAGCACCCCTTATACAACAATCGATGACTAACGAGCTGGTACCCCGGATGAGAGGCCGGATCTAGGAGTAAGTCATGGATAATACCTTTCAGTCTAACATCATGCAAAACCTCGTCAACCCAGTTATCTAAATCTGGGAATTGGACCACCGAAATGGCAGCGTATGTCAAACGTCTGGACAACGCAACAGTAACCCCATTTTCACACCCCTATTTATACCTTATTTCAAAATCAAACCCCAACAACTTAGAAGTCCACTTCAACTACTCTTCGCCTAACAACCGTTGATCCATAAGGAATTTTAAACTACGATGGTCCATATGGATAACAAAGTGCCTCCCCCATAAGGTAATGACGCCATTTCTGGATAGCTAGTACAATTGCCATTAATTCTCTCTCATAACCAGATCTGGCATGTGCCCTTTCAGACAAGGGTTGACTAAAAAATGCTACTGGTCTGTCGTCTTGCAACAAGATAGCCCCAATTCATTTACCGGAAGCATCAATCTTTAAAACAAAAGGCTTGGAGGAATCAGGCACAATTAGCACAGGCAAAGTGGTCATGGTTGTCCAGAGATTATCAAATACTTCTTGTGCTTCTTTCCCCCATACGAAATTATCTTTTTTCAACAGCTGAATTAAAGGCTTAGCAATCTTGCCGTAATCCTTGACAAACAACCTATAATACCCGGTCAATCCCAAAAATCCACAAAGTCCCTTCACATCTCTAGGAGTGGGCCAAAGCCACATGGCTTCACTTTTCTTTGGATCTACAGCCACCCCACGTGCTGAAATGATGTGGCCAAGATAGTCCAATTGGGATTGTTCAAAAGTACATTTCTTCTTGTTGGCATACAAGTTGTGTTCCCGTAATAACTGCAATATCATCCTCAAATGATCTTCCAAATTCTTCTTGTACACCAAAATGTCATCAAAGAACACCAAAACGTCATCAAAGAACACCAAAACGAATCTCCTTAAGAACGGTTTCAACATCTCATTCATAAGGGCTTAAAAAGTCGAAGGAGCATTAATGAGGCCAAACAGCATGACCACAAACTCATAGTGACCTTCATGAGTTTGAAAAGCAGTTTTTGAAATGTCAGCCTCTTTCATGCGAATCAGGTGATAGCCGAATTTAAGGTCCAATTTCGAAAATACGGTTGCTCCCCTCAATTCATCCAACAACTCATCAATAATAGGAATTAGGAATTTATCCGGAATTGTAATTTTATTCAAAGCTCTATAATCAACACAGAATCACCAACCTCCATCTTTTTTCTTTACTAAAATAATAGGGCTCGAGTAAGGACTTACACTCAGCCTGATAATCCTAGCTTGCAGCATTTCATCCACCAATTCCTCTATTTCAACTTTCTGATAATGAGGATATCTGTAAGGTCTCTAGTTGGGAATGGAAGCTCCTTCCTTAAGGAAGATGGAGTGATCGTGCTGTCTCATGGGTGGTAACCCTTGCGGCTCACTGAACACATCATTAAAATCCTCCAATATCAATTGAACTTCTCGTGGAACCGAATCTGCCACAGCTGGAACTGCAGTCAACTCCTCATACTCCAAATAAAAACCTTGTCCCTCACCACGTAAAGCCTTAAGCATGGATTTCCAAGAAGCGGTAGACTTCGATAAAGTCGGGTCACTCTTTAAAGAAATCATTCGCCAGCCAATCAGAAATGTCAAAGTCAACTCTTTGAAATTGGCCTTAATTTCTCCCAAACTCTCCAACCAATCCATACCCAAAACTAAGTCAGCTCCTACTAATTCGAAAAGGCAAAAATCTTGTTGAATCTCTATCCCTTGTAATGGCAATACCACCTTAGGACAAGCACCCATACACTTGATTTTATGACCATCTCCTACTTCGACATAGTAGGGTGGTGTCGGCACTATTGGTAATTCCAATTCCCGTACTACAGCAGACGAAATGAAATTATAGGAGGCTCCACAGTCAATAAGCACCACTACTTTCTTACCTTGCACTTCACCCCACATTTTTAGGGATCGTGTCGACGTCAATCCCATAATACTGTGCATCGATAATTGTAGAGCTTTCTGGTCCAATTCTTCGTGAGTCCCCATACAGCCATCACTCACCTCCTCCTCCACACATTCCTCGATCAACATGACTTGTAATTGTTTGTTTTTACATACATGTTCCGGGTTATACTTCTCGTCACAATGAAAACACAATCCCCTTCTAATCTTTTCTTGAAGTTCAGCATCGGACAGCCACTTAAATCCTCCCCCTTTGCTCCTACCAGCCCCACTATATCTACTAGCAGCTAAGTCTACCACTGATGCCCCACCTCGAAGGTTTGGAGAAGCCACTGCCCTCACTCCAAGTTCATAGGTCACGGTTCTTGAAGATGGAAACCCCTTTGAGAGTGTTCCCTCTCTACTCCCGGGGCCAAAACCTCCCCTGTTCCATGCCTTATTTTACTCCTCAATTATTTGGGCAACATCCATCATGTGAGTCAAGGAATCTACAGCATGCAATCTCATCTCCATTCTGATTTCTTCTTTTAATCCATTCAAAAAAATTCCCTTGAGGTATTCTTGGTCCTTACCTCGCAAGGACCTGCGTAGAACTCGAACTGTTCCCTGTATTCCTTCACTGAAGTTAATTGCTTCAGACCCAACAACATCTCATAAGGATTCTTCAACATTGAAGGTTGGAACCTCCTTATGACTGCTACCTGAAAATCTTCCCAAGAAGGATTCTGGACATAGAATTCCCACCACTGAAACCACGATTGTGCACGCCCCTCCATAGCTACCATTATCGTCAGAAACCTTTCTGCCTCCATCACTCCTTTGAGGTCGAAGTAGCGTTCGACCCGGTTGACTCATACGTAACTCATACGTACACGTCCTCGCCCAAGTTTCCTCCAACGCTCCTCTCCTACTTCTCTGCCCATACTGCCACCGTTAGGACTCTCCGTCGTACTACCCATACCAACACCTAGGTGGTTCCGCGATGCCCCCATCGATGGATTTTCCCCACCCATGCCAACGTTGCTTCCAACCATGCCGTCTTGGAATCACGTCATTGCTCCCTGAAGATGTCGTGATATCTCATCGTCTCCTCTAGCTTCTTCAATCAATTTTCTTGAGTGTCTTGGTTCCTGACAGCTAACCTATTATTCTCCTCCATCTGATTCATCAACGCTTCAAAACCTCTCTCCAAGAATTCCAATCTGGCCTCCATCCGCATATGCACCATGAACCCTCCACACTCCCAAGAATCTTCTGCTCTGATACCAGTTGATAAGAACTAGTTTGAGAAAACGAAATAGAAATGCAAAAAACAGAAGCTAGGTTTTATTTCATGACCCTCTCCCTTGGACTCTAAGTCAAAGTGACAGCATAATTCAAGTTGAAAGGCAAGAAATGATTGTAAGTGGATTCCTATACAGTCCAGGACAGATTCAAGAGTGCCTGGTCTCTCCTTCCCACTACTTGTTTCTGAATTCTTTTCCTATCCTACTCTCTCCCCCCTTCTCCTCATTATAGTTGGGATCCTAACTAACTGTCCAACTGTAACTAACTAATTACAGTTATTAGTTTTGTTACAGTAACTAACAGCTGGAGCAGTGGTATCTAATCCTCTACATCCCTTCCTACCTCTCTGAACATACACCCTCCTAATTGGAGGCTTACTAACAGTATCACACACTGTTTATTAAGCACTCTCCTTTAGGGGGAGTTACGTCACTCTTGGTGTATGTGGATGACATTATAGTGACAAGAGATGATGTTAAGGAGAAACAGGTTCTAAGTCAGAGTTTGGCTAAGGAATTTGAGATCAAATCACTAGGAAGACTGAAATACTTCCTTGGAATTGAGGTTGCACATTCTAGGCAGGGTATTTTTATCTCCCAACAAAAATATGTTACAGATTTACTCAAAGAAACAGGTAAGACAGCCTACAAACCAGCAAGCACACCCATAGATCCAAATATGAAACTTGGAACAGCAGAAGGAGATGCTGCAGTGGACAGAGAAATGTTTCAACGTCTGATAGGAAGATTAATTTATTTATCTCACACACGACCAAATATTGCATATGCAGTCAGTGTAATCAGCCAATTCATGCAAAGCCCAAAAGTTCACCTACAAGCAGCTCATCGGGTACTACAATATCTCAAGAGAACACCCGGGAAAGGTATTTTATTTAAGAGAAATGGAGGTTTAGTACTTGAGGCATATATTGATGCTGACTATGCTTGATCACTGATTGATAGAAGATCAACCTCTGGGTATTGTACCTTCCTAGGCAGGAATCTTGTGACATGGAGGAGTAAAAAACAGAATGTGGTAGCACGGTCTAGTGCATAGGTAGAATTTCGAGCTATGGCACATGGTGTGTGTGAACTACTTTGGTTAAAGATTGTTGGACGGTAGCCTTTGTGGACGGTGTTCCCATGTTTTTAGTGTAGATATTGTTTTTAGTGTTCTATTAATTTGTTACTTATTTTCTAGGGACTAGTTTTTAATGTACAGCAGTTGCCTCTACATAATCTTCATATTAAACATTCTGTTAGTGATGAGCAATAATATACAATGTCCATATTCTTCAAATTCTAAAATGGTATCAGAGAAGTTCCGATCCGGGACTGTCTTTGTTTTCTGTTGAGCCTTTTTTGGGTCGGCCTTCATTGCCAACCAAACTCTGTTTTTTTTTTTTTGCCTTCATTACCCATTTGCTCAACATTCTTTTTTTTTTTTTTTTGCCTTCATCGCCCCAAATAGTAACCCAAACAGCGCCCCAAGCAGTACCCAAACAGTCGGCCTTCATTGCCGATCGGCCTTCATAGCCGATCTTCCGTCAAAGTAAGACCACGAGGCGTCTCAGAGGCCTCCAACCAGCCATCCATTTGAGCGCCACCGCCGAAGACCCTGTCACGCGCCGCCACGCGCTGCCACATGCATTTGGAGTTCCCGGCGCATGGGAGTCATGCACCACCGTCCGATCACCGGAGAGCGACGCCGTTTGTTCCGTTCAACTCGCCAGCGACCCCTGCTTCTATTTCAGTGGTCATAACTCCAGTCCAAAATTATTTGGATAGTGGGTTCACCTTCTCCGACGCCTTTTACGATTCTGCCTTGACTCTTCTACTCCAACAATTCTGTTTTGTCTCTCACGATGTCAAATGTGGGTGAGGTTTCCAATGCCACTCAACCAATGGATGATACTCGATCCCAAACTCCTGGTGAATTGCAAAACATTTAATCTACATATAGGCTAAACAGGAAAAATTACATTAATTGGTCACAACTTATTCACACCATACTAAAAGGAAAAGGGAAGCTGAGTCATCTCATGGAAACTAGACCTAAGCCAAGTGATCCGAAGTTTGAAGCATGGGATGAAGAAAACTCAATGATTATGACATGGTGGTGGAATTCAATGACTCCGGATATTAGTGATACCTGCATGTTTTTGAACACTATGAAGGATATATGGGATGTGATTGAGTAAACTTATTCCAAAGCCAGGGATGCTGCTCAAGTCTACGAGGCTAAGGTGAAGACATTGGCTATGAAAAAGGGAGACAAGGCTGTCACTGAATATGTCAATCAATTGAAATCTTTGTGGCTGGAGTTAGACCATTATAGAGTGATCAAAACTAAATGTCCTGAGGATGCAGCAGTGCTAAAGGAGTTTATTGAGCAAGACCACATTTATGACTTCCTTGTTGGGCTGAATCCGAAATTTGATCAGGTGAGGATTCAAATTCTTGGCAAATCTACGGTTCCCTCCTTTAATGAGGTTGTGTCTATCATCCGATGTGAAGAAAGTAGGAGAGAGCTGATACTTGAAACGAAAATCAATGAAACTTCGACTGTGGTGGCTCATGGCTCTAGCAAGTTAGAAGCAAAGGTGGAGAAAACATTCTCCTTGGAAGGAGATAAACCAAGTCAGTCAAAAAACCGGGATGACTTGTGGTGCACTAACTGTAATAAGCCACGACATACCCATGAACGGTGTTGGCAACTTCATGGAAAACCTCCAAGCCGAGAGTGGGGGCAGAAAAGGAAACAGTCACGCAATAGTGGAAAAGCCAATGTTGCAATAGTGGAAAAGCCAATGTTGCAATAGTGTCAAAAAGCCAACCAGCACCTAGCAATTTCATTTCAGAGGAAATTGAGCGGGTGAGATCACTCTTCACAGCCTTGAAAAGCCCTCAACTACTTGTTCTTTGACTTATTCAAGTAAATTACCTTTTTTCGTTGGATTCAATGTCTTGAGTACAATTTTTACCAACTCCTGGATTATGGATGATGGAGCTATAGACCATATGACCAACAACCCCACCATATTTTCCACCTATTCTCCATGCCCAAGCAGTAAAAAAAATCTACAGCTGATGGCTCCTTGACTACTATAGCCGATGTAGGAAATGTCCAACAAAACCCCTTAACGACCTTAAAAAATGTCTTTCATGTCCAAAATTGTCCACAAACTTGGTTCCTATCCAAAAATTAATTAAAGATTTGTCTTGCAATGTGATTTTTTACAATGATCATTGTGTTTTTCAGGACAAGGATTCGGGGAAGATGATTAGACGTGCTAAGGAGCAGGATGGTCTCTTAAAGCACCTTGTCAGCTAAATAGGACCTAGGGCATATTTGGACACCCATATTCCTTTACCTCAGAACTTCTTTCTGCCAATAAAGACAAAATCTGGCTTGTTCACTTTAGATTGGGTCATCCATCCTTTTTTATTGTTAAGAGTCTTTTTCCTTCTTTGTTTAAAGTTTTGATGTTGAACAATTTCATTGTGATGTATGTGAAATGGCCAAACATAAACATGTCAATTTTCCAATTAATAATACAAGGAGTTCCCTTATTCACAGTGATGTTTGGGGTCCCTCTTCCATTCCTACTGTCTCTGGGGCAAGATGGTTTGTCTTTTATTGATGACTATACACGTGTTACCTGATTTTTCTGCTCAAACATAAGTCAGATATTAGTATTGTTCTCCAAAATTTTTGTTCCATGATTAAAAATCAATTTGGGGCGGGTATTAAACGATTCAGGACCAATAATGCTAAGGACTACTTTAATTAGACTCGTGCATTTTTTCTAGAAAGAATGAATAATCCATGAATCATCCTGTGTCCGTACCCCATAACAAAATGGGTTAGCAGAGCGAAAAAATGGTCATCTTCTTGAAAAAACCTTAGCCTTATTATTTCAAAGAAATGTTACTAAGTCATTCTAGGGGGAAGCTGTTCAGACAGCTACTCATCTTATAAATTGCTTGCCCATTATAGTCTTGGGGTTCAGGAGTCCTATGGATATCCTCTCTACTTTTTATCCTGATCTACGCACTTCCAATAATCTTGTCCCTAAAATTTTTGGATGCGTATCTTTTGTCCATGTTCACAATCCAAACAGGGAGAAACTTGATTCGAGGGCTCTAAAATGTATCTTTGTGGGCTATTCTTCAATCCAAAAAGGGTATAAGTGTTATCATCCTCCAACCAGAAAATTCTATGTCTCCAGGGATGTTACATTCAACAAAAAAGAGTCCAATTTTTCTCATCCTTATCTTTAGGGGGAGAAGTCAATGAAGGAAGATAACGAAGATTTTCTACTTGACTTGTCCTTACTTCCTGTGTCTAATGGTCCTTCTCATGACCTTCATGATGTCCCTAATCCTCCTCCTGAAATCACTGCTGAACCTATGTCTGAACTTGTGTCCAAAACCATTCCTGACCCAGTGGCTGAGTCTGCTCTTGAGAATGTAACGTATGGCAAAAGCAAGGTATTCACAAGAAGGAAGATGGTTGTTCCTTATAGGTTTTGATAAGAGAATACTCTTTATTCTCATATATATTTTATTGAATCAGAACATAATACTTGTAGACAGATTTTGATAACAAATCTGTTGTACAGAGGATAAAATAAAAACAAAAAAGATTTCCTAATCTAAAGTCTGATTAGATCAGATTTTATTCTAACTTCCTATCTAAATCTACCTTCTTATCTAAATCTGAATGATTTAGATTTATTCTAACAGAATCTCCTAACAAATAAACTAAATCAGATTCAGATAACAGAATTCCTATTCAAATCTGATTCAGATTTCCTTACAAACTTCGACGCCCCCCCTCAAGTTGGTGCATAGATGTCAATCAAGCCCAACTTGTTTATAAGATGTTCAAAGTTTGTTCGGAATAATCCTTTGGTGAGAATATCTGCTAGTTGCTGCGTGGTTGGAACAAATGGCATATAGATAGCTCCATCATCGATCTTTTCTTTGATGAAGTGTCTATCAATTTCCACATGTTTCGTACGATCATGCTGCACTGGATTTTGAGCAATACTTATGGCAGCCATGTCGTCACAGTATAACTTCATTGGCAGGTTGATAGGCATGGCCAACTCTTCAAGAATCTTCTTTAACCATAACATTTCACAGACTCCTTGAGTCATAGCTCTATATTCTGCTTCAACACTACTCCTTGCAACCACATTTTGTTTTTTACTGCACCATGTGACTAGGTTTCCCCATACAAACGTGCAATATCCAGATGTAGATCTCCTATCTGTGATTGATCCGGCCCAATTAGCGTCTGTGTACGTCTCAATGGTCTGTAGTGTAGTTTTTCTGAAAAAAAAAAAAAAGACCTTTTCCTGGTGCACTTTTCAAATATCTTAGGATTCTATAAACTGCCTCAAGGTGCTCCTCATAAGGTGAATGCATAAACTGACTCACCAAGCTTACTGCGAAAGCAATATCTAGACGAGGGTGTGATAGGTAGATCAACTTTCCAACAAGCCTTTGATAATGAGAAGTATTCACAGGATCACCCTTCTTGTCATCCCCAAGCTTTTTGTTAGAATCAATTAGAGTATCTGCTGGTCTACAACCACTCATTCCCGTTTCTGTCAGAAGGTCAAGAACATATTTCCTCTGAGATACAACAATTCCCTTTCTTGATCTTGCAATTTCTATCCCAAGAAAGTATCTTAAGGATCCTAAATCCTTTATTTCAAACGCTGCAGAGAGAGATTTTTTCAACCGGTTCATCTCTGACAAATCATCTCCAGTGAGAATTATATCATCCACATAAACAATTAGGACAGCAATTTTTCCTTCAACCAAGTGCCTTACAAACATAGTATGATCTGCTTGTCCCTGTGTATAACCTTGATTCTTGATTAACTGAGGGAATTTCTCGAACCAAGCCCTTGGTGACTGCTTTAGTCCATAAAGAGATTTCTGCAGCTTACACACCTTCTGATTGAACTTCCCTTCAAAACCAGGAGGGACATCCATATACACTTCCACCTCCAAATCACCATTTAAAAAAGCATTCTTCATATCCAATTGTTGTAGATGCCAGTCCAGATTTCTAGAAAGAGACAAAAGTACCCTAATAGTGTTCAACTTTGCAACAGGTGCAAATGTCTCTAAGTAATCAATATCATAAGTTTGAGTAAACCCTTTGGCAACCAATCGAGCCTTGTATCTCTCAAGTGATCCATCTGACCTGTATTTAATGGTAAATACCCATTTGCATCCCATTGCTGTCTTTCCTCTTGGCAGATCCACCAATTCCCATGTCTGATTTTTTTCAAGAGCTTTCATCTCTTCCAAGACAGCCTCCTTCCACTCAGGAACTTTTAGAGCATCCTGTACATTTTTGGGAATCTCCATACATGACAATTGTGAGGTAAAAGCACGTAAAACAGGTGACAGATTGTCATATGACACAAAGTTGGACGGTGGATGTTTGGTGCATGATCTTGCACCTTTTCGAATGGCAATTGGTAGATTAGATTCACTTGACTCATTGGTTTTAGACTCATGACTCAAAGGAACAGAACTAGATTGTGCAGGCTCAGGAAAAGTATTACCTGGTGGGTTCACAGATTCATGGCAGTGCATGGGATCATGGAGCTCATTTCTTTGTGTTGTTTTCCTCCTTGAATAGACAAAGTCAAAAGGTTGTATACCTCTGCCTGTGGTACATGTCTCATTTACATTTGTTTCATAGGGTTCAGGATTTTCATGTCTTGGCATTAGAGATAAGCCACCTTTGTCTTCTTCATTTAAAAAACTTGACTCATTTATATTAAGGGGTGTGGAGTCTTGAAGTTGAAAATATTGTTTTGAATCTTCATATTTTCTACCCCTTTGAAGATGAGCAGTAAAGAAAGGTGTGGACTCAAAAAAGGTGACATCCATAGTTACAAAAAAAAAATTGGAGATGGGATCATAACACTTGTATCCTTTTTGATTTGGAGCATATCCAAGAAATACACATTTCTTTGCTCAAGGGTCAAGTTTACTTAGATTTTGGTCATGTATTATATGGACAAAAACAGTGCCCCCAAATATTTTTTGGGGTAAAAAGGTTGAAAGCCTAGATGTTGGAAAAACATGCAGAAACACATCAAATGGGGTTTTAAAATTTAAAACCTTACTAGGCATTCTATTAATCAAATCGGTTGCAGTCAAAAGAGCCTCTCCCCAAAGATATTTAGGTACATTGTTTTGAAAAAGTAATGCTCGAGCTACCTCTAACAAGTGTTTATTTTTTCGTTCAGCCACACCATTTTGTTGAGGAGTATTAATACATGAACTTTGATGAACAATTCTTGTTTCCATGAAAAAATGGCGTAGATGTTTGTTAAAGTATTCTTTACCATTATCACTCTTGAAAATTCTGATTTTTTCCTGAAATCGTGTTTCCACCATCTTATAAAAAATTTTTAAAATAACTTCCACTTCAGATTTTTCCTTCATCAAATACACCCAAGTCAGCCTAGTATGATCATCAATAAACGTGACAAACCATCGTTTACCTGAAGGTGTAGGATCACAGCTAGGTCCCCAAACATCACTATGGATTATGGGTTTACTGGATGTTTTGTAAGGTTGAGGCAAATAGGAAGTACGATGATGTTTAGACAATTGACAAATTTCACAGGAAAATTGAGAGGGATTTTTATTCTTGAAAAATTCAGGAAACAAGTATTGTAAATAAAAAAAACTTGGGTGGCCTAACCTATAATGCCACAACATTATTTCACTATCCCTAGAAACAGAAACAGAGTTGAAACAGGTACGTTGAGTGTGCCTACTAAAGTCAGGTTCTTCTTCAAAGATATAGAATCCACCAATCTCCCTAGCATTGCCAATCGTCTTCCCCGAATTCAATTCCTGAAATTTACAGCATGAGGAATCAAAAACAGCACAACATTTAAGGTCAATTGTCATTTTACCAACGGATAACAGATTGCATGACAAGTTAGGAACATGAAAGACATCATGAAGAATTAATGAAGGAGAAAGTGGGATAGAGCCAATCCCGGCTAATGCAGAGAAAGAACCATCTGCAATTTTGATTTTTCTATTGCCTGCACAAGGACTATAAGATGAAAACAATTTTAAGCAATCTGTCATATGATTAGTTGCTCCAGAATCAATGATCCATTGAGTTTTTGAATTCAGTTTGGTACTAAAAAAAGCAACAGTGAGATAGATACCTTTTTGTGCCAAAGAACAAGATGGATTTACTGACATGTTTGGAGAAAACAGTTTGTACAGGTGTTCTAATTGTTCCTTTGTAAATGGAGATGCCTCAGAATTGACTTGTGGCTCCTGAATATCCTCAGAGATGGTCTGAAAAGCACGGGTCTCCCTGCTGGATTTTTTCTTCCAGTTTGGTGGTTTGCCATGGAGTTTCCAACAAGTCTCCTTCGTATGCCATGGCTTTTTGCAATGTTCACACCATGGTTTCTTCTTGTTGTCTGAATCTTCTCCTCAAATCACAAAGGCTGAACCTTCAACTTCCTGATTTTTTGAGATTTTAGGATTGGACAGCATAATTCGTCTTCTAGATTCCTCTCTTCTGATTTTTGAGAAAACTTCACGAATGGAAGGAAGTGGTTTTCGTCCTAGAATTCGACCACGGACTTCATCCAAACTCTGCTTCAGACCAGCAAGAAACATGTAAACTTGATCATTCTCCTCCCTTTTTTTGAACCGAGCAGCGTCATTGGGGTTTTCCCAATTATCACTGTAGCACTGATCCACTTCTTGCCAAAGGGTCACCATCAGGTTATAGTAAGTGGTAACATCCTGATCACCTTGTTTGCATTGCCAGAGACGAATCTTCAAAACAAAGATCTGAGAGTTCTCTAGGTCAGAGTAACAATCACGGACAGCCTCCCAAACATCCTTTGCCGTCGGTAGGAATAGATGAGGTTTCCCAATTGCTGGCTCCATCGAATTAATCAGCCAAGCAATTATAAGGGAGTTTTCAGACCTCCATTTTTTCAGTGAAGGGTCAATTGATCCAGGTTGCACCGTTTCCCCAATTAGGTACCCTAACTTCCCGTTGTCGTCCATTATCAACTTCACAGATTGAGCCCATTCAAGGTAATTCTTGTCGTTAAGTTTATGGACAGTGAGTTGCAGGTTGTTGGAGTTCTGATAGAGGGCATCAACAGAAGAGGACGAACTTGGTTGAACAGACGACCCATCCGAAGAGGTCGTTGATGGTGATGCACCCGTCATCGCCGTTTTCACCATTGCGGAAGATGGTCCAGAGTAGTAGTCTTTGATACCATATAGGTTTTGATAAGAGAATACTCTTTATTCTCAAATATATTTTATTGAATCAGAAACATAATACTTATAGACAGATTTTGATAACAAATCTGTTGTACAGAGGATAAAATAAAAACAGAAAAGATTTCCTAATCTAAAGTCTAATTAGATCAGATTTTATTCTAACTTCCTATCTAAATCTAAATGATTTAGATTTATTCTAACAGAATCTCCTAACAAATAAACTGAATCAGATTCAGATAACAGAATTCCTATTCAAATCTGATTCAGATTTCCTTACAAACTTTGACATTCCTGAACCTGTGCAGGTCCAAGAGTCCAACTCGGAGCCATCGAATAAGGTAATAATATCTAACCCTTTATTGCAAGATGAAGCTGAATTTCATTTGGATAGTAGTGACCAAATTCTTCCTATAGCCATCAAAAAAGGAACCAGAGAGGGCACAAAAAGGCCACTATACCCTCTTTCACACTTCTTGTTCTTTGACAATTTTTCACCATCCCATAAAGCTTTCCTTATAAGCCTAGATACCATTGCCATCCCTACCACCCTACCCAAGGCCTTGTCCAATGGAAAATGGAAGCAAGCCATGAATCAAGAGATGGAGGCATTGGAAAAGAATAAAACCTGGGAGCTAGTGCAGTTACCGACAAGAAAGAAAATTGTGGATTGTAAATGAGTGTATACTGTGAAATATAGAGCAAATGGATCCATAGAAAGGTATAAGACACGATTAGTTGCCAAATGGTATACACAAACTTATGAAATTGATTACCAGGAGACTTTTGCACTAGTTGCAAAGATGAACACAATTCGAGTATTATTGGCCTTGGCAGCTAATTATGGTTGGGATTTACAACAATTTGATGTCAAGAATGTTTTCTTACATGGAGATCTTGAAGAAGAAGTCTACATGGAGGTCCCACCAGGATATGGGAGGAATTTGCATGCCGATACTGTGTAAGTTGAAAATGGCCATATACGGCCTCAAGCAATCACCGCGAGCATGATTTGGAAGGTTTGCTAGAATTATGTTGGCAATGGGATACAAACAAAGCCAAGGGGATCACACATTGTTTGTTAAACACTCTCTTTCAGGGGGATCACAGCTCTCTTGGTGTATGTTGATAACATAATAGTAACAGGAGATGATGCTAAGGAAAAACATATTTTAAGTCAGTGCTTAGCCAAGGAACTGGAAATTAAAGCATTAGGAAGGTTAAAATACTTTCTTGGAATTGAGGTTGCTCATTCTAGGAAATGCATATTCATCTATCAACAAAAGTATGTTATGGATCTCCTAAAAGAAACAGGTCATTCAGCATGCAAATCGGCAAGTACTCCTATAGATCCTAATATGAAACTTGGACAGGCAGAAGATGTTGCAGTTGAATGTTGCAGTTGACAGAGAAATGTATCAACATCTGGTGGAAAGACTTATTTATCTATCCCACATAGTGTGATTAGCCAATTCATGCACAGTCCAAAAGAATCTCATTTGCGAGCAGCATATCGAGTATTACAGTACCTTAAGGGAACACTAGGAAAAGGATTTAAGAGAAATGGAGGTGTGGTACTCGAGGTATACACTGATGCGGATTATGCTGGATCACCAATGGACAGAAGATTAACTACAGGATATCGCACTTTTCTTGGTGGAAATCTAGTGACTTGGAGAAGTGAAAAACAAAATGTGGTAGCACGATCCAGTGCGGAGGTAGAATTCAGAACTATGGCTCAAGGAGTGTGTGAGCTACTATGGTTAAAGATTATTCTTGAAGATCTGAAGATCAAGTGGGATGGTCCAATAAGACTTTATTGTGATAACAAGTCTGCAATCAATATAGCTCATAATCCGGTACAGCATGATCGAACAAAGCATATTGAGGTTGACAAACATTTTATCAAAGAAAAACCAGAGAGTGGTTTAATTTGTACACCCTATGTATCTACACAAGATCAGCTTGCTGATGTACTTACAAAAGGGTTGAATAGTCCAGCATTTCAGACGATTGTATCCAAGCTAGGAATGGAGAATGCATATTTACCAGCTTGAGGGGGAGTGTTGGATAGTGGTGTTGGACAGTGGCCTCTATGGACGGTGTTCCCACGATTTTTAGTGTAGATGCTGTTTTTAGTGTTCTATTAATTTGTTGCTTATTTTCTAGGAACTAGTTTGTAATGTACAGCAACTGCCTCTATATAATCTTCATTGTAAACATTCTGTTAGTGATGAGCAATAATATACAGTGTTCATATTCTTCAAATTCTAAGAAAGATCATTCTCGAAGATCAAGTGGGATGAACTAATGAGACTCTATTGTGACAAGAAATCTGCAATTAGCATAACTCATAACCCGGTACAACAAGACAGAACAAAGCATATTGAAGTTGACAGATATTTTATCAAAGAAAAGCTACAAAGTGGATTGATTTGTACACCCTATGCACAAGGTCAACTTGCTGGTGTACTCACCAAAGGGTTAAGCAGTATAGTATTCCAGAATATTGTATCCAAGCTAGGAATGGAGAATACCTATTCACCAACTTGAAGGAGAGTGTTGCGATATCTACCTTATTTGGACAGTTGGCCGGTTGGATGGTTGGACGGTTGGCTAGTTGGACAGTTGGCCGATGATTCATGTATCATTGTTTTTAGAGCTTTAACTCTTGTTTATTTTCTAGGACTTGATTAGCTTGTTTTCTAGGCCTAGATTAGTGTACTATTAGTGTAAAGCTGTTCCCTAATCCCCTATATATACTACCACATTGTAATCATTCAATTTAAGGAAATAATACAATATTTTATCCATCCTGTGGCAACTCCTATCATCTATTGTGACAATCTAAGTACTGTTTCCCTCTCACATAATCCTGTGTTGCATTCACGGACTAAGCATATGGAGCATGATTTGTTCTTTGACAGGGAGAAGGTTCTTAACAAGAGCCTTATTGTTTCTCATATTCCAGCTCAAGATCAGGATGCTGATATTCTAACTAAAGCTCTATCTAATCTCAGATTTTGTGAATTGAGAGACAAACTCAGGGTTGTTGATCAATTTGCAATGATACACCCCCCCTGAGTTTGAGGGGGAAATGTAGTATATAGTAGTATATCAGTTTATAAAGTGTGCTGACATGGTGCCAGCTCACTGTTAGTTAGATAGTTACAATTCTACAGAGTTCTAGAGATTCTAGACACTTGTATATGTACCAGAACCTTCAACAGGTTATATTCAGTTAATTCAGTTACACCATTCAGATCAGTTTCTCTCTCTATTCTCTTTCTCTCTCTACTTTCTGAGTTTTCCCTCATTTTCTATCATTTTCTCACTGATTCTCAATGATCATGAACTCTAAAACTCCTCATAGTGCATCATTCTCCCTATGTTGGAGAACAAGGTGCCAAGGAGTTGTAGCAAAAGGTAGTTCCACCAATAATTCAATGAACTTCTGTGTAAGGATTCCATGGATTTACAGACCTCTGCTTCACAGTTTACAATTTGCTTTGACATAAATCCCTATATAATCATTAATCACATGTAGAAATAAAGATCTCCTTAATTATATTACATTTAATTAAGTCAAAAGAACTAGGGGAAAACAATGTGTTCCAATAACATATATATTTTGAAATTTTCGAATTTACGGACTCACCCATCCAAAACTAGCTTCAAGTGATGGACAAGAGAGGATATGTGACCAGTAACCTGAAGATAAAAGGGAAAAAGATCACTAACAGACTAGAACAATCAAGGCCAAACAAGAAAAGTAAAAATATCATGTTATCTTGCATAAACAAATTCAATTTTAAAATCTGTGTGAATAGAAGCAGGCACAGTAACCAACCTGCACACGAGGGATCAATCTTGTCAAAGTTTTAATTGCAGCACGTCGTATGTCTACTGAGGCATCCACTTTAAACAAACGTATAAGAGCTGGAAGAAGTAGATGCATATGTTCATCCAAGGTCCCTACATAACCAAGAACAAAAAAGTTTTCATGGTTTGCCATTGCTGGCCACAACAATCACATATGTTATAATTTCATTTTGTACGGTAAATTAATCTGATATTACCCCCACGAAACCGAAAGTATAAAACCTGTTTTCACTAGTAGTGGCACCCACAATTTTCTTTCTTCTGATTTTCAGGTTTGTTTCAAACATTATTTGCATGTCACATGCACAAATCCATTAACAATTTAAACGGAATAGTAACAGATGGTGTGATTTACAATCTTACAAGTTTAGGGGGTTGATTGCATCAATTGAAAGCACAAGGGGTAGGTTACACGACCATAAGTTGAAGGGGTCTTGTGTTATTTAGCACTTAAATAAAAATACACACAATATACTACAGGAAAGAGTACTAACCACCAAACACTTCTAAAGTGTGGAGAATATCAAGAACATAGGTGTAGTCATTGCACCGTTCTGCATCACTAATGACCTGAATACAACCCGGCAGAATAACTGGAAGATATGTTCTAAATTCATCGTTAAGAGCCAAGCAAAGCTGTTCCACCAGGTGAAGAACCTGTAACATTCAAGCAAATAACAAATAACAATCATAAACCACAAGATAAAATCCCTAGGTTATTCTACCTAAACTGGAAAAGTGGCAACACTAACTGGATAGCCAAGGGCAGGACGAGCTGGTGCTGGAAGAGTGAATGATGACCAAAATTCTGATATTAGAGAAAGCAAATCTTGCAAATATTTACGAATGTGCTGCACAACCACATCATACTCGAGCACATAAGCAGAATAGAAAATAATGATCATACAAATATTGGACATATTTTGAAGACACTAAGATCTACCTGGCGCACAATAGACACCAGAGTTCCAAGCTTCCATGTTATAAAGTCCTTTAGACTATCTTCACAGGTAAGAACAGTATGAAAGAGATCAGGCAAAACCTACAAGAACGAAAAGTCAAAAGCCATGGTATAATCAAGGAAAATTAATTCCACCACCCAAACTACTACATTTTTTTAGGTCAGAAAATGAATTCAAAAGCCATAGATAAGTACTAAGGCACCAAGCCAGATACAAAAATAACAATAAACATAGACTAAAAGAAGGTAGAAGGAAGTAAAGTCCATTACAAATGCAAGGTTAAGAACAAACCTTCGGCAAATACGGCACGCAGCCAAGCCCCATTGACTGACCTCACATCACAAACAACAAATACAATCATATTGGCAATGAATATCAGTAATATATGGAAGAATTATGTACTTTAACAACATCCAACTGATGAAAGAGAACACTTAAATATCCTTCAGTTTCAAAAATTGTATCAAGATAAGGAAATCAAACTAGCAAGTTCCTTAAATCAAATATTAGTAACACAAATTCATCAGCATGGAGCAAAAATTCACATTCAAAAATCAAAACTCTGCCATATGCAACCAATACAATATTGAACATTGTTATTCAAAGCTTCCTTTACCAAATTTGCCATATCAGAAAAATCAACAAGAGGATTTTGCAGGGAGGATAGTATGCCATGCTCAATTGAAATTGCACCATCCAGGTAAGAATTGGTATCAACCTCAGTGTATTCTTTTGATTAGTCCGCCATTTGGTTGAGGAGATGCATTTCATAAGAGAGATACAGAAGAGTAAGGAGACAAGTATCACTGAGATTAATGGATCCCCTCAAGAATGAGATTCCTTTCACATAAATCTTGTTCAATTTTATGATAGTAGAAGTAAAGCACATACTAAACATGTGTGCAAACTAAAAAAAATATAAAATAAAAGTGACAAAAAGAGAGAAAGTAGAAGGAGGATAAGGAAACTGGACAGAAAATAGAGGGTGTAATTATAAAAAACAATTTACTTTTATATTACTTTAATTATTAAAATACACTTATAACCTCATAATTGTAAAGGAATAAGAATGTAATTTTATATCACCTTAATTTATCAAATAAAAATAAAAGAAAATAAGGATTTTTTTTTGGGAACTTTTAGAAAAAAAGTGAAGATGGAAAACTGCCCAAGGTAGAAGAGATTAAGGTCCCATTAGTATTTCTTTATTTTGCACTTCTATTATTCTAGCAAAATTGCATTGTCTGTTTCTGGTGCATCACAAGTGCTCCTTCATCAAAATTTGTTAGGATTTACATTTACGTATGAGGTGCAGAGAGAGAAGTACACTAAACAGAACAGTGACAACAACCCTTTCTTCTTGTTTTCCTTATACAAAAGAAGAATTCATTAAGAAAGGAGAGAGTGCAGACCAGAAGGATCACGAATCCTTCCAAGGCTACACAGAAAACAAGAGGGAAGAAACAAAAAAGAAAACGCAAGAGACAATGCCTCTTTCATGCTTGCGTACCTTGAATATGAACATGAGAGACCCAACCACTTTTAAGTGGTAACTAGCAAGAGATGGATCCCTCAATATTCGCATGAGAGAATTAATCGCAACCTGAAATTATAAAAAAATATCATAAATATCAAGACAAGTGGGAAAGAAATCAAAACATTAACAAGTAATGATAATGTGCCACCGTGGAATAATAGTCATCTGATGAAGCAAAAGAAGGCCACAGGTCCGTGGGAAATTCATCCATAGACTGAATCTGTTGACTTGAATCACTAGCAGGGCGGGTAACTTCTCCATGAGGCCCTGGCAAAGTTTTTTGATTTCGTTTATGCACATGAGGATCCAGAGCACCCATAATCCCAAGAACCTGGCAGAACCCAAGTATAATTTAATTACATGAACATGCCTGTATCATAAGGAATTATTTACTTAATTGGTACTGTTACCTTCAATACTTCACGTCTTGTGGACCACACTAGTTCACCATTCAGTAATTTTAAGAGTAAACCAAGTAACTGTGGATACTCGTTATATGGAGTTATAACATACCTGTCAAAATAGTAAAATAAATTTGAACAATATAGAACAAATTGAAAATTTGACTTGGATATCCGATTCAAACTATTTTATTCTTCATATGATCTTGACTTCCAGAATAATAATAATAATACATCAACAAATCAAACCTATATACATAATTTAAAATTAAAAAAAAAAATTGAATGCAAAAATTGCACATGGGTGCACCAGTTTTAATACTTTGTTAATGGAAAAATATCCCCAAAAAAAGCCATAAAGATGCACAAACAAACATGTAATTATTTTATATACTAACAAAAACAAACATGTGCATACCCAGTGCTCTGTACAACTTGACCTAGTGTAGCAACAGCCACTTCACGCTTGGAGACTGCTGCTCCATCCAATAAAGCTTCAACAATTAAAGGCATAAGTTCAGGAATGTATTGCCTCATTGCAAAACCACCCTAAACAGAACCATAATCCAAATAAGCAGGTTATCAATAAATAATTTTTAAAAAAAAAAAGTAAGCATGCCAAAATAGACAAATTTACTAACCACCCTGGCAAGATCCCCCACAGTGACAAGGACTCCACTAACGATTCCAGTATTGGCATTAACATCAGTAAGTCTGGCCACGAGTGCCTGATGTAATCAGAAAATTACTAAGAAGATACAAAAAAAAATAAAACAAGAATGTATCTTTAACACCACAACTAGTAAAACCTTATGAATTGGGGCAATGTATGGAAGTATTAGCCGTTCACAATTCCTTATCAAACAGCCAAGTAACTTTGCACTTTCTTCTTTGCATTTGCTATCTGCACTGCTGACAAAGCAAGAGGATAAAATGGACAGAGAATAGAAAAGTGACTTGTTCAACCAATGCATCCCATAACAATGAATCTTTCCATATATCGACATTATCTACCAATAAAATAAACACTTCAAAATTACCTCTGCTCTAAGTATGTTAACAACTGTATAAGATGGCGACGAAGAGCTGGAAGAACATATGCAGGATTTTTCTCTGATAACCTTCCAGTCACAGAAATTGCATACTCTCGAACAACAAAATCCTGAAGAACTAGATTCTTTAGTATCAACAGGATGTTACAAAAATGAAGCTCCAAGAAAAAATTACTGGAAAATAAATTCCTACTCAAGTGTACAGGAGCATATGTTGCTAAATCTTAAGCACAACTTTTTCAGGGAAAGGTGGTAGGAGGTTCAATCTGTGCACACATTTTTTTTTATAAAAGAAGATCTGTGCACACATTTTTTTAATGAATGAATAACACAATTTTGTCAAAAAGCCAAGTACATTAGAATTACAATTTAATAACTGAAGGAAAATATAAAATTTCACCGTCAAACATAAACACAGTACTCAACAAACCCAACAAAAGGGCCCTTAAAGCTGTGTGCCAACATCTTGTATGTTCATGTAACATTTTCTGAAATATAACAGATAAATATAATTCCCCAAGATGGATACCACCCTTGCAATAAAACTTAATATCCTACACAACTGCCTAGATAAGAATCAACCAGTAGAGCCTAATGAAAAATTAAACAGGAAAACAAAATCAAAATTTAAAGGGCCATAGCATGACATCTTCACAATACAAGGTATATAGTCTAGTCATACCTCGTCATTTAAAGCAGCGAATACTGCACTCAGATTGTCAGCCTGAGCCAAATACTCATCAAAACCTCTATCTCCATAGAGAGAAGTAAAGATAGAGTGGCGAACGGTAACATCAGCATCAGCAACAGCAGAAATGAGAAGCTTCTCCACAAGCTGCAGAAAGTCAAACATCAGTTGGCAACAAGAATGTCATATAAGAGTGCATCATTGCATAAAAGTAAGATCAGCAGAGAATAATAAAAGGACTAAAGCCTAGGGAGTAGGGACCAAATATAAAACACCTAGTCTGCAACATGGAACTTATTAGGAAAATGCCTCCTGACAAAATTTAACCATGGATTATGAAAAATCTGATAAAGGAGCAAATAATTAAAATTCACAGTTCAAAACGGAAACTGATGAACAAATCAGGCATCCCACTCCATCAGAACAGGATGACAAAAAAACTGCTTTTTTTTTCAAGAATATCCTTAAAAAAAATACGGGCCTACAGATTAATCAAACTTAAAATTTTCTAAAAAAAGTGGCAAGGTTAAGAAACTGCTATGCTACAAAAACTCATTTCTTCCTACAATACACATAAGCAGGTGAAGAACCATAGCACTCTCTCTCCAACTCCCAAAATATTCACACTAGGAAATTTTGAATAAAAACCTACTCCACAATCCAACATGCTGCAAAAATGCTATTGCAAGTCTGATTACGGTACGAGGCCTTCCCACCAATAAGCTTCCTTAGATCACAAACCAGCCCCTCTTAACACAAATTCTAGCCAACCATCTACTTTGTTAATTCAATCATTTAAGAGAAAGGGAGGGGTTTTATTGGCTTTTTAACCGTACAAGTACTATAAAGCTCCTTCTATGAACTGGGTCCAGGGAAGGGTAGTAGGCAGCCTAACCTTGCATTTGCAAGAGGTTGATTCCACGACTCAAACATGTGACCTCTGGGTCACATGATGACTACTCTAACTGTTGTGCCAAGGCTCCCTTCTTTTCACCGTATAGGTGTAAGAGGGGAAAAAAAATTCTCACTTCGATAAACTTTGAGATTATTTACTCCAAATTTGTAAATTCAACAGTGAAAAACAAGAAGTCGAAGATGTCTACCATGACTTGCACCAAGTTGTGACACATAGCCACTACTTCTTTCATTTTTTTTTATTTGATTACAAGTAAATCATGCCTTGTAAGCACAATTCGCAATACAACCATGACTTACACGCACATACAAAAATAACTAAATAAAAAATAGCATAGAGGTTGTGACCATGGGCCACAACTTACATAGAGCCACCACTTATTGACCTCTCAAAAGTGCCATCTCACCTGCAAGCACTTCCTCCCCACACATATCCACACCATGCAGTCATGCACCACAATCCCAAGCAACTCAAATCAACACCCAAGTAACGCACCTCGGCTACATGAAACCAATGACCTCCTCCCATACTTAGCACTAAAACCAGCCATCATTACTCAAGTCCAGCAGCACCCAAAAGCTGATCTGCAATACCCAACCTTCACAAAAAGCTATTACGTGAGTTCACTCTCCCTGCTCTCCTTCACGCACCATTATTGGCTTGCCCAACTTTTCCACCCTTGCAACTCAACCAAAGCTCCCCAAACCAATACACCATACTCAATACATCAACCCACAGCCACCTAAACTACACCAAACTGCGCTGCTCCACAGCAACAGACAACGCTGGAACTAAAGCTAAACAACCTTGTTTTTCACCTGCAAGCTCCATGAACCCAAACATCATTACCTAGCCTCCCAAACAACCAAGACCGTGTAATCAACACCCATTTCCACATTCTCCCAGTCACACCAAACTAAAGCCACAACATACCACAATCCACAATGTACCAAACTGAAGCCACTTTTCGTGTAAGTTGTGGCCACAGCCCACAACTTTTATGCACCTATTTTTAAAAATTTTTGTGTTAAGCACGACTTGTAATCAAATTAAAAAATAAAAGTGGAAAATTTACACCTGATGGGTAAATATCTCAAAGTTATAGTAAAGTGGAAAAAAAAAATTTAATTCCACTTGTATGATGAGAGCCAATTTTAAGAGTGAAACAATTAATGGGAGATTATGAGTAAGACATCCACCTCAGTATAACTAATAAAAAGTGAAATACACAAAGAAAAACAAGCTCTCTAGTCTCTCTGCACTTCTGTCCAAGAGGCCCCTTGAAAGACCATGAACTGAAAACCAAAGAGAAATCCAAAAAAAAAACAATTTAGTATTTAATAAAGCCCCCCAAAAAAACACTAACAGATCAAAGGACAGAAACTTCTTGAAAATTCAACCATTCCATTCCAACCAAATACTCTGGATAAGTGCAAATAGTGCACTATCACAAGTCTCTGCCCTTCTTACTCTAGCTAAACCACTAAAAATAATCAAGCTAAAAATAATAAAGAAGAACTGCCTCAAATCAACTTCTGAGAGCTAATCTAGGATCGCCATACACTACAAAATCCTAATCCAAAAGAGCTGCAAGCCCAAACCTTATCTAAGTTAGACATCAGATGGGCGGAACCAAGCAAAGGACAACAAGCACTCCAAATAAAAATGCTTCCGTGTGGGTTTCCAGAAAATGGAAAATTTCAAGAAATAGTGGAGAAAGAATGTGAAATATCTATTAAAAAGGAAACTAAACAAAAGATTAGAAATATATCAAAAATAAAATATTTGTAAACACCAAACCTCCTCAACAAGGCGGCGGCGCTTCCCTCCTGATCGATTCGACCTGCTAGAACCAAAATGCGCACACACAATACCAGAGAAAGAATTAGCAACTAATTTGCAACAACATAGTGCTGCATCTTTTCGTGTAGCTCCATCCTCATCATCCAAATAGACAACAACTGATTCTCTGGCGAACTCAAGTAGGTCATGGCCCTATATCAACAGAGTAAAATGGGGTTACAAACTCTGGCCATTTTCCAATGACTTCTAAAATACAAAAACAAGGTGAAGATTTTATTAAATGAGAATATGGTTCATTTTAGAAAAAGAGCATACAGAACCTTGAAGTTAAAACGAGCTAGAGTCTGCAAAGCAAGTTGTATAAGAGCAGAACCACTAAGCTCTGAAACTTGCTGAGGGACATTCATTATTGTTCCTCTACCCATGCTTGCAGCAGACCTCCCCAGATGAAAATGGGATTTAGAAAGAACCATTGATATGCTGTCAAGCAACCGGTCTTGAATGGTTGGCAGCAGAGATGGAATGCTGAAGTAATAACATACACCAAAAACACAAAATGCCTTTTAAAATTAATCACTACAAAGGTAGAAGAATTTATTCCAAACCAACCCTGTACCTGGTACTTATTTGCTCAAGAGCTTCCACAAGTACAGTTGAAAGACCAGTAGAAAACATAATATCCAGAAGTCCACGTACATGAGGTTCCATGGCAGGCCCCATTGCTTTTGCAATACTTCCAACACAAGCCAAGGCCTCAAGCGAAGGTTTACTCCTACGCGGAGCAATCTACATCCATAAAATGTCTAAACTGTCAAATCATATCCTTCTCGCACATTATAGAGCAAAATATAACCAAGCACACAACTAACTAGGAAATGCAACATGCAATAAGATAAATTATAGCATGAGACTGACATCAAACAACAGTTACTGTAACATACCGCCTCACGCAAGTGAGTAGTTATTGTCGGCAAATAATGGATGAGTTCCCCATCCAGTGCTCCAGCCATCTCTCCGAGAGCAATGAACCCACTATCACGATCTTGAGGTATTTTCAAGACAGAAAGAATATGATTCATGCATATCTGCAAGGAATTTCATCTCCATAGGCACTCAAATAAGTAAACTTTTGAAATTACACGAAAGCCTCCATTCTCAATGGTCTTCCTCCCAGTTTAAAAAGCATAATTAAGTAAACAGAGCAAAAATAACATACTGTTAAGTAGTTAGTAACAAAACGGTCACGCAGAAAATGTGCAATTCGAGGTAGCAATGAAGTTATGCTCAGGCGAACAAGCCGATCCCGGTGCTCTAGGTATCTGAGAACAATTTCGGCAACTTCTCGGTATCTTGACATCATGAACTCACCAGTATTCCTGCCGAATCAAAATTAGTTACATATAAATCAAATACAAAATAATGAGAAGATTAATAATTTCATAATAATACATTAATAAAAAGAGATAAATTCATTACAGTAAAACAAATCCAGCCTTTTATTATTAGTCCAAAGAGACAAAATGAATTATTTTGCTAATAACAGTATTATACCCAATGGGCACAATTGGCAGTTCAATTTATTTACTTTTTTTTTTATAAATTAACTATTTAACTTTCAATTTGCCACATAGGTTGACAATATTAATCCCCACCATTGGGCATGCCAAGCTTGGTTGATGACAAACCATGCTACCATACTAAATCCAAGAGAGTGATTACCAAATCGTAGTTGACTGATGATAACCAAATTCAAAGGGGTTCTTCAAGCTTCATCAAGAGAAGACAGATAATTAAAAGGACAAAGGTCGGTTTCTTACAATAAATTAGCTCAAAAATCAAATAGTTCCAAAGTATAATGAAAGTCCGGTATGGTTCTAATAGGTTCATTGTTGCCATAATTTGTCGATACATTTTTTCAACAATAAAATTGATAGCAAGTTAACAACCCCCATTCCATTCTCATATTGATTTACTACAAATCTATTAAAACATAATCTTTCCAAAGCACACTTCATAAAGGATAAAACACTAGCAACAAACTAGGTTGACAAGAAACAACAACAACAATCAAAGCCTTTTCCCAATAGGTGGAGTCGGCTATATGAATCAAACGACGCCACTGTATTCTATCAAAAACCAAATCTTCCAATTTAGGTCTAAATCCTTTTTAATGGTTTCACCTAGAGTTTTTCTTGGTCTTTCTCTCCCTCTAATTATGGGGCTATCTTCCATTTGATCAACTCTTCTAACCGAGACTTTAATTCTTCTCACAAGTCCAAACCATCTTAGGCTCGATTCTAACATCTTTTCCTCAACAGGTGCCACTCCTATTTTCCCTCTAATACATTCATTTTGATCTTATCTTTTCTTGTATGCCCACTCATCCAACGCAACATTCTCATCTCTGCCAACACTTATCTTATGCTCTTGTTGGCACTTTACTGCCCAGCATTCAGTATTATAAAGCATCACTGATCTTATGGCTGTGCGGTAGAGTTTTTCTTTTAGCTTGATAGGTACCTTTCGATCACAAATAACACCTGAAACATTCCTCCATTTCATCCACCAAACTTGGATCCTATAATTTACAACTCCGTCTATTTCTCCATCACTTTGTATGATAGATCCAAGGTACCTAAACTATGAGACTTGTGGTATGGTGTGATCTTCAATTTTCACCTCTAAGCCAATGCTAACATGTGTCTTACTGAACTTGCATTCCATATACTCCATTTTACTATTGCTTAAACAGGAGCCATGTGATTTCAAAGCTTCCCTACATAACTCTAGTTTACCATTTATACCTTCTCTCGATTCTCCCACTAAGACTACATCATCTACAAAAAGCATGCATTGAGGCACGGGTTCTTAGATATGTTGAGTAAGAACATCCAAAACCAAGGTAAAAAGATAAGGACTCAAGGTTGACGCTTGGTGTAAACATAAGATTATAGGGAAATCCTTTGTGGCCCCACCATGTGTTTGCACACTGGTTTTAGCCCCATCAAACATATCCTTGGTGGCCCAAATATAAGCAACTCGAACTCCCTTCTTCTCCAATTCCTTTCCACAAGACTTCTCTTGGCACCCTATCACAAGCCTTTTCCAAGTCAATGAAAACCATGTGTAGATCTCTTTGATTCCTCCTATACCTCACTATCAAGCCTCGCAAAAGGTATATTGCTTCCATGGTTGACCTCTCAGGCATAAAACCAAATTGATTCTCAACAATGTGAGTCTCGTCTTAATCTCCGTTTAATTACTCTCTCCCATAGTTTCATAGTATAGCTCATGAGCTTAATCCCACTGTAATTAGCACAATTTTATATATCTTCTTTGTTTTTATAAATAAGGATCAAAGGGCTTCTCCTCCATTAATCTGGAATTTTCTTAGACCCCATTATCTCGTTAAACAACTTCTTGAGTCAACTTATGCCTTTCCCTCCAAGGATTGACTAGTAACAAAGCTTAAATAAACCAAGCAACAATTACCAAGGTTGCAAACATTGTGAACATAAATTTGTTTATATATGCAGGCAAATGTGTCACTCCATGCTATAATAATGCTCATTGAAAATGGACACAATTTGTCAACAATGCTTACTTTAAAAAATTACAAAGCTTCTACATATCAATGCAAATGTTAAAAATTCTATACCTTAAAAGCTCTCCAACAGCAAGCAACGAACCATGTATGCTATGCACTGGGGCATTTTTACCCAATCCATCTTGTGTTGCCTCAAACATTCGATAGTACCTGCCATCAAATAGAAAATAAAAGACTTAGTCTCTAATAGGTACAAATTGTGCAATAAAGAATAAAAGCAAGGCAAGCATGGTGCGAGATGAAAGTCAACAAAAATTATAAAGTTGGCTTGTGAATAGTATAATAGAGTTGGCTTGTGAATAATGACTGAAAAAGGGATATATCTTTGGTCATCTAAATCCAAATTGATGGTGATGAAGTTAATGTTGAAGGATAGAGCAGTGTTTTTTGCAGGGTTTCGACTTGAATATGTGATGCAAAATAGATTAAGATTATTTATGATTTTGATAATTTAGGATTTTATAGATAATTATGTTATTTAGGGATGTTATCTTTCCATATTTTTAGGGATTTTATGTTCTTAGTTCCTTATTTTTAGAGATTTTATCTTTTAGGGAAATTTGTTTTTAGAATAATATTATCTTAGTAGGATTTTAAATTTAATTAGGATTTGATTACCTGTGTTATAAATACCCTTTAGTGTCTATGTTATTCAGACTTTGGCATTGATAATAAAATTATTATTAGTGTTTTGGAATTCCAAGAATTCTTGATTGTTGAAACCCGGAGGGTTCTTGGTTCTCTTGGCACCAAGTGCCTCCTTCTCTTTTGGTTCTACATCAGCAGGCTAGGTTTATACAATAATCAACTGAAAAAACTGTAATTCATTTAGTCTAGTACACAATCAACATCCAATGTTTCAAACTATTTATTTCATTTAATCCAAAAATAATTTCCATATCAACAGAATTTAGTAACTTTATTTTCAGATAGATGGCATAATGTACTATGTTAGAAGCCATTATAATCCAAGAGGAACCAGTCATAAGTAGAGAGACGCAATAAAATGCTATCAAGCTGTTAAAAGACAAGTATCAACCGTCACCAAAGGCAACATAGCCCACACAATAGCATTACTACCAGTTTCAGGTTTAGCATAGCTTTAAAACACCTAAAAAATGAGAACTAACCACTGCACACGCCAGCGCGTCTCACGCTTTTCAATAACACGAAGGCAGGCACGCAATGCCTCCACAGCCCGCTCACGAACTGGCAATGCTGGATCCCTCAAAGCAACCCAAATAGCGTCAACAAATTCCGGCACATGGACATTGAATACAGTTGAAGCATTTTCCGCCATTTCCTGCAATGCCCAAAATCAAAATATAGTGCACATTCTTAGGAATAGGGAGATTCCAAAGATATGAGAGAGCATGAAAACACAATCAGACTTCATCATTAAAAGAATTTATTCACAAATAAATTCCAACAAAATAATTAACCAAAAAAAAAAAAAAAAACCTCACCAACTAGAAACTGAATCTCAGGAATTGAAGCCTCCATCAATTCTCACCAAAATAATAATAATAATAATAATAATAATAATGGAACTAGTTTTTGGAGTGGGTGCATATAATAATGGCACTTACTTTCAAGATTAAGACAGCAGCAAATCGACGATACTCCACTCTATTCCCTTGAAGCCAATCCAGAGCAATTTTAACCTACAAGATAAGAAAAATCAGCACACTCATGACTCAAGTCAAAGAGAAAAAAGTTATGATTACACCAAAGGTAAAGGTGCAGGTGCAGCAACCTGGCGTTCGACTTCATCGGCAGTCATAGCTCCACCTGCCCTGGCGAGGTGGCCGAGAACCCTACTAGCATGAACCAAAATCTCGGGATCACGCTTGGCCTCAAACACAGTTCGCATGTAACTAGAAAATCTGGAGACCTTAGAAGCATTCTCCCCAAGCGCCACATCTATCAACTCGTCAATAGCCCTCAGAGCTCCCAGATTCTCAGCAACATCGCTGCTCTCCAAAAGACTCGAGATCCGGTCATACAGCTGATCCATGAAACGAGAAAAGGCTTCGCCGCTAAGGTCTCGAGCTTCTTCCTCCAGATGCTTCTTCAAAGCCAGCGAGGCACCTTCCTGTGGAGATTCCGAATAAATTAGCTAGTGTTATCTTCTTCAATCTATTTACTATTTAGGTTCTAGTTGTAGCACGCAAAGTGTAAGTGAGTGAAATTGAAGTGGTGAGGACTAGGAGTACCTTGGGGTTGCCGCGGGTGCATAGGTCGGTGAGGATGCGGTTGAGAGTGTCCAAGTTTCCACCGCCGGAGGGAGGGCCAATATAACGGTGGGGCTGAGACACGGTTGCCATTTTATTTGGCTAACCCTAAGCCCTAAATTAGTGTTATTGTTATGATTAAGCGGAGAACGTGAGTGTCAATTTGGAATGGAAGAGCTCAGCCTCAGGCATTGCATTTCGCCAATGTGACTGGGACTGGAACTGAGACAAACGTGTTTCTGTCTCTCCCAACCAATTGCCCTTGAGGAGGAAGAGGATGAGGTTGAGGAGAAGTGGAGAACGTGCGAGACCCACCTCCAAATATGTTCAACCCGACCCGTTGTAAGATGCCCCCGACCTGCCCTTAATAGTTAATCAAAACAAAAATTAAAAATATCCCCCAGTTTCCAATCCACAATTAAAAATTATTATATTATATTACTACCAAAACTAAATTTATTTCTTAACATTAATCTAACACAACGGATGAGGTCTTCAATTTAGTTATTCATCTTTATTAATTTATTAAGTTATAAAAATAATACTTTTTCTGTCTATAAATAAATGTTAGAGTAACTAATTTTAAAAATTTTGCTATATCTATCTAAAAATTCTTTTAATAATTTTTTTAATACTTAATAAAAAAATATTAAATGTTATATTAAAAAATATTAAATAAAAAAATAAATATATTTAATGTCTTAAGAATATAAAATATATTTTTTATTTAATAATTAATATAATTATTAAGATGATTGATTAGAAAGATTTAGAATTATTCTATTTTTAATATTTAATAATTAAAAATTGAACAATTAGATTGGATACCTATTTCTTCTAAAGATTGATTTTTACCTTTTTTAATAAAAACTTATCTTGAAATTATTCACTTCTATTTTTATAGGTATACTAAAATTAAATATAATAATTTAATTTTGATTTATTGTTAATGTGATTTTTAAATTATTATTTATGTTAGTGTAGTTAATTATAATTGAGATTATGATAAATTAAGATTGATTTTAGAGATAATTATAATTGATTTAGTATAGAATTAGATTGATTTAAGTACATAATTATATTTTTTTTTTTCAGTATAGCATAGCCTTCTTCTATAAATGAGATTAATCATTTTGTATACATTCATTCATAAATATACATAAATTATTAATATTTGTCTCTTTATTTTTATTTCTAACAATTTAATAATGTATTATTATATTAAAAAATAGATTATAATAAAATTTATATAAATATTTAAACTATTTTAATAATATGAAAATATATAATTAAATAATAATATAAAAGATTTTATATTATAAATGAAATTAATCACTTTCTTACAAGCATCATTGCAATAAAAATTAAGGTTGTGTTTGGATAAAGTATTTTAAAGAAAGAATGTATTTTTATAAAGAATTTAAAATGTTTTATGATAAAATAACTTGTTTGAATATTTTAAGAAATCATTTTAAAAATTCTAAGTATTTTTAAAAAATATTTTATCAGTTAAAAAAAAAGAATTTTAATTACCACCTAGGTGGAATTTCCAAATTCTCGTTCTCTGCATCTCCCTTCTCTCTCGTCTCAGCCCATTCTCCCTTCTCCCAAATTCCTGTTCTCGTCTCTCCCTTCAACTTTTGGATGAGAGATCGCTTATTATTATCATGATTTGTGCCATCGCCAAAAGACGAAGGATACATCACAACGGATTCTATGTGCATCGATTTCCCTGAGAAAAAAAGCTTCCCTTTATAATCGAGATACATGTGGAAATTAGAATCGACCCCATTGACAGTGATATGAACCAGTTCTTCCCTGGCCTTTAAAACCCCTTGGAATTTCCCAAATCGAACGTACCAAAGAGAGGACTTGAAAGTGCCATCTGGCTGTTCCACCACCACGATATCTACAGTGCCACCGAAGGGATGTAAGGGCCCTGTAACTGTGTATACGCCCTGACTAATGAAGCTCCCAAGCCTCCCCACCGCTTGTTGCATCCTCCCAATCCAAACTGATTCTAATCCTTCCTCATCATATAATTGCCAACTTTTCAATTCCAACCAACCCCGATCGATTAAGAAAATATCCAGCAGCAAAGATAGTAATGATTAGAGAGTAAGAAACAAGAATGGCCAATCAGAAGATATTCTGTTTGATGGATTCCAATGTGCCAAAGCAGAAAATCATTAGTTTAGAATTGTGATATTTAACCATATTATTGTTCACCTCACCCTCCAAAGTCTAAACTGATTCTATCCTTAATTAAATTTAAGTTTTTAAGAAAGGGCCACTTCGTGGATCGAGGAGTTGTTGAAAAACAAGACTTAAATTGATTTGAGATTGTATGGCTGCTATCACACCATTGGATCAATCTAACATTGTGCTTCCTTCACGCTTCTGCATTCTTCCTTTTTCAAGCACACTGCTCATCTTTTCATTTTATAAAGATGGTATATTAATCTACAGATTTTTAATTTTTTTTAAATTTATTTTATTTTATTTATTTTTATTTTTATCATGAATAAAAAATATATTATATGATGTTTATTTTGTTTTGTAAAATTTTGTATGGAAATCATAATTTTACAAAAATATCTTAAAAAAGATTTTTTAAATGAAGGCAATTGAATTGCTTTATCCAAACAAAGAATTTGAAATTTAAAAGAATTTAATTATTTTATCCAAACAAAATATTTTACAAATGAAAGAAATTAAATTGATGCAATTGAAATTCTTTGAATTTCAAATACTTTGAAATTTCAAAATACTTTATCCAAACACAACCTAAAGGGTTTCAAGTATTATACAAACAGGAGTATGTATTAAGAGTAATTGATGTATCACTGCAAGGTGCCTTTGAGTCTTGTTTTGGAAATGTGCCATCACATTATCACTTGCTTGTATTGTTATGAATATATTTTAATAATTACAAATGAATGTTTAATAATATTATGAACGAATATTTGATTAGACGTTGTGATGTGCTTGTAAAGTTAAATTTATTGTTGTTATTTCATTGTAATTTTAATTTAAATTGAATGATGAAAATTTATTGTTTCTTTCTACATTGATGAAAATTTATTGCTATTAATTGTTAAAGTGACCATATTTACATATTTCCATATATAGTATGTCTTAGGTTTTTTAACTCACAAGATAGAAATAATATTTTTCTTATACTATTTTAAAAACTAAATGGGATCCACCAGTCAAACATCAAAATAATTTATAAAATTAAACAAAAACTAAATTATACTAAACTCAAAAAACTTATCAAAATCATAAAAATAAATAAAAATTAAAAAATTATATTCGATTCGAGAAAACTTTACAAGTTGAAAATTATAAGTAGCACACACCGTGTGTTATATAAAAATGAAGAGCTTCATTTTCAATCCTTGCCTCATGTAGGATTAAAGTTATATTTAGAAGTTTCAAAAAAAATATAAAAGAATGACTCATAATAGAATAAAATAAAAAAGTTAAAAATGAAATGAAAGAAAAATATATTACTCTATTGTCTAGATATTTAATAAGTTTAATGAGAGAAAAAAGTAAAATATTCAAATTATTCATTCTTTGAATCCTCTAAATTAAAAAAAATAAAAATTAGAGATTTTGAGTGAGAAATAAAATATTTTACCCCTTTCTACAAAATAATTTTCAAACATATTTTCAGTAAATTTTTCATTCAATTCTATGACATTCATTCTATTGTCATCTTCCTAAACAAAGTCTAAGATCTTAGTTTCAAAAATAATTTTTTAAAAAACTATTAAAAATGTGTTTTACTGAACATTTTGAAGAAACAAGAAAACAACATGTTGCTTTTAAAAGCAAGAAAACCAATTTTTTTTTAACAAAGAAGCAAAATCAGTTCGTATTCTCAAATAAATACTAATTGTATTCCTGCTTTAACTTTTAAAGTTCCAAAATCATAACTTGGGTAAAAGCCATATTTGACAAGCTCTTACTCAATGCACAGTTTGGAGCTTTATAAACTCAAGACCAAATATACTAAAATGACGAATTCATCCACCAATTTGGCCCGATATTCACGATTAGCTCCAACTTAATGCAATGCGAGTTTCCTACAAACCCAATAAACCAATCTCTCTTCCCTGCTCCAACATTTAAATGAATGAAGCCCAAATCAAGCCTTGTTCAACATCGCCTTTGTTTTGGACATATAAATTGCATGCTTCCGATCACAATCATTGACTACCAAAATGAGATGCCGATGAAGATGAGAAAGGTTGAAAGGGGTTTCTTGAGGATGATCTTTATGTCAATAAATACAAATATGAAGCGGATAAAGCAATAAGAAGATAACATGGGCAACCCAAGAGTTTAAAATTGATCATGGAAATGGGTCTAAATTCGAGTGGTAATATAACGTCTAGTCAAGATATGCATATTGTTTTGGATTAAGTCATACGCCTATAGAATTGGAGTAGCCCAATCTGTTAGACTAGCACTTGGAAATGTCATGCACATGAAGTAGCTTGTCCACTAAGTATGTCTCCCTCCCGATGAAAAAGAGAAGATACCACTTCATTCGGAGGGATTCGCAGGCGGTGGTGACTCACGAAACACCAGAAAAATGGTTCTCAAAGCGGTGAAGAGTGTGACCCCCTCACATAATCCAAATCAGGAAGAGGGTCGAGAAAGGCCCTTCTGATCTCATTTTTTGATGAGGATTACGGGAACATCGTCCCAGATCATGATGACCTTATGGTCATCAGCGGAATAATCACAAACGCTGAGGTCTAAAGAATGTTCGTGGACCAAGGAAACTCGGCCACATATTGGCGAGCTGATCGGGATCACAGGCGACAATATCACCCAGGTTGGGTATATCGAGACTCACCATACCTTAGGGAAAGACCCCCTTTTCAAAACTGTTGGTGTGGCGTGGTAGTGTGAGAAATCGGCAAGTGCACTGAATTACATCAAGTAATAAAGTAGTGAATAGAGTATCGTCCCACGAGGATTATATTACCAATTACCAAGTTCATTAAATTAACACTATTTGAGCTATCCAAATGATGAGAGTTGATAAAACCAAAAATAAAAACACAATTTAAGAGAGTAATTAAAAATTAAATAGAATAAATTCAATAAATTAAACAGGAGTTGAAAACAATAACAGAAAAGTGTTAGGGGTCAGATTTCACTTAAACTCTTTAGATGCAATTTCAAATATTGGTTTAAACATGTTCTAAATAAATGATTTATAGTCAATTCTCAAAATTAATTAATATCTAATCCCTTAGATTACTAATCCTTTTAAATTGTTTTAGAATTAACTAATCCCTTAGTCTAATTCCAAAATAGAAATGCATTATCAAGAATAAAGGAATTAAAAGAAAGACCACATAATTCACAACGTCTATCCCTAGCGATTGCAGAAATTATGGTGTTTATCACAGATCTAGATTCATGCAAATTTTCCTAAATCATACATTAACCCAAAAGATCATTTCCAAATTGATCAGGTTTAGAAAAACATTAAGAATAGTGATAAACACATAAATCATAAACTAGAAATATGAATTAAACTTATAAAAGAAATTACATCATCCAAGTATCAAGATTCATCATCCCCTAACAAAGAGAAACTAGTTATACACAGAAAAAGAAAGAAATAAAAACAAGATTAAAACAAACTTCATTGATGATTTGAAGAAGAAGAAGAAGGTGATGGTTGCACACCTCCTTCAAGAAATTTCAAAGAATGAGCTTCCCAAATCTCCGTAATGCAAAACCCACATTCAGCACCCTCCCCCTTTGTTTTTATAATCAATTGGGGGAGGAATTAGTGTGTTTAACAAGTTAGGAGGGAGATATGGCCGTGTCTCCCATAGACATGGTCGTGTCTCATTCAGAAATCATGAGAATTATGTCAGAAAATGTGTTGAAAATTGAAAAGCTGATCAATAATTTTAGGAGACACAGTCATGTCTCATGTCCAGAAGCTTTAAATCACTTAGACACGACCGTGTCTAAGTCCAGAATTGCGTAACACAATGTTGGGGGACACACGGTCGTGTCTCACATAGACACGGTGGTGTCTCATAGTCAGAAGCTTCGTATTAGTTAGACATGGCCATGTCTAACTCCCAAAATGCTTCTAAATTGACCTGGACCCTATTTAAGCTCAAAATGGTCCTCTTTTTGTCTTGAAAACACAGTATCTTTGCTTGCTTTCATTCTAAATATGTTTAATCTCTCAAATTCTGCAAATAAACAAAGATAATAATGAGGATCCATCAAAATTCATTAATTAAATGATTACAATTTGTCTATTTTAAAGCAATAAAATACAAGTTCATCATGTGGATTGTGATTAAAATTTAGAATGAAAATCAGCTGTCAAGTTCTACCAAAAATATAAAAACCTTGCAACCAATTGTAGTTAGCAAAGGTCGATCCACAGAGAACTAATTCAATTAACACTATAAATTGATTCCTAATTTCAAACATTCAAAAATAGTGAATAGTAAAAAGAGGGGTTTTGTTTGTTAAACTATAAATAATAAGAGTAAACACAATTTGAAATACCAATTTAAAGGACAATGGTTAAAAGATAGAATTCATCAATAGATTTAAATGATTATGCTAACTTATATTCCCTTTATACTAATATAACCAATTATGCTTTTATGTAATTGTGAGATAAATCTCATGTTTTCCTTAAGTTTCGCTTAATTCAGCAACCGCTCAAATTAAATCTTAATCACTAGTTAGTTATAAAGAAATCGTTCTTATCCCCACCTAAAGATTGCATTAAGATTTAGAAAATCAATCACACTAAGTTTTAATCACGCATCGGGATTAAATTACTTAGATTATATGTCTCACTAGTCCTACCACCACAACCGCGCATGACAATCCTAGTATTACCACTTTCGAAATTTGGTAAGAATATAAAAACCTTTATATTGAATTGAGATCAGAAACATATAAATAAAAATACAATTGTATTGAAATAAAGAGATATGCAAGGTTCACATAATCAAAACTAGGGTTCCATCTTTCCTTAACCAAATAAGAAGTTTAACCACATATGGTGAATTCAAAATCAAAAGAAAAATGAAATAAAAACATAGTCAAGAATGAAAGAACGAAAGAAAACCGAAGATCAAACTGGTTTCCAGCGAATGAAGTTGATCGATCTCCGATTGCTCGAACTCGAGTCTCCAATCTTCGATCAAGTCTCCCTCTTTCTTGTTCTTCGAATCCTCTTCTGTTCTCTGATGGCTCTCAGTTCAGAACTCTCTTTTTAGGACCTAAGGTAATATTATTTATAACTTTGGATACCTACTACATCATTAGAATTCGTATTTGTTTTCCTGATGCGATGACACGGGCCTTGTCATATGATACGACCTACCTCGTGTCAGGGTCTGTCAGGATAATTTCAGCAAAATTAGAAGTCAGAGAGTAACACGGTCTACCCTGTGTCTGAGGACACAAGCCGTGCCTTTGGGCGCACTCAAAAACTGGATCTTCATGTGATGGCAGAAAGGTACACAGCCTACCCCGTGTCATATGACACGGGCCGTGTAGTTTGTTGTTGTCCAGAACTGATAATATGTGACATGTCAGAGAAGAACACGACCTACCCTGTGTCTAGGGATATAGGCCGTGTTGTTGTTCAAACCCAGTGCAACATCCTGTTGAAGCACTAGAGAAGGACACGGTCAATCTCGTGTCTTGGGACACGGGCCGTGTTACTTCATTTTTTCATATTTAGCTATAATTTTTCACATATTCTCTTTTCTCTTTATTTCTAGGGATGATATTGATCTCCTGAAAAATACAATGCGATTATGAGTGCTTATAAAATACACTTATGCAAAGTTTCACAATAAGGATCCGATTAAACTTCATATCTAAAAATTTAGCTAAAAGTTAATAATTAACCACACATGAAGTCTAATTAGATCAAACATAAGATACTCAAGATATCGAAATAATCAACAAATCAAATACCCCAACACTTAACCTTTTACACTCCTGGGCAAAACATAAGACCAAACCAGGCAACAACGAAAAGCAAAACAAATTCAAAAACTAAAAACTTTAAAGACTTAATTCCCAATGATATTCAAGAACAACAAAAGTTTGTAAGCAAGAAGAGCGAGAAAAGATTCAAGGGATTAAAACATTCAAGAGATAACAATTATTCACATCTCAAACCAGCAAACAAGGTATCTTCAATTTGAAAAACATGAATTAAAAATGATAGATCATCATAAGATACACTCTCAATCTCTCAAATGTTTACAACGTAAGTATTTCACTTAATTCAACCCATGAAAATTATACTACCATAAGCATACTTACCTTCTACTTCTCTATTAGTCAAACACATGCACACACAAATCAAGAGGACTTTATTCAAAGTTGTAATGGGACTAAGATAAGGGAAGAAAATAATATGGTTATGACAAGATAAGTACCCAAGAGAATAAAAGAACATTGGGGAGGAACTCAATTGACAAACATGAAATTGTATCCCCTCAAATCTATATAATGCACATCCTCTTCACATATTTTTTTCCTTTTTCTTTCTTTTCTTTTACAATCTTTCTTGCATTCATTTTTTTCTTTTTCCTTTTTTTTTCAAACACTTTGCATATTGCACATCAATTTGCACAACCCCCACACTTATCCTATTAAATATTTACAAGCAAAAGAGCTCCTCCAATGAGAATGAACCAATATTCTCCTATTCCCTAAGATAATGTAAAAACATGATTTTTCACATAAGGCATGTAATGAGCTAAGACAAAGGATATGCAAATAGGCTTAAGGGGTTAATCAAAGGAAAATGATGCAAGGTTGGTTATTTGGCCAAAGTAGTTAATCAACAAAGAATGTCTCAATCATGTTTATGCATGCAAGTGAAAATATAGCCTTAAAAAGAATCAAAGCAAGTTCTAGACAGATCAATTATCATGAGTGAAAATCACATAAGAAAAAAAAGAATGTCATAAATGCTAAATCCATCCATCATAGGCTCAAAATCTCACAAGGTATGCATCTATCAGTCTCAATCCACCAATCAAACATCCAAAACCAAACATGTCAAATTCAAGATGGAAGTAGAAATTTAAAAATCATAACCTTGAATTTCAATTGCTTCAAACTCATAAACTTCACAAATCTCAAAACATTATTGGAAATCAAATAAAAACACTCATATATTTTTTTTTCAAAAATAGGAAAAACAGAATTTAAAAACAAAAATGGAATTAAAATGTAGAAATTAGAAAAAATTAAAATAGAAAACAGGATGTAAAATCCTCTCCCACACTTAAATTCTACATTGTCCTCAATGTAAAGCTCAAAAGAAAAACAACATCCATCAAAATCATTAATTAATGAAGGACAAGTAAAATAAAATAGAGGGAAAGAAAAGAAACATCCTTATCAAATGAGGAGGCTTCCACCAGGGTCCCATTGGTCTTCCTTAATTTCCTTGGCTTCACCACTAAATTGTAGCATGTTTACTTTATCAATGTCATTGTCATTGTTTATGTTGGACCATGGTCCAAAAACAAAATCTACCACAGTAGTGACCGCCATCCGGTGCTCTTTTCCCTTCTTTGAAAGTTCTTCAATGAGCTTCAACTTCATCTCCCTTTGTGTCTTAGATTCTGCAACTGAGTCATGAGCATTGTTGATAGATCCTTCAATACCATTCACAGCTGTATAAACAGAATCATCAGCTTTCAAGTATGCAGAAATCTCAGCACAAATAATACATATCATATCACCATCACAATCAGAGTATGAGTGGCAATAGATGGAATCATTGAACTCAATTAAATCAGAAAATTCATCACACAATTCATCATAAGTTTTATTAACTAAATCAGCAAGTAAATCAATATGAAAAACAGAATGCTCCTCATAGCATAAAAAATGTTAAACTGAATAATTGAGTCTCCAAACTCTATGGATAGAGTTCCTGCATACACATCTATTTTGGTCTTCGTTGTTTTGAGGAATGGCCTCCCTAAAATAAGTGGAGTCTTGCTGGATGGTGATTCCCCCTCCAATTCCAGAACATAAAAATCTGTAGGAAAAATTAGTTCATTAATCTTTACTAACACATCTTCAATCAACCCGGCTGGATATGCATTACTTCTATTAGCCAACTGAATCACAACACCTATGAATGGCAAAGGGCCAAGTCTAATAGAGTTAAAAGCAGACATAGGCATTACATTAATAGAAGCAACTAAATCTAGCATAACATGCTCAAATTTGTAATTGCCTATAACATATAGAATTGTAAAAGTCCCTGAATCCTTACATTTCTTAGGCATTGGTTGAATGAGGGCTGAAACACTTTGTTCATATTAATTTTCTCATTACCCTTCGGCCTCCTCCTTTGGGTGCATATTTCCTTAAGAAACTTGGCATATTTCAAAATTTGTTTGATTGCATCCAACAACAGAATATTGACTTCCACTTTCTTGAAAGTCTCAAGAAAATCTCTATCCTTCTCAGCCTCTTCTTTCTTGTTCTTAATCAACCTACTAGGGAATGAAGCCTTAGTGACATACTTAGGAAAGGGTTTGGAAATACTCACCTTGGGGGCTTTGGAGTTTTGCCCCTCCTCATTTACCTCATTTGGCTTTTGATCCTTCTCTTTAGTGACTTGTAGGGGAGGTGGAGGTTCATCTAACCTCTTCCTACTTCACAATGTGACAACACTAATATTTTCTCTCGGATTCATGTCCAGTTGTGAGGGCAGTCTCCCAGAAAATTGGCTCTGAACCTTGTTGATCTCGGTGGCTAACTGCCCCACATGATTCTGCAAGTTATTGATGGTGGCTCTTGTTTCTTGCTGAAATTGAATATTATTTGTGGTCATTTGTCTCATTAGCTCCTCCAGTGAAGGTTCAGGTTGCCTAGGAGCTTGAACTTGTTGTTGTCTCACTGGAAAAGGTGCTTGCCTTTGTTGAAACCCTGGAGGTCCATAGGCTGGAGGTTGATTCTGAGGCTGTTTTTCATAGCTCAAGTTGGGATGATCCCTCCACCCCGGATTATATGTGTTAGAGGAAGGGTTGTAGTTTGTGGAAGGTCCAGAATATCCCCATGCTGCCTTTACCTCCTCATTTATGTCCTCTTGTAGAGTGGGACACATATCAGTGGGATGTCCCGAACAGCAACAAATCCCACAAGCATTCACCGGTGCTTTCCCAATATCCATAAACCGCTGAACCATGGTAGTCAACTCAGTCATTTGTTGCTGCAGACTAGTCATTTCTACCTCTTTAACTGCTCTTACTCTAGTGTCATTCCTGGTGAAAAAATGTTGAGTGTTTGCAGTCATTCTTGCTATCAAGTTCCTAGCCTCTTGAGGAGTCTAAATAACCAAAGCTCCTCCACTAGCAGCATCAATCATGTTACGATCCATCACTAACAAACCCTCATAGAAATACTGGATCAGAAGTTGCTCACTGATTTGATGTTGAGGGCAGCTAGCATACAGTCTCTTAAACCTCTCCCAGTAATCATGAAGCGATTCCCCATGTCTTTGTTGGATGCCGCAAAGTTCTTTTCAAATGGTGGTGGCCTTAGAGGCAGGGAAGTATATATCCAAGAAAGCTCGAGTCATGTCTTGCCATGAATTAATGGATCCGGGTGGCAAATTGTACAGCCATTCCTTTGCAACGAGAATGGAAAAGTTCTGAACTTGACTTGATCCACTGGAATTCCTGTAGGCTTCATGCTAGAGCACACTATATGGATCTCCTTCAGATGCTTGTTGGGGTCCTCCCCAGCTAATCCATTGAAAAATGGCAAAAGATGAATTAGACCTGATTTCAACTCGAATGCTTCTTCATTTTCTAGAATTTCTATGCAAAGAGGCTGTTGGTCTAAATCTGGAGCACCCAACGCCCTTAAAGTATTCTCTGCTATCACCACTTCTTCAGATGTTTTAGAAAATATCTCAGAACTGGATAAATCTATATGGTGGGCAGCTTCGACATCAGCAGGTGTGAATTGAAGAGGAAATTATGAGCTGACTTGTTCAAAGTAATGCCTTAGATTCCTTAATTGCCCGTTCACTTCACCACTGGACATGAGCACCTGCAAAACAATCGGAAATAAAAAAGAAAAGTATTAAAAACTGAAATAAAAATAAAGTGAAAAATAGGAAACAAATTAATAGTGCAAGTGGACAATTAATTCCCAGGCAACGGCGCCAAAATTTGGTGTTGTGTGGATTGTGATTAAAATTTAGAATGAAAATCAGTTACCAAGTTCTACCAAAAATATAAAACCTTGCAACTAGTTGTAGTTAGTAAGGGTCGATCCATAGAGAACTAATTCAATTAACACTATAAATTAATTCATAATTTTAAACTCTCAAAAATAGAAAACAGTAAAAAGAAGGGTTTTGTTTGTTAAACTAAAAATAATAACAGTAAACACAATTTGAAATACCAATTTAAAGGATAGTGGTTAAGAGATGGAATCCACCACTAGATTTATTTGATTATGCTAACTTACATTCCCTTTATACCAATATAACCAATTATGTTTTTATGTGATTATGAGATAAATCCCTTGTTTTCCTTAAGTTTCGCTTAATTCAGCAGCCGCTCAAATTAAATCATAATCACTAGTTAGTTATAGAGCAACCACTTTTATCCTCACCTAATGATTGCATTAAGATTTAGAAAATCAATCACACTAAGATTTAATCACATACCAGGATTAAATTACTTAGATCATATGTCTCATTAGTCCTACTACTGCAACCGTGGATGACAATCATAGTTTTACCACTTTCAAAATTTTGCAAGAATATAAAAACCTTTATATTGAATTGAGATCAGAAACATATGAATAAAAACACAATTGTATTGAAATAAAGAGATATGCAAGGTTTACATAATCAAAACTAGGGTTTCATCTTTCCTTAACCAATTAAGAAGTTTAGTCACACATGGCGAATTCAAAATTAAAAGAAAAATGAAATAGAAACATAGTCAAGAATGAAAGAACGAAAGAAAACTGACAATCAAACTGGTTTCCAGCAAATGAGGTTGATCGATCTCCGATTACTCGAACCCGAGTCTCCAATCTTCGATCAAGTCTCCCTCTTTCTTGTTCTTCGAATCCTCTTCTGTTCTCTGACGGCTCTCAATTCAGAACTCTCTTTTAAGACCTTAGGTAACCGTATTTATGACTTTGGATACCTAGTGCATTATTAGAATTCGTATCTACTTTCCTGATGCGACGACACAGGCCTTGTCATATGATACAGCCTACCCCGTGTCAGGGTCTGTCAACATAATTTCTATAAAATTAGAAGTCAGAGAGTAACATGGCCTACCCCGTGTCCTTAAACACGGGCCATGTCTTTGGGCATACTCAAAATATAGATCGCCTTTTGTTGTTTGTTGTTGCCCAGAACTGATAATATATGACATGCTAGAGAAGAATATGGCCTACCCCATGTCTAGGGATATGGGTCGTGTTGTTGTTCAAACCCAGTGCAACATCCTGTTGAAGTACCAGAGAAGGACACGACCAACCCTGTGTCTTAGGACACGGGCCATGTTACTTAATTTCTTCATCTTGAGCCATAATTCTTCACATATTCTCTTTTCTCTTTACTTCTAAGGATGATATTGACCTCCTGAAAAACACAATGCGATTATGAGGACTTATAAAACATACTTAAGTAAAGTTTCACAATAAGGATCTGATTAAACTTCATATTTAAAAATTTAGCTAAAAGTTAACAATTAACCACACATGAAGTCCAATTAGATCAAACATAAGACAGTAAAGATATAGAAATAATTAACAGATCAACTGTCAATGTCAAGTTTCTAGTGGTAGATTGTCCCTCCACCTATAATATTATTCTGGGTCACCCTTTACTCGACGCACTGGGGGCCGTGATCTTCACACCCCACTTGGCCATGAAGTTTTTGGACAACCAAGACAAGGTTATGACAATTAAGAGAGATAAAGTCATGGCAAGGAAGTGCTATAACGAAAGCCTTAAAATCGCCAAGAGATCACGGACAACGATCCCATGCAACGATCCAGCTCTGGTCACTATGGACTCCGTCAGCATCCTCTTGACCTAGTTGGACGTATGTGAAGAGATCCACAATACACATCCTCTGGCAGGCAGAGAGCTCAAACCCCTTCAGTTGGGAGCCAAGCTAGGCTAAATCACCAAGGCATGCCCTAAAGACCCCTACCCACTTCCCAACATTGACAAACTAGTGGACAACTGGTCCAGTTTTAGGTTACTATCTTTTATGGATGCTTACTCTGGCTATAACCAGATACACATACGTATAGATGGTAAGGATAAGACAACCTTCATGACCAAGATGGGGAGTTACTACTACCGAGTTACATTATTTAGACTAAAAAATGCAGGGGTCATTTACCAGTGCATGATAAACAAGGTCTTTGAGGGGTAAATTGGTAAGATGTTGGATGTGTACATCAATGATGTGATAGTCAAGATGGCTGACACCGACGACCACATCAGGGATTTGGATGAGGTATTCCTCGAGATTCAAAAACACAACATGCGACTGAACCCGAAGAAATGCGCGTTTGGGGTACAGGCTGGCAAATTCCTAATGTTTCTACTAACGAAACGTGGTATCAAGGCAAACTTAGAGAAATGTCAAGTCGTACTCGACATGCACAACCCTTATTTTGTCAAAGAAGTACAATAACTGATGGGTGATAACTCCAGGAAATGTAGTTATTTGTATCCTATATCTATGTTTTATTGATAACTTAATCCTTGTTATTATGCACATATAGAAGATTTTATGTTTATATTTGTCAAATTCAATCTTGATATCTTCATATATGATTTTGAGCAAATTGTGCATATTCTTCAATTGATTAAGTAAATTTATAACTTTTAGTAACTTGGTAATTTCTCTAATGCAAGAAGAGCTGCAAACAAGTAGACTTGTGGAAGATTTGGACCAACATTGGAAGCAAAATCCCAAGAGAAAACCAAGTTTGAAGTTCAGTATCTCATGTTGCAGCGCTGGCATATTAATGTCATAGCGTGGTGCATCCCCTGCTTCAAACAGAGAAACCCGAAGTTTGCACGCTGCGACGCAAGCATGTTAATGACTCAACGTGGTGACCTAAATTACACATGCGTTGCGGCGTAGGCTTGTTAATACCGCAACGTGACTCTGTTTTCTGAGCCTATAAATATCTTTTATCAGATTTCTTAGAAAAGGCTTGTTTTAGGTTAGAAAGATGTGACTAGGTTTTCATTTCTAGGATAAGATGAGGCTAGGGAAGCCATGGTTGGAGGTCATCTTCTTCATGGAAGGAGATTCAAGCATCAAAGATCATATCTATGAGCTTCCTTCCTTTTTCCTTTTACTTTATTCTCTTCCTTGTACCATAAACATGATTTTTTATGTATATTTTCATATTCAATGAGTAGCTAAACTGTATTTAGGGATTACTTTGAATCCTTGTATGGATATTAATGATTTTGTACTTCTTTGAGTTTATATTGATGTTTAGTTTTGTTTAATCATATATATATCTAAATGTTCTTGATAATTTGATTAGCTTTTAAATGATTTGTTAAAATATGATGAACCTAGACATAGGAATTTAGATTTGAGATCATATGTATGATTGATGCATGTTAGATTACATTCTATTGATTTAGTTATGTTAATTCTCTAATGGGATAAAAATATACCTCATAGTCATGCATAACAGGTGTTTGAGAATAGATCTTAATAAATAGAGTTGCACTAGTTCTCATAGAAATACAGTGAATTAATAAATGAAGCATGGTTGATTGACTTAGACATAGACTTTTAACTAAAGTAGATTCTTAAGCTAACTTAGCGCACTCATTACTGTTGCTTAAAGGGGTTACATATTATTAACTGAAGTAGGAGGTGAAGATGGATTCCCTAATCTCTAACCATTATCTTTAATTTCCATTTATTGCTTTTTAGTCTTTAGATTAGTTTAAATGCACTTTTCCCTATTTTTATGTTCTTGAATAGAATTACTTAAGCTATTGGGTGATATTTAGCATTGAAAGTTCCATTATCCTTATAGGAATGATATCCTACTCTTAAACTGTTTTACTTATTCAATTCGTGCACTTGAAGCATATAAAAGGACAAACAACGGGTCAGATTGCAACCTTCACACATTTTTTGGCCAAGGTCGCCCAAAAGTCTCTTCCTCTTTTTCAAACTTTAAAAAAGACAATGAATTTTGAGTAGACCTCAGAATGTGAAGTCGTGTTCCGGGAACTAAAGGAGATGCTGTTAATACCACCCATTTGGACAATACTGAAGCCTGATGAAACGCTCTAAATCTACCTCTCTGTTAGCAACGAAACGATTAGCTCGGTTCTGATAAGGAGACAAATAAGGGCCAAATACCAGTTTCTTTTGTCAGCAAAGTCCTCTAAGTCCTCGAAGTTCATTACCAGAAAATTAAAAAGTTGGCATCGACATTAGTAGTCACTGCAAGGAGGTTGAGACAATACTTCTAATGTCACTCTATAATGGTAAGTAGAGCTTTCTGAGTTCGAAATCATCTACGAGTCGAGACTAGCCATCAAAGCATAGTTACTATCCAACTTCCTAGTTAAACTCACACCAGACTCCCATAACCCTAGAACGCATTCTTGGACCATCTATGTCGATGGATCCTCGAATCCCAAAGGGAGTAGAGCTAGAGTCATGTTGGAAAACAAAGTTGGTCTCACGTTGGAGGACTCATTGAGATTTGAGTTCTCTACCTCCAACAACTAAGTTGAGTACGAAGTGTACGTAGCATGTATTACTATGGCAAAGGAAATAGGGGCCAGAGACGTGGTCCTATGCTGTGACTTGCAACTGGAACCATCCTAGATAAAAGGAGAATATCAGGTGAGAGAACCATTGCTGCGGAAATACCTAGCCAATGTTAAAAAGCTAATGGAAAGTTTTGACAGTGTCAGGGTGGAGCACATTCCCAAGGATCAAAACTTTAGAGCTGACATCCTGTCAAAACTCATCAGCACTAAAAGCTCGAGCAATAACAGGTTTGTGATCTACGATACTCTCTTCACTCCTAGTATCACGAGTGATGAAGTCCTCCTACTAGAAGTTGAAGAAACCTGGATGACACAAATATTAGCCTATCTCCGCAATGGCTTACTCCTCGAGGACCGAAAAGAAGCCTAGAAGGTAATACGGACAGTGGCCTGGTACACCAGTTGTATCGTCGATGTTTCTCTTGCCTCCTTTTCAAATTCCTTAGCCCCAATAAGGCATAATATATCTTGGCCGAATTTCACGAAGGAAGCTTGGGCCACCACGTCGACGGAAAATCCTCAGTGAGGAAAGCATTGAGAGTAGGGTATTATTAGCCCACCATGGAGGCCGACAACATTTAGTACGTTGAGAAATGTGATAAATGCCAGCGCCACTCAGATATCTATGTCGCATCACTCGAAGAGTTAATAACGATGTTCGTCCTTTGGTCGTTTTAGCAGTAGGGAATGGACATTTTGGGTCATTTTCCTCAAGCCACTGGGTAAATAAAACACCTAGTGGTAGCCATTTATTATTTCACTAAGTAGATTAAAACAGAACTGTTGGCCACAATATACTGCGTGCAAATCTAGAAATTCACCTACAAGAATATCATAAGTAGATTTGAAGTCCTACAGTCGATTATCACGAACAACGAAACTTAATTCACTGATAAGAAATTTAAGGATCTTCTGGGGGGCTTAAGATCAAACAACATTTCACTTCAAGGAGCACCCAAAAGCCAAAGGGCAAGTCGAGACCGCCAACCGAGTTATATTGAGGGGGATAAAGAAAATACTTGATGATGCTAAAGGAAGATGAGTGGAACAACTCGATCATGTCCTATGGGCATAGCGAACCACACCACAGTCCTCCATAAGAGAAATATCCTTCAAGTTAACTTATGGTTGCAAAACCATGATTGCGATGGATATAGAAGAACTGAGTTGGAGGAAGTAAAGCTTTTCGAGGAGACTAATTTAGATCTCATCCGCCACTAACTCGACCTGCTGGATGAATAACGTCGCATTGCCCATGTCCGAGAAGTAGCACTAAAACAAAGGACTGTCGTGCGGTAAAACTCCAAAGTGGTCCCATGACAGTTCAACCCTGGCGATCTCATGTTGTGTAGGGCAGACATTAGAGGGAAAAATGCAAGGACTGGGAAACTAGCGCCTAACTGGCAAGGACCGTACATGATTACATCCACAACCAATACGAGGGCCTACACCCTAGAAACCCTATCAGGCAAGCCAATTAAAAACTTCTAGAATGCATACAAATTGAGGAAATACTATAACTGAATATTGTTACTTCCACAGTGTAAAAACTCTTGGACATCAATGAATCAGTTCTTTGTATAACTATCAGGCGTGACCTTAAGTCCCCGAATACCTTAGCCCGACTCATCCAAGCTAGTATATCAGACGTGACCTTGAGTCTCCAAATACCTTGGTCCGACTCCATCCAAGCCAGTATATCAGGCGTGACCTCGAGTCCTCGAATGCCATGGCTCGACTTCATTCAAGCCAGTATATCGACCAAAACCTCGAGTCCCCGAATACCTTGGCCCGACTTCATCCAAGCCAATATATCGAGCATGACCTCGAGTTCCCAGGTACCATGGCGCAACGCAACCCCTAAGATTACTACATTTTGGTAATGTTCGAGGAATACAAGGTCCGAAAAGGATCAAATATTTTAATTATATGTAAGACGGTCAAACTTGTGCCCTTTTAAATCGTACCTTAACCCATAAACCTAACATAGTTTACAGTGGTTAAGCTTAACTGACCGTAGCCCAAGATAATGGACCACACGCCATGAGGCTATTACGTCACACTAAACGAACTCTACCTCTGAGATCGAGCTTCGCGTTCATCTTAGTCAAGTGAAGCGAATATTCGTCCAACAAAACGAATCCTACCTCTGAATACCGAGCTTCGCGCTCATCTCAATGAGGTGAAGCAAATGCTCATCCAACCAAACGAACACTACCTTCAAAGATCGAGCTTCGCGCTCATCTTAGTCAGGTGAAGCGAATGTTCGCCCAACTAAACGAACCCTACCTCCGAGATCGAGCTTCGTGCTCATCTTCGTTAGGTGAAGTGAATGCTCGTCCAACTAAATGAAACCAACCTCTGAGTTCGAGCTTTGTGCTTATCTCGGTCAGGTGAAGTAAGTGTTCATCCAACTAAACGAGTTCTACCACCGAAATCGAGTTTCATACTAATCTTGGATAGGTGAAGCGAGTGTTCGTTCAATAAGCAAATATCGAGATCCAGCGTTGAACCCATCTCAAAACTACATAAGCTAATTGCTAAGTACAAAATAAAAATCGAGATCTGGGGTTGGGTCAGCCTTGGGGGTACAAAAGCAAAATACAACGGAAAATAGAATGTTCAGAAAAACAAATCTTTATTCTCATTCCAAACGTCGTCTACTTAACAAGGGAGCTTTATAAGGAGGCTTTAGAAGTTATTCTATTTCAAGAAAGGGCTTATAAACTACCCTAATAAAAAGTGCCCACTGGAAGAAACTAGAAAGTGATAACTACACAAAGTGTAGTTATTTGTGCCTTATATCTGAGCTATAAAGAGTGCTAAAGTCCTTGTATTCATGCATATTTGGAAAGTTTTATGCTTATATTTGCTATATTCAATTATGATACCTTTCCAGTATGTTTATGAGTAAACTGTGCATATTTGATAGGTGATTAAGTGAATTTATATTTGTTACTGATTTGATGTTTTTTCTATCACAAGAAGGGCTCCAAACAAGAAGATATGTGGAGCATTTGAGCTAAAATAGGAAGAGAAAGCCAAATTAGCATCTCAGCAGACAACGCCGCAGCGTGGCATGTTAATGACGCGGCGTGACATTTCCTGCATCCAAAGTCAGGGGCTTCGAAGAATTGAACGCTGCGGCGCAAGGATTTAATGCCGTGGAGTACGTAACCTAATTTGACACGCGTCGCGGCATAGGCATGTTAATACTGCGGCGTGCCTCTGTTTTGCTGAATCTATAAATAGATTTTTAATAGATTTTATACAGAAAGTTTGGAGAGCTCCATAGATAGTTTTAGGTTTTAGAGGAGCTACGGCTTTGTGCTTCATTTCTGGGCTGATTGGAGGCCTAGAGAGGCTAGGTTGGAGGTCTTCTTCCTTAAGGAAGAGGATTCAAGCTTCAAGGATCTCATCAATGGCATCCTTCCTCTTCTCCCTGAGTTTTCTTCTCTTCCTTATCTTTTGAGCACTGTTTTGCTCTGTAAATTCGTATTCAATTGATTAGAAGCTGTATTTAGGAAATACTTTGGATCTTTATATGATTATTGATGTTTATGTATGAATTTGAGTTTCTATTGATGTTTAGCTTTGTTCTTCCATGCCTATGCTTAATGCTTGCTTCTGTTTGATCAACAATTGCATGATCTTAATTGATGCAAATGAACTAGATATAGGCATTTGTGGAGATAGACATGGTATGGTTGATGCATGTTTGACGAGTTCAATTAGCTTGGATGAGTTAATTCGCTAACTGAATAGAAATATACCTTTTAGCCATGTATTAGCGTGTGTTTGAGAATAGATCGTTCATTAGTGGAGTTTACACTAGTCCTCATGCAACCATAAGAACCATAGTGGATTAGGTAAATGACACCAGGGTTGATCGACCTAGACATAGGCTTTTGACTAAATCAAATTCTTAAGCTAAACTAACTAAGCATTGATGTTACTTGTAAGGATTGCATATCATTAATATGAAGTAGGAAGTGAAGAAGGATTCCCTAGATTTCCAAACCCCTATGTTATTGCTTTGGTAGTTTAGATTTAGATTAATTGCTTTTCTTTATTTTATATGTCCTTGACTAGAATCTTGTTGAGCTATTGGTTGCTACTTAGTAATGGAAATCTTGTTCTCGTAGGAACGAACTTTTACTTCGTATCTATATTACTTGAATGACCCGTGCACTTGCGGTACACAAATGGTCTAACAAGTTTTTGGCGCCGTTGCCAGGGACAATGGTGTATTTCCAAAGTCTTTAGCCTTATTCCTTAGCACTTGTTGAGGGATAATGGTTGAATTCCATATTACTAATATCAACAATGAGTTTGGTTAGTTCTAATTCAAATTGTAAATAATCTATGTTAATTTCAGTTTTTATTCTTTGTATATAGGAACAATAAATGCAGGATAAGCTTTATCATTTGAGACCTTTGAGGGAGCTCGAGAACCCCCAGTGGAAGACCTCTATTTAGGCGGAGGAAGGCCTACCATCCAATCCATCACTTTTGTGAACAAACCAGCCATGATCGAAAGAGTTGGCGGGTTTGCCTTGCGAAAGTCCTGTCGGGACTATAACTCAGGTCCTTCTTGGGAGGGAACCCAAGTTTTATTATTTTTGTTAAATAGTATGTAATTAGTAAGTTTTAATTCATAAATATGTTAGTATGTTAGTTTTTGTAGTTTTAGTTAGTTTTCATGTTTTTCTTTAGTTTAAAGTCTTATAAGTATGTAGTAAGTTTAATTTTTGTATGCTTATAGTTAATATTTATGATTTAATATCTTTAGTAGTTTAGAGTCTTAAATATGTTAGTATGTTAGAGTTTTGTAAGTTAATTAGTTTTTATGTATTAGTTAGGTTTTTAGATTATAAATAGGTTAGTATGTTTGATTTTGTATTTTTGTTAGTTTAGTATGTTTGATTTTGTAGTTTAGTTAGTTTCAATTCTAGTATATATTAGTATGTTTGATTGTTTTGATTTTAATTAGTTTATATGCTTTTGTTTAGTTATTAGTTATATATAGGTTAATAAGTAGGATCTTGTAGTTTTTATAATTTTTAGTTGTAGATTTTGTAAAATAGCTTTTTGGACAAGTTTTGTTGCTGCTTGGAGGCTACTTTGAACCAATTTCAAGAAGAAAAGCGTGTTGGTCCGCTAAATTTAGCACCGCTTCTCACGCCGTGGTGTTTTCACGTTTAGCCAAGGCGCCAAGTGAGTTTTTCTCTGCAGAATTCTGCAGACGAGGTATTACGCCGCGGCATGGATGCTGTGCGCTGCGGTGTGATGATCAGTTTTGTATATATTTTGTGTATATTCTATTTAAATTCAATTTTTTTATTTATATTTCATTCTTTTGTTAAAATAATTGTTTTTATTATTCAGCTCTCTAAATTTTAATCTATTTTTAGGCTCATGAACCCTTGGAATTCATGGAAAGTGAGGACTTTGTCTCACTTAAGCTTGGGGGAGTGTTATTACATGCTTTGGATGAGTATAAAGTACGATATATGCATGTAATGATACTTGAAATGATGCAGTTGTGATAGCCACAATGTTTCAATGAGTTTCGATTTGAGTTGGTTATTACTGAGGAGTTTGAAAAGAAGTTTCAATTTTTATAAGACTGCTGGTGTTGTGTGATTGTTCATGATATGAAAGGTTGCTATTTGCCCCTTTATGAGTGAAACCTTATGTGATCTTGAAGTATGTGAAACAGTTTAGTTGCTTTTGATGTATGATTTATATTCTGCTTAGATGCAAGTGTAATTTTGAATATGAGATAAGTGCATGTTTAGAGAAAGTTTATAGATGTACATGTAGAGTTTTGATTATCCTAGAAATTATTTTTAAACTCTCTTGAGGCGAAATCCTAGATTGTGCATGACTGAGGAAATGATTAGGGCATTCTTTGGACCAATTGAGCCTTAAAAAACTTACCTTGAATGATTATATCTTTAGGTCCCCTTTGAAGCCTGATAATTGTTTGGCCTTATTTGTTTTTCAAACTAGTGTCATCGTTTACCTGTTAACCGTTCCAATGCATGTGAAAGTATTGCATTTTCTTCCTATCCTTTATTGTTTATTGAGTACATGATGTGTTGGTTCTTGAAGTGAGTTCAGTGAGTAGGGGTATGTATGTTTGAGAATAATGAGCCTGAAGGAACTAAATGTGATCAAAAGAAAGAAAAAAAAGAGTGCTTTGTACAAGTAAAAAGAAAGAAAATGAAAAGAGAGAAAAACAAAGCAAGAAAAAGAAAGAAGAAAAGCTAAAAAGAAAAAAATTGCATGGTTCTGGCAAGTTGTGATCCTTCACTGAAGAATACCCTGCTAGTTCGCTTGTTCTCAAGTCTTGAAATCACATATTCTTGTATTTCAATGTTTATTATGTATCATTTCCCTTCTTTTTTGTTGCCCAATACCATGGCCTAACATTACAAGCTGTAAAGACCTTCTGATCCTCAGTTGTGTGCGGTTTACATTAGTGGAGAGAGAGTTTAGGATCATTTTTTGTGGATTTTATGATTCTTATGCATTTATGTTTATAAATCTATCCGGATGTGTATGATTTGAATAGGAGAAGTTTATCTTACATGTTTGTGGATATGTAGATTGCATGAAAAGATGCTGAATTGTTTGCATGTGAAGGATTATGTATGTGTGAGACTGGTTTAGGGGCATTTGCACACTTTTTATGGATTGAAGTAATCAGTACATACTAGTAGCTTTTATTTAATTGAAAAACAGAAAGATTGAAATTTGAAATTGCTGAATGTTATGTTTAAATTGTTAATAAGATTTACTTGGTCATACTTTGTTTTGCTCGAGGATAAGCAAAAGGTTAAGTTTGGGGGTGTGATAACTACACAAAGTGTAGTTATTTGTGCCCTATATCTGAGCTATAAAGAGTGCTAAAGTCCTTGTATTCATGCATATTTGGAAGATTTTATGCTTATATTTGCTATATTCAATTCTGATACCTTTCCAGTATGTTTATGAGCAAACTGTGCATATTTGATAGGTGATTAAGTGAATTTATATTTGTTACTGATTTGGTGTTTTCACTATCACAGGAAGGGCTCCAAACAAGATGATATGTGGAGCATTTGAGCTAAAATGGGAAGAGAAAGCCAAATTAGCATCTCAGCAGACAACGCCGCGGCGTGACATTTCCTGCATCCAAAGTCAGGGGCTTCGAAGAATTGAACGCCGCGGCACAAGGATTTAATGTCGTGGCGTACGTAACCTAATTTGACACGCGCCGCGGCATAGGCATGTTAATGCCGCGGCGTGCCTCTGTTTTGCTGAGTCTATAAATAGATTTTTAATAGATTTTGTAAAGAGAGTTTGGAGAGCTCCGTAGATAGTTTTAGGTTTTATAGGAGCTACGGCTTTGTGCTTCATTTCTTGGCTGATTGGAGGCCTAGGGAAGCTAGGTTGGAGGTCTTCTTCCTTAAGGAAGAGGATTCAAGCTTCAAGGATCTCATCAATGGCATCCTTCCTCTTCTCCCTGAGTTTTCTTCTCTTCCCTTATCTTTTGAGCACTGTTTTGCTCTGTAAATTCGTGTTCAATTGATTAGAAGTTGTATTTAGGAAATACTTTGAATCTTTATATGATTATTGATGTTTATGTATGAATTTGAGTTTCTATTGATGTTTAGCTTTGTTCTTCCATACCTATGCTTAATGTTTGCTTCTGTTTGATCAACAATTGAATGATCTTAATTGATGCAAATGAACTAGACATAGGGATTTGTGGAGATAGACATGGTATGGTTGATGCATGTTCGACAAGTTCAATTAACTTGGATGAGTTGATTCGCTAACTGGATAGAAATATACCTTTTAGCCATGTATTAGCGTGTGTTTGAGAATAGATTGTTCATTAGTGGAGTTTACACTAGTCCTCATGCAACCATAAGAACCATAGTGGATTAGGTAAATGACACCAGGGTTGATCGACCTAGACATAGGCTTGTGACTAAATCAGATTCTCAAGCTAAACTAACTAAGCATTGATGTTACTTGTAAGGATTACATATCATTAATATGAAGTAGGAAGTGAAGAAGGATTCCCTAGATTTCCAAACCCCTATGTTATTGCTTTGGTAGTTTAGATTTAGATTAATTGCTTTTCTTTATTTTATATGTCCTTAACTAGAATCTAGCTGAGCTATTGGTTGCTACTTAGTAATGGAAACCTTGTCCTCGTGAGAATGGACGTTTACTTCGTATCTGTATTACTTGAACGACCCGTGCACTTGCGGTACACAAATGGTCTAACAGAAAGGAAGCTAGATATGACAATCAAACACTAACCACCTCCACAGTTCTTCTAGACGGGTGCACTCTTGGCCAACATGAGAAGAATGCTTCACTCTAATAGACTCCTGTGGGGATTGCTTCACTCCAAGAGACTCATGCACATCCAACTGCACACCTTCTAACCCAAGGCATGTTAAACACCTTAGAAGGAAGTCATGCGAGCAGGGGGGAACATCAGTGAAACTTCTCCACACCCCACAGGACTTGCAACAAAAGCCACGGACCCTCCCGATAAGAGTAAGAAGTTTTCGCATTCTCACGTATGCCGAGAGAGAAAAGCTTATGCAGTCTGAGGGCATGTTGACCAAATCTTTACATTAGGAAAGAAAGGCCTCCATCGGAGGAATGTGCGGGGGGAAAAAGGAACACCTTTAAGAATTTTGGGAAGAACAGAGAGATAATCTCGGAATGGGGCACGACCCTCCATACGCTCAGAAGAAGCAAAAATGGGACCAAACTTTGGAAAAGACTCATTCTCAAGCGCAACTAGAAAACGCAAGAAACAGGTGACAAAACCACTGCAAATAATCCCAATTTATAAAGGGAATAATGTGTTCTAACTAGCTCCTAGAAAGGTGTACCGATTGCAAGTTTAAAACCACGTTTAATTACTTCTCCCCTACGATTGGTTGTGAAGGCAGTCGACGATTGGGAAACAACACGAAACTACTGTCACTATTAAAGTGGCTTAATTCCCAATAAATGCGAAACAATGTTTTCCAAAGCAAGCACAGACTACCACGAACCACTGAGCAACGGCAACTGAAAGGACAATGACCAGAACATTCGAAATTGAAGCGACATATGGCGTCTGAGCGCACCCTACCTCGGACCACGGGTTTACAATGAGCCGCTATGACGTAACACCTTCAATCTCGGTCCAATTCTGAGATGATACAAGACCCTTCTAACCACACATGGGGGCAACTTATTGCACACCTCGGAAAACTGAACGATTACATAAGTAGAGTGATCTAGCTCAGATCTCGGTGATAACTACACAAAGTGTAGTTATTTGTGCCCTATATCTGAGCTATAAAGAGTGTTAAAGTCCTTGTATTCATGCAAATTTTGTCATATTTTGTAAGGAGAGTTTGGAGAGCTCCGTAGATAGTTTTAGGTTTTAGAGGAGCTACGGCTTTGTGCTTCATTTCTGGGCTGATTGGAGGCCTAGGGAGGCTAGGGTGGAGATCTTCTTCCTTAAGGAAGAGGATTCAAGCTTCAAGGATCTCATCAATGGCATTCTTCTTCTTTTCCCTGAGTTTTCTTCTTCTCCCTTATCTTTTAAGCACTGTTTTGCTCTGTAAATTCGTGTTCAATGGATTAGAAGCTGTATTTAGGAAATACTTTGAATCTTTATATGATTATTGATGTTTATGTATGAATTTGAGTTTCTATTGATGTTTAACTTTGTTCTTCCATGCCTATGCTTAATGATTGCTTCTGTTTGATCAACAATTGTATGATCTTAATTGATGCAAATGAACTAGACATAGGGATTTGTGGAGATGAACCTGGTATGGTTGATGCATGTTCGACGAGTTCAATTAGCTTGGATGAGTTGATTTGTAACACCCCAATTTTTAGAAAAATGTCCCGAATGTTCTGTTTGCTGTTTTTCAAGCTTTTGTGTAAATGACTGTTATGTCCTTATTTTACTGTTTCTTGTTTTTCTGTATGAAATACAAATATGTTTTACAGGCTAAAATTTTATTTGATCGTTTTACATAATTTGCTTCGAGACGGTAAAATAAAAATTTTCTCAAGCTACTTGTTTTAATTTTTCTGGAGATATACGTGACAATTAATACTTGTCTGTAATTTTATTTGAACGTTTTGGATGATTTGCTTCGTCATGTGGGGAAAATGGAAAAATGATCGTTACGTCCGATTGTCTTGTTTTTAATTTTTCTATATGTTACGATGCTTAATATTACCGTCTATGATTTTATTTGGACTTTTTTGTGTGATTTGCTCGGGACGGAAAATAATATTTTTCCAGGCCTAGGGAAATCTTGTTTTAATTATTCAGACTGGGGGATCTTACTAAACCAAATTCTGAATGAGACGATAATTAATCTTTTAATTTTTAGGATTTAACTGTCCAATAAAATAATTTTGTATATTATTTTATCTGTGATATTATGTGTTGTTATGATATTTGAATCTTTACACTATTCTGTTGTTAATTAATGTTATAGCTTTTCATATTGCATGAACTGTATATCTGTTAATTGTCGTTTTCTTATCTGCCATGTTTGTGATGATTTTAGTTTATCTTACCTCTTTATTGTATGTGTTTTCTGTATATTTATTTTACGTAGTAAAGAGTTTGAGGAAGAGGAACGACCTCTTGAGATTTTGTATACCGAGGAGGAAGAAGAGCGTGAAGCCGAAGATCGACGACGACCAAGAACCATCTGATCATCCATACCCATTGGACTGATTAGTTTGGGTATGGCGGTGCCAGGATATTTGGGATTTGTGATACTCGAGTTTCACGGTGGATCGTTAGCTTGGCATCTGCAGGGAGACAGAGACTCAGTGACTTATGTGCGACGGTTGACTGTGTCCATACGACTTACGTTTGATGGAGAACCAGTGATGACGACTACTGTGTTTCTACACTTAGAGTTGCCTTTATCTCTTAGGCGTCATTGGGGTGGTGTATTCACTGAGCCTAGTGAGATGACTCTCGTATCGACTGCGCGGTCTCATGTCCGCCGAGTGTCGAGGCATCCTGGATATTTATCTTCTGATGAGTTTCCTAAGAGTGGTCCATCAGAGGATTAAATATTTATGATGTATTTTTTAGCGCGTCTGCGTATGTATATATTGACTCTTTACTGTTTTTGGTTTACTGTTGATGTTTAAATATTTGTAGTTATAGTTGTAAATTATTTGTATAACTTATGACTTGGACCATATGTATATTATGAGTGATGTTGTTTCTGTTTATTTTATATTTCTGCATTATTTTATTTAATAATATTCTGTTTAACAGGAATTATTTTACAACTCATATTAGTACGTAATAAATGTTTTACAACTTGGGTAGATTTTATTTATCTTTCTTTTATTTTCTTTATATATGTGACATCCCCACAAGGGTGTTACATTAGTTGGTATCAGAGCCCAAGTTAGAGTCTTTTGGGGTTGTGGTTGGGTCTGTTTTTGTTTGTGCTGTGTGATTCTCTGTAATTTACTTCCGAAAGGATGTATCTAATTTTGTTTTGTTCTGTTTGAAGAAAGAAGATGTCTGGACGAGGTAGAGGACGTGCGAACGTGAATCGTGATGTGGACCCTATGATTGCGGCTGCTGAAGCTATGCAGCGAATGGCTGAAGTAATGATGCAGCAGAATTTGAGAGCAGCTCAACAGCAAGATGCTACTGCTGATGCCCTAAATTTATCTGAATTTAGGCGCCACAATCCGCCACAGTTTAGAGGCGAGGTTGATCCGGAGAAGGCAAGTCAATGGATACAAGACTTGGAGAGAATTTTTGAAGGAATGAGATGCACAGATGATAAGAAGGTGACTTATCCTGTCTTTATGCTAAGAGGAGATGGAGAACATTGGTGGAGAGGAACTCGCCAAGTTTTACAAGCTGAAAGAACAGAAATTACATAGGAAGTATTTTCTGATGCTTTTCTGGGAAAGTATTTTCCTGCAAGTGCTAGGCATGCCAAGGAAATAGAATTTCTTGGTTTGCGACAGGGAAATATGACGGTGAATGAGTATGCGACAAAATTTGAGAATTTGTCTCAATTCTCGGATTATGCTCAAACTCGACCGGATGATACATGGAGATGTCGGAAGTTTGAATCGGGATTGAGAGTGAAACTAAAGCGAGGGGTGATATCCTTGAGGATAAATCAGTTTCATGCTTTGGTTGATGCATGTGCGCGACTTAAGGAATTGGAGCCATCGCGAGATCAGAGGAATCGTAACTTTGGGCCGACAAGGTTTCAAAGAGGTGGAGGTAGTAATACGAATCGATTTCAGCGCAAGCCGTATTCCAGACCAACAGGGAGTCAATCTCAACGACCACCAGTTGGGGGGAGTACAAGTAGTAGTGGAGCTGGACAGAAAGTGGCGTTTACGCCAACATGTTTTAAGTGCGGAAAGAAAGGTCATATCTCTCCGGAGTGCACGATTAAGGGGACAGTTTGTTTTAACTGTAAACAGCCTGGGCATATGTCGAAGGATTGTACTCAGCCGGAAAGGAAACCTGTTGTTCGTTATGTTCGTGCTAATCAACAGAAGTCAGGGAATATTCAACCGAGATCTGGAGGGCGAGTATATACTATGACGGGAACAAAAATTTCTCAATCTGATGATCTTATACAAGGAGCGACTCCTGGCATGCTTCTAGGCGAAGGGTCCCATGAATGAACTGAATACGCACCGGAATGAGAGGGATTCAGAGACTATGCAGGTATGGGACTGCATAGTTGAGAATGACTTAAATGAATTGATTAGGCGTAACCATATCAACAAGTTGCAACTTCTTTTCGGGAGCCTAGAACATAAGAACTCAATGGTTAAGCGTGCTTGACTTAGAGTAATTGTGGGATGGGTGACCTCCTGGGAAGTTTCCTAGGATGCGTGTAAGTAAGGACAAAGCACGTTGAAAAGACCCATGTTGGTTTGTGGAGACACTCGTCAATCCTGCAGGCAGTTCCGGGGATGTTACATGATTCACTAACTGGATAGAAATATACCTTTTAGCCATGTATTAGCGTGTGTTTGAGAATAGATCGTTCATTAGTGGAGTTTACACTAGTCCTCATGCAACCATAAGAACCATAGTGGATTAGGTAAATGACACCAAGGTTGATCGACCTAGACATAGGCTTTTGACTAAATCAGATTCTCAAGCTAAACTAACTAAGCATGAATGTTACTTGTAAGGATTGCATATCATTAGTATGAAGTATGAAGTGAAGAAGGATTCCCTAGATTTCCAAACCCCTATGTTATTGCTTTGGTAGTTTAGATTTAGATTAATTGCTTTTCTTTATTTCATATGTCCTTGACTAGAATCTAGCTGAGCTATTGGTTGCTACTTAGTAATGGAAACCTTGTCCTCGTGGGAACGAACTTTTACTTCGTATCTGTATTACTTGAACGACTTGTGCACTTGCGGTACATAAATGGTCTAACACTCGGCCTTGCTCACGTACCCCAGAAACTCATTATGATACATCACGGACCTCGACCCTTTGAGAGAACATTGCGAGATCCGGCATAAACACTATGACATGTATCCCTTTGCTTATTGTGTGATGTGTGTTATAGTAAAACTTATATCTTGACACTTTAATGTCTCACCAAATCGTCAAGCTGGGGCCAACTATTTTGAACCGGGTCATGGACCCATAAAACTGGAGCAGCCCAACCTGCCAGCCTAGCACTCGAAAGTGTCATGCACATGAAGCAACTCATCTACTAAGCATGTCCCCCTCCCGACAGAAAAGAGGAGACACCACTTTACTCAGAGGGAGGGGACAAATCATACGGAATAACAATTTTTCATACTCCAATTAGACAACGTACAAAACACATTGAGTTGCTCAGATTCCCCCATTTTAACACGCTCATACTTCCCTATATAAATGCTAAACAAGAGGACAAATGTATACTTGAATCTCATTACACTTTATCCTCCTTGTGCAGCTACTGACTTGAGCGTCAAAGTTCCTTTTGTATGTACTTACCTCCTTGCTCCACCAACGATTGTTGCTATGCCTCGGAGGAAACTACTACAAACTATCTATTCAGGTAACCATCAGAATTTAGTTCTGAACACATATCACATGTATCATTCATCATTTTTCGATGGTACCATTTTGAACTCTTGTTTTTGTCACATAAAAGGAATTGTTTCGAGGAAGACATTTTTCCCGCATGTCCAATCACATTGAAGCTACATGCTCTAATTTAAAATTTCAAAGGGTAATGTCATAAAGTTAGGGAATTAAACAACATAATGAAGCAAAAAGAAAAGAGTAGTTGGTGGGATTACTATAATCCGCTTTATCTTTTTTTTTTTTTAAATGTGGTATATGATTTCACCTTTGACCTTAATACTGTGTTTGAATATTTTTTCATTAATAGAATAGAACAGAATAAGTGGGGATGAAGTGGAAAGAGAAGATAATGAATAAAACATAGTTACATTTTTCTTTGTTTAAAAGATTATTAAGAGAACGGAACAAAAATGATTCTACCTCAATTTTAGATAAAACAAAAGTAGGGCCTTTGAGGGGAGGAGAAGGTAAATGATTCTTCATGTGTTCCTTTCACTTCTCATATATTTTAAACCTCTCAAATAAAAAAATTTATTTTTCTTCTTCTTATTTCTTATCATCCAAACATGGGATTAAGAAATGTGGAATGATGGTTATATCGCAAAAGATACACTTGGATTAAGAGGCTGACTAACTAACATAGATTATGGTATTTATTAAGGCAGAGGTGGTAATTTTTTCTTGTTGGGCCAAACACTAATATTATTATTTTTTCCATTTAAGGGTTCCAAAAAAAATTACATTGAAAATTTTAAAAATCTTAAAAAGAGGCTTTGAGTGTGGCTAGAGGTGGACTCAGAATTTGTAGATTGGGGTTGCCAAAAAGACTATACCACAATTGTTTGAGGGAGGCTAAATAGTTAAATTACATAGATTTTTGTTTCCAAAAATCCCAAAAAGAGAAAAAAAAATTTCAAATTCTTAAAGAAATGTTGAGGTTTGGGGGTAGGGCCCGGCTCTTGCCAGCCCTTTCTTTCTGTTCTAGAGTGTGGGAGACTGTAGCTCCCGCCAGCCCTTTCAACACTAATATGCTGAAGTTTTCTAGCTTTATAATTTTTTATAGGTGAGTTATTGTAACTCCCAATCATTAATTTATTCACATTTCACATTAATTACTTTTAATTGAAATTTTTTAATTGTTCTAAATTAAATATTTTTATTCAATCGTGCATTAATTAGTTAATTAATTATTTCATTATATTATTTTGAAGAAAAATTATCTTAAGAAACAATTGCTAATATCTTATTAAATGCATATAGTGATATTATTATTATTATTAATAAAAATTAAAATGAATTGAAATATAATTAATAATGTCATTAAATTTACAGGACGTAAGTTATTGATAAGAAAAAACTTATTAAAGTATTAATGATAGTATTTAACAAAAAATGAAATTAATTTTAAACATTTTCATTATTTTTATTTAATAATTTGTTAAAAAAAAATTTTTGAAAACTTGAAATATTTAAAATAATAATTAAGTATATTTATTTACAAAATAAAAATATATAATATAAAATAACTTGTGCATACGTAAAGGTAAGTTAACTAAAGTTACTAAACTATATTTGTATTTCTCTATTCATGTGGAATTTATGACAATTTAAGAAATCATGATTAAAAGTAATAATTAAAGAATGTGAATAGATAATTAAGAGTGTCAATAACAATTTTTTATTTGTAAAACTAATAGTAATGACATTTTGAAGAAAACCAACATTAAATCCTAAAGTGGGGAAAATCTTTATATAGTAGTATAGTTTTTTTGGGTGAGATTTAGTTGGATAGGTTATCAGTTAAGATGTCTGAATTTGTCCTAAAAGTTAATGATTAATCAATTCTTCATTATATGATGATTCTAGTGTCTTAGATTGTTGGAATGGATATGTTTATGGCTTAGTTAGCGGTATCTTGTCCAGTTGGCAGGATCAGTGTCATTTAAAATTTTCATTTATACTTTAGAGAGAATATTATTACAATACTTTAGTAAATACTATATGTAACCCCCTTAATAAAATTAAATCTAATAGAAAAATTATTAATTAAGAGTATTATCTTTTATTTATCTTTCTTTTCTTGCTGTCTATTGCTATGTTTCTTTACCCCGACATTCTGTCATTTACAGTCATTTTGAATGGTTATTTGTAATTTTCATGGGTGCTTGCATGTTACACTACATCTTTAAGTGTCTATTGTATTTTTTTAAATAAAGTAATAATTATTTTTTAAATTTTTATCTTTAATAATTATAACACTTAGATTTTTATATTAAAATAATAATTAATTTGTAAATATTTTCTTATAAATATTTGTTTATAAATATATTTATTAAAATAATTCTATTTTTTATTAGTAACAATTATTGTGGAATAAAACAAAAAAAATATTCAAGTTAAAGAAAATAAAATTTTATTTTTAACAAAAATATTTTATGAAAAATAAGATGTTATACTATAACCAATAAAAAACTACTATATCGAGTAGATTGAATTTAATTAATTTGACAAAAACATGATTTTTTTTTTTACTGTCTGACAAAAACATGCATGTTAAGGTGGGATGAATTATATTTATTATAATAAGGTGAGATGAATTATATTTAGATAATAGTACATGTACATTTTATTTGAATCTTGCATCCCGTTTTCAGTTGTTTGTTTGTATTTAGCTAGTCTCTTGTAGATTTATTTTGTAAGTTTCAAATTAATTAAATTTAGTTTGAGTTAGGTGCAGTGGTAAGTGAATGATGCCATTAGAGAAGGATAAAGGTTTTGAATAGACTAATTTTATCGATTCTTATTTAAATGGATTAGTTTCACATAAAAAAGATGTGAGAATATTATGCATGGGAAACTAGAAAAACAATATATATACATATACACAAACACTTAGGAGTGTACATGAAACGGGTTTGACTTGACCCAATCATACATAATTTTTTGATCAAGCTATTTTCTTAGATCTCGAATCTGACCCGACCATGGTTCAATAATAATCAATCTCAAATCATGTTAATTTGATATGTAAATATAATGTATAAATTTAAATATTATACACAGTTAAATCATAAAATTATAGAAGTGAAAAGTTAAAACTAATGTATATTTTACAACATATATTACAAAATAAATAATATTAATATAAAAATATTATTATATTATACAAAAGTTATTAATTTAAATTAAAAAATCTTATTATTTATAAGCAATTGTAAAAAAGATATGTTTTAAAATAATTTGAGATACCGTGCCAAATTGAGACAACCCGAAATATAACTCAAACTCAATTAAAAAATACACTGGATTTAATTTCTAGACCTCAAATCCTTCTTAATTAATTTTAAACTGCATCAGGTCAATAAGATGAGCTGAATCTTGAACACCCTTACACACACTTTAGTCTATCGATCTAATATAGCAACATATATAGTAACATAGAGTTAGAGTTTCTTTGTTAGAAGTTGATAAATACCTGAAAGAAATGTCATTGCTTCTTTAATTATGGAACCCCAACAAATTGGTTGTTTACATGTAGTATAACGAAAGTGACCTTTACATGTAGTGTCTTTTCAAATTTTCATTTATACTTTAGAGAGAATATTATTACAATACTTTAGTAAATACTATAAACCAATAAAAAAACTACTATATCGGGTAGATTGAATTTAAATTAATTTGACAAAAACATGCATTTTTTTTTACGGTCTGACAAAAACATGCATGTAAACAACCAATATTACTCCTTAATTTTATGTGTTTGTCTTGCAACGTACATATTCCAACATTTGAAGCCAACTTTCCTCCATATACTTTTGATCCTCAATGCTCCAAACTTCAAAAGAAAAACAAAAGAAATATTAACCTGGTCTAAAAATTATATAGGTTTTAATTATTTGCTGTGGGCTTTCTATTTGTTTTAGATCTTATGGTAAAATAATCAACGTGGATTAGTCTAAGTGGAAAAGACTCGGGTTCTTTAAGTATCATATTTCGCATTATTAGTCTCTTACTTATCGAGTTAAAAAATACTTAAAAAAAAAGATTTTATGATAAATCTTTTGTTTATCAAAATGACTTAGATTATCATAATGTGCATTTCTTGGGAACAACTGTGTGTTCTTTACCACATTGTCTGTTTCATTATATCATAGAAATAGAGAGGAAGAAGTGTCATTAATTTTAGTACTTGTTAGATTGGTGCAACATTGGAACTCAGGCAGAACTAGGATTTTTTTTTTTCGGCTCAGTAACAAATAACAATATGATGAGAAAAACCATTAATAAATCAAGTATTTAGGATTATATATACTGGAGATTAAGAAGAAAAACCAAGAGGATTAATACTGGGAGAGAGAAATATTCCATATTTATATAGTTAAATCTATTACTATATACTAATATCCTAAAATGAAAGGCTAGTTATTTGGCATTTGGAATGAAATGAAAATTAAACATTAATGAGCCTTAATTGCATTTAATATATGAACTAATTACTATAAATTTTGTAATGAAATGTAGATAAATGTATACTTTAACATATTTATTTTTGTTTTTTGGTATAAAATTTAACATATTTATTTCACTATTTTAATTATACCTTCTTGATTTCAACAATATATATATAAAAAAATTAAAGATAAAATTGTAAATGAAAGATAACAAATCGTATACATCGTTGGCTTTCTTTTATGCGATATTTTGCTAGCATAAGATTGTAAAATAATTTTTTCCCTAAAAAAAAAAATTGGTTTTACCTATTAAACTATTTTTTCTTTTCAAAATCAATAATTGCTATCATGTTTGTATTGATTTGTTTTAATTTTTAAAAAAAAAATCAGTAAAGAACTTTTTATTGAACATTTTAGTTATGAGTTTTTCTTAATAAAAGTAAAATGTGCTTATTATCTAAACACCCTATAAGATTATCTATCGCAAATTTCAAATACATTTTCTCTAGGAACTGCAAAATAAGCTATGATATAAAATTAATTGATGAGGTTGCCATCATTTTTCACATTGAAGTTCCTGCCATAAAAGCAATGCACAGGAGGATTCCATAGTCCCTCAACCCAGAAATAATTTGAATGCAACCAAAATATATAATAATTGATGGCCTAATTTTTGTTTGCTTGCTAAACCAGTGTTAATAAGGCTAAGTTATTATCTTACACTTAGTCTAATAAAAACATAACACGTATGTATGCTGTATAATCATACAAGTAAATGGACTAAATTTAAAATATTATTTAATAAATTTTAAATATTATTAAATAAATTTGAAATTAATTTAGTATATTATTCAATATTTTAAAAATAAATTTAGAAAATTACTTAATATTTTTAAAATCAATTTAAATTATTATTTAGTAAATTATAAATCAATTAAAAATATGATTTAATTAATTTCAAATTAAATCTCCTTGAAAACATTGCTTTATTATAGTAAAAAATTCTCTATAAATTGACCCTTCCGCTGCCCTTTCTGTGTGCCATTCATAGCCTCAAATTCATATTCCTCCATTTTACTTTCCTTTCAGGTTTCAACCATGTCGAGCTTAAGGAGAAGCAAGGGTCGCCAAAAGATTGAGATGAAGAAGATGATGAACGAGAGCAATCTCCAAGTGACCTTCTCCAAGCGCCGCAGTGGGCTTTTTAAGAAAGCTAGCGAGCTTTGCACCCTTTGCGGTGCTGAGGTTTGTCTCATTGTCTTCTCCCCTGGTGAGAAGGTCTTCTCTTTTGGTCACCCCAACGTTGAGGCTATGATACATCGCTACCTTACGGGGGCACCACCACATGTATCTGGCACCATGCAGTTCATGGAAGCTCACCGCAGTGCCAATGTGCGTGAACTCAATGCGCAGCTCACTGAGCTCACAAACGAACTTGAAGCTGAGAAGAAGCATGCTGAAGAGCTGAACCAATTGCGAAAGGCCAACCAAGCTCAGTGGTGGTGGGTAACTCCTATTGATGAGATGAGCATTCCACAACTGAACCAGTTCAAGTTGGCCTTAGAAGAGCTGAAGAAGAGCATCACCCGCCAAACTGATAAGATTCTCATTCAGACTGCTATTAATCCAACTCCCTTTTTTGCAGGCAACTCCTCTTCTAACCCAGTGCCACCGCAGATGTTGCAGCCACCGATGCTCCACAACCCTTTGCTGCAGAATAATCATGAATTTGATGTGAACATGATCAACCATTATGGCTTTAGCATCATGGGAGGATATGGTCCTAATGGGTTCTATTGATATGCTAAGATCCTTCTGGTATCATCGATGCCATATTCATTACAAACTCAGTTATTTAATTTCCATAGAACATCAGGGTTGTGTTAAATTTCTCTCTTTTATGCAATTTTTTTTACATGTAGTTTGGAACAAAAAAATGGTCATGTGATTTCCTTTACATGCTGTTTGGAAAATGTGGTGATGTAATTCTCTCTTTTTTAAATAAAAGGCGTCTTATTTATTTATATCCATTTTATTCAAACTTGCGATCTTCAAGTCCAACGAACCCGATGACCACTTGTACATTTATGTTTTAGTTTCACAAGATTTTTGTTGTAACTGGTAATTAATTGATCTTATATCTTCTTGAATATATATGTATGTGGTAAATTTAACAATTTTATAAATTACTCAAAATAAATTTGATCGATTTATATGAAGTGCATTTTTTATTTTATTTTCTTACAAGATTTCTTAACACCCAACGTCGTCTTGAGGTTACCATTTCCCACAACTATTTGTTTCCCGAATTTGAACTTCTGTCAATGTATATGCCTTACACATGCTGATATCAAGTTTGTTTACTGCTTGAACTACTCTGGTGAATTATATGAGATATATATATATATATATATATATATATATATATATATATATATATATATATATATATATATATATATATATAGTTAATCAATATAATAGTAGGTGGAGTGGAAAAACGAGGAACAAAGATTAAATATTCATATAATATTTACCACAAGCGTATGCATTTCTTATGATTTAATTTCGAAACATCCATAAAAAAATTATATGTATGTATCTTAGAATTTGTGTAAAGCCCCAATTACATTTGCTTCCAAATCCCATTATCAAATAAAATAGATACAAAATGCCAAAAATAAAGAAATTCCTCACAAAAAATCGATGAATATAATGAATGTATGCATGTATTTTAGAATTTGTGTCAAGCCTTGTCAGCTTCCAACATCTCAAACTTCGATAATTAGCTGTACCCAAAAAACTAATAGGTTTTAAATGCAAAAGTATGTATTAATGATTAAGATAATGTCAATCATAGTTTGATTATTAGATCAATGTAAATCAGATTGTAGAAAATGTTTATGTTACTATTTTCTTTTTAAATTATATTGTTTACTTCAATGAAGCGGCAAGTTATTCTCATGTTAATGTATCGAAATGATGATATTTAGTTCCTGTGTGTATGAATTAATAAGTATTCATTTGAAACTTGAAATTGAGTATAAAATTAGAGTTTGAAATTTGAATTGGACATCTAAATCTATTTTTTATATTTAAAATATTATTTAGAATTGGAATTGTAATTTTATAAACCAATTTTATGGAATTGAAAAATAACTAAATTACATTTTTCTCAATTCTTAACATATATTTTAAGAATTACTAATTTTATAACTTAAAAATTAAACTCTCTCTCTCTTGCATATATTTACTGAACAATCATATTTATTAAGATTCTATATTTATATAAAAATTATTTTTATATTTATATAAAAAATTATTTTTATATTTATATAAAAATTACTATAATAACTATTTATTTTTTTCTAAAAAAATTAATAAAAAATTTTTTATAAAAAAATATAACTATTATATTATAAAAATATTATTATATGAATATTTTTATTAATTTTAATTTTGTAAATAATTTTTTAATGTTTTAGATCATACCTTTAAACAATAAAATTATAATTGAATTTAGAATTACAATTTTTTATCTTAATTCTTTAAAAATTACAAACATAAAATTTAAGATTCTGAACCAATTCTAATTCTGAAAGAATTGAAATTAAGATTAAAATTCTAAATTTTAATTCTAATTGCGCTATCAAATCAGACCCTAATAATTAAGCGATGAATTCTATGATAGGCAGTAAAGGAAATGTAACGAAGGAATAATCCCGTAGGAGTTAGGACTTAATTAAACAACATATCAGCGTAATGTATTCTATGGGTATTTGATTTTGTGATAAGATTACGATATGTCACTGATTAAGGGTATATGATTTTATAATCAAATGATAGTTTGTTGTTTGTTTTATTTTAAGGATAGTTAATAGTTTGGGAGTTTTTTTTTTGTTTTCTACTACTTGTTTTTAAATTTAATATTTTTGTTTGCACCATACAGGAAAAAAATTCTTTTGTTTACAATTGAGAAGAGATTATCTTTTGACGTAGTTATAACTATTTTTGGAGTAGGAAATATGCACTGAATTTTCATTTCATTTTGCATCAATTGAGCTGAAAACATGTCATGTGACATAATTAGAATTTTCTAAAATTGCAATAAATAAATTCAGATCATATATGGAAATTCCTTTAAGTAATCATTATAAAATACATACAAAGCATAATCTCGCTTTATATTTTTCCCCAATTATATAGGTGGGATAAGTCATTATGCAGATGCATATTGTATACCAGATAAATATAAATTATCAAACCCTCCGAAAATCAAACCACAATAACAAAAATCTTTTTTTAAGGTGAGTTCAATTACATGAATCAAATAATATCTTTGTGATTTTATCAAACACAAAATTTTTAAACAGGTCATCCACATTAATTTTTTTTAAATAATTTCTCAGTCTTTCTTAATCTTCATTTATCTTTATTTATTAAGCTAGTAAAATATTAAACAACATTTTTTTGCTAGAATATATAGTTACAAAATGAGTTGGAAATATTATAATTATCAAATAAATAAATGAGTAGTCATCACCACTTTAACTTATTCAAGAACAACCATTGAAGCTTGGTAAATTCTAGCCAAATTCTGTTATTATTATTATTATTATTATTATTATTAATTATTATTATTATTATTTTACCATGCAGTATTATTATTATTATTATTATTATTATTATTATTATTATTATTATTATTATTATTATTATTATTATTATTATTATTATTATTATTATTATTATTATTATTATTATTATTATTATTATTATTATTATTATTATTATTATTATTATTATTATTATTATTATTATTATTATTATTATTATTATTATTATTATTATTATTATTATTATTATTATTATTATTATTATTATTATTATTATTATTATTATTATTATTATTATTATTATTATTATTATTATTATTATTATTATTATTATTATTATTATTATTATTATTATTATTATTATTATTATTATTATTATTATTATTATTATTATTATTATTATTATTATTATTATTATTATTATTATTATTATTATTATTATTATTATTATTATTATTATTATTATTATTATTATTATTATTATTATTATTATTATTATTATTATTATTATTATTATTATTATTATTATTATTATTATTAGAATTTTGAATTTTCGATGAAAAAATTATTATTATTATTATTATTATTATTATTATTATTATTATTATTATTATTATTATTATTATTATTATTATTATTATTATTATTATTATTATTATTATTATTATTATTATTATTATTATTATTATTATTATTATTATTATTATTATTATTATTATTATTATTATTATTATTATTATTATTATTATTATTATTATTATTATTATTATTATTATTATTATTATTATTATTATTATTATTATTATTATTATTATTATTATTATTATTATTATTATTATTATTATTATTATTATTATTATTATTATTATTATTATTATTATTTTTATTTTTTTTATTATTTTTATTATTTTTATTATTATTTTTATTTTTATTATTTTTATTATTTTTATTATTATTATTTTTATTATTTTACCATGCAGTATTACTTATTGAACTATCTTCCAAATGATTAACTTTGTTTTTTTTTTTACTGGATCCTCTATTAAGAACCTCCAAAAATTATGTTGGAAAAAGTTCTAAATTAAGTGGTATTGCTTCGATTAGTATTCATTTTTAGCGCCCGACGGGACCTGGGTGAATGTATATGATCCGTCTTTATCTTTATGATTTTACTATATAAATTGAATTATTTTATATCTTCTTAATTAATTGCTTTAGTAATTTTTATTTACTTAAATAAGAAAATGTTAACTGTCTATTAAGCTTTAAGGATATTAAATATTTTTTATTTAATACATACTATTTTAATTAATTAGGAGGATGTATGAGAATTTAATTAGTTATATGAAGAATAGCATTACTTGCATTTCTCAATGTAATGCTATATCCTCATTTCAAATCTTCTTACATCCTCATAATTACTTAAAAATAGTAGGCATTAAATAAAAAAATAAAAAATATATAATATCTTTAAAATTTAAAAAGTATTTAATAATTTAATCTTTAATTAATTAGAAATATAATTAAAGAGTTTATTAGAAATTTAATATATAATTATTCATGAATTTATTCTAAATTTAAATTCTCATGGTTAATATAGCTTCCCATATAGGTCAACGTTCCAAAAGTAAAACACAAAAGAATACAAACAACTCTTAACATTAATACACTAAAAGAAATTCGTGTATTATCGAGAGATAAATATCTTATTTGTCGATAATTATTATATTTTTTTGTGAGGAAAAATATTTTTGGTGAATTAATCCGTAGAAAGAGGGAAACTAGATAATTTTCAGGAGCAAATATCTAGAAATTCTTTGAAAAACTAAAAAAAGAAATACAAAAATTAAATAAATTTAAAAATATTAATAATGCCTATTGATTAGTTTGTCAGAATTTTGAATTTTCGATGAAAAAATCTGTCGAAATATTTAAATAAAAAAATATAAGAAAAAAAAGAAAAAATTGTGATTCTAAAAAAATATTAAATTAATTTACGGCAGATTAATCCGCTAAAAAATACGAAGCATTCATTAGATTCTTATACTTTGATCTTTACTATTTTTTGGTTTAAAACTTTAGTTGCATGATTTAAGCTAGTGATTGACATAAATAGCAAATGTAAGTTGCTATCATATTCAATTTTTATATAGGTTTGTTGTGCAATCTATGATTTAAGTTAGTGAGTTTTTGTTGTGCTTGTTAAAGTCGATAAATTTTATTTTTGGTAAATTGTTAATTGTGATGTGAATGTTGTAAAATTTAAAGAATTTTATTATTAGTTTTAAACTTAAATATAAGGTCATCATATGTTATATACTTAAATTGAATCGTTGATGGGTTCCATGAAAATCATTAATGTAAGCTTTAGGATATATGTGAGAGTTTTAAAGAAGGTGGAAGGGAATGTGGGTCATAATAGAATTGAATGGAAAGACAAAGAATGAAATAGAATAAAAAATGTCACTCTATTGTTTAAATGTCTAATATGTTTAGTGACGAGGGAAAGTGAATTTACTCGAGTCATTCTTTCCTAGACCCACCAAATTGGAGGGACAAAAATTAAAAGCTTTGAGTGGCAAGCGATTCTATAACCATCCTTTGTCATTCCACTTCCCCCTTTAAAATAATTTCTAAGCACACTTTCAATAAGCTTTATCATTCCATTTCGTGTCATTCATTCTATTACCATCCTCCCAAACATAGCATTAGGGTGGTGGTGGGTTTGATTGGTTGTTGTGTGATGGCTGGATGGTGACTAATGCTGGTATGCGCTTTTGATTCCATTAAAATCATGAATGCAAGCTTTAGATTAAGTCATAATTTAGATGTATTTTTATTGTTATGACATTTTTATCTTGTAATTGAATTAGTTATTGAAAAAATTAAATTGAATGTTAGATGTTATGGTTTAAGCATTTATGGGTTTAGGGTTAAATTAGAATTTTGTTTATTATGAATTACAAAAGATGGATATCCTTAAAAATCGTCAATAGATGTAAAATACGCTTCTTCTTGGTAGGAAGGGTTTTGTACAGGAATTTTTGGATGAGGTTGAAGAATTTGTTAATTTTGTTTGTCGGTCTTTACAGTATAAAATTGATGGAACAATTAGATGTCTATGTGTGAAATGTTATAATAAAAACCTAATAGACCCTGACACGGTTATGTTACAATTGTATAAGAAATGACTCCAACCAAAATATTGGTATTAGTTGGATCATGTGTTAGCCATGGTAACTGTAGCGATCGAGATCGCGGCAAAATAACACTCGCGTGATTTTAAAATATGAAAATGGAGTCACCACCAATTTTATTTAAATTTGAAAAAAAATAAAAAATCATCCTTAGAAAATAGTCTTTGAAAATCAGATTAGATTCGGGAGTCGATTATGGATAGAGAAGGGTAGAAACTTAAACTCACAGCACCCCTAACACACTCGTCCTAAGACGGCACCTTAAGTTAGTTGTGCAAAAACTTAATAATTTCAAATATATTTATTTTACTCATTTTGAAAACATTGTAACTATTTTTTTAAAAAAAAAAGGAAAGAAAAAAAAAAAACAGCAAAATTGTGAAAATTTAATTTTTGGCTTGACAGAATGAAAATTCTGCTCCTATGTATCCTCGGGTGCAGTGAGGAACTCAAAGTCATGTAGTTCTCTAGAAAATAAGTGTGAATTGATTGATTTTAATTAAAAGATTTTTGAAAAGAGATTTTTGTTTCAAAACAAGATCATTCTTGCACATGATTCAAGGTAGCACCAGGTTACTCAATAAACCCTTATGATCCAAATGATATTGAAGATAGCATCCGCTATTCAATCATCATCATTGGTCATTGCATTGATTAAAAGATTTTATTTTTTTGTTTTTTTATTTATTATCTTTTTTATACTATTCATTTTTAATTTTCTTTTTTTTTAGAAGGAGTGCCAAAAGACAAGCAAATAAACACAATTTTTCATGAGTAAAATGAATAAGAACAAACAAAATTAAATATAAGCATTACAAAACAACTTACATAAAATTTTATCTTTATTTTAAATAATTTTCAGATTTTTCTCCATTTTTTATCTTTTGTTTTCTTCATATTTTTTTTTATTTTCGATTTTTCATTTTTTGTATATTTTCGTCTCCTTAGCTAAATCAAGTATGCACATTTTTTTAAAAAAAAAACACAACTTAAAGAACTAATCCTAAACCTAGCTGTCAACCCAAAATTGATAAAACACTTAGTCCACTTAGCCACAAAATGACCCAAAGTCAGGAAAAACCAAACCCATAAACAATATATCCTTTTTTTTATATTTTCTTTTATCTCTCTTGGTTTCCTAATCAAACTAATACAACAACCAACATATCATATTCAAGGGCATTGCTAGTATATACCATTCAATGAATTGGTGTATCAAACACCTTGTATTTTCCCTTCAATAACCAGTTTTACAATATTTTAAAAGTAATTCTTTAAATAAATCAATTTGCAACTTAGTCCACAAACTCCAGCCACTGTTATTCTGGTCAGCCACAATTTTTGACCCCGGACCACTAGACCTCCTTCCCAGTCGCCGGAAGCTATAAACCAGGACGACCACCACCACAGCTGTCCTATGAAACCAAGAACCACTAGAAACCACAACTCAATTGACATTGCCAGAAACCACCGAGCCCATGCGTGTCTGTTGCCATACTCAGCCACCAAATCGCCAAGTCGGCGCCATCACGACACTAAACTCGCCACTACCTTACCTAACCCAGCTCCGCCACTACCTAGACTGGTGGCCTCCGTCGAATCCACCTCGCTTCCCATCTCTCCCATGGCCGAACCAAACACCCATTCACACCCCACGCGTGTTTACCGCCATACTAAACCACCAAATCTCCAAGCCGCAGTCGCACGTGAGGTGGTTGGGGTCGAATGCGGTGGAGAAGAGGGTTTTACAGGGGCTGGCGAAGGTGCTAGAACGCGGGCTGAACGGAGCCCCGATACAAAGGTGACAGAGCATGAAATAACAACACGACAAGTTCGATGAGGGTGGATGTCAGTTCTGGCTAAGGGTTCAGCCCGGATCAGGGTGGTGGCAGCTTTGGATGGGCATGGATCCTGGTGGTTGGGTGTTGGGTTCAACTGGGCATTTGGGTTCACAGGGGAAAATGACGCGGCGGCTCCGATGAGGCTGGACGATGGTTTTGGCTTGGGGTTCGACTAGGATCTGGACGACAGCTTCGGGTTTGGTGGTGGTGGAGCTGTCGTTGGCGACGAGTAGGCTGAGGGTGGTGAGCAGAAAAGATGGGCAGCGAAGATGGAAAATTGTTACCAAGTGGCTGCTAACTCAAGAGGGGGGTGAATTGAGTTTATGAAATATTTTCGCAAATCTTTCGCAAAGCACTAGTTAATCAAATTTTCGTTGAAGTTATTGTTTAATTGAAGTGAATAAATAAATGGGATCAAATGAATCACTTACAAATAAACAACCCAAGATAGAAAGTATTCAAGCAAAGCTAAATAACAAACTCAACTCAAGCATATATAATTAAAGCACAATGTAAAGAGATAGAGTTGAGAAGAACAAACACAATGATTTATCCTGGTTCAACCATCCCTTGTGACTTACGTCCAGTCCTCAAGCAAACCACTCGAGATTTTCCACTAAACTTCAAGCTTGAACAGGTGCTTGAAAACCTTTACACAATAGAGCATTCACCACACCTTGGGATACCTCACCCTTTGTGTTTGAGTCTCAAAATCGGGATACCTCACCCTTTTCACTAGAGGGATACCTCACCCCATTTACAACCTTTGAAGGATACCTCACATTCAACAAGGGATACCTCACCTTTTACAATCTTTGAGAGATACCTCACTCTCTTTTCTCTAGAGGGATACCTCACCCCCTTTACAAAGAATTAAAGTGTTTACAAGATGAAACTCTCACAAGAGTATATTATACAAATTGAAGCTCTTAGAATGCTCTCAAAAGATGTCTCAAGTTTTTCACAAAAACAGAGCAAGAAATGGATTCAAAGATTGATTCACGTTTTGGTGTGATACTAAGATGTTTCAGGTTCAAGAACAACCATCAATGATGCCCCGACAACTGTATTTAAAGCTCATTCATTAAAAGAGCCGTTGGAGGGTGGTTGAAGCCAAGCATTTAATACATCTAATATAGCCGTTGGACGTGTCAGAACACTGGTAATCGATTACAGGGTTTTGGTAATCGATTACATGGAAGATAGAACGTTGTTCTTGGCTTTCTGGGCTTCTAGTAATCGATTACATGACTTGTGTAATCGATTACACGTCCTCTGACTTGATGGTAATCGATTACAATATTAATGTAATCGATTACATGGCCCTTTGAACGTGTTCTTGGCTTTTTGGAAACATGGTAATCGATTACCAGCTTGGGTGTAATCGATTACACGTCCTCTGACTTTCTGGTAATCGATTACATGGATTATGTAATCGATTACATGGATTATGTAATCGATTACAAGGCTTCTATTTAGCTTGTAATCGATTACTAAACATTGGTAATCGATTACACTATACTTTAAACTCATTTTTCAAGCCTGAAAGAGGATTCATGTCATTCCTAACTTTAGAAAACATGGATTTAAACAATATTGAACTTTGTTTGGCATGATCCAAGATAAAAGAAGTCCTCTTTTTAGGAATTGATCTTTGAAAACCATATTGATTAAAATCATTTTTGAAAAACCATTTGAGATATCTTGAGAGCATTTAACATTGATGTTCTAATACCTATATCTAAACCTCTTGATTTCTTCCTTTGATCTTGATTTCCGCTTTTGCTCTTGATCTTCATCTTTGTCTTTGTTATCATCAAAAACCAATTGACATGCTTCAAGACACATGCATTCATAAAAATGAGAAAGGAACAAGGATTATTTTGTAATTTTGTAAAACCTGTTAAGAAGGTGTTCAGTGTTTAATGGTAGCCAATGATTTTTTTTAATATATATCAATGGTTCAGATGATACAGTGAATCATACACCCTAAAATGCAAGGTGTATAATAGAAATTGCCCATATTCAACCTATAAGAACTAAAAACTCAACAAACACACAAGAATGTTGGTTCTGGAGAAACAAAATAGAGAAGGGGAAACTCACCCCCACAAGTAGAAAGGACGGTAGCAGCACTGAGAAGAGGTGGCGGTTCGGCTATTGACGGCGTGGTTTCAGTCTAACAGCCTCGGATCTGGACTGAGATGGTGCAGATCCGGCGGTTTGAAGCTGGGGAATGGCGGATCTTGGACTGGGTGTGAGTCGCAGAGTCACTGGCGGAGGCGCAGTGTCGAGTTCGACGATGTGTGTGGTCTTGTTGGAGGTGTGGATCGAGTGGCGCGACATGCCAAGGGGAGGTCCGGTCAAAGTGAGCTTGGCCGACATAGTGCGACTGCAGTCAGGGCTTACGCGGGTAAGGCTGGGTCCGAGCGATGGCTGACGATGCAGGTGGTGTGGGCTGATGGCGGTGGTGATGGGTGAGTGGTTCCTTGGTGGTTGGTGATGATTGAGAGTGGTGGTTTGTGGGTTGAAGATGATGATGGTAGATGGTGAGTTTATGGTGGGTTGTGGGTGGTGGTGAGTGGCGTTTTGAGTTCTGGAAGGTGAGGGGAAGTAGATGATGAATAGTGAAGCTTAGAAGAGGTCTGGATGGTGAATGGGGGTTCAAGGATGAAGGTGAGGATGATCAAAGTGATTATTGATCATAACTTCTTCTTATCCGTTTAAAGGAAATAGTCACTCATTGGAAAGATCTTTGAGTCTATTTTCATATGAAATAAGTTGCATAATAAAACTCAAAGTATTTTGTAAGTTATGATCAAAAGAGTAACCAAATGTCAACTTTTCAAAACTCAAACTTGACTATTTTTCATAGTTTTGAACTATTATCATGATTAGCTTTTCAAAACATGTTTCTTGGGTATTTTAGCATGTAAGAACCATTTGTAAAGATTTAAAATATAAAACCTTTATCTTTACATAAGAGAAAGCCTAAAAGAAAAATATATCAATTCTAATCCTTAGACTTCTTGATGTAATTCAAATTTCCAAAAATTTCTTCTCTTCAAATCTTGAAAATGCTTAGAACATCTTATCATTCGCATTCTTCTTGGTACTTGGACTATCTTACAAAGTATTACTCAATTAAAACAAACATAGTTAGTCCAAATTCTAGATTTAATATCTTCATATGCATGATTCATAAATGTATAACTCTATTTAGTCTAATATGCATATAAGAATTTCATAGACACTTCCAAATAAGACATTTACTAATTACTATTAGATATGCTCTATATAGGATGCAACAAAGAACACTTTGTACATTTTCATTTAAATAGAGTCAAATCTAATATTAATTCACTATAACTCATATAAAGCATTATTGGATATATTATATAAATAATGCTACACATATCTCATTGCATGATTATTAAGTGAAATATAATTAGATAAAGTACATAATCATACATGATACAATATAATCTATTAAGCACATCTATGTAGCATAAACATCATTTTTTTCTTGTATTTATCATCATCAAAACTTAACATATTAAACTATTGAAGAAAACTTATTTTTACATCATGGGGAATTTGACCTAATTGTGCTTCAATTTCAGTACAATGCTAGTGTTTGTACTTCTGATACCTTTGAAGTTAGTAATAAAAATGTAGTTAATGACTACCAGCAACTGGTATATGATGCTGCTAGAGGAAAAATTCATAGTTTTAGTGGCCCTTCTGAGGATAGAGTAAAGGAACCTCCAAATGATGAGACTCAATAGTTTTATAACTTATTAAATGCTGCAAAACAATCTTTGTGGCCTAAGTGTGAAAGACACTCCTAATTATCCATTACTCTTCAGATGTTGAGCATTAAAGCTGACCATAACTTGTTTGAGAATGTTTATAATTATGTAATGAGATTAATGAAGGAAATAACTCCTACTGGACCATTTGTTCTTGATTATATATATATCAAATGATGAGACTCAATAGTTTTATATTAAATGTTGCAAAACAATCTTTGTGGCCTAAGTGTGAAAGACACTCCTAATTATTCATTACTCTTCAGATGTTGAGCATTAAAGCTGACCATAACTTGTTTGAGAATGTTTATAATTATGTAATGAGATTAATGAAGGAAATAACTCCTACTGGACCATTTGTTCTTGATTATATATATATTATATCAAATGATGAGACTCAATAGTTTTATATTAAATGTTGCAAAACAATCTTTGTGGCCTAAGTGTGAAAGACACTCCTAATTATTCATTACTCTTCAGATGTTGAGCATTAAAGCTGACCATAACTTGTTTGAGAATGTTTATAATTATGTAATGAGATTAATGAAGGAAACAACTCCTACTGGACCACTTGTTCTTTATATATATATATATATATATATATATATATATATATATATGACAAAAAAATTAGTTGCTAAATTAGAGATTAAATCAGTTGAATATATTAATGGATGCATGATATTCTACACTGACAATGATAAGAATTGAGGCAAGATAAATTTTGTAGTGCTGAGCAGTATAAGCCTCATACAGTTACAAACTGAAATAAAAAAAAGGTGTTCTTAAGCGAAGAATGCATTATTTGTCTCTAATTCCTAGGCTTAAGAAATTGTATGCTTCTATGAGTTCTACTAAATACATGAGGTTGCATTATTTAAATAGGAGACAAGACGGGTTACTTTGTCACATATTAGACAAAGAGGCATGGAAGCAGTTCGATAAGATACATCAAGATTTTGCACGTGACCCCCAAAATGTGAGGTTTGGTATATGTTCTGATGGGTTAAATTCATTTAGCCAGTTATCTACACCTTATTATGTGGCTTGTCATTGTCACCCCATACCCCAGAAATGTGTATGACGAGACCATATATGTTTTTTATATGTATTTGTGAGATTTTAACTTAAAACTAATTGACATTAAGTGAAGTGACCCAATAGATATATAAATTACACCTGAAAGATTGAGGCAGGCGATGTATGACTCTTAACATCCCCTTTACATATGCTTGGACGGACTAGGTGAGCCTAGCAAAGTAGGTGGGAGAAGTCTAGTGAAATAGGTGGGAGAAGCCTAGCTAAATAGGCGACGAAAATGAGATCTTGACTTTGATACCATGTGAGATTTTAACTTAAAACCAATTGACATTATATGGAGTGACCCAACATATATATAAACCGCACCCAAAAGATTGAGGCAGGCGATGTGAGACTCTTAGCATCATTATTGTTTGTCCTCGTAATTCAAAACTTAAGATTGATATTTACTTGTAACCGTTGATAGATGAGTTGAAAATTTTATAGTGTGTTGTTAAAACTTATGATGTGTCATTGAAAAAAAAATATTATGAGAGTAGCATTAATGTGGACAATTGATGATTTTCTTGCGTAAGATATGTTGTATGGTTGGATGACTTATGATAAACTAGTATACCTTTATTGCATGGAGCAGTTAAAAGCATTTACCTTAAAGCATGGTAGGAAGAATTCGTGGTTTGATTGTCATTGCCAATTTTTGGATGCTAACCATATGATTAGAAGGAATAAAGAGAATTGTTGATCATGATTCCCTTTTATGCAGATTATCTTGACAAGCTTTGTCGAAAATTGTCAGTACCTACCAAAAGTAACATAAATGGGTGGTGGAAGTATATTGCCTGGAAATGATGTTAATCATAACTTGACAAAACAAAGTTTTTTTTGGGTGTTGTCGTATTTGAAGGATAACATGATAAGGCACAACTTGGATGTTATGCATATTAAGAAAAAATTCTTTGATAACGTGTTTAATATTGTAATAGAAATCAAGGGCAAAACAAAAGATAATGAGAATGCACGAATGAATGTAAAAGAGTATTGCAAACATCCTGAAATAGAACTTGTTGATATAGGGAATGGTAAATTGTTGAAACATAAGGCAAATTATGTGTTTAACAAGGAGTAGAGAATGTTGATCTTTGAATGTGTTAAGGATTTGAAAATGCTTGATGGTTATGCTTCTAATTTGGCTAGATGCGTGGATATGAAAAGGTTGCATTTTCTTGGGTCGAAAAGTTATGATTGTTATGTGTTTATAAAGTCCTTATTACTAACTGCATTTCATTTGCTTCCTGAACATGTTTGGAAGCCTCTGACAGAATTAAGTTTATTTTTTAAAGAATTGTCTTCGTATTATATGCTTTGAGAAGAGAAGACTTAATGGAAATGAAAATATATATGTTCCTATCATTTTATGCAACTTGGTGCGAATATTCCCACCTTTTTTTTATTCTATGGAGCATTTACTGATTCATTAGCCTTATGAAGCGAGGGTACGTGGATCAGTTCAATATAGATGAATATATTCGTGTGAAAGGTACATGAATAAGTTGAAAAGTGCAGTCAAGAACAAATCACATATGGAAGGTGATATATATAAGTGGTACACCATAGACGAGACTGCACACTTTTGTTTGTTATACTTTGAGCCTACTTTCAATTGTACGAGAACAATAGTGGGGTGCAATGATGATGATTGTCAAAATGATGTCTCATAACCATCTGTATAAGTACTAGTCAGCTATAACGTTTACTAATAAATGGTTGAATGATGCTAAGTTTAAATTTGTTGCACTTTACATCTTGATAAATTGTGAAGAGCTCCAACCATTTATAAAGTTAGTACCTCTACTTGGTTTTTAAATTTCATTACGTTTAAATTTTAAATACATAATGTCTAACATTTGTTCATTTGTGGACCATAGCTAGTATGTTCGTGAAACATTTTAATATTCCACAAGAACATTTGCACCAAAGAATAGAGTCCGATTTTGTGGCATGGTTCCAATACTATGTATGTATTCTAAACCTGTCATTAACTATTTATTACATGAATATATTGATGGACACTGTTGGTGCCTAATATGAAATCATGATGTGTAAGTTCACGATCCTCAACTGCTAATAACTAATCGTGGCTTACGTGATCTTACTCGTGGCCCAAGTAGACAAGTTAAATGATATTCATAGTATTTCGTTAATGAGTATAAATTTTACACTTCTACATGGTTATAACTAAGAAAGATGATCAACCGTGGAGTTTCTGTTAAGGAATCAAGTGATGGTGAAGAAGACAACTATTATAGGGTAATTCAAGATATTGTTGAGTTGAAATATTTTAGGGAATCAACCAACAAAGTTATCATTTTCCAATGTGAATGGTTTGGTCCAACTAGAAATAAGGAAACTAGGGTACATAAGGATTATAAAATTGTGGAGGTACCACATACAAGAAGATATTAGAGATATGATCCTTTTATCATTGCTCATCAAGCAAGACAATTGTATTATATGCTCCCTGGCCAAGAAGGGTTAAGGATGAGATGCTTTGGTGGATTGTTATTAAGATTAAGCCCATGAATCACCTGGAGTTTGAGGATGCGTTGGAAACAACGTTCCAAAATGATGTTATGTTTCGGTTTTCTAGCACCCATCTTAGCTGGCTCTATAGCACCTTTGATTTTTTATGTTTTTTATTTTCATGTTGGGATTTAAATAATTTGATTTGAATAAAATTTTCATATTTAATAATGTATTTTTGTTCAACATTTCATAATATTATTGGTTTTTTTGCGTTATTATCAACAATTATTAAATTTATATAAATTAAATAATATTAATTTATATATATATATCATTTTTACTAATTTTTAATTAAATAAGTAAAAAAATTCATAAATCAACTTTTTTTTTTTTTGGCAATGATTATCCTCCACAAATTTTGGACAGTTATTCTATCAATAAATTACTAGCAAATATTTCGTTGGTACTTAACTGTCATAATTTTTTGACAGATTTTTCACTGAAAATAGTTTCCTACAAGGGTATTACAAAGACTTTTTCGGCAGATTTTGGCTAATTATATATGTTGATAATATGTGAATTTCTTGTAGTGATATTCAATTACCAAATTAATATGTATTAATCCAAGTGAAAAAGACTTAGATTCTTTAAACATATAGTACTAAATTTAATCTCATAATTTATTTATATGAAAATAATATTATTGAGAAGATCTTCACTTAGATGCAATACCCCAATCGGGTGGGGATACTTTGGAAGAAAAAAAATTTGATTACCAAAATCATCGTAATAATGTCCAGTGTAGCAATTTTGGAACGTAGCCCTTGGGTTCCTTAATTGTAGATTTCCCAACGTATACAACACAATAAGGCTGCGTCTGTTTAAAGGAAAAGTAAATATATAAAAACATTTTCTGTGTTTTTTAAATGATTGTTTTGAACAAATATTTTTCAACAACTATGTTTCCTATGTATGTTTTAAAAGTCAATTTTTCTTGGTCCGTGACTGCAACCTTATTTTTTAAAGGGTAGAAGTCAGTTTCCTCAATAAATCAAACAGCAAAAAATTTTAAGATGGTATTTTTTTTTAAAATGAAAATAATTTCTTAGAAAACATTTTATCTGAATTTTTTTTTCCAAATTAATTTCAAATGGAAATTATGTTTTTTACACATTAATTATTTACCATCACAAAACCCATGCACTAGAAATGCAAATTTATAATCCTAAAGAGTTGATTTAGATACTTACGAGTATGTGATGTGTGAATAGGTAAATAGTATACATATTCAAATTTCAATTGTATCAATTATTTGGAATCAAGTTATAAAAAATATTATTGTAAATCTTTTAGTATCAGTATAAATGATTTACTTTTGATTAAATCAAGAGAAAATACATTAGTTACTATGTGTGTAAATTGATCCGGACACTAATAATTTTTTAAAAAATGCAAGGTTACAATATTTGTTTTCACATTTCATGTCCCTTTTTATATGCGTCCCTAAACTTTAAGGCAAACCATTATGTGAGTCCAACTAAGATGAGTTAAATATCCAGTAAAAAAGTAGTGTTAAATATATTTTTAATATTGAATTTAATTAATTGCAGCTTTAATACCAAGAGGATATATAAAGGAGGTTTCATATTTTAATCATGTATAATAAGTTTAAACAATTTATAACTTTTTTTTATGTGAAATATTTTATAACTTCCAAATCTTGGCTAATAATAAAAAGTAATAAAAGTTATAAAACAATAAGATGGGGAAATCGATCAATTAAGTCATAAGCCATAGATTTTTCAATAATCAATACATATACATGTCAGTTTCACAAGAAGAAATATTATGCCTTCTTTTTAAAAAAAAAAATTAGTTTGATATGGAGGTAAAAATGGGGATGAAATTTTCATAGATTAATTTTATTTATAAAATTGTATTGAAAACTGGTCCAAAAATTTTTCAGCTCATACCAAGTTAACCTGTGTTTCTTTCACATGGTGAAAACAAAGTTTATCTCAGATGCTAAAAGATTCTTATTGAAGGAAAAAAAAAACAAAAAAACCACTTACAAGTTACAAGGCCTAACCAACTTGTGATAGTCCAAGTGATAATGAGCTTGAACACCTTAAATATGTGATTAAGAGTTCGATTCTTAATTTATGTGTATGGAAAAAAACGTAATTAAAAGTAATCGTCTTCTTTGAAACCAACAATACTGCGACAGATTAGTCTTTTACTTTCCAAACAAAAGGATACTGCAGGAAAAACAAAAAAAAAATTACAAGGCCTATCATGAAAAATAAAATGTAATATTTGAATAATTAAAAATTATGATGAAGGAAACCCAAGTGCAATGGAATAAGAATAAACCTCGAAAATCAGAATGCAATACAGGTGATAACGAGGTCCCATTATGGAATGTCGTCAAGGTTTGTTTCCAATGAATCCCTAATTCATGATGTTCCTATATATGAGTTTATTTTTAATTTAAATTTTAATGATATAACCGTATTTGAATATCATTTATTATCACCCTATTTCCAATTCTCCTATACAAAAATTAAACACAATAATACAAAACAACAGTTAACATTAATATAGCGAGATTAGAATATCACTATTGAATATATTATTATGATTTTTTTTGTGTACTTAAAATTTAAAGGTAGGAGTGATTATTTCATCTCAGAGTCAAGATACATTTCCAAACTCAATAAATACTTATGGAGGTATTTACAAATAACTTATCAACAACAAATCTGGATAGAAATCAAATCTCAACTAACTTAATTGATGTGATTCATCTTTATCAAGTATGCCAATAGTTTCTATCAATCCTCATTATTATGGTTTACTCGTATATAACCCAATTCCCATTAAGTTATCAATCCTGCTATGCTGCAACGGCAATACTAAGATTGGTATTTTCACATCTCTTTTGTCTATATAGAAATAATTCTTTAAGACCAATCATTTTTTGAGTATTAAATATAATTAATTGCATAATTAAGATATTGAGAAGTAAATGTTGTTATAAAATATGTAACATATATACTGGATTAATATTGATTTTGCAAAAGTCAAAATCTTCTTATAATGCTAACTAAGAAATTAGGAGGTATCATATAATCATGCTTTAAGATTCAAGATTTCACGGCTTCCTAATCTTGGACAAATTATAAAAGCTAATAAAACATTAAGATGGGACAATTAATTTGGTTAAGTGCCAAAAGCCAAAGATTAAAATATAAAAACCCCTGTTTCTACTCCAAGAATCACAAATTCCAAACCCAAGAAGCAGCATTTGTGAATTCACTTTCGTTTTCTGGTAACGCTTCTCCTTTGCACCATGGTGAAGAGAAAGTCTAGCTCAGGTCGCCAGAAGATTCCAATTGAAAAAATACCAAAAAAAAGTCATTTACAAGTTACATTCTCCAAGCGTCGTTCAGGACTTTTCAAAAAGGCTAGCGAGCTTTGCACACTTTGTGGAGTAGAGATTGCAATCATTGTTTTCTCTCCAGCTAATAAGGCCTTTTCTTTTGGCCACCCTGAAGTTGAATCTATAATTGATCGCTATCTGACTCGAAACTCTCCATTAGACCCTAGTACTCACCAACTTGTTGAGGCTCATCGTAATACTAATGTTCGTAATCTCAACATGCAACTTACTCAGATTCTTAATCAGTTGGAGATTGAGAAAAAGCGAGGAGAAGAGCTAGATCGAGTGCGGAAAGCTAGGCAGAGGCAATTCTGGTGGGAGATCCCCATTGGTGAGCTTGGATTGCATGAGTTACAGAATTTAATGTTTTCAATGGAGGAGCTAAAGAAGAATGTTGCAAAATATGCTAACAAAATGTTGATGGAGCAGACTACTATTACCTCACCAATTATTGGGCCAAAGGGATTTGGGCGTTATGACGCCTTTGAGAACAAACCTGCTGAGATTTATGCTAATTCTTCCACTATTGCTAATGCCTCTAGTCTGAGTTTTCGATATGGATATCTTTGAATTTTCTTACTGATCTCAGTTATTGAAGGGGAGATTAATGGAAAACTAGTACCTCACTAGTTGTTGCCTCCCATTATTTGCTTGTCATTTTAATAATGATTCTTGTAGAATAATTATGATTGCGATGAAAATAAAACTTCACATTTTTCCATATGATCATTTTCATTGTTTGATTTCAAATCTTGGATAAAGTCTTGTAGAAAACATCAAATTAGAGCAAAATGCAAAAAAGAATTTATCATTATTGTTCTAGTTGTAGCTATATCAATTACATCCCAAATTCTAGTTCCCATAAGAAAAATTATTGCCTAAACTTGAAACACTAAGGTTAAGTACACTAAATCAATTAATACTTAATATTTTTATAAAATTTTATATTTTTAATTATGTGATACAAAATTATATTAAAATGTTAAGTATTAATTAATCTAATATACACAGTTAGATACTTTAAATTTACGTAAGAATCTCTGCTACTCATAGATGTGAAGCCAAATAAAGAGGCAAAGTGGTAAACCCTATGAAAGTGCAACAGCAAAATTTTGGAATTATAAAAACCAAAAAGGGGTTCTTTTTAAGGGCAATACTACATAGCCCGAATATTTTTAGCCTGATTGCTGACTTGTTGCCAGATAGAACAAATTTAAAATGCATGAGTGGGGGCCTATAAAAGAGAAAGAGGAAGAAACCCACACCTTGATAACTATCCGGACAAAGTCGGGAAGAATTCATTGGGCAAGCCAGCTTTTTCCTCTTTTTAAAAACTGATTAAGGAAGAAAGCGAATGAAAAATATGCCATTCGGTAAGCAAGACATAAATTGCTGCTTTTTTTTTCAAAAACAAAAATTACTGTTTTATTGTAAGGAGTATAACTCATCTCCTAGTTAGTTAATAGTTAAATAGTTAGTTAGAGTTTGTTACATTTCTGTTATGTATTGTATGGTACAGTATAGCATCTGTATAGTGAATCAGCTACACTATATAGATCATGTGTGTAACTGTAACAGAGTGAGATCAATTCATTTCTCTGATTACACTTTCTATTACAGACTCATCTCTGTCTCTCTCTCTCTTCTCATATCTGATTCAGATATGATACTTTTAATTTATATCCTTAATTATCAATTTTCCTGTTTCTGATTTCATGAAAGAGTACGTTAGTGCATGCATTACTCACACTAAATTAGAAACGCATACAACTGTAGGTACACTGTTATATAACGACACAACAAAAAATCTCATAAATTGTCCTAAATTGTCGATAAATAATTGTCATGTTCAATTTTTTTCTCCCAAAAACATCAACGAATCATATTCATGGCTAACTGGCACTGTATCAAATTCTAATGATTTCTCCAAAAATAACAAAGAAGGTTCATTCAAAATGAGACAAGCCCAAGATGGTAAGCCCTTTGAAAGGAGAAAGAAACGCAATTGAAAATCTATTTTTCATAATCATTGGGATCTTTTTTAAAAAATTTAATATTCACGAGTCAAGTGTAATTTGCTTTCTAACTTATGCTTTTTTGGTCTTTTCAAATTTATGAGTTTAATTGCGTGTTTGAAGTCCTTAAAACTTTTTGTTTTTATGTCCAAGGAACCAAAAGGAACAAAGTGTACATAAACTCCAACAAATTTGACTGATCTAAGATTCACGGACGCCCTTTTATTTTGCCTAATCGTCACGGTGGTGAAGATATAATTTTCATAAGTTGTGTAGGAAAACGCAAATTAATTTCTTTCTTTATAATGAGAGAAATTTTAATGTGTTCGAGGCTCTTAGAGTAAAAATAACAAATTCTTAATATGTACCATTTAATGTATGTATTAAAGAGAAAGTAGAGATTATACATATTATGAAAAAGATGATATAATCTTACATTAGGTTGTTTGATTATGTAAGGAGAAAACGGTTAAAAACTGAAGTTAGAAGAATATATCATATTTAGGATAACTCATAGTTAAAGATAAAAGAAACTAATAAAAAATATAGATGAAATCTTTAAAAAGACTTAAATTTAAATGACATTTTTAAAAATATAATTTATAATATAACACAATAACATCATTTGATTTATATAACTGATTTTACCTAATAAAAAAAACTTTATTATTATTTGTACCAGTCAATGTATGTCATATTAACTATTGTTACATTAAAAATATGAAAAATGCTACACATCTAGGCTTTCTAAATGCCTACATAGCATGGATAAATGTATATTGGTAATGAATTTTTTTTTAAAAAAAAAATTTTAAAAACTAATAATACATTTAAGGAAAGTCAGGGTTCTCTAGGCTTTGCAATTTGTGATGTCTAGCATAGCCCAAAAAATATTGTTAAAATAAGAGAAGATATGTTGATGGTTCACATTGATGTGATACATATTAAATGAAACGTAAGACGAACTTTTTCTTTTTGTAAAAAACACCTAAAAATCTTTCTTATAATTAATATTTTAAAAATTGATCTAGAGATTGAACTAACAATACTTTCGATTTATAATTAAATTAGTTTAACTGATTAAATTTGTGGTTGAATCATAATTAAATTATAGTTAAACTAAAAAATGATCAAATTAAAAAATAATCAATTCATGGTTTAACTGGTTTACCTTGCCAGTTAATTCTAAATTTTTGAAACATTGCTTATAATTAGAGGTGTTCACGGGTCTGGTTGGTTTGGGTTTAGGAGAAAAAAATCAAACCAATTAGGTGATGTCGAGTTGGATTGGATCGATTTTGAGTTAAATTTTTTGGGTAACCTGAACCGAATTAACCCGATTACAATCAGGTTAGTTCGGGTTGAGTAGTCGGGTTGTTCAAATTTTTCAAAATCAAAATAATAATAATAATAGTGACCAAAATCACACCTAGAAACTGCTTCAAAAACACAATCAAACCTAATTTTCCAAAATCAAAAGGAACATAAACTATTGACGATTCGCAGTTCATACAAATATACTTAACCCAAAATAATAATAATAATAATAATAATAATAATAATAATAATAATAATAATAATAATAATAATAATAATAAAATGGAACCATAAAAGATGCAAGTTATTTCACTGAACTCATACGGTGAGTTTGATATCATCCAAATCAAGCTGAGCAGCAAATTCATCTAGCTGCCTCTTGACGCTCATATCAATAAACTTACATCCGAAATTCCCAAACCTAATTGTGAACCCAGCTACCAAACTGGGGTCAGGAATAGTCTTGATCCTCACGTTTTTTACCCCAGTGATATTTTGCACCTGCTTCGCTATTTGCGCCAAGTGTTGCGATTCCAACTTCACCATTGAGCTCACCACCGCGAGCACCGTGTTTGTCAACGTGTTATACATGAATTCAAACTCCTTTGCTATCTCTTTGATGAGATCGATTCTCTTTCACACCCAAGGAGCTGTCGTCCTCTGTCGCTCTTTTCCATCCACACGAAGCCACCAACACAGAGGACAAGTTGGTGAGAGGTGTTGTTCAGATTTGTTTAACTTTGTGCACCACTACACCAAAGAGTTCTTGTAGTTGGAGATCTCGTATCACTTGTAGATCTCGCATCACCAGCTAGGCAACGACGATGGTGGCTGAGCTTGGGACGAAACGAGAAGACAGAGGGAGAGTGAGAAAGGGCTGAGATTGAGTGCAGAGCACGAGCAGCAATGGTGGTCTGAACAGATTGAGGAGCACAGCAATGAGTGAGAGAAAGAGAGGGCTGAGAGAGTGAGATTGATGAGCAGCAATCGTTAGGGTTATGAGAGGGATTCGGGTAATGGGTATTGAGAAAATAAGAGAGAGAGAGAGAGAGAGAGAGAAGAGCTTCGGTCAGAAATAGAAAGAAAAAGAAACGAAGGTGAAGGGTATGAACCCTACAAAACGATGTCGTTTTTAATCGGTGGTTGGATCATTGGGTTTGTTTGTTGAACCAGTCACCATAACCAATAAATAGACGGGTTGATCGGGTTTAACCCGAATGGACTCGATAACCTGAATTAACCCAAATATTTTATATCGAGTTGGGTCGGGTTGGTCAGGTTCACAGGTCGGACTGAATCCATGAACACCCCTACTTATAATTGAATGGTCTTTAATTTGGTCCATGTCCATTCCACATAAGCTTAAGTGTTTTCCGCGATTGGAAGGCTACTCCAACCGAGGTGAAATTTGCTCAAAAACGAATATCCCTTCAGGATGAGTTAGTAACCACTATGCAAGAATTACGATGGAGAATTAAATCTCAAACTCACATATTTGTTACTTCCTAAAAAACACAGTAAATATGGTGTTGTTCTAAATTGCAGCTAAATGGTAGCTCAAGTTTTATGATATGTTTGGTAAGATAATTTTGGGTAGAAAGAAAAAGAAAAAGGGAAAGGATTACAAAATAAGTATGTATTTGTAAATGGAAGGAAAAGAATTTGGAGAGACAAACTTGACGTGAGTCTCATAATTTTTCTATCTTTCTTCTCTTAGATGAAAAGAAAGAGATGGGAGAAATTGTTGTGAATCTCATCAAAATATACCCGCATTTTTATTGATTTATATACATTTTCATTCATTTTTATTGGATAAATTAAATAAAAAAATATTATTTCTTTTTCATTAAATGATATCAAACAAAGAGAAAATAACTCTTTTACTTTTTTTTCTTTTTTTTTCTTTTCTTTCTTTTCTCTTTTATGCTATCTTTTTTTTTTGGTTCCCATCTATAATAACAAACATACCGTTAAAGAATAGCGGTTATGTACTCTAAGTAGGATAATGGGAAATGGGAAATATCTTGTAGCACATGCAGCCTTTGTTTTGATGTTTTCTGTGTTTTTAGTTGCTATCTTTTCCTTTTAGTTTTTCTTTTGTTCTTGCTCTTTTTTTGTTTGGAGAATTCTTTGAGTTTACAACTCTGTTTTTTATAAATAAAAAAGAAGCTCATGCAAATTCTTGTTCTTAGTTTTTCGTGTACATTTGTATTAGAGTTTATAAATTTAAATTAATTTGATTTTATAAATTTAAATTTGTTTAAAAATAAATTCATAATAACATAATTTATATTTAAAAATCTTTATTTTAAAAGTAATTTTGACAAAATAATTATTAATTAGATTGTGTTAATAAAAATCAATTTTAAATGTATAATTAACAAAATGGACTTAAGTTCTAATTTTTCTCTTTAACATATTACTCTTTTATTTTATGACAAAAAAATATTTTGATCATTCACTAATGCTTTCATTATCAATTTAGTTATTTACAAATCAATTTTTACAATTTAATTTCTTATTAATCAAAATTAGTCTCAATTTAATCCCTCCATTAAACTCTTTTATACAGATTTACTCATTTTTCATGCTTACATGAAAAAATCTTTTTTAGTAGTTAGAGCTTAACTTTTGAGCAATTTACTTTGCTCCAATCAGTATAAAGGTGAATAGGACTCGTGAACATGATGATTCCGAGCTCTGATTTGGTGACAGGGAATTTGATGATGATGTTTTACAAAAGATTCTTCAAATTCCCTACGAAGATGATATCAAATGTATACCTTCTTTTCCTAATATGAGCAACTAGTATAGTTGCACGGGATAACACGGGTAACTTTATTTATTTTATTATTTATCAAACTTTTCTTTAATTATTTCTTTTTTTTAATTCTCTTTATTTTTGTTATAGATAGTAATAGTAATAATGAATTAAAGTTTCAAAATTTTAAATTTGTATAACTAATCTATACCATAATTACATAACTTTATCGCATTAGTCAATTATTTAAGTAAAATCATCATGTATATCATTATCATACAACATTAACCTTAATACTAAATAAACTTTTAAAAATAAATTTCTTAATTTTTTATCCTTATTATTAAGGACATGAAAATCAGACACTTAGTAGAATGTGATATATCTATAACAGGATATTTACTAAAAATTTGATAACATTCCCAGCAACCCTTGGATCACCATAGCTGACAAGCCAAATACTCACCAATCTGATAGCATTTAAATAGATTCTAGATGACTTCTTGGACACGAGTCTAGCTACACCAATCTAAGAACAACATTTAATGTCATTTGACTCCACTCAACATAAGAAGCAATTGGAGTCAAATGTCAATTTTTATTATTTTCAGGTGGCAGAGTCAATCAAAATACTGCCAAAGATATATCATTGAATTTAAACAAATTAACATATCATACGATTTATGAAGAACATACTATACATTTAAAATATTAATATAATGCTCAAAGCATCAAAATAAGGAAATAGACAACTCATAGAACACAAAAGCATTAAATTAATCTACTTAAACAACTAATAAAACTAATTGCAAATGTTAATAACTACCAGGCATTGCCAGGTTAAGAAAATGCTTATTGGGTTGATGGAGTAGGTCAGTGCTCACTTGAAGGTATCCTTTCTACAATACTTGGAGTAGGTCAATGCTCACTTGAAGGTATCCTTTCTACAATACTTGGAGTAGGTCAGTGTGCATATTGTATCTATTATCTATTTCTCTAGCCTCTTGCATGGGATCAAGCGCGTACTTGTCTTTTCTGAGTGAAATTGTAAATTACATCTACATGAATTTCCACTTCAAAATTCTTACCTAGGATTTCTTCCCTTATTGAACTTCTGTCACCATCAGACTCCAATTCATAGTCCAAATTTGCCAATTTCTCATAAGCATCTTATTTTGAATTAGAGGCATAAGTAACATTAGGCATGACATTGGTCATAGTGGATCTAGGCACATACTTTCCTACAGTTTTAGCAATGGAAACTTCAACTAGAAAAGTTAATGATCTACTATCAGCATCCAACAGAGAATATGTACTCTAAGAGGCAAGTCCACAACATTGGAAAACAACTATTATAGCAACTAACACGCCAACAAATAAGAAAATGCTTATTTTATTGGTTCGCAAAAATGGCTAGGTGGGTTGATGGAGTAGGATGCTCACTTTAAGGTATCCTTTCTACAATACTTGAAAACTATAAAGTATCTAATATGTCTTCATCTTTTCTTTTATACAATAGTATTTCTCATAAACTTATTTATAGTCTTCCTTAGACGGAGGAATATCACTACTATACTTATAGGCCTAGAAAGACTTGTCAAGGAGAAATTTTGAAAGATATTATGACCATTTCATTTGGATCCACTTTATTTGACAATTTACCAAATACAAAATGTTACATTTTAATTTAACTTATCAAAACAGTATAAGATAATTGAAGGTAAAATTCAGATGGACTGATGAAACAGGGAAAAGTCAATTACTTGACAACAAATAGTTGAATTTCTAGTAGAAAGAATAAGCTACATGATGAGTACAGATACTGGAAGTGAAGACAACTTACATGAACTCAATTATTGGTAAAGTTGTTATTCATTCTTCATTGTTGTTCTTAGAGAACTACCAAGCGATGAAGACTTGCAGCTATGCCTGCAGCACACTAATTAATTATGCATATTGCTCTGTTATCTATTATTGTTCTAAGCAATTTTTTTTTCTTTTGTCAACTTGCACTCTACATGAATTCAGCTGTTCAAAACGTAAAAGAAGGAGAGCAATGGCAAATACAATGGATAATGAGAAAACCATAATCAATATGTGGATCACCAGTTTCTATAACTTATTTGTTATATCTTCTTTTAACAAGAAACTCTTCGGTTAAGTGGTTTTTGTTTTTGGCTGAAGTATAAGGCATGTAGATTGCAAATATTTTCAAAATAATTACTAATCAAAACATAAAGATGAATGATATTTATCATTTTAGCATGTTTTAAGCATGTCATAGATCATCCTTATACATGATTTTCACGTACTGTTAAAAGTAGAGTTGCGTATAGTTTAATTTAATTATGAAAATTATAGATGAGGTGCTTAAGTGACTATAAATTTGATTGTTAAACGAAGTTATGACAATGGAGAAGCCAGAATCAAAGGTTCAACAACCAATTTTAAACCACTAACTACGTTTGTTCAAACAAACACAAATCCATTCAAAGAAATAGTATGCAGATTAACAGGGCCATCACAAGCCACTGTATGGAAAAAAAAAAGTTGAGGGAATAAAGGTTAGTGGTGCAATAAAGGTTAGTAGTGTGAAGACGACAACATCCAAACTCCATGAGATAAGGAAATACATGACGCCCAAGCTTGAGACTTGAGATAGTTAAACCCACTTTTCATTGTAAATCAGGAGCATGTTTATCACCCTCCAAGTCAAGAAATTCTAACTTTACATTGTAAATTAGGAGGTTGGAGTCTTCTACCAAGCTCCACCACCCGTTCAACATTTTTCTCTACATTATCTATTCTAAAAGATGATTTGAATGAAGTGTCAGCAATACTGAAACTAAACACAAAGGAGGAGAAAGCTATCAAAGAGAGGTAATTTTATTTATATCCATCACCACAGTATAAATCAGGATACACTAAGGCAGAACTGCCAACTTTGTTTCCCCTGGAATCTCCCAAAGAAATAATTGATATTAATTCAGTTGATAAAACTATTAAGTCAGGGGCTACCATATATTATCTAGAACCAAATAGTGAGCTTCCCGTTCAAAATATGGTTCAAACCAATTATACTAAATCACCAACAGAGAACATTTTAAGTTTGTTTGCTACTGACATAAAAGCCTATAAACAAAGCATAGTGTAATTATCGACAGGCTAGCAATTGTTAACACCACTAAAACTATAATCCTTTTTAAAAGATTAACAAAACAATGCTTTTGATAGTGTTCATTAAGAGAATGAAATTCATTGAATCAAATGGCAATAAAATAAACAGTTATGCATTATTTTTCCTAGTAACAAAGAATACAATCTCCTTTTCTGCTCAAGATTCCCAGGGAATCACACAGTTGTAGCACACCATACAAAGAAACAATGTTTCCTTGCAAACAGGACAAAAAATCAATCATATAGGTGAATATAAATGGTGATATTCTTATCTTCCTTTCATTCAATTTTCTATTCCTTGAAAGACTGAGTTATTTCTTTTGAAAATTAAATCCTATCAACGATCACATTTAACAAACAAAAACATAAATAACGACAAAAAAAAATTATAACCAATCATGCATACTCTCATAAATGAACTAAAATGAGGAAAGTATTAAATGTGACTGCTTTTAGCTTTTTTTGTTACCTCTTTCTTCTGTGGCTCTTGCTTCATGATCACAACCTACTTCCCAATCCTCTTGTACACGTATTCAACTAACTTCGCAGGCTCAAAATCTCCCTTCCACCTCATCCTTGATAATTTGATATTTTGTTTCCTAACATAAGCAACACCTCTCTTAATTGTCCTGACATGCTTAAAACACATAGGGAAAAAAAAACTAAAAGGGGTTTTTAGAAGGTGAACCTTGTTACTACAAAATATTATTGAGTGGGCTTTGAAGGATAATACTAAAAAAGAAGATAATGATACTGGAAGAAGCAATGTGGGCAAAGAGAAAAGAAAAAGATAATTTTATATAGCTAGTACAATTATGACACGTCCCTTGATATTCTTCGCATTCGTTCTTTACAACATCAATTTTTGGCTGTTCTTCATTGTTGAAGGTTGTTACAACCCTCACCAAATGGAATAAATAAACATAATGAATCTCGCAATGAAGGTCATTGAACACTGGATATGACAAAATAGAACTCACCACCCTACAAAAATCATGCACAAACTTGTAACATATTACATTACATATTAATGCCAACATATTTCTTAATATAACATATTTAGCAAATTGGAATCATGAAATGAAAGACTGCATGTAGAAGATTTGTGATTCTAGTTAAAATAAAAATTAAAATATTTGTGATTCTTTTTTTAACGAATGGGATGTAAGAGCCAAGTAAAAACAAAAGAACAACTAACAGTAATTACGGGATACAGAAACCCTACAACATCAGCATGGACAACATTGCAACAGCCCAATTCCATGGCTCAGGCTAGTTTTTATGTGGCTGCCAGCCACCTGTAGGTAAAATTTTTATTCTTTGTTAGCTAAATCTTATGATTAACAGGATTGGTTTACAAACCTTGTTTCCTTATAGGCATTTTCTCTTATTGGTTTGGAATCTTCCTAGAAATTTCTGTTTCAAAACAATTTTATCAACTGGACAACAATATTGGTTTCCAAGTATAGAAAGTAGGACAATGTAAATTCTCTAATCAAAAATTGAAAAAAACCTTCCTTAAGGGAACTTGGGAGAAATAAGTTATGGAGAACAACCCCTAAAAATATAGCAACAATAATAACCTTTACTTAAGGGAACTTGGGAGAAATAAGTTAGGAAGAACAACCCCTAAAAGTATAGCAACAATAATAACCTTTACAAAAGGTATTTTAAGTACGAACCATCCTGACCAAGCCTCTAATTTAAACAAAGCTCACTCAGTCAAGTCTAGATTCTACTTCCATGACCTAACCTCCAAATTTTACTTGATGAGATTCTTTCTTTTCTTTATTGCAAGAATTCATTAAAAAAAAAAACAAAAGAGAATAAAGTAAATTTTATGTTTTTATCAGTTTTTGATACAGTCAATTAAACAAAGGAATGTCAGTAATTTGTAACAATTATAACCATAACTAATGTCAAAAGCACCAAAAAACAAAAAGTAAATGGAGAGCAAACCTCATTTGTTGGGCTCCAAAGAAGATGCAAAAGAAAGAATTTAAGAGCATGGACTCTATATAGCAAGACATAACACAAGTGTAAGGCTTCCCATTATTTTAGATTTGTAACATTTTCCTCATCTCACAATTTTTATCTTATAACTGCCAAGGATACATAATGGCATCAGAATGTGGTGTGACTGCCAAAAATTGATATAAATCAAAGAGCTTGGCTTCCTAGACACTGCATGGAAAACAAACAGATCAGAAAGTCATTGTTGCAGCAAAGACCAAATAAACAAAAAAGAGATGAGATAATGTTTTTTGCTTAGAGCGTTTGCCTTCCCGAATGTTGGAATGAAATTTGACCTTCAAGACACATCCATGAGTAGTAGAACAGAACATACCCACCATGGAAAAGATTAGATATTAAAAGTAGAAAACTATGAGTCACATTCATACATCACCAAATTTCATAAGATGCCTCACTTTAGATTCTAAAATGGCTTCATAGTTCATATGCAGAAAAAAATAGCTTCTAGTAAATATACAATTTTTTTAAAAAAATTGAATGAAATAAAAAAATTATACCATTTGAGTTTATTGAGATTTACCACTTGTTCTACATAAGAGCATGGAAAAAAAAACTATGACATAATCTAGAACATGATCCAAAGGATATGTGATGCTATGGAAAAAATTTGCCTCAAGTTTATTTTCATAGCTTTACTTTGCTATCTCCCCCATCTCTGCAAAATGCCTATATATATAAACCAACCAATCAAACCCACCATTAAGAACCTCATTAAGAATTGCACAAAAACACCAGAAGCAAGGAATGATATAACCTCATCCACATAATGTCTAGGTAAAGAACACTCATTTTTTGCACTGCATAAAGAAAATAGCATATATTCAAAAATAACACAACTAAACCTAATCAAAAAATCAATTATAGAAATCTAAATACATTAGTAAAACTAATTTACAATTCAATTCCAGAGAACTAACTATATATGCAAGATTTCCAACTTACCTGTCCACATCCAACTCAATAACAATCATTCTAGTCAGCTTACCATCCCTTTCAAACTGTTTGTCATTACTAACACCAGTAAGTAACCCACTCACATCTGTAGAAAAAAAAATGACTATCAATTAAAAGAATAACTCAACTTAAAACTGAAGTTAAGACAGTATGTATCAGTGAAATATGCAGAATCTCCATCAGTTTCAAATATGTCCTCCAAGGTAATTAGAGATAACCCATGCAATGGAATCAAGTCAGAATCACAGTGTCTCACCGTGGTTCTAAATTGGAAGTTCAACCGAGATTCATACTTAATGGTTCAGAAAGCCCGAGTTTGAACCCACTCCAAAATAAGCCATGATGTAAACATAGTCCTAAGAGAGGAGGGGCATAAATTTATACACCAAAGCCACTGAGATGAACGAAGAGAAGAGGTTCTTCAATTAAATTAATTTTCGTGATTATGATTTTGAGGGGAAAAAAACAATACAGAAAAGAAATGAGCAAAACAACAAAATAAGACAATGGATTGAAGGCCAAAAAATAAAAGAAGAAAAAATACCTTCAAAAAATAAAAACCTGTTTGGTATAAAACATTTAAAAAAAATTAAGGATAGCATTCTATTGGGACTTTTCACGAACAATTAATACCTACGGTGAAGATGGATTAGATAAAGCTCAAGAGGAGGGAGTTTTAAAAGTTTCCTGGTATATTCTCACACATTCCCCTTTCAGAAGATTTGAAATTTCAAACCAAATGAGAGAAAAAGTTGAAGTGCATAGAGCCATAGACGGAGAAGAAATTGTGGAGAAAATTAGAAAGAGTAAAGAAACACTGAAACAGTCTCTTGACTTGTAAAATCAGTAGGTGAATATTAGGTAAATCAGTCAATCAACGAAGAGCAATATTCGAAAAGTAAAAAGGATAGGAAAAATAAGAATATAATAATATGGATAGAATGAGAAGCACTTGCAATTGATAGGAAAATGACACGTGTTTATCAATAGTAAAAAAACAGTAGAAGTAAAGGGTCCTTAGTTGTATCGTTTATAGATAGATAGATTATAACTTGGAATGGTCAAGAAGGCAAATTACATGATATGACAGCTTGAACCTTACCCATGGGTACAACTCAGCAAGAAAGTAGAAAATAATTCTTCTTCACAGTAACAGTTCAATTTTTTCCAGTCACCATAATTGACAATGCCATCTTACAAAATAAATTAAGTGCCTTATAACTCCTTTATAAAGTATGGGGAGGGGGGCTTTCATTCCATACCTGTTGATGAGCGTATTTAAAGATCGGATGTCTCCACTGCCACATAATGCTGGAGCAAGTCGACCTTCTGCTAGAGCAGCAGCACGTTCCTGTAATGCACCAAAGAAAACCAGAGAACATTAGAGCATTCTCGGCATATATCTTATTTATCCTTCATAAATAAAGCATGTGCACAATTCATGGAGTTAATGTGGATTAAAAAGTGAGTTAGTGAAGACAACAACCACTCTATACATTTATTTACATAGCAATGGATGAGAAAAATAAAAATCTTATTGGGGTGAGACAGGGAACCAAGTGAAGGGATGGACTTCAAAATACTGAAATACGATAATCAGCAAGATAAATAAATTCATAGTGAAGAAAACATGTGTAAAATGGTTCGGTTCACATACCAATGGGTACGACTGGAAGCTTGAGCCTTTGCCAAAGACATGAAGAATGCAGGTTCCTCATCATCTTCCCGCTCCTCGTCGGAATCAGACACTAAAATAACAAGCTCAACCGTTTCATCGTCGGAATAGGCCATGACAATATCTATCAATTTTTACAAAAAAGTAAATAGGTTAGATTCTCCAATATTGGCTGGGGTAATCACGATTTGTTAAGCAGACCAAAAAATTTATTAAGAGAGAAAAACCAAATGCAAACCCATATTTCTTTCAACAACCACCGCCCAACCACCACCCACACCCATGGGACAAAGGGAAAAAGGAATCTAACAGTATGAGATTTAACATTATTTTACCTCATTGATTTGATAATAAGGGTAACTTGAAAAGCTTCCTCAAATACCTGTTAACCATAGTATCTATTAATGATGAACAATGAATTTCAGCTCACCTATTATAATGCCTATGTTCATATTCAACATGAATCAATTAGGAGAGATGATGTTAATTACACAGAGAGAAAAAATAATAACAACAACAAATAAACAACATTTATAAATTTATTCCAATTCATAGAACATTCGTGTTTGTAATGATATGCATCCTCAAGTCAGAAGTCACTAAAGGATATCTGTGTAACTATATGCTTTTGTACCAACAAATTGGCAATAAATTAGTCCATCTACTAAATGTCCATCAGAAACCTAACTTCAAATTATTAGTGATCCAAGGCTATAGGAAAATGAGTAAAATGAACGAAAAAGTAAGAAAATCAAGTATCACCAGTCATAAATATTCTAGAATTAGAAACTAAGATCCACCAGATGGGAGAAACAAAATCCAGTTCAACAAATTCATAGTAAGGCCACAAATACAAAAAAAAATTATACCATAATTGAAGGGTGAACATATGGCCATTCTATTTTCCACACTCACAAGCGTCCCTACAGGCTGCTCCAAGCAAATTTTGAAGCCAAGTACAAATTACCATTGAGCATGGCACCTCCACCCCCTCCAGATTCAAATCTCCTGTGACACTACCCAAAAAAATGCAAAACAAATGCACACCAAAAAATAAAAAGGTGTAAAATGATGGGGACAATTCAATCTACTACATCAGGATTCGAAATCAAATTAACCTAATCAACAAACAAAACAGTTTTAAAAAAAGTGGAAGAAAAAACCTATACAATAGGGAGTGCTAGTTGCTAATAGGAAGTATACCTTCAGTAATAGTGCTATCAGACGACCCAACTCCACAACGAACTCATCTTATACGATGAGTGGATCGGTGATCCTGATTCGGAGCGAACCCAAATACTCACTCTTAACAGTGAAAGGTTCGAGAAAGAGTAGGGTCACCACCAACACACGTTTCCACCAAGACCAGAGACACCTCAACCATCCTCCACTGTGTACCTTACCTCAGATCAGCCTTCACCTGAACCCCCAAACAAAAGCAACTCGTCACCAGAGTCCAGAGAAACCCATCAGAAAGCAAATCGCGATTGGGGAAGCAAAGAAACATTTTAAATTTGAAAAAAAAAAAGAGGGAAGAGGGATCTAACCCACCTCTAACCCTAAAATTTGAGATTAGGGTTTTAGGGATAACAAAGAAGATAGATTTATGGTAGGCTTCCGGGCTGAGGTCGATCAAGTTGTAACATTTTGAGTGGAGCTCTAAACTCTGCTCGTCCTCTTGCTACAGCCGTTGATGGTGGAGATGAGAAATGGAAAGAGAATGGATTTGTCGGGAGAATGGAGAGGAAATGAGGAAGAAGAGAGAGACAAGAAAAATTAAAGCACTATTGAACAGAACGTGAAATGAGTAGAGCAACGAAGACTCTTGAATAGCATAATAGAAAAAATAATAAAAATGAAATTATTTAAACTGGAGAACAACTAGCAATTTCTTTGATTGACAATAACACCCATCATCATATGGTCTAAATATCATTATCAAGTTAAAGTAAGGGTAAAAAAGAGAAATATAATAAAAAAAATTATAAATGAAATTATTTTCCAACACGGCTGAAATAGATTGAAATTCACATATGGCTTTGCAATTTTTTTGGGACAAAGAGAAATAGGTAAAAGAAAACGAAACATGTAAATTGAAATGAATTGAAATTCTGTACTATTTAAATAAATAATAATAAAAAAAAGTTTGATAATTGTATAGTATTTAGATTTAGATTACCTAATTTCAAAGGGTAGTGTATAAGTACAAACATGTTATTGCCTCAAATTTGTTGGGCAAATATTATGTTGAAATTTAGGCAAAATGTGTATCATTACTGCAACACAGTGCAAGTCAGAGCTTGTTTTGGTGTCCTGTGATGGTTTAATCATGATGCTGCAAGGCGCAGTAATGATATTGCAAATTAGTGTAGGTACGATCTTGTATTTTTTATTACAAGATAAGCGTTAAATGACAAGTTAGGTATAGGAAAAAAAATTATTAAGTATGATGACATTTATGCATTTCATTTTTTTCACTAACAATGAGTAAATAGAGAGATTAAATTGAAGTTAATTTAATTTGTAAGAAATTAAATTATAAAAATTAATTTATGAAGGATTAAATTGAGAATAAAAGTATAAATGAGAGATCAAAATAGATTTTTTGTCTTATTTTATTTTATGTTATTATTTTTTATTCATTCATATTTAGCTATAATTATTTTTTTATTAAAAAATGTCAAATTAAATATGCTTTGCAGTTTTAAGTTATGTTTGAAATAAATAAAAAATAATAATTTAATTTGATTTAATTTAATTTAGAAATTAATTTTTTTAAAACTTTTAAAAAAATTGAATTAATTTAAAAATTAAATTTTGTATTTATAATTTATTAAAATAAGAATTAATTTAATTTTATTATTTTATATTTTAATTTTTATAAAAAATAATTAAAAATAATTATTAAAAATAAAATAATTTATTTATTTTAAATCAAATCAAATCATAATAATTTTTATCTGATAAAATTTTTAAAATAAAAAAATAAAATTAATAAATTTTAAAAATTAAATTATTTTTATTTTTTAATATTCTAAATATAAAATTTAATTAAATTTATTTTATAAACCAAATTATTTCTATTTTTTTATTTTAAATACACTAACGTAAAAACATTTTTTTTAAAAAAACTTACCTTTTAAAAATAGTAATGATGATTAATGAAAACTTATTTCTCACAATTCCCTTCTCTATCCTTATGATTCCTTCCTTCCCAAAACGCCACCTCCGCTTATGACTCTTTCTCTACCCACCTGTAACCTTATCTTCCCATCAATGGCCTTCAAATATGAGCCGAGCTTGAGTCCATGGGAGTATTGTTGTATTTTCCTCTTCACCCGAAAAGTTAGTCCAAGAAATAGCAATTCTCAATTCCTTTTTTTTTTTTTTTCTTTCTCTTCCAATTTTTATTCTTTTTTCATTACCTCCTCTTCATTCCATTGATTTGAAAACCAGGTGTGGTGTGAAAGTGAAGGGTAGTCATGGGCCGAAAAAGTGAAGGCAGAAGGGGTAGAGTGGGAAAACAGTAGAAAGATGGTCTTCTAACCACGGATGACCAACGGAAAAGCTTATATTTTTCACTTCAACACAAACCCCCGTTTGAGCCCCAACCCACGTTCGAAATTTTCAATCGTATTGAAAACCAAACTATTAAAAAAATGGACAGACCCCCGTTTTAGCTTGTCAAACGCCAAACCAAACAGGGTCGTCACTCGACACCCTCTTGTTTTTCTTTGGTTAATTTAACCAGACCAAACAGTTCACCAGTCTTAACTCAATCTTGTAATTTAGTACAGGTTCCTTTTATTCGTTGAACATCTTTCATTGGATGAAAATAATAACAATTCACCTGCACGTGTACCTTAAGTTAACCTCAAATCAATTCCCTCAAACTAAGAGATTTCTTTGATCTTTATCTTTTCCTCACCTAGAGTCAACTACAAATAAAAACGAAAGAGAGCTGAGAACAAAGATTCGATGTGAGGAGCGCAAAGGTGAGATGGGTGGTGGATGATTGGACATTGGAGGGGAGTCGAAAGTTGTGTTAAAGCAATGGGACCCACATAATCCAGATAATAACACCTGATGCATTGTGATTATTAGTGAGAGCCAGCTGTGTGAGAGTTGGATCCCCGACAGATGCGGCTGTAGCCAATGGGGATGGGTGCTTACGTGCACACTTCCTATACGACAAGACAAACTTCTTTGCTGGCTCTTACCGTACGTGTGCTCTCAGCCTCCAGCTCATTCCTCTCATGCTTCATCTTCAGATCCTCTGCTTCTGTTTCCTCATATTTCGCTCCACTCAACCCCACCGCACCTCTCTCTCTCTCTCTCTCTCTCTCTCTACTCTGTTCTGTTATGCTCTCAACCCTCCTCCTTTTCCTTATTCTTGTATTTTGAAATTGTCTTTTTCTTCATCTAATCCATCACTTCAATGGCTATTAGTTCTCCTAAGGTGCCATCTTAATTATCAAAGACCACAAGATGCAAATTGATTTTTGTTTTTTTTATTTAAACTTATGAGGCATGTCAACGTGGAAAAAAATTTGATGCAGTAAATAATTACCATTTTCTTTTAATAATAGTTACTTACTAGCTACTTTTATGATGACAAACTTTTCATATACCCACCAAAAATTGGGTGTGGTGTTAAAAGCTAGACATATTTTTAAGAAGATAAGCAAACTTCAAACTTTTAAAAATACAATTTTTTGGAAGGGCCTTCTAATTATATTAGTGTCTTATGAATTAGTTGTATAATAATATCTATAAAAATATCTTATGACAAAATATATTTAACAAAAATTTGTGATAAAACCTTTAATTAGCATGTCATATAAATTATTTTTATTTTCTTATATCATTAGTAAAGTGGTTCAACTCATAATGTATTTACATTTATGTATAAAAAAAATCAAATCTATTATTAAAATAAGATTACAAGATAACTATTTTAGACCTTTTTAATCTATTATTATTATACAAATAACTCATCATTATCCATACATATCTCTAGCCAACTCAATATGAACTCATCCTCATAACATTAATAATTTCATATACAAGTATTTATAGTTGAAGTTGTAGGACAATTAACCATTATGACACACTTTACAATTTTTATCTTTCCTATTTAAAACAAATATAATAGCTTTGACATATGTTAATATTAATTATAATTTAAAAATATAAATCTATAAATAAAATAAAATAATATTATAATTATCAAATTATGAATTTGAACCAAATCCAATAATCCCTATCTTTATCTAAATCATATTTTTAACAAATATTTTTTAGATTAGAAATTTGAGTCAAATCCTACAATTAATGTTATTTGTTGTTTATTAAGTATGATATCTGCCAAGACATTTTTTGTTACTTAATAACCAACGTGTTACTTAAAAACAAGAAATGTTCCAACTTACGAACTATCCCAAGAAGGAAGATTTGTGGCCAATTAGAATGATTCGATTTAAAGGAATTACGTGCAATTTGGACATACTTGGTAGTTAGTACCATATAATAATAATAATAATAATAGAAAAAACACAAAATCGAATAATTCTTTTTTGACTGGACTAAATCGAATAATTATAAGAACAGAAATAATAACACAAATAATAATAATATGATAGTATAAAAAAGGAACAAGTAAATATATTAATGAATAACAAACAGTTCAAAGCTGATTGCCAAAGAAATTGAGGGGCATGAAAAAGGGGAAAAATAAATCAATCCCCACCCCAATTAAGTTACAGGCTGTCACATTCAGTTTCCCCACTCAACAAAGAACTCTTGTTCACTCTGCCAAACTATCATAAAAATCAATATCTGCTCTCTTATTTGCCAAGCCAACAGTATTAATTCCTTCAAGCATCCCTTGATACCATTAACCATACCATACTATCATTATCAAAGATGGATCCGTGCTCCTTTGTGCGGATCCTCGTCGGAAACTTGGCCATCAAGTCTCCGGCGTCTTCTAAGCCATCTCTCTCCGGCAAAGTGCACCCATCCACTTCCCCCTACTTCTGCGACATCAAACTCAAGGGCCTCGAATCCCCTCGCCGTCACGTCGCCACCGTCCGCTTAATCTCCGACACCCACCCTCACTCCGTCGCCGCTTGCTTCGATTTTAGCAAAGCCCACATCGATAAACTCCTTAAGACCTCGAAGAACACCCTTCTCAAGATCTCCGTCTACAAGGGGCGTTCAACCCCCTCGTGTGCTTTCGGCTCCGCCAAACTCTTGGGCAAGATTTCGGTGCCCCTCGATCTCACCCAGCCGGAGACGCGACCCTACATGTTCCATAACGGTTGGGTCCCGCTCGGCGACAAAAACCGCAAATCGTTGGGTCAGTTATTGCATTTGACAGTCCGGGCCGAACCCGATCCGCGGTTCGTGTTCCGGTTCGACGGCCAACCGGAGTGCAGCCCACAGGTTTTTCAAATCAGAGGGGATGTGAAGCAACCGGTTTTCACTTGCAAGTTCAGTTTCAGAGACAGAAACCCGGGTCAGTTCGCTTCACTGAATGCCAACCATTTATCGGAGCGTAAAGGATGGTCCATTACGGTTCACGATTTGTCCGGGTCGCCGGTTGCAGCCGCGTCGATGGTCACACCGTTCGTTCCCTCCCCCGGTTCGCAGCGGGTCAGCCGGTCCAACCCGGGTGCTTGGCTCATCATCCGACCAGACGGAGATGGCACGTGGAAGCCTTGGGGACGCCTCGAGGCATGGCGCGAACCCAACAATTCCAACGCCGTCGGGTACCGGTTCGAGGTCCTACCCGCCACTGCTGACCCGGTCACCCTCGCTGGTTCAACCATCAGTTCCCAACATGGTGGGAAATTCACCATCGATGTTACCTCCGGCGTTACCCCAGTGACCACTCCCAGAGGCAGCTGGGATTTTGGGTCCGGGTCGAGACCCGGGTCTGGATCCGGTTCGGATTTCGGGTTTGAGCAGCAATTCTTGTACAAGGGGTTTGTGATGTCGGCAACGGTGGACGGTGAAAGGAAGTGTAGCAAGCCGGAGGTGGAGGTTGGGGTGCAGCACGTGACATGCGCGGAGGATGCTGCGGCTTTCGTTGCTCTTGCCGCAGCCATGGATTTGAGCATGGATGCTTGCAAGTTGTTCTCTCAGAAGCTCCGAAAGGAGTTGAGGCAGTAGATTCGGGTGTCTGTCGTTTCGAGATTAATTGATCTGTCGTTTTACGTGGCATTGTGTCGGCTAACTGTATTTTTGAGACAACATTGAGTACTGACCTATTTTCTTTGAGTTACAATGTATAGTTGGGAAATTACTTGGCAGGATCAGTCTTTGAATATATTTTTTTAAGCTTTAAGATTACGTTTTGAATTCCTATTTTGCTTATAGATCAGGTCTTGTATTCTTTTATTCTGATGATGAGTTTGTATCTATGAAGCACCGATATGATTCACAATTTTTTTTTTTGTTTTTTCGGACACGTTTTGAAACGTACCGACATACTTAAAAACAGCTTAAAACGGGTACATGGCCTGTAAATCATCGATAAAATCCAAAAAAATTGAGATTTTTTGGGATCAAATGTACATTTTGAGAACTCGAGAGATTTCTTTAACTCACTGACATCTATTCACTCATAGTTTTATGAATCTGTGACCTCCTTATTCAATTTGTGATTATAATCATTTTGCAACGTTTTCGATGACTCTTCAACCTTTGTTGTGCATTAGCTTTTGCGTGTGTGTTCGTGACTTTAGATTGGTGTAGGTTAGCAAGTTGAAGAAGCTTCTTGCGTAGTCTAGTCTTTTGCACCGTGTAGGTTGTGGAGTAGCTCGTTGCTCGTTTCGCGTCTGTCTCTAATTCTCTGTCTTGTAAGGCTTCCATTAAAATAGTTTTATAATTTAATAATACTTTAGCAGTTTAACTAGCTTTACTTATAGTATAGTATGATACGTGATAAGGTTGTACTTGTTTTCAATCAATTTGAAATTTGTTTAATCACTTTTATGTCATTTTTTTGTCAAACTAGTTAAAATAATTTAAGGTGGAGACCATATTTTTATTCAACTTTACAAAAATATTTACTTATTTATTGTGTTTTTTTTATCTACTATATGGTGTTTTAATAAAAAATTTGGGTTTTTTATGATTTATTTATTAATATTTAATATTTTGAGTTATTTAAAATAACATATTTTATAATTTCTTACAATGACTTTATAATGAAATTATATAATTTTTATTAAAATTTATGAAATTATATATATGTTATATCATATTATATCGTACTCATATATTAATTTTTAAGAAATTATTGTATCTCTATACAATATTCGTGTTGTATCGAATATTCATATTTATATTCATACATCTTAAGTCTGTACAGTCTTTTTAATTCATATATCATGTATTGGAATTTGATGTGAGATTAAGCATGAGAAATGAGAATCTTATGTTTTGGGTAAGTGCATGCATGTTGCACTATTTCATGTTTCAATTGGTATATTATATTCTTAGTCTCTTTGACATAGGTTGGCAGGAAGCCAGAACACTTAATGTTATATGTTCACATATTATTTTCAACCTATTAGTTAAAATGTATTTGGATTTGACTTTTTTTTAAAAAAAAAATTAAATGATATTTGAATGTAAAACTTCTATTCTACTCATACTATAGTGTTACTATTTAAGCTATGCACAAGTGATTAAAATTAGATTTAATATTTGTACTAACTTTAACAATGCTTATTACCCCAAATCCATTTTAAAGTTATTGTTGATGACCCTCTTAATTGTCTATCTACATTTTTTATTAGTTACTCATAAATTTTTAATAAGACAAATTAAAATTTTAATTGATTAATAGGAAGTATGAATAGGCAATTAGGTATGTCAATAGCTTCACTTTCATTTTAAATTTATATTTCAAAATTCAAATTTTATGTAATTATATCTATGAAAAGGGTAGAAGAAGTATTTTTTGGTGGGAAGAAGTTTAAGGGTAGAAGAAGTATAATTACATTGTAACCAATGCTTGCATCCAAATAGAGCTTAACATAATCAAAATAAATTTTTAATATAACAGATATTGGTTGAAAACTTGAAATTTCTTTTGTCCTCTGATTAAGTTCAAAATAATGATAGATAGACAAATTTTAGGGAGATTAAAAAACTCAATAAATGGAAAGAGTTATTGAATTATTTGTCAATTTGTAATTATTTTTATATGATTTTATATAAATTTATAAGTGAATCTAATAGCATAAGAATATATATATATATATATATATATATATATATATATATATATATATATATATATATATAGAGAATGATCAAGTTACATCGGTATAAGTCAAAGTTCTTTCTTACACTATTGAATAACTTTTTATTTAATAATTTTCTCACTAAATCTATCATTGATTGAAAGTTCTTATCATATAAATCATATCTATAAAATTTTACATTAATCCAAAATTATTTAGTCTTACGTTGATATACGTCAAGATTAACGTAATATATACTTTTGAAATATATGAAAATAAGAATCACTTAATTATATTTGTATTAATATTTAATTTTTTTAAGATTTAACACAAATGATCAAGCGTATTGTATATTTATAATTTAACGGTTGGATCAATAAAAATTATATTATATAAAAAATTATTGGATGATGTAAGTATGTCAAATCTTATCTTGAAATAACTTGAGCTCTTATATATATATATATATATATATATATTCCTCTTCATATTTTGTCTTTGCGTAGGTATGAATTGCTATGAGATTAACCATCAAGTGCTATCACAAATAGGAGGTTTTTTTTAACAATTGTCATTTTTTTAGACGTGCAACTCGCTTGTCATTACATCAAACCCTTATTTCTGTAACATTCCTTCTTATAAACAAAAGAAAAGAATATTTCAAAAAAAAAAAAAGAATGGGGAAAGCAGTTATTGATTGGCCCATATTTCCTGCCCATCCAGATTCATTTCAAAATAAAGTGTGGCCCCAAAACAAACGGCTTGAAAGGCTGGGCCTTATTTCAGCCAATTTTACCAAAATCGCCATCCCACATTTCAAAACCCAAGGAATTATTAAAAAAAAAAAGAGCAGAAAAAAAAAAGTGGCTTCAGATTAGAGATTGGCTTGATGCAATTGTTTTCCCACATGATCAGTGAGTGAATACATTTTATTACAAAACTGTACTCACCCAAATTAAAAAAAAATTAAAAATTGTGATTTATTCTTTTCATAAAATCTAGTGCATGTTTGGATTAGATTAAGTTTTAGGAGAAAATAACTTTTTTTTTTAAAAAAAGCTCTTTCAATAAGATTTTCATTATAAATTATTTTAAATGCAAAATAAGCAAATTTAATTTATTTTTTTTAATATGCTCTCTCAATATAGTTGTTTGTGGCTTTGATGTGGAATTTTCATTGCACCTCCTTTTTCATTGCATTTGCTCCTAATCATCCCAAGCTTGGAAAGTTGGAGCCTGTGCTCTTTCAATTAGATTTCTGCTAATATTCAAGTTATTTCAACTTGAGAGCGGCGACTATATATAGATAGGGAGGTTAAAAGTAGAGAAGCAACGGCCAGGTATGTACTAACTGTCGGTTTCATGTTGTGACAGTTTTGGAAAGCACACAACGGTATCGTATTTCTGTCAGCTTCTTGTTTCTATATTCTGTTGTATGATTTCCTCGATATCTTTTCTTTATTAGTCCTTGCTGTCTTTGTCACTCCTTATTTCTTTACACTATAATCACATTTTATATTTTTAAAATTTTTACTTTCTTCACACATTTAATTAATGTGTACTGCAGATAGAATCAGAAATTCACATTCAAATGAAAAAAACACAGATAGGCCAAAAAAGAAAACATTATATAACAAGAAGGAAAAATAAGGGAAACAATAGCAGTAGATAGTGGAAAATAGAAATTAATTATACATATCGAGACCCTGACATAAGTATCTATTAAACTACCTTTGTAACCTTGAAGATCTTGCCTTAAGCCCTTGACAAGCGAAAGGGTTCAAGTAACTACATGGGTCAGAAGAAAAATTCATATACCTCCTATCGAGAACCCAAGAACATCATTCAAAGTTTACTGTGTTGCAGTTTCGTCACATCACCATTATGTCCTTCATTTCTAATATCTGGCAACGTATCCAGATCAGTTCGGACCTTGAGGATATGAGAATCAGAAGTTCCATTCGCAGAGGATGAGTCTGATGTTTCATCTGTTTCACCTGTTTGAGTGGCATCCTTACCCTTGAACTTCACATCCTCAATGGCATCAGCGTTCTCCTTCATATACGAATTACTCGGAGTCTTATTTGTTTCTCTCGTTTCAGTGTTCTCAATTTCATTTGATGCTACAAATCTTGTTGTCTTTTCTAATTCACCACTCTCTAGATTAGAAGATTCACCTGCAGCTGTATCTCCATTTTTTGTTTTAACAGGGACTAAAGAGTTAGAATCACGCTGGTTTTCTTCCGACACTATATTGCCACCCTGCTGTAATCCCTCTGTCTGCACATTTTTGACATCTCCAATGACCGTTCTGTTCACTGTGTCATTTGGAGCTTGGTTTGATTTAGAAAATATCATCATTTTATTCTGTTCAGATGAAGTGTTGGTACCGGTTCCTGTCATGTTATTGCTGGCTCCAGGGATCACTACTGTCAGATTACTGCTTGCATTACTGCTTGCTTCTGAGTGACTGTCAGAATATGCGGTGGCAGTATTATTTAGATGTGAGCTATCCACTGGGTTGGACAAACTGTTGTTTCCAGTTTCTTTACCAGAAGTCCCACCTGTCAGTTCAACTTTTGTAACCTTAAAATCCGAACCAGTTTGATTCCTATTACTTTCCTCTCTATAATTAGACTTGTTCTCTGATTTCTTGATACTCATTTCTGAGTTTACATCAGAGTTTTCCAAACCAACTGTCTCAATTTCAGTGCTAGTTGTATGGGTATCATGAGTCACGGCGCTAGAAGCATCATCCCCTTTGTAATGTTCCTCCCGAGCCTCATGAATGTTGTGGTTTTCTTCAACTAAACCCTCCTTTTCCTCATCCTCACTGTTTTCGTTCTTCTCGTCACCCTCCTCTTCTTTCTTTTTCTCTTCATCCATGAACTCCTCATTACGATCAGTATCCACCTCTGAATTCTCTAGATCATTTTCATCTATCTCATCATTTGCTCCCCCCCTATCATCTTCCTCTTGTTCTTCTCCTCCTCTTTTCACTCCATGCTTGCCTTCTTCTTTTTCTTCAGTTTCATGCTCATTTCCTTCTTCTTCTTGTTCATTGTGTTCATGCTTATTTTCATTATCCTCGACAATATTCTCATCTTCCACTTCTTCCTCATCCTTTTCATTTTGTTTTACTTCATCCTTACCTGGATGAAGGTCTTTTCTACCAAGTTTCGGAAGCTGATATGCAGTCTGCGTTCCAACTGTCACTTCAGCATCATTCTCATCAAATTCCTTCTTCTTATCATGAGAGTGCTTAACATGATAGATCAACCAGAAGCAAACACCAAGCAACAGAATAATCTGCAGAACATGCTTTACTTTGATGCTTTTGGACCTGTGGTTCCTACTTGGCGACCGTTTTATCATGCTTAACTTACTTAGAAACCCCTAATTTTATCTTCTCCGAGTAGCAAGGGCAGGCCACCTGCTTTCAATTGGAAATGCATTATTAAGAAACTGAGTGAGCAATGCACAGATATCACTAAAAAGGCAATATTAATAATAAACTTATAACATAAAATAAAGAATTCCCTTCCTTGTATCCACAAAACACCTATCAAACTGAAAATTCCAGACTCTAAAGAAATGAAAAACAACCAAAAAAAACTATTAAAAGGGGCAACATTTAAGGCATTTTTTTTTCAAGGACTTTTCCAAATCTAGAATAATTTTGAAACAGAGAAGTGGAAAACAGTGTTCAACATGACAAAACTGAAATTATCGCCTGATGCTACTACAGCAGCAACAAATCCTCCTAGCAAAGCAAACACAATGTTACCTCAAAAATGAAAAGAAGAATTTTTTTTTTGAGGAGTGGAAATAATATAATTGTTCATTTTGTTATTTCCGTCTACAATTTAACCATGAAAATGTATATAATAGGCAAGAAAAGTGGAAAGTGGAAAAGCAGTAAGTAGTGACTCGGCGGTTTCAGGAAAATAATCACCCAAAGGAGAGACCACAAGAAAACCCTAGAAAAACCCCTGAAGCAAAATGGAAAGCCACCCACAAACTTGAACCGAAATTTTGAAAGAAACAATCTTTATCAAAGATCAATCGGAAAAGAAGAACCACAAGCCCATATTTTGTCCTCCAAAGTAAAACCCCATTCTTCAATGAGAGACCAGAGCCATTTTGAAACAAACAGAAAGATACAGGGTCTTGTAATATAGCTATTTCACAGTAAGAATAAAGATTGAATTTTGAAGAGAGATAGAGCAAAACATTGTTCGTTCACCTGAATGAGCAGAAGAAGGGAAGGGAAGCAAGCAACAAGTTGAGACTTGAGATGGTAAGGGTAAGGCTAAGCCAAATAGTTTTCTTTGGGAATGGGTCTGTTTCTGTCTGTGTAAATTGTAAGCTATTCTGCATTCACCGCATTAGGAACATCAACAGCATATCTCCGCCCTGCATTACAAAGCACAAACCTTTAAATAATATTTTTATCAATTTAAATATTTTCTATTTTTAATATCAATTTCTTTTCTGGCCCATGTAATTTTGTATATAATTTTACGTGCATTATATTTTATATATTACTCTGTAAATATATTTAAGAGGAAGAATATATGAATATTTTTTTATTACAAAGAATATATGAATATAAAGCTGTTATTGTCGACTAAATGGCAACAAATTTTAGGATTTTATTGATGGTGAGCTAGATGGCTTAGATCCATTCAACCAACATATTGACATGCATAATTCTTGTATTCCCACTTATATTTGTCTTTTTTTTTTTTGGTACATACACTTAAATTTGTCTTTATTCCCCATTTCCTGTGTCCTCCAGGTCCCAGGACTAGGAGCAACAATCCAAATCAAATGACGAAGGCTTGTCCTTTTTGGCTAATTTTCATGAGAAGTTATTTTATACTTTATCCCATAAAATTTGGCTATTCCTAATAATAACAAATTGAATTGAAAGTGATTTTTTTACCCTTTACTAAATAAAGATAAATATAAATGAAAACCAAAATCATTTTCCTCTCAATTTTCTACTCAAATAGACAAATAAGTATGCTTAAGTTGATTTGCGAAACTTACTAGTTTTGAATGCTTGGGCCTATAAACACCGCTTTTACGCCGAAACCTAGCCAAGTAAAAGGCTCAACATGAGAATGGGCCAGCAAGCCGACAGCAAAGGTCCAAAAGAAGAAAACAAGCCCGTGCTAAGATGGTAGTGCCACTAGTGCGTGTGTTGTATACCAAAAAAAATAAAATAAAAAAACACTGCCATTGCCGGTGTGGTGGTCACCGAGAAAAGAGGGAGCAATGAGAGAGAGGAGTAAAGAGCTTCTTGAGTTGGAGCACAAGAACACACCCCTTTCATCCTTAGGTATCTTATCTTTCTTTCTCCAATCAAGCCAATTTCTCTTCTTTTGCCACTCACCAAGTTGCTTCTGCCTCTGCAGAATCCGCACTTGTTGTTTGTGATCAAAGAGGCTCAATCACTCAAACCCAGAAACGCCCCCCTAATGGGTCGCCTCTCGCAGCCCCGGTTCCCCCAAGCCAACGTACTGTTTCTATCTTATACAAAGTTCTTCCCTTTTACCTCTTTTACTACTTTTTCAATACTAGTTTTCTTAAAATTGTTTCTTATTCTTACTATTTTTGTTTTCACTTTGATTTCATATAGAGAAGAAGGGTGGGTGCTAATGATCAAGTTTAATTTTTTTTTTCCCCACTTAGGCTAAGAGTGAGAATATGTATTGAGAATCATTTGAATTTGTGTTTATGTTTTTCTGGATGATGATTGCTCTACTTTGCTTCTCATGTTAATTTTCACCTTTATGATTAAAATCTTATAATTCGGCTGCATATGTTAAGCCTTTGCAAGTGTTCATGATGATGCTTAGGATGTGTAATGTGTCTGACACCCAATTAAGGCCTCTGCTAGTTAGATGGATCAATATTATTATAAACAATGTTTATCATTGATGCCCTTGAATCAGGATCTTTGTCTCAACTAGTTCTCCTCTGCCACATGAGTCCCCTGAAAGGGTATCTATCTCTTATGCGGTCTTCATCTTACTGTTTATTCCTAGGTAGATCATTTGGTTTGATTCGCATGGCATTGTGCTTGTTTGCATCTTATCTTACTAGCCAAACGGATTGGCTGTATGGTAGAGGCTATTCCTCGAAGTGATATTAGGAAAAGTAGTTATTATTTGAATAGTGTGGAACTCTCTGAAGAGGAAGTTATAAAAATGAGCTACACTTTGTTAGATTGACATAAAATTCTGTTTGTTAATGCAGTTTTAGGAAAAGTTAAAGACTTCCTAGGAGTAATGTCAGAAGCAAATAAAAGGCTGGAAATTGATGCAAAGGTTAAAACTTGATTCTGGTCGAAGCCTTCTTTTTACTGTATTGCAACCATTTTCTCCCTTTATCTTTTTTTAATCTCCTTATAGCTTTAAGTTAAAAATAATGTAGGACAATCCCAAGAATTATGATATTGAAGAGCTTACTGGATATGAATCCGAAGTTATTGAAATGGTATTTCAGTCTTCTATCTCTCTAATAATTAATCTATCCATTTACCTACCTGTCTACATTTATACTATTTACTTGCAAGGAGTGGATTATGTAATTGATTTTTGGGTACACTTCATCGCAGGATTTGATGCTTGGTGTTGCTGATCTTCATACGCCTGAGGCTGTGGCTGCTGCTGAATCTGCGATTTCCAGTTGTCATCGTGTGATTCCATTGGCTGCTGATGGTAGTGAAACAGATTCAGATGAAAGTAGTGCTGATGATGAGAACAGGGATGATGATGGGCATGATGATTGCCATGACAATGATGGTAAAAAGTTATCATCTATTGTTAATAGATCTATTTCCAGAAAAGATAATATTCTTGACAAACAAAAGGGAAATCATTCAGTAAAATGGCCAAAGATAGTTGAGCTCTCATGAGTCCAAGAGATATAGAATTGTGAGAATTAGACGTAGGAGTTGTATTAAATTGTTAAAAACCAACTCATTGAAATGATTGAAATCAGAATAAAAGTGCATTTTTGCCTCGGGTTGGAATTTCCTGAATGATTATGCTACTTTGAGAATATAACTATAGCAGCACACATAAATGAGGTACTTTCCTATTTGCTAATGTATTTATTTGGGACATCTGCTGAAGTTACAGGCCGGATGGTTTGGTTGTATTGTAAAATTCTTTATGTGCTCGATTAAAATATAATATGCTCATACAGTTTTCAAATGCCACTTGTTGCATAGGTGCATTTTCTATGTTCCTCTAACTTGCTATTTTCCTTCTTTTCAGCTAATGTGAAAGAAGATAAAATACAGAAGAAACAAAGCATTGATCTTTTCCCAACGGATATAGGAAACTATAAGTCTATGACAAATGAGGAAGGAAATAGGAAAATTTAATATACCAATAAATTCCTTAAGTGAAACAGTCTCCAATAAGTAGCAGGAATATTGCGGTCTTATGAAACTTCCTTAACAGAAACACTACTGGAAGATGTTAGAAATTCAATATCTTCTGCAGTTGTTGAAGATTGTTCATATGCAAAATATCTGCCTACAGAAAACGGAGGTGCAGATGGTCGAGGAAGATGAATAGTACTTCCAAGCATGAGAATAACTGATGATATGGTGGGCCTATCCTTGTGTCTTTCTTGAACACACAACAAACCAATATGGACCCATCTCAACGCCTCATCTATGGGGCAAGAGTTGACCAAGATTGGGTCCATAAATTCCTGTCCCTTGCTCTCACTCCAGAGTCGCCATACCTGTTAAATCTCATATAGGGGTGAGATTAGAGTTGTGACTTCATGATTCATTGCTTGTAAAAATATATTATATTTTAGTAAAGATGTATAGATAATATCACCATCAGTAATTATATAAATTTTGTAAACAGGTTAAAGGCTCAATAAAAACAAATATGGAGGCAAAAAAACTTTACGTAGGATAGAAGGCTTTGACCACTACCAATCTCTGGTTGGTAGAAGCCACTGCTCTTTCTCCTGCTTATAATTTCTAGCATCAGAACTCCAAAGCTGTAAACATCAGACTTGATCGAAAATAACCCTTCCAAGGCATATTTTGGTGCCATATAACCACTGCAGGAACCGGAAAGAAATACACACTAGTTGGCCTTTATGAAGTTAGAGGGCCACAGAAGAATATAGTGCTGCTGCATGTAATACACACACACATACCAATCTTATTTATGTCTTTTTTAAATTTGAAAGTTAAAATTTGATTCATAGGACTTTATACAGTACATACTACCAGTATATAAGAAAGTATTCTTAAAATTGTAGATTTCCCTGTAAGGATTATTGTCAGTTTTGTCCAATGTCATACATAGCATGATCCAAATGCGCTATAAACTGCAGGTACAGGGTTTAACTGGCAAAAGGAAAGGTAACATGGTGAATTTTCTCAATGCTGCATTTAGTCTGAAGTAAGGTTGTCAAACTTGAGAGTTTAGGTGGAGCCCTAATAGATTTGAATCGTAAACTTGACTCATAAACTCGTTAAGAGTTTACGTGCTTCAAAAATATTATTTAAAAAATATATCTTGGTCACCGAACATAATTAGATAGCATATTCATAAGTAAAATTCAACATTTCAGCTCTATAACAAAGCAATAGAAAGTAATAAAGTAAAAACATAACTCAATACTTGATTCAACTGTAATAATATACTTAGCTTCGCACTAAAGTTATTTTGTAGTTTAACAAAACAGTGCAAATAATTATGACAATATAAAATTAATTTCATATAGCCAATGCATATTGCCGAGCAAAGGCAATTAAACTCAAGTTCCCAACAAAATCGACCAAAAATTTGTGTTATGAGGCCATTATCATGTGTAAATTTAGACTCGTAAACTTGTTAGTAAAATCGATAGTTTATTTATTTTATCAAAGTTTATTTGAACTAGTACGAATTTGATAAAAAGAGAGTTTACATATGAATTAACTCGTTTTTGTATCCTAAGATTGTAAATTTGGAAGAGTTTAAGAGTTAACTAAAGAGTTTGACAACTATGCTCAAAAGAATACATTGAGATGTGAGAATTGAAAATACTTGCTATGTACCAACAACTTCATCAGTGCATGCTTCAATTTGATTGCCACAAAAAATTCTAGCATTCCCAAAGTCTGATATCTTTGGATTCATCTCTTCATCTAGCAACACATTGCTACTTTTAGATCCATGGATAATTTTCAGCCGTGAGTCCTTATGTAAATATAGAAGGCCTTTTGCAATTCCATTTATAATTTTCGGCCGCTTTGGCCACTCTAGCTCTCTACGTTTGTTTGGCTCTGCTTGGCCAGGGTAAGAGTAGAAAAGATTCTTTCAGATAAGGAAACTTCTCATTACTGTCTATAACATGAAGAAATACAGATAGATCATAGAGGGACAAATAGAGCTAACCAAACAGGAAAGCATCAAGACTAGTGTTGGCCATGTACTCATAGACAAGAAGCTTTTCATTTTCATCGAGGCAGCATCCCGAAAGCCTGACAAGATTTCTGTGTTGAAATTTTGCGATTAACATCACTTCATTCTTGAATTCTTCAAGGCCTTGCTTTGATTTGAATGAAAGCCTTTTAACTGCTATTTCCTTGCCATTAATCAATTTTCCCCGTATGCTTGCCATAGTTTCATGATTTAAGAAAAATGAACATAAGTCTAGCTAGTTTGCTATTAGAAATGAGGCTGATTGATTATCGGGCAGTGCAGTGCAGTGACAGTTATTGAATTTTGAGCATGCAATACTAATATTATTTGGATGTTTTATCAGATTAATTCGCAGCAGGCAAGTGTCCCCTATATTTTTCTTCCCTTTTCTCATGTCTCTAAAGTGAGTGCCCCATACATTTTTACGAAAAGCAAAGTTGTAACACAAGTAATTTTCACTTATGTGACACATCAATTATTTTTCATTGTTTCCTACACATTATTTTGGGAGCACATCTCTCACATCATGGATACATGGTAGAATCACAGTGTAGATGTGCAGAAGACTAGGTGAGTCCAACTGGAATCAAATGGTGAACACCGTATAGATGTGAAGTGATATGTATGTTGGATTGTAGTTTTCATTGCAACTAACATCATATGCACTTGTACTCAAATGGCTCAGAAGTAAGAATAATTACGTTACAACCTTGAAAATAGGCCCGGATCCACCTTCCCCAAGCTTAGCTTCATCAGAGAAATAGTTGGTAGCAACCTTAATCGTGCTTAAACTAAAGTAATGCACTTCTCCACTGTTGTCTTCATGTGTTGTACTCATTCCTTGTTCCTTAAAGTATGACCTACTTGAACTTTTCAAATTCTTTACTAGAATTTCATCATTTGTTCCTCCCCCTGAATCAAAATTTTGTTAGGAAGATTTGGCAAATATAACAAATTTTAGAAGAAACTAGAAACTTCCCAGCCTTCACTGTTACTACGTACCTCTTTTTCTTTTTTCCCAGAGAGAACATGAAAACCACCCAAATTCCAAAAGTGCCACAACAACTGCAATTGGTGTAACTGTGAGGAATATAAATTTTGCTTTATCCTTTCCTCTCTTCCCTGCTCTTTCAATGGTATTATTATCAGAATTTGTGTGAAATCTGACCCAACTATTAAGGTCAAAGGGTCAACCATTATGTGTAAAACATAACCTTCAGAACAAATTAGAACATCAAAGGAAGAAGTCATGTCTGCCTTTTTGTTTTTTATCCTTAATTTCTAACTACTTGTTAATACTTAATACTAAATTTCTTTTGCAAACATGATGGTTCACAAGAGGTTCACCTAAAGAACCAGTCTTGCTTACATATTAGTATCAACAGAAGAGTTGTGGATGTCCATAGTGAATTTACCTTCAGAATGTGGCAGTGGCACAAGCTGCGGTGCAAGGATCTCTGGTGGGGCTGAAGTTTGCTGATAGAAGATATACCTCTCATACCTTATATTTCAACTTGGACCCATTATGCGCCAACCAACCTTCTGTTGGCAACACTGCTCAGCCACCTTCATCAACTGATGCAAACAAGAGCCGCATGAACTGCCACTTATATCTCTTGTGCACTGCACCAACCCATATCTATTCTGGGACTCATCTTTCCCTGTTTTGAACAGCATATCCAGATTTGAGGCTTCTTTTATTAGTTGGTACATCAGGGCTTGTGCATCGATATCAGCTTGAATTGGTGAAGTTCTGTTGTTGAGGTTCCACGCGAATGCTCGCGGAAAAGTTTGTGCCTCTCCAAAGAAGTGTTTTTTGAAGTACCGAAGCATGCATTTGTCATACCAGATGATTGCACTCATGTTAGATTTAGATGCACATTGGGTTTAGATTTCTTGACTTGCAGTTCTGGTACAGTTTTGGCAGGTATCACTGGAAACATCACCCCTGCAGAGGAAGAGGCCATAGAGGCTACTAGTACTACTACTAGAAATACTATCATTGTAGAAGCTGTGGAGGGCTGCTTTTGAAGATAAAGAATCCAAGAGGGAAGAGAGATTGGATTTTGCATTATCTAATGGATCTTCACAGGTATGGAAATTGTAGGATGGCTTGGTAATTTGGTATTATTGGGGTTGATGAGCACAGAAATTGTGATTAAAACCAAAACGAAAGTTCTGCAGTTGTGGGAGAGATGCATTGTTACTACATGGTTTCTTTGATAAATTTGCTTCTAGATACCAAAACTTTTCATTGGGTGGAGAACAGAATGAGGGAAGATATGCCTCTTTCAGCTCAATGGTGTCTTTAGAAGATGTTTAAACGGTTATTGTGTAATTGTTTATAGGACACAACTGTCGTCTCGACCTGTTGCTTCATTGAAAATTTACTATGGGCAAATCTAAATGGACCTTTATTTTTTCATTTAATAATAACTTTCCTTTTGCTTGCAATTTTGCAAAATACCATTCCCCTAAAATTTGAAAAAGACAAAAACAGAAGAATTCATCTAACCTTAGACCAGTTGGTTATTGACCAAGCTCTGAAATAAAGTTATGGTGGTTAACACACCAGCTGATTTGGCAATGAGATAAAGATGTCAACGAGTGATTTTTATCTAGGTAAGCAATAATCTAAAATGCAGAGTCTTGTTTAGTTCTCCACTAGTATTTATTTGAAAAGATTCATGTGTTTTACGGGATTCAGACTACTCTCAATGCCCCTTGATTGCAAGAAGTTAATTTCGATACTGCTTTCTCGGTGCTTTATGAAATTGCCTATTTACCGTACACTAGAACTCTTGAATTAATATAGAAATAAAAATTAAATAACTTCATGTTTATTCGGTTGCAGAGTTCCTTCATTTTCTTGGTGAACAGCAAGCACACTTCTTCTTTGTACAATAAACTGCAAAGCAGCAATTGCTGCTTATGAATCTGACCTTTTACACTAATATCTAGCGAGGATATAGCTCACTAATTGAGTCCTCATTAACTGACACATGTGCAGTGTTATTTTTTTGTTCACTTGATCTTGTTGAACAGCCTGAACTATATTCCTGAGATGGAGTGCGTGGTAAACTTTTACCATCCATAAAAAAGGCAGGCTGCAATGGTACTGGGAGAGAGAGAGAGTTGCTACCAAGCATAAGTACAACCGAAGCCAAGGCTGGTCTGTCAGCCACATATTTTTGAACACAGAGTAAACCAATGTGAATGCATCTCATTATTTCGGATCTGGAACTATCCTTTAATGTGACATCTACAATGTTTGAGGCAGTCCCTTTCACCCAGTTTTTCCATGCCTGCAAGAAGTTCCTCCATTAGAGGAGATATTACTCACAGTCTTTTACTTCTGTAATTTCATGTCGACTAATTATGCAAAGAGTCCTAATCAGATACATCTAAAGGTAACAAAGATGAAAAATGAACAGAAAGCAGACTTACATAGCTCAGTAGATGTTCTACATTCTCCCCATCACAAAAACCACTAGTCCTCCGGCCACTTACAATCTCTAGAATTACTACACCAAAACTGAAGACATCTGACTTAACAGAAACTCTTCCAAGTATTGCATATTCAGGTGCCATATAACCACTGCATGTCAACAAGGACAAGAAGTACATATGATACTAGTATTATGATCATCTTCAAGTTTTTCCTGGTTTGGTTAAGGACAACAAATAGAAACTAATTAACATTATCATAATTTCTTACTTACTAGGTTCCCATAATTCTACTTGCATGGGCTTGAGTTTGATCCTCAGTAAACAGTCTTGCCATGCCAAAATCTGATATCTTGGGGTTCATCTGTGCATCTAAGAGAATGTTGCTTGGTTTGAGATCACGATGAATGATTCGCTGTTGAGAATCCTCATGAAGGTAAAGTAGGCCATGAGCAATGCCTTCTATAATTTTGTAGCGTGTTTTCCAATCCAAACATGCACGCTTGTTTGGATCTACAAGGCCAAGCGATTATATAATATTTTAAACTACGTTAAAAATATTTCTAAGTCATGCAACTGAACCGAAGTAATGGATGCAAAACTTAAGCAGATGTTCCAGCTTACCAAATAGGAAATAATCAAGGCTTTTATTAGGAAGAAACTCATAGACCAGTAGCCGCTCTTTTCTTTCCAAACAGAAACCAAGAAGCCTAACTAAATTTCGATGTTGAAGCTTGGTCATTAATAGCACTTCATTCTTAAATTCAGTATCTCCTTGCTCAGAAGTCATTGACAATCTTTTAACTGCAACTTCTTGTCCATTGGAGAGCCTGCCCTGAAGATACAACAATGTTTTTGTTACATGTATTTATTGGACAACAATCAGATAGTACATGTTGACATACAGGTGACATTTATATCAATGTAATGGTGTTGTATTTACCTTGTAAACAGGTCCAAAACCACCTTGTCCTAGCTTATTTGCATTAGAGAAGTTACTTGTAGCAACTCTAATGATGTCAAAGTTGAATTCTAATGACTCCATAACTGTAATTTCATCGTCAGTTTCAGCTACACCTAAGGAAGGGGTTTGGACAAGTGAGCTCTTCAAATGGACATTTACGTAAGACTGTTGCAGTTAAATGCAGTAGAAATAATTTATTTATTTTTTTGGTTTTGCTGGAGAATCGGGGTCAGAGACCCTAGTAGAAATAAATTTGTTTGACACATATTTTGTGCAATAATTTCTCTATCTCAAAACCAAGAAGAACATAAAAGAGATTTAATGTTTCAATAATAAATAATATTCATTTTTGAAATGATTTGCATTCTATTTTTTATTGCCCTTAATTATTAGGAAGTTAAATAATTTGACTAAGAAAATTATCCCAATTTATGTCATTTCCATGTAATATTGAAAAATTACTATTTTCCCTTTATTATATAGGTCTCACATGACAGATAAGAAATTAACCAAAAACAGAAAAAACTTCCACTGAAATTTAAATCAGTGTCTGAGCTTACTTCCAAAATCACTCCTTTGCTTCCTCACTCTCACATAGATGCAGATGAGGATCAGCAGTACAATGAAGGCCCCAATAGGAACAACTATGGCAATGACAGTTCGTGATTTATTTCTTTTTCCTGCAAAAATAAAATAAAAAAATTCCTCATGATTAAGGGGTTCTACCGAGGCAGAAATATCTATTTACTCCACAAGATGGGAAAAGCAACACAGAAGAATACCGCAACAAACTAAATGTTGATGGCTTCACTAATAAAGATGAAGCCATCTATATGCTGCTCTGCTCGATGCAGAGCTAGCTGAGTTTTAAGTGGTTCAACTCTAAGTTTGTAAACTATGTATAAGTTGTAAGCACAACATGACATGTACCTTGTGAGGGAGTTGAGTTGGTGGGAGTAGAAGGAGGAGACACTTGAGGTTGAGGTGTCAATGCCGCATCAGCTGTATCTTCGTAGAAAAGATAGTTTTCATATCTAAAATTACAGGTAGGTCTAATAACTCTACCACCTGACCTGCCCTTACAACAATCTGGGATTCTTGAGATAGCCCCAACCAAGCACTCGTTGCATCCTTGCTCAGACAAATCAGGCCAGCACTGCACAGCAGCAAATATGGTTTGTGATTTTGGACCTGCTGCTTTTTCTACAGCAAACTTATGGCGTGAGTCACCAGACGCTGCTCTGCTTCTCATCCTATCCAGCATGTCCCCAAGCACTTGATAGTACTGATCCCAATCTGTTGCACTAGTTGTGCTCCAAAGGTAGAACATGAAGCCAGAATCCAAGACACCAAATTGCAACATGCATTGGTCATACCCCCCAATTGCGACCTTCTGAGTTGGACATAGTTGTGGGAGAAGGACTCCAGCATTGTAGAGGCAACCACGGCAACCATCTGTTGTAACATCTCCTCTGCAGAGCCCAGTTATGTTAACTGTATCAGAGTTTTGGCCATAAGAGAAATTGTAGAAGCCATAGTCAATCTCAGTGTTGGAAGTGAGGTTTGTAAGAAGGGTATTGAGGTTGGTCTGGTAGGTACTGTTTGTGGTATAGTTACCTTTATCTTCGAAACAGTAATTGTAACGGAATTCTGGCTGCGCGGTGGCTTGAGATATGAGAAAGACACAAAGAAATGAAAGCCCCCTTAAGGAAACCATGATCATTGCGCTTCTGTTGCTGGCGTCAGTTTTGCTCTGGGCAGCTTTTAAGATGGACCTCATCGATGTTCTTGATATTTTAAGTTATTGGAAGGGAATATATTTAAATGGATGTTCTGGATTAAGTCATTGGATGAGAATATATTTAGATGGATGGTCTTGATTATTTACTTCGGAACAAAACTTGCTCTAATCCTTTTTCATTAACTCTTTTTTTTTAATTTCTTTAATTATTTTTTATGTATTTATTAATTTAATTAAGTGAAATTAAAAGTAATAAATAAAAAATAATTAAAATAATTAAAGCTAAATTTTATTTACAACTTAGTACATCAATTTGCACAAAAAACGACCTCATCACCGCCTGTCAGAGAACCAGGCCAGAACTTCCATCTCGCACAATAATAGTTTATTTTTTGTAAAATATTTTATAAAAATTAAAATTAAACTTTTTTAATTTGAATATTTTATTTAATTTTATCCTATAATAATTGATATTAATAAAAAGAAATTATATAAAATTTGTAAGAATTTAATAATTTATGAAATTAAAAATAAAAATTTATTAAAATAAAATTTAACATTTAATTTTAATAATAAAAATTAAAAATATTTTAATTAATACATTTAAAAAATATTTATAAAAAAATATTTATAAATTAATTATTATTTTAATATAAAAATTTAAAACTAATCCTTATTAAAGAGATAAATATCTTACTAAAAAAGAAGAAGGTAATGTAGCAACGTGCACCAATCGGAGAAAAGAAACAAAAAGAAGCAAAGGAGATGAGTGGTGCAATGTGCAGCACATATTAGCCAAGTGAATTACCCATAAATAGGTGTAGGTAAAGAAACAAGGAGCGTAAGAATGAAGAGAGAAAACAAAGAGCGATGTTGAAAGTTGAAGGAAACGCTTATAAATACTCTTATTGAGTATTTGAGTATGGATGTTTCTTTTTTTTTTTATCATTAATTTGGTAAAAAAATGAATTAATTTTGTATTAATAGTTTTTAGATTTTACCTGTAACTTTATTAATAAGTAATTTTTTTTTTATATTATCTTTCTTTTCCCCTCTCTTTTCTTTCTCCTCATTTCCCGTCATCTCTACAACCACCACCAACTAAATAGTAACCACTATCAACCAAACACCATCACCCCCATCGTCTTTCCTCCAAACAGCAACCACCACGTAACCAAATTTCAAGACATATTTTGTAGTCTAAAGTAATTTGATGATGCTAAAGTCTGAAACTTTACATGCAAAAAAAGTAGAACCAAGCAACACAAAAAAAGATAGAAATAAACTAAGCAAAGTTATTTGCAAACATGCCAATGCTGCTAATTTTCCTTATCACGTGGTTGATCCTGTTAACAATATACACACTTTCTGTAGAAAGAAAAACGAAAAATAACCACAAAAACCATGAAAGTTCAAAACTTTAACACGACCCAGAAGATAAAAACGGTAACCTTGGGATATGGAGAATTGCACAATGTAGAAAACGCTGTTTAGAGAGTCGAGGACGATGAGATCAGAGGAACCGGGTCGCTGGAGCACCGAATAGGGGTTGACATTGAGTTCGTGGCCGTCGAGTACGGTGGTGATGTTGACTCTGTCTTCGAGAATGACGACTTTGCGTAAACTGAAAAGAAAGTAAAGACCCTTCAACGACAGATTCGGGCTCTAATTCGACGGTGGTAGCTGGGTGCGATGGAATTTCGGTGGTGCGCGGCTGGACAGCGGCAGCGCGAGGTGTGCAAGCGACAGATTTGGGCGGTGCAAGGATTTGGGGCTGACAGAGATTTGGGAACGACAATGGTGAAAAGATCTGGGTCGCGGGTAGTGCAGGTGAGCCGTGGGTTCAGGCTTGGCTGCTAGTCAGACGGCGTGGTGAAAGTGGAGGCACGACGGTGTACGACGGTGTTGGACAAAAATGACCCACAGTTGTCGAAGTCGATCTGGGTTGGGGGGCACGGTTGTCAGAGCTATTTGTCACCAGAAAAAAGAAAGAAGAGGAAGAGTTGGAGGAAAAAAAAAAGAGTCACAAGTAAAAACCTGTGATATCAGGTCATTTGTATTGGAGCATTGATGCATAAATTTTCAATAGGAGCATTTTAAACGTCTCCGAAAGTTGAAACCGAGAGTTAAAGTAAAATAGCGTAAGAGAGAAGTGAGGTGCTGCTATTGTTAGTAGGGGTGTCAAAACGGGCCGGGCTGGGCCATTCGGGCTCAGACCATTTTCGAGCATGCTCATTCGGGCCACATAAATTTCGAGTTAGTATTTTGCCAGTCCAACCCAGCCCATTTAACCTTATGTAGTGTTAAAAGAGCGGTGTTCATTCGGCCATTCGGTCATGTAAGGTTCGGTAAGCATTTTGCTTGCAAATTTCCCATCTATTTTGTCACGCTAATTAGGCCGGCCCATTAGGTCTGTCCCATTTTGACACCCCTAATTGTTAGTAAGCAAAACCGAGAGGAAATAGAGAGAGAAAGAAGAAGAGGAAGAAAAAAGGGAAAAGAAAAAGTAAAAACGAAAAAAAAGAAATTTTATTAGAGGTAGAATTTGAATTTTTTTTTTTGAAAAATAAAATCACGACTTTTAGTATGTTTATATGTTTTATTAGTTAATTTATTATTTTAATATTTTGTGCATATTGTTATTCTTATTAAATTTGGCTTTTTTACCAAACTGCCATTATTGACAAAACTAATTATCAAATTGTCATTTTTTTAAACAATGTACCAAAATGCCATTTTTTTAAAAATAATTTACCAAAATGTCACCCTTTACCAAAATGCCACCCTTTTAAAACTATTTTTTCAACTTGCACACTTTGGTCCTACGTGACATTTTTTATTTTTATTTTTGGGTCACGTGGGATGCGCCAAAGAGGCTGGCGCATCCACATAGATTGCGCCAAGCGTGTTGGCACAATTTACTTGGATGGGTCAGCCTCTTTGGCGCATCTCACATGGCCCAATACACTGGATTCACTATAGGGTTTGGCGCAACATTCACAAATACGCCAAACTTGTTGGCTTAACCTAAGTATATATCATTTTCCCCCTTCCCCATCCGTTCCATTCCAACCATTTCCTCAATTCTCACCCTCTTTCTACAAATTTTCTCTCTCTAAACTCTCTCAGCTTTCTATTGCTGCAAGAAGCAGTGTCCTTTGATCATTCAGATATTATTCCTTATATGTAAGTATTTATTTTAATGTTTGAATATTTTTTGTTTATGATTTATTGGCTATTATGTTAATGTTAATTATATATTTATGTTATTTAATACGTATTTAATGGTGTTACAAATATTTAATAATGTGATTGATAGAATACGTAATGTGAATTGTATGAATTAATTGTACGTAGAATAATATTATGATTTTTTTTAGGAGATAAATGATTTAATTAACTAAATGTAAGGCTTAGGAAATTATTTGTACATAAAATAATTGACACGTGTAAATTGATTGCATATGTGTTTAATTCAAATTGAATGTTATTCTTCAGAAGTGACATTGAAATGGCAAAGCCCCTTAATGTGCTCATTTATTTCAATGGGACAATGTATTATGGTGAAGAGGGTCTCACGTATCAAGGTCCTCCTCCTAGGCCTATTGTGATCATAACTGATATGACTTTGGATGGCTTGAAAAATAAGATTCATTCAAAGTTGAGGCTCCAAGCAAGTGTATATGTGTCAAAGGTTGTCTATCGATGTCCACAATGCTATAATCCATTGAGATGGATAGATCTTCCATTAGAAGATGATGATGATGTAAAATACATGATAGATTGCTTCTCTCAAACTCTGAACATAGCCTCGATGGAGTTGTATGTTGAGGCAAAAACAAGTGGGCATGAAGAGCATGTTGAAGCTCCTGGTAAAACAGGATCTCAAGTTGGTCATTCTAATCCACTTGAGCCATGCAGTATGATTGTTATTGGTGGTGCAACGGTTGTAGCTGATAACCCATTTGTCAGAGATGCAGTATGGGATACAAGTGAAGATGAAGAACAGATAGCTGAGACTGATGATTTGGATACTGACATAGAGACAGAAAACTTTGATGTTGAAGAAAATTTAGAAGAAGAAGAACCTCCATTGTCGGTTGCCCCTGAATCCATGGTTGTGCCTTAAGCCCCTGAATCTGTGTTTGTACCACCATGCCCTCAATTCTCTCAGATCAATTAGGATGCATTGGAGAATCCTGATAACTTGCCTGAATTAGATCGTTGTGGGACTTGGAGCATAAATGATAAATTATATAAGGGTTTGCAGTTTCCATCAAAAGATGCCTTGAAGTCAGCCCTCAAACATTATGCTATTCGCAGGCATCAGGAGTATAAGATTGAAGATTCTGATTCAAGAAGACTAACTGCTAACTGTCCTAAATTTGACGAAAGTTGTAATTGGAGAGTTAGGGCCATACAAAGCAAAAGGACGAATATGTGGCAGATTATAAAATATAATGGACCTCACAACTGCATTAACCCAACTGTGTCATTGGATCACCACAAGTTGGACTCTTGTATGATCTGCTCTTGCATTTTGGAAATGGTTAGATCAAAACCCGATGCACTTGTATGCTTAATTGTTGAGAGGATTCAAAGCCAATTCAATTACCAAGTTTCATATCGAAAAGCTTGGAAGGCAAAACAATTGGCTATTGTGAAGGTATTTGGGGATTGGGACAAGTCTTATGAAGTGTTTCCCAGATGGCTAGCGGCCATGAGAAGAGACAAGGAAGGCACAATGGTGGAGTTGTAAGACGAGGAATGTTTTGTGCATAATCGACTTGATCATTCGAAAAAAGTGTTTTCTCAATTATTCTGGACATTTAGACCATATGTTGCTGGCTTCTAGTATTGCAAGCCCATTGTTCAGATTGACGCTACTCATTTGTATGGCAAATACCATCATAAGTTGTTGATTGCAACAACCCAAGATGGAGATAGAAAACCTCTGCCAATTGCATTTGTCATTGTGGAATAGGAGACAAAGGATGCCTGGAGTTGGTTCTTAGCCCACTTTTGGGAACATGTCACACAACAAGAGGGCTTATGCTTGATATCTAATCGACATAAAGGCATCTTACATTCAGTGAAAAATTCATATCTTGGATGGCAGCTGTCGAATGCGTATCATGTCTTCTGCATATGGCACATTGGTTCAAATTTTAACTCTAGATTCCAAAATAAGAAGCTGAAAAGATATTTGATTAACACAGGTATTCAAAGTTTTCAACTTGTATTCTAATTTATTATACTAATAATTAGTTCTTAATACCAACTCAATCTATGTCTTGTATCAGGGTATGAACCAATTGCAATGAAGTTTGATGCTAGGCTGGAGAAGTTGACAGCTACTACTGAGATGACAAATTAGATTAATGCAATTCCAAAAGAAAAATGGAGTTTGACGTATGATGGTGGCCGTAAATTCGGTCATATGACTACCAATTTGTCAGAGTGCATCAATGGAGTATTGACGAGTAGGAAAAATCTACCTATAACTGCCTTGGTTTAGTTGACATACACCAAATTAGTAGAATACTTTGTCAACCGAAAAAATGAGGCGAATGACAAAGTCATTAATGGGCAGGAATGGAGTGATGATTTATTGAAGCACTGGAGAATGAAGACAACAAAGACGAGCTCACACCAAGTTCGTCGGTACGATATGCAGAACACCAAGTTCATGGTTGAAGAGGCTTTTAACCCTGTGACACAACATGGTGGACTTTCTTATACTTTAAACCTTTGAGAAGGCCGGTGTGACTGTAGGGTGTTTCAAGCATTGCATTTTCCATGCTTTCATGCGATTGCTGCATGTGCTTCTGTGTCAATTGACTCGTTCAAGTATGTGCAAATGGTTTACAAGATGGAAAGCATTTACAGAGTTTACGAGTTTGAATTTGAACCAGTTCTGGATGAACCATGGTAGCCTGCAGGACCTGACATAACTTTGGTGTCTGATCATGCATTGCTTAAATCTAAAGGTCGACCAAAATCAACCCGACTCAGGAATGAGATGGATTGGCTCGAAGCAGGGTCGGGACAAACGTATAGAAGATGCCATCAACTTGGACATAATTCTCGCACATGTTGTGCTGGTGAATCGAGCTCCTTTAGGGATGATAGAGAATGACCATCTAGTTGATCTAGGACATATTTTCATTGTCAGATTCTTGTATTAGCCAACCATCAATGTGTATTTTGGTTGACTATAATGATGGTGTATTCGAGTACTATTAATATATATTAGTTGATTATGAGTGTGACTTTGTTACTCCCATTTAATTGTGCCTTTTTATTTTCTACAGTCGTTAACAAATATTATATACTATTTTTCATGTTGTCACACTAATTGTTGTTGTTTTTTGGCATACAACGTGACATATGGCTTTCCGTGTAAACCCAGGCCAGATGATGGATCGGTTTTAGAGTTGCAAGAGTACCATGTGTCTCAACATGTTTGGCAGAGACATGAGGATCGACATTTGCATGTCAGACGTGCTCAAAAAAATAAAACATATGGACCCACCTGCACACATTCTTCCATATCTAGAGCGAGCTGGCTTCTCGAGGGTTGCCCATATGGATGTCTACCAGACGCTGGATGTCTACCACCGGTGCATCTATTGGGAATGCGGTAAGCTCTTTACCAATTCGCCAGTTACAATATGTATTTTGTAGTGATTATATTGACATATTTTATATCTGTTTCTTAGATGAATATTACAAAATGTTAGTTCAGTTTGACTACTGACAAGAAGCTACTACGTAGATCATATGTTCATTGCATTTCTATGATCGCATTACCATGGAACAACTTCGTCCAGCTTCAACAGCAGATGACATTGTAGGGCCACCTGAGGAGTCCAGTGTACAGGGGAAGCGACGTAAAAGGAGGAGAGGGTTAATGAGCACTTGGACGCGACTTCAACATCCCGAGGACTCCGTTTCTACGAGCCAACACACAACTCAGCCTCCTACCACTGTTACCACTCTAGGTGTAACTGCTACATACCCGACCACTCAACCGCCACCCATACATTACCCACCATATCTACCATACCCACCACACCCATACCCACTGTATCCTTACTCGTCATTGGGTTACCCACCTTATTCTTACCCACCATACCCATACCTACCACACCCGTACCCACCACACCCTTACCCACCATATCTTTACCCACCATCAGGTTACCCACCATACCCATCATAGTCAGGTCCTTCATCCGATCCATCTCACAGACCACCGTATTCCGATGTTAGCCAATCTCATTGATGTGTAATTATATGTCATTGGTGTACATGATAATGTTATATTTAGTGGTTTTGATTAAATTACTGTTGATTACTTTCAGTTATGATTTTGGTACCCTTGTTGGATTGAACGTGTTTACCGTTTCGTTTGTTTGCTGATCTTAGTACTATTATTGAATTAAACAGGTTTGTGTGCTTTTGGGGAGTTCCAAAATTAAGGAAAAATTTTGTCAAAATTTTTGTAAAATCGGAATGTCCAACTACATAAGCATTTGGATTTTAATGCTCACAATTTTTTTAAAATTTCTTTTAGTTAATTACTAAGCACAAATCTTATCATAATGTAGTCTCACTAAACTCACTCATCACACAAAACCATCATCTTTCTTCAATTTTTTTATGAATATATCTAAATGTGATGTGTTACATTTGTGTTCACTAAAGAATATCTCAACAATTGTACTCTATAAAATATTGAGTGAATTTGTGTATTGACGAATATTTGACTAGTGCATGTTCGTGAGGCAGAGAAGATAATAAACAAGAGGAGGAAGATGACAAGATTCATAGGATTGACGGAACAATAGTTTCATCATCTTCTTCGTGTTACACAAATGTGTGTTTTCTTTCAGTTACTCCACGTCCTTTACTTCTGTTTCCCAATACAACCACGTATGTTACGAATGTATTTTGTATAGCTGTTTAAGCTTTGGTTGAGTTTAGCTTCATTTTCATCACTCCCTGCTTTCCAAATATTACACAATCTTCCCTAAACTCAAGCTCCCTAAAATGCCAAATCAAACTCAAATACCGCAAAACACCCAAATCGCCCTACACCTATGCATAGCACATGAAAATGAAAATCATACAGGCCAGATTCTTATGAGCCACATTGTTGTGCAATCAAGTTTTCTACTTCGCGTTTAACAGAATTCACTTACAGTGGTTATTATGGTATATCACAATATATTATTCTATTAATTTGTAACAATGACTTTCATAAAATATTGTAAAAACAAATAAATGGATGCCAAAAAGTCACCATCCTAATAAAATAACAATTTTATAATTTTTAGTTCGTATTTGGTGTTCATCTAATGTTAAAAGGGACACCTAATTAGTTGTTACCCTCATATCATTAATTGTTATGTATTTAATGATGTCTCAACAATATAGTTAATAATGTATTTAAATTAATTATATACCTAGGTTAAGCGAACAAGCTTGACGTATTGGAACAGGTTGAGCCAAACCCTATGGTGAATCCAGTGTATTGGGCCACGTGGGATGCGCTAAAGAGGTTGACGCATCCCACGTGGCTCACAAAAAAATTAAAAATGCCACGTAGGACCAAAGTATGGCAGCTGAGAAAATAGTTTTAAAAGGGTGACATTTGGTAAATTGCTTTTAAAAAAATGGCATTTTGATAAATTATTTTAAAAAATGGTAATTTGTTAATTAGTTTTGTCAATAATGGCAATTTGGTAAAAAAAGTCTATTAAATTTATTATGTACATGTAATGTTATGAAAATTTGATATTTGTTTAGTTTTGAAATATTTATGATATTTGATAAAATTTAAAATTATTATAAATTGAATATTGACTCTTTCATGGGACTAATATAATAAATTAAATTATTACTCAAGGCTTAAGTTAAATAAATATTTTAATTATATATTTGATTCACATGAACTTTCTTATATTTACTTTAGTTTGAGAATAATTTTATGACATTTATTCTTACTTATATTTACCTTAACTTGCGAGTAATTTTATGACCTTTATTTTGACCTTTGCAAGAAAAGGACTTTTGTGCAATGAATGCACTATCAGGACCAAGATAAATTATGGACCATGATGAGGACCTGATAAAATATGGACTATGATGAGGACCTGACAAACTATAGACTCTGATGTGGACTATTAAAAGAACTATTAAATTAATTTTAAATCATAGTTGGTCTCATGAAGAATTAATATTTAAATTTAATGATTCTAAATTTTGTGACTTTTATTTAATTGCCATGATTCATTCATAAACTTGTATATGATGAATTTATTTGTGATATATTGGTGACTCGTATTACTTATGTTTATGTGTGATGACAAGCAAGTAATTCATGAAAAAATTTGCACCTAACCGTTGAGAGGTAGATGAATGAATTTCCTTTTATGTTACCTGCTTGGTTAGTGTGGGTATGTTTGACTTTGTTGTCACGATGTTAAAGTAACACCAGAGATAGGGTGGATTCCCTATGAAAGTGAAAGTCTTCGAGTAAAATATAATACAAGTAGACATGGAAAGAAAAAGTAAAGTAAAAAGTAGATTCCCTATAATGAGGAACTTGCTTGCTTATATCGTTGATGACTTGTACTTGTTTGTCGATGTTTAGAAATTGCTTACTGAGGTTTAAGGAACTTGCTGATATTTGCTTATAAGTGGTACTTGTTTGATGATATTTGAGAAATTTGTTGATGTTAATATATAAGGTTATATTGCATGATTTATTTAGCATCTGCTCTATTATATTGGAATTGTGTTGTTCTTATTATACCTGGGTTGCCATGAGATTTTCTGTGTACATTACACAGTTGAAACTCACCATGTGTTTTCAAATATTTTTATAATTGTTCATTTCCTACTAAGAATTTCTAATTCTCACTTTGTTCATGATGTTTTTAGATTAGTACAAGATGCATTATGGTTATCATCATCTAGATCAATCATGTATGGATTTTAAATCCAAAGGAGGGAAATTTATGTATATTGGAGTTATTAGAAATATATGTATTTTTGGCTAAATAACGACTCTGATATAAACAAATAAAATCATGATTCTATTTCTTTACTTACTATTGTCTCTATTTTGATTTCTGAGATTTCGATTATTGTTTCTGAGAATTCGATTTTTTTTTAAGTTTCAATCTTAGTTCTTCGATTTTGATCCCTGCATTTCAATTTTGGTTTTATGTTTTGATTCTCTTGATGATTTTATTGAAAAACTCTTTTCTTTACTTTGTATTTCATTTAGAAAGAAAATTTCATATTTTAACTGATTTCTTTTGAGTCTTCGAAATTCTGAAACTTTATTTAGCAAATTTTAAAATTTTGTATGGAATTAATCCACTAATATTAGTATTTTGATTATGATTAAAGAAATTAAGAGTAATACCTTCAATTAGTAATTTTGCTAACAGATTTTAATATAGTAAAGGGGTTACATTTATAGTATTAGAGCATAAATTTCTGGCACTAGATAGTTATATCTATGTATTGAATGATTGTCTATGTTAAATTTCTACATGATGATTTCTTCTATTGTTTTGTATATGCTATCTAGAATTATTGATTACTCTTATGATTTTGTACATGCCATATAGAATTATAATTACAATATTGAGACTGATCACCACAATATTGGGAGCCATAAAAGGATTAGCTGACGTTGTCGGGGCCCAGATAGATTCAACTAACCTGATTTTACATAGTAATAATAAACACAACCATAGTCATCTAGGCGAAGGTAGTCTTTTCCACCAACATGCTATATGAAGAGGCAAAACATTGGTAGAAAGATTACTAAAACCTTATTAGAATCTAGAGGAATTGAAATAACTTGTGGAGTATTTTTAGCCACATTCATTAAGTACTTCCCTGATAATGTAAAAAAAATAAAAAATAAAATTCATACAACTTAGATAGGAAAAACATGACTATAGGAAAATATGTGACCAAATTTGAAGAGCTTTCTAAATTTTCTTCTTATTTGAATAATCCTGTACCCAGACCATAGACTAAAGGAAGGGTATTTGCTCTAATTGAAGAAAAGACAAATCAATCCCCTAACATGATTCAAGGTAAATGCTTTCTTTAAAAAAAAAACTCTCTTAATTGCATTGTTTACATACTCCTTTATATCTATAGATTATGTGAAGAAGTTGAATTTTCCTATAACCCTTTGTCTTATGATCTGTTTGTTTTAACTCCCACAAGGGGAAAAGTTTCTACTTCTCAAGCTTGTTTAAAATGTCCTATTTTAATTAAAGGAAATGCTTCCACTTTGAACTTTATTTGTTTGCCTTTAATTGTTATTGATATTATAATTGGAATGGACTGGTTGTCTACTAATGATATTATCTTAGCCTGTTCCAGAAAACTGCCTATTTTCCCAATGATCCACCCAAGGAACCAAAATCTACTAATACCCTATTTCGTAATGTCACTCAGGCAGAGAAGTGTCTCTTAGAAGGAGCTCAAGGGTTTTTTCTTTTGTTTTCTTCAAATTCAGAGGCTGGGTAAGAAATAAACAACATACCTATAGTCAGAGAATTTCTAGAAGTGTTTTCTAACAAGATAGTGAGCCTATCACCTGAAATGGAAGTTGAATTTTGCATTGACTTAGTTACGGGAACAAGACCTTTATCTTTTGCACATTATAGAATGACCCATTTGAAGCTAGGTGAACTCAAGAAACAAATAGATGAACTATTAGCCAAAGAATTTATTAGGTTTAATGTATTACCGTATGGTGCACCTGTTCTATTAATCAAGAAGAAAGATGGAAACATGAGGTTACGTGTAGATTATAGGCAATTGAACAAGTCACAATTAAAAACAAGTATCCACTTCCTAGGATAGATGACTTGTTGGATCAATTGTTAGGAGCCACAGTCTTCTCAAAGATAGACTTGAGATCAAAATATCATAAGATAAGAGTATAACCAGAAGATATAACCAAGGCAGCCTTTAGAACTAGATATGAGTATTATAAATATCTTATACTCCTGCAATATTCATGAATTGCATAAATAATATTTTTAGATCTTATCTAGATAGAAGACATACCGATCCGTTCTAAACTCAGAATGAGTATGAACAACATCTTAGAATAATGCTACAGATCCTAAACGAAAAACAGTTATACATCAAGCTAGAAAAGTGTGAACTCTAGTTAAGTGAAGTAAGATTTTTAGGTTATGTGATCACTCAGGGAGGAGTAGTTGTGGACTCTATTAAAATTAAAGTAGTAGTTTTGCTTTGAAAAATTGGAGGCATTGCCTATATGGAGTCAATTTTGATGTATACAGTGATCATAAGAGTTTAAAGTAACTTTTTTATCAAAAGGAATTAAATATAAGACAACGTAGATGGATTAAGTTCTTAGAAGACTATGATTTTGAATTGAAATATCATGCTAGTAAAGCCAATGTAGTGGTTGATGCCTTGAGTAGGAAGTCCTTACACATGTTCTCGATGATAATAAGAAAACAAAAGTTGTTAGAAAATTTCAGGGATTTGAAGATTTTAGTATCCTTGCAACCTTACTGCCTGTATACTAGTAAGAATAAAGTGAGACTACCAATAAAATGATGAGTTTTTGCAATATCTCAAAAGAAGAATTCTAGTAGAACAATTTGAACATTTTAGGGTTGAGGAGTTATGACGTATGAAGAAAGATTGTGTGTGCCCAATGATGAAGAAATAAGAAAGAAGATTTTATTTGAAGCACATTACAGTAAATACACTATGCATCATGGTACAACCAAAATGTATCAAGACCTTAGAAAATTGTTTTGATGAAATTGGATGAAAAGAGACATAACTAGTTTTAATCTAAGTGTTTAGTTTTCCAAAAGGTTAAAATAGAATACCAGAAGCCTGCTGGAATATTGCAATCCTTGAATACCACTAAATGGAAATGGAACAATATATCAATAAATTTTGTGATAGTATTACCTAAGACTCCATCAGGTTATGATGCAACATGGATTATTTTTTATAAGTTAACTAAATCTACTTATATTTTGTCTATTAAGATCAGTTGTCCATTATACAAGTTGGCTCAAGATTATGTTCGAGAAATTGTTAAGTTACATAGTGTATTATTAGCATAGTTTTAGACATAAATTTAAGATTTACCTCAAAATTCTGGGTAGTCTTATAAGAAGCTTTAGGAACTAAGCTCCGTTTGAGTACTTCTTACAACCCTCAGACTGATGATCAAACTGAAAGAACCATTCAGACCTCAGAAGATATACTTAGAGCTTGTGTGTTAGAATTTCAAGGAAGTTGAAATACCCATCTACCCTTAATAGAGTTTGCCTATAACAATAGTTACCATTCTAGTATAGGAATGACACCTTTTGAAGCTCTGTATGGTAGAAGGTGCAAATCACCTTTGTGTTGGTTAGAGATGGGAGGAAAAAAGTTTATTATGACCTGATATAGTGTAGCAAACCACTTAAAAGATCAAATTTATCAAGGAAAAATTACTTGCTGCTAAGAGTAAGCAGAAAAGTTATGTTGATCAAAGAAGAAGACCTCTGCAAATTTGAAGAAGGGAAACATGTTTTTCTCAGAGTCACTCATACTACTGGGATTGATAGAACTTTTAAATCCAGAAAGTTAAATTTCATATTCATTGGTCCATTCCAAATCTTTTTTTAAAAAATAAGACTTGTTGCGTATCAAATTGCATTTCTTCTAAATCTTTCAAATCTTCATAATGTTTTTCATGTATCTAAACTCAGAAAATATTGTTTTGATGTTTCACACATCATAGAACATAAAACAATGTAAGTAAGAGATGATTTGGCTTTTGGAACAAAATCTGTACGAATCATGGACAGATTTGTTAAACACTTAAGAAGAAAAAAAATTCTTTTAAAGTGATATGGGAATGACTGTCACCAAAAGAGGTAGCATGAGAATTAGAAGATGACATCCATAAGTTTTATCCAGACTTATTTCAATCAGGTTAGTGAATTTTGGGAGAAAAATTCTTAAAAAAAAAGAGAAATGTAAAATTCTATTTTTCGCAAAATATTTTGTGATGAATAAAATTTTAATTTCTTTAATTTGAATATTTTATTTAATTTTATTCTATAATAGTTGGTAATAATAAAAGGAGATTATATAAAATTTGTAAGAATTTAATAGTTTATGAAATTAGAAATAAAAATTTATTAAAATAAAATTTAATATTTAATCTTAACAATAAAAATTAGAAGTATTTTAATTGATATATTTAAGAAAATATTTATAAAAAGATATTTATGAGAATATATTTATAAAAAATATTTATGAATTATTATTTTAATATAAAAATTTAAAACTAATCATTATTAAAGAGATAAATATCTTACTGAAAAAAAAAAGAAGATAATGTAGCAACGTAGAAAAGAAATAAAAAGAAGCAAAGAAGATGAGTGGTGCAATGTGCAGCACATATTAGCCAAGTAAATTACCTATAAATAGGTGTGGGTAAAGAAACAAGGAACGTAAGAATGAAGAGAGAAAATAAAGAGTGATGCTGAAAGTTTAAACCGAGGAGAGTTAAAGTAAAATAGCGTAAGAGAGAAGTGAGGCGCTGCTATTGTTAGTAACTTAGTAAGCAAAACCGAGAGGAAAAAGAAAGAGAAAGAGAAAGAGGAAGAGGAAGAAAAAAGGGAAAAGGAAAAGTAAAAACGAAAAAAAAGAGATTTTATTAGAAGTAGAATTTGATTTTTTTAAAAAAAAAATAAAATCATGACTTTTAGTATGTTTATATATTTTATTAGTTAATTTATTATTTTAATATTTTATGCATATTGTTATTCTTATTAAATTTATTATGTATATGTAATGTTATGAAAATTTGATATTTATTTAACTTTAAAATATTTATGATATTTGATAAAATTTAGAATTATTATAATTTGAATGTTGACTCTTTCATGAGATTAATATAATAAATTAAATGATCATTTAAGGTTTAAGTTAAATAAATATTTTAATTATATACTTGATTTACATGAATTTTTTTATATTTATCTTGATTTAAGAACAAATTTATGACCTTTATTCTGATTTATATTTATCTTAGCTTGAAAACAATTTTATAACCTTTGCAAGAAAAAGAACTTTTGTGTAATGAATACACTATCAGGACCTGACAAAATATGAACTATGATGAAGACTTGATAAACTATGGATTGTGATGTAGATCATTAAAAGAACTATTAAATTAATTTTAAATCATAGTTGGTCTTTTGAAGAATTGACATTTAAATTTAATGATTTTAAGTTTTGTGAGTTTTATTTAATTGTCATGATTCATTCATAGACTTGTATATGATGAATTTATTTGTGATATATTGGTGGTTCGTATTGTTTATGTTTGTGTGTGATGACAAGCAAGTAATTCATGGAAAAGTTTGCACCAAACCATTGAAAGGCAGAGGAATGAATTTCCTTTTAAGACCAGAGATAGAATATATTCCCTATGAAAGTGAAGACTTTCGAGTAAAATGTGAGATAAGAAAACATGAAAAGAAAAAGTAAAGTAAATGGTGGATTCCTTGTAATGAAGAACTTGCTTGCTGATATTGTTGATGACTGATACTTGTTTGTCAATGTTTGAAAATTGCTTACTGAGATTTGAGGAACTTCTGATATTTGCTTATAAGTGGTACTTGTTTACTGATATTTGAGAAATTTATTGATGTTAATATATAATGTTATATTGCATGATTTATTTAGCATCCATTCTGTTATGTTGGAATTGTGTTGTTCTTATCATACCTGGATTGCCATGAAATTTTTTGTGTATATTACACAGCTGAAACTCACCATGTGTTTTCAAATGTTTTTATAATTGTTCATTTCTTACTGAGAATTTCTAATTCTCACTTTGTTTATGGTGTTTTCAAATTAAAACAAGATGTATTATGGTTATCATCATTCAGATCGATCATGTATGGATTCTAAACTCAAAGGAGTGAAATTTATGTATATTGGAGTTATTAAAAATATATGTATTTTTGGCTAAATAACGACTCTGATATAAATAAGTAAAATCATAATTCTGTTGCTGAGTTTATAAATTAGCACTTATGCTTCTGATTTTGTTTCTTTACTTACTATTGTCTTTATTTCGATTTTTGAAATTTTGATTATTGTTTCTGAGAATTTGATTTTTTTTTAAGTTTCAATCTCAGTTCTTCGATTTTGATAGTTTTATGAAATTAATCCACTAATATTAGTATTTTGACCATGATTAAAGAAATTAAGAGTAATACCTTCAATTAGTAATGTTGCTAACATATTTTAATATAGTAAGGGGGTTACATGCACCACCCATGGCCTCTTCGAACCAAACCACATCCAAATCCGACCCACCGCCGTACCCATCCGAGACTGAACCCAGCACCATCGTCGCCCACAGTGGCACCACCACCACGAGCTATGCCATACTTGCGACCCAAACAACCTTGACCCATTAAACTCGAAATCGAACTCGACCTAGATGCCATGACCGTGAATCCCCACACGCACCAGATCCGAACGCTGCGAACAGAGCCGCAATTCCCTTTTCTTGCCACCACCACGAATAGGGCCACCGCGAGTCCTCTTCCTCGCGAACAGATGTCATGCCTATATGTTAGAGTATCAAGCCCACATCAGCAAAATTGGTTAAAGCTACTAACCAATCAGTAGCTAGTGAGGAAAATGAAGGTAACTAAATGGGCAAATGTACAAGGCCCAAAATAGCATGTTCAATGTGGAAGGATTTCGTGAAATGAGGGAATTAGTTATATAAACAAGAGGGAACACGTGAGAGGGTGTGAATTGTGTTGTGATCTCATTTCTCTTTCTCTAGCATTTTCTTCTTCTTGGAGACGTTTATGTATTTCTAGTTATCTCTTGCTTTCTGAAATTCCAGAGTTGAATTCCTTGCTCATAGGATTCATTCTGTGAATATTCTTTTTGAAAACACATGACTCTTAATGCTCTGTCCCATATATGACTCATATAGCGAGTATTCAATTAATGACTCATATTCTAATTTGCTCAAGGGATTAGGTGATAAGACACCCCTCAGATCTATTGACTCAAGCCAACCAATAGTATAAAAGCACCACAAGTACATATTCAAATGTAGGCATAATATATAGAAATTAAAAAATAACCTGAACATTAATACTTAGAATCTTAGAAATATTCAACACATTCCAATTTCATTTTTTTTTACTTGTAAGAAGGAGACAAAAATTTTAAGACAATCTACCAAGTAATTGATAAAAAAAATACTTTCATCTACACATAATTTAAGTAATTAATAATATTATTTTTATACACATAACTCTCGACGCACTACTAACAATGACAAGCTTAATTAGACATAAATGTTACTAGCTCTTTTCACAATAATCTTTAATATGTTTTCCTCTATTTCGGTCATAAGGTCAATGATGTTAATAAGAATGAATTGGCTTCAGCATATTCTAACACTTAACTAGTTTCCAACAATTCTATTAGTATATATAGCCTTGCCCTTGATCCGCAACAAAAATATAGTTGTTTGAAAACCCTTACGAAAGAAGAAAAAATACCTATATAAAAAATAACAATTATCATGAGTTCTATTCTATATATAATGATAAAGATAATATAATCGAATGAATTTTATTATTTTAAAATTTTAATAAAAGAAAATCTTATTCAAATAAATAATGATTTTTTAGTTTAGTTTACCATATAAAAAATGATTCTTTAATTTAAATAAAAACTGAAGTTCTTTATTGTAAATCTTTTATTTTACCATCTGATTTACATTACTTTAAAATAAATCCTAATACCACGGTTTGGAAAATACATATTACTTAAAATCAAGTGAAATTCACTAGAGAATAAAACAAAACAAATAATCCATAAAATAAAAAAATGTTTGTACATGTGACGCGTGTATGTAAAATTTGGGTAATTTATAAGCAATATAAAATTCAAAATCTTTTAGAATTACCCACAAGAGATTAAGTGATAATAGATAGATGAGAGTGAAAATATATACTTTTATACTCCAGTATTCGTATTATTTCATAAGATATGAAAGAGCTATGTTTGGATTAGAGGAGGAGAAAAAGAGAGAAATGAAATTTTTAAATTTTCTCATCTTTGGATCAAAGGAGAAGGAAGGAGAAGAAAGAGAAAATGTAAATGTAAAAATTCAAAATTTATTTCCTTCCATTTAAAGATAGTGGAGATTTGAGTATAAAATTTTATAACTATAGCATATTATAAGATAAATTTATTCACACTAACAGAACATTAAAATTAATAAATAATCGTTTCACAAAAAGATCAACTTCATACTTTTCTTTTAATATTCAATGAGGCCAAGGCCAAGAGAGATTAAGCAACTAAACAGGGCAAAGCAAGACCAAAAACATCTTGCCAGATGATACAGGCAACCTGCACTGTGGAGTCAGGTTAAAGATTTCACAACCGCAAGGCAACTCATGGCCAAAGTTAGCAAAGTGGTTCGCATCAGTTTCCTTCCTAAAGGAACGGCGGATGGTAACAGAAGTACACCCAAGCAGTAAATTACGAATCTCTCTCACAAGGGAAAAGCAATTTCCTTTGTTCAGATCAATGGCCACCAATGAATCCAACTTAACCACAAGCTTTCACCAGCCATGGGCTCTACCAAGCTTCAACCCTCGAAATAAAATTACTCTTCGATCAACTTCATATACTATCGAGGAAAAAATGTACTCTTAGACATGTCATTGATTGAGGATACATTAGAATTATTGGTAGATTGACCCGAACTCGACTCCCCTGCTGTCATGTTTAGCTTCATTCCCATATCCATGGAAAATCCAGGTTCTCGAGGATGTGGCAATTCAACTAAAAGGCTACTCAGATATGAAACAACTTTCGCCATTGTAGGTCTATCATCTGGATTTTCTTGGACACATAATAAACCAATTTGAATGCACTTGATAACTTCACTATGGGAAAAAGAGTCCCTTAGATTGGGGTCCAATATTTCTAACGGTGTTTGATTCCTCCATTGTCTCCAAGCCTGCAGGAATTTTTCTAATTAGCTATTTGAATCATTGCTCTTATTTTTGCTTCTTTCTCATTACAAGATATGATTATATATATGAGCATTAACAAAAGGAAGCATAATACTAAATTTCAATACTCACAATGCTTAGGAGGTCATCATAATCATGTGATTCAATAGGACGAGCATTCCTTTTAGCACTAACTACTTCAAGAACTACGACTCCAAAACTGAATACATCTGATTTCTCAGAAAACTGCCCATGCATTGCATATTCTGAAGACATATAACCACTATAACAAAAAAATTATTGATATTAGAGCCTTATTAAAATTAAAGATACAAGGCAGAATATTTTGTAGATAGAATAATGAATCAAAGAGGTTTTTTTTGTATATGCCGGATAACAAGCATTAGTTCTCGGATTCTTTTATATTCAATGATGGCATTTAGTTAAACTTGGATGTGAAGAGAGAAAGTTCAACCTAAAGAGCATAAATATGTTAAGTGAGAGGTCAAAATTTGTTAATATCTTTATCAAACTTCTTCACTCTAGCATGCTTCTTCATGCAAAATTGTTTTTAAAATTGAAGTGTGAATAAAATAAAATATGTTAAATTTAATTAGTATGCAAAAGGAAACAATAATGATTAAACTTGTGACTACCTTGTCTATAAGATACTTATTATATGACATTAAAAAAAAAAAACAGATTATGATATGAGAAGAATAAGGATTGTTTTAAAATACTCACTATGTTCCAACGATTCTGTTAGTATTTCCTTGCTCTTGATCTATAGCAACAATCCTTGCCATACCAAAATCTGATATTTTTGGATTCATATTATCATCTAACAACACATTGCTAGGTTTGAGATCTCGATGTATAACTTTAAGCCGTGAATGGTCATGTAGGTAAAGAATTCCTCGTGCAATTCCTCCTATGATTTTATAACGCTCAAACCATTGTAATACTCTTTGCTTTTGGGGATCTACAGATTCATCATAAGCCACTTAGGTAAGAAAGTAATGTATGGAAGCCCTTTTCTTAATAAGTTGAATGAAATTGAAAAAAAAAAAAAACTGAACTTTTCAAACCAAGCATGCTAAACTGTAAACTCCATTGAAAAGTAGAGGTAAGACTAGAAGTTCCTTACCAAATAGAAAGTAATCAAGGCTCTTGTTGGGCACATATTCATAAATGAGCATTTTCTCTTGCTCTTCCAAGCAGAATCCTAGTAAGGCCACCAAATTTCTATGTTGAAGTTTGGCTATTAACAAAATCTCATTTTTAAATTCTAACGACCCTTGTCCTGAAGTTCTTGAAAGTTTCTTAACAGCTATTTGTCGTCCATCCGAAAGAACACCCTAAAATTATAACATATTGGTTAACCATAAAAAAAGATAAAAACAATGATATATAGATATGATACTTGTTATCCCGTTGGGTTGGTTATACCTTGTAGACAACTCCAAATCCTCCTTTGCCTATCTTGTTCTCCACTGAAAACTTGTTTGTCGCAGCTTCAATTGTAGCCAAGCTGAATTGTAATGACTCCAAAGTGTTAACTTCATCCCCAACTGAACCAATAAACGAATCTCTAAAGTAAGAAGCTTGCAAAAAATCACCAATAATATAACCTTAAAAATCAAATGAAAATAAGATTGTATTTTTGTTTTTCTTAAATTACGTACAGTTTTCTCTTAGAATTTTCCTGCGTTTCTTCCTCGATCTTCTCTGTAGGTAATAGCAGCCAAAACATAAGAGAATTACCGGAACAATAATGGCCAGGACAACAATGATGACAACTGTTCCTGATCCAATTTTCTTTTTCCCTGCACAATAATATAATTATTTGCGGTAAGTAAGTTCAAGCTCTGTCAATAAAGAACTAACCAAAAAATAATATCAGTAAAACTTATATTAAAAACTTCCATCTGTCTTTTGAGAGAGAGAGAGAGAGAGAGAGAGATGAGTAGTTTACCGGAAGGAGATGATGGTGATGTGTAAAATGGGAACGGTTCATATACGATACCACAGGACGCAAGCAGAGCACCGGCGCCTTGTTGGGCTGTGCAACAAGCGGGAAGAGTTCCGATGGCATTTCGCAAACACGTCTCACACTGAGAATTGGTTAACTCGGTGACGCACTGCGCCAACCCATACACCGTCACAGACCTCGTCACTTCCACTTCCCTCGTGGCGAACTTCTTGGCCGACGGGGAATTGGCGGCTTCCGTTGCCAAATCATTCAACAACCCAAACACTGATTGGTTGAATTGTTGCAAGTCAACGCCGGAGATGTTCTTGCCATCCGCCGGGTTCACTCTGGGCTCGATGCTGTAGGTCTTGAAGTACTTGTTTGTGTAACGTAAAAAACACTCATCGTACCAGATCACGGCCTCGCTTTGGTTGGGGCAGCGGTTCGTTATCTCTTTGGCGGCGGTGACGACACACTGTTGGCACAAGGTGGTGTTGATGTCTCCACGGCAGAGAAAGAGGCCGTTGACGGCGTCAGTGGTTCCAAACCCGATGATGTTCATAAAGTAACCATTCTGTTGTGAGGAGGCGTTGGTGGTGAGAGTATAGAGGAGGACATTCAGATTGCGACCCAGTGTGCTGTTAGGTGCGTGTGTGATGTTGTTGTTGCAGTATGAGCCTATGTATCTAGGAGCTGCTTGGGTTGTCATGCTTAGCAACCCAAACAGGGAGACGAGTGCTGCCCAATACTGTTTTGAAGAGGTAGACATGTTTGGACTTTGATCATCAATTTCTCTCCGGGCGAATGGAGGATGCACATATATCCCATATGTCGTTCAAAGTTTGGTCTGGAAATGAAATTAAGTTTGACCCGGCAATAATATATAAACTATTTGTATTATTCTGCTTTTTCTTTTTTGGGTGCAAATTATTCTGCTTTTTTATGTTTGATCCAATCATTTTTTACTTAAACTTAGATCACGTAAGATTTATAAAAATATTAAATTTTGATTAATTTGATACATTTAATTAGATATTTTAAATTTAGAATTTTTTTTTAATTTAAAACAAAATTTGACTCTAATATTAAGATAAAGAGATTTTTTCTAATCTTATTTAATTTGTTATCATATATTTATTAATTTAATTAAATTTAATTTAAAATAATACATGATAATAAATTAAATAAAATTAAAAAAAATCTTCCTCCCAATATTAGAGCTAAATTTTATCCTATCATTAGTTAATATTACCAACTCTACCTAGAATTTTTCTTCCATTTCACATGTGGGAGGGAAAAAACAACGTGCAAACATGGTTGCATCACAATTACGAAACTTGAAACCTTTTATTTTTTTTTTCTATTATTACTCTTTAATTAATTGAATAACCATTTAAGGAACATGAAAGTCAAACTGTGATGGCAGAAAGATGGATTATTACTTAGTTTGAATTGGCTAGAAGGATTGCACCCAAAAAAAAAATGGCTAGAAAGGAAATTCAAATTACAATTCTCTGATAAACCTATTTTGACCAGAAATAAAAACGACGTCACACATGATTGGGCATACTCAAAATCAAAACAATGTCAATCTCCTTTACTCTAAGCCGGGCCGTAGCCACACCTATAAAGTATGATTGAATTAGAGTTTTCAAACTTATTCTGAATGATCTTAATTTTGTAAATTTGATTTTAGTTAAAAGCGAGTTTGAAGTAAATTAATATATATTTGAATTTTTTTTCTTTTGAAAAGTAATTTTGACATAATTAATATTATTTAAAAAGTGTTGATAAAAAAATATTTTTAGATGTGTAATTGCAAAAAAAAAAAAAGTATAGGTTAATATTACTTTATCTATATTTTTTTTTATCATTTTGTTTTCTCAGAATTAGATTTTAACAAATGAAATAACTTGTTATAATAATTATTTTTTAAATTTAATTTTAATATATTATTAATGTAAAAAAATTATATATTATTATCTAATAATATATTATCAGATTAATTAATAAATTTCACATCTCATATAAGTTAATTTAGTATTCATGGCTACCAAAATTTATTGCGTTCACAAAGCAAAGATCTTGTAGGACACACTAGCTTAGAAAATCGCCAACCTTTTCTCCAAACAAATAAAGAAGAAAGAAAGAAAGGAGTCCTCACCAAACTTAATCAAAGGTCAAACCTTTTAGTTACAGACCTTTCCATTGACAGGTAACCAAAAGAACAACTGGATTATCACCAGGGTCTACGCATCTAGCTCAATATAACTTTATTGAAGTGAACAAAATTAAGAAGAAATGAAGTGTCATGTAGATTGGTAAACCTTTGAGTTTGCGATTTTTAATTCAACTTAACTCATAAAATATGAGTTAGATTTATTTTATAAATTGAATTAGGTTAAAAAATATTTTAATTCACACAAATTTAATTTATTAATTTTTTAATAAAAAATAATTTAAATAATAAAAATATATGAAAAAAATAAATAATAAAATTAATAATTATATCAATACATATGATATATGTGATAATTCGACTTAATTGATTAGATTAATTTATTATTTAATTATAACTAACTTTATTTAGTTTATTTTAAACTTAGTAAGACTCTACTGAAGTACGGATACAGACATAAATATAGAACATACCAAATTCAAAAAATTATAAGACACAGACATAACATATATATATATATATATATATATATATATATATATATATATATATATATAGGAAAAGATCCATTTATACCTAATATAAGTAAAAAAAATTTACACCTAAATCTTATACCTTCATTTATTTATCTTGTGGCTACGATAGAGATAAATGATAAATACATGATCACAATAAAATGATGGGTATAAGATTGAGTATAAGTCTCTTTTATTTACACTTTAGGTGTAAGTGATCCTCATATATATATATATATATATATATATATATATATGAGAGGATCAACTTACACCAAATGTAAGTCTTTTTTCGACTTACACTCATTTTAATCATTAGATCCACTTTCATCTAATGATTACTTTTAATGAAATCATCTCAACTATTAGATGAAAGTAGATCTAACTTAAAAAATGAATCCTTCACCTCTCCTATATATATATATATATATATATATATATATATATATATATATATATATAGAGAGGATCAATTTACACCAAATGTAAGTCTTTTTTTCACTTACACTCATTTTTAAACCGTTAGATTCACTTTCATCTAATGGTTACTTTTAATTAAAATAATCTCAACCATTAGATGAAAATAGATCTAACGATTGAAAATGAGTGTAAGTCAAAAAAGACTTACACCTACAGAACCGATCCCCTATATATATATATATATATATAATTTACAAAATTTAAGAAAAAAATTCATAATTCATTAATATCATTTCTACGAGTTTGAAGATTTACAATATCTTAATATATGTTATATCATATATGCCAATATTTGTTACTTAATAAGCCTCTATTAAAAAATATAAAACATAATTTCTATTGACATATTCTAAAAAATCTCATAAACAAACTTTTCCTAATAAAACTAACCATGTACAAGAACATGTGCATAAAAAAAATTTAACTAGAGGGAATATTGGTGTGAGGCAAGCTTCGGTGACGACGAAGTAGACAGCTTAGTATGAGCATAAGTAGAATGAGCAAATAAAAATAGTAGTGTATAAAAAGATAAAACTTAAAATTCTAATAGTGGCGTGTGAAAAGATAAAACTTAAAATACTGATATGTGAAAATAGTGGCTTGAGATGTCAATCATGTGATTGAGCTTGAGTGGGTTACGGGCTTACTAAATAAATGTTAGTCATGAAAACCATTTTTTTAAAAAAAATATTAATAGGTCGTGTCCAAGTCGTATCTTAGAAGTGTCCAAGCGTGTCCGAGACATGTCTAAACTAAAAATAATAATATTTTTAATCAGACATATTCGAATACACAGGATACATGTGTCGTAAGGGTGTCCTCATGTGTCTGACGCGGACACGCCTCAAAAACGGCGTGTCTATGCTTCATAGGTAAGACTTGTTAGTTGTTAATTTGGTATGCACTAATTCACTTTTGATGTTAGTTTATTTGAGATTGAGACCTATTATGTTTGAGTAAGGTCCGGTTGAGATTTATGGTGTTAATTTGTTAGATTGAGATCTATTATATTTGAAATTGAGACTTATAGTATTAATTTGTTAGATTTTGTATTTTGACATTTTTTTAGATTTTTTTTTAAAAAAAATATGTTAGACCCATAGACTTAACTTAATCTAACTCACTCTTAAGCGGGTCGAGTTAGATCTGATTGAATGAAAAAATCTCTTCGATCCAACCTAACTTACTATTCTAGTGAATGAATCGAGTGCAAAAACGTTGTTGAACCATCCAACCCAGGCAGCGAACACCCCTAAATTCAACACCCACATTTATTTCAGCCCCCACTACTTACATGAGCTATGTGCTGTGCAATCAACATTGAACTTTGGCGTCAAAATACTATGATAAATACTAAGTGAGGATGAGAACTAAGCTGTGGTGTACCATCTTACTTTGGAGTTAATTAGGAATGGAACAGTTCACTTCCTACCAGTCTTTCATTAAACTCCTAAAAAATAGGGTGTTAATTTTTTTACCATTTTAAACCAGTTCATTATAAACCATTACAATTCATCCTTGCATTAAGAAATCTCTATTTGGTGTTTTTTGCATTCTATTTTGTGTGAAGTCATCTTCGACTTCGATATTTTGCTATTGATATTCATCTTTTAATTTGCGGATGGTGTAGTGGTTTTAAATAATAGGAGAATGAAATTGACGTTATTTTTTACTTGTGGAAGATATTTAGTAGGGGTTCTCAAACGTATGTGTGATTTTTTTTTTTAAAGCAGAGCCGCTGCTTTTTGTAGGATTTGGAATTGAGGTGGAAAACTACTGGTGCCGATCTGGGAAGCTCTTTGGAAGAGTCCAGATATTTCCATCAGTCTGAGTGATCATGATGTAGTGGATTGGGTTTGGTTTGTTATTGTTTCATCATTAGATGTTGGATAAAATGCCTAAGCCAATTTATACATTGTATTAAGCTTTTACTCCCATTATATTTTTCTTCTTAAATCAATATTTTTTTTCGTCTTCACTTAGTTTCATTTCATTATTATCATTGCATGTATGGAAGAGTTTCTTATATTCTAATAATTTAACAGACAAATGATTCAGACTTGTGAGTCAATAGAGAAACAAAATTTTTAACTCATAATAATAGGAGGAGTAGAACAAATGGTAGAATGAGATTTTGGCTTGCTTGAAGTTCTGAGACATAGTAAAATTTAGCTGCATAGCCTTTGGACTCGCATGGGGTACAATATATCGTTATCTTCAATGGATAACTAGCCACTAGCATTTGGTAATTTCTGTACCACTGAATTAATTCAAAAGCAAATTGGTTGGGATTATGTAGTATTGTGTTTGGGATTGCATATAATTCTTGTCTTTCCAAGGGCAGCATGCATTAGATGTTCAATAGAAGCATCCAGCATAAAATTTGGAGGTCTTATAGCAATGAATGTACACTCTGCTTATCAAATATTTACAATCCGTCAACATAAGTGCATTAGATGACATCGTAGTTTGATTAATTTTCAGCATACACAATCTAGAAGAATTCGTAAAATAAGTTCCTTTATCCAGGGTATCTTGAGTAATCAAAGCTTCATTAATTCAAAGATCATAGAATTGAACCTGGTAGGCAGTAGCCGCAGTACAGATAGAAATGAACTACCGGTTTGGTGGTAATCTCCCACGCAGGAAGGTTGCTGGAATTCGAGGTGATGGAAAAGTCATAGAATAACTGTTCAGCATAAGTGCTATAGTCGCCATTGAAGGTCTGTGAGCTGGATTTTCCTGGACGCATAATAAACCAATATGGATGCATCTAATGACTTCATTTCTGGAATAAGAACCTCGCAGGGTCGGATCCAAAAACTGCAAAGGTGTTTGTCCCCTCCAAGTTTTCCATGCCTGCCGTAATGCAAGAAGTTAATGTTCAAAACTGAAAATTCTGTCACCCACCCCCATCCACTGAAAAATAAAATTTCTCTAGCCATTTGTAGCAGACTTTGGCATCAATAGAGTAGAAAATGATGCCACACTTGGCTTATACTCACATAGCTCAAGAGATCATCAGCATCGTGTGATTGATAAAATTCAGAATTCTTCTTGCCACTCACAGTCACAGTCTCCAAAACTAAGACACCAAAGCTGAACACATCTGATTTTAGAGAGAACTGCACGCATTGCACATTCTGTAGGCATGTAACCACTTCAAACAAACAGTATTAAATTATTAATCCATAGAATTAAGTAAAATAAAATGATGGGAAAATCGGCTTATGGGCAAAATAGTAATAATTGACTTCTAAATCCGTTGAGTTTTCAGCTGATGCTTCAAGCCCAAATAGCTTTTATATGAGAAAACATGTTAGAGATACAAATCATTCTTAAGTCTTCACCTATAATTGGTCCTTAACATTGTACGGAAAGTAAACTATTCATAAGAATTGAGTGCGTAGTTGAGAGAATGGTCCAAAACTTACAAAGTCCCAATTATCCTTCTTGTCTTTGCTTGAGTTTGATCCACATGGATTATCTTTGCCATGCCAAAATCTGAAATCTTAGGGTTCATATTAGAATATAAAAGAACATTGCCAGCCTTGAGGTCACGATGAATCACTTTAAGCTCTGAATCTTCATGGGGATAATGAACTCCTCGAGCAATCCCTACTATGATATTGTACCGTCTTGTCCAATCTAGCTCTCTTTGTTTTTGAGGATCTACAAATTTGTCAAAATTAAATATCTAGGTTAGCAGTAAGTTGTGTTTTAATGAAGAGCTGATTCAAGTACACAATCAACCACTCCAATGAAGTAGTTTTTCCTTAATGTAAAAGACCATGTTAAAATAACTCTGCCTTTTTGAAGATTTCGTATCAATCTGACCAAGGCATTTCTAAACAGCCAAGATTAACAGAAGTATGTTTTGAACTTAGACTGGTGGAGAAAGAAACTATGAGATGCGATTAAGGCTTGTATTGGACAATTTCCTTGAGTGAAATTTGCCCCTACTCAATCTGAGTTTGCTGATGGGTTTTGATGACAAATTACTCCAGGATACAATAATCACACTGAGATATGCAGACAGCAATTCTGAAATCCCACTTAAACCTCTTCTGTATGAAGCTGTGTATTTGAAACTGACAAAAACTGTATCTTCATTTGGCTGCAACCTTACCCATTTAAAGGCACCGAATAGACATGTCTATTCACGGATAGCCTTTTCCCCTCGGGTCGTTTTAGTATGAACTTTGTAGTTAAAGGTATGTGAATAAATCTTTGGACTTTGTTTTGGACCGTGGTCTGGAATACTTCTCTTAGGGGTAAACTCGGCATATACTCTATCGGGATTCGGATTATGCACTTCAGCCAAACGTTCATATGCAGGTACTAAACGTACTCCCCAACTGACACTTCATAAGTCCGCGCTTGGCCTGATCATTGCCTATGGAACGCTTTACAGTATAGGGACCATGACCGCCTGCTACAATGGTTGGCCACTAACGTAACAGACCCGCGATTCCAGGGATCTGCCCAGTGATCGTGGGAGGGAGGCACCCTCCGTCAGGCCTCTGCCTGAACGATCGTGGAGGAGAGGCACACTCTCCCCCGTCAGGCCACGATCTCTGGAGACTTGCACTCTGCGACAAACGCTCAAGGGTTATACACCTTCACTATAAGTACCAGAAAACATTCTCTAAGAGGTAACCTTTGATACTTACGGTGTATGCCTTTATTGTGCCAAAAACTGACTTGAGCGTTGGAGTCCTTTGCAGGTACCTAACCCCCCTGTTCAAGACTCTTGGAGGTGACAACCGCACAGGGAGGAGGAAACCACGGTACACGTGTCTTCTCAGGCACCTTCTGAATCCATTTCAGATCATTGGCGCCGTCTGTGGGAAACTGTAAACTTCTAATCCCACTCAGTCATGGTGAATACGAGACAAAACTCGAGGAGGGATGTTGCGCAAACTTCTGCTAACCATAGGCAGGGTTTTGCTGCACAACACCTTCCCCACTCTGTCTCACCACCCACTATTGGAACCTCCGCCGTGAGAAGCCAGGAACCCAACGCCGAATACCAGCGCGAGGGCATTTCACTTCGATTTCAGATGAGAGTCCCAACCCCTCACGCAGGATCTTAGCGAGGGATAGACTCGAAATTCAGGCCAAGGAGGGAACCCCAACACTAAAAAACATAGAGTCCCAGTGCGTCAGCACTTGGGAATGCCAAATAACGATGCTGGCAACCGAGTGTCCCACTCTGAGCATGGGAGCCAGTCCCATATGTCCCAGCATCAATTTCAAGACATGTTACAACAACACATGGTCATGCTGAACGAGCAATACCAGAGGCTGGAAGACATGCAAAGAGTCATGCATGAAAACCAGCCCAGGTCGAACCATATTAATGGAGGACGTAATGATGAGAACAACCAAATGAGGGGTCACGTTGAAGCCACAGTATCTAACACTAAAAATCGCAACTCAAACCGGAGTATCCAAGAACACCCTTTCTTCGATCAACTGATGCAGTACCGAGTCCCAAGGAATTTCAAGTTCCCCGCTAACTTAGAAATCTACGATGGAACAATGGACCCCCAAGAGTACGTAAATGCCTTTGAGCAATCCATGTGCTTTCATGGCGGATCCATAGAATTGTTATGCTGTGTTTTTCCTCTCTCTATCAAGAAGGGAGCCCTTAAATGGTTCTCCGGCCTACCACACAAATCCGTCGTAGATTGGTCAGACCTAAAACAATGTTTCCTGCTCTAATACACCACTAGTAAGGAGCAACCCAAGTCCATCGAATCCCTGGCCAAGATTCGGCAGGGGCGAGATGAGACCCTCCATGATTACGTAAGACGGTTCATGGCGGCATGCACCAACGTGGAAAACTTTGACGATAAGATCGCCCTTCACTATGCCAGGAGCGGTCTTCGTGTGGGGTCCGAATTCTTTGCGTCCCTCGTAAAGAAGAAGCCTGAAAACTTGGGTGAATTCCAGAGACGGTCCCAAAAGTACGTCAATCTAGAGGAAGCAACGGAAGACCAAAGGAGATGGGACAAAGATGAGCGCACTCATCAAAAACCCAATCATGATTCCTCAAGGTCCCGACGTCCTAAAGGCAGCATTGTGCGTGGCATAAAGGTTACGACCACGACAAACGATTTTGAGGGAGGTGATGTAGACCGAGTTCCAGAATATCAGGAGACCACCTCCCATTAAAAAGCACAAGCAAAAAGACCACTGTAAACATTGTGCGTGGCATAAAGGTTACGGCCACGACACAGAAGACTGCTACCAACTGCGCGACACCATCGAGTTCCTAATCAAGGCCAGACAATTGCAGTAATACGTCCTCCGCGCCCAAAATGATGAGCATCGTGGTAGGCGCAGAGAGGACAAGGGACAAAGTCCATCTTCCCCCCGAAGGAGAAGAAACCAAAGTTCGAGGAGAAGATCTCGGACACCACCCCGCCGGAATGACAACTATCGTCAGGGAAGAAACATGGACGCTTCACCCAACGACAACAATGATCATCGCCTTGCACCAAACAGAACGATCAACACTATTGCAAGAGGATTCGCTGGAGGAGGACCATCAAACGGAGCCCGAAAGAAAGCATTAAGAATGGCGGTGTTCAGTGCCTCACACTCAGAGTCCAAACCCAACACAGCGGGAAGAAAGACGTCGTGCATCATATTTTCAGACGAAGACTACTGCGGAATCATCCCGGATCATGATGATCCCTTTGTCATTTCTGGGATCATTTCTAATGCCGAAGTCCGCTGAATTTTCGTGGATCAAGGAAGCTCGGCAGACATTATGTTCCTAGACCTCTATCAGAAGCTGGAACTCCCGCGGTCGGATTTGACTCCTCATGAAGGGGAACTCACAGGGTTCACGGGTGAGCAGATTACCCCAGTGGGGTACTACAAAACCCATTTGACCTTAGGTTCCTCCAAGCTTTTCAGAACAGTTAAGGTAAAGTTTTTGGTCATAGACTGCCCTTTGGCTTACAATATCATCCTCGGCCGTCCTTCCCTAAATGCCCTGGGCGCCATGGCATCCACTACCTACCTTGTCATGAAATTCCCTAGCAAGCACAATGAGGTGGTCACTGTCAAGGGTGACCAAGTCGCCGCCAGGAAATGCTATAACGAAAGTTTGAAAATCTGCAGAACCCCGGAGAAAGGAAGGTTTGTCAAAACTGGCCCAGTTCTGGATCAGGTCAACATACTGATGACTGAGTTGGATGCTAGAGAAGAACTTCGCGGCATCAGACCACAGCCAGAGGGTGAACTACAGTCTCTCTAACTTGGAGATAGGCCAAACCAAATTACCAACATCGGAGCCCAGTTAAGAGAAGACGAAAAATAATAGTTGGTTAAGCTGTTGTTGAAAAACAAGGACCTGTTAGCCTGGACATCGTCCGGCATGCCTGGACTCGATCCTTCCTTCATCTGCCACCGTCTATCCATTAGCAAGGATATGAAGCCGGTTGCCCAGAAAAAAAGGAAGGTCGGCCTTGAAAGGCAACAGGTCATCGAGGAACAAGTAAAAGAATTGTTGAGTTACAGATTCATTAGGGAGATTGCTTATACCACGTGGTTGTCCAACGTAGTCCTAGTGAAAAAACCCAATAGAAAGTGGAGAATGTGCATAGATTACACAGATTTGAACAAAGTCTACCCAAAAGATCTATATCCGCTTCCCAATGTGGACCAACTGGTTGACAGCTCTTCAGGCTTCAAGTGGCTGTCATTCATGGATGCTTACTCCGAGTACAATCAAATTCCGATGTATCCCAGAGATGAAGAAAAAATCACCTTCATCACCGGAAGGGCGAGTTACTGTTATAGGGTCATGCCCTTCGGACTGAAAAATACAGGAGCCACCTACCAAAGAATGATGAACAAGGTTTTCAGGAACTAAGTGGGAAAGATGCTGGAAGTCTACGTTGATGACATGATAGTGAAAACCCCACAGGGCGGATCCCACACAACAGACCTTGAAGAAGTGTTCGCACAAGTCCGGAAGCACAACATGAGACTAAATCCAGAGAAGTGTGCCTTTCGAGTCCACGCTGGCAGATTCCTGGGATTCATGCTGACGCATCGCAGAATTGAAGCCAACCATGACAAGTGCCAGGCCGTCCTCGATATGAGGAGTCCCCGGTGTGTCAAGGAAGTGCAACAGTTGATAGGGAGGATAGCAGCCCTCACACATTTCCTTTCTAAAGCAGCCCATAAGTCTCTTCCCCTTTTCAAATTACTCAAAAAGGGTAGAAATTTTGAATGGACCCCGAAATGCGAGGATGCCTTTTCTTCTTTGAAAAAACTTCTATCCTCCGCCCATCTTATCAAGACCAAACAACAGAGAAACGTTCTTCCTGTATCTCTCAGTTCACAAGGAGGCTATAAGCTCAGTACTAATTCGGGAGATGGACGAAGGTCAAAAACCAGTTTACTTCGTGAGTAAAGTCCTTCAAGGACCAGAACTCCGATACCAAAAGGCTGAGAAGGTTGCTTTCGCCCTAATCATCACTGCAAGAAGTCTGCGATAGTACTTCTAGTGTCATCCCGTGGTAGTAAGGACGGACCAACCCATCCGCCAAGTGTTGCACAAACCAGATTTGGCAGGAAGAATGATTGCCTGGTCAATCGAGCTTTCTGAGTTCGGAATCACCTACGAACCACGACTCGCAGTAAAAGGCCAGGCATTGTCTGACTTCTTGGTAGAACTTACTTCCGACCCAAGGAACCCAGAGAGAATCTTTTGGACCATTTTTGTTGACGGATCCTCCAATCCCAAGGGAAGTGGAACTGGAGTGATTCTGGAGAATTTAGAAGGATTAACGCTAGAGCATTCCTTGAAGTTCGAGTTCCCTACCTCGAACAACCAAGCTGAGTACAAAGCATGCATTGCTGGAATATCCGTGGCAAAAGACATGGGGGCAACTAGGATCACACTTTGCAGCGATTCACAGTTAGCAACCTCCCAAATCCGAGGCGAATATCAAGCCAAAGAGCCTCTCTTGCAAAGATACTTAGTTAAAGTCCAAGAACTCCTCAAAGGGTTCGAAGAAACCAAGATTGTGCACATTCCAAGGGAACAAAACTCCAGAGCTGACCTCTTGTCCAAACTCGCCAGCACCAAAAGCCCTGGTAATAACCAATCAGTGATCTAGCAAACTCTTCCTCAGCCCTCCATCACGGACAATGCCGTCTTTCAAGTAGAAGAGGAAGGGACGTCTTAGATCACCCCCATCATGAAATATTTGCAGTCCGGAGTTGTACCTCTAGATCCCAAAGAAGCCTCAAAGCTAATTAAAACAACAATAAGATACACCATCTACGACAGTCGTTTGTACCGACGTGGCTTCTCTTCTCCTTTCTCAAATGCCTCACCCCGAAAGAAGCAGAATATGTTATGGCCGAGGTTCATGAAGGAAGTTGAGGACACCACTTAGGAGGAAAAGCACTGGCTCTGAAAGTACTAAGGGCGGGATACTATTCGCCAACAATGGAAGTTGATTCCCATGCACATGTCCGAATTTGTGACAAGTGCTATTCGGACTAGTATAAAGCCCCCTCAAAGGAGCTATCTACAATGTCTATACCCTGGCCATTCTATAGATAGGGAATGGACATCTTGGGCCCATTCCTTCAAGCCCCAGGACAATTGCAATACCTGGTGGTAGCGGTAGATTATTTCACGAAGTGGATTGAGGCAGAACCCTTAGCCATAATCATCGCAGCCAGGATCCAGAAATTCACTTGGCGCCACATCATCACCAGGTTTAGAATTCCGGAGTCCATAGTAACAGACAACGGAACTCAGTTCAAAGATAAGGGATTCGAAGAGCTACTAGCCGGACTAAAGATAAAACATCACTGCAGTGTCGTTGAAAATCCCAGGATAAACGGACAAGCAGAGGCAGCCAACCGGGTTATTGTACGAGGGATCTAAAGGAGATTGGATAGAGCAAAAGGAAATTGGGCTGAACAGCTCGACCATGTCCTATGGGCCTGCAGGACTATTCCCCACTCTACCACGGGTGAAACCCCTTTCAAACTCACTTACGGAAGTGAAGCAATGATCCCGGTAGAGACAGGAGAACAGAGTTGGCGTCATCAATAATTCTTTCCTGACAGTAACCCCAGAATGATCAGAGAAGACTTGGACCTTTTGGAAGAAAGGAGACGCATGACCCACATACGTGATACCGCCCTCAAACAAAGGACGGCAGCCAGGTACAATAAAAATGTGGTACCAAGGCGTTTCTAACCGGGAGATTTGGTTCTCAGGAGAGCGGATGTAGGAGAGGAAAATGCCTCCTAAGAGAAACTAGCCCCTAACTGGGAAGACCTCTACCGCATCGTCGTCAGCACCGGTAAAGGAGCCTACACGCTGAAAATTTTAACAGGGAGCACAATCAAGAACTATTGGAATGCAGATAAACTTAGGAAATACTACAGCTAGACGCCTATAATGGCCTAGCCCTTTAGTAAAAACTAATGTTTGATCTGTCCTCATCTGATTTTGTATGGACCTTCGTCCCTCAACACTTATCAATGAAAAAGAGTTGTTCAGATACCACTTTTTCGATAAGAAATCAAAAGTCCAGGTCAGGAGGCGTAGCACACCCAACTGTGGTGACAAGCTACAGAGTCAACACCCAACCTCGATACCCAGCATGGTCTACTTCAAAGTTAGTGGAACAACGGGCCGTAGTCCATCCTCATACCTAAGCTAAAGTGGGATCCCGTTTAACTAGTACGGTTAGCATGAGGACCCCGGGCAAGGTTCAAATGACAACACATGCCTAAGGCAAAAGGATTCGAAAGTACCAAGCCTTTCAGACGATATATCCTAAGCTAAGGCGTCATTTCTTACACCTAAGTTCAAAATTCCATAAGTTTAAAATCACAAACGATGGAGAAATACAAAAGGTGTTTATTTTTGCCTAAGTCCACATTTCCAAAATGCTCGTCAACATGAGCAACTGGATAATAGACTAAGGTGTTTCCTAATGCCTAAGTCCAGAAGGACGTTACTTATCCGGTATCACAGTTATGGAACTAGGACCATGGTTTTTACGTTAGTTGCAAAGAAAATTTCTTAAGTCCACAACATGGTTGCAATAGACACCATAATGGGCATTGGATCCAAAATGGACCATGGAAAATAAAATACACAGGCAGATAAATACGAAGCAAATGTGCATAAATTTAAAAGCCCCAACCAAACGGGGCAATTGTCTTTACAACATAGCAAAAAACAAAAAGAAAGGAATCGTGGTTTCACCGCCGCTTCCGGTCCGAGCAGCCCCGAAGCATCCCGGGAGTCTTCTGGAGGAAGGTCCTGCACCAAGATGAGCTCCCCGTTATGGAAAACTTTTTCAGTGCTGAGATCTTCCAAGGCGAGGGTGACACCCGGATTAAAGTGTTGAATCTGGGCTATAGCATTTCGAAACTGATCCCCTCCGATCTTCTCAGAAATAGTAAACAACTCATCTGTATCCTTCTTCAGCTGGGCCACTTCATCGCAGAAGTTAGCATTAGCCTCCTCGGCCTCAACTTTGCCCGATTCCAGCCTCTTCTTGTCAACTTCAGCTTCGACCAATGCCCTCTCTAAACTAGTGATCCGCACTTGCGCATCTTTATTAAGTTTAAGGGCAGCGCTAAGTCTCTGAACAGACTCCTCAATCTCTTGGTCCTTCCTCTTCAAATTAGCTGATGTCTCCCTGTCGAGTTCTTCGATAGTCATATCTATATATCGGACATCGGCAGCAGCACAGAGGGCCAAAGCTTGAAGTTCGGTTAAAGTTTGAACCATCCCCCACCGGGATATATGCCCCATCACCTCACTTTTCATAAAATGTTCATCAATAAAAGGTTTGGGGTCAGAACTCCCCGCAATAATAGGCAGGAAAGCGGCACCCTTCTCCGCACCTCCATCCATTGCAGCCCTTTTACCCCGGTCTGAAGAATCCTCAGTGGTTTTTCTCTTCTTTGATTGAAGATCCTGAACAAACCCCAGGTCCCTAGAAACTTCTTCAACGACGACCTCACGAGGTGCCTGGGCTGCAGCAGGAGGGGCACTCGATGACCCCGCCCCTTTTCTCCTTGCCTTATAGGCATGCAAAGCCGCAACAGATTGACCGGATGTCATACCACTCACTGAAACAAAACAAGGCAAGCCATTTAACAAGCAAGAAAAATCTAGAGTACAAACAAAAATAATACCGCACACACAAGGTAAAAACATACTCTACTTCCCACCTAACAAAGTAAAAAGAATGTCATCACCAGGGGTCTCGAGAACATCTCTAATGTTAATATTCCCATTCTCGGCATACCGGGATATAAACTCAACCGTTCTAAGCTCTTCCTGGTTAAGCTCATCATTTTCCTTCTCTAAGGGAACGCTCGGGGTGTCCCAAGCATCCGGAGTCCAACACAAAGGAAACCTCGGTTCACCCTCAGCATTTAAGAAAAAGGGATGGAATCCCTCGGCCGCCATAACCTTGAAAAACCTGGTCTTAAATCCTTTGAAGTTATCCTGAAAGACATCAAAGGACTTGCGACCGCTTCTGGATCGAATGGTGAGCCAATTTTTCTGCTTAGATGAACCCTGAGGACTTAATCAGGTGTAGAAGTAGAAAAAGACGTTGAGCGAACAAGTTAGCCCATTCACCCAACAGAATCTCTCAAAGGGTATAATATAACCCCAGCCATTAGGGTGAATTTGGGATGGAGCTACTCGAATAGTGTAGAGGATACCCATCTGAAACTCCGAGAACGGAAGACGGAGTCCTAACTTCACAAAAAAAGGCTCATACATAAACATGAAATGAGACCCCGCCTCACGACTGGTGCACACCCTTTCGTTCCATTTGGGACATACAGCCACGAACTCCTTGTCCCGTTTCTTCTCGTCAGTCAGATGAAGGTAATCCATCGACTGCCTCAGGACAGCCTTAGAAGAAAAGTTAGAATGATATTTCCAAACATCATTCCCTACCCATGGGTATACGAACCCCAGACCATAGCGGATCTGAATTTGCTCAATCTCAGCAAGAGTGAGCTCAGAAGAAGAAGATACTCTGGTCCTAGCCCCTCCTTTGCCCTTCGCCATCAAACCCTGAGAACATCAAAAGGTGTCAGAAAGTAGTTGTCAGAATCATCCAAACAAAAGATTCAGACATGGACACAAAGAACCCGTATACCGACTTTCTTTCCCTCTAAAATTTAAATTTCAGAAAGACACTTCCGCCGTACACGGTGCGGCGGAGATGGAGTTCCCAGGGCAAGAAGAGAAATCCAAAAATACAAAAGGAATGCATCCCCCATTAAGAAAAGGAAAAGGAATGAACAATTTTTCTACTGCTCAGTACTAGGAATAAGACAACCAGGAAAAGGAAAAACACCAAGGGAAAGGCAGAGAAGTAGTTACCTCAAATAAAAGAGAAGAAATTATTAGGAAATGGGTGGAAAAATGCCCTGAAACCTCCACGAATCACCTTTCCTCAGCACGAAGCTCTCCGAAGACTACTCAGAACAGAAATGGCAGAAAAAGTGAAGAATGAACCCCTAACCCTTACTTATAAAAGGCCAAAATGGTTAGGGGGCATTTTCGTCCTCAAGTACCAAATCCCAAAAACGTGCTCATAATGGTACGCAAGGCTCTTGGCACGTCCACCCGTAAAAAACGTGTCACGCGGCCTGTGCAATTACAAAAGCAGTTGACAAGACATTTGCACAGAGCAGTTGAAACAGCAATCCAAATGTCACGCGATCTTCAAAGGTTAAGTACAGATTTTCATGCAGGACCATGATAAAAATACCCCGGTCTAAACATTTAGAACTTGCCCCTTTACCTATCCAAGCCAAAGTGCCAAGTTGGGGGCATGATAACATTACGCCGGAGTAAGCGTTGGACTCACCCAGGCCAAGTATAAAAGATCACAGATAGACAAGAAGAAACAACGCCACCCCGGAGTAAGCATTGGATTCACCCCGATCAAACATAAAAACTTCGGATAGCGAAAAGATATAAAGGAAAAGAGAAGAGAAGATACAAATATAAGAGCTTTTATTCACAAATCTTATTCTCATTCCATACATCATTTTACATAATAAAGAGAGGGAAAAGAAATTATAGAGATATAAAACATATAAGGAAAAGGACCCCAGAGGCAGGAACCGACATTAACATCATTGGCATCCTGAACCATATCACATCTACATTTCCTCCGCAGCATGGAGAGTCGTTGCTACCACCACGACTCTCTCTTGAAAAAGTGGATTGGCTTTGAAGAACTTCGGCAAACCAGGCATTAGGAGCCAGGACGCCAAATCTTCTGCCTTGCCTCCACCAACAAAGGTCAGGATGCATCCTTTTCCGATGGACGGGGCGCAACCTTTTATGAAGAAGATCGTTCCACCGAAGTCTTAGCCGATCTCGCAATTCTTCCAAAGGCGTCTCAAAGCGCGGGGCAGTTTTAATAGTTCTTCCTGCTTACCCTGGCAAGGAGAGTGAATGCCCCAGCACCAGAGCACCCCGTCCAACACAGAAGGCGACATAAACCTTCCCAGCGACGAGAAATATCAAACAAGCAATCAGGGTACGCTGCGAAAGTAAGCCGCCCTCTGTAATGATGCTGAGAAAGTAAGCCGTTCTTTAAAAGGGCAATTCATGGAATAGCCAAAACAACTTTAAGCTTTTCGGGAAAAACAAGAATATGGCTCTCGCAGGGGGCAGCATCTTCTCAGGGCACGAATAACAGGCAAAGAGAGCCATGGAAGAAGTTGCAGAGCAAAGAAAAACGCAATAGAAGGAATGGCTAAATTCCAGATGAAAACGCTCCTCTTTTATAGGAGAAGTGAAGCATTCAGAACAGGCCCAATAGCAACGTTTCGATTGTATAAGATAAGCTACCCTTAAATGCTCATCGACTCTGATTGGGCGAAGGGGAAGCGTGCCATTGGGAATCACTAGAAAAATAATGGGTCCTTTAATGCCCAATAAAGTCAGAACAAGCAGTTTCTCAAAGAAGTTCTACATTCCTGTGAAGCACAGGAAAAGATAAAAGAACCGAGGATCCACACATAGGGGCAAGACATACTCAGGATAATAGGATGGCGGTATATGCCAACCCTGTGGGGTACTCCCCAGACAATGGATGCCGGCCTCTACGGACCCCCACAACGCAACGTAACGGATCCCGTCCTCAGTCTAAAAATCTTGACACTTGACTGTTCCACTTAAGCGCCAAGCTTGGGGCAACTGTTCTGGACTGTGGTCCGGGATACCTCCCTTAGGGGTAAACTCGTCATATACTCCATCGGGATCCAGATTACGCCCCTCAGCCAGTGTACGTGGGTACTAAATATACTCCCCAACTGACACTTCATAGGTCCGCACCTCGCTTGATCATTGCCTATGGAACGCTTTACAGTATGGGGACCATGACCGCCTGCTACAGTGGTTGGCCATTAACGTGACAGACCCGCGATTCCAGGGATCTTCCCAGTGATCGTGGGAGGGAGACACACTCTCCCCGGTCAGGCCACGATCTCTGGAAACTTGCACTCTATGACAAACGCTCAAGGGTTATACACCTTCACTATAAGTACCAGAAAATATTCTCTAAGAGGTAACCTTTGATACCTACGGTGTATGCCCTCATTGTGCCAAAAATTGACTTGAGCGTTGGAGTCCTTTGTAGGTACCTAACCCCCCTGTTCAAGACTCTTAGAGGTGACAACCGCATAGGGAGGAGGAGGTCACTATACACGTGTCTTCTCAAGCATCTTCTGAATCCATTTCAGAACAGACTTTACCTATTATGCTAAGTTTTAAAATTTACATTAAAAGTTAAGTTTTTATTGTTTTAAAACTCTTTTAATTATTGATATTTTTATACTAATCTTGTATAATTTTTTTTATGTCAGATAATTGCCAACCACCACCACAGAACACTGATAATCACATATTTTATTCATTAAAAAACCCTTATGTTTAGTCATTTACACTCTCCATATTCTTAATTGATTGAGTTTGGTATGATTTTGTGAGTTTGAGCTCAAATTGGTCCTAATTGAATATTTTCAGCATTATTGAGAGTTGACATTGTTTCTGTATTTTGGCCATAACTTGAGTTTCTGATATCTGATAATCATGAATTTTACCTTGTAGGAAAGCTAGGAGGAAGCTCTACAACTTTGATGAAGAGCTCGAAGTCCAATTCAGATGTCTAAGGGGCCTAAGTTTATATAGAAGTCAGAATACGGGTTCTGTCACTAGAATCCGAATGGTGTGCACTCATAAAATCATATCCCAAGCTGTAATAATGGAGATGGGCTGAAATTTGGACAGTTGATATTAAGACCCAAATAAACAACTTTCATGAAGAACACTTTTTGAAAAAATGAAGTCTAATGGGTCAGTTTGAGCCTGCAAGTCGAAACAGAGGTGCTGAAGTTGGGTTTGAGTGACCTGCGGTATTTGGGCCATATCTTAGGTTGTAGGAAGCCAAATTGGACGATCCAGATATGCATGTTATAGCCAAGACAAAGATCTACAACTTTCATGAAGAGTACTTTTCGTGGATCTGAAGTCTAGTTGGTCGTTTTTGGCTTCCAAGTCTGATGTCAAAATTTTCGTCCTCAACCACTCCTCTCACCAACCCACTCAACCACTCCTCTCACCAACCCATTCAACCACTCCACTCACCAACCCACTCACCAACCCATTCACCAACCCATTCAACCACCCAACTCAGCCACCTACTCCCCTTTGTCATTTTGTTACCCTAGACTTCTATAAAAGGGCACCATTGGTTATCATGAAACACAAGTTGTATTCTCCTTAAATTCTCTCATAGTTTCTTCTTGTTTCTTCATAGTTTTTCATAGCTTTTGTATATTTTGATGATTTCCTTCATTGTAATGGAGAGCTAAGTTACTTTCAGTCAATTTGGGACTCTTGAAGAGATTGTGGTTTGGATTCTTGAGACCTTGGTTATGTAATGTATTTGATTTATATTTGAATTCCTCTTCTCTTCTTCTTCTTCTTCTTCTTCTTCTTCTTCTTCTTCTTCTTCTTCTTCTTCTTCTTCTTCTTCTTCTTCTTCTTCTTCTTCTTCTTCTTAATCTTGAATGCATGAATGGTGATTCTGTTTATGTTTGATCTGATTTGATCTTGATTTAAGATTAAGATTTATGATGAAACTTAGAACTGATTGATCTAAACTAATCACACGACTGAAGATTGAGATTTGTGATGAAGCTTGGAACTGATTGATCTAAACTAATCACGTAATTGAAGAGGTTAGGTTATTGATTGGTGCCTAGGTTAATTGAATTCGGTGCTTAAATTAACATATATCTACATGAATGGTGCGATTACAGATTTGTGTTTATCACTTGCCAATTGAATTCTGGACGATTGTCTAGTGTGAATTCTGGATCTAACCGAGATCTCGTTAGATCCAAGTTAACCATTCAAATGTGCTTCAAGTGTTTGTTGAAAGGTTTATGATTGAATCCACCCAATCTCGATAGATTTCTTGAATTGATTTGTTCTTCTAATTGTTATTTCTCTTTAAATCTTGTCACCGTGATCCTTGAACCATCAACCCCCCTTTTTTTCTAACTTAACTTAATTTGATCAAATTGCATTTACGATCCTTGAGGAGACGATCCGGTGTTGTTCACTATACTACAAGTTTAGGTAATAACTTCGGTTATAATTTTGACTGAGTTCGGCGCTCGTCAAAATTTTGGCACCGTTGTCGAGGATCCGTAAATGTGATGTGAACTTTTTAAATTATCATACTAACTCTTTCTTTTTCTTTTTCTTTCATTGTCATTTTGTTGCATTTTGTTGCATTTTAAGGATACAATGGACCATGCATAATGGAGTCAAAACTTGAGGAGTTGACTTCTTTGGTAAGACATATAGTAGTGAGACAACAATCACCTATGCAGGAAGCTACACTTGTGTGTAACATTTGTTTTTGTTCATCTCACCCCACATATGCATGCCCTACACTTCAGTATGGTAGTTCTGTTTTTCCAGATCAATTTGTTGCAATAACTAGTTATTTTCCTGATGAACCACGGTTCCAAAGAAGCAGAACGAGTTATGACCCTTCTTCAACACATACAACCTTAGTGGGAATACTATCCGGATCTGGGATATGGCAATACAAACATCACTACAAAGAACAATCATTTCAATATGAGCACCATTCCAAAGAGATAACAAGTCCATCAACCACAAAACTTGAGCCTTCATGGGAGGACTTGATGAAAACCCAAATTGAGTTCCAGCAAATTTCACTTTGCCACTATTCAGATTTAACAACCCAAATTGACCAGGTTGACAACCACTTGTTAATGAATTGAGATGTCAAGAGTCGACCAACTCTTTCTCCCAAACAATTCCCAACTCCCTGCATTCTAATTGTCATATTGATTTACATGCAGACTTAGTTGAGGAAACTCATGATGAGTTGTGTGCTGAATTTCCTGATTTAATTGGTTTTGATGATTCTATCAATTGCAACTCATGTGCTAATCATGATGGTGATATAAAATGTGTTGTGTGTGCTGAAATTTCTGCATATTTGAAAACTAATGATTCTGTTTACGCAGGATCTAATGATATAGAAGGGTCTATCAACAATGTAGTTGCGAATCCAAACATATAGGGAGGTGGAGTTGAAGGCCATTGAGGAATTTTCAAAGAAAGAGGAAAGTCGGAGATGCTAGTAACTACTGAAGTGGATTTTGATTTTAGGCCATGGTCCAAAGATTATCAATGAAAGCAGGATTGCAAAATTACACGTATTGCATGTCATTGGTGAAGTCAAGGAAGACCAATGGGACCCCAATGTGAACCCTCATGCTTCAAGCTTCACTTGGTCGTTACACTTCAACCAATGGGACCGTAGTGGAAGCTATCATGTTGTGTCAACCATAACCTGGTCATCACGTTTCAACTAATGGGATCCTGGTGGAGTCTTTTCACCAACCTCACTTAATAAGACCAATGGACACCGCCTCAAACAGTATCATGAACTTCCATGGAATGTAGAAATGGAGGTGATGAACTTTCTCCATCCGCATTATGAATAAAAAAAAAAGAAAAAAAAAGAAAAGAAAATAAAAAAAAAAGAAAAAAAGAAAAAACAATTTGTTGCCGACAATGAGGTAGGTAGTGCCATTAAATTTTGTCACTCAGAAGCATGTGGAGGTCATTTTTTCAGCGACAACAACTGCGAAAATCTTGCAGTATGGATTTTATTGGCCTACTTTATTCGTGGTCTGTTACACCTTTTGCAAAAGCTATGGAAATTGATCAAAAAGTTCTACTTTGAGATTATCATCTGCACCTACTCCTTGGAAAATTGAGATCTAGGTGGCGCGGTTCTTTTGTTGTCAAACACGTGTATCCTCTGGGGACGTAGATATTGAGGATCCTAGGAATGGTACTGCGCGTAAGTTAATGGACAAAGACTCAACCATTCTTGGAAAACCAAGTTCTTGAGTTCTTTGTGTTGCTTGGGATTAAGTGGCGGATACGGTCTCGTGACTCTTGAGTCGATTTATTCTTTAGTTTTCCAAAATAACTGAACCCTTCTTCTCCTTCAAAATGGATGTCATTCTTTCAAACCTGAGAAAACATTTTCCTTCTTTTCCTCAAAATGCTCTGAGAAAAATCTACAAAGTTCGATGTGAAAGATTGAGACTGTTAATGCACAAAGGTATGCCAGAAGATGTACGCTGGATAATTGAAGCAAAGGTCCAATTAGCAGGTGAGTCCTCAATTTCATTTGACTCATATATGCCCGGTCTTGGAAGAAGTTCATATTCTAAAAGGAGAAGAGCAAAAAGGTTACAAGTCTGTCACAAATGTGGACGATGGAACTACAATAAGCAATGTCATACTTTGGGGATGGTTTCCGCAAATAGAGAAGACAAAATTTTCTTCATTAAGAATGGACTGAGTAAGGAGTCATTAGATAATATCTTATTGACTCTTGAGACGCATTCTTGTGGATTGGTGCATTGTGAAATTCTTAAATTGTGGAATCTCTTCAAGGATGAAGAAAAACGCTACAGTCTTGGGAATCTGACTCTAAAAGACCCTGTTTGCCAATTTATAAGAAAATTGGATGGGAAGCTTATCCTCGACTCATAGAAGACGTTTAAGTATTCATTGGACGTTAAACCGAGGCGATGTGAGCCATATCCACAAACAATCAGTACATATCATCTTCTTCTTCTTCTTCATGTCATCTTTAAAAAAAAAAAAAAAAAAAACAAAACAAAACAAAACAAAAAAAAAATAATAATAATAAAAAAATTATGTATACGTCTTAGGATTGGCTTTGGTAACACAAACCGTGAATGGGGAATGCATGCATCCTGATCCAACCTTCTTAATTGAAAAACAAAGAAGGTAGATTGTATCCCACATGTGAGGCAACGGTCGTATTATGACCACTTGTCCCTTTTGGGAGCCCTATGTTGCTTATTTGGTCTTGAATGGGTCGAATATCTGGTCAACAATGCTTTGGCACAAAGCCGAAAGAGCAGACTACCTCCATCCCAATCTTAAGTAAGTATACACTCATCTTTCATCAAGTTTTTCTAACAATTTCAAAAAAAAAAATGGACGTGATGTCTACTGCACTCATGACGCGCAAGATAAAAAGATACGCCATGAAAACTGTACATACAGGTATGTCATCATTTTCTATTTTTTTTCTTTGTATCATTTTGTTGTATTTTGATTTTTGTACAGACGATCCTTTGAGCAGGGTCCTTCAGGGGTTTCTAGACTTCTTTACCTTGATGGTTTTCTTGAAGTCAAAAAAAAAAGAAGATTCTGTGTCTCTTAATTTCAACCTTTTCTGACAACAGTCAACCTACCCTTATAGGTGCAATTATTTCCCTTTCCATTCTTTTTCTTATTTAAACACTCTATTTTCTCCATTTTCCTTCAAACTCAGAAACACTCAAAGGGAGGAAGAGTATAGAATGAGGCCTTCTATTCGTAACCTTAAAAATGTCTGTGTTTTTTGTGGGTCGAGTTATGGGAAGGGATTAGAGTTTGTAAACGCAGCTAGCACTCTTGGTCGATCACTTGCTGTGAGGAATATTCATCTTGTATATTAAGGGAGGTTGTCGTGGGTTAATGGGGGCTGTATCACTTGCTGTCTTTTTAGGAGGCAGTCAAGTTTTAGGTGTTATTCCTAAACCTTTAGCTGAAAATAACATCACTGGAAGGACAGTTGGAGAAGAAATTTAGGTAACATCTATGCATGGATGAATGAAAACAATGGTTGACAATTCTGATGCATTTCTTGTCTTACCTGGTGGTTTTGGTACTTTGGAAGAAATTTTTCAAATTATCTCTTGGGCCGAACTGAACATCCACCATAGACTTATTGGTTTGTTGAATGTTAATAATTTTTTTGATCTTTTGTTATCTTTTCTTGACAAAGCTGTGGAACAAAAATTTATCACTCCTTCGGCAAGACAACTTCTTATCTCTGCCTCCACTATTGATGAGCTCATTAATAAATTAGAAGCTTTTGAGTATGTACCTGATCAGGCATTAGCTCAGATAGATTGGTCAATAGGAAGCAGCGAAGGAAGTAACAAGAAAAACAAGCTAGATCTGAAACTTTCTCTTTAATGGGTTTGATTTTATTGTACTTTGTTTCTGTTTATATTTGTGTCAACTTTCTCCAACAGGTAATATCTTCTATCCTTTACTCATCTATATTTTAACATTGAGGACAATGTTGTGATCTAGTTGGGGGGAAGGATAGTTGACCCAAAAGAAAAAAATAAATAAATAAATAAATAAAATTGTTGTTTTGTTTGGAAAGTATGATATGATTGTCATGTACTTATCAAACCAATTAGTGATGGCAGAGTAAGGAGTAATTTTACTCTTGAGACGCATCTTAATTGGTGGCAGAGTAAGGAGTTTTTTAGGTAGTAATTAATTAGTACTAAAGTTTTATTGTTTGATTTCTTTTCAGGGTCTGATGCGGCACTGACAGTGTGTTTCTTTTCTGCTTAGCGTTGATTCACTTCTTATCAAGTTGTGTTGCTCTTTTCTATATCTCTCTTTCATATTGAAGGCAATGTTATATTAAGTATGGGGGAGAGATTTCAGCATGTTCTTTTTGTAAAAAAAAATAAAAAAGAAAAAAAGAAAAAAAAAGGGGTTCATTGCATGATTGAATAACTTTTCTCCCTTCTTGAACTGATATGCTTGATGATGGATGATTGAATTGATGAATTGAGTTTGATGGATGCATACCTTGTGAGATTTTGAGCCTAATGGATGGATTCAACATTTATGTCATTCTCTTCTTTCTTGTGTGATTTTCACTCATGTTAATGACCACTCTAGAACTTACTTTGATTCTTTTTTAGGCTACATTTCACTTGCATACATGAACATGATTGAGGCCCTCTTTCTTAATTAGCTAGTTTAACCAAATAGCCAACCTTGTTTCCAATATGATATTAAGCACTCTTTTGATTTCTTGAAAATTCTCTGATTCCTGCCAACCTTGTATATTTTCCTTTTCTTAACCCCTTTGTGCTTATTTGACCATTCCTTGTTTCTAGCTCATTATGTGCCTTAAATGAAAAATCGTGTTCTTACTTTACCTTAGGGAATAAAAGAACATTAGCTTGGTTAATGGATGAGTTTTTGAACAAGTGTGGGGGTGTGTGTGTACAAAATGGTTGTTGAAAAAGAAAGAGTGCCTAAAAAAACACAAAAAAAATGTATGTATATAGTTATGTTCATATATATATATATAAAAAAAAAAAAAAAAAAAAAAAAAAGGATTGGGAAATGAATATGTAAAGGGATATACATTAGAGTTGGGATGAACTTTTATGCTTATTATTTGAACTCAGCTCTCATTTGCTTTTATTCTCTTTGGTATTTATCTTCTCATATCCATTTTATCCTCTTCTGTTACCTTGACCTCACTACAACCTTGAATAAAGTTCTCATGATTTGTGTGTGCATATGTTTTGAGTAGTGGAGAAGTAGAAGATAAGCAAACTTATGGTAGTGCAATTTTCATGAATTGAATTGAGTGAAATACCTACCTTTTAAACACTTGAGAGATTGAGAGGGAATCTTGTGAAGATCTATCATTCTCGATTCATGTTGAAGATACCTTGCTTGTTGGTTTGAGATGTGGAGAATTGTTAACTCATGAATGTTTTGATCCCTTGAACCTTTGGTTGTTCTTCTTGATTGTAAAATTTTGGGCTCTTGAATGTCGTTGGAATTTAAATTTTTGTTAATCTCTTATGTCCTTGTTTTGGTCTTGAGTTTTGCTCAGGAGTGCAAAAAGCTAAGTGTGGGGGAATTTGATAATCACATATTTTATTCATTAAGAAACCCTTATGTTTAGTCATTTACACTCTCCATATTCTTAATTGATTGAGTTTGGTATGATTTTGTGAGTTTGAGCTCAAATTGGTCCTAATTGAATATTTTCAGCATTATTGAGAGTTGACACTGTTTCTGTATTTTGGCCATAACTTGAGTTCCTGATATCTGATAATCATGAATTTTACCTTGTAGGAAAGCTAGGAGGAAGCTCTACAACTTTGATGAGGAGCTCGAAGTCCAATTCAGATGTCTAAGGGACCTAAGTTTACATGGAAGTCAGAATACGGGTTCTGTCACTAGAATCCGAATGGTGTGCACTCATAAAATCATATCCCAAGCTGTAATAATGAAGATGAGCTGAAATTTGGACAGTTGATAGTTAAGACCCAAATAAACAACTTTCATGAAGAACACTTTTTGAAAAAATGAAGTCTAATGGGTCAGTTTGAGCCTGCAAGCCGGAACAGAGGTGCTAAAGTTGGGTTTGAGTGACCTGCGGTATTTGGGCCATATCTTGGGTTGTAGGAAGCCAAATGGGATGATCCAGATATGCATGTTATAGCCAAGACAAAGATCTACAACTTTCATGAAGAGTACTTTTCGTGGATCTGAAGTCTAGTTGGTCGTTTTTGGCTTCCAAGTCTGACGTCAAAATTTTCGTCCTCAACCACTCCTCTCACCAACCCACTCAACCACTCCTCTCACCAACCCATTCAACCACTCCACTCACCAACCCACTCACCAATCCATTCACTAACCCACTCAACCACCCAACTCAGCCACCTACTCCCCTTTGTCATTTTGTTACCCTAGACTTCTATAAAAGGGCACCATTAGTTATCATGAAACACAAGTTATATTCTCCTTAAATTCTCTCATAGTTTCTTCTTGTTTCTTCATAGTTTTTCATAGCTTTTGTATATTTTGATGATTTTCTTCATTGTAATGGAGAGCTAAGTTACTTTCAGTCAATTTGGGACTCTTGAAGAGATTGTAGTTTGGATTCTTGAGACCTTGGTTATGTAATGTATTTGATTTATATTTGAATTCCTCTTCTCTTCTTCTTCTTCTTCTTCTTCCTCTTAATCTTGAATGCATGAATGGTGATTCTGTTTATGTTTGATCTGATTTGATCTTGATTTAAGATTAAGATTTGTGATGAAACTTAGAACTGATTGATCTAAACTAATCACATGACTGAAGATTTAGATTTGTGATGAAGCTTGAAACTGATTGATCTAAACTAATCACGTAATTGAAGAGGTTAGGTTACTGATTGGTGCCTAGGTTAATTGAATTCGGTGCTTAAATTGACATATATCTACATGAATGGTGCGATTGCAGATTTGTGTTTATCACTTGTCAATTGAATTCTAGACGATTGTCTAGTGTGAATTCTGGATCTAATACTGAGATCTCGGTTAGATCCAAGTTAACCATTCAAATGTGCTTCAAGTGTTTGTTGAAAGGTTTATGATTGAATCCACCCAATCTCGGATAGATTTCTGAATTAACTGTTCTTCTAATTGTTTTTTCTCTTTAAATCTTGTCACTGTGATCCTTGAACCATCAACCCCCCCTTCTAACTTAACTTAATTTGATCAAATTGCATTTACGATCCTTGAGGAGACGATCCGGTGTTGTTCACTATACTACAAGTTTAGGTAATAACTTCGGTTATAATTTTGACTGAGTTCGGCGTTCGTCAAACACCGTTACCACTGGCCAGAACCAGAACCTCCAAGCCACCGGCGAGAATTAGAACCTCAATGACCAAAACTAGAGCTCCACCATCACCAGCCTCCTCCATGACAACTGACCAGAGCTCCACTTGACCGGTGATGATGGAGGTTGGTGTTCGTGGTGATTTTTTTTGCACCTCCACCTCTGCCAGTGCCACCCATCACCACTAATAGATTCAGTGGTGCATTGATCTGCCTTGACAACGACTCTAGTAGTAGCTGCGTACCAGATCTTGCACCTGGCACCAATCACTGTCACTCCCAACACACTATACCTTCCATGGAAGCACCACTCTTAAACCTTAAATGAACCTGTCGTCCACTACCATCTCAACCACTCATAGCGACCTCAGCCATAGGAAAACCGAGCCCAAAAGCCACTTGCGACCCATCATCTACAAACTCGAACCACCTCTGTTTATGAGTCCAGATCTGCCCATGAACCACCATCCACAAACTACTACCCGGAGCCTCCCCCACTAGAACCACCATCCTCCTAGCCACCACCACCAAGTAAAAATAAAACAAACAAATACATAAATAAATGAAAAAAATAAAAAGAAAGAAACAAAGAGATAAGGGAATGGCTTGAGCTCTCTGTTTGTAAAAAAAAAAACTAAGACCCAGAGGCAGTGTGGTTGTCGAGGTACAGATCGGAGGCGACCACGGGGGTGCGACGACGAGTGAGGTCTCCAGCAATCAAGTCGCAGCTGGTGGAGTCCATGGGTGACGGAAGTGGCACGGTTGGGTAGAGTTCATGGACGTCAGAGCCGGGTCGAGTTTGGTTTCGGGTTGGGTGGAAAGCGATTGGATCCGGTGGTTTGTTGTGAAGGACGCTTCTGGCTTGGGGATGGCGCAACGTGGTGGCTGGCTGGGCGGCATCGACAGATCTGGTGTAGTAGTAGTGGAGCAGAGGCCGGACTATAATAGATCTGGGCAGAGGACCTATCTGCAATCAGAGAGGAGGAGATGACCCCTGTGGTTGTTGTATAATTTTATTTTGTTAAAAGACTAATTTTGCAATTATTAACATTGTACATTAACCTGCTTATCAAGTTCATCCATGAACTTTTGATTATAAGGTTCATGTTAAAACCACCCGTTGGCCTTAACATGTACATCTCTTGGTAGTTACTTTAACTTTTCAAAGTCTGTGTAGGTTATTATCCAATGCATTGTAGTCTATGGTAAAAGAAAAATACCAAACTTAAATATTACAAGTTATACTAAATTATAAATAAAACCAACAAACCCCCACTTAGCTTGTAATATCGAGTATAAACAAATACTGATATTATCATGCTTACAAGAAAGTGTCTTTCAATCTAAACCTTCAATTAGTATAAACAATTCAAATTCCTAACAAAGTCAATGGTGACCTAGGCTTAAACCAAGACTTCTAAGTATCATAACTGAAAATGTCACACACATGATTCTATTTTAGCAAAAGATTATATATACTGTTAGCACTATTATGGCCATGTGCTCGATCCTGTATTCATGGACACTTACAAGAGAATACCCCTAATCTCTTGTTAGAAGTGGCACTACATCTTATGTCCATATAGGTGACATTCTTGTGTCCCTATTATTTTGACACATAAAAATATCTAAACTTTATTAAGAGTTCAAAACTCACCCTCATAGCGTAACAAGTAGCATTATAATTATCAATATTAATGTTTATACATAATAAGTTACAATGCTAAAGCAATTGTTTAGTAATTTGTTTTTACCCCTTCAACTTTAATACTAGTGTTAACTAGTTTAAAGTAAGGTTGTCATTACCAATAATTTTAGTAAGGGGTTTTAAATCCATTCCCACACTAGTAGATTTAACCAAATCTCTAGAGATCCCTTTTGTTAGTGGATCAACCAAATTCTTACTTGATCTCACATAAACAATGGTAATAATACCATCATGTAACAATTGTTTTATGTATTCATGTATTAAGTTAATATGTCTAGATTTTTTCGTTGTAAATCTTGTTATACACTTTAGACATAGTTGCTTCACTATCACAATGCAAAGAAATTGGTGGCATTGGTTTTGACCACAAGTCTATATCCAATAACAAATTTCTAAGTCATTCTGCTTCTTTTCCTGCAGAAATCCTATAAATTCTGACTCCATTGTAGAGTGCGAGATACATGTTTGCTTCTTAGAAGCCTAAGAAATTGTTGCACCTCCAAGAGTGAAAATCCATCCAGAGATAGATTTATTATCATTGGTACTTGTAATCCAACTAGTATCAATATATCCTTCTAAAACTTTAGGAAATCCATTATAAAAAATTCCTAAATTAAATGTTTTCTTAAGATATCCAAAAACTTTTGCAATTGCCTTCCATTGATCAATACCAGACTTGCTTGTATATTTCAAAAGTTTTGAGACAACAAATGAAATATCTGGTCGAGTACAATGCATTGCATACATTAAACTTCCTATTGCACTTGCATATTCCAAAGGAGTAATTGCTCTACCAATATTTTCAGTCATCTTCAAACTAGAGTCAAATGGAGTACTCGCTTCCTTAATCTCCAAGTGTTAAAACTTGTGAATTATTTTCTCAATATAATGAGATTGGCTCAAAGCATAACCCTCACTATGCTTCCTAACTTTAATTCCTAAGATAATATCCACTTCATTCATATCTTTCATTTTGAAATTCAAAGATAGATACTTCTTAGTTTCAAAAATACCTTTCTCATTTGTAGCAAAAATAAGTAAATCACCAACATAAAGTGTTTTGGACCGTGGTCTGGGATCACATCTGGAAGGATCGACCCAACACACGTACCACCGGACTCCGCCATAGACACCCCGGCTAAAGCCCTGCGACCTCGGACTATGGCATTGGATTATAACAATCGCTAGATCTGCGTAGATACCCATAACTGTCAATCATGATCTTACGAGAATATAGGATCCATAACTGCCTCTAATAGTAGATAATCACCATATCTATGTTCCTACGTTATAGGGATGCTCTCTAGTGATAAACGGAAGGTAATCCTTGATAGGATACTAATCCTATATACCTGCATTCAGTACTAATCTTATTACGATTCCAGAACAGACTTTTTTTTCCTCTGGGTGAAGCCAACAATACAAATCATGGAGTGAGGATCCCCGTGCACGTTCACTTGGGGGTCCCCAATGATGATGCAGACTACACATCTCACTATGAAGACAATGCCCAATCCGAGATGACGAGGAATGACCTTCGAGAGTTGTTGTGTTAACAAACAGCGCTGATCGAAGATCAACGATGTCAGCTGGAAGAACAACGCTGTCGGTTAGAAGATCTTGAAAGGTCTGTGAGGGCGGACAATGACAACGGAGAATGAGAGGTAATCTGTAACGGCCAGGGGCCACGACATGTCGACGTCGAGGTTGTTGTAAACAACACCTCGGCGCCCGACTGCCAGCAGCAATTCTCGGATACTTTGATGGCATACAGGGTTCCAAGGAACTTCAAGCCTCCGAACAATTTGGAGCCATATGACGGGACGATGGACCCTCAGGAGCATTTGGACGCCTACACTCAGTTGATGCAACTCTACAGACATACCTCAGAACTATTGTGTCGAGCCTTCCCTCTCTTTTTGAAGAAGGACACCCTCTGATGGTTCGTCACTCTACGGACAAAAATTACAGGATGGGACAACCTCACGCAGCATTTCTTGCTGTACTACACCACCGCCAAGGAACACCCGAAGTCGATTGATTCTCTTTCTGGAATTCGTAAAGGGAATAGTGAATCCCTGCGTAAGTACATTAAGAGGTTCAGTTATGCTTGTGTCGGGATAAAAGACCTGGATGACAGGATAGCCTTCCATTATGCCAGAAACGGGGTCCAAACTGACTCAGGCTTCTTTCGGTCATTAGCAAAAAAGAAGCCAGCCAATCTAGACGAATTCTACCTCTGGGCAGACAAATATGTCGAATTAGAGGAGATCACCAGGGCTAAGGAGAGCTTGGAGAAAGGCGAACCCGTCCAATAGAAAAAGAGCCAGAACTCTAACCAGCCCTGTGATTCCTCTAAGAGCGAAAGGTACCAGCCCAAATATTATGAGTACACTCCTTTGAACACCCCTCGAGAGACGATCTTGAAGGAGGTCTTTCAAACCGAGTTTCGGAATATTGAAAGGCCACCATCCCTGAAAAGGCAGTCCCAGAAAGACCATTCGAAACATTGCAAGTGGCACAAAAGTTATGGCCACAAGATAGAAGATTGTTACCAGCTCTAAGATGTTATTGAGTCCCTGATCAAAGAGGGATGACTGCAAAAGTACATTAGCCGTTTCCGAGGAAATGAGGACCGCGGAAGATGCAAAGACCGAAGACGAAGCCGTAGCCCATGGCGGAGTCCGGACCAGCGTCAAAGAAGAAGAACCCAGAGTCTTGCCAGAAGATCCTGAAGCCCGCCACGCCGTGATGTCGAAAACCAACGTTAGCTTGGGCCTCAAAAAATAAGATGTTTCCTTTGGTTGTTGATCAAAGATGCTCTTTTCACTAACCTTAAGCGTATGTATCACCACCTCTCTTATTCTGCTTTATGTCTGAGATATGGCCAACTGCCTGAGAGCTCTTTTCATACGCTCAAGAACTGTGTCAAAGTTTGAGATTTGTGGCTCAGGTTAGTAAAACATTCTTGCTGGGACTCTTTCTTTGCTTTAAACATTAGAGATTGGGTGCAGGCTGGGCTTGTTGATAATTTTGGTAGACAGGAACTTGGTAATTGGCATTTACTATTCGGGTTTACTGTGTGGCTGTTATGGGTTAATAGAAATCAAGTGATATTTGGTGATGGTAATGGGGACGTCCAGAACGTGTTTTTTGTGGCTCAACATAGAGTTGAGGAGTTAGCTTGTGCCAACTCCAATTTAACTACACTTATAAGAAGGAATTAATATGTGCAGCAAACAATAGGTTGTACCTTCCCTAATCATAACTGGATCAAAGTTAATGTTGATGGGTCTTGCTTATATGGTGGCAATGTTAGTGGATGTGGCGGAGTCCATCGGGATGCCTCTGGAACTTGGGTTTGTGGATTTGTGGGTTTGTGCGTAATCTTGGATCATCATCTGTCATTCAAGCGGAACTTTGGGGCATATGGTCTGGACTTGATTTAGCCAAGAAAAAAAGAGTTAATCGTTTATGGTTGGAAGCTAATTCTCAAGTTCCTGTGCAGCTTATCAAGGATGATTGTTGTCATACTCATCCTTGTTCAGCTATTGTTTCCTCTATTAGGCAGATGATAATGGATGCATCTTGGATTGTTAAGATTTCTCATGTTTATAAGAAAGGTAATCGTGCGGGGGATTGGTTAGCAAATTACTCTCATGAGTTTGATTTGTTGTTTCATGTTTTAGAAGTTCCTCCTCAAGGCTGTCGCAAGATTCTCCTTGAGGATATGGCTGGTGTTTCATTTCCTAGAATTGTAGTTGCTTCTTAGAGGCTTTGGTCCCTCCTTTGTACAAAAAAAAAAAGAATAAAGAGGAAGAAAAGCTAATGTGGTGGTTGGTTGAAGACTGAGAAGGTTTAATGTGTTTAGGTTTCTTTTCATTGGTTATGGAATTTAAGTTATGTTTAGGCGTTTTAAAGACGACGAAAAGGAATGATCATAATAGAATATATAATGAAAAGATAAGTAATGAAATGGAAGAGAATATGTTATTCTATTGTTTGACGAATCAGGATTTTTCATTTTTTTCTTCTCTCAAGTGGTCAATTATAAGAGAGAGAAAGACACAAAAAAAGTTGAGTGTGGGACTTGGTTGAAACTTGTGAAATTTTTTTTATAACATTGTGTCTTTCTCTTTCCTACAATTGACCACTTGAGATGGAGAAAAAATTGAGAGGATCCTTATCCATTGTTTGATAGTTTAATAAATTAATGAGGGAGTAGAGTGAAATACTAAAGTCATTTATTCTTTGATTCTCCAAATTGGAGAGACAAAAAATAAAGATTTTGAGTGGCAAGGGAGGGACTCATTGACCCTCCCTTGTTATTTCACTCCTTCCTTTAAAATAATTCTCAAACACACTATTATTAAATCTAAGGATGACAAAATTATCCGTACCCGTAGAGATCCACGATGGGTTGGGTACCTATTTAATAAATAGGGGCGGGGATGGGAATTATAGCACCCGCCCTGTGGGTAGCCGCAAACCCGTTAAATATACTTTTTTCATTTAATATATATCATATATTATGATTTTTTTTTCTTTTTTACTTTGAAATGAGATGAAAATACAAATATTTTTATTATTTTAAAATAGATTTTTATTGAATGAGTCCATAATGATAAAATTTGTTGAAAAAATATATATTATTTATGTAATAGTTATTTATGTAAATTGATTATTACAAAAAATAATTGAATTTAGTTTATTATTTATAATATTCTTTTAATTTTGTAAGAATCTTAGATTGTTGAACAAAGTTGTAGTATGTGGCATTAAAGTTTATTTTATTTATGTTTTTATTTGTAATTTTTAAAATTTTATTTTAAATTATTAATTACCTGCAGATATTCATGAATATCCTCGCTTACCCATGAAGATCACAAATTGGTACCCGTGACTGTGATGAGGGCGGAGAAAGCACTACCCGCCTCCGCCTCCACCCCCACCCCGTCCTATTGTCATCTCTAATGAAATCTTATTATGTCATTTCTTGTCACTCCTTGCCTTATCATTATTCCAAAGATACCCTGAAGCCATTTTAGTAAAATAATTATAAAAAAAGAAATGTTGAGACCTAAATTGGACCCTTGAGAGTTGAGAACGTGAATCGGAATTTGGACTGGCTATCAAAACTTGGACCAGCATCCAAACATGTGAAAGAACAGCTCTAGCACTTACTGATAATTAAAGTCATGGCGTGAAGCTGTCCAAGTGGGAGTCACACAGAGTTATTGTTGATATTAAAATGCAAGCCCTTTAGTCTTTGAGCCATCCAAGTCCAATCAAGGTAATTTCAATTGAATATATTTAAATGTTTTGAATACCTTTGTAGCTCACATGTATTGAGAAGTATGAATATCTTCTAGTTCTATCATAAAGGATATACATGAATTATTATGTGTTGAAATCTTTATCCACAAAGATTTTAATGACATGTTATTCATGATATGGTGTATAACTCACATTGGTAATATACAATAAGGAATTTTAATTATGAATATATTTTGTGTTCAAGTAGATTTTAATGACATACTAATTCATAATATAAGAAATCTTATATCACAAATATATTTTGTGTTAAAATCTTAACCCACAGGTAAATTTTAATGACATATTGATTCATAATGTATAAATTAGTGAGTAAAGAATCTTAAATCATAAATCTATTTGTGTTAAAATCTTAGCTCACAAGCATTTTTTGATGACATACTGCTTCATGATGTTGTGTATAACTTGCATTGACAAGTATATACCAAAAGGTTTGCCTCAATAATTAAAACATAAGCATGTTTAATTTACTAAATGTGTTGCATTTAAATTTTGATATTTTCCATAGTTACAATTAAGTTCCCCGATAGAGTAGTGACAACTATAGGTCTAGTAGGAAACAATTCTTCTTCATTTAGGGTAGATGAACATTAATGAGAATCATATAATTAGAGTAATACTAAGAGATTGCATTATGAGAATTGTTCAGAACTTGATTTTGAGGATTACTTGAGAATGTAAGAGATGGTGGATTCCTCTGTGGCGTAGCTGCAATAGCTATGGAGCAAGGGGGTGGGTACCTATAAAAGACACTCTGACGCTCAAATCAGTATATGTGCAAGGAGGGTAGTGTGTATCTTAGGAATTAGGTCGTACATTTTTTACCTTGTTGAGTGTATATATATGAGTGTTTTAGTGTGTGAAGAATCTAAGCAATTAGTAGGTATTGAATATTGTTACCTAGAATAGTGGAGATTGTTATTCCTTATCATTATTCCCCAATTTATGTGGGGTATGATTAGAATTGATTTTAGTTAAGGAAGTTACGCCTAGTAAATGGGCTACCTCACGCGTGCAGTAACATCTGGGTGCCACCTTGACAGGTTGGGTTGCTCCAGATCTATGAACTTATAACCCGATCCAGAACAAGAATGTTGGGAATGATCAAATCATCTAAGCATTATGTTCATTAAGCCTCATATCTCTGTTAGTATTTATGGTTTAGTCTCTTAAGCGCAAGAATTTGAAGGACTTCATAAAGGTCATTAAAGTCCTTTAATAAGGCCCTTGCAAGCACCCTAATGGAAGGTTTTCATTATTAAAGTTGATTAAGTGTCAAAGGTATGTGAGAGCACATCGTTAGGATAAGAAACATTATTGCTTAACTTAAAAATTTATGAGATTGAAATTTCTTACTCTTTCCTTGAATAATTATGCTTGAACTTCTTCCACAATAATATAACCCATTTAAGTTTTTCTGTAACACACTTAACGATAAAAGGTCAATTAATCAACTATTGACCATGTGTATTCAAGGGAGAAAGGGGACTAGTCTAGGAGATAAGTGAAGGTACACTTATAGTGACTTAAGATCGAGGTCAAGGAAAAAAAAGATAATTTAAGGGAAAGAAAAGCAATGACTAATTTTTTGCCAAAGGTGTGATCAAGAGGCAGTCTAAGTGTTTCTTCTCTTAAAGGAAAAGACACATAAAGAAAAATTGCCTTAAGATTAAAACCTAACTTGTCGAGAAAGATATTTCAATTTCTTATGTATGAATTTAATATATATTTGTCACAACATATGATGGATTAATTCTGTTTTTCAATCCATGTTTCCAATACATTAATTGGTCTCATAAGTCAAAGGAAATTGTTTGTCCCTTTTTAGGCCTCAAGTACACGGATTTAACAAGTAATACAATTAAAGAGTAAGATATCGTTCCTACGGGAATAATGAAATTTCTAATGCTAAATATTAACTAATAACTTAAGTATTTTTATTCAAGAACATAAAAATAGAGAAAAGTGCATTTAAACTAATCTAAAGACTGAAAAGCAATAAATAGAAATTAAAAATAATGGTTAGAGATTAGGGAATCCTTTTTCACCTCATACTTCAATTAATAATATGCAACCCTTTAAACAATATTAATGAATGAGTTAAGTTAGCTTGAGAATCTACTTTAGTTAAAAGTCTATGTCTAGATTAATCAATTATGCTTCATTTACCTAATTCACTATGTTTCCATGAGAATTAGCACAAACTCCACTCATTAAGGTCTATTCTTAAACATCTGCTATACATGACTAAGAGGTATATTTTTTTCCTACTAGCGAATCAACTTAACCAAACCAATTGAATGTAATCGAACATGCATCAACCATACATATGATCTCAAATCCAAAATTCCTATGTCTAGGTTCATCAGATTTCAACAAATCACTTAAAAGATGATCAAACAATCAAGAGCATTAAGATCAATATGATTGAATAAAACCATACATCAATATAAACTCAAATAAGTACAAAATCATTAATATATATACAAGGATTCAAAGTAATCCCTAAATATAGCTTAACTACTCATTGAACTCGAAAACATACAACAAAAATCATGTTCATGATATAAGGAAGAGAAGAAAACGAAGGGAGAAGGAAAAAAAACTCATGGATATGATCTTGATGCTTGAATCTCCTTCCATGAAGAAGATGACCTCCAACCTTGGCTCCCCTAGCCTCATCTCAGTCCAGAAATGAAATTCTAGTCACAACTTTCTAACTAAAACTAAGCTCTCTTTAAGAAATCTGATAAAATAGTATTTATAAGCTCAGAAAACAGAGTCAAGCTGCGTCATTAACATGCCTACACCGCGGCATATGCTCTTTGTGCTGCGACGTTCAATTCTCGGGTCTCTCTGTCTGCAATAGAGGAATGCACCACGCTGCGACATTGATATGTCTGCACTGCGACGTGAATTGTCAGAATGCTTCTTTAACTTTCTCTTCCAGTTTTGGCTCAAATCCTCCATATCTCAGCTTGTTTGGAGCCCTTCCTATAATAGAGAAATCACCAAATCAATAATAGTTGCAAATCCACTTAATCACTTAAAGAATATGCACAATTTGCTCAAGATCATATAGGAATATATCAAGATTGAATTTGACCAATATAAGAATGAAAACCTTCCATATATGCATAATAACAAGGACTTAAGTAATTAACAAATCATAAATATAAGGCACAAATAACTATATTTAATGGAGTTATCATACCCCCAAACTTATATTTTTACTTGTCCTCGAGCAAAACAATATATGATTAAGTAAACTTACTTGACAAATCATATTCAACATACATTCAACAAATATTATAATTTTAATTTTTCAATTAACCCTAACCAGTGTAGAATGATTGCATCAGTCCTCAAAGAATGCTAATGGCTCACAATCAGCTCCACACATACACAATCCTTAACATGCTAACAATTAAAACTTCTTTTCATACAAATCACATTTTCCACAAACATGCAAGATAAACTTCTCCTATTCAAATTATACACAACCGGATAAGTTTATGAGCATATATGTATATGAATCATATAATCCATAAAATTGAATCTAAACTCTCTCTCCACTAATGTAAATCACACATAACAAGGATTAAGAAAGGAAAATGAAAAGAAAGGAAAAGGATACATACAAACATTGAGAAACATAAACATGTTATTTCAAGACTTGATACCATGTGAAACTATAAGGGTATTCAACAATGAAAGAATAAAACTCGCCAGAACCATTCAATGTTTTTCGTAATTTTCTTTTCTTCATTCATTCCCTTGCTTATTTTTGTTTTGCTTATTTTTTTCATACAAAGAAATGCTTTTTTTTTTCTTTTATTGCATCTGGCTCATTCAGGCTCATTTTGTATTGAACATGCATCAATACCCCTAATCACTGAACTCACGTCAAGAAATAACATATTATGTACTCAACAAACAATGATGGTAGGAAGAAAATACAATGTTTTCACATGCAGTAGAATGGTTAACATGGTAATGAATACAATGGTAATGAAAAACATATAAGGCCAACATTTAATAAGCTTCAAAAGGGGACCTAAAGATATAATCGTATCAGGTTAAGCTTGAAAGGCTCAATCGGTCCAAACAATGCCCTAATCATTTCCTCAATCATGTATAATCTAGGATTTCGCCTCAAGAGAGTTTAAAAAAAATTCTAAGATAATCGAAATCTCTACATGTACATCCATAAACTTTCTCTAAACATGCACTCTTATCATGTTTAAAGTTACACGTGCATACAAGTGGAATGTAAATCGTGCATAAAAAGTTACTAGATTGTTTCACATGCTCTATGATCGCATATGGTTTCTCTAACAGAGGTCGCAACCATTTATATCATTGGACAACCAAAGTACACTAGCAATTGGCAATATGTCATGCATTCAAATAAATCCATCATTTTCAATTCAAGCATGCAAAACATCAAGTTTAAAATGTTAAAATTGAATTTTTTTTCCTCAAACCCATCAGTAATAGCCAAACTCAACATATAATCATGATAAAATGGTGACTATCACTACTACATACTCTAAACATCAAAACATGTTATACAATAAACATCATAATAACCAAAACATGTAATGATACTCCCCCAAACCAAGTGAAGCTATCCTCACTGTCCATGGTTTATAGGGTACATGAGCTTGTCAAAATACTTGAAATGTGAGAGCTGAATATTTAAAAAAAATGTAAAAACATGAAAAATAAATAAACTATGCAAGATACAGGGTGAAACGTCGTGACATTCACTTATGCGTCATGACATTGAATACTTGAATTTTTGCCCGAAAATGCTACCACGTCGCGGCGTGACATGTCTTATGCCGCAGCGTGAAGAGTTAGTCTGCAGAATTCTGCAGTAAATTCAGTTCTGCTGCAGAATTTTCTCCAAATGGGTCTCCTATACCTGCAAAACTTGTCTAGAGTATAAAATTGCAAAATGTACAACTAAAATATAATAAAACACAAAATCAAGGTATTTAGTATATATAAGATATAAAACTAAAGAATTAAACAATTGGATTCCCTTCCAAGAAGGGTCTGAGTTATAGTCCTGGCAAGACTCATTGTTTGCATAGATGGGCAGTTGTCTTATACTGGATTAGAGGTTTTCCATTTGAGGAGTCGCGAATTCCCTCAAAAGCCTCTTATGAATGTGCTCATCTGCCATTTCATTTGTGCCTGAAACATAAAACAAATGAAAACTTAACTTAAAATGAACTATACAAAACTTGAATTAGAAGTAAATCAGTTCGTTGTCAATATTAGCAATACAGAAATGAACCGTTATCCTCGGCAATGGCGCCAAAAACTTTTTTTATCCCTTTAGAGGCCGCAAGTGCACGAATCAAACAAGTAATACAGTTAAAGAGTAGGATATCGTTCCCACGAGGATAATATAATTTCTAATGCTAAATATTAACCAATAACTTAAGTAATTCTATTCAAGAACATAAAAATAGAGAAAATTGCATTTAAACTAATCTAAAGATTGAAAAGTAATAAATGGAAATTAAAGATAATGGATAGAGATTAGGGAATCCTTCTTCACATTCTACTTCAATTAATAACATACAACCCTTTAAGCAACATTAATGAATGAGTTAAGTTAGCTTGAGAATCTACTTTAGTTAAAAGCCTATGTCTAGATCAATTAACCATGCTTCACTTACCTAATTCACTATGTTTCCATGAGAATTAGCACAAACTTCACTCATTATAATGTTTATTGATAGACCCGTATTTTGTAACCTTAAAATGATGATTTGATTGTGTTTATTGATAAACTTTGAAATTATTCTTATCAATCATCTTCATTTGTGCAGAATTGAGAGATAAAACGTATTTGGGGAGAAAATTTGAGAAGAAACCGTGTTTCTGGGCAAAAAGGAGACCATTTTGAGCTTCAGACCATTAGGCACGGCCGTGTCCCTCTTTAGCACGGCCGTGCCTCTCCCAAAAGTGGATTTTCGCATTTCTGGGCTTAGACACGGCCGTGTCTAACACTTGGAAAGCTTCTGGAAGTTAAGCACGGCCGTGCCTAAGCCAAGCACGGCCGTGTGAGCACTGTTCACTCACGGATTTACTATTTTCACGCGTTTTTGATGACTGTGTACTAGGCACGGCCGTGCCTAAGTCAAGCACGGCCGTGCCTCCCTGAAAACTTCTAGAATGCTTTTCGATAGTGGACGCGTTTTCTGATCAATTTGGCCACTTTATGAATTAGACACGGCCGTGCCTAATTCAAGCACGGCCGTGTCTCCCTTTATAAATAGAGAAAGAGCTGCAGAAACACCAGAACGCAGCAGGGAGAATTGGAGACCCATTTTGGTGCCCCTTTGAGCGGAGAAAGGTGGAAAACTTGAGAGGAAGAAGGATTGAAGGCATAGATCAAGGCAAGATCAAGATCAAGATCAACCATTGAGTTCTCTACTTCATCTTCTCCATTTGGTTTGGAATTATGGTTGTATCTTTCCTCTTTAATCTTGTTTGTGTTGTAAAAATTATGAGTGGCTAAACTATTTTCTAGGACAAGGATGAAACTCACTATTTCCCTATTATGAATTGTTAATTTGGTTTTCTGTTGATGAAATTATTGTTCTTGATTCATTCTTGGTATGCTTAATGCTTGTGGTATGTTGCGCGCCATATTTACATGATTTTAGGCTTTAGATGAAGGATCGAAAGATGAAATCTAATTGCTTGATAATCCAGGAATCGAACTTGGGAATTAATGCCTAGACATAGGGTTAAGTCCTTCGAGGGTAAAACGGTTGTCATGAATCTTAATGGGTTAGAATTTGGATTAATTGCCATGAGAATGGGATTGATGAAGTTTTAACACGTTTTTAGTGCCAAGACATTGGGCTTTAAATAATTTAGGACAATTCGCCTTCAAGAACGTAATTTAACATTAACAGAGATAAAATCACAATTTATTACAGGGATAGTGTAGTGGATTCTGAGTCCTAGAGCTTTAATCCTTGCGGATCTCATATTTTCTAGTTTTAATTGCTTACTTTGATATTTAATTCTTTGCATTAAATTAAATATAGCTTCCACCATTATTTTTATATGCTTAAACAATTGAAATAGCCGTAAGAGTTAGTAATTAACCGATCCTCGTGGGAACGATATTTATTATACTACTTGTACGATCCGTGCACTTGCGGAAATCACCACAACATTTATTCTCAAACACTTGCTATGCATGACTAAGAGGTATATTTCTATCATATTAGCGAATCAACACAACTAAACTAATTGAATGTAATCAAACATGCATCAACCATACGTATGATGTCAAATCCAAATTCCTATATCTAGGTTCATCAGATTTCAATAAATCACTTAAAAGCTGATTAAACAATTAAGAGCATTAAGATCCATATGATTGAACAAAACCATACATCAATATAAACTTAAATAAGTACAAAATCATTAAAATTCATACAATGATTCAAAGTAATCCCTAAATACAGCTTAACTACTCATTGAACACGAAAACATATAACAAAAACCATGTTCATGATATAAGGAAGAGAAGAAAACAAAGGGAGAAGGAAGGAAGCTCATGGATATGATTTTGATGATTGAATCTCCTTCCATAAAGAAGATGACCTCCAACATTGGCTCTCCTAGCCTCCTCTCAGCCCAAAAATGAAATTCTAGTCGCAGTTTTCTAACCTAAAAACTAAGCTCTCTTTAAGAAATCTGATAAAACAGTATTTATAAGCTCAGAAAACAAAGTCACGCCGCAACATTAATATGTCTATGCCACGGCGTGTTTGTAAATTAGGTTACCAAGCTGTGGCACTTTTATAAATTAGGTCACCACGTTGCGGCATACGCTCTTTGCACCGCAACGTTCAATTCTCGAGTCTATCTGTCTGCAGCAGAGGAATGCACCACGCCGCGACATTGATATGTCTGCACCGTGACGTGAGCTGCCGGAATGCTTCTTTGGCTTTCTCTTTCAGTTTTGGCTCAAATGCTCCATATATCAGCTTGTTTGGAGCCCTTCATATAATAGAAAAATCACAAAATTAATAACAGTTGCAAATCCACTTAATCACTTAAAAAATATGCACAATTTGTTCAAGATCATATATGAATATATCAAGATTGAATTTGACCAATATAAACATAAAAACCTTCCATATATGCATAATAACAAGGACGTAAGCAATCAATAAAGCACAGATATAGGGCACAAATAACTATATTTAATGGAGTTATCAGAAACATACTAAAGGTGAACATTATATCTATTCAGAAGATCAGATACGTTCACATGCAGACGTTGTTTGCACATATAAATTTGTTTTGAATTCTGAATTTGTTATAAATAAAAGTTTTAAAATTTTCAATTTTTAAGAATTTAAATTTTTGACTTATTCCTTTATGTTACTTAATTAATTTTTATGAAACTTTTTTTTTCAAGTCTGCCATTGTTGGAAAATAGTAAGTAACACTATTTCTTGCAATTTAATGATTGTGCACATAGCATGGTATTGAACAATGTGTTGTGAATACAAGGCCCTCTATTTTGTGGCACAAGAGATTGAAAAATATCTCTACTAAAAGAATCAAATGACATGTAACTTATAAAATACTTGAGACTTTAGACTTTGCTAAGTTTGATTCTCGTGTGGACTATATTAAGAGAAAGTAGACCAATAAAAGTGTTAAGAAGAGCTTGGAAATATTAGAGATCATACATATTAACATTTATTGTCAAGATATGGACTTATATTAGGATAAATACACTGAAATTGGACATTTATTTGTTATGTTTCTCAACGAGCATGGTATTATAGTTCAATAAAACTATACCTAACTCACCATATTTAAATGGTATGACTATAAGGAGAAACTTAACTTTAAGGTTTGTAGGCCTTATTTTCCAAGTCATACCAATATACCATTAGTGTTGTTGAATAAAGAATAGTCAAATTTATTAATATTGACGTGGTTATTGGGAATGATCTAACTTAATCTGGATTTTGAGGAAGATCATAAAGGTTAAATAACTCCTACATCAAGTTACAAACTAATGATCCACTTCAATCCATTAGTAATCTAGAAATGTCAAGTTGTTGAATAATAACCTCTTGAGGAGGTTGATAGAGACAACATTAAGAAGATTAACTAGAATAAGGTATTCAACAACACCTAATAATTATCAAGTGTATCTACAAGAGTTCAAATGTGATATAGGAGCTGAAAATGATCCAACAATGTTTTCACAATCTATGCATACTATGTGATTCTAAATTGTGGTGTAATGTTATGAATGATAAAGTTGAATTCTATGGTAGATAAAGGAGTAATGAGACTCATTGCCAACGAATTCATATAGAGGAAATGATTTAATTATAAGGAGACATTCTCTGTTGTATCTGAGAAAGACTCCTCGCATATCATCATAGCATTAGTTGCCCATTTTGACCTAGAATTACATCAAGTAAATGTGAAGACAAGCATTTCTTAATATAGACCCAATGACAACACTCATTCATATATGTAATTAAACATGTTTCCCATGAATGGTATTTGAAATCCCATGATTTCATCTCTTCCTTTGGTTTTATTGAGAATATTATGGATCAAAGCATATACCATAATGTTATGAGAGTTAATTCATTGTTCTAGTCTTATATATGGATGTTTTCTTGCTTTTAACCAATGGCACAAGGTTGTCACATTAGATGAAACAATTTCTCTCTAGTTTGACATGAAATATATAGGCAAGGTTTCTTATGTCATTTGTCATGAAGATTCATGGAAACATATTTAAAATAATTCATTGTTTTAGAAAGCCTATATTAATAAGGTTCTTGAGAGATTTTAGATAAAAGATTGTTCATCAAGTGTGATACCCATTTTGAGGGGACATGATAAAGCGCATTCCAAACGCTTCTATAGTTTGTAGCTTTATATGTGTTCAAGTTTACAAAAAACCTGACATTTCATTTGTAGTTGAAATGTTTGGAAGATATCAAAGTGATCTATGTGTAAATCATTAGAAAGCTACAAATAAAGTATTAAGGTTCCTTTAGGAACTAAAGACTACATGTTTATATGATCCAACATCATTAGAAGTAGTTGGATACTCAAACTCGGAATGTTGGACGTGTTGGTTTGCACAAGTCAGCATCAAGTTACATCAATTAGTTAGCTCATGGAGCTATTATGAAAACTGAGTTTGTTATCTATTTTGAGGCAATACCAAAGGGTATTTGTTCAAGAGTTTCAATTTAGGGATTTGAGAGATTGATTATCTCTAAGCCATTAATACACATTGTGATAATTTAGTTGCTGCATTCATGGCTAAAACAATGGGAGTCAAAGTAAAAATATCGGCATAAAGTATTTAGCCATAAGAGAAACATGTTAAAGGAAATGAGCTCATCGTTTTAACACATTTGGCACTGAATTATTTGTTGTGGATCCTTTAAAGAAAAGCATGCTACTAAAGTTGTTTAAGGATCATGCAATAAGTCTAGAACTTTATTAAGTTGTGCTAAATTTTATGAAACTCTATGTTTGTTTTGTCGTCTCATATATTGTGTACACATTTTGGCTCGAGAATGACATATTTTGGACTCTATGAATAAGCATAGGGCTTCTTCATCCAGTTAAATGACATAGTGAGACCTTTTGCTAAGAGAAAATTACATCATAATACATGGAAGGTAATACTCGTTGTAAGGGGACCTACATCCATGATTCATATAATTAAATCTCTTGGATATAAGCATAAGGATATTAATGTTGTAGATATTTTTAAAGTATAAGAAAATGTTTGGACCAAGTGGGAGAATGTTAGATTTTTATCTAACTTAAGGTGGTCCCAACGTTTTCTTTACCACATCAAACCATCCAGTTAATTAAGGATAATGGATAAGACCAGTATCTAGTTTGTTGAGCATTATCTATAACGATTAGAAAGTGATTATCTCTACTTTTGAGATAGTGGGCATATCCTAAAGGAGACTTTTTTTATGGAGAGAAGTTGTGTGTTACTATATATATATATTAGATAAACACAGAGTCCTCTATATCCATCTAAGGTAGACTATTATAAGCTAGAAGAGTTCTCTATGTGTGCACTTCCATATTATAAGAACAACAACGACGGCTTACATCTTCTTCAATTGACTATGGTTGAAGGTAAATATCTCGATCCACTCTTCATGAAGATGATTGTGATGTTTAAAATTTCTTACACTTCGCTTGGAAAGATTAGGAAGCTAAAGACATAGAGATAAACAGTGGAAATTACAGAGTACCTGGAAATAGGCATCGGGGGTGATAATATCCGTTTGCAGAAAGGTTTGGAAACGATTGTACAATTTTGCAACTCAGCAATTGTTTTTAGTTTTTGTCTCTTAAGTATTTTCTTTTTACTTGAACATGGTATATGGATTACATGTAGACAACCACTAGCACGGGGATAGAATATATGCACGTGTAGGGCCACATTAGGTTAGTTGGCTGTAAGGACTTTAGAACAAACGCATTAACTAAATCAATCTTCAACCATTTTATTTCTTAAATTTTGGTGGGGAAAAAGATTGTGGGGGCAAATACCAGTTCGGTTTTGCGGAAAATGATGACTCAGAAAGATGGCAAAATAAGATGGGCATAGTGGTTGTGGCTTCCCCTAAAGTCCAACCAAAGCCGAATAAGTATCTATATGTGTAGATAGAGACTTTGGTTGACATTCAGAGTCAATTTTGTTGGCTTAAGTGTCAATTTCACTAGTGCAGGATTATGTTGCATGATCAGCAAATGTGTGGATTTCCTTCTTGCTGTGGAAATTCTTCATCACGTTATCTTCTGGAGGAGTGCCAACGTAAGACAAACTCCCTTTCCACTTTTGTTTTCTTGGATGGATAAGTGAACCATTATTTTTCTATAGGCCCGATCCGCCCAAACCCACTCATCCCAATAAATGTTGTGGGCCCAATAAGAAACATCATTAGCAAAGATGCTTAAAGGAAACATTATCATTTACAATGGAAAGATCCCAATTGACCTGCATTTATATACCAATCATTCGTTACAAAATCATCAAGCCGATCTAATTAATTAACATTATAATGATTAGAACCAACCCTCTATAAGAAAACCACCATCACCTTTGACATGGTGTGTTCATTTAGCCTACTTTATACACCCTTACTCTATCTATTCTAACTTGAGTGCACGAGTGCAAATATACCCCCACGCGCTTTCGCTCGGCTCCAACTCCCTACCACACGTTTGCATATCATCCAAAAGCTTGGCAAGAAGAATAAGTAAGTAAATTTTTCAAACCCTTCTAGATTCAAGAACAAATTAATAGTATCAAAACTCCTTAATATTGGTTGTCACTTGTCAAAATTAAGTTGCAGAAACCTTACTATTGCGTGGCAAGCTGTGTTGCTGCTGCAACTTACAGAGCGACAGATTTTGGACCCCAACATAGTTTCAAATACGATATAAGTTGGATGAAATGGTCAAAAATTGATTTGGTTGAGAACAAAATAGCAACTTAACAAGTCTATATCATGTTCGCTACATTTCAAAAATTGATTTGTCGCCAGAGTGCTCCTTATTGATGGACAGCGAAGTCTTTACTTGATTCTCAAGCCTGCTCTCAAATATGTAAATTTTACATTTTGCGGAGAGAAAACAGTAAGTCGTCTCTGGTAGTCTGAGACTAACTGTTTTCCACATTAAACACAATAGATGGCCTAAATGACCTGCATATATTATTTATTTCCACATTGAAAAATAAGCAACTACAAGATGTTCCAAGATTTCGAAATACGGTCATAAGAAACTATGATTCTTAACTACATAGACAAAGATACTTATATCTATTAAAACCGCCAATGTTCAAGCAATCAAGCCTATCGAGGATCTATTTCACTAACCGACATCTCATTGACAGACATTGGCATTGACTTTGTTATAGATTGATCAAATTGCAGCTCCCTTGGCATGTTTGGATCTGTTCCACTATGGAGGAAAAATGCAGGTTGCTTAGGTGTTGGTAGGGTAACAGTGTGACTGTCAAGCATAAGAACTATTGTTGCCATTGTAGGTCTATCAGCTGGATCTTCTTGGACACACAGCAAACCAATATGGATGCTTCTGATAACTTCATTTGGAGTATAGGATTCTCTTAATATGGGGTCCATTAGTTCCAAGGGGGCTCCATCCTTCCAAAGTTTCCAAGCCTACATAAAATTTTCATCAAGCATTTGTTATGATGTGAGTACCATATATTTTTCCTTTTCATTAGAAGCACATGATTTGGATGCCTTATTAACCCAAGGAAGATAAATATTTGCTCTACTCACATAGCTCAATAGATCCTCAGCACCGTCTGTTTGATAGAAAGAACTATTCTTCTTGCCACTTATAATCTCCATAATGAGGACTCCAAAACTGTACACATCAGACTTCACAGAGAACTCTCCATGCATTGCATACTCGGGAGACATGTAACCACTAAAACACAGATTCAACCATCAATACATCACTGTCAGCAAAGGGAACGAAACTGAGAAATGTGGAATAATGAAAATGCTGTTTAAAATTTGTTTGGTTGAAACTGCTAAGATATCTGTAGTAATTCTGCTTGTTAGAATGTTGGAATTAGAAAAATCGGTGTTTTCACAAACATAGAAGCTCCAAGAAAGATATGAAATTTGTACTTACTAAGTCCCTACAATCCTACTGGTGTTTCCTTGAGTTTGATCAACTCCAAATATTCTTGCCATTCCAAAATCCGATATTTTTGGATTCATATCTCCATCCAACAAAATGTTGCTAGCTTTAAGATCACGATGTATAATTCTAAGCCTAGAATCTTCATGAAGATATTGAATGCCTCGAGCAATCCCTCCAATAATCTTGTAACGTTTTGCCCAATCCAACTCCCTTTGCTTTTCAGGATCTACACATTGAACAAAATATTCAAGTCATAAAAAAAACGTCAAGTAATTTAAATGAAACATGGAAACACGTCAAAGCATAAAATTTAATATGATCTTATCTTGGTTGTTGTTAGGCCAATGAATACTCGTTTTTTTAATATTAGTTTATGCATAGCTTCCTTTAGTTTGGTAACATATATACTGAACAGGCAAAAACTAGAAAATTAAAATCAAAGCGGGTATGTAAACTGTACACTGAACAGAATTAAGATAAGATGATCCTACCAAAAAGAATATAGTCCAGACTTTTGTTGGGTACATATTCATAAACAAGTATCTTTTCTTCTCCTTGCAAGCAAAATCCCAGAAGCCTCACTAAATTTCTGTGTTGAAGCTTGGCAACAACTATTACTTCATTCTTGAATTCTTCTCCACCTTGTCCAGAGCTTTTGGAGAGTCTCTTTACAGCTATTTGTTGTCCGCTTGGAAGAGTGCCCTTAATTTTCCACATAAAATTAAATGATATATATACAGATTGGTGTAATTTGCTTCTTACAAAGAAATAACAGGCATACTAACTTAATACCTTGTAAACCTCACCAAATCCACCTTCACCCAGCTTGTTATCTGCAGAGAATTTGTTTGTGGCTGCATCAATTGTGCCGAAATCGAATTGCAAGGACTCCACAGTGGTCATGTCATATGCAGCTAAGAAGCCAAATTAAATGTGTAAGATGAAAGTACTACAGAAGAGTGTGCAAGTGCAACTATAAACAAAAAATATATTTTGGATTCATTCTTGTGGATCCTTACTCTTTCCTTCTTGTACAGAGTCATGCTTCTTCCTTGCTCTTCTACTTAAGAAACAAAGGCCCACTATAAATAGAAGCACAGCGACTGTAATAGGAACCACAATTGCAACAATTGTCCCAGCTGAGATCCCACTGTTTCCTGCATTTCCAAAACACCATATTCTTGTTTTAATTTGGTCTTGTTAGTAACTCAAGATATATGCTACTGCCTAGTGGTAGTGGTGAAATAGAATAGAATAATTTAGAAGTTTACCTCCTGAATTTGCAGAAGTTATAGGAGGAAGAGGTAGTGACGGTGCAGGCGCCGGTGGCGAAGCAGTGGAGCGATAGAAAGGGTACAACTCATACCTGACATTACAACTGGGATATAGAACCCTTCCTCCCTGCTTTCCTGTACAGCACCAATTAAGGTCCCCTATCACACCATTCAGACACCTTCTGCAATCTTGGGGTGACAAGTCCTGCGTGCACTGAGCCAAACAGTAGAGGGACTGAAACCCAGATATGTTTGCTTGGTTTGTGGCATATTTCTTTGCACCAATACTAAAATTGGCAGCCTCATCAGCAGTTTTGTTACTGGTTTGGAACAGTAAACGCATGAAGCTGTCCTGGTTGGAGATGTTTCCAGTGTTGAGGAGGCCAAGGCGAGGCCTCGTGTCCACCGTGGAGAAGAATGAACGGTTTGAGTAGCGAACCATACACTCGTCGTACCAGATCACAGCTTGTTTCGACAAGGAGCACTCTGAGAGTAGTCGCTGTGTTGCGTTCACCACGCATTGTCGACAAAGCTGAGGTGAGACGTCACCCCTGCACATGAACAGTCCAAACACCGTGTCGGAGGGGGCTCTTCCGGCGACGGTGGTGTTGTAGAATTCGGTGGTGCCGGTGGCGTTGGAAGACAAGGAAGTGAGGAGGGTCCTGAGGTCGAGCTGGAAGGCACTGTTGGCGGTGGTTTTGTTGGTTGAGCAGTTTTGGTAAAGATAAACAGGGTCCTGTGCTTTAATAGTAGCAAAGTTGAGGAAGCTAAGAAGGATAAAGAGGAAGATAAGATTGCAGTAAGCCATCGATATGTTTATGGTTGCAGATGCAGTTTATAATTCTGTTCGGTTTTAATGGCAATTGGGGTGTACTTGAAATTTGGAGTAGATATTTCTTGCACTGATAACATGGGGTTGCCCTGGCACTGAGGGATACAGGGACATGATAATGTATATGACGCAAGTCAATAAAGCAAGTCAAGTCAAGCTAAGCGATGAGTATTTGTTTGTTTTTCATTTTTGTCCCGGCAGATTGAATTCTCTTTCTTCAATTTATATTAATTATTATGTGTTGCAAACTTGTAAATGTTTTTTAAAAGAAGAAAAGTCCAAAATGTGAGATGAAAAACCGTGAGTTATGGTTGTGGAAAATAAAGGATGGATGACCAAAGGTTGCCGCCTGCCGAGGTTGCGATGAGGAGTGACTTAAAATGTCTCCATACAAATATAAGTATCGGATTTGAATATGATACGAGGATATTGTAATTTTTTAAAAATTAATATATAAATACGATAAGAAATAGTATAACATATATATAATTTCATAAATTTTAATAAAAAGCATAAAATATATTATTTTAATTAATTTAAAATATTAAATATCAACAAATAAATTATAAAAAAAACTTAAAATACAAAATAAATAATTTTATCAAATATTAAAGTTATTATTAAAATTTAAACTATTCTAACAAAAAAGTGACATAAAAGTGATTTAACAAATTTCAAATTGATTGAAAATAAGTATAATCTTATTACATATCAGACTACCAGTAAAGTTAAATTGTTAAGTATTATTAGTAAAGTTAAATTGCTAAGTATTATTAAATTATAAAACTATCTCAATAGAAGTCTTGGAAGAGCCTTACAACAAAGACGACATATCTGAGACAAGCAGCGAGCTACTCCACACCCCATGCGGTGCAAAAGACCATACTAGATCACGTAGGAAGCTTCTTCGACTTGCAAGCCAACATTAACACGGACGACTTGCAAGCCAACATTAACACGGACACACCAGACCACACTCGGACCAAGCCTTGAAGGTCAAGCCTCGCCAACACTAGTGTAGAAGCCACCACGCAACAAAAGTTAGAGAATCACTAGAAAAGTTGCATAATAACAATAGTCGCAGATCCGAGAAAGAGGTCGCAGATCTAGAAAATGTTGGGTCCAGCCCATTATGGCCAAGAATTGTGTGGCCATAAATTCTTGATGGTGTGGCAAAATATTAGCCAAGTGTTAAATACTTGGATTTGGTTCTTTGGTGATTTCTAGCCATAGAAATTGAATGGTCATAATTCATTCTTGAAGCCTATATAATGGAAGCTTGAATGAAGGTTGAATCATCCAAGGTTTAGGCATCCAAGAAGCAATTCAAGAAGATAGAGAATGAAGAGCAAGTTGTTTGAGTGCAGAGTATTTTCTCTGAGTAAGAAATAGAGAGTTTGAGTAATTCCTATTTGTTTGTGAGTGTGGGTATACACTTTGAAATACTTGGATTTCATCTCTAAAGGTCTCATTGAGTGTCACTATAATTTTTGTATCACTTGAAAGAGAGTAGAGTGTGTGTGAGGATACTTGTAATTATCCTTATTATAGTGAAATATTTCTAAGAACTTGTCCCGTGGTTTTTCCCTCAAATATTGGAGGGTTTTTCACGTTAAAATTGGTGTCTCTTGTATTTATTCTTTCTGCTTGTAATTTCATAAGTACGTATTTATTACGTGGTGGGAAAAGGTGATCCTGAGAAGCATCCGCATTGCATATCAAATCTCTAATCAATTTTCCCAACAAGTAGTATCGTAGTACATTGGTTACGACAAGTGTCGATTTTAAGGAACTTCTTAGTCTGCTCTGTGGTTGCAACATTGATTGATCTTCCACATCAGAAAAGAATTGTTCTTGGTTTATTTGGCGTGAAGCACTCTACTTATACACCTGATTGTACTGTGTCAGAATTGTCATAGCGTGGAAGTGCATGTCTAGGAAAAGTTCTGACTAAGGATAGATTTGGTATTTAAGTGTGTCCTTTTGTGACTCACCTCTCTTTCCTGGGAACTTACCTGATGTACTGTTCACATACTGACATTATTCTGATATACAGTTATAATTCTTGGTGAATAAGTGAAAGTTTAATGGAAATTAGTACAGGCAGAATGATTAGTCTGAACGGGACCAACTATCACATATGGAAGGGAAAAATGAAAGATCTTCTTTATGTGAAGAGTTGGCATCTACCACTGTTTGCTACACTAAAGCCGGAATCAAAAACCGACGAAGAATGGGAATTTGAGCATGCCCAAGTATGTGGTTTTATTCGGCAATGGGTGGATGACAATGTGCTCAATCATATTTGTGATGAGACGCATGCAAGATCGTTGTGGGAGAAACTTGAATCTCTATATGCTAGGAAGACTAACAACAACAAACTCTTCTTGATCAAGAAGATGATGAATTTACAATACAAAGAGGATAGGACTATCTCTGATCACTTAAGTGATTTTCAAGGAGTTTTACAGCAACTGTCCTCTATGGGTGTAAAGTTTGATGATGAGATTCAAGCACTTTGGCTACTTGGAACTCTACCAGACTCTTGGGAGACATTCAGAATGTCCCTTTGCAACTCCGCTCCTAATGGTGTGGTGATAATGGAACTTGTCAAAGGAGTTGTTTTGAATGAAGAGATGAGGAGAAGATCTCAAGCCTCGTCTTCACAATCTGAAGTTCTTGTTGCAGAAGATAGGGGGAGAAGTAAAAATAAAGGTTCGAGAGGTAGAAGTAAAAGCCGAAGCAAGTCAAAGTCCAATTACAAAGACGTGGAGTGTCACTATTGTGGCAAGCTGGGACACATTCAAAAGAAGTGCTTCCTCTTTAAGAAAGATAAGAAAAAGGGCAAAGTTAAAGACAATCAGAAAGACAATGATCACAACGATACAGTTGCTGCAGTCGACCTTGTCATTGTTTGTGATGAGGAGGTAATTAATTTTGCCTGTCAAGAGACAAGTTGGGTCATTGACAGTGGAGCTTCCTTACATGTTACATCAAGGAAGGAATTATTCTCATCTTATACACCCGAAAATTTTGGGGTGTTGAAGATGGGTAATGATGGTTTTTCAAAGGTTGTTTGGCATGGGAGACATCCACTTGGAAACTAATACTTGGAACACAATCAAGCTTAAGGATGTTAGGCATGTGCACGATATCCGCTTTAATTTGATCTCGGTGAAGAAGCTTGACGATGAGGGCTATTGTAACACCTTTGGTAATGGACAAGGAAGCTTACTAAAGGTTCATTGATTGTGGCCCGAGGAGAGAAGAATCTTAGCTTGTATTTGACACAAGCTAAGATTGTTGGTGACTCCGTCAATGTGGTGGATGATGAAAAGACAACCGAGTTGTGGCACAAGAGACTTAGCCACATAAGTGAGAAGGGACTAAACTGCTTGGCCAAGAAGAAACTATTATCAGATATAAAGAACGCAAGTTTGAAGAAATGTGCGCATTGTATGGCTGGAAAGCAGAACAGAGTTGTCTTCAAAAGTCACTCTCCTTCAAGGAAGTCAGATTTGCTAGAGCTAGTGCATTCTGATGTTTGCTGTCCCTTGAAGGTAAAGTCTTTTAGTGGTGGACTTTACTTTGTGACGTTTATTGATGATCATTCAAGGAAACTTTGGGTTTATGTTCTAAAAACCAAAGATCAGGTGCTTGATGTTTTCAAGCAATTCCATGTATCAGTTGAAAGGGAAACTGGTAAGAAGTTGAAGTGTATTCGCACTGATAATGGTGGTGAATACAGTGGTCCTTTTGATGAGTACTGCAGAATGATGGGTATTAGACATCAGAAAACACCTCCAAAGACTCCACAATTAAATGGTCTGGCTGAAAGGATGAATCGAACTTTAATTGAGAGAGTCAGATGTTTGCTTTCAGAAGCAAAATTGCCAAAATCTTTTTGGGGGGAGGCATTGCTCACATCAGTACATGTCATCAATCTGTCTCCAGCAGTGGCTCTGAATAGTGATGTCCCTGACAGAGTTTGGTATGGCAAAGAAGTTTCTTATGATCACTTACGAGTTTTTGGATGTAAGGCTTTTGTTCACATTTCAAAAGACGAGAGATCAAAGCTTGATGCTAAGCCACGACAGTGCATCTTTATCGGTTATGGTCTTGATGAATTTGGCTACAGGTTGTATGATCCGATTGAGAAGAAACTCATTCGGAGCCGCGATGTAGTATTCATTGAAGATCAAACCATTAACGACATTGAAAAAGCTAAGAAGGAAGTGTCTAATAGCAGTGAAGGCTTGGTTGATCTAGATTAGAGGTGGCAAAACGGGTTCAACCCGTTGGGTTAGCCCGCCAACCCACATTTTTTTTGCGGGTTGGGTTCAAGTTTTCAACCCATTTTTGATTTTCAACCCGCATAACCCGCCCCGCATAACCCGCGGGTTAAGCGGGGCGGGTGTGGGTTAGCTTGGCGGGTTGAGTTTTTTAAAAAAAAGTGTTATAAATTAGTCTTATTATTTGTGTTTATGATATTTTTATGAGTATGATACTAAATTTATTTTATTTTTTTAACCTCTATAAATTATAATTTTTTTATTTTTAAATTTTTATGATTTTTTTTATTTTTTATACATTTTGTTTTGTTTTTTAGGATCAACTCACTTACTTTTTTTTTTTTCATTTTTTTCTTTATGCGACCAACCCGCTGACCCGCTAATCCGCCAACCCGCACTAAAGCGGGGTGGGTTAGCTCTTCCAACCCATTTTTCAAAATAGACTAACCCGCCCCGCCCCGTATTTTTGCGAGTTGAATGCGGGGCAGGTTAGCCCATTTTGCCACCTCTAATCTAGATTCAGTTCCTATGCTGAATTTGCCTGATCCAGTTGATAATGGTACTCAAGGTGATGAACAAACTGCTAACCAACCAAGGGCAGTTGATGCTTCTACAGATGATGTTGGAGAAGATGATGAGGTTATTGAGCAGGGGGAGCAGCCCCCTTCACCTCCGCCCAGAAGATCAGAGAGAGAACAACGACCTTCTACCAGGTACTCCAGTTCAGAGTATATCCTTCTCACTGATGAGGGGGAGCCAGAAAATTTTGATGAAGTTCAAACTCATAAGGATAAAGCCCAGTGGATAAGAGCCATGCAGATGAGATCAATTCCTTGCGTAAAAATGACACTTATGAGCTTGTGGAACTTCCCGAAGGCAAGAAGGCTTTGAAAAACAAATGGGTGTTCAAGCTTAAGAGAGATTGTAACAAGCTAGTAAAATATAAAGCTCGCTTAGTTGTGAAAGGCTTTGGACAAAAGCGAGGGATTGATTTTGACGAGATTTTCTCCCCGGTTGTCAAAATCAGCTTAATTAGAACCATACTGGGTTTAACAGCTAGCTTGGATCTAGAGCTTGAGCAACTTGATGTGAAGACTGCATTTCTCCATGGTGATTTGGAGGAAGAAATCTACATGGTTCAACCAGAAGGGTTTGATAAGAATGGGAAGGAACATATGGTTTGCAAATTGAAGAAAAGCTTATATGGGATGAAGCAAGCTCCAAGACAGTGGTATAAAAAGTTTGACACTTTCATGATAAGTCACGAATATACCAGAACTAATGCAGATCATTGTGTGTATTTCAAAACTTTCCCAGATGGCAGATTCATTATTCTTCTGCTATACGTAGATGATATATTGATAGTGGGGCAAGACAGGGTGATGATTGGCAATTTGAAAAATGAGTTGTCAAAAGCATTTGATATGAAAGATTTAGGACCTGCAAGGCAAATTCTGGAAATGCAGATTTTGCGAGACCGAAAAGCAAAGAAGCTTTGGTTATCACAAGAAAAATATGTGGAGCGAGTCTTAGAAAGATTCAACATGCAGAGTGCTAAACCAGTTAGCACACCGTTGGCTAGTCACTTTAAACTCAGAAGAAGTTGTCCCACAAGTCAAAAAGAAAAAGAAGACATGGCTAGAATTCCTTACTCATCTGCAGTCGGAAGTCTAATGTACACTGATAATCACATATTTTATTCATTAAGAAACCCTTATGTTTAGTCATTTACACTCTCCATATTCTTAATTGATTGAGTTTGGTATGATTTTGTGAGTTTGAGCTCAAATTGGTCCTAATTGAATATTTTTAGCATTATTGAGATTTGATATTGTTTCTGTATTTTGGCCATAACTTGAGTTCCTAATATCTGATGAACATGAATTTTATCTTGTAGGAAAGCTAAGAGGAAGCTCTACAACTTTGATGAAGAGCTCGAAGTCCGATTCAGATGTCTAAGGGACCTAAGTTTACATGGAAGTCAGAATACGGGTTCTGTCAGTAGAATCCAAACAGTGTGCACTCATAAAATCATATCTCAATATGTAATAATGGATATGGGCTGAAATTTGAACAGTGGATAGTCAAGATCCAAATAAAAAACTTTCATGCAGAACACATTTTGAGAAAAAGAAGTCTAGTAGGTCATTTTGAGCTTGCAAGTCGGAACAGAGGAGCTGAAGTTGGGTTTCAACAACCTACGGTATTTAGGACATATCTTGGGCTTAAGGAAGCCAAATTGGACGAACCAGCTATCCATTTTATAGCCAAGACAAGGATCTACAACTTTCATGAAGAACACTTTTCGTGGTTCTGAAGTATAGTGGGTCGTTTTTGGCTTCCAAGTCAGACACGAAATTTTCGTCCTCAACCACCCACTCATCCATCCACTAATCCACTCATCCACTCATCCACTAACTCACCCACTCATCCACTCATACACTAATCCAACCACTTAACTACTCCACCCACTCATCCACTAATCCATCCACTCACCCATTCATGTCCATTATTTCCTACTCACCAAAAGTTCTTTGGCATTTTTTCACTAATTCAACCACTCAACCATTCCACTCACTCATCCACTAAACCAATCCACTAAACCAACCCACTAATCCATCCACTCAAACACTTCACTCACTCATCCACTCATCCACCCACTTCCCTTTGTCATTTTGTTACCTTAGACTTCTATAAAAGGCACCATTTATCATGAACAACATGTAATTCTCCTTCATTTCTCTCTAAGTTTCTTCTTGCTTCTTCATAGTTTCTCATAGTTTTGTATATTTTGATGTTCCCCTTCATGGTAATGGAGGGCTAAGCTACTTTGGGTCAATTTAGAACTCTTGAAGAGATTGTGGTTTGGATTCTTGAGACCTTGGTTATGCATTGTATTTGATTTGTAATTGAATTCCTCTTTTCTTCTTCTTTCTTCTTCTTCTTGATCTTGAATGCATGAATGGTGATTCTATTTATGTTGATCTGATTTGATCTTGATTTAAGATTGAGATTTGTGATTAAACTTAGAACTAATTGATCTAAACTAATCACATAAATGAAGATTGAGATTTGTGATGAAACTTAGAACTGATTGATCTAAATTAATCACAAAATTGAAGAGGTTAGGTTATCGATTTGTCTTAAGTTAATTGAATCCCAGATTTGAAATTAACATAGATTTTCATGAATGGTGCGATTGCGGATTTGTGTTTATCACTTGTTAATTGAATTCTAGACGATCGTCTAGTATGAATTTTGGATTTGATGCAGAGATCTCGATTAGATCCAAATTAACAATTCAATTGCGCTTCAAGTGTTTTATGAAGGGTCTATGATTGAATCCACTCAATCTTGGATAGGTTTCTAAATTGACTACTCTTTAATTGTTATTTCTTCCTTTAATTTTGTTAAGTGCGATCTTAAACTGTCAAACTCCCCTTTTTGGTAACTTTCACTTGATTTGATTAAATTGCATTTACGATCCTTGAGGAGATGATTCGGTGTTGTTCACTATACTACAAGTTTAGGTAATAACTTCGGTTATAATTTTGACTGAGTTCGGCGCTCGTCATACACCATGGTTTGTACACGTCCAGATATCGCTTATGCTGTAGGAGTTGTCAGCAGGTTTCTTTCCAACCCAGGTAAAGACCATTGGGAAGCTGTGAAGTGGATCTTGAGATATCTCAGAGGCAGTACAAAAATGTGTCTGTGCTTTGATGAGTCTAAACCAATTTTGAAGGGATACACTGATGCAGATATGGCAGGTGATCTTGACAGTAGAAAATCCACTTCAGGTTTTTTATTCACTTTTGCAGGGAGAGCTGTATCATGGCAGTCTAAATTGCAGAAGTGTGTTGCTTTATCTACAACTGAAGCAGAGTATATTGCTCTAACCGAAGCAGGTAAAGAAATGCTTTGGTTAACTAGATTCCTTCAACAATTGGGAGTGAGACAAGAAAGTATAGTGATTTACTGTGACAGTCAGAGTGCTCTAGATTTGAGCAAAAATACTATGTATCACTCGCTCACAAAGCACATTGATGTGAGATATCATTAGTTGCGATTGGCAGTTGGAGAAAAGTAATTTCGATTAGAGAAGATCCACACTGATAAAAATCCTGCTGATATGATGACAAAAGTTGTAGCTCGGGAGAAGCTTCAACTATGTGTCTTGGATGGCCGGATGCACTCCATTTGATCATTCTCTTTCCCCTCAAATTGGAGGGGAGAATTGTTGGGTCCAGCCATTATGGCCAAGAATTGTGTGGCCATAAATTCTTGATGGTATGGCAAAATATTAGCCAAGTGTTAAATACTTGGATGTGGTTCTTTGGTGATTTCTAGCCATAGAAATTGAATGGCCATAATCATTCTTGAAGCCTTTATATAATGGAGGCTTGAATGAAGGTTGAATCATCCAAGGTTTAGGCATCCAAGAAGCAATTCAAGAAGATAGAGAATGAAGAGGCAAGTTGTTTGAGTGCAGAGTATTTTCTCTGAGTGAGAAATAGAGAGTTTGAGTAATTCCTATTTGTTTGTGAGTGTGGGTATACACTGGGAAATACTGGGTTTCATCTCTAAAGGTCTTATTGAGTGCCACTATAATTTTGTATCACTTGAAAGAGAGTAGAGTGTGTGTGAGGATACTTGTAATTATCCTTATTATAGTGAAATATTTCTAAGAACTTGTCCCGTGGTTTTTCCCTCAAACATTGGAGGGTTTTTCACGTTAAAATTGGTGTCTCTTGTATTTATTCTTTCTGCTTGTAATTTCATAGTACGTATTTATTACGTGGTGAGAAAAGGTGATCCTGAGAAGCATCCGCTGCATATCAAATCTCTGATCAATTTTCCCAACAGAAAATCATAGGCGAATGAGTATCTTTCGACTCAAAATATAAGTCTAAGATGAGTTAAAGAAGTTGAATCTCTTGAGTTCTCAAAATGTATGTTTGGTCCCAAAAAATCTCAAAAATTTTGAATTATGTTGATTCACTGGTCATGTATGTATTTCAAGCCGTTTTTGGATGTATCAGTGCGTTTTGGAACGTATAAAAATAATATGAGCTGTCTGTATATTTTTCGGTGCACTGTACACGTTTTTTTCATTTCTAATGCGTACTAGATACTGATACGGCAGCCAGAGAGCCATACTCGTGCTTCATAGGTGGAGACTACACTCAAGTGAACACATCATACTGATCAGCTCGTGTATGTGATATGTCAACAGGTCTCTACACTGTTGTTTAGGTAAGTAAGTAAAAGATACAAAACTAGCCCCTAAAATTCCATCTAGAAGTAGAACTTTTCATTGGACTAGAGTCATTTAATATGCCTAGAGTCGAAGTCTTCGCATCTAACTTCCCTATACATATAATATATGATGTATCACAATTAATAAAACATGTCCCAACTCCTATGCTACTGTCAAGAATGCATGCCATCGGCATTGCACTACTGCAGTTTTTTACAAGCATCCCTACCCTACATTGTCACAAAGTGCGAAATCATCGTGGTAAAATACTAGACAATATAATCTCATTCACTGAAGGATCTGTTGGTATAGATGGATCAACATGAAGCACCCTACCCAAAGAAAATGCTGGTTGTCTTGGTTGGGCAAGAGCCATTGATTCACTTCCTAGGAGAACCACCACATTTGACATGGTGGGCCTGTGTTCCGGATCCTCCTGCACGCACAGAAGCCCAATTTGCATGCACCTTATAACTGCAGAGGCAACACATGATTCCAATAACACAGGATCCACAAATTCCAACTCTCTTCCTTCATTCCACAGCCGCCATCCCTGTCATCGATTTAATTAACACAATTATATATTCTTTTTTTTTTTTTGTCACTACAACTACAATAGTGGATTTACTTATTTGAATTAACAAAAGATCAGTGGTACTACTACTAAATCAAGTGTTTGATGGATAAATTACATATGCCAGCAGTGTTGGGGCAAGTTCAGTTATGTAAAAGCCGCTATTTCTTTTCCCACTGATGATTTCAAGCAAGATGACACCAAAGCTGAAGACATCAGATTTCACAGAGAACAACCCCTCCATTGCATACTCTGGAGCCATATATCCACTATTTTGCACATCAGCAACAGCATCATATGGGTAATATAGTTCAGTCCATGGAAAATAATCCAGAACATATATATTAATATTAACATTATGGCAATAACAGAAAATAAAAGAAGGGTGAAAGCTGGCTTACTATGTTCCCACAACTCTTTTCGTGTTTGCTGCATTCTGATTCTCAGAAAATATCCTGGCCATACCAAAATCTGATATTTTGGCAACCAGTTCACGGTCTAACAACACATTGTTTGGCTTTAGATCTCTGTGAATGATCTTAAGACGAGACTCCTCGTGAAGATATAGTAGTCCTCTGGCTATGCCACTGATAATGCCATAGCATGTCTTCCAATCAAGTTTGGGACGTTTATCCGGATCTTGAATATTAAAGAACAAGAGTCAATTGAATGTCATCTCGTGCAAAACCAATCAACGGAACATTTGGAAGATTTATGAAAAGAAAGCAAAAGAACAAACCAAAGATAAGTTGATCAAGACTTTTGTTTGACATGAATTCATATATGAGTAACTTTTCCTCTCCCTCTAAGCAACAGCCCAACAGCCTCACCAGATTCTTGTGTTGAAGTTTGGCAATCAATATTACCTCATTTTTGAATTCCTCTATGCCTTGCCAAGACTTTCTTGATAACCTTTTAACTGCTATTTCATTACCATCTGGTAGAACACCCTGCAATGTAAATTCCAATATCAAACATAATGAGAGGACTGTTATCCAGGCACCACCCTGCAATGTTGATTATAATACCTTGTACACTGCACCAAAACCTCCTTGTCCCAGCTTATTTTTTTCAGAAAAGTCATCAGTCGCGGCCTTAATGGTTGCTAAATTCATGAACAACAGTTCATCAGAACTAATCAAGTCACCTTCTTGGGTAATTGCTACACTCTTGGGGCTAGCCAGCTGTTGTAGTAGCGTCCCTTCGCTTTTTTCTTCATCTGTTTCATTTTATACTTTAAGGCACAAATAGAAAAGAAGTAAAAGAGAACTGAGGCTGGCAGTTCTTATATAGTTTTGTGATAGTTAATGGATTACAATTATAGAAGTTCACCTCTGTCTCTACCCCTTTTTCGCCGGAGGAAAGCAGTGCACAGCCCAATAAGAACTGCTAATATTAAAATTGACCCACATATAGTCAACACATACATCCAGGGCTTCCATTTCCGTCCTTGAAAATTGAAAGAAGTTTCTATTAATTCCGTTTTGACATGATAGATGAGATTAGGATGATGCTAGAATCCCAATTACTTATTCACACCCCTCACTAACTAGTAACTACTTTTAATTCAATTATTTTTTTTTTAAAAAAAATCATCATTAATGAAATGTGAATGTGAATAAACAGATAGGAACATCACTAATTAAGATTTAACTTGAATACAAAGTAATCAATGGAGGCGATATAGAAATTGCATTTAAAAGGAAGTAGTGAGAAGTATGAGTCATTTATTGATGTAGACATGCAAAAAATCTTACCTCTGGAAGTTGGGTAAATCAACAGGTATGCTGATGAAACATTGAAGAAATTAGACAATTCAAACCTCACATTGCAATTCGGACTAACAACAATCCCGCCTTGCTGGTAGGAGCAGCATGCAGTAAGGTCAGTCAATGCAGAACTCAAACAACTACTGCAGTCTGTTTCAGAGATGTCCCTGGTACATTGGACTAGGCCATAAATTGTCTGGTTCCCAGGAAAATCAATTTCCCCAACTGCAAACATGTTCTTAACAGGATTAAAAGCAGCCTCATAGGAGAGGTTGTTCATTAAATACATCAAGACTTGATCAAATCGAATAGGATCTGAGACATTCTTTTCCTGATAATTCTGCGGTGGATACTTTCCAGTATAAACCATCCTAGAGATGAACATCTGAAAGGAGTACCGAACTTGGCAAAGCTCATACCATATCGTTGCAACTTCACTCCTGCAACTATTCATTATATCTTGGCTTGCTTTCTCAATGCATTCCTGGCAAACTGTGGAGTTGGTGATACTGATGTCCCCTCTGCAGAGTGCTTGTCCATACACTTTGTCTGGCCCTTCTCCTACAGATGTGTTATAGAAACCAGCCTCTAAAGCAGTGTTGGAGGAGAGCAACCCCAAAAGAAGCTTGAGGTTATTGTGGAATGAACTGTTGAGGGTGTACAATGGGAATTCATTTTGATTCGGACAATAAGTATCAAGAGGGTCTGCACCAGAAACACTGTGGATTGATAACAAAGAAATGATCAACAAAAGCATAGCTGAAGGTCTATCTTTGTTCATGATCCCCAATATCACATCGATGACCTTTTCGGCCAAAAGACAACAAATATTGGCTTTTAAAGCATTGATATTCCTAATAGTGGAATGGAGATTCAGCTCTCACAAAAGGGTTAGAAAAAGCTGGGAAATTGAAGTGGAATTGACTGCAAGTTATAATCAAGGTGGTACTGAATATTATACTGATGGTTTTATGAATTCTTGACCAGAAAATCAAATCACTGGAACCACAAGGTCCTTAGTCCAACTCCAACACAAAGCTGGTAGACGGTATTATTATATGTATTTTTTTTCCTCCTGGTTTTTCCATGCTTATTGCTGATTACTACTCTTTCTTTTTTGCCATATAATGTACTACTAGTCAATAATTTACATTTCGTCGTTATATTTCAGTCACAATCAATGGACAGCAAGATCGATGAGGCTGAATCATTAAGAAAGTGGTTTGATTTAAAAACCATGGAGGCATCTCTTGACCTTCGCCATGAAGTCCAGGTAATATATTATAGAATTAGTATTTTAATAAAGTCTAGGTTTAGTATTTTAATAAAATCATCATCAACATAAAAAAAATCTAAATTATTATTAACCGTAGTTGTTTTATGAAGTAAGCTGAACTATTCTTCAACGACTTTATTTAGAGAAAGAAATGTGCTAGTCTTTTAAGATCTGATAGCAAGAACGGTGCAACTTAGTTTTGATTACTCTCAGAAAGATGGAATTGACCTGAAATAGAATCACCAAATGCAAAAGCCTTTGGATTTTGCTGAGTCCTAGGGTCATGCTTAAAACTAGCATAAACTCAGAAGTCTCCAAGCTGATTACGCCAGCTGACTGTTATAAGTTACAATAAAACTATTCAGAACAATTTTCTTAGCAATGTTATGATATAATAAATTTGTCGGATATATTAATCCCAAAAACTTATCACATACCAAACATTTATATAAAAAAATTTAGGATTATTTTGAAAAGGCACCGATGAGAAAATCATTGTCAAAATTCTGAAAAACAAAAAATTTGACAAGAGAGATATACTATTTTTATCCCACAATAATCGTTCACGCGTCAGTATCAATAGGGCAAATGTACGCACTAGAGTGACTCCGAATAGAAACATCTTCCTGTATATATATATAATAATTAAAATGGGTTAAACCTACCTACTATGACAAACTCATATACAAGACCCATAAAACAAAACTCATATATATGATCAGTGCTTCAACAATAATAAGCACATTAACAATATTGATCACAATTTGGACTAAATAAAATATTCTAATAATTTTTATATCTAATTAATTTGGGTTTTATAAAATTATAATATGATTTATACTAGTCCATAAATAAAAATTCTAACATTCTTCCACTTGGACAACATAAGTCATATTACATTACTTTAATAAGAAATTTTTTTTCAGATTAATCAAATAATATGTGACAACAACATGATGTCAAAATTAAATCAGCATTCTCAACAATTGGTCCAAAATGAGAGTACGAGTATCTCAACAATGGAGAAAATCATACTCGAAAGATTGTTGATAACATACATGCAACATACTCATATCTCGATGACCCATCAAAATGTGGTATATAGGTAATGGGAAAGCACATCCAAAATTACATGTCAATATGTGATCAAAGTGCATTTCCCAACAAAATGGCCCCAAGCATCTGCCCAAAATGCTTTATGAGATTTAACAAACATCTCAGCATAACAACAAAATCAGACTGAATTTGAAATGTCTCCACAATATGTCATATCATGAATAAACAAAACTGTGCAGATGAAAATAATAATAATATTATATGGCAACGATAATAATAACAATATAATTGTCTAAGATCTCGAGTAAGGCTGTCAAAACGAGTCGGCCTAGCTCGGGTCGGGCCAGATCAGGCCATATTAGTTTCAGATTGGCATTTTGCTGGCCTAACTCGGCTCATCCCGGCTTAATGTAGTGTTATTAATGCGGGCTAGGCCGGACCATTCGGGTCTAGTCCATTTGGGTCATTTCTAATTTTTTGTTCACTTTTGCTAGCCCAACCTGTCCATTTTGTCAGGCTATTCGGGTCAGTCCATCGGACTTGACTTATTTTGATGGCTCTAGTCTTGAGACATAAAATGAGGTCACAACAAAATTACAAAACAAACTCTCACTAACCAAAAACATCAAAAGACCTCACTATATCCATACGGGTTACATGATCAACAAAAACTTTCATAGCTAAACCTTTGGTTAGTAGGTCTGCAACCATAAGTTCTGTAGGGATATGCTCGACACGAGTTTGAAACTCCTAAATCTTCTTTCTAATAAACATGAATTTTATATCAAAATATTTTTTGCGTTTAGAGCTTTTACTAATTTGAGAGAAGCACACTACGACAGAGTTATCACAATAAATAGTAAGAGACTTGAAAATACTCTCCACAATAAGAAATTCAGTAATCAAATTTTTCAACCATACTGCTTAACGCGTAGTCTCATAACAAGTTATATACTCTGCCTCTACAATAGAAGTAGTTGTAAGTGTCTGTTTATGTTGTGAATTTTTCGCAAGTGCACGGATCGTATAAGTAGTAAATAAAGATCGCTCCCACGATGATTGATTAATTACTAACTCTTACGGCTACTTTGATTATTTAAGCGAATAAAATCAATAGTAAAAGCTAAATTAAAATCAAAACTATAAAGAAAGCAAATAAATCAAGAAAAGTCAAAATTCAACTAAGGTTTAAAGGCCTAGGACTGGGAATCCACTACATTATCCCCTATGCTAAATTGTAATCATATCTTTATTAATGTTCAATTATATTCTTGAAGACGATTTGTCCTAAATTATTTAAAGCTCAATTTCTTGGCACTAAAAATGTGCTAAAACTTCACTAACAACATTCTTATGGCAATTAATGCAAGTTCCAACCTATTAAGATTCACGACAATCGTTTAACCCTCGAAGGATTTAAGTCTATATCTAGCTCTCAATTCCTAAGTTCAATTCTTAAATTATCAAGTAATTAGATTTCATCTTTCGATTATTCACCTAAAGCCTAAGATCATGTAAATATGGCCGGCAACATACCACAAGCATTAAGAACACTAAGAATGAATCAAGAATAATAATTTCATTAACAAAGAATTAAATTAACAATTCAACATAAAGAAATAGAGAGTTTCATCTTAATCCTAGAAAAAGGGGTTTAGTCACTCATGGCAATTGAAGCACAAACAAGAAAAAAAGGTAAAGAAACAACCATGATTCCAAAATAAAAGAGAAGATGGAGAAGATGGAGAAGATGAAGATGAAGAAGATGAAGATGAAGAAGATGTCTTCAATGGTTGATCAATACTCTTGCTCTTGTCTTCAGAACCCTAGCCTTTAATCCTTGTACCTCTCAAAGTTTCCTATAGCCTCTAGCCAAAAAGTCTCCTTAGGTTTAGTGTTTTTGCCCAAATTATAATAATTTTGGGGCAAAATTTCCTTTTTTCACGTCAAGAAGGGTTACACGGTCGTGTCTCCTTTCGACATGGCCGTGTAAGACTTAAAAACAGTGTAATTTTGACGTTCGGGGGAGACACAACTGTATGACATTGAGACACGGTCGTGTCTCAAAGTCAAAAGCTTCATGAGATTAAGACAGGGTCGAGTCTGGTGCCAGAATTACGTAACTTCAATGTTGGGGGAGACATGACCATGTTTAACTCCTGAGTAGAAACTAGCTCTTGTGGTCTGCATGAAAGTTGTAGATCTTTTTCTTAACTTTCCAATGACACCAAGATCACCTCGTTTTGACTTCTGTAACTCAAATTATGCTCATTTTATCGCGCAAAGGTCAAAAACTCTATAAATCTTAGCCATATAAATTCCGAGCTCAACTCCATTGCATTAGATCCATCCAAAGCTTCATAAAATCATGTCAAAACATCTCTTTTGGACCTAAAAACATGGAGAAAGACCAATCATGAGATACCAAGGATGAATAGAATAAATATGACATAAATTCCAACATAAATCAATCAAAGCACACCTAAATTCACCTCAAATCAAGCACAAGATGTGCGTATTTTATTTACATATCAGTTTAACACTCTTACAAGAAACAACTCCTCCTGCTAACATAAAGATATACCCTGATATGGACTTGTAGTCATCTGGACAACCACCATAATCAGAATCCTGCTAATGAGCCACACCAGGTTTGCTCAAGTATCTCCCAAGTACACTAACAACAAAGCAATATCAGGATGTGTACAAACTTGAGCATACATAAGGCTGCCAACAACAGAAGCGTATGAGACTTTTTCCACTTCAACAACATCTTTATCATTTTAAGGACACTAGGTATTAGATAATTTTTCACCATTTTGAATAGGTTCAACACAAGGATTACAAGATTTAATATTAAATCTATTTAGAATCCTTTCAATATAAGATTTCTGAGACAAGCCAAGAATACCACGAGATCTGTCATGGTGAATCTCAATACCCAATACAAAAAAGACATCACCAAGATCTTTCATATCAAAATGTGTTATCAACATCTGCTTAGTCTCATTCAGAAAAATAATACCATTACTAGCTAATCATCAACATATAAAACAAGAATGATGAACCTGCTTCCACTAAACTTCAGATAAATGCATTTGTCAACAGTATTTTCTTTAAAACTAAGAGAGCTAATAATATAATCAAATTTCAAATACCATTGCCTAGAAGCCTGTTTCAATCCATAAATGGATCTTTTAAATTTGCATATCATATGATCTTTACCATCTTCAACAAAACCATTAAGTTGATCCATATACACATCCTTATACAAATCACCATTTAGGAAGGTGGTCTTAACATCCATATGATGAAGCTCCAAATCAAAATGAGCAACCAAGGCCATCACAACACAAAAAGAGTTTTTAGTGGAGACCGGTGATAAAGTCTCCTTATAATCAATGTGCCTTTGGTTATATCCCTTAGTAACAAGTCTGGCCTTATACCTCTCAATTTCACCTCTAGTATCACGTTTAGTCTTAAAGACTCATTTACAACCAACAGTTTTATAACCAGTAGGCAACTTCACTAATTTCCAAAAAACATTATGCTTTCTCATAGAAGTCAACTCATCTTCCATAGCCATTAGTCATTGTGCACTATCAGGACTAACCATGGTCTCTTGAAAAGAAATAGGATCAGAATCCTCAACTGAGTTAAACTCATACTCTTGTAGGTACACAATATAATTCCTGAATCTAGTAGACTCAGTGGATATAAGAATTATCTCAGATCTTCTCAGTGGAGTAACAACAATATCAGGAATCTGTACATTATTTTTGACTTGTTGATGGATATCGACATTATCAACAAGATCAACAATATCATCATTATGGATTAAATGAGATGACATTATCCCTGAAAAGGGATCAACAGGAATAGGAACAACAATATGCTCCTCACTGAAATCAACAATACGTGGCTCTTGAGTTCCACCATGTTCTAAGTCTCCTTAAAAAAAATAGTCTCATCGGATTCAATAACTCTAGTAACATGAGAAGGACAATAGAACCTAGAACTCCTTGAGCCAATATAATAGCCAATGAAGAAACCACTAATGGTTTTAAGATCAAGCTTCTTTAAATATGGGTTATAAGGTCTCAGCTTTGCCCTATAACCCCAAACACGGAAACGCCTCAAGGTAGGTCATTTGTCTATCATAAACTCATATGGAGTCTTCAACACATATTTACTTGGTACATGATTCAATATATAAACAGCAGTCTTCAAGGCATCTCCCTACAAGAATTTTGGATGAGTAGAATGACTAAGCATATATCTCACCATATTTATAAGAGTACGGTTTCGTCTTTCTGTAACTCAATTTTGTTGCAGAGTACCAGACACGGTGTATTGTGCCTCAATACCACAATCATGTAAGAACCTAGCAAAAGGACCATGATTTTTACCAGTTTCATCATACCTGCCATAATACTCACCACCTCTATCAGACTTCACACATTTGATCTACTTACTAAAATTTAATTCAATAGCGACTTTGAATGCTTTAAAGGCATATAAAAAATCAAATTTCTCATGCAGTAAATCAATTCACCCGTATCTAGAGAAGTCATCAATAAAGGTGATAAAGTACCTAAAATCACCCATAACAATATAAGTAATAGGTTCACAAATATCTGTATGAATTAAGTGTAGTATTCCTTCACTCCTGGTAACCTCACTCTTCTTGACTCCAGTTGTAAGTTTTCCTTTTATACAATCAACACAGATATCAAAATTAGAGAAGTCCATATCGTGAAGAATATTCTCCTTGATCAACCTCTTCATTTTCTCCCTAGAGATGTGTTCCAAACATTTGTATCACAACATAGAAGAGTTTTCAGCAACTCTTCTACACTTGTTCTCAACAACATTATTGATATCTGAATCTCGTTGATCAACAGAAAGAGAATCAACATCCAACATGTATAGACCATTAGATAAGATTTCAGAACTAACAAGAGCAGAATCATAATATAAAGAAACCTGTGCATTACTAAAATGGAAAAAGTAGCCACAACCATCCAAAACAGAAACTGAAATCAAATTCCTCCTCATAGAAGACACATAAATTGTATCTTTCAAAACTAAATCATATCTAGTACATAACTTTAATGAAACCACTCCTATATGTTCTATAGGGGGAGCCCTAAAGTAGAGGAGATATTCATCAATGGGTTAAGTGAGAAACCATAATAGTGGGTCTGACGTCATATCTTGACCCAAAACCTTAAGGCAATAAGTCTGTGGGTCTTCCCACTTATATACTCTTCACTTAATCCATTCTTTACCAATGTAGAACTTTAACACTCACACTTGGTTTCCTCCTGCTTCTGAATTCCTGCAATGAATTTGTAACATGAATAGTTGCGCCAGTATCTAACCACCAGGTATTTGAAGGAACATCAACTTGATTTGATTCAAAACATACTAAAGTCAATAGGTTACCTTTCTTCTTCTCAAGTCAGCTCTTAAACTTCAAACAATCAGACTACTTATGCCCATATATATCATAGAACTTACAATTTTCATTAAATCAATATCTGAACTTAACACCGGAAGACTCACCAAGACCAAAAGATGGCTTAGAAGGATATTTAGGCTTATCATTTCACTTTTTCTTGAACTGAGGCTTACTATTCTTCCCTTTAGCAAATCTCTTTTTCTTGCCACCATTCTTGTGAGAAACAAACTGAACAATATGGGTCGTACTTTTTTTTATGGTATGCTCCTCTTAAGTAAGAACAAATATAAGTTCATCAACAATCCACTCCTCTTTTTGAGCGTTGTAAGTGATCCTAGAACATCAAAACTAGACGGAAGAGACTTAAACACCTTCCAGACTAGGAAAGCCTCTCCTAACTCCACTTTCATGGACCTCGACTTGTTGTACCAGTTTACAGGCTTCAAAACATGTTCATGAACCCCACTCACACCATTATATGTAGTCTTTGTCAATAAAGAGAGGTAATAGGCCTTTTCAGTTTTATCAAACTTCTTGAATTTCTCACAAATAAATTTGAGAAACTCATTAGCTTTATTTGTTTCAAGAATGCTCTCTTTAATAGTCTTTTCCATGTTATACTTCATGGTCATCAAACACACTTTATTGGATTGAACCCACCTTTCATATTTTTTCTTATGTATAGCGGAAGATGCATTTGTGGGTCTCTGAGGTTCATCCTCAGTGAAAGCAACATCAACATTAGAGACAACAAGGAACAATTTCTTAGAATTCACCTAATCATCAAAATTAGTCTCATTCAATTTTGTTATAGCACTCATTTGTATTGATGAAGTTGAAAGTACGAAACATTAAAGGGAGATTTTGTCAAGCATATCAATACGTACAATATTTGAGCAAATAATCATAATGAAATTTTTCCATGCAATTGCAATCCCGCCTAAGGATCCCGAATTACAACACATGAGTAGACTCTCACAAACATCAAAATCATGTCCCTAAAGTTAGTACCGAAAGGATACTGAGAACTCTAAGGTAGGGATGGCAATGGGTATTGGACCCGATGGGTACCCGCAAAAATTACCCACAATGGGTAAGGTAATTACCCGCTTAATGAGTATGGCTAAGGGTACGGGTAATTACCCGCAAATTTTGATAGGGATGGGTGCGGGTACGGGTACCATGGTACCCACCCCGCCCCATACCCGCACATACTTATTTATTTATTATTTATTTATATATATATATATATACATATATAACACATTATTTATATATATATATATATATATATATATATATATATATATATATATATATATATATATATATATAACACATTACACATGTTGGGAGCACAAAAAACTAAGACTATACGATACCTACGTGGGTCAATTCCTGCGTGAAGGCCAATTGCTAATTTGCTATCACTTTTATTATAACAGTGGGCCAATTCACTTGACTTTTCTTTTGGACTTTGAAACTTTCAAAGTGAGAAATCAGAAGAAATTAGAAACCTATCTACTATCTACTGGAAGACAAAAATGCGTATCACTCATTTCCCGTTCCTGAGACTTCCGTCGCTTTTGTTTGACTGAAGGCTTGATGTTGTGCGAACGGATCGGAGTTGCGTGCGAGTTGAGCTTGCACCACCGTTGGAGGGCCGCGTCGGACTGCACCACCGCCGCATCGGAGTCCCGCTTTGCTGTCTTCTCCGCCACCCAAGCAGCAGCCTGCTCTTTGCTGTGTTCCTGCGCTCTTTCGCTGTCTTCTTCGCTGTCTTTAAATGGCTTCCCCTCCCTCCGATTCCCCATTTCCTGTCACTATCCACAACAATAGGAACACCCAAGTTTATATTGCCTTCAACTTGCCTCTATTTATGTCTCTGTTCAATATTTATATCTCTGTTCCAATTGCCTTTCATTTACTTGTATTTATGTTTATATTATAGTTGCCTATAAAAGCATTTTAGTTTGCATTTTGGTTGTTAAAATATGCTGCATACGTTACTAATTTTGCCATTTGTGGAATGCAATTGCCAATTGAAAGACATTGAGGTGCGCTGCCTCTACCTGGTGCCTGGTGTTTTTTGTCGTGTAAACACAAGATTTGTTATTTCCTTTTATGTCTTTAGTGCTTTCTATTGATTAGATATTGTAAATAGGATCCATTTTTCCTATGTTGCTTATTTTATTTTTACTTATTTGGTGCTTTCTTTTATTGGTTTATTGTGCTATTATATTGTGTGTAGGTTGTATTAATTATTAATTATATATTATCAAATATACCTTGACTTTGTTTCTTTATACCGACCTCTTTACCATATTTTTTTTATTTTGTTTTGCTTTCATGTACCTAATCACAGATGGAAAATCTATGTGGAGTGATTCCTTCTAAGGAATCTGAAAGTAGCTCTTCTCCTATTACGTCAAGTACTCCCACACAACCTGAAAGTGTATCTAGTGATCCTGTGGGTAGCTCTTCTCCTAGTGATCCTCTTCCTCTTGCTGTGGATGGTGATGAATTAACTGATGATAGCAAAAAAAGAAAGTTATCAGTTGTTTGGAATCACTTTAAGAGAAAAGTAGTTAATGGAGAAGAAAAAGCTATATGCAATTATTACAACAAACATATGACTGGTAGAAGATCTGATGGAACAAATCATTTGCATAAACACTATCAGACTTGTAAAAGAAGGCCGTTTAAGGACATAAGACAATCAATCTTGTTGAGAGAACAAAAGAAGGCTGATGGGTCATCTACTTATTTGAGTAACTACCATTTTGATCCAGAGAAATCAAGAAAAGACCTTGCTTGTATGGTAATAGTTCATGAGTATCCACTTTCAATGGTGGACCATCCGGGATTCTCGAGCATACTCGAAGGTCTTCAACCTTTGTTCAAGGTTCCTAGTCGAAACACAGTTAAAAATGATATTATCAAGATCTATCAAAATGAAAAGTTGAAGACTATGGGACTCTTAGACAAGATTACGAGTAAAATTGCTTTAACAACAGACTTGTGGACGCTAGCAACCAAAAGAAGGGGTTTATGGCCATTACAACTCACTACATTGATGATGATTGGGATATGCAAAGTCGCATATTAAGGTATATATTTTTGTGATCATTATATCATATTTATTAACTTTATCAATTACATTTAATTTTTGCATTGTATTAATACTCAATAAATTATTTTGCATAATAGGTTTGTGTATGTAGAATGTCCACATACAGCTGAAGCTCTTTCAAAGGTGTTGATAGAATGTATGATAGATTGGAATACTGATAGAAAGTTGTCTACCATCACTTTGGATAAGTGTAGCACTAATGACTCTCTTGTTCGTTTGTTGTTAAACAAACTTGATTGTTCTGCTCTTATGCTTGATGGTCAATTATTTCATATGAGGTGTTGTGCACATATTCTGAATTTAATTGCACAAGATGGTTTGAGTGTTCTTGGAGATGGCATAGAGAAGGTTAGGAATAGTGTTGCTTATTGGACAGCCACACCTAAAAGAGAACAAAGTTTTAGGGAAGCAGCACGTTAAATAAAAGTTTCCATAATAAAGAAACTTATTCTTGATTGCAAAACTAGATGGAATTCTACTTATCAAATGCTTGTTGTTGCATTGGCTTACAAAGATGTTTTTGTTCGTTTGAAAACAAGAGAGGATTTATATACATGTTTGCTACAACTGCTTGAGTGGGAAATTGCAAAAGAAATTTGTAGTAGGTTGGAAGTATTTTATCGTGTAATCCGAGATGTTTTCGGGCACACAATATCCCAAAACAAATATATTCTTCCTTTTGGTTTGTGAAATAAAGCTCTCTTTGCAGCTATGGCAAACTTGCTCAATTGAAGCTATTAGAAATATGGCTTCAAAAATGATTGCCAAATTTGGGAAATATTGGTCTATTGTTCATGGAATTATGGGGATTGCCATTATTTTGGATCCAAGATACAAATTGAAGTTGTTAGAGTACTTCTTTCCCAAGCTTTATGGAAGTAGTTATTCAATTGAAATTAACAATATCAAGAAATTATGCTACTCATTGTTTGAAGATTATCTAGCCAACACAAATGGGATAATGGAAGGTTCAAATTGAAATGTTCAATGACAAGGAGTCAAATTCAGATAATCTTAATATTAACAATTTTCTTAGTGATTATGACTCATTTGTCAATGATACAAATAAGACACAATCAAAGTCTGAGTTGGATCTTTACTTGGAAGAGAAGGTATTGCCCAGGAGTGCTACATTTGATATTCTTGGATGGTGGAAAATAAATGGGATCAAGTATCCAATATTGCAAAAAATTGCCAAGGATATTTTGGCTATTCCAATTTCAACTGTTGCTGCAGAATTTGCTTTTAGCACAGGAGGTAGGTTGTTGAGTCCTCATCGTTCTAGGCTTCATGAGGATACTTTGGAGGCACTTATGTGTGCACAAAGCTGGTTGAAACATGAGAAGAAAGGTAATAAATGTTACACTTATCTATTTATTCATTTAAATTTGTGTTTAGTGTAATCATTAATTTTCTTTTTATGTTGTAGTTTCTGTTGGTATCACTGGACCAAAACAATATTTACATGTGAAAAATAAGCGTTTGCAATCTTTTCAAGATTTTGATTCTGATGATGAGGTATAATAACATAATAATTTATGTTATTAATTTTGACTTTACTATCATAACTAATTAGTGTAATGTATCACTTTTTAACAGATTTTGGAGAGTACCAGCACGTGACTTGGAAGCTTATGAATTTGTTGTTTATGAATTTCTTGTTACATTAGATTTTGGAGAGTACCAACACTTTTTATGATTATGTTTGAAAGACCTTTGAATAGTTTGACAATTGTATGACATTGACAGTTTTAATCAATGTCTTTTTATCCATTGATTTTTTCGTAGTTAATAAAAGTGCGGGTAACGGATACAGGTACGGGTACTTAGGTACCCAGAGGGTAAGGGTACGGGCATCAAAGTTGCTACCTACGCGGGTATGGGGACGGAGACGGGTACGGGTATTTTTTTTAAATGCGGGTATGGGGACGGGTACTATAGTACCCTACCCAGACCCTACCCATTGTCATTCCTACTCTAAGGTCAAAACCTTAATGCTTTTAACAACTCATTAGGAATCACATTAATAAAGGAAAACCGATAGAGTAAACGCATTATCAATATAATCTCCAAAGCCACAACATAACAATATTTTATCAATAAAATAGCACCTTACCACAATTAGTCTCGCGAAGCCGAGCTCATAATTATGAAAAAAAATGCCCAAAATAGTACCATTTAACAAATCATTAGAAATTGCATTAATAAAGACAAACCGATAGGATAAGCGCATTATCAACATAATCTCCAATGCAACATTATTAACAAAATGAACAAAATGACACATCAACATAATTGGTCCTGCGAAGGCGAGCTCAAAATCATGAAAAGTGTCCCAAAATAGTACTACAATATTTAAACAGTAACTCTCATGATCAAATCACATAAATATCAACAAATAAATAGTTTTCAAAACATTATATATCAATTTATGTACAAAATAACACCAAAAATATTTCAATGACCAAACAACATCGAATCTGAAAGTGCGTAATATATATCATGCCCAACAATATCACAATAATGCACAAAAATTTTCAGAGGCAAAAGATGAGAGTACCATATATTTTTAATAATTTTAATCTCTAAAAATTTTGAAATAAATAGTAAATGGGCATGAAAAAATAAATAAAATTCACAGAAAATTAGGAAAGGACGCGTGGAGCACAATCCAAAAAATAGAAGTTGAAAAGCACTCTCTATGAGGCCACACGTGCCTCCACACACCACCTGTGCAAGTGGGGGAAGCGCTGGAGACCAAGTCTTCTTCTTCACCCATTTTTCTACAATGGGTCGTGCGACCCGTTTTCCCTAAAAACGAGTCGCGTCAAAATTCTCTCTTTATACTCCATGAAAAATGTGGATTTTTGTTCCATTAGATTCATAATTCATGATCTTTAAAACTCCTATAAAATTTTTCAAAACAATTGCACATACGTACTGGGTTTTCTCAACAATATCGAAGAAACGCGCGAGACACATTGCGAGTGTTTTTTCTCAAAAATTTGAGGTTGTTTTTCAACCAAAACTCACGATCCTGGTGTGGTTAGTTTTAGAAGAAAAAAAAAGGTCTACAATAACCCTAAGTCAATTTCATGAAATAATCTCCAAAAGAAAATGAATCATAAAAGATTAAGCTTTAGGGTTTAACAGGTTTGAATAAAATTATTTGTAAATTCACAATATCAAAATGCAATAAATGTGTTTCTGAACTCAGGACAACACAATCTACAAAAGCCCTAACTTTATTTTTGAAATCGATTTAAAAAAAATCAATTAAACATCACATACATTAGGATTTCGAATTTCTTAAATTTTCAAACCTCATAATAAAAGAAAAATCAATAGTCATAATTAGGATTAAGAACATTGGCTCTTATACTAATTGATAGAATAAATTTATCGAATCTATTAATCCCATAAACTTATGACATACCAAACATTTATATAAAAAGTTTTAAGGTTACTTTGAAAAGGCTCCGGTGAAAAAGACATTGTCGAAACCCTGAAAAGCAAAAAATTTGACAAGAGAGAGATACTATTCCTATTCCACAATAGCTATTCATACGTCAATATCAATAGGGACAACTGTACGTACTAGAATGGTTAAAAATATGAGTCTTTTCCTGTATATATATATATATATATATATATATATAAAATTAAAATGAGTTAAACTTACTCACTATAACAAACCTATATATAAAACTCATAAAACAAAATTTACATATATGAACAGTGCTTTAATAATAATAGACTCATTAACAATATTAATCATAATTTAAACTAAATAAAATACTTTAATAATTTTAAGATTTAATTAATTTAAATTTTATAAAATTATAATATAATTTATAGTAGTTTATAAATAAAAATTCTAACATGTATGATGGCCTTAATGGCAACCCAATGCAATTCATATTCCATGCCAGCAGCCAACATCCTCAAGTCGAATTCCAGAAGTCAATATTCTTGACAGTGATGCTTGTGCGAAAATTCACCTCATGTGGTTACTACTTACTACCCTTCTGTCGTATTGGAATTTTCTTTGTACAGCATGAACAAATTCACAAAACTTTGGTCTTAGCCCAGCTTATCTTTTCCTGGCTATCCATTTTGGAATTTTTGTGCAACAACCTGTACAGCCTGACCAATTCTCACATGAACTCACACAATACTCACACATTTCGAGAGTGACAACCTGGCGTCATTTCACATCCTGTAGCAATTTTTGTCTCATTTGTCGAAGAAGCTCGTATAAAACAAATTAAAACCGAAGTTTACGATATGTTATTCTGTAAACTTCAGAAAGAATGTGATAAAAGTAATTGGAATTTGGGACCCATGTGATAGGTATGAAACAAGTCTTACATGCATACGTGTGTCCACACATTAACCATGTGCAGTTATTTTATTTTTATCAAACTATGAACATTTATTTTACAAGTAAATCCTAAAAGTAACGAACATTAAAAAGGTGCTCCATATATTACAACGAGTTTGGTTTTAATTTCATTTACTGGGGCAATATATCAGAAACAGTTAAGAAATTGACAGAGCATTCTTCCCAATATGGCTCATTACGATCGTTAACATTGAATTTCCCTACAGAGAAAGGTGGTCGTTCTGGTTGGCCTAGCGTTGCTGATTCATTCTTCAACATCAAAACAACGGAAGACATGGTTGGCCTATCATGTGCATCTTCTTGAACACATAGCAATCCAATATTCATATATCTTAAAAACTGATCTCCGGGACATGAATCAGACAATAAGGGATCCTTTAACTCCAGGCCCTTTCCCTCATTCCACAGATGCCATGCCTGCAGAATGATTAATGATGTTAAGCAATCAATGGTCACACTCACACATGTAGTAGGTTCGGAGGCAGACACTTACATATGCTACAAGGTTAGGAGTGGTTTTAGAGGGATAGAAACCCGCGTTACGTTTCCCTGTAATGATCTCAAGCAATAGTACTCCAAAAGCGAAAACATCAGATTTTATGGAATATAATCCCTCCATTGCATACTCTGGAGCCATATATCCACTGAAAATTGGAAGTAGAGAAGTCATAGAACTGAGGTTAAGCTAGTAAATATATGTAAAGGGGAAAGGTTCATGAAAGGAACAAAGTGCTTACTATGTGCCAACTATTGTAGCAGTGTTAGCTTCACCTTCAGTTCCTGCAAATATCCTGGCCATTCCAAAGTCTGAGATCTTTGGGTTCATGTCATGGTCCAACAACACATTACTTGCTTTTAGGTCTCTATGAATTATTTTAAGTCGAGAATCTTCATGAAGATAAAGAATCCCCCTTGCTATTCCATTTATTATATCGAGGCGTTTGGTCCAATCGAGCTGTGCACGTTGCTTTGGATCTATCCATATTCCACATCAATAAATATGTAAATATAAAATGTCCCACAAATTATAAAATGAATGTTATAATCAATCTATTTTCTCATTGTTGAATTTTATTCCAAAGTAATTGGTTGCTCCATCCTTAAAAAAGGTGAAAGAATAAACGTACCAAAAAGGACAACATCAAGGCTACCATTGGGCAAAAGTTCATATATAAGAAGCTTCTCTTCTCCATCTACACAAAATCCCAGAAGCTTTACAAGATTTTTGTGTTGAAGTTTCATTATCAGTTGAACCTCGTTTATGAATTCCTCTGAGCCCTGCTCAGAGCAGGTTGAGAGCCTCTTGATTGCCACTTCCTGGCCACCACTTAGTATACCCTGCAAAAATCATTTCTTTCCTATGATAAATATTCATGAAAAAAGGGATGAATCTTTAGCTTATAAGCTTAAATTCTATTACCTTGTAAACAGGGCCAAAGCCACCTTGTCCAAGCTTATTTAAATCAGAAAAGTTTTTGGTAGCCACACAAAGAGATCCAAGATCAATATAAGGGTAGTCCTTACATATTTTGCCTTTTCTTCCCAGAAAATTCTGGTGATGAAACACTGCTTCACCTCGCTGACCAAAGTTCTGAAGATTGATTAGATGATTGTCTATTACATTCTTTCCTAGAGACAAGAACCAAATGAGTTAGGAGAAGAAAAGAATATAGAAACTTGAACATATCTGCTTATAGCAACTTACTTTGCTGATTTCTTTTATTCCTGACAAAGTACAGGCAGCAAATGAAAATTATTATCGCCAAGCCTACCACAACTATAATGCTTGCAATCTTCCATATTTTGCTTGAACTACCTGCAAGCATAAAGGAGTAAAGGACCAATCAAATGCAGCTTTGAATGATTGTGGTTGTGGCTTATAATATGTTTAAGACCATTGTTAAAAGTAACTTGAAATGCTTACTTTCCCCTCCATTATTGCCGGTTGAAGAACCTGTAGGTTCTGTTGCACCAAGATAAAACGGGTAAAATTCATATCTAAAATAACAGCTACGACTCAGAACTCTGGCACCGATAGAGCCATAGCAACAACCTGGTATATCTCTTATGGCACTTTGCAGGCACCTACTGCAATCATTAGCTGATAAATCTCTAGTGCCCTGCACTAAGGCATATATTGTTTTATCTTCAAAGGGGACTTCTCCAGTAGCATACATGTTTGCCGAAACATTAAAACATGCCATCTCAGTAAGGTTATTCAATATCTCATTCACAGCAGATTCAAACTTGTCTGGTTCTGAAATATTCTGTACATTATCTTTGCCAATATTCCCTGTGACATTCAATGTACCCATGAAATTGTTAGTGGAATAACGTAATTGGCAGACCTCCTCCCAAACAACTGCTTCTTCTGCTTGAGGACAGAGTTTGACAATGTCCCCTATCGCCGTGACTATGCAATTCTGGCAAGTTTCATTTGATACATAATCAAGGCACATGTAGAGGCCATAAACTCTATCTGGGGCAATCCCAGAAGAAGTATTATAGGATTTGGAGATTGAGCCATTGGAGGGTAGAGAGAGGAGGAGGTTGTTTAGATTGTTCTGAAAGGAACTTCCATTTGCATAGCTGCTGCTCGTGGAACAAATTTCAAAAGGAGGGTCAGCAAAGGCAAGGTCTGAAAGGAAAGCAAGAGAAGAAAGAAGAAGCAAGAATTGAATCATTTTTTCCTTCTGATTCCTGAATGCTTATTCAGAAGTTGGCAGTCCTATTTCAATATGAAATTCTTTCAGCATTCCTCTGCTTAGTAAAAGATGTTACAATTACCAAGAAGTTGCTAAGCTGATGATTAATTCAAACCGATCAGAGCCAAATAACTATGACAATGGCATGGTTGGACTTCAACCAAATGGCTAAAATTTCCAGGAAAACGTTTCTCCTTTTACTTATTATAGTTGTTATGTTTGAATATTGTACTAAACAAGCAAAGAACTTAAGCTACTTGAGTTAGAAATGTCAAGTAAGCTGTATCCAAGTTTTTGAGTTGAAAAATGAAAACTGAAATGAATTGTTTTCTTGACCCTGAATATAAGCTCCAATCAGTGTGTCAGATATTGACAGTTTAGAGAATATAAATAAGTAACATCCAAGCATAATAGATAAGCAAGACATGTCACTGACGATGAGAGAAAAAAAAAAACTGCCAATTGGTTTCAGTACTAACTTCACCAGAGCAGACTGGCATAGCTAATAGGCTAAACAGCACCAGCTGCATCAACGTTCTATTTTATTGAAAATGTTAAATACACATTTACATACACATTTTCATTCACACAGTTATCTCATATATGTGTAGGTAAGAGTGAAATAGGTTAGGTCAGGTCAGGCTTTGCCTTAAATATATTTGACATGTATCTCAATTATAAAGTCTGAACTTGTAATATGTTAATTTTTAAGGTATGATCTTTTTAAATGTCTGGTCTAGCTTGAAAGCCTATTTAAAAATTTACTTTGCAAATGAGAGATTTAAAAAAATTAATAGACATATCTTTAAATAGGCCAATATGTCAGGTCAGACTTTGCAGACTTTGCCTTAAACATACCTGACTTGTATCTCAATTATAAGGTCTGAGCCTGTAATATGCTAAGTTTTAAGGTCTAACCTTTTTAAATGTCTGGTTTAGCCTGAAAGCCTATATATTTAAAAGTTTACTTTGCAATGAGACATTTAAAAAAACTAATAGACCTATCTTTAAATAGGCCAATATGTCTTTATATAGACTAATATATCTACTTTTAAATAGGTTAACATGCCTTTACAAAAGCTAATAAACCTAAGCCTTGAAATAGATCAAAGAGCCTACTTAAGGCCAATAGACCTTTGTTATAACTTAATACTCACCTTCTAATTTTATAAATATTCACTACTTTTTTACTCTAGTCTTTGGTCGATGTGGGACTTGGAGATATACTAAGTTACAAAATTATTAGAGGCATATATCTCCAAGTCTCACATCGACCAACGACCAGAGCAAGAAAGTAGTGAGCATGTATAAAAGTAGAGGATGAGTGTTAACTTATTATTTTCATTCTAATAAATATATTGCATTAAATATATTAATATATTATAATAAATTATTGATTTTATTATTAATTAAAAATAATAATATATATAATATTTATAATTATATATAATTAAATAGGTAAGCTTAAAAAATTTGTTAAATAATCTGAGACCTGACCTTTTTAGTTAAACAGATTTTGAAAAAAAAAATTGACTTAACTTATTTATTAAACAAGTCAGGCTAAATCAGACCTCAGGTAAGTCAGACTATAAACGGATAGTCTGACCTATTTCTACCCCTATGTACAAGTTTCACCATATGATGAAGGCTACTCTAACTCTTAGAAAATGTGTAACAATCATTTATAGTTCCATAGCTATTTTTGGTTGATAAAGAAGATGAAAAAAAAAATAACATTAATTATTATATGTAAAAAAGAATTATTAATGACAAGGATTTAGATCTCTCTTTTTTTAAAAAAATAAAGGCACAAATCTTATTATCAGAAGACTTGTCATTTTGTAATTTTAATAGAAAATTGTTTAGATCTTTTTCTCTTTAAAAATAGCACTACCATATTTTTAAGGAGAATTAGAGAGTTAAATCCGATTAAAAATAATGAAAGATTTCATGTACGCCTTCTCTCTATATATTTTAACCCATTCAAAATTTCTCTGGTTTTTTAGGTAGACCAAAATTTCTTTGTTAACAATTGTATTTTTTACCCACAGAAAGACTCATTTTTTTTATTCAAACGATTATTAGAAAAATAATATTTATTAAAAAACACGCAAGTATCAAAAAGGTAATAAAAAATTATAATTATTTTTTACTCAAACTTGATTTATTTTATGCATGAAAAATAAAATAAAAAACACTTAAATGAATTGAAATACTTATCAAGAAAACACAAATTGTTAATGAGTTTAATTTTAATATATTGTTAATAAAAAAATTTTACACCATTAATTAATCATATATTTTTACATATATAATTTTTAAAATATTTATTATCAAAGTTAAATGTTTTTATTGTTATGTTAATGTATAATTAAATAATAATGTAAATTTTTGTTATACTTACAGTACATTTAAATTAAATCGATTGTTAATACTCTCTTTTTTAGTCAACAGCTCAGAGCTACAAAGGTTCAAAGCAACAAAAAGGCCAGAACACAAGCGGCCCAACCCAAAAATAATACTTAAATGATTCCAAATTTGAATCACCCGTTTTTCTCGACCCAAGCGGGGCGGAGCCCCGATCTAACCAGTGACAGACCCTTCAGACAAAAAAAAAAACAAAAAAAACAGTGACAGATCCTCCGTCTTCTTCTCTTCTACTTCTACCAACCGATTCGCTTTCCTTGTGTGCGATGGTTATGGCTGGAAGGAGGATACTTGCCTTTGCTTCAACCCATTTTATCAATTTCAATAAAAATGCAAACTTGCTCTGTATTCTCGCTTCCCCTCTTTCCCATTCTGCTTCTCCTCGTCATTTCTCGGTACTTTCTGCTTCTTCTTCAGGTGAATTATCGTCCCATACGTTTCTTCATATATATATATATATATATATATATATATATATATATATATATATATATATATATATATATATATATATATATATTATATTATATTTCTTGTAATTGATTCCCTTTTGGGGTTGTCTTTTATTTCAAGATTAGAGGATGGTTGTGGACCTTTCCGTGATAGATTTCACAAATGGCATAATGGGGGTGGCACTTTCCACGAGTCAGCTTGCATAGACTCCACAGCACTTGTAGAAGTTGGCGCTATAGTTCATTCAGAATCTGTTGTTGGTCCAAATGTTCGTCTAGGCTGTGGAACTGTTGTTGGGCCTTCTGTTACAATTGCTCATTCAACAATAATAGGGTACACTTTCCCTTTTTTCTCTGTAACAAATCTATGCAACGTTATCCCATCAATATCTTTACTTGAAAAATGTGTCATTTTGGTTTTAAACTCTCAGCTTTTAGCTTCCTTTTTTTTTTTTTTTGGGTCTTGTCTCAGCTTTTAGCTTAAATGAAGAATTTGTATTTGTACTGATGTGGTTTTTATACTACTATACTTTTCCAGGTTTAATGTTGCACTTAGTAATTGCTGTATAGGTGATTCGTGTGTAATCCACAGCGGAGTCTGCATTGGTCAAGATGGTAATGCTGGATTTTTAAGCTTGCTTGTTTTATATAATCGAGTTGAGTACACTTTAAGAATAAAGATCCTAGGATGGACCTTGCTACATAGCCTGAAACAATTACATTATGTGTAGTTCAGAGGCGTTTAACCTTTTGCACCAGATGATGCTTAATACTTAATATTGAATAGCTGATACGTGCACATTTAAAAAAACTAATTTGATGCTGGACATGTCTTTTGTAGGATCAGTTCTTGTCTGATAATCTTAATGTTTTTGAGTTTGACATGCAGGGTTTGGATTTTATGTGGATGGTGATGGCAATATGATAAAGAAGCCTCAGGTTGGTAATATGTCTTATTGTAATTTTATTTTAAACTACTATATATGTTGACAGGTGCTTTTTGTCAAGTATATTATTGCATATTTACTTTTCACCTTGCTTAATTTTCCCTAAACATAATATGCATTTATTGCTTAAATGTGTCAGATGCTGAATGTAATAGTAGGGAATCATGTGGAAATTGGTGCAAATACATGCATTGACCGGGGCAGGTTAGTGGTTTGATGGCTTTTATTGTTTTCTTTTCAGGTTAATCATGTAGTAAAATGTGTTCTTTGATTTTCGCTTGGAATTGATGTGAGCTTTATTACTAATTTTACTCACTTTTTGGTTATCCAGCTGGAGAGATACAGTTATTGGGGACAATACGAAGATAGATAATTTAGTTCAGGTTAACATTCAGCCTTTTCATAATTAATAAAAGAAATTTGAGATTTGTTCTTTTGTTCTGATTGGTTCTGCAGATTGGTCATAATGTAGTTATTGGGAAGAATTGTATGCTTTGTGGGCAAGTTGGGATTGCAGGTTCAGCAACGTACGTTATATTCATTCTTTCTGCTCTTAGTGATTTTTTTTTTTAGATTGATCTGTCTGGTCAAATTCATATTAGAACTAAATTTCTTGCTGAAGCTTTTAAATTGCTCAAGAGTTACAACTTTGTCTGGTATGTTCAGCATCGGAGATTATGTCACTATGGGCGGAAGGGTAGCAGTGCGAGACCACGTATCCATTGTATCAAAGGTGTGCATTTGTTTTCCTTGATCCTCTCATTGGCTTTGTGCATTGAGGATGGCTAGTGAATGAATATGTGGACTTCTAGTGCATGTTATGAGACAAATAATACTGTCAAGTCTCAACCAGAATGGTTTAGGAAAGTGGTACAAAGTAAAAGATTTGAAAGACAATGGGAATATGTGTTGTTAATCTCAAGTTTAAATTGCTTCATATATGTCTGTTATCTCGTCTGAGAAGTTTGTAAGGGGGAATCATTTGCTGCCTATAGTTGGTGTCAGTACAACTTAGAAGTGCTTGCTTGCCAGACTAAACATTGACCAATGAACATTGTAAATTTGCTTACTGTTTTTACTTTCTAGAAATTGGGAGCTTGTGGTTGAGGAGAAGATATCTGATTACATAGCATTTGCAGGTTAGGCTTGCTGCAACAAGTTGTGTCACCAAGGACATCAAAGACCCCGGGGATTATGGTGGCTTCCCAGCTGTAAGGATTCTGCCCTTATGCTTTATTTCCTTATATTGCATTAGCATCGAAGTTGACAATTTGACATTAACATTTACTGTGGGATGGATACATAAACTACCTCCTTGTGCTGCTTTGCAGGTTTCAATTCAGAAATGGCGGAGACAAGTTGCCAGCAGTTGTCGAACTCCATTAAAAAGGAATCCTTAAAGTCAGCAAAATATATTTTGGTATGTAGTCAGTGAAGTCCAAGTAGTTGCCTCAGGAGGTAACATTGGTGCAGTAATTTCTGATAGATTTTCTATCAGTGTAGAACTATATAAGGGATTAGCACTAAATATTCAAATACTGAATTCAATATGTAGTGAGCACAGGTTTTAGTGCTAAATTTTAGTTTTATTAAGCGCACTATTGTATGAATACTTATTGCAAGAGGGCAAAAAAAAGCATAAATACTGAATTATTTGTGTTCTATCTTTATACATAATATGTACAGGAGAAATTCTAACTTCTACTAGATGGAAGAAATTTTCTTGTCCCACATCAGTCCCAAGCCAAATGATCTTGTATGGTCTCACTGTATTTTTGGTCTACTTTTGTAGGACCCATCAGATACTAAGCTTGTTATTGTTTTTGCTTAAACCGGAGTGGAAGCAAGGATCTCTCCCATGTACCGGTGGAAGCAAGAATCTATTGTAATTTTAGGAGCACATGCACACAAATAGTATTGTTTTCTACGTGTTATAAGGAAAGGATAAAGAAGAGGGGTGGAAAAAACCAGCGAAAAAGAAATATGAGATCAATGCTTTATTTTGGACCTTCCCACTTTTTTGGAATTACGACTAAGTGGGTACTTCTTCTTCTTACCTGAAAGCTTCCCTTTGGAATCAATTGGTAGAATACCTTTCAGGTTTAACCCATGAAACTTGCTCCTAATTCCCCATGTCTTGTACCGAACTCTTGTCATCAAAGCCAGCTTTAACTCAGCGGTTGCATTTGAGATGGCATTAAAGAGAGGTTTCAATGCTCCAGGTTTTGCATTAACAACTTCAGATACATCGCGGGTCTTGTCAGTTCCTTGATGAAATGAGCCTATGGTTGTCTCCCCTACCTTATCCTCCTGCTGCCCAAATAAGAAACTCAATATTATGTCATCATAGTCAATGCTGGAGTCCTTGTTTGGGTTCTCGATTTCAAGGCTGTAAAAGATGGTGCTGTTTTGACTAGAGGACTGTTGTATGGAGACGAACAAAATGGAGTAGGAGGGGCTTTTGGGTCGTAAGGCTAGCCAGAGGCACAGAGCAAGAAGGCCTAAGAGGCCTATAAATTGCATCAGCCATATATAGAAACTCTTGCCTTCACACATCCTTTAACACTGGTGTCTGATATTTGCAATCCAATTTATTTGATTTGAGAGAACGCATTGGTTTTATTATAAATTGGTGGATGGTTCAGCTAGTCATTGTATTTAAAGGATGAGAAAGGGTTGATATTTTGAGTTAAAAGGTGGCTGACAAGAATATGTTAAGTGGGTGTGTGTTGCCAAAGTGTCAAGGGCTACGAATATATGCATTTCTTAAGGATGACTCAAACTATACGTGCTACACCAGAGAAATTGCAGGCCTTAGTGCTCGAGCTTTCATATATCGTTCCATCTTTGTGACCCTGCATTGTTGAACAACGTTGGACGTCATGATGAACCACAATATTCGAGTGATGTTCAAATCTCCTGTTATATCAGGGGATAAGAAAACTTTGTAACTCAAGTCATAAGAGTCGAATGAACAATTGACATCAAACAATTCGTTAGATAATGAGCTAAGAATTGTATATCTACAAACTTTGTTGGCACAAGTTTAGTCGTCCAATTTTTTTGAGCCAGCAGATGAGTTTGCTTTTAGATTTGTGAGAGCATCAACGGCGTTATGCATGTCAAGAACAGAGTAGACACGCTTCTGTCACCGTTTGAAGTTTTGGCCTCCAAACATCTCGATTTTAAAGACATCAGGAAAGGGTTTGGCATAGGCGACTGCGGCAATAAGTGGAGGAGGGGGTTGCGTATTAAGATTGTTTGATCCGTTGTTGGCTGAGGGGCTTGCATGGGTAGCAGTGGCATGTTTTAGTTCGGCCATAATCATTGAAATTGTTGATACTCGTGACTTGCAATGAAATGAAATAGTAAAATACTGAAGCCTGAGACATGCGAAACACTACCCTTAAGAATTATTTCGGTATAATCGAAAATCTTCCCAGATACAACAGGCTTTTCCTGACAATGTCAATATTTTAAGAACTACAAGAGAGTTATTATTTTGTAACCCAATAGAGACTTGTTTTGCACATTAGAAGACCAAGTCAAAAACAAAAAGAGTAGACTGAGTCAAAAACGTAGATAAGACTAAGTTATTTTTACTAATTTTCAGGTAAACTCAAAATTAATTAAATTCGTGACAAAAGAATTCGGGTATCATGTTATCATGTGCAAGAGGATGCAAATTGACAATTTGCACTAGTCACTAGCCTTTGACCCATTTTTGTGCGCATGAGTTCACCCCTTAATTTGTTTCTTACCAAGTCTAAATCATAAATTGATATATAAATTCTTTCAAAGTCTTCCTTTCAACAAATATAGAATTTTATTCTTTTAAAATTTTACTGAGTCTTTTCAGAACAGTATAAACATCAAGCAAAGACTCACAACAAGACCACACGAGAAAATAAAGATCATCGTAAGTTTGAATTTAATTATTCTTTATATTTAGCTGGAGATGTTTTTTTTAGAATGTTTGCTTTAACTTCCAGGTGTAGTGTTCGCTCCTCTTAGAGCTGGTATTTTATGTTTAAATTTTATTCATTGTTAATATAAAACTTTGTACACGGTCAATAAATAAGAAAATGTTAAATTATTATAGTAAGAATTTTTTTTCTTACAGTAAAAAGTTTAAACAATCTTTTAAATAAGTGATGACATATGATTTAGGACTCGTTTGGATGAATTTATAAAATAATTTTTTATGTGATTTTTTTAAAGGTCTTTAAAAAAATAAATGTTATTTTATATTTAGATATAATATTATAAAAATACTTTTTTAATGTTTGAATAGCTTTTTTATGTTATAAAAAATGTCTTTTTGAGAAGCATCAAAGTTTAACTTAAAAAAAAAAAGTATAATTTGTGCTTTTTCTAGTATTTTTTTTTAAGAAAAAAAGTTCATCCAAATATGTTAAAAATAAAATTTATTTAAAAAAATTATCTAAAAAAACATATCCAAATGAGTTCATGATTTAGTGAAAGTGCAAAATTCTTTAAACTATTTGTGTATAAAAAATAAATACTTCCACAGATAGAGCTATGTAGCTTTCAAACTAACGCTGAAATACAGTTTTCCAAACATTGCTTCTCAGTCCTCACCTGAGCTGATCACCAGCATATGATTCTATACATCTTTTTGCTTAGAGTTGGGAAGATGGTGAAGTGAATAGAAATAAAACCAGAAAATGAATTTCTTTTAATGCCACTTTTCCCTCCATTTACGTGTCTACCACTCTATCACAGTTCTTTCTCCTTTCCGGATTTCTTTTTCCATGCTAGAACTTCTATGGGAAATTAGAAGTTTAAGCTATGTTTGGATTTGAAAGAAGCAGACAAGACATAAAGGAAGGAATTGAGGATGAAGCTAGATTTTCAATCCTTCCACCAGTGGATTGATTGGGAAATCCCAAAAAATTGGGATTTTAAAAATGTATTTCCTACTAAAATATTCTACCCTTAACTAATTAACGATATTTCAGTGTCATTAAGGTCATACACATGTAAATAAAATGAAAAATGGATTGCGTCACAAAGAAATATATATTATTTCCTGGTTAAATAGAGAGTGTATCAGGTGAGATGAGTGTTTATTGTGAGAGAGTGAGAGAAGTGAATCTTGACCATTGAATCTTATATGAATGGTCCAGATTAAAACATAAATACATATGACTTTTTTAAGTGGTCACATGACCTTTAAATAACTTTTAATCTTGATCATTCATGTATGGTTGTATGGTTAAGATTCGCTCCTCTCACCCTCTCACAATAACCACTCATCTCACTAGATATGTCCCTTATATATATATATATATATATATATATATATATATATATATATATATATATATATATATATATGACTTCTCTAATAAGAAGAGTTTTTATTGTGAGAAAGTGAAAAGAATAAATCTTAATTATACAATCATACATAGATGGTCAAGATTAAAAGTTACTTAAAAATTATGTGACTACTTAAAAAAGTCACATACATTTATATTCTAATTTTGGTTATTCATATAATATCTAATAGTCAAAATTCACTCATCTCACTTCTTACAATAAACATTATTTTCACCGGATACACTTTATATATATATTACCCTAGAAATATTTGTTCTTTCAAATGTTACAGCCTCTCGAATATGGAAAAATAAACGATCAGTGCTTTTTCTTTTTGTTTATTTACGAGTAAAATGGTATTTTGGTGTTTGAAATGTACATCAATTCTCAATTTAATTTTTAGTTTGAATGATGAGTACGATTTAGCCTTTGAATTAAAGTCTAATATTGATAACTAGTTAAGTAAAGTTTTTTTTAAAGTTGTAATTTCAAAATTTAGATCTCTGATGTTATAAATAAGATTTATTTGAAGTCGCAATAGTATATATGTAGAGTCTACACATATATTTAGGAGACTTACTAAGTTGAAAATAAATTAAAAAAACTCATAAAGTAAGAAAAATTGAAAAGGCTGTAAACTCATATATTTATGCTTCTACTGTCCAATTGAGCATAAAATTTATCGTTGCATAGGATAGAATACAATACAAACCATTCTAGCTTCTAAACTGTTGTCAGTATGTGGTATTTGCTACAGAAAAATTTTTACATTATTTTTTAATATATATCACTTTTCACATAATTTTTTAATATTTATGATTAAGTGAGAAAAAATAATATAAAAAAATAATATGATTAATGATATAAAAAATAATATAAAAAATAATATGAGAAAAAAATAATATAAAAAAATCATAATTGTTTGCTATATACTACTACTACATTCAAACACATTACTTTCAATGCAGTTAATTATAACGAGCTTGTGATGAATCATGCAAAGTGACACGTTTCGTATTTTCTCATCTTAAGTTTTTCATATATGGATTTGAGTTTTCAGGCCCTAAAGATGATTTTAGTGAGGATAGGCAACGAGTGGCTGCTCAAACTTTTATGAAGAATGGTATAAAAACCAATCCGACTATTAAACCCCACCTTATTTTATAAATATATATTAAATATATTTATTTTTAAAAGTAAACTTATTTTATTTATTTAATAACTTTATCAAATATTAATTTTTTTACATATTATTTTGTAAACATTTAATATGGAAAAGCCTAAATTCTTGGATCATTTTGTTTTACTTACTTGTATTAAAAACATATTGCTGAAAAGTTTTATTTATGAAAAAGTGTTATACTTAACTTCAACAAAAGTAATGTACATTTAATTTTTTTAAAAAATATATATACATATATTAGCTTTTATAATTTTAACCCCTCAATTATTAACTCTTATATACGTCTCTAATTGAGCACCATAGCGACTTTGATTTGTTGGATCTTTAATTTAATATTGGTCTTATATGTGAATAATTATGTATTGTAAATTGTCACTTAAAATTGAATTTAATTAAAAGTGATCTGATAAGGTTTGGATTATTTGGGCTTTAATGTATCTAATAGGATATGAGTCTTTAATGTGTAGAGACGAAAGAGTAATTCTATTTTTGCGATGGACTAAAATAGAAATGCCAATAGATAACCCTAGGGTTGTCAATAAAATAGGTGATGGTTCCCGGGTCACACATAGACATTTCATCATCAGAAAGAAGCAGTCAAGCAGAGGGAAAGCTAAAGGGTTCTCTCAGGAAATACATGTAGATCTGGAAGACCAAAACCGCACGATTCTGAAGAGTTATTGGTCATCATGAATTCAGGTACGCTTCCGCACAATTTTCTAATGATCAACATGATTATTTTCAGGTTATAGATGATTGTTTTCATCTAAGGGGTTTATTCCAGTTCCAACAATTGGTATCAGAGCAAGTCATGTTTGATCATTAAGAAATTCTTTATTTTTTATGACTATGGTTTTGATTTATATGATTTAAAATTGAATTAAGCGGTGATTTTCCGGATATTTGCATGTTTTCCAATTGTAAATTTGATTTGCGCATACATATAATCAGGAACCAATGTATTGTTTCTGGAAAATTACAAATGTTATATGTTTATTTTGAGTATATTTTTTTCCATCCTAAATTCAAATATTAGAAAAGTTTATATATTTTTTGGGATAAATTAATTGAAACAACATGTCACCAAAGTGACCTCTCTTGTGGAAATTAATTTATTTTTAAAATATAAACGGTTGTGTGTTTGTAATTTATGTAGATACTGATCGGCTCAAAGGAAGGTGAGTATTTTACAGAATTGCAAATGCATTTGTGGTGATAAATACGTGATAATTATTCGGTTTTACATGTGAATAATGAATCAGCCCAAAGGAAGATTTATTGTTTGACATGTTCTTATTATCAGTGTTTGATTACTACGCCAAGGTATCACTGAAAAGTTAATGTTTTGTCCAAAGATAAAATATTAATGCATTCTCGGTATCTTGAGATGGGGTTTACCTTATTTGAATTTAGTGTTACTTTGATTTTGAGACTTATCTGAGCAAGTTTTGTTCGTTTATTATTCTCTATTCAGCTATGAATGATCCTGCGAGTATTACTGCCAACATTAGCTCTATTCCTATGCTGAATGGCTCAAACTTCAAGTCCTGGAAAGAAAATATCTTAATAGTTCTTGGAGTAATTGACATCGACCTTGCGTTAAGGGTTGACTCTCCCCCATGTAACACTCCTTGATGTAGCAACCGGAGCGTAATCGTCATTACACCACAGTTACTAAATCCAAGTGTGTCACAAACATGATAACAGAAATTTAAATTCTCAAGAGAGTATATTTTTTTTTGACAATTTGCATAAGTAGAAAATACGAGCCTCGAATGAAATATAAATATATTCAACCCATAATACAACCACTGAAATAAAATCATATTCCTTATATATATATATTTTATAGTCAATTTACACAAATCACTAATGACATAGAATATAATAATTACAGAGTCCAATAAAATACAGCGGGAATAAAAATACTAAAGGGGGAAAAGTAGTAACCCAGGGATGGGTACTACCAGCAGACAAAGCCGCAACCTCATATGTACATGACGCACGGCGTCCCAGTTGACACGACAGGCATCAATGCCTCCACGCGGCTGCACTCTTACGTAGTCGAAGAAATCTTGTCCAGACGCTCAAGCCAATCAACCAAGGTGTGGTCCCTCTTTATCTTCCTCACGATCTTTTATCAAATATAAATATAAAACAAAAATGCACAAATATAGGAAAGAGGTAAGACATCCTACCATCATTACCAATTATAGCAGTCAGAAACAAAACGGCGCAACGCGCCCAAATAGCAATTCAAAACAACATTTCAAATTAATAAACAGTAAATCCAACAGTAAGCAAATAGATAATTCTAGGTAGATGTTCATTACAGTAATGATCAGACAATTCACTGTTACGGAAAGTAATGATTTATAATGACAGATTATTTCATGATACACATGCATGTTTTCCCAAATTCTTACTCCATGGAGCTAGACACAAACAGTCTGAGAGAAAGATCAGGGGACATGTCTGTAACTCGGTTGCCGCGGTAAAGTCCTAAAATCAATAATTCTCACGTGCACATCCAGGCATTGTACAAACATTCCACGCTCGATCACGATATAGGACAATGTCTCGGTCCGGATCGTCAGTGCGTTTGCATCGGTTTGCCCCATGGGTAGGAGAGCTACCAACTACCCATTATGAAGGACCCGCACCCCGACGCCCCCAAGGTCATAACATGACCTACACTAGTCTACTCGCACCCGCACTAAGGTGTGTTCAATCTCCTAGGCAACTTGGCCTTATAACAGTCCACAGGACATTCACAATGCATAAGACTCTATACATGAATATGTATGATCATCAATTTCATACAATTCCATAATATGCCACAATTTGCCAAGAGAGCATCAATATACAAATGATCACTCAAATGAACCCATAATACCACAATATTGAAATCAAATAAGGCAATACATTTTTAAGATCTGTTATGCATTCTTATTCAAGATTTTCCATTCTTACAAGAATCCATCACTAAGTAAGTCCTCAAAATCAATTAAGTTTTTTTAAAGCAATCTATCCTCATACACTTAGAAGATTATTCTAAGGTCTCAAGATCTCACACTCTCTTGTTCTTGCTCTTGTAAAATTTCTCAAGCTTCATGACAAGTTCATTTCTTGGTTCTTTAAAATTTATGAATCTTCGATTTTATTTCATTCTTCCAAATTTACTAATTTACTAATCTATTATCTATGTTTTAACCATTTAATTTTTCCAATCTCCAAGATTACCAAAATTTACATATTTAAGTCCTAATTTGCCCTAGAGGACGTAGCCTCCCTAAAGGGTTCAATCCTCAATTTTCCATTCCATTGGTTTTATACTACACACTTGATTAATTTAACCATTCACGTATTAAAATTTGTTCACAAAGAACACATCCATTTAAACCTCAAAACCGTGGCCACCCAAGAGCCATTCCAAATTCATTTTCTTCCATTTCAAGCCATCCAATCCAATCCAATATATCAATATACACAATCAATCCAATCAAGGTCATGAACTCCATAAAAATCAACATATAAGCATACTAATCACAAAATCAAAGGATAACCCTCATTAGGGTTTTTCCACAAACAACACAATCAAGGTTCCTAAATGCTAATAGAGGTTGAGGAGGAGTGTCTTCCTCTTACCTAAGTGTAGAAATCAAGAAGAACCACCAAGGAACTCCTTGCAAATTCGGATTGGGTGCCACTAAAACCCTAGAAATTTCAACTTGGTTAAAACAACACCAATGCTTGAAAAATAAAGCATGGATGGTCACTAAGAGGACCATGAACACGAAAATGAAGAGAGGGAAGGAAGAATCAAAAATCTTACCCAAGAACTCAAAGCTTGAAGCTTGAAGAAGATGGTAAAAATGGTGGAATTTCAAGATGCTCTAAGCAAGAAAGGTGTTTAGGAGAGGGAGAGGATTAAGAAAATATAGTTAGATGAAAATTTTGTGAAGATTGAGTGGGGAAGAAGAGGGCTGGCCGTAGCTCTTGTAGAGAGAAGGAGGAGAAAGCAAAATGAAGAATGAAGAAGAAGAAGAAGAAGAGAGAGAAAGTGTTTTTAGGTTAAATGAATTTGTGTGGTATAATTAACTAAATGAAGCAAATCAATTTCCCCCTTGTTTTGAGCTGCTGCTGCCGTGCATAGAGAGAGAGAAGTGAGAGTGTTTTGGCTTCTCTTGGAAGCTAAGAGCTTCTTGGTCATTGTTTGGTCAAAGCTTCTCAAAGAAGCTTTGATTATTTTACATTAAATTTGAATTAAAGTGAGTTGATTAGACATAAAGTAGATTACATTAAGATAATGTGATAGGATTTTTATTACATGTTATTATCCAATGGATAATAGTTACAGTTGACAGAAGTCAGTATTTAATTAATCTGACAGATAAATTTCAAGCAGTATTATTTTATTTTATCTGTTAAAATTTCTTAAAAAACGTGAAATCTCGTAAACTGTGTCTAACCTCGGGTTTAGTAAGATCCCCCGTCGACGTGTCCATAGTTCCAAGTTCACGGAGAAAACATCGCGTTTCTCTAGTTCCGTTCAGTGCGCACACAAAACGAAGAATATATTAAAATATTCGACGTCTCCGGAAAAATCCCAGAAAATTCTCAAAAATTACAAATATTGTAAAACGACTATTCGTCTAATCATTTCCCAATTTTTGAAGTATTACAGTCATTTTCCCGACTCTGCTCAATACTCACGCAAAACGAAGAATATATTAAAATATTTGTCATCTCCAAAAAATTCCGAAAGAATTCACATAAATCAAAAATATTAAGAAATGACTATTTGTGGCAAAATAATTAATTTCTGGAGCGTTACACTGACCTCAGTAATTCTCAGCTCAGTGTGCATGCAAAACAATAAATATATTAAAATATTCATCGTTTCCGAAAAATTCCAGAAAAATTATTAAAAATCAAGAATATTATAAAATAATTATTTATAATTAAATAGATACTTTTCGGGATGTTACACCCCACCTCTTACGGATCAGAGTACCTCTGAAGATAAGAGGGAGATGGAAAGGTAGGAGAGATCAAATCGCATGAGTGTGATGATCATGAAGAAGGCCATTCCAGAAGCATTCAAGGACACAATATTTGAAAAGATAACTACAGCTAAGGAGTTCCTTACAGATATTGAAAAGAGGTTTGTCAAGAACGAAAAGGCTGAAATAAGTACACTCTTAGCAAAACTAATTTCAATGAAGTATATGGGTAAGGGCAACATCATGGAGTACATCATGGAGATGTCTCATATTGCTTCAAAGCTGAAAGCACTTAAGCTAGAACTCTCTGAGGACTTGCTGGTGCATCTAGTTTTGATATCTCTTCCGACACAGTTTGGCCAGTTTCAGGTGAGCTATAATTGTCAGAAAGAAACTTGGTCTTTGAATGAGCTCATCTCACATTGTGTTCAAGAAGAAGAAAGGTTGAAGTAAGACAAGACCAAAAGTGCTCATTTTGCCTCTACCTCAAAGTATAAGGGCAAGGGATTGAAGAGGAAAATGGATATGGAAGCTACAAATACAGCGCCTCAAAAGAAACCAAATGAATCAGGAGGTAGTGGTTGTTTCTTTTGTGGAGCTGAAGGACATGTGAAGAAGCATTGCAGTAACTATCACGCATGGCATGCTAAGAAAGGTATGCTTCTTAATTTGGTTTGTTATGAGGTTAATTTAATTTCGGTGCCTAAACACACATGGTGGATAGATTCTGGTGCCACAACTCACATCAGTATGTCTACGCAAGGTTGCCTGAATTGCCGAAAACCAAATGATGGTGGAAGATACATCTATGTAGGTGACGGCAAGACGGTTCAAGTTGAGGCAATTGGAAAATTTAGATTATTGTTAAAGACTGAATTTTATTTGGATCTTGATAAAACATTTATTGTACCGTCTTTTAGACAAAATTTGATTTCTATTTCTGTTTTGGACAAATTTGGTTATTCTTGTTCATTTGGGAATGGAAAATTTAGTTTGTTTTATGATTCAAAATTAGTTGGTTCTGGTTCTTTGTCAGGTTATGATAATCTTTATTCGCTTGATACGATTGCTTCGTTTAATGAATCTCTGCAATTAAATACACGAGGCATGAAAAGAAAATTAACCGATGAGAGTTCAGGTGCGTTATGGCATAAGAGATTAGGTCACATCTCTAAACAGAGAATAGAGAGACTTGTGTCAAATGAAATTCTAGAACCCTTAGATTTTACAGATTTTGATATTTTTATCAATTGTATTAAGGGCAAACAAACCAATAAAAGGAGATTTGAGGCCAATAGGACTTTGGATGTCTTAGAACTTATACATACAAATATTTGTGGGTCATTCCCTACAGCTGCTTGGAATGGACAACAATATTATATAACATTCATAGACGATTTTTCAAGATATGGCTATATTTATCTCATTAATGAAAAGGGAAAGTCATTGGATGGGTTCAAAAATTATAAAGCTGAAGTTGAGAACCAACTCAACAAAAGAATCAAAGGCGTCAAGTCTTACCGTGGTGGTGAGTACTATGGCAGATATGACGGTTCAGGTGAACAACGTCCAGGACCTTTTGCTAAATTCCTAGAGGAATGCGGTATCATCCCACAGTACACTATGTCGGGTTCGTCCACTATGAATGATGTTGCTGAAAGACAAAACAGGATGCTTAAAGACATGGTAAGAAGTATGATTAATCATTCTACCTTACCAGAATCACTCTGGGGAGAAGCATTTAAAACTGCAGCATATATCCTCAATAGAGTTCCAACTAAAGCAATTACAAAAATCCCTTATGAACTTTGGACAGGAAAAAAGCCTAATTTAAAGCACTTGCATGTTTGGGGTTGTCCAGCTGAAGCAAGGCCTTATAGGCCAAATGAAAGGAAATTAGACTCAAGGACGGTCAGTTGCTATTTTATTGGATACGCTAAAAGGTCTATGGGTTACAAGTTTTATGATCCCACAACTAAGTCAATTTTTGAATCGGGAAATGCCCGGTTCTTTGAGGATGTCGAGTTTGCCGGGAGAGATATAGTTAGGGACATTGTCTTTGAAGAGGAACATGTTGATATTCCCACAGATGTTATTGACATTGTTCAGGAACCTCTTCCTGACCTTGTTGGAGATACAATAGATCAAGACAATATCGAACTTCCCATGCAAGAAATTATTCCAGAAGAACAAACTCTTCCACCTCAAGAACCTATGCCATTAAGGAGATCCACGAGAGAAAGGAGAAGTGCAATACCAGATGATTACATTGTATTTCTCCAAGAACATGAGGTTGACATTAGAGTGATAGAAGATGATCCGATCAATTTTTGTCAAGCCATGGAAAGTTCTAACTCTCAAAAGTGGATTGATGCCATGAATGAAGAGATTAAGTCCATGAAGGACAATGACATTTGGGATCTTGTCCCATTGCCTGAAAGTGCAAAACTCATTGGTTGCAAATGGATATTTAAGATCAAGAGGGATTCAAAAGGCGATGTTGAAAGATATAAGGCTCGTCTTGTCGCAAAGAGATTTACACAAAAAGAAGGCATCGACTATAAAGAGACTTTCTCTCCGGTATCTTCGAAGGACTCTTTTGTGGAAATAAGTTTGCCCCAATGGTTTAATATGTTAAGTTTTGATGATGACAAATACAAGACAAAAAGAATGATGCTTATGCTTGATAGATGTGCTTTATAGATGACAAATGCATCACAAAAGAATATTGATCATGTTATATATATATGCTTAAAAGAGATATATTGGATCATGCATGATTATGTACTTTATTTAGTTATACTTCACTTAATAATCATGCAATGAGATATATGCAACATTCTTATATGCATGTTAGACTAATTAGAGTTATACATTTATGAATCATGCATATTAAGATATTAAGTTATGAATTTGGACTAACTATGCTTGTTTTAAGTGAGTAATACTTTGTAGGATAGTCCAAGTACCAAGAGTGAGCATTGCAACTAGAAAGCAAAAGATCACAACTATGCTCAACTCAAGAAGAATGAGAATGATAAAGATGTTCCAAGCAATTTATAAGATTTGAAGAGAAGAAATTTGTGGAAGCTTGGATTACATCAAGAAGCCTAAGGACTAGAATTGGTATATTTTCCTATTAGGTTTTCTCCTATGTAAAGATAGACGTTTTACAAGAAAAGAGCTCAAATATGTTTTTAAGTCTTTAAAAATGGTTCTTACATGTTTAAATGCCCAACAAACTTTTTTTGGAAAGTTAATCTTGGTGGTAATTCACACATTTGAAAAATAGCCAAGTCTATGTTTTGCAAAACTGACATTTAGTTACTATTTTGATCATAACTTTCAAACTACTTTGAGTTTTATTGTGAAACTTATTGCATATCAAAATAGACTCAAATATCTTTCCAATGAGTGGTCATTTGCTTTAAACGGATAAGAAATGAAGAAGTTATGACCATTTAAAGTCAGTTTTCAAAAACAATCAAGTTTGAGTTTTGAAAAGCTGACCTTTAGTCACTCTTTTAATCATAACTTTCAAAATACTTTTAGTTTTGTTGTGAAACTTGTTTCATTTTAAAATAGACTCAAAGATCTTTCCAATGACTGGTCATTTGCTTTAATCGATAAGAAATGAAAAAGTTATGACCTTTTAAAGTCAGTTTTTAAAACCAGAAATGCTGTAATCGATTACACTAGTCCTGTAATCGATTACAACGTTGACAGAAGCCGTGTAATCGATTACCAGAAGTGTGTAATCGATTACCAAGTGCCCAGAAACGTTTCTAACGGCTATAAACGGCTAGTTTTCATAAAAAATCATTTCTAAACACTACTAACGGCTATTTTATCACTTGGGCTCTATATATAAGTGTTGTATGAAGCTTATACACCTCTTGAACCCTTGATTTGATCCTTGAATCACCAAAATCATATTTTGAGCTCTTTCTTGCAAAATTCTTCTATTCCTTTGTTCTTCAATTTGTATTATCCACTCTTGAGAGAGTTTTCTATTATCTATACTTTGTTCTTCAAGTTGTATATCTACTCTTGTGACAGTTTCATTCTATCAACCTTGATTGCTTTGTAAGAGAGGGTGAGGTATCCCTCCAAATTGTAAAGGGTGAGGCATCCCTTTGTTTGAAGAGACTCAAGCTCAAGGGTGAGGCATCCCAAGGAGTTGAGTGCTCAAGTTTGTAAAGGTCATCAAGCACCTGTGAAGCTTGAAGAATTGGAGGCTCTAGCACAAGGGTGAGGTATCCCAAAGTGTGAGGAGTGCTCTTGTTTGTACAAAGGTTTTCTTAGCACCCGTGAAGTCTAGGAGATAGTGAAGAAAATCTCAAGTTAAGCTTGGGGACTGGATGTAGGCCACAAGTGATTGGTGGCTGAACCAGGATAAATTCTTGAGTTTGATTCTCTCTTCCCTACACTCTTTAATTTCAATATTTAGTGTAGTATATTTATCTATTGCATATCTTGTCATCTTGGTGATTTGATTCTATGAACTTGATATCTAGCTTATTTGCTTAATTCATTATATATCCTAAGTTGTATTTGAGTAATCTATAATAGTTGTACATTTGTTGTGCATGTTCCGCTGCTTTTATGACTTGAGTGATTCAAAATGCTTAATTTCTCAAAGGTGCATTAAAATTTGTAAACACCCAATTCACCCCCCCTCTTGGGTGATGGTTGCCATGGCTAACAAGTGGTATCAGAGCTTCGTGCTCTGGTGAAAGCTTAACCACTTAGAGTTAAAGATTTTTGTTTGTTGGCAACCATTAAAAAGCTTTTCAAAATGGAAGGTTTTGAAATTGATAAACCACCATTCTTTGATGGTGTGCATTTTGTTTATTGGAAAGCTAGAATGGAATTGTATATGCAATCTATTGATCTTGATTTGTGGGATGCTGTGCTTGATGGATTTTCTCCTAAACCAAAACAAGATTTGAATGCTTATGACAAGAAATGCTTTTCCTTGAACATTAGAGCAATGCAAATGTTGAGAAGTAGTTTGAATGATGATGCTTATGTCAGAATTAAGAGTTGCTCTAGTGCTAAAGATATATGGGATGCTCTTGATGCTATTTATCTTGCTAACAATGATTTCTTATATAAAGTTGTATATAGAGAGCAAGAAGAGCAAAAACCTCTAGAGGAAGACAACTTTGAAAAATGTCCTCAAGAACATGTTCAAAGCAAGAAAATAAGCTCAACGCCTCTTGATGATGATGGTGCTCAATTTGAAGAAGAGGAAATGCGAAACAAAATTGATAAAGATGTTCTTGAATCCTTGATGGACAACAATGATAAAGATGATGATTTCCTCAAAGAGCCAAGCATGCTACAAATTAAGACTACCTCCTATATGCCTAAAAAGGACTTTGAGGTAAATGATGTTAAACTAGAATATAGTCCTTCTTATTATGAGCTACAATGTGCATATGATGAAATATATGATGGCTTGTTGATTTTAGAAAATAAAAACTTATCTTGTTTAGAAAACATTTCCTCCATTGAAAATGATATTGAGACTTTAAAAAATGAATATGCTTTTCTTGATGATGAAATGCCTTTGAAATATGAAACCTCAACTTCTTATGAAAAGTGTATTAATTTAGAAAATCATGTTGAGGACTTACATTCCGAATTTGTCAAAGCTAATGATTCTAATTGCTTACATTCTATGCTTGTTAATGAGAATAAAATTGATATTATTCTACATAAAAATTCAAGCAAGGCTTATGACAAAAATAATATAGAATGTAATAACAACAAAAGGCTTAAGTTTTCCAAAGATTATCTTCAAAGGACCAAACCATCATTAAATTTAATTGTTTGCAACTTTTGTGGTCATCTAGGACATATTTCTCATTTATGCAATTATAGAAGAAATTCTTATATGAGAAATTGTATGGTATGGGTTCCTAAAGGTCTTAAAGGCCCTATTACTAACATTCAAGGACCCAAGATGAAGTGGGTACCAAAATGTCCTCCTAGTGTCTCAATTATGCAAAAAGTTTCTCAAAAGAATGGACCAATTAGTCAAAAGAAAGAGGAATCATCAAGAAGAATGCTTCCAAAGCCCATTGGTAGAAGTTTTAGTCAAAGAAGGAAGATGGCTTCAACCAAAGCTTCTCAAGTACAAAATGTAGAACTTGCAAACTTCAAAACACTAAAAGAGAAGCAATGGGTAAGGAAAAGAGTTTCCTTGACTACCAAGGCCAAGGGTGACTATTTACTCAAGCATGCATTGAAGTGAAATACAACTACGCCACTTGAGGTTGGAAAAATTTGAAATGGTCCAAGTTCTCTAAGAGTAATGAAAACATAAAAGGATGGCATGGAGAACCACAACATTCTCAGGGAACCTTGATGCATATAAGTTGGAATCACCTACAAAAACTCAAAGAGTACACTTTTGGTAACATCAATCTCTTATCCTCTTCTATGCTTTAAATTGAATATCATGTGATATTTGGAGAAGTAGAGAGTTATTTTTACATGCCTTACATGATCATTGTTTGCCCTAAAATGCTTATATATGTTTTGATGATGATCATGTCTTTCTTGACAAACTTGAATCTTGCTCTTGTTTTGAAAAGAATATGTGGTTTCAATATAAAATCCTTCTACCCTTCTAAAATGCTTTTGAAAATATAATGTGGTCTTACAAAATTCTTTTTGAAAGGGGGAGAAGTTTTAAAATAGTTTTTGATTGATAGATTAAGAATATAATCTTTATGGTAATGTGCTTACATGGTCTTGACATGCATATTTCCCTTTATCTATCTTGTGCTTCAACAAGGGGGAGCTTATCTTACATATCCTTCTTCCATATCCTTGTTAACTAAGAACATATGCATAACTATGTTAAACTATTATGTTTAATATTTTGATAATATGCATATTTTGAGAGGGAGCCTAGTTCTTAAATTGTTGCTTATATCTCTTGGCTTACATCCTTATTTGACATGAAGTGTTTAATTGTTAATAGTATTAACATGTCAACAAAGATCATCTCTTATTGTCTTTCCCTCTATCAATGAAAGAAGGTAAACATTCTTAAACTTTATATCTTTTGATTCTTTCATTGAGAAATGCTTGATATGTGACAAGTTGTATGATCTTTCATTTGAAAACCTCAAATCCATGATCTTGCACGAATATTTTGTAACTCCTAACAAGTGATATCAAGTGGTACTTATTTATCATGTGGTATGCAAGACATTATATGCTTGACATAATTTCTTAAGCTCATTGCTATCATGTGCAAAATGTTGATGTACCAAAATATGACAAGCTTTGCATGAATAATCTTTTGTATCTTGAAAGCATACTTGTTTCATCTCTCTATTCTTGAATCATGTGTAGAATCAAATAAAAGGAGACAATTATGTTTTGAATAACTTGAAGAAGTTTTTGGTTTTGATGATCCTACTCTTTTTGACAGCACGAGTTTTATCTATAAAGGGAGTGAAAATATTATCTTTCCTTCCTAAGCCTTTTTGCTGATGTCAAATAGGGGGAGTGAAAATTGGAAAGAAAAATATGTTCTTGTACTTATTGTTTGATATGCTTACATGAATATCTATTCATGTATATTCCTCAACATATTTTTCTTTGGTGATTTGTCATCATCAAAAAGGGGGAGATTGTGAAAATAAGTTTGCCCCAATGGTTTAATATGTTAAGTTTTAATGATGACAAAAAGAATGATGCTTATGCTTGATAGATGTGCTTTATAGATGACAAATGCATCACAAAAGAATATTGATCATGTTATATATATATGCTTAAAAGAGATATATTGGATCATGCATGATTATGTACTTTATTTAGTTATACTTCACTTAATAATTATGCAATGAGATATATGCAACATTCTTATATGCATGTTAGACTAATTAGAGTTATACATTTATGAATCATGCATATTAAGATATTAAGTTATGAATTTGGACTAACTATGCTTGTTTTAAGTGAGTAATACTTTGTAGGATAGTCCAAGTACCAAGAGTGAGCATTGTAACTAGAAAGCAAAAGATCACAACTATGCTCAACTCAAGAAGAATGAGAATGATAAAGATGTTCCAAGCAATTTATAAGATTTGAAGAGAAGAAATTTGTGGAAGCTTGGATTACATCAAGAAGCCTAAGGACTAGAATTGGTATATTTTCTTATTAAGTTTTCTCCTATGTAAAGATAGAGGTTTTACAAGAAAAGAGCTCAAATATGTTTTTAAGTCTTTAAAAATGGTTCTTACATGTTTAAATGCCTAACAAACTTTTTTGAAAAGTTAATCTTGGTGGTAATTCACACATTTGAAAAATAACCAAGTCTATGTTTTGCAAAACTGACATTTAGTTACTATTTTGATCATAACTTTCAAACTACTTTGAGTTTTATTGTGAAACTTATTGCATATCAAAATAAACTCAAATATCTTTCCAATGAGTGGTCATTTGCTTTAAACGGATAAGAAATGAAGAAGTTATGACCATTTAAAGTCAGTTTTCAAAAACAATCAAGTTTGAGTTTTGAAAAGCTGACCTTTAGTCACTCTTTTAATCATAACTTTCAAAATACTTTTAGTTTTGTTGTGAAGCTTGTTTCATTTTAAAATAGACTTAAAGATCTTTCCAATGACTGGTCATTTGCTTTAATCGATAAGAAATGAAGAAGTTATGACCTTTTAAAGTCAGTTTTTAAAACCAGAAATGCTGTAATCGATTACACTAGTCTTGTAATCGATTACAACGTTGACAGAAGCGTGTAATCGATTACAAGTGTGTGTCGATTACCAAGTGCCCAGAAACGTTTCTAACGGCTATAAACAGCTAGTTTTCATAAAAAATCATTTCTAAACACTACTAACGGCTATTTTATCACTTGGGCTCTAAATATAAGTGTTGTATGAAGCTTATACACCTCTTGAACCCTTGATTTGATCCTTGAATCACCAAAATCATATTTTGAGCTCTTTCTTGCAAAATTCTTCTATTCCTTTGTTCTTCAATTTGTATTATCCACTCTTGAGAGAGTTTTCTATCATCTATACTTTGTTCTTCAAGTTGTATATCTACTCTTGTGAGAGTTTCATTCTATCAACCTTGATTGCTTTGTAAGAGAGGGTGAGGTATCCCTCCAAATTGTAAAGGGTGAGGCATCCCTTTGTTTGAAGAGACTCAAGCTCAAGGGTGAGGCATTCCAAGGAGTTGAGTGCTCAAGTTTGTAAAGGTCATCAAGCACCTGTGAAGCTTGAAGAATTGGAGGCTCTAGCACAAGGGTGAGGTATCCCAAAGTGTGAGGAGTGCTCTTGTTTGTACAAAGGTTTTCCTAGCACCCGTGAAGTCTAGGAGATAGTGAAGAAAATCTCAAGTTAAGCTTGGGGACTGGATATAGGCCACAAGTAGTTGGTGGCTGAACCAGGATAAATTCTTGAGTTTGATTCTCTCTTCCCTACACTCTTTAATTTCAATATTTAGTGTAGTATATTTATCTATTGCATATCTTGTTATCTTGGTGATTTGATTCTATGAACTTGATATCTAGCTTATTTGCTTAATTCATTATATATCCTAAGTTGTATTTGAGTAATCTATAATAGTTGTACATTTGTTGTGCATGTTCCGCTGCTTTTATGACTTGAGTGATTCAAAATGCTTAATTTCTCAAAGGTGCATTAAAATTTGTAAACACCCAATTCACCCCCCCTCTTGGGTGATGGTTGCCATGGCTAACATCTTTCAGGACTATAATGGCTTTGGTGGCGCATTTCGATCTTGAGTTACATCAGATGGATGTAAAGACGGCATTTCTCAATGGTGACATTGATGAGACAATCTATATAGTACAACCAGAAAACTTTGTTTCGAAAGACTCAAAGAATATAGTTTGCAAACTTAAGAAATCCATCTATGGGCTCAAGCAAGCATCTCGACAATGGTATTTCAAGTTTCATCAAGTAATCATCTCATTTGGTTTTGAGGTAAATTTGGTAGATGACTGTATATATCATAAGTTCTGTGGGAGCAAGTATATTTTTCTAATTTTATATGTTGATGACATTTTGCTTGCCAGCAATGATATAGAATTATTGCATGAAACCAAGAGATTTCTAGCTAAGAATTTTGAGATGAAAGACCTTGATAATGCATCTTTTGTATTGGGCATACAGATATACCGAGATCGTTCTCGGGGTATTCTTAGATTGTCACAAAAAGGCTATATTGAAAAGGTTCTCAAGAGATATAGCATGCAAGAGTGTAAACCAGGTGACATCCCTATGGCTAAGGGAGATAAGTTTAGTCTCAATCAATGTCCTAAGAATGGCTTTGAAGAAAAGTAAATGCAGAAGATTCCTTATGCATCAGCAGTAGGGAGTCTGATGTATGCTCAAGTTTGTACGCGTTCTGATATTGCGTACATTACAGGGATGTTAGGCAGATACTTGAGTAATCCAAGATTAGATCATTAGAAAGCAGCCAAACGGGTCATGCGGTACTTGCAGAGAACGAAAGACTACATGCTCACATATCGGAGGTCAGATAAGCTTGAGATCGTTGGATATACTGACTCCGATTTTGCTGGATGTCAAGATAGTATGAAATCTACATTGGGCTATATATACTTGCTAGCTGGAGGTGCTATTTCTTGGAATAGTGCTAAACAGTCTCTTATAGCCTCTTCTACTATGGCAGCAGAGTTCATAGCATGTTATGAGGCGTCCAATCATGGAATTTGGCTGCGAAATTTTGTCACAGGGCTGCGCATAGTGGATGGTATTGAAAGACCACTCAAGTTATTTTGTGACAATAAATCAACAGTTCTATTTTCCAATAACAACAAGAGCTCGACAAAGTCGAAGCACATAGACATCAAGTTCCTTGTTGTTAAAGAAAGAGTTCATAGTGGATAGTTGTCTATAGAGCATATCAGAACAAACTCTATGGTTGCAGATCCGCTTATTAAAAGGTTACTACCCAAAATGTTTCATGAGCACACTGCTCATATGGGTGTTATGTCATTAAGTGATGTTCAGTTTTAGTGGGAGTTTGTAACTTTTAAATGCTTTTATGATATAGACTTTTTGGTTTATGTATGGTTTAAGAATATTTTCTGCAGAAATAAAGTTTTTGTGTATTGACACTCTAATTTTGTTATACTTTGATCTCACTGAGGTTTAAGGAGAACCAATTGGAATTAGGCATGTTAAGATCACATCACATAAAAATTCCATGCTACACATTCATATCATGATCCATGTCATTCATTTGTATCAGCATATGTGACCATTGATGGGTTGAGTTACGATAATTGTAGCGAAGACTGCTTTGATCCTATGTTGATACGATTGATGGACCGGATTGGTTATAGATACTTTCGGTAATGACAATAACATTGAGCTCATATGGTTAATTTTGCAATACATAATTATAAGGTTACACATATAGTCCAAGTGGGAGATTGTTGGATCCTTAATCCAACATTGGCCTTATATATGAATAATTATGTATTGTAGGTTGTCACTTAAAGTTGAACCCAATTAAAAGTAATCTGGTAAGGTTTGGATTATTTGGGCTTTAATATATCTAATAGGATATGGGCCTTTAATATGTAGAGACTAAAGGGTAATTCTATTTTTGCGATGGGCTAAAATAGAAATGCCAATAGATAACCCTAGGGTTGTCAATAAAATAGGTGATGGTCCCCGAGTCACACGTATTATTCTCATCTTTCCTGACATCCCATCATCAGAAAGAAGTAGAGGGAAAACTAAAGGGTTCTCTCAAGGAATATGTGTAGATCTGGAAGATCAAAACCGCACGACCACCGCACGACTCTGAAGAGTTATTAGTCATCATGAATTCAGGTACGCGTCCGCACAATTTCCTAATGATCAACGTGATTATTTTCAGGTTATAGATGATTGTTTTCATCTAAGGAGTTTATTCCGGTTCCAACATGATTAACATATAAAGCATGTACATACTCAAAATCATTCCAAAATTAAGAAAATGAAATATTTATGAGAGAGTTTTCCTATATTCTTAAAATATTAATTACACTTAACCAGTTATGATATATAATATATAAGGTAATGTTAGTTGTACATAATATACAAATTCACGTAGCTTATATAGGAATCAGGCACCATTTATATTGATAAATAAAAAGAATAAAAAATTAAAAAATAGATGATAATAATCAAAGTTATGTAAATTATGTAAGAAAAAAAACTTTTGTTTGTAACATTCATGTAATACATAATACAAAAATGGAATCTATTTAGTATTTAATAATGATACTTTTATCATATTTTTTTCACATTATTTTTTATACTATTCTTTATATTATTAATTATATTATTTTTTATTATTTTTTTATTTTTTCTCACTTAATTATAATTATTAAAAAATAAAAAAAAATAAAAAAATAAAAAAATATGATAAGACAATCATCTTCCTTCAATATTATAGTTAGAATATATAAAAATCTCTAATTTAATTAGAAGACAAAGTTCCTCAAGTGTAATCATTACCGTCCTTTTGCTTTCACCATCCTGTAATTGTCGTTTTTATTTTCTGAAGATCCCTCACATTATAAAAGGACAAATATTATTTATTTAATTTTTGTCTAATGACCTTGTATATATGACCAATAACATCAAAATCAACCTTGTGTCAAATATTCGCCACCAAGTTCATTATGGCCAACAAAAGATATTAATGAAAAGGGAAGCGTTTACAATACACTTAAATATCTTTAAAACATCAATGTTTTACACTTTTTACCAATTATAATCAATTCCCATAATTTTATTAATTTTCAAGTATATTTTGTTATAATTACTCCTAAATCCCTGGTGTTTCAACTTATACTGTGTTTGTCATCGGTCTCTCATGATGCACGACAAATGACATTTGTATCATGTTTCCATCTGAGGCATGTTGGTTGATGGAGCTCGCAAGTTGACAATAATGGTGACGAGTTGGCTCATTGAGTTGCATAGGAAGAAGAAAGCAAGTTATGGTTGAATAAGAAAATGAATTGGCTCATTGCTGTATTTGTTATCGGTCTCGCACGGTGCACGAAAAATGGCATATGCATCATGTTTCCATCAGAAGCATGTTGGTTGATGGAGCTCGCAAGTTGACAATAATGATGACGAATTGACTCACTGAGTTGTAGAGAAAGAAGAAAGCGAGTTATAGTTTAATAAAAAAACGAGTTGACTTACTATTGCGTTTGTCATATGTCTCTCACAGTGTACGACAGATGTCATTTGCATCATGTTTCCATTTGAGGGATGTTGGTTGATGGAGCTCGCAAGTTGACAATAATAGTAGCGACTTGGCTCATTGAGTTACAGAGAAAGAAAAAAGCGAGTTATGGTTAAATAAAAAAATGAGTTAACTCACTAATAAATGTCATTCACTCATGTAATTCAATTTTCTATCATTTTCCTTTGTCACTCTGCAATTCTCATACCAAATTAACTAATAAAACTATATTATTGTCACATTATTTCTTCTTTCCCCACCCAGCGTTCAGATCTCAAATCTCATCGCATTGTTCCATATAGTAATCAGAATCTATGGATGTGAGTGAACACCATGGCAGAACCCTCTTATGGTTTCGCAAATTTGTCTCCTATGTATGCTGCCATGGAACTTGGGTTAACCGCATTTGTAACACATTAATTTGGTTTTATAATACCATCATTTTAATAAAAGGGAGAATGAAGATAGACGAGAACTTCATTGTAATTTACTTACAAATAATCTGATTTTTATTACAGGAATAGAATTGTACTTTTTCAAATTTTGTGATAACATCTCTACCAAGTTACAAGTAACTTATATCAGTCATTTAATTTTTAAAATAATTTATCAATAGCTTCTAATATTGAAGCATCTATGTTGAAAATTATTTCAAGAGCATTTTAAACTTTTCCGAAATCAAGTAAGAAATGGATTTTTGGTTCGGAAACTGGGACTTCACCCACTTTGCTGATAGGAAGATGTTACTAGGAGTTCGAGCATCATTAAAATTCAAAATATTATATAGTAATTTTTTTAAATGAGATAGCCAATGAAAGATTTTAAACATTCCGTCTTTCCATAACATGACACTTGCCCTTAAAATAATTTTAAATCTTCTTAATTAATTTTTTTAATAATTCTTATAATTATTAAATAAAAAATATTTAATATTTTTTATATTTTTAAAAAGTTGAATGCCTTATATTTTTTATAAACTAAATTTAGATTTATTTTTTATATTCATTATATTTATTTCACTAATTAAATTATGATATGTATAATTTTTAAAAAAAAAAAAGAATAAAAAAAAAATATTAATAAACACATATTATAATTTAATTGATAGAATGAATATAAAAAATATTAAAAAATAAACTTTAATTTTGTTTTTTATTAATTTTTTTATATTAAGTAATATAAAAATTATTAAAAAGATGTCTTAAAAAGAATGTAACAAAAGTTGTGTGTATACCCCCATATTAATGTGACACGTACGCTTAATTATCGCTTAGCTAAAAAATTTGATCCTCTGCTTTTTTAACCAAGAAGCACGTGTTGGCATAGACTCTTCCCATGCTCCCATATATGCGGACAATTGTTGGTGGGACGGTGACGTCGGTGAGTATATATATTAGTGAGTTTATATCATTACCCGCACCCAATTTCCTTCTTGTTCTTCTCCTTTATTGTGTGTGTATCACAAACCAGAGGATATTTTTGTTTTATGCTTTTCTCTTTCTTCCTTATAGGATCATAGTTCAGGAGAATTAATAAAAGGAAAATGTTGCTGACTATGAAAACAGTTTCATAAAAATTTTATAAATGTGAGGTGGCATGTTGGTATAGTCTAATAGATAAAGGATGCAAGTAGTTATTTTTAAATTTATATTTTACTTTGACCACACATATTATTATGTATCTTATCTTTCGTTGTCAAATTTATGTAATTCTTTTCAAATAATATTGCTATTAATAGAAGAAAGAAAATTACATATTGGCGACGCAAGAATGGGATAAGAATATAATCACAATGTAACTTTCTAGGTGGAACTTGAACCGTCCAAATTGCAGAGCAAGATAATGTGTGATCCTATAGCCGTCCTTAGTACTGTTCACTAAACTAACAAATGGGAAAGTGATATTGTTTGGCATACATGTATATGAAACTGACATGAAAAGCATAAGACTGAGAAAATTGCACACATATGGAACTTGTGGATATGAAGTAGAAAACATGCAACAAGGCAAGTGGACTGTTAACGTGTCTGGTAAGTGAAGTGTTATTGTAAAAGGTTAAAAGGATGAATTTTGATTATTAAATTTTACATAAATAGTAAAGATTAGAATATAAATGCATATGACTTTTTTAAGTGATTACATGATATTTAAGTAATTTTTAATCTTGATTATCTATGTATAGTTGTATGATCAAGATTTACTCATCTTACTCTCTTATAATAAAAACTTCTCTCATATATATATATATATATGAGTGTATTTAGTGAAAAGAGTATTTATTGTAAAAGGTAAGAAAATTAAATAGTTAATTATTAGATCTTTCATGAATAACTAAGATTAAAACATAAATACATGTGACTTTTTATTAAGTGGTCATATAACTTTTAAATAAATTTTAATCTTATTCATTTATGTATAATTGTATAATCAAAATTTATTATTTTCACAATAAAAATTCATCTTATTAAATATGTTGATATATATATATATATATATATATATATATATATATATATATATAGTTTAATTAAACTTTTTCATTATAGTACTCCTTTCAGAAAAAAGGTTAGTTAATTAAGGGGGAAAATTGATGCTAAAACGCAGATTAAAATATCGAATCTTTTCTTCACCAAAAAAAAAAATCTTTTTCTAAGTTAGCAGGTGTTTGGTGATAAAATGAATAATAAATATAAAAAAAAAGCCGCTTGTTTTAATTAGAATCAGCAAAAGGGTAAGAAGTTGCAGCCCGCTGATGGAAGTTGACTAGACGAAACCCTGAAATTATGTAAGTAGAATTTTAAGGAGAATTTAATTTAATTACATCTCAAAATTAAAATTATGTAAGTAATTGGTAGAAGATAAAAAAAAATTAAAGTAATAAGCAGAAGAGGAAAATGTTCAGAAAGAAAGGAGTGTGTACACAGTGGAAGTAACAACACATAAATGAGGCAATAAAATCTTTCTTACTTGAAAGAACCTGTGAGGAGCAAAATATATAACTAACCAAAAATATCCACCAAAAATTATATCTAAGAATGCACAAAAATAAATAGGCAAAGAGAACACACACAATTTTAACATGAAAAACCTCCTCAATGTGAGAAGTAAAAACCACGGGACCTAGTCCAAAAAAAAAATCTCCACTATAAAATCAATGAGTACAGCAAAGTGTCTCCTAATAAACAAGGATATCACAATGACCCCTACTCACTACCAACAAAGTGGAAATCAACAAAGTAACAAAGCTCAAAACCCACAAAGGGGTACAAATAGCCCAACAAGTAGAGATGGAGAAATAAGAATATGACCGTACAAGTAGAAGCTCACAATGCAAGGAACAACATACTAAAAAATCATCCAGATCGGACCACAAATGACCATCCAATCTGAACACGCAAGATCAGCACTGAAATTTTTCTCCTCTTTCTCACGCGCGGCTCCGTCGAAGAAGCAAAAAATTTCTTGAAGTAATGTTTCATGCCTTTGGCCCTTTTAAAACCTATTCTTTTTTTTTTTAATTATATGGTATGGGCCCCACTTAGTTGGACCCATCCAATAAACTCCCCCTCCAACTCAAGTGGAGGCAAATGCCAAACCGGCAACCAAACGACAATCTTCAAACTTCCCCGTCGGTAGAGTTTTTGTCAACATGTCTGAACCATTATCATCAATATGGATCTTCTCAAGTTCTAACAACTTAGAGTCTAGAACATCACGTATCCAATGATACCTCACATCAATATGCTTAGATCTACCATGGAACGTAGGATTCTTGCCGAAATGAATAGCACTTTGATTATCACAAAACAAAACATACCTCTCCTGAGTAAAACCAAGTTCATGGACAAAATTCTTCATCCAAAGCAACTCCTTACAAGCTTCGATAATAGCAATGAACTCAGCCTCAGTAGTAGACAATGCAACACACTTTTGCAACCTAGATTGCCAAGCCACAGCTCCCCCTGCAAAGGTAATCAAATAGCCAGAAGTAGATTTCTTGAGTCAACATCCCCTGCCAAGTCTGAATCTGTATAACCACAAAGAACAGATTTCCCAATTCCAAAACAGAGCTTCAAACTAGAAGTGCCCCGGAGATATCTTAATATCCACTTCACAGCTTTCCAATGCTCTTTACCAGGATTTGAAAGAAAACGACTAACCATACCAACTGCATGAGATATCAGGCCTTGTACAAACCATTGCATACATCAAACTTCCTACTACAGATGCATAAGGAACACGTTGCATGTCTTGTTTCTCTTCATCACTAGAAGGAGCTTGTCTATCGCTAAGCCTAAAATGTAAAGCAAGAGGTGTGCTTACAACTTTAGCTTTATCCAAGTGAAACCGTTGAAGTACTTTCTCAATGTACTTCTCCTGAGATAACCACAACTTCTTCGCCACTCTATCACAAGTAATCTGCATGCCAAGAATCTATCTTGCCGGTCCTAAGTCTTTCATTGCAAAAGACTTACTAAGCTCCTTTTTCAACCTGTCAATTCTAGAAGAATTATGACTAACAATCAACATATCATCAACATAGAGTAATAAAATGATGAATTCATTATCAGAAAATTTCTGCACAAACACACAATGATCAGAAGTAGTCTTCTTGAATCCCTGCTGAATCATAACAGACTCAAACTTCTTGTACCATTGCCTCGGGGCTTGTTTCAAGTCATACAAACTTTTCTTCAACATGCAGACATAATTTTCTTTATCCTTCATCACAAAACCCTCAGATTGCTCCATGCAAATCTCCTCCTCTAAATCACCATGAAGGAAAGCAGTTTTCACATCCATCTGCTCAACCTCTAAATCAAGACTGGTTGCCAAACCAAAAACAACTCGGATAGAAGACATTTTAACAACCGGTAAGAAGATCTCCTCAAAATCAATCCTTATTTTCTGACGGTAGCCTTTGACAACTAATCTAGCTTTGTATCTCAGAGTAGAAGTATTCTCATCATTTTTCAACCTATAAACCCACCGATTTTGCAAAACTTTCTTGTCCTTAGGCAACTTGACCAGCTCAAAAGTATGGTTGTCAAGCAAAGATCTCATCTCATCATTCATTGCTGCAACCCATTCTGCCTTCTACTCACTCTCCATAGCCTCTTCGTAGCACTCAAGTTCTCCCCTATCAGTAAGAAGCACATATTCATCAGATGAGTAACGGGTAGAGGGAATAAGATGTCTGGAAGACCTCCTAAGTGAAACAACAGGTTCATCAACAACTTCACGAGCAGGAACATCTACCTCATCAACAACATTATCAACAACATCCTCAACCTGATCACCCTGAATATGATTATGCACATCATCATGATCGCCAAAGTCAGCTACATCTGGCATATGAGGCTCAGGAACTGGATCAATATCAATCAAACCATCAGTACTTGGAGACTCTGACTTCTTTGCCTTATCAATATCTTCAATGGTCTGATCCTCTATGAAAATAACATCACGGCTTCTAACAAGCTTCTTCTCAGCTGGATCATACAACCTATAGTCAAACTCATCATGACCATAGCCCATGAAGATGCACTGTCTAGTCTTGATATCTAACTTAGATCTCTCATATTTGGGCACATGTATAAATGCTCTACACCCAAAGACACGTAAGTGGTCATAGGAAACATCTTTTCTATTCCACACTCTGTTAGGAACATCAGCCTGTAAAGCAACAGTATGAGATAAATTAATAACATGTGCAGCAGTATATAAAGTCTCACCCCAAAAAAATTCAGGTAACTTTGCTTCAGAAAGCAAACATCTAACTCTCTCCATCAAAGTCCTGTTCATCCTTTCTGCCAGGCCATTAAGTTGAGGAGTCTTAGGAGGCGTCTTCTGGTGTCTAATACCCTGCTGTCTACAGTACTCATCAAATGGTCCGCAATATTCACCACCATTATCAGTGCGAACACATTTCAGTTTCTTCCCTGTTTCTCTCTCAACAGAAGTCTGAAACTGCTTAAAGACACCAAGCACCTGGTCCTTAGTCTTCAAGGCATAAACCCAAAGTTTCCTTGAATGATCATCAATGAAAGTCATAAAGTAAAGTGCACCGCCAAATGTTCTAGTCTTCATTGGACCACAAAGATCTGAATGCACCAACTTAAGCACCTCTGATTTTCTAGAAGGAGGATGACTCTTGAAAGAGACTCTATTCTGCTTCCCAGCCAAACAATGAGCACACTTTCCCAAACTTGCACCCTTCAAACCTGAAAGTAGATTCCTTTTGGTCAAAGTATCAAGTCCTTTCTCACTAATGTGGCTAAGTCTCTTGTGTCATAACTTTGACTGGTTATCACACTCAACTATATTAGCAGCATCAACAGAAACTGAAGCCTTGGTCCAATACAAACCTGAACACTTCTTTCCATGTGCCACAACTAAAGAACCCTTAGAGAGTTTCCACTGTCCACCACCAAAGGTACTAAAATAGCCATCATCATCAAGAACACTAACAGAAATCAGATGCAAACGGATGTCTGGTGTGTGTCTGACATTCTTCAAAAATAACTTTGTCCCATTACTGGTTTTCAAACAAACATTGCTAATGCCAATCACCTTTGACATACCATCATTACCCATCTTCAAAACCCCATAATCACCAAGAGTATAAGATGTGAAGAAATCCTTCCTAGATGTCACATGAAAACTGGCACCACTGTCAATAACCCAGCTGGTCTCATCACAGGCAACATTAATCAAATTTTCATCACAGATAATCAGAAGATCTCCTCTAGTAGTGGTAGCAACACGATCATTATTGTCATTATCTTTCTTTTGTTGCTTGTCCTTGTTACCCTTGTTCTCCCTTTTTCATCGGTAGCAGAACCTTTGGACATGCCCTTTTTTACGACAATAATCACACTCAAGGTTTTTGTATTTAGACCTTGATTTGCTTCTACTCTTGCTTTTTTCTCTATTGCCTTGTCCCCGATCCCTCTCAATGTTTCTCCCCCTGTTTTCAGTAACCAAAACCTCTGATTGTGAAGAGGACATCTGCTGAGTTCGTCGTCTGACTTCTTCATTCAAAACAGCAGTCTTTACATAATTCATGGTCACAACACCTCCAAGAGCAGAACTAGTCAAAGTGACTCTGAGATTTTCCCAAGAATCAGGTAGAGTATTAAGCAACCAAAGTCTCAAAATTTCATCTTCAAATTTCACACCCATGCCGGACAACTGATCAAAGCATCCCTAAAAATTACTCAAGTGATCAGAAATAGAACTACCATCCTTGTAACTCAAGTTCATGGCCTGCTTCAACAAAAACAATTTATTATTCCCAGATTTAGAGGCATACAACGTCTCAAGCTTATCCCATACAGTTCTGGCATGTGAATCATTAGCAATATGATTCAAAACATTATCATCTACCCATTGCCGAATAAAACCACAAACCATCTCATGCTCAAAGCCCAATCTTCATCAAATTTAGCCTCAGGTTTTGTAGTAGCAAACACCGGTAAATGTAATTTTTTCACAAATAATAAATCTTTCATCTTTCCTTTCCACTTGTGGTAATTTGTGTCATTCAAACTAATCATTCTACTGTAATTTGGCTCCATCATTCAATCAAGCAAACAAACAAATAAATTTCTCTGATGCCAGCTGTTGGGAAAGAAAGGAGTGTGTACACAACGGAAGTAACAATACACAAATGGACAATAAAATCTTTCCCACTTGAAAGAACCTGTGAGGAGCAAAATATACAGCCAACCAAAAATATCCACCAAAAGATATATCTAAGAATGCACAAAAATAAATAGGCAAAGAGAACACACACAATTTTAACGTGAAAAACTCCCTCAATGTGAGAAGTAAAAACCACGGGACCTAGTCCAAAAAAAAAATTTCCACTATAAAATCAATGAGTACAGCAAAGTGTCTCCCAATAAATAAGGATATCACAACGACCTCTACTCACTACCAACAAAGTAACAAAGCTCAAAACCTACAAAGGGGTACAAATAGCCCAACAAGTAGAGATGGAGAAATAAGAATCTGACCGTACAAGTAGAAGCTCACAATGTAAGGAATAACATACTAAAAAAATTATCCAGATCATATCACAAATGACCATCCAATCTGAACACGCAAGATCAGCACTGAAATTTTTCTCCTCTCTCTCACGTGCGGCGCCGTTGAAGAAGCAGAAAATTTCTTGAAATAATATTTTCTGTCTTTAACCCTTTTAAAACCTATTCTTTTTTTTTAAAATTATATGGTATGAGCCCCACTTAGTTGGACCCATCCAATAGAAAAGGCATAACAGTGGAGATAAAAGGATCAAGAAATAATTTTCTTAAATTAAACGAACCTACTCACCTTCGCACTCTTTTCCCCCTCCATAGGGCTGAACTCATCTTTGCTTTAAGTGTAGACAAATTTTTCGTTGGATCGTACCTGTAGTGTGAAAACTGGTTCGAGAGAGAAGAAGAGAGCTTGTGATGCAAATTTCTGAGAGAAGTTTCTGGCATTTTCGCAACTGAATGATTTACACTATGATTGAGGCTTATATACATGAATACAATGAAAGAGCTATTTACAAATCAAACTACTCTATTTACGATCTAACTATCTGTAACAGAATATGTTGACTAAGCTAACTAAATGCTGAGTCAGTAACTAATTAAGTGTGTATTTGATTCAGCTGTGAAAATTTTGATTATTTCAATAATCGATTATAATCGATTATTGTATAAAAACTTTTTGTTATAATCGATTTATTTTTATGTTTAGATATATTAGCTGAAAAGTGATTTTAAATTAATCTATTTCGTTTAGTTGATATAAAAAAGAATCGCTTTTATATATTAAATTATCAAAATAAGTATATAATGATTAAAAAAATTATTTAATTGAAGACAAAATAGTATTTACATATTAAAATGTAAAGAATAATTTATAAGATAGAATCATAAGTTTCAATCTTCAATATTATAAAAATTAATTTCAAAAAACTTTTTATTTTACATTAAATTTCGTATAAAAATTAAAATTAATTTTATCAAACATAATTAAATACTATTAAAATAATTTTTTTTAAAAAAATTAATTTAAACTAAAATAATTTGATCCAAACATGCACTAAGTTATCTGTTGCTACTAAGCTCTTGCTGCAAAGCTCCTGTTGGGTCTGCGCATGTTGGGCTTCGCTGTTAACCAAGTCTGGTGACAGATAGTCTAATTAATAATTACTATCGATTTAAGAAACGAAAATACCAGAAAATATTGTATTTAAAATTTTAATTTGAAGATTTTATTTATTTAAAGCTTCAAAGTAGATAAACGTAATTCACTTAAATTTAATGTTTTCAAAGCCAAATAAGGCAATGAAGTGGAAAAGTTTTTGGTTCAAATTCATTTGATCAAACTGTTTAGTAAAATCGAATAATCTTATATATATGTATTTATATTTTCTATATAATTTGTTTATTATCAAATCTAATTTTTTTATAATTTAAATTGATATTGCATAATAAAAACCATCCAGTTAAACTTGCTCTAATCACGATTTTGACTAATCTTGATTGATTCAACTTGATCTAATCACAAAAATAATTATAACATTGAATCAAAATCGGATTAGACTTCAATTTTTTATTTTAGTGGTTGGACCGACTAATTTGATCCAAATTCTTAGGTCTGATTGTTTTGTTTTTTGTTTTTATTTTTAATTGATTTATATTTATTAATAATTATAAAAATGTTATATTATTTTTATTTTATTTTTTGTTTTCATACTTTAATTAAAAGAAATGATAAAAACAAGAACAAAAGTCTAAAATCAAAAATCAAAATAAAAAAAAATGTGATATTTTTATAATTATTAATAAAAATATATCACTTAAAAATAAAAATAAAAAACAAACTAAACAGTTCCTTATATGTTTTTAGAATAAGATTTTTTTTTTTTTTTTGCTTTGGACCATTTATTTATTACACCTCATTCTGTGGGCTATTTTTGTCTCTTTCAAACAAAAATTTAAAGATTCTTATCCTAACCATGGTTAACTAAAATTCAGTGCTAATAAAATAACAATGAAAAGTTTTTCATTAACTTTTCACATTCTTCTTTTCTTCTTTCCTCTCTTATTTTGTTACTGCAAATTGGTTCTGTGACCCATAGCAATCCGTGTTCACGTACTTCACGTTCTAATTCGCCTTTCCATAGCCATCGGCACCATGGTCGTCAATCCCATCGAGGCTGATGTCCCTGTTCGTTAAGGCGGCACTGACCCGCGTTTGGGCGTTGACAAGTGCTGGAGCACAAAATTGATCTTATACAAGTGTCTGTTGATTGGGTTACTCATGATCCTCTGATATGAGAAAGTTAAAAAATAAATCCTTTGAAAAATTAATCACAAGCGTTATTCGTTTTTGAGTTTTTAGCCATCTTATTTGTTTGATTCATTTTGATTAGGATAATCAAACTTTGATAAGTTGGGGTGACTTATGAGTTGTTGAGAATGGTGGGTTCGAGCTTGCGTTGGAGCTCCATTTTGACATGAGATATTTGTATCTTATAGTTACATAATCTGGTCAATTCGCTTAGAAAATCAGGTTATCGGATGAACAATTTGATCATAAATCAAATAATCGAATCAAATAATCGAATCGAAAAATTAGGACATAGAAGAAATTATATTTTAAAATATATTATATGAAAAATTATTTGATATAAAATAATATTATATTAAAAAATAATAAACAAAAATTTTATATGAAAAAAATGCTTCTAAATAAACGATGATAATAATTTATTGATTGAATAATAATATAAATTAAAAAATTGATAACAATGTTCAATGAAAATTTATGGTCCATGATTGAATATACTTTACAACAAAAACTTTTAAGTATAAGGTTCAAATATTAAATAATTCTCGATATTCTTATCACAAACAATACATACATCATTGTTTATGTATAATCTAATATCATTCATCATATTTATTTATTTTTATTATTTTCTTTATTTTAATCACATACTCTTTAAAAAAAAGTATATATATCATCTTTTTCTAATATTAAAAGTTATATTTTTGTTAAGTTTTGATATAAAAAAAAAAAGACCAACTCACATCAACTCATTTCGCCGAGTCACCAGGTCATTAAGAAAATTAGTCTAATAAGTTGATTAAATTAGCCTAAAACTTAGGTTATAGGTTTATCAGGTGGATTGATTGAACTTGTCAGACCCGTATAATTATGGTGTACTCATTTATAAGTGGTTTTACTCGTGGAGGTTTGAGGGAGTTCCTGTGAATGAATTTGGTTAATCATGGTTACTGTAAGAATTTTAAAATAGTTTAATTATAGGAGATACTAATGAGTGGCACAAAGCAAAAAGTGTCACGCTATTAGAGCACTTAAAAATTTCTCTTAAATTTTATAGTTGGATAAGCCACATGTCAACTTGGTATTATGTGTTCGTTAAAAAAGGGGTATTATGTAGTTTAAAATAAAGTATTATGTGATTAAAACAAAATTATGTTAGGGCCTAAATCCTAAAAGGAAATGCCTACATACACGAGATATTTGTATTCATAAAACAATTATAAAAGGTACTCCCTTTTTTGGCTTAACAACGTGAAACAAGTTTAAATAGAAAAGAAACATTTCCATCATAGAGTTGCTATGGTATTATAATGAGTTAAAAATTTAGAATGAATTGTCAAGTATTTAATAAATGTTGATTTTATAATAAATAGTTATAATAATCTTATTAAATATACTTAACAACCGATAAAATATTTGATAATTTACTTTGACTATCATATTCAAAAATAAAAAAATAAGTAACATAACAAAATATGTTACTTACACATGTTTTTTCGAATTATATCTCTCATATTTATTTATATAACAAAATTATAATGTATGTGTGTTGAAAATTAAATAAATCTAATTATAATCAAATGATAAATTATAAAAATATAAAATAATATGTGTATAAATATGTATAATTAACTTCGTTGCTAACATAACAATCCCCTCTTCATCAACATAGAATAACTCTGGCTCGACTAGTAAGCGACCACCACCTGCATTCAGTGGTTTCTCAGTTAATTATCTGAGAAATAAAAAATGGGATTTGGATTTAAAGGACAAAACAGAAAAATGGAACCGTCATATCATTTTCATCATGTGCCCTTAATTATGTTTCCTCCTATTACAAGTTGCGACTTGTCTAATCATTGCAAGTTGCCACAAAAATCAAACAAATTTGTAATTAAGGGACACAATATGAAAGCGCCGGGGCTATACATAACTCTTTATTCTGGCAAATCAACGCTTTGCCTCATCAGCGCATGGTATCAAAGGTTTCTATCTAACGCTCTTTTGCTTGCATTTGTGAAAGCGCCGGCGCTATACATAACTCTTTATTCTGGCAAATCAACGCTTTGCCTCATCAACGCACGGTATCAAAGGTTTCTATGTAACGCTCTTTTGCTTGCATTTGTGAAGAAAGTCATATATTTCGTTTAGTTATATATCTTGCAAAGCTAAGTCATCTCATGGGATTATAAACTTCAGCTAGATCTAGATGCAAGTATATGAAACTAAAGAAAAGAAACTTGTGAGAGAATGTACCCAAAAAGAGAAACTTGTGAGAATATGTTAGTAGTTTCAATCAAATCATTATTAATCAGGAATTGCGTAGTTAAGCATCCTTTAACTTAAATTAAAATTGCATGGATCGAGGGAGAAAAAAAAATTAACAGTTAATCTGTAAACATCTTTTATGTTGAACCTGTTTCTCTCCCTTTTTGCTGTCTTTCTCTCTCCCTTTGTGCTATATCTACGTCTTAACACAGTCCCAGATTGTACCGAACCTTATGAAACTTGTCATTTTTCTGATTATTTGAGCTTCCAAGTCTCTTTTTTAATCAAGTGATTTTAAAATTTTGCATTTACAGAAAATTATTAGTCCATTTAATAAATAGGAATGAATACATTGCAATCCCTCTCGAACCTCAAACGTAGCCTATAAGGACAACATCCTACGATCAGTTAATATGATGGTTATTGTCATCTCCATAGTTGTTTTCCAAATTTTTTTAAGCCATTGATCTGATGCCAGATAATAACAATAACAATAATAATTACAATCTATACTATATACTAAAATTGCCTTGAGGCAATTAATGCTGCTATTAATTATCAATATATAAAATTACATTAACAAGTAATTAAATATATCTTTAACTATCAACTTTATGGATAAAATAGCATTTTTTTTGTTAACATTGATTTAGACTTTTTTGAGATGAACATTGATTTAAACATATTATTAATAAATTTTCAAAAAAAAAGTATTATTTTTTAAAGATTTTAAGTCATAAAAAAGTTATTTAACATGTGTCACAATAAATTAAAATGATTTTTTTACTTTATTTATACAACTAAATATTGTCACGAATAAATAAAATAAAATTTGGTTTCTCTATTACATTTTGTTTTTCAGAGTATCTTCGCATCTGATATGCGAGAAAATAATCTCTTAAAATATAGTCAGGTGCTTAAGCGATGATCCTTCCTAGTGCTCTCTATTACACTTTATAAGAGTTAAAAAAGACTTTTCAATTAACAATCCTATTCAAAATATTTTAATTATAAGCTTTTCTAAAAACAAAACAAGATGACTCAAGTTATTATTCTTAAATTTTAAATATTATTCTTTCTATTACCTTTTAAGGTACATTTGAATGTTTGAATTAGAATTAGAACGTAAAATTTTAATTTAATTCCAATTTTGTTGGAATTAGAATTGACTAAGAATATTAATTTTTATATTTAGAGCAAATATAAAATTGAAATATTGAATTGCAATTCTAAATTGAATTAGAGGACAATGACAACTACAATAATTGGAGGATGTCATCAACAACGATGGTTGGAGGATGACGTCGGTAACTTGACTGGTATCGACAATAATAGTTGTCGGAGTATGTGACAAAAATAATGAATAATAATTATAACATTAATTTTAATTTTTGTGCTTGAATTTGTGATTTTTAAGATCTTGACTAAGAATTAAAAATAATATAAAATAATTATTTTTTAATTATATGGAATTTGACTTAGAATTGAAATTTCAATTCTAATGACATACCAAATAATATAATTAGAATTGAGAGATTCAATTATAATTTCAAATATGATTTCCAAGCCTAATTCCATGTGCCATACGACATCTTAAGATTTTGTTAACATATGTCCTAAAGACACATGTTAAGGATTAAAAATAATATTTAGTATTTATTATTAATTATTTAAAAAATATTAAATACTTTTAAATTCTCAAGATAATAAATATTTATACTTTTTATTTAATATTTTCTATTTTTAATTTCTTAACATGTGTTCTAAAAATACATGTGAACAAAACCCTACATTTTATAATAATCTAACTATGTTTGAATTAAGAAAAATGATGCTTGTTTCGGAAACATATGTTTCGGATGGTCCTGGATGAGCAATAACCTATGAAGTATAGACACGTCGATTATGATGTGTGTCCATGTGTCAGATACGTGTTTATGTCAGATACATAGAAACACTCGTACAACACACGTGTCCTGTGTGTCCGATTAAAACAATTATTTTTTTCAGTTTGGACACGTCTCAGACACGTTCGAACACTTTTTAGACACACTCAGATACTTCTCAAACACGCTTGGACACGATTAGGACACGACTTGAACACAACTCATTAATATTTAAAAAAAAATAGTTTCTATAACTAACATTCAATTAGTAAGTCTGTAACCCCTCAAGCCTAATCACATGACTGACGTCCTAAGCCACTATTTTCACATACCAGTATTTTAAGTTTTATCTTTTCACACGCAACTATTAGACTTTTAAGTTTTATCTTTTCACACACCACTATTTTCATCAGCTCCTTCTACCCCTGTTTGTATCAAGTCTTCCACTTCGTTGTCACCGAAACTTGTCTCACACCAATATTCTATCTAGTTATTTTTTTTATGTACATGTATTTATACATGATTAGTTCTACTAAGAGAAGTTAGTTTATATGATTTTTTAGAATATGTCAATAGAAATTGTGTTCTATATTTTTTAAGAGGAGCTTACGAGATAACAAATATTGACACATATGACATATATTAAAATATTATAAATCTTCAAGCTTACAAAAATAATATTAATGAATTATGAATTTTTTTTTCTTAAATTTTGAAATTATATATATATATATATATATATATATATATATATATATATATATATATGTCGTGTCCGTATCTTATAATTTTTTAAATTTAGTGTGTCCCCGTATCCGTATCCATATCGTGTTAGTGTTAGCGTCGTCTAAGTGTCTGTATATATGTTTCATAAGTAATAACCAATGACTCCTGCAGTGGGTCCTACTCCTGCATTTGTATTAGCCGGGCTCCTCCTGGGCTGTGCTGGTCGGGCTGCATAGTATCCCCTTAAATTAATTTGTTAAGCTGATTTAAATATCTAATAAATATTTATCTAATAAATTAACAAGATTTGTTATATATATGAATTTTAAAACAACTCGTATAATTAGTGTTATTTTTTTTTATACAAATTTAAATAAGCTAACCGTTAAATCACGTGATATCATCTTAAAGATCATATATATTAAATTTTAGTTAAACCAGTTAATAAATATGTAGTCTAATAGTTAATATTTATTTATTTTTTAAAAATATAATATGACAAAATAAAATTTGTACTAACATTTGATTGATTCAATTGATCAACACTTATTCTCTTTAAATAAGATCTCAGATTTAAATCTTATAAATAAAAAAATTAATATTATAAAATTTTATATTTTTATAGTTCGATTTAATTAATTTTAGATTAATCAAATTCAATGTGATTTTCGAATATTGATGAATTATATAAAAAAATAAAATGAAATTTGCTATATAGTATCTACTAATTTCTAAATGATATAAAATTTTACTAACTTAATCTATCTTATGAGAATTTTTAATTTAATAATTAGATTGATACTATTTGAAAATTCATATAACTTGAACGTTATTAAACCAGAAGCATGTGTACTACGGCCACTCGAACTGTTGCCAAAGCGGTACAACATACGGTCGGAATTCATTAATGCTGCTTTTCATACAAATAAAAATTTGTACCAAAAAAAGTATACATTAAAAATTTTAGAGGATTTTAATCTACTCATAAGGGAATTAGATACCACTTGAGCCAGTTGGCTTGGTGTTCTTTGACATGGCCTTTCACAACCAATTAGAGGCATAACTGAGTCAGGTTAGTTCAGTTTTAACGTATAAAAAGATTCAAATTGATAAAAAAACGATCGATTTAATTTGATTTGGGTTTTGTATTTTTTTTATTGAAAAACCCATAATGAACTAAATTGATGAGAAATAGATTGATTTGAGTCAAGTTTACGAGTTAGAACATTTTCATAAAAATAAATAAAAAATTAAAAAAATCATGAAAACAAAGTTGGGTTAAGTTTGTTTGGACTCATAGGAACTAAAAAAAGTGAGAAACAAAAAAAAAACTCTAATCAAGTCAATTCAGTTTAGTTCGGGATCCAAACCATAAAAATTGAGAATCGAACCAATCTTAATAAGTTTTGATCAAATTTTACCTAATTAGACTTGATTACTTGAACTAAACCAAATCAAATTAATTAGTTCGATTCAATTTTCCAATTCGTTAAGTTATCTAAACTTATTTACATCCCTATAACCATTAACCAATGCACCGGTTTAATACCCCTATAACTAGGGGTGTAAGTAGGTGGTTTGGTTCGAGTTTTGGGAAAAAATAAATCTGAACCAATCAAAATCAATTGGTTCGATTTGGTTCGATTTTCTTGATTTTTGATAGTCAAATCTGAATCGAACTGAACCGAACATTTACGGATTAGTTTGGTTCAAGTGATCGAGTTGACCATTATTTTTTTTAACCCAAATTAACTAAACAATTATATATACAATACAAAAAAATACACATAATGTATCCAAAATTCTAAATAATATTAAAACATAGACTAACATTTACATACACTGTTGAGCGTGATAGACATTTTGTTCAAGTCAGGGTCGAAATCAAGACCTACTTCAATGCTCACCATCATATCATCATCAATCATATCTTTTGCATTCCTCTACTACAGTAGGCAAGCACACTTGTTGGAAAAGTTTATATTAGGCTCCAAAATTTTGTTTTAGATAAATTGCACAAAGTCACTTTATCAACAAAGCTATGAACTCTAAAAACCACGACAACTTTCTCAAAGGTTCCTTACCTTCAAGGGACTCAATTTATGTTTCAAGATTGGCTCTATGGGCATATTGAGAAGCTACAATTTGAGCCTTGAAACATCCATCAATGATCTCATATGGAAACATAGAACATACATGATGGCCTACTCACACCAAAAATCCAAAACAAACAGAATGAACAACAATATTCATGACTTCAATTCCACTCCTAACAGAGTATGTGTATGTGCGTGTTTAGTTTCAAACAAAAAAAAATCGATCACTTGATCATGTACTAATAGTTTACGCTTTCTAAAATTTGGAATGCAAGATCAACATGATAAAAAATTAAAAACTTATAATTTAATAAATGGTTTAACCATAATCACTTTACAACGAATTATTGAGATGTATAACAGTATAAGTGTGAAATTATACATTGGTGTCAATTTACACACACACACACACTTGTATATAAAGATTGATTCCATCTATAGAATACGAGAACACCCATATCCTGCCTAACTACTTATGGTAGAAACCTGTTAGGATGTAGCTTTTGGTAAAATATATTAATTATTAAAAGGAGTTACATACTTCACTAGCCATCAACCTTCTAACATTATTAGCATATAGTTAGGAATCATCCTTCTCCTGCTGTGAAGAATAGTAAGCAGGTAATTGTGTCACCTTCATATAATTTACAAACTGACAAGAAGAAAAATCACATGGCATGCCTGCCAACATATATGTAAATTAAATTTAAGAAAAAAATGTTGCTAAAGGATAGTGCAATCTTTTAAAGTTAAATTTTCAATAATATTTAAAGAACATTTATTAGCTCTGTACTAGAAATGTGCAGATAATTTTTTTTTAAGAGAAAAATTGATTGCAAGCAAAGAACAATTTGAAGCACATAAGCTGGTCTGCATCAGCTCTGAATGCACCAACTACGTTTTACATTTTACACAAGTAGAAAGCATGAGCAAATGATTTAACTGACTCTCCATCTGCAATACTGACTGACCATTCCCAGCCCCCACATGGAGGCTGAGTTTAAAGAGTTTACGCATCCACTGGCTTCCTCACAATTTTTACACGAGATCAAGCTTCAATCAGAAAAGGGTTTAAGAGGTACAACTCTTATAATATGACATATTTACCAACGCAGAGCAGCTTAGATGTTTGGTACTAAAATAACTTTTATTATCAAAATTCAGTGAAACTAGGAAACTTTAATACTACACAAATGCTTACCCCAGATATGGAATCCCAGGCGGGGCTAAATCTCTGGTGAGGAGCCTACGGTGAGGGTGAGCTACGGTGCAAATCTACAGTGACGGAGCAGATCTGCGGTGAGGGATACCGGGATTTGCGGTGAGAGTGAGCTACGGTGTCGGTGAGGAGCTTACAACGCGAACGTTTGACAAAGTTGCAGTGACAGTGAGGAGCCTACGGTGGTGAAGGTGAGTTGCGGTGACGGTGAGGACCTTACGGTGGTGAGGGTGAGCTGCGATTTGTGCCTTTGTGGTTTGCTGGTTTCTACTTTCTAACTTTCAGTTTCTGTAGTAGCAATAGCCAATAGCATAAAATATTAGAATCATAGATTACAAAAAAAAAATATGTATATGTTCGGGTCTCGGATCGGGTCTCGGGTTATAAAATCAAAATCCAATATCTAAACCAATTAAAGTTTAATTAGTTCAGATTTTATCCAAACCAATTAATATATCCAAACCAAATCGAACTAATTTAATTAGTTCGGTTCGAATTCATCGGGTTGATCGGATTATCTGAACCAATTCACACCCCTACCTATAACCATTAACCAATGCACCAGTTTAATACTTGATAACTGGTACCCAAAAATAAGGGATTTTGATACACTTATCACGTACAACATGATTAGTTTAATTAGATAAATAGCAAATTACATTATTTCTTATAAATAATTAAATTAGTTGAATAAATAATAAGTTTATAATTAATATATAAATAAATAGTTAATTCAATTTGATAATTGATAAATTCAGTTTATGCACTTAAAATAATGGGACTTGCCCACATCACAATTCACATGCTTCCAAAGAGAGAATTAGAGTTTAAATATTTGTGAAGATAATTGTCATGAAGACTTTGATTGTGTCTAAATCGGGAGAGGTTAGTCTGAAAAACAGAGTGAGACCCAAAATTTTAAGGGCTCGTTTGGTGGTCAGGATAGGATAAGAGCAGATAGGATAAGAGAGTAGGATAGGAGTATGATAGGATATTAGCAGGATAAGCTGTTATCTTATCTGACGTTTGGTGTCCACCAAATAACCAACATGATAACATTATAATTTTAGTATGATTTTAAAATTTTTCTTTTTTATTTGGAATGTTTTCATATTTTATTTGATTTTATTTTTTTATAATTTTAATTTTTTTAAATTATATAAAAAGACAAATTTATCCTTATGATAAAATTACATATAATTTTTAAAATTTTAAAAATATTGTTTAACTTAAATTAATTTTTTATAATTTTAAATATTCATTTTTAATTTTTACTTTACATATAGTTAAATTATTAAAATAATTTTATATTTTTCAATTTTTAAAATAATATAAATAACAAAATTAGCCTTGAGATAAAATAAAAATAATTTTTAAAATTAATTATTAGTATTTTATTATTTTAAATATTTTATATTTATTATATATTTTTTTTGTAACTATGTTATATTTTATTATACTTTAATTATTTTATATTTAAATTTTTTTTTATATCATACTTTAAATTACCTTATCTTATCCTGTTGAGTTCTAACACAACTCTCCCCTCATGATAGAATTTGAACTAAATAGTCAGGATAAGATAAGTGACAGGATTAATTTATCATATCCTGTTGACTCACCAAATAATAATTTCAGATAAGATATGATAGTTTATCCTATCCTGTCTCTCTTATCCTGACCACCAAACGAGCCCTAATAATGATTCCTTAAAAAATAAAAAATGTGATTAACACATGGACAAGGAAAAGCATATGAATACATGGAACCCAAGCTCAATGACATGGACCGCAGTAAATTCTCACAGAAACATGTGCCTTTCATTCCTCGCTTTAATTGAAGATTCATTCGGCCGTTTTTTATTATTATTATAATTTACAAAACTAATGATTCAATTTTCGTAATCTGGTGGAGTCCTGAAAAGCATGAGCAATTCACGCATATTCTGCTGTTTATCTGTGCGGCTGTGACCATTCCACCACTCTAATGCTGTCATATACTTTCCAAATTCAAAAGAGAAATATTTTACCTTCTTAATTAATATTTTTATTAATTTTTTAATTATTAAATAAAAAAATATTAAATATTTTTTATATTCTTAAAATATTAAATATAATTATTTTTTTATTTAATATTTTTTTATTTAATGTTAAAAAAATTATTAAAAAACGTATAAGAATATATAATATTATTCAATTCAAAAAACATATGTAGGAATCTCGATCGGATATATAATTATTATGAGATTATGATCAGTTGATAATGTACGAATTAACAAAATTATATTTAATACCTTCTCACAAAATATTTTTAATTAATTTAATTGTCGAACTATATTTAAACTATATGAGAAGATATCCACATACTTAATTATTTAATAACTTTTTATAAACCTAACTGTTAAATCATGTAATATTATCTTGATAATTGTATCTACTAAATTTTAATAAATTAAACTTTAATAGATATGTAATGTGATAGTCAACATTTACTTATATTTAAGAACAACATATTAATTATATGTTAAAATAACATAATATAGTGAATAAGCAACAAATTTTTAAATCTACTCTTATATAATGAATTAAAGTATATTATCTTGAAAGTGACATAATCTCTTGAGTTATTACTATTCTTCTAAAAATGACAATTGTCATTCTTAACATTTGTACTTTTAAATTTTAAATTCAAATTATTTTCTTAATTAATTATACATATGTCCTTTATAATTTTAATAATTTTAAATCTATTTTTTCTTTCAATTTATGTTTTTTTTATTTTATTTGAATAATTTAATTATACATATCTTTTTATAATTTTAAATAATTTTTTCATTTAATCTATATTTATTTAAATTTTATCTAAAATTAAAAAATATTTGCAATACACAAAATACTTGTTAATTGTATAAACTTTTATAAACTTAATCCACCTCATAAAACTTTCGATTCAAGAACTAGATTACTAAAATCCAACATTAAAAAAAAAAAATCATTCAATAAAATAAGTGTATTAAGAGTTATTCTTAGAGTAAGTAGATTTTACTCAAATCCACCCCTATATTAATACTACTTTTAAAATTAAAACAAAATATTGTTTAATTTAAAAAAGAAAACTAAGCATTTTGCAAGGGCTTACTTACTAGTTATATATATTATTTGAGTTCTACTACGTATCCAGGCGTATAGAGTTCAAAAGAGTCCGGCTTTTCCCTGTTATAAGTTTTTTTAAAAAACAAAATAAAAACTGAAATTTAAAATTTATCATGGTTAGTTAGCTTTTCAGCCATACGGATATATATATATATATATATATATATATATATATATATATATTTTTTATTTGTGTAATTTTTTTTACACTTATTTTTAATCGTTAAATTTACTTTCATCTTATATTTAAAATTATTTTATTAAAAGTAATTATTAGATAAAATTAGATTTAATAATTAAAAATAAGTGTAAGAAAAAAAATTTACACTAATATAAATGAATCCTCTTTATATATATATATATATATATATATATATATATATATATATTTATTTCATTAAAAGTAATCATTAGATAAAAGTAGATCTAATAATTAAAAATAAGTGTAAGAAAAAAATTACATAATTTAAATTATCCTCTTTATATATATATATATATATATATATATATATATTTTTCATTAAAAGTAATCATTAGATAAAAGTAGATCTAATAATTAAAAATAAGTGTAAGAAAAAAAATTACACTAATTTAAATTAATCCTCTTTATATATATATATATATATATATATATATATATATATATATATATATATATATATAAAAGAGGATTAATTTAAATTAGTGTAATTTTTTTTCTTACACTTATTTTTAATTATTAGATCTACTTTTATCTAATGATTACTTTTAATGAAATAAATATATATATATATATATATATATATATATATATATATATATATATATATATAGTGCATGTAAGTAAACTAAATGAAAAAGATGATCCTATATATTTTTTAGATGTATAAATATTATACACATTTTTTTTAAAGATGTATAATTGAAAAAAAAAATAATAAAAAAATAAATATAATAAATAATATTAAATAATATATAAAAAATATATGTATTATTTATAGTAAGAATATCAAAATTACAAATTAAAAGCTTAAGATATGTCTTCATTGACCAAGTCACCAAACAGATAATTCTTGAATCCAAATCTAATTCGTTACTTTTTCTTTTTTTTCAGAAAGCTACTATACAGATGTTAAAAAAATGATTTAATCATGAGTAATGATAATTATGTTATAACCACTGATGTCATATATATTTTTTTAAAAAAAATGTCCATCTTGTGCAAATTTATCTACTCTGTATACCAGACGTCTTGACTAATGATATTTTACAATGTGCATCATTTTACCTAAAATGAAAAGGTTTAACACCCACCCGGCTTTTTCCCAAATAAATGAACGTTTGTTTGATTATCTTATATTTTAGATATAGAAGTCTGCCGAGGGATTGGATGGAACTAAGAAACAAATAAAGATAAATTAATTAATGATTAAGACAGATTTTTTGACTGATTCATAATTACTATTATCTATTATCCCGAAAGGAGAGTTAATCTTACATCCCAATTAGAGTTGGAAAAACAAATCCAACTCGATGGACTGACCATTTAACTTGTTAAATTTGATGCGTTGAATTATATTTTTTAACTTATTTTTTTTTGTGAATCAATTTAACTCGTCTAACATAAATCGTGAGAGATGAGAAAGGATGAATTGACTTATTAAGTCAATTTTATTTTTCTTTTTCTTTTTAGATTTTTTTGGCAGGTTAGAGTTGACTCTCCTATTTTTTTTTTTTTTACTTTTTAGGTGAATTAACTTGGCTAATCCACCAACTCATCATTTTAATTTATTTTTAGGTGGGTTTGCGTCACAATATTAGATGAGTTGTTGACTCCAACTCATATAATAAAAACAAGTCAACTTACTGTAAACACTCAATTTTGTCCGGATCATAAAAAAAATTCAAAATATAAAAAAAAGAAAAAGGGAAAAATTGAAAAATTAAGGTGTCTAGATCACTAAATCTCACATTAGAGAAGTCATGTTCCTTTTCTCTCCCCTCCTCCTGTATAAATGGGTGGTTATCAATGATTTTGGCATCCAAAAAATTATACCATTGGGCTTAATATTAAGTATAAGAGTTGAAAAAAATTATACTCTTGAGCTTAATATTAAGTAAAAGAGTTCGAAGACTTTAGTAATATTTTTTCTTGAAGTTGGTTGCTTTACAATGTTTAATTTGAAGAGAACGTGTGGGGCCCTGTGCACCAACTTATTTGAGCATATCATTTTTTTATACGCTTTGGAGGTAAGTTTGCTTATTTTTTCTTGTATTATTATCTTTCATTATATACATGTGTATTTTATTTTAACTTATTCATTTATTAGTTTGATTTATTTATTTATTAATTTTTTGTGTAAAATTTTTTGTTTTAAAATTAATTCAATAATAAATTGAGATTAACTGAGTTGTGACAACTTGTTGATCATGTAATCTTTGTAATCATCTGAATTATGATAACTTGATGATTCAAATTTTTTTTCAAAGTTAAAAAAATAATCAACTCACTATCATTAAACATTTCTTTTTAAAAAATAAAATAGGATTAACTAAGTTGTGACGGCGTGTTAATCCTATAAATTTTGTAATCATCTGAGTTGTGACAACTTGATGATTCAAATTTTTTTAAATTAAAAACAATCAACCCACAAGAATTTTATAAAGGACCACATGACTTTGAATTCTTCATTATACGTGAGGATACGTAGGAGCAGAATATCTATTATGTCAAGCCAAATTTTATTTTTTCACAAATTATTTTTTTATTTTTTTAAAATAAAATGAGTAAAACAAATATATTATGAGATTATTAAGTTTTTCATAACTGATTTAATGTAATTGTTTTACGACGGATGTGTTAGGGGTGTTATGGGGTTAAGTCTCTACCCTTCTCTATGCATAACCGACTCTTGAATCCAATCTGGTTCCCAAGACAATTTTCTAAAGAAAGGTTTTCTAATTTTTTTCTAGTTTAAATAAGATTAGTGGCGACTCCTAACAATTTATTTTGTTTGCCGTTCCTACCACGATCACGGTCGCGATAGATGGTGACTCTACTGGGGACACTTGAGAGTCAAGCTCATATAAGTTAGTTGTGCAAAATTTTGTAATATTTGTATATTTGTTTTACCTTTTTTTTTTTGTTTCTCATTTTTTAAATTATTTTTTAAATTATTTTTTAATTATTTTGTTATTTAAATCTTAGGATAGAAAATTTCTTTGGGAATTTTTGCTTTATATTTGTTTTTGTTTGTATGCTCCCCACACCCATCACACCAACACATTTATCACACACATACAAGTGGGGCCATATACCCGAGTCTGAGTGAAACTTAAGTTAGGTAGAGGTTGCGTAATGATAGTCATTTTGGATGTACATCCTGTTTGGTTATCGCGAAGACCTCATCTAGAGTGTATTTTTTTCATCAATGTCTCACACCTAGTGGTTTACCCACTATTTGTGATCAACATTCTGAAACGAGACTTAGCTCTAAAGATCTTTAGAATAATAGAGTCACCGAATGCGAGTTCTCACGAATCAGAAAGACTCATAGATCCTTAAGATATAATTCCTCATTTAAGGCAATCGTTAGGACACGAATGAAGCGTATTTCTTCTTTATATAACTATCCCTCATTTAAAAAAAATTAACATCTTGAATTTTCATGACATTCCTAGCATTCTTTAAAAAATAAAAAAAATAAATCATTCATTTTTATTCCATCCTTAGAATTTTAAAAAAATAAAATAAAATAAATAAATCATGCATTTTCATAACATTTTTAGCATTCTTAAAAAAAATCATGCATTTTCATGACATCTTTAGCATTCTTAAAAAAAAATCATGCATTTTCATGGCATTCCTATCAAAGGACACATCATCTTGCATGTTCATTCCTAGCATTCTCAAACAATATATCATCTTGCATTTCCTTGCCATTCCTAGTATTTAAAAAAAAAATATTTTCCTTTCATCTTATGCATCTCATTAATCTCATTCATTTCATCTCATTCATTGTGTGATGTTACCGTGTTTAGCAACCATTGCACGACCAAGGAAAGAAGACACCAATCAAACCCGAGTTCACAACACAAGGGCTCGAACAAAGCTTGCAGCGATGACAGCTGAAACTAAGGAACGAATCTAAGTATAGAAGTAGATGAAGTGAAAGGAAGGATGAATGAGATGACAGAATCTCATAGAAGAATGGAAGAAATGTTGTTAGCCACGAGGGAAACACTCACCTTGATGGGGGTAGCCAGGGGTACAGGAGTAACTGGGGCACAATTGCACCCACAAAATATCAATTTCATGAGGATAAACCTTGGGATCACTAATGAGATACCGGTTGTGGGAGGAACATTAAATACTGCATCACTAGTTATTCATATCGGAGAAGGATATCATTCCTTGGAATGAACTTTGAATAAGGTTCATAGTAACGCTGAGTCCACATGGGAACCACCACATATGTTTATCCCAATGTCAACAGAATTTCCTGCTGGGACTGGTATGCGACCATTCAAAATGATAATAAGAAAGAAGAATGAATGGAAAAGATGGCAGAACAAATTAAAGTGATAAAATGTCCTAGTACTTACGGTCCCCTTAGGATAGAAGAATTGTGCCCTACTGCTAATATCATCATCTCCAAGGATTTCAAAATTCTAGAATTTGTCAAATATGATGGGAGCAACAACCCCCTTTTTTACCTAAAAACGTATATTACCAAAATGTCCATTTGGTCAAAGGACTGGAAGTTTCTCGTTAGCCTCTTTCATGAAAGTTTGACTAGGTCTGCTTTGGAATGGTGTATCCAGCAAGACTTTTCCAAAATCTGTTCTTGGGATGATTGAGCAAACTTGTTTATGGGACAGTATCGGTTCAACCTGGACACAACCCCAACTCGCGAGTAGTTAGGAACATTGTAGAAGAAAAATAAAGAAACATTCAAACAGTATGCCCAGAGATGGAGAGCTCTAGCAACACAACTGCAACCACCATTGACTTTAATAAAAATATGCTCATATTTTTTGGGGACTTTAGGAGCTCCCTATGTTTGGACAATGACATGTGCTACTTATCGAGACTTTGTTGAATTAATTGCTATCGGAGAGAGGATTGAACTTCTGGTAAAGGCTGGCAAATTGCCATCTGGCAATAATGAAAATGGTTTGAAGAAAGGGTTTCCTCCTAAGAAAAAAGAGCCAAATGTGAGCTACATGCAAAGCCAACAACCTTCATAGGCCCGCTATCCACCATCTTACCCTGCCTACTGAAGCCCTTCATATAGCTCAAATACTTACCCTTCTTATCAGATACCTTCTCATCTACCTGGCCTAACTGCTACACCTCAAATCCTGCAATTCCATTTCAACAATGTTCTCACCCTACAACCATATGTACCAACTCACCTGGTCTATGCCTAATATTCACCTGCACCTTCACAAAATTTCCAAGACACCCACAACCTCGGTCAAACTTTCAAAATCAAGGCCGCTCTCGCCCCCGAAACCTATCCATTTTCCCAAGATTATCCATTTCAAATGCAGACTTATTCCAAAGACTATTTGATGCTTACCGCATCTCAGGAAATCCTGTAGGTCCATTTGATCCACCATTCCCAAAGTGGCATAACCCAAATTTAACTTGCAAATACCACATGGATATCCTAGGGCACTCAATTAAAGATTGTAAATCTTTCAAGACTGTAGTAAGGAAGCTAATTGCTTGTGAAAAATTTGACATTCAAGAAGTAGCTGGACCTAGTATTGTCAACAACCCAATTTCTAATCATGGTGGGAGGAATGTGGTAAATGCCTTAGACATTGAGAGACCACCAATAAGGAAGGTCATGAGTTTGCGTACACCAATGACGAAAATATTTAAGAGGTTGAGGAAAGCAGGTTATAATATCACTGTACTGGCTACAACAATAAAAGAAGAGGAGAAGTATGATGAAAAGTCAAGTTGTGCTTAGCATTGTGGGGGAACGAGACATTATATTGAGAACTACTGGGACTTTAAGGCTCGAGTCTAGGGATTACTCACTTTGGGAGTAATACAAGTCAAACAAGGGTTAGATTCCTTTGAAGAAGTCATTTGCCCTTCAGTAACTCAAAACCTCTGAACAATTGGAGATCTAAGGCGTTAATTGGAGTGATTGTTATAAAATAATTTTTGATGTTGAACTCATATTAACTTTCTTGAAACGTTAATGCAATGAATTAGCATGGGTACCTTATTTCCTTTTATTTTCATCACTTTGTCTTTCTTAACATTTATGATATTTCATTTCTTCAAAGTGCATTTCTTGTATTTGGACCTCATTGGACTCCAATCCTTGGCAATTCTCAGTTTGGTAGATGTTATTAAAGTCCGCATGTGCAAATGCCTTTTGCAATAAAAAAGGTAAAAAAAAAAGAAACAAGAAAAAAAGAGAGCAAAGAAGTAATGATTTAGTGTGCACTATCTTTTTGTCTCAAAATTAAAGTTTTGAAAATAAACAATCATAATTTGAAAATGAAGACTGGCTATTTTTCTTTATCTTTCACAAAATTTCATCATCTTTATCCCTTGTTACCCTTTTTAAACTTGAAAATTTCTTAAATAAACCCTGGATAAAGATCACCCCTACACTAGGGGATAATGCAAAACAAATGTTAATTATAGTAACTGTTCTAAAGCATAATGGAAAATGAATAAAAGGCAAAATGAGCAAAAAAATGATGAAAAAAAAGGAGAAGGGAAGGAAATAAGAAATGAAATGAAATGAAATGAGGAAGAAATTGAGAGTAATAAGAGAAAAGTATGCTCAAAGTGCAAAAGCAGTTGACAAAGTTTAATTTTTAACAAGGATCATTGGTTTCATTCAACCCTTAAACACTTGTTTGAGCCTTATATCTTTCCTTTCATAACCCCTAGCCATGGCCACATTATAAGCCTCAAAAAGTCCATTCTGATCAATGAAAGATTGTTGTCATTTTCGTTTACTTTAATTTTGAGACAAATGTTACGCTCATATAAGTATTTAGTTCATTGCGCCTTAAAAAAAGAAAAAAAAAAGACTTACACCAGGGCAAGTTTCTAATCTGTTCGAGTTGGCCCTATACTAGGGCATCCTTTCCCCTAGTTCAATTTAACCCACACTGGGGCAAATCTTTTGGTCATTAGGATGAGTTCTTGCCCTATTCAATTCTATCCTAGACTGAGCAAATTTCTCTTTCGTTTAATTTGGCCTTACATTAAGGTGAGTTTCTGCCCTATTCAATTCAGTCCTACACTAGAGTAAATTTCTTTTTCTCTAGCTCAATTTGTCTTACATTGGGGCAAATCTTTTAGTCACTAGGGTGAGTCTCGGCCCTATTCAATTCAGTCCTAAACTTGGGCAATTTTTTTTGTCCAATTTAGCTTCATTAACTCAATTCATGTCAAGTTAACACTTCTTTGAATCTCATATCATCATTTGTGTAGTCAAACTTCCAAGATCAATTTAGAAGTTGTTCACTCAGTAAATTCATTTTCTGTTGTACTTTTGAATCCATGTATATCTTTTACGTAATGTTTCAAGTAAGGTGAACATGAGTACAACATTCTGATTTGACCATCTGATGGTAATCCCATGATGAATAGTTCAGATCGAAAAGAACTTAGAAGCTTCAATTAAAGGGAAAACATTATCCCAAGGGATAATCCAGAAATAAGAGGTACTCAAGCAAAAGGAAAAGAACTTATTAGGGCAAATAAATTAGAATTGCTTAAACTGATACAATTTTATTTGCGTTCGATTGACTACACATGGGCAACTTTGTTCGCTTTCAATTGGCTAAATTAGGGCAAAATTTTTGAAAGATTAAAGAGAATATATATTGAAGGAAGTAGGTACAGAGACAACGGTTAAGTCATCAAGCCATTACAGGAAATCAATTGGATGAAGATCAAAGAACAAATACTGGGGCAAAAAAAAAATTTCTCGCAAAGACTTAGTAGCTCCAAGCAAGGGTTCACAACAAGGGATAATCATCTCACTTCTCAAAAGGAGAGATAACAAAAAAAGGAGAAATGAAGAAGAAAAAAAAGTTAAGAGGATTCCAAGTCAACTGAAGGGTCTGATGAAGTAAAACACATGAACAAGAGTTTGATTGATTAAAGCTTTCCAGAGTTGTCGCTGATAAGAATAATTAAAAGAAAGAAAAGAAAAAAAAGGAGAAAATCATGAAAGAAAAAAAGAGAAAAAAAAAAGAAGAAGAAAAAGAAAAAAAGAGAATAAAAAAAAGAAAGGATTTTTCGGACCACAGTAGCCCATTAACTTTTAATTTTCGGGCTATAGTAGCCATTGCCTTTTAAATTTCGGACTGAAGTAGCCCATTGCCTTTTGATTTTTGGGCCGCAGTAGCCTATTACCTTTTAATTTTTGGGCCGCAGTAGCCCATTGCCTTTTAATTTTCAGGCCCTAGTAGCCCATTGCCTTTTTAATTTTCAGACTACAGTAGCCCATTGTCTTTTAAATGTCGGGACACAGTTGCCCATTGCTTTTCGGATTTCGAGCCAAGCCCACTGTCTTTTATATTTCGGGTCATAAGATCACCCAACGTCATTGAAATTAAAAAAAAGAGACAAAAAAACAAAAAAAAGACTTTTCTAATCAATAAACGTTAATTGAGCTATGATAGCTTATTACCAATGCAATGACGTTTTTGGCTTCATGTTGAGCTTCACCCTGGTAAGATTAACGACATCTAATCAATAAACGTTAATTGAGCTATGATAGCTTATTAACAATGCAATGACGTTTTTGGCTTCATGTTGAGCTTCACCCTGGTAAGATTAACGACATTATGACAACTTGTAAATCCGCATTCGAGCTTGTTGGTTTGCAATTAGCATCATTGCTTTGTGAATTTACATTGTCTTATGCATTTTCGGACAAAATCTGAGTTCATGTCTTTACTCGTTTCTTACAACGATAATTCAAAAACTATAGTTATACGTATTCTCTTGTAAGCAACAAGTAAAGAAGGGCAACTGTGAACACTCGATTTTGTCTGGGTCATCAAAGAAATTCAAAAAAAAAAGAAAAAGAAAAAGAAATTCAAAAACTAAGGTGTCTAGATCACTAAGTCCCACATTGGAGAAGTTATGTTCTTTCTCCCTCCCCTCCTCCTATATAAAGCAGTGGTTCTCAATAGTTTTGGCATCCAAAAAATTATACATTTAGGCTTAATACTAAGTATAGAAGATAGAGAAAATTATACTCTTGGGCTTAATACTAAGTATAAGAGCTCGAGGATTTTAGTAATTTTTTTTTCTTGAAGTGAGTTGCTTTACAAGGTTTGATTTGAAGAGAATGTGTGGGGCCCTGTGTACTAACTTATTTAAGCATATCATTTTTTTATACGCCTTGGAGGTATACTTGCTTATTTTTTCTTGTATTATTATTTTTCATTATATACATGTGTATTTCATTTTAGCTTATTCATTTATAAGTTTAGTTTATTTATTTATTTATTTTTGTATAAACTTTTTTTTGTTTTAAAATTAATTCAATAATAAATTGGGATTAAATGAGTTGTGACAGCTTGTTGATCCTATAATCTTTGTAATCATCTGAGTTGTGACAACTTGATGATTCAAATTTTTTTTCAAAGTTAAAAAAATAATCAACCCACTATCATTAAATATTTCTTTTTAAAGAATAAAATAGGATTAACTGAGTTGTGACAGTTTGTTAATCCTATAAATTTTGTAATCATTTGAGTTGTGACAGCTTGATGATTCAAATTTTTTTATATTAAAAATAACTAACCCACAAGAATTTTATAAAGAATTACGTGACTTTGAATTATTCATTGTACCTAGGGATACGTAGGAGCAGAATTTCTATTCTGTTAAGCCAAATTTTAATTTTTTACAAATTATTTTTTATTTTTTTAAATTAAAGGGATATAAACAAATATATTATGAGATTATTAAGTTTTGCATAACTAATTTAAGGTAATCGTTTTAGGACAGATGTGTTAAGGGTGTTGTGGGGTTAAGTCTCTACCCTTCTCTATGCATAACCAACTCTCGAATCCCGAATCCAATCTGGTTCCAAAGATCATTTTCTAAAGAAAGGTTTTTCAATTTTTCCTAATTTAAATAAAATTGGTGGCGACTCCTAACAATTTATTTTGTTCACCGCTTCCGCCACAATCACGGTTAAGTTCTAGATCGAAAAGAACATAGAAGGGGAAAATGGTATCCTAAGGGATAATCCAAAAATAATAGTTACCCAAGCAAAAAAAGGAAAAGAGTCCGTTAGGCTGAAAACCCAGAAGGACTGTTTAAGCAAAAGTTAGGGCAAATAAATTAGAAATGCTTAAACTAAGGCAATTTTATTTGTGTTTGATTGGCTACACAGGAGCAACTTTATTCGCATTCAATTGGCCACACTAGGGCAAAATTTCTGAGGAATTAGGTAGAATACATATTGAAGGAAATAGGAACAGAAACAACAATTGAGTCATCAGGCAGTTACAGAGAATCAATTAGATGATGGACAAAGTTAAATACTGGGGCAAAATTTTCTCGCAAGGACTTAGTAGCTCCAAGTAAGGGTTTGTAACAAGGGATGATCATCTCACTTCTCGAAAGGAGAGTTAAGAGCGAAAAACAGCAAAATAAGAATAAAAAAAAAAGAGAAAGCAAAAGAAGACGAAGAAAGAGAGAAATGATGGATAAATATGATCAAGGCTAGCAAGTCTGACAGGCAAAAGTATGTGAACAAGGGTTTGATTGGTCAAAGCTTTCCAAAGTCGACGTTGGTTCAAATGACTTTCATTAAAAAAAGAGAAAGAAAAAAAGAAAAAAAAGATTGTCTTTTAAATTTCGAGACATAGTAGCTCATTGTTTTTTAAATTTTTGATTTAGTAGCTTATTGTCTTTTAAATTTAGGGACACAGTAGCCCACTATCTTTTAAATTTAGGGACGCAGTAGCCTATTGTCTTTTAAATTTTGGGACGCAGTAGCCCATTATCTTTTAAATTTTGAGACGCAGTAGTCCACCGTCTTTTAAATATCGAGACGCAGTAGCCCACAGTCTTTTAAATTTTGGGACGTCGTAGCCCACTGTCTTTGGGGAGCAGTAGCCCATTATTTTTTAAATTTCGGGACACAAAAGCCCACTATTATTCCATGCATTTTTTAGCGCATAAACTCTATATCATTTTGAGCGTATCGGCTCCTTACATTTTAGTTTTTGAGCATATCGGCTCATGGCATTTTAAGTTTCTGAGCACATCAGCTCCCTGTCCTTTAAATTTCTGTCATTTTCTGTTGAGCACATCGCTCTTCGCATTTCTCTTTGTTGCTCCCGAAACAAAATTCGAATTCATGTCTTTACTTGTCTCTTACAATGATAAAAGGAAAAACTACGGTTATTCTTTTTATCTAGTAAAGAACAAGTAAAGAGGGGCAACTGTGAATACCTAATTTTGTCTAGGACATTTTGTAAAAAAATAAATAAATATAATAAAAAAAAGGAAAAAAGAAGAAATTTGAAAAACTAAGGTGTCTTCATTGTATCATTGAGTCCCACATTAGAGAAGTCATGCTCCTTCTTCCCCCTCCTTCTATATAAAGGAGTGATTCTCAATTGTTTTGGCATCCAAAAAATTATACATTTAGGCTTAATTCTAAGTATAAGAGTTAGATAAAATTATACTCTTGAGCTTAATACTAAGTATAAGAGTTCGATGACTTTAGTATTTTTTTTTCTTGAAGTGAGTTGTTTTACAAAGTTTGATTTGAAGAGAAAGTGTGGGGCCCTGTGCATTAACTTATTTGAGCATATCATTTTTTTTTATACGCCTTAGAGGTAAGTTTGCTTATTTTTTCTTGTATTATTATATTTCATTATATACACGTGTATTTCATTTTTGCTTCTTCATTTATTAGTTTGGTTTGTTTATTTATTAATTTTTTGTGAAAACTTTTTTTGTTTTAAAATTAATTCAATAATAAATTAGGATTAACTGAGTTCTGATAGTTTGTTGATCATGTAATCTTTGTAATCATCTGAGTTGTGATAATTTGATGATTCAATTTTTTTTTCAAAGTTAAAAAAAATAATCAACCCACTATCATTAAACATTTCTTTTTAAAGAATAAAATAGGATTAACTAAGTTGTGACAGCTTGTTAATCTTATAAATTTTGTAATCATTTGAGTTGTGACAACTTAATGATTCAATTTTTTTTAAAATTAAAAATAACTAATCCACAATAATTTTATAAAGAACTACGTGACTTTGAATTCTTCATTGCACCTAGGGATACGTAGGAGTAGAATCTCTATTCTGTCAAGCCACATTTTAATTTTTCACAAATAATTTTTAGTTTTTTTAACATAAAAGGGGTAAAATAAATATATTATGAGATTATTAAATTTTGTATATCTAATTTAAGGTAACCGTTTTAGGACGGATGTGTTATGGGTACTGTGGGGTTAAGTCTCTACCATTCCCTATGCATAACTAACTCTCGAATTTAATCTGATTCTAAAGACCATTTTCTAAAGAAAAGTTCTTCAATTTTTTTAATTTAAATAAAATTAGTGGCAACTCCTAATAATTTATTTTGTTCGCCGCTCCAACCGCAATCACAGTCGGGACACATGGCCTACTATGTTTTCGATTAACCCATAGGAGGACGAGTTAACCAATTTGTCATCTCTACCCCATTGTCTAAAAATATTTCATAACACAAAAAGGAATTAAAATGGATAATTTGTTTGAGTTGTTGTGTGGTCCACAATAAACCAAGATGTTGCATTTTATTCAAGAGTTCTGCATCATCAAGAAACACATCAACATTGCTTGAAATAAATTATTATGTAAGTTTAAAGTCTAGTGTTAATCTTCACTTGGGCACTTTGCAAATAAGTAGCAGTTTAAAGTTCAAATACCTTAATTAAGTCATTAGGCTAGGTTAATGGTAAAAGATTTAAATAATTTACATGAAATCATAAGTTGAAACCTTAGTACTATTATTGTACTAAAAAAAAAAAGTCCCCTAATAACATTGAAAGATAAAATCATGTCAATTTTTTTAGTTACATTAGAGAGCAAGTACGTGAACACGAAAAGAAAAAATGACTTCATGAAACATCAAACTCAAATCTCAAATACTTGAACAGTTACCAATTGAGTTACAAATTTATCAACAAAATTGTCCAATTTTGATTCGTTAGGTTCAATCCTCGTCAACGTTATCTATTTCATTTTCTCTTATCCTATCCTCCACCACCCTCCCTGCCACATTAAGGGGCCACCTATGGGTGCCAATAGGAGGCTCATCCGCTAGGCTCACGTAGTGGATTATAGGCCTTAAAAAGTGTCTAATCTCAATTCTACATTATCATAGGAATGCTTTGGTTTATTTATTTTTTATTGGGAAATGATGAATATGACAAAAACAATTTCATGAAATGAGTACAAATGAGTAATCTGAGTTTAAATGATTTCTGTTTTGGACCGTGTCTGAGATCCCACCTCAAAGGGGACAACCTAGTATACACACTATCAGACTTTGGCATCAACACTCCGATTAAGCCGTCCAGACACAAGTATCGATCGTAGGCCCTAAATAGTACTCATTAGGTCTGCGCATAGTCTGATTGCTGCCAATCGTGACCTTTAGAGTGTGGGGATCATGTCTATCTGCTACAGTGGTTGGCCACTAAAGCGACAACCCCGATATTCTAGGGATCTACATGGACGATCGTGAAGGGAAGCACCCCCCGTCAGGACTTACCTGAACGATCGTGGGAGGAGGCACCCCCCGTCAGGCCATGATCTCAACGTACCTGCGCTATGCGGAACGCATGAGAACTCTGCAAACACTCTATAGGTATCTGGCTAGACCATTCCAACCAGGTAACTAACAATCTTATAATGAATACCCTTTTTGTGCATTACCTGACTTGAGCATTGGAGTTCCTTTGCAGGTACCCAACCTCCTGTCTCGGAGGCGATAGCTGCATAAGGAGGAGGAAACCACCGTGTACGTGTCTACTTAGTCACCCTCTGGTTCTACATCAGAACATTGACATCGTCTGTGGGAAATGTTAAACTTTTAATACCACCCAAAAATGGTGAATACAAGACAAAACTCAAAGAGAGACGTTGCGCAAACTTATGCTAACTATAGGCAGATTCCTGCTACGCAACGCCCCCATCACCTCGTCCTACCACCTGCTGGTGAAGCCTCCACCATGAGAAACCAGGCACTCAGCGCAGAGCATCAACATGATGGGCATTCCACTTCGATCTCCGATGAGAGTCCCAATCCATCACACAGGATCTCTGTAAGAGATAGACTTGGAATCCAAGGCCAAGGAGGCAACCCCAACGTCCAAAAACATAGGATCCCAGAACCCCAAACGTTGAGGATAATGGTGTCACGTCTCGTTTTGAGTGCGAGAATCAATCTTAGGTGTCCCAACGTCAGTTCTAGGACATGCTACAACAACACATGGCTATACTAAACGAACAGTACCAAAGACTGGAGGACATGCAACGAGCTATGCAAGAAAACCAACCTAGCTTGAACCATCGCGATGAATGACGTAATGCGGAGAATAACCAAAGGAGAGTTCATCCTAATGCCACGGTGTCAAATGTTGGGAACAACAACCTGAACCGCGGCATTCAAGAACACCTCTTGTCGGATCAACTGATGGAATACTGCGCCCCCAGAAACTTCAAGTTCCCAACAAACTTGGAGATCTATGATGGAACCATGGACCCCCAAGAACACGTGAATGCTTTCGAGCAGTCTATGTGTTTTCACGGAGGATCCATGGAGTTGTTGTGTCGTGCTTTCCCTCTCTCACTCAAAAAAAGAGCCCTCAAGTAGTTCTCCGGCCTACCACGGAGGTTCGTGGTAGATTGGTCAGATCTGAAACAATGATTCCTGCTCCAATACACTACTAGTAAGGAACAATCCAAGTCCATTGAGTCCCTAGCCAAGGTTCGCCAGGGACGGGATGAACCCCTCCGTGATTACGTAAGGAGGTTCATGGTGGCATGTATCAATGTGAAAAACTTTGACGACAAGATAGCCTTTTATTACGCCAGGAGCGGCCTCCGAGTGGGTTCCGAGTTTTTTGCATCTCTGGTAAAAAAGAAACCAGAAAATCTGGGGGAATTCCAGAAATGATCCCAAAAGTACGTCAACCTCGAGGAAGCAATGAAGGACCAGAGGAGATGTGATAAAGATGAGCGCACTCATTAAAAGCCCAATCACAATTCCTCACGGTCCCGGCATCCCAAAGGTAGCCTACCCCGGAGAAGGTATTCCAATTACACTACTTTGAACATCCCCTGAAAAACAATTCTGAGGGAGGTCATACAGACTGAATTTTAGAACATCCGAAGGTCGCCCCCCATAAAAAAACACAAGCAGAAAGATCACTCTAAGCACTGTGAATGACATAAAAGTTATGGCCATGACACCGAAGACTGCTATCAACTGTGCGACGTCATTGAGTTCTTGATCAAGGCCGGACGGCTACAACAGTACATCTTCTGCGCTCGGAATGATGAGCACCATGGCGGAAGAAGGGACGAAAAATGGCAAAGCGTATCTCCCCCTCACAGAAGAAGAAACCGAAGTCTGAGGAGAAGATCCCGAACTCCAACACGCCGGGATAACAATAACCGGTAGGAAAAGTGCCAGGATTCTCTGCCCCATGATAATAACGATCACCGTCTCGAACCAAACAGAACGATCAACACCATTGCAGAAGGATTCGCTGGAGGAGGACCATCAAATGGAGCACACAAGAAAGCATTAAGGATGGCGGTGTTCAGCGTTTCCTATGCCAAACCCAAATGCAACACCGCGAAAAGAAAGACACCTTCCATTGCCTTTTCGAATAAGGACTACGGCAGAATCATCCCGGACCATGACGATCCGCTTGTCATCTTCGGGATAATCTCTAATGCTGAAGTCTGTCGAATCATTGTGGACTAGGGAAGCTCAGCAGATATTATGTTCCTGGATCTCTACCAAAAGTTAGAGCTCCCGCGGTCATATTTGACCCCCTATGACGGGGAACTCACAGGCTTCACGGGTGAAAAGATCACTCTGGTTAGGTATTACGAAACCCATTTGACCCTAGGTTCCTTCAAGCTTTTCAGAATAGTCAAGGTGAAATTCTTGGTTGTAGACTGTTTTTCACAATATCATCCTTGGTCGTCCTTCTCTAAATGCTCTTGGTGTCGTGGCATCCACCACCCACCTTATCATGAAATTTCCAAACAAACACAGCGAGGTTGTCACTGTAAAGGGCAACCAAGTCACCATCAGGAAGTGCTACAACGAAAGTTTAAAAATCTGCAGGGCACCAGAAAGAGGACCGAGCTGGATGTTAGAGAGGAACTTCGTGGCATCAGACCCCAGCTAGAGGGCGACCTGCAACCACTTCAACTTAGAGCCAAGCGAGATCAGGTTACCAAGATTGGAGCTCAGTTGGAAGAGGATGAAAAATAACAATTGATTAAGCTATTGTTGAAAAATAAAGACCTATTTGTCTGGACGTTGTCTGACATGCCAGGACTCGACCCTTCCTTCATTTACCATCGCTTGTCCATCAGCGAGGATATGAAGCCGGTCGTTTAGAAGAAAAAGAAGGTCGACCCTGAAAGGCAGCTGGTTATTGAGGAGCAGGCAAAGGAATTGCTAAGTTGTGGGTTCATCAGGGAGATTACTTATACCACGTGGTTGTCCAACGTGGTCCTGGTGAAAAAACCCAATGAGAAGTGGAGAATATGTGTGGATTACACAAATTTGAATAAAGCCTGCCCAAAAGATCCATATTCATTTCCCAATGTGGACAAATTGGTTGACAGCTCTTCAAGTTTCAAGTGGTTATCATTCATGGATGCCTACTCCGGATACAACCAGATTCCAATGTACCCTGGAGATGAAGAAAAAATCTCCTTCACCACTGATAGGGCGAGCTACTGTTATAGGGTTATGCCTTTCGAATTGAAAAATGCATGAGCCACCTATCAAAGGATAATGAACATAGTTTTCAAGAACCAAGTGGGGAAGATGCTAGAAGTCTACGTCGATGACATGATAGTGAAGACCCCACAGAGCGGATCACACACGACAGACCTCGATGAAGTGTTTGCACAAGTCCAGAAGCATAATATGAGGCTAAACCCAAAGAAGTGCGCCTTTGGGGTCTATGTTGGAAAATTCTTGGGGTTCATGCTAACCCACCGCAGAATTGAGGCCAATCCTGACAAGTGTCAGGTTGTACTCGACATGAGAAGCCCTCGGTGCGTTAAGAAAGTACAACAGCTGATAGGAAGAGCAGCAACCCTCACATGGTTCCTCTCCAAAGCGGCCCATAAGTCTCTTCCTCTCTTCAAATTACTCAAAAAGGGCAAAAGCTTCGAATGGACCTCAGAGTGCGATGACGCCTTTTCATTCTTGAAAAAGCTTCTGTCCACCCCTTCTATCTTGTCGAGACCGGACCACGGAGAAACGCTCTTCTTGTACTTTTCAGTTCACGAAGAGGCTATAACTTGGTACTAATCCAGGAGACGGACGAAGGACAAAAACTAGTCTACTTCGTAAGCAAAGTCTTTCAAGGACCAGAACTCCGGTATCAGAAAGTCGAGAAGGTTGCTTTCGCCCTGATCACCACGGCAAGAAGACTGCGACAGTACTTCCAGTGCCACCCCGTGGCAGTAAGGACGGACTAGCCCATCCGCCAGGTGTTATACAAACCAGACTTGGCAAGAAGGATGATTGCCAGGTCAATCGAACTCTCTGAGTTTAGGATCGCTTATGAACCACGACTCGCAATAAAAGGCTAGGCGTTGTCTGATGTGTTAGTAGAACTTACTTCGGACCCAAGTGACCTAAAAAGAATCTCTTAGACCATCTTTGTTGACGGATCCTCAAACTCCAAGGGAAGCGAGGCCAAAGTAATTCTGGAAAATTCAGAAGGATTGACGCTGGAGCATTCCTTGAAGTTCGAGTTCCCTACCTCGAACAACCAAGACAAATACGAAGTATGCATTGTCAGACTAATCATGGAAAAAGACATGGGAGCAACTAGGATTATACTTTGTAGCGATTCTCAGTTGGTCACCTCCCAAATCCAGGGTGAGTACTAAGCCAAGGAGCCACTCCTTTAGAGATACTTGGCTAAAGTCTGAGAACTCCTAAAAGGCTTCGAAGAGACCAAAGTTATGCACATCCCAATGGAGCAGAACTCCAGAGCGGACCTTCTATCCAAGCTTGCTAGCACCAAAAGTCCTGGCAACAATTGATCAGTAATCCAAGAGACCATTTCTCAGCTCTTTATCACGGATTGCGCCGTGCTTCAGGTAGAAGAAGAAGGACCATCTTGGATCACCCCCATCATAGAGTACTTGCAGTCCGGAGTCGTGCCATCAGATCCCAAAGAAGCTTCAAAGCTAATCAAGGCAGCAGTGAGGTACACTATCTACGATGGTCGCCTATACCGACGTCGTCTCTCCTCTCCCCTCCTCAAATACCCATAATGGGCATTGGACCCAAACGGACCACGAAAAGCAAATAAGCAGACAGATGAATAAGAAACAAAGGTGCACAAATTAAAAACCCCAACCAACGGGGCAATTATCTTTACAAAACCCCTTAGAGGGCAAAAAGAATAGGAACTCAGGCTTCGGCCCTGCCACTTGCTGGAGTCTGGACAGCTCCCGAAGCATTCCCATAACTGGCCTAAGGAAGGTCCTTCACAAAAACAAGCTGCCCATCGTGAAAGACTTTCTCAACACTGAGATTCTCTAAGGTGAGGGTGACATCGGGATTGAAGTGTTGGATCTGAGCCACGGCATTCTGGAATTGCTCCCCTCTGATTTTTTTAGAAATCGTGTCCAACTCATCCACATCCTTCTCCAATTGAACTACACGAGCATGGAGGGCAGCATTGGCCTCCTCGGCCTTAATTTTGTCTGATTCAAGCCTCTTCTTATCTGACTCAGCTTCGACCAATGTCATCTCTAAATTAGTAATCTGCACTTGCGCATCTTCATTAAGCTTGAGGGCGGTGTTAAGCCTCCGTGCAACCTCTTTATCCTTCCTCTTAAGATCAGTCGACACTTTCCTGTCGATTTCCTTGATGGCCATCTCGATATAGCGGACATCGGTAGTAGCGGGGTGTGTCAAATAGCTCAGTCAGAGTTTGAGCCAATCCCCGTCGGGATATGTGCCTAATTACTTCACCATTCATAAAATACTCGTTGATAAATGGTCTGGGGTCAGAATTCCCCGTAATGATAGGCAGAAGACCTGGCCTCTCCTCGGAACCGCCATCCGAAGGCACCCTCTTACCCCGGTCGGAGGAGTCCTCAGCAACTTTCCTCTTCCTCGATTGAGAATTTTGAGAAGGAGATCCCGGGTCATCAGAGATCTCCTTAATAACGATATCACGGTCAGAAGGTGCCAGGGCAGCAGCAGAATGGGCACTCGAAGAACCCGCCCTCTTTCTCCTCGCCCTTGAACCATGCAGAGCGGCAACAGAAAGTCCTGACACCATGTTGCTCACTAAAACAAAACAAGATGAGTAGATCAGAAAATGAAGAACTAAAATTATGCAGGCAACAAAAACAATCTCACACACACAACTCAAGGTAATCTATGATACCCTACTTCCCACCTAATAAAGCAAAGAGAAGGTCATCACCAGGGGTGTCAAGAACATCTCTGATATTGATATTCCTGTTTTCCTCAGCATACCGGGATATGAATTCAACCGTCTTAAGCTCATCCGAGTTAAGTTTGTCCTTTTCTTTCTCTAGAGGCACGGTCAGAGCACTCCAAGCATCCGGTGTCCAATACAAGGGAAACCTCGGCTCCCCATCAGCCTTCAAGAAAAAGGGATGGAATCCCTCTGCCGCCATAATCTTAAAAAACCTGGTCTTGAATCTTTTAAAGCTATCTTGAAAAACGTCAAAGGACTTGCGACCACTTCTAGATCGAATGGTGAGCCAATTCTTCTGCTTTATTGAACCTTGGGGACTTAACCAAGTATAAAAATAAAAGAAGGTGTTGATCGAATACCTTAGCCCCATTATCCGACAAAACCTCTCGAAGGTTATTATATAACCCCAATCGGTAGGGTGAATCTAGGTCGGGGCTGCACGTAGAGTACGGAGAATAGCCATCTGGAACTCTGAGAACGGAAGCCAGAGCCCTAGCTTCACAAAAATGGGCTCATACAGAAACATGAAGTATAAGCCCGCCTCCTGACTGGAGCACACCCTCTCGTTCCATTCAGGACACACAACCAAGAACTCATTGTCCATTTTCTTCTCGTCCGTCTGGTGAACATAATTTATCGACTCCCTGAGAACGGCCTTGGAAGAAATATTGGAAAGATATTTCCAGACATCATCCCCTACCCACGGGTATACTAGCCCCGGGCCACGACGAATTCGAATTGGATCATTTTCATCCAGAATGCGACCCTCAGAAGTAGGCACTCTAGCCCTAGCCCCTCTTATGCCCTTTGCCATGAAAATCCTAAGAACATCGAAAAAGGCTGGGGAGCAATTGTCAAAATTAAGTTAAATGAATATTCAGACACCGAAAGGGGCAAACGGAAGGATTTGCACCAGTATATCGGCCTCCCTTCCCTCCAAAATTTTGAATTTCAGAAGGACACCTCCGCCGTGCACGGCGCGACGGAGATAGAGTTCCCAGTGGGCAAGCCATCACAAGAAACTCAAATATCCTAGCGTTACGTCACAAAAAGAAAAACATAACCCAATACCAAAAAGAAGAAATTGAAAAAAGAAAAGAAAAGAAAAAACTTAGAAGAAGCTTACCTTGTGAAAAGATCTAGATGAGTTAAACGAGAACTTGAAACAAACGGAGAATGCTTGCAACCACCTCTCTGCCACACGAAGCTTCCAGAAAAAACTCAGAAATGATAAAAGGTGAACGACGAGCCCCTAACCCCTACTTATAAAAGCTAAACAGTTAGGGGACATTCTCGTCCCTACGGCACAAATTTGAAAAAAGGTGCTCATCATGGCACGTGAAGCACCATGCACGTCTATCCACTCAAAACGTGCCACGTGGCTCTCACAGCTGTAGAGGCAGTTGAAAGAACGATTTTGCAGTTGAAGAGATGGTTGCGTAATAATTCAAACGTTGTGCAGTTTTCAAAGGATAAGTCCAGACGTTTACTCTATACCCTGACATAAACCGAGGTAAACCTTTCGGTTCTAGTGTAAATACCCCGGACTAAAGATTTAGAACTTGTCACTTTGACTTTTCAAGACAAAGCACCAAGTTGGGGGCATGACGGCGTAAGCGTTTTACTTACCCCAGTCAATGATAAAGGACTTCGGATAGACGGGGAGAAATAACGCTACTCCGGAGTAAGCATTGGACTCACCCTGGTCGAATATAAAAACTTCAGACAACGGAAAGAAAGAAGGAAAATAAGATACAAAGATAAAAAAATTTATTTAAAAATTTTATTCTTATTCCATACATCATCTTACATTAAAAGGAGAGGAAAAAAAAGTATAGAGACACGGAATCTATAAAGAAAAAAAGTATCTCGGAGGAAGGAACCGACATCATCGTCAATGGCATCCCGGGTCATGTCACATCCATATTTCTTCCGTAGCACGTAAAGTCTCTGCCACCACCACGGCTCCTCAGAATCCACACTGGACTCTTGAAAAAAGTGGATTGGCTTTGGCGAACCTCGGCAAACCAGTATCAGGAACCCAGAGTGCCAAATCTTCTGCATTGCCTCCACCAATAAGGGCCGGGATGCATCCTTCTTCGCTGGACGGGGCGCAACCTCTCATGAAGGAGATCGTTCCACCGGAGCCTTGGCAGGTCTCACGATGGCCCCGAGTTACTTCAAACCACGGAGCAACTTCAATAGTCCCTCCTGCTTACCCAAAGACTTGTTCAGGGCGAAACACCCATTACATCCTCGGGAAAGAATAAGGAGAGTGGGTACCCAAGCTTCGAAGACCCCCGTCCAACATAATAGACAACTCGGACCTCCCCAACAATGACAAAATATCAAACAAGTAATTATGGTACACTGGGAAAGTAAACTACCCTCTGTAATTACACTGAGAAAGTAAACCACCTTTTAAAATAGATATTTACAAGGTGGTAAAACAGTTTCAAGTATTTCGGAAAAAGTAGGAATATGGCTCTTGCAGATGGCAGAACCTTGTTGGGACATGAACGAAACACAAAGAGAGCCATGAAGAAAAATCACTATCTCAAAGCGAAGTTGCAGAGCAAGAGAAATGCAACAAAAGAAGTATCAGCTTCAGTGAAAATGCTCCCCTTTTATAGGAGAAGCAAAGTATTCCAATTAGATCAAAGAGCAACGTACCAATTGCATGAGGTAAGCTACCCTTTAATGCTCCTCGATTCTGATTGGATGAAGGGGAAGCGTGCAAATGGGAAACATCATAAAATTAATGTCTCTTTTAAAATGGGCCTTTAATTCCTAATAAAGTCAGAGTAGCAGTTTCCCAAGGGAGCCCAATATTCCTGCAAAGAACAAAAAAGATAGAAAACCCTGCGAAACCTTGCACAGGGGCAAAGGAAACACCTCAGATGACGGAATGACGATCGATGCCAACCCCGGAGGTACTCCACGATAACGGACACCCACTCTAAAGGACCCCGTACTCGATTGGTGTCCCGGTCCACATCTGGAGTCCGATACCTTCACATTCAATTGTTCCACTTAAGCGTCATGCTGGGGGCAACTATTCTGATTCGAGGTCTGGGGTCCCACCCCAAAGGGGGCAACCCAGCATACACACTACCAGACTCCGGCATCAGCACCCCGATTAAGCCGTCCGGACATAGGCATCGGTCGTAGGTCCTAAACAGTACTCCTTAGGTCTGCGCATAGTCTGATTATTGTCAATCGTGACCTTTAGAGTGTGAGGACCATAACTGCCTATTATAGTGGTTGGCCACTAATGCGACAATCTCGATATTCTAGGGATCTGCCTGAACGATCGTGGAGTGAAGCACCCCCCGTCAGGACTTATCTGAACGAAAGTGGGAGGAGGCACCCCCCGTCAGGCCATTATCTCAACGTACCTTCACCACGCTGAGCACATAAGGACTCTACAAATGCTCTATAAGTATCAGGCTAGACCATTCCAACCAGGTAACTAACAATCCTACAGTGAATACCCTTATTGTGCATTGTCTGACTTGAGCGTTGGAGTCCCTTTGTAGGTACCCAACCCCCATGTTTCGGAGGCGACAACTACACGAGGAGAAGGAAACCACCGTGTACGTGTTTACTCAGATACCCTCTAGTTCTACATCAGAACAATTTCTTTTTTCTCTTTTCAAAACTTTTAATTTTTAAATGTTAACTAAAATAAAATAGCAGAATGCAACTAACTGCATGCCACATCCTCATCCGTGAACCATTTCACAAAATTCATTCCTAATATATAGCATTTCTCTTTTTTTTATTCAAAACAACTTATAATTTTAATCTTTTTAAAAGAGCTTTTGAAAAATAAATGATTTTTCTCTTAAAAATCAATCAAAACAAAACATGCACTAAAATTCTGCAGTAAAAAGAATTTATTTTGAATGAGATTTATATAATGAAAATAGATATAATTTTTCAATACGTAGTCTAAATTCAAACTATAATAGAAGTTTATAATTATTTACCAAAAAAAGTTTTCTATAATAACGGACTTCTTAAATTTGGCTTATGAAACATGTAATTTAACCCCAGACAGGTAATTGCAAAAAATTGTACATAATAATAGTGGTAATAGAAGGGGATTAAGGATAAATGCAAATTGCAATAGTTTGACCCTTGTTTGATTTAAATTGCACCAATTAAGATTACAGAGATGGAGAAATTCTTTGATGATTTGTATTTATAATTTTATAACATTAAAAACGTAGTGAAAATGAGATGGACTAATAATAACTACATTTAATGATAACTAAAAGATTTCTCATAGAAACACTTCAAAATTTTTCTATAGAGATGAATGTTTTAAAAATTGAATTGGAGATAGAACTAATGAGACCTCGAGATCATGGCTCGATTGGTTCAATCGGTTAAATTTTTAGTTAAATCGTGATTGAATCGTTATTAAACTGAATAATATTTAAATTAGAAACATAATTGGTTTGCGGTCTAACTGATTTAATTGGCCGGTTCAATCTACTTTCTTAAAACATTGACAGAATGTACTTATCTGCTAAACATAGCAGTAAAGTGCATCCAATGTGGAGTTTATATGGAACTTAATGCTGCCCTAGGTCATATCTCCAAATACTTGTTCTAGCACCACCACCAACTCCCACGTGTAATTTCTCCTCTAGTCAGTCAGTGTTGCTTTCTTTCTCCCTATTGTGAAGTTCTATATGTGCCTTGTAGTAATCCTTTGCGGCCCTTATTTTTTTCGTTCCCGTCTCCCCCACTAAATGGCCCCCTCTTAATCTTCTGCTGACGAACCGGGTTCTGTTGTTGACCTACCTGATGCTTGCTATGGAGGCATAGTTGTAATTGACGTGGTGCAAAACCCCCATTCCCCAGTTCAGTTGCGTTCTGCTAGTTCTCCCTTTACCACTAATGGCCACTATGTGACGCCTATAAACGTGGCCATGAACTGAAAGGTTAATGACGAATAGGATGACCAAGAGGAAGACGAGATCGTCTTCTTGAATTAGGATGATCTGAGGCAGCAAAATAAAGCTTCAAAATGTTGCTTGATTGACCAGCTATTCTTTGAAAAGCACCAACCGCAAACCTCCATGAAAATTATTTTCACAACTATCTAGAATAATCTCAAGGGGCTTACGTGTGAAGAAATAGAAGCGCATCACTACAAATTTTACTTTGAGAGCGAGATCGATATGCATAATGTATTGAGAAACCAACCGTATAACTATAAACAACAACTACTTAATTGCCCTCCATCGTTGGCAACTTGACCTAAACCTGGAGGACTATAACTTCCACCATGTTCCCTTCTTTGTGCAATGTTGGGACTTTCCAAGCGAGTGTTGAGCAGCTTCGATAGGCAGGAAAATATATAAGAGATCGGGGCAAGCTTTATCTGGTCCGTGGCAGTTAGGGATTTGTACCAAAAGCCTTGGTGACCTTAGATGCTCGCCAACCGCTCAGACGAGACATCAACCTTGATCTCTCGAACGAAAGTAAAATTTAGATTGATTTCAAATATTTGTAGTCAGTTTTTTGCTATTATTGTGCCATCGTTTGGTCATAAGGATAAGAATTATTTGCGATGATCCAAATGACTTGGAAGGCAAAGTCATAAGGAAAAGATTTGGCTCTTGGATGAAAGTAGAGTGAACAATTGAGAAGCTAGAAGCAGATACCTAACCTATCAACCACAACAGTTCTCATAATTTACTTAAGCCAAAAGCAAAAGTTGTTGACACTGGTTTGGTTGAGCAGATCTTGTCCCACCTATCCAACTTATATGTGTCTAGCTCAAACTCTTAGTAGAAGCGGAATTCAACTCAGGAGCCACACCGCTAGGAAATGGTTGTGGACATCCCACTCACCCAACAACACCAGCAGCTGAATACCCAACACAAGCAGCTGAGTTCAACTCAAGATAACGAGCCCTAACAATGTATTAACAATGATACCATTGTCATCATCAACAACCGCAATCAGGGCAAGGTGCGACTAAAAGCTATTGGCATCCAGATTAACAAAGACAGCGCTGACACAACTCCTCTTGCTAATGTTTTCCTAGACTTAGTGACAGAATTGATTTTCAAAAGTAGACTAGTGTTAGGACCAGAGAAGAATTGATTAGTGTAAAATACACTCATCTTTTGAGTTTATTTATTAGGATTTTTATTTAGTTTTTATTTTTTTAATTTATTTTTAAATAATTATTTCTTCACCTAGATTATTTGAATTTTTAGGATAAATCATCAATTTTGTGTAAAAATAAAAAATTCTTAAAAATAAACATTTGAAGGACTTGAATATTTTGAGATAAGAATTATACTATTTATTTATGATATTGAGTGAATTATGTGCCCACTGAATTAAATATATTTTTATTATGTTTTGTAGGAATTTAAAGAATGATCAAGTTAGATTCTTAATTGGAGTGCAAATAATCTCTACTTGATGACCAAGTATATCTGCGTTTAATGCAAGGATCTCAAGGAGTTTCTTAATTTGAGTGAGATATTTATTTCCTAATTTATATGGATTCAACCAAAAGAAATAAGAAACAAAAGATTTAGTCAAAGATTAATTAAGAAAAATATCACCTTCAAACTTGTCTAAGTAAATGTAGGCTAATTTTCTCTACAAATGTGTGATTTACCTGATTCTGGTGGCATTTGAAAGCTAAGAAAGAGATCTACAAATCTCATATTGACAACTTTCTGTAATTAATCTTCTATTAACATTGAAGATTTGATATTAATTCTCAAAGAGATTTGATTCGGATTCCCGCACTATTCTGACTATTCCTCATTAATTGAGTCATATTTTGGGCTATAGAGATCAGTTCGAGGCATCGTTTGTGGCATTGAAAAGATAACAAAAAATCCTACAAATTATCTGTTGAGATCGAAAGCAAATCCGGCCATCTGAAGGGTGAGAAAAATCGTGCAAGTCAGATACGAAAAGCTGTTAGTTTTTTTTATATATAAAATAGAGCTCTCTTTGGCTCAGATCATCCAACAGAAATTTAGACACCTTTGCGACAGCAGACTTTGAGAGGCAGTTTAGAAGAGAGAATTGTCACGAATCCTTAGAAGACGGCTACGAAAAGAGAACGACATTCTTGAAGGCTTGAAGATCATAATCACCGTAAAAAGGATTTTGATTTCTCTTTCCCTATAGTTCTTTCATTGAGTTTTTTTTCTATGAGTTTGTATCTTGATATGAGATTGTTTGTATTGAACATGAGTAGCAACACTCATAGTTAGGGTTATGAGCGATCTTGTTTTCTTAATTATTTAGGTTTGATTTATAATTTCTTTTAAGGTCTATCATATTGCTTACACTTTTATCATAACTTGATCACTTTTGGCATGTGTTAATTTATTGTTTGACCGGTGACCATTCGCATTCACTGAGTAAATCTATATGGTAAGCCTAGGATTAGATTGGTGAATGACCAAACATCAAGTTATACTACCAATGGAATTAACGGTATGTTAGTTCATCTCTTGAATTGAGGCTTAATGCATTCTTCATTAATTCAACTAAATGACTAAATAAGTGAATTAAATTAGGAATGAAATATTATTTCATCCATGACCATTGAGATTCAATAACAAATAAGAGAATATTAGTAAAAGAATTATCTTACATCATAATTAAAAGAAAATTTGAATAATTAGATTCAAGTGAACATTGCGCCCTAATTTCTCTCTCATTAATTTTTCTCTATTTTGCTTGATTATTTATTGTTTTTCTTCTTTATTTTAAATTTTATATACTTTTAATTGTCTGAATAACCAAAAATTTTACAAATCTAATAATTATTACTTATTTCTCGTGAAATAGATAATTGAAACTCAAATTTTATATTACTTAATAATAAAATATACTTACTCTTAATATATTTTATGCATATCAAAAATCATATCAAGAGACGGCCCAAAAATCTCCCCTTTTAAGAAAATAAAAAATAAAAAACCCCCATTCAAGCAATTGGTGCCACATGTAGTAAAAAAATCAACTGAGAGAGGTTATAATCCAAAAAGCTGTTGTAGCTCCTAATTCGAAAACGAGGGCCCTTCATAATGACAAATCCATCGAAAGGTAAAGGGCATGCTTTGGAGTTGCTTAGCTTTTGATATTATTTGATTTTATTAGTAATTGTGTTGGTTGTTATCTTTCCTTATGTATTAGAAGTGATATTGGAAAACCTCCCACCTTTATTTTCTACTTGAACTTTGTTTTTTTTTCATCTTAATAATAAAATATTATCCTATCTTTGGTTTAAAAAAAAAGTGCATCCATAATTCCATATTCTCTTTTTTGAAAAAAAAATTTGATAATAATTATCGTATAAAGGCGAGGGGGGACGGCACTTTGAAATTATATATATCAAACTCCAAAAACTAACATAAAAAAAAGGTCTCAAACTCTGTTGTGTGTTTGTGTGTAAACAAACCCCACATGATGGCTTTCTCGCTCTCCCTCTAGCTCTGTCTCTTTCTCTTACACTCTTTTCACCGATTTCCTCATCATTTCCTCTCTGACTATGTTTCATTCTCCCTTCCAAGGAAAACCACCCTTCTAAGCAGACAAAACACAGAGTAGTTACAAGTCAGTTTATTATCTCTTCTCTAGTCTACCCATTATTATTATTATTTTTCTTCCACAAACAAACAACTCTTGCAACTGCTTCTTATTTTTCTCCTTGTCCTTTCCAACCCTTTGTTGATTTCCATCGGCAACCAATTGCGGAAGATAAAAAGATCAATTCTTGAAGACGACGAAGAAGAGAACTTTAGCCTCTGTAAGTGGATTTTCTTTTATTTTTTATTTTCTTGTATTCTGGGGGTGTTTGGTTTTTGAAACCAATCGGGTAATTGAGTGAGGAAGAGTGAAGAAGAAAGAGGAAAAGTCTGGCTTATGGTTCACGGGGCTATGTTATGTTCCATTTGGTGTTTGTTTATTCGTGTTATTTATTTTTATATATACGGTTTTGACTTATCGGGGGTCCAATCAGGTATATCCTGTGCTGTGCCACATTCGGTACGCAACCCTCAACATATTTCTTTGTCCTAGAAAGTTATGGAAATGGCGGAAATTCCAAAGTTGGTAAGAATTCCTTTTCCTTTTTCTCTCTTTATAACTGTTCCATTGAATTCTGAGTCATTCTTTCAGATACTTCAATTTCAATATTTTTAGGCACTCACAGATCATTCATTCATAATCTTGTGTTCTGGGTTGTTATTGGATTTGGTTTATGCAGGATTTGTTGTCATCACCTTCTTCTTCTTATGGCTATGGCGAGGCTTTGGAATCGGAACAGAAGAACATGGGCACCCAGAGAATATCGGTTTCGGATCACATAAACGCATTTCAGTACACACCCGATAAAGCCGATAGCTTTGTGATTGACATGGATGCCTTCTCTTCCGGCATCAACAAAGATACCACCAATGCAAATTCGAGAATTAAGGTAACTCTCTCTCTCTCTCTCTCTCTTAATTTAAAATTATATTTAATTTTTTATAGTTATTTTATTAATTTTTTTAAAGCTTAACTTACAAGCAAAACAGAGTCAATGTTCTGTTTCTTGTTGGAATTTATTATCCATAATTTAAAGCCGTAAAAGTTACTACTTACTATTATACTTTTTTGAATGCTGAGCCTCACAATAAATGGTGGCATTATTTCTAATTGATTTATGAGAGGGAAACAATAAACATACCTGAGATAACACGTTATCAATATCCTTAAACTTTTGCGGCCATTGGATCGAATGTCTTTCTCAAGTATTATCATTCCCACTTATTTTAATATTATATCTTTCTATAAATTTCTTTTAATAATCACCTTAATGTTAAATAAAAAAATAAATACATATAATACTTTAAAAACATAAAAAATATTTGATACATTTTTTATTTAATAATTAAAAAAAATAAAACATTTCTCTTCGCCTTTACCTATAATTTTAAATTGATTAGCGAAACGTTGAAATTAGAGCTAACTTTTTGTACCTCTTTCTTAACTGCCCAAGTTGCCTTCTTCATTTGTTCTTTTGGCTATAATTAAGATTTTAATTTTAAATTTATTTTATTTTAATTATGTTATTATTTTAACCCAAAAAAAAAAAAGTTGCAGAGGAGCCTTTCCAGAAAAGGGTCTCAGCGTGGGGTAGACAGGAAGGTAAATGGCAATGCTACACTTCATGATAAGGATACTGTCCCTGCTACGTGCTCACCAAAAGGTCTCGTTACCCTTGCAAAAATACAATCTCATTCATTTTATTATTATATATTATAATATAAATATAAATATAATAAAATCTTTTTTTTTCTTTATATGAATCTGATAAACGGAGACCGAATGATTCGCCTACTTTGGATTTGTTTTTCTTTTCTTTTCCTGTATCTCTTTTGTTGAGAGAATTTTAATATAATTATCTACACGTTTGTTTGTTTACATTATTACTTGACCCTTATGTACCTGGTTCATTGATATGTATCTATATGTAGGACACAGGTGACAAATTAAAATGTCTCCTCCATACCTTAGCTTATGTCCATAAATAGTGTTATAAAATATTTCATTACCAACCTGTACCAGTGTCAGAGGTGTCCCCTGATTGTAAGATCTCACCTTGCGGGATTAAGATGAGTGTTATTATTATAATTGTCATTATCATCATCACAGATCCACTATATGTAGGTTTTGAGTTGACATTCAAACAAGATTGTAATCACAATGTGATAAGTAAAGTTGTAAATTATGATTTATGAGGATGGTGAAAATTGCTTGGCCTGGTCCCTGGTGGTTGAAGGTTAGTTAGGGTGAAAATTTTATATTTTCAGAATGCCTATGTCAAGGGGAAACCCACTCCGTGAACCTGACACTGTAATGGGGCCATTTTAGCTGTCTGTGAAGTAGGACTCTATGTCAACCATAGTAGAAGGAAAATTGGTTAGGAGAAGTGAATTTACCAGTTTGGTATGTTTGTACATTACAATGGTATGTTTGTAGCTTTTTGGTACCCCATATTTGGGGCCACATGCATTGGCATTATCAAAAGTTTTAGTTTTGAACAACCATGTGAGCTAACATTCTTATATTCATATTTATAATGGGTATGGGTATCATTGATCTGCAGCTGCTCTGGTAGGGTCTTGCACGCCCGAAAAGCCCTCGGTGGTGGCAGTAGGGTCCACGGATCATTCCATGAACCCACACCTCCATCATCAGATTACTATTACAGCCAGCAACATGAGCGGCACCACCACCACCGAAAGCAGATGTATAACTCGGAGGAATAGTTTCAGACGATCTTCTTCATGGAGCCTTGATCCTAAAAGAGTTCTCCTTTTCTTTGCCACCTTGTAAGATTCAGCTGTCACTTTTTATAGCTGCTCCATTACTTTGGCATTATACTAATTTGTCATTTGCCTTTAAAAATTGCTTTGTTGATGTTGTGATGTTGAGAAACAGGTCAAGCATGGGAACCATGTTGCTGATATACTTCACACTTACAATCAGTAAGCAAAATGCAGATGAATATGGGGGTGATTGGAAGCAGTGACTGAAGCCACGCACTTATAAGGCAGGCACACTATCAGATAAAAGGAGTAAAATTTGAGTTAGAATCCCAGAATTGGAGCAAAACTTAGAAACAGGAAGTTGGAAGAAGACAAAACTGCAGGACTTTTGAAAGCTAACCAAATTTCCGCCACCTTGATGTCAGAATCAGTTAAAATCTGCTTTTTTCGGCATCACCTCTTTGTTGGCAACTACAAGAGATAAATGTAAAGACTTACTGCACTATGACAGAGGAGAAGGAATCTTTCTTTTTTATACCAATGGAAGACAACAACAGACCACATGGAGATGGAGTACATTGCCCTTTAGTTAGTTTATTTCTTGTGTGATCGCAGGGCTTAGTGGAGGATCAAAAAGTCACGTTTCTCTCTTTATGATCCTTAATCCTTATCTTCCTCCCCTGTATCTTTCTTTTCTGTTTTGCTCTTACGTGCACTTTAATAGCTAGTGGCCCTTATGTTTTGTGCATACGTGACTTTTCATGTGAGTAGAAGGATAGGAGGAGGGGAAAGAAAAACAATACCATGAGAGGTACCTACAAGCTATAATAGTGTTTGCCTAGGTGGTAGACACAAACGCGTGCGTGCTCAAAGGCTTTTATTCCTTTCTGTAAGAAATAGTGCAGTCCACGAGTGATTTTTCCAGGGACAAAGAATGTTCATTTATTTTTGGAAGCCTTTCGAAATAGACTAGGTATGAATCTAGGTTTATTTGGCAAATTTCATATGCAAGTGTACTTTGGTTGAAATAACTGGAAGCATGTGAATAGTGAACGTCATATCTGTTTTCCCAAGCAAAAAACCTTAACATGACAAATGATGTTTGCCGCTGACTGAAGTTAGCATTAATTGTGTCATCAACCGCTGTAAGAGATCTAGTTTAATCCTGAGGTGCTGAGTAAACCTCTATTCTAAGGAAGCAACAAAAGTAGCTTAATGTTTATCCCAAAAAAAAAAAATAGCTTAATCCATAACTGCCAGTTAGGTGAAGCAACTCAACATGCAGTTGACATTACTGGTGAACCCAAAACATATTTTACTGTGATTAAACTGCTCCAAGGGAAAGAAAAAGAAAGAAACCACTCACCATCCTGCTTATGTTTCGTGTACTTATAGGAAAGGTTTGGTATACCAGCATTTTTAAACATATATGTAACATACCCGATATTTTAGATGCCTGTATTTAGAATCTAGCATTATGAACGTCCAGGATGCTAAGGAATCTAAGGCATCAACATTTTCAGTATGCCATGAATTTTTAATGGGTGTTTTCAGCATGTTTTTGAATGCTGAATGCTACATATTTGATGACAAAATAGATCACGTATATACTTATAAAAAGTGACGGGCATATTAAGTATAACACGGATTAAAAATTATAATTAGAGCCAATTAGAAGAGTAATAAATTTTCTATACCTGAAAAGCAGCTAATGTTTCTTTAGTTTCGATACCAAGTCTTGGAGGAACCTTTCACTATTTTTGATGTAGTGCTTCCTTGCCCTTGAAGGGAGAAAAAAGCGTATTATCTATAGGGCTTTATGGGAATTTGCACTCATAAAGAGAAGTCAACAGCATTCACCAAATTTATCCTTTGTTTGTATGAGAAGAAAGAAAATAAGAGATGAAAAAAATTTCTTTTTTTATTCCTAGAGATTTTTTCGTTTGTACTTTTCTTTTCATTTTTTCTTCACCAAATTAAGAGAAGATTTCAAATTTCAAAAATTTTCTTTCTTCCTTATTTTCATTCTCTTAATCAAAACATACGGTTAACGATTGTAATTTGGCAAGTAGGTTCACCCGCGCGAAACACCTTTTTAGGACTTAGGGTGGTATCTAGACCAAGTAAAATAGCTACTGTTCAACTTTTGAGGCGTTGATTAATGAGCATTCTTTGTTAGATTCAAAGTGCTTATTAATTTAATTTTTGAAGCTGATATTTAACAGTTCACTGTCTGATAATGATGTAGATTGATATGATAACTAAATACGCATACCTGTCCACAAGGAGTGGTAGAGAGTGTACAATTTTGGGGCCTTACAACTTTGTAGTTCGATCAATATGAGGGGGAAAAGAAAGTTGCACTTATGCTTCCGGTCATGGTAATCATTAATTGATATTTTGCAACACCCTTTTCATGAATCAAACGACATTTTGCATTTTTCAATTGAAAGTCATGTCAAAAGTCACAGAAATGTGAACTTGATAGAATTAAACTTCGTAACAATCACTGGCCAAACAAGGTTCTGAGCAAAAGAGAAGAGCCTGACTGAATCCCACTGTTTCAGCTCTTGATTTTCTAATGTTCTGTAAGACTACAGGATTTATTTTTATAGTCAAGCCAAAAACCTTGTTTTGAGTTTGGATCCCCTTCTGTACCAGATAAATTGATAATGGCGGTAAGGACAAAGTCAGCCTTAGCAGATGCAGCCATTGAATGTACATAAGCTAAGCGTGCTTCATGATCTCCAATATATCTTATCTGCATCATCAATCTGATTCTGATCCACAATGGATGACTACAACTAAATAAAATTAGCATATATTTTAACCATACAAAAACATTAGTATCGATATAAATTAGATGGATCCTTGAAAGAATCTTTAAATTGATTCCTCCAAATTAATTTTTCGATAGAATTGTTGAAAATGTTTTAATTATGCACTCTATTTTGTTATTGCAAATGCTAGGTGAGAAGATATCCTACCCCAGAAAACAAATGGGGTTATTTACAGGGCAGTCATAGCATTAATGGAATGGGAACTGAGCCAAGGCACGGCTGGAGCGTCTGAGTTCGGGGACTTGCGCGGTCCAATCAGCGACCGAAGCGAATGGCACGAGCCCTGGACCAACGTAGAACAAGACAACAACAAGTGATGTTGGACTCTGTTTATAATGGATCAAGCAGTTGGACTGTAACTATATTACATCAACCCGCAAGTCGTTGACCCAAAAAAAAAAAATTAACGCACAAGTCCGGCAAAATCTTCACACTCACTAGTTTTAAATTTTGTATGCCCCTGTCATTAGGCCACGGCTTTTTATAGGGTAAGACGAAAGATACATGCAATTCTATGCTTAGTATAAAGCCACACTCACTGCTGCCGTGTATTCACTTCCTACTATTTGTAATTCTCTACGTTCACAATACACATGGCTTAGTGGGTGTACGTTTAAGGATTGACATGTTTTGAGCTCTGTTTACCTTCTTTGATATGTATTATTATTATAAAAAATGTTATAAATTAAATTAAAAATAATAATAAATAACTTATTCTTCTAAATTTATGATAAATGATCAGTTGTCATAAATAATATTATTAGCAATAATACTATTTAGTTTATAAACTGTAAATGCTCAAATATTAAATTATAGAGTCAAGTATGGAATATATAATATTCTGTGATTAAGAGTTGCTTCCCTTGTAGTGACATGTAAATAGAAATTCTGCTATATATATATATATATATATATATATATATATATATATATATATATATTGCAGCTTGTAGCTTAACAGCAGACAAAATGAGACAGCATCAAACATGCAGGCTGAAACCAGCTGCCATACCGACCGTCTCTGTCAATTTACAACTAACGAAGGGTACACTGACATAACCACTCTCCCTCATTCTCTCTAGATCTCTCTCTCTTCAAGTTCACACATATGATATGATTATGACATAACCTAGTTGATGTTGGAATTGGAATACTATACTATACCCATAAATAAATAATCATGATAACTATGCATTATGCAGTGCCTTCATATGTGAGAAACCTGGGTAGGCCTATTTTAGAACCCAGCTTCTGAACATCATCTCGAACTTGTTGTCTGTACTCCCGAAAGCTAAATTTCCTGTAAACAGAGGGCTCTATGCAACTCTCTATCACGGTGTCATTTGAAGGGCAAAAGAAATACGCGGTAGAGAACCTTTCCACTTTCGGGTTGGTCACAACTCGATGCTCAACACTCTTGTACACCCCATTGCTCCAGGCCTGCATGCATTAATGTAGCAACAACAACATACAGCAGTGGTCAATGGTCTAATGTTAAACCAACCCCACCTAGAAGACCAAACCAAACTAATAACAATGGCATTCTAGTCTAGGAGTAGGAGACAATAATATTAAGTACCTGGAATAAGTCACCAATGTTGATTATAAGAGCATCGGGGTTTGGTTTAACTGCTATCCATTTCCTATCTTTCACCAATTGCAAACCTCCGACCTGATCTTGATACAATATGGTGAGGAAGTCACTATCCGTATGTGGCATCAGACCATGAATCTCAGAAGCAATGGGGCAAGGAGGATATCGGTTCAATCGAAGATAACAGGTGTTGGGCAAGCAATTCTCCTTGAAGAAAGTTGACTTATGACCCATTTTCTCGACCAGGATATCAGCTAATGTTTGTGCAAGGCTGGAAACTGTGGTAGCAAACTGTTCGATTGTTGAACTGCAAACATATATGTACCCATAGAAATTAATGAGGACTCATATATTTATTACATTTGTCAATGGTAGAGAGGTGAAGGTTGAGGAATGATTTTAATTAATATGATCCTAACAATATCTGCATATATAGTATTGTACTTTAAACTTTCAATTCAATCATCAATTGATTGAACGGAGTCAGTCTGCCATGCTTGATGAGTTTTCGGCTCCAGCAGCATGACAACGTTCACGTGAGAAACTATGGGATATATAGGTCAGGGGAACCATAAAAATAGCAAGCCATGTGCAAACCAAATTTGTGTGAACAAGTTCGGGGCTAGGAGGAAAGCAATGTCTGTGTCATGTGGGTTTAAAGTGTAAATTAATTAATAAGATGCAACTAATTAATAATGTATGTAAGGGTAAAGCAAGACCACACATGATAGAATTAGTGAAAAAATTTAAGGGAGGTCCTGTGATGGCGGTGGCAGGAGAAGTTGACTAACCATCAATTCGACCAGTGTAAAGTCTAGGCTTTGCTTTACTGTGTGAAAGCAGAAGGATCTGCTGCTTTCTTTGAGAATGATACTTGAGCTCATGTATGAATGAGGGGCCGAATGAAAATTGCAGGGTTGTTAATGAACAAGTAAAGAAAAAGGACAAGCTGGGTCGAGATGTGTCTACACTTGAGCCAGTGTAAGATTGGTCCAAATAAAAGTTGCAGAGATTTGGGATTAAACACGATAAGGTTGAACATAACTAAATAAAACTTCCAAATTATAAACCCCCCCCCCCAAAAAAAAAAAACAACGTCATCCAAACGATTAGATTACTAGTTGCTGTTTATTTTACTTAATCATTAATAATATGTTTACTCTATTTGAAAACAAATAGTAGCGAATTATTTCACTAAAATAAAAAAAGTAAGCGAATTAAATTTGCTATAAACTACTTTCGACGAAAGAAATCCCAAATTCTAGCATGTTGTTATAAATTAAATTAAACATAAGCGAACAAACTTTTTTCCTACAAAAGAAATTAAGAACTACAAATTGTGCATATAACAAATGTAAAACCACATATACTATATCATATATTATATACACACACATATATAACATATAAAAATAAATCAATCTTGTTTAGAACAGCTTTTTGAAAAGTGAAATATACATATCTGGATTGATACTGAGAGCCATAAATATAAGGCAATTAAAACCGAATATATTCAAAAAAAAATAATGCATATCCAAAATTAAGAACTAAGAAAGGATAAGAAGAAGATTGAAAGAATAGTATTTATAGTAGTGAGTGAATACCTTAGAGTGTTGGATGCATTGGACCCTAGTATATCGGTTAAAGGAATATGAAATGCTTCTGACCAAGATAACTGTCTAATGCATGTGGCAGTGGGCGCTCCCCAACGGTAGCTACCGGCGGAGAAGTTCAAGAACTTGTCCTCTTTGATCTTCTTATCAAAGGGTTGCTTGAACACCTTCTCCTGCTCACACCTCAACCTGCTGAAAATCTCACTGGAAATCCCGTGCTTTACAACCTGGAAGAAACCCCACTCCTGCGAAGCCCTAGCTATCTCTGACTTGCACTCTTCCCTTACCACCTCATCACTCTCTTCTAAACGGCTCAGATCAATCACCGGAAGCTCGCATTCCTCAACCACCACGACCTCATTATCAAAACCATTCTCTTCATTGTTTTGGGTCTTGTCGAACAGGATCTTGTATGCCTCGTGAAAGGGTGGGTCCGAAATCGACTCCATGCTTTGTTAGCTGCTGAGAGAAAAGATGAGAAGAGGGAATGTTAAAAGAAAAGTAAACAAGTGGAGGTTTTCTTTGAAGAAATAGAGACAAAAAGAGAAAAGGACAACCAGTTTTTGGTTGCTTTGTTTTTTCTGTTTATTTCGTCTTTGATGAAAACGTTTTAGACTTTGGAGACAAAGGTAGTTGCATGTCTTTTAGTTGAGGCAAGATGATGTCCACTTTATTATCATCTTTTTCTATTTTTTCTTTCACACTGCTAAATTCTAACTGAATATATATCTAACTATTTTCGGTCACTTTAATTTCATGCCCCAAAAGATAGAATGATAGAATCATCAATTCTCATCAATTCAAGGGTAAAAATCTTTTTCAAACTATTTAGACTTCTCACCTCTTAACTTGCTTCTTTAAACTTCTAAAAGTTGTTAATAAGTACAAAGATGCAATGATTCTAACCATTATACTCTTTTCTTTTAATATTACGGTCAGGTGATGTTTGAATTAATATGTACATATTTTGATTAATTTATTTTTTTAGTCCGATAAAAAACAGATCATCTTCGTTAGAATTAAATGATCAATTCATAAAGATATTCTCTTTAAGAATGACACATATATCATTCTTAATTATTATTTTTTAAAATTTTAAATTTAAATTATTTTTTAATTAATTATGCATATACTTTTTATAATTTTATTTTTTATATTTTTTGTTTCTATCTAAATAAATTAATTATGTATTTTTTTTATAATTTTAAATATTTTTCTCTTTTAATTTATATTTATTTAGATTTTATCTTAATTAAAAAGAAATTGTGCAGTGCACATAATACTTGCTATTAATATAGGTAAGGGGAAGAGCAATATTGACAAGTAGCAGAAGAGTGATTAACACCTACTACAAGGGACAATGAGCTTATAACCTAGTGTCACTCAGCTTTCTTAGGAAGTACTTGATCCCTGCTTAAAATAAAAAAAAAGTACTACAGGAATTAATATATACTTATTCTTTTTGCTGAAAACGGAAGAATAAGTATTCTATCCCTATTGGGATATGCTTAATCAAGTGTTGACCATTTGGGGGCTGGAAACCCACTCTAGCTATATACAGTCCGTATATAGTAGATAGATTATATATCAAATGACTCTTACCATATTTTTAAATTGCGATTATAATCGTAGTTACAGTTATTATGATTGTGAGTATTGTGATTATTGTGATGTAAATTATAATTGTTGTAGTATAATTTTTTAAAAAAATTTACATAAAATACTGTATTTATTATAATTCGATGTAGTCCGATTTAATTTGATGTGATCTGATGCAATCTTGATGTAATTATAATGTCATTACATTATAGAATTTTTTAGTGATTTTTATTCACATCGTAATTATAGCCTAACCACAGCAACCGCATACCATGGCCCTCACTTTCACAAATCAAAATCTTCCAATTTAGCAAAAGTAGATGTAGATATTTCCCAAAAACATGTTCCTAACAAATTCGAAAAAGCAACCCCTTCCTTTAATAACTTGTGGTCCAAAACCATACTTTGCAGATTTGTATGAATTCCAATTCCGCAAGATGACTACAAAGAAACAAATTAGTTTATCTATATGTGTGTGTGCTGGCTAGCAATATCTGCAAAGTACGTATATAACTAGGAATAAAAAGATTTGCGTCTCCACCTATGCAAACGTTACAAAGAAACTTCGACAAGGCACCGTAACAATAAAGCTGTCTTTGTGTGTGTTTATGATCAATGGAGGCTGGATTCGGATTTTTCTATCTAACATGTTAAATTCCTGGCTATTTGGAAGTATCTAGATCCTTGAAGTATTTTATCCGCTCACTCCACTTGGATTTGATTGATATAAACCTTTGAATGAATACTTAATGTATTGTTTATGTGCAAATTGAAGTAAACCGGATAACACATTTAGCAGTGAATCACTATTATATTCACACCGCCACTGCCCAAAATTATTATATGCAATTTGTTTTGGTGAAAATTTTATTAATATAATAATACGATGGAAAGGAGATTCTTAATTGGTCAAAGAACATAACTTTGTGCAGATGATAGATAAATAAGAAAACTTTGTTCTTCTTTTTCCACTAGGAAGAAGATCATGTGTTAGCACAAAAATGTTTTGGGAAAAGATTAGTATATCAGCACTCCAGCAGCCATTGCTAATGGAGGTTATAGTTATCCTACATCTATGGCTAACAGAATATATAAGATATAATTAGACCTTCAATTGACACATATACTCATGGTCACATCTAGCTAGAATTAATGGTCAGACAGTCAAACCTTGTGATTCGATCTGTTGACTTTGATTTTAAAAGTTTCATTATAAGGACAAGTTGAAGCATTTAATGTATCAAAAATATCCATGCTGGTTGGTTAATTAGATACCTGGTTGAGGACCTTTAAGAAGTTATCAGATTCCTACTGTGCTTTCACTAACATGCAAGTTCCAACAGATGTGGCCAGACTGCTAGATTTACAGGTTCTGCAGAGAAGATTCAAGCTGCATTGCTATACAAACGCTGCACTGAAACCCATAATTTAACACAAGCTTCAGCTCACCATGAATTCTTGATGAGTGACAAAGTGGTGGAAGAGAAAGGTTTTACGTGCATGATGCTTGGAGTTTCAGATGTCATGTAATGTTAAAAGTGACTGAAAAATAAACCTTCATTTAAACACACTAATATGTTAAGGGAGAAATCAAGCACACAATAGAGACTAGTTATATGAATAACAATTATATATAAATTGACAATTCAAGTTCGAAATTGATTAATTAATTATTATAAATGTACTAAATCGATGTGAAAGGTGCATCCCTAAAATCATCTGGGGAGGAATTTAGTTTCAGTCGTAAAAACTGACCCTAAAATACCTTACCGAAGAGGAACTATATTTGGAAGCACGCACTTACATATAGAAGAAGAATATCTAGCTAGCTATGAACGATCAAGTTGGGCTGCATATAAGAGAGAGTGAAATTTAGCAAGATTGGCGGACTAGCTAATAATTTATAGGCAGCAAGACCATCAATTCAATTATTGTCAATAATGATATAGCAAGGACGTTTCGATGATTGAAAGCTTATGCTGAAGAGAAGACCACGCGGCTCATGGTGGTATCAGAGAAAATATATCTAGTATCTAGCTTAAAATTATATCTTTTTTTTTTCTTCTATATATTTTCACTTGTTTTCCCTTTGAAATAGATCTAAGCTATGGGCAAATTTATTTATTTATTCATTAATTTAATATAACAGGAAGCTTTCAACGATTTAGTGGCAGGAATAAATATATATATGATGTGTGATTAGACACTTTATTACATATATTTAAATTAAAAAATTATTTTGTATTATTAAATTTGATATTTTATATAAACATTTATATTAATATGAGTGTAAATAAATATCGAAATATATTATATTATGAAATATAATAGACATATTATATTTTAATATGAGAGATATGTAAATTATATATTAAATTTTAAATGTATAAATAATGAGATTGATTTAAATTATAATGTTATCAATTATTTTGAAAATCATGCCATTTGTCAATTCCTTAATCCAATCATGAATTTTCTCGATGTAACGTGAAGAGTAGAGATGGAGAAAGAGAGACTTGGAGGAATGAGAACCATGCTCTACGTTATTGGTACACAGAGTATTGATGAAATTGACTTTAGTTTTACTTTCGGTCATTTTTAAAACATTCAACACAAAATTAACCCGACGGCCTACGCAACTGAGTCTCTGTGACAGACAGGCACATGTCAGATGGATCAGAAGTACTCAACGGGGCCTAACCAATTCTCCAAGTCCGTGTCGGCACCCAAACGTGGCTCCATCTAGGGTCACATGCACGTCAACATTTGCACGTCACAAAATTTTCAATTGGCCTAGATAAGAGATTGAGGCAAGGGCATGTGCATTTGCTTACATTAGAAAGGACATTAGAATCGGCAGTGTATTAGGATCCATGGCTCAGTTTCTCCAAAGCATCAAAATATCCTTCGATGCAATTTATGAGAGGTTTTTTAATTAGTTTGCATAATAATATAATACAACTGCTTCTCCCTTCACCTCGATCGACAGTGACTGAGTATGTTTTATTTATCTGGAAAAACCAGACCTTTCTGTTGATGGGCAACATGGCTAGCTTGCTGCAAATGGTTATCACGTTTTCTCGGGAACGTAAAATAACAATATTTGGCCCCAGGCCCCATCATCCCCAAGGGGTAACAACTAATAGGCTAGCAAGCGTAAAATTAACAAAGATATTCATATTTGACTTAGACTGTAATTTCCAGTGTTTTCCTTTGCCTCTGTGCTTGCCACCTATTATTATTCAGCACTCACAGTTTATTTATATTATTTTTAAGAATATATAATTTAATGAAAAATAATAATAAATATATATATATAATAAATAATATTAAAATAAATATAAAAAATGATATAAGAGAAAAATAAATAAAATAATAATGATGCCTTTGGTAATAATTAAAAAAAAATACTCTCAATTTTAAAACATATATACGTTGTATAAGATTTTTGTATACAAATTAAAAAAGTTAATAAATAATTTCAATTACAATAAAAAATAAATATGTTTGATTGAATTATTTTTTTATTAAAATATTAAAAATATTAATTGTCTTTCTCATTTTATTTAATGATGTTATTAATGAATAAGGAAATTTTTTTATATAAACTTAAAACATTCAATTTAAGTTAAGTGTATTAAGTTAATTATATCATTAATTAATAATAAATTAAGATAATTAATTATTAATTAATGATATGATTGATTTAAGTATACTTAACTTAAATATTTTATATTTATGCAAAAAATTCTCAATAGATAGAAATAAAGTTAAAAAAAATTAATTAATATTTTCTTAAATTTATAAAATATGAGATAAAATGAAAGGTGGAGCTACCGCCTACAAAGCACTCAAGCGCCTATACGCACCACTTAAAGGTGGGTATATGAGTTGACTCGATCTGCATTAGATCCGTTTGCAACAAATCACAATTAGACGAATTGGTGTGGATTAGTCTAGAAAAATAAATGGATTAACATTTTGCTAATCTGTTCTCGTCTCATGTTAGACAATGGATCCTGCGGATCGGTCCACGTCCCGCACTATTCTTTTTTTTCCTTTTAAAGAGTATAAATCATAAAATAATACCTAATTTTTTAAAATATTTTTGTGCAAAAGAACCCACATAACACTTTAATTCATAGCAGAAGAATCCATATTTAATTATTTAAATAGTTAGAACAAATCAAACAGACAAAACACATACATGAGCAATCACCAATCAGATCATATATCAACTAACAATTCTTCAACTATCATCAAATAACAAAGAGAGCAAATAAATCAACAAACAAATCAGCAAACAAATATGAGAGACTGAGAGTCTGAGACCAAATAAATCAGCAAAAATATCATCAAATAACAGGACATATATAATCTAGTAAAAAAAAAATTAACCAGGCCCATGGATTGGTTCATAAGTCCACAGACTTAAACTCATTTAACCGCAAGTTTGAACGGATCAGATCAATAAATCTGCATTTAAATGGACTAGCACTTTGCCTTATCCTAATCTGCACAAACCATGGATTATGCGGACTGATTCATGGGTAATTGGTTAAAAATGAAATCTATAAGAATTTATTAATCTTTTAAATGCTAAAACTAAAAAAAAAAGAAACACAATGGAAGGAAAACTCGACCGCTTGAGCGGTCTAGCTAGCGTTTACAAGCAATACCATAAAATGAAATAAGAATTATTTTCTAAAATGATAGATATTTTAAACCTGAAAGAATAGTAGCCAAACAATGGCGTATAATTAAGCAGCTGATATTTCCAATAAAGAGACGGAGAACGGACAGGGAATCTATAAGGTGGTAGTAAATCAACACCGCAAAGAATTGTGATTGGTATATCAATCCCAAAGCCACATATATTAGACCTATGTAATCATTAATCAGTGGTAAGGACTTGGTTGATATAACGACTACCCAGATATACACATTCAAGTGAAATGACATAACTATAATTAAGTTTATGAAAAAAGATAATCAAATTCCTGTTTGATTGACCATTGTGTGTGCTATGGTGCCTGTATCTATGTGTGTTGTGTGGGGTGTGTGGTAGGGATAGTGCCCAAGCAGTAGTGGTTCTGGCCCTCCCTTTTATCATAAACACATTGGTTGAATCAAACAAAAGGCTTTCTTCGAGTCGACACGGACATGTGTATTTTATCCCCAATTTAGCCCCGGGAATTAAATATTGAAAGTTTCGGGGATTACAAAGAATTAAAAATGTGATGCCCCTCTAGAGAGGCAACACTTATGGGACATGGGAGTTCTGTAATCCAAGCAAACTGCATGTAACTTACCTACCTGCTATTACTAAGTGAAGATTGTTCCCCTTATATTTACTTTTAAATTAGCAAATCAGATATAGCCAACATGCCTTACATTCGTGCTCTATATTATGCTTTTCAAAGTTCAATAACAGTGCTATTTTTTTATCATAAAATTTAAATTCTTTCATATAAAATTTCAACATTACTTACAAATTTAATAAAAAATAATAAATCTATCTTCACTTAAAACTAACTAACAGTGGTATTTATTTTTAGGAAATGGGAAAGATTTTGGGCGTGTGATATGATACATTTGGACTTATATGAACATTAATATAATACATTAATATAAATATTCACAAAAAAAACATTAATATAATTAAAAAATTTAGTCACATAGGTTAACAATTGATTCAAACATTTATAATTCGTCATTTCCATTTTTTCTACCCAAATTACACCCACATCATATATGATTCAACAAATATTTACACATCACAACAGTCTACCACCGCATATTTAAATTTGATCATCTAAGTTTTATAAACAAAATAATTTATGTGTGATTGCAGAGGTGGAGATAAGGGGGAATTTTAGAGCTATGATTAGAGGTATGTATCTAAACTTGCTTCCAAGCGATGCTTGATAGTGGATTCCTCGTTGTTGTGATGGCGAACTAAGGGATAGTAAAGGGGTAGTATACCTGTAAGGTACTACAACGTTAAGTTAGGGTAACGTACTATGAGAAAAATAGTGTGTGAGAATAGTTGTATATTTGAGTGGCTTGGATCTGCATTTATAGAATGAGTTTGCTTGCAGGTTAAGTAGAATATGAAGAGATAGTATTTAAGGGCTTGTTTGGTGGTCAGGATAAGAGAGACAAGATAAGATAAATTATCATATCCTATCTGAAATGTTGTTTGGTGGCCAGTTTAATCTCATCACTTATCCTATCCCGACTATTTAGTTCAAATTCTATCCCTAGGGAGTAAAATGATTAGAACTGAACAAGGATAGGATAAGGTGATTTAAAGTATGATATAAAAAAATATTTTAAATATAAAATAATTAAAGTATAATAAAATATAACATAGTTACCAAAAAAAATATAATAAATATATAATATTTAAAATAATAAAATACTAATAATTAATTTTAAAAATTATTTTTATTTTGTCTCAAGGCTAATTTTGTTATTTATATTATTTTAAAAACTGAAAAATATAAAATTATTCTAATAATTTAACTATATGTAAAGTAAAAACTAAAAATGAATATTTAAAATTATAAAAAATTAATTTAAGTTAAACAATATTAAAAATTATATGTAATTTTATCATAAGGATAAATTTGTCTTTTTATATAATTTAAAAAAATTAAAATTATAAAAAAATAAAATCAAATAAAATATGAAAACATTCTCAATAAAAAAGAAAAATTTTAAAATCATACTAAAATTATAATGTTATCGTGTTGGTTATCAGTGACACTAAAACGTGATAAAGATAGATTTATCCTGCTAATATCTTATCATACTCCTATCCTCCTGCTTCTCTTATCCTATCCATTACCACCAAACGAAAAGCTGAATGCGCAAATGTGCTTAAGATTGGTAGTTGTTAGGAGATAAGATCTCAAACTCCTTTTTCTAATTAGGATTCTGTTATGATATGGTAGTTACCCATTAAGTGAGAAATCCATTATGAGAGTTGAAATAGACTGAAGTTGCGGTTTGGGCCAGCCAATGTTGGGCTGCTCATATTAGGCTTAGATCTGGGATACCAATCCAAAATAAGGGTCTTAAGGGAGTCATGACCCCTTTCCAAAATCTTCATATATATACTTATTATCTAAGTTAGTGTTCATGGTTCCCTAAACATAGCTCAATCCTCACATGGTATGCTAATATTGTGTGACAATTAGATTTTCTTTAACTTAAATATCTAGTCTATAATCTTGACCTTCTATATAAGATTAAGACCTTAGCTTCGTCCTAATGTGATTCGTGAACTTTAATACAAATAGAGATGGTAATGTGGGTCAACCCAAAAACAAGAGCGGATGTGGGTTGACTCATTTTTGAAAAATAGGTTGTGGAAGTCAACCTACCCTGTTTATATGGGTTGGTAGGTTGGCAGGTTGACCCACATAAAAATAAAAAAAATAAATTAAAAAAGTCCAACAAGCAAGGTAGTAATATTTAATGGCGTCTTCACTTGAATTAGGACAGAACCAGAATTTTTTTAAAAAAATCAGCAAAATAAAGAAATAAACTTGTTGGTGGTGGTGGTGGAGTTAGGAATAAAAAACAACTAAGAAAAATCAAGATAGAACTAGAATTAAAAAAATAGAAAAACAACTTATAGAAAGTCAAGACGGAACCAAAATTTTAAAAAAAACAATAACAACAACTTAGAAAAAAGTCAAGAATCATTAATGGCATCCTAAGTCGTGTCTGCTAGCAGTCGTCGTGGTTGATGGTTGTGGAATCTCGTCGCCAAAGCTTATAGCTAAGATGGTTAGGACCTTCTCGTGCAATTGAACCTCGCTCCCCGCTAGATGGGTAGGCTCATACCATCGTTGATGGCACAGCCCCATTCGCCCAAATGGTGGTGGTGGAGTCCCATCGTTGAAATGGCACAACATCATTTGTTGGGCAGTAGAGGGGCTTAGGAACAAAATCGTCAACGACAAGTTTGAGAATGGGGATAGTTAGGTAGGAATGGGTACTGGGTGGCTGTAGTTAGCTTAAGGGAAAGTAGTGAATGAGAGAAGAAAGAAAGAAACCCTAACCTAATTTGATTAACCCAAACTCATGACTCATCCAAGTAGCTAACCCGAAACCCATCACCTAAGCTAGCAAGTCATCAACCAGAAAAAAAAAAAAACACAAAACAAAACATTTGAACCGAAGAGTTAACTCGCCCCAATCCACTTCAACCCGCTAGTTATGTGTGGAGGGTTAGACAAATTGAATTTTAAAAATGGGTTGAAATATACAACCCAACTCAAAAAAAAAAAAGGCTAATTAAATTGGTTGATCTAATGGGTCAGACCTGTTTTACCAATTCTATATACAAACATATTTTCTGTTGTGACCAATATATAGTGATGAAACTTAAAACATTATATAAATAATATGATTTTTTTATGTTATATAAATAATATGATTTTTTTAACATTATATAAAAATTAATGTGATTAAAAAAAATTTTAGAAATTATTTTTATTATGTATAATTTAATATATATATTATTTTAACAATAACATTAAAAATATTATTAAAATGAAAATCAATAATATCTCACGTAATTGAGATGATATATGACAAATGATACACATTTCTTTTCTTATGAGAAAACCTAAGAATTTCTTCTAGAATTAGAGCGAGTAGTGGCGGGGACGATAGAGTGAACGGACCTATCGGGTGTCAAGTGTCTAGTGTGAAAATTTGGCGTTAACGTGGAAGCCCATCAGGGGCAGCTCAATCATTACGAGGCCCAAAAGTATAATGAGTCTCACTTTCCAAATTTAATATCCAACACCAATGTGTCCCCCACTTGGCAATTCAGCAATGTTGAGTTAGCCCCACGCCCTTCTGCTATTTTTCCATGTGCATTGTCCCCCCCACCCCCTCCTTCCTCTCGGTTCTTACAATTTCAAAGTGTAGGACATTGATTGTTTTTTCTTATTTTTTTTAAAAAATTGATCCATAAATTTATGAGCTATTTTATGGAAAATCTTGAGAAAAAAATCTAAGTAAGCATTATTTACTATTAAATATAACTGATTAATTTTTTAAAATAAAAAATTATAAATAAAATCATTTTAAGAAAAATATTTAATCTCAAGGATCAAAAGCATAATCACAGGTTTAACTTTTAATCGAACCAAGTCTGGCTAGAGTCCTTGACCATAAATTACTTTATTTGCAGATCCTTGTTGTCAACTTTTTTATGATTCCAGTTTTTGCTAAGCGCATAATCAAGCAATAGAACAATATCCCATTCTAATTTGGTGATTTGAACAAATTCATTAAGAACCAAGAAAAATAATGAGGATATATATATGTGGCCTGGTATGATCTGATTGAAAAAGGCGTAAAAAATCTTTTTGTTAAGGGACCAAATTAAATTTTATTTTTTTTTATTTTAAAAAAAGCTAAACATCATATCATAATTATAATATATTAATTTTGTTATTCGTTCAACCAAAATATATCTAATTTTATCAAATTTATTTACAAAATTATTTTGTATCTTATAAAAATATTCTACAATCGCATACAACATAATTTGATATCTTTTTTATATTAATATACTGGTATAAATATGATATACGTATTCTCGATATATACATAAAATATTTCTCATAATATATATAGAAAAACTTCAAACATTTTTAAAAATATCTCAAAAAATATTAAAAGAAAAATTTGATCTCGAAGACCATGGCCTGTCGCAAACCTCTTGCTCCTTGGCTGTCCTCAAATGAAAGGCTATAGGAATGGCACCCGCGCGAGGTGGGGGCGAGGAGTACCTCCCTGCTTTCCGTCCTCGCACCCCAACTTTCTCTCCTTCCTAGTCTCGTTTCCCGTCGCGAGGGAATTTTTCCCTCTATCCTCGTTCTCCGAATTCCCGCTGATACCTGCAAAGATTCTCTGTTATATCAAAAAAAATAAACAATAAAAAATAAAGATAAAATAAATTATTTTAATATTTTTAATTTTAAATAAATAAAAATTTTAATAAAAAATGAAATTACTAATATATATAATAAATGATATTTTAGGAATTTAACGAGGACGGAGACTCCACGGGACAAAGAGTATGGTCCCTGTCTCTATCTCTCGAATATATCACGGGGGGATTTTTCTCTCCGTCCCCATTCCTACAAAGAGAAAAATCTCGTATTCAGGACTCCATTTAGGACGGTCCCCAATGAAATTCCTATTCAGTGGAAAGTTTTGTCATCCCTAAAATGCTAACTTGTCTATATGTTAGATTTGAAAATATTTTTTTAAGATGAGTATGTCTATAAAATAAATAAGTAAATATACATTTATTATTAATTTAATTTAAAATATACTGTAATATTAATTTATTAAATAACTTAAAAATAATTACATATTTATTTATTTATTTTATAGATAAACTTACTTTAAAATATTCTTATCCGTTAGATTTACAATTCTTTTCGTTAGCTACAAGAAAATAAATTAATTAAATATTTTTTTGTGAGCAAGATCGCATTATGCAGATTTTTTTACACTGATTAGTGATTGGGAGCACTATCATTTTCAAAGGGAAATTTTAGCCTTTCATTCATTCATTTGAATTTTAAGGTATTACTTGGCAATTATTATCACCCTGTCCGTACAGAGATCGAGCATGGGCCCCATGGGATACTATTCCCTATTTGTTATATGCTGATGTTTTTTTTTTTGTTTTTGCCATTTTTATAGTGGTGTTAGTTATCAACTTTGTATTTATCTTCTTTTGTATAGTATTAATACTTTAAAATAATTAGTGTATCGTTATTCAAGATGTATTTGATGTATCATATACTTCAAAATATATATATATATATATATATATATATATATATATATATATTATTATTATTTTTTAAATTTTTACCGTATCAACGTGTTAGAAATTAGAGACATAAAAATTAAAAAAAAATCTTTATTTCTAAATGTGAAGAGTGCAAAAACCTTTATACCTATTTATAAGCCTAAGACTTGCATATGTAGTACAAGTACAATATACATAATATTCATATTTTTTACATGTTACATATTATACATTTGACACACATATTTTACTTACATGTGACTCACATTTTTCATATTTTACACACTAACATCCCTCTTAAACTCAAGTGATTGCAGAAGGAACTAACTTAAGTTTGGATACCAGAATACGAAATTGACCAGAATGATGAGCTTTAATCAACAGATCAATGGGCTAGTCAAGAATGTTAATTGGGATCAGACGAAGAGCACCACAAAGATTATGTTAGCGAATGAAGTAGCAATATATCTCAATGTATTTGGTGCGCTCATGAAAAACATCATTATGAGTAATTTAAATAGTGCTTTGGTTGTCATAATAGAGGACAGTAGGAGAAGGCTGAGAGATGTCTAAATCTTCAAGTAGCCATTGAATCCAAATTATCTTAGAAGTGATATTAGCTAGAGCATGATACTCTGCTTTGGTACTAGAGCGAGTAGTCAGAGTTTGCTTTTTACTACGCTAAGAAATAAGAGAGTCACAAAGGAAGATATAAAATAACTAGTCATGCGACGATAAGTGAGATCACTACCTCAATCAACATCAGAATGAGCTTGGGGGATCAGGGAGAACCAGCAGAGAAATGAAGCCTATGAAACAAAGTCCCATTCACATGGTGAGTAATACGGAGAACAACAACATAATGAGTGTAAGATAAATTAAACTGTCTACCAACTAGCGATAGAGAGTAAGATGATCAAGCATAATACCATCCATAGGTGCAAATCGCACATTAGGCTCGAGAGGAATTGATTCAATGCAACTATCTGTAAGACCATATTGAATCGTATCCGTGTTTCATATCTATATATGTGTTTTCTAGATCTTCATCGATTTGTACACTTGGTTCTAGGCTTTTGGAATGAAAAATGTTGTTTATATATATATATATATAGAGAGAGAGAGAGAGAGAGAGAGGATCAACTTACATCAGTGTAAGTCTTTTTTTACTTACACTCGTTTTCAACCGTTAGATCCATTTTTATCTAATGGTTACTTTTAATGAAATAATTTTAATCATTGATGAAAGTGAATCTAACGGTTGAAAATGAGTTTAAGTCAAAAAAACTTACACCTGGTGTAAATTCGATCCCCCTCATATATATATATATATATATATATATATATAAGACCATATTGAATCGTATCCGTGTTTCATATCTATATATGTGTTTTCTAGATCTTCATCGATTTGTATACTTGGTTCTAGGCTTTTTGAATGAAAAATGTTGTTTATATATATATATATATATATATATATATATATATATATATATATATATACTTACACTCATTTTTAACCGTTAGATTCACTTTCATCTAATGGTTGAGATGATTTCATTAAAAGTAACCATTAGATGAAAGTGGATCTAATAGTTTAAAATGAATGTAAGAGAAAAAAAGACTTACACCTATAAGTTGATCCTCCCTATATATATATGTATATATATATATATGTATATATATATATGTATATATATATATATATATATATATATATATATATGTATATATATATATATATGGGAGGAAATCCACTTACACCTAGATAAGTAAAAAGACTTACACTCAATCTTATACCCTTTATTTTATTGTGATTCTCAAGGACTACCATTTATCTCCTATCGTAATCACAGGATCACAATAATATATATATATATATATATATATATATATATATATATATAAAAATAATCGCACATTAGGCTCAAGAGGAATTGATTCAATGCAACTATCTATAAGACCGTATTGAATCGTATCCGTGTTTCATATCTATATATGTGTTTTCTAGATCTTCATCGATTTGTATACTTGGTTCTAGGCTTTTTGAATGAAAAATGTTGTTTTTTAATATATATATATATATATATATATATATATATATATATATATATATATATATATCTCCTAAGAAGCATAAAAAAAATTAAAGCCAAATACATTAATAAATTCATAAAAAAAATTAAAGAAAAGACTAAAGAGAATTAGGGTAAAGAATGCTTACAACTTATTGCATTTTGGTGATATGTTGGAATGAAATAATTCGATTGAACTGAGATTGAGAGGTCAATTAAAGAAGGGTGGAAGGAAAAGAGTGAATGAAAAATTAAAAAAAGAAGAAACGAGAAGCAAAGCATGAAATTAGTAATAAAATTCTAAATTATTGAGAGGGAACAGTGAAACAATTTTGTTATTTAAAAAACTAAAACTATCATTTTATCCTTAAAAATAAATTAAAAAAACATGTTTGTGTAGATTATTTAAAGTTTAGGAAAAAAACACTTTAGTCCCTAATGTTAAAGAACTTGTATCTCGATCCCTAATGTTTCCAACAAGTGCAAATCAACCATTCCGTCCGTTTTTCCTTCATCTACCAATGAAAGTTGTCATGCGAGTGACACATACATTTTCTTAAGACCAAAATGCCCTTAAGTGAGTCGCATGCTCCTCACATGCATCTCATCTAACTCTAACCTTAATTCCTTCATCATCATCTAAAAATGAACCTATATGAACAAACATCAAACCTCACCCCTTGAACCAAAAATCTCAAAATCTCAAACTTTATCATAAAATTATAGTAATAAGTTCATCTGCAACCACATAATACCTAAGCCTCAACCAAAAATCATAACTTAACCCAATCTCACCCCTACCATTCATAGCCAAGCCTTTGTTGAACCAATAACAACAACCACCATCAATAGCCACTTCACTCATAGAACCTACAACAACCTTAACCCAAGTTCCTTCATCTTGAAATCTCCATCATCCAAATCACCACTAACAGCCTTCACTTGAGCTCCATTAACCATCGCCACCAAACTACCTCAACCAGCAACCTCAAAGCACGGACCACCATAAATGCCACCACAAGCCACCACGCATCACCCAAACTTCAGCCAACAATCACTGAACTCGAACTTGAACCCGTTCCCTCGCACCACCACTCCACTATGATCAACCTCCATGGAAACTGCACCTCAACCACAACATAACACTCCTCATATGCATTTGAATAAGGGAAGGGGAAGGGAAGGGAATTAGGGTTAGGAATTAACTCTGATTAGAACAAGGGAATTAGGGTTAGGGTTAGGGTTAGATGAGATGTATTTGAGAAGCATGTGACTCAATTAAAGGCTTTTTGGTCTAAAAAAAATGCATATGTCACTCACATGACAACTTCCGTTAGTAGATGACAAAAAAAAAATAGATGGAAGGGTCGATTTGCACATATTGAAAACATTAGAGATCATGATACATATTTTTAAACATTGGGGACTAAAATGCATATGGTCTGAAGTTCTGGGGCTAAAGTGTATTTTTCCCTTAAAGTTATTTTTGAAGTTTAAATTTATGTCATCTAATTCATTCTCTTATTTAAAGAATTTTTTTCCCGTCCTCACATATGCATATTTTATCATTTTTTTGTAATTTCCTTGTCTACATTCTCCTCTCCCGAACTAATCTCCGCTTGCTTATTCGAACATTTATACCATATAAAAAGTCCTTTGTATATTTAATCAATTTTATCCTATAGGAATTAATTTCATCAATTTAATTTCTCAAATTTCTTATCTTCAACAATCTCATCACTCAGATAAAAAAAAATCTCACTTTTCAATAAAAAAAATATCACTATCCAATAAAAAAAAATATCGCCATTTTATCTATTTTACCATAATTCTATTAACAGAAAATGCTCAAAATGATACTATTTCACCTTTAAACCCAACATTTACCAAAACCATTAAAAGAACAACCAATAACTTAATTGGTATTTTAAGATTTTTTTTGTCTTTAATTAGTGTATCTCATAGTTATTATTGTAAAATAAGTAGAAGTATCAAAATGAGTCGAATTCGATGTGCTGACCTGAATAACCTAATAAAATGGGTGGATTGAGCAAAAAAAAATTGATATAAAAAATGAAATTTGACCTGATTGGACTGACTTGATTTTGGCCCGGCCCACATGCCTAGGGCTTAATTTTTAATTATGGTATTATTATATAATTTATATGATATATAAAGATTTTATTCTTATTTTTAATGTAAATTAATATTCTTATCATAAAAATAATTTTTTAATGTTTAATGGGATTTAAAACTATGCAAAAGAAAAAATGTTAAAACATAAAAATAATTTTCTTTTCAAGTGTTGATAACTAAAGAAAAATAATAAAAAAAAAAGTATAATGCGGGTCGGGAGCTAGCCTGACATAACTTGTAGCCTGTATAGGGCTAAGTTGGGCTAATAAATTACCAACCAACAACGTTCCTAGCCCAGCCCGAATCGAAAATTAGCTTGCCCGATGTAGGTCAGCTCGTTTTGACACTCCTAAAAAAAAACCCTCTTAATAATTATCTCATCAAGGGTTTGAATTTATTCACTGAGAGTACGACTCGTTTACCATCCCACTTAACCCTCATTTGTATCATATGAAATATTTTAAAAATAAGAAAAAAATATCATTCAAAAAATATTTTTCAAAGGAGTCTGCTATTACACACTTGAATACATAAGTATTCTGGACCAGGATCCAGATTCATACCATTCGAACCATCCTAATCTAGACATGTATCCCGACACCTCCGGCACGGTGAATCCTAGCATAATCATTGCCCGCTGCGACACAGTCGTTACACCATTAATGTGTAATGATAGCGGAGAATCCCACATTAATAAGGATTGTTACATATATCATAATTGGATATAACTACCCATTAATAAGATTCCAATTTATCCCATCCAACCCTTGGATTATTCCTACCTATAAATACAGAACAAATCACTCAGGTATGTCTCTAAACATTATCAACCCTCTCTAGTACAACCATTGACTTGAACGTCAGAATGCTATCTTCAGGTACTCCATCATCACCTACACTCCACCACTCATGTTGTTGTGCTATGGAAGAAAACATAATCTACCCCTCACCTAAAAGCCCTTCAAGTATAACTTTCTGACCCATTCAGAACAAGAAGTAAAAACTTGGTATTACACACTTAAATGCATAAGTGCTTGAGTTTTTCCACCTATTGAAAACTTAAACATATAAGCACTTAAATGTTTTATAGCACTTTTCTTTTTCATAAGAGTCGCAAATGAATCCATGAGTTTCCAATCCAATGGTGGAGATGGGTTAGGACCGAGGGGGCCTATCCCCCCATTTCTCTCTGTGTGTGTGTGTGTGTGTGTGTGTGTGTATATATATATATATATATATATATATATATATATATATATATATATATATATATATATATATATATATATATATATATATATATGAGAGGGGTTTTTTTTGACTTACACTCATTTTTAACTCTTTTCATCTAATGGTTACTTTTAATGAAATAATCTTAACCATTAGATGAAAGCGGATCTCATGGTTGGGAGTGTAAGTCAAAAAGACTTACACTCTACAGATCAATCTCCCTATATATATATATATATGTGTGTGTGTGTGTGGGGGGGGGAGAGATCAATTTACATCGGTATAAATCAAAACTACTCTTACAATTGAATAACTTTTTATTGAATAATTTTCTCAGTAAATCTACTATTAGATTGAAAGTTCCTATTATATAAATCATATATAGAAAATCTTACATCAACCCAAAATTATTTAGTGCTTTATTGATATATGTCAAGATTAACGTAATATATACTTTTGAAATTTATGAAAATAAGAACTATTTGATTACGTTCTTGTTGATATTTAATTTTTCAAGATTTGACATAAATAATCAAAATGTTGTATAATTATAATTTAACGGTTAGATTGATAAAGATCACATTATACAAAAATTATTAGAAGATGTAAGTATACTAAGTCTTACACTAGTATAATTTGTTCATTCCGCTATATATAGAGAGAGAGAACCAAGGAAAGCTTGTTTAGTTCGGTTGAGTGGGTTGAATATTGTGCCACAAGGAATATAGTGGCTCCTCCTTGTGTCGGGAGATGATGTATGTAAAAAACTTTGACACTCAAGTTAGAATTTGCACTTAGAGGAAATAATGTATGAGAATATATGTATACCTAAGTGTCTAAACCTAATATTTATATTGTTTGCTAGGAAAGTAATATCTAAGAGGTAAAGTTTTCCTATAATTAGGAATCTAGGTAATTATGAGGAGATTTGATCTCAATTATGCTTATTAAGTGAGGATTCTGTTAATATATGTAGCCTTATAGAAGTTGGGTTAATAAGCCTTTTTAGACCGCAACAGACTAAGATGAGAATTAGGCTACAGGAACTAGTTTGCTTTTGTTGAGCCCAGGTTCTAAGATATTAGTCCAAAATATTTTCTTTTAATTATTATTCTATAGATATATATAATTGATCCTCTCTCCCTTTTTTTTATTGATTGGTAATTGTTTCTCTTTGTTAGTAAAATAGTATGCTGATGCGGATTAAAGGATGCAAACTCAAGTGCAGATTATCTCAAGTAATAAATTCTCGAGAGTCCGAAGTTGATCAACAGGGAATTGATGAAGAAAAATTAATTGAGGTAAGAAAAAGATTTGTCACAACACCAAAAGTAATAAAAGTTGTTCACAAATGAAAAATGATTTGCTTGGGTTATGAGATCCACTTGTGATAATAAATTAGAGGCAAAATTAATTCTCTTAATAACTCAATTAAAATCTACACATAAAGGAAGTTCTAATCAAAAAATATAACATTCAAAGTTTAATTATATATGCAATCATATTATAATTCCTTCAATTATCTACCAACAATTGTAAGTGAGCTTAAGCATTTACTGTGCCAATCCTCTTGTCTACAATAAATCAAGATCTCCATTGTACAAAGAAAGTTTTTAAATTGATTAGAAACAAAATACAACACATATAATGTCCACTTTATAATATATCATTTAAGCACAAGAAATAAAATAATCTTACCTTATTTCATTACCAAAAGCTTCACTCTTTCACCCAAGCAAAATGAAAATTAAGTACTCATAATCAAGAAGAAAGAAAGAGAGTAGAAGAGAAAGATAAACATAACTTTAAATTAGAACAAAAGAAAATTACAACAAAAGAAGATAATATACAAGCATGAACATAATTTCTCATAACTAAGCCTAAAACCAAAGCCTCCTAAATTATCAACCAATGAAGCCTTTTATAGAGGATTAGAGATATAAAATGACAAGGAGACTAATTAATGAGTGGGTGAGGAGTGGGTGAAAAATTATTGAGATTTTTTGTCTCCGAAATCATTTAGTATTGATCTCATGGATGCCATTAGATTTATAAAACACGGTCTTTATGAAAATTGTATAATTTTGTCTTATCTTTCCAATGACACCAGTTTCAGCTCCAAAGGCCACCTATAGCGCGAGATATGACCCAATTACTAAAGAGTGTCCAGGTCCAAGTACAACACCTTTGTTCTGAATTCAAAGCCCAATATCACCTTCAAGGAGTCCGATCTGAGTTTTGTATTCTTATGAAAGTTGTAGATATGAGTCTTAACTTTCATTTGTCCAAATTTCAGCTCAAGAAAGTTCCTACAACCCGAGTTATGCTCTAATTACTAGACACTATTCAGGTTCCAGTCACAAAACTCGTGTTCTGACTTCCAAGCTCATTTAGCTCCACTAGATGTCCGATTGAACCCTAGAGCTCTCATGAAAGTTGTAGAGCTCTCTCTTATTTTTCTTACAAGGTAAAATACATAATTATAAGACATTTAGAACTCAAGATATAACCAAAATACAGAAACAGTGTAAGACCAAAATAGTGCTGAGAAAATCAATTAAGTCCAATTTAAGTCTAAACTTACAAAACATAATCAGGCTTAATCAATTAAGTACATGAAGAGTGTAAATGACTAAAAATGAGGGTTTATTAATGTATAAAATATGTGATTATCAAATATCATTTTCTTGAGGTCAAACAATAAAAATTATCATTGTGAATCATCTAGTTCTGGCGTGGATAACCTGCCTTTGACAGGACAAGAGAGGTAGATTAATTAAGGTGCCAACAAACTACGCCACCTAATTTCAATACCAAAAAAAGTACTTTGTTTTTTTGTCTTTAACTAAGTATCTCCATAGACATTACTATGAAACTAAATCTTCAAGAACTATCACGACTAAAGAACTCTCCTAACAATCATCCTTTCTCATAGCTACTAATACACCACCATCCATTGTTATTTCTCATTCTCTCCCTTCATTTTTTTTCTCCCCATAAATGACCCACCGCCCACCATTAATTATGTGAGTTATGTGACTTTCACATTATGTGAAATGTGAAATTAACATTACACATTTTTAAAATATAATAATTAAGCTCAAACATTCAGATAAAAAAAAAACTAAGCTCAAACGTTAAATAGTCATGCTAATAATTTAAAATGTAATTCAAAAAACGCAAATAAATATGAAAAATATATCCTATTTGGCCCACCCAATTTTTTTATGCAAGATCACCACTGATCCAATTGATGGTTTTAGAACCATTAAACCTAAGTTAGTATCTAAAATTGAGTGAGATTAGTGTTGTTACACTCGTTATTAATCACTCAGAATTTTATAAAAAAAATTATATTTAGTTAATAGGGACTATGGTTTCAGAATTGGCTCACCCCAAAAATTACTACTGCAAAAGTATATAAAAGATCAACAGTTATAGCCGGTTCTCCATAATGTGAGAAGTATACCCTTTGTATGGGAGGAGATGGGAACTTGTTGGTGTCCATTTTGTTTTTTTAACTTATACTGTAGGCAAGTTAGAGCTCAAATCTTTGGAAAGTGCAGATGGAACAGAACCTTTCGTGAAGATCTCATAGCTCTATTATAATTCCAAGTGTATATTATGTGAAAATGTTCCTCTCAAATAGTGTTGAACCTTGAAGTTTAATATTGTTCTATTGTATGTGCAAGTACTGATTAGTTTTGTCCTTCATCCAGCTGTTATAGTGGTCCGACCGTTGGCTTTGCAGATACAAGGTGAAACAACACCCCTATTTTTGGGACGATGCCTCTTATCTGACACAAAGGACGTGCCTTGCTATTCCTCATGATGGATGAAGAAGCATGTGTGACTACAATTTATTTGGAATAAGATTTCTTCTTTTAGGAACTTCAGAAAAAGAGAAATTATTTTTATATATCAGAAGTAGAATCGTCCTGCTTTTATGTTTTGGTCCCTGGTTCTGGATTCTACATGCCTACCCTCGTAGGTCATAGCATAACTTAATGTTTATATGAACCTACTGAATTTTACTGATCCAGTGCTTGTGTTTAATAGATGAAGCAACGAAGGAAAATCTTGTGCTAAGACACTAATGGGAGAGATCTAACCAGGAGAGCTATGTAGTAGAGATGCGGAAAGAATTGTAGCGCAGAAGATAGCTGCTTTAGTTGCTTCATCTGCTGCTTTTGAAATATAATGTATTTTACTTCTGAAAATGAAATCAAGTGTAACAATAGTTAAAATTAGAATGCTACAAAGCCACTGAAATTCAGCTAGTGACAATGGCTATGAGTAGTTTGTATTAATTTGGTCATAGTATTAGTACATTTATATACAGAATATATGAAGTTTACAGTTTAGTGTGTGTTTGGGTAAAATTTTTTTAGTTTAAATTAGTTTTTTTTTAGTTGTTTCAACAAGTTTTCAGTTATAATTTTTATACGAAATTTAATGTAAAATAAATTTTTTTTAAGTTAATTTTTATAATGTTAAAGATTGAAACTTATTATTCTAACTTATAGATTATTCTTTATATTTTGATATGTAAATAAAATCAAATAATTTTTTTAATCATTCTATACCTATTTTGATAATTTAATACATAAAGCGATTCTTTTTCATATCAATCAAATGAAATAAATTAATTTAAAATTACTTTTCAACTAACATATCTAAACATAAAAATAAATTGAAGGAAGGATCAAACAATTGTAAATAAATTTTTTTCGACTTACACTTATTTTTAACCGTTAAATCTACTTTCATCTAATAGTCACTTTTAATAAAATAATTTCAACCATTAGATGAAAGTGAATCTAACAGTTGAAAATGAGTGTAAGTCAAAAAAGACTTACACTGATGTAAACCGATTCCCCCTCAATAAATTGATTATAACAAAAAAAATTTATATAATAATCAATTATAATCGATTATTGAAATAATTAAAATTTTCACAATTCAACCAAATACACAGTTACACATACAATTTAAAATGGATGCGTTGTTGCAGTCTGTGTAAACAGTTAACTCCTCCAAAGACTCCTGATTCATTATTGCTTTATTTTTTTAATGACTTCCACGTCATAACTATTTGAATTGAATTGGTTATTTAGCTTCTGTCTTCTTGTATCAGTTGCCTGTTTGCTAGTGATAAGCAGCACACCTAGTTGGATAATGTTTGGAAATTTTCTTAAAACTGCATAGATTTAGTGTTATAACTTGCGTATAGGTATTTCCAAATACATTCTCCTTGTACTTTTCCTCAGGTGCAACACTCGTCAGTGCAGATGTGCGAGACAATAATTGCAAAGGTGTGATAGATAACCAGTGCAAAATGCGTGACACATGTCCAGTACAAATGCGTAGCTCTAGCATACATGGCTATACTTAGAATTAGGGTGCTGAAGACCCAACCAGTCTGCCCTAAGCAAATTGGGGTAGGTTTAGATTTAAATATTGGATCTGGTGTAATCATTTGGATTCAGTGTGATTCATTTTTTGGATTAGTACAACTCGACTTAATGTTGTATAATATTTTAAAATATAATTATTTTAAAAAATTAATTTAAATTAATATTTTTTATAACATAATAATACTTTTATATTATTATAATTTGTCTAAACATATATATTATAAAATATTTTTTAATTTTAATTTCATATTTTTAAAATTTTATAACTTAATTATATATAATATTTAAATTTATATATTTTATTTAAATATCAAATCATTCAATTTCAACTTAATTATTTGTTAGATCATAATTAAATCGGATTCAAGTTTTAAAAATTGATCTGATCAAAATTTAAAATTAAATTCAAGTCAAGTTAAATCTAACTCAACCTGTGATCACTACTTAGGATCCATGTTTAAGAGTTAAACCAAGCATGATGGAAAATATTAGATTATTTACTTTATTCTCAATTTTATACACTTTACAATGTCATGGTAATATGTATACATAATCGAGTGAGTATGGTACCATAATCAATCAATATAAAATTCATATACAATTACAATAAAAAAATCAGACATACAATACAGTAAAATTGTAAAATTTGATTTTTTTAAATAAGAATTTTAGAATCTATTAGTAAAACAATGGTTCTTTATTGTTATAATGTTTGAAAATATAACTATAACTGTTATTATAATTATATTTTCTTTGAATAATGATGTTAACACCTAATAATTCTAAATATTATATATATTTATTCTATCCATTATTTCAATTCAAATAAAGTTTTTATAATATTATCCATTTGAATAATAATTGACTTTCTAATTATAGAAAAACTTTTTTGGTACATACAGCCAGTGAGTGATTATATAAAGAATTTTATTGCAGAATAAATATAGTTGTTTTGAATCTTTTTCAATCAATATCTTTGTTTGTAAGAGTATCAAGTTTTTTTTAAGGATATACTTTTATTTCCTTCATTTCTCATATCTGATCACTTTTAATCAGGAATCTATAATTACCAACTTATCATAAATAGTCTCATTACTTGATTCAATCAGTTTATTAAAAAGATTACAATGACCATGAAATACCAAATCAATGTAATTTTTTTCTTGACGGGAATGTAAATTCATTATTCCTTTTTTTTATTAACATTCTTTATTCCATTAATTCATTATCTCTTCTAACTTTATAATTTTGATGCATCTATTTAAAATCTTTTTATAATTACTTATAAATATACTAATATAATAATAATTAATTTTATACCAATATTTGATTGATTCAAGTAATTTGACAGTTATTTTCTTTAAGTAAGGTCTGAGTTCGAGTCTTGTGAATGAAACAAATCGTCGTTAAGAGAGTTGTACACTTTTATACTCTGATTCAATTTAACTTCAAATTAATCAAAACTCAATACAACTTCTAGAAATCGAAGGGTTTACAAAAAAATAATAATTATATTCATTATAATTCATTAATTATGCTTAAAATAATATTTTTTATATGAAATTGTGATGTAATAATATACAAGTATAAAATTTATTAAGTGGAGTTTCACTTTTGTTCTTTTTGTAACTTCTAACCTTTTTTTTCTATAGATTGATAGTGGGGTGTGAGGGAGGGACAGGTCACTTTGAGTTTAGATAATTGCTATGTGACCCAAATGTATGAAGGCGGAATTTAATTCCCAAGATCTTCAATTAACTAGAGAGGTCTTTACCAACCGAAGTAACCAACACATTTCTTACTTATTATTACTTTATTTATATTAATAATTATTATACCATCGTATATCATCTTATCTTATTATTTGTTACTATAGTTGTAGGGAAGAGAGAACGCATAATTGTAGCGTCGTTTCACACCAGAGTGTCAAACACACGAACGACGAACCATTACAGGATTGGAATCCGCGAAAGCACCAGATTCATTAGGGGTTTAGCCACCGCCCACCGGGAATCCGTTCCCTGCAAAACGTCCAAGATTCTCATTGTAAATCAGTTTCATTCATTCATGTCTCTCTCTCAGTCTCAGGTCCTTTCATTCTACATTATCTCATTTATGTTTTTCTTCACTTTTTTTTTTTTAATTTTTAATTTCCCCTTTTTCCCAATGTCTGGTTTGGTTTGAACTTTGAAGGTTGGATACTTGGTTCCGCTGAGTCCAAATTTGGATGAACAACCTTCAGTTTCCAAGTTACCTGTCTCAGATGGCACAAACGTTATTGGCCGGAAAAACATTCCTGTCTCCGACAAGAGGCTTAGCCGCAAGCACCTCACTTTAACTGCTTCTGCCGATGGCTCTGCTAATTTGGTTGTGGTAATCCAACTATTAACCATGCATCTTACAACTGACTTGTTCTTGTTAGCTCATGACGTTTTTCTTTTCTGTTTTTTGTTTGTTTTTTTTTTTTATATAATTTGTGGTTTTTGCTTTGTCAATGTAGGAGGGAACGAATCCAATCGTTGTTAATTCCGGGAACAAAAGAAGGAAGCTGAATTCTCAAGAAAAAGTTACCATTTCTGATGGTGACATAATCGAGCTCATTCCCGGGCACCATCTTTTTAAATATCAAGTGTTGGGTGGCCACAAAAATGGGTCTTCCCTTAATACCCGTGAAACATCTTCAAGTGGTAGGAAGAAGGAAGCTCAAGTATCATTCAAAAATAAAGCTTCATATAAGCTTCACCAGGTTTTCATTGCTCTGTTCATGATCATACATTTTAATATGTATATATATATGTATTGTCTTTTATGTAATAACCGTCACTATGTGGGGGTATTTTGATTTACTCTAAACTAATTATCGGAAGCAGATTCTGCCCCTATCATTTTGTGTAAAATGAATCATTTTATGTTTTTGTGTGAAATCTGCAGGATAAGACTGAAACTTGCGGCCGGGAACGAGGAAGAAATGCAGTGACACACAAGCCTGGTCATTCCCAGTCCAGTGAAGACAGTAGTGCAGAGGCCATTCGTCATTTCCATGTCCCTAATGACAAAATACCTTCCACCTTTCGACTTTTGCACGTGCAAGGGTTACCACCTTGGGCAAATACTTCTTGTGTTTCAATAGATGATGTTATTCAGGTAATGGTAATTATATCTTGATTACAAGCTGTTCCGTTCTTGCTGTGCTCTCTTGAATTGGTACCCTGAACGATAAATGAACTGTTGTTGTGCCTGAAGGTAAACCTTGAATGTTTCAACCATTGGCTAAGAATAATTGTGCAATTCTTTAAGAGGAACCTTGAATGTTTCAATCATTGGCTCGAGAATAATTGTGCATGAAAACACACATATGTTAAATTGTAGAAGTATATTTAACTGGCAAAAATTGGAACTACTTATTTATTTATTTCAATGCTTATCATTGGTAGGGGGATATTCTAATTGCTATCCTTTCAAACTACATGATAGACATTGACTGGTTGGTTCCTGGTGAGTTATTTGTTCAGATTGTTCCAATTGCTCTTTGCTTGTTCCTTTCCCTTCTTTCCCCTAATTTCCCCTGCTTGCAGTCTGACTTTCATTGTTGTCCTTGACACTGCTCTGAGATGCTGCACAAATTTAAAATATTGAGAAGTTGGTCTTTCTTTGTCCTATGTTGAAATTGCTGGAGACAGTTGGGTTGTTAATTCTCCTTTTCTCTGCCCCTTCCTTCCCTCCTACTGAATTACATATATATATTAAACCCAGTTCCATGCCTCTCTAGGCTAGTGTGTATGGAACCAACACCAAGGATATAGGTAGCACATGATTTGACTTTCTTATGCTTCTTTTAGGGAAAAATATATTATTGTACTTTACATATTAACATAGCAGAATGGGGCAACCTAATGATCAATCTCTCCATATGCACTGCTATTGGCAGGTCTAGTGTTCTAAAATTTGTTCATATATTACATATATATATTAAACCCAGTTCCATGCCTCTTTAGGGTAGTGCGTATGGAACCAACACCAAGGATATAGGTAGCACATGCTTTGACTTTCTTATGCTTCTTATAGGGAAAATTATATTATATTGTACTTTACATGTTAACATAGCAGAATGGGGCAACCTAATGATCAATCTCTCCATTATGCACTGCTATTAGCAAGTCTAGTGTTCTAAAATTTGTTCATATATGAGTGCATTTTGATTGAAGTCCTTTCACTGTTAATCTCATTCTAGTGAGTTTCTTCCTTTCTATTTTCTTGGTGTAGCATGTCCCGCACTTTCAAAAGTCCCCCATGTGCTAGTTATTCATGGAGAGAGTGATGGGAGGGTGGATTACATGAAGGTTTGGCTCAGATCTAATTTATTCTACTACCTATTTGTAAGATTGAATCTTTTAGAATGGTTAAATGAATATTAACTTGCTACTTCTATGATTGTTAGAGAAACAGACCTGCAAACTGGATTCTGCACAAACCGCCACTGCCGATTTCATTTGGGACACACCATTCAAAGGCCATGCTTCTTGTATATCCTCAAGGAGTAAGAGTCATTGTGCATACAGCGAACTTAATTTATGTAGATTGGAACAATAAAAGCCAAGGTTTGTGGATGCAAGATTTTCCATGGAAAGATCAAAATAGTATGAGCAAGGGATCTGGGTTTGAAAATGACCTGGTTGAATATCTCAGTATGTTGAAGGTATTGATATATATTGTTCTTTTATACTTCTACAACTGCTTAAACAATTTCAAGAAAAAATGGGGCTGCAACCACATTGATGTAATGAAATTAATACTTAATAGTTCTTGAAAAATCTAGTGGAAGTATCATATCCTCAAATTACTATCTAAAAGAATCTGCCATATCATTTGTAGATTTTCTTTTGAAAAAACTTTTCCTTTGATTAAATCAATTTATAGCATTTTTGTCTTCTAGAAAATTCAATTGTTAAAAGTTTTCAACTTAGATTCTGTGAAAAACTTGTTGCCTATCTGAGTACTTATATGGCTGGTGAAAATTAAGTAATTGCCAACAGAAATTGACATTAATCTTGTTGATTGATTGGTATTGTCATTAGTGTTGCTAATATGATACTAATACTATCCATATTATCATATCATGATTTATTTGGTGGTGCAGTGGTCAGAATTCTCTGTTAAGCTTCCATCCCTTGGAAACTTCAGTATTTGTCCATCTTTCTTCAAGAAGTTTGACTATAGTGATGCAATGGTATGTTTTCCATTCACTGTTCTTAAATTTCTTGCTTTGTTATTTAAAGGTTATTACTTATTATGTTGTTAAATTTGTTTCATTGTCTGATACACTGTGCATTAGGATATATGATGCTATTTGCATTATATTCAGGTTAGATTAATTGCATCTGTACCTGGATATCATTCTGGTGCTGGTTTGAAAAAGTGGGGACATATGAAGCTGCGTTCTCTGCTCCAGGAGTGTACTTTTGATGTAGAGTTTAAGAAGTCTCCCCTTGTTTATCAGGTATTGTCAGGCTGTAGGCTAGGTTGCATTATGTTCTGGGGGCTGTTGCTTCATGTTAATCTTAACTCATAGCTCCTTTCAGTGTTAAATGCAAAGGTTAATGTTAACGTATCATACTATTGTCATAATTTCTTTCATTTGGTTGTCTTCAACTTATGGTAGGAAGGTTCTGTCTAGAATGTATCTTTTGGTGACATATTTTAGAAAAGTGCAGTATTAATCTTCACAGTTTTGTTGGTATACTTGTTGCTCAACTTGGCAAGTATACCAAATTGCAAAAGTAATATAATGAGTGAGTAAGTATCGTTCCTTAGGGATTATACGTGTCAAGCACCAAATTCACTAAATATTATTTAGGTGACGATAAATTAGAGTAAAAGAAAGCTCTAAAAGCTTAAACAGAAACAACTTCATATAAAGCTAAGAGCAACAAAACTAACAAGAAATTACTACAATTAACAAGAACAAACTTGTCTTGTAAGAGGAATGGGTGAAAAACAAAGGGATTAGAATGTTATGGTTCTGATTTCACTTGAACCTTTTCCGACGTAAACTCAAAATCTAGCTTAACAAAGTTATATTTCAAGATTCATAACCAAATTCCTAAAGTTAACCAATATTCAATTCCTTGGTATATTAATGCTCTTCCAACTAATTAGAGTTAACTAATCCCTTAGTCTAACCCTAATTAGAGAAGGCTTTACCACAAGCAAAGGAATCACAAGTAAAGTCACACAACCCACAACACATATTCCTAGATGTTAGAGAGATTATGGTGTTTATTTCAAGTTCCAAGCTCATGCACAATTTTTCCAAATCATACATAGACCCTAAGATCAAATCAAGAATGTTCAAGTCAAGAAAAGCATTAAGATAGGAAATAAATACTTGAATCATCAAATATAAACTTGGATTAAGCATAAAAACGAGTTTACATCATCCAAAGACAAGATTCATCATCACCCTAACTAAGAGGTTTAGTTGCACATGAAGAAAATGGAAGAAAAAAAAAAGAAGAGAAGCGAACTCCATGGAAGAATCAAGAGAAAGTTGAAGAAATCTCCTCTTTTTCAAGGTGGAATGACTCCTCCCCTCTTCTAGGGTGAAAGTCGCCTCCAAGTGTTACTCCCTCCTTTTCAAGATCCCGCTCCTTTCCTTTATATATGCAGCCCAAACACGTGTCCGTTTTTTTTTTTACCGATTAAGCATCCAATTTTTGACTGATTAATCGGTGGTAGACAGTGTATTTTTCTTCATGGGCTATCAATCGGCCAAAAGTGGGCGATTAATCTCATGTTTGACTTAAAATGCTGGGCTTGGGCAATTAATTTGCCAAAAGTGGGCAATTAATCGCTCAACATCAGAATCTTCCTTGTTGCTTCTTGCTCCTTGTTCAAGCATCTCATCTTCTCCCTTGGTTAGTCATCTATAAGAACACATTTAACACACAATGAACACCTTACTTAACACAACAAAACATGATTAAAAGAAATTATTTTAGTTTTCTTTAAACTTCATTAATAAAAGAAAGATATTACTTTTACTAAACTAGCTAAAAACTTTAGAATGAAGCTCAATCGAAGGGTTGGATGGTGATAAAAGCAAGGTTTTGCTTAGTAAAAACATGCTTTTCATGAGTTCACCAATACTTAACCTATTTTTACTGCAGTTCTCCTCCCTTGGCTCTCTAGATGAAAAATGGATGGCTGAGCTGGCATCCTCAATGTCAGCAGGTTTCTCTGAAGATAAAACACTCCTTGGTATGGGGGAGCCTCAAATAATATGGCCTACTGTAGAAGATGTCAGATGCAGTTTAGAGGTAAAGTATAAGTATGTAGATTTTGAGAATGTATTTTTATTTTCTGAAAAAAAAAAAACTTTAGGTTTGCATTTCATGGTCAATTTAAAGGTTATCTGTAAACTGTAGTAAAATATTTGTTCACTTGCCTATTCTATCTGTATCCGGTCAAGAACCTTTTGACTTTTGTGATGCATTCTCAATAATCCTCTCTCGTACTAATGAAAATAACTCTGGATGGTTTTCCCTCTCTCTCTCTCTCTCTGTTCCGCTTAGGGATGAGCATGGGCAGGGTAGCTAAATATCCAGATTATAGACCCAAACCTAGGCCGCACCAGTAATATATCGAAGCCCTAGACCCTGCCCACTTATTTCCCAAATAGCTAGACCTAGACCCATTTACCCAGTTCCTATTTATATAAATCAAGATTTTGAATTTTTTTAATTATAAGTTTGGTATTTTAGATGAAAAAGACAATAGAGCTCAAAAGTTATATTTATTAGAAATTACATTACAATATAAGAAATTAGCAATGGTTTTCTAAATAATTATATATAAAAATTCTCTCTTAATGTATGTGTATATAATATGAGTATTGGACAGGGTGGGTAGTATAATAACCAGACTCGTGTGGATCCTCACGAAAATACCCAGACCCTATCAGGTAAAATTCCTTCGTACCCCTTGGGTTTGGGTCCAGTGCTCATCCCTATCCCACTTTCACCAGAGGCTATTTTTTGGTGCTAACTTGGTAAATAATACCAATGTTTCTAGGGTGTAAAAGTAATTTAATGGCTTGAATGAAACTTTGGGAAAGAGTAATTGAACGGAGACTAAGACAAGATAAGATACCTACATTTCAGAAATCCAATTTGGCTTTATGCCTGCGAGGTCAACCATGGAAGCAATATACCTTTTGTGAGGTCTGATGGAGAGGTATTGAAGGAAACGAATGGATCTACACATGGTTTTCATTGACCTTGAAAAGGCTTATGATAGGGTGCCAAGAGAAGTCTTGTGGAAGGCGCTGCAGAAGAAGGGAATTCAAGTTGCTTATATTCGGGCCATCCAGGATATGTATGACGAGGTCAAAACCAGTGTGCGAACACATGGTGGGGCCACAAAGGATTTCCCTATAACCATAGGTTTACATCAAGGGTCAACCTTGAGCTCTGATGTTTTTACCTTGGTTTTGAACGTTCTTACTCAACATATCCAGGAACCAGTGGCTCAATGCATGCTTTTTGCAAATGACATAGTTCTAGTGGGAGAGTCGAAAGAGAGGGAATAAATGGTAAACTAGAGCTATGGAGGAAGCTTTGGAATCACATAGCTTCTATTTAAGCAAAAGTAAAACGAAGTATATGGAATGCAAATTCAGTAAGACATGCGTTAGCACTAGCTTGGAGGTGAAAATTGGAGATCACACCATACTACAAGTCACACACTTTAGGTATCTTGGATCTATCATACAAAGTGATGGATTAATAGAGATAGATGTAAATCATAGGATTCAAGTTAGATGGATGAAATGGAGGAATGTTTCAGGTATTATTTGTGATAGAGAAGCACTGGTACAGCTCTCAGGCTATTGTATCGATGTCTGGTACGGTTCCGGTACAAGTACACGTGCCATACAGATTGAAAAGCACTGAATCGCTAAAAACAGCTCTGAAATGGCGAGACGATGAGATGCCTCTGCCTTGCCACTGCGACTTCCACCTCTGACGAAGCTTTGTATCTTGGTTTTAGCTTTTAAGTCTTTTGACCATGAATCCTCTGCATGTTTAAGTGTGAGAAAAGGGTAGCCATTGAGTAATGAGTGGCTTTTGTTTTATCTGGCAGTTTTTTTATTTTTTATTTTTTATTTTATTATTTTGATTTTTGGGTGATTAAAATTTTATCAATTAAAAAAATATAGTTTACTGTGGTGTTGTTGTGGTTCTTGTGATCTAAGTTGCTTTTCTTTTAAAAAACATTATAAACTATTGTTCTTTTAGAATTTTTTTATCTTTTATTTTTATGTTTTTCAAATTTTAGTAATATTTTTTTCTGTTTCCAAGTTAATTTTAATTTTTCATTGTTTATTTTTTATTTTTTAAACTGAAATTAGAATGAAAGAAAGTTATAGGGGGAAAATCTCATTATCTTCCTCTTCATATTCTCTCTCTCTCTCTACCATGCCTTCTAATGGTCCTCTTTTATTTCTTTGAATAAACTGTATCTTCTTCTGTCTAATCTCTGTCACCAGACCACGTATTTGTTTATAAACTTGAGCCGTGTTGATGTGATTTGAAAAATACTAGACTGATTTTCAACCATTCTTGTTGATGCACAATTTTTTTTAAAAAAATTTATCTTAGGTGAATCTTTAAGTGCACTTTTTTTTTGTCTTGTATTTGTTCTGTAGGGTTATGCAGCTGGAAATGCAATTCCAGGTCCTCTGAAGAATGTGGAGAAAGCGTTTTTGAAGAAGTATTGGTCAAAATGGAAAGCAGACCATACTGGTCGCAGGTAAGTATATTTTATCATACAATGGAAGTTATGGAAGAACTTGTTAATATTGCCTTTTACATTAAAAACTCCTTTAGCCTTCCAATTTAATTGAAATTTTTAGCATTAATTTATTCACATTCTCTTGGAGTTATAATAATTATACTATATGTTTCTTCAACCCATGGAAAGTATTACTTAGAAACCTCCTTTCTTTCCTATCAACATGTCATGATTGTGTCATAGCCTCATAGGAGGGTGATTTATCTAAACCCCTGGAAGGCAAAGTAGCAAACTTGGAACTCCAATTTGGCAATTTTGAATATGCCTCACAAATTTTTATTCGAGATTAATGCAATTTTTTGTCTAACCAATTATGCCTATTTTTGTGCTTAATGTTTCAGCCGAGCTATGCCTCATATAAAGACTTTCACTCGTTATAATGGTCAGAATCTTGCGTAAGCTTCATCAGACCTATTCTATGCACTTCAGTTTCTTATGTTTGTCGAATTTTTTGGTCATTTACTACACTGCTAAGCATGCTATAGATAGTTAACCATGAAAACACCATCTTTCCAAATAGCTGGTTCTTGTTAACTTCAGCGAATCTCAGCAAAGCTGCCTGGGGAGCTCTCCAGAAGAATAATACTCAGTTGATGATTCGGTCATACGAGGTATGTTTGTCAGACTGTCAGTGTTCTTATCTGGCATTTCAGACCCTAGAATTGGTGAGCTTCATTGTTTTCATGGCTTGCCTTATGACATACAAGACTCCGAAGATTTCAAGAAGAGTGTTTCTCTGGTTATTGTTTCTCATACTTGAGGCATTTGCAGTCAAACACATTTTATCCTGCATTCCAGAGATTGCACTTAAACAATATTTCTATGCATATTTCCTTTCAGCTGGGAGTGCTCTTTCTACCATCACTAATCAAAAGACGTGGATGTGGATTTTCCTGTACTAGTAATGTTATTCTATCCAAGGTAGTGGACAGATCCTTGCTCTTTGGTGGTGTTTTATGCTTGACATAATTAAACTTCAAATGGTCTAGGGAGAAGGAAGAATCTTCCAGTCACCTCCCTGACCATGGGAATGGGAAAGGGAAAAAGACACCCATGTTAACAAATTAATAATTACAGGATAAATGCACAGTACGAGAAACTTCTGAAATGAAGAAAACAAAACTAGTAACTCTAACTGGGCTGAAAAGGGAGAGTACGCATTCATTATCTGAATTGATCATCCCATTACCTGTGCCTTACGAGCTCCCTCCCCAGCCTTACTCTTCGCAAGGTCATTCACTGTTACTCAGCTATTTCTCATATGTTAAAGTTGTTATCTGTCTTCTAACTATCGTTTCCCTTTGCAGATGTCCCCTGGTCTTGGGACCGGCAATATAGTAAGAAAGATGTCTATGGTCAAGTTTGGCCACGGATCTAAGCACATCAAAATTGATGGCATTAGTGTACATATCAATTGGGCCCCTATTCCCTGTGCTAATTCCGTTGTGGAAGGCTTTAAAAACATGCCACAATTGATTTTGCAAGTGTTTCCTTATGCACGTGTCTTACTTGGGAAGAAGTTATCTCATTTTTCCTTCCACACGTTTTTGTCAAAAACCAGGTTTAACTATTGTTTTAGAATAAAATTTGAATTAAATTGATCATTCTTTATTTGTTAAAAATTGTGGATTGATTGTAGTGGTAATATGTATATATTAAATGTATAATAAATTTATTATCAATAAAATAATAAAAAATATTGAAATTTTATAATGTAAAATATATTTGGCATGTAGAAAAAATGTATTTAATTTATTTAATGTTTTAATAATAAATTAGATGCGATTTAATTATATTATGTATTTATATAAAGTTTTCATTCCTGTCAGAAATAGATTATGTTTTCATTTAGTGAAATGTATATTAAAATATTTAAATATTATAAAATAATGTAAATATCAGGATAAAAATAATTATCTATAAAAAAACTATAGTTAATTCACCTAGATCTCTAATAATAAATTACATTTTAATTGATTTTATTATGTATATATTGGTTGTGCTCATATTTAGTATATATATATAGTCACTACCAATGGAGTAATGAAAAAACATTGCAATTTTATAATGTAAAATATAATTGACATGAAAAATTGTAAATTTGACAAAACAGTAAAATAATAATTAAAAAATAAATTAAGCAAATGTAGTAAAGAAATATCAAATATTATAAAGAAATCCTATAACATAAATAATAGCATTAATCATTATAGTAATTTTGCAGGTTATTTGCTATTCACTTTATTTTATGGATTTAATTTTGATGTAGTAATTTTGGAGGTCATTTACTATTCTCTTTATTCTATGGATTTAATTTTGATGTATTGTGTAAAAGTTTTTTATACTATTATTTAATCATAAATTGTCATGTCATTAAAAATATTTTACTTTTATAATAATTACAATAAAAGTTACACATGTGATGTCGCGACCGGGATCGCGGCGGGATAACGACTTAAATTATAAAGATTAAGGGAGTCGTCACTAATTTTATTTTTTATTGGAAAAAATTAGAAAACTTAAAAAAGTGGTCTGTATTCAAAAAATCATGTTCGAACTCTAATTATGCACAAGGGAGGGTAGAGACTTAACTCTACAGCACTCCTAATACATCCGCCCTAAGACGATTACCTTATATCAGTTGACAAATTTTTATAACTCTTAAAAATATTTATTTTACCTATTTATTAAAAGATAAACTAAATAAATAAATAAATTATAAAAATTTAATTTTGACTTGACAAAATTGAGATTCCGCTCCTACGTACTTATCGAAGTCATGAATGAGGAATTTAAAATCACGTCGTTCTTTAGAAAACAATTGTGGATTGGTTATTTTTAATTTTGAAAAGATTTTTATTTTGAAAAATCATTTAATTTTTTTATATATTTAGAAAAAAGTTCGAATCAGCTAGTTGTCATAACTTGAATTATTATAAAATCTACGAGATTAACAAGTTGTCATAACTTAGTTAATTTCATTTTATTTTATTTTCAACAAGACTCAAACATTTGATTCTTCTTTTTTTTTAAAAAAATTATCAATTTATCACAACTTAGATGATTCTAAAAGTCAAAAGATTAACAAACTGTCGCAACTCAGCTAATTATTTTTTATTCTTTTCAATAAAGTTCAATAATTTTATTTTATTTATTTATTTAATTTTTAAAAAAATAACAACTGAGAAAAATAATATTAACTACAAGCTGACAAGTGAAATAAACATAAATACATAAGAATAAATAAAACCTCAATGAAGATTGTTCCTAATAAAAAAAAAAATAAAAAATATATATATATGTATATATGTGGGCTGATTAGGAATGGGCTGCTGGCCCATGTTATCCTTAAACAAAAAAAAAAAAATTGACTAGATTAAAATATATGGCTTTTCATTCTAAACAAAAGGAAAAGAGCTATCAGTTTTTTTAACCAAAAAAAAACACAGGAACAGAGGTGACAAAGTTACAGAGGGAAGGAGGAGCAACTACACAGCTCGCTAACGCGGATCTGGTGGTATGGGCGAAGCTGGGTCGTGACGCGGTGGTGCGACGGTGGCCTCGAGTGGTGGCTTGTGGCTCGGGTCCGGCGCGGAACGATGGAGCGTGGCTGTGCAGGTCGCGGATATGGCTGGTTTGTTTTTAGCTTGATGGAGGTCGAGCAGGGGCAGTGTTGTTTGGTGGTCTGGCACGGTGGTGCGCCGGATCTGGCCTTGCGCGGTGAGGCTCGCTATTGGGCGGCGTTAGGAGACAGAGGAAGACAGAGGAGCGACGACGGGTGGTAGATCTGCGGTTCTGGTGGTGCGGGTAGAGGGGTCGCGTGAGAGAGGTGACGGGCTCGGTGTTGATGGCGATTTTGAGTGGATTTTCTGGGCAATATTATGGTGACATGGTGAGGAGTTTGGGCATGGTGGAGTGGTGATGGAGGGCAAAGGTGGAACGATGTTAGTTATGGGTCACAGTGGCTGTCTAGTAGAGGTGAACGTGGTGGTTGGTTGTTTGTTTGACAGAGGTGGACGTTTGGAGGGTGGTGCTTCTTGGGTGGAGCAAGGTGTGGGGATGTTGTTTGGAGTTGGTGGTGGAAATGGTGAAGGTGGTGATGTGAGGATGGTGGTTATATAAGTTTTGGGGTAGTGATAAAGATGGTTGTGATTGCTGCAAAGGTGATTTTTTGCTAGTGATGAAAGTATGGTAGCTCCTGGTAAAGTAGGTGAAGGTGGTGGCTTGAATAAAGATGGTGGTTATGAAAGGGGTTATCCCCTGGGATAACATCTCCCTTCAATTGAAACTTACAAGTTCTTTTCGGTCTAAATTGTTCATCAGGGAGTTACCATTAGATGGTCACATCATAGTGTTGTACTCATGTTCACCTTATCTGAAGCATTACGTAACAGACATACCTAAATTCAAAAGTACAATAGGAAAGAAGTGAACAACTTCCAGATTGGTTTTGGAAGTTTAACTACAAAGATGGTATTTACAAAGGATGAGTATATGGAAAAAAACACAAACAATGTGATTCAAAGAGGTTTTGCCCCAGTATGGATTGGTTCGACCTTTATGAAAGTCATCTTTAGTTGCCTACTGGCATTATGACCAATGATTTACATCAAGCCAAATTGAACTAAAGAGAAATTTGTCCCAGTGTAGGTCAAATTGAACCGAAGAGAAATTTGCCCTAGCCTAGGACTGAATTGAATAGGGCAGGCACCCTAATGACCATAAGATTTGCCCTAACGTAGGTCAAATTGAACCAAGAAAAAGAAAACTTACCCCAGTTTGGAATCAAATTGAACAGGGTGGAAACTTGTCCTAATGTAAGGCCAAGTTAAACCAAAAGATTTGTCCCAATGTAGGCTAAAATGAGTTAGAGAAAAATGTCCTAGTGTAGAGCCGACTCGAACGGGGTAGAAACTTGCCCTTGGGTAAGTCCCATTTTTTTTTCTTTTTTTTAAAGAAGCAATGAACTAAATACTTAGACGAGCATAACCTTTTATCTCAAAATTAAAGCTTATGAAAATAAAAGCAATCATTCATTGATCAGAATGGACTTTTTAAGGGCTGTAACGTGACCAAGGTTAAGGGTTATGAAAGGAAAGGTATAAGGCTCAAATAAGTGTTTAAGGGCTGAATGAGACCAAGAATCCTTGTTCAAAACTAAACTTTATCGACTGCTTTTGCGCTCTCAGGCACACTTTTCTCTTATTGCTCTCCATTTCTTTCCATCTTCTTTTTACTTTAATCATTTACCTTTGTCATGACTCATTTCATTTCTCATTCTTTCTTTCTTTGCCTTCTATTCCTTTTTATGTTTTTTTTTTGTTTTTTGTTTTTTTCTCAAAAGAAATTTTTCACTTCCTGCCCCTTTCACCTTTTCTTTCTTTCTTTATGCTTCAAAATAGTCACCATGACACTTAATCTTAGTTTTGTGTTATCCCCTTGTGTAGGGGTGATCCTTGTTCAGGGTTTATTGAAGAAAACTTTCAAGCTCAAAAAGGGATAACGAGGGATAATGAAGTTATGAATTTTTGTGAAGGAGAGAGAAAGATGATCAATCTTCATTTCAAATCTTGATTGCTCATTTTCAAAAATTTTAATTTAGAGACAAAAGGATAATGCACGCCAAGTGATTACTTCTTTGCTCCATTTTATTTTTATTTTTGATTCATTCTTTTTCTTTTTTTTTTTTTTTGCCTTAGAAAAGGGCACCTGCACACATAGACTTGATGACTACTGACATTTATCAAACTGAGAATTTGCCAAGAATTGGAGTATACTGGGGTGCACATATAAGGAAGACACTTTGAATAAACGAAAGAAATAAGTGATAGGAAAGATAATATGATGAAGATGAAAGGAAATAAGATATGCTAAAATTCATACAAATTCATTACATTAATGCTTCACGAAAGTTAACATGAGTTCAAATCACAAAAGTCTAAGATGCAATCACATCAATTAATGCCTCAAATCTCCAACTGTTCAAAGGTTCTGAGTTGCTGGATGGAGATTAGCATAGACAGGACGAGTTAGCACATATGAACGCGACAAAGGAACATTATTGATTTGGTATGAGGTTTGGTAAGCACTGACTTCTGGCTCTTCCTCCCTTGTCGGTTCCACCGTTTTAGGAAAATTACTCTCCATATGTCCAACAGGTAACTTACCTGATCTTGCAAGATTCTCAATTCTTTCTCAGCCGAAATTAAGTCAGAAAAATCCTCATAGGTAGTCCCTGTCATCAACCTAATAAAAGGTGCTCCTAAGATCCCCATAAAGTACGAGCTCATCTCTGACGAAGTCAATGGTGGTTGAACCTGAGCTACCAACATTCTCCATCTTTGAGCATATTGCTTAAAATTCTCATTACTCTTCTTTTGCATTGCTCCTAGTTGTTCTTGGGTAGGTGCAGTGTCGATATTGAATCGATATTACCCCAAGAATAGATTTGTCAAATCATCCCAGCAAGAAACCTTTGAATGGTCAAGTTGCATGTACCTTTTTAAAGCTGGCCTAGTCAGACTTTCATGAAAGAAATTGATTAGGAATTTTTGATCCCGTGACCAAATGACCATTTTGGTGATTTAAGTCTTCAAATGAAACTTTGGATTGGTGCTTCCATCGTACTTTGAGAAATCTGGAATTTCAAAGTCGTTAGGGATATTAACTCCATCCTTCGGGTACAGTTCATCGATTCCCACTGAATCATACAAGTTAGGGCCTTGAATGGCTTTAATTTGTGCTTACATCTTTCTGATCAATTCATATCTTAATTTCTTTTTTTCTGAGTTATTGTTCAGGAAAATCTTCACTGGCTGCTCATGAAAAGCTTTTGCATTGTTATTCTTCCCTTCATGACTTCTGTTCAATGAACTATCTCCTTCATTTGCATCTATTCCAGTAACGGCAAGGGTTCCATTTGTTGTTCTAAGGGTCTTGATTAACTGTCTCAGTAAATTCTCGACCCTTGATTGTCCTTCTACCATTGCATTAATTATTTCTCTTATTTCATCTATCTCTTGACACAAATTTCTCTCTGAGTTTAACATTTGTTTCAGCCCAATTTGCGATCTCGTCTCGTAGGACCGGGTTTGTGCGATCTGCATTTTTCGAGGACGAGCAATGGTTCAAGTTTTATTATTTTATTTTATATTTTATAAAAAGAAAGAAAACATTAAAAGGAATTAAAAAAAACTTTTTTCTTTCTTTTAGTGAACATATATAAGAATGCATGATGAAAATTTGTTCTTTTTTTAAAAAAAACTAATTAATTTTTTTTAATGCAAAAAATGAAAGATGTGATGAGAAGATAAATAAAGAATAGATATATTTCCTTTGTGTCCTAATGAGATTCCTTTAAACTTGAGAATTTATATCCTAAGGATCAATAGGTCTTTCTGATTCGTGAGAACTTTCATTGGGTAACTTTACTATTCTAAAGGTCTCTAGAGGTAAGTCCTATTTCAGAATATTGACCACAAAAAGTGGGTAAACCACTAGGTGTGAGACATTCGTGAAAAAGACACACTCTAGATAAGGTTTTCGCGATAACCAAACAGGATGTACATCAAAAATGACTACAGCTACTCAACTTCTACCTAACTTAGGCTTCACTCAGACCCGGGTATAGGGCCTCACTTGAATGTGTGTGATAAACGTGTAAGTGCATTGTGTGTAGGGAGCATACAAACCTTTATAATCTTAAAAACTATCCACATTCTGCAAAACAAAGTAAACACAACACAAATTCCCAAAGGTTCTCTACCCTAAGGTTTGCATAACAAACAAAGATTACAATTAAAATAATCAATAAACAAATTAAACAAAATAGAAAAACAAGACAAAACAGAAAAGGTAAAACAAATATAGAAATGTCACAAAATTTGCATAACCAATTTACAAAGGCTTGACTCTCAAATATCCCCAGTGAAGTCGCCAACTGTCGCGACCTGGATCGCGGTAGGATAACGACTTAAATTACAAAGATTAAGGGAGTTGTCATCAATTTTATTTTTTATTGGGAAAAATTGAAAAACCTAAAAAAGTGATCTGCATTCAAAAACTCAGGTTCGAGAGTCTGATTATGCACAGGGAAGGGTTGAGACTTAATCCCACAGCACCCCTAATACATCCGCACTAAAATGGTTACCTTAAATCAGTTGTGCAAATTTTTATAACTCTTAAAAAATATTTATTTTACCCATTTATTAAAAGATAAACTAAACAAAGAAATAAATTATGAAAATTTAATTTTGGCTTGACAGAATTGAAATTCAGCTCCTATGTACCCTCGAGTGCAATGAGGAATTCAAAGTCACGTCGTTCTTTAAAAAACGATTGTGGATTGGTTATTTTTAATTTTGAAAAGATTTTTATTTTGAAAAATGATTTAATTTTTTTTTATATATTTAGAAAAAAGTTCGAATCAGCTAGTTGTCATAACTTAAATTATTCTAAAATCTGCGAGATTAACAAGTTGTCACAACTCAGTTAATTTCATTTTATTTTATTTTCAACAAGACTCAAACATTTGATTCTTCTTTTTAGAAAATGAATCATCAAGCTATCACAACTCAGATGATTCTAAAAGTACAAGATTAACAAACTCGTCATGATCTCAAATTAATTATTTTTATTCTTTTCAATAAAGTTCAATAATTTTATTTAATTTATTTATTTAATTTAAAAAAAATAACAACTGAGAAAAATAATATTAACTACAAGCTAACAAGTGAAATAAACATAAACACATAAGAATAAACAAAACCTCAATGAAGATTGTTCCTAATAAAGAAAAAAAATAAAAAAATATATATATGTATATATGTGGGCTGATTAGGAATGGGCTGCTGGCCCATGTTATCTTAAACAGAAAAACAAAATTGACTAGATTAAAAAATATGGCTTTTCATTCAAAACAAAAGGAAAAGAGCTATCAGGTTTTTTTTTAACAAAAAAAAAAACGCAGGACCAGAGGTGACAAAGTTACCGAGGGAAGGAGGAGCAACTGCACAGCTCACTGACGCGGATCTGGTGGTATGGTCGAAGCTGGGTCGTGACGCGGTGGTGCAACGGTGGCCTCGAGTGGTGGCTCGTGGCTCGGGTCCGGCGCGGAACGATGGAGCGTGGCTGCGCAGGTCGCGGATCTGGCTGGTTTTTTTTTTAGCTAGATAGAGGTCGAGCAGGGGCGATGCTTTCTGGTGGTCTGGCACGGTGGTGCACTGGATCTGGCCTTGCGCAGTGAGGCTCGCGATTGTGCGGCGTTGGAAGACAGAGGAAGATAGAGGCGCGACGACGGGTGGTAGATCTGCGGTGCTGGTGGTGCGGGCAGAGGGGTCGCGTGAGGGAGGTGACGGGCTCGGTGTTGATGGCGGTTTTGAGTGGATTTTCTGGGCAATATTGTGGTGAAATGGTGAGGAGTTTGGGCGTGGTGGAGTGGTGATGGAGGGCAGAGGTGGAACGGTGTTAGTTATGGGTCACGATGGTTGTCTGATAGAGGTGAACGTGGTGGTTGGTTGTTTGTTTGACAGAGGTGGACGTTTGGAGGGTGGTGCTACTTGGGTGGAGCAAGTTGTGGGGATGTTGTTTGGAGTTGGTGGTGGAAATGGTGAGGGTGGTGGTTATGTAAATTATGGGGTAGTGTTAAAGATGGTTGTGATTGCTTTGCGCAAAGGTGATTTTTTGCTAATGATGAAAGTATGGTAGCTCCGGGTGAAGTGGGTGAAAATGGTGGCTTGAATGAAGATGGTGGTTATGGAAAGTATGGTAGCTCCTGGTGAAGTGGGTGAAAATGGTGGCTTGAATGAAGATGGTGGTTATGGAAGGCTGAAGATGTGATTCTCTCCAAATATTCAATCCCCCCCTCTGTTTTTCGTTTCCCCCTTCTTGTAAGCAGAAAACCAATTCTATAACCCTAATGAATACAACTTAGGTAGCTGATAGAGTTGCTCATTTCAGATGTAGGTGTTTCTATTCTCATGTGTTTTCTTTGTGATTATGACATTTTCCTAGTTTCTATACCTGCACATTTACCATTTTTGCATTTCTTTTTTGCTTGAGTTTGTAGGTGAAGTAACGTAACATGCTGCAACCGATCTTTTCCCTCCTTTTTTTTAATTTTTAATTTATATTATTATTATTATTTTTTGTATTTTTTTTGTATTTTTTTTTGCTTTCAAAAGAGAAAGACAAAGTGATAAATAGGTTAAGACATGATTAGATGATTTGATTAAGAATGTAGGTAATTATTAATATTTTTTTAAATTTTTGTTCGAATAAAATTGAGTGTTCACATGTGATAATATATAATTAGTTAATGATGTAAAAATTTTTACATTAACAATGTATTAAACTTAAATTCATTTTATTTCTACCTCCAAAGCATAGCCAACATAAAAAAAAAAATTATAACAACCAAACGCATTAATACAAAATTGATACATTTCATTAAGATAGTACAAAGTTAATGAGATAAATACATGAGTGAATGCTATGAATAAAATTAAATATAGAAATTTCAATTTAAACCTGTGATCAGATCTGATAGAAAATCATATTAATAAAACTAATCTATATAAGACAAAAATAATTTAATACAAAAATTGTTCATATGCTATAAATAAATACTTTAACTATCAATTAAAAACTTTCACTAAATATTTTTCAAAAGTGTACAGCACGGTTTTAATTTTATTTGTATTTAATTAATTTTTTTATTTTTGACCAATTGTTCATGTAATTTTTAGTCAGAACTGTATTTAATTAATATTAATATTTGTAATACTAAAAAGTTACCTAATGATTAATTAACTTTAAAAAATTCAAATTATTCAATTTAAAAATTGACTAAATTACGTATAGAAGGTGACATTGCTTAAATTTTGTATCTAATTTTAGATCGATTTTCTTCAAGAGTTTAGACGTATTTAAATTGATTAACTTCATAATAATGAATTGAAAGTAAAAGCAAAATTATATAAATGTAGGAAACATAATTTGATCAGTCAATATACAATTGTGATGAAATTGCTAAATTTATAACATAATTAGAAAAGAAATTTTTAAGGATAATTATAATAATAATACTATTACAAAACTCATTTGTCAGAATTTTCTAATATTGTCATTCAACTTAACATTTAACAAAATAAAAAAAGTTCTCAATAATTAAGAAAAAAATATCTAATTATAAAACAAACACAGATATCCCATATTATTCGGCACATAGAGAGATAAGTGAGGGTAGAGAGAGAAGTGGTGTAAGAGGGTAGAGAAGAGTGTGGAGGGAAGTTCAGAGATTTCATGTATGACCAATAGTGGAAAATACAACTACTCTACTTGTTGATAACTTACCATTGTCAATGTCTAGGTCATGTCTTTGGCAACTATTCAAACATGAAGGAAAGATTATAGATGTGTACCTATCTATGAAAAAGAGAAAAAACAGCGACATACCTTTTGAATTTGTTTGTTTCTATTGGAAAAGGGAAGCCTTGAGAGCAATAGAGAGACTAAATGGATTGGTGATTAGAGGCAACTCAATATTTGTAAAAGAGACAACCTTTTCAAGAAAGACCCCCCAGAAGAAAGTGGTGAATGATAAGGTGTCACAACAGGTTTTTGCAAAGACTAGAAAAACAAATTGAATGAAGTTTAGGGATGGGAGATCGTATAGAGAGGTAGTTGGGACCAATGTTACCGCGCAACAGGACAATAAGGGAAGAAGAATAGGTAGGGTGAGGAAAGGAAAAATTCTAGAATTGATCAAAGCAAAGAAGAATTTCCAGAAGATGTGACAAAGGTGGTAAAAGGAGAAGTATGTAAGGATAAGATTGGGAGGCTAGAAAAAAAAGCATAGTTTGTGAAACATCTTACCTTATGGATATTGATGTCTTAGCTGTAAAGTTGATTAGTGAGTGGTCTTCTATATCAAACGTAAGAGATATAGGCAAGTATAAGGTTCTTATGACCTTTTCGTCCAAGGAAGATATGGAGGAAGCGTTAGATTCGGGGGGAGCTGTTAAAGAGCTATTTTGATGATTATAGGTGATGGTCAGAGGAAGAATATTGTAGAACCAGGAGACTGTGGATTGAAAGTCTTGGTGTTCCTCCACATGCATGGTTTAGTGATAATATTAGAAAAATTGGAGATTGTTGGGGTGAGGTGATTTGTTTTGACAGAGACACTGAAGTTGCTACTTCTTTTGGTTTTGCAAAAATTCTCATTGACATGTTATATTGGCCATATATTGAAGGTAGGATTTATCTTTCAGTTGGAGGTAAAGGATTTGATGTTTATGTTAAGGAAATTGGAAAAGAGGTTGTTAATGTGTGGAACAAGATCAGCAGCAACTAGAAATAAAGGTGCACCTCGAAGGTGCTAGTAGATTACGGAGGTTCGATTGAAGACTCTGTCGGAGAAGGTGAATCAGTTGTTTCGGCAACTCCATTTACCATAGATCTAGGGAGGAGTACGAGGTGGATGGTGGGGCTTAAGGAAATAATGATGCGTTGGAAATGGGTAGTGGGATGAAATTCAACGTTTCAGTATAGATGTTGGTGAAGAGCAGTTAATGTTGAAGAAAGGGATCTCTCCTGAGGTGACGCGCACGATCTCGCTGAGGGATGATACAAGGACTGAGGATGCATTACTGAGTTACAAGTGAATTATGTTAGGCCCAACAGAAATAAGAGCCCATTTATACATAGAATGGAAAGGCTGATTGATTGTGAAGTGGTCTCAAGCCCCATTAGCTTGGGTGAAACCGAGAGTGCAAACTCTCAAGAGGCTCCTCCAGGCTTTGGGTCGTCACTTTATAGTAATAAGGAGTCAGCTTTGGAAGACAGGAGATAACGAGTTGTGTCACAAAATAGATTAGAAATAACTAAAGATGATGCTCCAGTAGCTTCTTCTGTGGACGTTGAACAGGGGGACGATGAAGAGGATTTCATGGAAGCTCAACGAATATGGGAAGTGGGGAAAAAGGCTAGGCTGGTAGCAACAAATGAAGAGGAAATGATCCTAGCTCTCTTAAACGCCAAGACATCGCGGAAGGAATGAGGGGAGAAAGCTTTAAAGAGGAGAGGAGAAGGGGGGAGGTGCTGAGCCCTCTATTTTGTGCTCAGATGTGTTCTCTGTTTTGTTTTTATGAAAATCCTTTGCTGGAATATTAGAGGAATTGGAGGTGGAGGAAAGTGTTCTACTGTAAAAAAATTGATGATTGAAAAACAAATTTCGTTTTTAGGGCTTGTTGAAACTAAACAATCTAAAATTTTTGTCCATAAAATTCAAAGCTTTTAGGATGTGATTGATTATAAGTGGTGTGCAGTGGACATTGTAAATTGGTGCAGGGGTCTAATTTGTGTGTGGGAGAAAGAATTCTTTAAGCAGGAAAATATTGTCAAAAGTCAGAGATAGATTTGTGTAGAAGGTGTGATTCAAGAAAACAACTTCCATTGTGTTATTGTTCTGGTTTATGGTTCTCACACTCGAAGTGAAAGGAATGTAATTTGGAAGGAATTGATTGAGCTCAAGTGAATAGTGTTGGCTCCTATAATGATTATATGAGATTTCAATGAAGTTCTGTTGCCATAAGAAAGAAGAAATGGTTGTGCTATGACTCCAAGTATCTCAAACTTTGCTAAGTGGGTGCAAAATATGGGTCTTATAGAGATTCCTCTCATTGGAAAGAAATTCACATGGTTTAAAAGGAAGATCGTAGGGTAAGTTGGATCGTGTCTTTGTCGAAAGTGAGTGGTAAGAAAAATTTAAGGATTTAAAGCTATAGGGATTAAAAAGATTTATATCGGATCATTTAACTTTAATGCTCGAATCAAAAAATCTGAGGTGGGGTCTGAAGCCTTTTAGATGATTAGATGTATGGTTTTCACATAAGGATTTTGCTAAAAAGGTGGAGGAGGAATGGAAAAATTTGGGAGATGCATCAATGGTAGAAAAAATTGAAGGGGCTTAAAATTCCTCTAAGAAAGTGGAATAAGGATGTATTTGGCCATATTGATAATTCTATTAATCGCTTGGAGGCAGAGACGTGTAGACTTGATTCTTTGGCTGAGGAAGAAAATCTTGATGAAGTTAGTAAGACTAGAAGGAAAGCGCTCTTAAGTCAATTGGACATATGGTATAGGAGGAAAGAAAATTACTGGAGACAATTATCTAGAGACAGATTCATTAAGGAGTCAGATAGAAATACAAAACACTTTCATACTTTGGCTATTGCAAGAAGTAAGAAAAAACAGATTCTCAAATTGAAGGTGGGGAGGCTAGTTTACCAAAATCCAAAGTGTATAAAAAAAAAGAAGCAATAAAATTTTTTAAAGACTTATACAAGCAAGACATATTGCCACAAATTGAGCTTCAAGAAGGTATGTTGGGTGCATATACAAGTATAAAATTTAGGCTTGGATAAAAAGATCATGCCGTATTTAGTAGAAGAGACTCAAACGATGTTTGTTAGTGGAAGACAGATTCTTAATGAGGCACTTATAACTAGTGAAGTAGTACATTAAAAAAATAAGGTGTCTTCTTTTGAAGCTTGACTTTCAAAAAGCTTATGATTCTATTAGATGGAGTTTCTTTGATCATGTTTCATTGAGTAGAAGCCTTTTTGTTCGTACATATATTGGGAATTCTCTGTGATCAAGAAAGGATTGAGAAGAAACTTGCATCCCGGAAAGGCTTCTATTAGAAATTATACCAACTGTAGAAGAAATAAAAAATGTTGTCTAGTGTTGCGATCCTTCAAAGTCACCTGGTTATGATAGATTTAATTTGAAGTTTATTAAGAGCATGTGGAATATGATATGTGAAAATTTCTCTAAGTTTGTTCTTGATTTCTTTTCCTCGGGTTTTTTTTCCAAAAAAAAGCAAATACGACTTGGGTGGTGTTGATTCCAAAAATAGAGGGTGCAAGCAATATGTCAGAGTTTAGAGCTATCAGTATGGTTGGGTGCATATACAAGGTAATTGCCAAAATTCTAGCTGGACGGATAAAAAAGATCATGCCAGATTTAGTAGAAGAGACTCAAACGATGTTTGTTAGTGGAAGACAGATTCTTAATAAGGCACTTATAACTAGTGAAGCAGTACACTGGATTAAAAAAAATAAGGTGTCTGCAATTCTTTTGAAGCTTGACTTTCAAAAAGCTTATGATTTTGTTAGATGGAGTTTCATTGATCATGTTTCATTGAGTAGAAGCCTTTTTTGTTCAGTTGTTTCCCTGCCAATTAAGTACTTGGGAATTCCTCTTAGTGCAAATCCGAGAAAGCTTGAAACATGGAGACCCGTGTTGGAAATGATTGAGAAGAAACTTGCATCCTGGAAGGTGAGGCTTCTATTCAAGTCAGGCAGACTTGTTTTAATTAAATTTGTCCTTAATAATCTGCTTTTATATTATCTTGGACTTTTCAAAATTCCAAAGATAGTGGTAAAAAAAATTATTAGTTTTCAAAGTAGATTTTTTGGAGTTGTGATCCCAATAAGATAGGTCTTCCTTTAGTTAAGTGGAGTTTTATTCAGAAACCTAGAAGTTTGGGAGACCTTGGTATGGGGGATTTGGTGATTAAAAATGCTGTTATACTCTTTAAATGGTGGTGACGTTTTTTGCTGAGAAAAAACCTTTATGGAAGAGGGTGTATGTTCTAATTATAATCAGAAGTGGGATAGATTACTTCTTTATCAAAAGATAACATCTAGGGGGTCCTTGGTCGGTTATTTGTAATGATTCAAAGTTTGGGAATGAAGAAAAACAAATAATGCAAAATGGTTTTTGGATGAATGTGGGAAATGGTAGGTTCTCTTTATTTTGGGAAGATTTGTGAATTGGAGATGGTCGGCTCAAAGATAAATTTCTAAGGCTTTATGTTGTTTCGTTGCAAAAAAAATAAAGTGATTGTAGATTTTGGAGTGTGGGATGGTTTGTCTAAAACAGCTAATTAAAGCATAATGATGGTTGGTGGGATATTTTTTTTAGGCCATTGACATGACTTGAAGTTGTGTTTCACATTTCGTGTTCAATGGTTGGCCACCTTAGGCATCACATAGCCACACATAACGCAAGCATGGAGATGGAATTTCTTGTGGAGACAGTTGTTATTTGTTTGAGAGTTGCAACAACTTAATGAGTTAAACAACTTGTTATCTGTGGTTTCGTTTAATAGTGAGGCAGATGATAAACTTTTTTGAAAATTTGATTCTAGATAGTGTTTTTTAGTTAAGTCTTTTTTGTTTGCTGAAGCTAATATGACAGGCTTTGTGTCCTACTAATAACAGTACAAAAGGTGTCTAACATGACCTTGCTCCACCAAAGGCTGAGTTACTTATGTGGTTTGTGTTGTTGGGAAGACTAAATACCAAAGATCGTCTCAGAAAACTTAATTTGGTGCAGGCTGATAATGGTGGGTGTCCTTTTTGCAATCTAAACGTTGAAAGTATTGATCATCTTTTTTCCACTTGTCATTACTCCTGAAAATTATGGTATTCTTGTTTGGATTAGTGGGATTTTTGTTGGTCTATCCCACTGGATTCACGCTCTTTTTTTTATTCATGGGTGAATATTGGGTTAATTGGGTTTCAAAAAAAAGTGTGGGTATCCTTATTTTTTGTGGTAATATAGACTATATGGTAATCTAGAAACATGTTGGTGTTTGAGAAAATGAAGCCAAATTGGGCACAAATATGCACTGTTGCTAAATTAAGAGTTGGGTATTGGACTAAGGGGTGATGTTCTGATTTTCCTTTCTCTCCAGAGTTATTGCTATCTAATTTGTAAGAAGTAAGGTGTTGGTAACCTTCTGGTTTAATAAGACAAAATTTCTAGTTGGCCTCCTCTACCTAAGGGTGTCTACACGTGGTTCATACAAGATGTCTTTAATGCAGAAAAGATCGTCATTGGTGGTTCCTTTCTAAGGATTGTGTGGGAAATCGTTGTGTTTGTGCTAAACCTGTTGACTTTTGTGATGATGTTGAAGTTGTTTTACTAGTTTTCATACTTGTTCTTGAAGTTTCTCTTCAAAAATCGTGGTTATGACATAGTCTGATTTTGATTGTCTCTAATTCCTTACTTGCTTTATCTTGGGTGGGAGATGAGAAAAATGGTCCTTGACAGTTACACTTTCTATGAAATAGGTTTCAATCTATCAAGATGGGTTTACGGATTTCTGTTTTGTCTACAAAAAAAAAAGTTTAAGCATAAAGCAGATTCTGAATTTTTTCTAGAGGAGCAACATGTTACTTAGTTTTGTTTTTAATCTTGTTATGATGTTTTTTGTGCTCGTTTGTTTTCTTTTATTTCTTGTATACAATTGTTCTTGCTTCTCTCTATCTCAGAGAGTCTTAGAACCTGCTTCTATGTTATTAATTAAAAAAACCACAGATTTCCCATAATAAAGAAACCAATACTATTAGAATTAAAATCAATACACATGAAAGAGAAAGTAAATGTAATGCCAATAAATCATGGAATAGTTTAATCTCTCTCTCTCTCTCTCTCTCTCTCTATATATATATATATATATAATATTTGAACCTAAGAATGTTGGAAATGTAGAAATGCTTGAGTTTCGACGTACAAAGATCTTTGAAAACATGATCGAAACCCCTCAACATCCCACGAAAATTTCCACAAAATTCAAAAAATAATTACAATATATAATGGCATCATAAAGAACTCTTAGTCTTTGAATCATCGGATTAGGAGATTTGAAGGATGATCTGTCAAAGACTAATTATTTACCTGATTGTTTTCTCAACTTCTTGGTCAAACAGTGAATCTGTCACAACTTTTGCAATTTTCTTGGCAAGATCTATTCATTCACCACCCTCATCAGCCAAACACACAAATTTTTTAGCTTCCTAACGTGAAAAAAGTTTATTGTAGCTCCTCACGTCGTCTCTGTTACAAATAATAGTCTAACGTAACAGACCAAAATTCAACAGTGTCATCTATCAAACTCTTATACATCTTTAGAAAAAAAAAAAAGATAATAAAGTAAGCACCAATATAATCAAGAAGCTAGAGCTTGCAGGCCCAAGCAATGAATGGAGTTAATTTTTATAATTAAGAAAAAATGAATAGATTAAAAAAATTATGACATCTCTACAATAAGATAATTAATGAAAAATTTGGAGAACAAATATCCTGTTAATACTCAAAGAAGATGTTAAATATTTAAGAACAATCTATCAATTAAACCCCTTTATAACACACACATATTCACATGGATTGACCAAAATAGTAGGTTTAATGAATACAATGGGCAAAAAAGTAGAAAAGGAAAAGTTTTCATCATTAATCACCTGTTAATTCAGGTTTAATACAAGAGGAAAATACAAAGACTTTTTCAATCCCAAACTTCTCATTCTTAGGCCAGAAAACTCCTTTGCATTAAGCCATAATCAAAGAGATCTTAAAAAACAGAGATACACAAAGTACATGTTTAATGAATACAATGGGCAAAAAACTAATAGAGGACAATGTTTGATCAATAATGATCAACAAATATTGTATTGAAATCACTTTTGATTACCTGTGCTTTAAAACTTGAAATCTACTATGATTTGATCTGTCATCTTCCTAGTTAGATGTTCATCTTTAGGATAGCATGATCATGCAATTCGAAGCAATTAATAGCCATATACAACATTCCTAGATTTAAAGAGAATCTCACTATACACTTTTGTCAAATGTTGCTTGTTGATACTATTTGCTACAAATGTCACTCAATCACGTGTATAGCATCTCATTTGACAATCTCGCATGTTTGAGTTTAATCTAATAGCAAATAGTGCTAATACTTTTTCAAGCAAAAAAGGACAACCAACTTCACAAATAATACAAAATTAAGACATAATAAATAAATAAATAGCAGCAACATTGCTAATTAATGTAAACAATAACCTAATAAAGACACTTCGCAAAACTTCAAGGTCAAACCATAATTACTAATTCGGTGTAGAATATTCAAAAAATAGATCCATAACCAAAGTACTAATAATTTGAATTTTTTCAAAAACTGTCCATGGAATTAATTCAACTTTATTTTTAAGAGATTCTTTAACCCTATAATGTTGAATTTTTTCCTAAATTTTTTAATATTTTATTTTGGCCGTCCTAATATTTATTTTCTAGTTCCACAACTGAATTTATGAAATATTACCGTATTAAAAATTATGAGAATCATAGGGCATACATGCTGCATCTAGATTCTAGACCATTGGAAGACCTTGCCACTTAGGTCATTTTAACTATAGTCACATTACATACCTTCAAGAGTTTTTTTTTTTTTGAAAAAAAAAACAACTTAGAATTCTTTGGACTAATGTGACTATCCCACCACCAGGAAATTGTCTTGGTTTCATCATCTTTATTTGCTTGATAGAATGAATCTGAAAAAAAGTACCTAGGATTAATTATTATGTCTAAATCAACCAAGAGAGACGTTGTGTGCAGATATAGAGAAAAAAGATACTGATATGTTCTATGCATCAAGTGGAACAAATATGTTCAATAGTATGTGCTTACATGTACTCCAACACTTAAGGCATTGAAAGTGCTAATGCTAATCCACTTATTTATTGGGAATGGGATTATTTACCAGTGACCATATTAGCCTTCACATTTTTTACCATCATGGCTCAAACTACCAATGAAATAATAATCAATAATAATTATTATTATTATATTATATAATTTAATAATAATAATAATTACTAATTTAATAATTTTTATTACAAATTTAATATTAATAATAATAATTACGAGTTTAATAATAATAATAATAATTATAAATTTAATAATAATAATAATTACGAATTTATTAATAATAATAGTAATAATAATTTCAAATTTAATAATAATAATAAATAATTATGAATTTAATAATATTAAAAGTTTAGGGTAGTTGTGGGAAAAATTTTATCAGTTATATCATGGGATCATACAAGATAGTGTAAATCTCTAGAATAAGATAAAAAACTTTGATCAATTTGACTATCTATCAGTGGATCATATATATATTATAAAGTATAGAGAGAGAGAGAAATCCTTCTTATACTGAGATCAAACATACCAAAGTGCTAATGTAATTTATTTATTGGGATCATATTAGCCTTCACATATATGGCTCCTGGAATCAAGCAACAATAATATATATATAATATTTTCATTTTAAAAGTATAATCACTTACACCATTTTTATGAAAATTTACTTTTATCTAATGGTTGAGATTATTTCATTAAAAATAACCATTAGATTTAAAAACTTGATCTAACAGTTAAAAATGAATGTAAGTCCATATATATATATATATATATATATATATATATATATATATATATATATATATATATATATATATATATATATATATATATTCAGAGATCATTTTGAACTAAGAAAATGATAGTTGTTAATGGTGAAGGCATATGTAAATATTTATACATTTAGCAATAAACCATAAACCATAGATTCTAGCATTCAAGCAACCACCAAATATTCAGTCAAAAAAGAAAAAGTAACTAAAACCGAAAATTATAAACTAATAACAATGTTAGTTGAATAGAATGAACTTAGATAATCACCAACCAAAGGAAGAAAGGAACGAAGGAGATTTAGCAAGAAGATGATGATGACAGAGGCAAACAAAAATGGTGGCAAGCAACTGGACAAAGATGATGGCTTGAAGTGTAATGAAATACAATCCCAAATAATATTCTCAAAACCCCATCATATGAATCCAATCTTTCAAGCCAATAAACCACCATAAATTGAAACCATTGAACATCCAATCTAAAATCGATTATCAAATTAGAAGTATTCCATCGAACATGCTTACCGAAGTTGTTGGATAGAGAGACAACTTTCCTTGCTCCTTAGGTCGCGAATGGTGAAGAGCCCTAGTTGGAGATATCACATGCAACGAAGTAGAGGTGCTGGAGAAGCAACATGTTATTTTTGTGAGAGAAGTGCGTGGAGGGGATGGTGGAGACAAAAATTGGAATGGTGAAATAAAGGGTGGAGAGAAGCCTTGGAAAGTATTAAAGATATTACGATAGATGTTTAGGAAATTTTTCCCCTAAGGAAACAGCAGTCTTAACTACTTTTTATATATATATATATATATATATATATATATATATATATATATATATATATATGAGAATAGATCATCTCATGTAATTTTTTACATGACAATGTTATGTAGAGGAGAGAGATAATAAATATATATATATATTGCTTGGTAAAAAAAAATAACCTATAGTATGAGTCCAAAACTCACATAAGCATTAAATTTCAGGTGAGTAGAAATTAAAAGTTAAGATTGTGAATTATGGTAGAAAATAAATGTTAATTGCATAGGAATTTTAAAACATTTAAAATTACTTAAGTGGGATAAAAAATTATAAGAATTAAAAAATTTAAAAATAAAAAAATAAGAGTTATTACAAAATTGGCCCTAGTTTAGGTTTGAAAACTTACTCTTAGGTAATCTTGAGGCAAGTATAGACTTGATTACTTCTATATATAAAAAATATTCCATGAGATAACTTTAAGGGGTTGACATAGCATTAGATAAATTAATTTGTGAGTATATGCATAATTACAAGTTTAAATCTCAACTACATTAATTTATTAGGGTCAAGTTATAAAAAATATTCTTATGAATCTCTTAGTCTTGACATGAATGACCTGTTTTTGATCTTATCTAAAAAATGGATTTGTCAAGATGCACACAAATTGGCCCAAGTATAATCTAATCGCAATTAAAAAAAAAAAGGAGATAAAATGTCACTTAGTCACTCCAAAAATGGCAAACCTCTAGAGCATGCTTGGTGAGGACTCCACCTGCTTTCCAAAGGACACGGTATTGCGCTCCCTATGGAAGTAACGCTCCTTTGTTTTAGGAACTACGCTTTTAGTGGGATTACTCCATTAATGTTTTAATACCTTGTTAAGGAATCTTCATATTAATAAGCAGCCTTAGGCTTCCAACTTATCCTTAGTTTTTCTCTATCTTGAAGCTATAAGTAGTATTTTTTATTTTAATTTTGTTATATCCTCCTAAAATATATTCCTAATAATCTTCATAATACTTAATAAAGATAATATTAAATTAAAAAATAAATACATTCAATGTCTTAAAAACATAAAAAATATTTAATACTTTTTTTATTTAATAAGTAGAAAAATTATTAAGAAAATTGTTTAGAAAAATTTAGAATTATTCTTTTTTTTTCTTTACCTTATCTTTCAGCCTTTTCACAAAACCCAACCTTCAGAAAAGCATATGAGCATGTTGCTGTTTATAACTTCCTTAGGAAGCTCGTTGGGCTCAACGATGAACGCGTTATGCAATCGTATGACAATGTTTTGGTGTCTCACTTATTCTACTTTTCACCTGCTATGGGATAGTTCTTTATTATTTTATGTTTCCTTGGTGCACAAAAACTTGCTCGACACTTTCCCTCCAAAACAGCTATTAATGCATAAAGGTGCCTGAGAATTTAATTGGACACGTTATGCAGATGTTTTCCGGTTTAATGGATGGGAGTGGATGGTGTATCCATCAATGCCAATCAATGAGGTGGTCGGTCAGTTTAAGAAGTGCACCAAAACCGAACTTTTAAAGTGGTGTTAATTACTGCTTTTTGACATTTTCAATTGAACAATAGGTTTTGGTCACTAAAGACAATGCCTAGTGAACAAACATTGTATAATGTACAAAAGAATCGTAATCTTTGTCAAGTCATTAAATTTTGATAGCTTGTAAGTTATAGTTATTATTGATTTCAAAAAATGACTAAAACACAAATATGATATGTATGTTACATTTTTAGATTTTTAATTGTTTTATTTTCAAAATAATAAGTTATTTTTAATAGCAATTTTACTTTATTTTTACTAGTAAATGAGGTATATTATAAAATTAATTAATTTAATAATTAATGTATAAGTCACCATAATTATATATTTTTGTATAGATTAAAAAAATAAATTTATTTATAAGCTAATCCCTAGTGGGAAAAGGCGTGACTTTCTTTTTGCTATGGAAGCTTATCCTCTCATAACACAACAACAGAAAATCCGCAAACAACAGAAGATACAGATTCCCTTTTGACCACTGAAAACGCAAGGTTTTGAATTTAAATGGAATTGAATGAGTCATTTTGACTGGGAATATCGGGATTCTGTTACTGACACTTGGTAGTTAACTAGTTACTTATATTACCAGTAATTTCACTCACTAAATGTAGGCACCATCATGGATGTGATATTTGAGGTCCAAAGAGGGAGGTCATTCTCCATTGAAGTGGGGTACTTCGACACAGTCGTGGAGATCAAAGAGAAGGTGCAAAAGTATCAGGGCATTCCCATCTCCAAGCAAACTCTCATCTTTAATGGCCAAGTTCTCCAAGACGATGGCGATGTTTGGAAGTGCGAAATCCTCCACAACTCCCGCATTCAGCTCCTTGTCGCCCCTGATTCCGACAAGCCCGAAGAGCAGTTTTCTCCATCAACCAAAATTCAGCTCAACGTGAAAACCGCTTCATCCAAAGTGCATGTTCCTCTAGAAGTGGACATAAACGACACCGTCCTGAGGCTGAAAGAGAAGATTCATGACATAGAAGCTGTTCCTGTTCCAGTGAATAGGCTGCTCTTGCACGCAACAGGTACTGAACTACATGATCATCAGTTGCTGCGAGATTGTGATGTTTCAAATAACACTGAGATCGACGTGAGTTTCAGACCATCCCCCACGGCTTCAACGGTGGCTGTTGGTGGCGGAGGAGGGTCAAAGAAGTTGAAGCTGATGGTGTTGCCAAAGAGCGGGACAAAGAAGATACCGATAGAAGTGAATGCCTCTGACAATGTGGGAGAGTTGAGGAAGGAGCTGCACAAGTTGCACCAGAGGCTTCAATTTCATCTTCCCCAAGAGGGTTACTTTTTCATTTACAAGCAAAATGTGATGGATGATGATAGATCGTTTCGGTGGCACCATGTTGGGCAGGGTGACACCATTGAAATCTTCAATGGAAGCGTTACTGGTGGATCATGAAATGAAAATTAAACCCCAACGCTTTTATCTTATTCATCTATTCTATTCTATCTATCTGTTCTGTCCGTTTCTTTTGAATAATCAATAATTCTTTATCCTTCCATCCTTTTCGTAAAATTTTGTAGGGACAATTGTTTGATGAAGGACTTATTTAGTTTTTCCTCTTCTTCTTTTTTTTTTTTTGGGTGATAATTAATGAATTAAGAGAGGCCCCATGAATAATGAAGCCTTTCAAATGGGATGGGCTGATATTTAGTAAGGCATTTGATAACAGGCCAGACTTTTGGGTCCTCCTATGAGTATAATCCCATTCGGTCTTCCCAAATTTCTACCATCGTCCTCAGTTCAAGAGTTATCGTTGGCATTAACATTCGACTTAGCATAAATGTATAGAACCCACATGTACTATGCAAGATTGTACAAAAATGTAATTGTTGTTGCTATTCATACTGTAAATTTTGTACACCAAAAATGTATGAAACCAAATTTTTATACTGCACAAGTGAGGTGTACAAATTTTGATATATAAATATTTTTTTTTGGATTTTAATTAGAACCAAATAAAAGAGGTGAAAGTAAATTATTCTAAAAAATATTACTATAACATTACATTGGAAATCAAACTTACAAATGACATATATATATATATATATATATATATATATCTAGTGAGAGAGTGGTTATCTAGAAAGGTGAGAGAAATAAATTTTGACTTATACAATTATACAGATGGTGAATTAAAAGTAGTTATTTAGTAAAGGTCGTGTATTATAAAAAAGTCACGTATATATATATATATATATAGGGATACATCTAGTGAGGAGTGGTTATTGTAAGAGAGTGAGAGAAATAAATTTTATACAACTATCTGTTATCGTGGATGGTTCAAGATTAAAAGTTCTTAAAGGTCATGTGATCACTTAAAAAGTCACACGTGTATTTATATCTAATCTTAACTATTTATATAAGATTCAATGGTCAAGATTTATCTCTCTCACTCTCATAATAAATACTCTTTTTACCATACACTTCTTATATATATATATATATATATATATATATATATATATATATATATATATATATAAGGAGCGTATTTAGTAAGAGAAGTATTTATTGTAAGAAGTGAAATGAGTAAATTTTTATCATTGAATTTTATATTAATAATCAAAATTAAAATATAAATATATATAATTTTTTAAGTAGTCGCATGATCTTTAAATAATTTTAATTATGATTTTTTATTTTATATAATATATATATATATATATAAAAATATATATAAATATTTTATATATATATATATATATCTTGTAAAATGAGTTTTTATCATGAGAGGGTGAGATGAGTGAATCTTGACCATACAATCATACATGGATAGTCAAAATTAAAAGTTATTTGAAGGTCATGTGACCACTTAAAAAAGTCACATGCATTTATGTTCTAATCTTGACCATTCATGTAAGATCTAATGGTCAAGATTTACTCATCTTATCTCCTATAATAAACGTTCATCTCACCAAATACACTTCCTATATATATATAAAATCAATCACGTTCTTTTGGATGAGTTAGTTTTGAACTCTTAAAACTCGCAATCTTTTTTTTTTTTCGTTAAACTTAAAACTCTCAATCTAATCCAGTTGAAAGTTTTTGAATTAAATCCAAGTTACACATATTCTTCGAGTTAGGTCATGTGGATAAGCTTCATCCAGAAAAAGATCACGCGCATGAGCATCCCAAATAATTACATTAAATTTCAATATAATTAATTAATAATTCAACTTTTTTAACAAAATAACTAAATTTACTTATCATTTTAGGCGACGTATAATATATATCCTCTTAGAGAAGGTGTAGCATACATCTCAAAATTCAAATTATTGATTTAATATTATATTAATTCAAAGATAAAGATTAATTATATAGAACTTGACAAATCGGTTAATATTAAATGAATTATTTATGAAAAAATTTTCTTCTGTTTATTCCTCTCTCTCTCCCTTTCTCTCACAAGTTGTAGTAATGAGATAAAATGCCGAACTGATTCTAAGTCTTCACAAAATTCAACTATTGTTCTTCTCTGGTGGCATAGCCAAAATCGGAACCAGAACCATTATTCTTTTCCTAAAACCGAACAGAGATTTTTGATTTCCCTTTCCCACTGACTTTCTTCTCCAAAACCTCAGCAATGAAAGATGAGTAGTAATAAGAAGAGAAAAAAATAGATGAAATGAGAGCTACGAACTGTGAGGAAGAGGGAAGAAAAGGAAGAAGTTGAGAAAGATAGAGAATGAGAAGTTCTGAAAATTGAAAAAAGATAAAAGATGAGACAAAGAGCAAAGATGACACTTTAAGGGAGTGAGACACGTTCTACAAAACCACATTTCAATTTTTTTAATGTTTTTTTTAAAAGTCACAATTTGAATTAGAATTCAGAATTGGGAAGCACTATTCAAACGGCACATCATTTTGTGATGCCGCGACACTTTTTTTTCTTAAATTTTTTTTAAAAAACTTTCTTCTTTTAAAATTTTGTTTTTATTTTTTAACTCAATTTGAAAATTTTAAATTTGAGTGCATTGTTCATGCAACACTTTTCGCGATCTTGTACACCTTTTTTTTAATTTTTTTTAAAAAAAAAAACTTTTATTTTTATTGTTATTTATTTTTTTAACTCAATTATTTATAAAATTTGAATTTAAGAAAGATCTTATTCATGCGCGACACTTTAATTTGTGATGTCGTCACACTTTTTTTTATTTTTTTTATTTAAAAACTTTTTTCAAAATTATTTTTTATTTTTTAAGTTAATTTAAAAATTTTGAATTTAAGAATACTATTTATATAACACTTCAATTTATGATATTGTGAACACCTTTTTTTTCACAATAACTTTTGTTAATAAATATTAATTTATTATAAATTTTTTTAACTAGACTGTCACCTATTATGAAAAAAAATTAATTCTACTAAAAAATAAAATTAATAAAATATAATACACCATAATATAAACTAGTATACAATAACATCTATCATCATTTCAATGAGGAAACTTTGATACTAATTTCTCCAATTTCAATTATAACATTAAAGAATTCCATTCCGGTATGTTAATTCTCATTTACATTATTATTGTTTATAAAAAAAAAAAATCTCTTTTACATTGTTGACTAAAACAAAGATCAATCTCCATACTTAAAACTCAAAAGGTAATATAATAATTTGATGTTTGCATTATTGGCGAAACAGATTCTAAAATCATGGCTTTTCCTATTCAAAATCTATGTCGGTTTTGTTTTGTTGGTTAACAAAATAGTTGATTATTTTTTGATTTCAAATCATTCTATAATTGATGGAGAGTCTGAGCCAACGGTAAGATTTTGATCTCCAAAAAGGCTAAACAAAATCATAGTTTGCACTCAGCTGCCGCTTGATAATGCAGTGTGGAGCCCACCATGATAAAACCTAGAAAAGCCCACTTGCCTTCTTTTTATACTTTTTAATTTTTTTATGAGAGGCTGAGAGCCCACTTGCCATATTATAATACAAACTCGTGTGGGCTCAACTTATGCCTGGGGTCCACTGACAAGGAAATAGGGGTAATAACGTCGTTATAACGATAAGCAGACGGTGAATACAAGAGCGTCTAGGTGCGTTGACTCCGTCAAGAGACCGCCAATCTCTAACCAACGCATTCCAAACTCTGACATCATGCCAAACGTTGCCGTGTCTCTAGTGCCAAAGTGACACCTCATCCATACACGCGTCTCAAAGTGATTGGCCAAGACGTCACGCTCTTTCCAGTGGCGTAACAAAGTCGGTCACCTCATTTTGCTATAAATTAGGTTCCAAGCCCCCATTTCTCTCCACAATTTACATACCAGCGATTTTGTTTGTGTATTTGCGAAATCCTTCAAGGTATATTCTTCCTCCTCCTCCTCCTCTTCGTTTTTTATTAGATCTTTTGAATTTTTTTTCTTATCAAGTCTTGTTCTTTTGATTAAATCTTTATGGTTTTGAATTTTTTTTTTAATCACTTTTATGATATATGATCTGTGCTAAATTCATTCTAATACGGTTTTGGTTGTCTTGTTATTTGAAAATTATCATCTGATATACTTTTACACCAATCGTTTATGATCTTGTAATTGTTTGGATCGAATCGCTCTTGATTTAGGTTCACATGATTGAAATTTTTCGGATCTGTTTTTGAAATTGAAGCCTTTGATTTTGATGTTGTGATTCTATACCCTAATTATAATTACGAGAACGAATTTCTTCAGATCATAAATTATTTTAATTAAGATTCTTTGTGTTGGCCGTTTGATTTTGAAATATATGATCCTGATGTGGTGTAGATGCAAATCTTCGTTAAGACTCTCACCGGGAAGACTATCACCCTCGAGGTGGAGAGTTCCGATACCATCGACAACGTGAAGGCCAAGATCCAGGACAAGGAAGGGATCCCACCCGACCAGCAACGTCTGATCTTCGCCGGCAAGCAACTAGAGGACGGCCGTACCCTAGCCGACTACAACATCCAAAAGGAGTCAACCCTCCACCTCGTCCTCCGTCTTCGTGGTGGCATGCAGATCTTCGTCAAGACCCTCACTGGCAAGACCATTACCCTTGAGGTTGAGAGCTCTGACACCATTGACAATGTCAAGGCGAAGATCCAGGACAAGGAAGGCATCCCCCCAGACCAGCAGAGGCTCATCTTCGCCGGAAAACAGCTCGAGGATGGCCGCACTTTGGCTGACTATAATATCCAAAAGGAGTCCACCCTCCACCTTGTCCTCCGTCTCCGTGGTGGTATGCAGATCTTTGTGAAGACCCTAACCGGAAAGACTATTACTCTTGAGGTTGAGAGCTCTGACACCATTGACAATGTGAAGGCTAAGATTCAGGACAAGGAGGGCATTCCCCCAGATCAGCAAAGGTTGATTTTTGCTGGGAAGCAGCTTGAGGATGGTCGTACCCTCGCTGATTACAACATCCAGAAGGAGTCCACCCTTCACCTTGTGCTTCGACTCAGGGGAGGCATGCAGATTTTTGTTAAGACCTTGACAGGGAAGACCATTACTCTTGAGGTCGAGAGTTCCGATACTATTGACAATGTCAAGGCAAAAATTCAGGACAAGGAAGGAATCCCCCCGGACCAGCAGCGGTTGATCTTTGCTGGGAAGCAATTGGAAGATGGCAGGACCCTTGCTGACTATAACATTCAGAAGGAGTCAACCCTTCACCTTGTTCTGCGTCTTCGTGGTGGATTCTAAGTGGATGGAAATACCCTTGGGAGCCTCTTTCTATGTTTGTTTTTAAATTTCAGTACTTGGTGATGTGTATGGGTCCGTGGTGGCCCTTTTAAATAAATTTGGTGTTATGTTTTATGAATTCTGGATAATTCTGCACTCTATATATTTTATTATGTCTAGTTCTATTGCGTTGCTAAATATAATATTTGCTGTTTGGTTTTATGCTTTACATTGATGTTGATTTGTTGTGGGATGTCATTATGTTTTTTGAATGTGTTGATTTTGAGGCGGGGACTACTAGATAGAGGAAGAGAGATTTTCAGAGTTGCGATGGATGATGCTGGGAAACAGCCCCGGTTAATTTCAGTGTTCCCCACTCGCTCATAACTATTAATCTTCTTAGCATGGTTGATGTATAGGTTATTTGAATGTTCTAAGAGAGCTGCGTACTGAGTATGACTCCTGAGGGAGGGGAGGGGAGGATGAAGCAAGGGAGGGGACGTTGAGTGCGTAACTAATTACGTCGAGGAATGCCATGCCATTGCAGCTAGTTCTCATGATGTTATGTGGAGTTCAAGGAAGGAAGGTTAAGATTCATAGTAGCTGTAGTGCAGTGGTGGTGCTATGTAGCTTGGGATATAAAAAAATTCAATTCGATTAAAAGTGATGGATTTAGTTTGGATTTGGTATTTTGTTTTTGAGAAATTTGAATTAAACTAAACTAATAAAATGAGAGTTAGTTCGGGTTAAGTTCACAAGTTTGAGTATTTTCATATAAGTATAGAAAATTTTTAAAACAATCAAAAAATTCATGTAAACAAAATCGGTTTGTTTGGATTCATAAAAAGAAAAAATTCTAATTAAATTAGTTTAGTTTAATTTGGAGTTTTAAATCATAAAAGTTGATAACTAAATCAATCAAGGAATTTTACACAATTAGGGTTGATTATTCGAACAAGTTTGATTTGGTTTTTTGAGTTTGTGGAGTCCTCTAAACTAATTTACATACTTAGATGACAAGATGAACGATAAGTGCTAGCAGGGTGTTAGCAGATACGAATATAATGGGAGGGAGTATGAGTTTCGACTTTTTTTTTTATTAATTTTTTTAAATATTAATAATTAAATTAAATTTATTAAAAAAAAAAGATAATTATATTGATTTTTTATAAATTTAATACTTATTATATTAATATTTTTATTTATAAATTATATATATATTCTTGATTTTATATATTATTATTACATTCTAATATTTTTTTTATTTACAAAATTATATATACTTTTTCTATTTTATATATAAATATTATTACAAAGTTCTATTAAAAATATAAAACAAATAAAAGTATAAGTATTTTCTTAAACAAAAAAAAGGTCAATATGATAAGTAAATAAATTTAAAAGAGATCAGTATAATTATATAAAATATAAAAAATGATAAAATTAAAAAAATCGTTTATACTTGATATGTATTTGACATATAATTCATAATTATTTTATATACATTGATATTATAATTCCAACTCATCTTTTTTGATAAATTTTTAATATTTATATAATAAATCTACTATCTCCTCTCAATCTTATCTTTACTCTCTTCTATTTTGTAATATTATTTATATATATATATATATATATATATATATATATATATATACACACACTTAATTTTACTTATAAATCACGATGTAAACAACAAATTTGGATGTATTTAATATCTAATATAAATATTTTTTTTACTTTTTTATTTATTCAATAAATTTTCTTATATATGAAAAATACTCATTTAAAGTAACAAAGTGCAAGGTAAATGGAATATATTTATTCTTAATTTAAAATAGATATTTTGATTTTTAACACACTAAATAATTTAAAGGTGAATACATCTTTATTTAGTAACTTCAAATTTTTTTATATTTAATAATATGATTCATAATTTTTCACTTTGATTTCACTAAATATTTTCTACTTAATTGACAAGATGAACGATGAATGCAAGATATAATCTTTCTACATTACAAAATATATTTAGATGGTTTTTGTATCCCTTTTCGTGTCACGGGACTAACAATAGTATTTGATTGTGAAAATTAAGCAATGCTACATTAGAAATTTTCATCAATATTAAGTCAAAAAAACATAACAATGAATTAAAAGGCTAGATTATGTCAATAGGACAGGCACCGATGACAGTGTAAGAAAAAAAACAAATTTTATTTCGGTAATAGTCATCAATTTTCAAATGTAACGTTTAACCAGGCCAGAATTCACTTTTAACCATTCTATTCAACTACCTATCAAACTATACGATTGTGTAACGTTCTCCAATCTTCAACTACCGTGTTATGTTTGATCAGTACCACTCACTTTTTACTTATTTGAATATTGTGTGTACCCTACGATGTTCTAATATTAATTCCAGGCAAGTCTATTGTTGTTCATACTTTCTCTCTGGCTCTTCATTGACTTGAACCAAGTTCTGATCCAAATGTCACCCAGAACAATCTTCCTCTGAAGAAGTCGTCAAGAAATCTCATGGTACTCGATCGAAAACACACTATAAATCTATGATGCATTTTTTTGAATCATTGAATGTATATTTAACAAATGTGATTTTTTTTTTTCATTTTATTCTTTAACGCTCTTCTTTTCTCATATCAGAATGGCTTTTGAGAGCAAAGGGCCGACATAGTTTTCTGCCATTTATTTAACTCTCCTTTGATGAAAATTTTGGGCCTTGCGATTCTGTATTTGATGGCTGTGTTTGGTTCTCGGAATAGGTAAGGGAAAGGAAAGTAATAACGATCAATTGCTTCAGCCATAAAGTTTTTCTAGATATATTATAATATTATATACCTCTTTCTTCACTTATGTATCACTGCTATGTTGAATTTTAATTTAAATATATATGTTACGTGGTTTAGTATTTATTAATAATTAAAATAATATTTAAATTATTAATATATTAATTATAAAATTATGTTTATAATATAATAATTGGTCAGTTTATAAATATTGTATTTGAATTTTTGTTGTGAGTAATTTGTGATGGTTTGGGTTATTCATTTAGTAGTCCATTGAGAAGTTCTTACTCTCATTTTGTAAGTTATAAATTACTTCTCCATTAAGCAAGGTATAGAAAATCTACTAAGATTGAAGGACTCATACACGAGTTCTCTATTTTTTTGAATAATAATGAATTATGGAATCATGTCAGGTACACATTCTTAATCTATCTCTTGAATATAATTTGTTTAATATATTATAATCTTGTATCTATAATTAATCTAGGTTTATAGAATTGAAAAAAATCTTTCAATTGGTATCAGAGCCTTATTAGATATAGATTATAACTATTATATTCTTTTTTATAATTAAATCAAAAAAATTTCGTATACCTTTTTATGAACTCTAATTTCGATTGGATCTTTTATGCTTGTTTTGGGGTTAGAATGAATCACTAATTGATTTGTTAATAGGTTTTTTGAATTATTGAATGAAAATGACAAAGGGGTTTTCTTGCTGTGTTATACCCAGATTGAATCTGATTGATTTATTGCACTTTAGTAGAAATCATATAAATCACAATGCAAATTTTGCCAACTGGATCCATTATTGGTTTGTGGGTACGTTTATCAAGTTTTCTGAATTTTGTATTCTGGGGACATTCATTTTTGCAGTTGTATTGTGTTCATCGGTTTACATCCTTTCTTTTGTGGGTATACAAAGAATATTGTGTTGAATGTGTATAGCTCAGGCCTGACTGGACGGACATGAAACCGACCAAGGTGCACGGAGAGAGTATTATTGTATTAGTACTCTAGATGTTTCATAAATCAATTAGTATTATTGAAAATAGTGATTGTACTCGTTTGTCATTTTGTGGCTGGCAGCCACCACGAGGCCAATTTGTATTCGTGATTTACCAATTTGCACCATAAGGCCATTGATGATCATTTTTTTTTTCTTTTTACGCACCGATCATGCAAAACCTAGAAAAATTGTTGAATTTCGAATTCAGTTTAATTGGAAATGCACAGGGTGCCGAAACAATGCTTTTTAAGGAATTGACTTTCTCTCGGTGAAACACTGTAAATCCTTCAATTGGAAATAGTACTTTGATGTTTTGTGATTTTATTTTTGTTGACAACTTTTAATTGTGTCCTTTCCTAAGCTATAGCGTTTTCACATTGCATTGTGTTACTTCTCTAGTCTACCTTGGGCATTTAATGCCATATTGAATTGTTGCTAAGTTGCATTGTTATTAATAGATTCTATACTCCATGAGATTGGAAGGAATCAAGACACATATTTTAACTTTTAGTGCTTCCATCATGTGAACAGCTTCCTGCGTGATGGAGATATACTATTCTAAAATATGAAACAAATATGAGAGAGGATTAATTTATATTAAGTATAAATTTTTTTTAATTTATATTTATTTTTAATCATTAGATTTATTTTTATCTAATAATTATTTTTAATAAAATAATCTCAACTATTATTAGATGAAAAGTAGATCTAACGATTAAACATGTAAATAAAAAAAAAATTTATATTAAAATATGATCCCCCCTCAACAAATATTATATAATAATATTCTTGTGAAGATTCAATTTTGTTTGGATATTTTTGTAAAATAAAATAAATTAAATTAAAAAAATAAATAAAAAAGTTAAAAAAGTTTAATTCATTGATCCGTTAGCTCATTTGTCCATAATATATTATCTTACCCATTACTCATTATCCAATTTATGACCCATTTAACCATCTATGACCCATTAACCCATAATCTAATTTATTAACTCATAACCTATCCTATAATAATTTCAACACTTATCCAAAACAAACTTCATCAATCTTCCTAAACAAACTATAACTCAAAATCATCTTAAATAAACTAACACTCATCCTAAAAAGATCTCAACTCATCATCTTAAACTAATCTTAATCTCACTTTAACTCAAACTCTTCTCCCTAATTCCTTCCTATAAAAAACCACTATAACCCACACAAAAAAAGACTTTGGACCGTAATTTCCACCTCCCTGCCTCCGTGCCTACAGCCTAAACCAAATCTTTTCACGTTACTGCATCTCACGATTTAACCATCTCAAGTCATCATCTTTGTCACAAAAACGCCCATACTCTCTGCCACACCATAAACAATAAGCCATCAAATAGCCTCCTATTTCACCAACCTCATTATCATTCATAAACCTCTGTCATACATTTCATCTTCTACTTCATAGCCATTATCTTCATCTCCTTCATTTTTTCAGCCATCATTATCACCATCTTCTCTACAACTATACCCCCACTACCATTTAGCCTTCATCCCATCATGTTCTCACCACTAAAATCTTCATTGACCACCTCCAAGCCACCCAACTGAGTTGACTCACCCGCACCTTTGTGCATTACGTGAATCAACACCATCACCCAAACTCATCAACCTCCAAATCCCACCATCAACCAAACACCAAGCACAACCCATAACCATTACCAACCTCTAAAAACCACCATCAAAACCACTTACAACATCACCGCAGATCCCATCACCAGCCGCCCCGAGCAACCCGAACCGCACCGCGCCGCACCGCACCGACAGATCCGCGCAACCCGCACCTCTGCACCGGTCAGACCGGCACCGCGGGTCACCACCACCGTCACCGCACGAAGCCACCCCAAACCGGGAACCAGAGCCGTCGAATCGGAACCGCCACCACCAGACCCCTTGGTTGTCGCAAGACCCGTCGAACCGCAACTCCTGCCTCGCCGGACTTGGACCGGCGCCATCCCGTTGAAGCCGATCTGGCGAACCATCGCGCCTCTGTCTGGTGTGCCACCGCTTGACCGATCTTCATCTTCTCCCTGCTCTGTTCTGCAACTTTCACAAAAGGGACCCCCACTTTGTTTTTTTTTTTTTTTTGTTTTCTGTAAGTTTTTCTTTCTTTAAAGTTCTGATTAGTTTTTTTTTTCTCTGAAAGAAGTGGGCTTAAAAATGGTTGGGCCAAAAAGAGCTAAAGAAAACAAAACAAGGATTAAAAAAATGATGGTAAAAATAAAAAAAAGTAATAATTAAAAATGCTAATTAAATATTTTTCTTTTTTAAACTAAAATTAGATTAACTGAGTTGTGACAGCTTGTTAATCCTATGATTTTTGGATCATCTGAGTTGTGACAACCTAATGATTCAAATTAATCAATAATCAATGTACGACGTCTACAGCGTGACATGACGCGAAATTTGACCTATCCAAATCTTAATTTGATTAACAGAAAGTCAGAACGACCTGTTAATTCAAATTTTTATAAAAATAAAAAAATTAAATCTTTTCTTTAAATAAAATCAATCGACTGATTTTTTTAAAGAACTACGTGATTTTGATTTATCGCACTGGGAATTAGGAAATGGAATTTTTATTTCGTCAAGTCAAAGTTTAAATTTTCACAAATTATTCATTTTTAGCTATTTTTTTATACAAAGGATAAAACAAATATATTTTGAAATTATTAAGTTTCATGATAACTAATTTAGCAGAACTGTTTTAAAATTGATGTATTAGTGTCTTTGTGGGGTTAGGTCTTCACCCTTCCCTATGCATAACCGACTCCCGAATCCAATCTGGTTCCAAAGATTATTTTCTAAACAAGGTTTTCTAATTTTTTCTATTTTAAATAACATTTGTGACGACTCTTAACAATTTATTTTGTTTTAGCCTTTCATCTAGATCACGGTATACAATGGCGGTCTCTAGGAAAAATCTGGTTCTTTGGATGTCTTCAGATCCTTCAAGGCTGCTGTTGAATTGAAGATAGACAAGAAAATCAAATGTGTGAGGTCTGACAGAGGAGGTGAGTATTACGATAGATATGATGAAACTGGAAGAAATCTGGGAACGTTCACCATATTTCTCGATGAATGTGGAATTAAAGCTCAATATACTATGTCTGGTACACCTGAGCAGAATGGAGTTGCAGAAAGACGTAATCGCACACTTATGGATATGGTGAGATGCATGTTGAGTCATTCGTCATTGCCATATTTTCTTTGGGAAGATTCTTTGAAGACTATTGTATACATTCTTAATCAAGTACCTAGCAAGTCTGTGCCGAAAACTCCTTATGAGCTGATGACTGGAAGGAAGCCGAGTTTGAAACACTTTCATGTGTGGGGTTGTAAGGCAGAAGTTAGACTTTATAATCCTCAGTAAAAGAAGCTTGATCTTAAGACTGTTAACGGTTTTTCATTGGCTACTACGTGAGCTCCAGAGGTTGTAGATTCTATTATTCTTCTCACTCCATATGAGTCATTGAGTCTGACCGAACGATATTCTTTGAGGATGATTTGGATAGTGGGAGCTATACACCACGACCAGTCACTTTTAAAGAAGATCAGACCATAATTCATGTACCGGTTGTTTCACTTCCTGTAGATATCATAGTTCCAGTCAATCATAATGATGATCAGGCTCTTCGAGGAGAAGATGATGTAGTGACACCACCAGCTGATGAACAGGAACCAGATGACATTGCTGAAGTAGTCTCATTAAGACGATCTCAGAGAGTACGAAGACCTTCTATACCAGATGACTATGTAGTGTATCTTCAGGAGTACGAGTTTGATCTCCATGATGACGATGATCCTCTCACTTTTAAGGAGGCAATCTCTAGCTCTCATGCTTCTGATTGGCTAAATGTTATGCATGATGAATTGTCTTCTATGTCTCATAATATTGTTTGGGATCTCGTGGAGTTGCCAGTTGGTTACAAACTCGTTGGGTGCAAATGAGTTTTCAAAACCAAGCGTAATCCAGATGGTAAAGTTGAGAGGTACAAAGCTAGACTAATAGCAAAAGACTATAGTCAAAGAGAATGTATTAATTATAAGGAGACTTTCTCACCGGTCTCTACAAAAGATGCATTTCGAGTTGTTATGGATTTGGTAGCTCACTTTGATTTAGAACTTCACTATATGGATGTGAAGATAGCTTTTCTGAATTAAGATCTAGCCGAGGATGTCTATATGGTTCATCCTGATGGTTTTGTTGAAACAGGTAAAGAGCATTTGGTTTGTAGACTTAAAAGGTCCATTTATGGATTGAAACAGGCATCCAGGTAATGGTGTTTGAAATTTGATCAGGTTGTTACTTCTTTTGACTTCAAAGAAAATGCCTCATATCAGTGCATTTACTTGAAGACTAGTGGGAGCAATTTTATAATTCTTGTTCTATATGTCGACGATATTCTTCTTGCTAGCAGTTGTATTAAACTTTTAACTGAAACAAAACTAGTATTGAGTAGCCACTTTGATATGAAGGACCTTGGTGATACTTCAGTTGTTTTAGGCATCCAGATGTACCGTGATAGGTCACGTGGCATTCTTGGATTATCTCAGAGATGATATATTGAAAATATCCTCAAGCGGTTTAACATGCATTCTTGCACCCCATGTGCTACACCTATTCAAAAAGGTGATAAACTCTCTAAATCCCAATATCCTCAAAATGATGTAGAGATAGTTGAAATGAAAAAAGTCTCATATGCTTCCGTTGTTGGCAGCTTAATGTATACTTAAGTTTGTACTCGTCCCAGTATTGCTTTTGTTGTTAATGCTTTAGGGAGATACTTGAGCAACCCAGGTTTGGGTTATTAGAAAGTCGTGAAAAAGGTCATGAGATATTTACAGGGAACCAAGGATTATTTGTTGGCCTATAAGAAACCTGATCAACGTCAGGTCATTGGTTATTCTGATTCTGATTTCGCAGGTTGCCCTGACGACTGAAAGTCTACTTTCGGCTCTATTTTTATGATGGCAGGAGGAGCTATCTCTTAGAAGAGTGTCAAACAGACTCTTACAACTACTTCTACCATGGAGGCAAAGTATGTCACTTGCTATGAGGCTACTTGTCAAGTGATGTGGCCAAAAAACTTAATCTCTGGCTTTCATATTGTTGAAAGTATATCTAGGCCACTTGTGATATATTGCGACAATACTGTTGTTGTACATTTCTCTCAAAACAACAGAAGCTCTTCTCACTTAATGCATTTTGATATTAAATATATGTTTGTTAGAGAGAAAATTTTGGAGTTTCAGACACGAATTGAGCATCTTGCTACATAGAACATGTTGGCAGATCCACTAACTAAAGGCTTAACTGTTGGAGCTTTTCAAAATCACGTAGTTCATATAAGTTTAGTTAAGTTTTTTGATGACATGCCAAGGGCTCCTAGGCGCTATTTTTCCAGCGCCTAGGCGCTATATAGGCAGAGAAGAATTTCAATAAAAAACAAAGTGCTAAGGCGCTGCCGAGCCCATGGCATGAAAGACGTGACACAGGGCGCTTCTTTGCAACGCCTAGGCGTTGTACGGGCAGAGAAAAGGGTTAATATCCTTATAGGAGCGCCTAGGCGCTACAGATTAGAGCGCCTGGGCGCTTACATGAAACTTAACATTCGCAAACTTTCAAAAGCTCCCTAACCTTGGTCTTCTTTGCCTGTTTTCCACTCTAAACCATTTCAACCATTATCAATTAATAAAAACAGCGTAACAACTGAAAATTATATCTAACTTGCAACAATTAATCAAGAGCAAAACAGTAAAATGTAACAAGAATGAAAGAAAACAAAACCGAGCTTGGGTTGCCTCCCAAGAGCGCCTGTTTAACGTCTCGAGCCTGACATTTAGTTGCTTTAAGTGGAGATCAAGTTGATGGACTCCCTTCCCCGCTCAACCTCTCCCCCAAAGTAGGGTTTGAGCCTTTGCCCATTCACCTTGAAGCTTCTATCTAAGTTTGGGTCTTTCACCTCCACTGTGCCATTATGAAACACTTGCTTGATCTCAAAAGGGCCAGATCACCTAGACTTGAGCTTTCCAAGAAACAACTTCAATCTTGAATTGAACAAGAGCAATAATTAATCTTCCCAAAATTCTTTCCACACAATCCTCTTGTCATGCCATCTCTTTGTGTTTTCCTTGTAGATCTTGGCATTTTCATAGGCAGAGTTTCGAAATTCTTTAAGTTCATGAAGCTGTAAGATCCTTGACTTCCTTGCTTTGGCCAAATCAAAGTTCAAGTACTTTGTTGCCCATGATGCCTTGTGTTCCAGCTCTAGGGGTAAATGGCAAGTCTTGCCATAGACCAATTGAAATGGAGACATGCCAATCGGAGTCTTGAAGGCTGTTCTATATGCCCAGAGAGCATCATCTAACTTCATTACCTAATCCTTCTTGGAGGAATTCACTATTTTCTTCAAAATTAGCTTCAGTTGGCGGTTGGACACTTCAACTTAACCGTTTGCCTGAGGGTGATAGGGAGTAGCGATTCTATGATGAACATTATATTTCCTCAACAAAGTCTCAAGCTTCCTATTGCAGAAATGGGTACCCTTATCACTTATTAGGGCCCGGGGCACCCCAAACCTTGAGAATATTTACTTCTTCAAGAACTCAATCACAACATTGGCATCATTAGTCTGAACAGCGGCTGCTTCTACCCATTTTGAAACGTAATCCACAGCCACCAAGATATATACCTTAGAGTATGAAGAAGGAAAAAGGTTCATGAAGTCGATACCCCAAACATCAAACACTTCAACTTCTACGATGGGATTTTGGGGCATCTCATTCCTCTTTGAGATATTTCCGATTCTTTGACACCTATCACACCTCTTGACATATGCAAATGCATCCTTAAAAAGTGATGACCAAAATAACCCCGATTATTAGACCTTATCTATTGTCCTATCTCCACTAAAATGTCCACCATACCCGGAGTCATGACAATGCTAGAGAATCTGCTCTTGTTCCTCTTCTGGTACACATCTCCTCAATAGTCCATCAACACTTCTCTTGTACAGGAATGGTTCATCCCATACATAAAACATAGCCTCATGGAGGAACTTTTTCCGCTGTTGTAAAGTAAAATCTTTTGGTACCACCTTTCCCACTTTGAAGTTAGCTATATCCGCATACCATGGCAGATTCATTATGGCCAACAGCTGCTCATCACAAAACTGGTCATTGATTGGTCTTTTCTCCTCATTTTCATCTGCACTTTCCAACCGAGATAAGTGATCAGCCACTGAATTCTCGGTTCCCTTCTTATCTTTTATCTCCAGATCGAACTCTTGCAACAATAAAATCTATCGGATCAGCCTTGGTTTCGAATCTTGCTTAGCGAAAAGGTACCGAACAGCTGCATGATCTGTATATACAATCACTTTGGAACCCACCAAGTAAGAACGAAACTTGTCAAATGCATAAACAATAGCTAATAACTCTTTTTCTGTAGTAGCATAATTAAGTTGTGCAGCATTTAAGACATAACTCGCATAATAAATCACATGCAACAACTTATCTTTCCTTTGACCTAGAACAATACCTACAGTTGTGTCACTTACATCACACATAATTTCAAATGGCAAACCCCAATCGGGTGCGAAAGCATATTGGTGCAATGGGTTTGGGCTTATGCTTCAAAATGTTAAAAGCTAGCATGCATGTCTCATTAAAACTGAATGGAGCATCTTTCACTAAGAGATCACTGAGAGGCTTAGCAATTTTCAAAAAATCTTTTATGAATCTCCTATAAAAGCCAGCATACCCCAAAAAACTACGAATGCCTTTTACATTAGTGGGAGGGGGAAGTTTTTCAATAACTTCAACTTTGGCACAATCAACTACAATCCCTTGGTTAGAGATGCGGTGCCCTAAAACAATTCCCTCTCTCACCATAAAATGACATTTTTCCCAGTTTAAAACCAAGTTTGTTTCTTCATATCTTTTTAAAACTAAAGACAAGTTATGCAAGCATATATCAAATGAAGAACCAAACATAGAGAAATCGTCCATGAATACTTCGATATGTTTTTCAATCATATCGGAGAAGATGGATATCATACACCTTTGGAATGTGGCTGGTGTGTTGCAAAGTCCGAAAGGCATCCTTTTGTAAGCAAACACTTCATAAGGGCATGTAAATGTTGTTTTCTCCTGATCCTCTAGAGCCACAGCAATCTGGTTGTAACCAGAATATCTATCCAAAAAATAATAATATTTATGTCCGGCCAACCGCTCTAACATCTGATCAATGAAAGGAAGTGGAAAATGATTCTTCCTTGTCGCATCATTCAACCTTCGGTAGTCAATACATACCCTTTATCCAGTAACTGTCCGAGTTGGTATCAATTCATTATTTTTAATCATAACCACTGTTGTCCCGCCCATTTTAGGCACAACCTGGATGGGACTAACCCAAGGGCTATCTGAGATGGGGTAGATAAGCCCAGCATCAAGAAGTTTGAAAACCTCCTTATGAACCACTTCTTTTATGTCCGGATTAAGTCTCCTTTGTGGCTGCACTACTATTTTATAATTTTCTTCCATGAGAATTTTGTGCATGCACAAAGAAGGGCTTATTCCTTTCAAATCACCGATCTACCATCCAATGGCTCTCTTATGATCCCTTAAAACCTTCAACAATTTTTCTTCTTCCATTTGGCTGAATTCAGCATTGATGATGATAGGGTAAGAATTGTGCTCACCAAGAAAGGAATATTTTAAGTGTGTGGGTAATGGTTTGAGCTCAACCTTTGGCACTTCATCTCTTTTTGGTTGGGTTTCATCTTCTCCTCTCACTAATTCCTCTCATTCTGGTTGTTTATCTTTAGGATTGAGGGGTGAGTTTTCCAACAAGCTAAGTATTTCTCTAACTGTCGGATCATCATCTTCATCAGCTTTCACTTTTGATTCAACAAGCACTTTTTCAAGAAGTGAAGAGAGGTTGCCTTCCCTATAAGAATTGGAGGTAAAAGAGTCACATACATCAATGCTAAAATATGCTTCTCTATCTCCCAGGTACTTCATAGCTTCAAAGACATTAAAAGTGATGGCTTCCTCTTGGACCTTTAATGTTAAAGTCTCATCCGCCACATCAATGAGAGCTCTAACAGTTGGAAGGAACGACCGCCCCAAAATCAAAGGAATGTCTCTATCTTCTTCCATGTCAAGAAAAACGAAGTCTACCGGGAAGATGAATTTGTCTACTTTCACTAAAACGTCTTCAATAACTCCATGAGGATGCTTCATAGACCTATCTGCAAATTGAAGAGTTACCATGGTAGGCTTTATTTAGCCGATCCCCAATTGCTTGAAAATGGACAAAGGCATGAGACTAATGCTTGCACCAAGATTACATAAAGCCTTCCTAAATGTTCTATCCCCAATAGTGCATGGGATTGAGAAGCTTCCAGGATCCTTAAGCTTAGGAGGAAGCTTCTTTTGAAGGATTGCACTGTACTCCTCTGTAAGCATAACGGTCTCTTCGTGTCCAATCCTTCTCTTCTTAGACAACATCTCTTTCATGAATTTCACATAGGAGTGCATTTGTTCTAGAGCTTCAGCAAATGGTATATGATTTGTAGCTTGTTAAACACCTTTAGAAACTTCCCATACTATTTTTTATCATGCTCTTTCTTGAGTAGTTAAGGGAATGACAACTTGATAATCGGGGGTGGCATCTTTACTTCTTGCTCTTTTAGTGACTCCTTTTCATTAGAGTCATTGGGCAAAGCACCTTGAGGTACTTCAACTTCTTCATGAAGTACTTCTTCACTAAGTTTCTTAACTTTTCCTTCACTAATCTTCTCCTTCTCTGATTGTGGTTCAATAACTTTTCCACTCCTAGTCGTTATGGCTTTCACATGCTCATTTCCTCTATGGTTTGGGACCGTGTCATTTGGAAATGAACCTGGAGGTCTCTCTGAAAGTTGTTTTGCAAGCTGGCCTACCTGGGTCTCTAGATTACGGATTGAAGAATACTGATTTCTAAACCTCGCTTGTGTCTCTTCAATAAAATCAGCAGTGGTTTTAACAAAGGACGAAGTTTGTGTAACCAATTTCTCTAAAGCTAACTCCCAAGAAGCCTTCTTCTCATTAGATTGAGGTTGGGATGATGAAGGACCTTGATATGATGACTGTTGAGGGTGTCCTTGATATCCTATCTGCTGTCTTGGTTGAGCATGGTTTCCTTGATTACTCCACAAAAAATTAGGGTGATTCCTCCACCCTGGGTTGTACGTGTTGGAGTAAGGATTATTCTGTTGCCTTAGAGGATTGTTCATGAAGTTCACTTGCTCTTGAGCTGGAGGTCCAAACATGTTTCCTGGACAATCCACACTCCCGTGTTCACCTCCACAGAAATCACAGGCCAACAGAGCATTGCTCACCGCATTCACACTAAGAGTGTCAATCTTTTTGTGAGATTCTCAAGCTGTTGAGTCAAAATCTTGTTTTGAGCCAACAGTGCATTCATGGAATCAATCTTCAAGTACCCCTTTTTACTACAGCTCTTTCCCCAGTTCTCTGGCAGTCATTATTGGTCATCATTTCAAACAACTCCCATGCTTCCTCTGGGGTTTTATAATTCACGCCCCACCTGCTGCAGCATCAACCATGGCTCTGGTTTGAAGTAGTATGCCATTATAGAAACTCTGCACTTGAATCCAAAAGTCAAAACAGTGATGTGGGCACTTCCTCAGTATTTCATTGTATCTCTCCCACGCTTCACTTAGAGATTCCCCATCATGTTGTCTGAATGAAGTGATCTCGCTTCTCAACTTTGCAACTTTAGACGGAGGAAAATATCTTGTTAGAAATTTTTGGACTAAGATAGCCCAAGTAGTGATACTTCCCCTCGCCAATGAGTCTAACTAGCTCTTAGCCTTGTCTCTTACGGAAAAAGGAAACAATCTCAGACGGATGGCACCCTCACTCACCCCGTTCAGCTTCACAGTATCACAAATTTGAAGAAACCCTTGTATATGTGCATGTGGGTCTTTATTGTCAAGTCCTCCAAACTGATTGTGCTGAACCAAATGGAGTAGAACTGGCTTCAACTCAAAGTTATTTGCTTGAACTGGAGGTCTTGTTATACTTGCTCCACACCCATCCATGTTAGGAATAGAGTAATCTATGAGAGTCCTAACAGGTGGTTATGGTGGTGGAAGATCTACATTTTCTCTATTGTCTGTCATGTCTTCAACAACTGTTTGAATATCACCCAAATTCCTTCTTCTTTCTCTAGTTTGCTTTCTCAAAGCTCTTGCGGTCTTTTTAATTTCGGAGTCAAAAAGAATATTATCTGGATGAATGGTACCTCGCATACACTATGAGACAAAATATTAGAACAAAAATAACTCAATGAAATAAGTAAAATAAAGAAACCAAACACTAAAATGAATAAGAGAAAGAGAAATTGTTTAAACTAGTGGCTGCCATTACCGATATTGGTAAAATCGGTCCACGACAACGGCGCCAAAAACTTGATGGGACCACGGCAAGTGTATTGGATCATCAAGTAATAAAAACGGTGAGGAACCGAGTATCGTTCTCAGGGATCGATGGCCAAATACCAATTCACGAAACTGGCTACTATTTAAACCAAGATTTGGATCAAAGTGAGCTCTACTAATAAACAAAAGAAACACATGAACTCACGCAACAACAATATTTTTGGATTTTTCTATTAGGAAATTCAACAAACACTTGGTATGCGATATGAAAGATAATCAATTAATGAAAGAGTTGGGATCGAGTTTCGTTTGATTTCATCTACTGCAGATTAAATTGGGATTAAAACAAATTTCTACTTCTATTTTGTTATCGAATTCACTTAAATGTCCAAGTCCTAATTCCTTAGGCACAAGAATCTTGAATCCTAGTCAAAATCCCTAATTCCTTAGGTGATTCTAAAAGGGACAAAGCATTAAGATTAAGAATCCAATAAGATAACAAGCATTCATCTACTATTCATAGCATGACAAATCACAAGGTTCATAATCTCAAACAAAATTCATACATCAAATTTCCATCCAATGCATAAACTCAAAAATCATTCTAAGGATTATCTAACCTTATAAAGCTTTAAGAACAGAGATTATAAACTCAAAATAGAATAATCCATTAAGCATAACTGAATCCTAAGTCAATTACAAGCAAAATCCATCAAAATCCACTCAATCTCAACAAAGGGAAATTTAGCTACATATGGCAACAATGATAAAAACTAAAATAAGGGAAGAGAATAGAGGAAACTCCATAGGTATGTGAAGATCCGATTCGTTTCCATGATTTCTTCTCTTCAGAACACCTCAGAACTCCCCATAATAGCAATGGTTCGTGCCTCCTCTGCTGTCTCCTCCGCTGGTTGCTCAAATTAGGTCAAAAATATGAACTTATACTCCGTCAAGAGTGCCTAGGCACTGCGTCTGGAGCACCTAGGCACTATACATCCAGAACGTCCCTTTCTTCATAATCCAAAGCGCCTAGGCGCTTCGTCTTGAGTGCCTAGGCGCTATGTGTCCAGTGAGTCTTCTCTGAAATCTTCAAGGGTGCTTAGGCACTCCTTTTGTAGCGCATGGGTGCTCAGTGCTCAGCAGAGCTGCTCTTGATCTCCCCTGGAGGCTTTAAGTCCTCTATTCTTTGGTGCTTTCCTGCAAGGACAAAGTAAAATAATGAGGATTTCCCCATCCTTTTGATCAACTAAGCTCAATCATAGTCTCACAACAAACTTTGCAAATTATCAGAGCAAAAAGCAGTATAAAGAGTGAAATAAGGGAGATTATAATGGAAATAAATGACATATAACCATGCCTGTAGCATGGTTATCAGAACTTCACTAGATGGACGTGAAGACAGCTTTTCTGAATAGAGATCTAGCCGAGGATGTCTATATGGTTTAGCCTGATGGTTTTGTTGAAACAGGTAAAGAGCATTTGGTTTGTAGACTTAAAAGGTCCATTTATGGATTGAAACAGGCATCCAGGTAATGGTGTTTGAAATTTGATCAAGTTGTTACTTCTTTTGACTTCAAAGAAAATGCCTTAGATCAGTGCATTTACTTGAAGACTAGTGGGAGCAATTTTATAATTCTTGTGCTATATGTCGACGATATTCTTCTTGCTATCAGTTGTATTAAACTTTTGACTGAAACAAAACTGATATTGAGTGGCCACTTTGATATGAAGGACCTTGGTGATGCTTCAGTTGTTTTAGGCATCCAGATTTACCGTGATAGGTCACGTGGCATTCTTGGATTGTCTCAGAGATGATATATTGAAAATATCCTCAAGCGGTTTAACATGCATTCTTGCACCCCATGTGTTGCACCTATTCAAAAAGGTGATAAACTCTCTAAATCCCAATGTCCTCAAAATGATGTAGAGATAGTTGAAATGAAAAAAGTCTCATATGCTTCTGTTGTTAGCAGCTTAATATATACTCAAGTTTGTACTCGTCACAATATTGCTTTTGTTGTTAATACTTTAGGGAGATACTTGAGCAACCCAGATTTGGGTTATTGGAAAGTCGTGAAAAAGGTCATGAGATATTTACAGGGAACCAATGATTATTTGTTGACCTATAAGAAACCTGATCAACTTCAGGTCATTGGTTATTCTGATTCTGATTTCGCAGGTTGCCCTGACGACCGAAAGTCTACTTTCGGCTCTATGTTTATGATGGCAGGAGGAGCTATCTCTTATAAGAGTGTCAAACAGACTCTTACAACTACTTCTACCATAGAGGCAGAGTATGTCGCTTGCTATGAGGCTACTTGTCAAGCGATGTGGCTAAAAAATTTAATCTCTACCTTTCATATTGTTGAAAGCATATCTCGGCCACTTGTGATATATTGCGATAATACTGCTGCTGTACATTTCTCTCAAAACAACAGAAGTTCTTCTCACTCAATGCATTTTGATATTAAATATATGTTTGTTAGAGAGAAAATTCTGGAGTTTCAGACTCGAAATGAGCATCTTGCTACATAGAACATGTTGGCAGATCCACTAACTAAATGCTTAATTGTTAGAGCTTTTCAGAATCACGTAGCTCATATAGGTTAAGTCTTTTGATGTTTTGGGTTAGTGGGAGTCTAAAATTTTATATTTACTTATTGTCATTCTTATAAGATATGTATGAGATGACGTCACTTTTATTATCATATCTCTTATAACATTTTCAGATGCTTAGACTATTATTGGATTGTATATTTCTCTTAATTAATTATGTTTTTCCATATTCATTATTCTTTATGTGAAATATGAGCATTTAACATGTATGATCTACTTTCCTATCGGATAAAGCTTATATTTCAAAGATTGTTGGTTGACACGTGCTGTGACCATAGTTAGTATTCTAGTGTTAATGATTCTTGTATTTTAATGATTGACTAATGCTATCTAAGTGGGAGAATTACTGAATTTTAATTCAAATATATATGTTATGTGGAGTAGCATTAATCAATAATTAAAATATTATTTAAATCATTAATATATTAATTATGGAATTATGTTTATAAGATAGTACTTAGTCGATTTATGAAAATTGTATTTGGATTTTTGTTGTGAGTAGCCCGTGATGAGTTTGAGTTGTTCATTTACTATCTCGTTGAGAAGTTCCTACTCTCATCTGGTAAGTTATAAACTGCTTTCTCATTAGGTAATTTTTAGGACGTATAGAAAATCTACCAGGATTGATGACAGTTTCTCTCACACACGCGAATTTTCTTGACTTTTTCACTGAACAACAATGGATTATGGAATCATGCCAGGTAAACATTCTCAATCTATCTCTTGAATACAATTCGTTTAATATGCTATAATTTTATATCTATAATTGATTTAGGTTTATAGAATTGAAATAAATCCTTCATGTTATTCTTGCTTTCAAAGGCTAGTGGTTTTTATTGGGCATGTTCGAAGCACTTTGACTGTTGTTGAGTAATTTGTAGTGAAATTTCCTTTCTTATGTTAATATGGAAAATGTTTCTTCTACACTTTTCATGCACCAGCAAATGAAGAATAATTTATTAGTTAGCACCGTATATTGATTGGTTAACAAACTAATAACATATTTTCCTAAGCAAAAATTCATGTTGTGAGTTCGTTAACTAATTGATTCATATTGTTAATTAAAATAATTTACTCATCATTAACTAGTGTATGGGAAGTGTGAAATCTTAGGTATAAGAATAATAGAGTTGTAATAATATAAGATTGTTCCATTTCAAGTGAAAGAGGCGAATAATCAAAGTTAGAATTCATCGATAGTCACATGGTTCACACTTGATTCGGCCATATCTAATATAGCTGTCAAAATGGTCTCATTTCAGGTGAAAAAAGTGAAGAATCAAAGCTAGAATTCATTGATAGTCACAAGATTCACACGTGATTTCACCATATTTAATAAAACTGTCAAATTAGACTGATTTCGATGAATTGATTCAAATACTTTGATAAAAAATGTGATTTATGCTATAAAAATTGAAGTCCAAAATTAATTTAGTATGATGTAACTTGATCCAATTTAAATAGGTTCGAAATCATAATTTAGTACGATGTAATTTGACTCGATGTAGATAAATTCAAAATTGAAGTGATTTATTAGTTTAACTTTTAATTATTTGTTTAATTTAATAAGGTACATCTAAATGGATATTATTATTTTTTTGCTTAAAAAATTAAAATTTAATTACTAATTAAATTAGTTATCTAATTTATTTGTCATTAGTTTACAATTAAGTAATTTATTTTTTTATTTTTTATTGATTTAATTTTTTAAAAATTAAATTAGTTATTTTTAAAAAAAAATTATCAAACTGGTGGATTGGTTCGCCCAACCATCAACCTGTCATGAATTGAATTGTACTAAAAAATATTAACTTAAAACATACTTAACATAACTTGACCTAATTCAAAAATAATCTGACCTAAAATGACCCTGCTAGATCGGGCCGGGCTGGCCATTTTGCGAGCTCTCTCTAACGTCTGTCAACCAGGGAAATGTACTACCCTCTTTTACTATTTGTGTATTCGCGTGTACCATCAAAAGGACGGTCTCCTTTTTGTTTTTTTTTTTTTTTGTCATGAACGGTCAGTTATAGGGTGAGAGTTGGCTAACAAAGCATACATATGTAAGGCCCAACAACAATTCACATGCACTGGTTAGTAATCAAATGGGCTTAAATACATAAGGATCATTTACGGCCCATTTGTTTAAGATTCTTCCTAACATCACCGGTTGCAAAGTTCATACTTCCTTTAGGTGAACTTGGTTGGAAATTATCCAAAACTCTATTTTGCGTTGAGTTGAATTTGAAACAAACAAGCTGTTAATGGGTTAGAAGATTGTCACTACACTTGGCCAATATTAATGTGGTATTAGTTAAGACTGATATATGTCATCACACTAAGTAAAAATTCTAACAAGCTTCAATCATTATCATAAAAGTGAAAAAAGCAGGTTGAGTGCTTCAACATGTGATGTGAATGGACAATAGAGATTTTGTGATGTTATATAGTTTTTTCAATGGGCATAGCACAACGAACTGAATAAATTATATAGACTCTAAAAATTTTCCAAACAGTATGCATACGGACTGCACATTACACTCTTGCTTAAAAAAGAATTAGGCAAAAAAGGGGATATTTTTAAAAAAGAAAAATGATAATCACACGCCATCTTTTCCTACATCATTTTACATTTACTTTTTTTGGTTAAAAAAAGAGAGAAAGTATGTATTGAGAAGTATGTTTTTCTTGTTTTATTATTCAAAAAGAAAATAGCGTAAGAATGATATAATGAAAGTGGCGTATGAAAATTGAGACTTCTTAAAGAACAAGGGTTGTTTCTTTCTGGGTAATTTAATCCCACGGACTCAATGAACACTCCTCTGGAAGGATTGGATATCGTTCAGAATCCTTGCAGTAGTCATAGATCACGAGGTTCCTCTGAACCCAAGCATAATCCGTTTTCTGATCATCTGAGAGGTGCCAAGCATTATATTGATCCCACCAATTTTTGGTTGTGGTTGAGACACAGTCAGGATATGGGTCTTGCCATTGGCAACCATCCACACTGAAGTCCTCATAGGATGACACAAACGGGGCTAATTTCCAGTTTGTCTTCTCGAGTCCACCTCTTGTGGCCCAGTCATCTGCATTCCAAATGCTGGAGAACAAGTACATGGGTTTCTCATTGGGGAAGAAATTGTTTGGTTCCGCATTGTTCTTGAACACCCTTACGGGAACTTCATCCACAAAAAACCTGTTTTCAATTTGCATAATTTAGTCAACAAAATTTGAATCAGCAGATCTCAGAAAGGAGTATTTTGCACCTTCTCCTTGGAATAATAAGAGAGAGCCTCCAAAATTGCTTTTGGCTTAAGCCAGTAATAAAGGGCTAGAGGTATAAGTTTAAACTCAAGAATGAAATTCATGGTCCCCTCTTTTCTTGTTACTGCCTAGATGATATATCTGTTAGAAATATAAAATCATTAATAACTTAAACTAAGTAAAATAATTAGTTCTATCAAAATTTCGATTAGTTGTCGGAGTTGTTATTTTTGGATGACTGGTTCTTGACAATATTATACAATATATGATAACAGTTGGCCCACCCCAAGTGTCAGTAGTGGGTGATATATTCGTTTCTTCTACCACAGCAACATGTCCTTTACAACTTTTGGCAATTGAGAAGCTTTAAAGTGACAATAGCATGAACAGCAACACTATTCAGTTCATGGACCATATGTGCAAGCGATATCATGATCTTCTACACTTTTTTTTTAATCCTGAGACTTGGGTGATAAGAACACGAGTTAGACTTGGAAGAGTAACTAGGAGGAGAAGAATGAACTTACACTATCTGGTAGTTGTTCCAGAGGATGGAATAGGTGTGAAAGTCCTCAGTGGGGTCGAACCATAGCATGTGCCTCATCTCACGGCCACCAGTCCCATTCTTGTACACATTTGTCTGAATCAAGTAAGGCTCCCCTGTTCTGTTTCCCAAGAACTCAAAATCAAGCTCATCTCTTTCTGGCCCTGCACCATTTTCAGAGCACATCTGCCACAATTTCTCACGCTCTTTAATCTCCCAGCAATTGGTATATATATTCAAAGTGATTATAGTATACTATAGAGAGGAACTCATCAAAGAGTTTTGCTATATTTAAAGAGGCACATTTACTATATTTAACTTAATACATGCTTGTACACTTACATAATAAGCTGTGACGACACCAGCAGAGTCACCTCCTACCAACTTCAGCTTCATACTGAACCACCCAAATCTGTAGCGTTGCTTTGTTTGAAACCCACATCCTATCAAACAGTGAATGCTTCAGAAATGGTCTCAAATTGAATGCTTGCAATTCAAATCCTTCAAAGATCATACTAACATAGAATACATGTATGTCCAACGAGGCAAAATGCACATATTAAAAATGTCATTGCATTTGGTACCTGTGTCCTTGTCCAGGGAGAGATACCAGATCTGCCCATCTTTGGAGGTAGTAAAATGGTCCTCAGACCACATTATGCTGAAATTATCTTCAAAAGATCCCTTGGACACAGCTGCTTCATATGAATCACAAGAAGCAGCCAGGAGAGCTGCTAGGACAAGAATCACATTCACCGGCGATGAATCCATTCTGAGTGCAATGGGACAAGAATTTTGACTCACAGAATGGAGGTGCTGGATCTCTCAAACCGAGATGGTGATGTTCATTAATTGATTATCACAATTTGAACATGATTTTGGCACATCCAGTTGTAATATGAATATCATATGCTGCTGATTTTTTCTTTTTTGGATTGAAGCTGACATTTACTTGTTTATTAATTATTCTGCATTTGCTGAATGTACAAAATTGCCCATTCATGCTTTGCCCGACTCCAAATGGTTACAACATAATTTTTCTATAACTATAAGATGTCTTTTTTTTTTTTCCTTACTTTAAAGAGTGTTGTTATTCCAACAAAATATATAACTTTAAATATCTTAATAGCAGCATACTTAACTATAATATTCTTAAAAGTTTAGTATTCCTATACATGAATATTTAAAAGTTGAGCACATAACATAGGTGATAGGACTCGATGGAGGCAAAGTAATAGTAAATGAGATGCAGAGCCGACAAGGGCATGCTGGTCAATGAAGAAATACAATAATGCAATCTAAAATAGTAAATGTTTTAAAATAAATGTGGGACCGAGAGCCAGGCTGCACTGCAATGGTTTTCTAGGCTAGCACCATGAATATAGAGGTGGGTCCATTCATTACGTGTAAGAACATGCCAACTCTATTTGGTCTTACCATAATAGAAAGTTCATGGATTTGCGTCATTGTCAAATTGGACAACTAGATAACCGCGGAGGCAAAATTATGTTTAAAAATATTTTTTGCATACTTGTGGATAATTTATAAATGTATTACACAAGCACACATACCATAATTGGTTGAAACATTGTCTCCTAAATAAGAAGATTTCAAGTTACTAGTAACCCTAAACTAACTGCCAGAATATCCTATGTTATTTATGCCACCTTTGTTTTTCTTTTTTTAAACCTTTGGTTAAGAAAAGCAGCTGTAAATGTAATGAAAATTTGATAATTTAATTGCAAAGACAATATTGATAACACTAGTAATATATAACTCTTGCATTCACAATTTAAACACAATCATACAGGGGAAAAGAAGTTTAAATCAAACTATATATATAAAATGCATTTATATATTCTCTGAAAACGCATTATAACAATATCTGCAGATTTGCATACTCCTATTAGAATTTTAGGGCATTTAGCCGTTGGTTAACGAGTTGCTTTACTAATAGTAGTCAAAAAGTAAAAGAGGGATTGCATCTATGATCGCTATGTGCTGCTTTTTATAGGATATGCTTAACAAAATCGTACATAATTAATCCATCAAACAACGGTTATTACGGGAAAGCAGTGACAAACAAAGCTTGCTTTTGTTTCCGATGATGATAAATGAAAATAAAGATGACCAACATGCTAATAACACTTAGCCCAATAAAAAATGGATAAGATGCCATGGGGAATCAACGTTTTTGCTCAATTGACGAGACGATGCATGTGACAACATGCTGAAGTACCTTTTAAATAATAACGAAGCACGATCTTAACGAAAAGCATTATAAAAATGAATCGAACATTAATGCATTGGCTTTTGTAATGCAAATTTCAATTCCATAATTCTTAAAAAAATTTTATTAAAGACACTTGTTAAAGTTATTAAAATAATTTTTTTTTAAAAAATAAGATATTTAATATATTAAAAATTAAAAAAAATTATTTTTTTATTTAATATATCTTTTTTATTTTAATATTCTTAACAAGTATTGTTAAGACCCTTATTAACAAAATTTTTAAAGAAATGCCTAATTGATAAACAATAATAGACTTGATCATCAAGAACTATACTAATATAAGTGTGTGTTTGGATTGCAGTTGGTAAACTTAAGTTTATCATCAATTTATGTTTGGAAACTTTTGTTTAAAAGTGAGTTGAACTTTTAACACAAAGCAAAATTTCTTGCTAACTCAACGGACTTTTGGATAAAAAATCAGTTGAAGCAACTCAATTTTTTTTTTTGCCAAACATCTTTTCACGCCATTCAAGAATTGCAAACTTGCTTTTGGTGTGTCCAACTACTATCCAAACATGCTCTAAGTCATTGACAACAAACGAACAAACGGAATAATGATGATAGTTGGACAAATTCACAAAAATGTATAAGCAATCTAATTAGAAAAAGATAATAAAGTGATATTTAATTACTATTTAGTAATTATTTATATAATAATACACATATATATAGAATGTAGATTCCCTGCAGTTTTAAAAATATCTGTAGAGAGTACATTTCAACATTTCACCATTCAGAATTTTTCAAGTAAATTTTTTATCAATTTCTCTAATACTTTTAAGGGTTAAGATTAGTGCAGTTAAAAAAAAAATTCAAAGATATAAATCCTATATATATGAGACATATTTTAGGAATTTATCTGTATAAATGATACTACTCGTAAACAAAATACATGGATCAATATAATCTCATGGCATTATGAAACTGCATTGATATTTGAAAAAAAAAATTGAGCAAGCTAGTAAACAGGATATGCATGTTTGAGTATGACACTCTCGTATGAAAAAGATGAACAACTATCCTAACCCAGCGCGGAAATGTCTTCATGGGATTTGAAGTAATAGTTCTATCAGTATAAATATATTGTGGGAGCTTAAACAGCAACCAATTAGACAGTTTGGCCGAGTGGTCTAAGGCGCCAGATTTAGGCTCTGGTCCGAAAGGGCGTGGGTTCAAATCCCACAGCTGTCAATTTAAAAAATATTATAGTTTGTTATTTTGGATTTTATTAACAGAAATGGCCAAAATACATGTTAAGTAATAAAAAATATTAAATATCAAATAAAAAATATAAGTATTTATTATATTAAAAAATATATTTAATATTTTCTTTTTTAAACCAATTAATAATAAGTAATAAATATTATTTTTAATCATTAACATGCACTTTGAATGAGAGACAACTTTATTATCAGGGTTTTGTTAAAGAGTATTTTAAAAGTATTTGTTAATGATCCAAGATAAAAAAGCTATAATATTTTTTAAATTTTTAATATAATAAATACTTATATTTTTTATTTAATATTTTATATTTTTTATTACTTAATATGTATTTTGGCCATTTATGTTAACAAAATCCAAAATAAAAAACTATAAAATTTAAGAGTACTTTAAAAGTATTTGTTAATGATTCAAAATAAAAAGATTTTCATAAAAAAAAATAGTATTCAATAGATTGAGAATTGAAAAAAATTACTTTTCATACTGAACTTATTATTTTGAATTCCTTAATAAGTGTCTAAGTCACTTGCTAAAAAACTTATTATTATTATTATTTTAGATTGCAATAACTTTTTTATTTTTTTAGAGTATTTTTTTATTCGATAAGTGAGATTAATTTATTAAAATATAATTAGATGTTTAATTAAAAAAATTTCTAATAATATTTTATATATATATATATAAATTTTAAAATTAAATTAAAAATTACATATTTAAAATACACAAATTTTTTTCACACGTACCAACACATTTTGGTTAACATCTTATTTATTTTACTTTGTACATTGTATAGTAGAAATAATGGGCCAAAGCCCGACCCGAATAAGGGACAGAATAGTATGAGAAGGTCTTATGGGCCTCCAACTTGAGCGATTTATACGGCCTTTTATGTTCTACAGCAATTTAAGTTTTTATACTGCAGACAAAAACGAAAAAATGATAATAAGTATTAGAGGTGTACAACGGGATGCGTTTGACTTGATGTAAAGCTAATCTAATATTTTAATCAGGTTATTTTCTTAGATTCGAGCAGGACCCATCTATGCATGACCTATAATGATTGACCCAAAATCGATATATAAATATAATGTATGAATTTAAATATTATATATAATTAAAATATAAAATTATATAAATAAGAAACTAAAGTTAATATATATTTTATAATATATATTTAAAATAAATAATATCAATATAAATATATTATCATGTTATATAAAAATTATTAATTTAAATTAAAAAAATTTTATTATTTATAATTAATTATAAAATAAAATATAAATTATAAATAATGTGTCATATTAGATCGGGTTAAGTCAACCCAAAAATGTATTGATTTTAATTTTTAAAATTTGAATTCATCTCAATTAATTTTAAAATAAGATGAGTTAATAAGATAAATCAGTTTAAACACTACTATAAATACATAATAAAAAAAATTTGTATAAAATAATATTATTCATGTATATTTAAAATATATATATCGTATTTATATTATAAATTTATATAAAAAAATATTAAATCAATTATATATAATTATAATATTTTTATAAAATATAAAATAAATTTGTAAGTGAGTTAAAAAAAATTAGAGTATTTTTAGTAAATGAATAACGCTACTGTTTTATATATACTCAATTATCTCACAATACGTGGAGTATTATAGGGTATATCCTAGGCTTATACATGCATATTCGACCTCCTACAAAGTTTATATTTGCATAGGATATGATTATTGTACAATTGTCATGGCACACAGTGCATATTGTGTCAATTCACTTTTATTAATTGTATAAAACAAAGAATAATAAAATTTAAAGTGATAATTACTCAGTAATTTTTTGGGGTTACACTCATTAAGTAAAATTTTAATTATAGCAATACATTTTTATCTCAGAGAGATACATGCACTGTAGCTTGATATGTAAAAAGATACAAAAATAATAATTTTATTATGTACCTTATTTCTGTAAAGGTATGAATGTTCATTCCTTATAAGTTTGAATGTTCTTGTTATATTTAGTAATGATTATAATTTTATTTTATTTACCAAACGTAAAAACAGAAGGATATAAAATGACATAGATTATATATATTCTTAAACAAATCAAACATTCCCATGTTAATTCTATAAAATTCAATTCAGTGTAGCCAAAGTAAATGAAAAAGATTTATGCAACACAGACGCAAGATTCAATGAAATTTACAGAAGACAAAAAATTAATTAATTAGAGAAAGTGATTTATCAATAAATTGATTAACCAAATTACACTGATCACTTAAAAACTTGATCTGTTATCATAAACCAATGAAAAAAATGAATTTAAAATATATATCAATAAATTCACAGCAAAATATCCGAAGCGCAGAACAGATAGAGAACGTGGAACCTTTCTAAACCGTTCAAATTCTATCTTCCCCAACCACTCACAAAAGTATAGAGATGATAGATTTTTCATTCAGATATTTCACTGAGCTCTAACCCCACGCCATTATGCTTATAAACCCATTTTAGAACACTGATCAGTGTCGAGTACCAACCTTTCCCTTCCATAATTACATAAATCAGATAACCCAATCCCTCCCTTCCTTCCTTCCTTCAATGGCAGGCATGGCCACCACAACCCTCACCTCCTCTCTCTTCAAACCCAAAAACCTCCTCCTTCCATGGCACACCCGTTTCCACACGCATCACACCCATCAACATCAACATCAAATCCATCCCCCCAACAACACAACCCAACTACAATCTCCATGTCCCTAAACTCACCCCCCTACGACCTCAACTCCTTCAAGTTCCAACCCATCAAAGAATCCATCGTCTCTCGCGAAATGACACGCCGTTACATGACTGACATGATCACCTACGCCGACACTGACGTCATCGTCGTCGGCGCTGGCTCCGCCGGTCTTTCATGCGCCTACGAGCTTAGCAAGAACCCTTCTATCCGTGTAGCCATAATCGAACAATCCGTGAGCCCCGGCGGCGGTGCATGGCTCGGTGGTCAGCTCTTCTCCGCCATGGTGGTTCGCAAACCCGCTCACCGGTTCCTCGATGAGCTTGGCATCGAGTATGACGAGCAAGAAGACTACGTGGTTATAAAGCATGCAGCTCTATTCACTTCCACCATCATGAGCAAGCTTCTGGCTAGGCCTAATGTGAAGTTGTTCAACGCCGTGGCTGCTGAAGATTTGATTGTTAAAGGAGGGAGGGTAGGTGGTGTTGTCACCAATTGGGCTTTGGTTTCTATGAACCATGACACACAGTCTTGCATGGACCCGAATGTGATGGAGGCTAAGGTTGTGGTGAGCTCTTGTGGACATGATGGGCCGTTTGGTGCAACTGGGGTTAAGAGGCTCAAGAGTATTGGCATGATTGATAGTGTCCCTGGAATGAAGGCACTTGATATGAATGCTGCCGAGGATGCTATTGTTAAGCTGACTAGGGAGATTGTGCCTGGCATGATTGTCACTGGCATGGAAGTTGCAGAAATTGATGGAGCCCCAAGAATGGTATGCAAATCTTAGCCTAATTAGACATCTCTCTCCATCGGAAAATTATATCTGCACATGCCATTTTCTGTCACATTATTTTTTGCACGAGTATTAGATTCTGTGCACCATCCACACATATGATAGTTCCCTTTGTCCAATTTGGATTGGAGTGATACAAATTACATTAAGTAAATATCAGGATTCTTATACATTTTTTGATGCATCTTGTTTGATTTCATTGCGGTTTGAAAAAGAAAATGGACATTTGGCTTAAGATAGATATTAACCAATTTTGTTGGTGATTTTTGCAGGGTCCAACATTTGGGGCAATGATGATATCAGGGCAGAAGGCAGCACATTTGGCATTGAAGGCATTAGGGAGGAACAATGCAATCGATGGAACATGTGAAGTTGGAATAGAAGCACCGGAGCTTGTTTTGGCTTCTGCTGACACTGAGGAGACTGTTGATGCTTAAAAATTTAGTTTAAAATTAGTTCCCCCCCCCCCCCCCCCTTTCTTCTGTTTTGATCCTCCTATGATTTACATTTGGGAACAAATAAAGAAAATATGAATGAAGGAAGAGACAATTCGTTTCGTTTCATCTCCGTGTGTGAAGACTAGCAAATTGGTAATCTGTGCCATGTATTGGAGATGAAATTGAAATATGATGGATCTTGAGAGATAGAAGCCACTTTTTTGTAGTTAAAATCTAACTACAATATAATAATCCAAATGACTTTAAAATGAGACAAACGATCGTTTATATGGATAACACGCACACAACAAATTAAGAAAAGGAAATGGGCAAACCATGTCCTGTAGAAGATAAACAGAGTTTGCAATTACATTGAAGCGCTATTCTAATCATATCCCTTCCATTAAGACCCTTGGCACTAGAACTGTCATGAATCTAAACTGATCACAGAAGTTCGAGGAATCAACTGTTGGAAGGTCAATGTTCAGAGCAGATTCAATAGAGTCTATTCTATTAGGTAGAGAGGCTATGCGAAGACGGGATAAGTTGGATTGTGCGTGAGATAATTGTAGGGTATCCAAATCGTTATTCCTGAGAATTTGGGCCTTATAGTTGTAGCCTAGTGCTCATGGACCACGTCTTAAGGTAAAACCTATGGCATATCATATCTAGTTCTAATTTTAATATATGCTATCATATCATATATAATGATGATAAAATATGATAAATTATTCATCCACTACAACTTATTCATCATTATTTAAAAAAAAATAGTGAAAAAGGGAAGCATACATTTTGCATTCGCTTACTAATTTCCCTATTATATGTATGTATTAAAGTATTTGCTATTAGAACTGCATATCTTTACTTCGCTTGTAATTGTTGAAAGTTATTCATTGCAATAACCCGTAAAAGGCATGTCCATTGTCCAAGTTCCAAACCGTGAAAAAGGGGCATAACGCAAAAAGTGCAGTTTGGAAAATGTGTCCGTCCAACATGGAAAATGGGGATTGGTCAATACAGCATTGTATTGACAGATGTCACTTACACGTGAAGCCAAGCTAAGAGGGTGGATCTGTCATTGTATTTACATATCTCTCTCTCTGAAACCCACTCGAAGAAGCGTACAACAATGAATCCCTGCCTTTTCCAAGCTCTCATTTTTATTGCTCTTCATCACTCTCCTCTCTGAAATGAATTCTCAATCGTCGTCGTCGCTTCCTCCTACATTGTCAACAACTCAACAACCATAATGGCAACTTGTTCTTCAAGGAATCACAGTCCGGTTTCTCCCTCATTGGTCCTCACCACCAACTCCAAGGCCTCAAAGATCCTTACGGGTCAGAATCAGACTCCGCTTCATGACCTTAACGTTTGGTTGGCGGCTGTTGCTGTGTTTGTGTACTTCTTCAGCGTTTCGGGTGCCATGCATAACATCATAACGAGGCTGCCCATGTTTCTAGTGGACCCTAATGATCATCATCCGAAGCTTGTATTTTTCTATCAGGGATCGCAAATGCAGCTTGGAGCTGAAGGTTTTGCTGTGGGGTTCTTGTATACTATTTTGGGTTTGTTATTGGCATTTGTGACTCAGGCTCTTGTCTTGATGAGAAGTGTATCTGAGCAGAGGCTAATAATGATTTTTGCGCTGTTAATTTCGTTTTGGGCCGTGAACAAGGTTATCTACTTGGTTAATTGGAAGACGGTTAATGGGGTGCATGGATTTTGGCCTTCAACTTGGAATTGAGGTTGGGGACGACACGACACAATTTCCTTTGTTAATTTCCTCTTCGAGTTGATAATTCATGATTTTGGCTTAGCCAAGCTCTACAATTCCTTCTTCTACGCTAAGGATGATTTTATGTTACAACTTATACAGAAAGTATAATGTAACTTGTCAATAATCTTTTGAGGCGCATCTTTTAGCTGGGATTTCAGTAAGAAAAATTTATAGTATTATAGTTATAATGACTTCTGATTATAATCAGAATCAGGAGTGCGTTCTAAAGTTGTGCTGCCAAATTGAATTTTATAGTCAGTCCTCCTAAGTTGCAGCAGTATTTATAACGACATCCTCAAAACTGAAATACGTGATAATTCTTGTGCAAAGGATGGATAGAGCCATTATTAGTCTCTAGAATTTGGCTTCTCTACACTGCAGGTGTTATCATTCCTCATTTACTCTGCTATGGTTTTTAAAGTATGACTCAGCCTTCGGCCGCTTGGACTAATACGTCCTTTTTCACATCCATTCTAAACAATTCCGTTATAGATCTTATTGGGTTTGCCTTGCGTGGGGTTTGGGTTTGGTTTAAGCCCATTTTAGAAGTAAAAAAAAAAAAGTGAGGGGTGTGTGCACGTGACAACAAGAATACGAAGGCTTTGTTTTAAATTGTCGTCTCCCCTTTCTTGTGCAGAGTGCAGCGCCGAACTTGAGTGAGACAGGTGAGGGGCTGGTTTGTGTGGGAGACCGGGAGAGATTTGTTGTGTTGAGGAGAAATTGAAAGTAACCATTTACGGTGTTTGTGAGCTGGAAAAAAATTATGAGTGTAGATATTTTTTATAGTGCCTTGTTTGAGAGAAAAAAATTATTTTATGAGATTTGATGTATTAATTTTGAGTTTGTAAGAGAAATTTTTAAAATTTGTGCATGTAACTATTGATTGAAAGTAGATTAATTTATGAAGTTATGAACGTTAAATTTTTTGTGTTATTGTGTGTAGGTGAAGGGATTTTTTCGCAACAAAATCACTACACTCCATCATTTTGTAAACCTTCAATCATAAAACCACCCATTTCAAATGTATATTTCATTTTTTGCACAGCAAGCTTCTGAAAATCCGTGAGAAGCAACTGGTCATATTGTATGTGTCAATTGCCATTTAGCTAAATAAGCATGTGGATATTAAGGTTTCACAAGCGATACTTCCTGATAGTGTATATGAAGTAGTTGTTCGAATTTCGTATAATATATAAGTGAAACAAGTTTTTATTAATAGTAAAAAAGAGGCGTTGAATGTGGGGCTGTTCTTATTTTACTGAAGGGTTTTGAATTAAGCCCCCATTGTATTTCGCCTTAGATTAAAGAAAAGACAGGTAGTCTCTCTTTTCAAAACTACCATCCCACAGAACAAAAATATTCCTGCGGTAGACACCGGCGATTAGGTGCACTGGGATAGGCTGGAACTTAATTTAGGACCTGTCAACAAAGATTTAATTTCTCTTAAGGGATACGCTGTTAAACATTCCAGCGCTTGTGCGTTCGCCTCAACATTTACAACCTTTAATTTCCTGGGTCAAGATTCAAGATCTGTGAAACTGACCAGCAATTAGAAAAAAAAAACCCTGAATATTACAGTATTTTTCAGTATAATAATCTCCACTATATTACTGTGCTTGGCTACTGGGTACTGGCTAGGCTGTCAGCACAAAAATTAACTTCTCTGTAGTTATGATGACTCCACTAGACCTCCCAAGTACCACAGAATATTTTTGCTTATCGAATTATTGTATTGTTATCATTTTTCTATTAATAAATTCAGCACTATATTATTTTAATATTGATGTCACTGCTTTTTACTTATTTAATCTTCCTGCTCATCCTTCATGCCGGGTACAATGTTATCCCTTAATCAATTAATTTACATTAATCACGACAAGTTGTTGGATTTGTTGAAGTAAGTATAATCGTTATAGTTGCATCTTCGTATAAAAAAAATAATGACACTTACATAAATTTATACTTACTCACTTTTCATTTTTTTATTTTTTTGTGAAACACTCTTCATATTATTTTGTGCAAACTATTAAATAACGCTTTAATTTCACTAATTTTTTAAATAACTTAAATTATATACATATTTTATATATTTTTTCCCTGTTATATAAATGTATTTTGTTATTTGGCTTTCGGTATTAGCTGCTCCATTGTTCCTATTGGACATCAAACCGCAATTTTCTTCGTCTTTGAAATGTGGGAATAATAAGTGTGACCATCATGAGCATAGTTTTTTTATAAAAAAAAAGAAAAAGAAAGAAAAATAAAATAACGGAAGAGATAGCAAAAGATGGAATTTTTTATAGTGAGGAGAGGAAAAATGATGGCCAAGTTGTTGCCTGTCTACCTCGCACATGTGTTCAAACTTGAGAGGATACATCATCATGCATAATGCTTAATGGACACCACATGATAGAAATATGTGTATATAATATTATTGATTATATATAGACATTAGTTGCTATGATAGATATTTAAGAAAAATGCTTTTTGTTGAACGTTCCTACTCAAAATATCTATGAACTTATTCCTCTATGCATATTTTTTTGCATATGTCATAGTTCTAGTGGAAGTGTCCATAAAGGGAATAAATGATAAATTATAGTTATAGAAGGAAGCTTTAGAATCACATGATTTTTGTTTAAGCAGAAATAAAATAGAATATATAAAATATAAATTCAGTAAAATGTATGTTAACACTTGCTTGAAAATAAAAATTAGAGATAATGTTATACTACAAGTTATCACATTTTAGGTATATTTGATTTATTATACAAAATAATAAAAAAATAGAGATAAATATAAATTATAAGATTTAAATTAAGTGGATGAAATGTAAGAATACTTCAAATATTATTTGTCATTAAAAGGTACTTATAAAATTAAAAAGAGAATTTTATTGTATAACTATAATATCAGTGACACTTTATAGTATTGAATGTTAAACAAGTAAAATGTCAATAAGAATATAAGATAAATATAATAGAAATGAAAATATTATATTAAATAAGTGAACATATAAGAAAATATAAAATCATGAATAAATGAATTAGAGATAAAATAATAGTGACACTTATTAAAAACAATAATGATAAAATTGTGTTTGAGATAATTTGAATATGTAAGAATAAGATAAATAAAAATTTTAGTTAAAAGAGTTAATCAAATGAAAGATAATTTAATAATTAAAGTAAAAAAATTAAAAAAAACCTTGAATAAAATCATTAAAAAATTTTTTTTTAATCTAAACAACTTATTGAGAGATTTGATTTATAATAAAACAAAATAGTATCTAATCCTATATAATAATAATAAAAAAGCTTTAAGCTTCGGTTGTTGACTTGTTGTAACATAATAGAGTACTGTTTATTTTTTTTTCTGCTGCTGCTGCTAAAAGTACTGTTCTTTATTGTTTGATAAATCACACATTAAGTGGGGTAAAGGCGATAATCACGCGAGGTCATGAATGTAAAAGGCCGGGTACGATAAACAGAGTAAGGTTCGGTCAAGTCAGGCCGACTGTGCAATAATGTCTTCTACTTTATTTTTAAAATAATGATGGTTTTTTTAATTTTTTTTTAATATAAATATTGTATATATTTTTTAAAAAATATATGATTAAAAAAGAAAAAAAAAAAAAAATAAATATAATAAATAATATTAAATTAAATATATATATATATATATATATATACTATTTACAATAAAAATATCAAAATTATTCTTTTTTATTATACAAAACCTTTGTCCTAATGGATCACGCATATATAGAAAAACAAACGTAAAGGCAGGACTCAACAAGTAATAATTTACAGTTTTGATTATGATAATTTTATATTAAATAGTATATTTTTTATATTTTATTTAATATTATTTATTATATATATATTTTATTATTATTTTTATTAAATTTAACATTTTTAAAAAATGTTAACAATATTTATATTTTTTTAAAAAATATAAAATAATCTTTTTCTAAGAGTTTATTATAAATTCAGAGGCATCGAACGAACTACGAGGTGTGTGCCTCAATTACATGGCACTAAATTTTACTTGTAATGCAATAATTTTAAAACCAACTAAAATTATGAATACTGATAAAAAAACATTTACAGAAATATTATATTATATTTATATTTTTTAATTTAATTATAACTAATCTTATTTTTTTTTTTACATATTTACAATTTAATTTTCCTACTTCACACAAATATGAATTGATGTAAGATTAGGAAATGTGCATCAAACATTTTCTTAAAAGTTTCTTGTTATTAGGATCAAGTCAATGTTTGAGCAGCATTAATTCCACACAACATCCTATGGTCTTAAACAAAACATAAAATTAAATTTTTGATCTTACTAATTGAGGTAATTTTTAATAACAAATTTTTTATTATTGTTTAATTATTTATTGTTACCTCATTAAAGGATTTCAATTATAATAAAAACTATTAAAAATTAATTATATGTTAATATCTAATTAAATTATAGTGTAATATATTGACAATAGTTCAAAGTTAAAATCGAGGAATTCTGATCCAATTTAAATTAGTATTTTCTACATTTTTTTATACATACAAAGTTTATGATGAGGGGAGAAGGATGGAAGGTTAGGCTTAGGAATGATAAAATTATTCATACTTGTAGAGATTTACAGGGATTATTCGCAACGAACTGAGATGAAGATAAGTACCGCTTAATAAATGGGGACGGGGCGGAGATTATAAGATCCGTTCTACGGATCTGCATCATCCAGATTAAGTATATTTTTTATTTAATATATATAATATATTATGATTTTTTTTTTTTTTTAATTTTGAGATGAAATGAAAAATATATATTTTTATTATTTTAAAATAATTTTTTTATTAAATAAACTTATAATAATAAAACTTGTTGAAAAAATATATATTATTTATGTAATAGTTATTTATATAAATTGATTATTACAAAATATAATTGAATTTAATTTGTTATTTATAATATTCTTTTAATTTTATAAGAATTTTAGATTGTTGAATAAAATTATAATATGTTGTATTAAAATTTATTTTTATTTATATTTTTTATAATTTTTAAAATTTTATTTTAAATTATTAATTACCTATAAATACTTACAAATATTCGATCTGTCTACAAAAATCATAAATAAATACTCATAACAAAAACAAAAACGAGAGGTGAAGAAACACTACCCGTCCTCGCCATGTGGAATTGCCATCCCTAGTTAGACTAGGATAAACCACTAAAGTAAGTGAAGCTTTATAATAAATGAGCATGTCATACGATTATTATAAGTAAAGTGTTGACCAAGTTAGACAATTTGTATTAGCATATTTATACATACTTAAACGTTAAGTAAAGATGGAAAATATTTTAAAATTTTATGGGACAAAATAAAATTAAAAAATTAATTCCTTTTTCATTTTTCCGAAAAAAAACGCTATCTTTTGAGGGTGAAATTCATTCCATTTTCAATAAAAATAAAGAAAATAAAGTTACGGATTCATTATTTTTCTGCCCACATGCTTATCTATCTTTTACTTTTTTTATGTTTTCGTATTATTGCTCATTCTTTTTCACTTTTTTTTTAAAAAAAAATAAAGAATGTCTTGTAGAATAGATTAAGGAGAAAGAGAAAGAAGTTTATGACATTATACACGCTGTAATAGATATTATAGTCGATGACATGTGATTATTAGCTCTTTGACTTATTTCGATTTATTTGACAAAAACATTAACCAAAAATTAAAATTATTATTACTCACTCCTTCGTAGTAAACAAATGAAACAAAAGTTATATTTTCATTATTTAATGGAAACTAAACATAAAAGATTTAAGTATGATACATTATTAATATAATTTTTTATATTATCGTTTAATCATGTATTATTATATCATTAAAAAAAATTGACTAATTAACTATCACAACCATTTTATGATAAATCTAACATTTTTACGAATAATCTAGAGACATCATTAAGTGATAACATAAAAAACTTAACACATAAATTACACATATTTAAATTTAAAAATAAAACAAATATCTAACTTAGTTACTTAATTTATTATATAACCCAAGTTGTATTTGAATAATCTATATTTGTTGTACCTTTTGGTATGCATGTTCCGCTACATTTATTAATTAAGTGCTTCAAAATGCTTCATTTCTTAATGTTGTAATAAAAATTTATAATCACTTAATTCACTCCCTTCTTAGGTAATGGTTGTCATGACTAACAATGTCTACCTTCATCAAGTTTGTTTCTAAATACCCATCTAGTTCCAACAATAGTGTGATCTTCAGGTTCTGGTACAAGGGTCCATACTTTATTTCTTGTGAATTAATTAAGTTATTCTTGCATTGTCATGATCCAAGTTTCATCTTCAAGTGCTTCTTCGATGCTTTTATGTTCAATTTCAAATATTAGAGCCATATTATTGAGTTCTTTGAATGATAATCTTGTTCTCACTCCTTGTGATGGTTCGCTAATAATATGATTTTTTGGACGATAAGTAGCATGTCTCCATTCCTTAGGCAATTATGGAGTCTTTGATCCATCATCAGGTTTCTTATCCTTATCAGAAGCTTTTTGATGGTCATAAGATTTGCTTTCTGATGAGTTCTTTGATGCTTTCTTGTTTGCATTCCCATTCAGATTCAATCTTTCAAGATGCAATCATTCTTAGCTCAATGCTAAAATTAGTTTCATTAAATGTCATATGCATTGCTTCTTCAACAACTAAAGGTTTTAGCATTGTAAACTCTAAAAGCTTTTGAAGTTGTAGAATAATCAAGAAAGATATCTTTGTCAACTTTTAAGTGTCAATCCTTTGTATTCAAGATAAAGCATTCACAACCAAAAACATGAAAATATGAAATGTTGGGTTTCATGCCTTTCCACAATTCATATAGAGTTTTCTTTAATATTGGTCTTATCATAATTCTATTTTGAATGTAGCACGAGGTGTCTATGGCTGTAGCCCAAAAATATTTTCGTAAATAATTTTCACAAAGCAATGTTCTTATCATTTCTTACAGAGATTTATTTTTCCTTTCCACAATACCATTCTGTTGAAGTGTTTTTGGAGAAGAGAAATTATTGAGAGATGTCGTTTTCTTCACAAAAATTAGAATCAAAACATCAAGATGACAAGATATGCAATAAATAAATATATTGCACTAATTATTGAAATTAAAGAGTGTAGGGAAAAGAGAATCAAATTCAAAAATTTATCTTGATTCAGCCTCCAAGCACTTGTAACCTACATCCAATCTTCAAGCTTAACTTGAGATTTTATTCACAATCTCCTAGACTTCACAGGTGCTAGAAAATTTTTTGTACAAATAAGAACGCTCTTGACACCTTGGGATCCACCATCCTAAAGTTCTAACTCTTCAAGCTTAATTTCACTTAAAAATCTTTACATTCAATAGCACTTTATGATCTTTTACGGTATACAATACCATTTGTGTTTAAATCATAATAGATACATTACCTTTTTTTTTCTCTTGAGGGATATCTCACCATCTTACAATGATTTTAAGATGAAGAGAAAGATTAGAAATTCTCACAAGAATATATATACAACTTAAGGAATAGAGGAATAGAGGAATTTTATAATAAATAGATTAAAATATAATTTTGATGATTCAGTTATTAAATTAAGTGTTCTAGAGTTGTGAAAGCTTCAAATATCACTTATATATAGAGCTCAAGTGATAAAATAATTGTTAGCAGTACTTAGAAATGATTTTTTTTTTTATGAAAACTAGTCGTTTATAGTCGTTGGGAGCGTTTCTGAGCTCGGAGTAATCGATTATCAAGCAACCATGCTTCTGTTTTGTTAAAAACACGTTTACAACATTTTGATGCTTAAAAAATGACTTTAAACATTCATAACTTTTTTATTTCTCATCCGTTTTAAATAAATGAGCACTCGTTAAAAAGATCTTTGAGTCTATTTTTATATAAAACAAGTCTTAAGACAAAACTCAAATTATTTTAAAAGTTATAATCAAAAGAATAACCAAAGGTTATATAATAGAGTATTTATTGGGAAAAGAAAAATTTCTTATGCAAAACTTTTTATTATATGCACTTAAATTAATAATTAATTAAAGTAATTCTTGAGCACAAATAGTCTACTATAAAAAAATATGTGAATCATATTAAAAATATATCAATCTTTAGAAAAAAAAAAAAACCCTTTACACATATAATATGTTAACTTGAGTCACTATAATCATATATATGTTCCTTGTTTCAAAATAAAAAGCTTCTCATTTGTTGGTCTATATAAGGACTATATTATCGAACGAAGAACACCAAGAGCAGCCAGTAACATTGGGAACTGCCTTAACAATATGGCTACGCAACAATCTATGCTAGACAAGTTTAGTAAATGTTTTATCCTCGTTAAAAGAAGACACACGTCATCTCTTTATGCAAAAGACCACATGCCATATTCTTATGTAAAGGATTACTATTCATTCTACACATGTCAAATTTTTATGAAATGTTTTCTTTTTTACCATAAGGGTGGTATGTGTAGGTGAAGAAATATTTTTTTTTTTTACAATTATTTTATAAAAAAGATTTAATAATAAAAATAAATTATTATTTACATATAATATTTTAATATTAAGGTAATTAATAATTAATATTTAATTAAAAAATATTTAATAATTGAATACATTTTTTAATTTTTAATATTCAATAATTAAATAACATGTTTTATAATAAAATTTATTCAAGTATTAAATACATTATTGTTTACACAAAAATATAATATTTTAATATTAAAATCTCAATATTAAAATTTATAGATTTTAAATTTATATTCTCTTTGGTTGAATACAATTTTTTTTTTTGTAATGCTATAAGTACTTTAATACACTTGGAGATTATGGTGTTGTTATCGTTGCATATCCAGGATAAACTTGTTTTATTTTTATTAATAGAACAAAAATGATAGATCTAAATTAGTCAATTATAAAATATTTAACTTGCTTGAAAAATAGTTTTGCATTTTGTAACTTTTTTTTTAGGTGGTCAATTTTTGCCTAACTCATATAACTCGCGGATTATAGCAAGGCAGGAAGAAGACCTATCGAGCCACTTTTTATTTTTCCTCTTTTTTTTAGAAAAAAAATTTGTGACTAATTAGGTGGGTCAATCTGCATTAATAAAATTTAACTAGCCTTTTTTTTTAATTTTAGTTATAAATTAACTTTTAACCTTTCATTTTTTTAAATTTTTGATAGATTGAATGATTAACCTGTTAACTCATAATTTCATTGCATTATATATATATATATATATATATATATATATATATATATATATATTAGTTTTGATTGTCAACCCTCCACAAAATGGGGTGGATTGGCCTTCTTCACTTATATTTCGAAACGAGTCAACCTGCTCTACTCCTTTTTTGTCAACCCAGGGCAAGACAATGCAAGACGTGTTAATCTGTTTGACATCTATAACAAGAAATAATAGTCATGTTAATGCTCTTGTTAAAAGGTAAATTATTAAGACTCAAATTATATTATTATATCTCAATTTGACGTTATTGGTTTTATCTTTTAGATATAAATAAAAGAATTTCAATCATAATTTTAATTAGTTGTAACTTTTTTCTTTTATTTTCTCCATGTATTGTAATAAAAAAAAATTTGATTATCCCGACATTGGAAAACTTTAGGTTGGATAAAAAACATCTAAGTAAAAAGTTATGAATGAGAATTTATTTATTTATTTTCCCTTTCAAAATTGAATAAGAAATCGTCATTGTGTTCACTAACTTTTTATTAAATATCTTATTATAGATATATCATGTTTTACTAAGAGTTTGCTTTGTATGTTCTTGATAACGGAGGTGAAAAATTAAGGTGTTAATTTTAAATATAATTTCACATATAAATGTTATAAATTTTTTATGATCTTTTAAGGTATACAATAGTGATTATATAAAAAAAAAATTAGCTTTATGAGTCAATATATTATACTCCTTTAAACGAGGATGAAAAATTAAGAGATAAAATATCAATATAATTTTCTATTAATGTTATTATGAAATTTTCATTCATATGTACATTAAAGTAATTATAAATGATGATATAATTTTTACATTAGTGATAAGTTTCATATATCATTAGATATAATAAATATTTTTAAGAGATAAATATTCTTTTATAAGTTTTATTAGAGATGAATATTTATTTTTATGATATTATACGTTTCTTATTTGTAGGTATATATTATTATATATACATTTCAAAGACATACTTTTTATTGTTAAACAATTCTTTTTTATCATGAAAAATAGTATTCCTATTAAAGCTTGCATAATTTATATATAATTTGTTAAATAATAAATTATTAAGCCTCAAATTGTATTATTATATCTAAAAATGATATTATTGACAATATATTTTAGAGAAAGAAAAAGAAATATTGAGATAATTTTTGTAATTAGAAAAACGAATAAAATAGGAAGATAAGAATCATTGACCTCTACTTATGAAGATAGTGAAAAGACAAAGAGTCATCTTTCTCAACAAACGCAGAGAATATATAGATAGTGTCAATGAAATTGAAGAAAGGGGAATGTTGAACATTGAACAAGAGTTGTTTTGTTTTGTTTTTCGGTTAATGTTAGTTTTTTTTTCATATATTTATATTTAAAATGGTATGTTAACTTTGAAATATAAGTGCTCAAAATGAGCAATGATTATAGGATAATTACAATCACAATTATAATAAATAAGAAATGGTGAATTGTTAAGTTTTTTTATGTAATTTATAATATTTTACTATTTATTTTTTTCAAAAATGGTAAAAAAAAATATGTATTTAATTAAAAAAATAATGTTATTACTTAAATGGTACTAATATTGAAGTTGATAATATTTTCTTATTTTATTTTTCAAAGAAAAAATAGTTATAACTAATTTAAAGAAATATATGATGCATAATTTCTGATTTTTTTATTTAAATAATTAATTGAATAAAACTTTGTTAGTTATATCGTATATTATTTAATGTTGGATAAGTTTAAAATCATGTTTTTATATTTTTTATTTGGAGTTCAATTTCTTCAAAAATAAATGATGTTAAATTAGACAATTATAAAATATTTAAATCTTGAATAAATAGTTTAGAGTCATAGTTATAAAATTTAAAACAACCATTGCAATGCATAAGAAAGAGAATTTGAGTAATATATATTATAATTATTAATACATCTTTAAAATTTCATTTAATAAAATTTATAATATTTTAGTTTTTATTTAATAGTTATATTCTTTGAATTTTTAGTATTATTAGATATTGGTCAATTAGATTAATGATTCGTTTGGATAAGTTTTGTATAAAAGTAATTTTAAAATATCATAAAAAAGTGACTTTTTTTATTTGGAGTTTTATTAAAAGCCCTACTTCGTTATTTGGATATAATTACAAAATTTACTTTTTGAAAGATATGAACAATAATATTTATATTTTGTAATAATGTAAGGATATTTTTGTCTATAAAAAACTTCTTCATTTCCTTAAATAAGTTTTCTATCTCCTTTAGGCATTTTCTTTTTTAAGAAGCTACACATTGTAGTTTTTTAAAATGATTAAATTTTTTTTTTTCTAATTAGTTGTGAACACCTAATTTTGTCGGAGTTAAAAAACATATAAATAAAAATAAATAAAAGAAAAATAAATAAAATAAAAATAAAAAATGATTTCTTTTGAAAAAAGAAAAAAAAAAAAGAGGGAGGGGAAAGAGATTTTGCCATTACATTTCTATTTTCTTTACTTATTGGATCCATTTGACTCATTCAAAATATTTTAACAAAACCAAATTTGAGTGTTTAAGTAGTAGTTGAAATGCAACCAGCATCTCATTATCCTATTGTCAAGTTTGTCACGTTTCTACAAACTAACAGAGCTCAAGGCTCAAGAGAAGTACAAAAATGGCAAATTACAGGTATGGAAACTACCCAAGGAGTCACAAATCTGAAGACAATACATGAAAAAGGAAAGTGAGCTAGAAAAGAATAGCCACCCTATCTGCTGCCTAAGCTTACTGGCGGTGGCAGAGGATCCAATTCTACAAGTGCCTACAAGAAAAGAACACAGAAGAGGGGGAGGGGACTCGACATTTTTTCAAAATCATTTTTTTTTACCGGGGCAAAGAAAACTATCTACATTTTTGAACTATCTTCACCATCTTCAGAAACTGATAACCATCACCCCATCACCAGCAGCAACACCCCTCCAAACCACCATTAAACCATTGTAACGCCCATTTTTCTCCCTTAGTCATAATGGGTAAGAAGAAGGAAGGTCGCACCATAGTGAAATGACGCACAAATGATTACGTAAAGTTTGAACATTTTTTTTTCTTTAACATAAATCCGGTTAAAACTTCCATTAATGTACATATACACCTGTTGGTAAATATATCGCGTGATTGAGTTAAAATTAAAAGTTCCTCTTTCATATAAAACTTCTTATCAAAAACGTCAAAGAGAAATCAACATGGAATGAAACATACGACCATGCACAATATGGATAGTTATATACTCTGTACCAGAAATACAAGCCTGTTTAAATTACATTTCCAAAAAGATATACAAAAAGCAAAATGTGCACCTACCCCAAGAGATACAAATATATACCCACTAATCCAAATAGTACGTCAGGCTCCCTCAAAATAAATGGATAGCCATCAGTAGCCATCAATTTAAAACCAAACCTAAGACTTCCTGGAACGAGAAGGAACCGTAGATGGATCCTCCTCAGGGTCCTCGTCGTCCGACGAGACATCCATCGGGACGACAGAACAGCGGGCGAGGAGCCCGGTTGTAGACAAAAAGGAATCCTCACGAGGGGTATAATACATTTCACCCCACATATCCCTCACGGGCATATAGAACTCCAGCCATACAAAAGCATGAAAATCTATAACAGGAGCGTCATAACGTCTCCATGCTAAGGACACCATCACATCGCCGTGGTATACACATCGGTCAGTCTGTACGTTGATATGCTAGCAGTCCGAACCTCCAAGAAAGTTGATCCGCACGTAGCTAAAAAGTCCACGGAGTCGAAATGACATCCTCAACACTTCTATCTCAGTCGAGATAAGGCCAGAAACCTTGAAACTCAGTGGTTTCCTTATCCTCTTCACGAACGTCTTCTTGAGAGCGTACGATCCAATCCAAAATGCAAAATAAAGAAAATTACCGAAAGAGGTGAGATTCTCAGCTTTCAGTACCAACATGGCAGCAAGAAAATAAACGGCGTCGAACGCCCACATAAGACACAGTTAATATATACAAGTATAGTAATACATGAAAGCAATTAATGAGAGTAAAGTAACAAAGAACAATAGTCAACATTATCCATAGCCAACTAGCAACATTAGCATTACTAAGAATCAGATAAATATCACAGTCCTAGTAGTAAACACATTATCCAATCATGAATGCTCAATGGACCATGTGACTGACAACTCACAATGCAACAAGGGTACCAAAGTTCCTACTCCATGGAGCTAGACATAAACATCTTCGGAGTGAATGATCAAGGAGTTATGCCAGTGTATCATTAGCCTTAAAAATAGTGTGCTCATCACATAAAAATATTTGTGCAAAATGGCTCACACATGGCACCTCAACAGTTGATGGCGACATAGGACAGCGTCTCAGGCAGGATCGTCGGTGTGTTGCATTGGTCTATCCCACGGTCCCAGTGGAGCTACCACCGCCTATCATTGAGAGACACCCACACCTCGACGCCCTCGGGTCAACAACATATGACACCTTTTTCTATTCGCACCCGCACATAGGTGTTATTCAAACTCCTATGCAACATAACCTTCTCAACAATGTCCCACGGACAATACGCATGCATGATGACACAATGTCCAATTATGTATGTTCATCAATGATGCATTCAACATCAGCATTGCTTCAATGACACATAAGCATTATTCAATAATCAGCATGACATATCAACAATATGTCTATTAAAAACATTGCCTCAATGGCATATCATCATTTCTTATCTCATTGAGTACTACATTAATAATTCTCATTACACACATACCATAATTTCCATGTCATGGATCCAAGAATTCCATATTCGAAATCATTTCTTCTCTATGGGTATGAATGCACATTCCTATCACAATTAAGTAAAGTAAAATCCTTGAATCCAGGGTTTTTAGGGTATGTTTGAGTTACAAAGGACAAAGAACCATAATCTCAATCATTTCCACTCAAAAATCTCATTTTTTGGTCTTGGTAATCGATTACATCACCCTTGTAATCAATTACCCGAGGAATGAAATTAAGAATCGATTACAATCTCATTGAATCGATTACGTGATTCCCGTAATCACGTTAAAGTAACTTCAAGGCCCTGGTAATCGATTACACAACCGTAGGTAATCGATTACCAATTGGACAGAACCTCCGTAATCGATTACCCACAAGTTGTAATTGATTACGTGATTTCCAGAAACACCATTTCGTGACTTCAGAGGCTTGGTAATCGATTACATCACTCTTGTAATCGATTACAAGCTAAATAGAATCTCTGTAATCGATTACACAGCAGACGTAATCGATTACCAGATTTCCAAAATCATGATTTTGTATCCTTAAGAGCTTGGTAATCGATTACAAGCCTCGTGTAATCGATTACCACGCTTAAACTTGCAGAAAACAGAGTTCTCCAGGTCTTCTAACTCAAACCAAATCATTCCTCATCATATTTAATCAACAAGATACTCAAATATACCTTCAAATCATGCAAGGGACATCAAATAAATCATACAAACCCAACAAAATGCACTATCATCAAGAACAACTTAAAAATAAGAGAACTTTATATATGAATTCAGAAATTAATAACAATACACATACAAGACATTCCCTTACTACCAAGATTGGTTGAAGAGGATCATCTCCCTCTTACCTATTTGGAAAACAACACAATGTGCCACTCCTTCTTGCCTTAGATTTTCGTTTTCCCCCTTCAAGAAAACTCCAATGTGAATGATCACCACAATGTCCACTCAAACCATGAAAAATAGGTTCTTGGTCACCAAGGTGGCCAAGAGAAACGAAAATAGCAAGAAAATGGAAGAAAGTTGAAGGCTTTACCTTAAAGCTCCAAGCTTTAGCTTCAATGGTGGAAGAAGAAGAAGAAGAAGAAGAAGAAGAAGAAGAAGAAGAAGAAGAAGAAGAAGAAGAAGAAGAACCAAAAGATGGCATAGAAGAGGACTTGGAATGGTGTAAGGAAGCAAGAATCTTTGATGGTGAAGCAAGCAAGGAATGGATGCCTCCAGGAGTGGTTGCACGGTTGAGAAGAAAAGGAGAAGAGAGGAAATGGATATTTAGGGTTTAGAAAAGTGAGAGTGTGATATTAGGAAGAGAAGAGGTATTACTTAGAACTTTCCTATACCTCTGCTAGTATTAATATAATGGAGAAGGGAGAGAGAAAAATGTGTCAAATAGGAAGCTTCTTGGAAACTTCCTACAAGGGTTTTAATTAACTAATTTCTTTTTTTCTTCCTTCTTAAAAATAAGGCTAAAAGGGTTTGACACAAGGAAATTTTTGAATAATGCAATAAGATTTTTATTACGTGTTATTATTTATTGGACGTGATTATAGTTGAATCAATAAGAAAAATAAAATGGACAGATAAATTTTTCACAGTTGTTTATTATCTCATCATGTTAAGATTTTCGAAAAATGTGAAACCTTATAAATCGTGTCAAGATTTGAAAGAAGATCCCCGTCGACGTTTCCATAGTTCAAGGTTTTTGGAGAAAATGTCTCATTTCTCCTGTTTCGCTCAGTGCATACGTAAAACGAAAAATATATTAAAATATTTCGCATTCTCAGAAAATTCCAAGAAAATTCCAGAAAATCACAAATATTTTTAGAATGAATTCTGAGAGTAGAAAAGTAAATTTTGGGGTGTTACAACTATCACCCAAGCTCCCAACTGAGTCAACTCAGCCACACACCCAAGATCAATCAGATCTAGACCAAGCCACTAAGCTCCAAACCAGAACCATGAAGCGGCAGTCATAGCTCCACCCACGCGCGCTTTTTAGCCCTCCACGTAAACTAGATCAACCAGGAACCCGAGGCCACCGTGTGCTTGAAAGCTACTCCGTTCACACCGCGGCCTAGCTCCCACCATAAGTAGCAACCAACGCAGCCTCCATATGGACCTTACCCGAGTACCACCAAGGACCCTCTCGTTCATCTTTCGCCGTAAGCACATCCGGGAAGTCGCAACTCCCGCCGCGAACCAAAGCCGTAACCCTTAAAAGCGATTTCCACTCACCCATGATTGCTATTATTTTCATAACCCGCTTACACCACCGACGAAAATATTAACCAGTTCGTCTTCCACACGCATCCACCGCAAATCGCATACCATTGCTTTTTTAAAAAAAAAAAAAAAACCGCCGTCGTAAAAAGAAAAACAAGGGCGAAGCTCCACCCGGACGAACCCACACGTCGCCCACCGCTCAGACCGAGCCCGTACCCAGATCCGACCGACCGAACCGTGACCAGATCTGCGTCGGATCAGCACCACCTGCGAACCGCCACTTACTCCTTGACTCGCGCCGCCGCAGCACCCACGAACCGCCGCCTCAACCAGCGCTCCACCGTTCAAGCTCCAATGTAAAACCCACTTTCTCTCTCTATTTTGCTCCTCTGGTTCATAAACTATAAGTCTCCCTATCTCCTTGTTTAAATGTCATTTTTGATAAAAGAAAGGGAAATGGAGTTAACCAAAAAAGAAAGACTAGGAAATTCCTGATGGGCTTTCGTTTTTGGGGTTAGCTTTCCTGGGACAAATTTTTCTTCAGTTCAATTTGACCTAGATTGAGGCAAATTTTCTCCTCGGTTCAATTTGACCTATACTGGGGAAAATTTCTCTTTGGTTCAATTTGGCTTGATGTGCATGCTCAGCAGAAGGAAATTATTGGTCATAATACCCAGTAGGCAATTAAATATGTCTTTCATAAAGGTCAAATCAATCCATACTGAGGCAACACCTCTTTGAATCCAACACCAAATTTGTGTCTTTTTCCATATACTCTTCTTTTGTAAATACCCTTTCTGTAGTCAAACTCCCAAGGTCAATCTAGAACTTGTTCTTTTTTCTTTTTGTACCTTTGAATCCATGTTTGTCTGTTATGTAATGCTTCAAGTATGGTGAACATGATTACAACACTATGATTTGACCATCTAATGGTAACTCCCTGATGAGCAATTCAGACTAAAAAGAGTTTGTAAGGGATACCAAAAAAAAAGGGAAGAAATGGAAGTGCAGATTTTGAAGAGAGCTAAGAAGAAAAGAAGGACTGTATTCTTGATGAGCAAACTTGGAAGGGAAGGTGCTCAATGTTTGAAGATTTCATAGGAACTTGAAACAAGTTGATAAGCCCTAATTTGTGAGAGCTTGCACCCGGGTTTGGTGGATTAAAGTTTTTCGAGGAAGCAATTAGCATTAAGTATGCAAGTGAAAGGTCTTCGACATGATATTTTCAATCTATTGACATGATCTTTAGACTTTTGAGTTGCAGGAATGAACAGTACAATATCTTTTCATGAGATAATAAGTTATAACAACTTTGAAAGTGACGTCTTTGGCTTTCACGCCAAGTTTCACTATAGAAGAACAATCAAAAGCTTAAAAAAAAAATTCAGGTCCATGATCTCATGAAGTCTTAAAATAAAAAAACAAAAAAATCTTCCAAGTCCTTGGTTTGGTGGCTTTCACAAAAATTAGGTTTATAGCCTAATATTATAAAAAAAATAAAAAAAATCTCAAGTTCTTGACTTGATGACTATGTTTTTACAAAATTTAGGTTCATAACCCAATGATCTTTCCAAAAAAAAAAAAAAAAAAAGAAAAAAAATCTTTTGGGCTAAGCCCACAGTCATTTTAAATTTCGATACGTAAGCCCATTTATCATTTAAATTTTGGACACGTGTAATCATGTCATTTAAATTTCTAGACACGTAGTTCTTGTCATTTAAATTTCGAGACACGTGTTCGTTGTCATTTAAATTTCGGACATAGTAGCCCACTGTCATTTAAATTTTAAGACACGTGAAGCCACTACATTTTAAATTTCGGACACGTGAGCTTCATTGTCATTTAAATTTCGGACACAAAAGTCCATTATCATTTAAATTTCGGATACGTAGTTCTCATTGTCATTTAAATTTCGACATAGAAGCTCATTGCATTTTAAATTTCGGGACACAGAAGTCCACTGTCATTTAAATTTTGAGACACAAAAGCCCGTTGCATTTTAAATCTTAGGACACAAAAGCCCACTACATTTTAAATTTCGAGACACAGAAGCCCATTGTCATTTAATTTTCGGGACACAGAATCCCACTGTCTTTTAAATTCCGGGTCAAGCCCATTGCCTTTTACAATTTTAGGTCACGAGGTCACCTAACATTATTTCCAAAACAAAAAAAAAAGAAAAAAAAAGACCTTTTTTAGTCAATAAACGTCAATTGAGCTGCGAGATCTTATTGACAATGTGATGACGTCTCTGATTTTACGTTGAGCTTCACCTTGGTAAGATTAACGACGTTGTGGCAACTCGTAAATCCACGTTTGAGCTCGCTGGTTTCCAATTGGCATCTTTGCAATGTCTATTTACACCATCTTATACATTGTTGGACAAAATTTAAGTTCACATCTTTACTCGTTTCTTACGACGATAATACGAAGAACTATGGTTATTCTTAGTATCTAGTAAGAAACAAGTAAAGAGGGGCAACTATGAACACACAATATTATCCGAGTTAAAAAACATATAAATAAAAATAAAAATAAATAAAATAAAAATAAATAAAATAAAAATAAATAAAATAAAAATAAAAAATGCTTTCTTTTGAAAAAAAGAAAAAAAAAAGAGAGAGGGGGAAGAGATTTTGTAATTACATTTCTGTTTTCTTTGCTTATTGGATCTATCTGACTCATTCAAAATATTTTAACAAAACCAAATTTGAGTGTTTAACTAGTAGTTGAAATGCAACCAGCATCCCATTATCCCATTGTCAAGTTTGTCACGTTTCTGCAAACTAACAGAGCTCAAGGCTCAAGAGAAGCACAAAAATGGCAAATTGCAGGCATGGAAACTACCCAAGGAGTCACAAATCTAAAGACAATACATGAAAAAGGAAAGTGAGCTAGAAAAGAATAGCCACCCTATCTGCTACCTAAGCTTACTGGCGGTGGCAGAGGATCCAATTCTACAAGTGCCTACAAGAAGAGAACACAGAAGGGGGGGAGGGGCCTCAGCATTTTTTCAAAATCATTTTTTCACCAGGGCAAAGAAAACTCTCTACATTTTTGAACTATCTTCACCATCTTCAGAAACTGATAACCATCACCCCATCACCAGCAGCAACACCCCTCCAAACCACCATTAAACCATCACCCAAGCTCCTAACTGAGTCAACTCAGCCACACACCCAAGATCACTCAGATCTGGACCAAGCCACCAAGCTCCAAACCAGAACCGTGAAGTGGCAGTCACAGCTCCACCCACGCGCAGCTCCGCCCCTCCACGTAAACCAGATCCACCAGGAACCCGAGGCCACCGTCGCCTGAAGCTACTCCGTTCACACCGCGGCCTAGCTCCCACCATAGCAGCAACCAACGCAGCCTCCATTTGGACCAGACCCGAGCTGCACCACCAAGGACCCTCTCTGTTCGCCGGCTCGCCGCAAGCACAAATCCGGGCAGCCGCAGCGTCCCGCCGCGAACCAGAGCTGTACTGCCGCCCTGCGATTTCCACTCACCCAGCCGCTCGGATCTGCACTGCTCCGTTGACCCGCTCTACACCGCCCCACGAACCGAAGCCGTCGCCTAGCCGAACCAGAAGGCACCACACTATCGTCTTCCACGCGCAGCACCACCGCAGATCTGCATACCCAGCCGCCGCCGTCTTCGTCGTCTTCTGGCAACAATGGCGAAGCTCCACCCAGACGAACCCACACGTCAGCCACTGCTCGGACCGAGCCCGCACGCAGATCCGACTGACCGAACTGTGACCAGATCTGCGTCGGATCCGCACCACCCGCGAACCGCCACTCACTCCGTGACTCGAGCCGCCGCACCACCCACGAACCGCCGCCTCTACCAGCGCTCCACCGTTTAAGCTCCAACGTAAAACTCACTTTCTCTCTTTATTTTGCTCCTCTGGTTCATAAACTATAAGTCTCCCTATCTCCTTGTTTAAATGTCATTTTTGATAAAAGAAAGGGAAATGGAGTCAGCAAAAAAAGAAAGACTAGAAAATTCCTGATGGGCTTCCATTTTTTGGGTTAGCTTTCTTTATGATTTTTGTTTAGTTGGGCTAAGTATGGTAGTTTATCACTTTTTAGAAGTTTTGTAATTATAGGTGAGGTATAGTAAAAATTTCAAAATCACAAAAAGTCAAAAATGAAAAAATGTTCAAAAATGAAAAAATGAAAAATATAAAACTAAAATGATTGAATCATGTTACGAAATATAAAATGAGATTAACTGAATTGTGACAGCTTGTTAATCTTATAATTTTTAAAATCATCTAAATTGTGACAATTTGATGATTTATTTTTTTTTAAAATAAATAACAATCAATAGAAATAATAAAAAATTAAAACTTGTTGAGAAGAATAAAATGAGATTAGCTGAGTTGTGACAGTTTGTTAATCTTACAATTTTTAGAATCATCTGAGTTGTGACAAACATGATTCTTTCTTTTCTAAAAAAAAAATCAAATGAATTTTCAAAACAAAAAACCTTTTTAAAAATTAAAAATAACCAACCCACAATCGTTTTTTTTAAGAACGACGTGACTTTGAATTCCTCATTGCACCCGAGGATACGTAGGAGCATAATCTCAATTCTGTCAAACCAAAATTAAATTTTCATAATTTATTTATTTATTTAGTTTATCTTTTAATAAATGAGTAAAATAAATATTTTTTAGAGTTATAAAAATTACACAACTGATTTAAGATAACCGTCTTAGGATGGATGTATTAGGGGTACTGTGGAATTAAGTCTCTACCCTTCCCTGAGTATAATTAGACTCCTGAACCTGAGTTTTTAAGCGTAGACCGTCTTTTTTTGGGTTTTTTAATTTTTTTTAATAAAAATAAAATTGGTGATGATTACTCTAATTTTTTAATTTAAGTCGTTATCACGCCGCGATCCCGGTCGTTACACTAATTATTTTAAAAAACTTACCCATAAACACACTAAGATTTTTTAGAAGTGACATTTTAATAAAAAAGTGTTTTTTAGTAAAAAAAACTTTAATAAACATACTCTAATGTTGTTAAAGTAGGATCGAATAGTGAAATGACAAAGTTTTCAATTTAAGTTCAATCAGTTTCACCAATAACCAAATCGGATAATATTATAATTATATTAAATATAAATACATGTTTTATACAATAACAAACTTTTTTTTTTTATATTTTCACAAATATAATAGTACTAATACTAATATTATATTTAAAAACTTATATTTATCTTTATATAATTTAATTTATTTCTATTTAATTACATTGTTATATTATATATATAATATATTTAATTATTTAATATTAAAATATTATCTCTCAAACTAAAATTGAGATCTGATTGATCTCCATATCCCACCCATTTTTTTCTTTTTTGACTTTTCCTATCCCATGTTCCTGAATTCCTGAAGGTGCAGTTGCAGCACAACAAAAATAGCGTAGGATCTGGTTGATGACTGTAACACGTCCTTATCTTGAAACGAGACAACCTCTTATTCCCTAAACTTTTTGTACCTCAAATAAAATATATGCACAAAGTTGGAACTATCAGCTAGTGAGAAACCAAAACAGGATTAGCTTGTAGATTTGTAGCATATGCATATGTGTAATAAAATTCTCTTCCAAATCAAATTATATTTTCTCTGGAGATGAGCATGTTGTAGCTTTATAGCATGTGTACCCAGGTCGATGAGCACTCGCAGCCTCACTTTCTGTGCTGCTTAGCAAAGAGGAAAAATGTCTGCAGCTGAGAGAAAACTTGATCATTCTTTGGTGTAACTTGTTTAGTCATCTATGGTGACAATAATGATGGTTAAAGTACAATGCTCTGCATCTTCCAGCATTTGAACCACCATTCTCATTGACGGTCTGCAAGCTGGAATTTTAGCCGTACATAATATTGCGATTCCCAACATGTACTCACGTGATTTTTTTTTTAATTATTGAGATAAATAATAGTCATATAATTAAAATAAAATAAAAATTATAAAATTAAATATAAATCTTTTTATTTATACTAAGTGTAAATAGATCTTTTTTCAAAGACAATAAAGATTTTATTTTCCATAAAAAGAGTGAAGAGTGTTAACTTTTATTTAAAGTGTTGAAGGTTAGCATTTTTTGACATGAATTTGAATTCTCTTATGTTATTTTTTATCTTAAGTGGTCAAATAGAGGAGTGAAATAGTTACAAATGTTATAAAAATTTTTTTACAAATTTTAATTGAGTCTCACTAATAAATTTTTTTGTATCTATTTTTCTCATCCATTTGACCACTTGAGAGAAAAAAATGACATGAAATGATCCAAATCCTTCCTCCCTCTGCACACACACACATATACATAAATAGTAAAGATTAAAAATTACTTAAAGGTCATATGATCACTTAAAAAATTCATATGCATTTATTTTTACTATTTTTTATTAAATAATATTAAATAAGTGACAGTAACTCTTTTATTTTTACTATTTTTTTAAAAAATTTATTAACAAGTGTTGAATGATTATAAAACAAAAAAATTTATATAAAAATAAATTATTTAATATATTAAAATTAAAAAAAACCATTTTTTATATAAAATTTTATATTTTAATATATTTAAAAAATACTTTAAAAATACTTGTTAATAAAACTTTTCTCTTTTTCATTACACATTTTATTTTCTCTACTGTACCAAACGGATCATAACCCACTGTTTGGTTTGAAAGAAAATAAGAGAAAAGAAAATAGAGGAGAAGAAAAGGGATGAATTTTTCCATTTTCTCCTGTTTGGGAGACAAGAGAAAACAAGGAAGAAAGAAAAAAATTAGTAGGTCCCACGCAAAAAAAAATCTTCGCTCATCAGCAAAGAAAATGAAGAGACCAAAGCCTAATGCTATAAAATTATAACTTTGCCCCCATAGTTTTCTCTTCTATTAACAAAAGAAGCCAACACAGTCACAGTTCTAATACCACCTATTGTTATCTCTGGCAGATGAAACCGCCACAGCCCGGCAGCGAGCCTCCTCGCCGACACGGCTTCTTCTTTGCATTCCAACAAATTCTTTGATCGAACCCTGTGACTGAAGATTTATGATCCTCTTCGTCATTCCTCTCATGGATCTCCCACTTCAACATAGGGGTTTTGAGCCTATTCCGTTTACCGTTCGGAGCCTCGAGTCTCTTCAACCAGGTCCTCCTCGGGGTTTTGGGTTTTCGCTTGTGGAAAGGCTTCGGGTGCTAAAGATCTGAGTCTGGTGATGAGTTTAGAGTGTTGGAAGTAATGGCAAAAATAATGGTTAGCCACCAACACATATCTCGCAACCCGTTCGCACCGCGACCTAGCTTCACCCGCGCGTCCCAACCGCACCGCTCCTCCTTGCTGTCGCGCCGTAACTCCATTGCTCGTCACTGACCCAGTTTGCGACTCCTTCGCGCCGCTCGCAGTCTCACTATCCGATCCGCAGCAGACCCGTGTTGTACCGCGCCGCACAGCTCTGTCACACCGTTAGCCACTGCTCAGCCATGTCGCACCACGACCCACCATCGTAAATCATAGATCCAATCTCCACCGTTCCAAACTCCACTGTAACCCCCCATTTTCTTTGTTTTCGTTTTGCTTTTTGTTGCAGAGACTTGAGGTCTGTTTTCTTTCTTCATTTGTTTTTTTGTTCTGGAAAATGACTTGTTGATTAAAAAAATTTGTTAAGAAAAAAGTAAAAAAAAAATTTGATGGGTTATTAAAAAGAAATAAGAAAAGCAAAAGAATATTAATATGATAAATTAGTCAAACAATTTGGGCTCTATTTTGTTTTAAAAAAATTAGAATAATTGAACCTTGTTAAAAAAAAGATTAATTGAATTAAGATAACTTATTAATTATGTAATTTTTAAAATTATTTAAGTTGTGTCAAACTTGATGATTCAAGTTTTTTTTCTTAAAACATAAAAATTAAATAAATTTTCAAAACAAAAATCAATTTTAATAATTAAAATCAACCAACCTAAAGTTATTTTTTTAAAGAATTATGTGACTTTGAATTTTCTATTGTACTAGGGATACATAGGCGCACCAATCAAGTCAAAAAGTAATGTTTCTTAATTTAGCATTTCTTATTTTATTTTAATTTATTTTACTTTTTTATTTTATTTAAAGGGGTAAAATGAATATTTAAATATTTTAAACAGTTGTTCAATTATCTAAGGATAACTCTTTCAGGATAAGTGTGTTAGGAATGTTGCGAAATTAAGTTTCCACCATTCTCTGCACATAATCGACTCTCGAATCCAATCTGATTTCAAAGATTATTTTTGAAAAAATATTTTTTAAATTTTTATATTTCAAATAAAATTAATAATAACTCCTAATAATTTATTTTTTGTTAATTCCACCATAATTACAATCACGACAACAAGAAAAGTAATGAGGATGGAAAGAAAATATGTCAAGAAAGAATAGGAAGGAAATTGTGGTTGGTAGTGGAGCCACGTAGGATAGGGAGGGAAGATAAAGAGGTGGAAAGGATGATTAGGAGGAGTTCTTTAGAAAAATAAAAAAAAATTATATTGAAATATAAATTTAAATAATTTTTATAAATAAAAATATTAACTATTTATTAAAAGTTATTTTGACCAAATGAGAAAAACAATTAAGAGGAGTGATAATAAAGTTAATAGACAAATGTAGGTGATATACATTCCTTAATATTTATTATAAAATATTTAATTTTTTAATAAGTGAATCATAGATGTAAAAAAGATAAATAAATTTAATTACATTATAATAAGAATATGAAAATCATTATAATATCATTTTTTTCTTTTTCAATTAAACAAAAAAAATTCCCGTTTAGTATATATATTTTATTTAATATATATCATATATTATAATTTTTTTTTTCTTTTTAACTTTTTTCTCCACATCTATGAAAATACGTATATTTTATTATTTTAAAATATTTTTTTTTTAAATGGATATCGTACCATAATTTCTAAAAAAGCAATTTGTGTACTGCTTTAAAAATATATCTCTGCCTTTATTAATAGTTATTTACTAGCCTAAAACAAATTATTAAAAAATATAATTAAATTTAATTTTGTCATAGTATAATATTTTTAATTTTATAGTGATATCTTATATCACATATAAATAAAATAATATAGTCTGTGATCATGTTAAACTTATTTTATTTATATTTATTTATAATTTTAAGATTTTATTTTAAAGTATTGGTATCAGTTGAAATAAATTATAATATTAGGTTAACTTTATTTGTAACATAAATTTAAATATTTAAATAATTATTTTTTAGAAGACTTTAACTAATCACTATCCTTAATCCAAAATTGCAAGAACAATTTGTTAAAAAAAAATTAACAATTCTAAAAATGATAATGGTGATATACACAATGAAAAACACAAGTATAATATTTATTATAAAATATTTAATCTTTTAATAAGTGAATCATAAATGTAAAAAAATAAATAAATTTAATTACATTATAATAAGAATATGAAAATCATTTAACATAATTTTTTTTAATTAAACAAAAAAGATTTCTTTTTTTTTTCATCTAAACAATAAAAAAATATATTTTTTTTTATTTTTTTATTCTTTTTTTTTTTTTTTAAACATCTAAGAAAAAGGTATGTGTTGGATGTTTTACTCGATAGGATACACATTTCATTCACTTTTTAAGTGGATATCGTACCGTACTTTCTGAAAAAGCAATTTGTGTACTGCTTTATAATTATAGCTCTGCCTTCTTTTAATGCATGTTGGGTACATGCTACTAGCCTAAAACAAACGTCATTAAATCAAATTTTAGAACCAATTGAATATTTGAGTGTATTGTCAATATATTTACATAATTTTATAGTGATATATCTTTTAAATACTCACATATAAATTATCAAATAATACTTTGAGTCTTTGATCATGTTATAACTTATTGAATAATGCAAATTGTGGACACATCTGATATAATTTGTACAAAGTATTTTTTTCCCTATCAAATAATCAATATTTCTATCAAATAGTAGTTGGTTACAGTTGAAATAAATTATAATTTTAGGTAAATTTTATTTATAATATTAAGAATTTAAATATTTAAATAATTATTTTTGAGAAGACTTTAACTAATCACTATCCTTAATTCAAAATTGCAAGAACAATTTGTTTAAAAAAATTAACAATTCTAAAATTTACGAATTGAGATTTGTATAACGGCACACAATGAAAAACACAAATATCAACCTTTGGGTTTTACCAATCAGTTTTGTTTTTGTTTTATCTTTTGCTCAATTTTATTTTAACTGTAAAAACAAAAGAGCCCGTGAATATTACACATTAATAACTCCTTTCGTAACAAGTAGTTCGTGTTGGATTAAGATTTTCACAATTTTTTTTTAAGTAGTTAATTATAGAAGAAAAAAATTTACAAAACCTAATAAAATTATTAATAAAATTTAATTAAAATTTATAATTTTTTTATAATTTTATATCTCTTTTTTTTTTACAATTGATCATTTAAAAAAAAATTGAAAAGATTTTCATCGGTTGGTGTTAAATAGTTTTGCTGTTGATTAAATATACTGAATACCGAGACAAGATTTACTGTTCTTTAGTCTTTATTGGTTGATAAATTACACATTGACAAAAGTGAGTACCTCAAAAGAAAGTGGGTGCAATGCAAGTGGGGCTGGTGACAAACCGACAAAATTACGGATGGAGGTCATGTACAATGCAATTAAGTCGAGCCGGTCGTGCAATAATGTCTTCTACTTTCTTTTTATTATATAAATCAAAGCCTTTGTACTAATGTAGATCTTTTACGCAATTATAAAAATGTATTGTTAACAGACAATGGTTAAGAGGTGTTTAATGTTTTATGTTAAAATAATTTTTATTTAAAGAAATAAATATTAAATATATATATTTTAATTTTTAATATATTAAATATTTTATATTTTTTTTCGCTTCATCCTTTAAACCTGTGTACTCGTTAGCTTTTGTTATATTAAAAACAAACGTAAACACATCCGTCCCCGCTTTCTATCTTTTGTGGTTTTTTTAATTTTTTTAGGTATTTTGTTCTATTTTTTTAGGTATTTTTTTTAATGAGAGTTGTTACCTTTCAGCCTTTGACGATAATTCTCTCTTTTCTTTCTTGATTTTATTGTTTTTTTTAATATATTTTTCAATAAATTTATTCGAATACTTTAGATATAATATATCTTGAATAATATTAAAAATTGATTCTGAGTGTCCTAAATTTGCTTGATGTTTTGGTATATCTGAAACCTTTTAGCTTTAATATTTTTAGGTATACTTTAGACTTGCGGAACAATAAGACCATCAAATATTTTGAGATAAGGATGTAATTCATTTTTTAAACAGTAATATTTTATGTATTGATCTATATAATAAAAGATGTAATGTTATCCTTAAATCAAGAATAAAGTTACATATTATGAGGTAGTCTTTAAATAAAGTTTGTATTTAATTTTTTATTTTAATAAATCTTTATTTTTTATTGAAATTATAAGTGTCATGTGGCTATTATTTGAATGAAATTTTATTTATAATAAAAAAATATATACGACACTCTACCTGCTATACATGTTACGAAAGAAAACATGATAAAGGGCTCCACGAATGATGTGTCATAATTGATTGAGAAAAAAAAAAAAACCTTTTGTGAAGTTCACAGAAATAATTATATTTGTTGACATTTTGCATCCAAATGTTATTGGTAAGAGAAATAAGTGGAGAGAGTGGGTTTCTAACCAATCTTTTACACTCAGTTATCCTGCCGGATAAATGAGGGGGAATTAATATATTATGACACATCATTTGTAGCGCCTCTCCATGTTTTCTTTTGTGACATATAGCAATGCTGCTTAGAGCTTATTATAAATTGTGTTAGAGATGCAGAATTAACTACGAGATGCGTTGCTCAATTATATATCGGTAGATTTTATATTTTTATACCTAATGTATGGGGGTTTGAAACTTACAAAAATTATATTGTGATTACAATTAAGTTAATGCCTGAGCAGAAATCAGTTACACACAACATTTCATAGTTGAACTAACTTTTATAAAAAATAATATAAAATTAGTTTTTGATCTGAATATAAAATTAAAATTTTAATCCTAATAGTTGAACTAACTTTTATGAGCGAAATATTTTTACTATTATTTATTATCAAATGATTAAAATATTTTAATAATAAAAATAATATTTTAAAAAAATTAATTATGTGTTAATATATAATTAAATGATAGTGTAATAATTAAACCCACAATAATTTAAAATTAAAATCAACCAATTAAAATTAGTATTTGCTGCAAATTTAAACTTTAATGAAAGATGGAAAATATGGTTTTATACTTTTATTGGGAAAAATAAGAAAAAGAACTTCATTCCATTTTCATTTTTCCATCAAGAATGCTATCTTTTTGTGGGTGAAAGTCATTCCATTTTCAATAAAAAATGAGTTATAGATTCATTAGTTTTCTGCCCACACGCCTATCGATCTTTTACTGTTTTATTAGTTTTAGTATTATTGCTCATTTTTAAACTTTTTTTAATAAATAATGTTTTGTAGAATTAATTAAGGAGAAAGAGAAATAAATTTATGACATTTTTAACTTGAAAATGATATTTCATTTTACACATGCTACAATAGATATTACACTGAATGATAAGGGTATTTATGAGACACGTTTATTCTAACTCAAACTTAATTTAATATTTTGATTTAATTAATTATTTAAATATTGAGTATATTCGATCATGACTCGACAAATGATTTGATCAAGATCAAATTAATTTTATAATAAAATAAATTATATAAATATTATATATTTATATAGTTAAATCATAAATTTTAAAAATAAAAAATAAAAAATATGTAATATTTTATAATATATATTTTAAAATAATTTATATCAATATAAATATATTATAATATTATATAAAAAATATTAATTTAAATTATACAGTTTAATTATTTATTATTTATTACCAAAAAATTAAATATTTTATAACATTTTATCAAGTTAAAACAATCCAAAAAATAACCCTAACCCAATCTAAAAAATATACATGATCCAATTTATAAAACTTAAACTTATCCAAAAGTAACTTTGAGTCAAGCTACATCATTGAAAGAGATGGAAATTTGAAAATCGTAGTGGATGACATATGATTATTAGCTCCTTGACTAATTTTGATTTATTTGACCGAAAAATCCCACAGATAAAAAGAAAATCGCAGGCGTCCTGGGATCCGCATTCTCTACGCTCAACCAATAGAATGGAGGAGAAATTATTAGATGGTTACCGAAAGAATAATGATCGCCGTGTTTTTTTTTTTAAGGTATAAATATTGTATATATATATTTTTTAAAACATGTGATTAAGAAAAAAATAATAAAATAAATATAATAAATAATATTAAATTAAATATAAAAATATATATTTTATTATCTACGATAAAAATATCAAAATTATTATCAAAAAAAATTCTTATTTATAATCATTTAATACGTGTCTTATATCATTAAAAATATTTTTAAATTAAAAGATAATAATAATTCATAGAGTATATAATTTTGAGAAATTTTAATTTTACAGTACTTGCATTTTTTAAAATATAATATCCATTACATATTTTATTAATTATTAATTATTTTTAAAAAATTATTATAAAATTAACATTTAATAAATTCTAAATAACTCATACTAGATAATTCATCGTGGATGCCATACCAATTTGGATATAAATTTTCTTGCTAAATATCACCGAAAGAATCTGTGTAGAATGGAGTATGTGTTGTTCTATATAAGGACTAAGGAGGAAGCAAATATCACCAAGAGGCAAGAGCAGCCAGTAACTTAACAGAATGGCTACCCAAACCCAACAATCTCTGCTAGAAAAGCCTAGAAAATCCCTTTCCAAAACATTGTGGTTAATCCTCTCTGTAGCTGCTGTGGTAAGCTCATCAGCGCTTATTGCTTCTTACCTGATCAAACCCACATCCCTCTTCAAGTCGCATCACCATGTCTGTGAGCATGCCCTTGACCCACCATCCTGCTTAGCCCATGTCTCAGAAGTTCCGATCTTGGCCACCACACAAGGCCACAAATTTAATTTGCTCCAATCCTTCCTAATGAAGTCCACCTGGCGCATTCAGAAGGCTGTGGACACAACCAACGCTGTCAAACTCCGGATTAACAGTCCCAAGGAGGAAGCAGCTTTGCGCGACTGTGAGGAGCTGATGGACATGTCCATGGACAGAGTTTGGGAGTCAATGATAGCTCTGACTAAAAACACCACTGATTCGATGCAAGATGCACACGCTTGGCTAAGCAGCGTGCTCACTAACCATGCCACCTGCTTGGATGGATTAGAGGGGTCAGCTCGGTCCCTTATGGAGGCTGAGCTTCAGGATCTGATATCCAGAGCAAGAACCTCTCTGGCCTTGCTTGTTGCTGTTTTGCCTCCAAATCCAAAGGCAAAGGGTGAACAAGTGTTCATTGATGAGCCACACCAACAGCCACTGAATGCGGACTTTCCCTCGTGGGTGACAAGCAAGGATCGGAGGCTTCTGGAGTCTTCTGCTGGGGAGATCAAGGCCAATGTTGTGGTAGCTAAGGATGGGAGTGGCAAGTTCAAGACTGTGGCTCAGGCTGTGGCATCCGCACCCGACAACGGTAAGACGAGGTACGTTATCTATGTGAAGAAGGGAACGTACAAAGAGAATGTTGAAATTGGTAAGAAGAAGAAGAATGTGATGCTCCTGGGTGATGGTATGGATGCAACAGTTATCACCGGCAGCTTGAATTTTGACGATGGAACAACCACCTTCAAGACTGCCACTGTTGGTACGGTTTTCTCTTTTACAGGCACAAACCTAGGAATCTTTAGCTTGTGCCTATCAAAGAACATCTCTCCCATTTTTCCTTTTGTCTATTAGTATATTTTTAATATTATTTTTTATATATCATTTTTTATGCTATTTTTTATATATTAATTATTTTTTTTATTTTTTTTATTTAATCATAATTATTAAAAACATGATAAAAAATAATATAAGATAGATAAAAATAATATTAGAACCTCATTTATTTCTCCATTAGTCTTATTATTTAACAACTACACATTTTTTAAATACTTCTAATTTTTTTATTATAATTTTTTTCACATTATTTTTATATTATTTTTATATTATTAATTATATCATTTTTTTATTTTTTTTTCATTTAATTATAATTATTAAAAAATAATGTAAGATACAAAATTATATAAGATCATTATTTTCCTTTTTTAAATAGTTGTTACAATTTAAATTTATAAATTTTATTTATATTCTTATCTATCTTGATCACTTGAATTATGCCGAACTGACTACAGGCCTAGTGTTTTTAATTGTTCATAAATCCGCACCGCACTTAGTTCAATGATAACTTCTAGTAGTTTTTTAGATTATAAATTTAATAATTCTTAAAATGATAAAGCAAATACTGATTATTTGAAGGAACGCTGTGGGCTAGAGAATGAGAAACACTTATGTAGATTTTGTTTATCCAATTTAGTGGACTAAATTAATCAATACTTAAATAATTATATAATTTTTTATATTACATAATTATTTTATATTGAAAATGTATCATTTATTAATTAATTTTTTAGTTCATATAGTTATTGTTCTAGATAATCTAGGTGCAGTATATTAGTACAAGGAAGAAGTAGGCAACTTTTGCTTGTATGTTGCTAACGCTTTCTATTTGTAACTAGACTAGAAGGCTTACCAAAATATCAAGGCTTATATTATTTATAAAAGGCCCATTCTTTAACATTTGTAAAGCTACGTAATGGGTTTTGGGCCTTTTCAACATTAACCTGATACATAATAATCTGGCTTTGCAGCTGCTGTTGGTGATGGGTTTATAGCCCAGGACATCTGGTTCCAAAACACAGCAGGCCCACAGAAGCACCAGGCGGTGGCTCTCCGTGTCGGCGCGGACCAGTCCGTCATAAACCGGTGCCGTATTGATGCCTACCAAGACACTCTCTACGCCCACACCAACAGGCAGTTCTACCGTGACTCGTTCATCACAGGTACTGTTGACTTCATCTTTGGAAACGCAGCAGTTGTGTTCCAGAAGTGCAAGCTGGTGGCCCGAAAGCCCTCTAGTGGCCAGAACAACATGATCACGGCCCAAGGACGAGTAGATCCAAACCAAAACACAGGAACTTCAATTCAGCAATGTGCCCTAACACCAAGCTCGGATCTTAAGCCCGTTGTGGGCTCCTTCAAAACTTATCTGGGCCGGCCATGGAAGAATTTCTCAAGAACCGTTGTGATGCAGTCCACCCTAGACAGCCACATTGACCCAGCAGGATGGGCAGAATGGGATGACGCCCATAAGGACTATTTGAAAACCTTGTATTATGGAGAGTACATGAACAGTGGGCCAGGTGCTGGTACCAGCAAGAGAGTGAATTGGCCTGGTTACCATGTCATCACAAGTGCTGCTGTGGCTAGCAAATTCACAGTTAAACAGCTCATTCAAGGTGACGTTTGGTTGCAGAACACTGGGGTGACCTTCACTGAGGGCCTCTAGTGTAGATGTGCGCTTGAGAGACCAAGTGTGTGCTTGTCTATGATGTGGATATTTTTGCAGGAAATATAATAAAAATCCTCGTAACAAAAAATATATAAAAAAAAATCCCGTGCCATATGGCAGAGTGAGGTTTGGAAATTTTCGTTCATACGAAGTTTCAATAGCCTTTGTAGTGGCCATGTAATGCATCGTATCTGTTAAACAAACTTGTCTAACTTAACCCCAAGTGCTTCTTTGTTTTACTCAACGGAAATATGATTTAAAATGGGTTATTAATTTGATGCACCGTGCCCATCGGTTGTGCATGCAGGTTAATTAATTTTAACCATGATTTTATTTTTTTTTATATGCTGTTAATATATACCTAGTTTTATACTAATATAATATACACAGAATTATTTCATTAAAAAATTATATATTCACTTATAATATGTCACAAGAAGTATATTAGTTTTAATTGTTATAACTAAAATATATCATAGTTTAGCTTAAAATAATATATATAAAAAAAAACAGGCCTCTGTTTCTTCGAATTGCTGGTCAGATTCACATATCTTGAATACCAGGAATGCGGAAAAGATAGAGTCTTCTTTTTCTCATTCCTTTTGTTGTGATGCAGTCCTTTTCATCAGCATTGACTTCTTTTGGATCTTATTTTTTTTAACAAAGGATTTCAACAATATTTTGAGACTTCTTTACTCATCCCATTTATAATGTGAAGCAATAAAATTGAGTTTCATGGTGGATTCATTCGCCATTATGATTTGGAAGCTCTAAGCCTGCAAAGTCTTCATATAATGCAAGAATAATAGCACCCAAAAATCTCATTTGTCTGAATTTCTAATGTATCCGTAGTATATTTTTTCAAAGCATCTTAAATGAAGTTAAACTACAAATAGTGCCATTAAGATTTTCTGTAGATAACGGGCCACATTTCCATCCTGGGAAACCAAGAAAGAAAGTTATGAGGGCTCTGTCTCCTTCTAAAACCCAACTGGAAACGTGCCTCCAACCATTCTGTCAGATATATGCCAACAAAGCAAAGAAATATTAGTTCCAGAGGTTGCTGCGTTTTTTCTGATTAGAAAAAAATGCTTACTTACACTTGGATGCAAAATGTCAACAAATATAATTATTTGTGTGAACTTCACAAAAGGCGTGATTTTTTTTTCTCAATCAATTATTAAATTAAAAGGTGAATTCACTAAATTTCTCTATTTGTTTTATACAAAATGTACATAAATCACATAAAATGTCATCTGAAGTGCTTAGGTTAAGTTAAGATCCAAAAGAAAAGTTCTTCGGTGAGTCACTTATTTTTTTTCCCCTTTTTTACTCTTTTTTAAAAAATTGAAATGCTTTTCTGGAATTGTTGCTGGTAGCCAGTATTAATTATTAATTAATATAGTAAACACACAGATTTTGCGCCAGCAATATAAAATAAGAGATATATAAAGAACGAAAATCACTGTCAACGTGCAGCAACTGAATTTATCATGTACAATTAAGAGCTGCAAAAATGCTTTTTACATATATTTTTGTCATGCAATCTGATCTCTGACGTTTCGTTTGATGCATTGAACTTGATAAAACGAAATAACATAAAATATTAGATAAGAGAAAATAAAATATGGATTCAATAAATTAGGATCTCTTTACTATTTTAAAACACACTTTCATTGACATTATTTTATATTTATATATTTTTTACTAAAATACAACTAGATCTCTTTTTTTTTTTTTTACACATATATGCCCTAATTTTGTCACTTATTTTAATTTAAATGTAAAAGTGAGAAAGATGTGTAATTAGCATTTTTCTAATGTGATATGCCAATTAATAATTATGAATAATGATGATTTCTCACGCCATCAAATGACTTAATAACATTAATATCACTAATTTCTTTCTTTAGTTATTTCTAGTCCTAACTCCTAACGTATACACTCTCAACTATATTTGTAGCCTTAATCTAATTTGATAGCTAACTTCTGTGTAATTCAAGTGACCTTCTAAATTTTCATCCGCTAAAATTAGACTGAGATTGGAGCTAATTAGAAATGTGATTAGTTAGAATCAATTGATATTTGAGAATGTAAGTATAAATAATGAAATGTAAATAAGAAATTTGATTTATATTTGAAACACAGTGTAATTCAAAAATAGTTTTAAAAAAATTAAAAGCTGTTAAAAGAAAAAAAGTACAAATAAATAAATAAAAATGTTAATATTATAATGTATCAATTAGTTGAATCATTATAGTTTTTTTGTTGTGACTTATTTAACCATGTGTGATAGGATTTTACCTTTAAGGAATGAGATAATTTTTTTGTTCAAAAAACGCTGTAGTCCACATCCTCAGGAAAATGTAAACAGATGCTAAGCTGTGTTTGTGTAATGAAACCAAGGGTGACACTGGCATGCCAGAGCAGGAAAGGTAGGCAGAATCCAAAACGGGTATTGATGTAAGTTGATACTACAAAAACTATCCATCTAATCTCTCTCTCTCCCTCCCTCCCTAGGACTAGGAGACACGTCATTTGAAATGTGCAGGTGAAAGTAATAAATGACCCACTAATTCAAGACAAACACTGAATTACAGCTTCTGTGTCCATGGTATCCGCAAGTTCAGATAACTACGACATTTTATTTTTACATCCCATACCCAATACCCATAGAGAAGAACAAAAGAAGAAACAAGATAGGAAGACTCGCGCATTACTCGCTCAACAACCAAGCACCACATCAACATATATTATACATATAAAAAATTTTTTTTATTTAAATATAATTTATTTATTTAGATGTATTAAATTATTAAAATTTAATATTTTTATAAAATATCATAAAATTAATTATAAAATATAAAAATTTATAAAAATATTAAATTTTAATTAATTTAATACACTTAATTATAATATATCATATTTAAATAAAAATTTATTTGTACATATATACATCACCATCACATTATGGACCACTTCTTCTCTTCATAACCCATTATTACTAAATTATTTCCATTCTCAATTCTTTGTCCTAACCCTTCTTTCTCTCTCCTCTCGCCATTCATTCACTGGTTTTCAGTTTTTCATGGATCCCCTCCTTATATTTTCCTCCTCCTCTTAGAAACAAATCCTCTGTTCTCTGTTTCAACTCAACCCGCATTGCCTCCCTACCCCACCAATAAAAATCTCAAATTTTCAGAACCCCATTTGTTCTTTCCTTCATTTGATTTTACATTCCACGTCTTTTCCCTGAATTTCGCATGCGGTTTGGATTTCTCTGCAAATAGTTCATAACGCAACCCCGAAATAAGAAAAACAGAGGAGCTTTGCATGTGTCAGCATTCCCTCTAAAGTAGTTTCAGAATAATGACAAATGGAGCCCAGAATAATGGCTGGACTTGCAGGAAAACCGGCTTCCCCTTTTCAATGCTTTTTCTAGCACCTTCGTCATAATCCTCCAGGTACCGTGTTGACTTCTTGTTGTTTTCGTTTTTTTGGAAATTTTAATCCAATTTTCCCTTAACAGTTTTGAAAGTAAAATCTTCACATTAATTCTCTGAATTCAATAATCATATACCAATCTTCATTCACACTGGAAAACAAAAAAAAAGGAAGTTCCTAAATGGCTAAATCACATGCAGGGGAACCTTAGCTGATACTCTACTCCTTTTTTGAATTGAGCATTATATATATAAGATATAAGACAAAGCAATCCTGTCTTATCTCAGTACACCCATTTTGTGACAGGCAAAAGCATCTCCTCCTAAAAAAAATTTCGGTCTGTGCTTCCACATTGTGTCATCCTTACACGGCATCATTGGACTTGTATTATCCACCATGGCAACTAAGATTAAAGGGATCTACAAAAGTTTCAAATACATCACCCAATTTTTTGGTAATGTTTCTATCTTTGTACACACCCAATGTATTAATTTTCCTGTGCTTTCTGGTTTTTTGTGTTTTTCGGGCTAAGTTGGGCAGTGGTTCTTCTTGTAGTTGTGAAGGAGCGGGAGATGGAAATTGGGTACCCGACAGATGTTAAGCATGTGGCTCACATCGGATGGGATGGTCCCTCCGGGACTGGACCCAGTTGGGTATGGAATGGATCTAATATAATTCATTTGTACTTTATCTCTCCAGTTAAATTGCAATTACGTAGGATCAAATGTTTTATCATTTTGTTTTTTCTTTTGATGTTATCGTTTTTTTTTTTTAAATGCAGATGAATGAATTTAAAACAGCACCTGATTTTTCAACATCGATTGGTAGCTTGAGTGAACGAAGAGACCCCAATCCTATGGCTACCACCACATCATGGTCCACCCAAGGTATGCTTTGCTTATCACTTCTCATATGCCAACATTTGATCTGACTCAAGTCAAATGCGATGCCTATTAAATATTAATTCATGTGGAACTGTGCAGTCTCCCTAGCTTGAATAATACAACAGAAAGGCCTTTCACGGGACAACTAGTAGTAAGGGAATTTGTATTTGATTATTAGGGTCTCTTGAATTTATTCGAGATAAATACTCTGTGAGGCTTGCGAAAGCAATCTATATTCTTTGCCTCCATGGTAAGAGTTTGGTGGTTCTGTCACGAGCAAACTCATCCACAAGGAGGGGAATCTACTGGCTCTTGGTTTTACAATTTACTCCGTTTTTAGTGGACCACACCAGAATTTTATTAAACAAAGTTGTTTGCTTGTATTATATTTGGGACAACACTCACCAAATTTTATTTTTTAAAAAAGATAGTGCACCACAATGCTTGTTAAGAACATGGTGTGTTGGTCTTTAGGTTTCCCCCGATATGAGTTTCCTCAATGTGACCAAGTTAAACCTATAAAAAATGCGACCTATATCATGTCGATTTAGAGAAAGTGAAATGAAACTGCAAAAAAATATTTGAATAGTTCTGTTAAGAATTTGATAGAGATTATAAGATTTATTCTCGGTGTGTAAGATGGAATCATCGTCATAAGACAGACATTTTAATATGATTACCAGAAATTTGTCATAAGTTATATTAAATGTATATCCATAGCTGACTGTAACGGCAGTCTGCTTATATTCCTAGTTTAGATAGGTAAGTATGCACCTTATTTTACCATTTGAAAAGCTGTATATACTAGTTAGTTGAGAATAATGCAATCATCACTTGCCAACTGGGTTTATGATAGTATACTGAAATAATGTGTAGTAGTTCTTAGAACCTTCTGTTTTGGGAGCCACAGTTGGATAGACGTGTGGAGGCAATTGTCAGAATCTAGCAAAGAGGAATTGAGTTGTGCTGTGAGCTATTATGCCTTTCTTGAAGGGGAGAGTATCCACCTCCTTTTTGGTTCTTGCATATGAGTAAAATCTGAAGGGTACCATACGCAAACGTTGTACTAAGTTACTGTAAAAACATGTTCAAGGGTGGGTCTAGTGCCAGTTTGGAGTATCTGACTCCTCACAATAGGGCCCTAGCTAAATAGGATAGTGATATCCTTTGTTTGGAAGCTGAGGCTCCTTGAATGGAAGTAGCAGTTCTATATCCTAAGAAATTAATTAATTACTCAATTGTGTCTAAATAAATTCTTCTACACTCTCTGAATAGTATACTACACTAATAAAAATGTTACATGTGAACATGTTTTATACAGGTTGTTGAATAAATAAAATATTATTAAATTATATTTGGACGATTGTCATATCATTGAGAATATTACTCTTATTATATATAAGAATTTTTTCTAAAAAATGCTGTTTATATTCATGGTGATTTTCTTTTTCTGATAGATCAATCTTTTTTCACATGTTATCTTTGACTGTTATCAGTGTACAATACTGATTTCATGTTCGGGATCATCATAAATGCAACTATGCAAAGTTATATGCAAGAATTTAAGTTATGAACAAAACTTGGCTCAAAACTTTTTTTTTAACTTTTTTAATTATCTTTATGTGTCTATTAATTTAATTAAGTGAGGTTATAAATAATAAATAAAAGATAATTAAAAGAATTGGAAAGAAGGATTAAAAGAAAAATATTAAAACTAAATTTTGTTCTTACGTTATTTTCATTGTTTGCAAATTTTATTTCCTGCAAATTCCAGGGTGAGAATCATGAGCAGCAAACACATTATATTTTATATTTTTCTCCAATCGCACCTCAAAATAATAATCCATTATTTTCTATTTTCAAAGTCATTTTCATCACATATCTTTCACTGACTCAAATATTATATTTACATTTGTTCTTCAAAACTCCTTGCCACATGTAGGAATTGTCTCAATATAAATGAGATCTTACTGGGTTGCCACACAGACACAGTGCTACCAATATATTCGTTTGTTTGGTTCAAGGTGTACTTCTTAATGATAATCTATTCCTTACTTGAATCTTTTGTACAGATTTTGAAGAGCCCACTGGAAGGCAACCAACACCAAACATGTACCAAGGCATTCCATCTGCAGGGGTTGCTAAGAAGCCCAAGCGGAAAAAGACTAAGTCAACTTCCTCTCCCAAGTCTTCATCTGCTTCATCAAGACAGTCAAGAGCAGCAAAGTCAAAGGCTACGTATGGCGAGAGAGAAGCAACACCAATTGCTCAAGTCTAGTAGGTTCAAGACAATGATGTTGGTGCAGAGAAAATGATTTGGCAATGTGAATACCAAGAAGTCAAAAACCATGCCCTTATCCGGGGACACACAAGGGAAAGAAAGAAAGAAAATAGAGCCAGCTGTGAAAATTTTCCGTGGTGTCTAGTTAATCCTAATTTGCTTTTAGAGAAAAACCAAATTACTTTCAAACAGGCTGGGAGAAAAACAGTGAAAAAGAAAATGTGGTTATTCTAGGGTAATTGGATTGTGTGCGAGTGTTTGGTTTTCTGTGAATCATGTATAGACCTTAAATTCGTAATTCGCATTGTCAGTTTTGCAGATTAAAATGAATAGACACGGAAAAAATAATGTAGTAATCGATGCTCATTTAACAAGATCAGTATGCCATAGTAATTGATGGTTGTTGAAGTAGAATGTTCATCACCGCTCTTTTGTGTACTTGAAAATTGAAATGGTTGAGGCCAGAGGCAGAGGGTGGGATCACAAGTTGTGATTTTAATTTTTATTTTGACATGTTAGCCCCCAAAAAAAAAAAAAACACGTAAAGATCACCATTATTATTACACGTTAACAGATACTTAAAATCAAATTCCCTTTACTCGTCAAAATAAAAAATAAAAAAAACCTTTTGATGTATTGTCAACCTTTTGATGTAATTAATGAATTAAAATTTATATTAATTGTCAAACTTATTAAATGATGTATTATATTATTAGATGTTAGTGTAAAAACAACACATTAAAATTAAATTTATTATTATAAAATGTAATACATTTAACATGAATAAATTAAAATAACTGATATTATATCTGAATTGAAAATGACCCTATTGGTTCCAATATTATTACAAATGCCATTTGGTGTAGAAGTTATTAGATACTTTAAGAGTATTATACTACTCTAATAGATATTTTAGGAGTATTATACTACTCGAATAGAAGTTATTAGATTCTTTATGAACGTGATTCTACTTGTGTAGTAGAGTTTGCTAACTATGGTTGTTCCCAATTGCATCTTACTGCAGCTCTGGTTCAACAAATTCAAAGCTTTCTTCACCAAGGATGGCAAGTTCAGATAAAACGTGTATAGAGAATGGAATCATGTAGTTGACTGGTTGTCGCATTATGCTCATAATCTCTCACTTGGCTTCATGTCTTGGCAGATCCGCTCCAGGCTGTGGCTTGTTACTTTGTAGTGATGTCACTAAGGCATCTTTCTCTCGTTTAATTGCCAGCTAGGTTTGCCCCTCGTCTGTTATCCAAAACAAAAATAAATAAATAAATAAATTAGAACTTTAGGTAAAAATAAATTATGTTAGATTAGACTTTATTTAAATAGGTCTAAATTAACTCTGTAAAAATATCGATTTAAGTCTGTCTTGTTAATTGTCATAAATATTTTTTTTTAAAATTCAACTTGCCTCGAATGTTAATTTAAATGTTTACATTATAATTTACATGATGACATTCATATAAGTCAAATAACTTAAACTTTGTAATTTTTAAATAATAATAATTTTTTTATATTCTATACAAAATAAATATATTATATTAATTATTAAGTATAATAAAATTTAATTATATAATAAATATCAAATAAATAGATCATCCTAGTAGGTCAAATAGTTTTTTAAAAGCTTAAATCTTAACTTATATAGTTAAATAAGTCTTTCTAACATATTAAGTTTGACTTGTTTATTAAATAGACTTGGTTTATGTAGGCTAAAAATATGTTAGGTCGTAGGTCCTTAATGAGTCATCTGATATATTTTTATTCCTAATTATAACTCGTGACACTCATATCTATACTGATTGTTAGATCAAATCTATCTCTATTTAAAAAATTAGAGTACATTTTCTTAAGAGATGCTTAATCACTTACCCTGTGTTTAGATGTTTTTTCATTAACTAACGAGAATGATTGTTAAATCAAATCTATCTCTATTTAAAAAAATTTTGGGAGAACAAAAATTAGAGTACATTTTTTTTTAAAACTCCCAGTTGCTTAATCACTTAAGCTACTCTTTTTAAGAATGACAATACACAAATTTTAATTTTTTTTTAAATATTTAATGAGGAGTTGTTTAATTTATGTTTATTTAAATTCAGTTTAAATTTAAAAATTTCTGTACAACACACAAAATACTTTCCAGTATAAAATAATATTAAATCAAGTCACTCTTGTTTTTTTTTTTTAAGGTCTGCAAATCGAGTCACTCCCGTTTTTTTTTAGTCATAAATCAAGTCACTCTTTAAATGCCAGAATTTCGAGTGTGGGTTGGGCTACTGACATAAGATTTGTTACTATTGGACCTATAATACTAGCTGTCGCTTTGGAACAGATTGGGCCTTAAATTATCACTTCTTGTGGCAAAACGGACCTCGTATTATCGTATAGTCGTCTTAGGAAATGCTTTTACCATAACCTTATTTCAGCAAATAAAAAATTGGGAAAAAGCCCTGTGAAACCGAACCACAGATGACCATGAAATTTCGTAGCTGAAGGTTTTCTTATCTTTTTTAAAAACAGCTAGGTTATCATGAAGAGAAATGCTAATTAACATAAAACGAAACAGATACGAATAAGTTGGCTTTGTATCTTACAAGAGCAAAGATACATAAATAGTTAGAATATTTGATAGAATATATGAGTAATTATTGAATAGAATAAAATAATAAGAATTATTTATTCATTCAAAAGTCAATAAATATATCACATCATTCTAATAAAAAATTCTAATAAAAATTATGACTTTTTAATATTTTCTATCTTATAAATAATTTGTTTCAAAATATGCTGGGTGTATAACTACTGCTTATCTTTGCCAAGTTCAAGAGCCATGCCATTCATGGATTCTTTCATGAAATTGCATTTGTAACATTTAGCAGTTTTCTATTTTGAAATTTAAAACATTATTTCCACTTTACCATCTACCTGAATTTAATGACTATCCATATGAGAGATTCTTTTCTGAAAAGGAGGCAAAAACAAAAAAAATTGATAAACTTCTCAATTATTTTTAAAATAACATTCACATGTTAAGAGTGAATCGCGTCAACTAAGTTAATTAGGATTTAATTTTTGTCAAGTTTTATTATTGATGAGTTATTTGTAAATATCTATGTAAACAATCGTTAAGTCTAAAAGTTTATCCTGACTTTAAGACGAGACAACTATCTTTAATAATAAATTTTCTTGCACAAAAAAAAACACATTCAATTACTCTTGAAAGAAATTTGGAAATTAAATAATAATTAAAGGAAAGAATGAAGGTATACCTTTTTTTTAAAAAAAAAACTGAAGGTACACCTTTCGGTTTGTTAGAATTTGAGCTATTAAATGAAAGTTATTTCATATTCTTAAAATTTCTTATCTTTTTTTCAAATAATAAAAATTCTTATCTTTTTTATATGTTCTAAAAAATCTGTCATACACATCCAAAACAGATATAAGGTAGTTAATCCTAAAACAAACCATTATCAAAAGACGATAAGTTGAATGTTAAAATTTAAGAAATGTATATTTACTATATCTATCATCTTTTTTAATACTACATTAATAGTATAATAAATTTCTCCATCTAAGTCCTTAAGACATAAGGAAGGAGTTTTAGTAGAAGTGAGGGCAGTTGAGTCAATTGAGTGCAAAAGCATAACATATAGTAGAGGTTGAGGTTTTAAATGACCGTTTGTGTTGTCTACCCCCCGCCAAATCCATCGTAGACTTAGAGGTTGAGGTTCCATTTGACTTTTTCTTCGCTAACATTTCGATTCTCCATTCATATCACTTCCTCTCCACACTCCGACTCCTCCTCACCGTACGTACACTCTGCTTCCCAAATCACCCATTTTTCTCTTCTTCATTCTTTCAAGCTCTCTTAGATCCCTCCATCTAACAATAACAGATTAACATCTTTTTTTTTTTGGTTTGTTTCTCCCAACAATGAGGCTCAGTCTCCTTTCAATTTCTCATGTCACATCTTAAGGCAATTGCTATTTGGAAATAGAAAGATATGACAAGCGCATTGATATTATATCTATCATTAGTGGTGTTCTTGCTTTCCTGTGGAATTTATGTGGGTGAGGCTCAAGCTCAGGCTCAGGCTCAGGCTCAGGATCCAGAGGCTCTCCCACCAGCAGCAGAAAGCTGTAATGGGGTCTTCATTTCCTATGACTTCCTTTCTCGGAGGAAGGAATTCCCTCGCGTCAAGAACGTCACAGCCCAATCTTGGGCCTTCAATGCCACCGCTACCGTCCTCAACACAGGCAAGGAAGTGCTTAAAGCGTGGAAATTGTTCATCGATTTTCAACATGATGAGATTCTAGTCTCCGTAAATGGAGCTGTTCTATTTGATGGAGAGGACTTCCCTGCTTCGGTTGGAAATGGCACTCACCTAGTTGGAAGTTCAAGCGCTGATTTGGAAACCTCTATCAACACAGCCGGAGATTTGTCCCAAATTCAAGCGTTGATTCAACTTAGTGGCACCCAGTTTGGGGTTAAGCCTAATGGAATTCCCATGCCTAAGAATATAAAGTTGGTAAATGATGGATACAAGTGCCCCCATCCAAGTACCCGTAGTGAGTCCACACACATTAATATAACTCGTTGAAATGTTATTATTATTATTATTATTTTTTAAATGTATATCATGTGTAAGTGTTATTCTTCAAGTTCTAACTAGTAAAATCCATTTTTTTTTCACAGAAAGTTCCATGTGGGCGTGCTGTAAAAGAGACCCCAAATACAAGTCTAAGCTTAAGAAGACAAAATTCATGCCACGCCAGAAAGGGGATCTTTCCATATTCTATGACGTTCAACAAGCGTACGAGAATAACTATAATGTTGAAGTGACCATGGAGAATCATAACCCTTTGGGACGCCTAGATCGTTGGAACTTGACGTGGGAGTGGACAAGAGGGGAATTCATATACAGTATGAAAGGCGCTTTCACGCGTGAGATGGACTACTCAGGTTGCATCGATGGTGCTGCAGGAGAGTATTACAAGGACATGGATTTCTCTAAAGCCATCAACTGTCAAAAACATCCCGTAGTCAGTGACATGCCTCCGGAGAAAAAAAATGACACCGAACTTGGAAAAATACCTTACTGCTGTAGAAACGGCACCCTTTTACCTACCATTATGGATGCAAGCCAATCCAAGTCTGTTTTCCAGATGCAGGTGTTTAAAGTTCCACCTGATTTGAATAAGACATCTATTTTCCCTCCAGAGAAATGGAAAGTCACGGGAATCCTTAACCCGGATTACAAATGTGGACCACCTTTGAAAGTGGAACCTACACGAACTCCAGACAAAAGGGGACTTGATGCTACAGTTATTGCTATTGCTAGTTGGCAAATAGTATGCAACATCACTCTACCAACCAAGAGGGACACTCGCTGTTGTGTCTCTTTCTCTGCTTATTACAATGAATCTATAGTGCCTTGCAACACATGTGCTTGCGGTTGTGATGACACAGACCATTGTAATCCGGATGGCCAGGCAATGCTCCTCCCTCCAGAGGCTCTTCTTGTACCTTTTGAGAATAGGACACTAAAGACAGTTGCTTGGGCCAAACTAAAACATTTACATGTTCCCAAAAAATTACCATGTGGTGATAATTGTGGAGTTAGCATTAACTGGCATATTGCTTCGGACTACAAAGGTGGGTGGAGTGCTAGAATCACTATGTTCAATTGGGAAACAATCCCTTTTCAGAATTGGTTCACTGCACTACAATTCAAAAAGGCTGCTCTTGGTTTTGAGAAAGTTTATTCCTTCAATGGGACATTCCTTCCACGACTCAACCACACTGTTTTCATGCAAGGATTAGAAGGAATGAGTTATTTATTAGCTCTTGATAATTCAACAAACCCAAAAGTGCCCGGAAAACAACAATCTGTTGTTGCCTTTACAAAGAAACTTACACCGGGCATCCAAATAGCAAAAGGAGACGGGTTCCCTTCAAAGGTCTTTTTCAATGGAGAAGAGTGTTCCCTTCCTACCCAATTCCCTGTAGGAAGTGGAAACCAACATAATGTAGATTTAGTACACGAAGTTTTAGTCTTAGTTTTAGCTTTTACAATGAACCATATACTGTGTTAGGATGCCAATGTTAAGAAACAGTTCAATTAGACAGTTTTATGTATCTAACTTTGTTTTAAATCTCTCTATCTCTCCTCTCTGATTGTGTCTCTCTCCAAATCTGGGTTTGTTTTATATGCATATACCCAAAAAAAAAAAAAAACACGTAGAAAACAAAAAATCGTGTAACTGCAAAAACAAGAATCGAACAAATGAAAGCCAAATGCCACCAGCCGTCTCATTCATTGTCTTTATCCCCAATAGGCCAATACCAAATTGAATATTAAGACCAATTCAATCATTCTTCATCAAAACACCCAATCACAAACATACATTTACAACTATTCCTATATATTGCAAGTGAGCTTAACTTCTAGATCGTCCTTATATCATATCGTACCTATTAGATAGTTTTGCAAATTCTATATCACCCATTTGTAAAAGTCATCATGGCATATGGTATGAGGTGTTCCAAAGGGATGAAAATCTGTTGTGGTGTCACTGCCATTCTTCTAATTTTATTGTTAGTGATATTGGTGCTCTTATTCCTCACTGTCTTCAAGCCTAAAGACCCCACAATCACCCTGTAGTCAGTTAAGCTTGAAGCGTTTCAATTTGACATCCTAGCTATGGAACTAAATGTATCATTAGGCATTGTGTGGTCACGGTTGACAACCCTCATCCTGGAATCTTTAATTACCAGAACAGCACAACTTATCTTAATTATCGTGGGAATCTTGTGGCTGAAGCTTCAATACACGAGGACACAATTCTAGCTCGTGGAGCAAAGAACATAAGCACATCTTTGATGAAATATAAATTCGTAACTGCTACACTATTGAAGTAAGATACAAAATGTGTTATATCCCAATATATTCTTTCAATGATTTTCCTTGCCAAAGTACATCCAATTAATTAAGGCCTTTGATACATCAATGCATGGAATTGCAGAAACAATGTTTGTAAGAATAAAGCTACCATATGGAGCAGCCATGTGTTTTGTGGAGTGAAGGAGAAACCAAGTAAATTGTTGGTTGTTTTGTGCGTTGACATACAAATTTTGGAATAAGAATTCTTATTCTCAATAATGGGTCTCCAATGTTGGCTCACCATATTTCTCTTCAAGCTTCAATGTTCCATTTCAGTCCCAACCAAATTAAACATACAAAAAAAATTATGCAATCTTGTATGATGATTCTCACTGATAAAGTAGCAGAAATAAATAATTCAAAGGGTATTATTAGGACACAAGCATGAACTGAGAGCATGTTTAAACAGTATACTCCAATTGTGTTAAGTGCTTTCTGAGATGGACTAGATGCTATTGACATCCTAGAAAGCTCAATTCTCCAAAATTTTCCCTTTTGTAGTTTGAGCTAGGCTTCTGTAGGTTTAAAAAATAATATATCTGTGGAAATAGGACAGCCTACATATAGATATAGGTAGCATCTCTAATTTTGAGTGTGTAGTGAGTTCATACATTCTCTATGATGTTATGATATACATGGTTAAGGTTTTGATGAAGAATTCATTGATTTACTATTCATTGATTTACTTTGTTGTATTAACTTGGTTGTGTAGGAGTAACCACATATTCTAAAACTCAGTTCATTTGTGAAAGTGTCATGTCCTTCCCGGTTGCTTAGATAGCATTACGAGATGGCTTAAACTAGCATACTCATTGCATTAGGATGAGGAAGTGGTAACATGATCATGAATGAACTGCAACATACGTAAAACCAAGAACTTATAATTGTCTAGATACCATTACTAGTACATGATCAATTTTATTACTCAACCAACCAAATATTTCTGTAGATTTTGCTCAAGAACATTAGTTAATGGCTCAAATCTCATATATATATATATATATCTTATTCTTCCATGAGGATTTAGTGGGCATAAACATGCAATAAAAATTAACGGTGCATTTAACACCCCGTGCCAGTGCAAGTAACTCGGAGTGGAGACGAAATTAAAACGGGTCTAATACTAATTTAAAGAGAATCTTATGCGCCAATATTTTCCTATTCCATGTTACTTACAAGCTTTATGTCTAGAATTGGACTACGTCGGCCGGATAGTAATAATAATCATTGAGAAAACAGTTGCACAATTTGGTAATTGTTTGTTGAAACATAATTGTGAAAATATTATCTTTCAAATTTGGAAGAACTCGATCGGTTTGAAAGGGATGTTAGTGGTCAAAATCATTTTTTAGTCTGTACTTGAAAATATTATTTTTGTTGGTTTAATCTTTATGTTCATTGGGATTTTGTCACAGCCTCAAGCCAAGGGACTTATTTGAAGGGAACTATTTAGGTAGGTACACGATTATAGGTTTAAATCCTAACCATTTATTTAGAGTTAGATTGCAAGAATATTCTTTTGACCAAATTAAAAAACACAAATTAATCGAAATATTCAAAAATTGACTCAAACATTATTTCACTGTAATATAAAAAAAAATATAAAAAGAGTTGTTTAATGCTCTGAATTTATAAGAAATTGGACAGAAAATAAATTATTTAAGATATTTTCAACTATTTGTAATACCTTTAGTGTCATTATGTGGAAATTGACAATAATAAGGAAAAGAAGAAAAATAGAGAAGGAATATAAATGAAGTTTCTGTTGAGCTCGAGGCAGATCCAAAATTGTGGCCTGCACTTTGTTGAGTCTTTTATCAACCAAAAAAGTTTGTTTGTCTCATGTATCATCCTTTTAATCTTTCCTGACAACTTGATGGTGAATTTGTTCTATAGGATTTAATAACATAAAATTTGAAAATTAAACAACAAATGCAATATAAACACAAGTAGAAATTTGAGAGAAGTACACAAACAAATTTTATATTAGTTCGATTACAATACGCGACTTACATCCAGTTTCTAAACAAATATTCGAGATTTTCTTTACTTGTCGAATTTTCTCTTACAAGAACTCCGACGAACCTTCCTCTACTTTAATTCCAAGACGAAGTTACAATAATTTCTTTCACTTAAGGATACCATCAAACCTCTCTCGACTTCTCTTCGAAAAAGAGTAATTATATCAAAGGAATGCTACCCATACTTCTTTCTTCTCACAAGAGTAAGGCTTTAACTCTCAAATATTGTAATTGCTCTTATCAGTAATGTACAATAGGTTTTTGGACTCTCTAGAGTGGATGTACAAGTTTAAAACCAGCTAGAGAAAAAAAAAAACAGATATTACAAAGTTGTAGCAATTCCTCACCTTTTGTTTTCAGCAATGGTGTATTTGGATCTTCTCCACAACTTCCTATTTGTAGTGAAAGGCTTCCGTTTTGTTTTTATAGCCATTGGAGATAAAGAATATTAAAGAAAATTAGCCTTTATTTCATGTGAATTAAATCAATGTAAAAAAATAAAAACATAATTGCTCATTCTGTTATCTAATAATTGTCACTTTATCTAATAGTCGCTCTAATAATTCCTCTTTTTCTTTGATTTATGTATGGCAGCAGCTGATCACAATTTTGAACGTTGAAGCATTTATTATCACTTAATAGAGTTTGATCCAATCATAAAGAGATATAAAGGACTCGTCTCTAATAATAATGAAAATCAAATTATAAGTAAAGAAATATATTATTGAAAAATCAAATTTGAAAACTTTCTTTCCATACTCAATAGATTAGAACCCAAATGGCAATTGATAAATAAGGAAATGCATAATTATTAATATTATCAATCCTAAATAATTTATCCCACAAAATCATTAATCATCAAAACTTGAAACTAACATTTCCGTAAAATCCTTTTTTTTTTTCAATCAAAAGTAAGATGTTTGGTATGCAATATTTTAAATTCTCAATCATTTTAAATTTCTAATTATGAAATTTTAAATTTTCATTTTCGATACATAGAACAATTATTAAGAATTAAAATACCTAAAACTCTGGAGAATATGTATTCTATCTGATTATGCCACTTGGGTATAGCTCAAGTGGTAAGGGTAGAAATAAAGGTCGGATCCATGGAAACCAAAAAAAAAAAAAAACTATCTGATTCTACATTAAAATGTTAAACATTAAATTATATAATCAAAATTCTTTATAATTATAGTATCTTATTAGGCATCTATAATTTTTAAATAATTTGGAGTTTATATTTTGTGATATAATATACTATAGCTAAAAGAATATAAACATAAAATAATAGTCAAATCTCCAATGACGACTAGAACCAAATTTACCTATCACTAAAATATTGAAGACATTTAACAATATTGTATAGCTATGTTAGCATACAAATATACAAAACCTATGTGAAGCCAAATTTGTCTATACCTAGAGTCTGTTTGACGGCAGAAAAACTTAAGGAAAAAAGATTTCTTTCGCGAGAAACCTCCTTGTTCTGTGTGACACAAAGTCCATAAGGCAAACGTGTTGTCAGCCACATTTCGATCTTTTTTTTTTATTACGATCAGCTGTTATTTAGATTAATTTGAATGTAGTTTAATTAATCTATCTTATTCAATTGCATAAAACAGTGATATATATAATATGATAAATTGCATTGGGTGATCTAGCGATTAATGAGAGTAGAAAGTGTTTGGAAAAGAAAGGGAGATAAGAGATGATTTGATCCAACTTTGTCAAACCCTCACTCACCTATTTGTGTAGCTGAAGGAAGATATAGTTGTTTTCTGCTGGTAGGAAAGAAAATCACAATCAGACGTTTCAACATGAAAACGTTAGATTATATAAATGATGAAAAATATTTGGCGGCATGAGGATGGAGTAGGGTTTTAGGTTACTATATGTTACGCCTTTTGAATTCTTTAGCAAAAGGGAACTCTGTAGAGTGCTCGATGGTTGGCCATGGGTTTTTGATAAAAACTTGCTGTTCATACAGTAAATTGAGTTCAAAAGGGATCCTATAACACAAATACTACCAATAACAAAAAAAAAAAAAAATCTATCTTACCTGTAATAAGTAAACTCCTCCTTTATGTACTAAAGGGTCAGATTGGTGATGTAAAAATGAGAAGAAAAACTCGTCGATAAAATTTATTAAAAACTGATCTAAAAATTTCTTAATCCTATTTTTATTCTCATACCGAACTGACAGTAAAGCTTAAGTTTTTTTTTATTCATTTTGTAATATTTTTTTAAGACTATGTGATGCGTATCTACACTTTTTGAGTGTGTGGGATTATTTTCTGGTTTGATTGACAAAGCTGTGAAAGTATTCAAACCTTTAAGACTGCAAATAAAAGTCTACACACATAAAATTCAGTTTATTAACTGAGCAAGACCTCATGATTAATTTATTTTTATTTACTTATTAAATATTATTTAATAAACATATTAAAATTTATTTTCCTTTACTTATTAAATATTATTTGATAAACATATTAAATGATATGGACTGTGGTGTCCCACCAGCACCATCTAAGAAAGAAAAAAAATCGTACAACTTAAGTCGAACAAGGATGAGAATCCTATACAAGTGTACTTAGAAAGAGATAAACGAAAAAACATGAGATCCTATAATTTCAAAAATTACAAAATTCATCTTTTGTATTGAAATTAAGCATGGAACACTATGCATTGAGTTTCAAAATAAATAATTATTGTTTATACCAATAAAAAATATTATTTTGGATAATATTCTTATGACTAATTAATTTAGTGCTTATTTACATATATATAATTGTCTATTTATATTTAATTGCAACCTTATATTATTTTATTTTACATATGCATTTATGAATTCAATCTTCAATTATATTACCTTTTTTCTCTCCTCTCTCTAAATGCTTGCACATCTTATGTTGAAAAGAAAAAAATCAACCTATGTATTCTTGTTTATCAGAATTGAGGAAGAAATTAACAACACCAAACAAACAACCACTAAATGCATAGCAAACCACAAATAAATTTGCAATGCATAGGCCAAAGGGATCAAGGAATTGGGATATGGGAGTTAAGAATATATTCACTCACCACACCTCACAGAAGAAAATTAAAACATGAGATATCAGTCTCTCTCTCTCTCTCTCAACATCATTTACACCATTCGTCCCTCCATAAATGCTTTTACACCATCTCAATACCCTCTGCAATAACTCCTCGCTGCCAAATCCTCTCCACCTGTTCTTGTCTTCTATCTTTTCCTGTCCTCTCACCCACCTCCAAACCTTCCTATCTATTTATCCATTTTTATCTCTTCTTTTTCTTTCTCTTTGGCCACCACTTGGGTTCCTCTTAAACCCTATCTTTATAACAGCAGTTCAGGTCTCAATCACCCCAGAAGAACTCCTCCAGTTCCCTAATTCCCAAACACATCTGGTTTCTCCGATGACCCACACAACCGTTTCAACCATCAACATCTCTCAGGTTTCTCCATCAACCCTTAAGGTTCCCTTTTGAATGCATGTTTTTACGCGTATATTTAGCTTTGACTTGCATATCTTTAATCCATGTTTCGGTTATGTGTAGCCACTGAAAGAGAGGTAACGGTTGGGTTTACACGCATTGATCTCAGTCACTCTGCGAGCGTTATATATAATCTTCCCTAGACTCTAGTGTCAACCTTTCACACTATGTCAACTCTTTCTCTATTTTCTCTTTTCTAATTTCCTTTAATTTTCCATTTTTATTTATTTATTTATTTATTTTAAAAGTCTTGCATGTAAGACTGTTAAAGGCTAAGGACAACTAAAAGTCATTTGTGCCCTCTTGCAACCTCTAAGAATCTAATTATATTTGTTCACAGTCCTGTGGCTGATACGAGAATCTTGAAACCAACTCTTCCCACAAGGGACTCATTACAATTTCAATGCCTACAACCGCATCTAAAATTTCCGAGACATAAACTACACTATTAGAACACGGAGATGCTTTGATCAGTTTCGGGTTTGCAAAGCGTTGGCTGGAAAAAAATGTATCCACTCAGTTGCATGCCATCAAATTTTAGAGAGAGAAAGCGGTGTTGATTTATTGCGGTCATCGTCAAGGCTAATCAAACAGGTGACCACTTCCTTTCTTTCTTACTTTTTCTCCTAATAAAACAGAGAGAGAGAACATTATTGTACGAAATTTAAGTTTGCAATAGAACAGAAATTTTAATAAATTGGAAAAAGCTAACGTTCTCTTAATTATTATATACACAGCATGTCATAAGATATAGGGAGAAAAAACTCTTTCTAGCTAGTTTATATGGAATTTTTCCCCCTAGATATAAAATTTTTTGCTTTCAGAAAAAGAGGACTCCTATCTATTGTTGCTGTTGCTATTTCTCTTCCACTTAATTTTTTTCCCCCTTTTTGTGCTGACTTAATGGTTGCTATCATGAATTAAATTGATAATCACAAGGGACTTTTAATTTGTAAAAGAAAAGCTTCCAAATGAGTGCCTTCTTGGTTTTATGTTGATGAAAGCTTTGCCAAATTACTGTCTAATTCTTTGGCTACATACTGTATTTTGTTAAAAATACACTACTTATTCTTGCTCCGCTTCTACATAATTGCTTCACAGTTCACACGTGTTGAGTGTTTTTGAATTCCTGTTTTGGAAGATTGGAAAGAAGGCCGTGGCTTCTGAAATTTAAGAATTTTCATCAATGTTTCACAGAAACATGTTTGATTCTCACCATCACATGTTTGATATGTCATCCCACAAGAGTTCCTCTGAAAGTGATTTGGGAAGGGCCAGAGATGATGATTACGAGAGCAAATCTGGGAACGAGACCATGGATGTTCCTTCCGGTGACGACCAAGATCCCAACCAACGACCCAAAAAGAAGGGCTACCACCGCCACACACACAACCAAATACAAGAAATGGAAGCGTAGGGACTATTGTTCCAATACAACTCTTTTTTTATCGAATAACAACATGTATGTTTGGTTGCTCAGTTTGCTTATTGGATATTTTTTGGACTTTGCTTCCTCAGCTTCTTCAAGCAGTGTCCTCACCCAGATGACAAGCAAAGAAAAGAGCTTAGCCGTGAGCTGGGATTAGAGCCTTTGCAAGTCAAGTTTTGGTTCCAAAACAAGCGTACCCAGATGAAGGTAAAGGAGACAGCCTCTACTCAATAGTATACCTTTAACGTTCAACTAAAGTTAACATTAGATTGAACTATGAACTTTGTAGTATAATTGGCTTGGCTTAAATCAAATTCAAGTTGCACCATTATAAAATGATTCTTTCTGATGGTTTTATATATACAATACATATATAGGCTCAACATGAACGGCATGAGAATGCTATTTTGAAGGCTGAGAATGAAAAGCTTCGTGCTGAGAACAATAGGTACAAGGAGGCCCTAAGTAATGCTACATGCCCTAACTGTGGAGGCCCAGCTGCTCTTGGTGAAATGTCCTTTGACGAGCAGCACTTGAGGATTGAGAATGCTCGATTAAGAGAAGAGGTACGCCAGTACCACTACCACAAAATTAAAGAAGCTTGTTAATCAATTACAAAATTTTCATACCCCAGACCCAGTGCATAATGTAAAGGATTATCCATTTTTGTCTCTCCTTTTCTTCTTGGTGGAATGGAACTAAGGTCTTTTAAATCTTTCAGATTGATAGGGTTTCAGGAATTGCGGCCAAATATGTTGGAAAGCCCGTGACTTCCTACTCCAACCTTTCATCTCACAGTAACAATCACATGCCTTCCCGGTCGCTTGATCTCGGAGTTGGTAACTATGGAGCACAGTCAGGCATGGTAGGAGAAATGTATGGTGGTAGTGACCTTGTTAGGTCACTCCCAGTTCCTGCTGATGCTGACAAACCCATGATTGTGGAGCTTGCTGTTGCAGCAATGGAGGAACTAACAAGGTTAGCTCAGGCTGGAGACCCTTTATGGGTCCCTAGCAACAGCAACCACCTTACTAATGAGATTCTAAATGAAGATGAATACTTGAGGACTTTCCCTAGAGGTATAGGTCCGAAACCCTTGGGCTTAAGATCTGAAGCTTCTAGGGAATCCGCTGTGGTTATCATGAATCATATTAACCTCGTTGAGATCCTTATGGATGTGGTGAGTGTTAATGTTCCCAACAATTTCTTAGTGTTCCTATTAATTATTTATAATTATAATTTGTTGAGTGAGGCAGTTGACGGAGATATATACCTCTTTGAAATGATAACGGTTTTCAGAACCAATGGTCAACTGTGTTTTGCGGTATTGTTTCAAGAGCATTGACACTTGAAGTCCTTTCAACTGGAGTGGCAGGAAATTACAATGGAGCCTTGCAAGTGGTACTCAGTTTTCTCTCGTTATCTTCCTTCTATTCAAGTTTGTTACCTGTGACCTGACCTCTCAAGAGCATTGATAAGACGAGAAATTTGCATTTCATCTAACAAAGTATTTTTTTTTTTTTTCTTTCAGATGTCAGCTGAGTTCCAAGTCCCTTCACCACTTGTTCCTACTCGTGAGAACTATTTCGTAAGGTACTGTAAGCAGCATCCAGATGGGACATGGGCGGTGGTTGATGTTTCCTTGGATAATCTGCGACCTAGTATAATCTCAAGAAGCCGAAGAAGGCCCTCTGGTTGTTTAATTCAAGAATTGCCAAATGGTTACACCAAGGTGACATTTTCAATTCAGCTTCTGTTCTGTAATGTCCACATTGTTGATAACCTTTGGGACATCAAAGGGGCTACATCCCAAGAAAACAGAAACTAAACCAAATTTATTGTAAGTCAGTTAATTGTTGTCTTCTTTTATTAATTATTCCTCAGGTTACATGGATTGAACATGTAGAAGTGGATGATAGAGCGGTGCATACTATATATAGACCTCTAGTTAATTCCGGCCTTGCTTTTGGAGCTAAACGATGGGTGGCTACATTAGATAGACAATGCGAACGTCTTGCTAGTTCAATGGCAAGCAACATACCAGCAGGGGACCTTTGTGGTACGGGACATATCAACTTTCTTCTCTTTTTTTATCCTTTTTGTATCTAGTTTAAGATCATTTTAAAAGGTTATATACTGCTATACATATACTCAAATAGATGACTTATAAGTGTGAATTTCAATCCTTATATACAGTGATCACCAGTCCTGAGGGAAGGAAAAATATGCTGAAGCTGGCAGAGAGAATGGTAATGAGCTTTTGTACTGGTGTTGGTGCTTCCACAGCACATGCTTGGACAACTCTATCCGCAACTGGATGCGATGATGTAAGGGTCATGACCAGAAAGAGTATGGATGACCCAGGCAGACCCCCTGGTATAGTGCTCAGTGCTGCAACTTCTTTCTGGCTTCCAGTTCCTCCAAAGAGGGTTTTTGATTTCCTTCGAGATGAAAACTCTAGAAGGGAGGTATGTATAAGATTTCAATGGTTACATCTTTTATCTTTAATATTTATAATACGGTAGCAAGAAAAGAAACATACCAGGATTTTAGTATTTTTACTATAATTTTCTTTGAAATAGTGAAATATATATAATTTTATGTTGAGAGGGGGAATGATCATCCTTATTATCAGTGACTTAATTTGATAAATTACCAGCTCATGTTTCTTGATCGATGGATACAATAATGTTGAGTTTATATACTAATTAATTAATGCCTTACAAATCAAATGAATCAACAATTAGGAATTTGCAGTTATAAAAAGTTCTTGTTTATTATATTAATGGTTGATTCATGGCCTTGGTTGGAAGCTTGGTAGCTATTATTCATCGTTGAAGCTTCACATTTAATTGAATTTACAGTGGGATATTCTCTCCAACGGGGGTCTAGTTCAAGAAATGGCACACATTGCAAATGGTCGTGATCCTGGCAACTGTGTCTCTTTACTTCGTGTCAATGTAAGTTAATGGTATAGCATGCGACAGAGGTACAATTGGCACATCCTAGATTATATCTCATTAACATATAACCTAACATGTCTTTTGGTAAATGCCAATTGTAGAGTGCGAATTCCAGCCAAAGCAATATGCTGATACTTCAAGAGAGTTGCACTGATTCTACTGGCTCATATGTAGTTTATGCTCCTGTCGATGTTGTTGCCATGAATGTAGTCTTGAGTGGCGGGGATCCAGATTATGTTGCACTGCTGCCCTCAGGTTTTGCTATTCTTCCTGATGGGCCTGGACTAAACGGAGGACCAATACTTGATGTTGGATCTGGAGGTTCTTTACTGACAGTTGCATTTCAGATCTTAGTTGATTCAGTCCCAACAGCAAAGCTATCTCTAGGTTCTGTGGCCACTGTTAACAGTTTAGTTAAGTGCACAGTTGAAAGGATCAAAGCTGCAGTGATATGTGACAGCACCTAATTTCAAAGCCTTCATATGGTAATCAAATTAACTACTCAATACTAATTTAAATTAATTTACTTACAGTGGTAGTTTTAGGACTGAACTTCGTTTGCTTAATTAAATGATTAACATGTTTTATGCTGAAAGAGTCTCAAGAGCAATTGCTCATAGAGTGGCTGCTGTTTTTCTTTGATAAGAAAAGAAAATGTTGGGTTTCAACCTTTAAACATGTTAGTGAAAAGAATCTTATTTTTTTTCAATGGCTTGAAGTTGAAGTAATATTATGCTTTAGTAAAATGAAGCAAAACCACAACTAGCAAAATTGGTGAAAGTGTTTTGAACTGATATAACAAAGGAATTGTCATTCCTCTCTTAGTCCAACTTTCTACAATGGCAAAAGAAGAAACTGAAAGGTACTATTTTCCTGTGTTGCAGTTAGAACAAAGATAGAGAAAGATGACAAGCTTGGAAGGTAGTACAAACTTAGTTTTCAGAACAAGGGGAACAAGTCAATGGACGCACCTTAGATTATCTTTTCAATGTTGGAACTTTGAAGGATCTTAGGTTCGGGTATTGACTTTCACTAATGAAAACAAAAGTTGAACCATCGGGTCTAAATGTTTTAACTTAAGAGTAACTCCAAATGTCACCTTCGTTATTTATTTTAGCGTAGACTTTTCGAGTTGTATTGTAGACCGAGCAATCTTTCCTCAAGTGGTGTTAGGGTTGACTTTTCCTGTTGAATTGTAAACTTGACCAAATTTTTTCTCCTTTTCAAGTGTTTCTTTAGTAGTATTGACTCAATTGTTACAATCATAATTTCACACAACTTTTTTATGACTTTTTCAAATATTTGTTAAAAAAAGTTATTTGTGAAATTTTGTTCAATTGTAACTCTAGTAGCGTAACTAATAATATTCTAAATTGACCAATGCAAGATATACAATAGGATGAGCAATGTTAATGGTGCACTCTTGAATTATATTTTCTTTACACTTTTTCCGTCATTATTATATAACTAAACCTCACTTACAATATAACAATATTTTCATCAATCTAAATGGGTCATACCTTTTATATTTTGTGTGATTCAATCCTTATCCAACGATTACACACAGATGGTTTAAATTTGTTTCGTGAGGTGGGATATAGTACATTTTATATAAGATTTATATATTGTTCAAAACATATCTCAATTATTAAGTACAATTATGATTCAATCTGTCTAGCTAAAAATTCTTCCATTGAATCGTGTACATGCATCATTGATTTCACATACTATCAAGGGAGGGTCGTGCGGATGGCTTTACTTTACTTTCTAAACTTTTCTCTTTAACGAAACCTACCGAAAGGCGAGGCTATGCTATTTCTCCAAACAAAGGGCTTTAGGCAGTTAATTGAGGTAAATAGTTCTCGATTGGTGGCACCTTATATGAAGCAGTCTGCACTGTGAAGGAGCTGAAGTGAGAAAATAAGTTTGTATTCACTTCTAATTTAATCTTTTAATTTGATAAAATGTATTATAATTTTAATTCATTAAATAATTTAAAATAAATATATATTTATTTTCGCATTTTAAATACAAACTTAAATTAAAGGAGCTTTTTTTCACTATGTAGTGGTGCAATCGACTAATTAACTTCGTCTAAAGGGTTTGAAGTACAAACTCGTACAAAATTAAGAGTGATGCAAGTTATGCCAAAAAGTATGAGCATAAAGCATAATTTTTTATATTTGGATGATTGGATCCTCCCTATTTATAAAAATAATTGCACAAGATGCAGTTTCTCATCTAACGACTGGAATTTACTGTATTATTATGTTTTTCATTAATATTTTAGATTACAATTACAGTTTTTCATGACTAAGATTCCCTGTAGTTTTTTGAAAACTGCAGGAGATTCATTTCCTAATTTTTTATATGAGTAAAACAGTATAACCTTTTCTAAAACTGTATGGTTGATTTGTGACGAATCCAAAAGAAAGCTCCCCTTTAAGAATAATTGCGGTGTTCTTTTGTTTATGCTAATGGCTAAATATAACTATTCTAAGCTCAGTGGTTAACAACAATTGTTCACAGTTGTTATTTTTTTCTTTTTCTTTTTTTTGGGGGGTGGGTGGTGGGTAAATTTATGTCCATGATGGGGCTTTTCATGGATTAATTGAACCTTTTGCTTCACTATACGTGGGGTGTCGAAAAAATTAAACCAAATTAAGTAAACCAATTAAACTGAACCCATTCATTATGTGATTTAATTTTTTTACCATAAAGTTTAATTTAAATTTTATGAACTAAACTGTTTCATATGAACTTAATTAAACTCTACACACATAATATATTATCCAGTAAATATTATAACTATAATAATATATATAATATTCAAACTGTGAAATTATTTTTTACTATGGATTACTGTATTTGCTTTAATTATATAACATATTCATATATTAAGTTTGGATAAAATATATAATTACTATCCTCTTTATTTATTGTTGCTATTGGACAATAATTTTCAAATGTAAATTAAGCCTTGATAAGGTATTATTTAGCAACATTTGAAGTAGAGAAATTCTTGGTGCTTCTGGAGACTATTGAATATATATCACTTTAGTTATGTGAGTTATTATAGTTTCTTATTTTAATTATGTGAGTTATTATAGTTTCTTATTTTAATTATTTTTTTAATACTATAATTAAGATAATAATGCACATTCAATGTTGAAAAAAAATTGTTTTTACAGTAACATTTAAGGATTTCTCTTTGAAATAATAATAATTATATCTTTTTGTTCATAACCGAACCGAAACAAATCTTGTTTTGGCTCTAAAATATGTGAACATTAAACTGAATATGAGAACCCAACGTATCGTCATAGTTATAATTATAAACAAAAGGCTCTTTTTTTTGTGAAACAAAATTATTGTACAAGAATATTTCAAAATCCAAAGATAACTTCATCAAAGTTCAATCAGGGAGTTGGTAAAACCAATCAATGAAATAACAAATAACATGCAGGCCCCCCTTAAGTTGGGTGGTGTTTCTTTAAGAGGTGTGTGGGGTACCAAGGCATGAAAGGTATTCGAGGCCTAAAGTTATGGTACAGGTTAAAGTAACTCCTGCGGCCCCAACATGAAATTCACCCATTTATCAAATGTTGACACCCCTTTTTCAAAAATGAGGTTTTAAAAGGGATTGGTAAAAACGCTAATGAAACCAAAAGTTTATTTTGTTAGATTAGGTAAATACTTCAAAATAGTTATTGTCTCCTTTACAAAAGGAACGGGGAGAATACGAATCTAGATTCCAGATTCGGGTGTGTTTGGATACGTTGTGATAAAAAAAATTATTTTAATAATCGATTAGTTATATAAATTATTTTTTTATAATTAATTATAATAAAATTAATTTTATATTTGAAAAATATTAATTAAAAAAGATAATTTTTTCATTTGATAATTTATTTTATTTAAATTATTAAAAAGATTATAAAATAATTTATTTATATTATATAATATTTGATATTTTAGATAGTTACTTTGATAAAAACATAATATAATAAGCTTTTAAAAACAATAATCTAAAATTTTTTATTATAATGTTCAAAATCAAGTTTAAAATAAAAAAAAACTTTTTTATGGTGCAAATTTTGCTTTTACTATAATCAATTTTACTTAAACAATACTAAAACAGTAGAAAAAGTTTTTTCTCTACCAAACACACATTAAATATGGTGCCTTTGAAAAACAAAAGCTTAAAAAAAAAAATTTCTCGGCGCGTTTGTGCTGAAAAAATGATTTGACTCAATTAAAATAATAAATTTTTATCAATTTTATATTTTTACATTAAATAATATATATATTTTATTTTTATATTTTATTTAATATTATTTATTATATATTTTTTTTATTATTTTTTTATTCAATCATATTTTTTAAAAAAATATAAATAATATATACACTATTAAAAATAATATACGACTATTTTTATTCAAAATTTCTATAGGTGATGCAGTGCATGGCGAAGTCAACCAATTATTAGAAGTAAGAAAAAGGATGTGGTGCAAAATATATTGCACCTCAAAAGGTTATCTATCATTCCACGGTTCCGAGAAAAAAAATGGCTTTTGATTGAAACCTAGTAGTGGATATTCAGTCAGCAAAATCAACTCGCCTCTAGACATTTTCTATATTAGAAAGTTTGACCCTACACTTTTTAAATTGAGGATCATATACATTATAAGTGAAAATACGTAAAAAAAAAATGTTGATACAATTGAACATAAACAATTCCTTTGATATTAAAAAGAGTGTGTGCAAAGAGAAAAAAGAATATGTGACTAACATTAATCCGAAGCTTAAAAGTCCAAAAGTGAACAATATTCCCAATTATTGCTACGTCAGCAAACACCTGAATATAGACAGTGAGTGTCGCTGCGATATCTTACCGTCACCCTTGAATCTTGATAAGGATGTCAATTTTACTCATAGAAATGAGTACTCGCAAGTAATATTCGTGAAATAAATAAATAATATTTATTTAATTTTTTGTAGATATAAATATTTATTAATGTTATTTTTTATTTAATAAATAAAACGGGAAGAGAGTGATTCTTTTTATATTTGTAAATATTTATAAATAAAATTATTAAAATATTTTTATATAAAATTATTAAAAAAATTATTATTATTTAAATATTATTAAAATATTTTTTTTTTAAATTTTTAACTTTTATTTTATTTTTTTAAATTTATTAAATATCTATAAATATCATGAATATTTATTTATTCTAAAAAAATAATAAATAAATATTTATACATATATAGAATAAAATTAAAAATAAATATTATTCACAAAACGAAGAACAGGGGACAACGAGCTGCTACCCATCTTGTCTCGCCCGTTGCCATCCCTACACGTGAGCTGTCCATTTAGTAGTATTTACAGTACAATGCCTCCTGTTATTTTCATGACCAGACCGGGTACACTGTTACACTGTTACTGTTACCTATTATTACTTACACAATTTACAATAATATATAAGTGAGTGAAACACAGCGAGCCACCAAGCCAAATGAAATCTTCAATTAAAGGTGATGGTGGTAATGATTAACGCAGCTACATCAAATTTTAATGGATGGTTGCAGTAATTAATTCGTAGAAAAAGTTAATTTACAGGACAATATTTTAAAGAGAAAACTGAGAGGAGCAAAAGATATGCAGAGTACCTCCTTGCACAGATGCTATTAAGCATTGTCTAGGAAGATAAGATAAGCTCTGGGACACTGAGAAAATCAGTTGGTCATTTATAGCGGTTGCCGGAAAGAATTAACAGTAGGCGCGTAATTTGGAGGGTGCAAATTAATATATCATTGCTGGCTAGTTTGCTGCTTCTCCATCTTCTTGGAGTACTTTTTTCTTCCCTCTGCTGTGGAAGACTGAGGCAGAGGTGTAGTTGATGGACCTTGGTAGAAGAGGCCGTTGGGCTATTATTAAATTCATGACAGAGAGAAAGGACTGAAGATGGTTTGGTTAGGTTTGCTAGGCTTCATGTGCTTTTTTTTTTTAAACCTTCTGGGCAGTTCCTGTCTGTTATTTTATAAATATAGTGAAAGATAGAAGAAAGTGCAGGTGCAGTTTTAGAGTACGTGAAGGCTAATGATTTTACTACAGGTCTTAAAATCTAGGGCTGGAATGGAAATCTTCAAATACACAGTTGAATCTAGTTTTTTTTTTATGTATATTGCCTCTAGATTTTTCATTAATGAGAAAGTACGGTTTTCTTTTGAAACGAAGAGAATAGGGTAAGAAGAGCAGATAAAGGGACGAACTCTTCAGCACCAGAGAGTGCCTTATATCTCAGCAAACATAGAAGTGGCTAGTACAGCAGTGCAAGGTGGATGGGCTCCGCTCGCGTAGCTCCAATCTTAGATTTTCCTTACTATCTTAGTACTACAAACTCTTATTTGAAATAATATTTAGAGGATTGATATTTGCATATCAATTTTTTTACGTACGTAATTCTCTGACACTGTGCTGGCCGTTATCTTTAAATGCTTTCATCTATATATATTTGTGTCAAAGGCCAATTATCTAAAAAAAATTAAGTTATTAAATACAGATTAAAGAAAAAGTTTATACCTGTAACAATTACTTATAAAACTCATTAAAAATATTACGTTTTTTTCTTTTCTTTTGATATAAAATTATGATGTTTTGAAAGTACGTAACTTTTATAATTACTTACAAATGTATAAGTTGTAAATGTTTAAAATACATATTATAAGTAGCTACAATTACAAAGCAGCACACACATTTGTGAGTAGGGGTACCTAGCGGATTAACTAATTTGTGAATTCACATATTTTGATCCAATCTAACTCGTAAAATATGTGTTACATTGAATTTGCGATTCGAGTCAAGATGAAAAACACATCAACTCATAAAATACAGATAGGATGACAAATTTAAAAAAATATTAACTTGTACAAACTTAACTTACTCAAGTAAATTTTTTTAGTAAAAGTTATTTAGCTATTGTGGCATTTCAAGTTGTTTTCATGATTTCATATAACTTTTCTATAGTGCTAGATATTGTAGTCACTTTGAGAGTGTAACAAAAAACATATTGACAAGAAACTCATGAAACATATAACGAACTATTGCGATAAAAATCTAATCGATCTCATAGATAACAAAGAGTATGATGAGAAAATTAAAGATAAAATAAATGATTATATTAACTCATATACTATATGTGATTACATTGACCCCAGTTGGCTAATGTTACTTATTGTTTATGATTTTTAAGATTTGTTAGTTTACTTATTGTTTATGATTTTTAAGACTTGTTAGTTTACTTTAATTTATTTCAGATTTATGTTAATTTAGTAAGAGTTATTATGTTTTTTTATTATATTTGAAACTTATTATGTTTTTGTAAGATATGTTATGTGACTTTTTAATTTATTTAAGACATAAAATTTTTAATTAAAATGTGTTATACATATCTAATTTTTAATTTTGTATTTTGATAATTATTTTAGTAGGAAAATATTTTTTAAAGTATATGTCAAACTTATAAGTATGGTCTAACTTAACCTACTTTTGAGATGGGTCAGGTGCTACGGAAAAAAAAATCACCCTACTTAACTTACTAATTTAATAAGCAGGTCAGCTTCTAGAATCCAAGATATTCTACAAACTACAATCCATAACAAAGTTGTGAACCGCAGAGAAATATATAATTACATATGAAAGTGTACCCCGAGGTGAATGGAGAAGAACAACCAGGGAATTATTTCAAGTAAAAAAAAAAAAAGAATTATTTAACATGGGTCTTACCAAAGCGGCTTGGCCAGCTTTAAGTTAGTTGGGTCTAATGGGTTATGGACTTATGGTTGGGTTTTACTTAGGCTCCAAAACCTATTTTGTGTAAACCCAAGTTTTTGTCTTTTGACCCATTAAATTGGGCCAGATCAGCTTATGGTCAAGTTGAGCCATGACCATGAGCACCTATAGTTATTGCGAACATTTATAAAATCTACCGCAAACAAAGTATTTAAATAAAATATGCATAATTTTATAGATTTTCATTTGGTAACAAATTTTATAACTATTTAAATCCATCTTTTGTCGATTACTAAAGGAATTTAAAAGTGTCATATTTTTTCAAACTTTTTATTTTATTATAAAAGAGATTTGTGATCTAGTATAATAAAAAGGTTGATAAGCACCTATATGGTGCAATAGAACCAGATTGCTTTTATCGGGGATTGGACTTGTGTTTAATTTTTAGATAAACTTGTGTGGGGGGGGGGGAATCATACCGTTCCACTATCGACTCGAAAAGAGTTGAGATCTTAGAATAGACTATATTCACTTATGATATAACTTCGTGATCGTCTCAACTTTTTTAAAAATAGAGTTCACAAAAAAAATGGATGATAAGCTAAAATGAGAAAAAAATTTGAGTGTATGATTTAATTCTAAAATTAAACAATCCAAAAAAAAAATGCTCACATTTAAAATAAAACTACCAAGAGTCACCTCTTAGAAAAGATAGAGTTAAAGACTTAAGATTCTTTTTGAGTTAACGATGGGCAACGTGGTGAGAGGCATGCGAGCTGAGCTAACCTGGTGAGAATGAGTTGAGTTTTAAAATTGGGTTGATCCGGTGTGAATGAGTTTGTGAAAAAAAGTTATTGTCAATGAATTACTTTTCAACAAAAAAAATTAAAAATTAGTTTTACAAAAATATTCCTGTTGGAAAATGTTTAGAAATATTACATTTTAAAAGATTTTATGTTGTTAATTTGCATCTGGAAGTTAGCATTTTGAGGGAGAATTTCCATCAAAATTCAGTTCATAACCTTTTTTTATGTGATTTTCATCGATCAAATTTATTTTTTTTTTTTTTGAGTCTAGGGAAGGGGCATCATTGGGTGAGCTCTGGCCTCTAGAAAAGCCTATAGGAGGCTTAACTTGCAATGATAGATTATCTCTTCTCTAGCTTTGATTACTTTTCAAAAGATGGGTGTTGATCCAATCTGCACGGAATGAATAATGTATATAATTATTAGGAAAATTAGAAATTGCTTTATTTTATATGATATTTATTCTTTTTCAGAAGATAGTTATATATTTTTCAACTTTTTTCAAACCAATCGAGAAGAGTTTGCTAAGAAATCTGACCATTGTTAGTAGCATCGTCCTCAAATCTCCCTCATTGTTGGCATTCTCTAACCATCGTCATCATCACATTGTTAGCTTTCTCCAATCATTGTTATTTCTTTTTTTTTTCACTAGTGCACTCCATGACCAAAAATCGTTACAGTTTGGTGCATGAAATTTTAGGCTTTGAATTAAGCTTATGGAATTGCCAACATTTTTTTAGAAAAGTAGCATCCATCACCAAAATTAGAAAGTAACTATTTTAGAATAATTACAACTCCAAACAAAAAAAAAAATATTCTTACCAAATTAGTTAACATGTCGGACAACACAAACTCTATTAAAAAATCATCACATTATAAGCATTAATAATGATTTAAATTTTTAGTTATTTATTAATTTAAAATTTTAATTATATTTTAGATTAATATATTTTAGATATTATTGATAAAATACCAAACAATAGAATTTTTTTTTTTTTTTGAGTCTAACAGGGGGGCTAACGCCCAACAACTACACAATAACACTACAAGGAAACAAAACACCTGCTAAATCGTCTAACAGTAACTGACCACAACCATTAGGAGGTTTGTCCAGAATATGCAATCCCAAAGGGTGATGATGAGAAGAGTTTGCTAAGAAATCTGACACCTGATTTTTCTCATGCAAAGCATGGCTAATCTTAACATCCCATTGTCTCGAACACTTGTTCTAAATGGCTTCAATCAGAGAAGCTGCTGGATGAGACATCTCACAATCTTTATTGATTAATCCAAACGTTGTCAAAGAGTCAGATTCAACCCAAATACGATTAATATTAGGCTCCCAAGCCAGAGTTAGAGCACTATATAAAGTCTATAATTCTGATAACAAGACATTGGCTCTGTCAATATTATGAGTAAAACCAACAACCCAAGCTCCTGAACTATCCCAGAAAAATCCTCCACAACTAGCCAAAAAAACCCCCCATGTCTCACTGAGCCGTCAACATTGCATTTAATCCACCCATCCTCAGGAAACTGCCACCCAACATTGACCACTTGGTATGTATTTCCTTGTGAGTGTTTGAGCAAACCAAGCATCTGCATACTCTCCATTTTAACTGCTCAAACTTAAGCTAGGAGGAAGATATGATCAACATTCCTATTCCCATTATAAAAAAAAAACTATAGAGTTCTTGTTTGTCTAAATAAGCCAACAAGTGAAGCCGAAGATGAGGTCTAACTTTCCCCACGCTCTTGCTCATGTAGATTTCATACCCATCCTCACCTAATCCTATATATTAGCTATGAAAAAACTTTGCCAATGATGAGGATGCATCAGATGCAGCCAAAGGTTATGAATAAGCCCACAATCCCTAAGTGCATGTAATGACGATTCCAAGTGGCTACCACATCTAGGACAAGAACCATCCTAAGAGATGTGCCTGGACTTGTGAAAACTATTAGTCATTATGCCTCCTTGTAGAAACAACCAGAGGAAGCAATGAATGCGTTGTGGCCCAGGCCACTTCCAAACTAAAGACCACACATTAGTCTCACTTGGTCGCACCCTATTTGTCAAAGAATCATAAGCTAACTTAGTGGAAAAGACGGAGACGTTTTCAATACACTTGAAAAGTTTGAGAGCATCCAAGCTCCAAGTATAGGAGGCATTGATTTGTAAAAAATTTACATCTATTGTGGAGAATGACGACTATTTGTAACTTGTTAAACATGCTATAATTTCAAAATTAATATTTACGTATTTGTCTTATAAAAAATAGAAATTATTAGAAAAGTTTTTTGTGAAACCCAATTACAACTGCATACTCACCAAATTTTTTTTGTTGGAGTTTCAATCATCTGTCGCCAAAGAGTAGTGAAACACTGATAAGATCTATCAGTGCTTGAAACGAAGGCTTCCATGCCCATGTTGTGTTGCTTGTAAAGGCCACAACGGATACATATACAATTGAAGCTTAGATTTGTTTTCTGACATAGGTTCCAAAACAAGGGCTTCTATTAATAAAAAAAATAAAAATTGGGGCTGCCCATTTCCAAACCCAAGTTCACGTTGAGCACTACAACATAAAAGGGAATTTTATTTTTCTTACAACAAACAACCTCCTTCCCCCTTTTTCTTGGTGTTGTGAGGAGGAAGAAGCAAAAGAACAAAAGCAAAATAATTTCAATGCAAACTACGTGCTTATACGCAACTTTCGATTTATGGGTTTTCTCTAGGATTATTTTTTTTGTTGGGTGTTTCAATTTTGAGGATTATCTGCATGGAGATTTTGTGGCCTCATGACAATTTAATTGAACGAATCAATGTTTCTTCGACAACGTTTTCTCAGCGAAGGAGTTACAACAACTACTATAATCATGTGACAAGCTCGAGATCTACCCAATCAAAAGAAAGCGGTTGTCGTGGGTTCGAGTCAGCCAGTGGTGGCAGAAGCGACATTGCCACTCTTTAAAACGTTGTATGAGTTCTTCATCTTTGGCGTGTTTAGGTGGTTCATCCTCTTCCTCATGTCTGGGTTCTTTGTCTTCTTCATGCTCAAGTATTATATTTAGGTGTAATTTTTTTTATGCATTTTTTTGTGCTTGTGGAATAATAGTTTTATTTTTTATTTTTGGTTTTTTGTTTTCTTTTAATTGGTTACCTTCTACATTTTGCAATTTGGTATTGGTGGATTAGATCTTCAGAATCTTGATGGTAATTTTTCAATTGAAAAAATGGTTTGGTGATTGAATTCAATGGATGAATAAAGGAAGAAAAATTTGAGTTCACATGAATTGAGATAAAATGTAAAAATAAGAAATGAGGTTTAAAAATAAATAACAAAAAAAATAGAGATATTATAATAAAATGCTCAAAACAAATAATTACAAGTCAAATTTTAAGAGCATCTATGCTCTAAAGTTTTTTAAGTACATTGTAGACGTCTTCGGAAAAGAAACCATCTCTGGAGTAGACCCAAGATATTCTATCATTACCCAAGTCAAGCGAAGGAGGTAAACAGGCAACAACCTCATCGCAAGCCCATTGGGGAAGCAAATGCTCAAACTTATGCCAATTCTAATCCCCTTTCATATCGACAAATTCAGTAAAAGGTTGTTCCAACTGAAGCGGTTCAATATCACCCAAAACCACTGTAACAAGCGGAATTTGAGACTTGACCCAACAATCCTCCCAGAATCTCACCCTTGTACCATTACCAATGACCCAATGTATACCTTTCTGAACACTAGGCCAAGTAAGATTAACACCTCTCCACAAGTTAGAACAATTTTGAGGACGATGCACCTGAGGGATTTGAGAGCTGCCACACCTGTATTTTGTTCGAAGAACATGCATCCATAGAGCTTCAAGTTTAGCAATGATACCCCAACCCACCTTCATGATTAGAGCCTCATTAAACAACCTTAAATCACGTAAACCAACACCTCCAGAATCTTTAGGTTGGCACATACGGTTCTAGGCAACATGGTGGCACTTACGAGTACCATCCACAAAGCCCCAAATGAAGCCTCTATTCATCTTCTCCAAATGATCACACACACTCTTAGGGACGATGGTTGTCTGCATAGTGTAAGTAGGAATGACAGCAATAACTGCCTAGGAAAGAGTGAGGCGACACGCAAAGGAGAGCAAATGAGATTTCCAAGAGCTTAGTTTCTTTTGGGTTTTATCCACTAATTCCTGGTAAGTAACATGAGTAACTCTTTGATGAAGTAAGGGGACCCCTTAGTACTTGCCAAGGTCTGTTGTTAAGAGTCCAACCAGAAAAAGAGCTATACTCCACTGCTCTATTATGATTCACATTCCTAGACAAGAAAAGTCTAGTTTTTTCATCACTGACTTTTTGTCCAGAGGAGAGGAGATCATAATCTCCATTTGGTCCATAGAAGCTTCCTCGAACAAGATGAGATCATCTGCAAAGAACAGATGAGATAAAGGCGGGCCATTCTTAGCAAGTTTAATTGGTTTCCACAACTTCTTATTAACAGCCAAATCAATACAATGCCCCAAACTCTCCATACAAAGCACAAACAAGTAAGGAGAAAGAAGGTCTCCTTGTCTAATGCCTCTAGTGGGATGGAATTTGGAAGTTTTCTCACCATTCCACAAGATTTGCATAAAACAAGATTGAAACACATTTCATAATAAGGGAGCAGAACTCAATACTAAGCCCTACTTGCTGAAGAGTATCTGACAAAATCTTCCAACTCAAACGGTCATACGTCTTTTCAAGGTCCAATTTTATAGCTAATTGCCCTTTTTCCCTTTCCTAAGTCTCATTGAGTGAAAAACTTCCTTAGCGATGATTATGTTATCCGAAGTATGTCTCCCATAATAAAATTACACTGATTCAGGAAAATTAAAAAAATCCATTAAGTCCTGAATCTAGACGCAATTACCCTAAACAACAGAATTCTAATTCTATTCAGAATTACAATTCTATACCTTAATTATTTATTCGCTCTAAATATAAAAATTAAGATCTTTATTAATTCCAATTTCAATTAGAATTAGAATTAAAAATAGAATTTTGAAGTGTAATTTCAATTTTATCATCCAAACAGATCCTAACTTACATTTATAAATAAGAAGGGTGAGAGGTAAAGAATGAAAAAAAAAAAACAGAGAAGTAGCATAGAGGAGCAGGGATAGAAAACAGTAAAACACCGTCCGTGCAACTCCTAGCCATGGTCCGGCAAATAAATCCTCAGTGGTAAAGGAAAAAAAAATTCCACTAAAATCATTAAATAAGGATGTATCATTGTTAAATCATTTTATAAGTTGATGTCGATATATTTTATTAAATAAAAAATAAATACATATTTAAGTATTTACTTTATAAATAAATTCACTTTAAACAAATAATATCCTTTGAAGAGCCCGCGAGAAGAACGCCCGAGAGTCCCAGCAAGCTCCAAAACCAGTCATATGTGCTTGTCTGCGTCGACAATGTCATCATTCATGACATTTTTCGATCAGTTAGTGGATAATGGATTCTTAACTGTAGCTTTGTATCATTTTAAAATGTTTGGGCATTTTAGTGAATCAAAATAATTTCATTATTCATATGTTGTGTTTGCGTGGTGATATAATGAAAATCAGGATGGTTGCTGTGTAATATAAAGCAAGGTGCACAAAGAAAAAGCAAAAATAATTAAAAGAACGAAAAGATAATATGATGAATGAAGTGACGTAGTAGCTAGAAAATATGAGAAAAGTGATAAATAATAAAAATGGGAAAGTAAATAAAGAAATTGTGCATGATTGATATTGTTGAAACTGTGTTTTTCTTTCCCTTTTATTTTTGTTAATTATCATCATGCTTAGTTTCATCATTTTTCTTTTCTTCATATTTGGTTTTGTTTAAACATATTTTATGTAAGTTTTTAACCCATATGTAAATATTTTTGTTAGTAAACTGATATTAATTTTTAATAGTCTATCCACACAATAACAGGTGATAATTATTTTTTAATATTTAATTGTATAACTTTATACTATATTCAAGTGTCGTGACTTCTTAAATCTTGTGCAAGTGTTAATAGAAAATGTAAATACTTTAACTTAATCTTTTTATTTATTTTATGTCACTGTTTGTTTGATTAACGAGTAAAATATATTTTTAATTGTTTTTTGCCTGGTAAAATATACTTTTAAGGTTACCAATAAATTATATAATTAGCTTTAAGGTTATCAATGAAATTAATGTTGATTTAATAATATAAAGCAAGAAATTATAATTTATAAAAATCTGAATAATATATTATTATTAAATGAATTACATATTACGTATTATATTTTTTTTGTTATTTTTTAATACAAAATTTAGATATAAAGTATGCCAATTTATTCCAAAATTAATACATGTCACAAGTCTAGTGATATTTACAAATACCTTAACAATAAAAAGATATTTTTTTTAATTAGTGTGGATATTGTTTGGCACTGCAAACACATGGGAATTTATTTATATACCTACTTGGAAAATGTTTTACGTACATCGAAATACGCATATTATATTTATATTATATGTTAACGTGAGAGAGATGTCAAATAATGTTGTATGCAACTGTAGTATTTCCGCTAGGTATGACAATAGGATGGAGCGGGGGCGGGTAGTGTTTCCCCCACCCCCGCCCCTGCTTCTGTCGCAGATACCCGTTTATGATCTTCGCGGGTAAATAGGATATCTACGGGTATCTGTGAGTAGTTAATAATTTAAAATAAAACCTTAAAAGTTACAAAATAAAATAAATTTTAACATTACATACTACAATTTTATTTAACAATTTAAGATTCTTACAAAATTAAAAGAATATTATAAATAACAAACTAAATTCAATTATATTTTATAATAATCAGTTAAATAAATAATTATTACATAAATAGTATATATTTTTTCAATAAGTTTTATCATTATAGGCTCATTCAATAAAAAAAAATAAAAATTATTTTAAAATAATAAAAAAATATATATTTTCATCTCATGTCAAAATTTTGTATAAAAAAAATAATAATATATGATATATATTAAATAAAAAAAATACTTAAAGGGTTTTGCGGGTAATTCCATGGGGTGAATACTATATCCCCGCCCCATTTATTAAACAGATACCTATCTCTCGCCTGTTATGTAATAATTCTCTGATACTGGGTAATTTTGTTATCCCTACTTTCTCATGCGGGATATAGAATGATTTTGTGAGTGAGTTGAATATTTTGGTTTTATAATTTCTTACTTTATATAATTAGATTTAAGGTTATCAATGAAATTAATATTGATTTAATAATATAAAGTAAGAAATTATAATTTATAAAAATCTGAATAATATATTATTAAATGTATTACATATTAAGTATTAGATTTTTTGGTTATTTTTTAATACAAAATTTAGATATAAAGTATGCCAATTTATTCCAAAATTAATACATGTCACAAGTCTAGTTATATTTACAAATACCTTAACAATAAAAAGATATATTTTTTAATTAGTGTGGATATTGTTTGGCACTACAAACACATGGGAATTTATTTCTATACCTACTTAGAAAATGTTTTATGTATATTAAAATACATATATTGTATTTATACTATATATTAATGTGATAAAGATGTTAAATCATGTTGTATGTGACTGTAGCATTCTCACAGGATACATAATGATTTTGTAAGTGAGTTAAATAAAGTTAGACTTATTTTGGTTGAACGAATAATGAGAATGTACCTACTTTAACAACGTATGGTCCTTTTAAAAACAAGGTATAATTTGTAAATTTAGTTGTAACTGTTTCAACACTCTAATGTCTCATGTTCGACCTGTTTTCAATCTGGAAAATCAATACTGGGTTGATTCGTTAAAACGTGCTAAACCAGTCGAGTTGGTTTATTTATCAATTAAAATTAAGTGAGTTAGGTTTTAAAAATATTAGCCTATTTAAATTAATCTATTTTTGAACTACTCTATTTAACCTGTGGGCTAAACAGACAGGCTTATGTCGCCTTTTTTTTTACATTTGTTTAATACTGCTAAATAGTTTAGGTAGGTCAAACTAACCTAATTAATTACTCAACCCACTCGGTCTTTCCCTTTTCCCATTACCCAAGTAACTTATATGCATGTTGATTTGATTTTATGATGCTGATTATTGTTAATTTGTTATATTTAATTTGCTTTGAAAAATTGAATTTGATAAGGATTATTAGCTTTTGTTATATTGAATGTGTTAGATTTATTGAAGTTTGACGGTTCTTTGAAGTTTAGAAATTTAGACTTGTAATTATTTGTTTTGAGCATTTTATTATAATATCTCTATTTTTTTGTTATTTATTTTTAAACTTCATTTCTTATTTTTACATTTTATCTCAATTCATGTGAACTCAAATTTTTCTTCCTTTATTCATCCATTGAATTCAATCACCAAACCATTTTTTCAATTGAAAAATTACCATCAAGATTCTGAAGATCTAATCCACCAATACCAAATTGCAAAATGTAGAAGGCAACCAATTAAAAGAAAACAAAAAACCAAAAATAAAAAATAAACCCATTATTCCACAAGCATAAAAAAATGCATAAAAAAATTACACCTAAATTTAATACTTGAGCATGAAGAAGACAAAGGACCTAGACATGAGGAAGAGGATGAACCACCTAAACACGCCAAAGATGAAGAACTCATACAACGGTTTTAAAGAGTGGCAACGTCACTTCCGCCACCACCGGCTGACTCGAACCCATGCAAACGCTTTCTTTTGATTGGGTAGAACTCGAGCCTGTCACATGATTATAGTAGTTGTTGTAACTCCTTCGCCGAGAAAACATTGTCTAAGAAACATTGATTCGTTCGATTAAATTGTCATGAGGCCACAAAATCTCCGTGCAGATAATCCTCAAAATTGAAACACCCAACAAAAAAATAATCCTAGAGAAAACCCATAAATCGAAAGCTGGGTGTAAGCATGTAGTTTGCCTTGAAATTATTTTGCTTTTGTTCTTTTGCTTCTTCCTCCTCACAACACCAAGAAAAAGGGGGAAGGAGGTTGTTTGTTGTAAGAAAAATAAAATTCCCTTTTATGTTGTAGTGCTCAACATGAACTTGGGTTTGGAAATGGGGAGCCCCAATTTTTATTTTTTTTATTAATAGAAGCCCTTGTTTTGGAACCTATGTCAAAAAACAAATCTAACCTTCAATTGTATATGTATCCATTGTGGCCTTTACAAGCAACACAACGTGGGCATGGAAGCCTTTGTTTCAAGCACTGATAGATCTTATCAGTGTTTCACCAGTCTTTTGCAGCAGATGATTGAAACTCCAACAAAAAATTTCGGTGAGTATGCAATCGTAATTGGGTTTCACCGAAAACTTTCCTAATAATTTCTATTTTTTATAAGACAAATATGTAAATATTAATTTTGAAATTATAGCATGTTTAACAAGTTACAAATAGTCGTCATTCTCCACAATAGATGTAAAATTTTTACAAATCAACGCCTCCTATACTTGGAGCTTGGATGCTCTCAAACTTTTTAAGTGTATTGAAAACATCTCTGTCTTTTCCACTAAGTTAGCTTATGATTCTTTGACAAATAGGCTGCGGTCAAGGGAGACTAATGTGTGGTCTTTAGTTTGGAAGTGGCCTAAGCCACAGCATATTCATTGCTTCCTCTGGTTGTTTCTACAAGGAGGCATAATGACTAATAGTTTTCGCAAGTCCAGACGCATCTCTTAGGATGGTTCTTGTCCTAGATGTGGTAGCCACTTGGAATCATCATTACATGCACTTAAGGATTGTGGGCTTATTCATAACCTTTGGCATCCTCATCATTGGCAAAGTTTTTTCACAACTAATATCTAGGATTAGGCGAGGATGGGTATGAAATCTAACATGAGCAAGAGCATGGGGAAAGCTAGACCTCATCTTCAGCTTCACTTGTTGGCTTATTTGGACAAATAGGAACTCCATAGTTTTTTATAATGGGAATAGGAATGTTGATCATATCTTCCTCCTAGCTAAAGTTTGACCAGCTGAAATGGAGAGTATGCAGATGCTTGGTTTGCTCAAACACTCACAAGGAAATACATACCAAGTGGTCAATGTTGGGTGGCAATTTCCTGAGGATGGGTGGATTAAATGCAATGTTGACGGCTCAGTGAAACATGAGGGGTTTTTTGGCTAGCTACAGAGGATTTTTCAGGGATAGTTTCGGAGCTTGGGTCGTTGGTTTATAATATTGATAGAGCCAATGTCTTGTTATCAGAATTATAGGCTCTGTACACTGCTCTAACTCGAGCTTGGGAGCCTGATATTAATCATATTTAGGTTAAATCTGACTCTTTGACAGCGGTTGGATTAATCAATAAAGGTTGTGAGATGTCTCATCCAGCTGCTTCTCTGATTGAAGCTATTCAGAACCTGCGTTCGAGACAATGGGATGTTAAGATTAGCCATGCTTTGCATGAGGAAAATCGGGTGTCAGATTTCTTAGCAAACTCTTCTCATCATCACCCTTTGGGATTGCATATTCTGGACAAACCTCCTAATGGTTGTGGTCAGTTACTGTTAGATGATTTAGCAGGTGTTTCGTTTCCTTGTAGTGTTATTGTGTAGTTGTTGGGCGTTAGCCCTCCCTGTTACCAAAAAAAAAAATTATATTGTTTGGTATTTTATCAATAATATCTAAAATATAATTAAGTTTAAATTAATAAATAAAAATTTTAAATCATTATTAATATAATTTTTAATTGAGTTTGTGTTGTTCGATTATGTCACTAGTAAGAATATGTCTCCGACTATGATGGATGCTAAAAAAATGTTGGCGGTAACGTGGTCGGAGTGCACTAGTGCCGACAGTGATTGGAGAAAGCTAACAATGTGATGATGACGATGGTTAGAGAATGTCGACAATGAGGGTGATTTGAGGACGATGCTACTAACGATAGTAGTCGAAGGATGCCACCAACGACAATAGTTGGAGGATACTATCGACAATTTAGTCACATTGACAACAATAGTTGTCGGAGTATGTGACAAAGAAGATGAACAATAATTATAACATATTATTTTTAATTTTTATATTTAGAGTTGTAATTATTAAGGTTTAAATTAAAAATTAAAAATAATATAAACTAGTTACTTTCTAATTCCATGGAATTAGATTTGGAACTGTAATTCTAATTCTAATGTACACACCAAATAAGGTAATTGAGAATTGGATAAATCCAATTCCAAAACTTAATTCAAAGCCTAATTTCATGCACCAAACTGCACCATAGGATTTTTAGGGTAAAGTCATGGCCAAGTTTAACACTTGAGCTTCTGAAAAAAAGAAAAAAAAATGAAAACCTAGTTCTCTTTTATTTTATTTTTCCTTGTAATGAATTGAATCTAAATTTATTGATGTAAGGCTTTAAATGAATAAATAATATGAAACTTGAGAAAAAAATACAGTATTTGTACAAGAATAAAGTCATAAATTTAAATCTATTTTTATTAATGACAAAACCTTATATATACAATCTATTTCTACTTTTTTAAAAATAAAATGAAAAAAATTATCTCAATTTTTTCTATAATAACTGTTTGATAACACTAAAATCATCTCAAACGTTTTTTTTAATAACTGTTTGAGTACATTAATTAATATGTAAATCTGTTTTTCAGAAACAAAAATGTGAGAAATAACTTTTGTGAGTGCGATTGATTTGAAAAAAGTTGAAACATATATATCTATCTTTTGAAAAAGAATGAGTTCTTTAAACAAAGGTAAGCGCTTTTATAAAATAAAGCACGCTCATTTATATTTTTGGATGGAATAGTTAATTGGTTTGGATACCTAATAATTATATACATTATTCATTCCGTACAGATTGGATCAACACCCATCTTTTGAAAAGTAATCAAAGCTAGAGAAGAGATAATCTATCATTGCAAGTAAAAATTAAGTTTTTCGTCACTTAAGACAGCTTAGTTAGTAAAGATGTGGGACATACAAGGAAAGTGTCAAAATTTAAATCCTGCAGCACACCATGTTCCTTTCCCATCTCTTCCCCCTCCCTGTTAAACCTCCTATAGGCTTTTCTAGAGGTCAGAGCTCACCCAATGATGGCCCTTCCCTAGACTCAAAAAAAAAAATAAATGAATTTGATCGATGAAAATCACATAAAAAAAGGTTATGAACTGAATTTTGATGGAAATTCTCCCTCAAAATGCTAACTTCCAGATGCAAATTAACAACGTAAAATTTTTTAAAATGTAATATTTCTAAACATTTTTCAATAGGAATATTTTTGCAAAACTAATTTTTAATTTTTTTTTGTTGAAAAGTAATTCATTGACAATAACTTTTTCCCACAAACTCATTTACATCGGATCAGCCCAATTTTAAAACTCAGCTCATTCTCAGCAGGTCAGCCTAGTTCGCATGTCTCTCACCACGTTGCCCATTGTTAACTCAAAAAGAATCCTAAGTCCTTAACTCTATCTTTTCTAAGAGGTGGCTCTTGGTAGTTTTATTATAAGTGTGACCATTTTTTTTTTTAGATTGTTTAATTTTAGAATTAAATCATACGCTCAAATTTTTTTCTCATTTTAGCTTATCATCCTTTTTTTTGTGAACTCTATTTTTAAAAAATGTTGAGACGATCACGAACTTATATCATAAGTAAATATAGTTTGTTCTAAGATCTTAACTCTTTTCGTGTCGATAGTGGAGCGGTATGATGTCCCGCCCACACACACACAAATTTATCCAAAAATTAAACACAAGTCCAATCCCCGATAAAAGCAATCTGGTTCTATTGCACCATATAGGTGCTTATCAACCTTTTTATTATACTGGATCACAAATCTCTTTTATAATAAAATAAAAAGTTTGAAAAAATATGACACTTCTAAATTCCTTTAGTAATCGACAAAAGATGGATTTAAATAGTTATAAAATTTGTTACAAAATGAAAATCTATAAAATTATGCATATTTTATTTAAATACTATGTTTGCGGTAGATTTTATAAATGTTCACAATAACTATAGGTGCTCATGGTCATGGCTCAACTTGACCATAAGCTGATCTGGCTCAATTTAATGGGTCAAAAGACAAAAACTTGGGTTTACACAAAATAAGTTTTGAGCCTAAGTAAAACCCAACCATAAGTCCATAACCCATTAGACCCAACTAACTTAAAGCTCGCCAAGCCGCTTAGGTAAGACCCATGTTAAATAATTCTTTTTTTTTTTTACTTGAAATAATTCCCTGGTTGTTCTTCTCCATTCACCTCGGGGTACACTTTCATATGTAATTATATATTTCTCTGCGGTTCACAACTTAGTTATGGATCGTAGTTTGTAGAATATCTTGGATTCTAGAGGCTGTTCTTTGTAACTGACCTGCTTATTAAATTAGTAAGTTGGGTGATTTTTTTTTTTCGTAGAACCTGATCCATCTTAAAAGTAAGTTAAGTTAGACTATACCTATAAGTTTGATATATATTTAAAAAAAATATTCTCCTACTAAAATAATCGTTAAAATACAAAATTAAAAATTAAATATGTATAACACATTTTAATTAAAAATTATATGTCTTAAATAAATTAAAAAGTCACATAACATGTCTTACAAAAACATAATAAGTTTCAAATATAATAAAAAAATAACAATTTTTACTAAGTTAACATAAGTCTAAAATAAATTAAAGTAAACTAATAAGTCTTAAAAATCATAAACAACAAGTAACATTAGCCAACTGGGATCAATGTCATCACATATAATATATGAGTTAACGTAATCACTCATTTTATCCTTAATTTTCTCAACATACTCTTCGTTATCTATGAGATCGATTAGATTTTTATCGCAATAGTTCGTTATATGCTTCATGAGTTTCTTATCAATATTTATTTTGTCACACTCTCAAAGTGACTACAATATCTAGCATTATAGAAAAGTTAGATGAAATCATGAAAACAACTTGAAATGCCACAATAGCTAAACAACTTTTACTAAAAGAAAAATTACTTAGGTGAGTTAAGTTTGTACAGGTCAATACCTTTTTAAATTTATTACTCGATCTGTATTTTATGAATTGATGTGTTTTTCAACTTGACTCAAATCGCAAATTCAATCTAACACATTTTACGAGTTAAATTAGATTAAAATATGTGAATTCACAAATTAGTTAATCTGCTAGACACCCCGTGCTCATGAATGTGTACTGCTTTGTAATTGTAGCTACTTATAATATGTATATGTATATGTATTTTAAACATTTACAACTTATACATTTGTAAGTAATTATAAAAGTTACGTACTTTCAAAACATCATAATTTTATATCAAAAGAAAAGAAAAAACGTAATATTTTCAATGAGTTTTATAAGTAATTGTTAGAGGTATAAACTTTTTCTTTAATCTGTATTTAATAACTTAATTTTTTTAGATAATTGGCCTTTGACACAAATATGTATAGATGAAAACATTTAAAGAAAATTTACGTAAAAAAATTGATATGCAAATATCAATCCTCTAAATATTATTTCAAATAAGAGTTTGTAGTACTAAGATAGTAAGGAAAATCTAAGATTGGAGCTACGCGAGCGGAGCCCATCCACCTTGCACTGCTGTACTAGCCACTTCTATGTTTGCTGAGATATAATGCACTCTCTGGTGCTGAAGAGTTCGTCCCTTTATCTGCTCTTCTTACCTTATTCTCTTCGTTTCAAAAGAAAACCGTACTTTCTCATTAATGAAAATTCTAGAGGCAATATACATAAACAAAAAACTAGATTCAACTGTGTATTTGAAGATTTCCATTCCAGCCCTAGATTTTAAGACCTGTAGTAAAATCATTAGCCTTCACGTACTCTAAAACTGCACCTGCACTTTCTTCTATCTTTCACTATATTTATAAAATAACAGACAGGAACTGCCCAAAAGGTTAAAAAAAAAAAAGCACATGAAGCCTGGCAAACCTAACCAAACCATCTTCAGTCCTTTCCCTCTGTCATGAATTTAATAATAGCCCAACGGCCTCTTCTACCATCAACTACACCTCTGCGTCAGATAGGAATGAATTCAGAAAATATTTAATAAATATGTTAAAAATTATAAATCATATTATTAAATATAAAAAAATTTAAAATTAACAAATAAAGATATATTTATCTTTAAATTTTTTAATAAATTAAAATTAAAATATATTATTTTAAATTAAAAGTAAATATATTCTTTTTATTCATTTTAAATGAGTATTTTTTTTAATATTTAAGAAGATTTATAAATAAAATGAAAAAATAAAAAAAAAAATATTTATATTAAATACATTACAATAACATTTGTCCTTTACATCATAATTTATAAGTAAAATTAAGTTTTTATATATATATATATATATATATATATATATATATATATATATATATATATATACAAAAAGGAAGAGATTGAAACTAAGAGTGAGAGGAGTTAGTAGATTTATTATATAAAGATTAAAAATTAATAAAAAGATGAGTTAAAATTGAAATATTAATGTATATAAAATAATTATGAATCATATGTCAAATACATATCAAATATAAACTTTTTTTTTAATTTCATCATTTTTATATTTTGTATAATTATCTTGATATCTCCCGAGATTAGTCTTATCATGTTGACACTTTTTTTGTTTAAGAAAGTACTCATACTTTTTTACTTTGTATTTTCAATAAGACTTTGTATAATATTTATACATAAAGTAGAAGAGGTATATAATTTTGTAAATAAAAAAATTATTAAAATATAATAATAATATATAAAATTAAGAATATACGTATAATTTTTAAATAAAAATATCAATATAATAAATATTAATTTTATAAGAAATCAATATAATTATTTTTATTTTTTTAATAAATTTAATTTAATTATTAATATTTAAAAAATAATAAAAAAAGGAAAAGCTGATGTCCATGCCTACCCCTCTTGTATCCGTCGCTAACCTCAGTCTTCCACAGCATAGGGAAGAAAAAAGTACTCCAAGAAGATAGAGAAGTAGCATTTTTGAAGTATCCAAAAAAAAGTATTCAAAAAAAGTAATCGATTATTAAAATAATTTTTTTTTGTCATAACTTATCCAAACACACCCCGATCTGGAATCTAGATTCGTATTCTCCCCGTTCCTTTTGTTAAGGAGACAATAACTATTTTGAAGTATATTTACCTAATCTAACAAATTACACTTTTGGTTTCATTAGCTTTTTTATCAATCCCTTTTAAAACCTCATTTTTGAAAAAGGGGTATCAAAATTTGATAAATGGGTGAATTTCATGTTGGGGCCGCAGGGGTTACTTTAACCTGTACCATAACTTTAGGCCTCGAATACCTTTCACGCCTTGGTACCCCACACACCTCTTAAAGAAACACGACCCAACTCAAGGGCCCCCTGCATGTTATTTGTTACCTATATTATTTTTAAACCAACATTATTTTTTATATTATTTTATATAATTGTGATTGAAAGAAAAAAATAATAAAAAATAAATATAATAAATGATATTAAATGAGATATTAAAAAATATATATACTATTTATAGTAAAAATATTAAAATTGTATTTGTTATTATATTGATTCGTTTTACCAACTCCCAGATTGAACTTTGATGAGGTTATCTTTGAATTTTGAAATATTCTTGTACAATAATTTTGTTTCACAAAAAAAGAGCCTTTTGTTTATAATTATAACTATGACGGTACGTAGGGTTCTCATATTCAGTTTAATGTTCACATATTTTAGAACCAAAGCAAATCAGTTTTTGATTTGGTTCGTTCGGTTATGAACAAAAAGATATAATTATTATTATTTCAAAGAGAAATCCTTAAATGTTACTGTAAAAACAATTTTTTTTTCAACATTGAATGTGTATTATTATCTTAATTATAGTATTAAAAAAATAATTAAAATAAGAAACCATAATAACTCACATAACTAAAGTGATATATATTCAATAGTCTCCAGAAGCACCAAGAATTTATCTACTTCAAATGTTGCTAAATAATCCTTATCAAGGCTTAATTTGCATTTGCCAGTAAAAAAAAAAGATATAATTTATCTTAGTGTTAGTGGTAATTTTTGGATATCAATTGTGATTTCTTTTTAAAGATATATTTGATAATTTACTATTAATTAAGAAAATTCTATCATACACTTGATTATTATTTTTGGAGCTTCATTGATAGATTTTTCTTTAGCACATGTTTTGCTTCTAGATGTTCATGAGATAAATTATTTGAATATAATAATTTGACATAGTTAATGTTAAAATTAATCTTGATGGATTCTAACTTTAGTCATATTACATCTGGTTGAAACAAAATTTATATATTTACTTTCTTTTAATTTGCTTTTTATTTTAGTTATTTATTTAATTTAATTTTTGCATATTTGACTAATCAATTTGTGCAACTAGATTTTGAAGAATTTTTCAATACTTAAAATTAACTATAAATCTATGTGGAATCAACCTCGTACTTGCTCAACTGTACTTCGGTACGGCTCGTGTAATTGTAAGTATTTAAAGACTTTTAAAAAAAGTCATAGCAGTCTTCCTTTGAGTTCTAACTATATTACATGTAATAGAAAAAAATACATCTACTCCACTTGTCATCACAATCACTATCAAAACCTCAATCTCAACTTCAGCCAAATACCCTTAAAATTAATTTTTTCTCAATTACTCTCCAAAACTCGATAGATAAGTACAAGGAGACACGTGTTTCCATTGTCTAGGCACTATCAACTCAACTTCCCCAATCATAACGATGTTGAGTTCACGATTTTATCGGACATTTCTTTTCCACAAGACTCTTGTATAATATCATTATCATTGTTGAAATCACATTTTATATAAATTTCGTCTACTCTCGATTTTTGTCTTATTCTCCAATCACTCCATCATGCGACTTTTGTTCGTCAAAAAATCTACTTCACAAAACATACAATTTTTTTTTAATTTACAATATTTTCTTCTTCATTTTCTTATATCACCCTACCTAATCTTCTCCTCATTATCATAGGAAATGAACTCGTACCACTCAAACTTTCTATCACATTTATCACATAATAATCTTATCATTAGTTATCCTCACAATTAGTGGATAACAAAAGATAAGTTACTTGAATAGTCAATTCTAGGACTACTCGATCAGAGCCACTTAACCTATCAATTCAAAACAAATATCATCTAATTTAAGGTTTAGAGCTTCCTAATTAAGTAAAACATCAATTATTTCAACAATTCAAACACAACATGCATGCAAATAAATGGTAACAACAACCAATGTGTGTTAGTCCAAGTGGAAGGGGGTCGAGTTCCTTAAACATATGGTCCTAGGTTTGATTTCGAGATTTGTGTGTATGAAAATAACATCATTGGAAGGGGTCTCTGCTTAGGCGTCTGACCGTACTCCAGGAGATTAATCTTTCACTTATAAAGTGGGAAATACTCTAGGAAACCAAAAAAAAAAGCGTTAATAATAACAACATATTTCTGTATGACACAATTCATAGCTCCGTAACCGATGCCTTTTATATATTCGTCATTAGTTTGAAGCCATCGTTCATTTGCAAGATCGACCACACTACCTCATGTCCCTGACCCATGGGTATATACGTCGTACATTTGATAGTAGCTTGCACATTTTTGTAATTGGTCATTCTCATTTATTTAATTGTTGACATAGTTCAAATTTTTACTTTCTTTGATTTTATATTATATTTTCTTATATTTTATTAAGTTTAAATCTTCAATTGCAATTCATAACTCTATAATCGATGTCTCTTATATATTTGTCATTCCTCTTAGTTTGAAGCCATCATTTGTTTGCAAGATCTACCATATTGCATCATGTCCCCGACCAATGTTATATATATCGTACGTTTGACAGTTTGGCACACATTTTTGTAATTGATCATTCTCATTTAATTAATTAATTAATTATTTAACTATTTATATAGTTCATATTTTACTTTTTAAATTTCATATTATATTTTTTATATTTTATTAATATTATTAATTATATTAGTTTAATATATAAATTATTAAATTAAATAATTTATCAAATTCTTACAATGAAGTAGTATTAGTCTTTATAATGTAATGTTATTATTCAAATCCTAAACCATCTTAATATCTATCGTCTATCATACCATCACGCAAACACCAACAAATAACAATATACCATGTATATAAACATACATTTAGATATACACATAAACACATATATTCACAATATAAACGCCATATACATACATATTATAAATAAATATAACAATATTCAAATAAAAAAAATAAACAAAAATAATATATCATATGTTCCTTTGTGCCTCATGCACCCACGTCTCCCATGCACCATGCTCTCACCTATCCACTACCGCCATCCACAAGCCCTAACATCCACGTCTCATGCACCACATATGTGCCTATATCCACTGCTGCCACAACTGCCATCCTCAAGCCCCAACATCCATAGCTGAACCACATTGGCTACAACTTCCAACTGCCAAACCTAGGAACTCGGAGCCTCAACCACTACCCACCATGAACCCGGAGACTCAACCACTACCCACCACGAACCCAGAGCCTCAGCCCGCAACCATTAAGGCCCCATCTCGCCTGAAACATGCTCCTCCATCCCTTGCCATGACTGATTAAGCCACAACCACCCAGAACTGAGCCTAAACCACTTGATGAAGAAGGATGGAGTGGGAGGGCTTAAAGAGGGAGGCCTAACTGGTGGGGGGATCATAGGACGAGAGGAGCCATTGCTGGTAATGAAGAGTGCAGAGAAACAGAGAAGAGAGGAGATGAACTAATGAAGAGAGTGCGGAGAAAGAGAAAAGAAAGGAGATGAACTGATGAAGAGAAAAATGGATAAATGAAATGGAAGTGTATGGTGTGTAAGTTATAAAAACATTTCCGGCAGATTAGTGTTCACCGGAAACTTTTATTGGTAAACATATTTGAATTTTAGGTGGATGATCCATCGAAACACGTAATCAGTACATTTACTAGAGTGTTCTGGCGGCTTAATTTTTGGTGGATCAACTGCTAGAAATTGTATGATTGTCATACATTGGAAGTTAGAGAAATTTTTCGACGGAAATAACATGTCGAAAACCTCGAAACACATAATCGGTACATTTATTAGTGGATTAGTCACTGAAAATGAAAAAAATCATTGGCGTTTTTAGTTTCCGATAAATTATTCTGCCGAAAACGTATTTTAATATTTTTTTTAATTGACATTTAGTTTCTTGGTGGATATGTTTGCTAGAAATAGTTGTATTATTGACGGTCACATATCCGTTAGAAAAATCCGTTGGTAATACTCAAAATTCTTATAGTATAAAAAAATAAGAGTAGAATTATCTTTAAATTATTTTATTATGTTAAGATCACAATATATTTATTAAATTAAATATAAATATATCTTTATTTACTCACTTTAAAAAGAAATTCCCTTTAAAAAAGTCATTTCCATTCACCTTCATAAGACCTATACTCTTAATTACATGCATACATACCCAACTCTAAGTACCTATTGTTATAAGAAATTATAAAATCAAGTAGTTATCTCTAACTGTGTAAGATCAAGCTCCACTACCCCTTTATCTCCCATTCTACAATTTTTTTGCGAACAAGCCAACGCATTCCAACCTCACAAAAAACAAAATGCAATTTAAGAAAACTTTGAGGTGAAATTGGACTCTCTCTAGTAACAATTTCGATCCAACACGTTCTCTTCGATCAACGGAAGAAGCGGAACTTGGTTCACGAGGAAGATGTGAAAGGTAAAAGACCTTGTACTTGTTGAAAGTTGGTTGACTATGAGACCATATAATTTTCTTAGAACTTGTTTTTTGTTTAATTCTTAATAATGAATTCACCTCTCTCTCTATACATTTAAGGAATAATGATAATATACTCTATTTTAATAAATAAAAAATCACAATCATTAGCCATTTCTATACTATTATTACATATTACATTTGAATTTTTGCGATTCAATAATTATACTTTTTCTTTAAAAAAAAAAAGACAAAGAGTTGTTCTAAACACATAAGAATCTATATCTACACCCGAAAGATCTTTGTCCTGTAGTTTCAATTCGATCACAAATTTCACGTGCAAGCCCGAAATATTTGTCGTAAGAAGAATTTTCTTTTCATAAATTTAGAATATTTAATTAAATATATTAGATCTATTAATATTTAATATATTTTATAAATTTTTAAAATATAAAAATTTTTAAAATATATTAAATATTAATTGACTTAATATATCTCATTTACAATAAGAATTTATACTGGCGTGTGTCATTTCATGAATCACACACATCGCCGTCTTTATCAGTTGCCACAATGTATTGAGCATGTTGTAGCGAAAGGCTCATTTAGAGAAAAAATAATAGAGAAAATGACACCGAGATTTAACGTGGTTAAGCAATTTGCTTACGTCCACGGCAGAACCTCAGAGTATCACTCATAACCCAGAACCCAATTACATCCAAATTCACTCTCTAAACTCTCTCTCAGAACCTCTCTATTTTATAAAAACTTTCCTTATTATGATACAAAGGAAATAAAGACTAGAGAAGTAGAGAATTTTAGGTGTGTCTTGTAAATGAGAAGGGAAGGGTATTTATAGGAGAAGGAGGACCAAACATGTGGTCTTTGGAGATGCCAAGTGGCATAATTTTTAGCCATAAGTGTGGCTAAATTTGAGCCACACAATTTTCTCAAATTATGACCACACATTTCAAATCTCCACCTTGGCTGAAATTATGCATAGTATTTTTCTTCTAAACTGCTCCCCGTCATATCCCTTAGAGTTTCTGAACTCTAATTAAGTCCAGACAATGTCTGAACTTGGTTGTTGAACCAAGGCCGTCATCATCATGTCTGCTGGGTTATCTGCCGTGGGTATTTTCTCAACTCTAACAATTCCTTTTTCCACGATATCTCTGATAAAGTGCATTATGACGTCGATATGCTTAGTTCTTTCGTGATACATAGGATTCTTTGTCAGATGTATAGCACTTTGACTATCGCAGTAGATGGTTGTTTCTTCCAGTTGTATACCCAACTCTTCAATCAGTCCTCTCACCCAAATAGCTTCCTTTACAGCTTCTGTTGTTGCGATGTACTCTGCTTCAGTTGTAGACAAAGCAACAATTGATTGTAGCGTTGCTTTCCAACTAATTGTACAACCGTACAGTGTAAAGACATACCCAGTGAGTGATCTTCGCTTATCTAGATCTCTGGCATAGTCTGAGTCAACGTATCCAGTGATCTTTGTAACACCCTCCCTAGGGTATCATATGTCTGACTCCCGACTCATAATCTGAAAAGAAATTTGCACAAAGTTTGAGTTATAAAAAGTGGGTTTTAAAATTTCTTCTTTACTGAAACATAAATTTACTAAAAATATTAGGTAATATTGAAAATCATATTTCAACTATTTATTATGCAATATTGACACTAATTAATATTTCATAATTTAAAGAGAAATGTAAAATTAATAGACTTTTTTTTTAATAAGAAGAAACCCCATGACGGTCCTACTTAATAAGACAAGACAACACTAACGTTAAAACTTATCATACTTATTCTCATTGTGTATCCATCTTGTTGCACTGTACATCCGTTCTACATTCTGTTCCTTGTCAACACCGCACACCTTCGAGTCCTGAATGTCCACTCCTTATTGTTGTCACCCATCTCGAGTATCCATCGCCCAGTTATGTCTAAGACAACTCAATCTTTCTATTATTTGATTTTAACAAGATGCACACAAAGAAAACAACATAACAAAGAGGTGAGATCACCTACGCCAATACCAACATGGCAGCACAGAGATAACACAAACAGCAATATCATACATATATGTCATACCAGAATTTCAATAATGCACTCAACATTAATCAACTATCATCATTATATTATTAACATTATTATCATCACACAATAATCACAATAATGCCATCAATATGATTATCATCATCATCATCTAAGTATTTCAAAACAATTGTCATAGCCAATATTCCTCAATTAATATATATCATGCAGATATGGATACTCAAATTTATGCATATGTTATGCATGTGCACATAGACTCAGTTTTTCAAAAACAACTTCATGGAGGTTTTCACATTTTCGAGGAGAATGCTTTGTCAATTGTCAGCCTTAGCCCAAAGACAATCTTCCAGTTGTTGAAAAGAATCGTGTTCTTGTCCGTATCGTCACGTTGCAACAGATCAGACGCTAAGTGGCACAGTGGTACTCGCCATTGTCCACTGGTCGACCGCCGTGCTCTCGACGCCCCAAGATCCATCATAGACCTCACTATCAATTCTCATTCCTCTTCGATCACAAGGGCCATATATACAATGCATCGAATATATCCGTCAGCAAGTCCAACCCCAAAGGGCCAAATCTTTTCAATTTCATTTGTTCAATGTATCATAAGCCTCAACGCATATTTTTCCCAATGCATGTATAATGCACCAAATCCAATCACAAGCATCTCTTTCCAATGCATATAAAATACACCAAATTATAATGTATTTTCAATAAAGAAAAATCATGTTATCACATTTTCATAGCTTATAAAACACTTTCTTCATGTTTTCAAAATTGCGTAATATTTCCGCTTTCATTTTCACAATTCCAAAACGTTTCGTACGCTTTCACAATTCTAAAATGTTTATATTACGTTTTCAAAATATCGTAACACTTATGTTACGCTTTCAAAATTCTCAAATGTTTCGTTATATATTTCACAATACCGCGACACTTCGTTTTTCACAATACAGTAACATCTTTGTTACGTTTTCAAAATACCGTAACTCTTCTGTTGCACTTTTAAAACACGTACTAATTTTTTAACATTTTTCTTAATCGCGTAAAAATATACGTTTCTCAAAATCGCATAGTATTTTTCTACTGTTTCAAAATCGCGTAACTTAAAAATCATTCTTTTAAGTCGCATAAATCATTTTCCGTCATTCTCAAAATATTTAAAACACTTTTCAAATCACATAACGATTTTCCGCTATTTTCACAATCACGTAAAAATAATTCATCACTTTTCCATGACGTAGTGATTTTTCAATAGTAATTCAGATTACGTAAAATATTTAAACGTAATTCAAATCGCATAGCAATATTTTAACGTATTTAAAATCGCATAGAAATATTTTTTCATATTACGTAACTTAAAAATCACATTTTTAAGATAATGTAAATAATTTTTCACCACAATTTCATTACGTAAAAATATTTCTTGACCTTTAAAAAATTCCTTTTAACTTTTCTCAAAATAATATAACTTTACACTTCATTTAATATATTTTCTTACTCAAGAAAATATTTTTCTATAGTTCTTTACTCAAGAAATTCTTTTCAAAATATAATTCACAAAATCACTTTTTCATTGATGTAAATCAACGTTTCAAAACTTAACATTTTCTAACGTATTTCAAAACTTGAAAATAAGTTATACGTTAAGAATTTTCAAAACACCATTATATTCTCCATTTTTCCCAAATCAATTCTAAAATCAATTCTCTTCAAAACAAATTAAGATTCAAACCCTTGCAACTTTTCTTTTTCATTTTCATATGAAAGTTCATTTCTCAAGTGATAAAATACTTTGATTTCCTTTCCAAAATCCTTATACTAAAACATTTTGTTCAAACATTTTGTTTCCACTTTAAAATTACTTTGTTTCATAAAAACCAAAATTATTCCAACCTCCAAAAATCGTAGAAAGTCTTTGGCCATCAGTTCCATCAAATATTTTCCTCCTAAATTGATATGGTTTTACACTAACAAAACCATTAAAAATTCTTTATTTTCAAAACCGAAATACCGATGGTCATAAAAACCAAACCCATTTGTTCAAATTCATTTTTACTTTCCTTACAAATCCTTTTTCACTTTCTTTGCAAATCCTTAAAATTATCATTGCTATTTTCATTTAAATCTCATGTTTAGTAAGAAACTTTTTACACAAAATAAATCAATAAAAATTCCTCCAAAAAATCATATTCTTGTTCTCTTGAAAAACAAATTCTTTGTTTATTTTCCATACTCTTCAAATCATCCATTTTCATCTTTCATGAAAATATTAATTTGTGAACACCTATTTTGAGGTGTCTTGTTCGAAATCCACCATGTTCCAAGTACTCAAAAATCAATTCTTTTGTTCTTGAAAATTTTCAACATGAACCCTAATCAAGGGCATCAAAACCGTAACTCTTCCTCGGCTATAGGAGCCAAAAATCAATTTCTTTTCCACCATCAAGTCATGGCATATACATATATATATTTCATCATAAATAATATAAGCATACCATCAAAGCCATAAAAGCATGTATAGCATATCAAGCATATCATCAAAGCTATAAAATCATGCAAAGCATATCAAGCATAGAAAATTAATCAAAGCTCATAAACACCCACAAATTAATTACATGACCATGGATATGAATCCTCATATGGATTCCACATCCATCAAATAAAATACCATCTCTCACCACCATGCTTGGTTGGTGAGATGATCTCCTCTTACCTCTCAAGATCCTCCAAAGCTTCTTGATTTGTTTCTTTTTCCAAGTCCTTCACCACCAAGGGCTTCTCAAATACAAAACAAAACACAAGTTAATTAACATATCAAGCTTGATTAAGAGGAACCATGGATCAAACATGGTTTAGATCATGAAAAAGAAAGAAGAAATGAAGTTTCCTTACACTTCACCTCAAAAACCCAATAACTTTGATCTTGAAGAAACTCCTTGAAGATGAATGATTTAGAAGAAGTCTTCAACATGAAAGTTGCTTAGAATATCATGAAAATTCAAGATCTAAGGTTGGATGAAATTAAAAGAGCTTGGAGAGTGGTTTTAGGGGTCTTGACCAAATGATATCTCTTGAAGAACAAAGATGAAATTTTTGATTTTTGATAGAAACTTGAAGCTTGAATTTGAAGATCAGGATGAATGATTTTGGAAAAACTCATAACTAGAGATGTTCTTAGAATGATGTTTAGGTTTAGAAAATCAAGTTGGATGAAATTTTTGAGTGATGGAAGGTGCTCTTGGAGTGCTTGGCCAAAACATGAAGAAGGAGAGAAAATGGAGAGAAACTTGGTAACTTAAATTCTTGAAAATGTCTAATGATGACCAAGGATGGCAATAATGGTCTTCAAACTTTTTCCTATGTCCTAAAAGCTTCTCAATTTCGTGGCTCCCCCAATGCATTTTCCTTGAGTGCAAATTGATCAATAATGATCAATTATGATGAAACATTGACTGCAAGACCACTTAACAATGACATAAAGCAATTAATAATGGTCATAAAGCCTTTTTTTCTTTGTCTTCTAAACAATCCAAAACCATCCCCCTCCATGCATGCTTCTTCTTGTGCATTTAATAAATGACCATAATAATTAGCCACCATTTGGAACATTTCTACCCATTGATTAATTCAATGGTTAGGATTAATGTAGATTTTTGATTTAGAAAGACTTAATCTGCGCCATCGGATCTTTCTCCTTTAAATTCTAGTCATTGGATGTGTCTCCAAAATTAAGGGTCAAGATTGCTTCCTTCTTACTTTTAATCCAAGGGTCATAATTAGTCTTTATCACTTTTTAAGACTAAATCTTCACCATTGATTAAATCTAAATCCAATGGTATAAATGGTCCTTTTACTTTTTCAAGACCAATTCTCCACCCTTGATCACTTCTAAATCCAATGGTTATAAATGGTCTTTGTCATTTTTTGAGACCAAATCTCTACCCTTGATTTAATCTACGGTTGATATTGAAGCCTTCCTTATTAAGCTTGTCTAGATTAAATCTCTACCATTGATTAGATCAATGGTTAATATCCAATGCTTTCTTCATTAAGTTTATTTCTTAACCGTTGATTAAATCAATAATGGATGTCCAAGCCATTAATGTTGACTAGCAAGATAATATTTATTTTTATATCTGTTATAACCCTACTAATAATATTTTTACTATATTTTTATCGTCCGATAATTAAATACAAGATAAAAATAAAGACAATAAAATTTTCTAAAACTGTTTCCGGATTCAGGTTTAGTAAGATCCCCTGTCTCCATTTAAACAGTACAAATTTTTCTATGCGTAGAAAAATTTTTGCTTTGCGGGACCCACATGGACCCACGTATGGCCACTTGGGCCCACATACACCCCTAGGCCCATAATCAGTAAAAAAATTTCATAATCATCCACAAAAATTACAAAAATTATAAAATGCACAATTATCAAATCAGATTACGTAAAATAATTACCTAACGGTAAAAATTAAATTACGTAAAGTTTTTCCCGGCCCGAAAATTTTTATTTTCCCGACACGGAGTAAATCACTCAAAACGATCAAATACGCTGACGATTAATAATAAAAATAATTTTACAGTGCATAGAAATTACTAAACAAGAAAATTCTATTAATCGTCAAAATTACTTGTTTAAGAGATACGAAATTTGGGGTGTTACAATACTCCTTTACGTAAATTTCGTCCTCGAAATTTCATGTCCATGATTTCACACCCTAATAAATAATGACATTATTCCTTTATCTTTTCTTCGCCTCCCATGTAGTAGCTTCACCTCTTACGTTATTCCAAACGATTTTAAACCATTGAAAGTTCTTTATCTCTTGTTCACTTCTTCCGATCAAACACATATCTTAATAATTTTTTTTCTACTAAGCTTTTCCATTACCGTCTTAACTTTTCCCATAGACATGACTTCTTCAATTTTTGAAGAATCCATCACGCTTCCAATCGCGCCACTTTGATACTCGATCCTGATATACATAGAGTATTCTCTCTTGCAAAATATTCCTTCAATTGCAGTAGAGATGAAAGAAAACATCATGGAAAAGAACAAAATGAATCGAATATGTTATCAAACATATCCAAAGAAAGAATTGATGTAACTCGATCTTCAAGAATGAATTCTCTGATATCAATACAGCGGCTATCAACCTTCATTCATACCTAGAATAGTTTTTCTCAGATAACTTCCAACTAATGTAATGTATTACTTAAAATTTTCTTATCCTTATATCACTTCATTCTCCAGCTTTAGCTTCTTACCAGGAAATGTCTCACTAGTCGAATTCTCCTTTCAACCGCATTATATCAAATACTATAACATGGATTTTAAATAGGAATATCCTTTCTTGCAAAATATTCTTTCTTGCAAATGCAATATATGAAAGAACATTATAGAGGTTTAGGGAGAAAAGGTAGCGAAATGATCTAATATGTTACCAAACATATTCAACAAGAATTTGATTTTGCCTGATTTTCAGGAATGAATTTTTCTGAAATACTAATACTGTATTGAGACAATTTCATAGGATATGGTTGGAAAATAACCAATCCATTTTCAAATATCATGTCTGTTTATGAACAGGTCAAACTAACACAAAATTTTGAACGTCAGATTAAACTAACACAAGGATTTGATCTATAACAATGATTTGAATAACTTGAGTAGCTCGATCGGCTAAGAATAGAAACGGAAGTAAACAAATAAGAGGATTACGAATAACTCTAACATATAATTGATCTACTCAATCATATGCCATAAGGAATAGGTTATTCACAGAAATATTCAGTATGGTTTCTAGGATTAGCTCCAATGACACAATCTCCATTGTTTAAATCTTCCGCTCCAAACACTTCCTACTACTTGAGATTTTACTAACAGAAAACTTTGTTTTCATTGGAACTCCATTTTCAAAGATTGTGTTCCAAACTTCCCGCACTTAAAACAAATTATTTCCTTGGACGTACAATCTTTCGTTAAGTGCCCTTTCCACACTTCTTACATTTCTACAGATGTCACAGTCAAACTAAACCTATCATTACTAGTACTTTCTCCACAAGATTGTTGTTGTTGTTGACTTCTTGGAGATTGCAAGTACATTTTTCTGTTGGAATTGCTTGACCTTATGATTTCCCTTTTTTTTTCGTAACCAATATAGTCTAACGTTACAGGGTCTCTCATCCTGAGATTGATATAACTCTAACAAAATCTTAGCTTAAGAAATCAATTCTTGCTCAAGCGAACAATCTTCCGAGTTTGTCAGATAATTGTTTCAAATGCCACGCTTGTATTACTTCCAAAGTTGCAGTCATATCACCACCATTATGTCTCGCTTCCACACACGTACGTCTATCACGAGTCATTTCTTTTCTTCAAAGATGGATGAATCAAAATAAAATGGAAACCAGATGTAACCATTTCAAATAAACGTTTGTTTTCTTGATGTACATTTCTTCATTAAGTACCTTCTTTCACATCAGTTATTGCCTTTGGTTTCCTCAATGGTTGTAAATACATCTTCATTGAAATCAATCACTTTCCAAATATCCTTAAAAATATCGGGTTCCAAAATTACGTAGTCTTATATTCCAAGACCGATTCTCTTCCATCGATCCCGAACCTCAACTTTCATTTCTTTCCCACCGAATGCAAATGGCCTTTGTTCCCGCATCCTTCCACATTGCTTGCTCCCGTTGCTCCCGTAGAATCAGAATCGCATTACTAGTAACATGTTCCACTTCCACACAAGTATAACTATCCCGAGCCATTTTCTTTTTTTTTCTCTCGAGGCGTGCGGATCGAAATACAATGGATCTGATATCCATTATAAACAACATTTTTTCCTTTCAGAAATCAATAACACAGAGAACACAACACAAGCAAAACAGACCTAACCACAAACCCCAAAAGACTCAAACCGTGCTCTGACACTTAAACCTTAAGCTCTGATACCAACTAATGTAACACCCTCCCTAGGGTATCACATGTCTGACTCCCGACTCATAATCTGAAAAGAAATTTGCACAAAGTTTGAGTTATAAAAAGTGGGTTTTAAAATTTCTTCTTTACTGAAACATAAATTTACTGAAAATATTAGGTAATATTGAAAATCATATTTCAACTATTCATTATGCAATATTGACACTAATTAATATTTCATAATTTAAAGAGAAATGTAAAATTAATAGACTTTTTTTTTAATAACAAGAAGAAACCCCATGACGGTCCTACTTAATAAAGACGGCAGACAACACTAACGTTAAAACTTATCATACTTATTCTCACATGTATCCATCTTGTTGCACTCGACATCCGTTCTACATTCTGTTCCTTGTCAACACCGCACACCTTCGAGTCCCGAATGTCCACTCCTTATTGTTGTCACCCATCTCGAGATCCATCGCCCGTTATGTCTAAGACAACTCATCTTTCTATTATTTGATTTTAACAAGATGCATACACAAAGAAACAACATAACAAAGAGGTGAGATCACCTACGCCAATACCAACATACAAAAGACAGTAGATAACACAAACAAGAATATCATACGATATGTCATACCGTAATTTCAATAATGCACTCAACATTAATCAACTATCATCATCATACTATTAACATTATTATCATCACACAATAATCACAATAATGCCATCAACATGATTATCATCATCATCATCCAAGTATTTCAAAACAATTGTCATACCAATATTCCTCAATTAATATATATCATGCAGATATGGATACTCAAATTTATGCATATGTTATGCATGTGCACATGCACAGACTCAATTTTTCAAAAACAACTCCATGGAGGTTTTCACATTTCGAGGAGAATGCTTTATCAATCGTCACTTTAGCCCAAAGACAATCTTCCAGTTGTTGAAAAGAATCGTGTTCTTGTCGGGATCGCCACGTGCATTGCAACGATCAGACGCTAAGTGGCACAGTAGTACTCGCCACCGTCCACTTTGTCGACCGCCGCTACTCTCGACGCCCCAAGATCCATCATAGACCTCACTATCAATTCTCATTCCCTTCAACCACAAGGGCTATATACAATGCACGAATATATCCGTGCAAGTCCAACCCCAAAGGGCTAAATCTTTTCAATTTCATTTGTTCAATGTATCATAAGCCTCAACGCATATTTTTTTTCCCCAATGCATGTATAATGCACCAAATCCAATCACAAGCATCTCTTTCCAATGCATATAAAATACACTAAATTATAATCAGATTTTCAATAAAGAAAAATCATGTTATCACATTTTCATAGTTATAAAACACTTTCGTCAGTGTTTTCAAAATTGCGTAATATTTCCGCTTTCATTTTCACAATTCCAAAACGCTTCACATACGCTTTCACAATTCCAAAATGTTTATATTACGCTTTTCAAAATATCGTAACACTTATGTTACGCTTTCAAAATTCTCAAACGCTTCGTTATATTTTCACAATACCACGACACTTCACGTTACGCTTTCATAATACAAGAATATTTCACGTTACGCTTTCAAAATACCGCAACTCTTCTTTGCACTTTTAAAACACGTATAATTAATTTTTTAACATTTTTCTTAATCGCGTAAAAATATACGTTTTCAAAATCGCATAATATTTTTCCACTGCTTTCAAAATCGCAACTTAAAAATCATTCTTTTAAGTCGCATAAATCATTTTCCGTCATTCTCAAAATATTTAAAACACTTTTCAAATCACATAACGATTTTTCGCTATTTTCACAATCACGTAAAAATAATTCATCACTTTTCCATCACGTAGTGATTTTTCAATAAGTAATTCAGATTACGTAAAATATTTAAACGTAATTCAAATCGCATAGTAAATATTTTAACGTATTTAAAATCGCATAGAAATATTTTTTTCATATTACGTAACTTAAAAATCACATTTTTAAGATACGTAAATAATTTTTCACCACAATTTCATTACGTAAAATATTTCTTGACCTTTAAAAATTCCTTTTTAACTTTTCTCAAAATAATATAACTTTACACTTCATTTAATATATTTTCTTACTCAAGAAAATATTTTTCCACAGTTCTTTACTCAAGAAATTCTTTTCAAAATATAATTCACAAAATCACTTTTTCATTGATGTAAATCAACGTTTCAAAACTTAACATTTTCTAACGTATTTCAAAACTTGAAAATAAGTTATACGCTAAGAATTTTCAAAACACCATTATATTCTCCATTTTTCCCAAATCAATTCTAAAATCAATTCTCTTCAAAACAAATTAAGATTCAAACCCTTGCAACTTTTCTTTTTCATTTTCATATGAAAGTTCATTTCTCAAGTGATAAAATACTTTGATTCCCTTTCCAAAATCCTTATACTAAAACATTTTGTTCAAACATTTTGTTTCCACTTTAAAATTACTTTGTTTCATAAAAACCAAAATTATTCCAACCTCCAAAAATCGTAGAGTCTTTGGCCATCAGTGAAGCCATCAAATATTTTCCTCCTAAATTGATATGGTTTTACACAAACAAAACCATTAAAAATTCTTTATTTTCAAAACCGAAATACCGATGGTCATAAAAACCAAACCCATTTGTTCAAATTCATTTTTACTTTCCTTACAAATCCTTTTTCACTTTCTTTGCAAATCCTTAAAATTATCATTGCTATTTTCATTTAAATCTCATGTTTAGTAAAAACTTAAAACTTTTTACACAAAATAAATCAATAAAAATTCCTTCAAAAATCATATTCTTGTTCTCTTGAAAAACAAATTCTTTGTTTATTTTCCATACTTTTCAAATCATCCATTTTCATCTTTCATGAAAATATTAATTTGTGAACACCTATTTTGAGGTGTCTTGTTCAAATCCACCATGTTCCAAGTACTCAAAAATCAATTCTTTTGTTCTTGAAAATTTTCAACATGAACCCTAATCAAGGCATCAAAACCGTAGCTCTTCCTCGGCTATTGGAGCCAAAAATCAATTTCTTTTCCACCATCAAGTCATGGCATATACATATATATTTTCATCATAAATAATATAAGCATACCATCAAAGCCATAAAAGCATGATATAGATATCAAGCATATCATCAAAGCTATAAAATCATGCAAAGATATCAAGCATAAAATTAATCAAAGCTCATAAACACCCACAAATTAATTACATGACCATGGATATGAATCCTCACATGGATTCCACATCCATCAAATAAAATACCATCTCTCACCACCACGCTTGGTTGGTGAGATGGATCTCCTCTTACCTCTTGAAGATCCTCCAAAGCTTCTTCGATTTGTTTTTTTCCAAGTCCTTCACCACCAAGGCTTCTCAAATACAAAACAAAACACAAGTTAATTAACATATCAAGCTTGATTAAGAGGAACCATGGATCAAACATGGTTTAGATCATGAAAAGAAAGAAGAAATGAAGTTTCCTTACACTTCACCTCAAAAACCCAATAACTTTGATCTTGAAGAAACTCCTTGAAGATGAATGATTTAGAAAAGTCTTCAACATGAAAGTTGCTTAGAATATCATGAAAATTCAAGATCTAAGGTTGGATGAAATTAAAAGAGCTTGGAGAGTGGTTTTAGGGGTCTTGACCAAATGATATCTCTTGAAGAACAAAGATGAAATTTTTGATTTTTGATAGAAACTTGAAGCTTGAATTTGAAGATCAGGATGAATGATTTTGGAAAAACTCATAACTAGAGATGTTCTTAAATGATGTTTAGGTTTAGAAAATCAAGTTGGATGAAATTTTTGAGTGATGGAAGGTGCTTCTTGAGTGCTTGGCCAAAACATGAAGAAGGAGAGAAATGGAGAAAACCTAACTTAAATTTCTTGAAAATGTCTAATGATGACCAAGGATGGCAATAATGGTCTTCAAACTTTTTCCTATGTCCTAAAGCTTCTCAATTTCGTGGCTCCCCCCCTTCAATGCATTTTCTTGAGTGCAAATTGATCAATAATGATCAATTACGATGAAATATCGACCAAGACCACTTAACAACGACATAAAGCAATTAATAATGGTCATAAAGTTCTTTTTTTTTGCCTTCTAAACAATCCAAAACCATCCCCTCCATGCATGCTTCTTCTTGTGCATTTAATAAATGACCATAATAATTAGCCACCATTTGAACATTTCTACCATTGATTAATTCAATGGTTAGGATTAATGTAGATTTTTGATTTAGTAAGACTTAATCTGCGCCATTGGATCTTTCTCCTTTAAATTCTAGTCATTGATGTGCTCCAAAATTAAGGGTCAAGATTGCTCCTTCTTACTTTTAATCCAAGGGTCATAATTAGTCTTTATCACTTTTTAAGACTAAATCTTCACCATTGATTAAATCTAAATCCAATTGGTCATAAATGGTCCTTTGCATTTTTACAAGACTAATTCTCCACCCTTGATCACTTCTAAATCCAATGGTTATAAATGGTCTTTTCACTTTTTGAGACCAAATCTCTACCCTTGATTTAATCTACTATTGATATCAAGCCTTCCTTATTAAGCTTGTCTAGATTAAATCTTTACCATTGATTAGATCAATGGTTAATATCCAATCTTCTTCATTAAGTTTATTTCTTAACCGTTGATTAAATCAATAATGGATGTCCAAGCCATTAATGTTGACTAGGCAAAAGATAATATTTATTTTTATATCCATATAACCCTACTAATAATATTTTTACCGTATTTTTATCGTCCGATAATTAAATACAAGACAAAAATATTACAATAAAATTTTCTAAAACTGCTTCCTGATTCAAAAGTAGAAGATCCCCTGTCTCCGTTTAAACAAGACAAATTTTTCTATGCGTAGAAAAATTTTTGCTTTATGACCCACCTAGACCCACGTATGGCCACTTGGGCCCACATACACCCCTGGCCCACAATCAAGAAAAAAAATTCATAATCATCCACAAAAATTACAAAAATTATAAAATGCACAATTATCAAATCGACACGTAAAATAATTACCTAACGGTAAAAATTAAATTACGTAAAGTTTTTCCTACGAAAATTTTTATTTTCCTGACACCTTGAGTAAATCACTCAAAATGATCAAATACTACTGATGAATAATAAAAATAATTTTATAGTGTACAGAAATTACTAAACAGTAAAATTCTGTTAACTGTCAAAATTACTGTTTAAGAGATACAGAAATTTGGGGTGTTACAATCTTGCTCCCGGCATCTTTGATTGTTTTATACACTAAGCCTATATCCGTGGTATCTTTCAGGTAGCACAAAATCCACTTTACAGCTTTCCAGTGAACTTTATCAGGACTTGCCATATACCTGCTTACCACGCTTACTGCTTGTGTAATATCTGGTCTAGTGCATACCATGACATACATGAGACTGCCAACTGCACTAACATAAGGTACATCTAACATCTCCTTCTTTTCACCCTCAGTTTGTGGTGAAAAGGCTGCTGAAAGTTTGAAATGGGCCGCCAATGGAGTAGTGACAAGTTTAGCATTTTGCATGCCAAAACGTTCCAACACTTTCTCAATATACTTCTTTTGTGATAGAAAGAGCATCCCTGCTTTTCTATCCCTGTGAATCTCCATTCCCAGAATTTTCTTTGCAGCTCCTAAATCCTTCATTTCAAACTCTGAGCTCAATTGAGCTTTCAAGTTTTTTATTTCAGACATGTTCTTACAGGCGATCAACATGTCATCAACGTACAGGAGCAAATAGATGAATGACTCATCTGCAAGCTTCTTGTAGTAGACACAACTATCATGCTCACTTCTGCAGTAGTCATTTCCAAGCATGAAGGTGTCAAACCGCTTGTACCACTGTCTGGGAGACTGTTTTAGGCCATATAAAGATTTCTTCAATAAGCAAACATGGTCTTCCTTGCCTTTGACTTCAAATCCCTCAGGCTGCTTCATATAGATTTGTTCCTTCAGCTCGCCATGCAAGAATGCTGTCTTGACATCTAGCTGCTCAAGTTCTAGATCAAATTGAGCTATGGTGGCAAGTAGGATGCGAATAGAGCTATGTTTTACCACGGGAGAGAAGACTTCATTGAAATCAATACCTTCTCTTTGTGTAAAACCTTTAGCTAATAATCGCGCTTTGAATCTTGCATCTTCAATTCCAGGGATTTCTTCCTTCTTTTTAAAGACCCATTTGCATCCAACAATCTTTTGAGTCTTCGGCCTTTCAACAAGAACCCAAGTATGATTCTTATGAAGAGATTCAATTTCTTCTGTCATTGCAACAGTCCACTGAGAAGCTTCTTTGCTACTGATAGCTTCTTGGTATGACTGAGGCTCATAATTGTTGATATTATTAGCAACATTTAGAGCATATGCTACCAAGTCAGCATAGCCATACCTCGAAGGAGGTTTTATCTCTCTTCTTTGCCTGTCTCTAGCTAACTGATAGTGCTGCAATTGTTGTGTGTCTGAATCCTCAAGTGGGGTTTGTTCTTCTTCTTCTTGAACTTGATCCAACGAGATTTCTTTGGAAGACTCCACCTCAAGCTCCACCTTCTTCGAGATATTAGGATCTTTGTTTTCATTTGATGACTCTTTATGAGGCTTTAGCATTTCAGCTTCATTAAAAGTAACATCTCTGCTAATAATGCATTTTCTTTTCTCTGGCAACCATAACTTATATCCTTTCACGCCGTCAGGATATCCAAGAAAAATGCATTTCAATGCTCTTGCATCAAGTTTTCCTTCTTTGATATGAGTATATGTAGGACAACCAAATATCCTTAAATTTTCATAATTGGCAGGAGTACCTGACCACATCTCTTCTGGAGTTTTGAAACCAATGGCCGTAGATGGACATCTGTTGATCAAGTAACAGGTTGTATTGATAACTTCATCTCAAAATGCTTTTGGTAATCCAGCATTTGACAGCATACATCTAGTTCTTTCAAGTAAAGTTCTGTTCATTCGCTCTGCAAGTCCATTCTGTTGTGGAGTGTGCCTCACTGTATGGTGTCTGACGATACCATTATCCTTGCAAAACTTTTCAAATTCTCCGCTACAGAACTCCAAACCGTTGTCAGTTCTTAGTCGCTTGATCTGCCTTCCAGTCTGCTTTTCGATCAAGGTTTTCCACTGTTTGAACTTAACAAATACTTCATTTTTATGTTTCAAAATGAAGATCCAAACCTTCCTTGAATAATCATCAATGAAGGTTAACATATATCTGCCACCACCATGAGAAGGTACTTAGGAAGGACCCCATAAGTCAGAATGTATATAATCCAACGTGCTTTTTGTTCGATGAACTGCAGTGTTGAATTTTATCCAACATTGTTTTCCAAATACACAGTGTTCACAGAAATCTATCTTCCCAACTTGTTGACCACAGAGTAATCCTTGCTTGCTCAACTCTGCTAGACCTCTCTCACTAACATGCCCCATTCGCAAATGTCATAACTTGGTGAAATCAGAATCAGCTGTTGAGGAAACAGCGGCAGTACCTGTAATTGTGCTTCCTTGTAGCACATAGAGACTATTCTCTTTCTTTCCCTTCATCATAATCAAAGCGCCTTTAGAAATTCTTATAGCTCCACCTTCACCTTTGTAGCTATAAACTTTTGAATCTAGCGCTCCCAAGGAAATCAAATTTTTCTTTAATTCTGGAACTTGCCTTACATCCGTCAATGTCCTCACGATTCCGTCGAACATCTTGATTTTAATTGTGCCAATGCCGACGACCTTACAGGGAGCATTATTTCCTAGAAGGACCTTGCTCCCATCTAAGGGTTAGTAAGTGGTAAACCAATCCTTATTGGGATACATGTGATATGAGCATCCAGAATCAAGAATCCACTCATTTTTTGAGTCATGATCTGAGACTATGAGAGCATCTGCACTGTCGTATCCATTTGCTACAGCCGCACTTCCAGATTCAGAGATCTTCTCTTTTCCTTTGCGCTCTGGACAATTTTTTCTTATATGCCCTTCTTTGTGATAGTGGAAACATTTAAATTTTCTAGGTTTCGCTTTGGATTTTGACCTAGATCTGCCTCTGCCACTATTTTGATCTTGTTTCTCTATTCTTCCTCTAACAAAGAGACCTTCACCCGAGCCTTCAGATTTTGAATCTGATACTCTTTTCTTCAGTTTTTTCGAGTGCAACGCAACCTTGACTTCCTCCAAGGTAAGGTCTTCTCGACCATACATCATGGTGTCGATAAAGTGCTCGTAAGAACTTGAAAGGGAACATAATAGAAGAATTGCTTGATCTTCGTCATTGATTTTAACATCAATATTCTTAAGATCAAGAATAACTCTGTTAAATTCGTCCAGGTGCTCTTTTATAGGCTTTCCTTCCTGCATTTGAAGAGTATATATTCTTTTCTTCAAATACAATCTATTGGTGAATGCGACTTTGTCATGTATACAGCTTTCCAAATATGAAGCGGTTGTTGTATTTTCTTCCTCGACACTTCTCGTAGAACTTCATCTCCTAAGCACAACAAAATTGCACTGTGTGCTTTTTCCAAGATCTCGCTTTTCTCGATATCGGTTAGACTTGTGGCGGCTTGTCTCTACCTTCCAAGGCTTTACCCAAGCCTTGATGAACCAAGATAGCGCTTTCATCTTCACCGCGTGAGACCGAAATCATTTTCTCCATTGAATTTCTCCAAATCAAATTTAGCACTCGCCATGATGACCAGTATAGTGACGTGCACAGGTGAAACAAGACTGTATCTTTGGAACAATCCCGTAGTCCGTGAACAGACACCGTAAGTTTCCGGAAAGAGAGGTGGTGTCTATAACACACTTAAATACCAAGTCTTTCCTTAGCTATAACTTTCCTAGACATGCACTTTCACACTACCACACTTTTTCAGGAACAAGAATAATTCTTTTCTGATGTGGAAGATCAAACAATACTGCAACCACAGAGCATACTAAGAATTTTCTTATAAATCTGGCACCTTATCCGAGAACTCTGATACCAGTTTGTTGCAGCGAAAGGCCCATTTAGAGAAAAAATAATAGAGAAAATGACACCGAAATTTAACGTGGTTCAGCAATTTGCTTACGTCCACGGTCAGAGAATAGTGAAAAAATTTTCATTATGTGATCAAAGAATTTACAAGAGCCACTCAAAGTATCACTCATAACTCAGAACTCAATTACACCCAAATTCACTCTCTAAACTCTCTCTAAGAACCTCTCTATTTTATAAGAATTTTCTTTATTATGATACAAATGAAATAAAGACTAGAGAAGTAGAGAATTTTAGGTGTGTCTTACAAATGAGAAGGGAATGGTATTTATAGGAGAAAGAAGATCAAACATGTGATCTTTGGAGATGCCAAGTGGCATAATTTTTAACTATAAATATGACTAAATTTGAGCCACATAATTTTCTCAATTTATGACCACACATTTCAGAGCACATCAGTTAATTCGTGAAACACGTTTTTTTATGCATAGTTTAACGTCAAGGACGGTTCACGTGCGCGGCTAGCTCATCACACGTCGACCATTCATTATAAAGTTAGCAGGTTTAGTGGACATGCTTACAAACAAACCAAGTACAGTATTCTCATTTCTCATTTCTCATTTCTCACTCACAGAAACACAAAATGATGACATGCAAATTGCAAGGTGCAATTGTTAGTAGCCATTCCAGGACTAGGCAATTCATAGATAAGGAAGGAGGCCCCAACGCCAGCGCCTCGGTGGTGGTTCAAGCAGTGGTGACTCAGGAAACCTTGAAGACTAAGGTGCCTGAATTGACCACTACCTACGTGCCCACAAGACCCTTGATAGAGAAGGCGATGGAAATTATAGAGAGAAAAGCCCTCATCACTTCCGGAAAATTCGGTAGGTTTGGAGGGAAGTTTGTACCTGAGACACTTGTAGCTTGTTTGGGCCAGCTTGAAGCTGAGTTCGAAAAGGCCCTGCATGATGAAGTTTTTCAGGTTAGAAAATTCGTTAGGAATTTCACATAACAAATAACTTTGCAGGCAGTCCGATGATTAATTGTTAATGTCTATAATCATCAACTCACAGCAACACGTAGAACGAGAAATATTTGTTTAGATCTTATTTTATATAAAATGTGTAAATTAAATTAATCAATAAATGACATATTATTATTTTTAATATAAAATAATTATATAACACAAGAATTTATATAATTATTTAAATATTAATTAATTTAGTCTACTAAACAAGTAGTTATCCTGTAGAGTTATGATAGATTTTATATAAAATTGATTGTATAAAGTGACATAACTATGACGGAGTGTTGTTTCTATATATATGATATATAAGTCTTGTGCAACGTACAAATGTTGATTTAAATAGTTGTACCATGCAGTCAGAGCTAGCCACGGCACTAAGAGACTACGCTGGCAGAGAGACACCTCTGTATCATGCTCAGCGGTTATCGGAGTATTACAAGAGCAAGAATAATAATGGGAAAGGGCCTGATATATACATAAAGAGAGAGGATCTCAACCACACTGGCTCTCACAAGATGAATAATGCTCTTGCACAGGCCATGATCGCCAAGCGCATGGGTCGAAAAAGCATCGTCACCGCCACTGATGCCGGACAACATGGGCTTGCAACAGCTGCAGCATGCGCAAAACTTGCTTTGGAGTGCACGGTCTTCATGGCCGCCAAAGACATGGACAAACAATCTTCTAATGTTCAGTTGATGAAGTTGTTAGGTGCTCAGGTAAATATATAACTTTTTTATTGATCTACAAGTTATACCTGAAATTAATTAAGAGTTACCCTGTAATTAGTTAAATTGTCCACTAGGGTGTGTTTCTTACTTACGTTACGTACATGTACTTGTTACATATAAATAGATAAATAAATTTGTGAGTAAACCAATTCTTTCATGGTGTATGGATAATATATGTACGTAGGTTGAAGCTGTTAATGGAAGGTTCAAAGATGCTGCATCAGAGGCCTTTCGTTGTTGGGTGGGAGACTTGGAAAACAGCTACCACTTGACGGGTTCAGCTGTGGGGCCACACCCATGTCCGACCATGGTCCGTGAGTTTCAGTCAATAATAGGGAAAGAAACAAGGATGCAAGCGTGGGAGAAATGGGGAGGCAAACCAGATGTGGTTGTTGCTTGCGTAGGGACTGGTTCTAATGCTTTGGGTCTGTTCCATGAGTTTATACCAGATAAGGATGTGAGGCTGATTGGAGTTGAAGCAGCTGGTTTTGGTTTGGAGAGTGGAAGACATTCTGCAACGTTGACCAGTGGAGAAGTGGGTGTTTATCATGGAGCTATGACCTATTTACTGCAGGATGAGGAAGGACAAATTACAGAACCACACTCTATTGCAGCTGGGTAAGTTACTAGTACTACACAGTAGTACCATTGCTTTTTCATTGGGCACTATTGGTATTTGCACACTCGATCCTAATCTATTCTAATTGAATATGTATTATAAATATTATTGGGATAAGTGTGAAAAGAAGTCTGTATATTAAAAATATAAGAGTTGATTCTAATTTTATATTATATTTCTTCATCACTTTTACGATACTTTATGAATTTTAATAAAATAATAAGTGAGTGGAAATCCGGTATAAAAGGATATCAAACTGATTTGATTAAAAAATTATATAAAAATCTTATTACGGATATAAGTCTCACTAGTGCCTATACTTGAAGACAAAATTTTGCATCACCTCATTATCTTTTTTTTGTGGTGAAACATCACATCAATATGATATCTTAATCTTAACGAAAAATTATTTCTTACAAAAAAAAAAAGAGGGATCACCAATTAAAATAAAAACTTTTCAATTTTCAGGATGGAGTACCCAGGAGTTGGTCCAGAGTTGAGCTTCCTTAAAGAAAGCGGGCGTGCGGAATTCTGCGCCGCTACAGATCAAGAAGCTCTTGATGGTACGCCAAAAACATAAATATATATATATATACGAGAGAGGATCAATTTATACTAGTGTAAGTCTTTTTTGATTTACACTTATTTTTAACTATTAGATCTACTTTTATCTAATAGTTATTTTTAATAAAATAATCTTAACTATTAAAAAAAATAAATCTAGCAGTTAAAAATGAGTATAAGTCAAAAAAGACTTACATTAGTGTAAATCGATCTCTCCTCTATATATATATATTTTCATTTGAATTTTGGAAAAAAAATTAACAGTTCACCTACTAATAAAATTTGCAGCGTACGAAAGATTATGCAAATTGGAGGGCATATTTCCATCCCTGGAGGCCGCACATGCATTGGCTATCTTAGATAAGCTGGTCCCTACTTTATGCAATGGTAGCAAGGTGGTTGTAAATTGTAGTGGGCGTGGAGATAAGGATGCAGCTATAGTCTTCAATCGCAGATTATTTTGATGGAGATGGAGAATGAGAGTGTCAAACTTTTACAAATTGTAACAAAAGATGGAGAATTATTTTTTAAGAAAATGGAGAATAATATTCTTGTAAGCATAGATCACGATTATGGTGTCATTGCTGGCACCTAAGCCAAGCAATGATTTTATTTTAATTATTATTTTTATCTTTAATGAAGCAGTAAATCGAAAATTGTTTGTAATAGATATGGCGTATATTCAATTTGTACGCTGAATTGAGAGAAATTAATTTGACAAGTTTTATATATTTAATAGAACTCAAATTTAAAAATATCCAACTAATTATCATTTCCTATTAGTTTAGTGCATATTTTTTTTAGTGTAATTTTTTTGCATTATCAATCAATCACACATTATCATTACTATATGTATGAATTTTGAGGTAATTGTTATGAGAGTCAAACATTTTTAATAACGTAATAATGTATCATTAGATAATAGTGTAAAAAAAAATTTTTATACTTGACAGAATATTAAAATTAAATTATTTTATTATATTATGTTCACCCAATATTTTTTTCATCAAATTTAACTCGTTTTAAGTTACTGGTAAGATCGACTTGCATAGAGTAAGTCTAAATAGACATGGCAATTCAGATGGATTGATATATATATTTAAGATTATTTATATATGATTAAAATTAAAATATAAAGTTATATAATTTTTTATAAATAAAAATTAATATTTTAAAATAAAATAATACAATATACTTATAAATTTATTTTTGTGAAAATATTAGTTATAACTTTTAAATGAAATACAGATGAAAAAAAATCGGATACTAGTCACACATTATCATTTATCATTCCATGGAAGTGAGTATGCCCCAGTTCTACGCTGCAACAGATCCAAAAGCCCATATGACCCAAAAGAAAAAGGGCATTGCATTTACTCTTTTCCTTTGTTTACGAATTGGGATTTTAATTTTTAATTATTCGCAGCGGCTTGAATCCACTGGTCCCTCGTTTCAGTCGTTTGTAGTCTGTGCAGGGATAAGCACACAACCCTATTCGTCACTCACTATTTGATTTTAACGCAGTACCAAAGCTCCATTAACACAGTTGCACAGGAGACGAGCTTGTGTCGTAGACGCGCAATGTGAAAAGCAGAATATTCACTAGCGGTCATATATTTCATATTTACACAAATTATAAATAAAATTTCAATTACTCTGAAGAAGTAAAAATACTCACTAAGAGCCCGTTTATTTTAACAGTTTAAACGCCAGAAGACTACTAATTTGTAATTTTTTTACCACGTTTTTTGACAACTCAAGGAAGGGAAAGCTAAAAATACTAATAGTAAAAGAGCCGTTGACACTGAAATAACTAGCAGAACTTCCTTGTTTAAAGAAAAAGATATCAAATGTCCGCAGTTTGATCTCATCCTCGCATGAGTTTTATTAAATACATTGAATCAAACAGTAAGTGCTTATGGATACTTTGCTGTGTGCATTCCCTACTAAATAAAAGCATCTCTGGTGAGATTAACAAAAAAAAAAAAACACAGCATCTCTGGTAGATTACTTATCCAGTACATAGCATCTCGCTCCCTGGCTCCCATCTCAGAGTAGTACTAGTAATAGTAATAGTTTTTGACAGCCTTTTTGGGGACAATAAATGCCGGGCGAAAAATTGCAGGTTAAAATGTAACCTTTGGCTGCAAGAAAATATGCATGTTACCAGTGCAACTATACATGTACATGATTTTGGCAAGAGGCCATATATTGTAAGATTCAACCTCTACTTTAAAAAATATGCAAAAGCATACATTAATTGGAAACTTATAAGTTACAGTGAACAAAATTGGTCAACTTTAGTCAACCCCGCATTCGTTTTCTTTGACTACCCTCTTCGTAGGTGCCCTACATACAGAAGGGAAAACAATAAATATTTGCTAAAGACGGCTTGAAGCACATGCACAAGTCCACATGAAAAGAAATTAATAAATGAAGAACACCAGTCGTAGTTAGTAAAGAAAGATTAAACAGACACAAAAATTTGCAGTATATAACATTAACAAGTTTTATTCAAGCATAAAATTGCCACCCAAATAGTTGCAATCTAATCTCAGTAAAATTATAAAGCTTATTAACCATGATATCCCCAGTAGTAACATGAACTTTCAGTTTCATAGAACTTGTGAACATGCATATATTGAGATCCAAAGTATCGGTATATACTTAGCAAAATTGCCTCAAAACAAGTCATAGGATTACATTCCAGGAATTTAAATGTTCGTGTTCACTAAGAGTGTAAGAGGACTCACGACTCCCTAAATATTGTAAAAGTATTGACGGGTGGTACTAATAGTCACGTCAATTATGCATGTGTACATCAGAACTCTGAAAATAAGCGACATTGACCCCACATATGGGAGTAGATTACACGAATAATTAAATCCAATGTGGTAGAATCATCCACATCTTCTCTGCCTCACAATTATAATTAAGGGTAAATTACACCTACCACCCTTGAGCTTTGGTAATATGACAGCTAGCCCCATTCTTAAGTCAAAATGACACTCCCCCCCCCCCCCATTTGACCCTTTGACGAACAGATGGGTTAATCTTTTCTTCCCGTTTTAACTATGGTTAATGGGCACCGCTACCAAGCCACCATCGCCCACACTCGACGATGAACCCAGGCTGTCACCCACCCACGAACCACTGTCCAGTAAACCCCAGAGCCAATCAAGCCCCAGAACAGATCACTGCAAACCCAAAAACCACCATTCAGTAACCCCTAGAGCAGACCACTGTGAACCCGGAAATCGCATCCTCTACGTGCCAGAAATTGTGCCACCCACATCCTCCATGTCGAATCACCAAACTTCCGCCACGCCACCCACCTGCCGCCAGCCAGATCCTATTCTTCATCTCATTAAGCAAACCTGATCTTCTCACTGTGATTTGATCTGAGACCGAACCACTCCTCTGCAAGCCCTCCATCCTTCACTGAACCAGACATCCTTCAAAGCCCACCACCAAAGCCATACGGATCTGGATTTGAGCTGCCACATGCTGTATGTCATGGCCTATGCACACATGGCAACTATTTATTTTTCTTTTGATGCAATTCTTACACAGATTAGACTATAACATAAAGGGATTTTCAACTCATTTTTTAGCTATATCCTCACAATTGATCTCGCAGTTTCTCCCACCACCATAGCTATATGGATCTGAGTGGTGGCTTATTGGGGATTTGGGTGGTTTGCAGTTTCAGGCAGTGGAGCCTCTGACTTGGGGGTTTGGGTGCTGAAATTTCAAGGTTTGCAGTGAAGTTTGTGGTGTATTTCTGGATCTGTATTTGTGCTCTTATGTCGGAGTAGGTGGAGTTGGCCTTTCGGATTGTAGGTGGTTGATGGTGGGTTCTGCTCAGGGGTGATTGGGCACAGATGAAGTTTGGTAATGGAGGAAGAGGGTCGTTTAAAGTGGTGGTAGAGGGGTGATTGCATTGGTGCTGGTCAAGAACGTGGTGTGGCTTGGTGTTTTCGGTGGTGGCGATTTCAACCCATTTTTTAAATTTTTTTTTACAGTTTTGCATTTTAATTACACTAACCATAAACCATGGTTAACCTAAGGAAACCCATCTGTTAGTCAAAGGGTCAAATGGAGGAGAGTGTCATTTTGACAAGAATGGAACTAGCTGTCATATTACCAAAGCTCAAGGGTGGTAGGTGTAATTTACCCAATTAATTAACAACTTTATGCTGGCCTTTTATATATATATATATTGGCCTTTTTCCATCCCACTCCTTTTATCATAAATTGGAACCCCACCTCCCAAATCTCACCCCGCCCCCCAGAAAAGTACATTTTGCAAATGGAAAAGTCAAAAAATGATATAGTAGGGAAAAACTCTAGTCAACCAATATCGTTCTAATGATCAAAATGCTGGTCGATGAATGTGAAAGTGCAACATGAAACTAAAATCGTAGACAATACAGATAATAAAACTGAGGCAAATGCATAGATAGGTAATAGAATGAGAAACACATACCACTTCATCCAGCCCAAAATCTTCAGATGGGGCCATACTAGACTCAGATCTGCATTTAGCATGAATAATGGGGCCTAACTGTGACCTGTCCATGCCTGCTGTTGTTCCCTTGGGTGCATTAAGGTATACAGCTCCTCTATACATCCACTCCTCCGTTTCATCACTGTAAAACTCATCAAAAGGCTCTCCACATAATGCACATGTATTCTGGTCCTCTTCAGCAGGAACGGCCAACTCTTCATCATCTTTCTTTTCCTCAATGGCCTCAGTTGGCAAAAACCCTGGAACTGATTCTGTTCCCAATGCCTCCGCACCACTAAGCCACATTCTCTCACTCACAAACCATTTCCGAGATGGCTTCTGCTTACGGCTTTTAGACATCCTGTTCTTAGTCACGTGCCAATCCATATGACTACTGTGCTCATCTTGGCATTTGAATCGGAGGCCACAAGTTGTGCATTGTCTAGGGAGATCACCATATAAGGCAGTGACTGCAGATTCATGACGAACCTTCACAATATCTGGATTAAACTCAGTTCCAACGGAATCCTAAAAACATATAACTTAATTTAATTACATTCTTGGATTGCACAATCAAATCAACAATGGAATGAAAAGGGGGGAAAAATGAACTTACGATAGATAATAGATTTAGTTACCTGTCCAGGGGGCTGATTAGTCAATGAGATCACACCTTGGGCCATAAGTGAATTAATCAAATTAGAATATGCAACAGTAGGTTGTTGACTTGACACAAAAGGACCAGCATTAGGATGAGGTATCATTTGTGATGGGGCAGGAGGGCGGCCTGGAGGTAAAGGTGGCAAGGTTCCCCCGTGTAAATGTAAAGAGTTATTTGCATTACTATGGCCTGGCAAAGGGAAATGCATAACAGGTAGCGGATTTGACATGGGTATACTTATAGCAGCACCATGTCCTTGCAAAGAGCTCCCATGACTAAATTGCGATGCTGCTGGATCCTGTGATGGAAGAAACTGTAGGTGTGGTGCTTGTCCACGGTTTTGATGGTTAGAACGAATCAGGACAGCTAGCTGATTAGGCAACTGATGCAGGTTTCCTTTACTGATATCCTTGTTCTCAACACTTTCCAATGACTGTTCATGCATAAACAAAGATTTATTTGGACCATGACTCATAATGGTGTTATTAGCATTTATAGCTTCAAATTGACTCCTAACACGTTTTTGCAATGGAAATATAGGATTTAAGCTGGGAGGACGAATGCCATGCACATTTATAGAGGGCCTCATTTCAAAAGATGCTGGCAAAACTGGTGGACGAGCCTCCACGTTAGACTTGAGACCAGGAACCATCCTTGACACAGCCGGTCGAGTCCCATATGGGTTTACATCAGTATTAGGACTGCTATCAACAGGAGGCATCAGAAGACTCCTTGCTGGCCCCCTAATATTAAAGAGGTGTTGTGAAGAATTAGACGGATGTTTAGAAATCTTCCAAGCATCAAGATGTTGACCGGAGCCCAGACTCTGATTTATTTGATTTTGGAATCCAGATACCTGACCCAGTGATACACGACCATACTGCAGAGAGAATATATGAACTTTCAATTCCATTATCCATCGGCAACATAATGGCAAGTCTTATTTCCTTTCAAATAGAAGAAATTAAACTCCATGTTGATAGAGAAAAGGAGTGAACCAAATTCAAAACACTAAAAAGGAAAACATCAGCAAACAAAAGCCATTTGCGATGCCTGAGTAAATGGCTAAATTCTAAAAGGCAGTTTATTCTAAAAAATAGGGTATTAGTAAATCAATGTGAACAAAATAAAAAATTAGAGGGCAATTGCCAGGCAAGTAAGAACGAATGCCATACATTTCATTTGATTGGACCTCCCTGTTAGTGAAATATAATTAGGTTTGATCTATTGAGCTGAGCCTTACTTTTGTATATCAATAGCTCTAATAGTTTAATATATATATAGTGTTACAGTAGCTAATCATAACAAATTAGCTACTCTCTTTTTCTGTTTTACCTCTCATGCTTTTCTTCTTTTCCATCTCTCTTTTCTCTTAAGATGGTATCGAGAGCCAGAAACAAACCCCAACCTCCCAATCCCTAGCCTTCCAAACCCTAGTCAGCCTCTTTTTTTTCCAAAAAAAAAACCCTTGTGCTCAGAATCTGCCGATCTACCCTTCCTAGGGTTGGTTGATTTTTTCCAGCCCTGTTGAGGTCCCAATTGAAGGTTTCGTGGGTGTTTGGGTGTGAGGGCTTCATGCTGATGTGCTGAATAGCGGTCAGGTAGGTGTCGCGCGTACTGTTTCCGACGACCAGGGGTGTCGCCGCCGGCCAGGGGAGCCGTGACTGGTGTTTCCGGCGACCAGGGGTGTCGCTGCTGGCTAGGGGTGCTGCGATTTTGGTGTTTTCAGTCGCGGTTTGGAGTTTCCAGCAAGCCCAGTCCGTGATTTGGGCATTTTCAGGCGTGCTATGAAGTTTTCTTTCATACCCAGTCTTGTTGCAGTGTTTTTGGGTGCCATTTGGGTGTTTTCTGTTCGGTTGATGCATTTTTTGGTGGTGTTTGGGTGTTTCCAGTGTAGTTTGGGTGTTTTTCTTTGAGCCAAGCGATTTTCGTGTTGTTTGCAGTGTACATTGGTGCCTCTTTTCTTTTTCTCTGATGGCTGATCCTAATCATAATTCTAGTTCCACCAATTCTGATGAAGCTGAGAAGTCGACGAAACCTACCGTTATGCCTGAGGTCATATTTGCTTTTGTTCGCATTACTGATGATAAGTTTGATGGGAAACACTATACGGAATGGCGTAAAACTATTACCATGTTTCTCACTGGGATTGAGAAAGAAGATTATCTAACAGATAACCCACCGACATCCACAACCAAATGTGATTGGTGGTTGCGGGAAGATAACCGTCTCTTTGGTATGATCAACAAAACTCTTGATACTTCCATTAAGCATGTTGTTTCTCATTGTGATACTGTGAAAGAGTTATGGGAGTATATGGAGTTTCTTTATTCTGGGAAGCCAACTTAACTCGTCTTTATAAGGTGTCACAGGCGTTTCATAGACCAGCACAACAGGATAAGTCTCTTCATGGGTATTTTACTGACTTTAAGCATACCTATGAGGAATTGAATTACCTTCAACCTATCTCTACTGATGTTAAACAGATGTGCTTACAGCGGGAACAGTTAGCAATTGTGAGTTTCTTGTCTGGATTATCCTCTAAGTTTAGTGCCGCTCATGATCAGCTATTGACTGGTTCTGATCATATGACCCTTGCTGATGTATCGTCGCCTCATGCGCACTCATCATGAGTTGCATTCTAATTCTTCTTCTAGATCACTGGCTGCTTTGGTTGGTTGTGGTGGCAGTAGAACAGGTAGAGGTGGAGGTCGTGGAAGTCGTGGTAGAACAAGTGGTTGTTTTGGTGGTCGTGATGGTGGTTCTCATCTTTGTTATTGTGGGGAGCAAGGCCATATTTAGAAGAATTGTTGGAAGTTGAATGGGAAACCTGGTTCCTCCCAAGGTTAGCATTATGCTCATGTAGCAACTCAAGAGGGTCTCCTGCCCACACTTGTCACTGTTCCTCAAACACAGGGTCTCAGAACCATTACCATGTCTGGTGCTGAATTTGAGGCTTACACTCAGTTCTAGGCCTCATAGGGTATTGGTCCTTCTTTCACTGCTACTCTTGTCTAGTCTAGTAATCCCACTTCTTCCTCCCGCACATGGGTCATTGATTCTGGTGCAACAGACCATATGACAAGTAATATTGATATTCTCTCCTATTTTCTTCCCACTTCTTCCTTACCAAATGTCACTCTTGCTAATGGTTCCTCGGCCCCTGTTATAGGTAGTGGGGTTTCCAATCCTTCATCCTCTCTTCCCTTACATTCTGTCTTATGTTTACCGCATTTTCCTTTTTATCTTTTGTCTGTCAATAAAATTACCAATAGTCTAAATTGTAGTGTTCACTTCTTTCCTACATATTGTTTATTTCAAGATCTTGGGACGAAGAAGGTGATTGGTAGAGGTTGTGAATCCAATGGCTTATGTTTTTGGAGTCTGCCAATCTGAAACCATTGTCAGTTACTTGTTCTGCTTCTGTTTCTCCGCTTCATCTTCATTGTCGGCTTGGACATCCACCCTTGCAAACATTGAAGAAGTTGTGTCCTACTTTAGAGTCTTCATTTGTTTTGAATTGTGAGCCAGTCTTCATTTGTTTTGAATTGTGAGCCTTGTCAGTTTGCTAAACACCATCAAGGATCTTTTCCTCCTAGAGTCAATAAGTGTGCTGCTTCTTCTTTTACTTTAGATCATTCAAACATTTGGGGGCATTGTCCCGTTGAGTCTAAAGCTGGTTTTCATTATTTTGTTACTTTTGTTGATGATTACTCTCGTGTTACTTGGCTTTATTTAATGAAAAATTGTTCAGAGATGTTTAATATATTTCATTCCTTTTGTGTTGAAGTTCAAACCCAATTGAATATTACTATTCGCACTCTTCGTAATTATAATGCTAAAAAATACTTGTCTGCCCCTTTTCTATCTTTTTTGCAAGAACATGACATTATTCATGAAACCTCATGCATAATCACCCCTCAACAAAATGGGATGGGAGAAAGAAAGAATCAACATTTACTTAAAGTTGCTCATGCTCTTTTGTTTGAAATGAAAGTTTCTAAACACTTTTAGGCTGATGTTGTGTCTACTGCATGTTATTTAATTAATCGTCTTCCTTCTTCTGTTCTTAATGGTCAAATCCCTCCTAGAATTTTTTGTTGCACTTGTTTTGTGCAAGATATTCGCTCTCAGGTCTCCAAGTTGGATCATTGCTCCCTCAAATGTATCTTCCTTGGTTATTCTCGAAGTCAAAAAGGATACCAGTGTTACTCTTCTGATTTACGTTGGTATCTTGTTTCCGTAGATGTGACATTCTTTGAAACCTCTGCTTTCTCTTCTGAGTCTACCCCTTCCTCTCCCCCAGATAATGATGAGGGCTTTCTGGTATATTCTTTTCCTACTCCAGGTACTTCCTCTTCTCCTTCTTCTTGGTCTCGTCCCTTCCCTCGTCCTCCTGTGCTCCACCATTATGTTAGGCGGAATTAGCAACCTACTATGGTCAGTCCTACTACTTCAAACGCTACGGATTCATTGCCTGTTCCAATTTCTACTTCCTATCCGGATCCTGCTCCTCCCGATTCGAGTCTTGATCTCCCAATTGCTCTTCGAAAAGATAAACGTAATTGTACTTATCCCATGTCTTCTTTTATTTCTTATGTTGGTTTATCTTGTTTTGGTCAGTCTTTTGTTGCTTCTCTTAATTCTTTTACCCTTCCTAATACTGCTGTTGAGGCCTTGTCTAATGAGGGGTGGTGACTATGTTGGATGAGATGCATGCCCTTGAACACAATGACACTTGGGAATTAGTTTCTCTACCTACCGGTAAACAGGCAATTGGTTGTAAGTGAGTGTATGCTATGAAGGTTAATCCTAATGGCTCTATGGCTCGTTTAAAAGCTCGTCTTGTTGCTAAGGGTTATGCTCAAGTTTATGGCATTGATTATTCTGATACATTCTCTCCTGTTGCTAAACTTGCCTCTGTACGTATCTTTATCTCTCTTGCAGCTAGTCATCATTGGCCCTTGCACCAACTTGATGTCAAGAATGCCTTTCTCCATGGCAACCTATAGGAGGAGGTATATATGGAACAACCTCCTAGGTTTGTTGCTCAAGGGGACAATGGTAAAGTTTGCAGACTAAAGAAGTCATTATATGGTCTCAAACAAGCTCCACGGGCATGGTTTGGGCGCTTTAGTCAAGTTGTTCTTCAGTTTAGGCTACAAAGAAGTACTTTTGATCATTCAGTATTCTTTCGATGCTCTCAGGGTAGCTGTCTTTTCGTGGTAGTTTATGTGGATGATATTATCATTACTGGGAGCGATGAGATTGGGATCAGAAAGCTTAAGGACCTTCTTCAAACACAATTTCAAACTAAGGACTTGGGTGCTTTGAAATACTTCTTAGGCATTGAAGTGATGCGGAGTTTGAAGGGTATTTTTCTTACTTAGAGGAAGTATGTGTTGATTTACTCAGAGAAACAAGTATGCTTGGAGCCAAACCTGTTGAAGCACCTATGGTTTATAATGTCAAACTCTTATCAGATGATGGAGATGCTATGCCTAACCCTGAACGATATTGAAAGTTAGTTGGCAAGCTTAATTATCTCACTGTTACTTGTCCTGATATTGCCTTCTCGATCAGTGTGGTTAGTCAATTCATGTCATCTCCTCGAACCACTCATTGGGAGGCTGTTCTTCATATATTGAGGTATCTAAAAAGAGCTCCAGGTTGCGGTGTCTTGTATAGAGATCATGGACATAATATGATAGAGGGATTCCCCGATGCTGATTGGGTTGGTTCTCCCATAGATAGGAGATCTACTTCAGGTTATTGTGTTCTTGTTGGAGGTAACCTTGTTTCTTGGAGGAGTAAGAAACAAAGTGTTGTTGCTCGTTCTAGTGCTGAGTTAGAATATAGGGTCGTGGCCCAAGCTACTTGTGAATTGGTGTGCATTCATCATCTTCTTAGTGAGATTGGAGTTAAGAGTGTAATGCCTATGAAGTTGTGGTGTGACAATCAAGTCGTTATTCATATTACTTCTAATCCCGTTTTTCATGACTGGACAGAGCACATTAAAGCTGATTGTCACTTTGTACGAGAAAAGGTTCAACAGGGTCTTCTTGTTACTGGACATGTACGGACAGGAGAACAACTTGCAGATATCTTTACCAAAGCACTCAATCGAAATAGAATTGACTATATTCGTAACAAGCTGAGCATGATCAATATCTATGCTCCAGCTTGAGGAAGAGTGTTAGTGAAATATAATTAGGTTTGATCTATTGGGTTGGGCCTTGCTTTTGTATATCAATAGCTCTAATAGTTTAATATATATATAGTGTTAGGGTGGCTAATCAAAACAAGTTAGCTACTTTCTTTTTTTGTTTTACCTCTCATGCTTTTCTTCTTTTCCATCTCTCTTTTCTCTTAACACTCCCCAAACAAAGCTATCAACAATCTTCATCACCAGAAAATTATCATTAGATTTAGAAGGATCAATGGCATCTGAATAGTAAGTAGTGACATATGCCAAAGGCATACATTTTAAAGGGAAAATGCAATATCATAAATCATATTAAAGCACCATACAGTTGAAAGATAAAGAGAAAAGTTGAGGAAACATACAGCTGAAGAGGCAAATGCATCTTCTGCTATAACAGAGGAATCATCCACTGGAGGAAGCTGAGACCCACTAGACCAACCCTTCCTGGTATCTTGCTCTGAAGAAGTAGCATTAGCTGCAACAATAACAGGCCTTTCCCTGGAGAAACCAACAGATACTTGCAAGAAACCATTATTTCTATCATGGTCTACTAATGTTGGACTCATATCTTCCCAATCAAACTCTTCCTCTTCAGTATTCTGCCATGATGTTGACAAAACCTTGTTGTCTATACCATTTCTATCCAGCCGTTCAACTAACAAAGACTTACTGCCTGAAGTTTCTTGGCTTTTGTCACTGCCATATGCATCAATCAGTGCTCTTGGACTTTGACGCTGTTGTCCATTACTAAGACTGTATGTCATAGAAGTTTGAAATCTATTCCGACCATCACCAGAATACTGCTTGCGCTGCCACTCACTCAACTCTTCTTCTCTACCTAATGCTTTAGCTGCTCCATAATCAACTGTAGGATGAGGAGACTCTCTCTCAACTGTCCTGCCAGTAGAATTGTCAGCTCCATATTCATCTATAGATGTGGACAAAGGCCTATCAAGTCCAATTCTTGAAGGTGAAGAGGATCTTCCACGCCTGCTAGGCACAAATTGATGCATCTTACTAGCTACAAGGCCAAAATTTGTATTACCTACAGTTCCTGTTGTGTCCAACCTCTCACCTCCAACCTGTGAGGATGAAACCAACACCCTGTCAGAATGCATCTTATCTCGTTGCAGGATCTCTCTGTTATCGGTGGATACCAACAGATATAAACAGAATTTTTTTCTCAAAAACAAAGTGCAAATTGGAAACACAGATTTAAAAGTGTTTAATATGTCATCCAGGTCTTTCTCTGCTTCAAGGGCATTAAAACTAACATTTCGAGAGAGGGGACTCAATGAAAAAATTGTTGGAGAGAGAAAGAGATGGATACAGAGAGATCCTGAGGATCTGGACAAAATAAAGATATTTGCCACTAAAATTACATCAGGTTAAGATTAAATGTACACAGTTTCTTCTTTTTATGTGAATACATGTAAACACTTTTATTATTAATGCTAAACAAGCCCTTTTCGCATCAGCAAATAAACAAGCCGCAGTCCTGCATAGTTTGTACATAAGACAGATTTCACAAAAAAGCTTACACCATCCATAATTGAGCTAGGGCGTTCCATCTGCCGCAAATACTTTGGATTAACATGTATCCCATGAGTTGGTTGGGGAGATTCGGATGCCCTGAGGGGATTAACACTGGATGGTTGATTATTAATTGCTTGAGAAAATTGTAATTGAGCTTCAATCTTGCTTAGGACAGAGGGATGGAAGACTCTCGACCAGGTACCAAAGAGATGTCGCATAGCAGAATGCAAATTAGGTTGAACCTGCCTGTATGCCTCGCAAAAAACCTTGGGAGGCAATAGAGCTACAAGTTTCAATAACAGAGTAAAATGATTTGTAAATTAAAATAATAATGCAACTCTGTAATTGACCTACTTCAGGTAGACGTAAAGAGAAGTATCTAACATATTCCTGGCCAAAATTCTTCACAATACTGTCCAAAAGATAGAGTGAAGGAAGCTTTTGATCTGCAGGCACCTGGAAAAGGATAGCTTCAAACAATTGAAGACCCATACAAACAGTGGAGATTCAAATAATAACATAAGTACTAATACTCTACTATACACTATTAACTAAAATATATAACGAAGGATCATTAAAAAAAAAAGTGGTTATTCACTATATAATGAACTCAATAGCAAATAGTGACATCATTTTGCATGATTTGTTACATTTTTTAACAGCTATAAAATGATTTAAATACCCATTCATTTGCCAATTTCTTTATAGACAATTCTTGCACGGTCCTCATTTTCAGAACAGAGATTAGTGATGTGTAATGTCTAAAATTCAACCTTAGCACAGGGTTGAGACACAATATTTAAGTAAGAGTCTCTACATCATCATTGTCAACAAAGAATCAGGCTTGACATTTCCCATTGATCTTAGCAAATTATGACTATATAAACTTAAATAAGAAGAGGCATAATTAAACAATTTTTTTTTCCTATTCCTTCCGCCTCTGATATCACCAATGTCAACAAAGATAAAACTAATGTTTACATCAATTACTCAATTTGTAAATATTAAGAAACACATACTTTCAAAAGAAAATAGTTAAGGGTGTGCTTTGTTGTAAGAGGATTGGAAATTGGAAATATAGTAAGGCATGATGCAGGTCATGATACTTAGCTAATATTCACCCCTAGCAAGCATACCCCGCCAAAATTATTCAATCTTTTTCAAGAATTTGTTTAACCTTGAATTGCTGCCTTGCTCATTCTCATTTGTTTGAAATCACTGTTCCCTTGTTTACAACTTCTAAAACTAGAAATCCTAAAATTTCAAAACTGCGAGAAAGCTCAAATACAGGTAACTAAGAAAACAAAAAATTACAGAGGTAGCAAAGATAAATAGCAGTGAGGATATGGAAAACATGTAGGGCTCTATTATAACTTCAGCAGATGGCCAAATGACTTAAATTCAGAATAAATAGTATTTCACTTTGTATGCCCTGGGAATTTCCTGAAATTGAATTAAGTACTCAAATGTGTTGCAGCATACTTGCATCTTTCAACTTCACTATTTGTAAGGTACTCAGTCCCCTGTGCCAATCAGTTATATTGTACCATTCCACGTTGTTTGAATGGCCAATAGCTACTAATTGTTTTAGTTGGATAACAATAACAATAACAATAATAATAATGGTCAATTCGAGCAGAACGCACTCACACTCTGTGTCTGAGTGTCTCTTGCTAAACTTCAGTTTTTCTGAAGCAACAACGAGGCCTTTGTCCAGACTTATATCACGCAAATAGAAATAGAGATAGTAAATAAATTAAAAAGAAGAAGCGCTAGAATTGTGAAACCCGTGTGAATGGGAAGTCATGATTTTTCCTAATTACCGAAATAAAAGAAGGTCGTTGAACTATTATAAAAAAATTAAAAAACAGGGAGAAATAGAACCCAAATTCTGTCATTCGTAGTTGTAAAAATTGAATGAAACAACAAGAGGAGAGGAGGGACAGTATTGTATTGTATTGTATTGTATTGATCCCAGTAGGTTTGTTTGTTTAGAAAAGATAAGAACTTTCCGCAGCAACCGAGACAGACCTCAAGAATCCGAGCGCAAATAGCATCAGCGATGCCCTTGGCGTGGTCCCTCTGCTGTTCGGCAATGATGGTAAGATCGGTGATGATGGGCTTCATATTGCAGGTGAGTTCCGACAACAACAACTCGTAAATCTGGACAATTTCTTCGGTGGTGGGCGGGGGCACGTGGGAACTGGAGGAAGAAGCCCTGAGGTCATCGTCCCGTTGCTTGAGCAAAGCCTTGAATCGGCCCACGAGTATCGAAGGGGGAGGCTTCTGCCCGATCTCATTGGTCATGGGTTTTACCGTCGCGGAAGAGAGTGCTTGTGTTTGTTCTTGTTGTTGCTGCCCAATCGACAACGTTCTAGGGTTTTCTCGGAAGAGTAACAGATTTTGATTAGGAAATCCAAAGAGAGGAGTTGAGGTCTAGGGTTTTGAATTTGGGGCAGCTTGGGAGGGTGAGAATAAGTAGTACATGTCTGCCACCATCGAATTGGAAGGAGGTAGAAACCGGCGCCGGAGAGAGAAAGAGAAATGGGCAGAAATTGGAAGAGAATGGGATATACTTAGGGCAAGGGCAGCTTTCAATAAGATCAGACGGTTTACGAGGGACTAAATAACTGTTTGTGTCCGCATACCAGCTTTTTCACCAAAATGCCCTTCTCGCCAAAATTATTTCTCAAATTATCATTTTTTTTTTTAAACTATATGCTAAACTGATTGACTTTTTGCTACGTTTATTTTATTTTATTTTTCTGAGTTACACGTAAATAATTTCAACATGTTTGGCTTTAGAAGCGTTATAGCTTTTGGCATTTTGTTCACACAAATGCCAAAATATTTTGCATTTAAAGCAGGAAAATACTAAACTCAACGGTGTTTTCAACTTGATTACGCTTAAAAAATATGACAGTTGTAGTATAATTTTAGAATGTTGATTTTACATAGAGATAAATTAAAAGAATAATTAAAAAATTAAAAAAAATATGAAATAATTAATAATAAATAAATATTAATTTTAAATATAAATTAAAATGAAGTAAAGTAATTAATAAAAAAAATACTCAAATTTGATAAATAATAAAACATCAAAAATCTCTTACACAAATTTAATATTTTAATTATTTTTAATTTATTGAATAATTCAATTGAGAATTTAATTTTCAAAATTCTTAATTGAAAAGTATAGATTTATAAACTAAAATTAAATCAAATATAACTCTTTAAAAAATTATTCACCACTTTTAAAATATGTAAATTATTATCCATATTGAGAAAATTAAACGACAACAATATACTTATGAAGCGATATTGTAATAAAGAAGAAATCAATATAGATAAATAATTGATTTAAACATAATCAAAGAACTAAACCAAGGAGAAGAAATTCTATGATTATTCGGAAAAGAAAATATCAACAATGAATTAAGAGTGATAAAACAAAGGAGATTTAGTAATTGAAAATTAAATACATAAATTAAAAATAAATTGAAAATATCATCTAGTTTGCAAGTTCATCCCTATCCTTACTTGAGAATTTAGTTCTCCATACTATGACGATAGACAAATAAGTTCTAGAAAAAAAAAAACCTTCAACTCTGACGTCTCTGCGTGTCCTCTGCCTTTTTCTTGCCCTATAGTCTCCCTTCTTCTCATCTATTAGTAAGAGATTTTACATAATAAAAGTGTATCTTGCACAAAATATCTTTAATTGGTTCCCAAATAATAAAAAGATATAGATTAGACTTAGGAAACTAAATTTAGGAAACTCAATCTCCTTAATTAATCTCTAAATAATAAAAAGATATTAATTGAATTTAAGAAATCAATTTTAGAAAACTTAATTTCTTTTTATTAAAAGCTGTCAGATTTTTGTCTTTTTCTCTCTTTATTTGTTATGGACTCAAGTCTTGATTTCTTCTTTCAATTAAACTTGTTGTCAAATTATCATTATTTTGTCTAAGATTTTTTAATAGATTCCGTACAATTATCACAATAATTAAATTAATGACTTCTTTAAATAAATAAATCAGTAATATTATAAAGTTACTAAAATAAAATATAATGAGATATAATAATGCCTATTTTTATATGAAAAGTAGATAAGAAGTAGACATTATCACATCTCCCAATCAGCTTATTACTAGTCTTTAACAATAAAGCAACTTAAAATAAAGCTTAAAATTAACAATATCTCAAACAAATTTAATCAAATCTAATTTATTTCAACTCAATAATATCACTAATGCATCAGAACACCACAGTTGCCACAAAAACTCTACTATCATCAATTTCAAGGTGTGTGAATAATATAACTACTATGACATATATTCATTCTTTCCAAATATCACAACTAGAATCCCCATCAGAAAACATCTTTCAATCATATACAATCTTCACAAGAGTTGCACTCAACAATGAAAATCACTCAGAAGTATGACGTCACTTATAACAAGTATATGTGAGTAGAGTAGTAGACACAAATCAAAACAAATATCTCACATATAAAATAATAGAAAGAATGTTGAGAAAATAAAACAAATATTGTTTTATGAAAAGATGTCAAGAAAAGATTTTACATCACACCTTAAGATTAGTCATGTACATTGAAAGAATCGTGCAATCCCTTAAGATCAAATAGAACTTTATTAAGCTTGTAATGTGGGTAAAAGGGAAAATATGAAGGTTAAGGAAAATAATGAAAATTAAAGTGTTTCAAAAATATTTAAAAGCTTAATTTCTATACTTTCAACACAATTTTCCTTATCTTCTTTAAATCACTTTTTTTTTAAACTCCTAAGCCAGACTTTTTATTTTCACTTTTTTCTTAATTTTTTTCTAATTTTGTAGCTTTTCGAAAAAAAATTCTTCCTTCGTTTTTTCTTACACTTTCCTTTTGCTTTTTTTTTGTTTTTTTATGTTGGTTTTTTTTTTTCTCTTATACATTCTCATATTGTAATAATATTGTTTCTTTCCTAAAATACTTTGAAAAAGAGTTAAAAAAGAAAGACCAGAAAGACTCAATCAATAGACTCAAATGGGTGACTAGCGGCAATATGTGAAAGAACAAAAATATTATTCCAAAACTCAAAATAAGAAACATGATATAATATCATCTCTTAATGAAATACACAATTCTATCAACTTCCATGACATAAGATTAAATGCAAGTGTGATATAAAATTTCTCTTTAGCCAAAACAATAATGAAACGATCTAGTGAAAAAAAATCATGAGCACCACAATAAACATTGGATGACTAATAAAACACTCTCACAATAAGAATGAATGACTCAAAACTCACTCAGCAAAAATATAGTATTCATATGCTTTCATTAAATTTTCTAATTATTTCAATTTTTCAATAAAGAGACATATAGAAGAAACTACGAATAATTTGAAACAAGTTGAGTAAGATGATAGAAAAAATTTTCTCACAAAAGTGACATAAACATGACTAAAATTCAAGTAACTCTCTCCCTCAATCAAAACCAAACATTGTCTTCAATGTTTCAAATTAAATACAGACTTAATAAATAATCACTAATATGCATCAAAAAATTATTAGAACAAAAATAAATAAAGTAATGGAGATGAGTCACATACCTGAAATGCTTATGAATTAAAAAAATAAGACGAGAAGAGGATAACTACAGCCAGACAATGTTTAGTAATGACAAAAATAATAAAAACAAAATAAAGTAAAATGAAATAAACAAACACATAAATTATTTTTTTATTTTGAATTTTTTAAATTTTTTTATTAGCCGACACTATTTACATCCCAACACAAAGGCTCTGAAATCTATGAGACACTTAAGCCGACTAAAAAAAAACACAAACAAAATATTAAAACTTACCTCAGTTTTGGTATACAGGATCGTTTATCAAAGTCTCTTCTAGATCTGGATCCTTCAACTCAAGTTACGGTTTCAACCGCTGACTATTTACCTTCTTCCAAATTAATTTTATAAGAAAAGACTAGGGAACTAAAACCTTTTATATCAGCAATGATCCAACCTTTCTCAGGCAACTCCTCAGACTTTGGTTGTCATGCTTGAGTTCCATAATCTCGAGTTTTTTTAAAAAAAGATAGCACAAATATCAACTGCATCAGATGGATTATAGGTAGAATCAAACTTATAATTAACAAGAAAATACTTGAGGGAATCAAAATCATGGTCTATAAAAACTCCTAAATCCATGAGCGAGTCAATCATGTATATTTGGTAGTCATCGTCATCATCTTCTGACTATTTTACAATATGGAAGATATTCACCTCGATAGTCATATTTTTGAAAGACAGCTTCATGAGCTCATTCCTACAATTAATAAAAGCATTAACAGTGGCAAGGAAAAATCTACCTAAAATTAAAGAAATTTTTGAAGTAGTATCAACAACAGATCTAGTGTCAAGGATTAGAAAATCAACATGATAATAAAATTTGTCAATTTAAATTAGAACATCATCTACCACACCCCGGGGTACTTTGACTGAACGGTCAGCCAATTGCAATACCACAGTGGTTGGTTTAATTTCTCCCAAATCCAACTGCAAATAAATAGAATATGACATTAGATTCACGCTAGCTCCTAAATCTAGCAAACTTTGCCCAAGTTTATGATTATCGATGCTGCATGCAATGGTTGGACAACTAAGATCTTTGTACTTGAGAGGAATCTGTTGCTCAATTAGAACACTAACTTGTTTTGTCAGGAATATTGTCTGCTTCACATAATGTTTCCTATTAACTATACACAAATCCTTGAGAACTTTTGCATAAGTAGGAACTTGTTTCATCACATGCAAAAAAGGAAGATTGATTTTTACCTGCCTTAGATTATCAAGGATTTCATTGTTAGGATCTAGAATTCGCTTGCTTAATTTGAAAGCTTGAGGGGATGGTACCTTAACAAGATTTTTTGTCACCTCAGGTTCCTTGGGCAGCTCGGCATCATTACTATGTTAATTCTTTTCCACATCCTCTGATTTGTTCGTTGTTGGGATGTGCAATGATGTACCACTCAATAACATTCACATCCTTCAAATTCTCTTGCACCATGTGGTGACCATAGGGTGCGGACTGAGCTTGAGAATGGAACTTATCTCGCTCATTCACACTCAAGGAGATCATCAATTTGGACATTAGGCTCTTTATTTTGTTGTTTTCTTCAATAACTTGCGTAATCAAATATTCAAACTTTTAGTTAGTCTTACCATGTGCCTCATTAAAAGCATGCAAAGTGCCTTCTAAAGGATTTCTAGAATATGAAGATGCATAATATAGTGCATGATATGATCTAAGGGGTTGTGCAGGCAGTTGATTTTTAGACTTTCAGCTAAAATTGGGGTGATTGTGTAACATCCCGATTTTCGTTTTTTCTACACAAATATTAATTTTTTAATTTTTGTGATTTTTGAGAATTTTTCTGAATTTTTTTGAGAATAAAAATATTTTAGTAATTTTTGGTCATCTGTAGGACCCACAAGGGCCCGAAACACTAAAAATTTTATTAGCCAAAAAATTTTGTACTATTAATACGGGGTCGGGGATCTTACTAAACCCGAAACCTGGATCTGATTCTTAATTTTTCTTATACAGAATTTATTATTCACCGTATAATAATTATTGGTTTGTGAATTTTTTTATTATGTGAGTAATAAATTTTTATAGCCTTAGCTAGGTACTAGTCATGTGATGACTATGTGTCACTAGATAGTAGAAGTCAATTTTAGTGGCTAGTCTTAATAATTAATCTATGGTAATAAGTCAACAAAAATGACTTGTTTAAATTAATTATTAAACTAGATGAATTAATAAACTAATCTAAGCTTAAATGGTCACAAAATTGAAACAATAATTGGTATTAAATGGCAAGGACTTCTACGACCATGAAGTGATATTTTTTTGGACATGCAAAAGTTAATAATTCATCAATTGTTGACTAAAAGAAAGACTTGGTGCCATGTGCTTGAATTGCATAATTTGCACTTGATTGATTGTGCAATTATTTCTCCACTTGACTAGCATTCCACAGCAAAGACCATTGAGTATGCTATCAATCACAAATTCTATCATTTTTGTCTCCTAAGCTATTATCTTCATGTTTTCATTTTCTACACATTGCATTTTCTCTCCATTTCTCCTCCAAGACACCATTCGGCCAAGCCTTCCAAGACAACCCTCCAAGCTTTCAAAATTCTATCTAACCTTATTTTCTACATCTAAACATCATTCTAAGACACTTCTATGTTGAAGACTTAAGTAAAATCCTTCATTTTCTACCATTTTTACAAGTTAGTGTTCTTGAGATTTCAAGGTAAAAATTCTTCTTCTTTGTTTCTAATTTGGTTCTTGAATTTCTAAACCATGATTGTTCCATGGTTTCTCTTCTTCAAGTTTTGTTTGTGACTTTGGATGGTTTAAGTTTGTTAGGATTTTGTGTGGTGGTTCACGAAATTCCTAGAAGATCAAGCTAGAAGGAGTTTTGTTTTCCTTAAGGTAAGAGGGAGATTACCCTCATCAACCATATGTTGGTGGTGAGGAGATGACCTTGTTTGTAGTGAAAAATCCATAAGGATTTATTCACTTGTATGATTTAAGCTTGCTTTATTTATGGTTGGTTTATTTTTAAGCTTTGATTATATGCTTGTTTATTAGATTATATGCTTGTTTATTTGATTATCTTGTTTATATGCTTATGGTAGCATGATGAATATGGTGTGAAGTTTATGTGATGAGGACAAATTGATAAAGGTTCCAAAGAACCTAGGTAGGCTCACGGTTTTGAACCTCACTAAGAGAACAAGATGTTTCAAATTATTTCTTAAGTTATGGATTAAAGAATTTGAGGATAAGAAATTTGATTGAAAGATTTTGTGATAAAAAAATGATTAAGTATGTTTTATGAGGCATAAAACGAATTTTTGGGCTACTATGTCAAATATTTTAAATCCAAGAGTATTTTACTAAGTGTGGACTTTGGTACTTAGATAACACATATTTAATTTAATGAAATTTTTTTTTAGTAGAAAAAGGCAAATAGATTTAATGTTTGGAATTAAATTAATATTTTTGTAAGAAAATCAAGAAAGACAAATTTTTGTAAAGAATTGAAGAAATAATTATGTTATAGATTTTTAGAAAGGAAATATTTCCAAGAAAGTCAAAGTGCATATTTTATAGAAAATGATACGTAAAAGATTTTTAGTAAGGAAATATTTTCAAGAAGGCCAAAATGTATAATTTATGTAAAGAATTTTATAAATAAATTTAGAAGGTTAAGAAAATATTTTACGTAAGTGAGAAAATATTTTACGTAAGTGAAAAATGCTAGAAATTCATTACACAATTTAAAAACTACTATTTTTAGACTACACACTTGATTTTTACATTACGTGATTGAGAAAATGATTTTTAATGATTATGCGATTTAAAAACGTTTTGAAATATTTACGCTATTTAATAATGTTTGAAAATATTTATGTGGTTTAGAAAATGTTTGAAAATATTTATGTATTTTAGAAAATGGTTAAAAATATTTATGAGATTTAAAAATGTTTGAAATTAATTACGTGTTTGTGAAAACGTTGAAAAATAATTACAGTATTTGAAAACATAAGAAAAACGTCATGTTGTTTCAAAAATGCGATAAAATAATTACGCGATTAAAAATTACAAATGATTGGTCATCGAGTTGTCGTTATGTTACATTACAAATACATGGTTCGTCATCATTATGGTGGGCCTCGTTATGTTGAAAAGTGATACCGTCGAGTAATGACGCGTATTTGTGAAATACCGTAAAATAATGGTTGTATGTATTTTTGAATCATACATCATGCATGAAAAAGCATGTCAAGTAAGGAGATTGGCCTAGGAGATGGAAATTACACCTTTGTGCAGGTGAGAATCGCGTAGTTACGATCTTCAGTGAGCTTGGGGACGTTGGGGTGTGGAATGTCATAAGTGACTAGTTGGTAGCACCACTGCGTCGTGATATCCTTTGCAAACACACTGACGGTCTCGACGGAGTTATTACTCTTTTCGTGATATGGTTGAGAGTGTCTTGTAATAATATGCATGTGAGCGCCATGATATGATAAACAACACATGATTTTGAGGCTAACGATATACGACATGTACTCCCTATCTTTCTCTCCGAAATTGTGTCTAGCTCCATGGAGTAGGAATTGGGTCATTGTGCACATGCATTATGGGTCAGCATATTGGTGTGTCAATTATTCCTATTTTATTTGTTTTCTATGATATGATATGACATGACTATATGAGATATTTTGTATCTGTATGTTTTACTGTCATTTTCTATACTGCCTCATTGGTATTGATGAAAGGGGATCTCACCTCTTTATTATGTTGTATTTGTGTATTGTATGCATTTGATGAAGACCGAAGAGGCGAAGAAGCTGATAAGTCCTTTTACTATCAGTAGCAATTTTTCTGTATTTGCATTAGTATGGCGGAGAGATGTCAAGTTTTAGGGTTTGTCACAGTTCAATTCCACGGTGGATTGATGCGTGGCGGGTTAACTTAGTCAGGGAAAGGTTTGTGTTTATCGGGGATCTGACTCTGACATTAAGTATGTACGGTATATATAACTTTTGGGGGGTGTAATTATGTAAATTATTTGTGAACAAGGTTTGTAATATGTAATATATAGTGTGTTAGTTTTTAATTACGTTTCACATTTAAAGTTTTTATTTATTATTTGTTATTCCGCAAACGAAATTTTAAAATATGTGTTTTTACAAGATTAATTCTTTTATAACTTGGGTAAGTTATATTAGGATTAGTCTTAAATGTGATACCCTACGGTGGGTGTTACAGATTGCATCACCCTGGATTATATGTATTAGAGAAATGTGTAAAAGGCTTCTTGTACATACCTAAGGCGTTATAGTGTTTCTCGTATATCCTTCTTATCTCAGCAAATATGGGACACTATTAGGTGAGATAATTTACCTTGCCACACACAAAATATGGTTTAAAAGACTCTGCATGATTAACCACATGTGTTAGCTCTAAGTTCTTAGTCTTTAATACCTCTAGCTCCCTCATGAGCACCTCAACCTTAGCCTTTAGGAAGAGAGTGCGTGTGCTTGTTCTTGTTGTTGCTGCCCAATCGACAATGCCGAGGGGGGATGGAGGGAGGTGGATCTAGGGTTTTCTCGTGAGAGTAACTGATTTCGATTAGGAAATCCAAAGAGAGGAGTTAGGGTCTAGGGTTTTGAATTTAGGGCAGCCTGGGAGGGTGAGAATAAGTAGTACATGGGAGTTTATGTCTGCCACCATGGAATTGGAAGGAGGTAGAAACCGACGTTAGAGAAAGAAAGAGAAATGGGTAGAAATTGAAAGAGAATGAGATATATTTAGGGCAAGGGCAACTTTCAATAAGATCAGATGGGTCACGAGGGACTAAATAACTGTTTGTGTCTGCATACCAGCTTTTTCACCAAAATGCCCTTCTCAGCAAAATTATTTGCCAAATTATCATTCTTTTTCATTTATATGCTAAACTGGTTGACTTTTGGCTGCATTGATTTTTTTTTAGTTACAAGTAAATAATTTTAACACATTTGGCTTTAGAAGCGCTATAGTTTTTGACATTTTGTTCACACAAATGCCAAAATATTTTGCATTTAAAGTAGGAAAATACTAAGCTTAATGGTGTTTCCAATCCCAAGAGTTTTTTTTTTAATAATTAACTCTCAATTTCCTTTTTAATACAAATAAGATTATTCTCTCATTGTTTAACAAATTTAATATCTCTTTGTTTTGTTGAAAATTTTATTTTTTATGGCCTGAAATCGTTTAGTCATACAATAAACAATCTTGTTATACAATTTACTCGTAATATGTAACTAAGTTAAAAATATGGTGGGTAAAGGTTAAAGGATATGATTGATATGTGGTGCTTATCTATTGTGATTGGAATATACTTGAATTAATATATAAATCTATCTAGCTTTTATTGTGTTTACTTAATATGATATTATTGTACGTATATGTACAAATGTTTCTATTATGCATCGTGTAGATACTTTGGTGATTTGGAAATCTAAACATATATGAATATGCTTTAATAAAGATGATGATGTACTTCTGGGAACATCTAATTTTTAGGGAAAACTCTATCAGATTTCACATAGAATCATAATGTTTGAACTGTTAAGGTTGATTGATTTTGATAGGCTTGCTAGGTTGGTATTTTAGCCCATACACTGGTTATGACTCCGATTTCAGGTGGTCACAAATTTGTTATTTGTTGTTATGGCCTACTTATATTTTTTTCTATTTATTTTTAACTTAGCTACATGTTACAAGTAAAATATAGAACAAATTTATTTATCATATGACTAAACGTTTCCAAGCCGTGAAAGATAATTTTTCCAACAAAGCATAAAGATGTTGAATTCGATAAAACAGTGAGAAGATAGTTGTGTTTGTATTTGTATTAAAAAAAATTGAAAGATAATTATTTAAAAAAAAACAAGTGGGTTGGAAACGCCATTAAGCTTGGTGTCTTATTGCTTTAAACGCACATTTTTTTGGAGTTTTTCTAAACAAAGCGCCAAAAGATATGACACTTCCACATAAGAAGTGCTATCACTGATGGAGTTATGACATGAGTAACGCCAACCGTGTCGCTATCTATGTGTAACTCAAAAAAAAAAAAACTAACGTGGTCAAAAGTATGGCAATTTGGTACATAATTTAAAAAATGTGTCAATTTGATAAATAATTTTATTCTGAAAGACATTTTGGTCAAAAGGCCCCACATACCCAACACATACCATGCAAATGACGTGGCCTTTTCACAGGTAGATGGTGTGTGACTAGTTAAGGATGGCAAAAAATATGTGTGTGTTGATTCGTGAGAATTAATTGAGACATGGTAGGAAATTAGTTCTCGTTTAATAAATAAGGGTAGGATTGGTGATTACAGTACCATTTTGTGGGTATATGTGAACTTGCAAAATATATTTTTTATTTAATATATTATATACTATATATATATATTTTTAATTTAAGATAAGATAAGATGAAAATATATATTTTTATTATTTTATAATGCATTTTTTAATGAACTTATGATGATAAAAAATGTTGAAAAAATGTATATCATTAATGTAACAATTTTGTATGTAGCTTGATTATTTCAAATTATAATTGAATTTAACATTTTATTTATATTGAGATTGATCCAAATTCCTAATTTGAATATTAGTAATGATAATTTTTTATTTTTATTAGTAGATTCATATCTTATAATTAATAATAATATATTTGAAAGATATGTCATAAATATGAATGATATGAGAGAGATTTATTTTTAATAACAAATTAAGAAAGTCATAAAGAGTGTATAAAGGTTGCTTGCCTAGCAAGTTCTTATATTGGAAAATTAGTAAAAACATGAGCAAGAGAGAGAATAAGTTGTGAGTAATGTTGCAGTAGAAGGTTTCAACTTTGTCCTCAAAAGTTGCAACAGCGAGGGTTTGTAAATTTGTCGACAAAAATTACATCGACGAGAGTTTACAATTTGGTTTACAAAAATTGCATTGCTAAGGGTTAGCAACTTTTTCCACAAAAGTCTTATTGGGAGAGTGTTTGCAACTTTTTTACTGTTCAAAGATTGTAGTGGGAAGATTTGTAAATTTATTCATGCAAATGTCGTATTTATAATGTTATTCATAGTGGATTTAATCTCTTCTCATACATGGACGTAAGTGAGTTAGACCGAACTACATTAAATATCTACAAATACTTGTGAAAACCCGTCTTCCCATTATGATCATAAATAGATATTCATGACAAAAAAGACCAAGTGGAGGAAGCACTACCTACCACGATATCGCCCACCCCATTGACATTTCTAGCTAACTATATTATTTCTTTTTTTTTTTTAGACAAATAAAGTGTATTATAGCATGGTGTGTAAAAGAATAAATATGTATTTAAATTAACTTATTTTATGTTTAAAATAACTTATAATTAATAAAAACTTATTTAGAGAACTTTTTAAAAAAGATGATTAAAAAAACAAAAAACAAAACCAAACGTGCTGTAAGGGCAGTGATAGGGTTAGAGCATAGAGCAAAATTCAATCTCACGATCAAAGAGTTATCAAAATTATCTAGTTAGTCCACTTTAACTATAGATAGTCACTATGACTATTGATTGGCTTCTTCAAGTGACAAATTATTGCATTTATAGATTGCATGTCTCTCTATATATCACTTTTATGGCACTCTAATTCCTTAAAAATAAAAGAGTGTTATCATATATACTTTCATTATTGCAAGAAAGACTACTTGCACAACAATGAGTTTTTGTTATAACTTTAACGTAAAAGATTAAAAAAAAATTATGTGCATTGATATTCGAGAGTATTACATTTTTTGTGTGTCTGTGTGTGAATGAGTGTATTAGAGCTAATGAATGGATGTTTTTGTTATAAAAAGTTTTTCCATTACTAACATAATTTAAACCCATTTTTCTTTAATATTATTTGATCCTATCAATTAAGCTAATTCTTATTGGAACTAATAAATAAATTTTAAAATGAACTTGATGTCTAGGTTCAACTTTTGTGTCAAATGTCATTAATTTAGCGTATTAAGTGTGTGTTTGGATTGCAGTTGATAAACTTAAGTTTAGTTAAAAGTGTGTTTGTAAATTTAAGTTTGATTGAAAGTAAGTTTATAGTAATATAATTTATGTTTGAGAATTTTTATCTTAAAAGTGAACTTTAATCAAATTTTTGTTAGAAAATTCAACACAAAAGCAAGAAGGTCTTGTTTTTGGTTAAATGTACGTTGAAACTCAAATTTACGTTGCACCAAATATACGTTCAATTTGCCAAACATAATTTGCTTCATTTAAGACAGCACTAAACGTACGTTTGGAGTTCCAAAGATACACTAAACTAACTACTTAGCTGAAAAGAAAAATTTGGGAGAATTATATATTAGCAACAAGAAATGGAGAGAATAATGATTGCGAATCATTATATAAGAGATGTAATAATAACACATAACACCTTGGAGTTCGAGGTCCCAGGGCAGCTTGGTGCGTTGGGAATCTCCCCATGCAGGTATAGTGAAAGTCAATGTGGATGCTGGTAGTGCTTTTAGGTGACCAAAGGAGGATGGACAGGCTTCGGAGGTTTGTTGCGGAAAAAGGACAGAGCCTGGATCATGGGGTTCATGAGTCTCCCACTCTCCTCCTTATTTATTCTGAAAATAACTAAAAAATTATGCTCGACAAGTTTTTGTTTTTGTTTTGGTCACCAGCTCGATAAGTATAAAATGAAAGAATGGACCATGAAAGAATGTTCTTAAAATGAAATAGCCAAATGCCCATTATTGCATGAGAAACTCCGCAGGGCCCAAAAGCGACCCATACCCCACTAGTCCACTACCCAATAAAGAGCTGTGATGTGATGTGATCTGATCTGACCTCCCCTCCAAAACCCTAAAAACAGAGAGTCACTGTGGAAGTGCCTTTCTTTTCAGTTTTCAATATCTCAACGCAGAGCTTCTCCACCCGCGCCGTTTCTCCGGCTTATCGGTTCCAATACTTGGTAAGATCTTCTTCTAAAATCTAAACCCTTGCTTTTCGCTTCCCATTAAAAATGGATCCAGAAACCTTTGGCTTTTAGATTGGTATTCTGTTGTTTTGTGTCCTCTAATTTCCACAGGAATTTTTAGCTATGTTATACTCTTGTTCTATAATCCTAAGAAAACATACTCAATCTTATCACTGTCGTTTTTAGCTAGTGTCACTCATGAGTATTCTGGTCGTAATAGCTAAGATGGTCTTGCAGCTCCCATTCAGATTATCATTATTGATTATTAACTGATCTATCTTCTATGCAATTGTATTATTGGATTGTGTCATGGAAAACAGTTTTAGACAACCATTGAATATGGAAACTATTTTGGCATACACAGCATTGCTTCATGTTAGTTATGATATGATTAATTCTTGTTGATTTTTGTAGAAGTGACAATGGTGAGGGTTAGTGTCTTGAACGATGCTCTCAAGAGCATGTATAATGCTGAGAAACGGGGGAAGCGTCAGGTCATGATTAGGCCATCCTCAAAAGTGATTATAAAATTCCTTTTGGTCATGCAGAAACATGGTATTTCTCTACATTTTTTCCCTCTTTGAATATAATACCAACTTATTTACTGTTGACCTCTTAAGTATTTAATTTTTGTCACGACTTGTTATGCTCTGGTGCTTTCTTTTCTAGGCTACATTGGGGAGTTTGAGTATGTTGATGACCACAGGGCTGGCAAAATTGTGGTTGAATTGAATGGTAGACTGAATAAGTGTGGGGTTATAAGCCCCCGCTTTGATGTTGGTGTCAAAGAGATAGAAGGTTGGACTGCAAGGCTGCTCCCCTCAAGACAGGTAAGCCAAAAAGCCTGCTTTACTTCCTTACATAACTTGTGAGATCTTCTGGTCCTATGCCGCTGCTATAAAACACTATAAACTGGTTATTGACGGTTAAGAGTCTCACATCGCTTGACTCAATATTTTGGGTGCGGTTTATATATCTGTTAGATCACTCCACTTAATACTAATTGATTTTAAGTTGGAATTTAACATGGTATCAGAGTTAATATTTCATTTTCATCGCCTACTTCATTAGGCCTTATTTCTGCTTACTTCGCTAGGCTTGTTTCCATCTATTTCGTCCAGTCATCTGTGGAAGGGAGGTGTTAAGAGTCTCACATCGCCTATCTCAATATTTCGGATGCAGTTTATATATCTGTTAGACTACTCCACTTAAATACCAATTGATTTTAGGTTAGAATCTAACATTGACCATCTTTGAAAGGACATTTTTTTTTAAAGTTTACCGCTAAGACACTAATGTTAAGAACTCTGACAATTCAATTCACATGATTAATATAACTATACAAATTCTGACTTTATGAAATATGTTCAACATGGGTAAGTTCAATATGTTGTTGTCTTCTTGTTAGTTGTTACCTACTTTTTTAATTGGTGAAATTTTTTCTTCACATACATTCCATTTGAGGTCTTTCTGGTTATATAATTATAATGGCTGTGAGCAGGTTTTCCCATATTGACAATTTGACATAGAAACATTTCGTTCTTGATCTAAAAAATGTGAACCTTTCTGTATTTGCATGTGTTATCATTGTTATGTCTGACTGAGCAAATCAGTTTATTTCTTTTCCTGCTTTTGGTACTTGTAGTACTTTATATTAAGTTTAGTAGGTTGTGGTAAAAACTTGGGTTGCTTTTATAAACAGGGTCAATTTATTTCTTATGGTAGATGTGAAATTGCTATCATCATATCAATTATTGAACTTTATGTTGTCTGTTATTCTGGTGTATGCATATAATTTGTCCTGTTTCCCTCTAACCATAGATTACACAAAAATCATGCAGTTTGGATATATTGTCTTGACTACCTCTGCTGGTATCATGGATCATGAAGAGGCTAGGAGAAAGAATGTTGGCGGTAAAGTGTTGGGTTTCTTCTACTAGGCTAGTTTTTTTTGGCTTGAGGTTCGTACTGATTTCAGTTTGAGACTCACCGGTTGTGACGGACGACGTGCTAGTTCCCTAGCGATATCAGTTATATATAGCAAAAATATTTTTTTTTTATAGTAATGCGCATTATATTGTTTGCAAAAACCATTTAGACGATGCGCATTATTATAATCTTTATTTCTTTATCATTATTTTTCTTGTACCAAACTGTATTGGTAGATTTGTTTTAACGGGTAAGGACTTCACTAGAACGTGGCATTACATTATCATTTTTCTGAATTTTGGTTGTATGTGCATGTTTTCATTTTTTTGTTTACTTCAAAATATTAAAATATACATTCTTTAGTTGTACCGAAAAATATTAAAATATATAATTTCTTCAGTTGCTGTGATATTAACTTCTGAGTTAGGAGTGGTCATTAGGTAAAATTTCGGAAGTGATGAATGTTGATTCCAGAATTTAAACCTTTAATTTTACAAATGAAGTTTGCTATGAGTTGTAATTCACGTTCAACTAACCGTTTTTGGGTCACGGAAATCAAATTTAAACCTTATAAGTGTTGTGTTTGAACTTTTACCAATCGAAACTTCTTAATTATAAGAAGTTAAGCCCAAAATTTAAACAAATAAAAATTTTGCTCGAGCTCGAGTTGTTTAATAAAAGTGCCTGACTTATTTAAGAATAATATTATATATATATGGTTTAAATATGTTTTTTTAATCTTTTTAAATATATTAAATTTTTTATTACGATTTGTATTTCTATAATTTAAAAAATGAGTGAAATTAGTTTATATCTACATTTCAAGAATTAAGAAAATTGATTCAATTTAATCTTCTTTATATTAAATCTTACATCATTTCAAGAGTTAAATTTCTTTTTATAATTTTAAAAATGAGTGAAATTGGTTTATATCTTCATTTTAAGAATTAGTGAAATTGATTTAATTTAATTTCTCTCATGTTAAATTTTACCTCATTGTAAGGGTTAAGAAAAAATTAATATGAGAGAGTTAAATTGAATCAATTTTATTCACTTTTAAAATTATAGAGATACAAATTGAATAAAAAAAATTTTAAAGACCAAAATTAAAAAGTGTCTCGTGAGAAAAATATTTATTGTAAGAAATGAGATAAGTGAATCTTGATCATTAGATCTTACATGAATGAACAAGATTAGAAAATAAATGCATGTGATTTTTTTAAGTGGTCACATGACTTTTAAGTACCTTTTAATCTTGACTATCTATGTATAATTGTATGGTCAAAATTTACTCTTCTCATTCTCTCACAATAAAAACATTTTTTTACTAGATATGTCTCATATATATATATATATATATAAAGGGGATCGGTTCTGTAGGTGTAAAGTTTTTTGACTTACACTCATTTTCAACCGTTAGATTCACTTTCATCTAATGGTTGAGATTATTTCATTAAAAGTAACCATTAGATGAAAGTAGATCTAACAATTGAAAATAAGTGTAAGTCAAAAAAGACTTACACTGATGTAAATTGATCCTCTCATATATATATATGAGACATATCTAGTGAGAAGAGTGATTATTGTGAGAGGGTGAGAGGAGGCAATCTTGACCATATAACCATACATGGATGATCAAAATTAAAAGTTATTTAAAGATCATGTGACCACTTAAAAAAGTCACATGCATTTATGTTCTAATCTTGACCATTCATATAAGATCTAATGATCAATATTCACCTCTCTCTCCCTCTCATAATAAACACTCCTCTCACCTAATACACTTCCTATATATATATATATATATATATAGAGGAAGTGTATTAGATATGAAGAAGTTTTTATTATTGTGAGAGGTGAATATATATATATAAAGATTAAAAATTACTTAAAGATCATGCGACCACTTAAAAAAGTCACGATTTATGTTATAATCTCACCATTCATGTTTTAATACCATGCTTATAATAAACACTCCTATCAAAATAAGATCATATATATATATATATATATATATATATATATATATATATATATATATATATATATAAAAAAAATTTTTGACTGTTTTTTACCATGCTATATACAAATGTTTTTAAAATTATTTCTAAATAACTCACGTATTGTTGTATTTTTAATATTTTCAATAAAATCATACAAATAAAGAAATATATGTGTCATAAATAATTTTTTTTGTCATAATGTGTTTGTATTGTTATTGATTCTTGAATGCTATCAAACAACTCCTTTGAATTTTAACAATTTCTAATTGAATTCTTTTAATTGCGAAACATTATTTTGTTACTTCATTTTTATTGAGTTTTAAAGTTTCAAGTTTGAGTCACAAAACTAAATGAGGTTTCTTCTTTTTTGGACAAGGTATTTTCATAAATATGATTGTAAAATTAATCTCGTGAGTTTGGTTGCGATTAACAATGAAGTCCTTTAATAAGTGTGCTTACTTAAAGGTTTGAAATTTGATAATATTTATAGAGCTGTAACTTGCTTATCACATGCTTAATTCTTATTTGTACATAACTATATGAATTTAATATAATGTTCAAGCTTGTATCTTTAATAAATAAACTAAGGCAAGTTAAGCTTTTATTCCAACAAAGCCTAAACAATTTATAAATAATAATTTTATCAACGTATGTTCTTAAGGTATATATTATAAAATATTTATTACCTTTTATTAATCATCATAAACATTTAAAAAAAGTAATGCTTTTAGAAACTTTAATATATATTAAATGCCTCTATCTTTTATTTAATAATTTTTATTTTAATTATTTAATATACACTTCAAAAGTACACGTTAATAAAATCTTATATTTATAGCTTTATGTAAGACGAAATGATCAACCCTAATATGTTTTTTTTTTTAAATTAATTTAGAAATACTCATGATTGAGTACATTATAAAATTAAATGAATATACATATACACACTAGTTCGGCTTTGTTTCATATAATTCAGTTTCGCAAGTTCAAATTGAAAGTTAAACCAAATCAATCGGCTTTTACCGAAAGTAAACCAAACAAAACGGAAATTAATAGATTTTGTTGGGTTTTTTTATTTTTCAATTCAGTTTTTTAATTTTGATTATGTTGGTTTGGTTACAAACACCTTTAAAAAATAAAGTTTTTCCTACCTCATCTATTAGAAGTAAAATTTTTCCTATATTTATTTTATTGCATCTTATATGACAATCCCCATAGGATGCTAAAAAATGAGAGTTTGAGCATTTATTGAAAAAACTGAAAAGCTCAACTCTTTTTGCATTGGTATTACTCAGACAGGAAACAAGTGAGTGGTCCTATCCTAATAAAACCCACATGACCCCTTTATTTTGCAGCATCAGGGATGGATTTGAACTACACAGCTCAAGATTATTTTAAATAAAAGAAAATATAATTCAGTGTATTTGAGATTAATATCCTGGTCAAAGACTAAAAATGTATTTGAGATTGTAACTTAAAAATAAAAATTAATATATTAATTTTGTAATAATTTAATAAATTTATAATAATTATATATATTATTTATTCCAGCTCAAAAAAATAATTTATATATTATTTGAGATTGTAACTTAAAAAGAAAACAAATAATTTCATAATAATTTATATGTTATTTTTGTATATCTATTATGAGTGAGTAAATGATAAGGAGTCAAGATAATTTGTAGGAGGTGATAAATGCTAAGTGTATTGTCATTGAAAAAAAAAAAACCCTTCTTTGGTACATTTCATTTATTTATTTCCAAAATATTATGATAATTATACATAAAGTACCTCAAATTGGATAGTAATTATTTCAAAAATAAAAAATTATTTACCAAAAAAGACTTCTTTTGTATATTTCATTAGTTTATTTCCAAAATATTGTATAATATAGTATCCAATAATATTTTTTGGTGGATATAGAATATAATAATTGTATTATTATGCATAAAAGACCTCAAATTTGATAGTAACGGTTTAAAAAAAATTATTTAGTTTGACATATTTGTCTCTAAATTATTAATTTACCTTATATAATTTCCTCATTTAATACACATAGCTTATTAAAATAATTGGTAATTATAATAAAATATAAAATTAATGTAATGCAATTGAATTCATTCGCTTCTCCGATTTTATAATTTTAATTCATTAGTTATTTTTAATCATTTAATTTTAAAATTTTCTTTAATTACCTATAATTTACCTAAAATTGTTGCATAACTTGCCAAACCTAGAAACAAATGTGTTAAAAATTATTATTTATAAAAGATATTAAAAAATATTATTTGCAATTCATCCCCTTCTCCAATTTTATAATTTCAACTCATTATTTATTTATAATCATTTAATTCAAAATTTTTCCTTAATTACCTAGCATCTACCTTAAATTGTTGCATAACTTGCCAAACCTGGAAACAATTGTATTAAAAAATATTATTTAATTATACTCAGCATTTATAAATAGTGCTCTCTGTAACTTTTTTATTTTTTTTTCACACCCAACCATTAACTCTATTGTCACTTTACTTTTTCGCTGCAAACTGCAAAGGAGAGGAGACAGTTCCTCTCTCTGCTATTCCCATTGGCGCCAAAAAGGTGGTGGAGAAATCCTCTGCTTCAGTGCTCACCATTTCCAATTGAGGCTACTGCTTGCTTTCAGCTTCAGGTTATCAACTTCTTCAATAGCTTCAAAGTTGTTTCTATCTAATTTGTTTATTTCTTTCCCATAGCTTTTGCTCAAACCCTTTACTTCAATTTTTGTGCTGATGGTTTCTCTGTGTCTATGATTGTTGCTACCATGTCAAAAATAAAAATAAAAATCATGATAGCAGCTAGGTATATCATGCAAGAGGTTTCTTAACTTCTGATGTCATAAAAAAAAAAAGTGACTTTGCTGAGCCTGAGAGAGCTATGGTTTCAGAGACTGAAACCCACTATGGCTTTGTTGGTCTTGGTGTAAAGGATTGTGCAAGGGTTTCAAGATTGCGTTTTTTTTTCCTCTTCCCTGGCCCAAATAAGGGAAAATGGTACTTGAAAGGTGGTAAAAGGGAAACGAATTAAGTACCTGTGGTCTAATAGAGCAACAATCCACATGGGTAGATTGTGTTTGTGATTATTGCAGCCTTATTAAAGAATTTGAAAAAGAAAAGACTTTTTAACTTTAGACGTAATTAAACAAAGATAAATTTTGTTGAGAAAGGTTTGGTCTGAAACCTACTTGGCTTTCTTGGGGTTGGAGTAAAGGATTGTGTTAGGATTTTGAGATTGTGTATTTCCTCTCCTTGGCCCAAAAAAAAAGGTAAATAGGTTAAATATTTAATTGTTATCTCTGTGGTATTAATGTAGCAACTGTGTACATGGTAATACTGTGCTGATGCAAATTTAGTTTAGCACAGGAATTTCTTCCTGGTTTTTGTTTTGTTTTGTTTTGTTTTCCTCATTCTACTTCTGATAATGTGTATAGGGAAGCGATTAAAGGCATGGACGCAAATTCTTGGACCACTAACAGCAAGCACCAAAAGCTTCATGATGGAGAGGGAAAGGATGAGAGCAGTATCAGGATATGTGATCTACATGACTCGATTCTCCAAGAGATCATATCCAACCTTCCCACCAAAGAAGCGGTTCGGACAAGTGTACTATCCAAAAGATGGGTAGAACAATGGATGGATATCTCCAAAATTGAGTTGGAAGAAGAAGGGCCTGAGAAAAGGCAACAGTTTATAGACTTTGTGGGGAAATTACTCGTGGTTTGCAATCCCTCAAGACTTAAAAAGTTCGCTCTCGTATTTGAAGTTGGTGAGGATGCTCCTCGGGTTAATGAGTGGCTATCTCGTTTCATCAATCCTAACATTGAAGAAGTAAATCTTGATCTTGAAAGAGTTGAGCAACCATTGGTCTTCCCTGAACACCTGTTTAACTCTGAAACATTGACTAAGTTTGAACTTAGTATGCAGCATGTTATCAACCTTCCTTCTTCCATTTATTTTCAAAGTCTTAGGACTTTGACTTTGAAACATATTATATTCCCTGATAGTTCCTCAACTCAACAGCTTTTCTCTAGTTGCCCATCCCTGGAGGAGTTGACCCTAATTGATTGTAATTGGATTAGTGTTAGAGCTGTTTGTATTGCTTCTCCATTGCTTCAGAAATTGGTCATAAGGGAGTGGAAAGATGATGATGATAAGTCAGATGAAGAAAATGATGGTCAGAATGGTCCAAGTTACTGCCAAATAGTGATCATTGGAAGTAACCTGAAATCATTTTCTTATGACGGAGATCTCATTAACAATTATTTTTTATATTGTTCAACCTCAGTGATTAATGCATCTGTCGAGGTTCACATACCCGACAATAACCGGGACGCTGGTTATTTTGTGTTCAAACTTCTTAAAGCCCTCACATATGTGGAAAAGCTATCAATTACTGACTTTGCTGCCGAGGTTTGTTCTCATCTTCTAAACATTTATTAAATAGATTCTCTTACATGAATTCTAAATACCCTTATGAATTATTCTAATTCATTATGAGAAATACTTGTCTAAACCTAGAGTACTATAGTTGAGTATACTAGGCCAATTAGGACTTAGTATTTTTATAGATCTTTGTGAAATTAATTGTGTGACGCAAAGATCTATGAAAATATTAAGTCTTAATTAGTCTAGTGTACCCAACTGGATATTCCAGGTTTAGGCAAAAATTTCTCAATTGTGTATATCGCAGGCTCTCTGTCACACATCATTTTTAATTGTCCATCTCCCTTTGTTTTATAATTTGGCTGAGCTTCGTGTGGTCTCAGTATCACCCATAGATTTGTCTTGTGAAGCACTGCTGACCATATTACGAAACTCACCTTGTCTCGAAGCTATTGACTTTGTTATGGTAACTTCGTTCTTATTACTATTTACAAATGCTTACCCTTTTCTTAATAGCTAATGTGTGTATATTAATAACAATACAGGGGGTCTCTCTGCCTAAAAATCGTGCAAACTACATGTTTCCATTACCATATTGCTTTGGGACATACCTCAAGACTATCAAGATATATGGCTTTTCTGGGAATGAAGGAGAGATAAATGCGATAAAATTTTTGCTGCAAGCAGCATCAGTTTTGGAAACATTCTATATTTACAGCAATGAATATGATTTTGACTCTCCTATGGGAGTAAAGAGGTTGGACAAGTTGTACAAGCAGATTGGACGGTTTCCTAGGGCTTCAGAGGATTGTGAGATAGATTTAGAGTAAAGATGAAAATGGAAACAATAGAGGGAGAATGGTGATCAGTTTGAATTGTTGAGCTATTTAAAGCTTCATTCCTTATGGTTTTAATAAAGATTTAAATTTCATAGCCTTTTGCATCCCAAAATTTATATGTTTATCTTTTGAAAGCATGAATACACATGATTTTAGCTATTGCTGACAGCATACATGACTGCTTCCTTAGTTGAATGATGATAGGACTTCAATTAGTTCTATACCAATAGTTCAACATTTCTGGCACTAACGAAGTTAGTTTTGCAGAAAGTTGGGAAATAATATATTTAAATTTTAAAAAAAAGGTTTGAGGACTTGACTTAAATTTATTTATTCTATTAAATATAAAAAAATATTTATCCTATTAAATTATTAATTCTCAACGGAAGAGGATTCTCTGCACTTCTAAAAAATTTTAACCCTTAAAATTAATTTTTTATTGTAAAACTTAAAAAAAACCACGTAGTTTAGTGAATGCTGGTCGTTGGATCCATAACTATACTAGTTGCGGTTATTTTTTCAACTCCAGAGGATTTGGGACTGTTGCGAAGGAAAAGGATTCTATATAGAAAAATTGCAAATAATGTCAACCCATAAATTAATTTTTATTATAAAATATTGAATAAACAAATAGAATAATGAATACCATCCATTGGATCCATAACTGCGCCAATTGTAGTTATTTTTCAACTTCAAAGGATCTGAGTCGTTTGGAAGAAATATTATTCTCTACAAGAAAAAACTGCAAAGAAAGTCAACACTTAGAATTAAATTTTTATTATAAAATATTGAAAAAAACATATAGTTTACTGAGTACTAGTCATTGGATCCACAATTGCACCAACTGCAGTTATTTTTTCAACTCCAAGGGATCCAGGTCTGTTGTGAAGGAAGATGATTCTCTTCAGAAAAATTGGAAAGAAAGTCATGTTGAAAATTTAAGTGAGTGTTGAAGTACCACATTGGTAAAAAATGGGTTCAGTGAAGAGTATATAAGTGAGAAGATTCATAAACTCATAACTTTAAGGTTTTGAGTCAAGATGTGGTGTCAAGTCCACTATTGTGATTTTTCGCTTAACCCATTAATGAAGATCTCTCTTGCTTTTGAGCTCCCACAATAGCCCATCAAGTGGTATATGATGGTTCATAATCCATATGGTAGTTGGTGCTCAAGTTTGATCATAATTCATGTCGTAGAGCACATTGACAAGACTTGAGTCTTGATTGATAACCCTGTGAATACTGGAAATCACTTCCGCTTGAGGGAGAGCATACTAATATTGAGACTCACATTTGAGGGGAAGAATGTAAGCAATTCAAGTGTAAGTATTAAAATCTCACATTGGTAAAAAAAAATGGTTTAAGTGAAGAGTATATAAGTAAGAAAACTCATAAACTCATTGCTTTAAAGTTTTGAGTCGAGATGTGGCGTCAGCCCCATTATTGTGGTTTCTCGCTTAACCCATCGATGAAGATTTCTCTTACTTTTGGGCTTCCCATGTGACTTATCAAGTCAACCCTTAGAATTAGTTTTTTTTTTTATAAAATATTGAAGAAGAAACATATAGTTTGACGAGTACTAGTCGTTGGATCCACAACAACACCAGCTACAATTATTTTTTCAACTCCAAGGGATTCGAGTACATTGTGAAGGAAAAGGATTGTTAACAGAAAAACTATAAAGAATTTCAACATTTAAAATTAATTTTTTATTATAAAACATTGAAGAAACCCATAGTTTAGTGAGTACGAGCTATAGGATCCATAACTGCACCAACAATTGTTATTTTTTCAACTCTAGAGGATCTAAGTTCGTTGTGAAGGAAGATGATTCTCTGCAAAAAAGCTGCGAATAATTTCAACCCTTATAATTAATTTTTTATGATAAAATATTGAAGAAACACATAGTTTAGTGAGTTCCAATCGTTGGATCACAAATTCATTAGTTGTAGTTATTTTTTTAACTCTAGAGGTTCCAAGTCCGTTGCAAAGGAAGCATATTCTCTAAATAAAAACTGCAAAGAAAGTCAACCCTTGGAATTAGTTTTTTATCATAAAATATTGAAGAAACATATAGTTTACTGAGTACCAGTAGTTGGATCCACAATTGCACTAGTTATTTTTTTTTCTACTCCAGAGGATCCTGATCCATTGCGGAGGAAGAAGATTCTGTAAAAAAACTGTAAAGATAGTCAACCCTTAGAATTAATTTTTTATTATAAAATATTGAAGAAACATATAGTTTAGTAAGTACCAGCCATTAGATCCATAACTGCACCAGCTACAGTTATTTTTTCAACTCCAAAGGATCTGGATTCATTGTAAAGGAATAAGATTCTTTGTAGAAAAACTACAAAGAATTTCAACACTTAAAATTATTTTTTTATTATAAATCATTGAAGAAACCCATAGTTTAGTGAGTACTAGTTGTTGGATCCAAAAATACACTAGCTACGGTCATTTTTTCAACTGCATTGGATCCAGGTTCGTTGTGAAGGAAAAAGATCATTTGCAGAAGAGGATCCTTAAAATATTGAAGATACATATAGTTTAGTGAGTATAGGCTGTTGGATTCACAACTGCACCGACTATAGTATTTTTTCAACTCTAGAGGAGCCAAGTCTGTTGCGAAGGAAGATGATTCTCTGGAGAAAAATTGAAAAAAAATCTCAACTCTTAAATTTAATCTTTTATTATAAAACATTGAAGAAACTTATAGTTTAGTAAGTACCAGCCATTAGATCCATAACTGCACTAGCTGCAGTTATTTTTTCAACTCGAGAGAACTTGGGTTTATTTGTGAAGGAAGATTATTTTTTGCAAAAAAATTGCAAAGAATTTCAACCTATAGAATTAATTTTTTTATTATAAAACACCAAAGAAACCTATAATTTATTGAGTACGAGCTGTTGGATCCATAACTGCACCAGCAACAGTTATTTTTTCAAATCCAGAAGATCTGAGTCTGTTATGAAGGAAAATGATTCTCTGCAAGAAAACCACAAATAATTGCAACCCTTAGAGTTATTTATTTATTTTAAAATATTGAAGAAGCACAAAGTTTAAGGAGTATAGCTGTTGGATCCACAACTACAACAATTGCAATTATTTTTTCAACTCTAGAGGATCCTGTTCCGTTGTGAAGGAAGATGATTCTCTGCAAAATAAAAGAACTGTAAAGAATTTCAACCATTAGAATTTATTTTTTATTATAAAATATTGAAGAAACACATAGTTTAGTGAGTACCAACTATTGGATCCATAACTGCACCGGCTATAGCTATATTTTCAAGTCCAGAGGATCCATGTCCATTGTAATGGAAGAGGATTCTTTGTAAAAAAACTACAAAGAATTTCAACCCTTAGAATTAATTCTTTATTATAAATTATTGAAATAGTTTTGTGAGTACTTGCCATTGGATCCACAAATGCATCAGATACAATTATTTTCTAGCTCTAGAGGATCTGGATCTATTGCAAAAGGAAAAGAATTCTCTGCAGTTTTGTTTTGTTTTAAACTTTTTTATTATAAAATATTAAAGAAACACATAGTTTAGTGAGTAACACCCGTTGGATCCACAATTACATCACCTGCAGTTATTTTTTCAATTCAATAAGATCTAGGTCCTTTGTGAAGAAAGAAGATTCTTTGCAGTTTTTAAGAATTTCAACCCTTAAAATGATTTCTTTCTTATAAGATATTGAAGAAACATAAGTTAGTAAGTACCAGCAGTGCCACAACTATACTAGTTGCAGTTATTTTTTCAACTATAGAGGATCCAAGTCGGCAAAGAAAGAGGAAGAATTGCAAATTTCACCTTTAGAATTATTATTTTTTATTAAATATTGACGAAACACATAGTTTAGTAAGTACCAACAATTGGATCCACAACTGCACCAGTTGTAGTTATTTTTTCAACTCTAAAGGTTCTGAGTCCATTGTGAAAGGAATAAAATTCTTTGAAATCTTGAAAACACTAAAAATAATTTCAACCCTTAATATTTTTTTTATAAAATATTAAAAAAACACATAATTTAATGAATATTAGCCATTGGATCCACAATTGCACTAGTTCCAACTTTTTTTTCAATTCCAGAAGATTCGGGTCCATTGTGAAGGAAGAAGATTCTCTTTACTTTTAGAAAAACTACAAAAAATTTTAACCCTTAAAATTATTTTGTTATTATAAATATTGAAGAAGCTTATAGTTTAGTGAAACTTATAGTTTATTGCAATGTTTTAAAAACTGAACTGAACCGGTCGATTGAACCAATCGTACCATGAATCAGCCATGTTTCCGATTTGAGGAAACTCATATTTTTTGTTATAAAATATTGAAAAAACACTTAGTTTAGTGAGTACGGACCATTGGATCCATAACTGCACCAATTGCATTTATTTTTTCAAATCCAGAGGATCCAGGTCTGTTGTGATGGAAGAGGATTCTCTGCAGAAAAATTACAAAGAATTTCAACTCTTAGAATTAATTTTTTATTATAAAATATTGAAGAAACATAAAGTCTTGTGAGTACTTGCCATTAGATTCACAATTGCATCAGTTGCAATTATTTTTTCGGCTTTAGAGGATCTAGGTATGTTGCAAAAGGAAGAGGATTCTATGTAGTTTTGTTCTAAACAATTTTTTATTATAAAATATTAAAGAAACATATAGTTTGGTGAATACCACACGTTAGATCCACTATTGCATCACATGCAGTTATTTTTTCAATTCCATAGGATCCGGGTTCGTTGCAAAAGAAGAGGATTCTTTGCAGTTTTAAAGAATTTCAACCCCTAAAATATTTTTTTTCTTATATAAGACATTGAAGAAACACAGTTTAATAAGTACCAGTCCTTCCACAATTGTACTAGCTGTAGTTATTTTTGCAATTGCAAAGGATCCAAGTCGGTTGCAAAGAAAGAGCAAAAATTACAAATTTCAACCTTTTGAATTAATTTTTTATTATAAAATATTAAAGAAACACATAGTTTGGTAAGTACTAACCATTAGATCCACAACTAGACTAAATGTAGTTATTTTTTCAACTTCAAAAGATCTGGGTATGTTGTGAAAGGAAGAAGGTTCCTGAAATCTTAAAAACATTGCAGAGAACTTCAATCCTTTATATTAATTTTTATTTATAAAATATTAAAAAAACACATAATTTAAGGAGTATCAATTGTTGGATCTACAACTGCACTAGGTGCGATTATTTTTTCAATTCTAGAAGGTTCGAGTCCATTGTAAAGGAAGAGAATTCTCTAGAATTTTTAAAAAAAATTGCAAAGAATTTTAAAAATAAATTTATTTTTTTATTATAAAATATTGAAGAAACTTATAGTTTAGTCAATGTTTTAAAAATCGAATCAACTGATTGAACCGATCAGACTATGAATTTGTTATATCTCTTGGTTAAACATTTTTTGGTCTAACTATGATTTAATCATGGTTCAACAAAAAAAATGTGGCTGATCGAATCAATTGAACTATAACCTAAAAGCTCCGTCAGTTCAATCTCCATTTTAATTTTTAAGACATTTGTTTAATGAGTACACTGACTACCATCCATTAGATCCACAACTACACCAACTGTAGCTATTTTTTCAACTTTAGATGATGAGTTTGTTGTGAAGGAAGAGAATTTTCATCAGTTTTGGAAAATTGCACAGAATTTCAACCATTAAAATAATTTTTTTACTATAAAATATTGAAAAAATACATAATTTAGTGAATAACAGGTTGGATTTGTGATTGTAGAATAGAAAAGTGTGATTTGAATTTGATTGCAACAACTGGCCGTGACGGTATCGTATGTGGCAACAAAAAATTTTCTGGTCAGGGTAATCGATTTACCTTTTTTAATCATTTGATTTCGTTTTCAAAGCACTGCTATTAGATTTTAGGGCTGAGGCTTTGTTGTTTAGGGTTCTCAATGCAGTTCAATTTTGTTAAAAAGGAGTGAGTTTGAAGAATGTTCACTTGACATCAGGGAACAATTCATAGGGTTTGTGGAGAGTATTTGGTCTTTGCAATTTCTCAAATCTTAGAAAAATCTCTCTTTATGTGGAGTTTGTGAATTGTGATGACGGATCTTATCATCTATTATAAGATTCGAGAATTAAAATCTGAACTTAGAAGGATAGATCACTGAGCAACTTGTATTTATGCCTGATCAGCTGTTTACCAGTGGATTGTTGATAATGTTGCAACTAAGTATGCAGTGCACCATTTTGAATCACTTAGCTCATTTACTTAAGCATCTACCTGTATTTTGCAATTTAGTTGAACTACAAGCAGCGTCAGTGTTACCTACAGAGTTATCTTGTGAAACTACTGAAGATATTACGAAACTCAGCTTGTCTTGAAGTGGTTGACTTTGATATGGTAACTTCCTTCAAGCCTGAAATACTAATGATTTCCTTTATAATCAGTTACTTACTTTGTTTCTATCTTTATGTTTTCAATTTTTCCTTCTGGTGTTATTTTCTCTTTCTAATTATAATTAATTTTATAGCAAAACAAATTGTAATTACAATTAAGCGTTCATGGTAGTTAGCTTACTTTCCGGTGAAGGAAAATGGAACTTATTTGTTTAAATTAAATTTGATGTGAGTTTTTGTAGCTGGAAAATCAATTAACTTTAGGTTTATTATCATAGCAATAATGACTTCATTTCTGGAGTCAATCTAATTTGATCTTGTTTTGAAAAATCAGTGAAAAAAAGGTTGGCATATTTAGTGAAATTATCTTTTTCCCTATGCTGGGAAAATTACTTAATTATTCAGTTTTTGAGGCATGAATTGAGGTACATGAGATGACTTATAATTTCATGATCCCTCTGCTTTGCCACCAAACACAATGTCCAAGCCAGCGCAGCCGTCGTCCCTCACCGCGCCTCACCAGAACCACTCCACCGTTCCTCCATCGCTTACCGATGTCGACGCCGTGCCGGGCGACCACGACCCCAACCATGGCCACAACCGCGCACCAGCCGCGGGCCATGAACGCTGCCCAGATCCGCGCCCCACCGTCTGCGCAGAGCCGCCGCCTACTGTCGGATGTGTCGGTGGCCGGCGGGTTTCAAGCGGCGGAACAAGGGGCGGTGTTAGATGCACGGTGGCTGGCTTCAGTGGTGGTTGCAGTTGGGTGGTTTAGGGTTTGGTTGGCATGGTGTGGCTTGGGTCGCGCGCGGTTGGTGGAGGCGCTGGTCGTGGTTGGCAGAGGCGGAGAGATTTGGCTGGATGGGTGTTCTGGTGGTTGAGGTTTTCCGGAGCCGGCGTGGGTTGCTGGGGTCTGAAATCAGCCGTCAGTGGCGGCCGGCGTGGTGGCTGGAGAAGGGGAAAAAAACCTGCAATAGCAGGTTGTTTACCTGGTGCATTGGATGGACCTTAACTCAAGGGTCCATCTTAAACGGCACCGTAAAGAAGTTGCTCTGGCACCAAGACAGGGAAATTGTCCACTTCATTTGCTCAGGCAACAGCGGTGTGTGCAGAGCTTCAGTTCAGGTCAGCGATTTCCGACGATTGCCTTGATTTCTTGCTTTTGATATTGTTTTTCTTTGTTGATTTCTTCTTTGTCAAAACCGAACTTCTAATTCCTGTGGTCTTATAGTGCTCTTCCTCCATTATCTTTGCTTGCTTTTTTGTGGTTATTACTAATTTATCAAAGAAATCAGACAAGTGTTGTAATAAAATGATTACTTGATTTAAATGTCATAAAAGGAATGACAGGAAATTATCAGTCTGCAACCCATTATGGATATATTGGGTTTGTCATAGTGAACCCACATGATTAGTAGTGGAAAGCAATATTTAATTACATATAAAAGATGGGTTCTATTCTTCCTCCCAACCTAAAGAAAAGGGGAAATAGGTGAAATGGCAAAAACAAGCAAAATATCTGCAGTACTAGCAGAGAAATCAACATGTGGATTTCTTGCCAATGTGAATTTACTTCAACCTGGGAGTTTTGTTAATGTTTTCATACATCATGCTACATTAGATGATTTGTAGCTTTTAAGAGGGAAGCTATTTAGGCATGGATGTAAATTCTTTGGCTAAGCTAGTAATTCCCAAAATCAAAAGCATCACAAGGTTTACGGAAAGGATGAATGCCGTATTGGGATATTTGTGACCAACCTGACCCAATTCCCCAGTACATCATATCCTTCCATTAACAAAATATGCAGTTCAAACAAGTGTGCCGTGTATATATCTTTGGATGTTTATTTCGAATATCAAGTTTGTAGCAGGTGCAGCTCACAAACGACAACAAGTGATAGATTCTTTGAAGAGTGTTCTTGCACTTGTGTTTTCTCAAGTATTCAAACATTTTATTTGATCATACATGTGAAGCTCATGATGCATATTCTCATTCTACTTAATTTTAGTGCAATGTGCTCAATTCTGTTAAGTTTATTGAATAATATGCACTTTATTTGTTGCAATTTTTCAGATGTGGGCTGCCGTTAATTATTTATGAATATTATTTGGTAAAAAAAAATACTGGCCGATTATTGCATTCAGGTTTCAAATGAACATGATAAGAAATTAAGAACAATATTGTTAGTGATCGTATTATTGTGGTATTTGGGTTGGTGTGGTTGAGTGGTTTTATGTAGGTCTTGACTCAATAGTGACCAACAATGGGAGGGCATGTTAGGGTTTATTATAAATTCGCTAGGTTCCTTCTCCACTTCTTGTTATTATGATTTACATCTGTAGCTTGCTCCATTGAAGAACCACTTGTCCTTAGGAAGTCAGATGCCTAGGTGCTCACTTGAGCATCTCTCTACTTTCATCTCAGTCCAGACGCCATGGCCAACACAGTTACCCTTTCTAATTCGCATGATCCTGGAGTTTAGTTCATATGATGGCAAATATTAAATTTCATCTTAAAGTGTGTGCTAAAGATTTTACTTAAGAATGCTTGAGTGAGATGGTTGTTGACTTGGTGCATCAAAGGACAAGCAGAAGTTCAATGTGAAAGAGTTATTGAAACCTCCCAGAGGGTCGACAGATTGTTGATTCGAGATCATTTAACTTTTCTGGAGGCAACACATACACGGGTTTCGTATCAGCTTTTTGTCCAGCATTTGGAAATATTACTGTTGGGTTTTGTCTACTTCGGAAAATTATCTAGTTAATTACCTTTGGGTCTTACATAGGAAGTATTGCTGTTAATTTCCAGTAAAATGTTCCTAGCATGGTTGTGATATTTTCTTGTAGTTTGCTTGAATCTCGAAGCTGAAATATACAAAGTGGCTGAACTATATCAACCACTATGCTGGCAAGTTCAAGCGATATTATGTCCAGTCTTGTAATCTACAAAGGCATAAGGAAACTCTTAACCGCTTGTAGTGGCAGCAGCATTCAATAATCTGCTTTTGAATTTGCCTTAATTTTTAATTTTTCTTTCTCAAAAGAGAAGGCGTCTAGCGACTGGAACTACCGGATTAGTATCAATTAACATATTAACACATCTTATACTTTTTGGTTTCTCTAGTTTATGATTGATTAACCGATTTTTGTAAACATATTTATGATTGATTATTGATAATGCACTTAGTTACAGTCACTTTATTCTTTTTCAGTAAGTTATTTATATCACTCTAAATCCCAATTCAACTTTCTTAAAATAGTTCAAATTTTAAACATGCACTCGTACATGCCAATTATCATTGTCCTAAAGGTGGTGACATTATGTTCGCGTTCCTCCTATTAATATTATGCATGGTTTTGGCATATGGTTTTGAAAGTACAAGTATAACTTTTGGTCAATTTTCCTTCTTAAGTAGTTTTTTAAAAACTTGTTAAGTAAAATAGTAAAACATGTGAGGTTATTAGGCCCACGATTGAAGCCAGTGAAGAGGGGGAAAAAAACTTTTTTACGTATGTACTACTTTTTTTTATGGATGCATATATGCCTACTTTAGTGGAGGTGTGGAACTGCACACGACAAATTGAAATGAAACTAAAAAAGAATAATAAATACGTAAAAATGCTTACTAAATTACCAAATTCGAAAATAACTCTAGTCATTAGAATGATTAACTTTCACTATTCTCTTTGAATCTTTACTTGATTCAATTTTGTCATGAACTGACACAAGATATTATTATAATGACACGGGTTATAATTGATTTTTTTTTTTCAAATTACAGATATATTTATTTAAATTGTACATAAAAATTTCAAAAATTTGATGAATTTTTTGTTGGCGATAACGGTAAAATGTAAATAAATATCCGAAAGGGTAAATTCCAATTTTGGTCATGCCGAAGGGTACATATATTTTATTAATGCCAACTGTAAGGAAAATTAATAATAATAAAATGATTAGGACAGGTAGATACAAATCCCTAAAGCTAAAATATTGGCAAACACGTTGTCGTTGAAACCGTTGCGACGTCTGTGAGTTAGATTGCTACTTGGCTGTCAACAGGTACTTACTTAGGGAATAGAAATTAGAATAATAGGTCTCCCTTCGTCTACATTCTTGAATCTTGATTTCTCCTCCTCCTTCAATTTCATTATTTCAACTCTCTGCCACAAACTACAAACAATGGCGTTGTTTCACTTCTCTCTGCTTTTCTCGCTCCTCATTTCTTCCATTCTCTTATTCAATCACCCTGTCCCTGTTAAATGCGGTCAGTACTCTCTCTCTCCCTTAATATTTGCAACTACTGTTTTTCTGGATCAGCTAATTCTCATTATCCTCAAATGGGTTTTCACTTGTCAATTTGTCATCGTCAAGCTGTTGTTGTTATTGTCTGAATGCTTCTGTCAGTGACTGAGTTAGAATCTGCTAAACTCACATCAAGTTTATCACTTTCCTTTCTGGGTAATCGGTCTTTTTTTGTCTTTGCCTTTTATTTTTCGTGTGCTTTTGAGTTTCTCAATAACCAATGTGAGCTAGATCTGATTGGGAGGGCGATTGATCTAACATTACCGAGTTTTTGGGGGGGCACTTTTTTATGTTGATCTTAAAGATCTGCTCATTTGAATTGAGTGCTGCTGAACAACAAATTTGAATTTTTCATGGACCGCAAATACAACTGCATCATGCTATTTCTTGTCAATAGAAGATAATTGGTTTTTTTATTTTTATTTTTGAAAAAAGGGCTGGTGTTTTTATTCAAATTTGACCATTTGTGTATCAGCGGGTTGTCTAGATGATCATTGAGTAACCTAATTGTCTGTTAACGTAACTGCTGCTATGGATTTCCATGTTGCTAACACTGTTTGATCTGATTTTTCATTATTCTTGTTGATAAAGCTTTTAAAGCTTGCTACTGGAGGTCACGGGTTTTCGATTGATTCACATACAATGATAAGCTATTGGAATTAATTTGTAAATTAAAGAACTTTTGGAGAGCTATAATTCATTTAGATTTCAATGTAACTTATCTGAGTGAAATGTCTTTACAGATCACAGTATGCATTGATCTGCTGCTGTCTAGCATTTTTCTGCATTTCATGTGACTCTATATACAGTAATAGCCCCATATATCAAATAATAAAGAATTCAGAATATTTATGTTCCATGAAAATCCCTAGTCTCTTTTACTTGTACACATACACATGCACACAGATATAAGCATACTCATTAAGTTGACATTTTGAAACTGCACTTACCTTAATATCGCCCTGCAGGTGAGGAAGATGATCTTTATCAGGGAATCAACAAGTATCGGGCATCGTTAAACTTGACAACTCTAACAAAGAATGAAAATGCATATTGCTTTGCTAATGAAATAGCTGACCAGTTCAAGAATCAACCTTGTACAAATACCACAGGTGCTAACACAGTACCAGGCACAGAGCCTCAGTTCTCCAACTACCCAGACCTTTTAACTAAATGCCACTTGAATATTTCCAACACAAGGGATGGATCTGTAATGCCTGCTTGTGTTCCTGGCCTGGTTCCAAGCCTTGTCCTCGCTAATTTCACGCAATCTCTCTACTCAGATAATCTCAATGACTCAAAGTATACAGGAATTGGTATTGGTTCAGATGATAACTGGATTGTTGTCGTGCTGACCACTAACACTTCTGAAGGAAGCTTTGTTCCTGGGACTGATAATGGTGCTAATTTGATTTCCAAAATTGGATGGATTTACTGCTCAATGCTTTTGTTAGTTGGTAACATTTTCCTGTTGTGAACAAGAGGATGCTGTTCATTATTAGGATTTTATTCGAGTGTTGTCAGTCAGGAGGCAATGCTTCCACCATAAAGGTCTTACTAATCTGTGTCAGGGAAAACCGAAAATAATGAAGACAAGTGCTTTTCTAGTGAAATATAGCGGGATCCGAGTATAAGTCTTGTTTCAGTAGTGTAAGTGTCTGTTGAATGCTAGAGAAGAGGAATAGGAGAAAGAAAGCAATTTTCCTCGAGGATTATCTTATTGTTGTCATTATCATCATTTTTATTTATTTTTTTGTTTAAAAGTCTTACTTTTTCCAAATGAGAACAGGAGGCAATAAATTGTACCATTGAGGGCAACTCACGAGTACTTTAATTTCAAAATGGAAATTCTGTTGCTTATTTGATATTGAGGTTGCTATTGATTGCGCAGTTCCAAGACCATGTAATTCAGTTTAAATGTGTATTGACAAAAATATGGCACGATGGTTAGCATTCATAATAGTGAGGAATGGTAAACATGAACTGCACCTTGAAGATTCTCATCTAAACCGATTACCACCATCAGCATCGCATCGCAAAATACTAGTGACAACTGGTACAGGAATAAAACAAAAAACAAAACTTAAAACAACTTTACCGTTATTATTGACACTAGGAATGTTTTATATCTGTTTCTAAAAGCAGTTTTGAGTGTCGTGGCCACCGCCATGAATGCGAAATATGGACAACTCCAAGGCATGGACTAATTCTGAGGTTTAAGCTGATGACATTGCTGGTGGTGCCCTCCAAGGCTGCCAACCAATCTGGTTTGCTTGTGACATGCATCTGCATGACATAGGGATGTGCAGTTTGCTTGTTAGTGGAGGGAATCATGTGCGAAAGCATGAAATGAGGCAAATTTGGCTCTTCTCCTTCCAAGACGCACATTAAAATGAATTGCTCAAATTCAGAAACATATGCAAAGTTCACAGATTTCGGGTAGAGCCGGGCAATAAAATCTCGATGATGAAGTCATTTGAGGTGACCGTTTGCCCCAGTTGCATTTTATTTCCCATTCATTTTCTTTTCTTTATAACATCCACTGTCATAGTCATCCACCAACCTCCCCACATCAGTTATACTTATTCCATCCACCATCCGATACCTTCTCTTGCAGGAATTTGAAATATTTGACCAAATACCATACGTTCAACATGCACCCCCTTCGCCTCACAAGTTATGTTAAAGGGTTCATATTGCAAATTTGAGTAAAAAAACTCACACCAAGGTGGGATAAATATGGATGCTCGAAGAAACAAAAGTATCCCAACCCATATTATACAGCAAATTGCACAACTGAAAGCCTTCCCTTTCAAAGAAAGTTAAGTCAAAAACCTTGCAGTCAAGAATTTTCTTATTTTGGAAGTGATCATTTCAATATACCTTGTGTACCGTTCTTGAGAAAAAAAGTACCTCACATGATAATCGGTCCATGATCTTGTCTTGCCCTTGTTAAAAACTAAGCCCACTTCCCTAAGGGCTTGTTTGAGACTTTCTATTCTTGCTAGACTTCCCTTTGCCCCATGGGCTGGGAGCCATGAGAGACATAAAGTCAATGTCAATTGAAGATTAGAGATTGAGGATTGAAAGTCGGACTAACAAGTGGGAAAGGCCGAGTTTTGAGTGGGATAAAAAGCAGACAGGCCTAAGTTGCTATGTTTGTCAACATAAACATTGAAGAGGTTGAAATGAGGGCTTTTGAACTTATAGGACTCGAATTTGATGAGAAAAAAAAAAATTGAAAATGACTGAATTAAGGTGGGAGATGGCTCCGGTCGCGTAAGGAAGTCAACTTTAGAAGCTTCTTGTGTACCTTGTTTGCGGCCATGACATCTTCAGGTTTGTGGATTGATATAGGCCTGGCTACCATAAATGGGGAGGTGTTTAACATGCTCCCCAAAATCCATGCTTCATAAAAACAACTGGCAATAACAGGTTTGGTAATGTCTTTTTTTTTTTCTTATTATTCCCTTCTGTTAATTTCAAGTTTTGATGATGAAAAATTTTTATAGAAAAATTTGTTGGGTTGATTAATAATTATGATTTTTCTTATCTATATTCAAATTTGATTTTTCTGTAAAATATTTTTTTACTCATAATTTGATTTCTATTATTGTTAGCGACAAGCACTTTTTTTTTATACTTTTTTTATGATTGAATCAAGTTCTTTTAAGTATAAATAAATGCTATAACGTTAAAAAATTAGATGATATGTTACCATACATAAATCACAAAAAATTAGCAACTATTGGGTGAAGGAACAACTATTAGAGAACAGAAGGAGCAACTATGTATTTTGTACATGGAATTAACTCTCACGAATTAGAGGTTGATTTTTCCAGATTTTTTTTTATCTCCAATGGCTAGAGAAACAGGAGGAAGCTTTCCACTATAAATAGGAAGTCTTGGAGATGATCAAGAAACACAATTGCTCAAAACAAAAGTGAAGAAATGTTACAACCTTACAATCTCTGTTTTCTTTCCTTTAAGCTGATTCTAAACTTGTGTATCCACTCTAGAAAGAGACTCCAAAAACCTATTGTAACTCATTGATAAGAGCAACCACAACCTTTGAGAGTTAAATTCTTGTTCTTGTGAGAATAAAGGGGTGTGGTAATATTCATTTGATATTGTTACTCTTCTTCGAGTAGAAGTAGAGGAAGGTTTGGTGGTATTTTTGGTGAAAGAAATTATTGTAACTTTGCTTTGAGGCTAAGGTAGAGGAAGGTTCGTCGAAGTCCCTATAAAAGAAAATTCGACAAGTGAAAAAAATATCGAGCATTTACATGGGGGCTAAATGTAGGTCGCAGATTGTGGCCGAACCAGTATAAAATTCGTTTGTGCATTTCTCTTAACATTTTCCTCTTTACTTTCAACTTTTACTTGTGTTTGTATTGCAATTGTTGTTTAGTTTTAAAATTTTCTATTATTGAACTCTATAGAACTAATTCACCCTCCTCGTAGTTTTGTCAATTGATATCAGAGCTTAATTCTCTAGAAGGTCTAATCGCTTGAGAAGTCAATCCTTGTAAATTCAATGGCAAGAAACTTGATGAACTCAAATATCATTGAAAGACAATCCATCTCAAGGCCACCACACTTTGATTGGTCAAACTACAATTATTGGAAGGAGTGCATGAGAATATTCATTTAGTTTGTTGACTACAAATTGTGGCTCGTGATAAAAAAATGGACCATCAATTCCAAAGAAAGAGGCATATGGCAAAGAGGTGAAGAAGACTGAAGAGGAATTCAATAATGAAGACATGAAGAAGATGGAACAAAATACGAAAGCCAAAAACATCTTCTATTATGCCGTAAATCTGGGCAATTTTAGAAAAATCTCAAGGTGCAAAACGACAAAGCAAATGTGGGATAAGTTAGAGGTGACACACAAAGGAAGAAGCCAAGTAAAAGAAGCGAAGATTGACATACTAGTTCATGAGTATGATTTGTTTAATATGAAAGAGGAAGAAAAGATTGATGAGATGTTTGAGAGGTTCTCTAACATGGTCAACACCCTTGATGCCATTGGGAATGTCTACACAGATAGAGAGTTAGTAAGGAAGATACTAATAAGCCTAACCAAAGAATAACAATCAAAGGTGACTGCAATTCAAGAAGGATGAGACATCAACACTATTTCCTATGATGAATTAACAGGTAATCTCATAACCTATGAATAAACTTTTCTAAATAAAGTGCATGATGAAAACAGGAAAAAGAAAAGAATTGCATTGAAAGCTACTTCAAGTACCTATCAAAAGGAAGAAAATGAAGATGAAGGACAAATGAAAGAAGATGAATAAATTGCCTTAATCACAAAAAGGCTATATAGATTTCACAAGAAGAAGTTTGAAACAAAAAGAAAGCAACAATTTAAAAGGGATCCATTAAATAAAAAGTTTAACAAAGATCAAATAATGTGTTATGGATGCAAGAAAGTTGGTCATTACAAATCTGAGTGCCCCCACATAAAGAAGAAATTCCTAAACAAACCTACTAAGAAGAAAGCAATGATGGCAAACTCTACTTGGAGTGATAATGATGACTCCTCATCGGAAAGTGAACTTGAAGATGAAGGAGAAGTTGCCAACATATGTTTCATGGCAAAAAGTCATGATGAGGTAAATGATCAAGACTCTACTTATACATATGATGAACTAAATGAAATACTTGAACAAGTTCTTAAAGATTCTAAAAAATTGTCTTCAAAATATTTTGTCTTGAAATCAAAATATGATAATGCTTTAGTGTAAATTGAAAAATTGAGAAAAGAAGTGGAGCTTTTGAAAATAGAAGACATTTCAAATAAAAATGAACAAAAATTAATTGACGAAAATGCTTTATTGTATAAAAAGGTTGATGAGCTTATTAAAGACCTTGCCAACTTTGTAAAAGGGAAAGAAAATTTGGATATTTTCTTCGAAAAATAAAAATGTTCTTTTGATAAAGTTGGAATAAGATTTAATCAATGCAAAATTGAAAAATACTATAAGAAATTTTTTATGAAAGCAAGTGTCTCTATAACTCCATATGTGACTTGTAACTATTATAGACAAAAATCATATACATGTGCTATGAAAAAAAATGCTTCTATGATGATGTGAGTTAATAAAGTCATTAAGGTTAGTTTTTCAAGCTCTAACCCCCAAGGACCCAAGAGAATTTAGGTACCAAAAGTGAAATCTATCTTGTAGGTTTGCTTAAAAACAAGCATCAAGGAACAATGATTCCTTGATATGGAATGCTCAAGAGTTAGTTAATTTCATTTCCCACAAGGTCAAACAAGGAAGAACTATCACATTGGAGACAATGAGAAAAGATAAGCATTGGAGTTGGTAAAACTAGTATCAACTCATGCTTCTTTGTTACTTTTACTCAATTAAATTTATATATTTGAACGATATTATGTGTTAACTATTTTTCTTTAAGTAAGTTGCTATGCAAGGAAGGTGAAGGTAATGAAGTTCTTATTAAAAAGAAAAATAAGAACATCCTTCTAGTTTCCAGCTAATCATACTACCAAGGTAAAGATTTTTTAGAATGGTATGAAGGTAGGATAAGGTATACAAAGGTATAATATATGTTTTATTTTATTCATATAATCACTTTGTCATACATGATATACTTGAATTAAGTCTTGGCATGTGCTTTATCTTGCTCATAACTTTAACATAATATGTGCTTTATGCCAATTTCATGCATTCTATGTTAATTTTGTGTTTTCTTGTTAAAGTTCATGAAATGATGAAGCTCCTATGATAATTATGCCATCTATACTTCATTGGAACCATGTTTAAACATTTCTTAAGATTTTCTTTCAAAATTTTCAAGTTTTAAAGTTGCTGTCAAAAGGAGCATTTATTGGGAGAAAGAGCAATTACCCTGTAGTTGTTACTTTTCTTTGGTTCTAATATGGGATTTCAAATGTTGTCTTTTTAAATTATAGAGGTATATTTTAGTCTTAAAAATTCTATAATAAAGACTTTTTAATCTTTTTATTTTTAAAATTGTGAACCCCTCTATTCTTCATCACTTTCACGCATAACAACCTCGTTCTTTCTCTAAAAAATTTCTTCTTTTTGAAATCTTTTGTCCTCAAATGCTCAAATCTACAATTTGATGTTTAGAACAACTTGCTCTTTCACTTGTACTTAAAAAATCACATCACCTACACCACGTTTTCATTAGCTTGAGGTGTCGCAAACTTACATATGCATAATTCACTGTAGGTGACACCACCGACAAGCTCTCCACCATTTTTTTTTTGGCAAGAGGAAGCTCTAGTTACCTTTGGATTTTCAAGAGTCAACTTGGATAACTCTTGGAGTTGTGTTTTTTGGAAAAGTTTTTCATGACATCGAATTGCACTAATATTGTATATGTTAAGTACTTGTTGTTGTCTAAGCAAATGAGACAAAATAAAAGTAATAAATCTACCAAGGGGTGAAACTTATCAAGTTATAACTGAAGAAGAAAATTGGTGAGGAATAAGGTGGAAATCCCTCTTGACCCTTGATAAAGAATTTTGAGAATAAAATTTCTGCACATAATTGGTACTATATTTTCCTTAAATCATGATGTTGGAATTTGTTAAGTCTATTACATTGAGAATTTTATTATGTTACTCAAGTGTCATTGAGCAAGGATGGGAAGAAAATATAATATCATTGTCTTTGTTATTTTTATGATTGGTGATACCCAATTTTGTCCATAAAATTTTATTTTTGTTGCTTAATCAAGGACTAATAACAATGTATTAAATGATGTTTAACTACAACATTTTGAACACCTTTTTTTTTAATTTTCAAATTTTATTTGTTTCTATCTTATTTTCATCATTCCTTTTCTTTTATTTTTATTTAAAAAAAACAAAATTTTTATTACAACCCAAAACAAAATAATAAATAAAAAATAAAAAAATAATAAAAAATGTAGATGCTGCTTGTTCTTCTATCTTTGGAAGGAAACAATTTTTTTGTTTCTGGCTCTATGTTTCTTTTCCTTTTTCTAGCCATACATTGCAGCACACACAAGACCATTACCTACACTGCACACACAACATTGCAAAGGGGATAAGGTTGCTTTTTTTCCACTCACCCTCACGTCCCTCACCCGTTGTTGCACACACCCACTCACGTATCTGACCTCCCTCACGACACACACACTTGAAAGCCCTGGATCTTGGTTTTTTCTCTGGACTCATGTGGAGGGATAGAGGGCATTTTCTATCATTTTTTCCTCCTCTCCACCTTCAAGCATGTTAAGACTTCCTCCTCCCTTCATCTGAAACCTTTATACCTTTCATCTTCATCTTCACAAATCATCCATAACCAGATCCATCCTAAAACTTCCATAACCAATTTCAACACCCTTCACTCCTTCATCATGAACAAACCATTACCCAAATATCCCTTTATCTCCTTCAACCTTCCTCCATCACCAACACTTCAAGCAACCTTCTTCCACAACCACCCACCACCTTCAACCAAAACCATTCACCCAAAATCACCACACCTTCATCATCAACACACAAACCCATCATCTCATCCATCCCACCATAACCACCACGGCCTAGCCCCCATCAACCATAGCCCTCATCAACCAAACAAAAACCATCATCAAAACCACCACCCCTTACCAAAACCAGAACTCATTTTCAATCATCTGCCGCACCAGGACCTAGCACTGTCGGACCCGTCGTGAACCAGATCGCCAGTCGCATCATCTGGCTGGCCAGCACCAAACCAGACGCCGTTGCGACACGCCGCAGTAGAACCGGATCGTGGCCCGAGCTCTCCGTCAGTCGCGCCACCGTGAACTTGCACTAGCTCACCAGGTCCGGCGTCGTGACACGCCATTCCGATCCCGACCAGCCTCCACCAGCACCAGATCCATTCGCGACTCCACACTGGAAACCACGCCCGGATCTGACCGCAATCGCGCACCGTTCCGCACCGCCGGTCCAAGATCCCATCTGCCAGCCAAGTCGCACGAGCCCACCGCCCTCCACCGGAGCCGCTGCACGAAACCACCGCCCTTTGCCTTTGTCACCGCAGGCACCGTGAGCTTCAAACCCCTCCCCCTTTTTTGGTTTTCGTTTTCTTCTTACAGAGACCAAAAGTCTCTTTCTGCTTTTGTTTTTTTTTGTCTCTTTTACTTTTTTTTTGGTGTTGTTGTCTTTTGATTTCCTTTTTATCATTTATTTTATTTTGAATATGGCCATTGCACATTCTGGACCATCCCTATTTCATTTGGGCTCATTTTGCAAAGTATGAGTTGTTTGGGCCTGATAATGACTAAGTAGTTTAAGGCTTGATAAAGAAATAAGTTTTGTCTTAGTTTTATTTGTGATTGCTTTAGTATTTATATTTGGGTTTGAATTAAGAAAAAGGGGAATAATGAAAAGGTCGAACTTTGCTAAGAAGAATTAAATGAGATTAGCTGAGTTACGACAACTTGTTAATCTTATTTTTTTTTATAATCATTTGAGTTGTGACAACTTGATGATTTAATTTTTAAACATAAAAATCAATCAATAAAATGGGAATAGCTGAGTTGCGACGGCTTGTTAATTTCGTAACTTTTAGAATCATCTGAGTTGTGACAACTTGATGATTCGTTTTTTTCTAAGCATAAGAAAAAACCAATCAAATGGATTTTCAAAACAAAGATCTTTTAAAATTAAAAAAAAACTTTGTTGTTAATATTATCTTCTTAGTTATTGATTTTACAATCTTCTTTAAAATTTAAATAAATAAATAAAATAACATCATTGAACTTTATTGAGAAGAATAAAAGGAGATTAACTGAGTTGTGACAGCTTGTTAATCCCATGACTTTTAGAATCATATGAGTTGTGACAACTTGATGATTCAAGTTTTAAAATAAAAAAATTAATAAAATAAAATAATTAAACCCCTTAGAGGAGAATAAAAATAGAATTAACTGAGTTGTGACAGCTTGTTAATCCTATAACTTTTAGAATCATCTGAGTTGTGACAGCTTGATGATTCGTTTTTCTAAAAAATAAAATAAAATAGTTTTTTATAAAAATTAAAAAAAAAATAAAAATAACCAACCCATAATGATTTTCTAAAGAACTACGTGACTTTGAGTTCCTCATTGCACCCGAGGATATGTAAGAGCAAAATTCATATTCTGTCAAGCCAAAATTTAAATTTTCATATTTAGTTGTTTCTTTTTATTTTTTAAAAGGGGGTAAAATAAATACATTTGAGATTATTAAAATTTGCATAACTAATTTAAGGTACCGTTCTTAGAACGGACAGTGTAGGGTGCTAATACCTTTTCTACCTGTAATCGACTCCCGAATCCAAACTCATTTTCTAAAAAGACTAGTTTTGCCTATTTTAAGGGTTTTTATAATGTTTTCCCAAATTAAATAAACATTAGTGGCGACTCCATTGATTTTCAAACTCTTAATATATTTTTCGGTCGTCCCGTCACGATCTCGGTTGCGACAATGATGTGTTGTGCAACAAAGAGAATGAACTTAGATTACTTTTTGTTGTTTGGAATGAAGAGAATAGTTAGAAGGATTAAAAGTCACTTGCCTATGATATATATGACAAATACATGGTCTTCCAAGCTATTAATACTACGTGCTAAGGAAATTAAGTGAAACATTCAAAGAAGAGGCTTTGATGATGAATGGTGGGATTATATGAAGTTCAAGAGCCGAAATAATGAAGAACAAATAGCACTTGCAATCACTAAGCTACACTTAATTTTTTTTTTCAAAATACTTATCTAAGTTTATTTTGAATCTTTTAATCTTTTCAATATGCTTTAAAATTTGAAAATTGATAAGGTCATCCATGGTATATTTTTGGCATGTTATCCTGATCATAGTACTTTATATCTTAATATACATTTGGGATTATATTATGCTATCTTTTCTGTTATGACTATCTTTACTTACATTTTGGTATGAACTTTAGATTATCTCTGCATTACACTTGACCTTTTTGATGCTGAAAGGGGAGAAATGACAAGTTTATCAATTTGGAGTATACGCTTAGGGGAGAGCAAATTTTCATGGACTAAGGCATAAGCTCAGGGGGAACAAGTCAGCAACTCTTCATGGATTAAGGGGGAGCTTTCCTAACTCTTATTCTTTAAATTTTTAATGGACCTAATTTTAATATTGCTTGCTGGCAACTTTGATAAAGCATGCATTGTTATCTTGTTCAATCTTGTTAAATTGAGTCATCATAAAAAATTTGTTGAGTTGATTAATAATTATGAATTTCTTTATTTATCAATTACCTTTTATTCATTTGAGTATAGAAGGAAAATTTTCAAATTTGATTTTCCTTACTTATAATTTGATTTCCATTATTGTTAGAGACAAGCCCTTTATACTGCTTTATGATTGGATCAAGCTCTCTTAAGTCTAAATGAATGCTTCAATTTTTTTAAAAAAATTAGATGATATGTTGTCATACATAAACCAGAGAAAAAGAGAGACTATTAGAGCGACTACTAGACAAAAGAACATTTATTAGAGAACATAATGAGCAACTTTGCATTTTGTATATGGAATTAACTATTACAAATTAGAGGCTGATTTTCCCTAATTTTCTCCGTCTCCAATGGCTAGAAAAATAGGAAGAAACTTTCCACTATAAATAGGAAGCCTTGGAGAAGATGAAGAAACACAATTGCTCAAAACAAAAGTGAGGAAGTGTTGCAACCTTACAATCTCTATTTTTCTTTCCTCTTAGTTGATTCTAAACTTGCGTATCCACTCTAGAGAGAGAGTCTAAAAACCTATTGTAACTCATTGATAAGAGCAACCACAACCTTTAAGAGTTAAAGCTTTATTCTTGTGAGAAGAAAATGGTGTGGATAACATTCCTTTGATATAGTTACTCTTCTTCGGGTTGAAGTAGAGGGAGGTTTGGTGGTATTCTTGGTGAAAGAAACCATTGTAACTTTGCTTTAAGGTTAAGGTAGAGAAAGATTCGTCAGAATCATTGCAGAGAAAAATTGACAAGTGAAAAAATCTCAAGCATTTGCTTAGGGACTGGATGTAGGTCATGGATTGTGGCTGAACCAGTATAAAATTCATTTGTGTATTTTTCTCAATATTTTCCTCTTTACTTTCAACTTGTACTTATGTTTATATTTCAATTGTTGTTTAATTTTAAAATTTTCTGTTATTGAACCCTATAGAACTAATTTACGAAGCCATTTACAATGCTCATAACATAATTTGAGTATTAGTTCTCCATGTTATGAAACCATTGATTTGAGAGAATTTTAGATCAATGGCTAAGAATAAAGAAAGGTAACCTATATAACAGGTAATTAAAAACAATTGTAAATTACAAAGTTAATCCCTAAAAAAAATTAAAATTGTGTATAACTGTTTATAGAAAAGTCCTTCTGCTATTTAGTTCCATTACATGTCAGAAAAACTTTGATATTAGATATTCCATCTTCGTTGTTGGAGTTGGTGCTGTTATTGGAAGCCCCATTTGGGGTCACATTTCTGGCTTTGACAGAGGCACGATGGACACTCATAGGGGAAATTGCGAGTGCGGTGGTGGAGTGCAGAGCGATGGAAGTCCTAGCAGTGTCACGATCTAGGTCACGTGGTGGCAGTTTGAGATGCGTGCGCGACAGATCTAGGTAGAGGTCGCGTGTGGCGCAACTGCTCAAGGTGGTTCGCGAACAGATCTGGGTTCGTGTGGATCGAGGCAGAGGACGGCTCGTGGTGACTTCGGTCGACGTGGGTCGTCTGGTTCTGCTCGTAAGTCAGCTGTTCTGGTGAGGATGACAGTGGGTTTGGTCGCAGGTTTGTATGAAAGTGATGCCACTGGGTAACAGTGCACTAGGGAGATGAGACAATGACGAGATGTGGTGGAAGCTCGGTTCTATGTTGGGCTTTGATGGCGGTAGAATGAATGTGCTGTTGTGATGGTTTGAGGCTTATGGAAGATATGAGGATGGTTGGGTTAATGGTGGTTTGCGACGTTGGGTTCTGGTGTGGAGAAGGGCACGGACTATGGTGTGGCTGGTTGGGCGATGTGGTGCATGCGATGGTGAGAATGAGCTAGTAGATTTTATTTGAAGAACCAAAATGTAAAATAAATGAGATATGTAAAAAAATAAATAAAAGAAGAGCTTCTAATATAAATATCTAAACCTAATAAAAAAGTCAAACAACAGGTAATAAGAAGTAAATTCAATGGAACATTGATGCTCCTAATTTATTTAGGAGCATTGTAAAAGTTTTCCTAATTTATCCCCCTTCTTGGTTTTGTCACCTTTTATTTTTGTTGGCCAAACACGGTGAGTTATAGTGCAAATCTGAGAGAAGTAGTAGGAGCGATCTACCATTGGTGACGATAGAAATTTTAGAGTAGCACGACAGAATCCTGAGTTGCATGAAGGATGAGAGAGTGTCTAGAGTTCTGGAACCTCTCCAATTTGGGCTTCTTGACGGAGGGTAGATCGTCGTCTTTCTCCTCCTTCGCGGTGATGCCATTCTATACACTAAAGGAATTTCAAATTATTTTGCTGCTATAATCTATCTAGTTCTTTGAAACTCAAACTAGGTACTTGATTATAGCACATTTTTAAAATGTGTATAGTATATTTTTTCTGCTAGAAACATTCATTGAAGTAAGATAACTCTATGTCGTGGAATGAATTTTCGTGTGCTGAACATGCCTCTTAAGTTGTTGATTTATGGTTGTTAGAGTGTTATCAAAACCATCATGAAGCTTTGAATATCTCATCACTAAGAAGATGAATTTTGTAGCATTTTATGAGTTCCAATTAGCAATTGTCTCATTGGTAACCTGTACTGAAAGTAACAGGTAAACAACACCAAACAATAATAACCATTAATCAAAATTTAACCAAAATTTACTGTTTAGAACGAGTGGAGCATCCATGCCCCAAATCTCTTTTGGAGCATTGAATACGTCACCCCATAAATGGTGCAAATTCAACAATGTGCATACAATGTAATGGTTGCTCATTGTATGGCTTCTGGGAAAAAAAGATAGAGTAATTTATAGCTCATATTTAATTGTTTATACATAATATTTGAACTATAAAAGATATATCTGTGATATTTAAGTTATCTCATTCTCTAGTATTTACATATTGTTCTGAAATGAATTCAGAGGGTACCTGGGATAGGCACGTATATGGTGGTTTCCTCCTTGCGCAACTGCAGCCAAGTGTATGAAGTCCAAGGGGTGGGTACCTGCAATGGGACTCCAACGCTCAAGTCAGACAATGCACAAGTAGGTGTTATGCAATGGAATAGTTCATTCTTCCCTTAGGTTAACTTAGCCTGATATATATATAGAGAACATGACTAGAATCCTCATGCAATCCACGTAGGACGAAGGTACATTAGGATCGTGCCTTGGCAGAGGTTTCAGCCCACGATCGTTGAGGTCCGTCTCTGACCTTGTCGGGACTGTCCCACGATCGTGGAGGTCCGTCTCTGATCTGTCAAGACTGTTTCCTGGGTGGCCAATCCTTGTTTTAGGGGAATCTGCATAGGTCTGGCTATCGTTAGTATCCGATACTGTGGACCGAGGTCATAAGGCCTTGGCCGGGGTGATTATGGAGGAGTCTAGTAGTTCGTGTATTGGGTCGATCCTTTCGGATGGGACCCTGGACCACGGTCCAGAACAGTTGCCCCCAGGTTGGCGCTTTGGATAAGACCTAAGTATCAAGGTATAGGATCATCAGGTTCACCACGGACTTCGTCCTAGCTTTAAAGCCAGGTTTCGCGATGTCTCATGTTAAGGCTGAGGTCCATCATTGAGCACCGGGTACCCCAGTGGTCGGGATGTAGTCGGAGACTATGGTGGGTCCTTGCCTACATCGCCATTCCTTGTTCCGAGATTTTCTTCCTGTTGCCCCCGATGGCGGTTTACGAGCTCTTTTGCCTTGCAGCAACGTTCTTCATTGATCCTTGGATCCTTTGGAAACCACTGCTCTTAATTTCCTTGAGAATTAAGAAGTCTTTAATGGGGGACATTAGCTTTGCACAGTTTCCAACCGTTCGCTGCTCTTGTAGCCAATGGGAAGGGGAGAGCATTAAACGCAGATTTTATGGCTTGACAGGTTCTTCTTCTCTTAGGAACCAATCAGAGCGTCCCATCCTTTCTATAAATAAAGGATGTTTGCGTTCGATTTTGGCATTCCCTACTTCCTCTTTGCGTCTTTATTTGAGAGTGACTTCTCTTATAGAAATGGTTTCTTCCTTTCCTGTGCATTTCCGGAGAGTTTTGTCTCTTGCGAGGGTTTTCTTCTTGTTCTTCCCCAAATCTCTAAAACTCTATCATGTCTTTGTAAAGGTTTCCTTGAGTAGATATCTCACTTTCTCAGCGTATTAGCGGTAGATGTCTCACTTTCCCAGCGTACCCTGATTGCTTGTTTGATATTTCTCGTCGCTGGGGATGCTTGAGATATCTGTCGCGTTAGACGGAGGCACCTGGAGGGGTAGGGCCCAAAGTCGCTCTCCTTGTCGGCAGATCCAAAGAGCAGTTAGATATGCATGAGGGACTATTGGGACTACTCTGTGGTTTGAAGCTGCGTGGGGTGATCAAGGTTCCGATGGAACGATCTTCCCACGAAAGTGCTGTGCCCCGTTTACCAAAGGAGAGTGCGCCCTGGTCTCTTCCTCACTGGCGAAGGAGGAAGTGAAGAAAAGTGGTGGGGTACCGGGGTTCGGCAGCAGTGTTCCGCTCCTGGTTGAGAAGCATATCCACTTTTTCAAGAGGCCACTCCGGGGGGAGGAGACCCGTGCTAGTTTCTAGAGGAAAAGTGGATGTGACATGACCCGGGATGCCAATGATGTTAATGTCAGTTTCCACCTCTGGGGTCTTTTTCCTTATATGTTCTATGTCTCAAATGTTTCCACTTCCTTCTTTTTTAATTTCTGACGATGTATGGAATGAGAAATTAATAGAATTTTTTCTTTTGCTCTGAATCTTATGTCTTCTATTCTTCTTTCTTCTGTTTATTCGTGGTATTTATATTATACCGGGGTGAGTCCAACGCTCACCTTGACGACGCAATATATTAAGTTGCCCCTAACTTGGTACTTAGTTGAGACCAGCGAAGTGTCAAGTTTAAATGCTTGGGCCCGGGGTCTCTGTACCATAGGGGAACCTACATCGGGGTAGTAAATCCTTCGAGGTCTGAACGAGTTTTCCGAGCTCTTGGACCCTGCGGTTGCGTGTCTCTTAGTCTGTTGGATAACTGTCCTTTGAACTGTCATGACGGCAACGTAGGCCACATGGCGTGTTTGTGTTGAAGGGACGTGCATAGTACTTCGCGCTCCATAATGAATATCTTTTCGAATCTGAGGTGCTCGGACGGAATTGCCCCATAACCGTAGCCCCTATAAGTAGGGTGTCAGCTTTTTTATTTTGTTTTGTTGATTTCCATCAGAAACTAGTGGCTTGAGGTGATTTCTGACAAGCATTGCGATGGTGCGAAGCGGTTCTAGAATTTTTTGGACTTCCCAGAACTGATTTCTTTCTTTTCTTCAAGGTATTTCCCTTGCCCTTGCTTTGTTTCTGTTTGTTTTTGTTACTTTGAGAGATTGCACACTTTCGGTGGAGCGTATTTCTCTTTCTTTTCTGCGAACGAAGGGGGGAAATATTATTTTCCTCTTTTGCCAACGGCGTTTGCCTTTCATGGAGCACCTCCTCCATCGCACCGTATGAGGTGGAGGTGTCCTTCTGAGGCTTTTTTGCCTTGGTGGGTGCTATTTAGTTTTCTCTGTTCACCCACTACTGCATTTGGATCTTCGAACTTGAATTGGTTCTGACCCTGAGCCTCTGTGTGTCTTCCAGGAATTCAAATGGCTAGGAAAAGGATGCTAAGAATTGAAGAGCCTGCCCCGGTTCCAGAAGTTCGGGAGTCGGAGAATCAAGAGGCCGAGGAGGAGGCGGTTCGTATTCGCCGAGGTCCGGGATTGCCTTATACCTGGGTCGCGGACGATGCCTTCGATAGGATCTCCCGTTATGAGTCTGGGGCTGAGTTGGACAAGTTAAAAGATTACTTGGAAATTACCGAGGGAGGATCCCGGGATGATGTGTTCCTGATCTTGTCCCCGGGGAGAGAACGGGTGTGTTCGACCTGTCAAGCGGGGGAACACTTCATGTTTCTCTATGAAGACTTCTTCACGAGGTTTGGGCTTCAGCTCCCTTTCAACGATTTCCACATTGCCGTCCTCCGGATTCTTCACGTCGCCCCCAGTCAAATCCACCCCAATGGTTGGGCAAACATCCCAGCTTTCTAGAGAATATGCCGGTTGTTAGGGTTGCGATGCTCTGATGGGGCGTTCTTCTATTTCCATACAAGGTATTCTATTCATGGTGCTCGTGCTCGTCAACAATCTTAGCTGTCGGTACGGTTTCGGCAAGGAAGAACAGTCTTCTTTCCATATTTGGAAAGTTATAAGGACTTCAAGGAAAAGTTCTTTAAGTTAATGGCGGTCGGCGGCACTCATCCTTTTTGGTTGAGGAGTGGCGGGGAGCCAACGTTCAGCCTGTATTGGAATCCGGCGGCATGGAGCATCCCCACTCAATCATTCGAGAGGGAGATCAGCCACCTAGATGACGAAGAGATTGAGTGTGTCAATTTCTTCGAACTGTGAGTTAGCGAGGTTGATAAAATCCGGCCTAAAGATATACTGGATGCCGTAGATGATGTGGAACTTTGGGCCGTGTTAGGTAGTATAGGCCGTTACTCATGTTTATTTTCTTTTCCTTTGCCGTTTATGTGGATCTAATTACTCGTGTTTGCTTTTTAGAGAACTTGGTCGAGATATCTGAGGAAAGAAATGCTCTGGCCATCCTTGAAGCTCTGAGGGCCAGAAGTGAACTGGGGCCTTTAAACATCGCCGCTGATGTTGTGCTAGTCTCATCATCTCGTCAGACCGGGGAACCGATCCAAGTGGAGAATTCCCTTCCCCGCCTGCGAGGCATAAGAGGAAAGCGGCTGGTGAGGGGCAGTCAGGCGACCGGGGTAAGAGGACCGCGGTTAAGGAAGGCATCAGTCCAAGTAGCGGGGGGCCAATCGACCTGTACCGTGAGAATCTGGATCCCTGCGAGTTCATTGATCTCCACCTCCTAGATGAAGAGGTAGAGGCTCAACTGGCCCCGTGTAGCGGGAAGGATGCTCTCTCTTGTTTCTAGACCCTTAGACTCTGTCTTGTCTTGGAGGCTCGGTATTTGGAGCATGTGATCTAGGACCATGAACAGAGGGTTACTCCTGCAAAGCGGGATGAAAACCAAGTTCTTGGGGAAAAATAGGAGGCTCTTAAGGCCAAAAATGATGTAGAGGCCTTGAATTGAGAGCTGAGGAATGAAGTGGCCAGCCTGAAGGATGCAGTGAAGGAAAAGGAGGCCAGCTTGGCGGAGGTCAGAAGGTGTATGACCGAGTTAAGAGCTGAGAATGAAGGTCTTCGCGCCGAGAATGAACGTCTTGGCGGCCAGGTTACTTCCTTGAAGGGCGATGTCGGGACGTTTATTACTGTCTGTACCGATATCAAGGAACAGCAGTTCCGGAATGCCATTAACCAAGTTCAGCTCTTCAATCTCGGGGTTGATCTGGTTCTGAATTCCTTGGACTCCGAGAAAGTAGTCTGAGATGACCAACTCGTCCTTCCTCGTCTTGCTGCTGAGGGTCCATGTGCTGGAGACTCTTTTGTCGAGGTTCGTGGTCCAGACCCTCCTGTAGAGTGATTTAGATATTTATTCTTGCCCCCTGCGTGGGGTTTTATTTTTATATGGACAAAAATGTTGCTCTGTTTTTTCAGAGTTGTAATCGAATTGTCTTTTGTTGTATTTCTTTGTCTATTTCGGGGTCCAATACCCTTTTCAAACTTGCGAATTTTGACGAGACCGCGGTCTGGGTCCAATGCCCATTTCTGTTGAGCGCCTTAAGGCTCCCTTTAGGACTTCGTGCCTAAGGCAAGAGGCCTTGACCTTGGCTTAGAATCCGATGTCCACAGTGAATTGGCATTTGGGATCCATGCCTAAGGTAAGAAACCTTGTCCGGGATCCATTACCTTCTGTTTAGGTATTTAGGATGCCGCGTGACTTTGGTTAGGGACTGGTCCTTGCCGAGGTCTTTTGTGCTCATGGTTTGGTGCGAGAATTTTCCCAAGTCAGGATTTTTCTACTGCACTACCTATTTAGCACAAGACAAATTCCCGGGTAGTACCATGGGTCTTTTGTGCTTATGGTTTGGTGCGAGAATTTTCCTAGGTCGGGATTTTTTTACTGCACGACCTATCTAGCACAAGATAACTCCTCAGTTGGTACGATGAGTCTTGGGTCGTCATGGCTGGTCTTTGAAAACTTCGTTTAACAAATTGCACTAACTTCGTAATGGATGTTTCATTAAATATCCGGAAGGACTAATGTCCATATAACAATTTGGGCAAATCAGATATAAAGTAGACTAGGCCTTAAAAGGCACTTAGCTGTAGTACTTTTTGAGTTTGTCTACGTTCCAAAAATTCTTCACTAGCCTGCCTGTCAATGTTTCTAGAGTGTAAGCTCCTTTGCCGGTACTGATTATGATACGATAGGGGCCTTCCCAGTTAGGGGCTAATTTCCCTTGGGAGGCATTCCTTCCATCGATGTCAGCTCTTCGGAGTACAAGATCACCTGACTGGAACCTTCTGGGAACGACCTTCAGGTTGTACCAAGCTGCAGTTCTTTGCTTGGTTGCGGCATCGCGTACGTGCGCGATGCACCTTCTTTCCTTCAACAGATCCAAGTTTTTCCTGATTAACCCGGGGTTATTATCTGGTGAGAAGTTCTGGAGATGCTAGATCGGTTCCCCTATCTCCACCGGGATCATTGCATCACATCCATAAGTTAATTTGAATGGGGTTTCACCTGTTGTGGAGTGAGGAGTGGTTCGGTAGGCTCAGAGGACGTGGTCTAACTGCTCCGCCCAGTTTCCTTTGGCGTCGTCCAGTCTTTTCTTTAACCCCCTGACGATAACACGGTTGGCAGTCTCAGCTTGCCTGTTTGTACGGGAGTTTTCTACGGTGCTGTAGTGATGCTTTATCTTTAACCCGTTGAGTAGTTCTTCAAACCCCTTGTCTTTGAACGGCGTTCCGTTATCTATTACGATAGACTCCGAGACCCCGAATCTGGTAATAATATGGCGCCAGGTGAACCTTTGAATCCAGGCCGAGGTGATGGTGACCAAGGGCTCTGCTTCTATCCACTTGATAAAATAGTCCACGGCTACGACCAAAAACTTCAACTGCCCGAGTGCTTGAGGGAAAGGACCCAAGATATCTATGCCCCATTGATAGAAAGGCCAGGGTATAGATGTCGTGGACAGTTCCTCTGGCGGGGCGTGATAGTGGTCGGAATGCCGTTGGCATTTATCACACACTTGGACATGCGCAGGGGAGTCTGCCTCCATCGTGGGCCAGTAGTAGCCTGCCCTGAGTGCATTTAATGCTAGAGCCTTGCCTCCAAGGTGGTGTCCATAACTCCATTCGTGGGCTTCGGCTAGGACGTACTTGACTTCTTTCTGCGTAAGGCATTTGAGGAGGGGTAAAGAAAACCCACGCCGGTATAACTGCCTATCAAAGATGGTGTATCTGACCGCGACTTTCTTCAATTTAGCCGCTTCCTTGGAATCCTCGGGGAGGCTACCGGACTGTAAGTATTCCAATATTGGTGTGATCCAGGTACGCTCTTGCCCGTCGACTTGGAAGACGGCTACGTCGGAGACAGCGGGGTGCGAGAGGGTTTCCTGAATCACCGATCGGTTGTTACCTGGACTCTTGGTGCTCACCAGCTTGGACAGCAGATCGGCCCTATAGTTTTGTTCCTGGGTATATGCTCTACTTTAACTAGCTGGAAGCTTGGGAGGAGTTCTTGCACTCTCACCAGGTATTTCTACAGGAGGAGCTCCTTAGCTTGATATTCGCCTCGGATTTGGGAGGTAACGAGCTGAGAGTCGCTACAGAGTCGAATCTTCGAGGCTCCCAAGTCTCTGGCCATTGCCAGTCCGGTGATGCATGCTTCATACACGTAAAGGGCTTCCCCTGACTCTGGCCTTGTAAGGATAAATAAAACTCATCTAAGCTTGCCGGATTCTTTTTTGCCAGAGACATGAAAAAGCCCGAGTCAGTTCGGAGTCCGTTTCTGGCGTAATGGAGGGCTATCTTGTCTTCCAGGTTTTCAATGCATACGCAGGCCTGATTGAACCTTTTGACGTATTCGCTCAGGGATTCAGAATTTCCCTGACGGATCCTAGAGAAGGAGCCCGTTGACTTCGGTCATTCCTTTGCTGTGGTGTAGTGTTGCAAGAAACGTTGCGTCAAGTCTTCCTATCCAGTGATCTTTGTACGTAAGGTGACAAACCAACGGAGGGCGTCCTTCTTTAGGAAGAGGGGAAAAACTCGGCATAACAGTTCCAGGGTGTACCCGTAGAGCTGCATGGACTGAGCGTAAGCATCTAGGTGCTCTTGGGGATCCGTAGTTCCATCATAGGTCTCCAAATCGCTCGGAGGCTTGAAGTTCCTCAGAACCCTGTATGCTATTAGAGCATTAGAGAATTGTTGTTGACGGCCGGGAGGCGGGTTATGGTTTCCATAAACCCTGGCGCCGGTACGCTGGACGGTGTGCTCATTACGAGCTACATCCCGCTCTCCGTTGTCGTTGTCTATCCTCACCGATCTTTCGAGGTTCTCTAATCGACGATGCTATTCTTCCAGCTGACGCCGCTGGCCCTCGATAAGTGCTGTTTATTGACGCAACAACTCTCAAAGGCCATTCTTCGTTGTTTCGGATTTGACATTGTCTTCGTAGTGGGACACGTGGCCCACGTTGTCGCGGGAGGTTCCCAAGCGAGCATGCACATGGATCCTAACTCCATGGTTTGTATTATTAGCTCCACCATGAGGAAAGATAAGCCTGTTACGGATTGAAACCCTTCGAGATGGAGCAGGACTTTCAGCAGAGGCTGAGGTCTCGTGTCCATCGTTGAGAGTTTTCACTATAGCAGCGGGCCTGCTTCTAGCGGCGGAGGTTTCTGGTGGTGTGACGAAAGAAGGGTCGCGCTGTGCTGCTGGGCCCTGTATGTGGCCAGAGGCAGCATGCACAGTGCTTCCCTTTCTTTGGTTGTGTCTTGTGCTCACCATGGTTAACGTAGGAATAGAAGTTTATCAGTTTCCCATAGACGACGCTAATGTTCTGAAATGGATTCAAAGGGTACTTGAGATAGACACGTATATGGTGGTTTCCTCCTTACACAACTGTAGCCAAGCGTATGAAGTCCAAGGGGTGGATACCTGTAATGGGACTCCAACGCTCAAGTCAGACAATGCATAAGTAGGTGTTATGCAATGGAATAGTTCGTTCTTCCCTTAGGTTAACTTAGCCTGAGATATATATATATATATATATATATATATATATATATATATATATATATATATATATATATATATATATATATATATATATATATATATATATATATACGTGGAATCCTCATACAATCCACGTAGGACGAAGGTACATTAGGATCGTGCCTTGGCATAGGTTTCAGCCCACGATCGTTGAGATCCGTCTCTAACCTTGTCGGGATTGTCCTACGATCGTTGAGGTCCGTCTCTGATTTTGTCGGGACTGTCCCACGACTGTGGAGGTCCGTGTCTGATCTGTCAGGGCTGTTTCCTAGGTGGCCAATCCTTGTTTTAGGGGAATCTGTATAGGTCTAGCTATCGTTAGTGTCCGATGCCGTGGACCAAGGTCATAAGGCCTTGGTCGGGGTGATTATAGAGGAGTCCGGTGGTTCGTGTATCGGGTTGATCATTTCGAATGAGACCCTGGGCCGCGGTCCAAAACACATATTGACAGGATAAACAAATTTAGTATGAAACATGCATTGAGAAGAGGATTTTAACGTGCTATATTAGTGATAATTTTGTTTTTAAAACCTATATTTTGGTATAAAACCTATGTTTACTTATTAACAAGATAGGTTCATTTAATTACTTATTAAGGCTAGCCTATTATCTTATTACATAAGTTATTTTTTAAAGTTTGACATGATCTTTTTAAAAGTATGACATGATTTAAAAGCCTATTTAAAGGTCTATTTTATAATATGACTTTTAAATAGACCAACAAACTTATATTTAAGTAGACCAACGAAATAAGCTAACTGATTTACACCTTTATATAGGTTAACGAGTCTAGTCTTTAAAAAAATATTATAATATTTATAAAATTAATTATATTATATAAATATTAAAATGTTATAATATATATAAAATAATAATATATATAATTAAATAGACCGGCTTAAAAAGTTATTTTTTAAAAAACCTGAAGTCTAATCCATTTAACTAAATAGACATTTTAAAAAAAATTAATATGACCTTTTTATTAAATAGGATAGGTCAGCCCATAAGTTCTCACGGGTTACCTGATCTATTTTTATCCTTAATCACTACATAAGCTATTTAAGGATCAGAATTCATGACTGATTTTTCATGTTTAACAGTTTGGGTTCTTTAACGTCGTGTCTGCTTTGAGAAGTATATATTTAGAAGTTTTTGTTAGATTAAGTTTTTCGGAAATAAAAAATATGATTTTTTTTGCCAAAAAAGAAATCATCTGAGTTTGTAAATTGCGTATTTAGTTAGATTCAGTTTTATTAATCTCTTGTTTAAATCATGAAAAAAAAACCTTGACTCAAGGAAGTAAGGAATACTGTTTAATAATTTCTTTAACTTTTGGGGTTTATATTGATGGATTTATATGATTGTGATTCAAACTTATCATTTAAGAATGGACAAATTGATGGGACCTACTTCATTCCGGTCTTTAGATTTTGTTAGAGTTATAAACCATTCTTAAGTCATAACATCTTAAGCTGAGAGTTGATCTTTGATAGATTTTTATTGACTTTTGAGTTGTGATTTTTAGCTCTACTGACATATGGAATGTTGCATGCACTGTGATGGACATGGCCACAGGAAAGCCTCCATATGGAGTCATCAGTATACTCAGAAGGTACTTGGAGCCTCACTAAACATAGGATATGAATCCAAATCCAATTTTATTATTGGCTTTCATTAGTTGGTGTTGTTAGAGGTATAAAATCCTTCATATAATTCCATCTAATAGTTTAAGTTTTTGGACTAGATAATCCTTGATATAGTATAAGAACCTCTCTATAACCAAATAGTTAGAAAATTCATCATTTCCATCCCCAGTTCTTCATGATTAAATTAAATTTAAGCTCTTTGTATGTGTGTGTGTGTGGGGTAAACTAGAGAAAGTCCTTGTCATTAAGAAGACAAGATGAAAATTAGTAAATAGTCTTGACCAGCAATATAATAGAAGATGTGAGCTTTCTTGATTGAAGCAGTGAAGGGACTTGGAATGCAAGTATTTGGCATATCAAATGTATTTAGTACATTCTTAAATTAAACACTAAAAGATAGGGGAATGCCATTCCATTTAAATTCAAATTTGGACTTTGAATGCAATCGGTTGAAGGCCCCATTAGTTGCATTCTAGGCATGTGAATTGAATTGTTAGGTGTCACATTTCTGTATATCATATGGAAACCAAACTGTTTGAAACAGAAATCAGGGAAAACGTAACTTCCTTGACCCCCTAGGTACTAGTTGTTTTCATGCTTACTGTAGAGGGAGGGAGGAGAAAACTTAAAAATGTCCTGTACATTTCCGATCCGTTGAAGGTCATATATTTCTGACATCAAACACTGCACAAGATTATAAGGAAATGAATAATGTGGGTAACGAAGGAGTAAGAAGTTGTTTGAATTGCCAAATGTTATGTGTTGTTTTAACATGAACCCTTTGGTCAAAGGTTCAGTGATGGACCTTTGACTTTACATATAATAATAGGTTTATGATATTTGTAACAAAGGATAAATTATATATCACTTTTAAACCCTTATACTCTATGTATTTTTATATTGAAGTTTGTTTCATCTATTATTATTTTTACTTTAATCCTTTATCTTCTTCCTCCACTTGCAGATTCGCTTGTACCTTCAGGTGACCTGTGGGCAAGGGTTTAGTGGTGCACGGTGGCTGGGTGGTGGCGCGTGACAGCTTGGCTCGGACAACGTGGTGGAGAAGAGGTGTCGCGCGCGGTTAGGTGGCTGTTTCGTGTTTGGAGGGGCGAAGCTGCGCATGGTGTTGCATCGCGGATTTGGTGCGTGGAGCAACGGTGGCATGGCTACAGGTAGACGGCGCACTATTCGGCTGGTAGAGGAAGGGTGGCTGCTCGTTAGCGCTCAGATTTGGTTTGCGATGGTGGATCTCGCAGCATGCGGTGGTGGATCTAGTTTGCGGTGGTGGAGCAAAGGTGTCGCGCACCGCTAGGTGGTTGTTTCATGTTTGGAGGGGCGGAGCTGCACATGGTGTTACTTCATGGATTTGGTGCATGGAGCAATGGTGGCGCAACTGCTGGTGGACGGCGCACGATTCGGCTGGCAGAGGAAGGGTGGGTGCTGGTTGGAGCTTAGATTTGGTTTGCGGTGGTGGATTTGGTTGCGCGCGATGGTCTTGGGTATGGTGGTTGCTGGGTGCAAGTTGCGACTACGGGTGGGTGGTTGCATGTGGACGGAGGATGATGGTGATGGTGCGTTATGGGTGAAGGTTCCGGCGACGTAGCAGCAACTCCGGTGGAAGACGGGTCACCGACGATCTAGGTTGGTGGGTGGTGATCTGGCAAGGGAAAAAAGATAGAAGGACCAAAATATAAACTAACACTTTTGATGTACCAATTTGCAATATCAAATTTCTTCTACTTACCTGTTTATCATGTTGCAAGTAATTGATCACTACTGTCCATCTCATTTTACACAAATCTGACGTTCCATATTACAAGGTCCATGATAAGACCTTTAACTACAAGATCTATATTAAACACACCCAAATGTTGCCTAGAGGTTACCCTTGGTTTGTCCACTTGCTTCCCAAATTAGGATCGGTTTAATATGAACCTCCTAGTCAAAGGTCCATGATAAGACCTTTGACTTTATCTATGATTATGGGTAAATTTTTGCATTACTTTTACATCCTCCAACTAATTGTATTTGCAAATGAGTCCTTGTGTTTGGTTTTATTATCCAAATTGCTTTATCTTCCTCACAGCTCTCTTCCTCCGCCGACAACCCCACCATCACGGTCACCCATAGCCACCGTGCATCACCAAAGCCACTGTTGCATGCCAGCCCCACGTCTGCCACTGTCGCAAACCAGCGCCAACCTCAAACCAGATCCATGCATCTTCCGCCACCCAAACGCTGAGCATCATCGCGCCACCACACCATATCCCCTTTCAAATCCCAAATATGCACTGCGCGCCACCCAACATAGTTGCACGCCATTATCGTTAGCGTCCACCATACCCAAAAATGACCCATCAAGTTGTGTCTCAGCCGTAGCCGCTTGCACCTACAGATCCATGACCACCTCGTCACGCTGCACCATGAGCTCGTCGTAGACCACCGCGAGCAGCACCACCTCCGTCCTCCCTGTGCGCGTATGGCCAAGCCGTAGTAGACCTAGATCCGCAACTAGCCGCGCACTATACCTCTGCTCCACCACATCATTCGAGCCAAGCTGTTGGGGCTCGACTGGTGGCTCGTGTCGCCGGCAACAGAAAAGGGGGGTTTTGGTTTGCGGCCATGGCGGAACATGGTCGCCAAGCGACGGATCTAGCGGTTCGTGACCAGTTTGGTGGGGGTTCGGGTCCGGCGATTTTTGGGTGTTTTTTAATGGTTCTTGGTGGTTGATGTGGCAGTGGGCGGCTGAGGTGATGTGTGGTGGCTGATTTGGGTTCGATTTTTTAGGTCGAGGTTCGAGTCTGATTTGCAGGGGTTTGGGTGGATTGTTCATTGGTGATGATGGTTGTTCATAAGTCCGGGTTCTTTGAGATGATGCATAGTGGGCGATTCGAGTTTGGTTTTCTGGGTTGAGGTTCGAGTCTGATCTGGATGCGTGTATGATAGGTCTGGGGTTATTTTGGATGACGGTGCGTCGGAGAAGATGGTGGTGTAGGTGGGTTGCCGATGGTGAGTCAGTGGTGGTGGTTCAGAGTAGAGTTGGATCAGGTGGTTGTTGATCTGGTGTTGTGGTTGTTGCATAAGTTCTTTTTGTTAAAAGACTAATTTTGCAATTATTAACTTTGCACATTAACTTGTTTATCAGGTTATAAGTCATTAATCCGATGCTAGTGGGATCAGAATTCCTCTTTCGAGTAGAGGAGGACTCCAGAGAAGAGAAGAAGGTAATTAAACAGTAGAATTTGTCCAGCAATTTTCTGAGTTTTCTTCCTTTCATTCCTGTATTGTTTATAGAGTTTTTTTTTTCCATTTCCTACAATTCAAGATCTATTGACAAGTGTACAGCAATCCATAAAACAAGGACGAACCGAAATGCAAAGCTGAAAGTATAACTAACAAGGGAATATTCCAAAGGAAGCAATAACAGAAAAACAATATAACAGGGAGCTAAATACTTGATCAGATATAGTCATCCATCCATAATGGTTTTCTCTTTTCTCGAATGGGCCTATGGCTGGGCTCTTTCTCCTTATCAGGCTCACCATTCTCCTTGTCTTTTGCTTATAATTCCACACTCGTATCATTACCCTGCCCTTCCAAAACAATCTTGTCCTCAAGATTGAAATTTGGGTAGGCAGTCCGGAAGGAGTCCAAGTCTTCCTAAGTAGCCTCGACAGCAGGGAGGTCAGTCCACTGCACCAGAAGTTGTTAACAAGGCCCTGTTGACGTCAAAAGAGTGCGGTTGCCCAAAATTTCATATGGTTGGAGCAGTACCCGAGTGCCAACAAGATTAGGGGACAAGGCAGGGACTGAAGTTGGGGGATCTCCATAGAAAGGTTTGAGTTTAGATATGTGAAAAACTGGGTGAATGCGTGAATCAGGGGATAGAGCCAACTCATAAGCGACCTTGCCAATAGTTTTAATGACCTGATAAGGATCCATGTAGCGTTTAGCTAATTTTGGTGGAGGCCAGCCCCTGACTGAGACTTGTCTGTAAGATTGGAGCTTCAACCAAACCCAATCTCCCACTTGGAACGACCTGTCAAGTCTATGAGCATTAGCTTGGTTACGCATTCGCAGCTGAGCCAAGGTCAGGTTCTCCTGCACCAAGGCCATTAACTGACGCCTTTGTGTCAGAGTCTCATCTAAGGAAGCCAAAGCCGTGGACCCCGTAACATAGGCCCTAAGATTCGGAGGAGGGCGACCGTAGAGAACCTTAAAGGGGGTCAAACGCAGAGCAGATTGGAAAGTGGTATTATACCAATATTCCGCCAAAGGAAGAAACCTTACCCATAGCTGCGGTGAATCCCCAACAGCACAGCGGAGATACGTCTCAAGTATCCGATTGGTTACCTCGGTTTGGCCATCCGTTTGAGGGTGATAGGCACTGCTGAAAGCTAATTTGGTGCCTTGTAGCCGAAATAATTCGTGCCAAAATTTACTGACAAACACTCTGTCTCGGTCGCTGACAATGGACTTGGGCATGCCATGGAGGCGATAAATCTCAGTTAGGAAGATAGGAGCCAGAGATGAAGCTGAATAGGTCGCCGGAAGCGCTATGAAATGGCCATATTTTGACAATCGATCCACGATCACCCAAATTACTGATTTGCCATGTGCCAAGGGTAGATGGGTGATGAAGTCCATAGAGATATCCTCCCAAACTTGAGATGGAATTGGGAGAGGTTGTAGCAGGCCCAAAGGTTTCTGTGTAGAGTATTTACTCTGTTGGCATGTGGAGCAGTTCTTGACAAATAACTTGACATCTTTCGCCATGTTGGGCCACGAAAAAGAGCTTGCCAGACGAGTGAGAGTACCTTTGACCCCTGAATGTCTGCCTGCCGGTGTAGCATGAAATTCCTCCAAAAGGATTTGTCGGAGATTGGACTCAAGAGGAATAAACAATCGCTGACGAAAATAAAGGAGGCCCTGTTTGATACTGAAGTGATTGGTATGCTGCCCTGGTTGGTTGAATTTATTAAACAGAGTCTTACCACTAGCATCATCGGTATAAAATGCACGAAGTCGATCCAAAATTAGGGGTTGACAGAAAGAAACTACAATGAAAATTGCCTCTGGCTGATCAGGCATGCGTGATAAGGCGTCAGCAACAACGTTGCTTCGTCTCGGGGTGTACAAAATCTCATAATCATACCCAAGCAATTTTGTGAGCCATTTCTCTTGAGCAGGGGTCTGTATAGTCTGAGATAATAAGCCACGTAGACTCTTCTGATCAGTAAAGATACGAAAGTGCCTACCAAGCAGATAATGCCTCCACTTCTTGACCGCAGATGTGATAGCTGCCATTTCCTTATCATAGGCAGAGGCCCTCTGCATTCGGGAGTATAATTTTTGACTGAAAAATGCAATAGGGTGATTCTCCTGGGATAACACCGCACCCATAGCTGTTCCCGAAGCATCAGTGGTGACATCGAAGGTTATGGCAAAATTGGGAAGGGCAAGCACTGGTAATGTGGTCATGGCAGTCTTCAAGGCTTGAAAAGCAGTTTGAGCTTCAATGGTCCAGGTGAACTGATGCTTCTTAAGAAGGTCGGTGAGGGGACTTACCAAGGCTGCATAATTGAGGACAAAACGTCGATAGTAACCCGAAAGCCCAAGAAATCCCCGTAAGGCAGAAACAGTTTGAGGCTCTGGCCAATCCTGTATTGCTTGTAATTTTGTGGGATCAGCGGCGACACCCTCCCGGGAGATAACATGGCCCAGGTAATCCACCTGATGCAGGCCGAACTGACACTTGGAAAATTTTACAAACAGCTGGTGGTCATGCAAGAGGGTAAGAACCTGTTGAAGGTGATGTAAGTGGGAGTTCCAATCTCGGCTGTAAATGAGGATGTCGTCGAAAAATACCAGCACGAATTTCTGGAGAAAATCCCGAAAGACATCATTCATTGTGGCTTGAAACGTCGATGGCGCATTGGTGAGCCCAAACGGCATCACCAAGAATTCGAAATGCCCATCGATTGTGCGAAAAGTTGTCTTAAATGTATCAGCAGGAGCAAGTAAGACTTGATGGTACCCAGAGCGTAAGTCAAGTTTGGAGAAGACAGTGGAGCCATGAAGCTCATCAAACAACTCATCGGTTATTGGAATTGGAAATCTATCCTTTACTGTAATGGCATTGAGGGCCCTATAATCAACGCAAAATCGCCACGTTCCATCTTTTTTTTGCACAAGTAACACTGGGGAAGAAAAGGGGCTGGTATTGGGTTTGATAATGCCTTCTTGGAGCATTTTTTTAATCATGGCTGTCATCACTTCCTTTTCGCTTTGGGGATAACGATAGGGTTTGACATTGACTGGGGAAGAGTCTGGGAGGAGGTGGATGTGGTGATCTTGAGCACGGTGGGGTGGGAGGCCGTGGGGTTGGCGAAAAATGGAGGAAAATTGGAGCAGTAATGTGGCGATGTCAGGGTTGAGTGTGGTAGGGTCGAAGGGAAGGTCTGGTTGAGGGTTCTCAAGGGTTGGGGGGTCGTCAAGTTGGGCCATGGTGACGGTGTGGAGGGATTCAATAGAATGGGTAATGGCAAATCGGTGGAATTGGGCTAGGGAGGCTTGGTTGGGCTTGGGGCAAGTGGAGCCTGTTAAGGTAATTGGTTTATTATTGTGAGAAAACTGGATGGAGGGTACTGAGTAATCAGAGAGAAACGACCCAAGGGTTTGGAGCCACTGGACCCCCAAAACCAGGTCCGCTCTATGGATGGGTAGGATGTAGAAGGGAATCCGAAAAAGGGTGTCAGATAGGGTTACGGGTACATCAGAGCAAGACCCAGAACACTGTATGGTGTCGCCGTTGCCAACGACAACCGCAAAGGGCGTGAGGGCGAGGACGGGTAAGTGGAGAAACTCGGCGATTCGGCGTTGCATAATATTATGCGAGCTGCCAGAATCAATGAGGATGGTGACATTTAACTCAGAGATGCGGCCATGGATACGGAGGGTACGGGGTGAGGGAGGTCCGAGAAGGGCGGCCTGGGAGAGTTGGAAGTGGGTGGTTTCTGGTGAGGTGCTATTGGGTTTAGTGGGTGGGTCAGGAACAGTGGGTCCCGTATCCAGATATTGTGTTTCCAACTGGTGAGGTTCATCAGCCAGTAACAACAAGAATTTGCGATTTGGGCATCGATGACTCGGAGAAAACTTGTCATCGCAGTAGAAACAAAGGCCCTTGGCGCGATGGTCATTAATTTCCGACGATAGCATATGACGGATAGGTAGGGTATTGGTCTTGGGTGCTGCACCGAGCACCGATTGTGTGGACTGTGCTGGTGGTCCTGGGGTGTTGAAACGGTTGCGGTTATGAGCTGTTTTTGCATCCAAAAGTTTTGCCTCAATCAATTTCGCCATACCAATGGCGTGGGGTAAAGTAGGGGGTTGTAAAATCGCAATCTCGCATTGGATCTCATTACGAAGACCCGAAATGAAGCAGTTCAAGAGTAATTCGGTTGAGAGTCCCACAACGCGATTTGAAAGGGTCTCAAATTGTTGCTGGTAATCCATCACCGTCCCGGTCTGTCGGAGTTTGAACAGAACCGCTTGATGGTTCTCAAAGGTTGAAGGTCCGAAGCGGAGTTCCAAAGCTCTGGTGAAAGCTGCCCAGGTGGTCAATTAATTGTTGCTGTGCATCCATTTAAACCAGCCCAGAGCAGGCCCTTGCATGAAGAATGGAACGAAGGCGAGGCGTTGGTGAGGAGGTGTTTGGTTGAGTTCAAAGTATTGCTCTGCTTGAAATATCCAGTCCAAGGGATCAGTACCATCGAAGTAATTTAGGTTGATTTTGGGTAATTTGGGTTGGTGAGGTTTTTGGTGGAAGATGGAGGTGAGGGCTAGCTGTTCACGTAGGGTGGTCATTTGGGCAAGAATTTGGTTGATGATGAAAGATTGGAGGTTTTGTTCCATGGAGAGTTGCATGTCACGTAGCTGTGCAAGCAATTCGTCATTGGGGGTCACAGTAGAGTCAGATTTGTCTTGGTTTGGAGGCATTGAGGTGACAATGAAAGCACCAAATTGATGCTAGTGGGATCAGAATTCCTCTTTCGAGTAGAGGAGGACTCCAGAGAAGAGAAGAAGGTAATTAAACAGTAGAATTTGTCCAGCAATTTTCTGAGTTTTCTTCCTTTCATTCCTGTATTGTTTATAGAGTTTTTTTTTTTCCATTTCCTACAATTCAAGATCTATTGACAAGTGTACAACAATCCATAAAACAAGGACTAACCGAAATGCAAAGCTGAAAGTATAACTAACAAGGGAATATTCCAAAGGAAGCAATAACAGAAAAACAATATAACAAGGAGCTAAATACTTGATCAGATATAGTCATCCATCCATAGTGGTTTTCTCTTTTCTCGAATGGGCCTATGGCTGGGCTCTTTCTCCTTATCAGGCTCACCATTCTCCTTGTCTTTTGCTTGTAATTCCACACTCGTATCATAATCTTAATCATCTATTTTAATTTCTATGCATCTAACGATTAATATAACAAAGTCCATGATTGGACTCTAAATTGAAAGGTCTATGTTAGAACGACCCCCAAATTAAGCACAACTTAGATTATTGGACCCTGCTTGACTTGATTTTCCTTGAAAAAATCCCCATTAGTTCTTTTTGTTGCCCAGAATTAATCAAGGCGATCTATTGGGATCTTCTACTCTCTTTTCACATTAGTGTTTTGGTCAAAAAAAAAAAAACAAAAGCTGCACTTTTTCCTGATATATTTTTAATCACATCGTGTTGATAAAAGTTTTCAGCAGGACCCTTAACAATGAAAGAACATGATGGAAAGGAAAAATTTTGGGAACAAGGGGCTGAATTTTGAATTATGACAATGGACCAAAGTGAATGATAAGATGTTTGTGCTGGTTGAGGTGGACGCATACTCTTTGGTAGCATAAGGACAAACTCTTGATGTGAAAGACCTAGACTCTGGGGAGATCAACAATACATGATATGGAAAAGATGCATGAAAGTATCATTTCGGAGATAGGGAGAGATTCGAGAGAAATCAACGTGAAAGAAGACGAAAAGGATGTCACTTTCTGTGGTAGACCAGAAGAACGAAAAGCTTGGCTGTTAATTCCAAAAGGTTCACCCCACTTTTCAGTGGTTTCACCGTCAGTTAAATTTAAAGCAGATGAGAGATTCATATATTTGTAGAATTCATTACATACGATTCTTGGCATAGAAAAACAATTATGAAAGATTCTTGCATAAGTTCAAAACTTTTCTTGGTCATTTTGGGAACATCACTAAAAAGAAACAGTTCACACATCTTAGGGAGCTGAGTTGTTCATCCTGTAACAAAAAAACAAAATAGTTGTTCATCCACAAACAAAAACAGAAAAAAAAAGTTAAGAAAGAAAGAAAACAGACACATCGAAGAATCATCTCAAAATCTTGTGAATATGGTCTAAAGCATGCTATAGGGGACCATTTTGAACAACATAATGCAAAGAAAGGAAAAGAAATCATAGATTGTCAATCATGCCTCCAAATTCTGGAGAATGTGTCATGATTCTCACGAATATACTCTTCTGTATATGTTTGTTAGTTGGCATCTCTGCCTCCCACCTGCTTCCATGGCAAAAAGAATCTTAATATATCATTTTACTCTATATGTCAAATACATCACAGTTCTTCTAAGACAAGTGTTAAAAATTCAAGTATGAATGTTGAAGTCTTACATTGGTAAATAATAGGCAAGTTAAAGGTTATATAAGTGAAAAAGATTCATAAACTTAATGTCTTAAAGTTTTGAGTTAAGATGTAACGTCAGACCCACTATTATAGTTTCTTACTTAGTCCATTGATAAAGATCTCCTCGACTTTTGGGCTTCCCTTATGGCCAAACAAGTGCCCATTTTTGCTAGATTTTGCCTCAGGTTTTCACTAGCAAACATGGGTAAATGTAATACCAGAGCAATAAAACTTTTCCCGCTTAAAAGAACTTGTGAGGAAAACCCTTTAAATGTGAGAAGTAAAAATTACAAGATTTAGTCCAGAAAAATCTCCACTATAATAAATCAATGAGTATAAAGAAATAAAATTTGATCGTATAAGTAGAAGCTCACAATGCAAGGAATAATATACTGAAAAATCATCTAGATCGGACCACAAATGACCACCTGATTTGAACACATAAGATCAGCTCTCAAATTTTTTTCTCTCCCCTCTCTATAACTGCGCGACATTGTTGAAAAGCAAAAAATAAAGAAAGATGATGCTGATGTTTAAAAAGCCTATCTCCTCCTTTTTTTTTAAACATTATGGTATGGGCCCACTTGAGTTGGACTCATACAACAAACTCCTCCTCCAACTCAAGTGGAGGCAAATGCCAAATCAGTAACCAAACGACAATCTTCAAACTTCTCTCTCGGTAGAATCTTTGTCAACATGTCTAAACCATCATCATTAGTATGAATCTTCTCAAGTTCCAACAACTTAGAGTCCAGAAGATCACGTATCCAATGATACCTCACATCAATATGCTTAGATCTACCATGGAACGTGCATTTCTTATCAATATGGATAGTACTATGACTACCACAAAACAAAATATATCTCTGTTGAGTAAAACTAAGTTCATGTATAAAATTCTTCATCTAAAGCAACTCCTTACAAGCCTCGGTAATAGCAATGAACTCAGCCTCGGTAGTAGACAATGCAACACACTTTTGCAACCTAGATTGCCAAGCCACAACTCCCCCTACAAAGGTAATCAAATAGCCATAAGTAGACTTTCTAGAGTCAACATCCTCTACCAAGTCTGAATCTGTATAATCACAAAAAACATGTTTCTCAATTCCAAATCAGAGCTTCAAACTAGAAGTGCCCCGGAGATATCTCAATATCTACTTCACAACTTTCTAATACTCTCTACCGACATTGGAAAGAAAACGATTAACCACATTAACTGCATGAGATATATCAGGTCTTGTGCAAACTATTGCATATATCAAACTTCCTACTACAGATGCATAAGGAACATGTTGCATGTCTTCTTTCTCTTCATCACTAGAAGGAGTTTGTCTAGTGCTAAGTCTAAAATGTAAAGTAAGAGGTGTGCTTACAACTTTAGCTTTATTCATGTGAAACCGTTGAAGCACTTTCTCAATGTACTTTTCCTGAGATAACCACAACTTATATGTCTTACTGGTTCTAAGTCTTTCATTTCAAAAGACTTCCTAAGCTCCTTTTTTAACCTGCCAATTTTAGAAGAATTATGACCAACAATCAACATATCATCAATATAAAGTAATAAAATGATGACTTCATTATTAGAAAATTTCTGTACAAACACACAATAATTAGAAGTAGTCTTCTTGAATCCCTATTGAATCATAACAGACTCAAACTTCTTGTACCATTGTCTCAGGACTTGTTTCAAGCCATACAAACTTTTTTACAACCTGCAGACATAATTTTATTTACCCATCACCACAAAACCCTCAGGTTGTTCCATGTAAATCTCCTCTAAATCATCATGAAAAAAAGCAGTTTTCACATCCACCTGTTCAACCTCTAAACATTAGTGTGGACGACGGTGGTTGGATGATCCATGTATAGGGACCCTTGTGTCGAAAGTTTTCCTAGCGATGTGGAGGCTGGACAGCGTGTTCCTTTGTAGATAATGAACGGCGACGATACAAATATGAAGAAGAGCGTGTATAGCCCGATCTGGAGGAGATGAGACTCTTGGATGTGAGCTAAGCTCTCTTAGTGACACCATCAAATACTTGAAAGATTTCCACTTGAGGGAAAGTAACTGTGTGTGAAGGACTCACACTTGAGGGAGAGGATGTTAAAAATTCAAGTGTGAGTATTGAAATCTCACATTAGAAAATAATAGGCAAATTGAAGGCTATATAAGTGAAAAAGACTCATAAATCTAATGCTTTAAGATTTTGGGTCAAGATGTGACGTTAGACTTATTATTATAATTTTTTACTTAACACATTAATAAAGATCTAATCGACTTTTGGACTCTCCCTATGACGCAACAACAAGCACAGCCATAGAAAGATGCCTCTGTGCTTTGTATTGGTCCTCTCTTAATTTTTATCATTGCATGGATTTAAAAATTGTTTCTTTCCCGTGGATTAAACAGATTTGGGCCATGTTCTCCAGCACCCTCAAAGTCGTTAATGAAATCTGAAAGCAAGGAAAAAGACTAAAAAGAGAAGGTGGTCCATTTGCTTGTACGTGGAGGCATAAAAATCACCCATATTATAGAAGATTTGTGAGTGCAATTCTCAATCCACAATCAATAGCGTATTGGTAGTAAGTGTGTGTTTAGATTGCAGTTAGTAAACTTAAGTTTAGTTGAAAGTGTGCTTGTAAACTTAAGTTTGGTTGAAAGTGAGTTTGCAGTAACTAATTTATGTTTGGGAACTTTTGTTTCAAAAGTGAGTTTGAAAGATTGTTTTTAGACTAATCAACACAAAAAAAAAAAATGTTGCTTTGATCCTAATTTACTTTTGGAAGGAAAAGTATGTTGAGCCAACTGAAAAAAAAAACAACTCAAACAACATTGCACTACGTTCGAGGCATCCTAACTCACTTTTGGAAATCCCAACTACAATCCAAACACACACTAAGGCTTTATAGTGAGAGTGATACCGATGAAGGGTATAACCATGTGTATATAAAACGCGCATGCGTGTAACTTTCTATTAAACAAGAGAGTAGGTTTAATGCACCATCACACTCATATAGCTGCATGCGTATCCATTTCGGTAGTGAAGGACAGCGAGAGGCCTCATTTATTTATGCCATACCAATTTAAAAAGGATATAACCCTTTTCCTTTTGGAGCAAAACTTTTCTTTTGGTACTTTGAAATAATAATAGTTATAATCAATTTATGACATTTTCCTGATTTTTATTTGTGTTTCAAATTAATATGGTCAAGAACATACAGCGTTCTCCAATAGTAAAGGTCGCATACGGGTTTTCACTTTCCAATGTGTGAATATATAAATTCATAAAGGATTTATATTATCCATAGCCAATTAATGACTGAATTAGTTTACTTCTCCAATTTTGTCCCCATTGAGTGGGCGCTCTGTGCTTGTGACCAAAGTTGGGCGGATATGGTGGTCGGGTTTAAAGACTCTAAACTAAGGAGGATGATGGAATGCTTTTATGACAAAGGTTGTTCCTTTTGTTTGGTGACGCCACGGCAGGTTATCTTCTTTACAATGCTCAATCTTTCTTCTCCTTTCCAAGAAATCAAAGCATAAGTCATTTTACTCAGCAATATACTCTTTTTAATATTTATTTTATTAATTATCATTCTATTTCATATACTTAAAAAATTATTAAAAAAAATTAATAATATTTATTTTTTTATCAACAATAAAGTAAGAGTTGAAATAAATATTTAAAAAAATGTATTGCTAATATTTTTTTACTAATTAATTTATTCATATACTCGTTTCTGTTGTTCAATAACACTTTTTTTTTCATTTAAAAATTGAGAATAAAAGTGCATTAATGCCATTCAAAAGTTGCAAACACATTGAATTGTCCATTTGTTTGATAGCTCATCCATGCAATCTGACCAAACTAAGCAATTAAAAAACAAAAGCAAACAAACAAAAATGTGAAAAATCCCTCCAAAATCAGTATTAATAGAAATAGATTGAACAAGTTGTCTATGTAAAGTTTTTTTTCTTTTTAATCGTCTTTTTTTAGTGTTCCGTAGGTGTTATTTCACAATTGGCTTTCTAAAACTTTGTGGAAGAAGAGAAAGCAAGTGTTTATTTCTATTGCCAACAAGCGAAAGGCTTTCCAATGCTTAACAAACAAGAAAACCAGATGCTCCCCCTTTGCAAAGAGGCAACGAATTCAACTTTGATGTTGTTCGGCAGAAATTATTGATCTTTTGAGGAGGAAGTTTTTTTCTTTCTCCATTTAAAATTTTACCATCTAATTTATCTCGGATTCATCCAATAACACCTACATAATTGATGAATATAATTAAAAGAGTAAAAGCACTTGTTCTGAGGAACCAATAATTTTCCATGATTTCTTTTCCAATCGGCATCCCAACCTCGCCCTCATTCACATGTCCTTTCTTTTACACATGGCGCCATGTTCATGGTTGATATCTTGCATTTGCATTGTGGATTAGATCAAACCCAATAATTTCGTGGATTGCATTGACTGGATACTTAGAGAAAAAGAGGAAACAATTTATACTTATATTATGTCTGGTTATTTATATATATAAAAAAATTATTCTGTTTGACTTCTCACATCTTTGTTATTATAGTAAAAAAAATAAAATAATGATATGGTAATATATTTATAGTTTTCGACTAGGTATTTTTACCAAAGTTTAAAAATCGGACCGGTCATTAAATCAGTAGAGAAAGTGATTCATAATTCAAAGGTTTAATCATAGTCAAATTGTAGTTGAATTGAAACATAATTTTATATAATAAAAAATATTTATAGACGTAAATTTAGTATTTAAAATATATTTTTTAGAATTAGAATGTTATTCTATTAATATGACTAATGTTAGTAAGTGATATTATGACAATGAAGTCTTAATAAATAAAAAAAAAGAAAATAAAGAATTAGTTTATTTCTTTATAATTCTATAAAAAAATAAATTAACATAATAATTTAAATAAATTTGAATTATGTAAAAATATTTATATGTGTTTTACATTGTATAAATATTAAATACATTTTATATTTTAAGCTAATATGTAATATATACAATAATATCTACATATAAACATAGCAACACATGTGGTGTGGTAGTTACGTGCTTGGTCCTTTATAGTAAGAGAATTTGGGTTCATATCTCTTGAATGGAAATTTGAGATATATTTTTTATGGTAAGTCTAGACCAATTTACTAGTTGAACCATGGCTAGTTCACTGGTTTAATGGTTGATAGACTGATTTTCAAAAATGCTTGTTTGTTGGTTTACTGGTTCACAGACTGTTTTTCAAAAGTGCTTGCTTGTTGGTTTACTGATTCACAGACTGATTTTCAAAAATTCTTATCGGTGGGACTTGATAGACTTTGGTTCTCAATCGAATTAGTTGGTTCGATCCAGTTCTCAGAACACTGATTCCTACAATGATTTGAACTTTTGTCTTCTCTTTAGGAATGTGTCTCGTTTACTACCAACTCAACCCTTATTGGTTAATAATATGATAAGATATAATTATTATAGAAATATTTTTAAATTGATAATAAATCAAATCCAACCTTTTTGATAATTACACTTATCTCTTTTTTTTATCTGAATAATTACATTTCTCTTTTTTATTTGTACATATTATATAGGATTTAATTAAGTTTAGCTAAATTCATCTATATAACTAAATTTACTTTGGAAAATTAGTGCTATATGCTTAATTATTTTTTAATAGACATATGCTTAATTATATTATTTTATATCATCTTTATTTATAACTAAAAAGTATTGTTTAGTTGAGCTCTATGTGAGCCAAAACACTTATGGTTACAGCCATGTCATCAAGCACTCATTTAGCGATTAATTTTACTCAAAAAGTTTATGTGCAAACCATTTTTTTTTGGGAGAATTTAAGACTTGATTAACTTATTAAGATATTTGAATAAGAAATATTTAATCACTGAATAATCATTTCAGTCTAAAAATTATAAAGGTTAGCCTTCTTTTAGAACTTTTTTTCTTTAATTTATTTTTTTGTTTTTCCTTTGTAATATGTGAATATTAAATCTCTTAGTTAATTTGGTTTGACTCAACGAATCTGAAAAATCAAACAGAACAGTTCGATTCCATTAATTAGTTTGGTTCAGATAAAACCCTATTAAATATAGAGATGGTTGATTTGATTCACAGGTTTCATGTTTGAAATCCGAAACACAACCTGAATCGTGGTGTGTGTGTGTATATATATCTTTTAACATTCGGCGCCCATCAGTCTATTTTTTTTTATAACTTTCCAACTTCTTTAGACTTCATTTAATCACTTTATCAATTTTTTTCCGAGTAAACTTTCACTTTGGTCCCTGATATTGTATGCACCGGTCACATTCGTCCCTAAAATATGAAAAATTTCACTTTAGTCCCTTAAACATCAATCCGTACGGTCAGTTTGATCCTTATTGGGGACTAATATGACATGGTTTAAAGGACCAATCTGACCATATGGATTACTGTTTAAAGGACTAAAGTAAAGTTTTCCATATTTCAAAGACGAATATGACTGGTGCATACAATGTCAGGGACCAAAGTGGAAGTTTACTCATTTCCCTCCTTTCCTTCATAGACCCTCACGTTCCTCCAACCCTAACTGCTCACCAACCTACCAACTCCAGCTCCACATTCCTCCGGCAACGTCTCATGTCACGACGCACGCTCCTCCTGCGGTGCATGATTTTGCAGCACACCCATCTTCTTCCATCTGCTATGCATCTGCAAGTTGCAACGCACCAATCACTCATCCTTGAAGTCTCGCACACTTCAGCGATTAAAGCCACTGACCAACGACGGCGACCACAATCACTGGTGAATGATGAGAAATACTAGCGGTCGATGAGCTCCAATATGTGGGAGGAGCTCCGATTTGAGACGAAAAGCTTCAATCTATGACAACTCCTCCCAGCACCAACCAACGACAATGACGATTGCCACCGATGAATGATGAGAGCCTCTAGTGGTCGACGAGCTCCGATATGTAACGAGGAGCTTCGATCTGTGACGAGGATTTCAGATCTGCAACCTAAGTTGCCTTGAACCCCGACCTCCAACTAGGGCCACCAACGACGAACTTCAAAGCTCCTTGGCCCTTGTTCTCTTATGGGCGCTGGTATAGCATAACAATTCTTTTTTTTAAAAAAAACTTACACAATCCAATCACTCAAACCGAATTAATCTAATGTTATTCCAGTTGATTTAATTAAGATTTGGCCAATAAAAATGTGAAATTAAAACTAAACTAAATCAATTAATTTTAATTAATTTAACTTTTTGTTTTCTCTTAAACTGAATCAAACCGATCCGTCAATTACACCCTTGATCTGTTACACCCTTGGTGCGTATGATGTAGTGATTAGGTAAGTGTACGCCATACTTAAATGCTCTTGCCATGTGTTTCACGTTTGAAATAGAATTAATAGAGTAATTTTTAAGTAATTGCGGTCAATTATAAATATTTAAATTATTATTTAATATGTATAAAATAATAAGATTATTATAAAATTACATTAATTATTAATAATATTTTTTATATATATTAAATAATAATTTAAATATTTAATAAATAACGTGATAAATTATACTTGACTTAAAAATTTATCAAAACTAATATATATATATATTACATTTTGAGTTATTCTTTTTAAAACTTCTCATTTATATTTCTTGTACTTTTCTTTTTCCTCTCATCTCACCCTCTCCAAAATTGGAATGAAAACAAGCATAAATTCATACTATTAATTAAATAACCATAGAACTTAACTTAGCAAAGTAAAAAAAAAAAAAACTTTAGCCATGAAAAGAATGAGGGCAAATTAGGCATTATCACATGAAGTTTAATTTATTTTCACTTTTCATACATAAATTTTATATATATTTTAATTTCCTATAGTATTCTATATTTAATAGGTGAAAGATTAATCTCTCGAAGTATGATTAGACATTTAAGTGGAGACTTCTCTCAACATTTTTATTTTTATATATTTGAATCTTGTGATCGAACCAAAGATCATATACTTAAATAATTTGAGTCCTTTCTACTCAAATTAATACACGTTTGTACATAAACTTTATTTTGTAACACATATTTCTTTTAAACTATAATAAAATGCATAACCTTACTTTTTTGTTAAATTTAATAATGACAGTTTATACGTACTTGAGAATTAAGTATTTGAAGATTAATAGAAAAATATTACATGTTTCTTACGTGCTTGCTCCTATTATTAAAATTGACAAAAAAAAAGATATAAGTTTTCATTGTTTACTATAAATAATGTGTAATTTATCCCAGAAATAAGACGTGGGACACTAAAGATTTCGCTTTTTAATTAAATGTCGAAGTCCAAGCGTAAAGGAAAGGAAAAGAAAATAGGAAATCCTATCGAAGTGGCATAGCATCCAAGGAGAGGCTAATTTTTTTTTCCCAGCAAACCAATAAAAGGTAGAATAATTTTATTTGTGTATAAAATAAATGAACATATTTAAGCTATTAGAATTAAATTAATAGTGAAGAATTTGAGTAATTTGTAAGTTTGACCGTGGTGACAACTCCGAATAACACAAAAAGAAGAGTAGCCTGAGACGTGTGAGAATACACTGTCCTCAAGGATTTATTGCACGGGTGCGCGAATCCCCCAGGATTCAACAGGCTCGTCCCGGTGGTAGCCGAGGTAACAGAACAACAGAGAAAATTTTTTTCCGGTGGAACTTAGGAAGAAGAAGCAGAGAAAAGAAAAAGCAGAGACCCTGTTAGGGTTGAAAACGTTTTAATTTAAGAGAGAAACTGTTAGGGTTGAAAACGTTTGAAATTAAGAGAGTATCTGTTAGGGTTGAAAACGTTTTAAATTAAAAAGGCATCAAATACGGTTTTGTGTAACAGATTATAAAACCCATTAAACGTTTGAACGTTTGAACATTTGAACGTTTGAACATTTGAATGTTTCCCACCTCGGGTCCGCCTCACGTAAGAACGTGGCCAGCTCACGTAGGCACGTGGCCGCCTCACGCCGGCACGTGTCCGCCTCACGCTGGAACGTGGGAGGTTACGGACGTGGGACCAAATCAAAAAACCGAATAGGAAAATTGACCGTTTCCAGATAAGGTTCATAAAAGTTTAATAATTAGTACAAAATAATTAAATAAAATAAACTGGAGCAAAAACTTGTGAGGCCTCTTTATCGTGCGCGCAGGGGGGGGCAAATCGGATGATTTGCATTGACTTGGCCCAACCGAGGCCCAACATGTGCGCGCGAGCTCATTCCTCTCACAAGCTTATCTAACAAGCCCAAAACACAAGTTACCTTATAAACTCTTTAAAACTTTAAAGACCAAGCAATGTGGGACTTTTTGAAATATCACAATACAAAGCTAAAAGAAACAACAATCCCCCACATATTTCAAAAAGTTTAAATAATTTTTTTAAGAGAATTTTAAAAACTAGATTTTCCTGAGTTAACACCATGGGTGTAAATGCATCGAATCTGGTGTCTTTTGGACTATGAACCAGACCTAGACGGATGTGACATAACATACAGTGAGTTGGTGAAGTAAACTTCTATGAACCATAAACACTTTGTGTATGTTAGAGATCTATCAGTCACATTACACCCCCACTATTCTTGCTGTTATCGCTGTGTTGCGCTAATAGGCCATGCGCTCGCCTGGTAATTCATGAGTGCTCTAGAGATATGCCACAATCTCATACAAGCGGCCCCACTTGACACTCATATAGGTGATTTCATCAAGTGTATGCTGCAAATCATACACCACCCATAAGGGATATGAAAGTCATTAAAAGCTTTTTAGCTTATCCTCTCAATAATGCAGTCTAGCACATCTCACACCATAGGAAGGGACAATATTATTTGTGCTAGCAGAACTAACAAGTGACTTGTTTTTACCCATATGAACCTTTTTCATGGGATCTCCAATCACAAAGGTTGGATTACTATCATTGTTAATTTCAAATTGGCTTAAGTCTCATTCCCCTCGATGTTTCATATATTGGTTTCCTCCCAAGAGGCTTTGTCAGAGGATCGGCCAAGTTCACTTCTGACTTCACATAATCAATTGATATTGTTCCATCCTTTAGCAGCTGCTTTACCACATTATGCCTCAATTGTATATGTCTGTTTTTGCCATTGAAGGTCTTATTCTTTGCAATGGCTATTGCCGCTTGACAATCACAATGCATTGACACTGACGGTGTGGGTTTTATTCCTAAAGGAATATTTGCCAAGAAGTTCTTTAACCACTCAGTCTCACTTCCAGCCAATTCCAGAGCTACAAACTCTGACTCCATAGTGGATCTTGCTATTATAGTTTGTTTGGATGATCTCCAAGTAACCGCTCCACCACCAAGTGTAAATACATAACCACTAGTGAATTTTGTCTCATCTGAATCTGAGATCCAGTTAACATCACTATATCCTTCTAATACAGCGGGAAATCCACTATACATTATACCATAGTTCATGGTACCTCTCAAATATCTCATGAGTCTAACAAGTGCAGCCCAATGATCCTGATTTGGACTATGAGTATATCTACTCAATCTCCCCACAACATATGCTATGTCTGGTCTCGAAAAGTTCATTAAATGTAATAAACTTCCAATAATTTTGGCATACTCAGATTGAGCAACAGGATCACCTCTATTCTTTTTTAATTGTGAGTTAGAATCATAAGGGGTACTCATTGGTTTTCAGTCATAATGACCAAACTTTCTAAGAAGTTTCTCTACATAATGTTCTTGGGATAGTGTTATACTATCACCCTTCCTTATGATCTTTACTTCTAGTATTACACTTGCTTCACCCATGTCTTTCATATCAAACTTAGATGCAAGAAAAGATTTTGTTTTTATCACAATATCATTACAAGTACCAAAAATAAGCATGTCATCCACATATAAACATATGATTACACATTCACCATTCATTAATTTAGTATAAACACATTTGTCAACTTCAATAGAAGTGAAACCATCATCAATCAAAATTTGATTAAATTTTTCATGCCATTGCTTTGGTGCTTGTTTCAAACCATATAAGGATTTGAGAAGTTTACATACTTTATTTTCTTGACCACGAATTACACATCCTTCAGGTTGTGTCATATAAATTTCTTCTTCCAAATCACCATTTAAGAAAGCAGTTTTTACATCCATTTGGTGAATAACAAGTTTGTAAATTGAAGCCAATGCTATTAAAATCCGAATTGAAGAAATTCTGGTCACAGGGGCAAATGTGTCAAAATAATCAATATTTTGTTTTTGGGTAAAACCTTTTGCTACTAATCTAGCTTTGTATTTTTCAATCGAACCATTAGGATTATATTTCCTTTTAAAAATCCATTTGCAACCAATAGGTTTTGTACCAGGAGGTAAGTCAACCAAAATTCAAGTATTGCATTTTGAAATAGAGTCAATTTCGGTTTTAATAGCTTCTTTCCAAAATTGAGCATCAGAAGATGAAATAGCTTCAGAAAAAGTCAAAGGATCATTTTCACCGAGATAAGTATAAAAATCATTTCCAAAAGATGTCTCTTTTCTTTGTCTTTTACTCCTTCTCAAATCCTCATATGAGTTTTCACAATTATTTCCTGAAGAAATATTTTCTAAAGATTGCTTATTTCCAGTTTTCAAAGGAAATATATGCTCTAAAAATTCAGCATTTTTAGTCTCCATTATTGTATTATGATCAAGGACATATCGCTTCGAAAAACAAGGAACCTATAAGTGCACTATGTTCAACGTAACCAATAAACATACAATCAGAAGTTTTGGTTCCTATTTTTCTTTTCTTTGGATCAGGAAGCATTACCTTAGCTAAACACCCCCACACTTTTAAATATTTTAAATTAGGCATATAACCTTTCCATAATTCATAGGGTGTCTTACCAATTTTCTTATGAGGTATTCTATTTTGTAAAAAACACGCAGATAATAAGGCTTCTCCCCAAAGGTTATCGGGTGCTGAGGAACTAACTAGCATTGCATTCATCATTTCTTTTAATGTTCTATTTTTTCTTTCAGCTACACCATTAGATTCAGGTGAATAAGGGGGAGTTACTTCATGTATTATGCCTTCTTTTTCACAAAATTCATTAAATAAAATATATTCACCACCCCTATCGGATCTAACCCTTTTAATTTTTTTATTTAATTGATTTTCTACTTCAGCCTTATAGGATACAAACATTTCTAAAGCTTCATTTTTATTTCTAATTAAATAAACCTTAGTATATCTAGAAAAATCATCTATAAAGGTCACATAATATTTTTTACCACCTCTAGTCATTGTATTTTTTAAATCTCCTAGATCGGTATGAATTAAACTAAGCAATTCAGATTCACGTTGTTGTACAGGTGGACAAGATTTTTTAGTTAATTTAGATTCTATACAGATATCACATTTATTTAAGCATGCATCACTAGTCGCAGAAATTAAACCAAGACATCGCATTTTCTTAACATAAGAAATATTAACATGTCCTAATCTAGCATGCCACATATCAACAGAATCAATCAAGTAAGCAGAAGAAGATGCAATTTTATTAATAATTTTAGAAATACTGAGTACAAAAAGTCCTTGATCACTATAGCCCTTTCCCACAAAGACATTATTTTTTGTCATTACTATCTTGTCGATTCGAATGACACTTTAATCCCACTTTTTCCCAACAATGATACGAGAGATCAAATTGGCCCTAATATTAGGCACATGGAGTACATCGTTCAAAGCCAAGGTCTTCCCGGATGTGAGTTTCGGAAGAACTTTCCCTTTTCCCGAAACCGCAGCTAGCGGTTCGAGAATCTCCAAGATACACAAGTTCTTCATCATCCCTACGAAGTGTAGGAGGTAAAAGCATCTTTGTTTGCACAAATATGCCTGGTAGCACCAGAGTCTACCACCCATTTGTTCACACTGGTCACAATGTTAACTTGAGAAACGACCGCAACAATAATATCATCTCCTTCGGCCAAATTTACATTCGGCTTAGGAGGATTGTCGTTTCTCACTCTATGCCTGCATTGAGGAGCATGATGACCTGGCTTTCCACAAACATAGCAAGCACCTTTCCTTTTGAAAGTGGGATTAGTAGTTCTAGGAAAGTGATCAGAAGACTTTTTGTTATGAATATACCTTTTTTTCGATGGTTTATTTTGAACCAGATTTGCTCGAGAAGCCAAAGCCTTCGCCCTTGCAGCCTGACACTCTCTTCGGTTGGTATCTTCAATGATTATGTGTGTTATCAGTTCCGAGGGTGACAATTGCTTGTGCTTGTGTTTCAGCTGTTGCTTGTAGTCCTTCCATGACGGAGGCAGCTTCTCAATTAGGAGCCCAGCAACGAATTCGTCTGGGAGGGTGATGTTTTCAGCCTTCAGATCCTCCAATAGTTTATGGTATTTATTAATTTGTATTTTTATGTCCTTGTCGTCAGTCATTTCCCAGTGGTAGTAGTTGCCAATGACAAATTTTTGTTTTCCGGCATCTTCAGCAGTGTACTTCACAGTCATGGAGTCCCATATCTCCTTCGCATCCTTGTAAGAACAGTACACATCGAACAAGTCGTTAGAAAGGGTGCTAATTATTGTGTGACGACATACCTTATTTGCATGTGTCCAATCCTGTATTAGTTTCGGATTGGCAGTCGACGCTGGTCTGGGTTCGGTAAGGGCGGATGCAACTCCGTGCTTGTCGAGGATGGTGTGGACACGTTCCTGCCATCGTCTGAAATTTTGGCCTCCGAAAAGTTCGATCTTTGAGATATCCGGGAACGGTTTTGCATAGGTGACCGTAGGTGGAGGCTGTGGAAGAACGACTTCGCCGTTGGTGGGAACTGGAGCCTGGTTGTCAACGTTGTTGTCAGCCATGGTATGTTAAATCCTTGAGATTGTAAGTTTGAACGTGGTGACAACTCCGAATAACACAAAAAGAAGAGTAGCCTGAGGCGTGTGAGAATACACTGTCCTCAAGGATTTATCGCACAGGTGCGCGAATCCCCCAGGATTCAACAGGCTCGTCCCGGTGGTAGCCGAGGTAACAGAACAGCAGAGAAAATTTTTTTCCGGTGGAAATCAGGAAGAAGAAGCAGAGAAAAGAAAAAGCAAAGACCCTGTTAGGGTTGAAAACGTTTGAAATTAAGAGAGTATCTGTTAGGGTTGAAAACGTTTTAAATTAAAAAGGCATCAAATACGGTTTTGTGTAACAGATTATAAAACCCATTAAACGTTTGAACGTTTGAACATTTGAACGTTTGAACATTTGAATGTTTTCCACCTCGGGTCCGCTTCACGTAAGAACGTGGCCAGCTCACGTAGGCACATGGCCGCCTCACATCGGAACGTGGCCGCCTCACGCCGGCACGTGTCCGCCTCACGCTGGAACGTGGGAGGTTATGGACGTGGGACCAAATCAAAAAACCGAATAGGAAAATTGACCGTTTCCAGATAAGGTTCATAAAAGTTTAATAATTAATACAAAATAATTAAATAAAATAAACTGGAGCAAAAACTTGTGAGGCTCTTTATCGTCTTGTACAGAAGGGGCAAATCAGATGATTTGCATTGACTTGGCCCAACCGAGGCCCAACATGTGCGCGCGAGCTCATTCCTCTCACAAGCTTATCTAACAAGCCCAAAACACAAGTTACCTTATAAACTCTTTAAAACTTTAAAGACCAAGCAATGTGAGACTTTTTGAAATATCACAATACAAAGCTAAAAGAAACAACATAATTTACATAAAGTTATAAATTCAAGTCTTATTATTAGTAATATAAAAAAATGAACATAACATGAGTTTTTTTTTTCAAAATAAATATAACACAAGTTAAAAAGAACCGTTAAAATAAAATAAATAAAAAATATTAAATAATTAATTATTTTTTACCTAAAAAATCATAACTATATGGTATTATATTTCTCTCTCTATATATAGATAATTTTTACACAAAAATAATAACAACAAATTTAATTTTTTAAAAATTAAAAAAAAAAGGCCATTGCAGTTTTACGACACTCGTAGGCTCGTAGCTAAAGCAGAATAGCTTTGTTCATATATATGCAACTGAGCAAAAGTAAGCATGAAAATCAATGTGGCAGAATAAAATCAGAGTCCAAGTTGAGAAAGTAATGATGATGATAAATACAGAATTGCGGAATTGGGTCCATACACATGAACCTGTCTTAACTCTGAAACAGTAAAACCCCTAGAATGATTGGATGTCATAACTCCACGTCCACGATCCCACATGTATTACCTTGGCTTTTACCTTCACTTTTGTTATGAGGAATGTGAAATTTCATCATTACCTCATTCCATGGAAGCAGGAGACATTTTCCCTCAAGATCATATTGGTTGGTCGGCTAAATTAATTCTGTCATTTTTTGTTGTTGTTGTTTCTTAATAAATGTTTGGTGTTTAATTAATTAATTATGTCATGATCATAGCATCAATGTTGTTTAATCTATTGTTAATCACTAACTGTATTTTCAAATTTTATTTATTTTTTGTTTATTCATTCATTGTTGTTTGGTTCTTTTTTCATCGAATTTATAGGCATCGATCCCTCGACTAAACAATTGTTCGTTACTTATTCTTTTGTTTATTAAAATATTTCGATTGTGATTAATTATTATGATAAATTATTTATTTATGAACAAAGTTTAATTCTCGATTTCAATTCAGGGAAGAGAATCGCTTCTTCTTAAAATTCTGATCTAAATATTTTAAATGAATAAAATTAATGATTTCGATTTCACAAAATGCTATGTTAATTCAAAATCGAAAACTTTATGCAAATGTCAAGCTTTGATAAAAAAAACAAGTTTGGAAATATGAAAACCTTGTTTTCGAGAAATAAAGTAAAAGTAATATAAACAAAAATAAGTTAAATGATTGAAATGAAAGAAAACGTTCAAAGTAAATATGACAATGTAAATTAAATAACATAAAGTAAAATGATTTAAAGTAAATGCAATGAAAAGTAAATGAATAGGTATGTAAATTGTAGGAAAATAAAATTGCATAAAAGTAAAGAAAGCAATTAAAGGAAAACAATAAACAAAACTCAAATGATCTTTAAAAGAATCACTTGAACACGAGTAGAAGAGAATTTGTAAAGGAAAATAAAGACTGAATGTAAATGATCTGGATTTAAAATTGCATCAAATTTGTAAAGACTACATGAATGAAAGTGAAAATGAAAGTGGATGGAAACATACTGAACTAGACTTACGTACTGTTTGCTCGAGAGGTCAATAGACGTGAGAGTGTGAGTTTACAAGTATTTGTGAGTATAAAATTTACAACTCCTAAATGTTTTCATCCTTTTGATATTTATAGAATTCCTAAGTAACTACCTAGTTTATAGGATTTTGACATGTGTCTATAACAAATATAACTATCTAAATGATTGGTAATCTCTGTCTGGTAACTACTAAATCTTTGTCAGTAATCCTCGTGCCATCAATAATTGCTCGAACTTTGTCAGCAATCCATGTGTTGTCTTGATTGCACATCTACAACTGCTGCTAAATTCTATTTCAAATTCAAAACTTCTTTGTTTTGAATTCAAAACTTGCTTACTCGAACATTTGTTGGTATTTTACTTGAGGTTTCTTCCTTCCAGAAATTTTACTAAGTATAGCTACTCTCCAAGCCTATGATTTCGATTTAAAATCGAAGCTACTATTCCCACTATGGAATGACCAATCGAAATTTCTGTCTCGATCAGCTTTGATTCCATTTTATAACTTGTAAATTCATCAAGAATTATATTCATGCCAATTTAAACTATCGAAGTAGCATAAATCGAAAAATATGTTATTTTTATACTAACAGATGCCTGATAACTTCATAAAATGCAATTATTTGTATCCCATATATATGCTTTCATTGATTGCTTAAATCCTCATTGTATGCATACTTGGAAGGTTTTATGCTTATATTTGTTATATTCAATTCTAATATATTTTCTGTATGATATTGAGCAATTTGTGCTTATTTTGTTATTGATTAAGTGGATTGGTAACTGTTATTGACTTGGTGATTTCTCTATTATAGAAAGGGCTCTAAATAAGATGATATATGGAGCATTTGAGCTAAAATTGGAAGAGAAAACCAAAGAAGCATTCTGGCAGCTGACGTCGTGGCACAGACATATCAATGTCGGCGTGGTGAATCCCCTGCATCCAGATAGAGAGCTACAAAATTTGCACGCCGCAGCGCAACATGAAATGTCAGTGACCTAATTGTAAGCGTGACGTAGCGTAGGCATGTTAATGCCATGACGTGACTTTGTTTTTTAAGCCTATAAATACGATTTTAACATATTTTTTAGAGAGTTTTTAAGAGAGCCTGTTAGGTTTTAGAGAAGGTGCGGTTGGAACTTCATTTTCTGGGCTGAGATGAGGCCAAGAGAGCCAAGATTGGAGGCCATCTTCTTCATGGAAGGAGATTCAAGCATCAAAGATCATATCTATGAGTTTCCTTCATTCTTCCTTCTCCTTTATTTCTTCCTTCTTCCATGAACATGACTTTTGTGATAGATTTTCGTGTTTCATAATGTAGTTAAGCTGTATTTAGGGATTACTTTGAATTCTTGTATGAATATTAATGATTATGTATTACTTTGAGTATATATTGATATTTGGTTTTGTTCAATCATATAGATCTTAATGCTCTTGATTGTTTGATCAACTGTTAAGTGAATTGTTGAAATATGATGAACCTAAACATAGGACTTTGGGTTTTAGATCGTATATATGTTGATGCATGTTCTATGAGTTCAATTGGCTTGGATAAATTGATTCACTAATGGGATAGAAATATACCTCTTAGCCATGTATAGTGTGCATTTGAGAATAGACCGTTCATTAGTGGATTTCATTCTAGTTCTTATGGAAGCATAGTGAGCTAGGTGAAGGAAACCGAAGTTAACTGACCTAGACATAGGCTTTTGACTAAAGTAGATTCGCAAGCTAAGTTAACTATTTATTAATGTTGTTTATAAGGATTACATAACATTATTTGAAGTATGAAGTGAAGAAGGATTCCCTAAATCTCTAAACCATTATGTTTACTTTCGTTTATCGCTTTTATGTCTTTAGATTAGTTTTACTGCACTTTTTCTTATTTTATATGTTCTTGAATAGAATTTAGATAAGCTATTGGTTGATACTTAGTATTGGAAGTCAATCATCCTCGTGGGAACGAACTTTTACTCTGTATCTGTATTACTTGAATGACCCATACACTTGCGGCCTAATAAAGAGACAAACAATGCCCCCCAATATTTATTCTCGAAGTATGAGAGATAAATATTTTAACTTTTCGAATACTACTCTTCGACTATAATTGGACTTAGAGATTTTGCCTTTATATCTCAGTTTACCATAATACAACCAACTGAAAAGTCTGATAGCAATATCTGTAATTTGATATCTAAATCTCCGCTCACCTGAACGGTCATTACATGACCATTCATCATTAATTAACTAATTCCTCTTTTTAGGAAATTACAAAGCCAATGATGGCATTTAATGGATAAAACGGCTTCAGCCATACTCCCATCACGTTCGCATTAATGGGGATTACTACGCACGTTCTCCCTTTTCTCTTTCTTTTGATTTTGTAAACTCCTATTTAAAGGCTTATGAATCTTTTATTCTTTTTACACTTTACTTTTGAAAACCCTCTATTTCTTTTTGCGTTTCTGTGCATTTTTCTGCCATTGTTGAACCTTGAAATCCTCTGATAAGCTCTATTTTTCTTCCTTCTTAAACGCACATAACTCTAAAGAATCAATGGCCTATTCTTCTAACCAAACTGCTACCTGTGCCCAAGCTTCACACTCAAGCTCTGAAACACAAGAAACGGTGGTTTTGTCAGATGCTGCCACTGTGACTGCTCCTTTGCTAAAAAATGGGACCTTTTACGCCTCTAATCCTTCCACGGACCATTCTGAACTCTGGAAGTCTCAGGTAATGATCCTTTTTTCCATGGACAAAGAGAAATTTGTATTCTTAGGTCCAACTCTTCCTATAAATGGGTACGAACCCATTCGATCCTTTTTTCCTTATATAAAAGGAGAAAAATAGTTGTTTTTCATTATTCTCTCAAAACTTATTTCTTTGCTCATTTCCAAAAGGTGTTTTGAAGGTCATCACCTATGAGTAACCAAATAAAACCTAATTATATTCGTTGGTTTAACCGTATCAAAAATGCCAAGGAATCTGTTTGAAAGCAGCAGGCATTTTCGATTTCATGTAGCTGAGTAGGGAGCGTTTCGACTATAATGCTCCTATACTGATAAGTTCCTTCTTTTTCTGGAACAGATCTACCAATTCCTTTCATCTCCCTTTTGGAATGTTGACTCCAACTCTTTTCAATATGGCTGCAATCACTAGTCTTAAACTAGTCGGACAAATAATCAAAAGCACCTTGAGTCCCAAAACTTTAATCGAACCTAATTTTACCAAATTAACCTATACTACTTTCATTCAGAGGAATCATCACGAAACGGCTACAGTTTCTAATGAAGAGCATGTGGCATTCCTCATTTTCTGGCTAAGTGCTTTTGTATTTTGTACCAAATCACTTCAAATCTCAAAATCTCTTATTCCCTTAGTCATTCTTCTTCATGAGGGAACTCCTCTCTGTTTGAGCAAACTGATCCTTGCTCAACCCTATTCTTTAATGTCAGAAGCAGTAGGCCTACTTCGATCAAGTGATAAACCCCTTAACAACCTTGGTGGGCCTTTCTGATTATTGCAACTTTGACTTAATTCTATTTTCAAGCCTCACCTTCAAATTGCAAACTCGATCACCAATCACACAAACATCGAAGGTTCTCGATTGTCCTAACTTCAATATTCCTCGAAATCAGGTAATGAAGTTGAAGACTTCAAAATTTTCTTTTCTTTGTTTATGACCATGAAACGTCAATCCGACAATTTCAACTTTTCACCTTTTATTTTTCGTGATTGTGGCCCTGAGTGGTTTCGAGAACCATTTTTCTGCGAAACTCCAGGGGCTCAATCCAAAAATTTGGATATTTGGGCTTATACTTTGACCACTCAAATACTATCCTCTGGCCTTCCAAGCTCAAATGATTTCAACCTTCAACTCTACCTCCCTTCATGCGCCTCAAGGCAACTTGGGTTTTCCCAGTGCATTCCATCTCCTATTGCCTTAAAAGATGAATACCAAATATGTGAGTTTGAAGCTCAGGATCTCGAGCAATATAAATTTTTCTTGAAGCAAAATATCAAAAAGAGATAGTGTTTTAATCCTTTCGAGTGCTCCCCATCCTTTTATTCAACCCAAGGGTTCGGAAGTTGGTGGAGAGAATATTACTTTACTCAGAAGCCTACAATCGAAGAATGCTTCTAACATTTTACTAATTCCACTTCATCTGTGCAGACAAGAGTAGCAACCAAGAAATCCAAAGGTATGTATCTTAAAGAAATCTCTAAATTTGAGAAATTCTTTAAAGTTAAATATGATCCTAAACACTTAAGACTAGTGGTTCGAGCGGCTAAACAAGTCCTAAAACAAAAGAGAGCAGAACATTATCAACTCTGTTACGCTCGTTTCATTGGTGCGCTGGTTTCAAATCCTTTGGTTTCATTTGAACGATTCGAAACCCCACTAAAGTTCCCTCCACTCCCTCAATGCTCCTTTTGGCATGGCTAACAAATATCTAGACCCCAAAGGTGGAGCGTTGGGTGTTTTTAAAGAATCGAAGAAACGAAAAATAACTTTCGCCAACTGCTACTTGGACACTTGCCGAGTTCTAATTAATGGATATACTCGAATAATAAAATATCCACCATATGGTAAAAATCAGAGAACACTTCATAATTATTTGTTTTCGATCCAACTCTTAATGCTGAATTGTATATATATTTTATATATTGTAGTCTAAAAAAGGACTAAAGTAATGGAGGCTGAGAAAGACTGGGATGATGAACCTCAGAGACCCAGCAAAGTTCAGAAAACGAAATTAAAAGTCTCAGGGGCAACTTCATCATCTCATATCTTGAAAAAACCTCCTCCAGTACCTTCAAAAACAAAAAATGCTAAGAAAAAGAAAAAAAATGATAGAAAAAACCACACCTGCTGCTTCCCAACAATCCAAGGTACATGATTTTTAACTCATGATTTTATTTATCATCATTATTTATTTTTAAACAAACTTGCCTTGTCCCTGATTTCGATTTCCTTTCATCTTTTTAAGAAAAAATAATTGCTGAAAGCCCAATAAAAAATGGGCATGTAAAGCATGCTACATCAAAATAGGCACAAGTCATATTGTCTGAAAGCTCTGATGAATCTTCGAAATGAGATGAAGAGCCCGTTTTGTCAAAGGATGCAATATTAGCATAAAAAACACAGAGTTGAACCATCACAAATGAGTCATATATATATATATATATATATATATATATATATATATATATATATATATATATATTGTTCGAAATATTTGAAACGCAACTAATGCTTTCTATTTCGAACATGAATCCTCCCCTAAAGAACCTAGAGAATCTACTCCGATCTCTTCGAAAAGATTCTAGACTCCTTCTCTTATTCCTTCTCCTCCAAGGGATTCCAATCTCATTCCAGATCAACTTGCCCCTGGGCCAGAACCATCCTCAGCTTTGAGCTCCTATTTCGATAGAATGTTCGATGCCAAAGCTCAAATAGAAAAAAGAATCTAGCACTAAGGCTCACGATATCCCTGTCGAAGCTAATGTTGAGGTTTGTCACCTAATACATTCATTTTATATAAATCTTGAAAAAATGCTAATTTTGTTCTTCCTTTTTTTTTTCAGGAAAACATAGCTTCTGAAACTAGACCCAGTTCTGCGGTCCCCATTATCGAGACAAATGTTCAAGTTTGTATTTATCGAAACTGAATGTACATGAATTGCTTCGACTATTTTTAAGATCAAACTTTCTTATTTTCAGGAGAACATTTCTCCCCCTAAAACCATCATTGCTGCTGAGATCGAAGTTCCTATCTCGATCGAGGCCATCCAAATTTTTGAGGCTATCCTTTCTACTTCTGCTACAGTCCAGTTAGGACAGATTGTAATTTCTTTCAAAGAAGAAGCAGAAGCCATATGTCTTGATGATGATGAAGACGAGGATGACGTCCAGAAGCGACTGGAAGATATTTTATCTAAAATATCTGTATCTTCTAAGTTCCATCATTCTGCAGCCCACTCTAAAGCTAAAATTCAAAGTATTTTTACCCCCAACTATTAAAGGAACTGGTTGATCATTCCATTCTTGGGATAGAACAAGTTGTGGCTGCCAAAGATAAATAAGAAAAACTGTTTGGGCTTCTTAACCATCTGAATCGAAACAAACATCTTTTGGATTCGAATGCCTAATCAGTAATCCAAGAATTGGTCAAACTCACAAAGGATTTGCCAACCCAGCTTCCCAATCTTGATCAAGTCATCACCAACAACCAGCAACTACTCGAAAAGAAAAAGCAATTGATGGTGACTATTGCTAAGGTCAAGAGAAAGCATTCGAAGCTCACCTATGTTCTTTCATCTACTCAGTAAAACATTAATCAAAACGAAGAACAAATTGCTGAGCTTAGACAAGAACTACTACTACTGGAAGATCAACAAGGTGAACTTCGAGCCCTTGCTAAGGATTGTGCAAGTAAGGAACAAACTCTTGATAAAAAGTATTTACAGTTGGCAGCTGAGGGTAACTAAGTGAAACAAGCCATTCAAGAATTAGCTCCAATCCTCGAGGTAGCTTCCAAAAAAAAAGATAGGATTCTACATGCTTGGGACTCCTTATTTTCGAGACTCCAATAAATACTTTGTACTTTTATTTTGTAATGACAATTTCAACTTTCGATTTCTTTTGAATCGAAACCATCATTTTTACAGTGAGATCTTAATTTCGTTAATGGTTGCTTTGTATGCTTTTAGATTTTTACCATTTATGGAAACGATCTTTTCGTTTATGTTAACATTCGTAATCGAATAAGCATTACCAGAATAAACTTTTTGGATTTAGTATGGCCTCTCCCAATTTGGGGACCATTTTCTAAACGATTTCAATTTTTTCTCCATAGGTAAAATAACCTTCCAAACTAAATCACTTAAAACAAACTATTTCCTCTTGACTCGATGATCATAGAATCTTATAATTCTTTCTTTTTGTTGAATCAAATTCTCAAGAGCAATTAATCTTTCCTTATCTAATTGATTTAGTTCATCAAACATTAAGTTCCAATAATCATGAGTAGGAATTTCATCTTGACATTGTAATCTAATTAACTAAAGGTTATTTCCGATTGGCAGCACTGCTTCATGTCCACAAACCAAATGATAGGGTGTAGTTCCAATAGCTTCTTTAGGAGAATTTCAATAAGCCCACAAAACTTGGCTTAAAGTTTCGTGCCAACTTCATAGTTTTCGACCAATATGTTTCTTCATTAGACCAATTAAAATCTTATTGGCTGCTGCGACCTATCCATTAGCTTTAGCGTAATATGGAGTCGAAGTAAGTAATTTGATATTCTTTGTCTTAACAAACTCAGTAATATAACGACCAGTAAACACGGTACCTTGGTCTATAGTTAAAGTTTGAGGGATACCAAATCTATAAATAATATTTTCTTCAACAAAATTAATAATATCTTGTTGAGTAACATCCTTCAATGGAATAGCCTCGACCCATTTAGGAAAATAATTGATGACAACTAATATATACTTGTGTCCTTTCGAAGACGGTGGATGAATCTGACCCATCAGATCGAGAGCCCATTCTCGAAAAGGTCAAGGTTTAATAATCGAATGTAAATCACTAGGAGGAACATGCTGAATGTTTCCATGCTTTTGACATTCCTCACAGGACTTAGCATATAAATGATAATCTTTAGCCATCTTGGGCCAATAGACCCTTTGCCTATGCAATACCCATTTCATCTTTTCACCAACTTGATGAGCACCACAAATGCCTTCATGAGCTTCTGCTAAAGCTGTGAATACTTCCTTCTCACTTAGACATGTCAGTAAATTCTCATCTACTGACTTCTTATGAAGTGATTGACCCAATATAACATAATGTAAGACTTTATATTTTAATTTCCTTTTGACTGCTATACTTGGGTTTTGTAAATAATTCACAATTGGTTTTCTCCAATCAAAATCATTCATACCTTCGATTAGACATAACTCTATATTCTCGAAAGGATATAATTTTTCTCTGATTTTGATTAATTTAAGCAAAGTAAAACTCAAAATTTTGTATCATGAAGCTATTTAAGCAAGCTCATTTGCTTCGTAGTTTTCTTCCCTCAGAATGTGTTGCAACATAACCTCATCGAATTCATACAATAATCTTGCTGCAAAAGCAAAGTCTCTAAACAAATTCAGGTTAATGTATTTATATTCTCGAGTCAATTGCTTAATGACTAACTAAGAGTCACCCAACACTTTAGTATTTTTGGCTTTAAGTGAGATTAGAGTTTGTAAGCCAGCTATTAAAGCTTCATACTCAGCTTCATTATTCGAACATTCATGTTTCAATTCGAATAAAAATTTAGTTGGAGTCCCAATTGGGGAAACAATTAGAACTCCAAGGCCAACACCCCCATTGTGTTTTGATCCATCGAAATATAACTTCCATGGTTTTCAACCCACGTAGAGAATGTCTTTTTCTTTGATGCCAACACAAGGATGGTCAGTAAAAAATTCTGCCAATACTTGGCCTTTCACAGCCTTTTGTGGTACATACTTTAAGGAAAATTCTGTTAAATCAAAAGCCCATTTTCTTAGTCTACCATGCAAGATAGGCTTGGATAACATGTACTTTATTAAATCAATTTTCGAAACAATAAGTACATCATGTGGCTTTACATAATACTTTAACTTAGTACAAGAGAAATACATGGCTAAGCATAATTTCTCGATTGCACTATATCTAGTTTCAACATCTATCCAAACTCTACTAAGATAATAAATGGCTCTTTCGATTTTATTCTCATTTTCCTGGGCTAACATACACCCAATAGTTTCATTTGATGCTGAAATATATAACTTCAAGGGGCATCCAAGCACTAGAGGCGTCATTACTAGAGGATTAGCTAAACAATGCTTGATTTCATCGAATGCATCTTGATGTTTTTATTCCCATCGAAACTTTTCTTTAGCTTTAAGCTTCAAGAGTGAAGAGAAGGCTTTGGTTTTCCCAGACAAATTAAAAATGAATCTTCTCATGAAATTAACTTTTCCAAGTAGAGATTGTAGTTGCTTCTTATTCAAAGGAGGTGATGGTTCCAAAATAGCTTTAGCTTTGTTCTGATCTACCTCTACTCATTTCTTCTGAACTAGGAATACAAGGAAATTTCCCGCAGAAATACTAAAAACACATTTAATAGGATTCATTTTCAATCCATGCTTCCTCATTCTTTCGAATGACTGTTTCAAATTCGAAATGTGTTCCTTTTCCAATTTTGATTTGACAACCACATTATCAATGTAAACTTCCATGAATTTACCAATAATATCATGAAAAATGGTATTCATGACCCTTTGATATGTGACTCCAACATTCTTTAAACCAAATGACATGACTACTCATTCGAAAGTGTCAATTGCTCCAGGACATCGAAAAACTATTTTTGGCACATCTTCTTCTGCAATGTAAATTTGATTATACCCATAATAACCATCCATGAAACTTAAAATTTCATGACCTAAGACTGAATCAATCAACATGTCAGCAATAGGCATAAAATATTCATCTTTAGGAGTAGCAGAATTTAAATCTCGAAAATCAATACATACTATTAACTTACCATTCTTTTTCATAACAAGAACAATGTTAGAGATCCAGTCAATATACCCGACAGTTCGTGTGAACACCTAATTTTGTTCGGGGTATTTTGTAAAAAAAAAAAGAAAATAAAAAAAGAAATAAAAAAAAGAAAAAAAAGAAGAAAAAAAGAGATAAAGAAAAAAATTAGACTTTCACCCATTAGCCCATTATCAAACTCATGACCATTTTAACCACCTAAGACCCATTAACCCATAACTTGACCCGTTTACCCATCCTATACTAACTTTAGAACTTATCCAAACAAACCCCATCGCTTAAACAAATCTCAATACTCATCCTATACCAACCCCAACACTCATCTGAAACAAGTCTCATCACTTATCCTAAACAACTCATAATCACACTTGAACTTAAACACTTCAACCTAAACCCTTCCTATATTAACCCATAACCCATCTACAGACTTGGACCTTTAACTCTCAGTAGCTTACTCCCATTTACACACATTTTTAAACACCACTGTTCACGTTTTTATTGTTTTACCTAAGCTGCAGCAACAACACCTCTTTCATCTTCATCTTTTTCACCAAAGCCACCATTATCATCTTCCTCACATAACTCCCTTTCACCATCACCTTACAGCCACCATAAAAAGGCCACCTAACCACTTCCTAAACCATCATTTTCATCATCAACCAAACACAAATCACTCCCACCACCAAACCCATAAACCAACCACCAGCCATCCAAGGAACCGAGCCACACCAGTTGCCCTCACTGCTGCCAGTTTCTCCTAATCCGAGCCAGGATTAACTATACCGCATCCCACCGAGTGGTGTCCAGCCCCTGCCGAGCCGCATGCGTCGTGCTCGAGATCGTGTCAACACAGCGCCGCCGCCACGGAATCACCAACGCCGAGTCGTCTATCCGGGCTAGATCTGCTACACGTACCTCGAACCAGTCCACACCGACGGGCCACCGCGACTCGCACTTCAGTCACCCTGCACCTGCCAGCAGACAAATGCCCAGATTCGGTCAGGCAACCCGTACCTCCATGCCGAACCAGACACCATCGCCACTCGCTGCTCTACCCGAGTTCGCCTTGCTGTTCGATCTACACCATCAGACTCTGAACTCGCCGTCCGATCTACACCAGCCATTCCCTTTCCATTCTGCAACTATACCAAAAAATAATCCCCACCCATTTTCCTTTCTTTTGTAAGTTTATCTATGTTTTTTTTTTTAATACTGAAAACTTTTTTTTTTTAGGAAATGGGCTTATTGAAATCTAAGAATAAAAGGGATAAAAAAATAGAAGATGATAAAAGTAAAACAATTTCAATAATTTTTTAAAGAATGAAACATGATTAACTGAATTGTGATAATTTGTTAATCTTGTAACTATTTTGGATCATCTGAGCTGTGACAACCTAATGATTCAAATTATTTTAAAAAATAAATCACTATTTAATAAAGACTCAAAATTCATTTTTTTTATTTGTTCTTTTTTTAGGTAATTTTAGATAAAAAATCTCATTTAATAGTAATAAATTCAGTAATAAGTGGGTGACGTCTCTAGCGTGACGCGAGCTTCACATATTCAAACCTTAATTTGATTAACACAGTCGCGACGACCTGTTAATTCAAATTTTTATAAAAATAAAAAAACTAAATCTTTTCTTTAAATAAAATTAACCAGTCCACATTTATTTTCTATAAAACTACGTGACTTTGAGTTCCTCATTGCACCTGATGGTACATAGGAGTAGAATTTTTATTCTGTCAAGCCAAATTTTAAATTTTCACAAACTACTTTTTTTAAAAAAGGGTAAAACAAATATATTATGAGATTATTAAGTTTTGCATAACTAATTTAGGGTAATCGTTTTAGAACAGATGTGTTAGGGGTGTTGTGGGGTTAAGTCCCTACCCTTCCCTATGCATAACCGACTCCCAAATCCAATCTGGTTTCAAAGACCATTTTCTAAAAGAGTTTTTTAATTTTTCCTTATTTAAATAAAATTGGTAGCAATTCCTAACAATTTATTTTGTTCGCCGCTCTCGTCACGATCTCGGTAGCGACAGATGGCGACTCCACTAGGGATCTTGAGAGTCAAGCCCATATAAGTTAGTTGTGCAAAATTCTGTAATCTTTGTATATTTGTTTTAACCTTTTTTTTTATTTTTATTTTTATCTTTATTTTTGTTAATTATTTTGTTATTTAAACTTTAGGATAGAGAATTTCTTGGGAACTTTTGCTTTGTATTTGATTTTTTTTTTGTTTTGCAGGATGCGGGTAATCTTTAGGATTATTAAGGTTTGTATACTCCCTACACACACTGCACTTACACGTTTATCACACACGTTCAAGTGGGGCTCTATACCCGGGTCTGAGTGAAGCCTAAGTTAAGAAGAGGTTGTGTAGTGATAGCCATTTTGGATGCACATCCTGTTTGGTTATTGCAAAAAACTCATCTAGAGTGTGCCTTTTTCACGAATGTCCCACACCTAGTGGTTTACCTACTATTTCGTGTTTAACATTTTGAAATGGGACTTGGCTCTAGAGACCTTTAGAATAGAAGAGCCACCCAATGAAAGTTTTCACAAATCAGTAAAGACCTATAGATCCTCAGGATAGAAATCTCCAAGTTTAAGGAAATCCCATTAGGACACAAAGGGAGCGTACCTTTTGTTATCTTTAGACTTATCTGTATGCCTTGTAAGTTGTTAGTCCTTTAATGTGACGAATCATACTTGCCTCACTCTTGATAAAAATTTTTTTCTAAAAAAAGAGGCGAATTACTATTAAAGGACCAACAACTCACTCATTCTTACATTGTAAGATTATTTTTTTAAAAAAAAATCATACATTAATAATTCTTCGTTCCTAGGTTTGTTGGAGAGCCATTTGAAACTAAGTGCCTAAAGGACTAGCAGTGAGTATCTCTAATTAAAAATGGAAAATGTCATAGGATCAGATCACAAGGAGGCAATTTTGAAAAAGACCCTGCAACTTAAGGCCAAGAAAGCGGATACAGAGAGCTTAGTGGTTTTGGGCAGAATGCTGAAGAAGACACAGCGTTTGACATTCACTGCAAGATATAAGAAGATTTTGAATCTATTAGAAGTGGACGTGCAAGCAGAAGCTATCACTACGCTAGCCCAATATTATGATCCACCATTACATTATTTCACATTTCAAGATTTTTAGTTAGCCCCCACATTAGAGGAGTTTGAGCAGATCTTGGGCTTATCATTGGAAAAGGAAAAACCATACCAATATAAGGGTCACTATGCATCCTTGCTAACCATAGCAGAGGTCTTGAAAGTTCATGTAAAGGATTTACAAAAAGCAAAGCAAAACAGGAAAGAAATAGAGGGATTCCCAAGTAGATACTTAGAAGAGCACATGCGCCACCGAGCCAAGGTTGAAGACTAGAATACCTTTATGGATGTGCTAGCCCTCACCATTTATGGTAGCATCATATTCCTAAATAGTGAAGACTTGGTAGGTTTCACAGCAATCGATGTGTTCCTCGCCCGATGAAATGATGCCTCTAATCCTATCCTAACCATTCTTGCCAATGTTTATTACACTTTAAATTTATACCATGAAAAGAAGGGTAAACGAATCTTATGTTGTCTACCAATGCTGTTTGTATGGCTCACATCTCACATGTTCAAGAGGGGGTACAAAGATCTATGTCCCATTACAGGTCTCAAGATGCTCCAGTTGAAGACCAGGAATGGCTGTGAATGGGTTGAGGAATTGACCAAGCTTGAAGATGGGAAGAATGTATAGTACCCATGGCATAAAGAGGCGCAAACTATGATTTATCAGTTTGAGGGCTTTCCCAACATTCCTCTTATGTGTACTCAGGGGTGCATTAACTACAACTCCACTTTGGCATTGCGACAACTTGGTTATCCCATGATGGGACCACCCTCGGAATTTGAAACCACTCCTTTTGACATGGAGACAAAATGTACCGAGACACTCAGAAAGGTCTGAGACGCTTGGAGAAAAGTCATCAGAAAGGGTAGAGAACTGGGAGTCAGAAGTTGTGGAGTCAAAGAAAGCTATAGGCAGTGGGTCAAGGACCGGGCTCAAGAAGTCAAGTTACCCTTCAAAATTTCAGCTAGTAAATCTTTGCCTCTGGCTCTGATAAAAAATGAAGAAGTAAAGGAAAAGCTAGTAGAGGCCAATGAAGAAAAAAGGAAATTATAGGTAGAATTAGAAAAGGCTCGTCAAGCATTTGCAGTCTTAAAGCATAAAAATTCTGAAAATAATCACGCTCTTGAACAAGCAAACAAAAGACAAAGGACACAGGATAGTATGTCAAAAATCAAAAGATGTTTGGAAGCTGTAAATAAGGAACTAGGACTCCGAGGGCAAGAAAAGGATAGGGCTCTGGCCGAAAATCAACAACTTAAGGAGTTACTCGCAAATGCCAAAGCAGCACGGAATGATGCTCTTCAACAAGTGGATAGTATGAGGCAACAAATGAAGATGGTGTCAGTAAGATATGAAGACACAATCAAAATTGAAAGGTTGCACACTGACAAGATGATTGCATGGTTTAAAGCAGCGTTACAACAGGGATAAGAAGACTTGCAGAAGGTGATAGATTAAGATAGAGACATCAATGAATGGAAAAAGGAAACCCAAATTTGGATGGACCGCTTTGCGAAACTAGCATGCCTAGCCAACACGGCAATTGTAGACGTTCTATATTATTTGAAGGTGGCTGATAAGATGGTCAATCATCTTAAGACATCGATAAAGATTAATGACTTCATTGAGTATTGCAAGAGTCTTGTTGGACAAATGAAGCTAATGATCAAGGCCCACTCAGTTGAGAATGATGAATTAGACTAGACAATGATATATTTTGAATAGAGTAAAAATGATGTACTCTTCTCAAATGATGTTGATGACTCTTTTTTGGCTTAATAAAGTATGTATTATTATTGTTATGATCTTATGTTTTACTAGAGACTCATTTCTTTTGAACGAGATGTTCTAAGAAATGTTCATGACAAACAACTTTTGAACGAGACGTTTTAAGAAACAGTCATGACCAAAGAAAAGATTAAAGATACTCGCTCAAGTCCGTTTGGCATAAACTAATAATGGTTCTCTAACAAATCAATAATAATCATGGTTGTTTTTAATAAATTGTATTATGACTGTTCATAGGAAACTTGGAACCAATGCGCGATTAAAGAAAGAAGAGACCAATCAATCTCGAGTTCACTACACAAGGTCTCAAACAAAGCTTGCAGCGATGACAACTGAGAACGAAGGAAGAAATATGAGTATGGAAGTAGATGGGATGAAAGAGTCTCAAAGAAGAATGAAGGAGATGTTGTCAGCCATGAGGGAGACCCTCTCCTTAATTAGGGCATCCAGAGGCATAGGAGTAACTGGAACACACCTACACCCTCTAAATATCACTTCTATGGGAACAAATCCTGGAGTGACCACTGAATTGCCTTTTGTATGAGCAACCTCAAATACTGCATCGTTAGTGATTTCATTAGAAAGTACTCGAAATGAGTCTCATGGTAACACTGAGTTTACATGGGAACAACCATATATGTCCATCCTAGTGTCTACGGGATTCCCTGCCAGGACTGGTATTACAACTATGCAAAATATGAAGGAAGAATGAATAGAAAAAATAGAAGAACAAATCAAGGCAATTAAGGGTCCTAGCACCTATAGTCCCCTTGGGATAGAAGAATTGTGTCCTATTGCTGATATTATGATATTATCATCCCAAAGGACTTTAAGGTTCCAGAATTTGACAAGTATGATGGGAGCACTAACCCCTTTTTCCACCTGAAAACATACATTACCAAAATGTCAATTCGGTCAAAGGATTAGAAATTCCTCGTCAGTTTCTTTTATGAAAGTTTGACTGGGCCTGCTTTAGAATGGTGTATCTAACAAGACCTTTCCAAAATCTCTTCATGGAATGACTGGGCAAACTTGTTTATGGGACAGTATCAGTTTAACTTGGATATAGCCCCAACCCGAGAGCAGTTGGGAACACTGCAGAAGAAAAATGAAGAAACATTCAAGCAATATGCCCAGAGGTGGAGAGCTCTCACAGCATAAGTGCAACCGCCGTTGACTCTGACAGAAATGTGCTCATACTTCTTGGGGACTTTAGGAGCTCCATATATTGGAACAATGGCGGGTGCTGCGTATCAAGACTTTGCTAATTTAATTGCTGCTGGAGAGAGGATCGAAATTCTGGTAAAGGCTAGAAGATTACCAATTGGTAATAATAAAGATGGTTTTAAGAAGGGGTTTCCTCCTAAGAAAAGAGAGTCAGAGGTGAGCTACATGCAAAGTCAACAGCCTTCACAAGCCTACTACCCATCATCTTACCATGTCTACCAAGCCTTTGAATATAACACAAATACTTACCATTCTGCACCTCCACAAAATATCCCAAATCACCCACAGTCTCGACCAAGCTTTCAAATTAAGGTCGTTTCCATTCCCAAAACCTCCCTCTTTCCCAAAACTATCCATTTCAAATGCATAGTTATTCCAAAGGTTGTTTGATATTCACCTCATCTCAGGAAATCTTGTACATTCGTTACAACCATCATTTCCAGCATGATACAACCCGAATTTAACTTGCAAATACCATATGGATATCTCGGGGCACTCAATCGAAGATTGTAAATCTTTCAAGACGGCAGTAAAGAAGTTGATCGCTTGTGGAAAGCTGGATATTCAAGAGGAGGTCAGACCCAGTATTGTTAACAATTCAATCCCTAATCTTGGTGGAAGGAATGAAGTAAATGTTGTGTCAGCAACTCAAAACCTCTGAACAATTAGAGATCTGAGGTTGTTAATTGAAATTATTGCCATAAAATAATTTGTGATGTTGGACTCATGTCAACTTTCTTGAAACATTACTGTAATGAATTTGTATATGTGTCTTGCTTCCTTTCATTTTCATCTCTTTGTCTTTCTCGATATTTATTCTCTTTCATTTCTTTAAAACGTCTTCTTTGGTAATTCTCAGTTTGGTAGATGTCAATAAATTCTGCGTGTGTAAGTGTCTTTTACAAAAAAAAAGAAAAAAAGAAAAAAAAAGGAGCAAAGAAGTAATCACTTAGTTTGCACAATCTTTTCGTCTCAAAATTAAAGTTTTGAAAATAAACAATCATGATTTGAAAATGAAGATTGGTTGTTTTTCTCTATCTTTTATAAAATTTCATCATTTTTATCTCTTGTTACCCCTTTTGAACTTGAAATTTTTTTCAATAAACCCTGGATAAGGATCACTCCTATACTAGGGGATAGTATAAAACAAAGGTTGATTGCAACGATGAATGTTCTGAAGCATAATGGAAAAAGAAGAAAAGGTGAAAAAGACAATAAGTAAAAATAAAAAAATGATGAAAAAAATAAAAAAAAAAAAAAAAAAAAGAGAAAGGAAAGGAGGGTGAAAGAAAATGAAATGAAATGGGAAAGAAAAAAGGAATAATAAGAGAAAAGTGTTTAAAATTAGAAAAGCAATTGATGAAGTTTAATTTTGAACAAAGATCCTTAGTCTCATTCTACCCTTAAACACTTGTTTGAACTTTATATCTTTCCTTTCATAACCCCTAGCCTTGGCCACATTACAAGCTTCAAAAAGTCCATTCTAATCAATGAAGGGTTATTGTCATTTTCGTTAACTTTAATTTTGAGACAAAGGTTACGCTCATCCAAGTATTTAGTTCATTGCTCCTAAAAAAATGAAAATCAAGAGAAAAAAAAAGACTTACATCAGGGCAAGTTTCTAACCTATTCGAGCTGGTCCTACACTGGAGCATTCTTTCTCTGGTTCAATTTAATCTATATTGGGCCAAATCTTTTGGTCATTAGGATGAGTTCCTACACTATTCATTTCTGTCCTAGACTGGGGCAAATTACTTTTTTTTGGTTCAATTTGGCCTTACATTAGGATAAGTTTGTACCCCATTCGACAACTGGGGCAATTTTTCTATTCCTTGGTTTAATTTGCCTTGGGCAAATCTTTTAGTCACTAGGATAAGTCTTGGTCTTACTTAATTCAGTCTTAGATAGGGGCAAATTTCTGTTCGGTTTAATTTGGCTTGATGTAGAGGTTCAACGGAAGAAAATCCTTGGCCATAATGTCTAGTAAACAATAAAAGATTGGTCTCACGAAGGTCAAACATATTCGTATCAGGTCAACACCTCTTTGGATCTCATATCATCATTTGTTTCTTTTTTGTGTAGTCAAACTTCCAAGACCAATCTAGAAGTTGTTTACCTAGTAAATTCCTTTTTAGGTCGTACTTTTGAATTCATGTTTGTCTGTTACGCAATGTTTCAAGTAAGGTGAAAAAAAGTACAATATTATGATTTGACCATCTGATGGCAATCCCCTGATGAACAATTCAGATCGAAAAGAACTTAGAAGTTTCAATTAAAAGGAAAAATGATATCCTAAGGGATAATCTAGAAATAAGAGGTACCCGAGCAAAAAAAGAAAAAAACTCGTTATGTTGAAAACCCGAAAAGGCAGTTTAAGCAAGAGTTAAGGCAAATAAATTGGAATTGCTTAAACTAGGGCAATTTTATTTGCGTTTGATTGGTTACACATGGGCAACTTGGTTCGCATCCAAACTAAATCACCTAAAACAAACTCTTTCCTCTTGACTCGATGATAATAGAATCTTACAATTCTTTCTTTTTGTCGAATCAAATTCTCAAGAGCAATTAATCTATCCTCATTTAATTAATTCAGTTCATCAAACATCAAGTTCCAATAATCATGAGTAGGAATTTTATCTTGACGTTGTAATCTAATTGACTGAAGGTTAATTTTGATTGGTAGCACTGCTTCTTGTCCACAAACCAAATGATAGGGTGTAGTTCCAATAGCTTCTTTAGGAGAATTTCGATAAGCCTATAAAACTTGGCTTAAAGTTTCGTGTCAACTTCGTGGTTTTCGACCAATATGTTTCTTGATTAGACTAATTAAAATCTTATTGGCTGCTGCGACCTATCCATTAGCTTGAGCATAATATGGAGTCGAAGTAAGTAATTTGATATTCCTTGTCTTAACAAACTCAGTAATATAACAACCAGTAAACACGGTACCTTAGTCTGTAGTTAAAGTTTGAGAGATATCAAATCTAAAAATAATATTTTCTTTAACAAAATCAATAATATCTTGTTGAGTGACATCCTTCAAAGGAATAGCCTCGACCCATTTAGTAAAATAATTGATGACAACTAATATATACTTGTGTCTTTTCGAAGATGGTGGATGAATCTGACCCATCAGATCGAGAGTTCATCCTCGAAAAGGCCAAGGTTTAATAATCGAATGTAAATCACTAGGAGGAACATGCTGAATATTTCCATGCTTTTGACATTCTTTACAGGACTTGGCATATAAATGATAATCTTTAGCCATCTTGGACCAATAGACCCTTTGCCTATGCAATACCCATTTCATCTTTTCACTAGCTTGATGAGTACCACAAATGCCTTCATGAACTTTTACTAAAGCTGTGAATGCATCCTTCTCACTTAGACATGTTAGTAAATTCTCATCTACTGACTTCTTATGAAGTGATTGATCCAATATAACATAATTTAAGACTTTCTATTTCAATTTCCTTTTGACTGCTATACTTGGGTTTTGTAAATAATTCACAATTGGTTTTCTCCAATCAGAATCATCCATATCTTCGATTAGACATAATTCTAAATTCTCGAAAGGATATAATTTTTCTCTGATTTCGATTAATTTAAGCAAAGTAAAACTCGAAATTTTGTATCCTGAAGCTATTTGAGCAAACTCATTTGCTTCGTAGTTTTCTTCCCTCAGAATGTGTTGCTACATAACCTCATCGAATTCATACAATAATCTTGTTGCAAAAGCAAAATATCTAAACAAATTCGGGTTAATACATTTATATTCTTGAGTCAATTGCTTAATCACTAACTAAGAGTCACCCAACACTTTAATATTTTTGGCTTTAAGTGAGAAGATTTTGTAAGCCAGCTATTAAAGCTTCATACTCAGCTTCATTATTCGAACACTCATGTTTCAATTTGAATAAAAATTTAGTTGAAGCCCCAATTGGAGAAACAATTAGAACTCCAAGGCCAACATCCCCACTGTGTTTTGATCCATCGAAATATAACTTTCATGGTTTTAAACCCACGTAGAGAATGTCTTTTTCTTCGATGTCAACACAAAAATGGTCAGTAAAAAAGTCTGCCAACACTTGGCCTTTCACAACCTTTTGTGGTACATACTTTAAAGAAAATTCTGTTAAATCAAGAGCCCATTTTCCTACTCTACCATGCAAGATAGGCTTGGATAACATGCACTTTATTATATCAGTTTTCGAAACAACAAGTACATCATGTGACTTTACATAATACTTTAACTTAGTACAAGAGAAATACAAAGCTAAACATAATTTCTTGATTGTACAACATCTAGTTTCAACATCTATCAAAACTCTTCTAAGATACTAAATTGCTCTTTTGATTCTATTCTCATTTTCCTGGGCTAGCATACACCTAATAGTTTCATTTGATGCTGAAATATATAACTTCAAGGGGTGTCCAGGCACTGGAGGCGTCATTATTGGAGGATTAGTCAAACAATGCTTGATTTGATCGAATGCATCTTGATGTTTTTCTTCCTATCGAAACTCTTCTTCAGCTTTAAGCTTCAAGAGTGAAGAGAAGGCTTTGGTTTTCCCAGACAAATTAAAAATGAATCTTCTCGTGAAATTAACTTTTCCAAGTAGAGATTGTAGTTGCTTCTTATTCGAAGGAGATGATGCTTCCAGAATAGCATTAATTTTATTTTGATCTACCTCAACTTCTTTCTTCTGAACCAGGAATCTAAGGAAATTTCCTGCAAAAACACCAAAAATAAATTTAATAGGATTCATTTTCAATCCATGCTTCCTCATTCTTTCGAATGACTGTTTCAAATTAAAAATGTGTTCCTTTTTCAATTTCAATTTGACCACTATATCATCAATGTAAACTTCTATGAATTTATCAATAATATCATGAAAAATGGTATTTATGACCCTTTGATATGTGGCTCCAACATTCTTTAAACCGAATGACATGACTACCCATTTGAAAGTATCAATTGCTCCAGGACATCGGAAAACTGTTTTTGGCACATCTTTTTCTGCAATGTAAATTTGATTATACCTATAATAACTATCCATGAAACTTAAAATTTCATGACCTGAGGCTGAATCAATCAACATGTCAACAATAAGCATAACATATTCATCTTTAGGAGTAGCGGAATTTAAATCTCGAAAATCAATACATACTCTTAACTTACCATTCTTTTTTATAACAGGAACAATGTTAGAGATCCAGTCAACATACCTGACAATTCGTGTGAACACCCAATTTTGTTCGGGGTATTTTGTAAAACAAAAAAAAAAGAAAAAAAAAGAAATATAAAAAGAAAAAAAAGAAAAAAAAAGGGAGATAAAGAAAAAAAATCAGACTTTCACTCATTGACCCTTATCTAACTCATGACCCATTATCCAACTCATGACCATTTTAACCACCCAAGACCCATTAACCCATAACTTGACCTTTTTACCCATCTTATACTAACTCTAGAACTTATCCAAAACAAACCCCATCAGTTAAACTCATCCTAAACAAATCTCAATACTCATCCTATACCAACCCCAACACTCATATGAAACAAGTCTCATCACTTATCCTAAACAACTGATAATCATACTTGAACTTAAACACTTCACCCTAAACCCTTCCTATATTAACTCATGACCCAACTACAGACCTGGACTTTTAACTCTCAGCAGCTTACTCCCATTTACACACATTTTTAAACACCACTGTTCACATTTTTATTTTTTTACCCAAGCTGCAGCAACAACAACCTTTTCATCTTCATCTTCTTCATTAAAGCCACAATTATCATCTTCCTCATATAACTCCCTTTCACCATCACCTTAAAGTCACCATAAAAAATGCCACCTAACCACTTCCTAAACCACCATTTTCATCATCAACCAAACATAAATCACCACTACCACCGAACCCATAAACCAACCGCCGGCCATCCAAGGAACCGAGCCACACGAGCTGCCCTTATCGCTACCGGCATCTCCCAACCCGAGCTAGGATTGACTGTACCGTGTCCCACTACATGGAGTCCAGCCCCTGTTGAGCTGCACGCGTCGTGCTCGAGGCCATGTCAACACAGCGCTGCCACCCCGGAATTGCCCACGTCGAGTCATTTATCCGGGCCAGATCCAAAACACGCACCTCAAACCAATCCAGACCGACCAGGCCACCGCGACTCGCGCTTCAGCCACCCCGCACCAGCACCCGCCAGCCGGCAAATGCCGAAATCGGACAGGCAACTTGCACCTCCATGCCAAACCAGACACCGTCGCCACTCGTTGTTATACCCGAGTTCACCGCACCGTCCGATCTGCACCACCAGACTCCAAACTCGCAGTTTGATCTACACCAACCATTCCCTTTCCATTCTGCAACTATCCTAAAAAATAATCCCTACCCTTTTTCGTTTCTTTTGTAAGTTTATCTTTGTTTTATTTTTATTTTTAAATTCTGAAAACTTTTTTTTTAGGAAATGGGCTTATTGAAATCTAAGAATAAAAAGGATAAATTTTTTTTTAAAAAAATAGAAGATTATAAAAGTAAAACAATTTCAATATTTTTTTAAAAAGAATGAAACATGATTAACCGAGTTATGACAACTTGTTAATCTTATAATTATCTTGGATCATCTGAGTTGTGACAACTTAATGATTCAAATTATTTTAAAAAATAAATCACTATTTAATAAAGACTCAAAATTCATTTTTTTATTTGTTCTTTTTTTTAGGTAATTTTAGATAAAAAAAAATCTCATTTAATAGTAATAAATTCAATATTCAGTGCATGACGTCTCTAGCGTGACGCGAGCTTTACCTATTCAAACCTTAATTTGATTAACAGAGTCGCGACGACTTGTTAATTCAAATTTTTATAAAAATAAAAAATTAAATTTTTTTCTTTAAATAAAATCAACCAACTCACACTTATTTTCTATAGAACTACGTGACTTTGAGTTCCTCATTGCACCTGAGGGTACGTAGGAGCAGAATTTTTATTCTGTCAAGCCAAATTTTAAATTTTCACAAACTACTTTTTTTTAAAAGGGGTAAAACAAATATATTATGAGATTATTAAGTTTTACATAACTAATTTAGAGTAACCGTTTTAGGACGGATGTGTTAGGGGTGCTGTGGGGTTAAGTCCCTATCCTTCCCTATGCATAACTAACTCTCGAATCCAATCTAGTTTCAAAGACCATTTTCAAAAAGGGTTTTCTAATTTTTCCTACTTTAAATAAAATTGGTGGCGACTCCTAACAATTTATTTTGTTCGCCACTCCCGCCGTAATCTCGGTCGCGATAGTTCGAATGAACTTAGCCTTTAATAACCTTTCAATTTCTTCCTTGATTTTCGAAACCACTTCAGGGGCAAATCTTCTTGGAGCTTGCTTGATTGGTCTATGTCCTGCTTGAATTGGTAGTCTGTGTTATACCAAATCTTGACTGAGCTTAGATATTTTCTCATATTCTCATACAAAATAATCTTTATATTCTTTGAGCAGGTGAATCAACTTATACTTAAAATCAAATTTTATTAAGGTACTAATAAAAGTAGGCCTATATATTACATCATCCCCTAGATTAATCTCTTCTAAAGGATCTTGTACCTCTATCTTTTTAACAAGAGAAGATAAAGGGGCTTGTTCGAATCCTAAAGAAGAGTAATCATAAATACAATCCAAGTTGGTGTCTTTAACAACACCAAATTTCTCAACTATATAGGCTGAGATTTGAGTCTCATGTGTAGCATTGTCTTTGCCTTAATAGTTTAATATGTTAAGTTTTGATGATGACAAATACAGATAAAAAGAATTATGCTTATGCTTCATAGATGTGCTTAATGAGATATATTGTATCATGCATATGAAGATATTGAGTTATGAATTTGGACTAACTATGCTTATGTTAAGTGAGTAATATTTTGTAGGATAGTCCAAGTATCAAGAGTAAGCATTGCAACAAGAAAGCAAAAGATCACAATTATGCTCAACTCAAGAAGAATGAGAATAATAAAGATGTTCCAAGCAATTTACAAGATTTGAAGAAAAGAAATTTGTGGAAGCTTGATCATATCAAGAAGCCTAAGGACTAGAATTGGTATATTTTCCTTTTAGGTTTTCTCCTATGTAAAGATAGATGTTTTATAAGAAAAGAGGTCAAATATGTTTTTAAGTCTTTAAAAATGGTTCTTACATGTTTAAATGCCCAACAAACTATTTTTGGAAAGTTAATCTTGTTGGTAGTTCACACATTTGAAAAATAGCCAAGTTTGTGTTTTGCAAAACTAACATTTAGTTACTCTTTTGATCATAACTTTCAAAATATTTTGAGTTTTGTTGTGAAACTTCTTTCATTTGAAAATAGACTCAAAGATCTTTCCAATGACTGGTCATTTGCATTAATCAAATAAGAAATGAAGAAGTTATGACCTTTTAAAGTCAGCTTTCAAAACCAGAAATGCTGTAATCGATTACATAAGTCCTGTAATCGATTACAACGTTGACAGAAGCCGTGTAATCGATTACCAGAAGTGTGTAATCGATTACCAAGTGCCCAGAAACGTTCCCAACAGCTATAAATGGCTAGTTTTCATAAAAAATCATTTCTAAACACTACCAACGACTATTTTATCACTTGGGCTCTATATATAAGTGTTGTATGAAGCTTATGCACCTCTTGAACACTTGATTTGATCCTTCAATCACCAAAATCATATTTTGAGCTCTTTCTTGCAAAATTCTTCTATTCCTTTGTTCTTCAATTTGTATTATCCACTCTTGAGAGAGTTTTCTATCATCTATACTTTGTTCTTCAAGTTGTATATCTACTCTTATGAGAGTTTCATTCTATCAACCTTGATTACTTTGTAAGAGGGTGAGGTATCTCTCAAGAGAGAAAAGGGTGACGTATCCCTTGTAGTGAGACTTAAACACAAAGGGTGAGGTATCCCAAAGGTGTTGTGAGTGCTCTTGAATGTAAACGTTTTTCAAGCACCTGTGAAGCTTGAAAAGTTGGAGGCTCTAGCACAAGGGTGAGGTATCCCAAGGTGTGAGGAGTGCTCTTGCTTGTATAAAGGTTTTCCTAGCACCCGTGAAGTCTAGGAGATAGTGAAGAAAATCTCAAGTTAAGCTTGGGGACTGAATGTAGGTCACTAGTGGTTGGTGGCTGAACCAGGATAAATCATTGTGTTTGCTCTTCTCAACTCTATCTCATTTACATTTGTGCTTCAATTATATATGCTTGAGTTGAATTTGATATCTAGTTTATTTGCTTGATTTATCTTATAGCCTAAGTGGTTTTTGTAAAATCTCTAATAGTTACACCTTTGTTAAATTTATTCCGCTGCATTTATTACTTGGTGATTCAAAATGCTTAATTTCTCAAAGTTGCATTAAAATTTGTAATCACCCAATTCACCCCCCTCTTGGGTGATGGTTGCCATGACTAACATCATGACTCGAAATTGCACTCTTAGTGCAATTTTCAACCATATAGGTTGCAATTTTAGCCATATGGCTCTTAAGTTCCTCCATTTATATTACAACTTGAGGCCGAATACACTAGGCCTAGAATGTTAAATAGGTGTCTATAAGCCCTGGAATCATTACAATTTCGAAACTGAAATGAATCAGCTTTCAGTATAACAGAAAAACCTGTTGGTGTAATGGCCACCATTTCGACTTCCTTGCTGTCGAGAGCTGTCGAATCCCATATGCAGAATGGCTTGACACCAGGTATATATATTTGTAGATCTGCATGATTCTGGTTTACATGCCAGAGAGTATCATCAGCCTCCACCATTTCAAGCTCTCCCATTTAGTTTCACAAGAACATCTTCTGATGAACAGTCGAAGGAACATCACCTACAACATGAATCCATTCTATACCCAAAAGAATATTATAGCTGGCCTCGAGGGAACCATTATGAACAAGTTTACCTCGTGACTGAGGCCACTTTAACGTCCAGAACAATAGCCCTTTCTGATGTTGAGGATCTACCATTAAAATCTGTCACCACCATATTGTGAGACAACAAATCTTCCTCTGTTTTGCCAAACTTCCTCAGCAAATTCTTTGACAATAGATTAATAGCAACCCCTCCTTCTATCAGCACCTTCCCCACTAACTTACCATTTCTTGTTGCCTTGATAAACAGTGGGCGCAGATGACTTTTCATTTCGAGAGAGGGAATATTGAAGACTACAGAGTTCTCCATTACCTCAACCGTATCCTCCTCGACCAAGTACCAACTGGTCTCCTCTGAACTGTCTTCGAAGTCTTCTTCTTGGTTTAGTTCCTGATTTCCTGCAATAGGAAAATTATAAGGGAGAAAGGACACCACATTGATACCAAAAATGGTATCCAGATCGTCCTTAAAACCAAATTCAAAAGAATTTGTAATGACGTTCTCCTCCATTGGACTGAGAGGTTTTTGTTTTTCTGTTCTCAAGAGTAGTCCTTGGACCACCTGGGCATAGGACCTTTGTTGCTGCTGCAACTTGGCCAATGCCTATTATTGAAGCTGTTGTTGTCGAAGCCACTGGGCTTTCCGCCACTGAGACTTCAAAGGAAATGGGCTCAAGCCCTAGTTCGAACTCGAACCTTCTCCTTGCGACCAAGTGTTTGGTCTTCCCCAAAATGGACTCATCCCATATTCCAAGTTGGGCCAAAATGACTTATTCTGGAACTTGTGGGGATGTGGACTATTCCTCACCCATTGATTAGGTGCCACGCTTGAAGGGGGCACCCTGGTCTTGCCTTTCTTGATCTTTTCCAGATCCTGAACTACCACAGAATTGTGGTTTGTTGGTTAATTATTTATGCTGATCGAATTCCTTGCAGGAGCCTTCTTTTGCTTTTGTTTCCTAGCTTCCTGGTAAGACTTGGCAGCCAACCTATCAAAGACAACGTCGCATCAAGGGCAAAAAAACACTTCCATCTCATCTTCCTTCTTTCTAAGAAGGAATTCAACTAACGTTTCCCCAGCCTTTGGGAAAACCTTATGTTCTTCAGCCTCAAACACCTCGAGGTTGTTTTCATCGGTGTGGACGGGGCCAAATTCTCCTAGCTCCACCATATTGACTTCAGTGAAGCCCACACGCTCTACATAGCTGACATTCAGTTTGAATGGATCACCATCCACCCTCTTGCTTTTCTTGTTATCGAAAATCAGTCTTCCTTCCATGATGTTTTTTTTGAATTAAATCCATGAAACGTATACAATTGTTAGTCGAATGGTCATATCTATTATGATATTTGCAATATTTTTGACCCTTTATCTCTTCTACTGAAGGGATTTTCTGTGCATCAGGAAGTTTAATTTGCTTATTTTTTAACAAGACATCAAAAATTAAATCAACTTTAGAAACGTCAAAAGTATAAGTTGGCCTAGTAGAGGATTTTATATTATCCTTGATTCGATTAGGTACCAAAGATGAACAAGTGTAAGGAGGACCAGACTTTAGTTCTGCTATGTTAACATCATTTTCTTCATCATTTACACCCTCATCGATTTTGACATAGGGTACTTTATTATCTTTTGATTTCTTAAAGTACTTATCCTGAATATCAGGAGTTTCAGCATAAGTAATCTTTTCTTTTCTCAAATTTTTTCTAAATCTTTCATTTTCGAGTTTTAACTACTCGATTTGTCTCACTGTATCAGCGAGTTGAGACATATCGAGGATTTGCTAATTTACTAGTTTTTTTCGAATGGAATAATCTAATCCACCAGGAGCCATTTTAATAACCTCAAATTCAGGAACAACAGTGAAGCACCTAGCCTTCATTTGCCTGAACCTAGCCAAGTAATCATTTATGGACTCCTTATGGCCTCTTTTAATATTAAACAGATCTACGAGACTTACCTTTGTCTCTCTTCTAAAGAACTGGTCATGAAAATTTCTTTCCAATTGGTTTTAAGAGTGAATCGAATTTGGTGGAAGGGTTGTAAACCAAGTAAAGGCATTCTTGGTTAAAGAACTGGGAAAATATTTCATTTTTAAGTATTCATTCGAGGTTGCTTCCCTAACTTCGATTATGTATCGAGCTATATGCTTTACAGTTGATTCTCCACTTTCCCCAGCAAATTTACTAGAGATTTTAGGTGCTTTGTAACCTCTAGGCAATTCTGCCTATTGGATGAATTGAGGGAAAGTTGACACAAAATAGGGTCTATTTGCATATCCCATATTAAAACCATACCTATTCAATACTTATTCCATTGCCTGGATGATACTTTGTTGCCCCCCAAGATTATTAAGTCTAATCCTTTCTAGAAGGTCATCAGCATCCTGATTTCGATTAACTATTCGAAATCCTAAGTTTGGACCTTGTGGAATTTCTCTTGGTTGGTTATCCTTAACTGTGTTGTTAGCATTGAGATTATTTAGCAATTGGACATTTTCTTGATAAACAGGTTGATTGTTCACCCTTTGATTGCATATAGAATCTTCTGGGTTACCAAAAACATCTACAATCCTACCCATTTGTCTAACCAAGGTGGTGTAGGTATTATTGGTTGACTCTATGAATGGTGTTATCACAGTAGTCATATGCTGAGTCAGCATATGAACCATCTCATGGTTACTTTCATCAATTTGTTGCCTAGTATTGTTCAAGGTTGTATTCGTATTCCCTGAAGGAATCGAAGGCATGTCCCTGGGCATATTAGGGAATACTGGCATTTCCATATTTTGCCTATCAGTTCGACTGGTATTTGTTCCTGCACCTTGGCCACCAACATTTACCATTTGGTTTCTTAGAGAAATATTGGGTATAAGACTTTTGTATGTGGCTTGGGCGGTCCCTATGTTCTATGTAACATTTTGGGGGACAAACCCAAGAGGCAAATCATACAATGGTGCAATTCTATTTACCCCAAGAATCCTGGTTTCTAAATTCGAAACAGGGGCTCCTATGATTTCACTGATCACGAGCTCTAAGGCTTGTGGTAAATTTGCAGAGACTATGGTGTCTCTACTGCCACTAGTACCATTATTCCCTGTTTGTGGGTTCTGAGCACTCAATGATATATTTTCAGACATATTTAGCAATACTCTACCACTTCTCAAGCGTATATACTTAGCAAAAATCTTTTAAGATTTTATTCAATTGACCTGTCCCACCGGGCGTGCCAATTTGTTTACCAAAATATTTTGATTGTGACTATTTAGACTATAGTAAACCCTTTGTCTATGGACAAAGTTTGATTCTCGATCTCAATTCGAGGAAGGGAATCGCTTCCTCTTGGGATTCTGGTCTAAATATTTTAAAGGAGTGAAATTAATGATTTCGATTTCACGAAATGCTATGTTAATCCAAAATCGAAAACTTTATGCAAATGTCAAGCTTTGATAAAAAACAAGTTTGGAAATATAAAAGCCTTGTTTTCGAGAAATAAAGTAAAAGTAATATAAACGAAAATAAGTTAAAATGAATGAAATGAAAGAAAACATTCGAAGTAAATATGACAATGTAAATTAAATAGCATAAAGTAAAATGATTCAAAGTAAATGCAATGAAAAGTAAATAAACAGATATGTAAATTGCAGGAAAATAAAATTACATACAAGTAAAGAAAGTAATTAAAGGAAAGCAATAAACAAAACTCAAATGATCTTTAAAAGAATCACTTGATCAGGAGTAGAAAAGAATTTGTAAAAGAAAATAAAGACTGAATGTAAATGAGCTGAATTTAAAATTGCATTAAATTTGTAAAGACTACATGAATGAAAGTGAAAATGAAAGTAGATGAAAATATACTGAACTAGACTTGTGTGTTGTTTGCTCGAGAGGTCAATGGACGTGATAGCGTGAGTTTACAAGTGTTTGTGAGTATAAAATTTTTAACCCTTAAATGTTTCCATCCTTTTGATATTTATAGAATTCCTAAGTAACTATCTAATTTACAGGATTTTGACATGTGTTCATAACAAAGATAATTATCTAAATGATTGGTAATCTCTGTCTGGTAACTACTAAATCTTTGTCAGTAATCCTCGTGTCATCAATAACTGTTCGATCTTTATCAGCAATCCATGTGTTGTCTTGATTACATATCTACAACTGCTGCTAAATCTTATTTCAAATTCAAAACTTCTTTCTTTTGAATTCAAAACTTGCATACTCGAACATTTGCTGGTATTTTACTCGAGGTTTCTTTCTTTCAGAAATTTTACTAAGTGTAGCTACTCTCCAAGCTTATGATTTCGATTTAAAATCGAAACTAATATTCCCACTATGGAATGACCAATCGAAATTTCTGTCTCGATCAGCTTTGATTCTATTTTATAACTTGTAAATTCATCCAGAATTATATTCATGCCAATTTAAACTATCAAAGTAACATAAATAAAAAAATATTTTATTTTTATACTAACACCTTCTTAGTTACATCTCATGTGAACTGAGCAAATTACGAGTACATTGATGAGATGCACTAACCTAATGCCTTCACCAGCTGTTGTGCAAGGCACCACTATTCTCTGTAATCCAGAGTCCAGACTTCCTCGTCTACACTTTCGTGAAATAGCAGCATCCACTCGTGCTGGGGATTGCCCCTTGTCACATGAAGAGTACACCTCAAATGTGAGGAGACTCGATCTGAATTCATCATTGCCAGAGTCAACTTCACTCAGAGATGCAATGGTAATCAAATCTGCAACCACAAGCATTACCTAAAGAGAAGAGGATACGGATAAACAAGCATTACCTAAACTACGGGTACAGGTGGGTTGTGCATGGTGGGATGAGTCTAATTAAAGAGACTTGGACTGAGACCCACACCCCCTTCTCTCTCTATAAGAAGTGCACTACCTACATCACTTTCACTGAGCACTCTCACAAGTTGATCAAAGGCACAATAAAGAGAGGATTATGGTTTTGATTTTGTTTCAGACTTACAGATCTGTTGGTCCCCCAAATTGGTACGACACAGATATGAATCCTTTCATGGGTTTGTTATAGTGTACAGTCCTCAATTTAGTACTGTAGTAGCTGATCTAGCTGAGCAAAAGACACATGTTTGACCCGTGCACTTTTGGAGAAGAGAAGAAAACGGATTTGATTGCAATAGACCGTACAGAGTGCAGAATTCAAGTGCACGATGAACCAAATTTTGCTGAGATCAGTGACACATTCTTTTCCCTTGTGGATGGGACACTTCCTTTCTGTTTCCGTTTTTCTTTTATGAATAAATGGGGGAAAAAAAGAACAATTTGGTCACAATGAACTTGATTCAACGCAAATGAAACCCTAATTCATACCATATAGCCCAAGACTTTGGGTTGAAAGTATTTATTTTCTTTAATTTCTTTTTGTTTAACTACTAAAGGGATTCCTGTTATTTGCTTATATAATATAATTATAATAAAAGTAATATTATTTACATATATTTCACAAACTTTTCATCTCAATCATTTTTTTCTCTTTTCTTTTCTATTAATTAGTCACTAGTCACGTACACATAGACAAATTTATGTGTTAAAGAGTGAAAGCACATATCTCTCACTCTATTTTAAAATTTTTCTTTGAATTATATAAATATATTTGCATTTTTTTAATTTTTTTATATGTATAATTTTTATCTTTATATATAAATAAATTAGTAAATTTATAATAATAAAAATTAAAATTTATATAATATTTTTTTTATTTTTTAACAGTACTCACATAATTTAATATCTGAATATATTTATATAATATTATTTTTTATTTTTTAATAATATTCATATAAGTTTGTTATCAATATATTTAAAATACTTTCTTTATCTCTCTTAATTAGCGATGAAAAATGATATTATCTATTTAAATTCACTCATATTTATTTCAACTAATATTTTCTTTTATTATTTAAATTCTTAAATTCGTCACTACACGTACACGTTGTGAGGGGTCTACATGAAAAGTTTTATTTTTTTTCATGTGTAAGTAACATTTCTAAATAATAAATGTAACAACCAAAATCTTTCATGTTAAAAAGTACAAAGCTACGAAAGGGAAAAAGGACAAATAAGAAAGAAAAGAAGAATATAAAATAAAAAGTTAAATGTTTCAAAATGTGCCTAAAATTCTCTCAAGACATTGTGTGCCATGTTTTATCACATACTTTTAGTTTTTGTCTTATTGTTATTTTTATTCTCAAATATTTAATTTAATTGGATTATAGATTGAGTAAGATAAAAATTTGAAAAGAAAATATTATTTTATGCAGAAAGAATAAGTATGTAACTTAAGTGGTAAGAAGAGTATAGAATTGGATAAATATATTTTAACGCTGCTATATAACACGAATAGCATTGTTCTCATTTTGCGCGCCATTTCACGAATATTTATTTATTTTTAATAAAAATGAGCAATACCTAATATGTTTTAGATTTAAATTCTTATAAATGAAAAATGAAGTCTAAACTATAATTTTGATCCTAAACGTCTCTTGTTCTAATTTTCAATTGTGTGAATTAATCTCCATTGTATTTGCTCTACGAGATTCTTAGCATTATATCTATTAATAGCTAATTCAGTTATTCAACTTAATTTCAGTTTACTCAGTGTAGTTGTTACTTACAGCTTCTGTTAGAATTCTGTTAGTTATAACAGTTGTGTCAACTCAGCTACTCTTGTGCATGTATATATACCAAATTGATAAGTGAAATCAATACAACACAATTCATTTTTTCTCCAAATCACGTTTTAATATGATATGTTTGGAATAAATAAAAATCATAAATAATTTAATTTAGTTTGAATTGAATTGAATTTATTTGATTTAAAAATTAAATTTTATATTTAAATTTTTTTAAAAAAATAAGATTTGAATTGATTTAGAAATTAAATTTTGTGTTTGGAATTCAATAAAATGAGAATTAACTTAATTTGATTTTATTATTTTACATTTTAACTCTTATGAAAGATTGTTAGAAGTAATTACTAAGTGTAAAATAATCTATTTATTTTAAATCAAATCAAATTCTAACAAATCTTATCAAAATTAATAAAATTTTTAAAATAAGAAAAATAAAATTCATGAAATTTTAAAAATTAAATTATTCTTTATTTTTAAACATTTTAAATATAAAATTTAATTACATTTAATTTACAAATCAAATTATTTTCTATTTTTTTACATTTTAAACACACTCGTACAGATGAAATGAAATCAGTCATACAAACTAAACTCAGAATCCACGAAGTTTTTCATCATGTAAATATTAAAGACGTCGATGGATTATGAGCTTAGTGGAAGTAGTATTATGAATTTAATTGAACTGAGCCACGAATAACATTGCTCCTCTCAGTAACCAGGAAAAAAAAAAAAAAAAGCTCTTCTCAAAGTTGCAAACTTGCCACCATAACAAGGTAATCTGAGTTTTGACTGTGTTACTGCATCTTCGTGTGTTGGTGTGTGTGTCGGAGAAACAGAGAGAATAACGATAATAATTACCGACCACAAGCCATATTTTATGGAAAAAGATGGGAATTCATGAAAAAAAAAAAAAGGGGAACAAAAAGGTAAATTGGGAAAAGGACAAAGGCAAAAATTATAAAAAAATTATTATATAGAGATCCAAATCAGAGCTTTAGGAAGTTGCCACCCAAAGAGGTTCCCCCCAGTTTATTAATAATTCATTGTTTTCAAGGTCACCTTCTTTGCACCTGCTTCTGCTTCTGCTTCCCCTCTCATACTTTTCCATTCTCAAGCCACCCCCAATACTCCAATTGTTGCCACACGTGTCTCTCTGACTCTCACCATCCTCGTTCTCAACACTTTCTTGTTCTGCTTCCTCGTCTGTTTCTTCGTCGTTTTCTTCTGCTTCCTCTTCCTCCACATCCACATCTTGTCTTTGTCCATTCATTTCACTTTCAAGTTCTTCTTCAAACCCTTCATTGTCATCATCTTCTTCCGGGTCAAAAGATGAAGTGGGATTTTTTAAAAAGCAGAGGCGAAGGCGGCCATAGCTCCTCTTAGCTTGGAAACAAGATGGGACCTTGATGACCTCAATCACTAGCCTCCCACCTTCTCTGTGGGGCCTCATTCGTAGAGAATCTGAACCCCTTATCGTTGTCAAAGGAGGTGGAAAATTCTGGGTTTGGGTTTTCGTTTTCTTAGCTCCCAAAAGTTGACCTGATTTCCTTTGCTCCCTTGTCCCAGCACACTCCCATGAAGAAGAGACCAAGTCAATGCCATAACCATTCTCTATGTCTATGATGTCAGTGCCAGTCTCATTCCCTAAGTTCTCAGTGCACAATTCTAAACTCTTAGGGCTAAGTCTCATCGATGACTGCTTCACCTGAGGATGGACATAAGTGGTTTCTTTATCTTTGGGGCATTGGGAGACACTGGAAAGAGCTTGAAGGAAGCTCCAACCACCTTGGTTGGGGTTGGAGGAGATTGGGTTATGGTGGAGGGTGTCAGCTTTGTAACTGTTTTCCTCACAATGGGGTTTGGTGTTAGAGGGAGGGGTGAGTAGTTTTGTGTTGTGAGGGGTGAGTAGTTTTGAGGGAGGCAACATAAGCCTGTGTATTCTTGACTCGACAAGCTGAGAATCCAGACATGACTGCAACCCGTGGCACACAATTGCAGCCATGTGGTGGCTTAACTTGTTCTTCAAATCTGAAAGCTAACTAAAGGCTAAAGCAAGAAGTTGCAGGGGGGGTGCAGGGGAAAAAACAGAGGATAACAGAGTGTTTTGTGTTGTGAGGGGGAGAGATTCAGGGGAAGGAAAGCATAGATATTTGAGATTCCAAATAAATGGTTATGTATTTGATTGAGAGAAAATAAGAGGGACAAAAGAGAGGGAGAGGAGGGGGGCATTGGCATGTGGGAGAAGTGAGGAGGTGGGAGTGAATTTGTAGTCTCCAAAAGTGTCCGGGGTATGTCATGTAGGGAGGTAGGTTACAGGGCCTTTTGCACCACTTGAATTATACAATTCTTAATCCACCACATAATACAAAAGAGAATAAAAATAAAAATTTCAAAATAAGAAAATGGGATAGTAAAAGAAGATTCCAAGTAGGGGTGTAAGTGGGTGGTTTGGTTTGAGTTTTGGAAAAAAATAAATTTGAACTAATCAAAATCAATTAGTTCTGTTTAGTTTAGTTTTCTTATTTTTTGATAGTTAAATCTGAATCGAACCGAACCAAACATTTATGGTTTGGTTTAGTTTGATTTGGTTTGGATGATCGAATTGATCATTATTTTTTTAACACAAAAATTAACTAAATAATTATACATATAATACAGAAAAATGCATATAATGTATCTAAAATTTCAAATAATATTAGAATATAGACTAATATTTGTTCTTCCATCAGACAATGAATATTCAATTTCAAGTTGAGTCATACGATCATTGGTCTTTGAGATTTCCTGTTTATATCAAATCCAAAATGATAAAATAGTGAGAAAAAAAAACTTCCTAGTAGGCGATAGAAAAATAGAATACATAATAAAAAAGTTCAGGCAATAACTAGACAGCAGTTAGAAGCATAATCTTAATAAAAATCAAATATGACATACAATTTTTGTGGTTTTATAAATATGCGATAGAAAATGACTAAGAGGATAGCCAAAGCAAAACCACTAGCCATATGATATACATGACTTTTATCCAATATCAATATATAGCTAATACAAATATAATAATGGGCATCACCCAAAGTTAATCCAAACTCAATCAAAATTCAATCTAAATATAAAAAAAATGATTCATTAAACATGATTCATCAAATTGAATTTATCTTTCAACTTCATCTACATCTTGCAATAAAGAAAAACAAAATGTTAGAATTTGTGTATATTAAATTTTAACAATCAACCATAATTATTGTACTTATAAATGTTATCTTCAAAGCTTATTAAAGACTTATTAAAACTGAATTTCAAAATTTGAAGATAATCCTGACAACTCTAAAAATTCAAACATAAAAGGTAAACAAGATTAATTAGTAACAATAGTAAGTATAACAACGAATAAAAAACTTGAGAATTAAAACTAAGTTTTCATATCTGATTCAACCTTCTCCATTTCTTTTATTTTATCACGTAATTCAAGATTTTTTTAGGAGTCTTGATCCAGTTCTGAGTATAAATCAATGCCTCAACAGTGGTGGCACAATTTTGGTAAAGAAAATGAAAACGCATATGTCTAATGTCTCTGTACGTGCAATAGTAGTTTGGTTCGGATGATTCTTCGAATTTGAAATTCTAAATTCGAAAAACGAACCAATTGAGCTCTCATTGATTTGAATTTTATCCGAATCAATCTAAATATCCAAACCAAACTAAATCAATTTAGTTGATTCAGTTCAAATTAATTGAATTGGTCGAAATACCCAAAATAATTTACATCTCTAATCCCAAGTTGGTTGTAGCTTTGTTTCTGACCTAATTTGACAGGATAATAAATTTATGCAGAACTTCCTTTACCACAAACTCAAGTATGTAGAAATTGGGCCTTTTAGGCGTGTCCTTATGAGGAAATCAATGTATAAAGGGCGAGACAGGTGAATTTTATCTTTGCAGCAAAATTACCAGCTTTACTATTCCTTTCCAAAAGAAAGCCAACAAAAGGCCAGAGCACCAAATGGATTCTCCCAAATTTTGCCTGATAGTGATTGCTTTCCTGTTTATATTCAGGATCTATAAATAGTTTTTTTTAAGGCTATCCAAAATTCTCTGTCTATGGTTCAAATGACATATGGAGTCAAAATGTAGGCCGATTGCTATTCCATTCAAAAAGAGTTAAAGGAGGTAAGAAACATCAGCCAACAACCTTTGGAAAAAAAAATGGGAACTGCCCCATTATTTCTATTCTTTATCCAAAATGATGAATAGTTTATGGAGCTACAAAATATCAGACACAGGAATTTTTAGGTGTTTTCTTATTTTATATTATTAAATATGTGTTATATTAGTAGTGTAGACCATCATTATCTTATATTTTAATTATACTAGATTTTACACTTATGTATAGATAAATTTAAGAATTAAATAATAAAATAAATATAATTTAATTAAAAATAATTTTATTAAATAAAATATATTTAATAATTTGTAAAAAATATTTATAAGTTTAATTTTAAAATACATAATATTTTCATAAAATAATTTCATTATAATATAAATACTAAATCATTTAAATATATAATATTATAAAATAACTTATATGTTTAAAATAATATTTAAACAATTTAAAGTTCAATAAAAAATGCATATAATGTTTTAATATAAAAATATATAATATTTAATTAAAATTACACATAAATTAATGAAAAAAATTCCAATAAAGAAATAATGAAACAAATTTCTAATTTATATTTGAATTTATTATAGAGCTTGTGGTAGTAATACGTTATATTAAGACAATATAATGTTCAACAACCCATTAACTCTAATTTTGGAGGGATTTCATTTATACAAATATTAATATAATTTTCAATAAAACTAAAAGTGAAATAGATAATAAACAACAAATAGATAATAATAAACAAAACTTATATAGTAAAATCTATATTAAAAGATATTAACCATATAACGTTTACCACAATATATATTATGAAATTGAACAAATTGCATTATAAATTGTAAAAACTTAGAAATATATAATCTCCCAGATCAAAATATTAAATAATTGACTTCAGTCAACAATTGTAACTTTTTTTATACAATAAATTTGATAACCTAACTTACAATTGATCTGTTGGCCAAAAAAAAGGGAAAGAAGCATAAATTTGCCTTAGAACTTTAGTATTCAATTATCATCACTTTGCTTCATAGCTTTCATTGAAGATTTTGTGGGCAAGACCTGTAAGAAAAAACATAAACAAAAGATAGACATTTTTTAAAATCATGATTCAAATATTAATAACTGTGATAATATATTAAAAAATACTCAAAGAGAATGGAGAAAAGATAAAAGCTTACCTTATAGAAAGAAGATAAAGAGAACTAAAAAGATGAAAATGTGAATATGTAAAACAAATGAAGATGAATTCAACCAAAATGAAAAAAAGATAGAAACCGTAAACCAAATAACCTAATATGAATGGATTAAAAATATTAGATAAATTTATATAATCTGATTCCTTTGTATTTTGAAATTAGAAGAATTAAAATAAAATCCAGTCAAGGAGAATGAAAGAAACATAAAATCTTAGTTAGAGAAAGAAGTTAAAGAGAACCACAAAAAGGTGAAAACATGAATCTGTAAAGTAAAGAAAGATTAGTTGAACTAAAATGAAAAAAAATGAAAACGTAAATCAAATGCTCTAATGTAAAGGAATGAATAATATCATAAAGAATTTATATAGAGTGTATCCTTTGTATTTGGAAATTAGAAGAATTAAAATAAAATCCAATCAAGGAGAATGAAAGAAAGATAGAAGATTAGTTAGAGAAAAAAGTTAAAGAGAACCAAAAAGGTGAAAATATGAAACTGTAAAAGTAAAGAAATATTAGTTGAACCAAAATGAAAAAGATGAAACAGTCAATCAAATACCCTAATGTGAAAGAATAGATAATATCGGAGAAAATTTATATAGAGTGAATTATTTGTATTTTGAGATTAGATAAATTTGATTTAAATAATATATTAATTAGAGACAGTCAATCGTTTGTAGGTCAAACAAAATATTATTAGATGCAATCAATTAATTAATGAATTAAAAGGAGCTGTTTTAAATTTTAGAATTTGAATTCATATATTTTTTTTGAGTCATTAAATCCTCCTTTGAAGGTCAATAAATTAGACTATATTTAGAATTTTTTTGTTCAATATATTTAGAAATTTAAAGGGAAGTAAATAGATAATCATGTGAATGAATGAAAGCTCTATTGAAAAATTACGTGGCAGAGATTGTTTAGCCAAAATTAGGCTATATTTTAAATAATTACACAATCAACTTCATTTAAAAGTGGCAGGATATGTGATAATTATAGTAATTGTAGATAACTATAATTATAGATAAATATAATTCAAATTTTTAATTTTGTCAAAATAGTGAATAATGTAACATCCTAATACAGATATCTAGATATATCCTAGTTAGACAGAGATATATAAAGATAACCAGTACTAGAGACGTCACTTCTATATTACATACTAACATATATCTATAATCATAACTGAGTAATTATAGAAAGCCTTGAGAGAGATTGCGGAAAAACTTAAACTCATACATATAAATATATATACAAACTTAGCCACATGAGGGCTTATTGTAATACATATAACATAAAACCTACAGAACAAACATAAACTTATTACATAAGTTCTGTCTACTTAAAGCAATAAAAACTACTCTAGTCTTCATGCTTTATCTTCTCACTCTTAGCAGGGTTTGTACCTCTGTACCGGTGCCTTGCCTGTATCTGTGCCTGTGCCTGCATCTATGACTGCATTTGTGCCTACATCTAGATTTACATGGAATAGTAACTGGGGTGAGAATTAACATTCTCAGTAAAAGCAATTCCAATACCAGTTCTCTATAACATTGTATATAACAAATATATAACAAATGCTATAATTTCTATCTTAAGAGTTTCCTCCTCTTTTCTCATAACTTAGGAGTTTCCTACTCTGTTCTCATAACTTGGGAGTTTCTTCCTCTTTTCTCATAACTTAGGAGTTTCCTCCTCTTTTCTCATAACTGCACACTTTCTAATAATGTGATATCAACCGATAGCCTACACACTGTTAATATATACAACGCCCATACAGCTGTACATACCAACAGTGACACCCAATGCCCATACAACTGTCTGTGAATGCAATGATAATGATATGTAATATGAATATGCCTAGAGAAATCCTAAGAGTATGTGAATGAAATGCAAATGCAGGGTTTTATTTTGAAATACATACAGAAGTTTATTTTGAAAATAAAGAAGTTTGCTAGGAACTAGTCAGTATATCATCCAGTGATAATTAGAGGAAAAGTTTATCCTCATATTACACATATCCTGGCACGCTGAGAAATTCAGGCTACATCCTTGCTCAAAGAGCGTCTTTGGATTTCCCACTTATCTCCTTTGGCATCGGCAATATCGAGACATTAGGGTTATGTCCTTCTCAAAAGTCCTTCGGACACCCATCTATCTCTTTTTGCCTCCATGAATGACATCAAAGGATACTCACCAGATCGATCCTACTTGACCAATTCATAGACTTACATTCATACTTATATACTTAGTTCCTTTACGATCTAAGTATATTCTCCTAGGAACTTTGGCTTCTTATGTTTACCATTTGTAATGAGAAGAATCTGTAACCTCATACTACATGTAACCTTAGCACTTGGTTAGAAATACTTGTCCCCTTAGGAACTTCTCTGATTCCTTACCTTCTGGCTAAATGACCTCACGTCATATAACGTTACATTCTCAGGTAAACATTACCAAACTATTCCTCATACTTGTATCCAAACACCACCTCATCACTCGTATCTCTTAAGTGACTTCTAACGCAACACTATGTTGCTGAGGTGTTAGATACTTACCTATGGCAAACTACTAATCTTGGTTGCATTTAGGCTCTTTCTCTTCACATACATACTAGCTTAACTGACTAGTGTGTGAAAAGCTTAGTGTTATGTTTAACTCTTACATAAACACCATCTTACTCTCTTATAGACTCCACTCATCCTAGTGAAAGAGTCTGTCTTAACTAATGCCTCATCTACCCTTACTTAGGGAAATAAATGAGCATTTCTCTAAAACTTTGCATAATTAACTCAACTTTAACTAAAGAGAGTAATTCATGCATCTAACTTTCTTTTCTATCACACTTCTGGTAGTAGCTTATACTACACGTGTGTGCTAACATACGTATTCTGGTTGTATCTAGCTTTCCCTTCTATCACACTTCTGGTAGTAGCTTATACTACACTTGTATGCTTAAGGTTCCAGATACCTCTTTAACTATTCCAAACTCATGGAATGCTTAATGTAACACCCCAATTTTTAGAAAAATGTTCCGAATGTTCTGTTTGCTGTTTTTCAAGCTTTTGTCTAAATGACTGTTGTGTCTCTATTTTACTGTTTCTTGTTTTTCAGTATGAAATACAAATATGTTTTACAGGCTAAAATTTTATTTGATCGTTTTACGTAATTTGCTTCGATACGGTAAAATAAAAATTTTCTCAAGCTACTGTTTTAATTTTTCTGAGAGATATACAGACAATTAATACTGTCTGTAATTTTATTTGAACGTTTTGGATGATTTGCTTCGTCGTGGGAAAAAATGAAAAAATGACCATTACGTCCCGATTGTACTGTTTTTAATTTTTCTATATGTTATAGTGCTTAATATTACTGTCTGTGATTTTATTTGGACTTTTTGTGCGATTTGCTCCGGGACAGGAAAATAATATTTTTTCGGGCCGGAAAAATCTTGTTTTAATTATTCAGAACTGGGGGATCTTACTAAACTCGATTCTGAATGATACGGTTGTTAATCTTTTAATTTTTAGGATTTAACTGTCAAATAAAATAATTTTGTATTATTATAATATTATTTTATTAGTTAGTATAATAAAATAACAGTGGACCCGGAAATATTTTGCGGGACTCACGTTTAGCTAAAACAGTTAACTTAATAGCTTAATTAAGCATCATTAGTGAAGAAATTCTCTAGAACATGATGACTAAGTGTGGTGACTAGGTTAATTAGTGACTAAGCATGTGACTAGGTTAGATGACTATGCTAAACTCAACCAATGGGAGACAAGCTTGCTAACCAAGTTTTAATCTTGACCTTTGATTCATTCTAAGGCTTGGATGAAGCCAAACCCATGACACCTTGCATGGCTTTGAAGTCCACGGCCATATGGCTTTTGGAAGGCCATAATCACTTTGTCTTTATGCAATTTTCTCTCTTCTCTCTCTTCCAAAAACCCTAAACACCATTGAAGCTTCCTTGAAGCTAGTTTCGGCCAAGCTCTATTCTACACCATCCAACCACCCAAAATTTTATCCAACCAAGTTTTCTAAACCTAAACACAATCCTAAGAACATCTCTAGTTGAGAGTTCTTGCAAAATCTTTCATTTGAAGCTTGGAAACCTACTTGGAAAATTTTACCTAGAAGGTGAAATTTCTTGTTTTCCATTTCTAAACTCTTTTTCAAAGTTCTAAGCCATGATTTCTCCATGGTTTAAGCTTTCTTTTATGGTTAGTAACTTGTAGATTTTGTTTAAGTTTGTTAGGTGATTTGAAGGAGAAAACCAAAACCTAGAAGAGGAGTGAAAGAATATTTTTTGTCTTCATTTAAGGTAAGAGGAAGACAATTCTTATCATCCATGGGTGGTGGTAAGAAGATGGAGATTGGTTGTTGATTGTAGAATCCATAAGGATTCCTTTGTTTGTGTTTGTTAGTAGCTTGTTTGTGTGATTGTTAGTAGCTTTCCTATTTGATGTTTGTAATAATTTGTATGATGTTGCATGTCTACAAGCTTTAAATTGCATGTCTACAAGCTTTGATAATTTGTATGTGTTAGAAATGCATGATAATGTATAGGATGTGAATAACACGCTAAGGTATGCATGAGTGTTCCAAAGAACACAACACCAAGGCTCACGGCCATTGACCCAAAAGGAGAATCAAAATGTTCTCATTATTTTCCTAAAGTGTAATTTAATTAACCTAGGAAAATTAACAAGAGATAGAATTGTTTAGATCAAGGAAAATGAATTTAGAAATCAAATGACCCAAATGTATATTTCGGCCAACATGCCAAACCAAGAATTCATGATTTCTAAAATCAGTTCCAAACCATTTTCAAGTATAAAGATGCGATATATGTTAAAAAGAATTTTTCTAAAATGAGTTTTGAAGAAATAAATTGAATTGAATTAAGTTTAAGCAACTAAAACTATTGATTTTATTGTTAGAAAAGAAATATAGTAACTTTCAAAAATTTCTAACATATAGCTCATACTGTATTTTGAAGCATGTTAGTAGTTTTCAAAAGGATTAAATTATACGGTTAAAAATTCAGTAAACAGAATTTTTACGAAAAAATTAGAAAATCATTATTATAATTTTCTAAACAAAATACTGTCAATTTTTAGTAAAAATGGGCAATTAAGCTAGAAAAGATGTCCAAAAGACAGTATACGGTATTGAAAATATTTTACGTAGTTTAAACGTATTATTTATTATTTTTGTTTATTTAAACAGTAATTTTAAGGGATTTGGACAAGAAAATTATTTAAAAATCTTACGCGATTGAGAAAACGTATTAAAAATCTTACGCGATTTGCAAAAACAGTAAAATATATTTACGCGATTTAAAAACGTTTATAAAAATGACAAGATTGTGAAAACGCGATAAAATTTCTACGCGATTGACCAAAATGGTATTTTCTATATTTTTCTGCTGTCGGGCTATGAGGTGAACCCGTACAGGCTTTGGAACAGTATTTGTCCGGTGGGACTTACTGTATCTTTTTATCTTTGAGGATATATTTTTATTGAGGGTATTCTGGTAATTTCTCATATATTGAGTTTATGCCAATTTTTGGTGGATTGGTTGACGAGGTGAATCACATCGTGTTGTCGATGCGATAAACGTAGTGTGGTTCATTGTCTTTATGAACTTGGAGACGTTAGTGTACGGATCCCATATATGGATGATCAATCATTCTCCGCCGGGCAGTGGTAAATCGATAAGACACTAATGGACTCGACACGCACTATTTTTAATCGAGATTTCGTAAAGTCTAATAGTACATTGCCTGTAGTGCCACAACGTGAGACCGTGAACTACACCATGCCTTGGATGATGGATTCCATGTGACGTGGGGCTATAGACGCAACGTGAGACTGCGGAATAGTTTGGTTGGGCAGCCGTGGTTAACGAGCGCCGAACTCAATCAAAATTATAACCGAAGTTATTACCTAAGCTTGTAGCACAGTGACAACACCGAATCATCTCCACGAGGATTGTAGATGCAATTTAATCAAATCAAGTGAAAGTTAGCAAAGGGGGGTTTGACAGTTTAGATCGCACTTAACAAAATTAAAGGAAGAAATAACAATTAAAGAGCAGTCAATTTAGAAACCTATCCAAGATTGGGTGGATTCAATCATAGACCCTTCATAGAACACTTGAAGCGCAATTGAATTGTTAATTTGGATCTAACCGAGATCTCTGCATCAAATCCAAAATTCATACTAGATGATCGTTTAGAATTCAATTAACAAGTGATAAACACAAATCCGCAATTGCACCATTCATGAAAATCTATGTTAATTTCAAGTACCGAATTCAATTAACTTAGGCACAAATCAGTAACCTAACCTCTTCAATTCTGTGATTAATTTAGATCAATCAGTTCTAAGTTTCATCACAAATCTCAATCTTTATTTATGTGATTAGTTTAGATCAATTAGTTCTAAGTTTCATCACAAATCTCAATCTTAAACTAAGATCAAATCAGATCAACATAAATAGAATCACCATTCATGCATTCAAGATCAAGAAGAAGAAGAAAGAAGAAGAAAAGAGGAATTCAATTACAAATCAAATATAATACATAACCAAGGTCTCAAGAATCCAAACCACAATCTCTTCAAGAGTTCTAAATTGACCCAAAGTAGCTTATCCCTCCATTATCATGAAGGGGAGCATCAAAATATACAAAACTAAGAGAAACTATGAAGAAGCAAGAAGAAACTTAGAGAGAAATGAAGGAGAATACATGAAAGAAATGATAACCAATGGTGCCTTTTATAGAAGTCTAGGGTAACAAAATGACAAAGGGGAGTGAGTGGATGAGTGGGTGAGTGAGTGGAGTGTTTGAGTGGAATGGTTGAGTGGGTTGGTTTAGTGGATGAGTGAGTGGAATGGTTAAGTGGCACTACTAGAAAAATACGTTTTTGCGGCGGATTTTTTGCGGCGGATTCGAATCCGCCTCAAATGGAGGCATATTTGCGGCGGATTATAATCCGTCTCAAATTTGCGGCGGATTTTGCGGCGGATTCGTTTGCGGTAGATTTTTCCCCCCCAATTTTTTTCCGGCTAAACAGTCACCGTAAAAAGTTTTTTTTTATGAAAAAGTTTTGCGGCGGATATTTCCGCCGCAAATTATTAAATAAAATAGAAATTTATTTTTAAATTTAAAAATAAAAATAAAAACCATTTGCGGCGGATGTTGCGGCGGATGTTGAGACAGATTTTACGGCAGATTTTTCTTCACAAAAAAAAAATTGCGGTGAAAATATCCGCCGCAAATCTCCGGTGTCTTTTCTAGCGTAAAATATAATTTTTTCGGATAAAAAAATTTGCGACGGATAAATCCGCCGCAAATTCTGCATAATTAATTCAAGATAATAAAAATTTTAAAAAATATTTAAATAATCACACACAAATCTAAATTTCAATTTGCGACGAAAAAATTCGCGCAAAAATTGATACGTATAATAAAAAATTCTAAATAAAATATTAAAATATTTTATGGGCGGAAAAATCCGCCGCAAATTATCCGCAATTCAAAAATACATTGGCGTGAGATTTTTCGTCGCAAAAAATTCACCGCAAAAAAATTAAATCTACTTCACTTCTTCCTTCTCCCATTTTCATTTTTCTCGGCATTCTTTCTCTATTCCTCTCTCCCTTCCCCTTTCAAGACAAGAGCTTCCATGAGCAACCTTCGTCATCTTCAAGACCTTGAGGTAGGGGGAAAACCTTGTTCTTGACTCATTTTCCTATTCTTTTCATCTTGTTTTTGAGTTGTGACTTGATGTGTGAATTGGGGTTTTGAGTTGTTTTTACTTGTTTTGGCTTGAATCTTGTTAGAAAACTTGAGAATAACATGATTTGGTTTGCTAGAGGCATGAGAACAGTTTTTCATTACTTGTATACCTTGATTTCCATTTGAAATGAGAATTTGGAGTTTTAGGTTTTCAATAACCAATGATGAGATTTGTAGTGTTTTGATCTATTTTTAGTGAAATCTTTTAGTGTTTTATGTTCCCTTCATGTTTGTGAACTTGTTTGGGACTTACACTCACCTAGAAACTGGATTGGAGTGGCCAAAATCCAAGATTTTGGCCAATGGAACCGTAATGACGGTTCTGCACGACTGTCCCAGTAACACGGCCGTGTTCGAATACACGGGGTGGGCGTGTCCTCTCTGCCAGTGCAAATATAGTGGAAAAGTGCAGAACAGAGTAGGACACGGCCCACCCCGTGTCAAACAACACGGGCCGTGTCAAACAACACGGCCCGTGTCAAACAACACGGCCGTGTCAAACAACACGGGCCGTGTCAAACAACACGGCCCGTGTCAAAAAACACGGCCCGTGTCTTAAGATATAATAAGAATTAGCTTTTGTGCTCTTCATGAAAGTTATAGCTCTTTCTCTTAGCTTTCCAAGGACACCTAATTCACCTCATTTCGACATACGTAGCTCAAGTTATGCTCATTTTACTGAGCAAAGGTCAAGGGTTGAAATTGAGAAAAATGCCAAAATGTTGTTTTGGGAAAAACTAGCTTTCCTAATTGTGGGGACCTTTCTTGTATGCATTTATAAGTGTGATGATGAGACCTAGTAAGAGTGTTTAATAAAGTGTATTCGTGATGCATATAAATCAATTGTTATCCTAATAGATAAGTTTAAAGATTAATTGATGAATTATTTTGACTTATGCCACTTTTCTATTTAATAATTAAGTAACTTGTTTTATATACAAGAATTGGATTTATTATGAGATTATGTTGTATAAATCTATTATTGAGAATTTTAAATTCTCACCCCAACTTCTTATTTTCATGGTAAATCCAATATATGATCAAAGCAGGAGCGAAAGAAGGCATTGAAGACTTTGTATAAATCCAGTTTGTGTTTTTGTTAAAGCTAGCATCACGTTGCATTTTGTGACACCTTGAGGAGGAGATCTCCAACTGGTGCTGTGTGACAGTCTCCAACAGGTTTGATCTACTCTTTGATTCACCCTTTCTTCTTTTTGATTGGTGTTAATTAACCTGCATTGCTTTTGCTTAGTCTTTTGTTAAAAGTTAGGCTTAGTATAATGTATGCATAGGATTTGGACTTTTATTGGAGAACACTTTTGCATTTTTGGCTTTCTAAATTGACCACATTAGTGGAGAATACTAATTGTTTGGATTGAAATATTTATACATGTATAATTTTAGAATATATTAATTATGTAACATATGTTGTGCATTTTACATTTTTGTATTTTGATTTAAGTGTAAAATTATCATTGTTTAATTATGATGTTTGGATCGTGTTCAATGATTCAACAAAGAAATGGAGCAAAAAGCCAACAACGTGAGGCAGAGTGGAAAATGCGATTTGAACAATACCAAACAACGAACCAAATGATTAAGGAGCTGAAATCATATGTACAAGCCGTTGGCACTCAACCAAGCCAACAACTACAACTAACAGAAGAAGATAATCAGAATAGTGAAGATGATCATGATGAAGATGACAATGATAATGAGGATTATTAAACTTTGTATTTGAACAAACTTTGTATGCGATTTGTTATGTTTGTTTTATGGATTGATTAAATGCATTGACAAGTTGAAATTCATGTATGTGTGGATTCTGACAGGTTGATTAAATGTTTATTTTATATTGTGGATTTTGAATATTCAATTTAATTTTTTTTAATATTCAAAAAAATTTGCGACGGATTTTGCGGCGGAAATATCAGCTGCAAATTTGGGTAGATTTTTGGGGCGAAAAAATCCGCCGTAAAATCCACCGCAAATTAGAGGTGGAAAAATCCGTCGCAAATTAGCGGCGGAAAAATCCGCCGCAAAATTCGCCACAAATTAGCGACGAAAAAATTCACCGCAAATTAGCAGCGGAAAAATCTGCCGCAAATTATCGGCGAAAAAATTCGCCGCTAATTTGCTGCGAAAAAATCCGCCGCAAATTACCGGCGGAAAAATCCGCCGCAAATTAGTCCTTTTCCGGCAACTATGCCGACATGTCACCAGAGAGTTTTGCGGCGGATTTGCGGCGGAAAAATCCGCCACAAATTTGCGGCGAAAAAAAAATCCGCCGCAAACTATTTTGCGTCAACCATATTTGCGGCGGACCCGAATCCGCCATAAATCCGCCGCAAATTGTTAATTTGCGGTGGATTTTCAGTGATTTGCGGCGGATTTATCCTTCGCAAATCTCCTTTTTTCTTGTAGTGTGGGTTGGTTGAGTGGAAAATGCCAAAGGACTTTTGGTGAGTGGGAAATTATGGACATGAATGGGTGAGTGGATGGATGAGTGGGTGGAGTGGTTAAGTGGTTGGATTAGTGTATGAGTGGATGAGTGGGTGGATTAGTGGATGAGTGGATGAGTGGATTAGTGGATGGATGAGTGGGTGGTTGAGGACGAAAATTTCGTATCTGACTTGGAAGCCAAAAACGACCAACTATACTTCAGATCCACGAAAAGTGCTCTTCATGAAAGTTGTAGATCCTTGTCTTGGCTATAAAATGGATAGCTGGTTCATCCAATTTGGCTTCCTTCAGCCCAAGATATGTCCCAAATACCGTAGGTTGCTCAAACTCAACTTCAGCTCCTCTGTTCCGTCTTGCAAGCTCAAAATGACCTACTAGACTTCCTTTTTTCAAAAAGTGTTCTTCATGAAAGTTGTTTATTTGGATCTTGACTATCCACTGTCCAAATTTGAGCCCATATTCATTATTACATCTTGAGATATGATTTTATGAGTGCACACTGTTCGGATTCTACTGACAGAACCCGTATTCTGACTTCCATGTAAACTTAGGTCCTTTAGACATCTTTTTGGGACTTCGAGCTCTTCATCAAAGTTGTAGAGCTTCCTCTTAGCTTTCCTACAAGGTAAAATTCATGTTCATCAGATATTAGGAACTCAAATTATGGCTAAAATACAGAAACAGTGTCAAATCTCAATAATGCTGAAAATATTCAATTAGGACCAATTTGAGCTCAAACTCACAAAATCATACCAAACTCAATCAATTAAGAATATAGAGAGTGTAAATGACTAAACATAAGGGTTTCTTAATGAATAAAATATGTGATTATCAGTGGTACTAATAGATTTTGCGGGTCATTCTCTCTTTGATATCTGTATGTGTTTAGCTCCATGGAGTAGGATCGTGTCATATTGTATATGGTTATATCTTGGATATTATTTCATTTTATCTGTTTATTTTATTTGGTTATTATTATGATAATTGTCTATTTCTTATTTTATTTTATTTGTGATATTATTTTATCTGTGATATTATGTGTTGTTGTGATACTATCCTGTTATTAATTAATGTTATAGCTTTTCATATTGCATGAATTGTATATTTGTTGTTTGTCGTTTTCTTATCTGCCATGTTTGTGATGATTTTAATTTGTCTTACCTCTTTATTGTATGTGTTTTCTGTATATTTATTTACGTGGTAAAGAGTTTGAGGAAGAGGAATAGCCTCTTGAGATTTTGTATCCTGAGGAGGAAGAGGAGCAGCAAGCTGAAGATCAGTACGACGACCAAGAACCATCTGATCACCCATACCCATTGGACTGATTAGTTTGGGTATGGCGATACCAGGATTTTTGGGTTTTGTGACACTCGAGTTTCACGGTGGATTGTTAGCTTGGCATCTGCGTGGAGACAGAGACTCATTGACTTATGTGGGACGGTTGACTGTGTCCATACGACTTACGTTTGATGGAGAGCCAGTGATGACGACTACTGTGTTTCTGCACTTAGAGTTGCCTTTATCTCTTAGGCGTCATTGGGGTGGTGTATCCGCTGAGCCTAGTGAGATGACTATCGTGTCGACTGCGCGGTCTCGTTTCCGCCGAGTGTCGAGGCATCCTGGATATTTATCTTCTGATGAGTTTCCTGAGAGTGATCCATCAGAGGATTACATGTTTATAATGTGTATTTTTGGACGCGTCTGCGTATGTATATATTGACTCTTTACTGTTTCTGTTTATTGCTTATGTTTAAATATTTGTAGTTGTAGTTGTAAATTATTTGTATAACTTATAACTTGGACCATATGTATATTATGAGTGATGTTGTTCTGTTGGTTTTATATTTCCGCGTTATTTTATTTAATAATATTCTGTTTAACAGGAATTATTTTACAACCCGTATTAGTACGTAAGAAATGTTTTACAACTTAGGTAGATTTTATTTATCTTTCTTTTATTTTCTTTATATATGTGACATCCCCACAAGGGTGTTACACTTAAGAACTTAACTTCCATACTTTTGTTAGTATCTAAGGAAGTAAATTTCCTTTATCTTGTACTTCTAACTCATCTTTGCTAATACATGAGTTATTGCACATTTCTATTCCACCTTATGATTATGACATCTTCTTAGTCACAAATCATCTTATTGTGTATTTAGCAATGCACTAAGTCTCACTTACCTAGAGACTTTGTACATAAACATTCCCTCTTTGGAACTAATACACAATCTGGTCTCCACTCAAATGAATCTAATGCAAGAGTGGTTCTTACTTGTAACTCTTTGTTGCCTAAGGTTCTAGGTACCTTCCTAAGGTAATCCACTTCTCTTGGATCCCCTAAGGTTCATACCTTTCTCATTCTCTACTAGAGTGAATACTATTATTCACTCTAGTATACCTATCTTCATTGCACTATCTCATCACATCTTGAGTGATATCTATTACAACGTCAAGTTGCCTAAGGTGCAATATCATTACCTAAAGCAAACCTTTCTTTTAGGATTCTTAAAAGCCTATGCTTTCTCATACTTAATAGGTAAATATTTTCCACTTGAAAATATCCCCATTTGTGCCTTAACACACTTTAGGAAACATATATAAATGATTCCCTTTACTTTAGAACTTCAAAACATCCAAAAATAACATTTTGGATCTTCAGGGTCTCACGCCGCGGCACGACATATGGCACGCCGCGGCACCCTGCTCTCGGGTGCTGATACTGGGCTGATTTTTGGTCTCACGCCGCGGCATGCACCACCTACGCCATGCGCCCAGATGAAACAGCGATTCTGCGAGAATGCGGTTTCTGCATAATTGGTTCAAAAACCAATTTTCAATCCTTTTCTCATGGATTCTAAGTGATTTCTAGCATTAATCTATGCCATTTAACTTGTTATAACTCTTTTACAACCTATAAATTCTCGTTGGGCATAAATCTAAGTCCAGAATCACATAATACCAACTATTCTTAAAATGCATTTTCTATGGATTCTATGATTATTCTTGAGCCATAAATGGCCATCTAGCATTCTCTAGGCTTAAACTATCCTAACCTAGTCCTCAGAATCAAGAACCAAGTTAAGAACATGGATTTGGCTATCCAAACTCCTATTTCTATTCAAAACCCCAAACTATATTCAAAGAAATCAAAGAGGGAGCAATGAATAGAAATTCCCTTACCTCTTGAAGACTTGAAGTCTTGAAGCTTGATCCTCTTCCCCTCCTTCTTCCCTTCTTCCCCTTTCTCCTTCTTCTTCTCCCCTTTTCTTTCTTTTCTTTCTCTTTCTCTAGTTTTCGGCTCTCTGCCGAGGGAGAAGGGAGAAATAAGGGGGTGAGACGCAGAGGGAAATACGGGAAAAAATTAACTTAAGTTTCTATACTGAAACTTATATCTGCTATGGACACCCGAATTATGCTAATTCGAGTTTCTCTGCTTCCAACAACTTTAGAATAAATCATAAGATTCATTTAAATTGTTGTTTCACCATTTTCCTCATTTTCTATATCTGTTGCTAGTCATTTGGTATTAAAACGCACAACCAGTATGCCTAAAAATACCAAACTGACTCTGATTCTCTTGAAACTTTTACCACATCTTACTTGGCTTATTTGTGACCTAGAAATAAACTTTCTATGTTTATTTCCCTTAACGTAGCAACTTATGCTATTATCTGAGTCCTTTTAAGTCACTTTACAACTTCACGTGTTGAACAAAGTCTTAAAATGAACTCATTTGTCACAAAACTTGACTGACATGCTAAACAAGTCAAATGCTACCTTTGGTAACCATTTACCAGTCTAACATGTGCTTAAGGGTATTACAAATAACGTGAGATTATTCTTGTAATTATTCAAATTAAATGTTAAATAGAATAAAATGCTAATTTAAAATTATGTGATAATTATAAACAACTATAATTATAGATAAATATAATTCAAATTTTATATTTTGTCAACATAATGAATAACGTGAGATTGTTTTTGTAATCATTCAAATTATTAAATGTTAAATAGAATTAAATGCTAATGTCAAATCATTGCCATAAGTGAGTAATTTAAAATTCAAATTATTCTTTTCAATTCATATAAAATTGCTAATTTTTGCTCCAATCTCCTATTGATTAGGTATAAATGTGTCATAAACACATTTCTTTATTTATTTTCATTTGAGATTATTTAGAAAATGTATAAGCATTGACATATAATAATAGACACTTAATTGATTATATTTAATAATAATAGATAATTTCACTCCTTTCTATTTTATTATTTTTTCATTGAATAGCGACAATATATATTTTTATTTAAATTCTAATGTTATATGCCACATGACAATTTTTTAGAAGCAAATATTTATCACATGATAATATTTTAAATAAATAATATTATGTCAAAATGACACATAATAGAATTCTAAGTTATATATTCTTTTTTTATATATTATATGATTGTAAATGTTATCATTGATTTGTCAAACATTAACTGTTACATTCTTTTTTTACATTCTTTTATTCCAAAAATACTTATGAATCTCTCCTCACATAAATGAATGTTTTATAAATGAGTAATGTTATATCCTCTTACCTAATTATCTTAATAATTATTTTAATATTAAATAAAAAAATATTAAATAAAAAAATAAATATATCTAATATCTTAAAAATATAAAAAATATTTAATATTTCTTTTATTTAATAATTAAAAAAATTAATAAAAAAATTAAATAAGAGGATAAATCATTTCACTTTATAAATTATTCACCAAGAATTTATGATTCAATAAATGGCGTGTTTGGTATATGTTGCGAAGACTAACTGCTACATGCATCAATGATTATGTCTGGGGAAAATTGGGAGCCATAAAAACATGATCCCAAGGCGTTATTTTTCCTTCACGGGCTTTGAAATTAAGGGATAACACAACAGTCACTCACACGCGGCATGACTTTTAAAGAGTAATTTTAAATTTTCTTAATAATTTTTTTAATTATTAGATGAAAAAATTATTAAATATTTTTTCTATGAATGAATAATTCTTAATTTTTCTAATTAATTATCTTAATAATCTTAATAACAGTAATGTTTTGTTATAATTTTTTTAAGATGAAGAACAATAATCATAATTTTTTTTAAGAAATTCTTTATAACAACAAGAGCAACAGATAAAAATTAAATTATCAAATAGAGTTGTTATTTAGTTCATTTTAGTTATTCATCTTAAAATGACTAAGTAATTAAATAATAATTTTATTCCTTTGAAAAAATAATAATAAGATTGTGTTACTCTCATGTAAAAAAAAAAAAAACAAAAGATTATGCTACTCTAATATCATCGGTCAAAGAGCGATTGACATGCTTAAGACTCACCCAAAAAATTTATCTCCATGAATGATATTATTTTAAACTGTTTTTTTTCAGTTAAAAAAAGAAAAAAAAAAGCTGTTTTATTTTCTATAAATATTGCTTTTTTTTTAAATTGTTTGTTATGTTTGGCATGGCTATTTCCACAGCAGAAATAATAAATGTCAAGCCTCGTTAATGTTAACAAATATTATCACTAACCTACTTTCGTTACCTTGTTTTCTTCCATAATATCATGAATTCTTCTCTAACAGGAATGGTAAATGAGAACTCATTCTTTAGTTGTGTAAATGATATGAGCTATTTATAAATTATTTGAATTTAATTCGTTAAATATTCGATTAAGTTTATCAGTTTTCTTAAAAAAACAAACTTAAGCTTTATAAATTTAATATTAAAAATTCATGAATATATAACTCATGTATATGTGCGTATATATTACTTATTAATTCTAGGTAGATAGTAGAAATTCAATCATAAAAAAAATTGTAACTTTATATAAGAAAAAATATAAATAATAATAATTTATTTGTTGTTATTACTAATTAAAAGTTTCTATTGGAATATTATGAATTTTTTATGTAATAGATTATGAATAAAAAATTATTTTTATATTTAATTTTTTTACTCTATATCTTTTAACATAAAGATGTTTAATAAATACTAAATTAATAAATTTAAATATTTTAAAGTGAGATTTGATAAAAAAAAAATCAATATATAATCTAGTTAAATAAAACAAGTCTAAATTTCATACTTTTTAAACAAGTTAAACTAAATTTTAAATTTAAATCGTTTAAATAAATGAATTAAATTTTGAGTAATTTATTTTTTTTACAAATCAAACTTTAATTTCAAATATTTAGACTAACTAGACTTATTTATACTAATATCATTCTTTATGGGCATTAATTAACAGTTTGGATTACAAGAGAGTAGCCCTAGTACTCTTTTAGTAATGTGCTCAACATATTTTCAATACATTAAAGATAAATTACAGCTGGATGGTTGTGATTAGAATGGTGTATACATCTTTCTTTTCTAAACTTGGCATCCCTTTAAACCCAAAGTCGCAAGTTTGCCCCAGCCACCTCACTAAAATGTACGGATATCTCATAAAAACATGTCCAAAAGCCATTTAAAAAGGAAAGGAGTGATTCTCCACTAAGACAGCCCTTTACCACTGTCGGCTAAGATTAACCAATGAATCTTGAACATGTTCTCTAGAGGGAAAAAATTAATGTCTCCTCTTGATTGTCTTTCTCTCATTCTCTTATTTCTTATCTTTTTATAAAAATCACAAAAGGCTAAATTGGGAACCCAAAGCTCATGTGGTGGACCACAAGTTAATCATGCTTAAAGTGTTCCGAGGCTCATTACCCTAAAATATAACAGTTAAACTCTCAATTTCCTTGCAAAAGATGGTAGCGTTGAACCATAAGAGGTAAAAGCAAGCAGCTGGCATAATCTGTATAATAAAACTATTAATATAAATATAATAATAATTTTTTATATCAATTTTAAAATTTATATGTATAAAAATAATATTATTATAAAAAAATTATTTAATGTTACAGACTAACTTAGTACTCTCGAGCCGTAGCCCATCTTTTACTTTTTATGTTAGCATTTTATCTATTTTGTTACTAGTTGAAGTAGATGACAAATTCTGTTATACTTAACTGTTATTTAGTTTGTTTCTTATTTTACTATTTTTCATTATTGGGTGGATTTGTGGGTATGAAAAGCGTGATGTAACAGAAAGAGAATTTATCAATGAAAATACTATCTTCTTCTTCACTACTTTCTCTATGTGTTTTACGTGCTCTGCATGCTTTTGACTTGTGATCACTAGAGAACTTTCTTAGCTAGTTTCTCCTAATTATCAGCTTAACATTCTCTCAGATTCATAGCATTCTCTGAGAATTTCTTCTTTCACACATCAATTCTGTTTTGTTACCAAGTGGCCTCAATACTCAAGAGGGAGGTGAATTGAGTATGTAAAATATTTTTGTAAATCTTTCGCAAAACGTTTGATTGACAATTTTCGTTGAAGCTATTGGATGATTGAGGTGAATGGATAAATGAGATTGAATACTTCACTCATAAATAAACAACCCAAGATAGAAAGAATTCAAGCAAAGGAAGATATCAAACTCAACTCAAGCGTATATAATTAAAGCACAAAGTAAAGAGATAGAGTTAAGAGGAACAAACACAAGATTTATCTTGGTTCAGCCATCAATGCACTTGTGACCTACGTCCAGTCCTCAAGCAAACCACTCGAGATTTTCCACTAAACTTCAAGCTTGAACGGGTGCTTGAAAACCTTTACACAAAAGAGCACTCAACTCCTTGGGATGCCTCACCCTTGAGCTTTAGCCTCAAACCAGGGATGCCTCACCCTTTTCACTAGAGGGATACCTCACCCTCTTTACAACCTTTGAAGGATGCCTCACCTTCAACAAAGGATACCTCACCTTTTACAAACTTTGAGAGATACCTCACTCTCTTTTCTCTAGAGGGATGCCTCACCCCCTTTACAAAGAATCAAAGTGTTTATAAAATGAAAACTCTCACAAGAGTAGATGATACAAATTGAAGCCCTATAATGCTCTTCAAGAATATCTCAACAATATATACAAAAACAGAGCAAAGGAGATTTTAATGATGATTCTCGGATTAAAGTAATTGATAGATGTTTCTCAAGTGTTGTTCAACCACAAATGATGCCCCAAGATGAGTATTTATAAGTTATTGGAACAAAAGAGCCGTTGGGGGCTTTAATGGGCCACATTAAAAGCCAAATAATATAGTCGTTGGGCTTGTCAGAATGCTGGTAATCGATTACAGGGTTCTGGTAATCGATTACATGATAGTTAGAACATATTTTTGGCTTTCTGAGTTTGTGGTAATCGATTACAAGACTTGTGTAATCGATTACACGCCCTCTGACTTTCTGGTAATCGATTACAATATTGATGTAATCGATTACATGGCCTTTTTGATCGTGTTCTTGGATTTTTGGGAACATGGTAATCGATTACATGGATGCTGTAATCGATTACATGGATGCTGTAATCGATTACAAGTCCTCTGACTTGCTGGTAATCGATTACCAAGAGTGTGTAATCGATTACTTTCCACTTTGAACACATTTTTCAATCCCAATTAAGTCTCTAGGCCATTTTTATCATTTGGGTACTTGGACAAAACAAGATTTGCAAATGTTTACCATAATCCAAGATTGAAATCAACATTTCTTTAAAATATAAACTTTGAAAACAAGTTGATTTATGAGATCTTTGAAAAACTATTTGAATATAATTGAGATACCTTGAGAGCATTTCACATTGATGTTTTAAGACCTATATCTAATATACCTCTTTTGATCTTGGTCTTGATCTTTTCTTTTGATCTTGAACTTTTCTTTTGATCTTGGTCTTTTCTTTTGATCTTGGTCTTCTTCTCTTGGCTTTGTTATCATCAAAAACTTATTTGATATGCTTCATGACATAAGCATTCACATGTTTCAATTGGTATCAAAGCTACCGATACTTGTGAAATAGATTGATGGATGATTCTACCCGAAACCAAACTTCCATCCAAGAGGTGGAAAGATCTCTCACTTATAAGATCAATGAGACTAACACATCAATGCAAGCCAAGTTTGATCATGTGAATGTGTGTCTCGCGGAGCTCAAGTAGATGTTCATTAAGCAAGGAAGATCTCAGGGTGAGTCGTTCAATAATGCCGAACAGAATGACCTGCAAGGGGCCCCCCGGAATCAGTCGCAAACCCCACCCCAAACCAATTCCTACACTATTAGAATCTCAAAAATTGAATTTCCAAGGTTCAATGGGTCTCGAGTCAAGGAGTGACTATACAAATGTGAACAGTTTTTTGTTTTAGACAATACCTCACCTGAATCCAAGGTCATGTAAGCATCTATGCATTTGGATGATCAGGCACTACAGTGGCATCTGAATTACATGAAGTCCATATTCCACATGTATCCCGACTGGCATAGTACATCACTAATATATCCTTGCGATTTGGGGCAGTGTATGAGGATCCTCTGTCAAAACTTATATAGATCAAGCAAATAGGAAAGGTGCAAGTGTATATTGATGCTTTTGAGATGACTCTCACTTAGGTAACACTACCTTCAGAGCACACTTTCAGTATATTTTAGGCTGGACTTGAACACTAAACTCAAATGCATGTTAGAATGTTCCATCCCACATCAGTTACCGAGGTGGCTAATTTAGCCCGTTTACATGAAGCGTCTAAACCTAATTCACAATCGTCCAAACCCTTTAGAAAACAACCTACTTCTTTGAACTACACTTCCCAAAATAAAGTTTCCACTTACCCAAACAGTTCTACTAGTCTTGCAAGAAATATAACTTATCCCACAAGTAAACCTCTTATTGGTAAAACCACTATAACATATACTGCGGCTGAAATGGATGATAGGAGGGCAAATGGGTTATGCATGTTTTGTGATGAGCCTTTCACCCCTGGCCATCAATTGAAGCATAAGAGGGCTCAACTATATGTGTTGGAATTAGATGAGGATGGAATTCTAGAGGAAGTAGGAGAAAACCCCAATCCTAATACTGTAGACCCTACTACAGTAGCATTAGTTGCTCAGACAACCCTTCATCAACTGTTTATGAATGCTTTATCGGGTGCAGCAAATTATGAAACCATGAGGGTCACTAGAATACATAATAAAAAGCCCTTACACATGCTAATTGACAGTGGTAGTACTCATGATTTTTTGGATTTAAAGTTGGCAAAAAAATTGGGGTGTAAACTGGAAAAAGTTCCACCACTATCAGTAGCAGTAGCTAATGGCACACATTTAAATGCACAATATATGTGCAAGGGGTTTCATTAGCAGTTGGAACAATCACTTTTTACTTCAGATGTCATGGTCCTACCTTTGGGTTGTTGTGACTTGCTCTTAGGGGTTCAATGGTTGTCCACTTTGGGACCTATCATATGGGATTTCCAAAAGCTACAAATGGAGTTTTCGGTGGCAGGAAAAAAATTTGTCTTAAGGGGACCACCTACCCCTGGAATTAAACTTATGAATGGCAAATCATTTAGTCAAGCAGTCCAGCAGGGTGCACAACTATGTTTTATATAACCTTGCTCTCCTAAAACACCCTTCCAGTTGTATTCATGTCAATTAGAACATACTAATTCCACATAGCTTCAGGTCCTAGTAATGTGGCTGCACTACTATTAGAATTTGGTGATTTGTTTGAAGAACCCAAGGTTGTACCCCCTCACAGACCTAGTTTTGATCACAAAATCCCTCTAAAAGAGAGGTCAGAACCAGTTAATTAGAGACCTTACAGATATCTTGCATCACAAAAGATTATAATTGACACTTTGGTAGATGAAATGTTGGCCAAGGGTATTATTCAACATAGTAATAGCCCGTATGCATCCTCTGTGGTGTTAGTGTGAAAACAAGATGGATCTTGGAGGTTAAGTGTAGATTATAGAAAACTAAAGAGCCTGACTATCAAAGACAGATTTCCAATTCCCTTACTAGAAGACCTTATGGATGAATTGGGAGGTTCTACAATTTATACCAAACTAGATCTTCGATCTGGGTATCACTAATTAAGGTTGCATTCTAGAGAGGAATACAAAACAACTTTCAAGACACATTCTAGCCATTTTGAATATTATGCCCTTTTTACATATAAATAATTGGTTCAAAAAGTAATAATATACAAATTAGTTCAAAAAAAGTACAACTACTTAACTAAACCTTCTGTTTCTTCTTTTTCATGCCATTTTCTTTTGGAGAGTCTTCACTTGGAATTACATAAAATATATAGAGGTGAAAAATCACAATTTCTCAGTATTCGTATATCAATACTAGCAGTTAATTATTTACAACAAATAAATAACTGAGCTCATTACAATTACAAACAATGTAAATATCCAAAAATCAATAACATTAAAAGATTGCCCATACAACCCTAAGATATTATTAAACAACAACCAACCAATCAATTGATTAAGCAATAACAATTGCCCATACAATTGTCAACCATGCAATGCTTTATGAGATGAGGTATGATTATGTTCAAACAAGTACTAAGTATAATGTTTATGCAATGCTAATACGGGTTTTAAGATTTGAAAACACAAGGTACTTGATTAACTTCCCAGAAACCATTGTTTCTTGTATATACGAAGTAGAATAAGCCTAAAAGCCTATTCCCAATTGGTAATAGGTAAACACCTTTCCCTTACCAATGTAAGAGTAATATTGTTACCCCCATACTGGTAACCTTAACCAAAATAGCAAACTTGCTACGAGAATCTAGATCAACACCTTGTTCTCTGACCTTATGGTTGTGCATACCATATAAGGTTACAATATATAAGAAATTAACAAATATCAAGTTTGAAAACAAGCAAAAATTCTCATTTACACAAACCCTCCACAAGGTTCACCCTAACCAAGTGCAAGAGTTAAACTAGAGAACATGCACTCTTGGTTCAACTTTGTCACATAAAGAAACCAATCTCACGTTCCTAGCATATCCTCAAGTTTAACCTTTAAGAACAAGAGAATAAAAATATGGTACACATACCAAATAGACTCAACTTTACAACAAAGGAGTCAACATTAGTCACTTCACAAGTTAAATAAGCATACAACCCTTAATAAGTGCATAGAAAGTTATTCTCATTAACAACTAAAGCACAAAGAGCTAATTCCTAGGTTAAGTCACCTTTTCTAGTGAGAACCCTTGAAAAACCATTATTTGAATCTCTATGGAACTCTCAAATTCTATTGTCTAGGAGGGTTTATTCGAATAGCCCATGAGGTTATTTGAATAACACCTCTAAAAATCACTTATTCTGAGTTTTCTGTTTCGGGTTATTCGAATAGCACATGGGTTATTCGAATAACACCCACGATTCTGCATAATTCTGTAGCTTCCTGGATTGTGTTATTCGAATAACACCCTAGTCTATTCGAATAACACCCTCCAGAAATACATTTCCTGGTGCATAAAAACCTCAGTTACTGTTTCATTGATTGGTTAACCAAAACCCAACCTAAAAACTCAGTTGTTAAACGTTCTTCAACACCATTAATGATCACTAAGCTCAAAGGAACTATCATACAACCTATCAACACATCTTCTCATAGAATTTGATCAAAATCAACATTCAAATACACATTTTCCCTAAAAAAATGTGAACAAGAGGTCTCAAGGATGAAAATAAGTTCCAAAGCAATCATCAAACATGTTTTAACTCAGTTTGGAATAATGAACAGGTTCATCACCAGTTCCACCGTTCCCAAACCATAGAAAAACCATGAAAACTCATTTTTCTAGCATAACATGCATCATCCAAGCATGATAAGAAGAAAGACAAAGTTTAGAGTTAAAAACCAATAACCCTTACCTTCAAGCTCTTAAAGCTGTAAAAAATGGTAGAGATGGTGAAGAAATGGTCTCAAGTCTTCAAGCTTCCTTTTCCCTTTAGCTTTCATCTTCTTCTTTTCCTCCTTTTCTTTTTTCTCTTCCTTCTCTCCTTGCTCTGTTTTCAGCCGTAGAAAGTGAATGAGAAGGTGATAGAAATATCACATAAAAGGAGTTAAGAAAAGAAGCTAAAACCGTGGAGTGTTAAGGGCCAAGGGATACCACACGATAATTCCTGATCTGCTAAAAATACTCAACTTTAGCTAAAATAGGTTTTTCAAGTTCCAACAACTTTAAAATAAATCATAGGATTCATTAAAAATATTTTAGTGCCAAAACCATCATTTTCCGTATCTATGACTAGTCATTTCGACTTTAAATAGACAACCAGCATGCCTAAAAATACCAAACTGACTCCGAAAATTCTCAAACTTAAACCATATCACAGAATATACATTTGTGACTTAGAAATAAATTATCCATATTTATTTCCATTAGTTAAGCCATTTATGCTAATATCTGGGTCATTTTAAGCTATTTTCCACCTTTCGGCTTGTAACAAAATGTCTAAACTAATTCAGATTGTCACAAAATTAAACAGGCATGTTAAGTAAGTATTAAGCTACCTCTGTAACCATTTACAAGTCTAACATGTTGAAGAGGATGTTACACGTTTTGTGAAGGATTATGGCAAGATAGCCAAACCACTGAATGATATGCTAAAGAAAAACAGTTTCCAATGGTCTTCTAATTCCCTATCAACATTTCATACTCTTAAGCAAGCACTCATTACTGCACATGTGCTGAAGCTACCTGATTTTTCTAAGTCATTTGTTGTTGAAACAAATGCATCAGGGACTGGTATAGGTGATGTTCTCATGCAAGACTAGCACCTTATTGCTTACATCAATAAGTTTGTGGGCCCTAAGCACCAAGCTCTACCAGTTTATGAATGAGAATTATTGCTTGTTATATATGCAGTTCAAAAGTGGGGTTCTTACCTCTCTAGGAAGCATTTCACCATCAAGACTGGGCAGAAAAGTATGAAATATCTACTGGAACAGAGACTAAATACCCCTTTTCAGCAGGTTTGGAAGGCCAAACTCATGGGTTTTGACTTTGATATTCAGCATAAGGAGGGTAAACTTAATGTTGCAACGAACGCTCTATCACAGAAACCCTATTCTGAAATATTGTCCTTTTTATTTACTAATGCTTCAGGTGAACTGTATGAGGCTATAAAATCTTCATAGAGCCAAGATCCTTCACTCCAACAATTAATTGATGACATTCAATCTAAACTAGACAGTCACCCTAAGTTTATGTAGGTGAGAAGATAATTAAGAAGGTTGGGAAAGTTGGTGGTGGGTTCTAATCCTACCCTTAAACAACAAATTCTGCAGTGGTTGCATAACTCTTCTCTAGGTGGTCATTCTGGTAGGGATGCAACTGCCTCCAGAATTAAATCATTGTTTTATTGGAGGGGTATATTCAAGGATATTCAGAATTATGTAAGATCTTATGAGATTTGCCAAGGTGCGAACCTGGTCTAGCTGTATCACCTAGTCTGTTAAATCATTTTCCTATTCCTTCTAGACTTTGGGAGGATATTAGCATGGATTTTATAGAAGGTTTGCCTACTTCTCATGGTAAGCATGTTATTTTTGTTGGGGTGGACCGGCAAAGCAAAGCAGCTCATTTCCTACCTTTAGCACACCCATATACTACAATGGATGTGGTTCAGTTATTTCTGGACAATATCTTTAAGCTACATAGGCTTCCAAACAGTATTGTCAGTGATAGGGATACCATTTTTATTAGCCAATTTTGGTCTGATTTTTTTAGCTGCAAGGGGTATCTTTACACAGATCTATTGCATATCACTCCCGATCAGATAGGTAAACAGAGGTAGTTAATAAATGTTTGGAAACTTATCATCGATGTATGTTCTTTGAGAAGCCTTCTTCTTAGTCAAAATTGTTACCTTTAGCAGAATGGTGGTATAATACTACTTTCCACATAGCTACTCATACTACACCCTATGAGATCCTCTATAGGCAACCACCTCCACTGCATTTGCCTTACCTTCCGGGTGAATCTAAGATTATGGTAGTGGATAGGAGTTTACAAAAGAGAAAGGATATGCTATAGTTGTTGAAGTTTCATTTGGCTCGAGCACAAAATATGATGGTGCAATTGGCTGATAAAAAGAGGAGTGAAAGATCATTTTAGCTGGGTGATTATGTGTATCTCAAGCTGCAATATTTCGTGGTCCATCGGACTACTTATAAGCTCTCTCCTAAGTATTATGACCCTTATAAGGTATTGGAAATAGTTGGTTTTGTGGCCTATAAGCTAGAACTCCCACCTAGGTCTAAAATCCATGATGTTTTTCATGTTTCTTAGTTAAAGAAGTGTGTGACCCCTCCATTGTTGACTATTTCTCAACACCCTGCGCTTCCACCTGTGATATCTGAATCACTTACTCCTAAAACCATTTTAGACCGCAAAATGATTAAATGTGGTCGTGTTGTCGCCACTAAGGTTTTGGTGAAGTGGAAGAATATTCCAATTGAAGGTGCTACATTAGAATTTTACTATGATTTATTGCAAAAGTATCCTGATTTCAACCCTTGAGGACAAGGGTTTTCTAGAGGGGAAGGATTTGTAACAGACCAACTTGGTACTCTTGGGCCTTAGCCCATCTTTATTTCTTATGTTAGCATTTTATCCATTTTGTTACTAGCTAAAGTAGATAACAAATTCTGTTATGCTTAGTTGTCATTTAGTTTATTTCTTATTTTAATATTTTTAATTATTGGGTGGACTCGTGGGTATGAAAAACGTGATGTAACAGAAAGGGAATCTATCAATGAAAATACTATCTTCTTCTTCACTATTTTCTATGTGTGTTTTACGTGCTCTGCATGCTTTTATCTAGTGATCACTAGAGAACTTTCTTAGCTAGTTTTCCCTAATTATTAGCTTAACATTCTCTCGGTTTCATAACATTCCCTGAGAATTTCTTCTTTCATACATAAATTCTGTTGCAAAATAAAAATAACATTATTGAAAGAAATTTTTATTTAAGTATTTAACAATACTCTATGAGATTAATCTCTCACTTATCAAAGGAAAGAATACTTAAAAAAATTAAAAATACAATAGTAGCAGGTTACCTTTTTATTCTTGTCCTTTTTTTTCACTCTTTATATTATCAAATATAGGAAAAGAACAAAATATTTTTTTAATTAAAGAGTCTTAGAAATTGTTAAAAATTCAATTGATAAGAGTTTAAATTGCTAGCTGAAGGTTTAAGATTGAGTTTTGTTTTTAGCATATTCCTTCACACGCAAAACTACTTTAGATTTGAAGGATGAATACATTTGCTTAAATTTTATATCATAATTTAATTAGAAAAAAATTGAGACACAAATAAGATTTTTAAGCATTTGGTAAAAATGAATATGATATATTATGACAAAAATTAAATAAATTAAATGACTTATGCTCTTAAATTAAGACCCAATCAGTCAGGAGCAAGTCTTCTATATCTTAGTTAAAAACAAAAACAGAGAAACAAATATTGATAATTTGTGTATATTTCTGAATAAATGAATATAGGAGGGCTAATTTCTATTTATACAAAAAGGTTGCTATACAGAAAAGAAAAATAATAAAATATAATTATGTACTACATCAATCTAATTCTATACTGAATTAATTACAATCACCCCTAAAATCAACCATGATCAATCATTATCTATAATTGATCATGCTAACATCCCCCTCAAACTCAAGTGGGTGTATAAGAAGCCAACTTGAGTTTGGAAACTAGAGTGCGGAAGCTATCAGGATGATGAGCTTTGGTAAATAGATCGGCTGACTGATCAAAAGTGTCAATGGAAAGGAGAGGAAAGACACCACGAAGAATGTGTTGACGAATGAAGTGGTAGTCGATTTCAATATGCTTGGTGTACTCATGAAAAACATCATTGTGAACAATTTGAATAACATTCTTATTATCGCAGCAAATAGCAATGGGAGAGGATTGAGAAACGCCCAAGTCGTCAAGAAGCCAACGTAACCAAAGTAAGAAATATTTCCACCTTTTGTGATGTCAATTAATACGCGATATTCTGATCTAGTATTGGAACGTGCAGTTAAAGTTTGTTTCTTGCTTCACCATGAAATAAGTGCATCACCAAGATAGATATAGTAGCAAGTGGTGGATCGACGATCTATAGGATCTCTATCCCAATCAACATTAGAATAAGACTGGAGAACCAATGAGGAGTTGGCTGAGAAATGAAGCCCATGAAACAGAGTTCCCTTTATATACCAAATAATATATAGAACAACAACATAATGAATAGTGTATGGTGCTGACATAAACTGATTGACTAGATGAACAACATATGAAATGTCTGGACAAGAAACAATAAGATAAATCAAGTTGCCAGCTAACTGTCAATAGAGAGTAGGATCATCAAGTGTATTACCATCCAAAGGTGTAAACTTGACATTAGGTTCTACGGGAGTGGACTCGGTGTGACCGTCTGAAAGACCGGCTCGAAAAATAAGATACGAATCATATTTAGCTTGGGACAAATAAATACCATTAACAGAGGAAAGAACCTTAAGACCCAAAAAATAACTGAGAGGACCAAGATCATTTATCTCAAAATTGTGGCTCAAAGATGCTTTAAGTTCAACTATACCAGAAGTATCATCACATGTAATAATCATGTCATCAACATAAAGAAGAAATAATACAGTGTCACGACCAGTTTTGCGGAAGAAGAGTGTTGAATCATGAGAATAATAGGAGTATCCAAACTGACTGATGGTGGAACTGAACTTAGTAAACTAGGCTCGAAGAACTTGTTTAAGACTATACAAGACTTTGCAAAGAAGACAGACCTTATTAGGTGGACAAGAGTAACCTGGTGGTGGTCGTATATAGACTTCTTCTTCTATATCACCATTAAGAAATGCATTCTTCACATCCATCTGATTAAGAGTCTAATTGTAAATGACAACAACAGCAAGAAGAGTATGAACTGAAGTAAGACGAACAATTGGAGCAAATGTTTCTTGATAATCAATCCCATATTCCTAAGTAAAATATTTGGCCACAAAGCGAACCTTGTAACGATCAACAAACCCATTAGATCAAGTTTTAATTTTGTAAACACATTTACATTCAACAAAAGCCCTATCAGAAGAAAGATCAACCATTTCCCAAGTATCATTATTCTCTAAAGCTTGTAATTTTTCATTCATAGCTTGTTGCCAACGAGAGCCAGTGGATGCCTCTGAATATGTCTGTGACTCATGAAGGTGAAGTATGGCAGAAAAACAATGATAATCACGAAGATATGTGAGAAGGTTTCTTACCCGAGAAGGACGATGAGAGTTCACTGGGAGAATCAGAAGAGGAATCTGGAGGTGGAGAACCTGTCTCAAACACCTCTAAAGACTCTATATCAAAATCATGTGGAAAAAGATTAGTAGATGGTGTAGTGAACAAGAGGGTAGAAGTAGAAGGAATAGACTTGAATTAAGACAAGATGGAGAATAAGGTATCTTCCTAAAAGATAACATTACGAGAAATACAAATATGTTGAGAGACTGAATCCCAGTAGTGATAACCTTTGTGTTCAGTAGCATAACCAAGGAAGCAACAAAGACGGGCACAGGGTTCAAGCTTAGTGTGTTCATAGGATTGAAGAAAAACAAAATAGGCATAACCAAAAACTTTGAGAGAATTGTAGTTTGAAGATCTCAGATGAAAACATTCATAAGGAGATACATTACAAAGAATAGAGGAAGGAAGACGATTGATAACATAGATAGCAGTAAGAGCAGTTTCACCCTATATATTCAAGACAAGAAGAGGAAATAAATATATAGCTCAAACAAAGTCAAGAATGTGTTGATGCTTCTTTCAGCACGACCATTTTGTTGAGATATACTACGACATAAAAACTCAGAAAGGGTTTTTTGTTTAATAAGAAAAGTGAGTAGTTTTGAATCACGATATTATGAGGCATTATCACAACGAAAAACCTTAATTGTCTTTGAAAATTGAGTTTTAATCATAGTTGCAAAAATAATGTAGATTTGAGGAAGTTCAACACGATTTTTCATTTAATATATCAAGGTGAAACGTGAATAGTCATCAATAAAAATTACAAAATATTGACAACCTCTCACAGTGGGTGTAGGAGTTGGCCCCCAAACATTAGAATGAACAAGATCAAATGAGAAAACAAAAATAGAAGTATTTTTATTAAAAAATAAAGCAAGTTGTCTAGTTGTTTGACAAGAAATGAGATAACGCAATTTACTAAAAGAATTGTAACTAAGACATTTATGCCACAACTGAAGAGAAGAAGAAATAGTAGAAGCAACACAAATAGTTGACACAGGAGGCGGAGGAACATGAAGGTCAATGAGCTCAAAAAATCATCGTATTTTACAAGCATCCCCAATGATTTGCCCTGTTCGTGGATCCTGCACAAAATAACCAGTATAAGAAAAGTTAAGTATATAACCAAGGTCACACAATTGGCCAATAGAGGTGAGATTAAAGTTTAATTTGGGAATATGATAAGTGTTTGATAGGGTAAGGGTAGGTAGGGAGATAGGACCCTTATGACTTACTTCCATAAGAGACCCATTAGCTGTATGAATGAAATGAATGATATCTTTAGAAGAAAAGGAAGAGAATGCATGAGATGAGGAAGTCATGTGATTACAACATGCAGAATCAAAATACCAACGATTATTACCTGGGGTAGTAGCTAAGGCAGTATGAGTATTACCAGTTTGAGAAAGGACTTCCTTAAGAAGAGACTCAAGATTAGAAATGGAAAGAAAGATATGAGAATTTGAGGCATCGTTGGTAACTGAAGCTGCAATTACAGGCTTGGAGGAGGAACTAGTACGAGGTTGAGACTTTCCCTGATTAGACCTTTATGGATGAGTAGAGTTCCGTGAACGACTCAGGCACTGCTTAATCGAATGTCCTGGAACTTTGCAGTATCTGCATACCTTAGAGGGGCAAGTAGTAGCAATATGACCCTTTTTTCTGACAAATGTGGCATTCTATGGTGGGGCATTAAGCAAAAACATGAGCAGGTTTGCGACAGTGACTACAGAACGTGCATTTTTTATGAGTATATGCAAAGGCTAAATCCGTTTTAGGTCGAAGAATACCCAATCTAGTTTCTTCAGATTTCAGACGAGGAAGTGCATCCTTGAGTGTGGGCAGGGGATCTTGATGTAGTAGGGAAGCTCAAATAGCTCATAATCATCAGTGAAAACCATAAAAAGTTAGATAATCCTGGTGTGATCATGATACTCCTCATATAGTTTGGCATAAATTTTGTGTTTCAAAGTTAGCTCACATAGAATCAGTTGATCCCAAATAGCTTCCATCTGAGCCAGGAACTTATATACAACTTGGCCGAATTCTTGTTTCAGGCTATTAAGTACTTTCAGCAACTGATATTGATGAGATAAATAAAAAATTCTATATCTATTTTTGAGATGATCCCATATCTCTTTGACAGTGTCAAAGTGTCCAAACTGCAGGTGAATGCTAGGAGTTAAGGTGTTTCGGAACCAGGTGATAATATGATGATTTTTGCTATCCCAATCTTCTAATTTTTCAACATATTTCTTATCAGTGTCATCTTCAGGCTTTACAGGGCAAGTAATATTACTTGTGATATATCACCAAAGTTTTCAGCCTTTCAGAAAGCAACGCATGGCCTCAACCCAGTAGGTGGTTTGAGTCATTGAGTAAAACTAGAATGGGTTGAGCAACATCAGATTTTCCATAGTAGTAGAGAAGAATAACAACAAAAAGTGCATTTTCGAGGATGAATTAATAAAAAAGAACCTAAAAAATGAAAGGATCTCACTGAAAAACCTTAGGAAAGGTCTGGTGCCACGTCAGCATTGCCACATCAGCACAAGGGTCACTTAGGCAGCTTAGGTGGCATCACCGTCCACATCAGCAAACCCGGTTTAAGACAAACGGATCATGGGTTGAGGTTGGGCTCGCAGGTCATGGTTGAAAATTGCAAAACCCAAACAATGAAGCGATCTTTTCTGCCTCTTCCCTTCCCATGTTACCAATCTGCAAGTGAACAGTGGTGGTCGTTGGCGGAGGGGTGGGTGGGTGGTTGCGTGACTAGGATCTGGGTTGAGTAGTAGCCGGTTGTCTGCCTTAAGCAAATCTGGGTTCGCGAATAGAGGCATTGTGCTCGGATTTGGTTTTGTCGGTGGTTGTTCAGACGTGGTGCTCGGATCTGGTTTCTCCTGAACTTGGGTCACAGGTCAGTAAGAATCCGGTTTGATGGACAGATCTAGTATGTTGCTCATGGATCTAGATGCGGGCTCTCTGCTGCTCGGCATGATAGTGAGAATGGTGGCACTGCTCAGTGCGACGACACTGACGTGGGGACGGTGGCGCTACTCGCAGATTCCTCCACCAAGATGGACTGTGGGCATAAATGTGGTTGTTTGTGTGTTTGGACGGTGGACGTGGCTATTTGGCAGAAACTTAATAGAAATGTATCAGTGTTTGGAATCTATGATGAAATTTGAAATGAAGTCTGGAATCTAAGACCGAGTCTAAAATCTAAGATTGGACCAAGAGCCTAGGCCCTCAATACCAAGATAGAAACAAAAAAATAAAGACAAATATTGGTAATTTGTGTATATTTTTAAATGAATGAATATAAGAGGGCTAACTTTTATTTATTCAAGAAGGTTGCTATACAGAAAAAGAAAATAATAAAATATAATTATATACTAAATCAATTATAATCATCCTTAGAATCAATTGTAATCAATTATAACCTATAATTGATTACGCTAACAATCCCTAACATTGAATTTATAATAATTTAATTTTTCATATCCACTGATCAACATATTTGATCCTGAAACAATAAAATAAACAAACACTTACTATTAGAGATAAACAATATATACAAGTGTTTTTCACATCTTTCTTATGCTATAAACATATTTCAAATGGATCTGAATTCTCTCGTTTTGTTGAAGACAGAAGAATGTATTGTTAAAGAGATTAAGTCACAAATAACTTAAAATATAACTAATGGATGAGAGATCCAATTCAATTTCAAAAAATACCACTAGTACTATGAAGTGTGCATGGCTTTTTTTGGGTGCAAAAAATAGTGACAAAATGTGCAACTACTTCAAAACTGAGAGCAACTTACGGTATGACTCCTCTTCAAGGAATTATTTTTTTTACTTATAGGATTTGAACCTAAAACCTCCTATTATCAAGAGAATCTCAACATCGTTCGCCTCACAAGCAGACCTAACTTGTTTCTTCTAGGCCAAACCCACTTGGGTGTGTGCATGGCTTTTAAATTTCTTCAAACCTTCCACAGATCTTCTTCTTGTAATTTGGATAACTTCAATTCCATTTCACTGATCCAGAATACTCCTCATAGAATCTTTCTGGCTTGCATATAGGCAAGCAGTCACAGTTCGCCAGAAAAAATAGAGGTAGGCAAAATTGAACATTATCCTTTTTTATATGTATATCTTCCGGTAACATTTTCAATGAGAAGTAAGCGCGCAGAATATCTTATTTAGTTTACAACATAAGTCACCTGCTATGTATATGTCATGCACTAATTTAAGGGTGCTTGTGTCACATGGAATATCTGGTCAAAAACTGACAACCATAAGTCTTAAGGACAGGAAGATAATCAAAAGTATGTATAAACAAAATTGGAACAGTGGAGCTATAATGCTTAATCCCTCAGAGGTCTGACGAGTCTGACCTGAGCATCCTTCCTAGAATGTTGATTTTTTGTTTTTTTCTTAAAAAATAGCAAGCACCTAATTTTACAACTAAGGAGTGCACGACCCCAGAGAAGAAAATAAAAATAACAATAACAAAAGGAATGGGCATAGAGTTCTCATCCCTCTACCCTTAAATAATAATAATAATAAGGAAGAAAAAATAACAAGAAATATTTAACGAATTAGTTAACCAAACAATGTCGGCTGACCACACCTCCTCTATGCATGCGTGTTTAGATTTTAAAGAATTGATTTTGAAAATAATTGATTTTATAAAAAAATTAATTTGTTTGGATACTATAAGGCAAATTCGTTGTTGAAGTTAAAACCTCGCTTGATAGAATTGATTTGAAAGAAATATATTTTAAAAAATCAATAAACTCTACCTGGTAGAATTGACTTTGAGTATAAGAAGTCATGAATTTTTAAGCTTTTCATCCAAAATGTGAGTCTAGCCATTCCACGAAGCATGGGAATCAATAATCAATGTCAAACAATATGAAATAAGTTAAAAACTCATTTGAGTTGCTAATGTGATTATGAAACTTGCAAAATTTAAAATAAACAACTCCAAATAAGTGATCCAGTGAGATTATATTCCTATGTTTATAAATTATATGTCTTTACAAACCCTACAAACCCTTTAGTGTAAACAAATTTACATAATATTGTATAAAAAATGAAGTATTTCCTTGAAGCATCCAAACATATAAAGTCTTCGAACGAATCCTGTGCATTAGTTTTTGTAGTTACTTTTGTTTTTTATTCCATTTTAATATGCGTTGGTCATTCGTTTTATCAACTTTTATACGTACAAACAATTATATGTTATGTGTAGGATTCTACTTATACCCCACTTCTAAGACCCTTTATTTGTGATTTGTGAGAAAGAAAAGATTGTCTTCGTGACGTTCTTCATTTTTATTTTTATTTTGAAAAAAAAATTGAGATTATAAAGCCCTGGCAGATTATATATAAAAAAACCACTGCCTCAAAATTTCGAAGCGTATTGGGTCAGCCGAGTAATGACCCGTCGTTGGAGCATCTTTATATACAAGCAAGAGATATAGTTTGATATGCCAGCAGCCCGTGCATCATTGGCAGCTTTGGCATAAAAACACAGCTAAATGTCCAAAGTATGGTTTGCGTACACTAGAAATTCTTGCATAAACTTGGAGCACTCAATTAGGTATATTAAACCAATTAATACTTAATATTTTTATAAATATTTATATCACACAATTAAAAATATAAAGATTTATAAAAATATTAAGTACTAATTTACCTATGTACCTAACTTGAATACTCCAAGTTTAAATAAGAATTTCTCTACGTACATAGACCCATAGACTAATTAAGCACTAAGTAGCCTATTCTCAACTTGTAGGTGTTAGTATTAAAAATAATCTTTTCTATTTTCTAAAGGAATGAAAGTTCCTTTACTTCAATTCTATGAATGATTCATGTCAGACTTCACTAAAATCTTTGATCTAGAAATTGAAGGTATCAACAAGATCTTGATTCGAGACAGAATATGAGATCAAGATGAAGGGAAGAATCAAAGATAAGAAGTTTCTGTTAAACAATTAAATTCAAGATTGCAAGGGTAGATGTTGATTTATTAGCAATTTGAGGTAGTTAAAGATTTGAATTTGATATGTTATTAGCAGTTAGGAATGTAATAATCAGATAAGACAAAGTGTCATTGTCAAGATTAAGAAATTATCTTAGACAAATACACTTGTTAAGATCCTGTCAGAATGAAAGTTATTTTTTTTGTCTATAAATTTTCAATGGAGTAAATGCATTAAGATGAATGGAAATCACTTGTACACATCTCTCACATATCCAAAAGTCACTTTGACAATTCACAGAATCAAAGGGATTAGTTAAATATGTCTTTTACCCTATTTTTCTTTTTGTAATCTTTACATTTTTAATAAAGTTTCATTTAATTTCTTTACTTTTCAAGCGATTCTCTAAATCTTTTGATTAAGTGATCATTGTGATCATTTGGTTTTCTTTTAATTGCTTTCATTTACATTCTTGTTCATTACTTGCTTTCATTTATCCTTTCAATCTATCTTTTTGCAAGTTTAATTGCAGTTCTTTATATGCTTTCACTTATTTACATGTCACTTTTTATTACATTGCTATTTATCATTCCTGATTCATTTTTATTTTGTTGCATTGTTATTCTTTACATGTTTTTGTTCATTTATTTGATCATTACTCTTGATAGCCATCTATTGCTTTGGTTCCAATATGCTTTTATTGTATTCCTTGTATGCTTTGCTTTCTATTTTTTGATACTCTTGTCATTATTTACTTTGTTGCATATTGCAATTACACATACTATTTTATTTATTCTATCAAAATTGCTAATTGACATTCAAATTTTAAAAATCACAAAATATTTAAGAGTCTTAAAGAGAATGAGATTCTCTTCTCAAATTATTAACTAGAATCAAATTGTGTTTAACAAAATTTAAGTTAAATAATATGATTAAAAAGGTTGACAAAAAAAGTCTTAAATTCTATTCGCGGAGACATGTGACATGCTTTAATCTTAGAATACAAATGACCTCCTCTTCTCCTTAACTTCCTGTACCTTTTGTAGCTCTAAATAAGCTAACATGGTACCTTGACCCTAAAGCTTGTTTCACGAGTAAACAACTTACTAAGGTTATGTTAGTATATATATGAGCAACTGATAGGAAAAGATAGGAAGGATGATATGATCAAATTTTGCATAATACCTATCTGGGTATATATCTATGTTTTTACTAGGCTTTAAATCTAGCTAGCTAGCTTATGACCACATGAGCTTGATTAGAGAGAGAGAGAATGATATTTGCATCAGAATCCACATATAAATGCATGTTCTTTAGCTTTGTTTTTAGTAATGGAGAATCTTTAACGAAGTATACGTCATGGCCCTTTGGCCTCAAGTGAAGCCTAAGCTTACTTATGCTTTCAAAATGTTTCCCTAATAAATTTATACTATATAGTAGGAACTTTATTGGGAAAGGACAAGAGAATCCAATTCATGGCTTACACAAGCAAGTAAACAAAGGCTAAAATGTTCCCCCAGCCTATCTTTTCGACCATGTGTGTGCGTCACCTTTCTAATAATTGTAGTTATTTTTAAACCTTGTTCCTCCTTTTCAACTTAACAAAACAATGAGACTGCTAGGTAATCCATCAAAACATGTCAACTACCTAATGGCAGTAATCAAATTGCTAATTGCGAGATTAGTGAACTTTAACTTTGTGTTCATCGTGCCCACGAAAAGATTTAGAAGCCGCACATAAATATCAGTTGAAGATTAATTACCTTTAGAGACAGTGACTAGCACTCCACAAGTACAAATATCTATTCAGTTCTAGCTAATCTCAATTGACATAAAAATGACTCATTAATTAGTACATGTTACGTCAACTAGTGTGTGCTATTTTTTATTACCACCTTTGTATTCTAGAACATGGTTTTGTTAGGAATTCCTGTACTGGGGCTTTCAAGTGGAAAACAAATTGGCAGTGGTAAAGGAAACATTAAATATACAAATATCGGCCAAATCTATTGCGCAACAGGTCAAGATTATTGCATAGCGCGTGCAACAGTAACTGACAATAAAGATTGTTAAAGAATGGCTCCCAGTATTTATAAACTCTTTTTTTGTCAAGGTTTAGACTCTTCTTGTTTGATGGTTTTTACGAAAACAAACTCCCAGTATTTATACATTGAATTGATCTATACAAGGAAAATACAAGAGCAAAAAGAGTAATCCATTGCACAATTAACTCTGCATAATCAGTGGGGTTTATTTGTTGACTTGGTATAGTCTGTGATCCTCCTTAAATGTAGGGGTATCAATCGTATCTTCATCATGTTTCCTTGATTTTGGTTATGCACAGCTGCCGCATTATCAATGGCATTATCAAAGGGATTGTTTCCCTTGTCATGCGCCCTTAAGTTCGTGGGTCGGTACGAAGCTGAGACGACAAAGACTTCCTTAGCTGATGATTTTCTAAAGATATTTTTTTATAAATTATTTTAAATAATTTTTTTAATATTAAATAAAAAAATAAATATATATAATATCTTAAAAATATAAAAAATGTTTAATTATTTTTTTATTTAATAATTAAAATAATTAATAAAAGACTTGATAAAAAGATAAAATATTTCTCTATGTCTGTGCATCAATTGGCGTGGTAAGAATGTATTGTGTGTTGCGCACTAATGCTTACCCCCATGGCTACCTTTTCACGGAAAAAGTGATACTAAAACTCAATGTGTTTATGAGCATGAAAAATTGGGTTGACCGACTTGTAAGAACACTTATATTATCACATAAACAGCTATGAATCGCGACAATGAGAGGTGCCAATGTGGTTTAGGAGGAAAATAGATTCTCTCATGTACAATTTTCATATTATTTCGTTTTCGTTATATGAAAAGAGAGATAAACATAAAAATTTTAAATAGAGAATTTTTTTTTAAATTTGTGAGACTTTTTTTATAATATTTGTTTCTTTATCTATTTTATCACGTGAAAAACATATATGAAAATACAAAAAATTTAAATGGACGATTTTTTTTTAAAAATTTGTGAAACCTTATTTATAATATTTATTTCTTTCTCTATTTTGTTATGTGAAAAATATATATGAAAATATTAATTCTCAATCCATGTTAGTTCTGCGGTGGTGAAGGGCCTAAAGGCCTTGGAAACAGTATTTTGCCTAGTACTTGATCGAACAAGCAGCCGGCCCAATTGGGATTAGTGAAAAAGGAACTTGCGGAGAGTCCACGAACACCCCAATTCCACGTGTGCCTTCGAGATAGCCAAGTATTCCCTTCACTACCGTCAAACTACAGTGGGGTTGTTAAAGAATGAGAATTGCTATATATCACGAAAGAAAAGAAATTTCGTGAAATGACTCACGAATGAATTGGAATGTATTGCAATTTTTTCGTTTTGTTAATAAAAAATTATAAAAGAAAAACTAGAAAATTATCTAAGTCCACTTTAACACGTTGGTAGTTTTTCTACGAAATTAGATTTGTAGAATTAATTATTTCCTCTAAAGTATACACTGACAAGCCCGATTAACATGAGTAATTAATATCATGGCATGTGATAGTTAGGTATTTTTGTGTAATAAGAAATTCTTACATAAATTTAAGGTAATTGTGTATATTAAATTAATCATATTATTAATTAAATAAGATTATTTTAAAATAAATTTATGTGTAAAATGAATAAATAATGATACATTCATCCTTAATTGTTTGGTAAATTAAAATTATAATATATTTTAGATGAAATTAATGATAAATTCACTCTTATTTATTTTATATATAAACTTACTTTAAAAAAAAATTTCTCATTAATTAGTTATAGTAAATTATAATAAATAATTATTAATTAATTATAATAATTATATCTATTAATTAGTAATATAATTGGCTTAATACACTTAAGTTAAATACTTCAAATTTATATAAGATTCTCTTTACGCACCTACAATATTATGCAGTATCATTAGCTACAATACGATCAGAAATATGTTTATCCTTAAGAAATTGTGAGGTACTAGAAGTCTCATCCATATTTATTAGTTTGCCCTTTGGCTAGCTCTTCAAGGGCAACATTCTTAAGAAACCTCGGTTGCGTTTTCAATACAACCATTGTATAGATACAATAACAAAAAACCACAGTTGAATTTTGAGAAAAAATAGGTTAATGGTGGAGACCGAAGACCTATAACTTTGAGTACAAGTAATTTTTTTTTGTTTATATATATATATATATATATATATATATATATATATATGAAATCTTACAAATTTAATAAATAATATTTATCTACACATTTAGGTCTACACATATAAAAATTTAGATCAATTTTTTTATAAATAATTATATATATAATTTTTTTTATAAATTTTAATTAATAATATTTATAAACACTTATATACACACACAAATTTTATCAAATTAATCCCTTTTTTATATAAATAACTATATATGGAAGAGATTTTATAAATTTAATATTAAAGTACGTTCAAATTTATATATACATTCAGCCAAATACAAAAGTCAAAAGTAAAAAAAAAAAAAAAAAAAAAAAACGAAAGACCGATGATTAACAAAAAAGTCATTGAACCCATACTCGTTGTATCCTAAACGCGTCCGGAAACCTCTCCACCCTCAATTGGGATAATCTCTTTTTGTCTTCTTTAAAAACTTGCACATCTTGACTATTTTAGTTTAACTAACTAATATATTGCTCAACAGAACCGATGAAGTCATGAACTCAATTCTTAAAGTGGATAAAAGTGACTTCGCAGACTCTCTGTTAGAGTGACACAAATGCCATGTTTTAAGAGCATTTCTATTTTCTTTTGGATCATGCAGGCTGAGGTCACAGATATTTTGCTATGGATGGTGAGGGATCTAAGAAGTCAGGTTCTTATAAGGAAAACATTAAATCAGCCAACACGCATACACGCACTTATCAAATAAAATTTAAAAAGAAAACGTATAATTAATTTTTATTTTTTTGTAAAAAAAGTTTGAATGCATTAACGAAGTTAATCCACTTTGACGTATTAATATAGCATTCAGCCTTTTATGAACTGCGCTAAATAGGACAGCAATTTAAACTCAACTCATAGTCAATCAAAAAATGCCTTGTGTTCCACACTTCCACAGATAAAAAGGTGACTCAAATAACAAGTAACTAAACTTCAACTCAATAGTGGAGGGACAAATTATTATACGTTTCTGAAGTAAAATAAATATATGCTTTATGGTAAATTTTTATTATTAATTTTAATTTGGTAATTTAATATTTATATAAATTTATTTAAAATTAATGACAGAGATCTTTCTTATAACATTTATTTATTATAAAAAGTCTTTACAAAATTAAAAGTTTAAGCTCATGAAAAAATATTTATAAAAAAGAAAATTTCAATACTTCAAATAAAGATTAATCTTCACATTTTAAAAATACTACGAAGAAACCTTGTAAATATATAAAAATGCCTTGTGTTCCGCATCAAGTATGCAAGCGTTAGACATATAGCTAAGCAACCATTTGTAGACCAAAAGCTAAACAACCATTTGCCGTATATAAACGTTGATGAAATCCCAGTTAACAATGGCCAATGGGTGCTTTACACTTAGATAAGGTGATTAATGACTTTTTATTAGGTGATTAAAATGGTTTGAAGCATGTTTTTACCTTTGATTCACCAAAAACTTATTAGACTTAATACTGTTGGACGGTAATAATTATATTTCATTGTCTCTCGTAATCTCTCAATATAATTGCACTTATATTAGTTTGATGATTTTATATATATATATACATTGTCTTATCTCGTATTCAAATCTATCTTTTTAACTGTTTCACCTATCTTTTCTTTGGCCTTTCCTCTAATATAATTGCTACTTATATTAGTTTGATGATTTTATATATAGGTCTATATATATTCATTCCTAATCCTATTTTGAGAGAAATCCAACATTTTATATATATATATATATATATATATTGAGAAATTTTTATAGCGACTTAAGGTTACGATTTTTTTACCTAAATTTCTACTCAATTATTCTAACCAATGAGGAAAGTCTAAGTGACTGATATTGATAATTTTACATTTTACTAGAGTCAATCACTCGTCCAATAATTTTTTTCTCCCTAATTGAACGTCCTAGAACTCCAAGTCTCCAACCCCATTTGGTAGACTAAAACAGCATATTAGGAGATTCCCCCCGCCTACCCCAAAAGAGGATTAGTATCTGTTTATTTGTGCCTAATTAAAGGTTGTTGAACTCAACTACCTTCATCATCTTATTATTATGTACAGAGAGAAAAATCAAACTGCTGTTAGTTCACTAACAATAACCAATAACCATTACCACACCAAGCCAAGGCTTCCCATTGTAATTCATCACAAAAACCAAAGCCATCATTATTGTCATTATAACCACTGCCCCTGTCATTATTATAACTTGCCCACCACTTTCGAATCCGCAGCAAGTGAAAATAAATTTAGAGTATTCTTAAGGTTGGGACAAATATATTATTAGAACGTTAAAGATAGTTTACACACAAAAGCATTGCATAGTTTCTTCACATATACAGGAATGGGTGGCTAATTTTTTTTTTTAGAATGTGTTAAGTAAGGGGTGAAATTTTTTTAGCCACACATTTCGATATATGTGTGGTTTATGTAGAAAAAAAAAACTTGTGTAACAAATATTATTGTAATTATAATAGTTTTATCCGACGTAACACCACACACTTTATCCCCAAATTTTTTGGATATTGACTAAGACACTTAACTTAATCTTAAAGAAATCTATGCTTATATTTTCAGTGATTATTATTCACTTTAACAAACTTCCGTACTTAATATATGAAAACAATAAAACTTGTTAGCTAATGTTAAACCCTACTGCAAGAAAGATACAGAGAGATATTTGACGTGTAGAATTATTAAATTGTATATAAAATCATATTTTTAAACCAAAAAACAAACGTAATAATTCGTAACATATTTCTATACATCTACGTGTGTATTTGTTTTCCAGTTAAGAATCTCAAACGGGTGTTCATTTACATAGAACGAATAAAAAAGATGTTTAATTAAAAGTTGACTAATTCTAAACAGATGCTCATCAACATAAATTTTGCTTCCAACTGAAGTTGGATTGAAAGCAAAAAATTATTGTTTTTGAGTTTTGGATTACAATTTTATCTCTATCATTTATTTTGTTAAATTCACTTTTGAAATAAAAATTTTCAAACATAAATCATGTTAATGCAAATTCACTTTTAACTAAATTTAAATTTACAAACTCAAGTTGACTCAAACTTAAGTTTACAAACTCCAATCTAAACACATATTATATCATATCATTTATATAACACCACCCCACCCCAAATCAATTATCCTATTATTGCTTCTAACAAACAAAATCAAGTGAAAAATATTGCTCGATTCTACACAATATAACATGTAACATCTCCAAAATTATATGTTATGCTGGGGAGAGGGGAAAGGGTGGAAAGAGAAGGAAATGAAAGAAATTAAAAGGGTCTTATTTCTCTTTATTTGAATGTTTAAATAAAAAAAATGGGGGAGAATTCACTTTTTCTTGTTTGAAAGAAAAAATAAAGTAAAGGAAAAGGATAAATTATAAAATTAGATTTCCAGTATAATTCTTATGTTGTCAATCTTATAACACAAGTACAAGATTTATATATAATTTAATAACTAATTAAATAAAAATGAATCCCCCACCTCCCAATTTGAGAAGGAAGAATTTTTCAGTTTTGAGGGGAAGGAGGGGCAACAAATTTCCCTCATTCCCTCTTATTTTCTCTCCTTAAAAATCATCCAAACAATAGAAGAGGTTAATTAGTTTTTTTTCCCGTTTTTTCTACCCCTCTTCCTCTCATCCAAACAATACAAGATAGTGTTATACAAATGCAAACCCAATTTTTCAGTAAACTCTTAAGACCTTTGGAATTGGTTCTAACTAAGGCTTGTGTGATTTCATAGAAGTCCAAGGCTCCAAGCCCAGAAACGCCTAAACCAAAAGTGCATCAGATAAATCCCTATGGCTAATAACTAATAAAATGCTAACTAAGAAAAAACCAACATTTAAACTCGAAAACAAATAACCGATTCTGACTTACCCCAGCAAAAATATATAGGTTTTGACATCTGCCCCTATTACATTAGACTAATATAAAAAAAAGGTGAGCTTGAAAGTTGGGTTATAGAATTAATTAAAGTGAATATTCAGAAAGTTAAAATTGACTATCCCAACCATATAGTTGATATGGCATCCAGTTTACTCCTGCATTTGAAAAACAATTTTTATATTCTAACGTTAAATATTATATATATTTATTTTTACACTTTATTTAATATAATTTATTATACATATTTTTTTATTTTTTCTCACTCAATTATATTTTTTAAAAATAATATAAATAATAATACACTCTTAAAAAATATAAAACTATCTTTTTCCTCTAAAAAATACATATAATTTTTCAATTGACTAGCCTTTCTCACTAATTTAAGTATTTAACTTACATTTTTTTAATTGCTTTCTTTATCAAGGCAAATATATCAATCAATACATTAATACTACTTCCACAATTATTGACCTCATAACTGCAACTGTATTTTTATATGTCAGAGTTAGACATAATATTATCGGAAAAATGTTATAAATAATAAATAATTGTAAGTAATTATCAATTTAAATATTATATAGATAATATTACCCATAAATTGTTATTTTTTTAAAAAATAGAATATACGTGTTTATACTTGCATAGGAATATGATAAACATTTTAACATAATTAAAAAAAAATCTGTTTTGGTTTGCTAATAATTAAAAATTTAAGTGTGTTGTAATTTGTATTTGTAATTTGTAGAACACGAGTTATTTTGGATGTAAGATTGGGGTGGGGTAAGAAAAAAAAAAAAAAAAAACAGGAGTGTGACCATTTCAAAGCGAGGTTGTCGCGAACCCAGACCCAATCTCTAGTGTGTTGGGAAGAGAAGAGAGAGAGAAGGAAGGGGATGGGTATGCCTATGATGCTACAAACCATTGTGACTGTGTTCCTTCTCCTTATGCTTCTTCTCATCATCATCTTCCTCTTCTTTCTCTTCAAACCATGGCGCTTCTTTTTTCCTTCGCCTTCCCGCTCCTCCATCAAGGTACTGCTACTGATTCTCTTTTTTTAACATTTGATTGATTTTCTTACCCTAATCACAATTTGGGTGATATGAATTATGATCTCTCAAACTCAATTGATCTTGTACTTGTAGGGTGAGCTAGAGAGGCCCCTTGTTGTAGATGGTGATGATGATGATGTAAATGTGTCATTTAATCAGATTCAGAGCAATGAATTTCCTAGAGATTATGATCTTGAGGGTGCCTGCTATCCCAATGAACCCCATTTTCGCTCCCCTCGAGCCCATGGACTTGTTCATAAGCAGAGGCTTCCTGCTCTTTCTCCTTTTCCTTCTCCTAATAATAATAATAATAATAATAATAATATGCCCCAACAAGGTGATACTTTGGTTTTAGATGTAGTTTCTGAAGATGTGGATGTTGGTCAAACACTTAAGCTGCTCCCATCTCACTTTGCTGAAATTCAAAGGCATGGCACACCCAATTTTCAAAATGATAGACTGCAGGACTTTGTGCAAAGAGATATCTCTGATCAAAGTAATTTCTTAACTCTGTTTTGATTGACTTGCTATTGCTCTATGTATTGCATTACCTTAATATGCCAAACATGTCAACATGTCTTTCTGTTAGAAGTGCAGGAAGTTGCCTCACTCTGGAGGTTATCAGTGGTCCTTCTCGTGGACTTCGTTGTTCTGTACAGTCGACAAATCCCTCTCATCTACCACTGACATTGGGGAGAATTTCTCCGAGTGATTTATTGATAAAAGATTCGGAAGTGTCGGGAAAGCATGCATTAATAAAGTGGAATTTGGATGTAAACTCTCTGTTCTCTTGAACCTGCATTTGGATTTTTCTAGATGTATGTATGGTTTGCAATAATTATTGTTAAAATTGAATTTTCAGAAAATGAAATGGGAGTTGGTGGATATGGGTAGCCTAAATGGAACACTTTTGAATTCTCAGCCAATCAACCATCCAGACACTGGAAGTAGGCATTGGGGAGATCCAATAAATCTTGCCAATGGAGATATCATAACACTTGGAACAACATCAAAAGTAATTGTAAGTATCATGGCTGAATCTTGCATAAAGCCGCTGCCACTTTTTCAATGTTTTGATTGTCATAGATGCAAAGCTTATACTTGTATGCATGATATTAGCTGTGAAGATATTGTCTGCAGGTTTTACAGGTTGAATAAATTTTAGTTGGTAATTTATAATTACTGAATTTTCTGCTCTCCTTTACAATCCAATAATATTTTTTACATGGAAATATTTTGTTTAGAAATTTATTTGAATGCCAATTCCTGTCCTGTTGAGATAGATTGAATAGAATTTTCATATCTTGAGACATTTTAGCTGGATTGAATCTGAAATGTAGTTTTTATTCTTTCAATCTCCTGCTTCCTCTGTGATAGGAAATAATATGTCTTCTCTAATTAAGGGTAAATGTGATTATTTTGTGTTCACTGAGAAAAAAAAAATGCTCTCTATATGATTTTCCAAAGTCTCTGTGATAAGTAAATTTTAATAGTTCGAATTGTTTTGTCTGTTTTGCACTATATTGTTTGCATTCACATGGTGATACTTGGAGTGAGGATGCTGCAGTGGTTATTTTTTTTATGCAATTATAAATTTTGGTATTTGCTTCTTTTTTAAAACATTCCTATATATGCCAGGTTCATACTACTTCGCAAAATCAGCATCACATTCCCTTTAGAGTTGGTATGGCATCAGATCCCATGGCTTTGCGTCGAGGAGGAAAAAAGCTTCCTATGGAAGATGTTTGCTATTATCAATGGCCTCTACCTGGGCTGGATCAGGTTCTGGATTTATTCATAGCACTCCTTCAATGAAGGTCTTTTCTATTGTTTTATTTCTCACTTTCCAGAGGAAGCTAGCCCACCTCTATGCCTAATTTGCAGTTTGGACTTTTTGGCATTTGTGATGGACATGGTGGAGATGGGGCTGCCAAATCTGCTAGCAAGTTAGTATTTTCTGCCTTAGGTTTGCCATGTTTGTTGTTTCCATTTTTATGAAACTTACATTTTAATGAATGCCAGTTCTATATTCTGCCCTATGTTGATGACTGTAGGCAGTGGACTTGATGAATAGAAATAATTTAATCTTGTCACACAGTATTTTTTCCATAGTTATGAAAGTGAACCTCCATGATTCAGTAATGTGCTGGTTTGTACTATCTCTGAACATCTTCTATTGATTGTTCTATAATATGTCCTGTCTGTTTCAACTTTCTCCTGTTTCTTTAAGTAACTTAAATATATGTAGTATATTGAAGTAACTTTATCCTATCTGTCTGTTTATGTCGTTTCAGTGAGTATTCATACTGTAATTGATCAAACTATATATAATATTTAATAAAGGGAATTGCCCCCCTTTTGGTCTCAATTTTTTTTTTTTCCATTTTCGCCATTTAATTGTACTTAGAAACAATTCAAACAAAAACTAAAAACTGTTAAAAACTGCTAAAAAACTACTCCACTACTAAAATGGTAACCAACCCACTTTTCACTATTAAGATTTGTTTTACGTATTTCATCTCACTCTTTTACATCTCTCATCTTCCAGTCTTAACATTTTTTATTAAAAAAAATCTACAAATAATTTATAATTTATATGTGAATAAATTTACATGTACGACAGGCACGCAGACACGTAGTGCCTATCAATCTTCTAGTTAAATATAAAGTATATTAAATAGACTGTATTGACTTACCTACACTGTTGTTTGTCATAATTTACATCTCCACTATTCCTGGCGTGCTGTAAATTGAATTCCGTTGTTATCTATCCTGCACCAATAATATTAAGGTTATAATGGACATTGAGACTCTTATTGTACCTGAGAATTTTAAACCTGCACTAAGTTGTAGGAAAGAGTTGTTTTAGACCGTCAATATATGTAGATAATACAGACAAAATAAGTCAGGTCAAACACGGTCAGTTTCACCAGCTCATACTTATATATGTTCTGAAGTAATTCTGAATCCCTTCTAACAGATGCCACTAACTATGTGACTGATATATTTCGATGCTCTTGTTTTATTGTGATTTTATACTTATAATAAAAGCTAGTTGATATTAAATATATCATGATGTGATTTGTGAACATGAAGAATTTTGCTACTTGCAAAACAAAATTGGGACCTATAGTAAATAGAAAAATTTACCAAAAGTACTCCTCAATACTTAATATTCAAAATTCCAACAAATATCTGTGCATATTTTTGTTATTCATCTTAGGTCTGTTCTGTTCTTAATCTACGAAACATCACTAATTTTTTGTAATTATTTTTTTTTTAGACTTTTTCCCGAGATAGTTGCTAGTATTTTATCGGATTCATTAAAAAGGGAAAGGGTTTTATCACTCCATGATGCTTCAGACATTCTTCGAGATGCATTTTCTCAAACAGAAGCATGCATGAATCACTATTATGAGGTATTATATGCTCCACTCTGATCGTGTTTAGCTTGTCCGTAGACCATATATATGAATTTTTATCTTATTTTCTGTTCTAAATTTTTACATTTATGGTTTATACATGTTAATAATAAACTCTTTGCAGGGATGTACAGCTACTGTGCTTCTGGTGTGGGCTGATGGCGATGAAAATTTCTTTGCACAATGTGCAAATGTTGGAGACTCTGCCTGTGTTATGAGGTACGTTTACTTAACCAACTAGAATGCTTGGGATGGCATGTTTGAATTTTGAATGGGTAATGGGTAGGCAAGATGACTGTTGGTTTTATTTGGTCAGTGTCTCCCTTAGGATTTGTGGGCCTAACGTCCCAGCCCATGGTGCTTGTAATGGATGCAGCTCCTTAATGCTTGATGTGGTTTTGAGAAACTTACAGGAAATAAAGTTTCACCCTTGTCATCAACTATAGCTTTTGGCCTAGTTGTTAGCGCTTGATCCAACAAAGACATTGGGATCAGAAACAATATAATATGGTTGTAATGGTTTATCCTAGTTTCACTTTCCTTGTAACATTTAGATGCATGCATTCTGTAATCTATTGATAGATAATATTTTTGTACAAGAAAAACCTAACATTATTGGTTCTGGAATTTTCAAGGCGGGATACCTGAGAAAATTGGTGAATGGAGACATTGTTAAATTTTTCTAGTTGCAGTTAATAGTATTCTATAGTTTTGTCTAGTTATAAGTTTTCGCAGCATTTTAGGTATCTACTTATATGCAACAATTGCAGTATCAACACGTCCTTTTATTACCTGAGTGACTTTAATTGTAAGCTCTTGGGTTTTAATTTACTGTATGTGGTTATGTTGGCTTAAATAGACAGGAAATCTTGTGAATATACTTTAATGCCTATATGAAACTCATTAGTAATTATTTTTGGCAGTGTTAATGGAAAACAAATCAAGATGACAGAAGATCACAAGATAACGAATTATTCTGAGAGACTTAGAATTGAAGAGACAGGTGATCCATTGAAAGATGGGGAAACACGTCTATATGGTATGATGGAAAAAAATCATTCACTGAAAAGAGAAACTTAATTTTCCTGAGTTACAATACTGACTTGGCAATTGCTAATTCCGGTTCTCACCTTGATGCAGGTATAAATCTTGCAAGGATGCTTGGGGACAAATTCCTGAAACAGCAGGATTCCCGGTTCAGTTCAGAACCTTATATAAGTCAAGTTGTGCATATTGATCAAGCAAGCAGGGCTTTTGCTGTTCTAGCTAGGTGATTTTGCTTCTGATGTATGCTTTTATAAATTTTCATAGCAAAATATATCTTCTGAATATTATTGTTCACTGTCTCTCAATAATGTTCTTTCTAGAAACAGTTGGTGAAATAACTGGCTTTATTGTTCAAAATCTAAACCGTGGTGCTTTTTTCTTGACCAGTTCAGTCTCTGCGAACCATATTATATTTGTTTGAACATTCACATTTTGCTTTTGACCATGTTGAATATAACTTTGGCATCTGCAAAATTTTCAGTGATGGGTTATGGGATGTCATCAGCATGAAGAAGGCAATTCCGCTAGTGCTTCAGGTTTTGTACAAAAACTTGTTTCCAGTTGTCGTTTATTTTGTTCTATGTCCTACCAACTTGCTCGAACAGTTTACTTTCTCAATGGCACAGATGAGGGAGAGATACTGTACAGAGAGGGAGAATTCAGCAGAGAAGATTGCTAGTTTCTTGTTGAGTGAGGCTAAAACACTCAGAACAAAGGATAATACCTCTGTAATTTTCTTAGATTTTGATACCTTGAACAGATTCTCTTGTAAAGTTGAATCCTAGTATGAATTAGGAATAGTGTTACAGTAATGGTAACATATAATGTTTGTTCCCTCGAACTCGTTCCTTTCTCTGTTCTTCCCAAGCTCACCTCATGGAATCAAATAAAAATTAAAATAAAAAAACGCATTGCTGACTGCTGTAAGGTTAAGTTCCATTGTGTGGCAAGTTGAAAATTGCTTTCGAGAGCGACGAACACTAAACCAAAGCTCGCTTGAAATTTCCATTTTATTGTAACACATGAATTTATGTAAATTTTGACAAAGGCAAACGTAAAGAATGCAATATTCAATGCAGAATACCGCAATTATTTTGAATTAACGAAGGAACTGTAGTTTTTTTCTTCTTCCCCATACCGGGTCTTATATTTTTTTTCATTTAAATTTGATCTCTCTAGAAACAATATCTTAATAAAAAATAAAGGAACCAATCTTTTATGAAAAATAGAAATTAATATTTTAGAATAGAAATTATAGGAACTAAAATTCTAATAAGTAGAATCTCTACGCTTTCAAATGGAGGTTAACAACGTCCACATATTTTTTTGGACTAAAAACTCACTTTCTTCTTTCTTGAAACATCTTTAAAGTCATGAGTAATAATATTATTTCAATCTAAACGCAAACATATAATTTATTAAAGAGAGAAAATATTGAATGCTAACATTAATAAGGAGAGAGAATATATAAATATATTCAATGAAAAAAGAAATTTGAAAAAATATTGAATGCTAACATTAATAAGGAGAGAGAATATATAAATATATTTAATAAAAAATAAATTTTACTTGTTAACTCTAATTATTAATTAATTTAAAAATAATATTAATATAAAAAATAAGAAATTATAACATTTTAGTGGAGATTTATGTCTAAATTGAAAGAGAAGAAGATTAATGAAATACAAAAATACTAAGGGAATAACGTTATAACGTTAGCGGAAGTATGAGACATACTGATTAAAGAACATAACCTTACATTTCAATACAAGCTAGTTGTGACTTTCAAATTTTTAAAAAATAGCTTTCACATAAAATAGTAGGAGACATAAATTTTAATATTATTGGAATAACATTATGTTTCCTAATTTTTTTTTGTTTTAAATTAATAAGTAGAGTTAATAATCAAAACTTTTAACTTTATTAAATTATATTTCTTTATTCTCTCTACTCATTATTGTTCGTATTAACTATTATAGTTTTTTTATTAAATCAAATAATTATATTTGTAATAAAATGATACAATTACCTATAACTTAAGTTATTTAAAGAAATATGAGAGTAGGTTTTTGCTCCAAGACAAAATGTGGTCATTGTTAACCTCTACATATCTAGTGAGAGAAATTTTTATTGTGAGAAAATGAGAGAAATAAATATTGACCATATAATCATATATGAATGGTTAAGATTAAAAGTTACTTAAAAGTCATGTGACTACTTAAAAAAGGACATATCTAGTGAAAGAAATTTTTATTGTAAGAAGATGAAAGGAGTAAATCTTAACCATACAAATATATATAGATGGTCAAGATTAAAAGTTACTTAAAAGTTATGTGACCACTTAAAAAAGTCACATGCATTTATTTTATAATCTTAATCATTTATGTAAGATCTAATGGTCAATATTTACTCCTCTCACCTCTTATAATAAACACTCATCTCATCAGAATAATATATATATATATATATATATATATATATATATATAACTTTATTAACAAGTGTCCTTAAAGATATTAAAATAAAAATTTTAGATGAAAATAAAATATTTAATATATTAGAAGTTGAAAAAGCATTTTTTTATTTTTTTTTTATTTTAATATATTTAACAAGTACTTTTAACAAAAACTCATATATATATATATATATATATATATATATATATATTGATGATTGGAAAAGAGAAATCTTTATTACACATATCATTCTCTCTCACATCCCTCACATTTGATTACATGGTAGAATTAAAGAAAAAAATGAGTTCAATTATAATTAAATAATATAAAGTATATATATATTAAGTGATATATGTATAAATGTGTTTAAATAATATTATTAATTAAAAAATGCTTCACACATATGCCATAGTTTATAAAATCACATCATTTCACATTTGTATGAGGTGATAAAATCAAGGTACAGTTATGAAAAAAAAAATAGGATAGGACCAGTTCTAATCGAGGGTGAAAACTATGTGTTTAACATTATTCTTGATGATTTAGTTATTGTAGTAAAAGCAGGGCATAAACGTCTTTGAAGGTAAGGTTAGAGGCGTGTTTGGCGTAATCAAAATAAAAGAATGGCCGATTATGGTAATGGGTTATAAGGGAAGAGATAGAGAGCGAAGAGGAGAGAGGGTTGAATCGGGAAGTAGCGAAACATAGAGAAAAGGGGGAGTGAGTGAGCGTGTTTTTGTTTGTCACTCACTCCAAGGCTAAGGCCCAAGCACACAGATTAATTCCTCCCATCCTATTTCAAATCAAAATCAAATATATTTGGTTAATTAAAAAAAAAGGGGACCGTTGTGACTCTCCCGCCATGGGTGATGTGCAGCAGGGCCAGGGACAGGGAGCGATGGAGATGGAGCAAGGCCACAAGACCAAGGCACTCATTGGTGCTCTCAACCTCGTGTCCCGCAACCTCCCTCTTCCTCCCGACCTCTTTCACACCGTTTCTTCCATCTATCACACTCATGCTCCCCGATCTGATCTCAAACTGCTCCATCCCAACTCCTTGGTACGTCTTTCGCCAATACTCTTTGCTTGATTTTGTGTTGTCTTGTTAATTGTCCTCGCTACGGCGGTGTTTTAGGGGAGATTTATCACACTTTTATTTATTCTTGTTTGATTGTTCTTATTAGTCGCTTGTGTGCTACAACATCTTTTCCTTACAACTTCAAATTTCTTATCAAAACTACTAAAATGATGTTTTTATTATTCATTGTGCAGGGCGATGCAGGGAATTCTAGACAAGAAGATTTATTGGCAGATCTTCAAGATGCACTATTGAAGCAACGCCCAAATTGTTTGTCCGGTTCCAAATTAAATAAAGCAAGGGAAAACCGTTATCAAAGTCTCATTCAGCATCGCTTAACTGAACTTCAAGGTTAACAATTTTCTTAGTAAAAACCAAATACCACCTTGTTGTTACTTGTTACAGTGCTAATCTTTAGAGGTATAACTTGTGCAAGCGTATTTCCTGAACTAGCTAGAATTATTACATGTATTATGTATATATATATATATATATATATTTCTAAAGGCTTAGGTGGTAAGGGGTGATTGTTGGTTTATATTTCCATTTCTCTTATATTATGATGAGCTTGTTAGAGGACTAACAGGAGCAAGTATCCATCTCAAACCAAGTTATCAGCCTGGAAACCTCTGGCAAACTGCTTTGAGGATATTTCTATTCTAAACATGCTGTTTCTCCATATGGATTAATTGGAAGTGATCCTAAATAAGAGTGTTGACTATTTTACTGAAGAATTACTTAATGTATTACTATTTTGAACCAGAATTGCCTTCAAGCAGGGGAGAGGACCTACAGACAAAGTGCCTGCTTGAACTTTATGGACTAAAGGTAAAATTGATTCTTGAGTCTTTCTCCAATGCTTAGTACATTGTGAATCATGTCTAACTTCGGCAAATTGGTTATCAAATTGTTTATAGTATGGCATTCAATTGTCCTTACCTTGTCGGAGCGGAACTAATTTTATAAATAGGTCTTGTTCTTTTGTTAGAAGCTAGACAAAATTGGTTTCTATTTGAGAGATGAGATACCAAAAAGAAAACTTCTGTCCTTCTGTTTTGTTTTGTTGACCCTAAAGTGTGACCAAGTTTGACCAGTATAACAAGGCAAACATTCTACATATGCAACATCTATGTAACTTACTCTTTATTTCCAGTGAAGAAATTGTATCTATATTGCTTGTATAAACTGGAATCGAGAAATGACAGGAATTGTGTCCTTGTCGGCAAGGACTTTTTTCTGGCAGCTAGCAGAGTTGCAGAGGAAGGTTCAGTCTGACGTCAGTTCGGAATACTGGCTCAATGTTAAATGTGCATATCCTGACAGGCAACTGTTTGATTGGGGCATGATGCGGTTGCGTCGGCCACCTTATGGTGTTGGAGATCCATTTGTCATGGATGCTGATGATCAATTAAGGAAAAAACGGGATGCTGAGGTTATTTTCTATTTTATTCGTCAGCTCCTCCCCTCCCCCCTCCTTTTTGGTTTAAACTCATTTTCTATATCAAGGATATTATAGATTATAGTTTACATCTGTTAATGATGAGGCTTCATTGTTGCAATGAGTATATGAACATGAAATGAAATTTATTTATGCTGCTTATCTCATATAGAACCTCAAATGCAGAGACTATCAAGATTAGAAGAGCAGGCAAAAAATCATATAGAGACCAGAAAAAGAAGATTTTTTGCAGAAATTCTGAATACTGTCCGTGAGTTCCAATTACAAAATCAAGCTTCTTTGAAGCGAAGAAAACAGAGGAATGATGGCATCCAGGTACACTATTTCTTCCCTTATCTTTCATTTGTTACAAAGCATGTATGCTTATATGGGAAACTGATATATAAATTTGGGATATAACTTTTGGCCTATTAGGATTAGAAATACTTGTGAACTACTACTCTTATGATAATTAGATGTATTGGCAGAGAATGTGTTCAGTGTTTGTGTCTACTTTCAATAATATAGGATATACGAGACCAAGAACTTTGTTATTTCCAAAATATGTTGAAGAATGTTTGGATTTGATAGTGTCTTTTTGGTTTCTTGTGACATTCTCTGTGACTTTAGATGACACTCTTGCTGTTCTTTGTGGGTTGAAAGACATTTATCATTAGTTGAATATGGATTATGAATTCTCACAAAGAATATTGCAGGCATGGCATGGAAGGCAAAGACAACGTGCAACACGGGCTGAGAAATTGAGATTCCAAGCCTTAAAGGCTGATGATCAAGAAGCTTACATGAGAATGGTGAAAGAGAGTAAGAATGAAAGATTGACTTTGCTTCTTGAAGAAACAAATAAACTACTTGTAAATTTGGGAGCAGCTGTTCAACGTCAAAGGGACTCAAAACAATCAGACGGTATTGAACCCTTGGAAGATTCAGAAGCTGATTTACCAGGCTCAGATGCTTCAAAAAATGGAATTTCTAAGGAATCACCTCTTGAGGAAGATGTGGATGTGATAGATTCATATCATAATGGTGACACTAGTGATTTACTTGAAGGTCAGCGGCAATACAATTCTGCCATACATTCAATTCAAGAAAAGGTAGGTATCTGTGAATCACTTTGTATTTGTGAATCACTTTATTGTAATTCTGCCATACATTCTATAGAATTAGAGAGAGTTGGAGGAATTGTGTGTCAATTCACACACAAGTATATTGGTATTTATATACAAAAGTAGTACATTGAATAAGTAAACACTAATTCCTATGAAGTGATGATTACAATATCTAGTAATCATCACTTATGAGTCATCTATGAAACACGTGAAGCATGTGAAACATGGCTTAATTCTAACACTCCCTCTCAAGCTAGAGCATGTATGTCATGCGCCAAGCTTGTTACAAACAAAATCAACCCGAGTCCCTCTAAGGGACTTAGTAACTATATCGACTAACTGTTCGTTGGAGTTGACAAAGCTAGTAGTAATCTCGCCTGAAAGAACCTTTTTCTTTGACAAAATGACAGTCAATCTCTATATGTTTGGTCCTTTCATGAAAAATTGGGTTAGAAGCAATATGTAAAGCATCTTGGTTGTCACAAATCAGTTTCATTTCCTCGACGTCTCCTAATTTCAGCTACTGAAGCAATTGCTTTAGCCACATAAATTCACATGTTGTTGCTGCCATAGCGCGATACTCGGCCTCTGCACTGGATCTAGCAACCATGTTCTGCTTTTTACTTCACTATGAGATTAAGTTACCTCTAATAAAGACATAGTACTCTGAGGTTGATCTTCTATCTGATGGTGAACCTGCCTTATTAGCATCAAAATAGTCAACAACTTGAGCATTGCCTTTGTTTTCATAAAGTAACCCTTTTTCTTGGTGCACTCTTGATGTATCTAAGAATGCGAACCACGACATCTCAATGACTATCACAAGGAGCATTTAGAAACTGGCTTACCACACTTACAGCAAAAGTAATGTCTGGTCTAGTTACTGTAAGGTAGTTAAGTTTATCAACTAGACGTCTATATCTGCCAGGGTCTGTTAGTGGCTCCTCCTAACCTGGTAGCAATTTGATGTTGGGATCTATCGGAGTATTACTAGGACGGCAATCCAACATAACTGTTTCTTCAAGTATGTCTAAAGCACACTATCTTTGCCTGATGGCAACTTCTGTATGAGATTGAGCAATCTCAATACCCAAAAAGTATTTTAGAGGGCCCAAGTTTTTTGTTTGAAAATGGTTTGACAGATGTTGCTTTAGATTTTGGATACCAGCTGTATCATTCCCTGTAAGGACAATGTCATCTATATAAACAACAAGGTAGATACAAAGGTCAAGTGAAGAGTGCCGGAAGAACACAGAGTGATCAGTTGCACATTGAGTCATACTAAATTGTTAGATGACAAAGCTGAATCTCCCAAACCAGGCGCGAGGAGATTGTTTAAGTCCATAGATAGATTGACGTAGTTGGCAGACTAAGTCTGGTGCTTCGTGAGTAGTAAATCCTGGTGGCTGTTGCATGTAGACCTCTTCTTGTAATTCACCATGCAAGAAGACATTCTTGATGTCTAGCTGATGAAGGGGCCAGAAGTGAATAGTAGCCATGGCAAGAAAGAGGCGAATCGAAGCAATCTTAGCTATAGGAGAAAAGGTATCCCCATAATCAAGGCCAAAGATTTGTGTGTATCCTTTGGCCACTAATCAAGCTTTCAAACGATCAACTTTCCCATCAGGACCTATCTTAATAGTATAGACCTATCGACAACCAACAGTTGTTTTACCAGGAGGTAAGAGGATAAGTTCCCAAGTACCAATAGAGTGTAAAGCATCCATTTCGTCAACTATAGCATGTCACCATCCTGGATGAGATAGAGCTTCACGTGTAATTTTGGGAATAGAAACAGAGGCCAAGGAGGACACAAAGGCATAATAGGAAGGTGATAAACGATGATAACTCAAATGACAAGCATAAATAGGGTTAGGATTATGAGTGAATTTGATACTTTTGCGTAATGCTATGGGCAGTTCTGGGGTAGGAGGCGGAGTTGGAGAGTTCGATGAGTCACAAGGAAGACAGGGTACTGGATCTGAAGCAACAGGAATGTTTGTCTTATCAACTAGGTTGATGGATGCATGAACAGGGTGTGGATGTGGTCTTCGCTGATATGTGATCAAGGGAGGAGGCAGAATAGGTGTGGGACTAACCTGAATAGGAGAAGGACCAACTGGGAGCATAATGTTAAGGTCATGATGCACATTAGAGGTAGATGAAAAGAAGGGACGAGTCTAAAAAAAGTTGACATCAGCAGAGACAACATATCGTTTGAGATTTGGGGAGTAGCATCAGTAACTTTTCTGCAACCGAGAATAGCCTAGGAAAAGACACTTCAAGGATTTGGCCACCAATTTATCTTTTCTTGGAGCTTGGTCATGTACAAAACAAGTACAGTCAAAAACACGAAGAGGAAGAGAATATAGATCCTGGTTGGAAAACAACAGAGAATAGGACACTTGATTTTGGAGGACAGAAGAAGGCATGTGGTTAATGAAATAGCATGCAGTCATGATTGCATTACTGCAAAAATGAAGTGGTGTATTGAAGTGAAGGAGCAAGGTACGAGCAGTTTCGACTTGGTGTCAATTTTTTCTTTCGGCTACACCATTCTGTTGTGGGGTATGAACACATGACGATTGATGTAAAATGCCTTGTGAAGTCCAAAAAGATTTAAACGGGGCAGAAAAATATTCGCAGGTATTGTCACTTCGCTGAACTCTAATAGAAGTACCAAATTGAGTTTGAATTTTTGAATAAAAACTTTTAATATGGAAAAAAAGTTCAGAGCAATTTTTCATTAGGAATAACCAAGTACAACGGGAAAAATCATTAATAAAAGTAACAAAATATTGATAATCCATTGTAGAAGTGACACGACTAGAACCCCAAATATTTGAATGGATTAAAACGAAAGGAGCATTAGCTCATTTATTGACTCTTTCAGGAAATGAATTATAGACTTGCTTTCCCAACTGACAAGACTTACACTCTATTGTTGACACTTTAGAAATACTAGGTACCACAACATGCAATTTTTATAGGCTAGGATGTCCCAACCGTTGATGAACGATTTCAAGTGACTCAATAGTAGAACAAGCTATAGGAGATGCTGGAACAGTGAGGTGATACAAGCCTCGAGACACACATCCTACTCCAAACGTCTGTCTGGTACCTCGATCCTGTACAAGAACGGTATCATTAGCAAATATAACATAATAAGGCAGAGTATGAGTGAGTTTGCTTATAAATATCAAATTAAAGGGACAACCAGGTACAAACAGTACATAATCTAAAGATAGAGTGGTAAGGGGATTAGCTTGACCAATGCCTTGGACTTTGGTTTGAGAACTGTTCAGAACTGGGTTCTGAGGGTTTCCTGAGAAGGTAATAGATAGTGGATTTCTCTGCGGCGCAGCAACAACAACAACAATGGAGTGAGGGGGTGGGTACATACAAAAGACACTCCGATGCTCAAGTCAATATGTGCGCCACAAGGAGGGTAGTGTGTGTATTGGGAATTAGGTTGTACTTTTTTCACCTTGTTGAGTGTATATATATGATTTTTCACCTTGTTGAGTGTATATATATGATTTTTCACCTTGTTGAGTGTATATATATGAGCATTTTAGGGTGTGAAGAATCTGAGCGTTCAGTGCGTATTGAATGCTGTTACCTAGAATCGTGGATACCGCTATTCCTTGTCATTATTCTCATGTTTATACGAGGCATGATTAGAATTGATTTCTGTTGAGGAAGTTATACCTAGTAAATAAGCTGCCTCACGCGCGCAGTGACGTCTGGGTGCCACCTTGGCAGGTCGAGTTGCTCCAAATCTATGGACCCATAATGAGTAGGCTGGGATCCGAGTTGGATCACGCTGCTTACATCATCATTCCGCTATCTGGGGTATGTAATAGGTTGCCCCATGTATAGTTTGTGGGGTCTTAGTGTTTGGTTGAAAGGAAGAGGCCAAGGTTGTGGTGGCCGAGATGACCGAAATTGAGTTGGTCGAGGAGATCTGAGGATTCAAGCCCTAACTTTTAATGCCTATCTTTTGTTTTTTGCCCCGTGTGGGGTTTTTATTGATGTATATGGACGAATCTCAACCTCAGGGGTCCTTCCTTTAATCCTGATAGTATTTCCTTATACTGGTGTCTTCTTGTTTTCGCCAAGATGAGTCCAACGCTTAATCCCGGTGCCTCTTTTATACTTGGTTGAATTTTTGCTTTGTAAAGCCGAGATGTGTCCAACACTCAATCTCGGTATTCATATTATGCTCAGCAATTTGCTAATGTAGTCTAGGGTATTTTGGCGATTCTTAGGCTCTCATTGTAGCATTTCCTTACCGCTACTTGGTCTCCTTTGACCGTTACAACTCTATCCTGTTGGTCCAGAAATTTCATGGCCAAGTGGGGGGTGGAGATCATGGCCCCAAAGGCATTGAGTGAAGGGCGACCCAATATAACATTATAAGTCGAAGGGCAGTCAACCACCAAAAACTTGACCTTGACAGTTTTGAAGAGGGAGTCCTTTCCTAGAGTCAGATAGGCCTCAATGTACCAAACCAGGATGATCTTATCGCCTGTGAATTTGATCAACTCACCGGTGTACGGGATTAGTTCTTCTTTTGATAATCCTAGCTTATTGAACAAGTCTAGGAACATAATGTCTGCCGAGCTCTCTTGATCCACAAACATTCTGTGGACCTCGGCATTAGTAATTATCCCGATAATGACCATGGGGTCATCGTGATCTGGGGTGATGTTTCCATAATCCTCATCAGAAAATGAGATCGGTGGGGATTTTTTTGACCCTCTGCCTGACTTGGTTTTTGTGAGGGATTTCACACTCATCACAACTTGGAAGGCTGCGTTGTAACGCTAATGCCCACTGTCCAACATCCTCAGAAGGTGCTTTCCGAGGACCTAGACGTTGCCTCATCAGAACTCGCAGGGAAGGAGGGGGGAGATGTTGAACAGCGATTTGCAGAATGGGTTGCGCACAGCAAAAGCATGATTTTGGTTAGTCGAATTTTGTCTCCTCCTTGTGTTAACCATGATGATGGTGGCGATGGGAGTGTTGATGGTGGTGTTGGGAGTAGAAATTTATCTTTCCCCACAGACGATGCCAATGTTTAAAACTGGGTTCTGAGGGTTACCTGAGAATGTAAGAGATGGTGGATTCCTCCGTGGCATAACAACAATGGGGCGAGGGGTTGGGAACCTGCAGTGTATTGAATGTTGTTACCTGAAATCATGGATACCATTATTCCTTGTCATTATTCTTCTGTTTATGCAGGGCATGATTAGAATTGATGTCTATTGATGAAGTTATGCCTAGCAAATAGGTTGTCTTACCCGCACAATAACGTCTGGGTGCCACCCTGGCGGGTCAGGTTGCTCATTCTATGGACTCATAACCCGGTCCAAAACAAGAACCATTGACTAAAGTAACATTAAGTAATGTTTCTATATAGGTAAGGTGGGAGAAAAGGGATTTGTTACCAGACATATAATCAGAAGCGCCAGAATCAATGATCTAAGGTCCCAAAGATGAAGACTATGAAAAAAAGGTTGCAGGATTATCGGTCTGAGTGACAGATGTAATGGACTGCATGGCTTCCTTGAGTTGGATGTACTCATTATACTCAGCGGCAGAGAGGGAAACCTCGTCAAAGGAGTCAGATGGGACAACCTGAGCAACATTCACAATTTTAGACTCAGCAGTCCAATATGTGTAATTGGCTTCCCCCACCAATTTGTCATATGGGATCAACGGGACAGTGGTGAAGTTGACGGCAGAAGGCGAGTCAGAGGTAGACATATTGGTATGGGTGAAAAATAGGACTTAGGAAGGTCTAAGGTTGCTGGGCAAAAGGTGTGCTGGTGTTCCGGTCTAGAAACAATAAGGAGTAGTGGGCAGCGGGTAGAGAGGGTTAGGACTCAAGTTTCTGGATCGTAGAAGCAAAAGCCAAGGTCGGAAAAGGATTGGAGGGTGGCCAGAGGTGTTGTTGGGGAAGTCTGGTGGTCAGAAAGTGGGTCACGTGCTCACACGCGTTGGTGCGTGAAGAGACGCACAAAGATTTGAACGCGCATGTGGGGACACGTGCGGCGGCATGAGGTGATGGGTCGATGGCGGAAGGGCTGGTCGGTGGGTTCTACCTCCAATTTGGGTGTCGGTGGTGGATGGCGTTGTCAGAAAAGTTGCAAGCAATGGAGGCATGACTGTTTGGAAGGTAAAAAGCACCAGACTTAATCTGCCGACTACGCTATATAAAATTAGAGAGAATTGGAGGAATTGTGTGTCTAATCACACACAAGTATATTGGTATTTTTATACAGAAGTGGTACATTGAATAAGTAAATACAAACACTAATTCCTATGAAGTGATGATTATAGTATCTAGTAATCATCACTTATGAGTCAACTATGAAAACATGTGAAGCATGTGAAACATGGCTTAATTCTAACACTCTTCCTCAAACTGAAGCATGTCATGCGCCAAGCTTGTTACAAATAAAATCAACCTGCGTCCCTCTAAGGGACTTAGTAAATATATCGGCTAATTGTTCGTTGGAATTGACAAAGCTAGTAGTAATCTTGCCTGAAAGAACCTTTTCTTTGACAAAATGGCAGTCAATCTCTATATGTTTGGTCCTTTCATTAAAAAATGGGTTAGAAGCAATATGTAAAGCAGTTTGGTTGTCGCAAATCAATTTCATTTCCTTGACATCTTCCAATTTCAGCTGCTGAAGCAATTGCTTTAGTCACGTAAATTCACATGTTGTTGCTGCCATAACGCGATACTCGGCCTCTACGCTGGATCTAGCAACTATGTTCTGCTTTTTACTTTGCCATCAGATTAAGTTACCTTCAACAAAGACACAATACCCTGAGGTTGATCTTCTATCTGATGGTGAACTACTTAATCAGCATCAGAATAGCCAACAACTTGAGCATTGCCTTTGTTTTCATAAAGTAACCCTTTTCCTAGTGCACTCTTGATGTATCTAAGAATGCAAACCACGACATCCCAATGACTATCATAAGGAACATTTAGAAACTGACTTACCACACTTACAACAAAAGTAATGTTTGGTCTCGTTATTGTAAGGTAGTTAAGTTTACCAACTAGACGTCTATATCAATCAGGGTCTGTTAGTGCCTCCCCCTGACCCGGTAGCAGTTTGACGTTAGGATCCATTGGAGTATCACTAGGGTGACAATCCAACATAACTGTTTCTTCACGTAAGTCTAAAGCATACTGTCTTTGCATGTTGGCAACTCCTGTATGAGACTGAGCAACCTCAATGTCCAACAAATATTTTAGGGGGCCTAAATCTTTTGTCTGAAAATGGTTTAACAGATGTTGCTTTAGATATTGGATATCAACCTCCTCATTCTCTATGAAGACAATGTCATCTACATAAACAACAAGGTAGATACAAAGGCGAGGTGAAGAGTGCCAGAAGAACACAGAGTGATCAGCCGCACATTGAGTCATGTCGAATTGTTGAATGACAATGTTGAATCTCCCAAACCAGGCGCAAGGAGATTGTTTAAGTCCATAGAGAGATCGGCGTAGTTGGCAGACTAAGTCTGGTGCTTCGTGAGCAGTAAATCCTGGTAGCTGTTGCATATAGACTTTTTTTGGTACTTCACCATGCAAGAAGGCATTCTTGATGTTTAGCTGATGAAGGGGCTAGGAGGGAATAGCAGTCATGCCAAGAAAGAGGCAAACCGAAGCAATCTTAGCTACAGAAGAAAAGATATCCCCATAATTAAGGCTAAAGATCTGTGTGTATCCTTTGGTCACTAAGCGGGATTTCAAACGATCAACTTTTCCATCAGGACCAATCTTAGTCATTTTGCCAGGGCATAAGGCGACAAGTTCCCAAGTACCTACGACTAGAGTGTAAACTAATCATTTGGTCAACCATAGCCTGTCGTCATCCTGGATGAAATAGAGCTTCACTTGTAGTTTTGGGAATAGAAACAAAGGCCAAAGAGGACACAAAGGCATAATAGGAAGGTGATAAACGATGATAACTCAAATGAAAAGCATAAATAAAGTTAGGATTACGAGTGTACTTGATACCTTTGCGTAATGCTATGGGCAGTTCTGGCACAAGAGATGGAGATGGAGCCGGAGAGTCCGATGGAGTAGAAGATGAGTCACATGGAAGACTGGGGGCTGGATCTACAGCAATAGGAATGTCTGTCTAATCAACTGGGTCGATGGATATGCATGAATAGGGTGTGGATGTGGTCTCTGCTGATATGTGATCAAGGGAGGAGCCGGGACAAGTGTAGGACTAACCTGAACAGGAGAAGGACCAACTGGGAGCATAATGTTAAGGTCATGATGCCCATTAGAGGTAGATGGAAAGAAGGGATGTGTCTCAAAAAAGCTGACATCAGCAGAGACAACATATCATTTGAGATTTGTGGAGTAGCATTAGTAACCTTTCTGCAACCGAGAGTAGCCTAGGAAAAGACACTTAAGGGATTTGACAACCAATTTATCTTTTCCTAGAGTTAGGTCATGTATAAAACAAGTAAAGTCAAAACCACAAAGAGGAAGAGAATAAAGATCCTGGTTGGGAAACAGCAGAGAATAGGGCACTTGATTTTGGAGAATAGAATAAGGCATGCGGTTAATGAGATAACAAGTAATCATGATTGTGTCGCCTAAAAAACGAAGTAGTGTATTGAAGTGAAGGAGCAAGGTACGAGCAGTTTCGACTAGGTGTCAATTTTTTTCTTTCGGCTACACCATTCTGTTGTGGGGTATGAGCACATGACGATTGATGTAAAATGCCCTATGAAGTCAAAAAAGATTGAAAAGGGGCAAAAAAATATTCGCGGTCATTGTCACTTCGTAGAACTCTAATAGAGGTACCAAATTGAGTTTGGATTTTTGAATAAAAACCTTTAAATATGGGAAAAAAAGTTCAGAGCGACTTTTCATTAGAAATAACCAAGTACAACGGGAAAAATTATCAATAAAAGTAACAAAATATCGATAACTCAATGTAAAAGTGACACTACTAGGACCCCAAATATTTGAACGGATTAAAGGAAAAGGAGCATTAGCTCGTTTATTTACTCTTTCAGGAAATGAACTACGGAACATGCTTTCCCAATTGACAAGACTCACACTGTAGTGTTGACACTTTAGAAAGACTAAGTACCATAACATGTAATTTTTGTAGACTAGGATGTCCCAAACGTTGATGAATGATTTCAGGTGACCTAGTGGTAGAAAAAGCAATAGGAGATGCTGGAACAGTGAGGTGATACAAGCTTCGAGACTCACGTCCTACTCTAATTGTCTGTCCGGTACTCCAATCCTATACAAGAACGATGTCATTAGCAAAGATAACAGAATAAGACAGGGTATGAGTGAGTTTGTTTATAGATTTTAAATCAAAGGGACAACCAGGTACAAATAGTACAGAATCTAAAGATAGAGTGGGAAGGAGATTAGCTTGACCAATGCCTTGGGCTCTGATTTGAGAACCATTGGCTAAAGTAACACTAGGTAGTGTAGCTGGATAGGTAAGGTGAGAGAAAAGGGATTTGTTACCAGACATATGATCAGAAGCGCCAGAATCAAGGATCCAAGGTCCCAAAGATGAAGATTGTGAAAGAAAGGCTGTAGGATTACCAATCTGAGTGACAGGTGTAGTGGACTGCATGGCTGCTTTGAGCCAGATGTACTCATTATACTCAACAGCGGAGAGGGAAACCTCGTCAATGAGTTAGATGGGACAACTTGAGCAACATTCACAGTTTTAGACTGTTGGTTGGCTTTGGTTTTGCATTGTTCCTCAATGTGACCAAATTTGTTGCAAAAGATGCAGCGAGGATGAGGACGAGTACCACCACAACCTCCTCCTCATCCACCCCCAATTGTTGGATTGGGAAACCAATGCAGATGATTTAGCAGGTGCGGGGGATTAAACCACAACAGCAGCCCAAGATGTGTAATTGGCTACCCCCAACAAATTGTCACATGGGATCAATAGGACAGTGGTGAAGCTGACGGCAGAAGGTGAGTCAGAGGTAGACGTGCTGGTATAGGTGAAAAATGGGACTTAGGAAGGTCTCAGGTTGCTGGGCAAAAGGTGTGCATGTGTTCTGGTCTAAAAATAGTAAGATGGAGTAGTGGGCAGCGGGTAGAGAGGGTTAGGACTCAAGTTTTTGGATCTTAGGAGTAGAAGCCAAGGTCGGAAAAGTACAGGAGGGTGGCCGGAGGTGTTACTGGCAAAGTCTGGTGTGGGCCACGCGCTCTCACTTGTCGGCACGTGAAGAGACGCGCAGAGATTTGAATGTGCACATGGGGGCACGTGCGGCAGTAGGAGGTGGTGGGTAGGCGGCGGAATGGCCGGTCGGTGGGTTTTGCCTCCAATTTGGGGTCGCCGGAAAAGTTGCAGCCGGTGGAGGAACGACTGTTAGGAAGGTAAAAAGCACTAGAAACCACTGATGTGATGCACAAACCTTATCCTACTACTGATACCATAGAGAATTAGAGAGAATTAAAGGAATTGTGTGTCTATTTACACACAAGTATATTGGTATTTATATAGAGAAGTGGTACATTGAATAAGTAAATACATTGAAATAGTAAACACTAATTGCTATGAAGTAATGATTACAATATCTAGTAATCATCACTTATGAGTCAGCTATGAAACATGTGAAGCATGTGAAACATGGCTTAATTCTAATACATTCAATTCAAGAAAATTGTAGTACACCAGAATTCTAACGAGCTTAATTATTTACAGGTAACTGAGCAGCCATCTATTCTTCAAGGTGGAGAATTAAGACCATACCAGCTAGAAGGGCTCCAATGGATGCTTTCTTTGTTTAATAACAACTTAAATGGAATTTTGGCTGATGAAATGGGACTCGGGAAGACAATACAAACCATTTCGTTGATAGCATATCTTATGGAACACAAGGGTGTGGCTGGTCCTCACTTGATTGTCGCTCCAAAGGCTGTTCTGCCAAATTGGATCAATGAATTCTCAACATGGGTTCCTAGGTATGTCCAGGGCGGACATTGTGAAATTATTTCCTAACCTGTGCTCCTGATGGGGGGAGGGTAACCATTCTAGATTCTTCTCATCATATTCACTTTCAAATCACTCGTGCATTTTCTTTCTGATTCAGCATTACAACTATTCTTTATGATGGACGGCTGGATGAGAGGAAAGCAATGAAGGAAGAATTGTCAGGGGAGGGGAAATTTAATGTTCTGATAACACACTATGATCTTATAATGAGAGATAAAGTATTTCTCAAGAAAATCCATTGGAACTACTTGATTGTGGATGAAGGGCATCGGTTGAAGAATCATGAGTGTGCTCTAGCAAGAACCCTGGACTCTGGGTATGATTCTACACGACCAATATTAGTGTTATGGTGATGTTTAATATGTTCACCAATATTGGTGTTACGGTAATGTTTAAAATGTTCACTTCCTTAAATTCTTGATTATGCTATCCTTTTATTTTCTTTACAAAAATTCTAAACAGCCTGAAGAAAAAATATATACTGAAATGAAAGTGGAATATAGCTTTCAAAACTGTGCATAGCATAGTCAAAGCAGTCAACAACACAGTTCATTAACTGTCAGTGTGGTGCCACCCTTCTTTTATTTAATGTTTCCATGTTTGTATTGATTTATATCTACACATAAATTTCTTTTGATTCCTCATTCTTTATCTCTGTAAAGGGAGATGGGTTGGTTGGACTCAAGTTTGACCTCAACTCCAACCAACAACTGAATTTTGACACTACGGCCTATGGGATAGTTATTCAGGTTCTATAAATCTTCAGAATTCAGATAAATTGCTTAGTCACAACACAAATGCGGTCAACCAACCCCCTTTTTAGAATTTCACTTAGAAGCATTATTTTTGGTCTGCTACATCACTTTCATTTTTTCTAGAGCTGTTTTGGTTCTGCAACATATCAAGTTGACTTTCTTGGTTTGTTTAAAACAAGTTTCATTAGATTAAACCAATTTCCATTAATATAAGTGCATTATAATTGGATAGAACAAAATGTATGACTTTTCTAATTTAATTTGTACTTTAATGCAGCTATCACATCCAACGAAGACTTCTGTTGACTGGTACCCCAATTCAGAACAGTTTGCAGGAATTGTGGTCCCTGCTCAATTTTCTCCTTCCAAACATTTTCAATTCAGTGCAGAATTTCGAGGACTGGTTTAATGCTCCCTTTGCAGACCGAGTTGATGTCTCTCTAACAGATGAAGAACAGTTATTGATCATTCGGCGTCTGCATCAAGTGGGATTCTCTCTTCTAGTTTCTTATTCTCTTGCTCATCAACTTCTTTCTAATGCATATCATTCACTCTTTTAGGTAATAAGGCCCTTCATATTAAGAAGGAAAAAGGATGAGGTGGAAAAATATCTTCCTGGGAAATCTCAGGTCATACTCAAATGTGACATGTCAGCCTGGCAGAAAGTATATTATCAACAAGTCACTGATGTAGGCAGAGTTGGATTAGATAATGGTTTGTATCTCAATTGTTTTCCAAATATCTCCTAACCCACTTCTTCTCGTAACCTCATAAAAATACAGTTGTTTTTCCCAAATACTTTTAATTTGAATATTGATCTGCTTCTACTAAAGGTATTCATCTCATCCCACCCCGTTGTTAGTTGGTTCTCAAAAGTCAAAACCCTGGACTATAAATCAGTTCTGCCCATCTTTTGGGAAGAAAACCAAAGTCCTTTTTGCCATTCAGTCGGATATTAATTTGTTATTGACATGTCTTACTAGTTGCAACTCTGATGATTTGGTGAAATAAGACTTTTGTTAGTTTAATATAGATGTGATTTCCCATCATCTGGTGCTGGTGTTTTTCTGTCTTCCTTTTATCAAGAGAAAAATTTCCACCCATAACATTAGTTGGTTTTTACATCCTTCTATGCTTAATTGATTTCTTGGGAACTTGACAAACTTTTTACTAAATAGAGAACAATTTGTAGGTTCTGGAAAATCAAAAAGCCTACAGAACTTGACAATGCAACTCAGAAAGTGTTGTAACCATCCCTACCTCTTTGTGGGAGACTATGAAATGTATAAACGTAAGGAGATTGTCAGAGCATCAGGGAAGTTTGAACTTCTGGATCGTTTGCTCCCCAAACTTCGCAGAGCTGGTCACAGAGTCCTTCTTTTCTCACAAATGACTCGTCTCATGGACATTCTTGAAATTTATCTGCGACTTCATGATTTTAAGTTTCTTAGACTTGATGGCTCAACAAAAACTGAGGAAAGAGGTTCCCTATTACGGAAATTCAATGCTCCTGACTCTCCATACTTTATGTTTCTCTTGAGCACCCGTGCTGGAGGTCTTGGTTTAAACTTACAAACAGCAGATACTGTTATAATCTTTGACAGCGATTGGAACCCTCAAATGGATCAACAAGCTGAGGATCGAGCCCATCGCATTGGACAAAAAAAGGAAGTTAGGGTTTTTGTGTTAGTTAGTGTGGGATCAATTGAAGAGGTGATTTTAGAGCGTGCAAAACAAAAGATGGGTATTGATGCCAAAGTCATCCAAGCAGGACTTTTCAACACAACTTCAACAGGTTTGTTCCTGATATATTTGCTATATCCTGAGAATATCTATCAGTACTTATTTTTTGGATGAATGAGGAAAGCAATTTTTCGCATGTTGATGAGGTTTCTTTTGTTCACTGTTTCAGAGCAGCATTATGCTTGCAAATTGCTGCTTATTCTATTTATAACCTTCCCTGAACAACTCTTCTCAGATATATAATATGTATCATGTGTGCTGCTAGAGCTATAAACAGATTACAGAAGTGGTATCTGCAGCATTATTCATGACACATTGATGCTTGATACAGACACTTAATCATGGATTTGATGACCTTTTATACTGAACCTAGCAAGTTTTTATACAGTTAATGCTCTTATGTTCTGTTTATTTGAGAATCCCATCCAATGGACGTTGATATGTAAGTTACATCCTTACAGGCACAACATGCATCCTTACCCGCATTATCATACTATCTTCTCATTTGAGCACCTGTTTTTTTGGTTGATCATTTGAGCAATGTTAGAAGAATAAGTTGGTTGAGATTAGTATTGCATTCCTAATTGTATTTGACTTTCTCTTCTGAATTTGAGCATTACTTTGAGATTAAGTAAAAAGAATTAAGAATCACTAGGTCTTTCATATTCTATGAAGCACACACACTTTAGAAAAGTTTGTTTTCAACTTAGAACATACCTGTACCACCGTGTCAGTCTCCTGTGTTGTGCTTTTTAATTCTTGCTAAAAATTAACTATTTTTATTTGTGCAGCCCAGGACAGAAGAGAAATGTTGGAGGAGATTATGCGTAGAGGTACAAGCTCACTTGGGGCGGATGTACCAAGTGAGAGAGAAATTAATCGCCTTGCAGCTCGATCTGATGAGGAATTTTGGCTGTTTGAGAAAATGGATGAAGAGAGAAGGCAAAAGGAGAATTACAGATCTCGTCTCATGGAAGAGCATGAACTGCCAGATTGGGTATACTCTCCACTAAGTAAGGATGATAAGGTCAAAGTTTTTTATGGTGGTAGTGTTACCGGAAAGCGGAAAAGAAAAGAAGTGGTATATGCAGATACATTAAGTGATCTACAATGGATGAAGGCTGTGGAGAATGGACAAGACATATCTAAGCTTCCAATTAAAGGGAAAAGGAGAGACCGCCTCCCTTCTGACAACCATGCACAGGCCAGTGATAACATGGGGGCAGAAGAAAGGTTATTAGAGTTAAGGAATGAAAGTGTCCCCATGGCAAATGAGAGATCAAGTGAAGATGATTTCAATGTGACCCCTGCCTCTAAGAGACTCAAGCCTGAAGAAACAAATTCCCAGAAACATGACAGCGAGGATGTCAGAGTAAGCGGTTTGAACGAACATATGTTTTCCTGGAATATTCACAGAAAGAAGAGATCAAGCTATCTTGGCCAGGGTTCATTATCTGATACTAGAGGGCAGAATGCAAATGGAAGAGCAAACTGGAACTGATCTGAGTTTCAATTTAGTCATGGATGCCAGAATTTTGCACATTTGAACTGTGATTCTGCTTTTAATTCTGTGAGTTCGTTGGGAGTTATTGGTAGATTGCTCTCAATCAACAAATGAAGATACTATTGGCATTTGTAACGCGTTTATCAGCATTAATGTAAAATCCATCAATTGATGAAGCGTATTTCCTGGTTCATTTCCATGCTTCCGTCTGGATGGTTAAGCAACGGAACGCCGTGGATAATGGTTGTTGGCAAACGCATCGACATAAATACCAAAACGAAACAAATAACCCACAGAAATTTATTTGGAAAAAAAAAAAGAGAAAAACTAAAGTGATTTGGTAAATTCACACAAAATTTAGTCTAGCGTACACAGGATTTTTTTTCCTTTTACATGAACACACAAAATTAACGTTTGCCTCTGTTGTGCTAACCAAAGGAAAGATGTCGGATGGCTTAATGTTGTCTGTAAATTTGTTAGTAATTATGGACATAAGCATTGCTCCTTTTTTCACCACATACTGGTGGAGGCTTGGAGGGCTAGCGACATTATCTAATTATCAAAATTAAGTTCAACTGTATGAACAATGAAAATACAGGTAGTAAGTTAAGCTGAAAGACTGTTGTCGACATTTCGATCTTTTCTGGAAATGCTATAATTTGTAACGTGAAGAACATACGTAATTCATCAAGATTAGCCATGTAATGTATTGCCCAATACATACCTTTGATTATAAACAATAAAATTGCAGGCTTCGTATTCATCCAGGTGGTCCCAAACGGGCATATTAAATTTTTATGCATGTAATTTTCATACTAATGGAATAACCAGTTATATTTATATTGAAGCTCTTCATATTCGCTATTACACTAATGACTAGACTAAGGGTTGCGGGTGTGTGGATGCCCTGCAATTCTAAAAAAAAAATGAAAAATGATCATCTTACACTCCTAAAAATAGTGTAAGAACTATTACCATATTTTTTAAAAGTGTTAATTAAGTGAGAAAAAGTGAATAAAAAAAATATGTATAATGAATGATATTGAGAGAAGTATGAAAAGAGATGTATGTACTGTTTGTGATAAAAATATAAGAGTTAAAAAAAAATTGGGGTGTGCAGTTCAAGATCTCACCATTCATTTTACTGAACTGCAGGTTTAAAAAATAAAATTAACATCATTAAACAAAACAAATTCAAGGGACAGGGTTTAAAATAACTGCAGATGATCCTGATGGGGAGAAACATGAAAAACAGGATTACCAAACCTAAAACCTAGTCCACAGACATTTTGTACCCTAAGTGATTGACTACTGTCCACTAATGCGTCATAAAAGTTGTAGTGCTGTAGAAACACAATGGTCTATAGTCTAGACAACCTGTACTGTACTACTGTCTTAAGAGTTACTTGTGAAGCACTCCTCCGGTCCACTTAACTGACTTCAAGGTTCTTCATTTTGGATTCCAGTTCAGCCTCACTACCTTCTCCTTGATCAGATTCTTCAGAATCGTCTCTTCCATCAGGATCATTATCATCTAATGGTCCAAGCAAGTCAGGAGATTGTTTAAATACATCCATCACCTCAACAATGCCTTCATCAGAAATGTGGTTTCCATTGATGTTCAGAAACTTGAAATCAGCCTTTTGCACAACGGTCAGAGCCAATTGTCGAGCCGCAACCCTTGTTATTTGGTTGGAACTTATATCAATTTCCTTTAAGTGGACATGACCTTCTACCGCCTTGCTTACCTTGATGGCACCTTCATCCTTGAGTTCATTCTCAGAGAGGTTGAACTTGGCAAGAAGCTGCTTTGCTGCCAGGCAGGCTGCTATTGCAGGAGCAGCTTCAGCTGTAATGTCATTTCCATTCATCTCCAAAAGTTGAAGGTGAGGAGCTGATTCTTGAAGAGCATTGACTATAGCAATTGCACCATCATCTTCCAAGTTCAGGTAGCTCAGGTATATCTCTCTTAACTCTCCATGGTTGATCAGGGCTTTACTCAGAGAAACTCCACCCTCTCCACCAAACATGTTGTCTCGCAAATCAAGCTTCTTCAGATGGGTACAATTCCCTAGAGCATCAGACAAGGCAACTCCGCCTTCAGCGCCTATCCTTGTAGAGGAACAACGAAAATCCTCCTATGAAGGAGAACGCTTCACAACCTCAGCTATAGCTAGTGCCCCTTCATCTCCAGTCATATTATTATGAAAATGAAGAACTTTAAGCTTCTCTGTGGAAGGAATCAACTCACAAACTGCTCAAGCAGCTTCCTCTGAGATTCCATCATTCATCAGATAAAGCTCCTCCAAGCAGTTCTGAGATTTCAGGAGTGCTCCAAATGCTCTAACACCTTTCTCACCTTTCAAGACACTACCCTCTAGAGCAGCTGAAAATATATTCTTAACATCAAGAGCTTCTGCTTCTGATCTTCCAGCAATAAAATCCGATAGATCTACAACTTTCAACTGGTCCTTGAGGGAAATGAGAATGGGATGGGCAACTTGTGCTGCTCCTAAGCCAAAACTTCTGTTGCTGAAGCATATTTTAGTGAAAGAATTTCCTGGCACCATTAATGGCCTTAAAAGTTCCTGAGCCTCGTCAGCTTCAATGAAGGCCCGTTGGCCTTTAGATATATCAAAAACAGATTCAAGGAGAGCTATGGTATTATTGTCAGATGTCACCACTTCTTTGGTATGCGTTTTACTAGGTCCTTTTTTGAGAACCTCTAGGAGGAGCTTACTACATTCTTTGGCATAAAGCTGGACTGCAGAACCTCCATCACCATCAGGCTCTTCCTCAAAGTGAAGGTTTGCTGTGGCAAAAGCTGCATCCTCAATTCCTTTGGCATTCTCTTCGGCCTCTTCCCTATCCAAAGTCCCATACTTCTGCGTGAAAATAGATTTAGTAGTCAGATTTTTTGTCATTCGCTCCACAAGCATCTGTCTAGTGTTCTGACTAGGAGGCCATAATTTGATTGAAAATGGTCTACGCTGCGAGTTCAGCTCCATGGCATCCATTGCAATGAAACCTACAAGAAGTGATTTTACGAGAGAGAAAGAGAATGAAAAAAAATAAGGTACCCAGGTCCAGGCCTCCAGGCACAACTATAATAAAAGTAACAGTTATTAAATATGCAAATAAGACTCAAGTATTTGCCCCAAAATGATGTATCTCACATAATATGACTTTAATTCCCCTCAGTCCTGCCCCACTTTTTGGTTTTGATGAATGAGCTTGTAATTTATTTCATATAAAACTAACTCCGTTACCTTTCGAATTCTACTACTTTTGAAGAACCAGAACAAGATCTACATGCAGCTTGTTAAAAGTTTTTCACCATGCATAATCAAGCATTAAGCACCTCTATTCATTGACTAGTTTATGAAAAACATCGTCAATAACCAAGCCTCATCCCACTAATTTATGAATGACGCCACCAAATACAGAAATAGGTATTACAAGAAGATTTTGTTAAAATTGGTACCTAAACTAGAAAAAAGCATCAGAGATTATTAAATGTCAAAAACTTATCTTTCAAATATCTGCCAGTGGCCCAATACCCGTAAGGATCTACTTGTTGGCAGGATTGAAGACATCTCATTCTCTCTTTTTTTCCATAAGTTATCCCTATTCCTCTTCTTTCCTTAAAATGCAAAGACAATCACATATACTTGCTCCGAAGTTAATTATCCGCTCCAATGTGCAGTAAAATCAACCAATGTCATTTGCACTCCTACATTTCAGTCTAAAGTTGAACAATAAATTTGTCCCAACAGTGTATATCATATATGTTTTTCTAAATAAATGTCCTGTAATATATAGGACCAAGGTAAACCCACAAACACAAGAACAAACTTGAGCCCCAAATAAACGGATAAAATAATATCAATTGAGTCAGTCGTAGGAAGCGCGTGAAAAGACGCATTTCCATTTTAGATGACATGACAATCAATAAAAAAAAAGAGTTAAAAGCAACGGTGCAAATAACTACAATTGATGAACATATGAGATTGTTTCCTCGGTGAACACCCCCACAAAATCGGCAACAGAAAAGAACTTGCTTTACCCACAAATCTATCATAAAAATCTTAGCTTAAGCGAAAAATGCAACAGATTTGAGACTGCACAAAGCTACAAACTTGAAATGAAATTTAAAGGGGAGCGGGGAAGATTCATAAAAATTTGAACTTTGAAGGAAAGAAGATAAGGTCGAAAGCGCAATGAAATGTAAAAATCATAAACTGAAAATAGAGAGACGAATTGAATTGAATAAAGTACAAAGTGAAACCCTAGATAGAAGAAAAGAGTACCTCTTGATCTAAGAATAGGTCTAGAATTTAAATAGTACAGTGGTATACCCACATTTGTAGTGAGACTTGAGAGTGTGTGTGGAGGGAAAACAGAACCTTAACGAAATTTTGATTCGTAGGTTTTGGGAAGTGCAACGGGCATATGATTGACAGTGATTGTGGCAATTACCCTAAAAGTTTTTTGTTTTTTCTTTTACAACTTTTTTTGAATTTTTCTTTTTAGCTGAACTTTTTTTTAATTTTTTAAAATAGATTCTTTTATAACATAATAATAATTATAATATATATTTTTTCCTTTATTAGACAACAATTAACTCTAAGTTTTTTTAATGTTTTATTGGTATTCATTCTTCCAATTCTCACCCAAATTTGTACAAAAGAATTCTCTTTTAAACATCAAGCTCTGATTACATTTTTTTTCTTGCAATATATTTTAAGTTCTTATAAAATTTACCTTTTTAATAACAAAAAAATCACCTTTTTATTTAGTCCTTATAAATTAAATTTTTTTTAACCAATCCTTATAGATATTAATATATTATGCTTTTTAAAGTCGTCATTCTCTTAAACATTATTATTTTTTATTTTCTATGTGAATAATTGTTATCTTTTGACTTCATCTTTCATTCAGTGTAATCTAATAAGTAAATGTGTTAATGATGTGAGTTTACTTTGACTCAAACTTGATATGATGTTTTGATGGGGTCAATTTGTTAAACTTTAATCTGATTTAATCATGTTCTCCCAAATAATTAAGTTAAGATTAAATTGATCCAATAATTAAGTAAATTAAACATTATATATAATTAAGTTATAAAATTTTGAAAATAAAAAATTAAAAGTTTAGATTTTTTGGGTACATTAAAGAAAAAAAGAAAGATAAAAAGAAATTAGACTATAGGGAAAGCAACTCTCATACGATCAGCTAGAAGTAAAGGACTGAGATTACCTGGGAGGTTGTTCAAGATTGAAAAACAATCATTACTCTTAGCTCCCATCTTTTCCAAACAATCCGCACAACTATTTCTTTCACGCAAGGTGTGGTGAAAAGACAAGTCCCACTCCTTGTTGCAAAATTCCATGATCAAATGCAGAATTGTTGCATGCTTATGGAAAGGAGGGATAGGGCCATCAACCAACAGCGTCCTTAGAATCAAAGAAGCTTTGCACTTTCCTAGTTCCATGATCCCATGCAATTCTCACCCCATGCATTATTGCAATGAGCTCAGCATAGAGGTTGTCAGAGAAACCAATGTTCTTGTAAGAAAAATGATAATCATATATCACTTTTTTTTCACATTATTTTTTATTTCACTTTTTAATAATTGTGATTAAGTGAAAGAAAATTATAGAGAGAAAATGATGTGATCAATGACATACGAAGTAGTGTAAAAAGTAATATGAAAGAAAAGTCATGCAAGAAAATTAGAGTTATTTCCAAAAAAATTCAACAATCCAGGAGCCATCTTCCTTGCGTAAAAGTCCTCCAAAACCAGCCCCGCCAAGATTTCCAAAAGAGCTACCATCCACATTTAAGCAGACATAATCTTGAGGAGGAGTTGTTCGAGTCATACTTATTTTGAAATAGATTATATCAACATAAACATATTATTATGTTATGTAAAAAGTACTAATTAAAGTCAAGAGATTTTATTGTTTATCATTAATTGTCAAAAAATTATCAACGTGTGGTTATGAGACTCAGGTCCTTTAAGCATGTGGTCATGAGTTTGATCTTGAGATTCTTGTTTATAGAAATAATATTGTTGAGAGAGGTTCCCGCTTAGGCGCCTGACCGTATCCCAGGAGATTAGTCTCTCACTTACCAAGTGGGGAAATATTCTGAGAAACAAAAAAAAAAGATTGTTAAAGAATTATGTAACATCGGGTCCAGTTAGAAAAATTCGAAATATGACTCGAATTCGACTCAAAAACACATAAAGTCTAATTTTAAGAACCCAAATTCGTCCCAATTAATTTTGGACCAGATTTTGAACACTTATACTTGTAAGTCTTTTGAATAGCTAATAGGATAAAGGGACTTTTTTACAATGTTGGTATAAATTGGAATCATAATTCCCATTTTGATGTAAGTTGAAGATTATTTCTCAACATGGTACAAAAACTACATTAATTCTTACAAATTGTAATTGTTAACTACGACTTAATGTTAAATATGATTTTATTATTATTTTATATGTAAGTCGTAGTTAAAATACACGACTTATTGGTGAATATATATATATTTTATGTAAAAGTCATAATCGATAAAGACAACTTAATGGTAGTTTCTATTTTTTAAGATTTGATTTTACGTAAATCATGGCTACTGGCCACGACTTTGCTTTGTTAGTGTTCTTCTTTTGTATTTCACTCTTGTAATATCCTAAAAAGTGTTTATTTAGTTACAAGTAATCATTTTATAATATTCTAGATTTTTGAGAATTTTTCTGAAATTTTCTGGAAACGTCGAATATTTTAATATATTCCTCGTCTCATGCGTGTCATAGTGCATTGAAGATGGAAGATGTGTTTCCTGTGGTGGTAAACTCTAAATTGTGGACTTGTCGACGGGGATCTTACTAAACCCGAGGCCGGGGCATAATTTACGAAGTTTACGTTTTACGAGGTTTTACCCGATGAATAAAATCGCGGTATTGTAAAATCATCGATGAATAATGAAATATTATTTTCATCATCAAGTAACTCTTCTACACCTTGGAAGAAAAATAATACGTAAAATATTCATCCGTGTTAGTGTGCCCGATTAGGAAACAACTTTACTTTCACTTTATCGAGAAACGTACGAAGCTTCTCATGGAAGCTTGGAGGAAGCTTCTTAGAAATTTTCTCTTCCTCATTCCCCCATGCAAAAGCAGCCCATTCCCTCCTCTCTCTCCTTCATGCACAAAACAACATTTTTTGGGGGGGGGAGGGGGGAAATTGATTTTATTTCCTAAAACATTTCTTTACTTCTTCTTTCTTTTGCTTCTTTCTTCTTCTTCCTTATGATATTCTCTCCTCCCTCTCTCCGTAAATCCCACGGCACCAGCCCCTCTTCCCCCTCATTCATCACCAAATTTTCTTCCAACCACACTCTTTTAACCCTCTTCCTCTCCTAGACATCCTTCTTGTTTGGAGCATCTTGAGATTTCACAATTTTCACCATTTTCTCCAAGCTCCAAGCTTTGAGCTTTTTGGGTAAGATTCAAGACTTCTCTTCTTTCTCCTCCATTTTCGTGGTTATGGTCTTCATGTTGGCCCTCCATGGCTTATTTTTCAAGCCTTGGTATTGATTCTAACAAAATCACCATTTTTAGGGTTCTTGGAGCTCAAATCCGAAAATTCAAAGGAGGTTCTTGGTGTCCTTCTTTTGTTTTCTTCACTTAGGTAAGAGGAAGACACTCCTCCTCAACCTCTCTTAGCATCTAGGAACCTTGTATGTGTGTTGTTATTGATTTCTGAATCCATGTATAAAGTTCTCTCATTTTTATGTTGTTCTTCATGATAATGCATTTTGTTGGGTTTGTATGATTGATTGATGCCTCTTGCATGATTTGAAGGTATATTTGAGTAACTTATTGATTAAATATGATAATGATTGGTTTGGTTTGAGTTAAAGGACCTGGAGAACTCTGTTTTCTGCAAGTTTACAGTTTATGGTAATCGATTATACGGGGCTTATAATCGATTACCAAGCTCTTAAGGGTACGAAATTGTGATTAAAAATCTAGTAATCGATTACATCTTGTGTGTAAGATTTTCTTGTAATCGATTACAAGAGTGGTGTAATCGATTACCAAGCCTTTGATGTCACGAAATGGTGCTTACGTCATGTAATCGATTACAACTTGTGGGTAATCGATTACGGAGGTTCTGTTCGATTGTAATCGATTACCACGGTATAATCGATTACTAGGCCCTTGAAGTTACGAATCGTAGTTACTGGGAATCACGTAATCGATTACAATGAGATTGTAATCGATTACGTGAATTGTTTACCGTGTCGATTACCGGGGGTGATGTAATCGATTACCAAGACCCAAAAATGAGATTTTTGAGCTGAAAATGATTGAGATTATGGTTCTTTGTCCTTTGTAACTCAAACATAACCTAAAAATCCTGGATTCAAGGATTTTACTTTACTTAAATATGATAGGAATATGTATTCATACCGATAGAGAAAATGATTTTGAAAATGGAATTCTTGGATCCATGACATAATGTGATAAGGAATATATATTGATGCTTATATTGGCCTATTGTGGCATGTTATGTAATGGTATGAGATTGTGAATCATACATGTCCATGCATAGTGTCATATGCATTGTGAATGTCCTTGTGGACCGTTTGTTGTAAGGCCAAGTTGCCTAGGAGATTGAACATACCTTAGTGCGGGTGCGAGTAGACAAGTGTGGGTTATGCTATGACCTTGGGGCGTCGGGGTACGGGTCCTTCACAAGGGGCAGTTGGTAGCTCCTCTGCCTGTGGGGCAAACCGATGCAAAAGCACCAACGATCTGGACTTGGCACTGTCCTATATCGTGATCTAGTATAGAATGTCTGTACAATGCCATGATTGTGCACGAGAAAAATTATTGATAGCAAGCCTCCTATGCGTGAGTTCGAGACACGTCTCCCCGATCTTTCTCTCCGATTGTTTGGGTTTAGCTCCATGGAGTAGGAATTTGGGAAAGCATGCATATGAGTCATGATATACATTGTCATTGTTAATATTTATTTTTCCATATCTATGACTGATTTGGTTATTACTGAGATGACTATCTGCCTGGAATTGTCTATTCGCTTACTGTTAGAATTACTACTTATTAGTTGAATATGATATTCTGAATTGCTATTTGGGCGCGTGGCACCGTACTGTTTCTAGCTGCTATAATTGGTAATGATGGTAGGATGTCTTACCTCTTTCTTGTATCTCTGTTACTTGCTATATGTGTGTATACTGTATTGATCAAAGACGACGGTAAGAAGGCGGAAGATCCCGAGTTTCCCGGCTTCTAGCCCGAACGAGACTAGCTTCTACTGAGATGATGGCGGCACGTATGCGCGGATTTCTTGGTGATGTGCGTCTGACCTTCCTTGGAGGGTCGGAATGTTGGTATATCAACTTGAATTCCGATCGCTGTGTCTACACAAATCGCCCTAGCTGGAGACGTCATGAGGCACTGTCCTCACCGCCACATCACCGCGACCGGAGTTTTACTTGCCTATCCGTGAGATGTGGGGCGATCGTTATTACACCCCTTGGGAGGACTCTTTTGATTCTACTTGCTCGGCTCCCGCCCGTGGTTCCGTGGTTCCCATGGAGGTTTCCTCCGAAGAGGAGGATCCCGCCGAGGACCGGATCGGTCCCTCCTTATCCGAGAGACGAGTTTTGGTAGCTACCGATGGCTACCGTGTGTTTTTTTGGCTGATGTATATTCTTGTGGGCTGTATATTTTGGTATCTCTCGGGGCATATTTGTATAATCCTTTGGGGCAAAGGTATAGTTTTGCTTTTTGGGGTAATTCAGGCTTGTATTTAAGTATAAATGATGTTAGCACATTATATATATATATATATATATATATATATATATATATATATACATGTTATTCAAATGTGAATTGTGTCTACTATTTTATTCTTCACCGTCATTTATATTCCGCATGGTTAAAATGATTATCAACAAAAAAAAAAATATTTCTGCTATTTTGCTCGCGTATTTAAGAATTGAACAAGTTAAACTTAAACGAATGAACTGAGTCTTGAAATGTTAAAACTTTACTTTTCCGCATTTTCTTTTATTTGACAATGTGACGTTCCCTCCCAAAAAGGGGCGTTACAACTCTCGCTGTGAAAGCTAGGCTTGGTAATGACATGAACTTTTACTCAACTCGACCCTGCCCCAACCCTGCACCCTTAGGTTTTAAAATTCACATCCACCTCACAAAAACAAAATAAAAAAATAAAACCTACACCCATTCTATTTTGCTTAACATTTATGAATATTTTGTGGAATTCTGTATCATTATTGTTGAAAGATCAAATCTGGATTTGTGTCATTGTTCATGCAGCACAAATAGTGGAGTGTCGTGGCACTGTTCATGTGACACTGTTCATGCAGAAAAAACGAGCATTAAGTTTGATTCTTTGTCAATATTAATAGTTGTTGTAAATATGATTAGTTTATGTAATTATAGGTTTGTTACCTTTCTTAGTTTTCTTTCCTTGCTTGTTCTGTAGTTATATGGACTAATTTAAGTATCTATCTCCTATATATATATTGTAAACAATTCCAGTGAAAATATATAAATAGGGAATAATCAATTCCCATTTTCACATGGTATCAGAGAGAGCCTCCAAACTCTGAAACCCTAAACCCTTTCCGATGACCAAACACGAAATGACCACATAAGGAAAAACTTCATCCCCGTTCGAAGCTTCTGCCACCACCAACCATGGTAGGTCAGATGCTACTTCTTTCCCCATTACAGGACATAAGTTGAATGGGAATAACTATCTCTCATGGTCACAATCAGTCATGATGTACATCTGCAGAAAGGGCAAGGACGAGTATCTCACTGGTCAACTCGTTCCTCCTAAGGCTGATGATTCTAAATTCAAAAACTGGAAGATAGAGAACAACATGGTTATGTCCTGGCTGGTGAACTCCATAACAAATGAAATCGGTGAGAACTTCTTACTCTATAGCACGACATAAGAAATCTGGGAACCAGCCAGAGAATTTTACTCCAACAAAGAGAACACCTATGAAATCTTCGAGATTGAATCCAATCTCGATGATCTTCGACAGGGTGATTTGTTCATCACTCAATACTACAACACGCTATCACATCACTAGTAGTGGTTGGATGCTTTTGAAGAACATTAATGGGAATGTCCGAATGATGCAAAAAAATTCAAAGAATTTGTCAAAAAGAAGAGGATATTCAAGTTTTTAATGAGACTTAATAAGAACCTTGATAAAGTCAGAGGACGGATATTGGGAATAAAGCCCTTACCTAGCATCCGAGATGTGTTTTCTGAGGTTCGCAGAGAACAAAGCAGGAAGAAAGTGATGCTTGGAGAATCCAATGTCACCTCTGTAAATGAAGATTCTGCTTTTGCTGCCAGAGGGATTTATCAACATAATGACAATTGTCAAAAGAAGGGAAGGCCATAGTATGATCACTGGAGAAAATCAGGCCATTCTCGAGACAATTGCTGGAAAATTCACGGAAAGCCTGTAGATTGGAATCCTACCAGACCTGTAGTTGACAAGGAAAGCCGTGGAAATCATGTTTCTATTGATGAAGAACCTTCTCTTACTTAAACCAGTCCATTCAACAAACAGCAACTTGAAATGCTGCAGAAAATGTTCTCACGAAAAAATCTTATTCCCAGTACTATAACTTTGGCACAAAAAGATAATTAATTAAGTGTTCTTCTTGTAAATTTTGGAAAAACAGGTCCATAGATTGTAGACTCAGGGGCATCTGACCATATGACTGGTGATGTCATTCTCCTTCATAATTACAGTCCATCTCAAGAAAACATTGCAGTAAAAATTGTTGATGGATCCCTTTCTAAAGTGGATGGAACAAGTTTTATTACTATTTCAAAGGACCTGACTCTGAACTCAGTTCTTCATGTTCCAAATTTGGATTGTAATCTTCTTTCAATTAGCAAACTTACTAAAGAACATAACTGTGTTGCTAAATTTTTCTCAAATTTGTGTGAATTTCAGGATTTGGATTCGGGGAGGATGATTGGCAGTGTTAAGGTATGCTCAGTACTTTTCCTTTTGAAGGTTGATGAATCTCTTAGAAGACAAACTCATAGTGCAGTTTGTATTGAGTTTGAGAGTCAGTTTGATAAAAGTCTAGTATCTTGTAATGATTCCAATAGGGAAAGTGCAATCATGGTATGGCGCTATCATCTTGGTCATCCTAATTTCTTGTATCTTCAAAAATTGTTTCCATCCTTATTCAGAAAAATATCCAAAACTCTTTCAATGTGAAGTGTGTCAATTTTCAAAGCATGTTCGCAATTCTTATCACAGTGTTTCATATAAATTATCACATCTTTTTTTCTATGATTCACAGTGATGTATGGGAACCATCTAGAATAAAAAATATCACTGGTAGTAGGTGGTTTATATCCTTTGTTGATGATCATACTAGAATCACATGGTTATTTCTTATGAAAGAAAAATTTGAAGTTGGCAGTATTTTCAAGCAATTCAACACTATGATTCAAACTCAATTCCAAACAAAAATACAAGTGTTGAAAACTGACAATACAAAAGAATATTTTGAGAAAACTCTGGGTGATTATCTTGCGGGTCAAGGGATTATCCATGTGAGTTCTTATGTTGATACACCAACACAAAATGGGATTGTCGAGAAAAAAATAGACATCTTCTTGAGGTTGCTCGGTCTCTAATGTTTACCACTCATATTCCTAAATATTTTTGGGGAGAAGCAGTCTTAACAGCTGCCTATCTCATAAATAGGATGCCTTCTCGAGTTTTGAACTTCCAATCACCCTACCATGTCCTACTCCAATTTTTCCCTAACACCCGTATTCTATCCATCTTCCTATAAAGGTCTTTGGTTGCGCTGTATTTGTTCATATACATGCACAACATAGAAGTAAACTTGATCCAAAAGCTCTCAAATGCATCTTTGTTGGATACTCCTCAAATAAAAAAGGGTATAAATGTTATTCCCCTGTCACCGTAAGTTCTATAACTTCATGGATGTTTCGTTCCTTGAACAACAACCATACTACAAAGCTAATATTCAGGGGGAGAATTCTAATTATGAATATCAGCTTTGGAACATTGACACCATGGATCATGTTTCTGTTCATCCTGTTTCAATTCCTTCTCATGCTGAACCTAAAACTTCCCAAATGAACCTGAACCTGAAATAGAATTTGAGATACTTGAAATTCCCCAAAATCTCAATCACATACCTACTGTTACCAATGAGTTACGTGTCTACTCTAAGATAAACAGGACTCAAGAAAGGACAAATATACAGCAGCCACCTGAACAAGGCCATGAATCCAATCTGCATCCAGAGACTCAAAGTTCACTAGGTAATGGCAATACTGATTATGCCTTGGATAATTCAACTATTAGTGATAGACCTATTGCTTTGAGAAAAAGCAAGAGAGTTTACACTGATCATCCTATTTATAATTTTGTCTTATATGAAAAATTATCACCCAGCCATCGTGCTTTTGTGAGCATTCTTGACAAAATACAAGTTCCAACTTCAATTCATGAAGCCCTCACTATACCCGAATGGAAGATAGCCATCTGGGAGGAAATTCATGCTTTAAAGGAGAATGAGACTTGGGAGATATCTGAGTTACCTTCGGGGAAACGTCATGTTGGCTGTAAATGGATTTTTACAGTCAAACATAATGCAGATGTAAGTGTCAACAGATTTAAAGCAAGACTAGTAGTTAAGGGATTTACTCAATCTTACGGGATTGATATCAAGAGACGTTTGCCCCTGTAACTAAGCTCAATATAGTTCGAGTATCACTCTCACTTGCTTCAAATCTTGACTGGCCCCTATATCAACTAGACGTAAAGAATCTTTTCTCAATGGAGATCTTGAAGAAGAGGTTTATATGGAGATACCCCCTAGTCTTGATACTTTAATAGCTGCCAACAAAGTTTGCAAACTCAAGAAGTCTTTATACGGTCTTAAGTAGTCACCAAGAGCTTGGTTTGACAGATTTACTAAAGTCGTGAAGAAGTTTGGATATGATCAATGTCAAATTGATCACACTATGTTCCTCGGGAAAAATAACAATTCTCATCGTTTATGTTAATGATATTATCCTAACAGGAGACAATGATGAAGAACTTCTCAAATTAAAAAGGTTTGTTGGCTAAAAAATTTGAGATTAAAGACTTAGGAAATCTGAATTATTTTCTTGGTATGGAAGTGGCAAGGTCAAAAAGAGAAATTTCAGTTTCACAACGAAAATATGTGTTGGATCTTTTGAAAGAAATAGGAATGCTCGGGTGCAAATCAGCAGATACTCCTATAGATTTCAACTCAAAATTGGGAAGTAGAGATGATAGTGCACCTATTGACAAAGGGAGGTACCAAAGATTGATTGGAAAACTAATTTATCTCTCACATACCAGACCTGATATTAGTTTTGTTGTATGTGTGGTAAGTCAATTCATGAACAAATATCAGGTATGATATCTCTTATATATGTCACAAACCACCCAACAGACAGTAGACATCTTAACTAAAACCTTGCCTAGGAAGATTTTTGAGAAACTTAATTACAAGCTAGGTTTACTCAATATCTTCAACCTAGCTTGAGGGAGAATGTGGAATTCCGTATCATTATCGTTGAAAGATCAAATCTGGATTTGTGTCACTATTCACGCAGCACAAATAGTGGAGTGTCGCGGCACTGTTCATGCAGAAAAAACTAACATTAAGTTTGATTCTCTGTCAATATTAATAGTTGTTGTAAATAGGATTAATTTATGTAATTATAGGTTTGTTACCTTTCTTAGTTTTCTTTCCTTTCTTGTTTCGTAGTTATAAGGACTGATTGAGTATCTATATCATATATATATTGTAAAGAATTCCAATGAAAATATACAAATGAGGAATAATCAATTTCCATTTTCACATATTTCAAATTAAATTTGTACAATAATCAATCTTTATCTTATAATTAATTCATCATCTCATAAATTTACAACTATATTTAGAATAAGTATTAAATTAATAAAGATATTTATTTTAATTAACTTTCTTAATAATAAAATTAAGCATAATATTTATTTTTATGTAGAGTGTGGGGCGATACGAGAGGAATTGACCATAAATCCGCACTCACTCCATTCCTGTGCATAATAAATTTAAAACCCATCACCTATAGATAGAGGAGGAGTGGGTATGCAAAAGAGGCATGATGTTGCCAAACCTAGTCTAAGCCAAAATCATGCATGACAGGTGAGATTACACTACTTTAAAAAAATTTAAAAAAATGTTTGATGTAAATAGTCGCTTTAAGTCACAATTTTTTTTTAAAAAAAGATCTTGGTATAGGTCCTCTCATAAGACCGAATTTGAATCTTTTAAAATAATGTTAGAACAAGTAAATATTTATTAATTATTAATAAATGAGTAAACTTATTTATTAATAATTGATAGATACTTATTTATTATAAAATATTCATTTATTAATAGTTAATAAATATTTACTTATTCTAAAATTATTTTAGAGTATCCTCCTCTCATAAGACCACGTCTTTTGCTAAAAAAAACATTGATGTAAGTCATATAGGGTTTAGGTCCTCTCAACTTGCAAAATTTCTCTGTAGCTCCTACACCTACCAGAGAAATAATTTATAATTTATACTAAAATGAAAATATTGAATCCTAACTATACCATCATGGTAAAAAAATCACGATAAAGATATAGAACTCAGATAAAGATGTATTGGCATTGCCCGGAGTGCTATTGTAATAAGATTAATGTGGATCTCACCAAATGACATCCAGTTGTGTTTTTATTTTTAAATAAAAATTAAAAAAGAGGGTACAAAATCATCTTGTATTTTAAGTCAATTATAAATAATTACTCTTAATTTTAAATTTATTGATCTTTAAATTTTTACTAATATTTCAATAGGCTCTTTTATTAAAGAGATGTTAATTACTTAACAACAATTAATTTTTTATTTTATAAAAACTCATTTTATCAATTTTGATGTTTGGATTATTATCGCTACTAAGAGATTAAATAGTGTATTTCATAATTTTTTTTCAGTCTGTTGAGCGAGTAATGATTCACTTAAAAATTTATATAATTAAATAAAATAATTTTATAAAATAAATTAATAAAAGAATAAAATTTAATGAAAATAAATGGATAAGATTAATTTATCATTAAGAAGTTAATATTTCAAAGAACTTATTAAAATATTAATAAAAAATTAAAAATTAATTAAAACAAATTAAAAATTAAAATAATTATTTACAACAAACCTAAAATTAAAATGTCTTATTTAAGATGTCTTTGTGCACTTTACAAAAAAAACTATTATGCGTCATCCGAGCACTCTCATGTGCTCTGGGCCATGTAGTACTACTCTAGCTAATGTTCTCAGATAATATGTGGAGGCCAATGCTTAAAGAAGTTTTAACTTTTGATAATAGAAATTATTTGGAATGAAAATGTTTTATTGAATAAATCGTTTTTAGCTTCACTTTCAAATACAAGACTATTGTAGTCGACTATATTGGAGTCTGGACCGTCCTGTCCCAATTGGCATCCGGCCATAAGATAAGTTCAATTCTGTAAAATCTGACCGACCTATACTTAAATGGGAACAACCCACCAACAGACATAATGTCTTGCACTATTATGACCAGACGTAACGTTTCGCGCCATAATAACTAGACATAACGTTCAGAATCCTAAATGGCCTGAACGGAAGGCATCCGGATAATCAGTCTTCCGGATGTCTATATAAGCCGGCTTGGTAGTCTAAGTCAAGCATGTTCACTTTTTTCTACCTACTTCTTTATCATGGTCTTGATTCTAAGGCTAATCGGTTGGAGTGCCTCTACTGGCATTTCACCCCGTCTCAAACTAAGAACTATTGGACGACTGACTTGAGTCACTCCGATAATCAACTTCTCTGGTAGAAGACGGAACATCTGGCACCGTTTGTGGGAAAAGGTAAAACTCTCTCACTCTACTGGAAACCACAAGGGTCACATTCCTATCACTAATGCTTACCCATCTCTAGAGATGTTCTCATAGGCAATACAAGGTTTCCTAACCCCTCGAAGAAAGTACTTATGCAAGTAGTGGCGACCTTCCCTCGGCTTTTCAGATTTCAAATGACTAGGAGCAGCAACCGACCAACCATGTTGCTAGGGACGACGTAGAATCCCAAACGAAAATACTTCATCGATGAATCAAAACTGACCATCATCAATGCCAAAAAGATAACACCTTTCTTAATAAATCTCACTATTTCTTATTTTCTTGTTGATTTCTTATTTTCTTGTTGATTTCTTATTTTCTTGTTGAAATTAATATAGTAGTGATTCTCGCAAATAAATTAGCTTTCTTTCATTGACATAATTCTCATAATTTTTTTATCAAATAATTTCATATGGCATTAATCCTATATTGTTAGTTTCCATTTTATCTCACTATTCTTTTGCAATAATAACTTTTGCTGCCTATAGTTTTGGTGGAACTATCAGAGGCAATCCTATATTGATCGACCAATTACGTGACGATTGTATAATTTGCCAATGCTCAAAGCTCAGCATGAAGGAGCCAAGAGCCCAAGCAAAGCAAGATGATATGCATTTAATCCTCTCTAATTTCCATTATTCCATGTCTCTTACGCATTCACAAGACTTTAAATTAATTCCAATTAATGCCAATTTATTTGTATGACAATTACCAGTTTTACGTTAATAATCATATGACATTAATGTTTTACAATATGACAATTAAATGGCCCATTATGTTTTAAGACTTGGCTAACGTTGAATTGCTTACAACTTTTCGATATCCTAACGATATTGAGTGCCATGGTGCGGCCATCCTTATTCAAGTGCAATTATTTCAGGCTAATGTCATTATTCATGTAATTGTCATTCATTTACCACATAATGTCATTTAATTTCATGTCTTGCTACTATCAGTATGCCTTTTATATATTTTACGGAAAAAAAAACTCTTTAGTTTATGACATAACACCATTAGGATAGTATTGTAACAGCATCATGAAATCATCATATTATCATTATTAATAATTGCTTTTCTTTAACTGGTATTAGTTTCTCCCTCCTATATTTTGTATGACAATGATCGTTATTTAATTGACATGTTTCTCGTGTAATATATCATTCTATTTTAAATAATAATTTTGAATGAGTAATAATTGTCATTTTATTTGTTATTTTGTTTCACACAATATGAATAGTAAGAGATTGTATGGCTTTAATTTTCCAGTTATAAGTTCTTAAAAAAAAAAAAATACGTTGGCATTTGTTGGCACTCACTCTTACATTATTATTATTATTATTTATTGTCTCATTTTATGGTTCATTTAAATAACAATAATAGCTCTTATACGTTAATTATTTATTGCTTTTATATTATGATGATCAGGTTTAACATATACTCATCAATTATTGTTAATACTTGTCTAATAGTCACTATCAAGTCCATTCATGTTATACTTTTATATTAACAGTATATTATAATTTGGTCACTATTTGTTATAGTCATGGCATAACATAGTTCCTCTATTGCTTGCCCATTGACTAAATTTCGTCTTTATTGCAAAGGTTTGAAATTATTTAATTAGTTTACTTTTCATCATGTGCAAAAATTTGGAATTTTTCATGAAAAAGAGTCAAATAGAGTAATTATTATAATATTAAATTTATTTTTGTAATTTATACTTATTTAATAATGTATAATTATTTGTATAATTTTTTGATTTTCATTTTCAGTTATCCACTTTCATCTAATGATATTATAAAAGTAACTATTAATATTACTTATAAGAAAAAAAAACTATTTATCCTATATTTGTTAGTTATGATTTAAATATTACATAAGAGTTATAGATAAGACATTTAAAATAATTTATTTTCTATTAAATTTTATTAATGACAATTATTATTGTCTTTTATTACTAATTAAAGAATATATATAATATAATAATAAATGACATAAATGTGCATTATTGTTATTTCTGTAGAATTAATTGACTATTGTCTAGTCATTATTTAATATAATTATTGTTATGATATAACGGAATTTATTATTTATTAATTGATTACTTGTTGTTTCTGTAACATTGATTCAATATTAATAATATTCATTGTTATTGAATTTTTTAATTTCTATTTATTGTTGTTAATTTATTAATTAATAATTACATAATATTAAATTGATTATAATTTTATATTACTTTAATTATTATTTTTCATTACTTTAATTTTTATTTATTTAATATTAACTGATTATATTATTATATTACTTTAATTATCATTTTTTCCATTGCTTTATTTTTATATAGTATTAAATTTTATAGTTGTATATGTTTAATTTGAACTTTTTAAGTTATAAGTGTATAAATTTTATTTGCATGAGTTTAATACAACTAACCTTACCGAGGTACGTAAATTTAGTTATATTTATTTCAAATGCATATTATTATCAAAATTACTTGCGTAACAGAATCAAGACAAGTAAGATTAAACCTTCAACAAATTCTTAGAAAGTTCCAAACGAAGACCCTGAAAACTCAAGTCAAATCGGCTTAGAGCCGATGCCGACCAAAATGAGTCGATGTCGGTCGTGTTGAACCAATGTCGGTCTTGTTGAACCAATGCCGACCACAATGAGTCGATGTCGACTGCGTTGAGCCGATGCTGGTCGTGTTGAACTGATGCCGGTCGTTTTGAATCGATGTCGACCAAAATGAGCCGATGCCTGCCGCACTAAGTCGATGCCGACCACGTTAAGCCAATGCCGGGCCGGCCCTACTGATCCAATATCAGTCAATGTCACTGATGTCGGTCAATGTCACTGATAAAAGCCATCCTTGAGTTGATGTCGATTAAAATCCAAAATTTTGTACGTCTAAATAAACAGTCATAATGTTTAGGTTATAATCGACTAGATTTTGAAGCCAAGCTCTTTATAAGTTACCAACCGATGTTCATGGCATCAAGGTGCTTCGCGACAAAAGTTACTTCGCGACAAAAGTTATTTAAGTGGTCGTAACCCGACTGAGGTTTTGACACCATGTTCTTAGTATGCCCGACCGATGTTATGAAGAGTTTTGTTTTTTTTAAGGCGTCCAAGTATTTTATGACAAAAGTTATTAAATGTACATGGACCGTCTTGACTCAATTGACATCCGATCACTTATAAGCTCGGTCTATCTTCACAAATGACTAAGCTGGGGGGCTGTAGACCGTCCTGACCCAATTGACATCCGGCCATAAGCTAGGCTCAATTTTGTAAAATCTGACCGGCCTATATCTGAATGGGAACAACCCACCAACAGACATAACGTCTTGCACTATTATGACCAAACGTAACGTTTCGCGCCATAATGACCAAACATAACGTTTGGAATCCTAAATAGCCTGAACGGAAGGCATCCGGAGAGTCAATCTTCCAGATGTCTATATAAGTCGGCTTGGCAGCCTAAGTCAAGCATGTTCACTTTTTTCTACTTATGCCTTTATCATGGTCTTGATTCTAAGACTGATCGGTCGGAGTGCCTCTACTGCATTTCACCTCGTCTCGAACTAAGAACTGCTGGACGACCGACCTGAGTCTCTCTGGTAATCAATTCCTTGGGTAGAGGACGGAACAAAGCCCATTTTCAATTATCTTAAGCTGGAGATTTTTTTTTAACCTTAATTCAGGCATAAGTCCGGTTGGATACAAAAAAATGAAGGGCCTAATCTTAACCATAAGCCTAAATTTAAATTTAAATATTAACTTAAAACAATTTAAAAGTTCATGAGTTCACAGCTTTTTGTGAATGGCTATATAGTGATATTCATTACCGAGCCTTGCAGGCAGAAATAAAGCAAAGAAGGGTTGTTCCATTTTCTTTCAATAAGCTTATAACCATACAGAAAAAGAAGTATGTGACTAAACGATATAGGAGTATGTTTCATCCTCCACCTGATGGGAGGTCGCCGAAGAACCTCAGGTCTGTGGTCCGGCAGTTACTCGAAGAAGACAGGATGAAATATATGTCAAAATACTCCGACCGATCAATCTTGAAATCAAGACCACGATGAAAATATAGGTAGAGGAAAGTGAACATGTCCGGCCTAGGCTGTCAGGCCGGTTTATAGAGATTTGAAGGATTGACTCTCCAGATACTTTTCATTTAAACTATTTAGGATTCTGAACATTATGTATAGCCATTATGACACAAGGTCGTTATGTCTGGTTATTATGGCGTAAGACGTTATGTCTGGTTATTATGACGCGAGATGTTATGTCTGGTCATTATGGTGCGAGACTGTTTAATGTGTCATATTAAGCACGTGTTTGTTGAACCGTTACCCATTCGGGTATAGGCTAGTCTGACTTTGCAGAAATGAGTCTAGCTTATGGTTGGATTTCAATTGGGTTAGGACGGTCCACAACCCCCTAGTTTGGTCATCTGTGAAGATGAGCCGAGTTTATGAGTGGCCGGATGTCAATTCGACCAGGACGATTCATAGCCCCCCAATTTGGGCAATCAGTGATGATAGCATTAGCTTGTATTATTAATGTCTATTCTTATCCAAGCTTATGAATTTGGACAGTCCACAGTCTCCCAGCTTGGACAAATCACAAAGTGAATGGTTGAGCTTTTTCGAGCTCTTCATAATTTTTAAGTTTTGTCCCTGAGTAACCTTCCAAAGTGAGTGGTGAGGTCTTTTGTGCCGGTATCTTCCTGACCTCCTGACTTTAGCTATGAATTTTCTCGACCTGATGCGATTTTGAGTTTCTTCGAGCTAGTCTTCAATAGAATCGTGGTTTGACCATAATCTCGAATACCTTCACATGTCTTCATTTTTCAATGGAAGACTTTGACGTCAAAATTTTTTTCGAGCTTGGCCGACTTTATACATATAGCCTTTTCAATCGGCATCATGGTTTTATCATGATCTCGAATTTTTTTTCGAGCTTTCTGATTAACATTTAAGGTCGATCATGGCTTTTGGCTTTTTTTGCATACCTTTATTCATTTAGTGAAAGTACATTATGAGCTTGGCATGATGAGTTCACATATCTGTGATTGACCTTTGATTTACCTCTGGACTGGCATCAGCTCTTGGGCTGGTTATCATTGGTCTTTGACCAACATCAGCTCAAAGGGGTTGGTTTTCATTGGTCTTTGACCGACATCAGCTCAAAGGGGCCGACATCAGCTCAAAGGGACTAGTTTTCATCGGTGTCTTTGACCGACATCAGCTTAAAGGGGTCGGCATCAGCTCAAAGGTGCTGGTTTTCATCGGTGTCTTTGATCGGCATCGGCTCAAAGGTGCCGACATGGCTCTGAGCCGGTTTGACCCGAGTATTCGGGGCCTTTGTCTAAATTTTTTCAAGAATTTATTGGAGGTTTAATCTAGCTTGTCTTGATCTTGTCATGCGAGTAATTTCGATAATAATATGCAATTGAAATAAACATAACTAAATTTTCATACCTTAATAAGGTTGGTCGTATTGAACTCATACAAATAAAATTCATACACTTATAGCTTAAAAAGTTCAAAGTAAAATAATAAATATATAAAATTGTAGAATTTAATATTATACAAATAAATAAATTACGATGAATACAAATATTCATTACAAAAATTATCACATATAGATACTAATGTCATTCTTGACTTTGAAATATCTTCACATGAAATTAAAATAATATTATGATCAGTTTAATGTTATGTAATTATTAATAAATGACAATAAATAGAAATTAAAGTAATGAGGAATGACAACCAAAACAATATGATATAATAATTAATTTAATGTTATAATTATAAATTAATAACAATAAATAAGAATTAAAGCAATTTACTTAATGTTATGTAATTATTAATTAATGACAATAAATGATTCTCTCAATTAAAAGAATTAAATATCTATAAATATATTGTCATATAATAGTTATTATTAGTGTCAAAAAGGAAGAAAGTCAATAAAATATTAATTAATAACAATAATAGTAATGAAAATAAAAAAAAAAGTTGGATAAGAATGTTGTATCAAATGTTTGCACTTTGCCAGCCTATCCATTAGGCATATTATGATAAAATAGCAGGATTCCCACAACTCTGAGGAAGATCTATAACAAATCAAAAGAAAGTTTCAAAGAGAGTTCTCGATTCTATAATGGAAAATTTCACACAACACGTTCACATTCAGTACATGTACATGTTAGATTATTCAATTTCAATCTACAGTATATATATATTACTATCATAATCACGATGGTAGTGCTATAGCAGAGTTGTTCCTGCTTGCTACTTCAGGAACGAGATCATGAAAAGTCAAAACTGAAATTTTTTAAGCAATTTATTTGTGTTTGTGAATGGCTCACGAAATGGCAAAATGCTAAGAATGGAATTACTTTATTTGATTGTTGGTATAAGCCTTTCTTGACATGCTTCCTCTGCCTTGAAATGAGCTAGGCAACAATGAATAGTAATGTAATTAAATGGTATAAATATGATATAGCATTTTTCCTTTCATAGTTCTTCAACGCCATTGATTGGCATTTAATGCCAAAGATGTTGCATGAGTGGCATCTCTGATGGTTTGTGAGTGATCGGTGTCTTATCGCAATGCTCCGATTACAGTGCAGAAGACTGACAGTTTGATCCTAAACTTGAGAAAGTGAAAATAGAAAATACAAGCACATATTTTTCTTAAAGTTGACTATATCGCAGCGGTTTAAAGTAAAATAGACTTCTTTATTATTTCAGTCTCGTTCACAAGCCACGACCTTCATCATTTGTTTTTTTAGAGGCAACTACAAGGCTCCTAACATACTCAAAAATACTTATGGTTAGTGATCTTTTCAGATGAATAAATATAATTAAAAAAAAGAGATAAAATAAATTTATCAAGAAATAACCCAAGATAAAGTTTTCTTTTATCAGATCTTTTTTTTTTTGTGAAGTATGAGAATTATTACAAAGAAAAATGGAGAGTAACTTTCGGTTGTGGAATGGGAATCGTTTTACCGAGTTCTCACAGATGGCGCCAGATGTTCCGTCTTCTACCCAAAAGGAGGTCATCGGATAACCTCAGGTCGGTCGTCTGACAATTACCTGAGGAAGACGGGTAGAATACCTGCAAAAGCACTCCGACCGATCAGTCTTGAAGTCAAGACTGCAATGAAGGTATAGGTAGAGAAAAGTGAACATGTCTGACCTAAGCTGCCAGATCAGTTTATATAGATATCTGGATGATTAATTCTCTGGATACTTTTTGTTCAGGTCATTTAGGATTCTAAATGTTATGTATAGTTATTATGGCGTAAGGCCATTATGTCTGGTTATTATAATGCGAGACGTTATGTCTGGTTATTATAATGCGAGACGTTATGTCTGGTTATTATGATGCAAGACGTTATGTCTGGTCATTATGGTGTGAAACCATTTAGTGAGTCATATTAAACATGTATTTGTCAAGTTGTTACCTATTCGGGTATAGGTGAGTCAGACCTTGCAAAAATGAGTCTGACTTATGGTTGGATGCTAATTAGGTCAGAACAGTCTACAACTCCCCAACTTGGTCATCTGTAAAGATTGACCGAACTTATGAGCAGTCGGATGTCAATTGGATTAAGACGATTTAGAGTAATAATAACTTTTTGGTTTTGACGAGAGGAGTAATTTTTTAACCATTTTGGTTTTGGAAGTTGATTTTAAGTTATGTTGTGTAGACTAAATTTCAAAAATATAAAAACAAGAACAGAACCAAACAAGCCCTTAAATCTCAAACCGGACAACATTATTTTCAAACACACAAACACAAAAATTCTACTTATTAATGTCTTTCATGTCATTGGCACGGATCGTGAATTTTTCAAACAAAGGAAAATATAAAATATCAAAAGATTAAATATGATCCCCCAAGTTCTTACTCAAATGAGAAAAGAAACCAACTGTTTGATCATGTTCTTAGCTTCATCAGTTTCAAGCCTGAAGAACTGGAAAATATGTTCCTCATCTGTGGCGGCATCAAATAGTTCCACTTCACCATGCCACCCACTTTTCTTCACGGACTTGTAGTACAAAATATCTCTGCTTCTAAACTCATCCTTGCCAGTAATAGTAACCAGCAACTTAGAGCACCTGAGTGTAGCCAAGCTAGGAGCCCCAGGAGCAAAGGGGTTGACCTTGGGGTTATCGATTCCACCTGGTGCATTTGGGTACGCGAAGTTCCACACCTTAATGGCCAAGCTATGCTCGTGCTCCTCAACAGGTTCAGACCCATTTGGCTTGGAACCCCAAAAATATGGTCAGTAGAGTAACGCGCCCAATATTTTAACATTGCCTGGCAAGGTTTCAGTCCCAGCACGCATAGTTAAGTTATGTGCCATATTAGCACCATTGGTGTCACCCCAAATATAAAGCTTGTTGAAATCAGCATGATTGAGTAACCATGGCTCAGTGGTTGTGGGGTTATCGTTATCGGTGGAATGGGAAGCTATCCACTGGAGAGTAGTCCAACCATCTTCGTAAGCTGCAGGAAGAGGGTGGTGTGGAGGGAGTATGTAATCCACAGAAACTGCTATTATGTTTGCTTGGGAAGCTAAGAGGTTAAGGTAGCGGTGGCATAGAAAGGAGAAGGCTGATTCAACGCAAAACGCACCACCATGAAAGTAGACAAAGATGGGAAGCTTTTGGGTTTGGTTCTAGTTCTGATCATGGGATTTTGGAAGGAAAATGTGAGCAGAAAACTATGGGGTTCTAGGGTTGCCGGATCTGGCATGGGTGAGCTGCGACTGACCGGATCTGATGTTTTCGAGTTTAGCTGGTGGCACAATGCTGCATGTTGGAACGGTGGTGTGCAACGCGGAACGGTGGTGGCTGTTGGGTCGACAACACTGATTTGAACTGTTGGAGCATAGGTGTTTGGGTGGTGGTGGGTCATAAGCTTGTGGCCGATAGTTTGGGGATGACGAAGTGACTCTAGTGGATGATTGTTAAGAGTAGAGATGGAGGTTCGTGGTGGTTAGACTCAAGCGATTTCAGCATAACAACAATGGTGGAGCGACGACTCAACGAGGTGGCTAACAACGACGGTGACGTGCTGCCGGCGTGGTGGTCGACAGTGGTTCAGGTGGATTAAGTGCCTGAGATGAAGGGATTTAGAGAAGAAGAAGAATGATTAGAAGGCAATAAACTAAAATTTAAGGTTACAAAAAAATGACCATATTATAAAAAAAAAACCTGTAATAATAGGCAAAATGACTGGAACATTCATACTCAAAAGTTATTTACGAGAATTACAAATGCCTCCGTGCAAATAACTACAATAGATGAATGTACAAGGTTGTTTCCTCGGTGAACACCCTACAAAATCGGCAATAGTAAACAACAGAAAAGAACTTGCTTTACCCACAAATCTATCATAAAAATCTTAGCTTAAGCGAAAAATGCAACAGATCTGAGACTGCACAAAGCTACAAACTTGAAATGAAATTTAAAGGGGAGCGGGGAGGATTCATAAAAATTTGAACTTTGAAGGAAAGAAGATAAGGTCGAAAGCGCAATGAAATGTGAAAATCATAAACTGAAAATAGAGAGACGAATTGAATTGAATAAAGTACAAAGTGAAACCCTAGATAGAAGAAAAGAGTACCTCTTGATCTGAGAATAGGTCTAGAATTTAAATAGTAGAGTGGTATATCCACATTTGTAGTGAGACTTAAGAGTGTGTGTGGAGGGAAAACAGAACCTTAAAATGATGCAACTGCAACAAAATTTTGATTCATAGGTTTTAGGAAGTGCAACAGGCATATGATTGACGGTGATTGTGGCAATTACCCTAAAAGTTTTTTTTTTGTTTTTCTTTTACAACTATTTTTGAATTTTTTTAGCTGAACTTTTTTTGAATTTTTTTAAACAGGTTCTTTTATAACATAATAATAATTATTATAATATATCTTTTTTCCTTTGTTAGACAATAATTAACTCTAAGTTTTTTTTTAATATTTTATTGGTATTCATTCTTTCAATTCTCACCCAAATTTGTACAAAAGATTACCCTTTTAAACATCAAGCTTTGATTACATTTTTTTCTTGCAATATATTTTAAGTTCTTATAAAATTCACATTTTTAATAAAAAAAAATCACTTTTTTTTTATTTTAGTTCTTATAAATTAAATTTTTTTAACCAATCCTTATGATTATTATGTCTTTTTAAAGTCGTCATTCCCTTAAACATTATCTTTTTATGTGAATAACTGTTATCTTTTAACTTTATCTTTCATCAAGTGTAATTTAGTAAATAAGGATGTTAATGAGGTGAGTTTACTTTAAACTAAACTTGATCTGATGTTTTGATGAGGTCAATTTGTTAAACTTTAATATGACTTTATCATGTTTGGATAAATGATTACATTAAAATTGAATTAATCCAATAATTAAGTAAATTGAATATTATATATAATTAATTTTTAAAGTTTTAAAAATAAAAAATTAAAAGTTAAGAGTTTTTTTGGATACATTAGAGAAGAAAAACAAAAACAAAAAAATACGACTCTAGAAAAGCAACTCCTAGAGGTGGAAATAGGCCAGCCGTCTAGTCAGGCCATACGATTAAATAAGCCATGTCAAGCTTTAAAAGTATTTAGTTAAATAAGCTGAAGCTATCTAACAATCATTAGATCGAATTATATATTATTATAATAATTATAATTATTAATTTATTATAATATATAAATATTTTTTTAATTAAATTTTAATAAAAATAAAGGTCTAGGCTATTGGCTCTTCAATGTTTATTCGCTTATTATATAAAAACGTTTTATTTAAAGGTAAAGTTCGCATTGCTTTTTATTTAAAGGTAGGCTTATAATTTTTATTTAAAAAAAAGGCTTTTAGATAGCTACTACAGCCATTAGCTTTTTTAAAAAGCCAGGTCAGCCTTCTTTACAAAAGCAATGCTTATAGGCCAGGCAAGCAAAGTAACTGTTCCCACCCCTAGGATTACCAAGAAGTAAAGGATCAAGACTAGGAGGTTGTTCAAGATTGAAAAACAATCATTACTCTTAGCTCATCTTTGCCAAAAAAATCTGTACAACTATTTCTTTCAGGTAAGGTGTGGTGAAAGGAAAAATTTAATATGTACTCAATTTTTTTTAAAATTTATGGATGAATTATTAATGTTTTGATTATGAATTTATTATTAAATAAATTAATAGTTCAAATTAAAATATTAAATTTTTACAAATTTTAAATAATAGTAATTATATTTGTATAAAAATTTAATTATATTATACTTTTTTATAAATAATTATAAATACAAAAATGTTAAAAATTTTAATTAATAATTTTTATATACATTTAAATCTATATATAAATATTATCAAATAAAATCCATTTATAAATTCAAATATTTTGAATCATGCAGGATTGATGCATACTTATGAAAAGGAGGTGTAGGTCCATCAACCAATAGCAAAGCGTCCTTAGAATCAAAGAAGCTTTGCACTTTCTTAGTTCCATGATCCAACGCAATTCTCACACTATGCATTATTGCAATGAGCTCAGCATGGAGGTCAGAGAAACGAGCGTTCCCATAAAATCCAACAATCTAGAGTATGTTTGGATTATAGTTGATAAACTTAAGTTTAATTAAAAGTGTGTTTGTAAATTTAAGTTTAGTTAAAAGTGTGTTTATAGTAACGTAATTTATGTTTGAGAACTTTTGTTTCAAAAATGAATTTGATAAAATGAATGATAGTAATAAAATTGTAACACAAAACACAAAAAAATTTTTCTTCACTTAACTGACGGCGTTGGAAAAATTTACGTTCAAAAAGTGCAAACTAACTTTTTCCAAATATTAGCCAAACAAACTTGACTCTCCATTCAATGCATTTCAACTTACGTTTGTTGCTCTCAACTGGAAACCAAACATGCTCCTAGAAGCCATCTTCCTTACTTTAAAGTCCTCCGAAACCAACCCTCCAGACTGTTAGGATTCTCAAAAGAACTACCACCCACATTTAAGCAGACATAATCATGAGGAGAATGTGTCTAAGCCATATTTATTTGGAAAAATATGATCTAATACTTTTTTTAGAAGTGTAAGTAATATATCTATTTTTTTTTTAAAATGTGTAATTGAGAGAAAAAAAATAAAAATGATAAATAGTATTAGATGATGTGTAAAATATATATATATATATATATATATATATACTATTTGTGATAAGAATATCAAAATTATATTTATTTTGAAATAGAATATATAAACATAAATATATTATTATGTAATGTAAAAAATACTAATTAAAGTCAAAAGATTTTATTATTTATCATTAATTATCAAAAAGTTATTAACATATGATTACGAAACTCAAGTCCCTTAAGCATATGATTATGAGTTTGATCTCAAAATTTATGTGTATAAAAATAACATTATTAGAAGAGGTTCCTGTTTGCGTCTGACTGCACCTCAGAAAATTAGTTTTTCACTTATCAGGTGGGGAGCTGAGAAACAAAAAAAATTGTTAAAAAGTCTTAAGTTTTAAAGAATTATGTAACACCGGTCCAGTTGAAAAAGATTGAAATTTGATTCGAATTCAATCTAAAAACACATCAAGTCTAATTTTAAAAACTCAAACTCGTCCCATTTAATTTTGGACCGAATTTTGAACACTTCTACTTATCAGTTCGTTTGGTTGAAGAGAAAATGACAGGAAAGAAAACAGGAGGAGAGAAAATGGAGAGATTTTTTTCTCTTCTCTCGTTTGGGTGTGAAGAGAAAACAAGGAAGACAGAAAAATGGGACGTGAGACCCACCTCAAAAAATTTCTCTCCTGACCTGCGGAGAAAATGGGAGAAGAAGGGCTAGAGTTGTAAAGAATCTTCTCCTTGCCATTGCGCCGCCGTGGATCGATGTTCGTCGCGCCGCGCCGCCGGCTCGTTGACCGTTGACAGGTCGCGATTCCATAAAACCGTCGTGGTTCCGTTGCGTCGCTTGCCGGTGACCAGATCTGTCTCGCCGCTCGTCGTCTCTCACCGTCCGGAACCGCACGGATCCGACGCCGCATCGCATCACGCCACTCGTCGTTTCATCGTCTGACCCGCAACAGATCCGACCCTAGCGTCCCACCGCGCCGCCGTCGTTCTCTTCGACCCTCGCGTTGCACCGCGCCGGTTGGAGGTTGGAGATAAATGGTTGTAATGGTGAAGAAAGAAAGGGGGGAGGGGGAGGGGGAGGGGGAGGGGGGGAGAACGGGGACTGGGGACGGGGACGGGGAAGGTGGAGGGTAAAGTGGATGGGGGGTTTATTAGTCGAAGAGATGAAAAAAATGATTTTTTTTAATAAAAAATTATTTTATATTTAATTTATAATTTAATTTTAATTTTTTAAATTAGTATTTTTTATAAATTATTATTATTTTTAAATATAATTTAAAAAAATATTTAATTTGAAAATATAAAATAATATATTTATATTCAATTATATATTTAAAAAAGATAAATATGTCATTTTATAAATTATATATTTTAATTTTTTAATTTTTTATTTAACTCTCATTTTCTTTCTCTTCAACCAAACGATAAGAGAGAAAATATATTTTTCTCTTCATTTTCTCTTCATTTTCTCTTCTCTCTATTTTCTCTCTTCCCATTTTCTCTCTTCTCATTTTCTCTCCCCATCCAAACAAAGCATATAAGTCTTTTGAACACCTTATAGGATAAATGGACTTTTTTACACTGTTAATATAAATTGGAATCATAATTCTGGTTTTGGTGTAAGTTAAAGATTATTTCTCAATTGGGTGCAAAAACTAAATTAATTCTTATAAATCGTATTTGTTAATTACAAATTAATGTTAAATATTATTTTTTTATATGTAAGTCGTAACTAAAATGCACGACTTATTAGTGAATATATATATTTTATATTATTTTATGTAAAAGTCATGGTGAATAAACACAACTTAACGATAGTTTCCTTTTTTAAAAAAATTGATTTTATCTGAAAGAATAATGATTCACTTAAAAATTTATATAATTAAATAAAATAAATTTTTATAAAATAAATTAATAAATAAATAAAATTTAATAAAGATAGACAAATCAGATTAGTTTGTCATTAGTAAGTTAACATCACAAAAAACCTATTAAAAATATTAATGAAAAATTAAGAATTAATTGAGATAAATTAAAATTTAAAATAATTATTTACAACAGACCTGAAATTTAGAATGTCGTTGTACACTTATCCAAAAAATCTATTATGCGTCATCCGAGCAGTTTCCGAACTATGTGCTCCAAGCCATGTAGTAGTACTCTAGCTAATGTTCTCAGATAATAATATGTGGGGCAAATGCTTAAAGAAGTTTTAACTTTTGATAATAAAAATTATTTGGAATGGGAATGTTTTATTGAATAAATCGTTTTAAGCTGGGGATTTTTTTTTTACCCTTAATTCAGGCATAAGTCCGGTCGGATACAAAAAATGAAGGGCCTAATCTTAACCACAAGCCTAAATTTAAATTGAAATATTAACTTAAAACAATTTAAAAGTTCAGGAGTTCACAGCCTTTTGTGGATGGCTATAGAGTGATATTCATTACCGAGCCTTGCAGGCAGAAATAAAGCAAAGAAGAGTTGTTCCATTTTCTTTCAATAAGCTTATAAGCATACAGAAAAAGGAGTATACGAGTAAATGATATAGGAGTAATAATAACTTGTTTGTTTTGACGAGAGGAGTAATAATAAAATTTTTAACCATTTTGGTTTTGAAAGTTGATTCTAGGATATGTTGCAGAGAATAGATTTCAAGAATATGTATAAAAACAAGAACAGAACCAAACGAGTCCTTAAAATTCAAACCAGACAACATTATTTTTAACAAGATTTTTTATTGTAACTTTTATTTTATATTACTTTTTACATTACTCTTCATATCATTAATTACATTACTTTTTTTTAATCACACTATCTCATTTAATTATAATTATTAAAAAATTTAATAAAACATAATATAAGATAAAAATAATGTAAAAACATTATTTTTCTATTTTCATTAACACAAACACAAATATTCTACTTATTAATGTCTTTCATGTCATTATTGGCACGGACCGTAAATTTTTCAAACAAAGGGAAAATATAAAATATCAGAAGATTATATATAATCCTGCAAGTTCTTACTCAAATGAGAAAAGAAACCAAGCGTTTGATCATGTTCTTAGCTTCATCAGTTTCAGGCCTAAGGAACTGGAAAGCATGCTCCTCATCTGCAGCATCAAACAGTTCCACTTCACCATGCCACCCACTTTTCTTCACGGACTCGTAGTACAAAATATCTCTGCTTCTAAACTCATCCTTGCCAGTAATAGTAACCAGCAACTTAGAGCACCCAAGTGTAGCCAAGCTAGGAGCCCCAGGAGCACAGGGGTTGATCTTGGGGTTATCGATTCCACCTGGTGCATTTGGGTACGCGAAGTTCCACACCTTAATGGCCAAGCTATGCTCGTGCTCCTCAACAGTTTCAGACCCAATTGGCTTGGAACCCCAAAAATATGGGCAGCAAAGTAACGCACCCAATATTTTAACATTGCCAGGCAAGGCTTCAGTCCCAGCACGCATAGCTAAGTTATGTGCAATATTTGCACCATTGGTGTCACCCCCAATATAAAGCTTGTTGAAATCAGCATGATTGAGTAACCATGGCTCAGTGTTTGTGGGGTTATCGTTATCGGTGGAATGGGAAGCGATCCATTGGAGAGTACTCCAACCATCTTCATAAGCTGCAGGAAGAGGGTGGTGTGGAAGGAGTCTGAAATCCACAGACACTGCTATTATGTTTGCTTGGGAAGCTAAGAGGTTAAGGTAGCGGTGGCAGAGAAAGGAGAAGGCCGATTCAACGCAAAACGCACCACCATGAAAGTAGACAAAGATGGGAAGCTTTTGGGTTTGGGTCTGGTTCTGATCATGGGATTTTGGAAGGAAAATGCGAGCAGAAACTAAGGGGCTATCTGAGATAACGATGTCTTTGGATGACACCCCGGTTTCAGGGTCTTCAAGGGAGGGTGGCACAGTTGGAGAGCTTAGGAGACGTTCCACGGTGCCATCCTTGTAGACCCGGAGAAAGGGAAGAAACTCGTTTTCTATCTCTTTCTCTTTGTTGTTGTTGGTGGTGGTGATGGAAGAAGCCATTGAAGGTGAAGGGACAGAGAGAAATTATTGAAAACAGAGAGAATGAAATCGGAAGGGAAGTTCCAGTGTGGGGGAGTTGAAGGGAAGAAGTAATTGTTGTTTTTTATTCTTATTCTTTGTTGGAGGACAAGTAAAGCTCAAATGTGAGGGAGTTGATGAACCTTCAATATGTCATATTTTTACGGTTTAATTTTTTATTTTTTTTATCTCCTTTTTGATATTTGTGTGTTATTATATTTAATTTTAGTAATTTTGTGATAATATTAATTTAATTATTAAAAGAAGTTATTAATTTAATTTTTATGATAAATTTTAGGTTGTGTACAATTAAGGAAAATAAAATTAAAGAGAAATGAAATTGAAAAACATCAATCATTACATTGAAGGAAGCAAGTGGTGGACTTGATAAAAAATTAAAAGAAGAAATTGAGGAGTTGTTCACGCGGAGGAAACAAATTGTAAAGACAAAAATTAAAGATAAAAGCAAAGTGAGTCCCACTGTCAAATAAATTTTGGAACAAAGCAAAACTTAATTGAATGTCACCCACGTTTTGTGATGAAAAAGCACAAGTAGTGGGGTCGTGCAAAGAAAACAAGGAAGTACAATTGGTTGTGGAAAAAAAAATAAGAAAATTGATTAGAATTGGTGGAGAGTATTATTGAAGAATATTAGTTGGCAAAAGCATTATTAGTGGGAAGGAAGGTAGGATAACATAGAAGTGGAATATTTGGTTGATAGAGAATTATTGAAGTTGATGGGAGAATTATTATAAGAAGGGGGTCTTGGAATTGAAATGGAACGAAGGGGAAGAATTTTTGAGAGAAAGTTGCAAGCAGATGCAGCAGGTAGGACAAGCAAACTTAGGAGGATAAATCCGAGGAGAAGGCTTAATTTTCAAAGGCTAGAAGACCTCAATCCCGAGTTTTGGTTTCTCTTCTTTTTAATTTTCCTTCAGATTTTTCTTTCCATGAAATAGTGTTTTAATATGAGTTTGTTATTGAACATGAGTAGCTAAACTCATAGTTAGGGTTATGGGGGATCTTGTGTGCTTAATTATTTAGATCTGATTTCTGAATTGATTATGGTATTTTTTTTATGGGTTTATCACATTGCTTACATTCTTATCATAACTTGATCACTTGTGTCATTTGTTAATTCATTGTTTGACAAGTGACCATCCACACTCAATGAGTGGATCTATATGGTAAGCCTATGATAATATTGGTGAATGATCAAACATCAATTTCTCCTACCAATAAAATTGACGGGATGTTAATTCATATCTTGAAATTAGGACTTAATGCATTCTCGATTAATTTAACTAAATGACCAAATAGGTGGATTAAATTAAGAATAGAATATTGTTTCATCTATGACCATTGGGATTCAATAATAAATAAGATAATATTGGCAAAAGAATTACCTATTTCATAATTGAAAAAAAATCTAAATAATGAGATTCAAGTGAACCTTGTACCCTAGTGTCTCTCTATCTTTGATCATCTTTTATTTGATTGTTCTTTATAGTCTTTATTAGTTTTCTATTTTTAATTTGGATCTTGCATACAATTTCGACTGTCTAAATAACATAAGAGTTTTACAATTTTAATAATTATCACTTATTTCTTATGGGATCGATAACTGGAACTCAAAAGTCTTATATTACTTGACGATACAGTACACTTACTCTTAATGTATCTTTTGCACGTACCAATAATTAACTTGATTAATAATAAAATTAAACATAATTTTTTTTTTATGTAGAGCGCAGGCCATTAGAGACAAATTGACCCTAAATCTACACTCACCCTATCCCTTTGCAGAACAGGTTTAAAACCCATCAAATATAAATAGAGGTGGAGTATGTGCGAACAAGACAGCATAATGTTGCTAAGCTTAGTCTAAGCCAAAATCATGCGTAGGGGTGTCAAAACGGGCCGACCCGGCTCATTCGGACTCGAGCTATTTTCGGGTCGGCCCATTTGGGTCATGTAAATTTCGGGCTGACATTTTACTGTCCTAATCCAGCCCATTTAGCCTTATATAGTGTTAAAAGAGCGGATTGACCCGATCTATTTGGGTTCAGCCCATTCGGGTCATGTAAAGTTTGGGTTGGTATTTTGTTAGTCTAACCCGTCTATTTTGTTGAGCTATTCGGGCCGACCAATCGAATTTGTCCTATTTTAACACCCCTAATCATGCGTGACCAAAAAATAAAAAAGGTCAGATTACACTACTTTAAACAAAAAATGTAAAACTCTCTGGCGCCGTTTGTGGGAAAAGGTAAAACTCTCTCACTCCACTAGAAACCACAAGGGTCACATTCCTATTACCAATGCTTACCTATCTCTAGAGATGTTTTCATAGGCAATACAAGGTTTCCTAACCCCTCGAAGAAAGTATTTATGCAAGTAGTGGCGACCTCCCCTCGGCTTTTCAGATTTCAAATGACTAGGAGCAGCAACCGACCAACCATGTTGCTAGGGACGACGTGGAATCCCAAACGAAAATACTTCATTGATGAATCAAAACTGACCATCATCAATGCCAAAATGATAACACCTTTCTTAATAAATCTCACTATTTCTTATTTTCTTGTTGATTTCTTATTTTCTTGTTGAAATTAATATAGTAGTGATTCTCGCAAATAAATTAGCTTTCTTTCATTGACATAATTCTCATAATTTTTTTATCAAATAATTTCATATGGCATTAATCTTATATTGTTAGTTTCCATTTTATCTCACTATTCTTTTGCAATAATAACTTTTGCTGCCTATAGTTTTGGTGGAACTATCAGAGGCAATCCTATATTGATCGACCAATTACGTGACGATTGTATAATTTGCCAATGCTCAAAGCTCAGCATGAAGGAGCCAAGAGCCCAAGCAAAGCAAGATGATATGCATTTAATCCTCTCTAATTTCCATTATTCCATGTCTCTTACGCATTCACAAGACTTTAAATTAATTCCAATTAATGCCAATTTATTTGTATGACAATTACCAGTTTTACGTTAATAATCATATGACATTAATGTTTTACAATATGACAATTAAATGGCCCATTATGTTTTAAGACTTGGCTAACGTTGAATTGCTTACAACTTTTCGATATCCTAACGATATTGAGTGCCATGGTGCGGCCATCCTTATTCAAGTGCAATTATTGCAGGCTAATGTCATTATTCATGTAATTGTCATTCATTTACCACATAATGTCATTTAATTTCATGTCTTGCTACTATCAGTATGCCTTTTATATATTTTACGGAAAAAAAACTCTTTAGTTTATGACATAACACCATTAGGATAGTATTGTAACAACATCATGAAATCATCATATTATCATTATTAATAATTGCTTTTCTCCAAAGGCATCGAGCATCCCCCAATCATTCGAGAGGAGATAACTGGTATTAGTTTCTCCCTCCTATATTTTGTATGACAATGATCGTTATTTAATTGACATGTTTCTCGTGTAATATATCATTCTATTTTAAATAATAATTTTGAATGAGTAATAATTGTCATTTTATTTGTTATTTTGTTTCACACAATATGAATAGTAAGAGATTGTATGGCTTTAATTTTCCAGTTATAAGTTCTTAAAAAAAAAATACGTTGGCATTTGTTGGCACTCACTCTTACATTAATCATGCGTGACCAAAAAATAAAAAAGGTCAGATTACACTACTTTAAACAAAATTAATAAGAATGTTTGGTGTAACTCGTGGCTTTAAGCCACAATTATTTTTTTTTAAAAAAAATCTTGGTATAGGTCCTCTCATAAGACCACGTCTTTTGCTAAAAAAAACTTCAAAAAAACAAAAAACCATTGATGTAAGTCACATAGATCTCGACTTTCAAAATTTCTCTGGAGCTCGGACACCTACCACGGAAATAATTTATAATTTGTACTAAAATGAAATTATTGAATCCTAACCATACCATCATAGCAAAAAAGTCACGATAAAGATATAGAACTAAGATAAAGATGTACTGGCATTGCCCGGATAGTGCTATTATAATAAGATTAATGTGGATCCCACCAAATGAAATCCAGTTGTATTTTAAAAAAAAAATTAAGAAAGAGTGTATAAAATCATCTTAAATTTTAGATCAATTACAAATAATTATTCTTAATTTTAAATTTATTAATTTTTAAATTTTCACTAATGTTTTAATAAGTTATTTTATTAAAGAAATATTAATTTCTTAATGACAAATTAATCATAACTATTCATCTTCATTGAATCTTATTTTTTCATTAATCTATTTTATAAAAACTTATTTTATAAATTTTGATGTTTGGGTTATTGTGCTACTAAGAGATTAAATAATATCTTTCAAGAATATTTTTTATTCTCTTAAAATAGTAATGATTCACTTAAAAATTCATATAATTAAATAAAATAAATTTTTATAAAATAAATTAATAAACAAATAAAATTAACGAAGTTAGAACGGATAAAATTAGTTAGTCATTAAAAAGTTAGCACTTCAAAGAACTTATTGAAATATTAATGAAAATTTAAGTCAATTGAGACAAATTTAAATTTTAAAATAATTATTTACATCAAGGATGTCTTTATGCACTTTTCCAAAAAGTCTATTATGCGTCAGGCAAGCAGTTTCCGAGCTATGTGCTCCAAGCCATGTAGTAGTACTCTAGCTAATGTTCTCAGATAATATGTGGAGGCAAATGCTTAAAGAAGTTTCAAGTTTTGATAATAAAAATTATTTGGAATGGAAATGTTTTATTGAATAAATCGTTTTAAGCAGACTTGTGTAGTCGACTATATTGGAACCCATTTTCAATTATCTTAAGCTGGGGATTAATTTTTTTTATCCTTAATTCAGGCATAAGTCCGGTCGGATACAAAAAATCAAGGGCCTAATCTTAACCACAAGCCTAAATTTAAATTGAAATATTAACTTAAAACAATTTAAAAGTTCAGGAGTTCACAGCCTTTTGTGGATGGCTATATAGTGATATTCATTACCGAGCCTTGCAGGCAGAAATAAAGCAAAGAAGGGCTGTTCCATTTTCTTTCAATAAGCTTATAAGCACACAGAAAAAGGAGTATGCGAGTAAATGATATAGGAATAATAATAACTTGTTTGTTTTGACGAGGGGAGTAATAATAAATTTTTTAACCATTTTGGTTTTGAAAGTTGATTCTAAGTTATGTTGTTCAGAATAGATTTCAAGAATATAAAAACAAGAACAGAACCAAACAAGCCCTTAAATCTCAAACCAGACAACATTATTTTCGAACACACAAACACAAATATTCTACTTATTAATGTCTTTCATGTCATTATTGGCACGGATCCCCCAAGTTCTTACTCAAATGAGAAAAGAAACTAAGCGTTTGATCATGTTCTTAGCTTCATCAGTTTCAGGCCTGAAGAACTGGAAAACATGTTCCTCATCTCCGGCATCAAACAGTTCCACTTCACCATGCCACCCACTTTTCTTCACGGACTCGTAAGTGCAAAATATCTCTGCTTCTAAACTCATCCTTGCCAGTAATAGTAACCAGCAACTTAGAGCACCCAAGTGTAGCCAAGCTAGGAGCCCCAGGAGCCCAGGGGTTGACCTTGGAGTTATCGATTCCACCTGGTGCATTTGGGTACGCGAAGTTCCACACCTTAATGGCCAAGCTATGCTCGTGCTCCTCAACAGGTTCAGACCCAATTGGCTTGGAACCCCAAAAATATGGGCAGCAGAGTAACGCACCCAATATTTTAATATTGCCAGGCATGGTTCAGCACGCATAGCTAAGTTATGTGCAATATTAGCACCATTGGTGTCACCCCCAATATAAAGCTTGTTGAAATCAGCATGATTGAGCAACCATGGCTCAGTGTTTGTGGGGTTATCGTTATCGGTGGAATGGGAAGCGATCCACTGGAGAGTAGTCCAACCATCTTCAAAAGCTGCAGGAAGAGGGTGGTGTGGAGGGAGTCTGTAATCCACACACACTGCTATTATGTTTGCTTGGGAAGCTAAGAGGTTAAGGTAGCGGTGGCAGAGAAAGGAGAAGGCTGATTCAACGCAAAACGCACCACCATGAAAGTAGACAGAGATGGGAAGCTCTTGGGTTTGGGTTTGGTTCTGATCATGGGATTTTGGAAGGAAAATGCAAGCAGAAACTAAGGGGTTATTTGAGATAACAATGTCTTTGGATGACACCCCGGTTTCAGGGTAAAGGTATCAGCACTCAAGCTGATAGTATATCAGAGAACAGAAACTTTGAGAGAAATCGTGATGAACTGAATCAATGCATTAACGTGATGTACAACTATGATTATATAGTAAAGCTTAGCTATAACAAAATGAAGCAGAACAAGCTAACAAACTCTAACTGTAAGCTAACAAACTCTAACTGTCAGAGTAACTAACTTGCTGACTTGTTATCCTTTACATTCCCCTTGCAAACTCAACGAGTTGATGTGTTCAACTCTGAGTTTGTTTCTCATGAAGGGAAACTGAGAGTTAGATGGTGGTTTGGTGAGACCATCTGCTACTTGTTCTGCTGAGGGTATGTGAACTACCCTTATGATTTGTTGAGCCACTTTTTCTCTTACAAAATACAAATCCAATTCAAAATGTTTGGTTTTAGAGTGAAGAACAGGATTAACTGTAAGCATCACTGTGTTGAGATTGTCACAGTAAATTACTGGTGCATCCTTTACTGAGATATGCAATTCACTTAGTAGAGACTTCAACCATGAGATTTCTGCCATCACAGAAGCCAAGCTTCTATATTTTGCTTCTGTGGTTGATCGGGAGACAACTCCTTGTTTCTTGGAAGACCAATTTACTAGATTTGATCCCAGAAATACACATGTTCCTGAAGTGCTTCTTCTGTCATCAAGATCTGAGCCCCAATCAGAATTAGAGTATGTTGTTATGTCTAAATGAGCTGACTTGTTTAGGTGCAAACCAAAACCAAGAGTTCCTGCTAGATACCGTAGAATTCTCTTCACAGCTTTCCAATGAGGTTCTAGTGGATTATGCATAAACTGATATACCTTATTCACACTAAAGGCTATTTCTGGCCTGGTGATGGTGGCATATTGTAGACCCCCAACAATAGATCTATATAACGAAGCATCTGCCACAGGTTCAGTTCCAGAAGCAGTGAGTTTGAGACCAGTTGCCATAGGAGTTCACATGGGTTTGGCATGTAACATATTTGCTTTGACCAATAAGTCTATAATGTATTTATCTTGGCACAACAAAATACCACCACTGGAAGTGGGTTTGGCCTCTATTCCCAAAAAATAATGTAGCTTGCCTAAATCTTTTAATGCAAAAACTGAGTTTAACTTTGAGATGAGAGAAGATACAACATGTTGAGAATTGCTGGTGATGATAATATCATCTACATAAACAAGCACAAAGATGGTAATGTGTTCTGTAATGTGAACAAACAAAGAGTGTCACATTTGGTAGCCTGAAAACCAAGTTGACAAAGAGTTTGGCTTAATTTCTCAAACCATGCTCTGGGGGCTTGGTTAAGGCCATATAATGCTTTATGAAGCCTGCACACTAGATTACCACTGTCTTGTGCATACCCTTCTGGTTGCTGCATGAAAACTTCTTCTTTGAGGTCCCCATTTAAAAAGGCATTATTCACATCCACTTGATGGATTGGCCAGTTGGAGGACAATGCAATGGTGAGGACCACCCTGACAGTAACAGGTTTAACTATAGGGCTGAAAGTTTCTGTAAAGTCAAAACTCTCTCTTTGGTGAAAGCCTTTTGCAACCAACCGTGCTTTGTATTTTTGCACTGTACCATCAAGATTTCTTTTGACTTTAAAAATCCATTTACAGCCTATAGATTTTCTCTGAGGTGGTAAAGGTTCTAAAGTCCAAGTTTGATTCTTTTGTAGTGCCTGATATTCTTGATCCATTGCTAGTTTCCATTCAGGGATGGACAAAGCTTTTGTTACTGATGTTGGTTCAGTAGTAGTAAGAAAGGCTTTTGGCTTGTAAATACCTGCTTTGCCTCTGGTAAGCATGGGATGAACATTGACAGTTGCAGGAGCAACAGCAGTAGGAACAAAAACTGATTCAGAAGCAGGAATAGTAGTGTCTGGTGGTGGTAAAGCAGCTGCAATGGATGAAGCTAAATTAGGAGAACCTGCACTAACAGACCCCTGCAGGTGGCGCACTGTGATCAGGATTAGTGATAAGTGAAAATGTGCAGTGTTGGTTAGTATCACTAGGACATGCTGAACATTGCTAGCAGCAACAACAGGAAGTAAGGGGGGGTAAGGAACTGAAGAGGAAGACTGACTAGTGGCACAGGATATGGGTTGAGTTAAGAAATATGGATTTATTTTAAAAGGGAAGATAATTTCATCAAAGACCACATGCCTTGAGATGAAAATTCTACTAGAAGAGGACAAGCATCTATAACCTTTATGAAAATGGGAGTAGCCTAGGAAGACACATTGTTGAGACCTGAAATCCATATTATGTTTGTTATATGGTCGAAGGTGAGGAAAACAGGAACAACCAAAGACTCTAAGAAAAGAGTAGTCAGGTGTGTGACTAGAGAGTGTTTGAAGTAGAGATTTGAGTCCAAGAACTGGAGTTGGTAACCTATTTATAACATAAGTTGCTGTGGAAAAAGCTTCAACCCAGTATTTGTGAGGTACACCAGATTCAGCCAATAAGGTGAGACCAAGTTTAGAAATGTGTCTATGCTTCCTTTCAGCTGCCCCATTCTGTTCATGAGTGTGTGGGTAGCTGAATCTGTGAACTATACCCCAATTGCTGAGTTGTTTGGTGAATGTACAATATTCTTTAGCATTATCAATTTGTAGTTGATAATCACATATTTTATTCATTAAGAAAACCTTATGTTTAGTCATTTACACTCTTCATATTCTTAATTGATTGAGTTTGGTATGATTTTGTGAGTTTGAGCTCAAATTGGTCCTAATTGAATATTTTCAGCATTATTGAGATTTGACACTGTTTCTGTATTTTAGCCATAACTTGAGTTCCTGATGTCTGATAATCATGAATTTTACCTTGTAGGAAAGTTAGGAGAAAGCTCTACAACTTTGATGAAGAGCTCGAAGTCCTAAACAGATGTCTAAGGGACCTAAGTTTACATGGAAGTCAGAATACGGGTTCTGTCACTGGAATCCGAACGGTGTGCACTCATAAAATCATATCTCAAGCTGTAATAATGGAGATGGGCTGAAATTTGGAAATTTGATAGTTAAGACCCAAATAAACAACTTTTATGAAGAACACTTTTTGAAAAAATGAAGTCTAGTGGGTCAGTTTGAGCCTGCAAGTCGGAACAGAGGTGCTGAAGTTGGGTTTGAGTGACCTGTGGTATTTGGGCCATATCTTAGGCTACAGGAAGCCAAATTGGACGATCCAGATATGCATGTTATAGCCAAGACAAAGATCTACAACTTTCATGAAGAGTACTTTTCGTGGATCTGAAGTATAGTTAGTCATTTTTGGCTTCCAAGTCAGACGTCAAAATTTTTGTCCTCAACCACTCCTCTCACCAACCCACTCAACCACTCCACTCACCAACCCACTCACCCACTCCACTCACCAACCCATTCAACCACTCCACTCAACCACTCCACTCACCAACCCACTCACCAACCCATTCAACCACTCCTCTCACTAACTCACTCATCCACCCACTCCCCTTTGTCATTTTGTTACCCTAGACTTCTATAAAAGGGCACCATTGGTTATCATTAAGAACAAGTTGTATTCTCCTTCAATTCTCTTATAGTTTCTTCTTGTTTCTTCATAGTTTCTCATAGCTCTTGTATATTTTGATGATTTCTTTCATTGTAATGGAGAGCTAAGTTACTTTCGGTCAATTTGGGACTCTTGAAGAGATTGTGGTTTGGATTCTTGAGACCTTGTTATGTAATGTATTTGATTTATATTTGAATTCCTCTTCTCTTCTTCTTCTTCTTCTTCTTCTTCTTCTTCTTCTTCTTCTTCTTCTTAATCTTGAATGCATGAATGGTTCTTCTGTTTATGTTTGATCTGATTTGATCTTGATTTAAGATTAAGATTTGTGATGAAACTTAGAACTGATTAATCTAAACTAGTCACATGACTGAAGATTGAGATTTGTGATGAAGCTTGGAACTGATTGATCTAAACTAATCACGTAATTGAAGAGGTTAGGTTACTGATTGGTGCCTAGGTTAATTGAATTCGGTGCTTAAATTGACATATATCTACATGAATGGTGTGATTGCAGATTTGTGTTTATCACTTGTAAATTGAATTCTAGACGATTGTCTAGTGTGAATTCTGGATCTAATGCTGAGATCTCGGTTAGATCCAAGTTAACCATTCAAATGTGCTTCAAGTGTTTGTTGAAAGGTTTATGATTGAATCCACCCAATCTTGGATAGATTTCTGAATTGACTGTTCTTCTAATTGTTATTTCTCTTTAAATCTTGTCACTGTGATCTTTGAACCATCAAAACCCCCCTTTTTTCTAACTTTCACTTGATTTGATCAAATTGCATCTACGATCCTTGAGGAGACGATCTGGTATTGTTCACTATACTACAAGTTTAGGTTATAACTTCGGTTATAATTTTGACTGAGTTCGACGTTTGTCCAAATTTTGGCGCCGTTGCCGGGGAATAGTAAGTGTAATCTTTTCATTTTAAGTGTTTTTACTAACTTTTGCTTTTTATTAACTTTTCTAACATTTTTATCCATTATCTAGTATTGTTCATACTACCCTAACAATTTTTTTCTTAGATTTATGAATTTCTCTAATGAAGGAAAGACGGAAAACTGGTGATTATGGGTAGTTGATACAATTTTCGAACTGAACGTGCCCAGAAAAATATGAAACTTGGTCGGCTGAAGGAAAACAGCCTGATAAACAAGACTCACAGTAAACTGTGAGGTCAACCCTGATTTTTCGAAATTCTATCATTTAGACCATTTTTTTAATTTTTTATTATTTTTTATTGCATTTTCTAGTTTCATTTTTATGTAGATTTTGTCCTGTGTTGCTCCCATAAATTTTAAAAATGTTTAGATACATTAACTAGATTTATTTTTGCATATTTTGAGTGTTGATCCCATACTAACTCTTTCTTTTTAATTTTTTCTTTTTCTTTCATTATTATTTTGTTGCATTCTGTTGCATTTTAAGGATACAATGGACCATGCATAATGGAGTCAAAACTTGAGGAGTTGACTTCTTTGGTAAGACATATAGTAGTGAGACAACAATCACCTGTGCAGGAAGCTACACTTGTGTGTAACATTTGTTTTTGTTCATCTCACCCCACATATGCATGCCCTACACTTCAGTATGGTAGTTTTGTTTTTCCTGATCAATTTGTTGTTGTAGCTGGTTATTTTCTTGATGAACCACAATTCCAGCAGCAGCAACAGAATTATGACCCCTTCTTCAACACATACAACCCTAGCTGGGAATACTATCCGGATCTGGGATATGGCAATATGGCATCACTACAGCAACAATCATTTCAATATGAGCGACCCATTCCAGCGGATAACAAGTCCATCAACCACAAAACTTGAGCCTTCATGGGAGGACTTGATGAAAACCCAAATTGAGTTCCAGCAGAAATTTCACCGCCACTATTCAGATTTAACAATCTAAATTGACCAGGTTGACAACCACTTGTTAATGAACCGAGATGTCAAGAGTCAGACCAACTCTTTCCCCAAACAATTCCCAACTCCCTGCATTCTAATTGTCATATTGATTTACATACGACTTAGTTGAGGAAACTCATGATGAGTTGTGTCTTTGAATTTCCGATTTAATTGGTTTTGATGATTCTATCAATTGCAACTCATGTGCTGATCATGATGGTGATATAAAATGTGTTGTGTGTGCTGAAATTTCTGCATATTTGAAAACTAATAATTCTGTTTACGCAGGATCTAATGATATAGAAGGGTCTATCAACAATGTAGTTGCAGAATCTGAAACATATAGGGAGGTGGAGTTGAAGGCCATTGAGGAATTATCAAAGAAAGAGGAAAGTCAACAGATGCTAGTAACTACTGAAGTGAATTTTGTTTTTGGGCCATGGTCCAATATAATCAATGAAAGCAGAATTGCCAAATTACACGTGTTGCATGCCATTGGTGAAGTCAAGGAAATTAAGAAAAACCAATGGGACCCCAATGGGAGCCCTCATGCTTCAAGCTTAACTTGGTCATTACACTTCAACCAATGGGACCCTAGTAAAAGCTATCATGTTGTGTCAACCATAACTTGGTCATCACGTTTCAACCAATGGGATCCTGGTGGAGTCTTTTCACTAACCTCACTTAATAAGACTAATGGACACCATCTCAAACCAAAAAATGTGGAAGTGAAAGTGATGGGCTTTTATCATCCACATTATAAAGATCACTAAGAAGTGTCCCAACGTCGAGCTAACGACGTTAAACAAGCGCTTATTAGGAGGCAACCCAACTAGATTTGTTTTCAAGATCTTTGGGGATGGTTTTCGCAATCTGAGAAGATAAAAACATACTTCACTTTGAATGGCTGAGTAAGGAGTCAGTAAGTTATACCTTATTGATTCTTGAGACGCATTCTTGTGGTCCGCAGTACATCATGAACTTCTTAATTGTGGAATCTCTTCGAGAGATGAAACGAAGTGTTACTGATCTTGGGAATCGACTCTAAAAGACCCGCATTTCCTCTTTAATTTTATATTATTCCAGTCATGTTATTTTGGTTTTACATTTTACTCATTTGTTTTGTGAGTTTTCGTGTTACATTTGCACTTTGATTCTTACGCATCTTTTCTGCTTGCCATTATCTCGGCCGTCATCAGGTTGTGTTGCTCTTTTCTTTCCGTTTTATTTATCACTTTCACATTGAGGACAATGTCTGTGTTAAGTGTGGGGGAGAGATTTTAGCATGTTTCTTTTTTGTTAAAAAAAAATAAAAAAGGGGTTCATTGCATGATTGAATAACTTTTCTCCCTTCTTGAACTGATATGCTTGGTGATGGATGATTGAATTGATGAATTGAGTTTGATGGATGCATACCTTATGAGATTTTGAGCCTAATGGATGGATTCAACATTTATGCCATTCTCTTCTTTCTTGTGTGATTTTCACTCATGTTAATGACCACTCTAGAACTTGCTTTGATTCTTTTTTAGGCTACATTTCACTTGCATGCATGAACATGATTGAGGCCCTCTTTCTTAATTAGCTAGTTTAACCAAATAGCCAACCTTGTTTTCAATATGATATCAAGCACTCTTTTGACTTCTTGAAAATTCTCTGATTCCTGCCAACCTCGTATATTTTCCTTTACTTAACCCCTTTGAGCTTATTTGACCATTCCTTGTTTCTAGCTCATTATGTGCCTTAAATGAAAAATCGTGTTCTTACTTTACCTAAGGGAATAAAAGAACATTAGCTTGGTTAATGGATGAGTTTTTGAACAAGTGTGGGGGTGTGTGTACAAAATGGTTGTTGAAAAAGGAAAGAGTGCCTAAAAAAACAAAAAAAAATGTATGTATATAGTTATGTTCATATATAAAAAAAGAAAAAAAAAAAAAAGAAAAAGATTGGGAAATGAATATGTAAAGGGATATACATTAGAGTTGGGATGAACTTTTATGCTTGTTATTTGAACTCAGCTCTCATTTGCTTTTATTCTCTTTGGTATTTATCTTCTCATATCCATTTTATCCTCTTCTGTTACCTTGACCTCACTACAACCTTGAATAAAGTCCTCATGATTTGTGTGTGCATGTGTTTTGAGTAGTGGAGAAGTAGAAGATAAGCAAGCTTATGGTAGTGCAATTTTCATGGGTTGAATTGAGTGAAATACCTACCTTTTAAACACTTGAGAGATTGAGAGGGAATCTTGTGAAAATCTATCATTCTCGATTCATGTTGAAGATACCTTGCTTGTTGGTTTGATATATGGAGAATTTTTAACTCATGAATGTTTTGATCCCTTGAACCTTTGGTTGTTCTTCTTGATTGTAAAATTTTGGGCTCTTGAATGTCGTTGGAATTTAAATTTTTGTTAATCTCTTATGTCCTTGTTTTGGTCTTGAGTTTTGCCCAGGAGTGCAAAAAGCTAAGTGTGGGGGAATTTGATAATCACATATTTTATTCATTAAGAAAACCTTATGTTTAATCATTTACACTCTTCATATTCTTAATTGATTGAGTTTGGTATGATTTTGTGAGTTTGAGCTCAAATTGGTCCTAATTGAATATTTTCAGCATTATTGAGATTTGACACTGTTTCTGTATTTTAGCCATAACTTGAGTTTCTGATGTCTGATAATCATGAATTTTACCTTGTAGGAAAGTTAGGAGAAAGCTCTACAACTTTGATGAAGAGCTCGAAGTCCTAAACAGATGTCTAAGGGACCTAAGTTTACATGGAAATCAGAATACGGGTTCTGTCACTAGAATCCGAATGGTGTGCACTCATAAAATCATATCTCAAGCTGTAATAATGGAGATGGGCTGAAATTTGGATATTTGATAGTTAAGACCCAAATAAACAACTTTCATGAAGAACACTTTTTGAAAAAATGAAGTCTAGTGGGTCAGTTTGAGCCTGCAAGTCGGAACAGAGGTGCTGAAGTTGGGTTTGAGTGGCCTGTGGTATTTAGGCCATATCTTAGGCTGCAGGAAGCCAAATTGGACGATCCAGATATGCATGTTATAGCCAAGACAAAGATCTACAACTTTCATGAAGAGTACTTTTCGTGGATCTGAAGTATAGTTAGTCATTTTTGGCTTCCAAGTCAGACGTCAAAATTTTTGTCCTCAACCACTCCTCTCACCAACCCACTCAACCACTCCACTCACCAACCCACTCACCCACTCCACTCACCAACCCATTCAACCACTCCACTCACCAACCCACTCACCAACCCATTCAACCACTCCTCTCACTAACTCACTCATCCACCCACTCCCCTTTGTCATTTTGTTACCCTAGACTTCTATAAAAGGGCACCATTGGTTATCATTAAGAACAAGTTGTATTCTCCTTCAATTCTCTTATAGTTTCTTCTTGTTTCTTCATAGTTTCTCATAGCTCTTGTATATTTTGATGATTTCCTTCATTGTAATGGAGAACTAAGTTACTTTCGGTCAATTTGGGACTCTTGAAGAGATTGTGGTTTGGATTCTTGAGACCTTGGTTATGTAATGTATTTGATTTATATTTGAATTCCTCTTCTCTTTTTCTTCTTCTTCTTCTTCTTCTTCTTCTTCTTAATCTTGAATGCATGAATGGTGCTTTTGTTTATGTTTGATCTGATTTGATCTTGATTTAAGATTAAGATTTGTGATGAAACTTAGAACTGATTGATCTAAACTAGTCACATGACTGAAGATTGAGATTTGTGATGAAGCTTGGAACTGATTGATCTAAACTAATCACGTAATTGAAGAGGTTAGGTTACTGATTGGTGCCTAGGTTAATTGAATTCGGTGCTTAAATTGACATATATCTACATGAATGGTGCAATTGCAGATTTATGTTTATCACTTGTCAATTGAATTCTGGACGATTGTCTAGTGTGAATTCTGGATCTAATGCTGAGATCTCGGTTAGATCCAAGTTAACCATTCAAATGTGCTTCAAGTATTTGTTGAAAGGTTTATGATTGAATCTACCCAATCTTGGATAGATTTCTGAATTGACTGTTCTTCTAATTGTTATTTCTCTTTAAATCTTGTCACTGTGATCTTTGAACCATCAAAACCCCCTTTTTTTCTAACTTTCACTTGATTTGATCAAATTGCATCTACGATCCTTGAGGAGACGATCCGGTGTTGTTCACTATACTACAAGTTTAGGTAATAACTTCGGTTATAATTTTGACTGAGTTCGGCGTTCGTCAGTAGCATCTTTAGTTTAGTGTCCAGTTGCAATTCAGCTAGAGCTTTGAATTTAAGAAAAGCAGAAAATGCCTCAGATTTATGTGTTAAGAAATAGATCCAGCTAAATTTGGAGTAAGCATCAATAAACACAATGTAATATTTATGACCAGATACAGACAGCAGTGGGGATGGTCCCCATATGTCTGAATATACTAGTTGTAATGGTGCTGTGTAAACAGAATCAGAAATGGGAAAGGGTAACTTGTGGGACTTGCCAATGCAACAGGCTGAACAAATCATTGAATCTGATTTATTATCAGTAATAGGTATTTTACAAGAAGTCAGAACATACTGTACAATTTTCATAGAGGCATGTCCTAGTCTAGAATGCCATTGTGAAAAGGAAACTTTACCAGACTGAGTAACTACACTATGATTGACACTAGGTGTGTCTTTTATAGAAACAGAAGATACACATACTGGAAACAAGGGAGCTGATGTGAGCTTCAAATTGTCAAACACATAGAGACCATTGCTAAGTGTTCCTTGCAAAAGGATTTGTTTGGATACCTGAGATTTAACCAAACAACAATTAGCATGAAACTTAAAAAAACACATTGTTATCCTTGGCAAACTGAGATACACTAATCAAATTTTTAGTGAGGTGAGGGACATGTAATAACTTGGATAAAGCCAGTTTAGAATGAGGATGAACATAATTAGATGAGTTACTAGCAATATTAGTATGTCCAACGTGATTAATAGCCAAACCTGCTCCATTACCAAGGTGTACCATGTCCTGTCCAGTATATGGTTGTTTCACTCCGAGATTAGTGATATCTAGTGTGAGATGTGCAGTGGCTCCAAAATCAACATACCAGGAGGAATCAAAAGATGATGGCACAGTAGATTGGACAGTAGGTTCAGAGGTTCCTGGTGTGGCAAAGTATGCTCTAACTTGTCCTGGAGATTGACCAGAGGTAGAGGAATGAAAAGCTGACTTTGCATTTCCTAAACCTGGATTTGGCAAGTTCTGATCAAATCTATGCCAACATGACCATGCATCATGCCCAAACTTGCCACATAGTTGACACTTGGGACGATCATGTTAGAGTGTGAATAATTGCTATTACCAAAATTTGGATAAAATCTGCCACCTCTACCAAAATTTCTTCCACCACGACCACGGCCTCTGAAGAACCCTCTGCCTCTTCCTCGACTGAATTGGGAGGGAACTTATGCCACATTAGCTTGCAAGATTCCATAACCATTGCCTGAGAGATCAGTTGTTCTTTTGTGTCTTATTGAGCCATTAACAAGGCTTCAACATCCATGATTGTATATGGATCAGATCTAGACAAAATTGAAGTAACAAAACCATCATATTCCTCTGGTAGGCCATCAAAAATGACATCAAGATGATCTGTAGTATCAATCGGGGCTCCAACTGCTGCAAGTATATCTACAATTTTCTTGATTTGTAGAAGACATTCAGATATTGAAGATCCTCCTTTTTGCACTGTTCTCAACTGAACTTTAAGTTGTTTTACCTTTGCTCTGGTTTGAGCAGCAAAGAAGGTTTCAAGATGTTGCCAAATTTGATAAGAATTTTCACATCCTACCATACGAACAGTGAGAGATTCAGACATTGATGCAAGAAGCCATGACATGAGAATCTGATCTTGTTGTTCCCAATTAAGAAACTCTTCACTTTGAACACCTCGTCGAGCGTTATCTTCTGAATTAAATTCTTGTGGAGCTGATTTAGCATCTTGTATAAATTTCTGAAGCTTGGATCCTTTAATGGTTGCAAGAATCTGCTGCTTCCATGGAAGGAAATTGTTTTCATCTAATTTGAAAGAAACTGTATTTGAAAAGGTATGTAAAATGAACCTTGATGATTGAACATGGGAAGAATTTGATGATGGAACTTGAGAAGAATCAGAAGCCATGGGTGAACCTTGAGCTCTGATACCATAAAGGTATCAGCACTCAAGCTGATAGTATATCAGAGAACAGAAACTTTGAGAGAAAACGTGATGAACTAAATCAATGCATTAACGTGATGTACAACTATGATTATATAGTAAAGCTTAGCTATAACAAAATGAAGCAAAACAAGCTAACAAACTCTAACTGTAAGCTAACAAACTCTAATTGTCAGAGTGACTAACTTGCTGACTTGTTATCCTTTACACAGGGTCTTCAAGGGAGGGTGGCACAATTGGAGAGCCTAGGAGACGTTCCACGGTGCCATCCTTGTAGACCCGGAGAAAGGGAAGAAACTCTTTTTCTATCTCTTTCTCTTTGTTGTTGGTGGTGGTGGTGGATGAAGCCATTGAAGGTGAAGGGACAGAGAGAATGAAACAGGGGAAGGAAAAGGAAGGGAAGTTCCAGTTTCGTTTTAGGATCAGATGCATCTGAATTGTCCAAGACTATGAATCATGGCACGCCTCCATGTGTTGGGTATGTGTCTATGTCATAAACACACAAACGTGCGTAATAACCTGTGTATTTAAATATATCCCATTAAGAAGATTATTTTCTGTTAGTTTGGACATGGTTCAAATGTATTTGTACACATGTAGAATACGACCTAAATATGATTTATTAATATTTTTTTTTTAAAATAGTTTCTTTGAATAATGTCTAATTAGTAAATCTGTAATTCATCAAAACTCAATCACATGGTTAATATCTTAAAATAATATCTTTACATATTAATATTTTAAATTTTAGTTTTTATACGTTATTATTAAGTTTTTAAATTTTATTTTTTACACAACACTATTTTTATCAATTCTTTTTATCTCTGCTCGTATCAAACTATCAACTTCATTATCACCAAAATTTGTTTCATACCATTATTTCCTCTACTTAATTTTTTATATGCATATTGATTGGGGTGAAATCCGCAAGTGTACGGTTTCGTCGTCAAGTAATAAAAATATCGAATCCACAGGGACTATGTTTATGAATACCAATTAATTAATTAATTCAACTAAATTAAACAAAATAGAATATAATTGTTGAACAAGAACGTAGAAACCAAACAATTAAATAAATAAAAGTTAAGACGCAAAATTGAGAATAAAAATAGCAAAATGTTGAGAAAAGATTTCAGATTTAAGAAAGCTTCCAGGGATTGGGGTTAACCACAATGATACAAGACTCTAATTGACAATCCTCTTATTAACACTTGAAATTCAATTGAAGGTGAATTACCCTAAATTAGTTAATGTTCCCTTTCAAGATACAAGAACCGTGTCCAATTAAACCAATTCCTACTCTCGTGGTAATTGAATCTAAATTGAACCCATTACACTTTTTGGTAATTCATTAATCCTCGAAAGGCTAAACCTACTCTCGTGATTTAAACCTTAAGTTCAATTCTTATAGTTCCAACACCTAGGTTCACCTTTCAGTACGTCCCTAGATATCTATGAGATGCAAATAAGTGGCCAGCAAATTCACATGGATAATCGCAATAAGGATTGAATCAACAACATTCAAGATTAATAAAAGGGGTAAACAATATCAATTAATCATCATCAATGTATCAAAGGGCATTGCCCAATCCTAGAAACAAAAGGGACTACTCAGACATGGAGAAGAAGAAACCAGAAATCAAGTTCCAAGAACATCCAAACCCGTAATCCTAGAGAGAAGAGAGGAAGATGAAGGTCAAGAACCTCCAATGTGCCTTCTTCCAAACCAAATTCGAACCCTAATGTTGTCTTCAGAACATATATATATACCCTATGGGTTAAAACTGGTTCAAGCCCATCAAAAAAGAAAAAACAGGACTTAAAAATCGACACGCATACCGAACCACGGCGTGGTGGGTACCACGGCCGGAGCCGTGGTCGATTCTGGACTTATAGTTCTCAACCAGGACTCTCAACCACGGCCGTGGTGGCCACCACCTGGTCGGGCCGTGGTTGTCTCTCTGACTTCCTTTTGCTTTTTCACGTAGGCCGCTCGAACCATGGCCGTGGTTCAAGCCACGGGCAGGCCGTGGAACTCTCTGGAATGAGCTTTTTGTCCCAAATTGCTACCCTTTAAGCTCCAACTTCAATTGTGCAAGCTTTCCAACCATTTCAAGGCCAATTAAGCACCAATCCCGCACAACAACACCAAAAACACCGCAGCTTATCCGAACTAAAGGAAAAACAAACAAAAAGGAAACTAAAATGCCTAGAATGTAAAAAAATACATGCAAACACATGAACAAAATATGATGTTATTTCACACACATCACATATATTCTTATACATGGTAAATTCTATTAAAAAAAGATGATTTAAAATTTTTTTAAAAAATATTAATATAAATTTTACTCCATATTTTTTGAAAAAAATTTATTAAATAATAAATATTAACACATAAAATATATATTAAGATATGATAAATTTTTAAATTTATTAAAATAATGTTAATGAATTATAATTTTTTTAAATTTTATAATTACATATATATATATATATATAATATCTATATTTTATAATTTTTAAATTAATATATTTATGTAACTACATTTGTGTCGTGTTTTATATTCGTATTCGTGTTTACATCTATTCTTGGTAAGGCGATGATGATATTTCTATTATAATATATAGAAATTGTGGAAGGATTTTGCCTCCACCTTGATAATGACAACATTGACTTTGATTATATAACCATCTCCCCTGTGGTACTACTAACTATCCCAAGTGGCTGGAATAGCAATCTAAAGTCCCATGCTTCTGCGTGAAAATAGATTTAGCGTATGTTTGGGCGGGAATGTTTTACCCATCCAACAGCTTTTTGTCAAAGAAAAAGTTGTTGAACTTTTCTGGTTTATGTTTGGGTCCTTTTTAGATAATAATTATCAACTTATTTTTATTAAAAAAAGTTATTCATTCACAAGTTATTGGTCAAACATTATTTTAAAAAAATTATTGAATTATTTTTAACAGTGAGATATAAATATTATTTTATTTTTAATAAAATAATTTATATAATTATTTTATATTTATTTTAATAATTTAATTTATAAAAATAATTTTTTATAATATACAAATAAAACATATTAATTTAAAATTATTTTTTAATTAACATATCTAAATATAATTAATTATTAAAATAATAAAATTTTCACAACTTAATTATTAAAATAATCAATTAATATTAAAATAATCAAATTTTCATATCTATTTTAAACACAAACTTAATAGTCAAATTTTTTGTCATTCGATCCACAAGCATCTGTCTAGTGTTCTGACTAGGAGACTACAATTTGATTGAAAATGGTCTACACTGCGAGTTCAGCCACATAGTATCCATTGCAATGAAACCTACAAGAAGTGATTTTATAACTAGTTTCCATACTTGGATGTTTTACGAGAGAGAAAGAGAGTGAAAAAATATAAGGTACCCAGGTCCAGGTCTTCAGGCACAACTATAATAAAAGTGACAGTTATTAAATATGCAAATAAGACTTAAGTATGTGCCCCAAAATGATGTATCTCACATAATTTGACTTTTCTTCTCCTCAGTCCTGCCTCACTTTTTGATTTTTTTTTAAGAAATATTATGTTATTTTATTTTATTATTTATTAAGAGTAGAATAATTTTTTTTAATTTTTTTAACCTATATATAATTTCTTTGTATTTAGATTAAATTATCTTTTAGTATTCAATTACATTATACAGTGTTATAAATCATTAACCTCCTCTTTACAAATATTCTGAATTTCTCTTTATTTCTTTAGATTTTTTCACATGGTATCAAAAAAAAGTCATAGGACAAAACTTAATCTCAAACACAACTTTTGTGGCATCGACAACGATACAATTTCAATTTTTTGTGGCGTGGGTGTGACCAAAGTGATGATCAGAAATTTTAAGTTGTAGGGGCAAAGACAACACATAAGTATAAAAAAAATTTCTAATGAAAAAATATATTAATATAAAATAATAAAAAATCAATTTACAATTGTTCCTTTGATGTTAAATGATCTTTTCATTATCAATACTATCACATATTTCCAACTCTATTATATATAAATGATCATGTTAAATAAATTTTAATTTCTTTCATTATAAATTTATACATTTACCTATCTTATAGGGGTAAAATTAAAAATATGAAGTAATAAGAATGATAAATGACTATCATGGATAATAAAAAAATTCCAAAGCTGAATGAGGGCATGTGTCCCCACTCCCATTCATGTAGATCTGTCCCAGGGCGTGACAATTTGTGACCGTACAATTGGTATTTCGTTCAGTTTATGCAATTTGGTATTTCTTTTGGCTTTCTTTGCTTTTGATTATGGCTACTGAAAGAGACGATTTGTTTCAGTCTGTGAGTGTGAGGTTAGATGGAAAGAATTATTCGTATTAGAATTATGTGATGAGAAATTTTCTTATAGGTAAAAAATGTGGGGAAATGTTAGTGGACCTTTTGTGAAACTTAAGAATACTGATGAGGGGTATACTACTTTGATAGATACCTGGGAAGCAGATAATGCTAAAATTATTACTTAGATTAACAATTTTATTGAGCATTCCATAGGTACACAGTTGGCGAAGTATGAGACAACAAAGGAGGTTTGGAATCATCTGCAATGGTTATTCACTCAGTCAAATTTTGCAAAGCAGTATTCAAGAGTTTTATTATGTTATAACAGATCTTTAGGATCAATTGGCTCTTACAGAATCAGCAGAGTTAAAGGCATGTGGTGCCTATATTGCTCGTAGAGAGCAACAACGATTGGTACAGTTTTAATGGTACTTTGCAGTGATTCTGAAAGACTTAGAGGTTCAATTTTGTATCGTTCTCAACTTCCTTCTGTTGACTCAGTTGTCAGTGAGTTATTGGCTGAAGAAATACGTTTTAAGTCTTATTCTGAAAAGGGGATTCTTTTAACTTCTAATCCTTCTGTGTTAGCAGTACCTTATAAGCCACTTTCTAGTAATCAGAATAAGCCTTACACAATGGTTGCCATCGACAAGTGAAATTTCTATAAACAGAAAGGTCATTGGAAGGCTCAGTGTCCTAAGTTGTTGAGACAACAGAACCAATCGCAACAGCAATCTCAAGCTTGGAAGCTTAGCAATCAGTCACAATCTAATGCTTATAGATCACCTCAGGGTTACAAACCACCACAATCTAATACTGCAGCAATTGTTTCATCAGGTTCTTTCACCGATCCTAATACTCTGGTTGAGCAATTTCAGAAGTTTATCTCATTACAACCACAAGTTATGTCTGCCTCTTCTTCCGTAAGTCAGTTGCCTCATAGTTCTTTAGGTATGTCACATTCTGTATGGGTCTTGGATTCTAGTGCTTCACATCACATGTCTCCAGATTCTTCATATTTTGCTTTTGTGTCTCCTTCATCTTCTATTCCTGTCACGACTGCTGATGGCACTCCTATGCCTTTAACATGTGTTGGTTCTGTTGTTACACCTTACTTGTTTCTCCTTAATGTTTATCATATTTCGAAACTCAAATTAAATCTTGATTTTGTTGGTCAGTTATGTGATTCTAGTAATTTAGTCACATTTTGCTCTTTTGCTTATTATGTGCATGATATGCAGTCTCAGAAGCTAATTGGAACAGGCCGTAGGAAGGGGGGACTATATATTTTGGATGAGTTAAAAGTGCCAGTTGCTACTGTTGCTACTAGTGTTAATTTGCCTTCTTTTCGTTTAAGTCATTCTTCTTCTAGTTTTTACTTATGACATTCTCCTCTAGGTCATGTTTCGCCTTCTCATTTAAGATTTTTGGCATCCATAGGGGCTTTAGGAAATTTACAAACTTGTGATATTTCTGATTGTAGTGGATGTAAATTGGCAAAATTTTCAGTTTTACCTTTTAATTGAAGTATTTCTGTTTCTTCTTCTCTATTTGATTTGATTCATTCTGATGTATAGGGTCCTTTTCCTGTTGCCACAAAAAGAGGGTCTCGATATTATGTTTTTTTTATTGATGATCATACTTGTTATTGTTGGGTTTACTTAATGAACACCATTTTGAATTCTTTAATATATATACAGCCTTTCGGGCTCTTGTTAAAACACAACATTTTGCTATTATCAAATATTTTAGGTGTGATTTGGGTGGGGAATATACTTTTAATAAATTTTGTGAGTTGTTTGCCTTAGACGAAACTATTCACCAAACTCAGTGTACAGATACTCCTGAGCAAAATGGTATTGCTGAAAGAAAATATAGACACATTGTTGAAACTGCTTGTTCTCTCTTATTGTTTGCTTATGTTCCTAGTGTGTTTTGGGGTGAAGCTGTTTTTACTACTGTAAGTTTAATTAATGCAATTCCATCTTCTCATATTTTAGGTTTGTATCCTTTTGAAAATTTGTATGGGTATGCTCCTGATTATTCTTTCTTTAGAGTTTTTGGTTGCATTTGTTTCGTTCTTTTTCCTCATATAGAACACATCAAGTTGTTCTCTCGGTCTGCTATTTGTGTCTTTCTTGGTTATGGTGAAGGTAAAAAGGGGTATCGTTGTTTTGATCCAATAACTCAGAAACTTTATATGTCTCGTCATATTGTTTTTCTCGAGCATATAGCTTTCTTTTCTATTCCACCCACTACTCATAGCTTGACTAGATCTGATCTTATTTGTATAGATCCTTTTTCTGAGGATTCTGATAGTTTGTCATCTTAGGTTCCTAATACTTCAAATGCCCATTATGTAGGTACTAACACTTTACTCTCTAGCACACCTGAAGCTCCCTCTTCTCCTACGGTCTCTCAAGCTCCGTTCGAGATTGTGGATCCGCCTCTATGTCATTCCATATGCATTCATAAGTCCACAAAGTTACCAGATTTTGCTTATTCTTGTTATTCTTCATCTTTTTCTTTCTTTTTAGCTTCTATTCATTGTCTCTCTAAGCCCTCTTCCTATAAAAAGACTATTCTTGATCCTCTTTGATAGCAAACTATGAATGAGGAACTTTCTGCTTTGCATAAGACATGTACTTAGGAATTGGTAAAACTACCTCTTGGTAAGATTGTTGTTGGTTGTCATTAGGTGTATAAGATCAAGACTAATTCTGATAGATCTATTGAGCGATACAAAACTAGGTTAGTTGCAAAAGGGTACTCTCAACAGTATGATATGGACTATGAGGAGACATTTGCTCCTGTTGCAAAAATGACTATTATTCGCAAAAATGACTATTATTCGCACTCTCAACTTGATGTTAAAAATACTTTCTTGAATGGAGATCTTCAAGAAGACGTTTATATGGCGCCCCTTCCTAGTGTTTCGCATGATTCTGGGTATGTTTGCAAGCTCAAGAAAGCATTATATAGTCTTAAACAAGCACCTCGTACTTGGTTTGAGAAATTTTCTATTGTGATCTCTTCCCTTGGATTTGCTTCTAGTAGTCATGATTATGCTCTTTTTGTTAAGTGCACTGATATATGTCGTATCATTTTGTCTTTATATATTGATGACATAATTATTACTAGTGATGATATTGATAGTATTTCAGTTTTGAAGACAGAGTTAGGTAGACAGTTTGAAATGAAGGATTTGGGTTCTCTACGATATGTCTTGGGTATTGAGGTAGCCTACTCACCCAGAGGTTATCTTCTTTCTCAATCGAAATATGTTACAGATATTCTTGAGCGAACTAGACTTACTGATGATAAGACTGTAGATACTCTCATTGAGGTTAACATAAAGTATTATTCTTCTGATGGCTTACATTTGTCATATCCTACTTTATACCATACTATTGTTGGAGCTTGGTATACCTTACTATTACTCGTCCAGATATTGCATATGTTGTTCATGTTGTTAGCCAATTTGTTGTTTCTCCTACTACAGTTCATTGGGCAGTTGTTCTTTGTATTTTGCGGTATCTTTGAGGTACAGTCTTTCATAGTCTTTTACTTCCATCCACCTCTTCTTTGGAGCTACATGCATACTCTGATGCTGATCATGACAGTGATCCCACAAATCGCAAGTCTGTTATTGGTTTCTGTATCTTTTTGGGTGATTCTCTTATTTCTTGGAAGAGCAAGAAACAATCTATTGTTTCTCAATCTTCAACCGAAGCAGAATATCGTGCTATGACATCTACTACCAAAGAGATTGTTTGGTTACGTTGGTTACTTGTAGATATGGGAGTTTCTCTTTCTCATCCCACTCCTATGTATTGTGACAATCAGAGTTCTATTCAGATTGCTCACAACTCAGTTTTTCATGAACGAACTAAGCACATTGAGATCGAATGTCACCTTACTTGTCATTATCTTAAGCATGTCATCATCTCAAGCATGGCACCATTACCTTGCCCTTTGTTTCTTCTTCTTTGTAGATTGCAGATTTCTTTACCAAGTCACATTCTATTTCCTGTTTTTGTTTTCTAGTTGGCAAACTTTCGATACTTGTAGCTGCTGCATCTTGAGTTTGAGGGGAGATGTTAAGAAATATTGAGTTATTTTGCTTTATTATTTATTAAGGGTAGAATAGTCTTTTCGTTTTCTTGTTTAGTCTATATATAGTTTCTTTGTATTTAGGTTAAATTATCTTTTGGTATTCAATTACATTATGTAGTGTTTATGAATTATTAGTCTCCTCTTTACAAATGTTCTGTATTTCTCCTTATTTCTTTGGATTCTTTAATAGTTTTGATGAATGAGCTTGTAATTTATTTCATATAAAACTAACTTTGTTACCTTTCGAATTCTACTACTTTTGAAGAACTAGAATGGTGTGTGAAATCCGCAAGTATACGGTTTCGTCATCAAGTAATAAAAAGATCGAATCCATGGGGACTATGTCTATGAATATCAATTAATTAATTAATTCAATTCAATTAAACAAAAGGGAATATAATTGTTGAGTGATAAGAATGTAGTAACCAAGTAATTAAATAAATAAAAATTAAAATGCAGAGTTGAGAATGAAAACAACAAATTGTTAAGAAGGATTTTTAAATTCAAGAAAGCTTCCAAGATTGGGGGTAACCACAATGATACAAGACTCCTAATTGACAATCCTTTTATTAAAACTGAAATTCAATTGAAGGTGAATTACCCTAAATTAGTTAATGTTCTTTCTCAAGAGACAAGAATCGTGCCCAATTAAACCAATTCCTACTCTCGTGGTAATTGAATCTAAATTGAACCCATTACGCTTTATGGTAATTCATTAAATCCCCGAAAGGTTAAACCTACTCTCGTGATTTAGACCTTAAGTTCAATTCTTATGGTTCCAACACCTAAGTTCACCTCTCAGTACGTCCCTAGATATCTATGAGATGCAAATAAGTGGCCAGTAAATTCACATGAATAAGCGCAATAAGGATTGAATCAAGAACATTCAAGATTAATAAAAGGGGTAAACAAAGTCAATTAATCATCATCAATGTATCAAAGGGTATTGCCCAATCCTATAAACAAAAACAACTACTCAGACATGAAGAAGAAGAAACCAGAAATCAAGTTCAAAAGCATTCAGACCCGTAATTGAAGAGAGAAGAGAGGAAGATGAAGATCAAGAGCCTCCAATGTGCCTCCTCTAAATAGAATTCGAACCCTAATATTGTATTCAGAACATCTATATATACCATAGGGGTCTAAACTGGTCCAAGGCCATCAAAAGAAAGAAAACCGAACTTAAAATCTGACACGGATAGCGATCCACGGCCGTGGGTAATTCCACGGCCAGGCCGTGGATCTCTCCGTTTGAGTTCAACGGCCATGGATCATTCCACGGCCAGGTCGTGGAACTATTTGTAAGTTCTCTTTTGCTTTTTCACGCAGCTTCTCGATCCATGGCCGTGGAGAATTCCACAGGCAGGCCGTGGAACCCTTTGGAGTGAGCTTTTTGTCCCAAAATGCTATCCTTTAAGCTCTAACTTCAATTATGCAAGCTTTCTATCCATTTTAAGACCAATTCAGCACCAATCCTGCATAATAACACCAAAAACACTGCAGTTATCAGAACTAAGGGAAAAAAATAAAAAGAGAAACTAAAATGCCTAAAAATACATGCAAAATAAGAACAAAATATGATACTGTTTCACACACATCAAATCCCCTCAAGCTTAAGATTTTGCTTGTCCCCAAGCAATAACTAAGACCAAACTAATAAATGGGATCAAGAGACAATAATGAATGATGAACCCGAGAAAACCTCCAACCAAGCAATAAGCAAAGGCAAACCAAGAATTAGAGAGGTAATCGAAATCAAGTCCAATTAGAAGCTAAAGTTCTTAGAAATCATGCTCCTCACTATATTAGGTTCACTCTGCTAACCACACTCAAAGTGTTTAAGTGTGAAGACAATGCGCTCAAGATTCCTTAAAGAAAATGCACTTCCATAAGCTTGATAAGAAACCAAATTTCCTCTAATAATCAGCATGCATGCAAGAATCAAAAAGTCCTTCAAGGGTTGTAATTGGGCCAAGGGAATGATGTTAGGTAGGGTAAAGAAAGGAAGGTATGCACAAAGGGCTAACAAAATTTTAAATAAGCACAAGAAACCCAATAGAACATAAATGGAGCAAAAGTATTTTTCAATCAAGAGCATAACTCTACATTTTCTTCTTTTCTTTTTCTTCTTTTCAAGCTTTCATCTCATGTTTTTTCTTTTATCTTCTTTTTCCTTTCCCCTAAATTTTTTTATTTAATCATAGGGGAGAGCCTTCATTTTCAAAACACATGATTCCCAATACAACATTCAAACCCAAACTGCTCCATTCAATATTCTAAATGATTATCGACAATGTATCATCATAGGCATCAAGAAAAATAATTATGCAATAGGCTTAAAATGGGCAACTAGAGGATGAAAGTGTAACAATTACTTTAGAATGCTAGAAAAATACCTAAGATGCCTTAATCACATTCAAGCATGCACACAGAAATTTCGCCTCAAAATGGTTTCAAATCAAGTTCTAGAGCACAAAATCAATGAGGAATTTTCACTCAACACAAAGAATGGGATGAAAAATCATATAGTGCATAAATCCCATACAGGCTCAAAACTCACTTTTAGAGGTTCAAAAATCAATGAGAAGCACAAATTCGAAGAACATATGCTAATTATCTACTATCAAGAAATCACCCCCACTATCAGTTAAAACAATGTCTGTTGCCTACCACAAGAATCAACAAATTAGGTTCTAAATCAATATCATCTCAAAATCCTCAAAAGATAGGGGCACAAAGTTAACCAAAAAGCCGAGAGATATAATGGTGTGAAAATGCAATAAGAAGATGCAATGCAATATGAGACATGAGAATGCATGACAATAATGATCTACAATGAAAATAAAAAATGAAAATACCCCCCCAAGCTTAGAACTTACATTGTCCCCAATGTAGAAATTCTATAACTGGAGAAGGAATAAAAGAAAAGAACTCACTGCGGTGGGGGGGAAAGGAGGCGTGTAGCCATGAACTCGACAATCTGGTCTAAAACTGCACAAGAAAAATAAATCAAAAGCTGAAAAACAAAATAAAAGAATGAAATGCGAAAATAAAGAAAAATTAAAGGAAATAGAATAAAAATCTTTTTGGCGGCCGACAACTATATACATCCCCCTACAAAGGCTTCGAATTCAGGGAGACACCTAAGTCGACTCAACATTAGCTAACTATGAAACAAAAATATAAAAGTGTTAATCAATAAAAATAAGAAAATAAAGAAAAAGAGAGAAAATTTTGGGTTACCTCCTAAAAAGCGCTAAGTTATAGTCATTAGCTTGACTATGAGCTGGTTCTATGCTTAGGTGATGTCAATGGAGTGGTACTCAGTCCCCATTCCTTCTTCACAGTGTTGCACTCTCTGGCTATTTATCATGAATGTCTTATGGCCTTCTGTCTGCACCTCGAGCACAGTGTAGGATAAGACCCGAACAATCTCATATGGTCTAGACCATTTCAACCATAACTTACCTGGATAGAAACGTAGAAGCGAGTTATTAACAAGAACTTTATTCCCTGGTTTAAATTCACGCTTCGTAACATATTTATCATTCTGCTTCTTTGGTCCCTTCTTGCAAGGCTTGGCCTTCTTGAACTTAGTAGCAGCCTTGGGCAAGGTCTCCTCTAACATAGCATCAGCCACCAATTCCTGCATATCTGAAAGCATAACACTGTCCACAACATCAGTAGCATCTATGCGATTACATGAATTAAAGGAATTATGATTTTTTTCAGAATTGAAAACATTAAAAACTACTTCCTAATTGTTCAATCGCAAAGTCAATTTCCCTTCATGGACATCAATAATTGCCCTCCCAGTGGCGAGGAATGGACTCCCAAGTATGATCGGCATTTTAGCATCTACTTCCATGTGAAGCACAACAAAATCAACAGGTATGAAAAACTTACCCACTCTAATAGGAACATCCTCCAAGATGCCTACGGAGTACTTGATGGATCAATCAGCCAACTGAAGCGAAATAGTTGTGGGTTTCAGCTCACCCACCTCCAACTTCTTGCACACAGAAAAGGGCATAAGACTAACACTAGCCCCCAAATCACACAAAACTTTATCAAAACTAGTGTTACTAATCAAACAAGGAATAGAGAAGCTACTTGGATCTTTAAGCTTAGGAGGCAATTTATTTTGAATTAAAGCACTACATTCCTCAATTAAAGCTATTGTCTCATATTCCTCAAGCTTTCTCTTATTAGACAAAATGTCCTTAAGAAACTTAGCATAAGTAGGCATTTGTTTCAACGCCTCAGTGAATGGTACATTAATGTACAGTTTCTTTAGGACCTCTAGGAACTTCCCAAATTGCCTATCTAACTTGGCCTTAGCCAATCTTTGAGGGAATGACATTGAGGGTTGGTATGGTTCAGGGGGTACATACTTAGACACCGTCTTATTAGTTTCCTCATCTTCTAAAGGTTGTGTCTTAGTCTCTTTTTCCTCATTCCCCTTATCATTGTCACTCTCCTCCTTACCCTTGGGATTCTCTAATTTCTTACCATTTCTCAAACTAACAGCCATGCAGTGTTCATTACCTAGATTTATTTCAGACTGACTAAGAAACTTACCCTATTGCCTATGTGAGTTGCCTGCAAGTTGGGCAATTTGAGTTTCTAACATCTTATTATGAATGGCCAAATTTTCAACCTTAGATGACAACTCTCTAATGGCCTCAGTCACAACTTACCCATGTTGCCTAAAATCCTCATTTTGCTTAGATTGACTCTCAACAAAATTCTCAAGAAGAGACTCAAGTTTAGATTTTTGTACCTGTTGGAATCCAGAAGAGGGTTTAGCATTACCTTGCCCAGCTTGGTATTGACTATTCGGGTAGGAGAAGTTAGGATGTGACCTCCAACCGGGATTGTAAGTTTGGGAATATGAATCATTCCTCCCCTTTTGGTTGAAGTCATGGAAATTGTGGCATGATTCTACTTGCTCCACCGGTACACCTTGTGAGGAGCCAATCCCAACTTGGCATTTAGCACCCATATGTCCCTGCGCTCCACAAATCTCACAAAACTGTTAGAAGCACCTATGGCATTAACATAGGCTCTTTCAAGCATGTCAAAACGTTTATTCAAAGAATCAAATTTTGACATAATTAAATCAACCTCGTCTACCTCAAACTTACCTCCCGAGAGTTTTCTCGGGTTATTACCTCTTTCATTTGCTCATTGGTGATGATTTGTGGCAATATTCTCAATGATCTCATAGGCTTCTGTCAGTCTTCTGTTCATCAAAGCTCCACCAGCTGCGGAGTCTAGAGACACCTTCGAAGAATATTCTAGCTCATTATAGAAGGTGTGGATGATTAACTATTTTTCTAACCCAGGGTGTGGGTAGGCTTCCAGCAAAGCCTTATATCTGTCCCAAGCTTCTGACAATGACTCTCCATCTTTCTGAACGAAGCTTGTGATTTGGGTCCTAAGATGAGCAGTCTTGGAAAGTGGGAAGAATTTGTCCAAGAAAGCTTGCTCCAATTGGTCCCAAGTGGAGATTGTCTCAGCGAGAACTGACTTCAACCAGGCTTTAGCTCTATCTCTTAAAGACAATGGAAAGAGGCAAAGGCGAATAGCATCAACGGAGGTACCTTCAATCTTGAGGGTCTCACAGAATTCCAAGAACATATCCACATGATCATTTGAGTCCTCAGATGGCAATCCTCCAAACGGGTTATGCCTTATCATAAAGAGTAAAGCAGGTGGTATGGTGAACTGTCTAGCTTCAATGTCTGGCCGAGCAATTTTGGAACGCAAACCCTGAGCATTAGGGGCTGCATACTGTAATTGGCTAGCTGCCATTAAATATAGTTTTGATGATAACAAACATAATGAAGATGATGGCAAGACCAAGTCCAAGACTTTTAAGAATAGCTTTAGGACTTAGGATCTTATGTACGGAGCCTTTCTGGATATCTCATTGTTTTTGCATGAAAAGATGAAAATGGTTTTAAATTAAATATCCCAAAATTCAAATCATGGTTTTTGAAAGCATTTAAAAGTGTTAAAAGTTGTTTTTCAACTGAGGTATTCGAATAACAACCTTCTAAATCGTTTTTACAAAGCTTTTAAAACAGAGGTATTCGAATACCTCTGATGGTATTCGAATATGGTATTCGAATACCACAGGAATCCTGGTTTAGAAACTAACGGACATATTTCAAATTTAATATGTATTTAATGATCCCAAACGGCTCTTTTCTTCAAATGCTCTATAAATAGAGACCTTGGGTCACTTCTGAACAATGCCCAATGATCTGAATCATTCTTTGCTTGTGCTAAAACGTGGCTTTCAATTTTACATATTTTATGCGCTCTTTTTGCCAAAAACCTTGAGATATCCTTAGAGAGCTTCATAGTGCTTCAACTTGTGATATTTGATCTAAGTGAGAGTTTCTATTCATCTATTTTCTGCTTTTATAAAAGGGTGAGGTATCCCTTAGTGAATTTGTGAGGGTGAGGTATCCCTCAGTAAAAGGGTGAGGTATCCCTTATTGTAAAGAAGGTGAGGTATCCTTCAAAGGGGGTGAGGTATCCCTCTAGTAAATAGGGTGAGGTATCCCTGTTGTATAAAGGTTGCAAGCACCTGTTTTAAGCTTGTATTGAATAGTGAAAAATCTCGAACTGTGTTTCGGGGACTTGACGTAGGCCACAAGTGGTTGGTGGTCGAACCAGGATAAATATCATGCCTGCTCGTCTCTCCTTTATCTCTTTATTTATTGCAATTTATTTATCATTATTTAATTGTTTATTTTCTGTTCTTAAAGCATTTTATCATCTTTATATATATTCATTATATTGCTTCAAGAAATTTGTATTAAAAGGGATTTGCGAAAAAGTTTCTTAATTACTCAATTCACCACCCTCTTGAGTACTGAAGCCACTTGAGTAGCAAGTAGTATCAGAGCTAGACTCTTGTATAAAGAGCTTAGCCGCTTCAAGAGTACATGGCTTCATCAAATAGTTTTTCAGAAGCAACTTCCATAAATCGACCACCCTTTTTCAATGGGGATAGTTATGCATATTGGAAGGAAAGAATGAAAATCTTTATCGAGGCTATTGATCTAGATGTGTGGATGCTGTCAAAAATGGCGCATTTATACCTACACGAGTTGTTGATGGTGTAAAAATCGAGACACCTAGAAATAATTGGTCTAAAAATGATAAAAGAAAAGTTCAATATAACTTGATAGCCAAAAACATCATTACCACTGCTTTGGGGTATGATGAATTTTTCAGAATTTCAAATTGTAAAACTGCTAAAGAAATGTGGGATACTTTACAAGTTACCCATAAGGGTACTAGTAAAGTTAAGAGGTCGAGAATTACTTCTCTAACTCGTGAATATGAATTATGTAGAATGAACCATGCTGAAAGCATTCAGGAAATGCAAAATAGGTTCACCCACATAATAAATCATCTTGCATCATTAGGAAAGAATTTTTCTAACGAAGATCTAATTAACAAAGTGTTGAGATGTTTAAGCAGGATTTGGCAACCAAAGGTAACAGCAATTTCAGAATCAAGGGACTTGACAACCATGTCCTTAGCTACCCTATTTGGCAAACTTCAAGAGCACGAATTAGAACTCAACAGGCTTGACCAAAGTGAGGAATACGATAAGAAAAATAAAGGGATTGCACTTAAAGCCACCACCTCCACTATCAATAATGAAGAAGAATACGATGGAGATGACATGGACAACATTGAGTTAAATGAAGAAAACCTCAGTCTTCTAGTGAAGAAATTCGGAAGGTTTCTCAAAAAGAAAGGAACTCAAAGAAGACCGCCTCTTTCCCCAAAGAAATTTGAAAAGAAACTTTCAAAGGAAAGAAAAGGAAGAAGAGTCTACATAGCTTGGGATGACAACGACATGGACTCATCTGACAGCTCAGATAGTGAGGAAGCCCATCTATGCTTTATGGCCAAAGGAGAAGAAGAAGAAGAAGAAAGCGACACTGAGGTAATTTCTAACTTTGACTTATCTCCTTCTTATGATGAACTTCAAGAAGCTTTCGAAGAATTGCATGATGAATCGATAAGGCTCACAAAATTAATTTCTTCATCTAAGAAAACTATTTCTTCTTTGGAAAATCAAATTCTAATTTTGAATAAAGAAATTGAAGAATTAAAAATTGAAAATGAGACATTAGGATTAATTGATGCATGCTCATTTCATTCCTCACATGCTTCTACTTCTTCGTCTTGTTCTTCATGTCATTTGCTTGAAAAAGAAATTGAAAATTTAAATAACATTCTTGCTAAATTCACTCTCGGAAGAGATAATTTAAATATCATATTAGGAAAACAAAGGGTTGTTTTTGAAAAAGCTGGAATTGGTTATAACCCGAAAAATCAGCACAAACCGTATAAAAATTTCTTTATTTATTCAAGTACTTCTAGTAGCCCATTTACTAAATGTTTTTATTGTGGGAAAAAGGGTCATAGTGCATCAACATACAATGCAAGGAAAAATATTAATACAAAAATTAGAACTAAAATGGTATGGGTTCCTAAGGGTACTATACCCAAAACTGACATTCAAGGACCCAAGAAAATTTGGGTACCAAAAGCCACAAATTGAAATGTGTTGTAGGTGTGCTTGAAGGCCAAGAGCTGGCTTTAGCATTTTGAAAGTGGTTGCTACAAGCACAAGACTAGAAATAATTCCAAGCACTCCTTCTTGTCTCTATCAGGCTTGGACTTGCATTTGTTTTATATATGAGTGTTTCCATCAAAAGGTAAGTTTCCATATCTCAAATATGCCTTTCTGGACGTAAAATATGTGTTCTTATGTTTAAGTTATTCGAATACCTTCCTATGGTATTCGAATACCATTGCATTTGTACGTGAAAATCTATGTTTTTCTGATAGGTCTATTCGAATACCATCATAAGGTATTCGAATACCATACATCAGTACAGTAATATTATGTCTCTATAAAGCTAGAGTATTCGAATAACTAATATAGCTATTCGAATACCCAGAGACTTATCATATCAGTGTTTCTCACATGCCTCTGGAGCATTCGAATACCTTCTAAGGCATTCGAATACTTGCACCTGCCTTGTCTTCTTTTCTGTGGTGGGTATTCGAATACAGCAAGAGGTATTCGAATACCACATGGCTGAAAATCAAATTTACGTCGTGATCTCTGTTCTATTTCTTTTTTTTTTTTATGCAAATGCAACGTAAAAATATTTGACTCTCTGGATGACATGCTTTTGATGAAATATATCTTATTTCTTTTGAGCCTACATTTATGCCTTAAATGAAAATTACATGATGTTCTTAAATGCATATTTCTTAGCTTGTTCTTGCTCCTTCTTTTTCTCAAGAATATACTGTACATTTAAATTCTTTGTAAGGTAAATGCTTAATGTAATTGGCTACTATTTTAATAAATATATGAACAAGTGCAACAAATGGTATCATACAAAGTGGTATGAACGTAATAACAAGTAGTAACAAGTGGTAACAAACAAGTGGTTAATTGGCCAAATTAATCAATGAAATATCTTTTGCCCTTGTGAACTCATTTGTTATTTTGCCTTATTATTTTGAATGATTATTTGCTTATAAGTTTGGCTAACCTCTATGGATCCAAAAATTAATGGATACCAAAGAAAATGCTTTGAATTGTTTTGTAGGGTTATAACTACCTCAAGTACACATTTAAATTGAAAAAGTTTATTCAACTTGAGGGAAATGAATGAAGAGAACATGAGGAGACTTTCTTCAAGTACATTGAAATGGAATACGCAATGGAAGAAAGCTCAAGACTATCTTAAATGACTAAATATTTTTCTTACATGAGTGACATGCTTAGCATTGATAAAAGTGCCAAATTGGATGTTATCTTGCTAATGTTGTCATTGCATATAGGGTAAATAATGTTAATTCTATACAATGTTCTGATTCTTATAGCATATTTCATCAAGCAAAATATTTAATATCTATGATTCTCTTGATATATGGCAGATTTATAAGAAATTGACAACAAGTGGTTATATTTGATAACAAGTGGTAAATGTTTTACATTTTGATAACAAGTGGTATCAAATATAAGTAATTCTCGTGGCAAATGTAATGATTGTTTTGATGATAATACAATGCAATTAGTTGTTCTATGAATGAATATATCTTTGCTCATATGCTGAATATTGTGCTTATATTGCTAAATTTATAAAATTAATCTCTGTTGCTATTCTTGTATGCTATGAATGAACATATCTTGTTGGACTGGAATATCCTCTGTTTAGCCTTATGCTTTATCTTGCCCCATCTTTTTTATCATGACAAAAGGGGGAGAAAAAACTTGAATTATTTGTTTGAGAAAAGTCAAGGGGAGAAAAAGTAAAAGTTTGGTAAGACATAAATCGAAATTGGATTCCAAAAGTAAGGGAGGCTGTTGTGCATATCTCTGATATAAATTACCTCTTATGAAAAAGGGAGGGAGTAAGTATCTCTAAACAACTTTGTGAATTCCAATTTATATGAACTGATGCTTTTCTCAATGATAGTTTGTCATCATCAAAAAGGAGGAGAATGTAATTGGCTAGCTGCCATTAAATATAGTTTTGATGATAACAAACATAATGAAGATGATGGCAAGACCAAGTCCAAGACTTTCAAGAATAGCTTTAGGACTTAGGATCTTATGTACGGAGCCTTTCTGGATATCTCATTGTTTTTGCATGAAAAGATGAAAATGGTTTTAAATTAAATATCCCAAAATTCAAATTATGATTTTTGAAAGCATTTAAAAGTGTTAAAAGCTGTTTTTCAACAGAGGTATTCGAATACCATTTAGAGATATTCGAATAACATCCTTCTAAACCGTTTTTACAAAACTTTTAAAACAGAGGTATTCGAATACCTCTGATGGTATTCGAATACAGTATTCAAATACCCCCTGATGGTATTCGAATACCACAGGAATCCTGGTTTAGAAACTAACGGACATATTTCAAATTTAATATGTATTTAATGATCCCAAATGGCTCTTTTCTTCAAATGCTCTATAAATAGAGACCTTGGGTCACTTCTGAACAATACCCAATGATCTAAATCATTCTTTGCTTGTGCTAAAATGTGGCTTTCAATTTTACATATTTTCTGCGCTTTTTTTGCTAAAAACCTTGAGATATCCTTAGAGAGCTCCATAGTGCTTCAACTTGTGATATTTGCTCTAAGTGAGAGTTTCTATTCATATATTTCTGCTTTTGTAAAATGGTGAGGTATCCTTCAAAGGGAGTGAGGTATCCCTCTAGTAAATAGGGTGAGGTATCCCTATTGTGTAAAGGTTGCAAGCACCTGTTTTAAGCTTGTATTGAATAGTAAAAAATCTCGAACTGTGTTTCGGGAACTGGACGTAGGCCACAAGTGGTTGGTAGTTGAACCAGGATAAATATCGTGCATGCTCTTCTCTCCTTTATCTCTTTATTTATTGTAATTTATTTATCATTATTTAATTGTTTATTTTCAGTTCTTAAAGCATTTTATCATCTTTATATATATTCATTATATTGCTTCAAGAAATTTGTATTAAAAAGGGTTTGCGAAAAAGTTTCTTAATTACTTAATTCACCCCCCTCTTGAGTACTGAAGCCACTTGGGTAACACATACTCTTTGAGAGGTCTATTATCAGCAGGTGCAACCATGACACGCGTTGGATCAAGTATTTCTCTCACTCTTTGCCCTTGTTGTCTTCTCCTTCTACGAAAAGTTTTTTCAATTTCAGGATCTGCTTCTTCAAGAGTCCCAGAATGTCTAGTACTTCGCATAAACAAGAAAAATTACCTGCAGAGAGTCAAAGAGAAACCAAGAAAGTAATAAAAAGGTTTAAAATAATTAAATTAAAAATTAAACTAATATTCAAGAAAAACACAGTCCACAACAACAGCGCTAAAAACTTGGTGTGTGAAATCCGCAAGTGTACAGTTTCGTCGTCAAGTAATAAAAAGATCGAATCCACAGGGACTATGTCTATGAATATCAATTAATTAATTAATTTAATTAAATTAAACAAAAGGGAATATAATTGTTGAGTAATAAGAATATAGTAACCAAGCAATTAAACAAATAAAAATTAAAACATAGAGTTGAGAATGAAAACAACAAATTGTTAAGAATGATTTTTAAATTCAAGAAAGCTTCCAAGATTGGGGGTAACCACAATGATACAAGGCTTCTAATTGACAATCCTTTTATTAAAACTGAAATTCAATTGAAGGTAAATTACCCTAAATTAGTTAATGTTCTTTCTCAAGAGACAAGAACCGTGCCCAATTAAACCAATTCCTACTCTCGTGGTAATTGAATCTAAATTGAACTCATTACGCTTTATGGTAATTCATTAAATCCTCGAAAGGTTAAACCTACTCTCGTAATTTAGACCTTAAGTTCAATTCTTATGGTTCCAACACCTAGGTTCACCTCTCAGTACGTCCCTAGATATCTATGAGATGCAAATAAGTGGCCAACAAATTCACATGAATAAGCGCAATAAGGATTGAATCAAGAATTTTCAAGATTAATAAAAGGGGTAAACAAAGTCAATTAATCATCATCAATGTATCAAAGGACATTGCCCAAACCTAGAAACAAAAGGAACTACTCAGACATAAAGAAGAAGAAACCAGAAATCAAGTTCAAAAGCATTCAGACCCGTAATCGAAGAGAGAAGAGAAGAAGATGAAGATCAAGAGCCTCCAATGTGCCTCCTCTAAATAGAATTCGAACCTTAATATTGTATTTAGAACATCTATATATACCCTAGGGGTCTAAACTGGTCCAAGCCCATCAAAAGAAAGAAAAACGAACTTAAAAATCTGACACGGACAGCGATCCATGACCGTGGGTAATTCCACGGCCAGGCCGTGGATCTCTCTGTTTGAGTTCCACGGTCGTGGATCATTCCACTGCCAGGTTGTGGAACTCCCTGTCAGTTCTCTTTTGCTTTTTCGCGCAACTTCTCGATCCATGGCCGTGGAACCCTCTAGAGTGAGCTTTTTTTCCCAAAATGCTATCCTTTAAGCTCCAACTTCAATTACACAAGCTTTCCATCCATTTTAAGACCAATTCAGCACCAATCCTACATAATAACACCAAAAACACCGCAGTTATCCAAACTAAGGAGAAAAACAAATAAAAAGGAAAACTAAAATGCCTAAAAATACATGCAAAACAAGAACAAAATATGATGTTATTTCACACACATCACAGAACAAGATCTACATGCAGCTTCTTATAAGTTTTTCACCATGTATAATCAAGCATTAAGCACCTCTATTTATTGTCTAGTTTATGAAAGACATGATCAACAACCAAGCCTTATTCGACTAATTTCTGAATGACACCACCAAATACAGAAATATGTATTACAAGAAGATTTTGTTAAAATTGGTACCTAAACTAGAAAAAAGCATCAGAGATTATTAAATGTCAAAAAACTTATCTTTCAAATATCTACCAATGGCCCAATACCCGTAAGGATCTACTTGTTGGCAGGATTGAAGACATCTTATTCTCTCTTTTTTCCAAAAATTATCCCCATCCCTCTTCTTTCCTTAAAATGCAAAGACAATCACATATACTTAATTGCTCCGAAGTTAATTATCCTCTCCAATGTGCAGTAAAATCAACTAATGTCATTTGCACTCCTACATTTCAGTCTAAAGTTGAACAATAAATTTGTCCCAACAGTGTATATCATATATGTTTTTCTAATACAATGTCCTGTAATATATAAGACCAAGGTAAACCCATAAACACAAGAACAAACTTGAGTCCCAAATAAACGGATCAAATAATTTCAATTGGGTCAGTCGTAGGAAGCATGTGGAAAGACGCCTTTCCATTTTAGATGAAATGATAATCAATCAGAAAAAAAGAGTTTATAAAACCAAAGGTGCAAATAGGTAACATTTTCAATGCACCTAAATAGTTTTGGAGCATTGATGCTCTATAAATAAAAACCATTGATTTAATAATATTAAAAATGAATGGCAATAATGGAAGACTGCAAATTGGTTGAATAAGTAATCTGAAAGGTTTTTAAAATTAAAAACTTAGGTCCTTTAGAAAATGGATAATTACAAACTACTCCCTGACACAAAAGCTCTTGTTGGGTTTGGTTGGGTCTGGTGCTATGCAAGGTTCAAGGAATGGTGGTTGTGTATGGGTGTGGTTCGAAGGTTCTCGACTAATAGTGGTTTAGAAGTGTGGTGGCGCAGCTGGGAAGAGTGGTGGTTGACAGTGACTCGCAGGTGGTGGAAGATACGCTGATCTAGGGTGGAGAAGGGCAATGGTTCGCAGATCTAAACGGTTGGAGCAGAGGTATTTTGGTGGTGGTGGGTCATAAGCTCGTGGCCGGCGATTTGGGGTGAATCTAGGCCAGAGATGGACAGTCAGAGTTGACAGCGCAATGAGGTGTAGTGCCCTGGTGTACGGACAGAGAGGGGTACGTCGACGCGGGATCTGGACTCTCGCGAAAATGCGAGTTCGGGTTAGATCTGGGCATGGAGATTGCAGTTCGAGCATGAAGGCAGAATGACTGGTGGAGCGACACGGCGCGACGATGCGGTCCACGTATGGGTCGAGCGTTGTGGCGGTAGATCTCTGGTCGCAGTTATGCGACGCAACTCGACGGTTTTGGGGTTGCCGGATTTGGTCGCGATTATACGACGCGGGTTCTTCGAGTGCGAGTTTGACGGTTTCGGGGTTGCCAGATCTAGAGTGGGTGAGCTGCGACTGATCGAATCAGATGTTTTCAGGTTTGGCTGTGGCGTGGTGCTACTCGTTAGAACGGTGGTGTGTGGTGCGAAACGGTGGTGCTTGTTGGGTCGACGACATGGATATGAACTACTGGAGTAGAGGTGTTTGGGTGGTAGTGGGTCATAAGCTCATGGTTGACAGTTTGGGGATGACGAAGTGAATCCGGTGGGTGGTTGTTAAGAGTGGAGATGGAGGTCTATCGTGGTTAAGCTCAAGTGATTTAGGCATAACAACAGTGGTGGAGCGATGACTCACTGAGGTGGCTGGCAACGACAGTGACGTTCGACTGACGTGGTGGTTCAGGTATGTTAGGTGACTGCGATAAAGGGATCTAAGATTTAGGAACATTCTAAATGCCTCCGTGCAAATAACTACAATTGATGAACGTATGAGGTTGTTTCCTCGGTGAACACCCCACAAAATCGACAACAGGCATAAGTCCGGTTGGATACAAAAAATGAAGGGCCTAATCTTAACCACAAGCCTAAATTTAAATTGAAATATTAACTTAAAACAATTTAAAAGTTCAGGAGTTCACAGCCTTTTGTGGATGGCTATATAGTGATATTCATTACCGAGCCTTGCAGGCAAAAATAAAGCAAAGAAGGGCTGTTCCATTTTCTTTCAATAAGCTTATAAGCATACAAAAAAAGGAGTATGCGAGTAAATGATATAGGAATAATAATAACTTGTTTGTTTTGACGAGGGGAGTAATAATAAATTTTTTAACCATTTTGGTTTTCAAAGTTGATTCTAAGTTATGTTGATCAGAATCGATTTCAAGAGTATAAAAACAAGAACAGAAAATTGGCACGGATTCCCCAAGTTCTTACTCAAATGAGAAACGAAACTAAGCGTTTGATCATGTTCTTAGCTTCATCAGTTTCAGGCCTGAAGAACTGGAAAACATGTTCCTCATCTCCGGCATCAAACAGTTCCACTTCACCATGCCACCCACTTTTCTTCACAGACTCGTAGTACAAAATATCTCTGCTTCTAAACTCATCCTTGCCAGTAATAGTAACCAGCAACCTATGAAGCACGGACACGCCGATTATGAGGCGTGTCTGCGTGTCGGACACGTGTCCGTGTCAGACACATGAAGACACCCGTACGACACACGTGTCATGTGTGTCCAAATGTGTCCGATTAAAAAATATTATTTTTTCAATTTGGACACATCTCAGACACGCTCGGACACTTCTCAGACACGACAAGGACACGACTGAAACACAACCCATTAATATTTTTTAAAAAAAAAAACTTAATTTTCATGACTAACGTTCAATTAGTAAGCTTGTAACCCACTCAAACTCACATGACTGACGTCCCAAGCCACTATTTTCACATACTAATATTTTAAGTTTTATCTTTTCACACGCCACTATTAGACTTTTAAGTTTTATCTTTTCACATAGTACTATTTTCATTTGCTCCTTCTACCTCTGCTCATATCAAGTCATCCACTTTGTTGTCACGGAAGCTTGCCTCACACCAATATTCTTTGTAGTTATTTTTTTTATACACATGTACTTGTACATGATTAGTTCTATTAGGAGAAGTTAGTTTAAGAAATTTTTTAAATTATGTCAATAGAAATTATGTTCCATATTTTTTAGGAGGGACTTATTAGATAGCAAATATTGACATATATACATAAAATATTATAAATCTCCAAGTTTATAGAAATGATATTAATGAATTATGAAATTTTTTCTAAAATTTTGAAATTATATATATATATATATATATATATATATATATATATATATATATATATATATATATATGTCGTATCTATGTCCTACAATTTTTGAAGTTGGTGTGTCCCCGTACCCGTATCTGTGTCGTGTCCAGTGTTCGTGTCCGTGTCAGTGCTTCATAGCCAGTAACTTAGAGCACCCAAGTGTAGCCAGGCTAGGAGCCCCAGGAGCCCAGGGGTTGACCTTGGGGTTATCGATTCCACCTGGTGCATTTGGGTACGCGAAGTTCCACACCTTAATGGCCAAGCTATGCTCGTGCTCCTTAACAGGTTCAGACCCAATTGGCTTGGAACCCCAAAAATATGGGCAGCAGAGTAACGCACCCAATATTTTAATATTGCCAGGCATGGTTTCAGTCCCAGCACGCATAGCTAAGTTATGTGCAATATTAGCACCATTGGTGTCACCCCAATATAAAGCTTGTTGAAATCAGCATGATTGAGTAACCATGGCTCAGTGTTTGTGGGGTTATGGTTATCGGTGGAATGGGAAGCGATCCACTGGAGAGTAGTCCAACCATCTTCATAAGCTGCAGGAAGAGGGTGGTGTGGAGGGAGTCTGTAATCCACACACACTGCTATTATGTTTGCTTGGGAAGCTAAGGGGTTAAGGTAGCGGTGGCAGAGAAAGGAGAAGGCTGATTCAACGCAAAACGCACCACCATGAAAGTAGACAAAGATGGGAAGCTTTTGGGTTTGGGTCTGGTTCTGATCATGGGATTTTGGAAGGAAAATGCGAGCAGAAACTAAGGGGTTATTTGAGATAACAATGTCTTTGGATGACACCCCGGTTTCAGGGTCTTCAAGGGAGGGTGGCACAATTGGAGAGCCTAGGAGACGTTCCACGGTGCCATCCTTGTAGACCCGGAGAAAGGGAAGAAACTCTTTTTCTATCTCTTTCTCTTTGTTGTTGGTGGTGGTGGTGGATGAAGCCATTGAAGGTGAAGGGACAGAGAGAATGAAACAGGGGAAGGGAAAGGAAGGGAAGTTCCAGTTTCGTTTTAGGATCAGATGCATCTGGACTGTCCAAGACTAAGAATCACGACAAGCCTCCTTGTGTTGGGTATGTGTCTGTGTCGTAAACACAGAGACGTGCGTAATAACCTGTGTATTTAAATATATCTCATTAAGAAGATTATTTTCTGTTAGTTTGGACATGGTTTGGACATGGTTCAAATGTATTTGTACATGTTTAAGAATACGGGTTAAACATGATTTATTAATATTTAAAAAATAATAATTTCTTTAAAAATGTCTAATTAGTAAATTTGTAATTTATCAAAACTCAATTATATGATTAATATCTTAAAACACTATCTTTACATATTAATATTTTAAATTTTATTATTTTACACGTTATTATTAAGTTTTTAAATTTTATTTTTTTATACAACACTATTTTTATTTGTTCTTTCTACCTCTATTCGTATTAAAGCTGTCAACTTCATTATTATCGAAATTTGTTTCATGCCGTTATTTCTTCTACTTAATTTTTTTATATGTACATATTCTTATATATGATTAATTTTATTAAAAAAGATAATTTAAAAAATTTAAAAAAATATTAATATAAATTTTGTTTCATATTTTTTTAAAAAAATTTACTAAATAATAAATATTACACATAAAATATATATTAAGATATTATAAATTTTTAAATTTATCAAAATAATATTAATAAATTATAATTTTTTAAATTTTATAATTACATATATATAATATCTGTATTTTATAATTTTTAAATTAATATATTTATGTAACTATATTTGTGTCGTATTTTATATTCGTATTCGTGTTTATATCTGTTCTTGGTAAGGCGAGGATGATATTTCTATTATAATATATAGCAATTGTGGAAGGATTTTGCCTCCACCTTGATAATGACAACATTGACTTTGATTATATAATCATCTCCCATATGGTTGTTGAAGACTACTACTAACTATCCCAAGTGGCTGGAATAGCAATCCAAAGTCCCATGCTTCTGCGTGAAAATAGATTTAGCGTGTGTTTGGGCGGGATTTTTTGACCCATCCAACTGCTTTTTGTCGAAGAAAAAGTTGTTGAACTTTTCTTGTTCGTGTTTGAGTTTTTCTTAGATAATAATCATCAATTTTTTTTTTATTAAAAAAAGTTATTTGTTTAGTTGGACATTATTTTAAAAAAGTTTTTGGATTATTTTTAATAATAAAATGTAGATATTATTTTATTTTTAATTAAATAATTTTTTTGATTAATTAAATAATTTATATAATTATTTTATATTTATTTTAATAATTTAATATATAAAAATAAATTTTTTATAATAAACAAACAAAATAAATTAATTTAAAATTATTTTTAATTAATATATTTAAATATAATTAATTATTAAAATAATCAAATTTTCACAACTTAATTATTAAAATAATTAATTAATATTAAAATAATCAAATTTTCATACTTATTTCAAACACAAACTTAATAGTCAGATTTTTTGTCATTCGATCCACAAGCATCTGTCTAGTGTTCTGACTGGGAGACCACAATTTGATTGAAAATGGTCTACGCTGCGAGTTCAGCCACATAGCATCCATTGCAATGAAACCTACAAGAAGTGATTTTGTAACTAGTTTCCATACTTGGATATTTTACGAGAGAGAAAGAGAGCGAAAAAATATAAGGTACCCAGGTCCAGGTCTTCAGGCACAACTATAATAAAAGTGACAGTTATTAAATATAGAACTGTCAAAAAGGCCCAGCCCACCCCATCAAGCCCTAACCCACGTGGGCTAGGGCCAAAAAGCCCACAAGAGAAAAAAGCCCACAAGGCCAAAAGTCCATAGAGCCAAGTGGGGTTAGGGTTAAATTCATTAAAAAAAAAATTGACCCTCTTATTTAATAAGGGCCGCCCTTAATCCACCTAATGGGCCAACCCTATGAAAAAACAAAATTGTAAACCATATATATTAGTAATTCACTATCAAGTAGTCATTCAAACTAAAGTCATCCATTCGCCTTTTAAAAACATAATTTTGCTAAGCTTTTCATAAATTAGAACGAAATAGTTGAAGACTTTTTCTTTTTTAACCATACACTTTCAATTCAACATTACTTGCATCATAACTATAGTATCAATAAATTTCAATAAACAAAGTAACACGACCAATATGCTCAACTAAGAATTTTATCAATGTGATTAGAAGAAAATGCGTGTAAGTCATAATTAATCCATTTAATTTCTCACTAATCTTCAATTTCATCTTCTTGATGTACGTTCGACTCGGCTGCTAATGTCTCGTAACCAATATTTCGCCTGCATGAATCTTGTCTTCTTTTATGGATTCGTACACACTACAACTTTGCCAAATGTTCCCCCTTTAAATGAGATATGATTAATAATTTTGTCCTGAGACTCGAATAAGTGACATGACATGTGTTGCAGACAAAAGGGTCACCATGGACTCTATGATTTTGTACTACAAGAGCTAGTAAATTTTGGGCACAAAAGCATGCACTTCAATGTATAATGAATATATAATTTATATTTAATATAAATTTATAAAATTATATTATATATTTTAAATATATAATATAAATTATTAAAGCAGGATTTTGGCTTTTTCTTTGTTGTCTTAAGCAAGCAGAGGAGTGCTGAAGTGTAGCTAAGTTAGAATAATTGCTATTGAAGAAAGTAATAGGTTTAGAGATGTCTATCTGAAGTTTCATAAGAACTTGCAGAGACTAATTAAAGTAAGTAGTAAGTACAATAGCTAGCTATAACCTATAGGGAGAGAGGAAATACATGCATGACCAGACGAGGTTGGTTGATTGAGATGAAGAAAAAAAGGGTGAAACCCCTTTAGAATTCTGAAAGGAAAGATTCCCTGTGAATTATTTATTACATCGTATGTGGTGGACTGGTTGTAAGGGGAAATCATATTGATGACTGAATAATTAATGGGAAAGGGAATCTCTTTTGACTAGTTCAACAAACAGAAATCATATCTCTTTGAAGAATGCTGTAGCAATCAGCTATCTTTGATGCGCTACATTAACCAAGTGGAAATTTGGAATTTGATAATGGGTCCTTGGTGGATTGAGATGTCTTGCATTTCATATCAATAAGAAAAATAGAAGTGTTTCCATAATCTTGTAAGGGTATCTTTCAATTAGCGGAAGAAGAAACAAATATTGTAAGAGAAATGGATCTGTTAAATATATCTGTGTTGAATTGTTGATAGCAGGACTTGGAAATATGGCCAAGTGAATGTGACATTGCTGATCTACTACGATTCTTTTTTCTTTCAGTAAGTTTACTATTTTTAACTACAAAAGCAACACACATTGTAGGAGACTAGGAGCTATACATAGTGATTGACGCACACACAAGCACGTGTAAAGAGACAAACAGGGAAAAGGTGAAAGAGGAAACCAAGAAAGAAAAAGAAACAGAGACCTTGGCTTAGCTCAAATTAGTCTCATATTAGTCCCAAACCAGAGTTCTGAGAATGTACTATATCTCATTGCATCCCTTGTGCATTAGAGTTAGGTCCGTGATTATTCGAAAGTTTATAACGATTCAAAGGGGTGAATCAAAATCAAAATCAAAATCAATGAATTAAGAAATAAGGAAGTCACAACATGGAAGAAAGCATCTAGTGTAGCTCAATATCAAAGGACAATTCATGAATCAAACAAATTCAAATAGTTGCGATAACATAAGGGAATTGAAAAAATGAAAACCAAAAGAGAAAATAAAATAAAAAAGCTTTTCAGTAACGCACCTATGCAGGTTCACCTTGCAGAGACCAAAGATGACGGTTTTGGAGATGAGGATAGCAAATACGCCAAAGACCCACACCTTGTTTGGAGATGAGGTTCAAAACGGCAGCATCACTAATGGGGGCTGACCCATCTTTAGCCTGACCCTAACCCACTTACAGGTAGGGCTCCGTGGGTTAAGGGCCAAAAGGTCCTATTAATAAGTGGGCTAATAAAATAAATGGCCCTATGCAGAATTTAGTGGGTTGTCCTATGGGCTTTAGCCCAAATTGATAGCTTTAATTAAATATGCAAATAAGACTTAAGTATGTGCCCCAAAATGATGTATCTCACATAATTTGACTTTTCTTCTCCTCAGTCCTGCCTCACTTTTTGAATTTTTTTTAAGAAATATTATGTTATTTTATTTTATTATTTATTAAGAGTAAAATAGTTTTTATATTTTTTTAGCTTATATATAGTTTCTTTATATTTAGATTAAATTATCTTTTAGTATTCGATTACATTATGTAATGTTATAAATCATTAGCCTCTTCTTTACAAATGTTCTTAATTTCTCTTTATTTCTTTGAATTTTTTCACATGATATCAAAAAAAGTCATGGGACGAAACTTAATCTCAAACACAACTTTTGTGGCGTCAACAACGATACAATTTCAATTTTTTGTGGCGTGGGTGTGACCAGTGACGGATTCAGAAATTTTAAGTTGTAGGGGCAAAACATTAAGACAACACATAAGTATAAAAAAATTTCTAATGAAAAAATATATTAATATAAAATAATAAAAAATCAATTTACAATTGTTCCTTTGATGTTAAATGATCTTTTCATTATCAATACTATCACATATTTCCAACTCTATTATATATAAATGATCATGTTAGATAAATTTTAATTTCTTTCATTATAAATTTATACATTTACCTATCTTATAGGGGTAAAATTAAAAATATGAAGTAATAAGAATGATAAATGACTATCATGGATAATAAAAAAATTCCAAAGCTGAATAGGGGCATGTGTCCCCACTCCCATTCATGTAGATTCGTCCCAAGGTGTGACTATACAATTTCGATTTTTGTGGCATGGGCGTGACCATACGATTTTTGTGGTGTGACCGTACAATTGGTATTTCGTTCAGTTTCTGCAATTTGGTATTTCTTTTGGCTTTCTTTGCTTTTGATTATGGCTACTGAAAGAGACGATTTGTTTCAGTCTGTGAGTGTGAGGTTGAATGGAAAGAATTATTCGTATTAGAGTTATGTGACGATAAATTTTCTTAAGGGTAAAAAAATGTAGGGAAATGTTAGTGGATCTTCTGTGAAACCTAAGAATATTGATGAGGGGTATACTGCTTTGATAGATACTTGGGAAGCAGATAATAGAAAAATTATTACTTAGATTAACAATTTTGTTGAGCATTCCATAGGTACACAGTTGGCGAAGTATGAGATAACAAAGGAGGTTTGGAATCATCTGCAAAGGTTATTTACTCAGTCAAATTTTACAAAACAGTATTAATTAGAGAATGACATATGAGCTCTTCAGCATAAGAATATGAGTATTCAGGAGTTTTATTATGTTATAACAGATCTTTAGGATCAATTGGCACTTACAGAATCGGCAGAGTTAAAGGCATGTGGTGCCTATATTGCTCGTAGAGAGCAACAACGGTTGGTACAGTTTTTAATGGTACTTTGCAGTGATTTTGAAGGACTTAGAGGTTCAATTTTGCATCGTTCTCAACTTCCTTCTGTTGACTCAGTTGTCAGTGAGTTATTGGCTGAAGAAATACGTCTTAAGTCTTATTCTGAAAAGGGGATTCTTTTAACTTCTAATCCTTCTGTGTTAGCAGTACCTTCTAAGCCACTCTCTAGTAATCAGAATAAGCCTTACACAATGGTTACCATCGACAAGTGAAATTTCTGTAAATAGAAAGGTCATTAGAAGGCTCAGTGTCCTAAGTTGTTGAGACAACAGAACTAATCGCAACAACAATCTCAAGCTTGGAAGCTTGGCAATCAGTCACAATCTAATGCTTATAGATCACCTTAGGGTTACAAACCACCACAGTCTAATACTGCAGCAATTGTTTCATCAGGTTCTTTCACCGATCTTAATACTCTGGTTGAGCAATTTCAGAAGTTTATCTCATTACAACCACAAGCTATGTCTGCCTCTTCTTCTGTAAGTCAATTGCCTCATAGTTCTTTAGGTATGTCACATTTTGTATGGGTCTTGGATTCTGGTGCTTCACATCTTATATCTCCATATTCTTCATATTTTGTTTCTGTGTCTCATTCGTCTTCTATTCCTGTCATGACTGCTGATGGCACTCCTATGCCTTTAGCAGGTGTTGGTTCTGTTGTTACACCTCACTTGTCTCTCCCTAATGTTTATCATATTCCGAAACTTAAATTAAATCTTGATTTTGTTGGTCAATTATGTGATTCTAGTAATTTAGTCACATTTTCCTCTTTTGCTTATGATGTGCATGATATGCAGTCTCAGAAGCTGATTGGAACAGGCCGTAGGAAGGGGGGAGTATATATTTTGGATGAGTTAAAAGTGCCAGTTGCTACTGCTGCTACTAGTGTTAATTTGTCTTCTTTTCGTTTAAGTCATTCTTCTTCTAGTTTTTACTTATGGCATTCTCGTCTAGGTCATGTTTCGCCTTCTCATTTGAGATTTTTGGCATCCATAGGGGCTTTAGGAAATTTACAAACTTGTGATATTTCTGATTGTAGTGGATGTAAATTGACAAAATTTTCAGCTTTACTTTTTAATTGAAGTATTTCTATTTCTTCTTCTCTATTTGATTTGATTCATTATGATGAATAAGGTCCTTCTCCTGTTGCCACAAAAAGAGGGTCTCGATATTATGTTTCTTTTATTAATGATCATACTCGTTATTGTTGGGTTTACTTAATGAACACCGTTCTGAATTCTTTAAGATATATACAGCCTTTCGGGCTCTTGTTAAAACTCAACATTTTGCTGTTATCAAATATTTCAGGTGTGATTTGGGTGGGGAATATACTTTTAATAAATTTTGTGAGTTGCTTGCCTTAGATGGAACTATTCACCAAACTTAGTGTACAGATACTCCTGAGCAAAATGGTGTTGCTGAAAGAAAACATAGACACATTGTTGAAACTGCTTGTTCTCTCTTATTGTTTGCCTTTGTTCCTAGTGTGTTTTGGGGTGAAGCTGTTTTTACTGCTGTAAGTTTAATTAATGCAATTCTATCTTTTCATATTTCAGGTTTGTATCCTTTTGAAAATTTGTATGGGTATGCTCCTGATTATTCTTTCTTTAGAGTTTTTTATTGCACTTGTTTCGTTTTTTTTCCTCATATAGAACACATCAAGTTGTTCTCTCGATCTGCCATTTGTGTCTTTCTTGGTTATGGTGAAGGTAAAAAGGGGTATCGTTGTTTTGATCAAATAACTCAAAAACTTTATGTGTCTCGTCATATTGTTTTTCTCGAGCATATACCTTTCTTTTATATTCCACCCACTACTCATAACTTGACTAGATCTGATTTTATTTGTATAGATCCTTTTTCTGAGGATTCTGATAGTTTGTCATCTTAGGTTCCTAATACTTCAAATGCCCATTCTGCAGGTACTAACACTTTACTCCCTAGCACACCTGAAGCTCTCTCTTCTCCTACGGTCTCTCAAGCTCCGTCTGAGATTGTGGATCCGCCTCTACATCATTCCATATGCATTCATAAGTCCACAAAGTTACCAGATTTTGCTTATTCTTGTTATTCTTCATCCTTTTCTTCCTTTTTAGCTTCTATTCATTGTCTCTCTAAGCCCCCTTCCTATAAAAAGACTATTATTGATCCTCTTTCACAGCAAGCAATGGATGAGGAACTTTCTGCTTTGCATAAAACAAGTACTTAGGAATTGGTAAAACTACCTCTTGATAAGATTGTTGTTAGTTGTCATTAGGTGTATAAGATCAAGACTAATTTTGATGGATCTATTGAGCGATACAAAGCTAGGTTGGTTGCAAAATGGTACTCTCAACAGTACGATATGGATTATGAGGAGACATTTGCTCCTGTTGCAAAAATGACTACTATTCGCACTCTTATTGCAGTAGCTTCGATTCGTCAGTGACATATCTCTCAACTTGATGTTAAAAATGCCTTCTTGAATGGAGGTCTTCAACAAGACGTTTATATGGCGCCTCCTCCTAGTGTTTCACATGATTCTGAGTATGTTTGCAAGCTCAAGAAATAGTGTTTAATTAGTAAGTTCGTAATTCATCAAAACTCAATCACAGGACTAATATCTTAAAATATTTTTTTTACATATTAGTATTTTAAGTTTTATTTTTTCACACATCATTATTTTTATCTACTCATTATACATCTGCTCGTATTAAACTGTCAACTTTGTCGTCACCAAAATTTGTCTCATACCATTATTTCCTCTACTTAATTTTTTTAGATGCACATATACTTATACATAGTTAATTTTATTAAGAAAAGATAATTTAGAAAATTTTTTAAAAAATATTAATATAAATTTTGCTTCATATTTTTTAAAAAAATTTATTAAGTAATAAATATTGACACATAAAATATATATTAAGATATTATAAATTTTTAAATTTATTAAAATAATATTAATAAATTATAATTTTTTTTAAAATTTTATAATTACATATATATATATATAAATTAAATTCTTTAATTTATTTTAATATTAATTTATATATATATATATATATATATCTATATTTTATAATTTTTAAATTAATATATTTATATACTTGTATTTGTGTTGTATTTTATATTTTATATTCGTATTCGTGTTTATATATGTTCTTCGTAAGTCAAGGATGATATTTCTGTTATAATATATAGAAATTGTAGAAGGATTATGCCTCCACCTTGATAATGACAACATTGACTTTGACTATATAGCCATCTCCCCTACGGTTGTTGATGACTACTACTAACTTTCCCAAGTGGTTGGAATAGCAATCCAAAGTCCCAAGCTTCTGCGTGACGTGTGTTTGGATGGGATTTTTTTACCCATCCAAGAACTTTTTGTCGAAGAAAAAGTTGTTGAGCTTTTTTTTGTTTATGTTTAGGTCTCTCTTAAATAATAATCATTAACTTATTTTTATTGAAAAAAGTTGTTCGTTACAAATTGTTGGTTGAATATTATTTTAAAAAAATTGTTGAATTATTTTTAATAGTAAAATATAAATATTATTTTATTTTTAATTAAATAATTTTTTTAATTAATTAAATAATTTATATAATTATTTTATATCTATTTTAATAATTTGATATATAAAAATAATTTTTTTATATATCTAAATAAAAATTTAATTTAAAATTACTTTTCAATTAATATATTCAAATATAATTGATTATTAAAATAATTAAATTTTCATAATTTGATTATTAAAATAATTAATTATCAAATAATCAAGTTTTCATACTTGTTTTAAACACACACTTAGTGTGTGTTTGGGAACCCATTTGGGAACACAAACGTAAGTTAGGATGCTTCGAACGTGGTGCAATGTTTTTTGGGTTATTTACTTTTTCATTTGCCTCAATATATTTTTCCTTCTAAACGTGAGTTGGGACCAACGTAACATTTTGTTGTTTTTGTGTTCAGTTAAGACTAAAAATAACCTTTTTACTTTATCAACTATTTTGTCAAACTCACTTTTGAAACAAAAGTTCCCAAACATAAACTATGTTACTGCAAACTCACTTTCAATTAAACTTAAGTTTACAAATACACTTTTAACTAAACTTAAGTTTATTAACTGCAATCTAAACACACACTTAATAATCAGATTTTTTGGTCATTCGCTCCACAAGCATCTGTCTAGTTCTGACTAGGAGACCACAATTTGATTGAAAATGGTCTACGCTGCAAGTTCAGCCCCATAGCATCCATTGCAATGAAACCTACAAGAAGTGATTTTGTAACTAGTTTCCATACTTGGATATTTTACGAGAGAGAAAGAGAGTGAAAAAATATAAGGTACCCAGGTCCAGGTCTTCAAGCACAACTATAATAAAAGTGACAGTTATTAAATATGCAAATAAGACTTAAGTATGTGCCCCAAAATGATGTATCTCACATAATTTGACTTTTCTTCTCCTCAGTCCTGCCTCACTTTATGATTTTTTTTTAAGAAATATTAGATTATTTTATTTTATTATTTATTAAGAATGGAATAGTCTTTTTTATTTTTTTGTTTAGCTTATATATAATTTCTTTATATTTAGATTAAATTATTTTTTGGTATTTAATTTCATTATATAGTATTCATGAATCATTATCCTCCTCTTTACAAATGTTCTATATTTCTTTTTATTTTTTTGGATTTTTTCACATGGTATCAAAGAAAGTCATGAGACGAAGCTTAATCTCAAACACAACTTTTGTGACATCGATAACGATACAATTTCAATTTTTTGTGGTGTGGGCGTGACCAGTGACGGATCCAGAAATTTTAAGTTTTAAGGACAAAGACAACACATAAGTATAAAAAAAAAAAATTCTAATGGAAAAATATATTAATATAAAATAATGAAAAATCAATTTACAATTGTTCCTTTGATGTTAAATGATCTTTTCATTATCAATACTATCACATATTTCCAACTCTATTATGTATAAATGATCATGTTAGATAAATTTTAATTTCTTTCATTATAAATTTATACATTTACTTATCTTATAGGGGTAAAATTAAAAATATGAAATAATAAGAATGATAAATGACTATCATGGATAATAAAAAAATTTCAAAGCTGAATGGGGGCATGTGTCCCCATTCCCATTTATGTAGATTCGTCCCTGGGCGTGACTATACAATTTCGATTTTGTGGCATGGGCGTGACTGTACGATTTTTATGATGTGACCGTGCAATTGGTATTTTGTTTAGTTTCTGCAATTTGGTATTTCTTTTGGCTTTCTTTGTTTTTTATTATGGCTACTGAAAGAGACGATTTGTTTCAATCTATGAGTGTGAGGTTGGATGGAAAGAATTATTCGTATTAGAGTTATGTGATGAGAAATTTTCTTAAGGGTAAAAAAAAGTGGAGAAATGTTAGTGGACTTTCTTTGAAACCTAAGAATACTGATGAAGAGTATGCTGCTTTGATAGATACCTGGGAAGCAGACAATGCAAAAAATATTACTTAGATTAACAATTCTGTTGAGCATTCCATAGGTACACAGTTGGCGAAGTATGAGACAACAAAGGAGGTTTGGGATCATCTGCAAAGGTTATTCACTCAGTCAAATTTTGCAAAGCAATATCAATGGAAAAATGATATATGAGCTCTTCAGCAGAAGAATATGAGTATTCAGGAGTTTTATTATGTTATAACAGATCTTTGGGATCAATTGGCTCTTACAGAATCGGCATAGTTAAAGGCATGTGGTGCCTATATTGCTCGTAGAGAGCAGCAACGGTTGGTATAGTTTTAATGACACTTTGCAGTTTGAATGACTTAGAGGTTCAATTTTGCATCGTTTTCCACTTCCTTCTGTTGACTCACTTGTCAGTGAGTTATTGGCTGAATAAATACGTATTAAGTCTTATTCTGAAAAATGGATTCTTTTAACTTCTAATCTTTCTGTGTTAGCAGTACCTTCTAAGCCACTCTCTAATAATCAGAATAAGCCTTACACAAGGGTTGCCATCGACAAGTGCAATTTCTGTAAATAGAAAGGTCATTGGAAGGCTCAGTATCCTAAGTTATTGAGACAACAAAACCAATCGCAATAACAATCTCAAGCTTAGAAGCTTGACAATCAGTCACAATCTAATGTTTATATATCACCTCAAGGTTACAAATCACCACAGTCTAATAATGCAACAGTTGTTTCATTAGGTTCTTTCACCGATCCTAGTACTCTGGTTGAGCAATTTCAGAAATTTATCTCATTACAACCACAACAAAAAAATCGTTTTAAGCTGCGGAGTTTTTTTTTACCCATAATTCAGGCATAAGTCCGGTCGGATACAAAAAAATGAAGGGCCTAATCTTAACCACAAGCCTAAATTTAAATTGAACTATTAACTGAAAACAATTTAAAAGTTCAGGAGTTCACAGCCTTTTGTGGATGGCTATATAGTGATATTCATTACCGAGCCTTGCAGGCAGAAATAAAGCAAAGAAGGGTTGTTCCATGTTCTTTCAATAAGCTTATAAGCATACAGAAAAAGGAGTATACGAGTAAATGATATAGGAGTAATAATATCTTGTTTGTTTTGACGAGAGGAATAATAATAAATTTTTTAACGATTTTGGTTTTGTGCATAATAGATTTCAAGAATATATATAAAAACAAGAACAGAACCAAGCGAGCCCTTAAATCTCAAACGAGACAACAGCATTTTTAACAAGATTTTCTAATTTCACTTTTATTATCTGATATCACTTTTTACATTATTTCTCATATTATTAATTACATCACTTACTCTCACTTAATCATAATTATTAAAAAATATAATAAAACATAATATAAGATAAAAAATAATATAATAACATCATTTTTCTATTTTCATTAACACACACAAATATTCCACTTATTAATGTCTTTCATGTCATTATTGGCACGGACCGTAAATTTTTCAAACAAAGGGAAAATATAAAATATCAGAAGATTATATATAATCCCGCAAGTTCTTACTCAATTGAGAAAAGAAACCAAGCGTTTGATCATGTTCTTGGCTTCATCAGTTTCAGGCCTAAGGAACTGGAAAGCATGTTCCTCATCTGCGGCATCAAACAGTTCCACTTCACCATGCCACCCACTTTTCTTCACGGACTCGTAGTACAGAATATCTCTGCTTCTAAACTCATCCTTGCCAGTAATAGTAACCAGCATCTTAGAGCACCCAAGTGTAGCCAAGCTAGGAGCCCCAGGAGCACAGGGGTTGATCTTGGGGTTATCGATTCCACCTGGTGCATTTGGGTACGCGAAGTTCCACACCTTAATGGCCAAGCTATGCTCGTGCTCCTCAACAGGTTCAGACCCAATTGGCTTGGAACCCCAAAAATATGGGCAGCAAAGTAACGCACCCAATATTTTAATATTGCCAGGCAAGGCTTCAGTCCCAGCACGCATAGCTAAGTTATGTGCAATATTAGCACCATTGGTGTCACCCCCAATATAAAGCTTGTTGAAATCAGCATGATTGAGTAACCATGGCTCAGTGTTTGTCGGGTTATCGTTGTCGGTGGAATGGGAAGCGATCCATTGGAGAGTACTCCAACCATCTTCATAAGCTGCAGGAAGAGGGTGGTGTGGAAGGAGTCTGAAATCCACAGACACTGCTATTATGTTTGCTTGGGAAGCTAAGAGGTTAAGGTAGCGGTGGCAGAGAAAGGAGAAGGCTGATTCAACGCAAAACGCACCACCATGAAAGTAGACAAAGATGGGAAGCTTTTGGGTTTGGGTCTGGTTCTGATCATGGGATTTTGGAAGGAAAATGCGAGCAGAAACTAAGGGGTTATTTGAGATAACAATGTCTTTGGATGACACCCCGGTTTCAGGGTCTTCAAGGGAGGGTGGCACAATTGGAGAGCCTAGGAGACGTTCCACGGTGCCATCCTTGTAGACCCGGATAAGGGGAAGAAGCTCTTTTTCTATCTCTTTCTCTTTGTTGTTGTTGTTGGTGGTGGTGGTGGAAGAAGCCATTGAAGGTGAAGGGACAGAGAGAAATTAGTGGAAACAGAGAGAATGAAACACGGGAAGGGAAGGGAAGGGAAGGGAAGTTCCTGTTTCGTTTGAGGATACGTTGTCTAAGTTTAATTAATATATTGTCGGATCAGATGTATCTGCACTGTCCAAGATGATATTTCTATTATAATATATATAGAAATTGTGGAAGAATTTTGCCGCCACCTTGATTGATAATGACAACATATTATTATATAGCCGTCTCCCATGCGGTTGTTGAAGACTTTTACTACTACTTTGGATAAGATTATTTTGGGGTGTAACTTTTTTTTTGTTTTTTTGCAATAAAAGTTGTTGATGGAAATTTAGAGTGTGTTTGATAATTTGTTCAAATTTGTATACGAGAATAGCTTTTTATAACAAGTTAAAATTTGGGTATTAAAAAAAAAGTTAGTATTATTCTTAATAATTATATGTAAATATTTTTTTATCTTTAATTAAATAATTTTTTAATTAATTAAATAATTTTTTAATTATTTTATACTTATTTTAATAATTTAATGTATAAAAATAAATTTTTTATATTATTAAAATAGAATAGATTAAACTTAAAATTATTTTTCAACTAACATATCTAAATATAATTAATTATTAAAATAATCAAGTTTTAAAAGCTTGATTATTAAAATAATTGATTATTGAAATAATTTGTTATTAAAATAATTGATTATTGAAATATTCAAACTTTCACAACTATCTCAAATACACACTAACTATCCCAAGTAGTTGGAATAGAAAGTGGAAACGTAAGTTTGTGTGTGGTGCTTTTAATATGAACCCTGCAGTTAAAGGTCTATTGATGGACCCTCTGGCCTTGTTTGCTATAATAAGTTTTTGAATTTGTAAAAAAATTTAATTTTTTTTATTTTTAAAACCCTCAACTATTGATTTTTTTTTTTACATAAAACCCTATTTTTCAGAAATCAGAAGAATGAGAAGAGTCAAGAACAAAGTTCCTAACGGTGCTAGTGGACAATGGCGCAGCGAGAGCGACGGACACTGGCTGGTGGTGGTGGAGGTCCGCGCGACAATGCGTGGCGCGGACTGGTGGTTTTCGTGGTGGTTTGGATGGAAGACGACGCGAATCTGGTATGTAAAGGGAGCAGAGCTGCGCGACTCCGGTGACTGCATCTGGCGACACAACTCGCGGTGGAGGACGACAGAGATCGATGGATCTGTGACAGGGTGGGCGGACTGGTGCGCAATGGAGCAAATCTGGTGGTGACGTATGGCGGCTTCCATTGCGGGGCTCTGTTGCTGTTGTGACCAAGTCCCATGGCTGCGTTTTGGGTTGAAGGAGGAACAGTGTTGCTGCTCGGGTAGAACGACGGCGAGATTGTGGTTCTTCTGGAGGTTTGGTGTTAATGGGTATGGTGGTAGGGTGTTGGCTGTGAGGGTAGAGGATGATGAGAATGAGTAATTTCTTGGTGATGAAGGGGATTATTGTTTGAGATTTGCTTGTTAATTTGTTGGTGAGTTGTTGTTTGCCCCCGTCACAGAGATCCACCCAAACCCTCTAGATCATACTCAAACCTCAACCCAGAATAACCACCCCACAAAATCCTCCTCCATGCACCGTCATCCACCATTGCTGGCCAAACACACATCTCTCCTGTGTCGTCACAGACCGAATCTGCAACCAACACCACAGATTCACCTCGTTCTCGACCACCCACGACTGAACCCTAACCACCAAACATTCCCTTTGTCACCGGCAAACACTGAAATGACACTGTCACCCAGGCTGGCAGCGAAGTCAAATCTCATCCTTGCAGGAGGTGACTTCCGATCTAGTAATGTGGTTGTCGATAATTTCCTTTTTTAAAAGACTAATTTTGTAATTATCTAGTGATGTGGTTATTGCATAATTTTCTTTTGTTAAAAGACTAATTTTGTAATTATCAACATTATACATTAATCTGCTTATCAAGTTATAAGTAATTAATCTTAACTATTGATATAAAATTCTTCCTAATCAATGGTTCATATTACTAAGTTCATTCATAAACCTTTGACTACAAGGTCCATGTTAGAATGAGTTGTTTGTGTGAGTTGCAGGATAATTTATTGGGGCCGGCGAAGGAGAAATTCTAACTTATGATAATTTTATAATCATTCATATTTAATTAAATAATGTTTTATTTAATTATTATATAGCCATTGATTTTGATTATTATATAGACATCTCCCATATGGTTGTTGAATACCACTACAAACTATCCCAAGTGGCTGGAATAACAAGCGAAAACGTGAGTTTGTGTGAGTTGCAGGATAATTTATTGGCGGCAGGGAAGGAGAAATTCTAACTTATGATAATTTTATAAGAGAAGTGCTATTTCTTGCGAAGGATTTCTACGAAATAGAATTCACGACAGATGTGGCTCTTAACAATTAGTTGTTATTACTTAAAATGTAATAATTAAATATTTAAATTTAAAAAATTATATAACTCACTACAATAATTAACCATTCGTGAAATTAAGTCTTCGTGATAATCAACATTTCTCATTTTATAATCATTCATATTTAATTAAATAATATTTATTTTTATTGTTTAATTAACGAACATGTATGATTATAAATGATGACTTTTTAACCAAATTATCTTTGATAATAAAATTATTTATTAAAATATCACTATTTTATTATTATATATCAAAATGTCACCATTTTGTTCAACGTGATATTTTTTTATTGTTTTTCTGTCCACACATATAGCACTAACGTAGATGGCTCTTCTACATGAATAATGTCAAAGTGTTTGACGTTATCCATGTGGAAGCGCCAAAGTGGATGTGTTATCTTCATGATAGAACTAACATAGATGGCACTTGATATGCATAAAATACATTAAGAGCAAATGCACTCTATCACAAAGTAATATAGGACTTGAGTCCCAGTTGTCGATCGCACGAAGAATAAGAGATAATTACTAGATTCAATAAACTCTTGGTTATTTAGACAATCGAAAGTGTAAAAGAAATTCAAAATAAGATTAGAAAACAAATAAAGAAGAACAATTGACAATCAAACAATGCAGAGATAAATCAATCAGAAAGAAACTAGGGTGCAAGGTTCACTTAAATCCAATTAATCAGATTTTCACTCATTTATGATGTAAGGTAATTCTCTTGTCAATATTATCGTATTTACTATTGAATCCCAATGGTCATGGATGAAACAATATTCTATTCCCAATTTAATTCACCTATTTTGTCATTTAGTTGAATTAATCAAGAATGCATTAAGCTCCAAATTTAAGAGATGAACTAACGTAATCATTAATTTCATTGAGAGAATAAAATGATATTTAGTCATTCACCAATCTAATCATAGGTTTATCAGATAGATCCACTCATTGGGTGCAGATGGTCACCGGTCAAATAATGAATTAATACATGCCAAAAATGATCAAATTATGATAAGAATGCAAGTAATATGATAAGCCCTAAAAAAATTATCTTAATCAAATTCGAGATCAAACTCAAATAATTAGAAAAACAAGATCCCCCATAGTCCTAACTATGAGTTTAACTACTCATGTTTAATACAAATAAACTCATATCAAAATACAAACCCATAGAAAGAAAACCCAAAAAAAGGGAAAAACTAAAGGGAAAGAGAAATCAAAACCCCTTTTATAGTGATTATGATCTTCAAGCCTTGAAGAATTGAATCCTCCATTCGAAGCCGTACTCCAAGGATTTGTGGAAATTCTTTCTTTTGATCTGCCTCTCAAAGTTTGCCATTGCAAAAGTGTATATTAGGTTTAAGGGTTTGTCTCTATTTATAATAATTGAGGGCAAAATTGCCTATTTTTCGCTCAAGGAGACCTCACACGACCATGTCTCCCTTCGACAAGATCGTGTCCATTAAAAATCATGTATCTTCACTTTAAGTGAGACACTGTCGTGTGACCAAGAGACACAACTATATCTCCTAGTCAGAAGTTATCTTCAAGTTAGATAGGGTTGTGTCTAACTCCTCAATCACTTCTAAGTTGACACAGGGTCTGTCTAAGCCAAAATGGTCATCCTTTGCTTTGGAAATGAGATATCTTCGTCTACTTTTACTTTAAATGTGTCAAATCTCTCTTAATATGTAAAAATGAAGATAATTTATAAGGATCCATCTAAAATTCATCAATAATCATAAGCAAATCACCACAATTTATCTGGTATAAAAATATAAAATATATGCTTATCAGCGCTTCAACGTGGATAACGCCACAACACTTGGCGTTATCCACGTGAAAGCGCCATTTATGTTGGTGCTATTTGCGTGAACAAAAAAATAATAAAAAATGCCACACTATAGGTTATTGCTGCTAGTTACCCGCGATTTATAAGATACATACCACCTATTTGCACTTACCCACCATATCTTTTGACCTTTACTTTTACACCATCATTATCATACTCATCATATATGAGTTACCTACCATATCCAAACTCATCACAACCAAGATCTTCTTCTAATCTCTCTCATAAATCACCACATTATGACGCTGGTCATTGTCATTGATATGGTCATTACATGTGGATTAAATTATTTACCTTTTATTATAAGTAAATTATAAAATAATTTTGTTTATCGTATAACTAAAAAATTCTATTTTGTAAAAAATAAAATTTTTAATAAAATAGTTGAATTCGTAAAATAATAAAAGAATAATTCTATTTATTTATATTTTAAAAAAGTGATATACATTAATAACGCTTAATGTATCAGGTGTTGATAATAGTCTAACAATATATATTTTTAATATTAAAATTAAGCTTTATTATATTTTAATACAAGTAATTTTAATAATTTTTGTGACTTATTAATTAATTATTTTAAACAAATTAATTATTAAATTTTTCTTATTTTATAATACTAATTAACAAAGAATATATTCAAAGAATAATTAAACTAGCTGAAGCTAAACCAGATAGCCATTATGTTATTTGGCCTATAGCAAATAAAAGAAAAAAAAAGAATAACAAAGTCATGTGGGCACGGCCTGGCCAATGGAATTGAAGAGGAAGGTCAAATTAAAAGATATAAATTGCAAAGATTGTAGAAGCACGTCGGAGGAGAGATTAGGGATGGCAATGGTGCGGGTGCGGGGGTGAGTAGTGCTTCTCTCTTTTCTGCTCTCGTTTTTATTGTGGGTATCCGTTTATAACTTTTGTGGGTAAACGAGATATTTACGCAGATCCGTGAATAATTAATAATTTAAAATAAAATTTTAAAAATTATAAAAAATATAAATAAAATAAACTTTAACACCACATATTATAACCTTGTTCAACAATCTAAGATTCTTATAAAATTAAAGAATATTATAAATAACAAATTAAATTCAATTATATTTTATAATAATCGGTTACATAAATAACTATTACATAAATAATATATATTTTTTTAATAATTTTTATCATTATAGGCTCATTTAATAAAAAAAATTATTTTAAAATAATAAAAATATATGTATTTTCATCTCATCTCAAAGTTAAAAAAAATTCATAATATATGATAGTTATTTATTAAATGAGTACCTATCCCCCGCCCTGTCGTGAGTAATCCCTGCGGATACAGATAATTTTACTATCTCTAGGAGAGATTGAGGGGATGAAGGAGACTTGGCAAGCGGCATGAGAGAGGAATTGGAGAAGAAAAAACACGTAGAGCAGCGGATTCAGGAAGAAAGAAAGCAGACACAATACAGTGCAGTAGACATATTTTATGGATTTGTTTTTTTTTTGTGTTTAATTTTTTTACTATAAGTAATTAATTTTATTTTTTAGGGTTAAGATAAAATTTTAATTTTTGTTTTAGATGATTTAATTTTATTTGAAATATTTTTTTGTTGTATAATTATATAATATTGATGATTATTGATTTTTAATTATTATTCAATTTAATTTTTATTAATTGTCATGTAATTAATTAATAAATTTAAATTGATATCTTTTAATTACATGTATAATTCTTATAGTTTTAGGTATGAGTTTGTAGTAGTATTCATTGCTTTGATATCTAAAAATTAAATAGTTCATGTTATGCTAAATGATTTATGTCATAATTTGAATAGGTCATGTTATTTTAGATAAATTATGTCAATAATTAGATTTTAAGAATCTTTAGTAGTGATCAAAGCTTGTAGTAGACATTCCATAGAACAAGATTAATTATCATTCAAGTTAAATTCATCTTTGCATAGTTAGTGGTAGATTTGAGATCCTAGAATTGTTCTTTAATTGTTTTTATATTTTAATTTGAGTCATTTTATTTAGATTTGTTATTTAATTTTAGTTTTATTTTAGCACGTAATTTATATTCTCAGTTTAATTAAATAAAATAAAAATCTAGTTGATTATGTCACTTCTTGTAGGTATCGACATCCTTATATTTGTTAAATATTATATTAATTTTGTGCACTTATAAGTAAAAGATAATTTTATTACTTAAAAATTCTCTATCAAGTATTACTACGTCTATAATTCCAATGCATATGACGCTAATACGTTAAAAACATTTATAACGTGATAATTTTTATTATTTTTTGATCTACATAAATAATAATACCAACATAAATGACGCTTCTATATGTATAACGTCAAACGTACAGTACTCTTCTACAACCATGTGGATAACATAGATAGTACTTTACAACCACATGGAGATGGCTATAATCAAATTTAATTATTAAATTTTTCTTATTTTATAATACTAATTAACAAAGAATATATTCAAAGAATAATTAAACTAGCTGAAGCTAAACCAGATAGCCATTATGTTATTTGGCCTATAGCAAATAAAAGAAAAAAAAAGAATAACAAAGTCATGTGGGCACGGCCTGGCCAATGGAATTGAAGAGGAAGGTCAAATTAAAAGATATAAATTGCAAAGATTGTAGAAGCACGTCGGAGGAGAGATTAGGGATGGCAATGGTGCGGGTGCGGGGGTGAGTAGTGCTTCTCTCTTTTCTGCTCTCGTTTTTATTGTGGGTATCCGTTTATAACTTTTGTGGGTAAACGAGATATTTACGGGTATCCGTGAATAATTAATAATTTAAAATAAAATTTTAAAAATTATAAAAAAATATAAATAAAATAAATTTAACACCATATATTATAACCTTGTTCAACAATCTAAGATTCTTATAAAATTAAAGAATATTATAAATAACAAATTAAATTCAATTATATTTTATAATAATCGGTTTACATAAATAACTATTACATAAATAATATATATTTTTTTAATAATTTTTATCATTATAGGCTCATTTAATAAAAAAATTATTTTAAAATAATAAAAATATATGTATTTTCATCTCATCTCAAAGTTAAAAAAAAATTCATAATATATGATAGTTATTTATTAAATGAGTCACTATCCGTACTGTCGCGAGTAATTCATAACTGCGGATACAGATAATTTTACTATCTCTAGGAGAGATTGAGGGGATGAAGGAGACTTGGCAAGCGGCATGAGAGAGGAATTGGAGAAGAAAAAACACGTAGAGCAGCGGATTCAGGAAGAAAGAAAGCAGACACAATACAGTGCAGTAGACATATTTTATGGATTTGTTTTTTTTTTTGTGTTTAATTTTTTTACTATAAGTAATTAATTTTATTTTTTAGGGTTAAGATAAAATTTTAATTTTTGTTTTAGATGATTTAATTTTATTTGAAATATTTTTTTGTTGTATAATTATATAATATTGATGATTATTGATTTTTAATTATTATTCAATTTAATTTTTATTAATTGTCATGTAATTAATTAATAAATTTAAATTGATATCTTTTAATTACATGTATAATTCTTATAGTTTTAGGTATGAGTTTGTAGTAGTATTCATTGCTTTGATATCTAAAAATTAAATAGTTCATGTTATGCTAAATGATTTATGTCATAATTTGAATAGGTCATGTTATTTTAGATAAATTATGTCAATAATTAGATTTTAAGAATCTTTAGTAGTGATCAAAGCTTGTAGCCGTAGACATTCCATAGAACAAGATTAATTATCATTCAAGTTAAATTCATCTTTGCATAGTTAGTGGTAGATTTGAGATCCTAGAATTGTTCTTTAATTGTTTTTATATTTTAATTTGAGTCATTTTATTTAGATTTGTTATTTAATTTTAGTTTTATTTTAGCACGTAATTTATATTCTCAGTTTAATTAAATAAAATAAAAATCTAGTTGATTATGTCACTTCTTGTAGGTACGACATCCTTATATTTGCTAAATATTATATTAATTTTGTGCACTTATAAGTAAAAGATAATTTTATTACTTAAAAATTCTCTATCAAGTATTACTACGTCTATAATTCCAATGCATATGACACTAATACGTTAAAAACATTTACAACGTGATAATTTTTATTATTTTTTGATCTACATAAATAATAATACCAACATAAATGACGCTTCTATATGTATAACGTCAAACGTACAGTACTCTTCTACAACCATGTGGATAACATAGATAGTACTCTTCTACAACCACATGGAGATGGCTATAATCAAAGTCAATGAATCGGGGGAAGATGGAAGAAAATAAATTACATGGCTAGGGATGGCACCCGCGCGGGGCAGGGGCGGGGAGTATCTCCCCACTCTCCGTCCCCGCCAACTGATTAATTCCCGGCCGTCGTCCTCGATCCCAGCCACGAGAGAATTTTTTCTCTATCCTCGTTCCTTGAATCCTCGCAAATACCTGCAGGGATTCCCGACAACGTAAAAAAAAAAAATCAGAAAAAATTAAAAAAAAAAAAATTAAAAATAAAATAAAAAACTAGATCTTAGATCCGGCTTAAAAAAATTAAAAAATAGAAAAAAAAACAAAAAAAACCAGATCTCAGATTTTGTTTCTGGGATGGAGCGACGGCATTGCGTCACGCGGAGAGGAGCGGCGTTGTCGTGCCATGATGACGGCTGAGATCTCAGATCTAGGTTCTGGGATGGAACGACAACAAGGCACGGTTGAACGACGCGAGCGACGTTGCGGGCTTGCGGCAGAGTGCGTGACTCGGAGTTGGAGAGGTCCGAGAGGAGAGGCGTTTTGGCCTTCTTGGCTTGTGCAGAGTGCGTGGTGCGGAGAGGAGCCGCGGCCTTGCAGGTTGCGGTAGACGTGCGATGAGAGTGTGAGTCGTGTCTCAGCGTTGCGGGAGGGAGCGGGAGAGGGAGGAGCATGGCTCGGTGGCTGCGTGCTAAGGGAGGGAGGAGGGGGAAGGGAAAGGGGGCAGGCGTGTGTGACTGAGAGAGAAATATTTGGGAAATTGGGAAAGGGGAGCTGAGTGGCTGCTTTTGTTTTTAATTTTTTAATTTTAAATAAATATAAAAATTAATAAAATGTGAAATTACTAAAATGTATGTGTGTGTGTGTGTGTGTGTGTATATATATATATATATATTATGAAGGTTATTATAATAATTTTAACGGGGACGGAAAACCCGCGGGACGGGAGTATGATCCTCGTCCCCGTCCCCGAACATACCATGGGAGAATTTTTTCCCTCACCTCCATCCCCACAGGGAAAAAATCCTCGTATTCGGAGCCCCATTCGGGGCGGTCCCCGTAGGAATCCTCGAATCGTGGGAATTTTTGCCATCCCTACACATGGCACCACTTAAAGGTGCATATGAGTCTCATATGTTAAATAAATGGAGAAATTTTTATGTAGATATAGTGTATTACGTTATCATTTAGATATTTAAATTATTATTTGATATATGTAAAAATATTATTAATGATTAATATAATTTTATGATGGTTATCACTATCTTATACATGTTAAAAATAATTTGAATGCTTATAATAGACCGTATTCACCTAAGAACTACTCATCAACAATGATATTCTTTCCTATTTTTCTCTCACACCACTTTTTTCACTCCTTCTAATACCATTTATCATACATATTTTTTCTTATCATTTTCTCTTACTAAATTACACATCCTTAAAAAAAGTGTCAATATTGTATACACCTCTAAAAAAGGTGTATGATTAATATTTTCCATGTTAAATTGGTAACTTACATGGATTAAGTTGATGTCATTTAGAATAAGTATTGCCAAGTTGATGTCAAGTTGATTTGGATTTTTGTTTGATACCTCATCACTTAACAGATGTCCAATAATAATAGAGACTAAAAATATTTATTTCCAAAAAACTTAAGATGCATTTGTTTATTTTTTTTTGTACGAATAGTACTTTTTAATGAGAAAAAAAACACTTCTTAAATATTTTTAGTTGTTTAGATAATATTATTAGAATAAGCATAATTTATAAATAATCATTTTTTCTACTTTTTATGAGAACTTAGGGAGAGTTACTTGAAAAAAATAGAAAAGTTGAAGAGAGAAAAAAAAAGTAATTTTTTTTGTTACTTTAAAATTATTTTTTTAAAATTATTTTTTAAAAACTTATCTAAACATACTTTAAACTTCCTTAAAAAAATCAATTTTAAGATAAATGTAATAGAAAGATAGAAAAAATAAAAAATGCTTTTTGTAATTATAAACAAACACAAAATAACTTTTGTTTTTCATAAAAATCACTAAAAATATTTGTTTATACTATCTTAAAATTATTTTTTCAAGACTCATACAAACGCACTCTTATACAGAAAAAAAATAATGATCTAAACTAAAAAATAATATATTTTTAATCTTTAAAATATATTTAAGTTTATATTTTTTTCTATGTATAATCATATAGAATTAATTAATGTAGTTATTTAAATATATTGATTATATTAATTGATTTGACTATAATTTAAATTAGTTGAATTGGTTAAATTATATTTTTTTCTATTTTTAAATTTAATCGATTTTTAAGACATTGGACTTATGAAGTACAAATACGAACACATACACGGACATAATCTGATTACATGGATATGAAGACATATCAAGTTTAAAAAAATCAGTATGATACTTGACACGATATATATATATATATATATATATATATATATATATATATATATATATATATATATATATATATAAGTAAATTAAAGAATTAGGTTTTTGTATATATATATATAAATTGTAAAATTTAAGAAAAAAGATTTATAATTCATTAATATTATTTCTATAAGATTGAAGATTTATAGTATTTTAATATATGTCATATATATCAATATTTGTTACCTAATAAATCTCTCATAAAAAATATAGAGCATAATTTCAATTGATATATTCTAAAAAATCTCTTAAACTAACTTCTCCTAATAGAACTAACCATATACAAGTACATGTGTATAAAAAAAATTAACTGGAGGCAATATTGGTGTGAGACAAACTTCGGTGACGATGAAGTGGACGACTTGTTACGAGCAGAGATAAAAGGAACAGATGAAAATAGTGGTGTGTAAAAATTTAAAACTTAAAAGTCTAATAATAACATGTGAAAAGATAAAACTTAAAATATTGATACGTAAAAATAATGGCATTGGACATCAGTCATGTGATTGAACTTGAATGAGTTATAGACTTACTAATTGAACGTTAATCATGAAAATTATTTTTTTTAAATTAATAGGTGCATATCTGAAACTCATCCAAGTGTATCCAAGACGTGTTTAAACGTGTCTGAGACGTATCTAAGCATATTTAATATATGTCTAAATTAAAAAAAATAATCTTTTTAAGTAAATATATTTAGACATATAAAATATATATATCATATAAATATCTCTATATATTTAACACAAATATATCTTATGATAGACGTTTCCGTAATTCATAGCATTGGACCATACGGTCATACCAGGCGGCGGAACTAGCAAGAGGAAACGTGAGTCCGACTTGCAGGATAAATTATTTGGGGTGGGGAAGTCCCAATTTTCTTGTAGGAAAACTTGTCAACGTAGACATAGTTTGATAATCATATGTTTACAAAATTATTATATATATAGCCAAAACCGGGTCGTCATAGTTGACTTTGTAGAGTGAATGACTTTCATTACAGTATGATACATAATGGTCAAACACGTCATCCACAAACAAAATATCGTTTTTGGATGATAAATAATAAAAATAAATAAATAAATAAAATAATTTTTGTATTTAAGAATTTTAAAATATATAAAAATAGAATAAATACAAAAAAAGTAAAGAATTATTTCTTCTCTCTTCTTCTTAAAGACTAAACTTTTATTTTTTTAAAATTAAGATGAAATTATTTCGTTCCGTTCTCTTATTAATCTTATAAACAAAAAAAAAAAATTATATTTTATTTCTTCTCTTCTTTTTTTATCTATCTCTACATATTCTATTATGTTTCATTAATAAAAAATATTCAAATACAATATTAAACTTGTAACACATAAATGACTTTCATTATTTTTTTGGTAGAACATTACATCTACCTAACAATGATTTCCACCTTATCTCCAATAATGATAACCATAAATACACATTTATACATATTATTTTATATTTTTATTATTTTTATTATTTTAATATAGCTTATTTTATTTTGTATTTTTTACATAAATACATTCTAATTATGTCATTTATACAAATATTAAGGTTATGCAATTTTAAAAAATATGTACCAAGCATTTTTCTTCGATAATGATTGTGTTGCACGGAGAAACAATCTAACAACTACAACGAAAAACAAGTGGAGTTATTGATAATGGAAAAAAAATAAAACAAAAATGAAGGGTGAAAATTAAGAGAAATGTGACTTGAATCTAACTTAAAATACCTTGGTCTAATTTTTAGAATCAAAACTTAGCTCAATTAGCTTCAAATCAAGTCAATTTATCAAACTGGGTTGGATCTTGAATACTCTAGCTGATGAAGTGTTGGATCTCGAATACTCTAGCTGATGAAGTATTAAAATAACTTTTTTAATAAGTAAAATCCAAAGATGGTTAGGTTTATTGCATATAACAAAAATATGATCCACTAACAATGAAATTTACATTTCTGACGATTGTTTACGTTTAAATCTATACAACGCTATTTTTTATTTGGGTCTTTCTTCGGTAATTTTTTTTAGGGTATTAGTATTCTTCTAATCAAAATATGTTATTTGTATTCTTTTAAGGATAAATTTTTATTTCGGTTGATTTTTATTTTAACTTTTTTAATTTAAGTTTAATTTCAAGTTTTTAATGTTACAAAATTTAACTTTTTATCCTATATTTTTATTCTTAAAATTCTTACTAATTGTGTTATCTAAGTTATTAAGAAAAATGAGAACAAGTTACATGATCAAATAAATCAATTTATCAAGTTATAAGTTATTACTAATAAAATATTTTATAAAATCAAATAATAATATTATCCAAAATTAATAAGGTACCGATATCCTTTTAAAAATAAGAGTATCAAAAGAATTTTTATTTATTTATTTTATTTTTTAATATCATTCGTATATTATTATTTCATAAGAATAATAGACAATCTGCGTAAACAATATATATCAAGCCAAGTTAGGGAAGTCATGGGCTGACATATATAGATCGCAAGAGAGTGTTGTTAAGTGAAAATTATTATTATTTTTATTTTATTTAAGAAAATTATATATATAAGTCATCTTTTTATATTTATTTTTAACTATTAATTCTAAGTCTTTTACCGATCTAAAACATTTCACTAAAAATACTTCACGTGACTTTTTTATTATTATTTTCTCCATTTTCTCTCTCCCCAACCCCACCCCTTCTTCTCTTCTCTCATTGTTTGTGAAATTTTCTCCCACCCACCCACCCCACCCTACCCTACCCTACCCTACCCTACCCTTCTTCTTTCGCCTCCTCTTCATCCGGCCACCCACCCCAAGCTCACATAGAACCACCACCCATTGGCAACTACCACCTAAATAGCAGCATTTTCTCTCTCCAACAGAGGTTGCCAGCAAGGCATGGGGCGACAGTGGAATTGATGAGCTCTGATGGCAGTGGAATCGATGAGCTCCGATGGCGGCGAGTCATCCAGCGATGGTGACACCATGGCGGTGAAGCAGAAAGAGAAGGCTTGGGTGAGCCTTTGTTCTGATTTCTCTTTCTCTCTCTCGTCAATGGAAAACTTTGCTAATATGCTTTTTTGTTCTGTTTTGCATTTTTTGTTTGGGTAATGAAATAGAAGAAAATGGTAGTTGTACATAAAATTTGTGCACATAATCTCACATTGACATAGCGAAATGTACACTATAATTCACATTGCATGTTGATTTGGACGAAGAAAAAAGAGAGAGGGAGAATGAAAGGAATGATGGTTGTTAGTGCGAAATCCACAAGTGCATGGGTCAACAAGTAATATATGAGAGTTAGAGTATCATGTCCCAAGGGATTGACAATTAAAAGAATGCTAACACTTAACCAATTTTCACAAATTCTTATCTAAGCAATCGAAATGTGAAAGCATTTTGAAATTGAAATAACAACTTAAAAGGAATAAAACAAGGATGCACCAAACACCAAGTTCACAAGAGAAAGATGAGAATGATTAAGGCCTAGGGGGTCTCTATTCACTTGCTACTTCAATGAATATTTGCAATTCTCAAGCACTTATCAATGAATTGATTTTTGTTTAGCTAAAAACAAGCAATAGATAAGAGCCTATGTCTAGAATAACTACCAATGTGAAACCTATTTAATCCACTATGTGTCCATGTGAGTTAGCATAAGAATCACTTATTGAGACCAAATATCAAACACTTGCTATACTTGACCAAGGGGTATGTGTCCATCCCCTTGGTTAATCAACACATCTAAACCATTAGAATGTAATTGAACATATATCCACCATACCATATCTATATTCACAAATCCATATATCTAGTTCATTTGGAATACTAAAATCATGTAATTGATGGCCAAACAATAACAAGCACTAAGCATAAATATAGAAGAACAAAACCAAATTTATTGATAGAAATTCAATTATTTACAAGATATTCAAATCCATAGCAAGATCCTAGAGAGCCCCTAGATTAGAATTTAGTTACACATTATGAAAGAGAGGAAAACATATGAAATTATAAAACCCATCAAGTTACAAATCAAGAGAAAAAAGAGGAAGAATAAACAAAAGTGGAGGAAATCCAAGCTTGATTTTCCTTCCTTGATCTTGATTCTTCACTTGAATAACTTCTATCTTCAATGGTTTTCTCCTCCTCTCCCTTCCTCTATGGAGCTCGTGCTGAGTGACAACCCCAAGATGCTAAATATCCTCGCAAAAATTAGATTATAAGGGCCAATTTTCGCCCCATGATTTTTCCCACGCCTAGGCGTGATTATGAAACACGTGCTATCAAGTGCTGGCCATGCCTAGGCATGGTTGTCTATGTCTGAAAGCCCTAGAAACCTGAGAGTGCCACGCCTAGGTATGGATGTCTTTGTCTGGAATTCCTGAAATACTGAAAGGGTCACGCCTAGGCGTGGGTTGGTAGCCCTTCCTTCTCTCTTGCATCTTTCCCCATTTGAGCTCTTCTTTGCTTCTTCATCCCTTCCAATGTCTTTCCCATTTTAAATACCTGCATCAAAATAATGCTAAAATAAATCAAACCATGATCCATCCAAATTCCTTAAATGCAATCCTCCAAGATTCAATTCTTAATCAAGTGAAACAACAAACTTAAATCATCAAAGTCTTACATGAATTAAACTTGTGGCCTTGAAAACTTAAGTATAGCATGCTCAAATACATTCAAATTTTAAGTGAAATAACTTCATTTCCTGAAGTTATCACACCCTCGAATCTAAGGGTTTGCTAGTCCTCGAGCAAACTAATCCAAGCAATGGAAGAAAGAATACAATCCAATACAAAACATGGGGCAAATTGAACTAGAGCATAGCCAACTTCCAATCATCATTCCTACCCTCAGAAATCACTTCTCAACCTTACAACAAGGTCCACACATGTAAGAAAATTCCAACAATCATGATTACCCTTGAATGCCATTTTTTGAACATGAAAGATTTCCCAAATTTATGTGTTTAAGATCCTTTCCTAATCATGAAGAGCAAGCTGGATGAATTTATAAAATGCACATGCACTCTCAAAAGAATCTCTTTCAACCCTTTTTCCACTAATGTAGATTGCAATCAAAGATCATAAGGGTCTTTTAAGCTTGTAATGTGAGGCTAAGGGTAAGGTTAAGAAAGAAGGGGAAGGATTTACATTCAAATATCAAACACATGATCACATATTTCCATTGCATCAAGCCAAGCATGTAAGATGCACAAAAGAAATCCAAAAAATGAAGAACCACCCCTTTTTATTCCATTTTTTTAATTTTAAAGAACAAATATACATGCGTACTTTCTTTGCTGAAGGAGGCTACAATTGCATAGTAGCCCGCAAATTTTTTTTTCTCTTTTCTTTCATCTTCTTCTTTTTTTTATTGATTTTTAACAAGGGTTGGTTCCCAATTGACCCTAGTTTCATAGTACCATGCAAAATGATTTGACTCAACTCAACAAAAATGCCTAATCATGTGTTAAACAAGGGACATGTAATGGGAGTAAGAGATTTTTTTTTTCACAAGCATGGGTGAAGGGGGTGGAGAATGTAGGTTTTAAGAATGAAAAATTAGGTCACACACAAGCACCACAGGCTTCAAAGGGGCACTAGGGATCTTATTAAGTTAAGGTTGGCTTGAAAGACCCAATCAGTTCAAAGAAGTGCCCTAGTCGTTTCTTCAAAAATGCATCGCCTAGGATTTAGCCTCGAAAGGGAATCAAACAAGCTTCTAAAATGCAAATTGACTATACACATGCCTTTCATAAATTTTCTCCAATCATGCATTTTATTCATATTCCAAAATCCACCATACATGCAATAAGGAAATACACTCATACACTATTATAGCAATAAGTGTAAGCACAAAATTTGAATATTTCAAAGTGCTTTCCCAAGCAATGAGGCATAGATTTGATCCACACAATCATCGAATATTCAAATCAGAATTCTAGCATGCACAAATTCAACTTGCTTCTAAGCACAGTCATCATTTTAATGCAAATTCCACAGGCAACCCAATAATCCCAAACAAGCACTCTCAGATCCGTCAAATACACAACAGAGAATAATCACCAATATCAAAAAAGAAAACAATTCGAATATAAAAACCTTCATCATAAAAAAAACATTGTTCTAACATTAGTGCCAAAGCCAAGAAATGAGAGGGAAACAATATACATCACCAAAAATAGCAAAGCATGAAGCTCCAAAAAGATACTAATTCCTCCCCCCCAAACCTAAGGCATGCAGTGTCCCACTATATACAATAACAAAAGTAAATACCAACAGAAGTACGAACAATGAAAAGAAAGTAAATACAAGGAAATGAAAATATAAAAGATAGGAACATGAAAGGAAAAGGGCCCTGGCGCCTCAAAATAGGCCAGCCTCGTCAAACAAGTCATCACCCTTAGCGTCCATCTCCATATCATCAGCAGGTGGTGAAGGTGGAGGTGGAGGTGGAGGTGAAGCTGCAACTGGTGGAGCGGCAAATGGTGGCAATGCTAGAAAATCATCCATTGGGCGTCTCTGACCCAATGTCAACCAGTGAATGCTCTGATAGATCGCAGTCAACATCGCCTGCTACTGATCTAGGTGCTGATCAACAAAAGTTGCCCAAGTGGCATCAAATATTGGAGTAGGCTTTGGGTCTAGTATAGGAGCAGGTTCAGGATCTGCAGCGGGGGGCTGGATTGTGGCTTGCTTGCGCTTCTCCTGGGTAGTCATAATGGTTTCGACTACCCTCTCCGTCATAGGTGTCTTCAACTTCATGTGCACATCGGTGTCCTTCCATGCCACCTTTGCTTTCTAACTCAACGCACAAATGAGAGCAGGAACAAACAAAGATTTGAGCTTTGCTGTAATGATGTGATTTTTTTTTAAAAAAAAAAAACCATTGATGTAAGTCATATAGATCTCGACTTTCAAAATTCTCTGGAGCTCGGACACCTACCACGGAAATAATTTATAACTTGTACTAAAATGAAATTATTGAATCCTAACTATACCATCATAGTAAAAAAGTCACGATAAAGATATAGAACTAAGATAAAGATGTACTGGCATTGCCCGGATAGTGCTATTATAATAAGATTAATGTGGATCCCACCAAATGACATCCAGTTATGTTTTTTTTCAAAAAACAAATTAAGAAAGAGTGTATAAAATCATCTTAAGTTTTAGATCAATTATAAATAATTATTTTCAATTTTAAATTTATTAATTTTTAAATTTTTACTAATGTTTTAATAAGTTCTTTTATTAAAGAAATGTTATTTTCTTAATGACAAATTAATCATAACCATTCATCTTTATTAAATCTTGTTTTTTTATTAATCTATTTTATAAAAATTCATTTTATGAATTTTGATGTTTGAGTTATTGTAGCTACTAAGAAATTAAATAGTGTCTTTCAAGAACTTTTTTACTTTGTTGAAATAGTAATGAATCACTTAAAAATTCATATAATTAAATAAAATGACTTTTTATAAAATAAATTAATAAATAAATAAAATTTAACGAAGTTAGACGGATAAAATTAGTTAGTCATTAGAAAGTTAACACTTCAAAGAACTTATTAAAATATTAATGAAAATTTAAGCCAATTGAGACAAATTTAAATTTTAAAATAATTATTTACATCAAGGATGTCTTTATGCACTTTTCCAAAAAATCTATTATGCGTCATGCAAGCAGTTTCCGAGCTCTGTGCTCCAAGCCATGTAGTAGTACTCTAGCTAATGTTCTCAGATAATATGTGGAGGCAAATGCTTAAAGAAGTTTTAACTTTTGATAATAAAAATTATTTGGAATGGAAATGTTTTATTGAATAAATCGTTTTAAGCAGACTTGTGTAGTCGACTATATTGGAACCCATTTTCAATTATCTTAAGCTGGGGATTAATTTTTTTTACCCTTAATTCAGGCATAAGTCCGGTCGGATACAAAAAATGAAGGGCCTAATCTTAACCACAAGCCTAAATTTAAATTGAAATATTAACTTAAAACAATTTAAAAGTTCAGGAGTTCACAGCCTTTTGTGGATGGCTATATAGTGATATTCATTACCGAGCCTTGCAGGCAGAAATAAAGCAAAGAAGGGATGTTCCATTTTCTTTCAATAAGCTTATAAGCATACAGAAAAAGGAGTATGCGAGTGAGTAATAATAACTTGTTTGTTTTGACGAGGGGAGTAATAATAAATTTTTTAACCATTTTGGTTTTGAAAGTTGATTCTAAGTTATGTTGTTCAGAATAGATTTCAAGAATATAAAAACAAGAACAGAACCAAACAAGCCCTTAAATCTCAAACCAGACAACATTATTTTCGAACACACAAACACAAATATTCTACTTATTAATGTCTTTCATGTCATTATTGGCACGGATCCCCCAAGTTCTTACTCAAATGAGAAAAGAAACTAAGCGTTTGATCATGTTCTTAGCTTCATCAGTTTCAAGCCTGAAGAACTGGAAAACATGTTCCTCATCTCCGGCATCAAATAGTTCCACTTCACCATGCCACCCACTTTTCTTCACGGACTCGTAGTACAAAATATCTCTGCTTCTAAACTCATCCTTGCCAGTAATAGTAACCAGCAACTTAGAGCACCCAAGTGTAGCCAAATTAGGAGCCCCAGGAGCCCAGGGGTTGACCTTGGGGTTATCGATTCCATTTGGTGCATTTGGGTACGCGAAGTTCCACACCTTAATGGCCAAGCTATGCTCGTGCTCCTCAAGAGGTTCATATCCAATTGGCTTGTGTTCTAGATCGTGATATGGGATTCCATCCAGAAGGATCGACCCGACACACAAACCACCGGACTTCGTCATTAACACCCCGGCCTAGGCCTTACGAGCTCAATCCACGGCATCAGACTATAACGATCGCCGAACCTATGCAGATTCTCACAACTGTCAATTATAACCCTAAATATGGGGACCATAACTGCCTACAATAAGGATTGGCCACTAAGGAGACAACCCCGACAGGTTAGAGACGGACCTCAACGATCGTGGGACAACCTTGACAGGTCAGAGACGGACCTCAACGATCGTGGGTTGAGACCTCTGCCAAGACCTGATCCTAATGTACTTTTGTCCTATACGGATTGCATGAGGATTCTAGTCACACTCTACATATACCAGGCTAAGTTAACCTAATAAGGTATCTGCTATTCTATTGCATAAACACGTCTTGTGCACTGCCTGACTTGAGTGTTGAAGTCCCTTTGCAGGTATCCACTCCCTGGTTCAATACGCTTGGCAGCAGCTACGCAAGGAGGAAACCACTATACACGTGCCTATCTCAGGTACCTTCTGAATCCACTTCAGAACATTGACGTCGTCTGTGGGCATATGATAAACTTCTATTCCTGCGTTAACCATGGTGAGCACGAGACACAACCAGAGGAAGGGAAGCACTACACATGCTGCCCCTGGCCAAATACAGGGCCTAGCGGCACAGTGCGACCCTCCTTCAGTCACACCAATAGAAACCTCCACCACTAGAAGTAGGTCTGTTGTGGTGGAAACTCCCAACGATGGACATAAGACTTTAGCTTCTGCTGAAAGCCCCGCTCCATCTCGAAGGGTTTTAATCCATAACAGACTTGTTTTTCCTCATAGTGGAGCCAACAATACAAACCATGGAATAAACCATGAAGCTAGGATCCCTGTGCATGCTCATTGGGGAACCTCCCACAACGATGTAGACCATGCGTCTCACTATGAGGACAATGTCCAGTCCAAAACGATGAAGAATGGCCTTCAAGAGTTGTTGTGCCAACAAATAGCGCTCATCGAGGGTCAGTAGTGTCAGCTAGAAAAACAACATCGTCGGTTAGAGAATTTTGAAAGATCGGTGAGGACGAACAACAATGACGGAGAACGAGATGTAGTTCGTAATGAGCAAGTAGCCCAGCGCGCTAGCACCGGAGTTTTTGGAAACCATAACCCGGTCCCCAACTGTCAACAACAATTCTCAGATGCTCTAATGGCATATATGGTTCCGAGGAACTTCAAGCCTCCGAGCAATTTGGAGGCTTATGATGGGACGACAGACCCCCAAGAGTACTTGGACGCTTACACTCAATCCATGTAGCTCTACGTGTACACCCCGGAACTGTTATGCCGAGCTTTTCCCCTCTTTCTGAAGAAGGATGCCCTCTGTTGGTTTATCACCTTACGAACAAAGATCACATGATAGGAAGATCTTACGCAACATTTCTTGCAACACTACACCACAACAAAAGAGCGACCGAAGTCGATTGCCTCCCTTTCCAGAATCCAACAGGAAAGTTCTGAATCCTTGCGCGAATATGTCAAAAGGTTCAATCAAGCCTGTGTGGTCATTGAAAACCTGGACGACAGGATAACCCTCCATTACGCCAGAAACGGACTCCGAATTGACTCGAGCTTCTTCATGTCATTGGCAAAAAAGAAGCCGACGAGTCTAGATGAGTTCCACCTACGAGCGGATAAGTACGTCGAGCTAAAGGAATTTACCAGAGCCAAAGAGAATATGGAGAAAGGTGAACCGGTCCACCAAAAAAAGAACCAAAACTCCAACCAACCCTGTGACTTCTCCAAGAGCGAACGATATCGGCTTAAGTATTCTGAGTATACTCCTTTGAACACTCCTCGAGAGACAATCTTGAAGGAGGTCATTCAAACTGAGTTCCAGGATATCAAGAGGCCATTACCCGTAAAGAAGCAATTCCAGAGGGACCATTCGAAACATTGCAGGTGGCACAAGAGCTATGGCCACGAGACAGAAGGCTATTACCAATTTCGAGATGTTATCGAGTCCCTGATAAAAGAGGAACGGTTGCAAAAATACATTAGCGATTTCTGAGGAGGCGAGGACTGCGGAAGATGCAAAGATCGAAGATGAAGCCGCAGCCCCCAGTGAAGTCCAAACCAACGTCCAAGAAAAAGCTAGAGTTCTGCCAGAAGATACCGGACCCCACCAAGCCGCAATGTTGAAAACAGGCAAGATCAGGATCAGAATATTCAAGGTGGGGGTAACAGGAAAGACAAATTCATCACTGCTATCTCATGAGGGTTTGCAGAAGGTGGTCCGTCTAACAATTCTCGAAAAAAGTCACTCTGGATAGCGATCTTAAGCGTATCTGGTTCCTCGTGAAGATCTAGGGGTGTCAAAATGGGCCAGGCCCGATGGGCCGGCCCGATTAGCCCGACAAAATGGATGGGCTGGGCCAGCAAAATGCTAGCCCAAACCTTATATGGCCCGAATGGGCTAAGCCCAAATGGGTCGAGCCCGAATGGGCCGGGCCAGCCCGCTCTTTTTACACTATATAAAACTAAATGGGCTGGGCTGGGCTGGCAAAATACTAACCCGAAATTTATGTGGCCCGAATAGGCCGGCCCAAAAATGGCCCGAGCCCGAATGGGCTGGCACGAATGGGCCGGGCCGGCCCGTTTTGACACCCCTATGAAGATCCCATGTTGAAAACAAGGATGCACCGTCTATATCCTTCTCCGACAAGGACTACGACGACATTATCCGAGATCATGATGACTCTCTGGTCATATCCAGAATAATATCTAACGCCGAAGTCTGTCGTATCTTTGTGGATCAGGGGAGTTCAGTGGACATCATGTTCATGGATGCCTTCGAAAGACTAGAGTTCCCTCTGTCTGCACTCACACCGTATGAATGTGAACTAACTGGTTTCTTCAGAGAAAAAGTTGCCCTGGTCAGTTACTTTGAAATTTTCTTGACCCTGGATAACGACAACACATATAAGACGATTAAGGTGAGATTTTTGGTCGTGGATTGCCCCACGACTTACGACATCATCCTAAGTCATCCTACGCTAAATGGCATTGCCGCTGTAGTCTTTATCGTCCACCAGGCCATGAAGTTCCTCAATAGGAACAATGAAGTGGTCACGGTCAAGGGCGACCAGATTGCAGCCTGCAAGTGTTATATCGAGAGCTTGAAGATCAGTAGAGCTTCCAAGAAAACAAAGGCACAAACATCCAGCCCTGCTCGCGATCAAGTCAACATTCTGATGACCGAGTTGGATGTCTGTGAGGAAATCTAAGGCACAAGACCCCAACCTGAAGGAGAATTGATCCCACTCCAACTGGGTGATAAGTCCGACCAAGTCACCAAGATAGGAGCAAACCTTGAAGAGCAGAAGAAGATCCAGTTGATAGAGCTATTATAGAAAAACAATAATCTTTTCGCCTGGACATCCACTGACATGCCTGGGATCGACCCCACTTTCATCTGCCATCATTTAGCTATTAAACGGGATGTAAAGCCGATTTTTCAGAATAAAAGAAAAGTTGGCCCCGAGAGGCAACAGGCCATTGAGGAGCAAGTCAAGGAATTACTAAACGCCAGCTTCATCAGGAAGATCTCGTACACCACTTGGCTCCCAAATGTTCTGGACCGTGGTCCACGACATCGGACTATAACGATCACCAGAATCACGCATATTCTCATAACTTTCGATTATAACCCTAAATGTGGGGATCATAACTGCCTACAATAAGGATTGACCACTAAGGAGACAGCCCCGACAGGTCAGAGACGGACCTCAACGATCGTGGGCTGAGACCTCTACCAACGCACAATCCTAATGTACCTTTGTTCTATACGAATTGCATGAGGATTCCAGTTACGCTCTACATATACCAGGCCAAGTTAACCTAATAAGGTATCTGCTATTCCATTGCATAAACACGACTTGTGCACTGCCTAACTTGAGCGTTAGAGTCCCTTTGCAGGTACCCACCCCCTAGTTTAATACGCTTGGCAGCAGCTGCGCAAGGAGGATACCACCATACATGTGCCTATCTCAGGTACCTTCTGAATCCACTTCAGAACAGCTTGGAACCCCAAAAATATGGGCAGCAGAGTAACGCACCCAATATTTTAATATTGCCAGGCATGGTTTCAGTCCCAGCACGCATAGCTAAGTTATGTGCAATATTAGAACCATTGGTGTCACCCCCATTATAAAGCTTGTTGAAATCAGCATGATTGAGTAACCATGGCTCAGTGTTTGTGGGGTTATTGTTATCGGTGGAATGGGAAGCGATCCATTGGAGAGTACTCCAACCATCTTCATAAGTTGCAGGAAGAGGGTGGTGTGGAGGGAGTATGTAATCTACAGACACTGCTATTATGTTTGCTTGGGAATCTAAGAGGTTAAGGTAGCGGTGGCAGAGAAAAAAGAAGGTTGATTCAACGCAAAACGCACCACCATGAAAGTAGACAAAGATGGGAAGCTTTTGGGTTTGGGTCTGGTTCTGATCATGAGGTTTTGGAAGGAAAATGCGAGCAAAGACTAAGGGGTTATTTGAGATAACAATGTCTTTGGATGACACCCTGGTTTCAGGGTCTTCAAGGGAGGGTGGCACAATTGGAGAGCCTAGGAGACGTTCCACGATGCCATCCTTGTAGACTCAGAGAAAGGGAAGAAACTCTTTTGCTATCTCTTTCTCTTTGTTGTTGTTGGTGGTGGTGGTGGATGAAACCATTGAAGGTGAAGGGACAGAGATAATGAAACAGGGAAAGGGAAAAGAAGGGAAGTTCTAGTTTCATTTTAGGATCAGATGCATCTGGACTGTCCAAGACTATGATCATGACACGCCTCCTTGTGTTGGGTATGTGTCTGTGTCATAAACACAGACGTGCGTAATAACCTGTGTATTTAAATATATCCTGTAACACCCTCCCTAGGGTATCACATGTCTGACTTCCGACTCATAATCTGTAAAGAAGTTCACACAAGGTTTGAGTTATAAAAACGTGGGTTTAAAAATTTCTTTCTTGTTGAAATATAAACTTACTGAAATTCATATGTAATACTGAAAAACATATATTGAAACAGATTCATATACAATATTGACACCAATTAATATTTAACAACTTAAAGAGAAATATAAAACTAACAGACTCTTTTTTTTTTTTTTTAACAATGTAAAACCCCATGACGGTCCTACTTAATAAAGACGGTACAACACTAACGTTAAAACTTAACATACTTATTCTCATTTGTGTATCCATCTTGTTGCATCGTACATCCGTTCTACATCCGTTCTTTGTCAACACCGTACACCTTCGAGTCCCGAATGTCCACTCCTTATTGTTGTCACCCATCTCGAGTATTCATTGCTGTTATGTCTAAGACAACTCATTCTTTCTACTTGTTTAATTTTAACAATACGAGACACAAAGAAAATAACATAACAAAGAGGTGAGATCACCTACACCAATACCAACATGGCAAAGACAGAGATAACACAAGACGTGATATCATACGGGGATATCATATCAAACTTCCAATAATATATTCAATATTAAACAACTATCATCATCAAATCATTTATCAATTCAATTATCATAAACAACAATTACGATAATGTCCTAATTATCATCATAATCATCCAAGTATTCAAAACAATTGTCATACCAATATTCCTCAATTAATATATCACACGATATAAATGTTCAAATTATGCATGTACACAAGACTCGATTTCCTACTCCATGGAGCTAAACTTAGGTCGGAGAAATGATCGAAAAGATCTGCCGGTACCACGTACGCCTCAGACCACGTGCTATAATCCTCATTTTGATTTTGCACATCATCCCAAGCACATACACGACGTCTTTATCGATCTTGATTAAGAATAGTGTCTCGGTCCGGATCATCGGTGTGTTGCATCGGTCTAACCTACGGGAAGAAGCGCGACCAACCACCCGTGTAGGCAACCCGCACCCCGATGCCCCCAAGGTCAACAAGTGACCTACACTACGCATATCGCACCCACTCAAGAGGTGTGTTTCTCCTAGACAATCAGCCATATCCAGTCCTCATCGGACCATTCCAATGCATGTATAATGCACTAAATCCAATCATAGACAAATATGTCATTTTCTCACAAACAGTGTATGGACACTGGTTCAACAATAATCATACTGTACTTTCAACAAATAAAATCATGTTATCACGTTTTCATAGTTGTAAAAACACTTTTACCGTATTTTCTGATCGCGTAACATTTACATTGCGTTTCACAATCCAAAACTTTTCTGTTATGTTTTCACAATACCATAACACTTCTTTTATATTTTCACAATACCGTAACATTTTTGTTACGTTTTAAAATTCCAAAACGTTTTTATTACGTTTTTACAATACCGTAACACTACTCAATTTACGTTTACAAAATTTCGTAACATTTACATTACATTTTCAAAATGTTGTAACTCTTCATTGCACTTTTAAACCACGTACTAATTTTTAACATTTTTCTCAATCGCGTAAAACATACGTTTCTCAAATCGCATAGTATTTTTCCACTGTTTCAAAATCGCGTAACTTAAAAATCATTCTTTTACGTCACGTAAATTATTTTCTATCATTCTCAAAATATTTAAAATACTTTCCAAATCTCATAACAATGTTCTATCATTTTCACAATCACGTAAAAATATTCTATCACTATTCAAATCACGTAGTGATTTTTCAACAATATTTCAATCGCACGTAAAATATTTAAACGCGTTTTCAAATCGTGTAGAAATATTTAAACATTTTTCAAATCGCGTAGAAATATTTTCTTGTATTTCAAATTGTTTTTAAGATCGTAAAATATTTTTCAACATTTTTCAATCACATAAAATATTCCTCAATATTCCAAACATTATTTTGGACTTAAATAAATCAATATCATTTGTAACACATTGTTCAAAATTGCGTAGCTTATAAATCACGTTTTTAAGATATTAAAACATTTTTCATCACAATTTCATTCTGAAAAATACTTCTTAACCTTCAAAAATTCCTCTTCAACTTTTCTCAAAATAATATAACTTTATATTTCATTTAATATATTTTCTTACTCAAGAAAATATTTTTCCACAGCTTCTTTCTTCAAAATTCTTTTTCAAAATATACTTCACAAAAATCAATTTTCCATTGATGTAAATCAACGTTTAAAACTTAACATTTTTCTAACGTATTTCAAAACTTGAAAATAAGTTATTATACGTTAGTAAATTTTCAAAACACCATTATATTCTCCATTTTTCCCAAATCATTTCCAAACACAACCTTCTTCAAAATAAATTGAAGTTGAAAACATTTTCGTTTACAAAAAGTTGATTTTCTCAAGTGATAAACGCCTGATTCCCTTTCCAAAATCCTTGTATTAAATCCAATTACGTTTACTTTGAAATTCACTTTGTTCATAAAAATCAAGGCATTACTGGCCTTCAAAAACGCGACACGACTATTAAAATCATCAAAACATTTTTTCTTTTAAATCAATATGGTTTTGCATAAACAAAACCATTAAAGCCATCAAATACTTTTCCTTTTAAATTGATATGGTTTTACACAAACAAAATCATTAAATTTTGTTTTCAAACCGAAATACCAATGGTTATAAAACCAAACCCATTTGTTCAAATTCATTTTTACTTTCTTTACAAATTCTTTTTCACTTTCTTTGCAAATCCTTAAAATTAACGTTTGCCGTTTCATTCAAAACTCATGTTTAGAAAAACACTTAGGATCTTTTTACACAAAATAAATCAATAAAAATTCCTCCAAAAATCATATTCTTGTTCTCTGAAAAACAAATCCTTTGTTTATTTTCTATACTATTCAAATCATCCATTTTCATCTTTCATGAAAATATTAATTTGTGAACACCTATTTTGAGGTGTCTTGTTCGAAATCTACCATGTTCTAAGTACTCAAAAATCAATTCTTTCGTTCTTGAAAATTTTCAACATGAACCCTAATCAAGGGCATCAAAACCGTAGCTCTTCCTTGGCTATTGGAGAGCCAAAAATCAATTTCCTTTCCACCATCAAGTCATGAAATATATATGTATATGCCATCATAAATAATATAAGCATACCATTAAAGCCATAAAAGCATGTATAGCGATATCAAGCATATCATCAAAGTATAAAATCATGCAAAGCATATCAAGCATAGAAAATTAATCAAAGCTCATAAACACCCACAAATTAATTACATGACCATGAATATGAATCCTCACATGGATTCTACATCAATCAAATAAAATATCATCTCTCACCACCATGCTTGGTTGGTGAGATGGATCTCCCTCTTACCTCTTGAAGATCCTCAAAAGCTCTTTGTTTTGCTTCTTTTTCCAAGTCCTTCATCACCAAGAGCTCAAAAACCCAATAACATGGATCTTGAAGAAACTCCTTGAAGATGAATGATTTAGAAGAAATCTTCAACATGAAAGTTGCTTAGAATATCACGGAGATTCAAGATCTAAGGTTGGATGAAATTAAAAGAGCTTGGATGGTGATTTTAGGTAGTATGACCGAATGGTGTATTTTGAAGAACAAAGATAAAATTTTTTATTTTTGATAGAAACTTGAAGCTTGGATTTGAAGATCAAGATGAATGATTTTGGAAAAACTCATAACTAGAGATGTTCTTAGAATGGTGTTTAGGTTTAGAAAATCAAGTTGGATGAAATTTTTGAGTGATGGAGGGTGTTCTTGGAGTGCTTGGCTAAAACATGAAGAAGGAGAGAAATGGAGAGAAAACTTGAACTTAAACTTCTTGAAAATGTCTAATGATGACCAAGGATGGCAATAATGGTCTTCAAACTTTTTTCCTATGTCCTAAAGCTTCTCAATTTCGTAGCTCCCCTCCAATGCATTCTTCTTGAGTGGAAAAAAATCAAAAGTAAGCCATTATGATGTCTAACTTGACCAAGACATGCAAAAATGACATAAAGCTTGTCTCTTTGTCTTCTAAACACTCCAAAACCATCACTTTCTCTTCATAATGCATTCAATAAAGTTGTCTTCATTATTTGCCACCATTTGAAGCATTTCTAGCCATTGATTAATTCAATGGTTAGGATTTAGGTAGATTTAGATAGGTTAGAAGACTTAATCTGCGCCATTGGATTTTTCTCCTTTAAATTCTAACCATTAGATGTGTGCTCCAAAATTAATGGTTAAGATTGCTTCTTCAAACTTTAAATCCAAGGGTCTAATTAGTCTTTGCTTAATTTTAGAAGACCAAATCTCTACCCTTGATTAATTAACTTCATCCAATTGGTCATAAATGGTCTTTGTTACTTTTTAAGATTAAATCTCCACCCTTGATTTAATCTAAATCCAATGGTTATAAATGGTCTTTGTCATTTTTTCAAGACCAATTCTACACCTTTGATTACATCTATGGTTGATATCAAAGCGTACTAACTAAGCATTCTCACACCATTGATTAAATCAATGGTTATTATCCAAGGCTTCTTTATTAAGTTTGTTTAAATTTTGATTAAATCAATGGTTAATATTCAAACTAAGTATTCTCATCCAAGGTTATAAATCAAGTCAAGTTCTCTTTGTTGACTACACAAAGATAATATTTATTCTCAGTATCCTATAAATAATATTTTTCTTGTATTTTTATCATCCGATAATTAAATACGATCAAAACATAAGTACAATAAATTTTCTAAAACTGTTTCCGGATTCAGGTTTAGTAAGATCCCTGTCTCCGTCTAAACAATCTGAAATTTTTCAATCGTAGAAAAATTTTTGCTTTCTGGACCCACTGGGCCCACGTATGGGCACCTGGGCCCACAAATCAATCAAAAAATTCATAATCATCCACAAAAATCACAAAAATTATAAAATGCACAAATATCAAATCGACACGTAAAATAATTACCTAACGGTAAAAATTAAATTACGTAAAGTTTTTCCCTACCAAAATTTTTATTTTCCGACACTGAAAGTAAATCACTCAAAACGATCAAATCTGTTGTGGAATAAACAAAATAATTTTACAAATCACAAAAATTACTAAACAGTAAAATTCTGTTAACTGTCAAAATTACTATTTAAGAGATACAGAAATTTTGGGGTGTTACATATCCCTTTAAGAAGATTGTTATTTTTAGTTTGGATACGGTTCAAATGTACTTGAACACATCTAGAATATGACTTAAACATGATTCATTAATATTATTTTTTTAAAAAAAAATAGTTTCTTTAAATAACGTCTAATTAGTAAGTTCGTAACTTACCAAAGTTCAAGCACATGACTATTGTTTTAAAACATTATTTTTATATACCAGTATTTTAAGTTTTATCTTTTCACACGTTATTATTAGATTTTAAAGTTTTATTTTTTCACACATCATTATTTTTATTTGTTCTTTCTACCTAACTGCTTTCGTACTAAACCGTCAATTTCAACGTTATCGAAGTTTGTCTGATACCATTATTTCTTCTAATTAATTTTTTTGGATGTACATATAGTTATACATAGTTAGTTATTAGAAAAAGATAATTTAATTTTTTTGAAAAAACGTCAATATAAATTTTACTTCATATTTTTTAAAAGAAACTTACTAGGTAATAAATATTGACACATAAAATATATATTAAAATATTATAAATCTTTAAATTTACCAAAATGATATTAATGAATTATATTTTTTTTTAAATTATATATATATATGTCATATCTGTATTTTATAATTTTTTAAATTTAATATATTTATGTATTTGTATCTATATGTGTTTTATATTTGTATTCGTGTTCATATCTGTTCTTGGTAAGTCTAGGATGTTATTTCTATTATAATATATAGAAATTGTGGAAGGATTTTGCCTCCACCTTGATAATGACAACATTGACTTTGATTATATTGCCATCCCCCCTATGGTTGTTGAAGACTACTACTAACTATCCCAAGTGGCTGGCATAGCAATCCAAAGTCCCATATTTCTGCATGAAAATAGATTTAGTAGTCAGATTTTTTGTCATTCGCTCCACAAGCATCTGTCTAGTGTTCTGACTGGGATATTTTATGAGAGAGAAAAAGAGCGAAAAAATATAAGGTCCCCAGGTCCAGATCTCCAGGCACAACTATAATAAAAGTGACAGTTATTAAATATGCAAATAAGACTTAAGTATGTGCCCCAAAATGATGTATCTCACAAAATTTAACTTTTCTTCCCCTCAGTCCTGTCCCACTTTTTGATTTTTTTTAAAAGAAATATTAAGTTTTTTTTATTATTTATTAAGGATATAATAATTTTTTATTTTATTATTTAGTCTATATATAATTTTTTGTATTTAGGTTAAATTATCTTTTAGAATTTAATTATATTATGTAGTATTCATAAATCATTAGCCTCCTATTTACAATTGTTATGTATTTCTCTTTATTTCTTTGCATTCTTTCACATGGTATTAGAGAAAGTCATGAGACGAAGTTTAATTTCAAACACAACTTTTGTGGCGTCGACAACGGTACAATTTCAATATTTTGTGGCGTGGACGTGACTATACAATTTTGATTTTTGTGGCATGGGCATTACTATACGATTTTTGTGGCGTGACCGTACAATTGGTATTTCGTTCGGTTTCTGCAATTTGGTATTTCTTTTGGCTTTCTTTGCTTTTGATTATGGCTATTGAAAGAGTCGATTCGTTTCAGTCTGTGAGTGTGAGGTTGGATGGAAAGAATTGTTCGTATTGAAATTATGTGATGAGAAATTTTCTTAAGGGTAAAAAAATATGGGAAAATATTAGTGGACCTTCTTTGAAACCTAAGAATATTGATAAGGGGTATGTTGCTTTGATAGATACCTGGGAAGCAGATAATGCAAAAATTATTACTTGGATTAACAATTCTGTTGAGCATTCCATAGGTACACAGTTGGTGAAGCATGAGACAGCAAAGAAGGTTTGAGATCATCTGCAAAGGTTATTTACTCAGTCAAAATTTGCAAAGTAATATCAATTAGAGAATGACATACGAGCTCTTTAGTAGAAGAATATGAGTATTCATGAGTTTTATTATGCTATAACATATCTTTGAGATCAATTGGCTCTTACATAATCAGCATAGTTAAAGGCATGCAGTGCCTATATTGCTCGTAGAGAGCAGCAACGATTAGTACAATTTTTAATGGCACTTTGCAGTGATTTTGAAGGACTTAGAGGTTCAATTTTGCATTGTTCTCCACTTCCTTCTGTTGACTCAGTTGTCAGTGAGTTATTGGCTAAAGAAATATATCATAAATCTTATTCTGAAAAGGAGATTCTTTCAACTTCTAATCCTTCTGTGTTAGCAGTACCTTCTAAGCCACTCTCTAGTAATCAGAATAAACATTACACAAGGATTGCCATCAACAAGTGCATTTTTTGTAAGCAGAAAGGTCATTATAAAGCTCAGTGTCCTAAGTTGTTGAGACAACAGAACCAATCGCAACAACATTCTCAAGCTTGGTAGCTTGACAATCAGTCACAATCTAATGCTTATAGATCACCTCAGGGTTACAAACCACCACAGTCTAATACTGCAGCAGTTGTTTCATCAGGTTCTTTCACCGATCCTAGTACTTTGACTGAGCAATTTCAGAAGTTTTTCTCCTTACAACCATAAGCTATGTCTGCCTCTTCTTCCGTAAGTCAATTGCCTTATAGTTCTTTAGGTATGTCATATTTTGTATGGGTCTTAGATTTTGGTGCTTCACATGATATGTCTCCAGATTCTTCATATTTTGTTTCTATGTCTCCTTCATCTTCTATTCCTGTCATGATTGTTGATAGCACTCCTATGCCTTTAGCAGGTGTTGGTTCTATTGTTACACCTCACTTGTCTCTTCCTAATGTTTATCATATTCCAAAACTCAAATTAAACCTTGATTTTGTTGGTCAGTTATGTGATTTTGGTAATTTAGTTACATTTTCTTCTTCTTCTTGTTATGTGCAGGATCTGTAGTCTTAGAAGCTGATTAGGACAGGCCGTAGGAAGGGGGAACTATATATTTTAGATGAGTTAAAAGTGTCAGTTGTTGTTGCTGCTACTAGTGTTGATTTGTCTTCTTTTCGTTTAAGTCATTCTTTTTCTAGTTTTTACTTATGACATTCTTGACCAAGTCATATTTCGCCTTCTCATTTGAGATTTTTAGCATCTACAGGGGCTTTAGGAAATTTACAAACTTATGATATTTCTGATTGTAGTGGATATAAATTGGCAAAATTTTCAGCTTTACCTTTTAATCGAAGTATTTCTGTTTCTTCTTCTCCATTTGATTTGATTCATTCTGATGTATGGGGTCCTTCTCCTGTTGCCACAAAAAGAGGGTCTTGATATTATGTTTCTTTTAATGATGATCATACTCGTTATTGTTGGGTTTACTTAATGAACACCATTATGAATTCTTTGAGATATATATAGTCTTTCGGGTTCTTGTTAAAACTCAACATTTTGCGGTTATCAAATGTTTTAGGTGTGATTTGGTTAGGGAAAATATTTCTAATAAATTTTGTGAGTTGCTTACCTTAGATGGAACTATTCACCAAACTTCGTGTACAGATACTCCTGAGCAAAATGGTGTTGCTGAAAGAAAACATAGACACAAAATGGTGTGGTGTGGATTGTGAATTAAAATTGAGATTAAAAACAGTTGCCAAGTCCCACCAAAATTATAAAAACCTTGCAACCAGTTGTAGTTAGCAAGGGTCGATCCACAGAGAACTAACTCAATTAATACTATTGATTGAATCCTAATTTAAACTCTAAATGACAATGAACAATAAAAATGGGGTTTTATTAATTCAAACTAAAATAGAAACTAAAGATAAAACAATAGCAAAGTAAACACGATTTGAATTTCTAATTTGATGATATTGGTTAAGAGATAGAATCCACTACTAGGTTTATATGATCATGCGAATCCACATATCCTTTATCCCAATATGGTCAATTATGTTTTTACGCAATTGTGAGATTAATCTATGTTTTCCTTATGTAATGGTTAATTTAGCAACCACTCAAACTAACCATAATCATTAGTTAGCTATAAAGCAACTGTTCTTATATCTATCTAATGATTGCATTAAGAAATAGAAAACAAATCACGCTAAAATTCAATCACACACTAGGATTAAATTACTTAGATTATATGTTCCACTAGTTCTACCTCTGCAACCGCTCATAGCAATCCTAGTTTTACCACTTTCGAAATTGGCAAGAATATACAATACTTTTATATTGAATTGAAATCAGAAACATATGAATAAAAATACAATTGTATTGAAATAAAGGAATATACAGAATTCACATAACCAAAACTAGAGTTTCATCCCCCCTTAACTAAATAAGGAGTTTAGCCATATATGGCAAATTTAAATTCAAATTCAAAATGAAATAGAAACATAGTCAAGAATGAAAGAACGAAAGAAAACTGAAGGTCAAACTAGTTTCCAGCGAATGAGGTTGATCAATCTTCGATTGCTCGAACCTAAGTTTCCAACCTTCGATCAAATCTCGATCTTTCTTATTCTTTAAATCCTCTTATGTTCTCTAACGGCTTTCAGTTCAAAACCCCTTTTTGAGTCCTAGCCAATTCTATTTATAACTTTAGATTCCTAATTTTGCATCAGAATTCGAATTTTCAGTTTCTGATTCTCAGACACGAGCCGTGTCACTTGACACGACCTACCCCGTGTCTGACTCTACTATGACAAAATTAGGCAATTTAGAACTCAGAGAAGAACACAACATACCCCGTGTTTGATGACATGGGCCGTGTTGTCGAATTGGCTCAGCACTGAACCCTCCTTAAGGTGCCATAGAAATACATGGCTTACCTTGTGTCAGATGACACAAACCGTGTTGTTGATCAAAGCTCAAAACTGGATCCCTTTGTCATGACAGAAACGTACACGACCTACCCCATGTCTGATGACATGGGTCGTGTTGGGCAGACTCAGGGCTGGACTTCACCTTGTGATACCAGAGAAGTACACGACCTACCCTGTGTCATATAACACGGGCCGTGTCACTTACTTTCTTCAACTTGAACCCTGATTCTTCACAGATGCTCTTCCTTCTTTGCTTCTGGATGTACTATTGATCTTCTTAAGTCTTCAGCTCTCTCCTTAGATGGACATTAAGCTTGGCTTGATGCTAATTGATTCAAACACTCAAAAATCTCCTGAAAAATATAATTCCGTTATGAGCATTTATAACCATATTTAAGCATAGTTTCACAATAAACATCTGATTAAGTTCTATATCAGAAACTTAGCTAAATGTTATCAATTGAGTATATATGGTGTCCAATTATATCAAATATAAGGCATTCAAAATACTGAAATTATCAATAGATCAAATACCCTTACACTTAGCATTTTGCACTCCTGAGCAAAAACATAGAATCAAGCACTTGCTTCCAAAGGTAATGAAAATGTTAAGCACTAAGCAAAGACCTATACGTATTAGTCCTTTCAAGGAAACTAAGCAATTAGGAATTTCTTTTTTTAGCAATCCAAACTAGCAAGCAAAATAAATCAAATCTCAGGGTTAAATCAGCATGATAAATCCTTACTGATATACTCTCTTTCACTCAAGTATTTTGGGCTTGTATTTACTCTTAACCAACTCATAAAAACGTGCCCTATCATAGGCTTGGTAAGCCCCTGCTTCTCCACCACCTAGGCCATATGCACACAAAAATCAAAAGGTCTTTAATTAGGTTGTAATGTGGTTAAGGTCAAGGTAGGATACATCAAGGATGAGCAGGGTTAGACCATAGGAACTAGAAGAGCAACGGGGAATATAAAATTCTAACACATTTACAATATCACCCAAGTACTTTTCAATCTTAGATTTCTTTTTGGTATCTTCACTTTTTGCTTGTCTTTCTCCATTCAACAGATAACTTTTCCTTTTTCTCTTTTTTCATTTCTTTCTTTTTCACTTTTGATTTTTTTAAAAGAATAAAAACATGCCTTGAATCACATTATTAAATCACCCCTACACTTATTCAAATCCAATTCCCAAACAATTACCAGGCTCTTATACTCCCTAAGGTATGGTATCAATGGTTTTTTGCTTTTAAGCTTGAATTGAGCTATGATAAAAAGAAAGAAAGGCAATTAGGCTCAAAAGGGGTAAACAATGGATAAACTTGCAAGGACAGCTATTTGGCCAGTAACTATTAGAAAGAAATGTCTTTATTATCTCAAATATGTGTAGTGATCATTTGCAGCTTAAAAGAGAGTCAAATCAAGTTCAGAAGAACATATAACCTTGAGTGAAATCATATAACAAGGAATCGAAATGACTTAAATTTAGTCATTCACATCAAGGTCCAAAATCTCACTAGGTCTTAGTTTATCAATTTTGAAATAACCTTTTCAATTTTTCAAAAATCTCATTTGATAGATTTAGAAGCAAGAGAGTTAACTCCTCTAGGCTTAGAAACCTATCAATTTATCAAAATCAATCACTTGCTCACTGCTCAAATCATTCAAATAATTGGAAAGACATATATCATCATCATCATTAAGTCAATTGAGATAAGTACCCCCCATACTTGAATCAGACATTATCTCTAATGGCAAAACAAATATATATCAACACAATTAGACCAATGGTGCAGAAGCAACGACATTAAAAAAATCCAAATTATCATCATTAATCAACAGTCAACAATCAAGTCCGATACAAATTCAAATTATCCAGTTAAAAGCAAAATAGACTCCTAAAACAACAATGGAGATACACCAAGATGAGGGAGAGGGATAAGATAATCTCTGAAGCAAGGCATCTAATTTGCCATCAATGTTATCCAGTCTCTGAGCAGAAAAGTCCCTCAGCGCCTGGAAGCTCTGTAAGCGGTCATCTAAACTCTGAAAATGAGCGTTAAACTGTTGGAAGCGAGAGGTCCGATCTATCTTCAAATAATCAAGACGGGCCAGAATATCAGTATAGGAAGCAACATCAGGCTGAGTGGAGGGGCCAGCATTATCAGCAAAAGGAGAAACATACTCCGAGGGTGGTGGTGCTGCATCATCCTCCTAGGGCTTAGGGATCAGAGCTTGCCCGGGTAAAACCTTTCCATCAGCTCCAAGTAAGTGTAGTGCACCATTCTGATGGACACACATCTTTATACCCACCAGAATGGGCCCATCAATAGCAGTGGGACCTCAGACATGAACCTCATCTAGTAAATCTAAATAATCAAAAAGGGCGACAATGACAGAAACATAGCTCCCAAGCAAAATGCGGCCAGCTCGAGTGGCCCCAGCATGTTGAAACTGGTGACATAGCCAATACCCCCTATTTACTAGTTCCCCATTAAGCATGCAATGTAAGAAAAATAACTCAGGTCGACTCATGGTCCCCTGGCCTTCCCCCTACCACAAATGGTATTAGCTAACCATTTTTGGATGTACCGATGGGCAGGTGAACGAAGTTTGGAGGTTTTAGAGATTTCAAGATCATAACTACCAGACCCAGCAATAGTTAAACGAGACCAAACACGCTCAGGATTAAAATCACGGGGCATACACTTGTGCCCCATAGGAAATCCAAAGATAACGCTAAACTTGTGAATGTCTAGGGTGTGAGGACTGCCTAATAACTTAAATTTGATGTCACCAGGCCACTCGGTTTGGTTACTTAAAGGATACAACTTGTACTCAAAGGTGAAAATGAATTCCCTAGTTAGCTTAGCATATGTGGGTCTGTTCAAATGTATAAATTCTACCCAGCCAATTCTACCCAGTAGTTGAAAAACCTCATCATATAACCCAAGAGCCTGTAAAGTGTCCTCATATAGGAACCTAGTGGCAACAATTTCCTTCCTGTCAATAGGGTTAACAGGTACCTGAGGTGGAGAGGGAGCACATGGTGGAAGGGGAGGTGGAACCTCCTTCCTTGCCTGTGTTCACTCTCTTTTGCTTACCACAAGTGCACGGATCGCACTTGTATTATAACTAGGAGTCGAATATCATTCCCACGAGGAAATATGTTAATTTTAGTGCTAAGTATGAACCAATAGTTTAAGGATTTATATTCAAGGACATATAAATTGAGAGAGAGTATGTGAATTAACTAAAAGATCTTTAAAACTATAAAATTAGATTAAGTTGATGATTCTAGAATAGGGAATTCTTTTTTACATCTTACTTCTATTGATAATAAGTAATCCTTACAAACAATATACATGAAGTGATTAGGTTAGCTTGAGAATCAATATTAGTTGAAAGCTTATGTCTAGGTCAATCAACCATGCTTCAGTTACCTAATTCACTATGTTTCCATGAGAATTAGTATAAATTCACTCATTAAGATCTATTCTCAATTAATTACTATGCATGACCAATAGGTATATTTCTATCCTATTAACGAATCATCGCATTCAAACCAATTGAATGAAATAGAACATGCATCAATCATACATATGATCTCAAATCTAAATTCATATGTCTAGGTTCATTAGATTTTAACAAATCAATTGAAAGCTGATCAGACAATCAAAGCATTAAACACTATATGATTGAACAAAACCAAATCATGTATATATACTCAAAGGATTACAATATTATTCAAATTCCATAGGAGGATCCAAAGAAAAACCCTATAAACAGCTTAGCCAGCCATGAACCCTACGAAAATATCACAATAAATCATGTTCATGGAGATGGAAAGAGAGGAAAGTGAAGGAAAGAGAAGAGAAAGCTCAATGAGATGATCCTTCAAGCTTCAATCCTACTCCAATATGAAGATGACCTTTAATCTTAGTCACTTTTACTTCCTATCAGTGTAAAATATAAAACCCTGACCGCAGCTCTCCAAAAATAACCTAACTCTCCATAGAAAATTAATGCAACAATATTTATAGGGCTCAGAAAATAAAGTCACGCCGCGACATTCAACTTCCTAAGTCGCAGCGCATTACATTTTAGATCAGGGACGCCGCGACATATAACTCTTCTCGCCGTTGCATGCAAAATACGTAACTCTCTGACTTATTGCAGGGGAAGCACCATGCCGTGACATTCACATGCCACGCCGTGGTATGACAAGCTGATATTTGCACTTTTCTTTCTCTTGCAAAGCTGGTCCAAATCTTCTAAGTTTAACTTGGTTGGAACCTTACCTGCCATAGAGAAATCATCAATTCAATAACCAGTGCAAATGTACTCAATCTATCAAAGAATTAGAAACATTATCTCAGAATCATGATGAAAGACATCAAAATGGAATTATATGAATATGCAGCTAAACTCTTCCATACATGTATCAAAACAGGGACTAAGCAGTCAATAAGGCATATATATAAGGCACAAATAACTATAATTTGTGAAGTTATCACACCTCCAAACCTAGATTTTTGCTAGTCCTCGAGCAAAACAAAGTACATTCATCACTACCAGAAATTTCAGATTCAGAGACAGAATTTTTCCGTCTCTAAAAGGCTAAAATTTTGTCTCTAAAATTTTAGAGATGGAAATTGATCCATCGGTAGAAGAAGCGTCGCTGATATTTAGAGATGGAAAATTAGTTCCATCTCTAAATTAGAGACGGAAAATAGTTCCGTCTCTAAATTAGAGACGGAATTTTTCCATCTCTAAATTAGAGACGGAATTTTTTCGTCTCTAAATAAAAAATTAGAGACAAAATTTGTTATTTTTTTTATGGAAAATATAATAATAATTACATTAGAGATGATACGTTTCCGTCTCTAATTCCGTCTCTAATTTCGCAAATAAAGTAAATAATTATAATAATAATTACATTAGAGACGTCACTTTTTCATCTCTAATTGCTGTCTCTAATTCCCAAAATAAAGTAGAAAAATTAGAGACGGAAAACAACCATCTCTAATTTTCTAAAATTATCTTTTTAATATACTTTTAATTTTATAACTAACCTGATCAATTAACCATCACAATAAAATCATGTAGCAGCAAAAATCACAATTCAAAACATCATCATAAATTTTTGTTCCAAAATGCAAAGATAATAATTAATTGTCATTACAAATATTTAGATAGTAACTACAAATATTTAAATTGTCAATGAGAATATAAAAATAAAACTAATCACATATTTAAGTCATCATAATTTGTATCATCGTCACCGTCATCATCATGGTCATCCTCTTCTCTAGGTGCAGGATAGGAAGGTTCAGGCTGTGAAGCTGCAGGTGATGGCATTCTAAATTGACTACCCACAAGAAGAGTCCTAAACCTCTCCTCCCATTGATCCATCTTCTTCCTCATCATGTTTTGTTCTTGTTCCATCTTCTTTTGTTCTTGTTCCATCTTCTATCTCATAATGTCTTGCAAAAGATTTTTTTGATAGAGCTCATCAGTTAAAGCCTGAATTTTAGCCTGCATTGCAACAATCTCTGTTGGTGATACTCCATCAACAAAAAAGGTGGAGGGAGTGGAAGAAGATCCAACAACCTTAGTTGCTTGTGAACCCAATCCGTAGATACGCCCTTTCTTGTTGGGACCTCTAACAACATCGAAGTATATACTGTTAGTAGAGTCTTGACTGCTGCTACCTTCACCATTCTGGAATTGCAACTCAGCCATCCGCCTTTCATACTCTTCCTAAAAAGTAGTTATAAGACACTTGTACTTAAAACTTGATCTAACTTAAATGCTAACTTATGCTTACCGCAATCCTTGCTACTTTTGAAGTGATATACTCTTCTGAATTATCCTTGGCTCTGTGCAATCGCTTGTAGACCTAAAAAAAGCTTGGCTTCCTAGACATCTAATTCGCCTGAAAAGACAAAAAATAAGTATAAGTCATCCGCTTGTAGACTTATTCAATATAAATCATAGATTGTTAACTTAGAGAATTATAGTATATCAAAGAAATAAAGCATGAAGGAAATAAAGCAAGTGTTATGCACAAATCAAAGAAATAAAACATGTAGTTATCAACTCCAGTTGATAATCCATTGCAACAACAACAGATCCAAGAGAAGTTAAAACAGGGCATTCCACTGCACATAAAATTAAGTTACTCATATTATTCATGGTAGTTATTGAATAAGGCCTACTATGATAGAAATTGCTGCTTCAATAAATGAAATTAAACCAACTTATGAATCATTGTTTGGTTTATCTCAGATATACACACCAATACACCACTGTTAGTTGAATGCAAGACTCAGCAACATGCCAACAAGCTTGTATGATGCAAACAAACTACATAGTATTGCATCAGACAGATATCAAGAAATGAAAATTCTAACCCAATATTTAATCAGTTGAGCAAGTAGTTATTTTTGTGCCACAATATAATTTTATTTATGTAAAACCTATTTAATATATTTGCATCGCAATATCTCAGATATACTTTACCATGTTTACTACTTCATATTGACGCTTCAAATGACCAAACACTAAACTTTTGGTTAAGATATCATCCAGAAAATTGAGTATGCAATTCATTTGTTGCATCATTTATACATACAGAAGCAAATTTGTATAATTATCACCATATTCATGAAGAAACTTCCTGAAAAAGCATGTCATGGTTATAGATATACATGAAACAAATTGACATGAACACCATAATAATATGGACGATGATATAATAACAAACACAATAACTTTATAATTGCAACAGACTTATGAAAGGAAGATCATATTTGCAATATAACTAGATTTCTTAGAAAAGGTCAAATGAACAGGAGATACATAATAAACATGATTAGAAAGAGTCAAATGGGTAATAGATTGATATTGAAAAGTAAAAATGGCTATAAAAACAAGTCACAAGCTCTGGTGACATGAGAAACTATGACTGGATTCTAAATGGAGTTAACAATGGTATAACAATTTATGTAGATTGGGTGGTATGCAGGTTGACAGTTGCAAGGAGAATGATGTCCAGCAGCTCTAGCTTAAATTATTTAGGTTGACAATTTATGCAGATTGGGTGGCGTGCAGGTTGACAATGGTAAATTATTTAGATAGCAACATACTACTGATAAAATTTTGGTTAAATTCACCACAGGCTTTATTTATATAATCATTGTCCAGCAGCTCTAGCTTAAATAGAAAAGAAGGGGCTAGTCAATATGTCCCTTACTCAGAAAATAAAGAAAGGGAAAAGTTGCAGAAAAGTAAAATCAACTTACATTGCTAGAAATAAAATAATAACATTTGGTATAGATCCCATTATACTAACTATAACGAAATAAAAAATACAAATATTTTCTCTAACTAGTATTAAACAAAGAACACAATTTCACTTCACAATAATAATTTAGATGGAATTACAGTGCGATCAAGATGTCCAAATCAATACTTTTAGCATTCAAATGCCCAAGAAGAAGAAACCCCATGCACTAAGCAGAAGGTCAGAGAGATCATTGATAACATAGAAGGTTGGGATACATTATCATCTCATGAAAATGTTAGAATAGATCTTTGGTTATTTACTTCCAGCAACAAGACCAGAAGAAGCATGGAAAGTAAGTTGAGTAACAACAATCTTTAGGAGAAGCCAAGTGAATTAGCTTAATTATAAGAATACATGACAGGCGACAAACTCGCTATTTAATAGATCACCTACTGACAACACATGAAAAGATTGAACATTTAGATTATGGTTATATATCAACCTGCAACATTTGTGTATTAACTTTAAAATCAAATAAAAAAGAACACACTTGCATCAGTCGACCAGTAACAGGGATTAATAAGTTTGAATATGAGGATTAATATAAATGGAGCATAAATAAAAAACTATTGCTTTTTCCCTTGGATGTGCTGGCAATTTTACTATACAAATACCATAACTTACCCAAGGATATCCCTGACTCGGCATTTGTCATCCAAACCCACTTTGATGAATTGGGTGAACCATTGCCCCTAATTAAATCAATACAATAATTGGTTTTATAAAAAATGTAAAATTAATCGATATCTGTATTCAAATGTAACTGACAGAACCACTAACTTATAAAAACCAGATTATGATTCCGGGAAACATTCCTACTGCTATAGTATATTTACGACCTTTCTTCTGTAACATACAATTCAGATATTCATATAACATTTCACCATAAGTAATCCAACAGGAAGAAGATACATGTTATTCTATGTATAATACCAAAGGCCAGTTAGTCATTCAAAAAGAAGAGCAGCACTGCACATAAGGCCATCACATTGCGTATGCCAGCATCAAGTTATAATATTGTACAAATGCTATACAAAATAACATGCAAGGGAATTATATTTACACTCCTAACAGGCAAGGGAATTATTAGATATTTTATATTTGGCTTATCAGCTGATCATATCAGAGTATGAAATCAACAAATTCCATTCCACCACAATTGACTTCAAATAGTTCAGCTATGAAAAGTAGTAACTCTCTGCGACCTTAATAGAGGATTAGAGAAAAGAATGTTACAGCAACAATGGTACAGAAATGTGGTACAGAAAAGTAGTATATGGAATAATTATAAGGATCTAACATCACTCACCATTCTCCTACAGTGCTCTGTTGCAGATATGGATCCTCCACTATGCACATTGAGACCATCTTTCGATTGTCTATTTTGACTGTTTCTCATAGACATAGCTTGCCAGGCTGGATCACTCCATTTAGCCCACAACCGCTCCCTAGCATTTGGATGAATTCATTCACCCTTATTCGTCCTATCACGTACCTTGAATAGATTATTTGCTAGTGCACCGAATCCCTTACGTTCAAATATCCTTCTGATTATATCATTGTCTTCATGTAACCACTTGTATTTTTCCTACATTGATGATAATATTAATTAATGAAATACAATATATTTAAATTCATAACAGATTAATAACAAGACTTAAAAGGATATTACCCTAAAATCTTTAAACCACAAATCACGCACAGTGTCAGTCACTTCTGACCAACATGTCTAAGGCTCTTCATATTTCTTTTTGAAGATGTAAGTTATATCACGAGTCGGTCCAACGTCGGGGTAAAACCTGTAAGTCAATATATATATATATATATAAGTCGTGATGTTGTCTTCAATGAAACTGAAATGGCTTATAAAACCAAGGCTAGTGTGACACAATCTAGTTCTGATCAGAGTGAAAAGTCTGATCTTGAGAAAGTTAATTTTGAGGTGGAGTCTAAAGACGAGCCTGAAGAAATTCAAACTGGAAACTAGTTACTTGAGGAAGAAGAGCCTGAGGAAGAGCAACACGAAGAAGATAACAATAAATGGGATTTGATCAAAAGGCCTGCTGGTTCAAGAGTGGTTAGCTGTAAATGGATTTTCAAAAGGAAAGAAGGCATTCCAGGAGTTGAACCAGGCAGATTTAAAGCCAGACTTGTTGCTAGAGGCTTTACTTAGAAAGAGGGAATTGATTTCAATGATGTGCTTTCACCTGTTGTTAAACACAGATCCATTAGAATTATCTTGGCCATAGTAGCTGAATTTGATCTTGAATTGGAACAAATGGATGTGAAAACAACATTCTTGGATGGAGAGGATTATGTTTGTAAACTGAAAAAATCTCTTGATGGTTTAAAACAACATCTGAGACAATGGAATAGAAGATTTGATGAATTCATGGCTCAAATAAAGTTCCAAAGAAGCAAGTATGATAACTGTGTATATTTCAAATTTCTCTCTGAAAGTATATTTGTAAGTTTACTATTATATGTTGATGACATTCTATTATAATTTGTAATCTTTAAATCTTTAGAGCAAAGGTTTTGTGTTGAATTCTGTTCTTGGCATTACAGTTTTCTTCTATTTTTCTCCACCTAAAATTTAATTACAAGTACAGTTTCTCTTCGTTTTATATAAAAAAAAACTAATCACAGTTAAGTTCTTGAAACTGACACTTAATGTGTTGAAGACATACAAAAAATTGAAGAACCTATATCAAGCATGACTTAGAAGACCTGACCTAATAATATCTAAGGGGGAAGGGAGACTAGCATTTATTGAGTTGTTAAGAAAGGAACACGAGGAATTAAGTTTATTTGCTGCTAAAGGAAGCCTACAAGAAGACAAGTTATGCAATTGACTGATCTCATAACATCTAATCATCTGCATTCACAAATTCAGTTACTTTATGTTAGCAGGCCCATCATTAAGAAGGTGTATTCTAGGAAGAATAGACAAGTAGTAGTCGAACAGAAAATGTAGTTATTCTATTTTCTGTTAGAGTAATAATTAGTTAGTTATTCTAACAGAATAAGAGTTAGTTAGTTGGCTATAAATAAAGACAGGGGGGTCTTTTGAGAGTTAACCTGTTTGACAGTGGAAAGAAGGTTAGGAGAGAATAAGGACCTCTTGAATTGTCCTAGGGAATTCAGGTTGGTATACCTTTACCATATTTGTTTATCTTTGTAATTCTTTGCCATTTCTATTTTCTTTTTCCTTCTGATTGTTACAGAGAGGAGAATTTTCTCAATAAAGAAGTATTCTTTTCTTTCAATTCTGGTCCAGTTCTATCACTTTGCTGAATTGATAAATGTGTTGCGGAATGCAAAATGTGTTTAACCTTGATTTAATGGCTTGGGTGAATCTAATATGATGCACTCATCTAGCCATGCTATATGGTAAAAAGAATTTAACTGAAAACTATTATTTAAAATCTTAAGTTTTTAGATAATAGTATACAATACAGTATATGATAGTAAAATCAGCATTTTTAAATTCTAATAGAATGAATTCAACATTTCAACAAGCAATTGGTCAGCATAACAATTTAATCTTAACAATACAGCACCACTTAAGAGTTTGCTGCTTAAACCCAAAAAAGCCATTACTATCATCATTATATCAAGCAACACATATGGGACCAAATGATCCAAAATGTAAAATTATTGAGACCAAAATTCTTTCAATCATAGCAATTTCGATCCATAGGAAAAGTTAAATCACAAACCTACCTTTGAAAGCCTATAGCCACCAAGGTTAGCACTCTCGAGGGCCTTCTTGCTAGCAACAAGTCAATAGAACCACACAAGAAACTCTTACTTTCTCCCCCACCAATCTGAGTTGAAACAGGAAACATGGTCAATTCAATAGAGCAATTTTTGTTATTTTTTTTATTATATATGTGCATGCCTCACATGTATAATTATTATTTAAATTTAATAACATTAAGTAAGATAAGTTAGTTTTACTTTAAAAAGTACGTTTGAAGAATATATTAGAGAAGGTTGAAAACTTCCATACATTTGTGCAAAAAATCAATGTAAAGTAGGTTCACAAACACCTTAGGAAAAACAATTATTGATTGATAACTATAATGGATTAATTTGGGGAAAAAAGTTGAAGACAAAGACACAGAGACAAAGAAGAAGGACCATTTAATAATTATGGAAGAGGAACTGTCAATGTTAGGGGCTATGAAATGCCGTAATTTAGATGAGTATAATTTGTTGGATATACTTCTAACAAACTAGACAAAGATAGTTCAAAGTGGGGCCAATAGATAATGATAGTAGTGGATTGCTTTTTTGCCTTAATATAGATTACTGGTCAAATACATAGAACACTCAGTTCATATCATGGATTAAAGAATATCTCTGTTCTCTAGCACGTTGATTGAAAGGCCATAATTAGCTTAGGAAGAGTAAAAAAATGTGGGGGGGAGAGGGTACAATAACACCAAGGGAACAATAACACATTAGTATCTATCATGAGTGTTCTCAAATTCTCTGAACTTAGCAGCAGCCTTCTGAAGCACAGAAATTGGAAGTCCTGAAATTGGATTAATTCATTTTATTAAAATAAGAATTAGTTAAAAATGATATAACACATTAAAAGATATAGTTTAGCATATTCATAGCAAATAGTGTAACCAGCATAACATGCATATTTTAATAGTTTGGAAGGGATGAAACAGATAAAACAACAAAGAATGGTTATATTAACTATCACAAAAACGTTGAGGTCAATAAGAACAAACATATGATTATGACTACCAATATTAGAATAGTTGTCAAATCAGCTCATTAAATTATTTAAATGAAGCAAGATGTGTGTTAGGACTGAGTCAGAGCAACAACCTATAGGGGGAAAGGTTCTGCAAGTTTATTATAGGAAAAAGAAAGGGGAAACTCTTGTGAAAGTTGTTGGGCAGAACAGCCAAAGTCCTGGGTAGACTTCATTCCTTGGGCAGAATACTGGTATAATACCAGCTACCAAAATGCTGCACATTGCACACCCTTTGAGGTGGTATATGGTAGACCCCCACCTTCCTTGGATAGATTTATAACCGGGGAAACTATTATGGAAGCTGTTGCTCAGGATTTGATGGACAAAGATGAAGCATTGAAACAATTAAAATTCTATCTATAAAAAGCACAGAACCAGATAGCTCATTATGCTAATATGCATAGGAAAGCATCTCCGATTTAGACATCTAAAAATTCGACCTCACCAACAGACATCTATGCCTGCCAAACTACATCCTAAGCTCTTTGCAAGATACTGTGGCCTTTATTTGGTTCTTCAACAAATTGGAGCCGTAGCTTTTAAATTGCAGCTTCCTGAACAAGCACGCATACATCCAGTATTCCACGTTTCTCAGCTTAAAAAGGCTACAGGCCACCAACCAGTAGAAACAGACCTTCCAGCAAAATTACAAGGCACCACAGAGAGTTACAAACCTCATAAAATTTTGGGAAGTCGCATAGTTACTCAGTATAGCACCGAAATTCCTCAAGTTTTGGCGCATTGGCAAGGAAAACTACCAGAAGAAGCTACCTGGGAAGACACTTCTCTCATCAGAAATCAGTTTCCAGATCTCAACCTTGAGGACAGGGTTGTTTTTTAGAGAGGAGGTATTGTTAGGACTGAGTCAGAGCAACAATTTATAGGGGGAAAGGTTCTGCAGGTTTATTATAGGAAAAAGAAAAGGGCAAACTTGTAACAAACTATTAGATGGATAAAAGAGTTAGTTAGTTCTGATATTAGAATAATTGTACCTCCTATAAATAGGTCCTCTATTAAGTAAAAGGGGACGATTTTTCTGAATACATTGTTTACTGGGCAATTTCCAATGAAAAAGGAGAAAGCTCCTTTGGAGGTATACTTGTATACTTTGGTTCTTGGGCTATCTTCTTTCTATCAACAATAGAGAAGTATTTCCCGAATTCTTTTCCCCTATTGTGTGCGATTTTTCCTAGCTAGGCTGTATTTTTCCTACCTCAGAAAGAGGATCCTAACAATGTGTGTAAACCCCAACCCAAATTTAGGGCTATGCTTGAAGTCAAGTGGCTCTGTCCAATATGTATGGATGGGTTGACCAGAGTTACATGGTTCGTTTAATCCCATCATGTTCCACGTTTGGGAATGTTCATACCCAAACATGGGTTGTTTGTGACCCAATACGCTCATAGGAGCATTCTAGATTTACAGCAAAAAAATAGAGATGTCATCCTCGTCGTGTGGCTGTCTTTGACGCAGCTATTGTGTGATCTTCAAGGGTGAGAGAAAGAGACGCAGCTGCTGTATGATTTTCACAGGTGGGAGAAAGAAGATAACTAAAGACCCTAATTGATGCAAGCAAAACACATAGCATGACTAATATGCAATGAAAAAAAAAAATGGGCTGGAGTAAAACACACACTTAGGCCTATTTAATTAGTGGACTATAAGTGGGATGGGCTGTGGTGTGGTAACTTATTATATAATAAGGTTAAAAGTAATTATAGGGTAAAAGTAAAACAACTAACATTGCTTGCTGCCTGCTGCCTGCTGCCTACTGCCTACTTCACAACTCCTTTCTTGGCACACGACGTCATTTGGGAAAAACATATCTACTGGTTGTTGGCTGGTGCACAATAAAAAAACTGACGATACTGCTGCATAGGTGCTATTTATAAATAGTAAACCAGATTCCTTGTGTATTCCTTGTGTCACATAAAACATAGTTTTAAGGCTTCAGCTATGGCATTTGGAAAAAGAAAGAGACAAGAGGAAGAACAACAAATTTATTCCCAAGATATTCAAAATTCAGAGATTCAGAATTGAGATGATGATGAAAGTGAAGAAGAGGAAAGCAACGAAAAGACAAAAACACTGGTCTTCAATCATTAGTATCAAGGAATAATGATGGAGGAGGAGGACAAGTTATGCATGTTGATTCAAAGTCAAAGCCACTATATCAAGAGGTTACTATCCATGGTGCAGCATCAGGAAAAAATCTAAGAGGCTCAAAAAATTGGTCCTGTAATTACTGCAAAAAAAGTTTGACTGGTTCATATACTAGAATTCACTACCATTTTTTTTATGCTCCTCATGGCAAAAAAGCAGAAATTAAGAGATGTCCAAAATTGATAAATGATCGTGACGCATATGAAAGGGTCAGAAGAAGAGTTCAAGAAGTAGAAAAGGCTAATGGAATTTGTTCATCTTTAAAGAATTCTAGGCTAACAAGTCAACACAAAAGCTTGACGACTCTTTTAACTAGATGGAGTGGGATATGGTAGATTTGAAGGTGATTAGGGGCTTGTGTGCCAATGGGATTCCATTCAATGTATTAAGGAATCCTCATTTTCACGAGATGGTTTCTACCATAAACAGAGGTCCTAAAGGCTACAAGGCTCCTTCATATGATAAGGCAAAGACCACTCTACTTGATGAATGTAAAAGAAGCATAGAGAAAGACCTTGTTCCAGTTAAAGATACATGGTATTCTCAAGGGGTTTCTATTGTTTCAGATGGATGGACCAATTGTAAAAATCAACCCTTAATAAATATTCTTGTAGTAAATAGTCGAGGATCTATGTTCTTATATGCTGAAGATTTTTCTAGGATTGAATAAACAGGAGTTATAATTGCAGAATATTTGCTAAAAGCAATGGAAGAGGTGGGCTCTCATAATGTGCTTCAAGTTGTTACAGACAATGCTGCAAATTGCAAAGTTACTGGGCAGGAGGTACAAAAGGTACACAAACATATATTTTGGTCTCCTTTTGTTGTTCACACTCTTAATCTTATTTTTAAAGATTTTGCAAGACAATTTGAGTGGCTAAGTATTACATACAAGAGAGGAAAAATATATTGTCAAGTACTTTTTGAATCATTCTCGTGCATTGGCTATGTTTAGAGAATATTCCAAATTAGAGCTTCTTAAAGTGATAAAAACTAGATTTGCTTCACACTATATTTTGTTGAAGCGACTTATTGATTGTAGAGAGGCTTTGGCAACTACTGTTGTGATTAAATCATGGAAGGATTTGGTTAAGCAAGGAGATGAGCATGTAAAAAAAATGGGTGCTTTAGTTGCAGAGACTATTATAAGTGAAGAATTTTGGGAAGATGTCGAAAATATAGTCACAATCACAAAACCCATTTATTTGTTGATCGAATTCTGTGATGGTGAAGGACTGAAAATGGGTGAGATATATGAAAAAATGGACAACATGCTTGGTGAAATAAAGGATATAATGAAAGAAAATAAGCATGGTGATGATTATGAAAAGATGAAGGAAATTGTGCTTGTAGATGAGAGAAGATGTCAATTCCTTTGCATTGTCTTGCCTTTGCACTTACTCCTAGATTTTATGATTCTAGATATCTTGCCTTACCAGCACCAAGGGGCACAATTAGAAGGCCTCCAAATGAAGATAAAGAAGTTATTATGGGTGTCATGGAAGCATTTAATAGGATAACTGATGACAGAGTGGAAAATGAGGCTGAAGCAAGAATGTTACGTGAGCAGTTTGCAATTTTTCACTCACGTAAAGGCCTTTATGCTATGGTTGTAGCTCAAACAGATGTGGTGACCATGAATGCTATCGATTGGTGGTCTACTTATGGCTTAGAAACTCTAAAATTAGCAGAGGTTGCAAGAAAAATGTTATCTCAACCAATTACTAGTTCCTCAGTAGAAGGAACTAGAGCACATATTCTTATATTCACAATGTAAAGAGGAACAGGTTGAATGCTACAAGGGCAGATAAATTGGTTTTCATTCACTCAAATATTCATCTCTTATCTCGCTTTACAGAAAATTATAAGGAAGGTCCTTACAATAAATGGGACATTGATACGAAAGAGAATAACATTGATGATCCTGCAATCAAGTTGCAAGAAATGAGGTGGAAATCATTAGATCATGATTACATACAAAACACAGAGGATTCTTCGGAGAAAGATGGAAATGTAATACCATTGGAGGTTTTCAAGCCTACTTCAACAGTACATGTTTCTTCTAGCACGAGAAAATCATAGCAAGTACGTCAATTTCAACAAGCTCAAATTTCTAGTTTTGTGACAAAGGCAGCAAAAGGCAAAGGAAAGATGACTGAAAATTGATCATAGATTTGGAAGTATTTTGTTATTTTGGAAAGAAAACTTAGATATTTAAATTATTGAATTATCGAAGTATTTTGTTATTTTATAAGTTATGACTTTATGGAAGTGTTTTATGATTATGTTATTTTTTTACTTCTGCTTTATAATTTTTTTTACTACTTAATGTTATATTTAAAGTTTATGCATAGTGATCCAGTTCAGTGAATTTTGATCCAAAATAACGAACCGACTAAGTATACCCCCCATACCGCGACCTGGTAAAGTCCCGTACCACGTAGCAAACCGTACCGCGAACCATGTAACTCTGGGGTTGACAATGTTGAAAAGGACCAGCTCATGAGATCAGAACTTGAAGAAGCAGTACTATTTTCATCTCTATCCTTATTATTTTAGAGGGCTACAATTCCAAACAAGCATAAAAGGACACTTTGCAAACCCATAAACAAACAAAGAACATAATCCAAATACTAGAGTAGTGGCAATACGAAAGCAGAACCAGAGTGATTTTGTCTACAATGGTGCAGAATCTCAAGCTAAACTACAAACCCCATATTAGGGAAATGTGAAAGCTGAAACAAACACCCCAATTTTGCTAACATCATCTCACTTGGAGTAAAAGAAACCTTGATTCCAAAACGACACATGCTATTGGATATGGAGCCCCAACCCCCAATTTACGACTCCGTATCTATCCATTTTATTTTCTTTCCACATCTCAGTTCTCAGTTCCCATTTCCTAATGCACACACACACGCGCACGAAGAAGTAGATTACGAAACAGAGAAATCCACAACAGATTTTCATGCTCAGCTTTGAAGTTAAAAGTAACAGAACCCAAAAAACATAGAGGAAAAAAAACCTTCAAGCAAAACCCAACACAGAAATTTGGCAAACCGTTAAAAAAAAAATAAGAAATGTGGTAAAGGAGGAAGATATGGTGAGAGAGGTGAAGCAGATAGGGTTAGTTGCAAGCTCATGATGTCTTGTATCAAATGCAATATGATATGAAATGGAAGAAAGAAATAAAGGAAGAAAGAAATGTACCTGTAGCTACCCACTTGCAAGCTCGCGGCTTCTCCTTATCTCGTACGCCCAAATGAGTTCAAGCAATGGAGAATGGAGATGAGTAGAGAGATCGAGGGTTGAGAGGGACCAATTGGGTTCAAAGATTGGGGAATTGGGAGGTTGGGGTTTCTGAGATTGAGATTTGAGAAGCTCAGAGATGTCGTGAGAGATGAGAGAAATGAGAGAGATGTCGTGAGAGATGGAGAATTGGTTTCTGATTTGAGGGAATTAGGGATTTAGTGGAAATATTAGAGACGGAATCACATCCGTCTCTAGCTTTAAAAAAATATTACAAATGAAAAATAAAATTGGTTTCTTATTTGGGTCTAGTGGGAAAATTAGAGATGGAAAAACATCCATCTTTACCTTTAAAAAAATTATTTGATATTAGAGACGGCAACACATCCGTCTCTAACTATATTTGATATTTTAAATTACTTATTTAACTGAATGGAGACAGAATTAGAGATGGAATATTCAGAGACGGACCAATTCCGTCTCTAAATTCCATCTTTATATATATTTGACTTTTTCTACCCTTATATTGACCAAATAGAGATGGAATTAGAGACGAAAAATTCTGAGACAGGTAAATTCGATCTCTACTTTTCGTCTCTAAGCATATTTGACTTTAATTTGACCATATAGAGACGGAATTAGAGATGAAAAATTTGAGATGGAATTATTCCGTCTCTAAATTCTATCTCTAATTTTTAAAATTTTATTTTTCTCTCTAAATCGTTAAATCCGTCTTTGTTTCCATCTCTATTAGAGACAGACTTTTTCCGTCTCTAATTTTTGTCTCTAAATCGAACTTTTCTAGTAGTGCATATCAATCAATATGTTAGCTTGCATTCACAAATCTGTATATTCCACTTTCACTTAAACTGCACTCATGTAAGATGATTGCATAAAATCTCAAAGAATGCACTTGTCCCACAATTCAGTTTCACACATATACAATCCTCATCATGCTAACAATCACAGTTTCCTTTTATTCAAGATATAATTTCCCATAATCATGCAAACAGAACTTCTTTTATTCAATTCTGACTTACCCGGATAAGTTTATGAACATACAGATGAATACGAACCAAGGAATCCACAAAATTGTAATCAAACTCTCTCTCTACTAATGTAACTCACACATAAATAAGGATCAAAAGGGTCTTTATCAGCTTATAATGTAAGGCCAGTGGTATGGGTTAAAGAACAAATGGAAATGGATTTAACATAAACATTGAGACACATACATAAATGATTTCAAGACTTGAGCCCAAGTGGACTATTAGGGTATTTCAAAAGACTTTAAAAGATCAGAACTCATAAAGACCATTCAATGCTTCATTTTTAACTTTTCTTTTTCTTTTCTTTTGCTTTGCTTGTCTCTTTTCAATTTTTTTTCTTTCACTTTTACAAAGCAAGGTTTTTCTTTCATGCAGATGATTCTGATGAGCTCAATTTTGAATTTGACTTATACAATACCCCTAATTATTGGACTCATTTCAAGAAATCATATGATATGAACTCAATCAACAATAATGGTAAGATAACAAATGTCATGTTTTCACATGCATTTAGAATGGTTACATGGTATGGTATATGTAGATAATGAAAAACATAAGGCCAAACATATATAAGGCTTCAAAGGGGACCTAAGGATATGATCATGTCAAGGTAAGTTTTTTAAGGCTCAATCGGTCTAAACAATACCCTAATCATTTCCTTAATCATGCACAAATTAGGATTTCGCCTCAAGAGAGTTCAAAAACAATTTCACAGATAACTGACACTTCCACATGTTCAATACATAAACTTTCTCTAGGCGAAACTTCATATCAATTCCAAAGTTAAACAAACATGCAAGAGGGAAACACATCACTTTGTAAAAAGAAACTGGATTGCTTCAGCATGCTTCAAAGATTGTATATGGATTCACAGAAATATTCATGTCAATTTGCATCCGCATTTATCATTGGCCAATCAATTCGCACTAGTTTTAACCATTATGATTCAAATTGTGAAAAGGAATGACAATTGTATCTTGAATGAGATTTTCATGCAATTGTTATCAAGATACTTGTTTCTCTGGATCGTAACAAAACATACATAATTACAAACATACATAGTTGTACTAACATACCAAAATACCATACTAAAGATAAGCAATAATAGTATAATAGGTAATGCAATATATATATACCACATATATAACAAACATCCTAAAATATTAGTATCATAACCTCATACATAAGTTTAAGACACCCCACAAATCTGAGGGAAACAGTATCCGCACTGTACAACAAAAAACATATAAGATACTAAACACAGTGAAATACAATGAAAGAATGTGTGCCCTAAATGCCATAAGGGCTAGATGGAGGGCTTCTCAGAATCGGTAACCTCATCATCGGTGTTTGCATCCTCGCCCATGGCTGCTTCATCATCAGCTGCTGCTGGTGAGAGGGCCCTGGCTCCTGTGATGGTGGTGGTGGTGGGTTAGCAACTGCTATAGGCGGGAAGTCTGGGACTGGGTAATCATCCATCAGAAGATGCAAGCACTCCGCCATCCAACGCTGAGTCTGAATGATATATGACAACATGACTATCATCTGGCCCGTCTGAGCCTCCAAATCTGTCACCCTTGCTTCCATGTTGCCGCATCAACTGGTGCTGGCCGGGGCTATGATGGCTCTACCCTGGGCTCTCCTGGAGGCTGCCTCTGTGCCCTCCTAGCAGCTAGAGGGGCTGGAACTGCATAGACCCTTTCAAGGAAACAATCATTGAGAGGTTGTTTCCTCTCAGAGCGCTCCTCATGGTCCTGAGACTCGACCATCTGTCCTCTGTATAGTTGGTGGACGAGTGAAGGAAAGAATAGGCTCCTGCACTCTCTGGCTGCTCTTTGAATCTGCCGGTGAATGATATAGCCGACGTCAATGGCACAATGCTCGAGAATAGCATAGATCATGATTGCCCGCTCTCGAGTCACCTTTGATAGGTTGGCAGACGGCAGAATCCATGTGCAAATAAAATGATACCAGATCCGAGCCTTTGGCATTAAACAAGCTTGACAGAAGAATCAAGGTCTGGCATCCTGGACGCTCAATACCCACTGCACGGGCTGTGAGGCAACCGTGTAGATCCTGGCTGTCATAGTGGCAAGATCGATGCCATATGAGTCGACTCTGATAAAATGAGTGTACTTGCAGATCAATGGCGGAGTTGGCAAGTCTAATACTGCCCTGATGATCGATGCAGCGTAGGAAACCTAGCCTCCCCGGACAATAACTGTCATGGTGTTGGGATTGGTGGTGTCGATGTTCGCGTAAAATTCGTGAACCACAGGAAGAATTGCGACCTTGGGGTGCTGTGCAAATCTACCCCAGCGATGGTGGCAGATTGTCCTATCAATGTGCTCCGTGATGCCCTCCTCGAAGGAGAATCCTTGCTCAACTGTGATTGATTTAGAAACTAGTCTGGTGTACCTCTCAGCCGTGACGGCTGACACAAATCTTGCCTGATCAAAAAGTAGAGGAGGAAATGGTTCCCTGTTTGCTCTACTGGACGATCCACATACTCTCTTTGGACCCGCGGTACCTGAAAAGGAATGGAAACAGTCAATAACAAGTAATGGACATGATTAAGCATAATAAACTTGCAATTCTGGGAAATTATGGAAAATTCAATGTATCACGCTGTGACATTTACACATGTGTCGCGACATTCAATTTGTTCATGACCACGCCGCGGCACAAATATGACATGTCACGGCATTCAAATTCGTTCATCCTGGTGCTGCGACACGCAAGGGTAACGCCGTGGTGCGTGCTTAACCCTAACCCAGAAATACCCCAAACCAGGCCAAATCTCCTATCCCAAGCAGAATACACACACCTATACTATATAAAAACTATAAAATACTTATCCTAATACATATAATCTTACTGAAAACAAGAAAATATACATTTAACATTGAAAACTTAAAAAAATGACATAACAAAATAAAAAAAAAAAAAGAAAATGAAAGAGCTTCATAGCTTGTTTGGAAGTAGGAAAATGAAGCTACAAAGGTAGAAACTTAACAACGAGAGGATAGGTTGAGAGAAAACAGAGAATAAGTTTAGCAGAAAGGGGAAAACTGAGGGACGTATAAACCGTCATAGCGTTTAACCCTAAAAGACAACCCACGCGCGACGCAATGCTAATAGTGTTGTGGCGTCCATTAATTCTCTCGTAATTTAAATATTTAAATAAATACTATTTATTATTATTATTATTTTATATATATATTTGAACATAAGACATCGCAACATAGTCACACACCACACCGCGGTGTGAGAGGTCAGTCAGCAGAATTCTACAGCAAACTGATTTTAGCCGAGACTCTTGGCCAAAATGGGTCACCAACACCTATAAAACATGTCCATAAGGTCAAATAACAGTTTATATATCAAAAACTTAATTCAGCCACAAAAAACACATATTACATACTAAAGACTTAAAAACACATAATATGCACATTTGGGTTCATTCCCAAAAAGGGCCTTATTTATAGTCCCGGCAGGACTTTGTGGACATCAAGTTGGAGCTGTTAAAGTGAGAAAGGTTTTCTCCCTTTGAATTTCTCCTCCAAAGTAAGGTTTTAGGTGCTGGCCATTAACCTTAAAACTTGATGATCCATCAAGTGGGGCTATTTCCATTGCCCCGTGGAGGAACACCTTTATCACAGCAAAGGGTCCCGACCACCTCGATTTAAGCTTTCCATGAAAGAGTTTAAGCCTGAAATTATATAGGAGAACTTGTTGGCCTTCATCAAATCGTTTCTAGACAATCCTCTTATCATGACAATATTTGACCTTCTCCTTGTATACTTTTGCATTTTCATAGGCCTGCAGCCTGAATTTATCGAGTTCATTGAGTTGTAAAAGTCTTTTCTCACTGGCAGCTTGTGAATTGAAGTTGAGCTGCTTTATTGCCCAATAGGCACTATGCTCAAGCTCAATCGGCAAGTTACATGCTTTCCTGAATACCAGCTTGTATGGAAACATACCAATGAGGCCCTTGTAAGCAGTCCTATAAGCCCACAGTGCGTCATCTAACTTTCCTGACCAATCCTTTCTGGTTGGATACACTATCTTCTCCAAGATCTGCTTTATTTCACGGTTGGATACCTCTGCTTGTCCACTTGTCTGTGGGTGATAAGCAGTGGCAATCTGATGCGTCACACCATACTTGGCTAGGAGGGCTTCAAAGTACTTATTACGAAAATGCGACCCTCCATCACTGATGATGGCCCTAGGTGTTCCAAACCTGGTGAAGATCTGTTTCTTCATGAAGCCTATCACTACCTTTGAATCATTGGTAGGAAATGCACATGCCTCCACCCATTTGGACACGTAGTCCATAGCCACAAGTATGTATTGATTCCCAAAGGAGGGAATAAAGAGGCCCACGAAGTTAATGCCCCAAACATCAAAAATCTCAACTTCCAGAATGGAGTTAAGGGGCATCTCATTTTTTCTTGAAATGTTTTCACTTTTCTGGCACCGATCACATCTTTGCACATAAAAATATGCATCCTTAAATAGCGATGGCCAATAGAAGCCAGATTGGAGCACCTTTTAGCCGTTCTCTCACCATTGTAATGCCAACTATATGGAGGAGCATGACATTAGTTGATGATCTGCTCCACCTCTTCCATCGGTACACACCTTCTTAACATCTAGTCAGCACACTGTTTGAACAAAAATGGTTTATCCCAGATGTAGTGCCTGACATCGTATAAGAATTTCTTCTTTTGGTGAGAGGTTAGATCAGGTGGTAACACACCACCCACGATGTAATTCACCATGTCCGCATACCATGGAGATGATTAAGTGGTGGCTGCCAAAAGCTGCTAATCAGGGAATGTTTCCTTAATCATGATCGGTTCAGCTTGGCATTCTTCATTTTCTAGTCTTGAAAGGTGGTTTGCCACTTGATTTTTGGCACATTTCTTATCTCTGATCTCCATATCAAACTCTTGTAGAAGCAAAACTCACCTAATCAATCGCGGTTTCGAGTCTTTCTTGCTTACTAAGTGCTTGATTGCTGAGTGATCTGTATACACAATCACCTTAGTCCTTGCCAAGTAAGCGCTGAACTTGTCAAATGCGAACACAACTGCCATCAGCTCTTTTTTCGTTGTTGTGTAGTTCAGTTGGGCATCATTAAATGTCTTGCTCGCATAGTATATGGAGCGAAACACCTTATCCTTTCTCTGCCCCAACACAGCACCCACAACATAATTGCTGGCATCGCACATGAGCTCGAACGGTAAGTTCCAATCTGGAGTAATGATAATTAGTGCTGAGACCAGTCTCTTCTTCAGCTCCTCGAATGCAACCTGACATAATTCATCAAAATTGAGTTGAATGTCCTTCTCTAACAGGTTGCATAGAGGCTTGGCTATTTTCGAAAAGTCCTTTATACACCTCTGATAGAAACCCGCATGGCCAAAAAAATTGCAGATTCCTTTTATAGGATTTGACGGAGGGAGCTTGTCAATAAACTCAATCTTTGCTTTGTCAACCTCCATCCCTTTAATAGAAACCTTATGGTCAAGAACTATGCCTTCTTCAACCATAAAGTGACATTTTTTCCAGTTGAGGATGAGGTTGGTTTCTTCACATCTTTTTAATACGGATGATAAGGTCTGCAAACAGCTATTATAATCATCCCCAATCACTCAAAAGTCATCCATGAACACTTCCAACCCGTGCTCAATCATATCTGCAAAGATGGACATCATGCAACGTTGAAAGGTTGTAGCAACATTGCATAATCCGAACGGTATCCTACGAAACGCAAATGTACCATAGGGATAAGTAAAAGTTGTCTTCTCTTGGTCCTCAGGCGCTATGGCAATTTGGTTATATCCGGAATAACCTTCCAAGAAACAGTAATAGGCCATTCCTGCTAGCCTATCCAACATTTGGTCTATGAACAGAAGCGGAAAATGGTCCTTCTAGGTGGCCTTGTTCAGCTTGCGGTAGTTCATGCACACCCTCCAGCCTGTGACTTTCCGAGAGGGAATGAGCTCATTATTTTCATTTGTGACTACCATCATGCCACCTTTCTTCGGAACACATTGAATAGGTGAGACCCAAGGGTTGTCAGAAATAGGATATATTATGCCACTATCCAGCCACTTGATTATTTCTTTTCTCACCATTTCTTTCATAATTGGGTTTAACCTCCTTTGGTGTTCCACAACACCACTTTAATTATCCTCTAATAGGATCTTGTGCATGCAAATGAAGGGGCTAATGCCTTAGATATCAGCAATAGTCCATCCAATAACATGTTTATATGTCCTTAGCACATGGAGAAGTTTCTCCGTTTGATCATCTGAGAGGGATGATGATATGATTACCAGCAGGGTGGAGGTTGCTCCCAAATATGCATACTACAAATGATTGGGCAGAGGCTTAAGTTCAAGCCTCAGGGGTTCCTCAATAGAGAGCTTAGATGCCTTCTTTGTTGCATCGAACTCCAAGGTTTCAAACTTAAGTGACCGATATTACTTTGGCACCGCATTTAGGTGCCTGATAAAATCTGAAACATCGTCTCTAGGCTCTTCATCATTATCAGTTGATGAAACTAATGCCACAGCAAGGGAGTCTTCAGGAATATTGGCTTGGAATGCGTTATTAATGATGTTATCCAATATCCCAATATAAGAACACTCTTCCTGATCTTGAGGAAACTTCATTGCCTTGAAGATGTTGAAAGTTACCTCTTGATCTTGAACTCTCATTGTCAGTTCACCTTTCTGGACATCAATGAGTGTTCTCCTAGTGGCCAGGAACAGCCTGCCTAGGATCAATGGGACCCTATAATCTTCTCCCATATCCAAAATAATGAAGTCCACAGGGAATATGAACTTGTCCACTTTTACCAGGACATCTTCCACAATTCCCTTTGGATGCGTAAAGGAACGATCAGCTAGTTAGAGGGTTACGTATGTGGGCTGCATTCCCTCAAACCTAACATCTAGAATATGGATAGGGGCATGAGATTAATGCTTGCCCCCATATCACATAACGCTTGGCCTAGGAAATTCTCTCATATGGCGTAAAGGATTGTAAAGCTCCTTGGTTCCTTCAACTTTGGGAGAAGCTTCTGTTGCAAAACGACACTGCATTCTTCAAACAATGCTACCGTTTCAAACTCTCTCAGCCTACGTTTCTTAGACAAGATATCCTTCATGAATTTAACGTAAGTGGGCATCTGTTTCAAGGCTTTAGCAAAAGGGATATTGATATGCAATTTCTTGAAAACTTCTAAGAATTTCTTAAACTGCTCATCCAGCTTATGCTTGATTTGCCTACTAGGAAAAGGTAAAGGATGTACATAAGGTCTATGGCTTTTTTTGGACTATGCCTTCATCCTTTTCAATTTCCTTTTCCTTTTTCTTGACGTCCACCTCTTTGTGGACTATTTCTTCATGGTCTTGGCTCTTGGCCACTTCATCCTCCAACAATCTAGTCTTTGGATTTCCCTCAATGTCCTTGCCACTCCTCATTGAGATGACCTTACAGTCCTCGTTTAAGGCACCCTTCAGATTATTAACAGTGTTACTTGAGAAGGTTCCTGGGGGCCTATTGCTGATGGCGTTAGCCAACTGTCCTACTTGAGTTTCCATTGCTCTCATCGAAGCCATTTGGCTTTGAATCATCGAATCATTCTTTGATAAGTGAGCATCAACCCTTGCCATGTAGGAGTCGATCTTGTTGATGAAAGCATCATTCTTAGCCATCAACTGTATGAACATATCCTCCAATGCAGACTTCCTTTCTTGCATTAGTTGTCTAGGTTGGGCTGGAAATCTAGGAGGGTTGTACTGGCGTTCATTTCCATGAGCATTAGACGAGGAAGAGGGTCCTTGATTGTCCTTCCATGAAAAATTTGGATAGTCATTTGGCTTTGAATCATCGAATCATTCTTTGATAAGTGAGCATTAGTCTTTGCCATGTAGGAGTCAGTCTTGTTGATGAAAGCATCATTCTTAGCCATCAACTGCATGAAAATATCCTCCAATGCAGGCTTCCTTTCTTGTATTGGTTGTCTTGGCTAGGCTGGAAATCCAGGAGGGTTGTACTGGTGTTCATTTCTAAGAGCTTTGGAGGAGGAAGATGGTCCTTGATTGTCCCTCTATGAGAAATTTGGATGGTTCCTCCATCTAGGGTTATATGAATTTGAGTATGAGTTATTTTGTTGTGACCTATAATTGATAACATATTGCACACTTTCAGTCTGAGAAGGGCATCTGTCACTCGAATAAGTGTCACCACATCTTTCACACAACACGAATGGGCTCTGGTATGAATTCTGACCGATACTATCCATCCTACTTGTTAACGCTGCCATCTGAGCTGACAACGAAGTTATCACATCCACTTCATGCACTCCAGCAATCCTCCGTGGAGTGTTTTCTTTAGAAGGCCATTGGTAGCTGTTAGCGGCCAACTCTTCCAAAAGCTCGAAGGCCTCATCAAACGATTTGCTTAGCAGCGAGCCTCCAGCAGATGCATCTATAATCAGGCGGTGCTGCTGCAACAAACCCTTATGGAAAGAATAAACTTGATGCCATGGTGGAATCGCATAGTGTTGATATATTCTCAGCAAATCCTTGTACCTTTCCCAGGCTTCATACAAGGATTTCGATTCAAACTACGTGAATGATGTAATATCATTCACCATCTCCACAGTCTTGGCCAGAGAAAAATATTTATTGAGGAACTTGGAACTGACCTCAGTCCAAGTAGTTATAGAGTTCAGTGGCAGAGAGTGCAACTAACTTTTGGCTCTGTCTCGGAGTGAGAATGGGAAGAGTCGTAGATAAATGGCATCTTCAGAAATGCCATTATGTTTAAACATGTCGCATATCTCCAGTAAGTTTGAGAGATGCGTGTTGGGGTCCTCATTGGGCAAGCTGCCAAACTGTATAGAAGTTTGGATCATTTGAATAATGATCAACTTTATCTCGGAGTTATTTACTCGGAAGGCTGGACATCTGATGCTGGATTGCAGATTATCCATCTGAGGAGTAGCAAACTCCTTCAATGGTCTACCATGACTCTCATCCTCCAGCTTTAGCGTGATGTTGTCTTCTGCCATCTTATAATATCCTGAAACAATTAAAGAATAATAACTTAAATTAATATGCACAAAAGAAACTTGAACTAGAACTACTTAAACTAGTTGTTAATATTAGCTAAACTGAATTTAAGCCGTTATTTCCCGGGCAACGACACTAAAAACTTGTTCGCTCTCATTTGCTTACCGCAAGTGCATGGATCGTACTTGTAATATAACTAGGAGTCGAATATCGTTCCCACGAGGAAAAAGGTTAATTTTAGTGCTAAGTATGAACCAGTAGTTTAAGGATTTTTATTCAAGGACATATAAATTGAAAGAGAGTATGTGAATTAACTAAAAGATCTTTAAAACTATAAAATTGGATTAAGTTGATGATTAGAGAATAGGGAATTCTTTTTCACATCCTACTTCCATTGATAATAAGTAATCCTTACAAGTAATATACACGAAGTGATTAGGTGAGCTTGAGAATCAATATTAGTTGAAAGCCTATGTCTAGGTCAATCAACTATGCTTCAGTTACCTAATTCACTATGTTTCCATGAGAATTAGCGTAAATCCACTCATTATGATCTATTCTCAATGAATTATTATGCATGGCCAATAGGTATATTTCTATCCTATTAACAAATCATCGCATTCAAACCAACTGAATGAAATAAAATATGCCTCAATCATACATATGATCTCAAATCTAAATTCTTCTGTCTAGGTTCATTAGATTTTAATAAATCAATTGAAAGCTGATCAGACAATCAAGACATTAAACACTATATGATTGAACAAAACCAAATCATGTATATATACTCAAAGGATTACAATATTATTCAAATTCCGTAAGAGGATCCAAAGAAAAACCCTATAAACAGCTTAGTCAGCCATGAACCCTATGAAAATATCATAATAAATCATGTTCATAGAGATGAAAAGAGAGAAAAGTGAAGGAAAGAGAAGAGAAAACTCAATGAGATGATCCTTCAAGCTTCAATCCTCCTCCAAGATGAAGATGGCCTTCAATCTTGGTCAATTTTGCTTCATATCAGTGTAAAATATAAAACCCTGGCCGCAACTCTCCAAAAATAACCTAACCCTCTGTAGAAAATTAATGCAATAGTATTTATAGGGCTCAGAAAACAGAATCACGCCGCGACATTCAACTTCTTATACCGCAGCGCGTTACATTTTAGGTCAGGGATGCAACGACATACAACTCTTCTCGCCGCGACATGCAAAATGTGTAACTCTCTGACTTATTACAGGGGAAGCACCACGTCGCGGCATTCACATGCCACGCTGCGGCGTGACAAACTGATCTTTACACTTAGCTTTCTCTTGCAAAGTTGGTCCAATTTTTCTAAGTTTCACTTGGTTGGAACCTTACCTGCCATAGAGAAATCATCAATTCAATAACCAGTGTAAATGTACTCAATCTATCAAAGAATTAGAAACATTTTCTTAGAATCATGATGAAAGACATCGAAATGGAATTATATAAATATGCAGCTACATTAACGAGCCTTGCAGGCAGAAATAAAGCAAAGAAAGGTTGTTCCATTTTCTTTCAATAAGCTTATAAGCATACAGAAAAAGGAATATACGAATAAATGATATAGGAGTGATAATAACTTGTTTGTTTTGACGAAAGGAGTAATAATAAAATTTTTAACCATTTTGGTTTTGAAAGTTGATTCTAAGTTATGTTGTGCAGAACAGATTTCGAAAATATATATAAAAACAAGAACAGAACCAAACAAGCCCTTAAATCTCAAACGAGACAACAATATTTTTAACAAGATTTTCTAAATTCACTTTTATTATTTGATATCACTTTTTACATTATTTCTTATACTATTAATTACACTACTTTCTTTCACTTAATTATAATTATTAAAAAATATAATAAAACATAATATAAGATAAAAAATAATATAAAAACATCATTTTTCTATTTTCATTAACACACACAAATATTCCACTTATTAATGTCTTTCATGTCATTATTGGCACGGACCGAAAATTTTTCAAACAAAGGGAAAATATAAAATATCAGAAGATTATATATAATCCCGCAAGTTCTTACTCAATTGAGAAAAGAAACCAAGCGTTTGATCATGTTCTTAGCTTCATCAGTTTCAGGCCTAAGGAACTGGAAAGCATGTTCCTCATCTGCGGCATCAAACAGTTCCACTTCACCATGCCACCCACTTTTCTTCACGGGACGGACTCGTAGTACAAAATATCTCTGCTTCTAAACTCATCCTTGCCAGTAATAGTAACCAGCAACTTAGAGCACCCAAGTGTAGCCAAGCTAGGAGCCCCAGGAGCACAGGGGTTGATCTTGGGGTTATCGATTCCACCTGGTGCATTTGGGTACAATGGCCAAGCTATGCTCGTGCTCCTCAACAGGTTCAGACCCAATTGGCTTTGAACCCCAAAAATATGGGCAGCAAAGTAACGCACCCAATATTTTAACATTGCCAGGCAAGGCTTCAGTCCCAGCACGCATAGCTAAGTTATGTGCAATATTAGCACCATTGGTGTCACCCCCAATATAAAGCTTGTTGAAATCAGCATGATTGAGTAACCATGGCTCAGTGTTTGTCGGGTTATCGTTATCGGTGGTATGGGAAGCGATCCATTGGAGAGTACTCCAACCATCTTCATAAGCTGCAGGAAGAGGGTGGTGTGGAAGGAGTCTGAAATCCACAGACACTGCTATTATGTTTGCTTGGGAAGCTAAGAGGTTAAGGTAGCGGTGGCAGAGAAAGGAGAAGGCTGATTCAACGCAAAACGCACCACCATGAAAGTAGACAAAGATGGGAAGCTTTTGGGTTTGGGTCTGGTTCTGATCATGGGATTTTGGAAGGAAAATGCGAGCAGAAACTAAGGGGTTATTTGAGATAACAATGTCTTTGGATGACACCCCGGTTTCAGGGTCTTCAAGGGAGGGTGGCACAATTGGAGAGCCTAGGAGACGTTCCACGGTGCCATCCTTGTAGACCCGGATAAGGGGAAGAAGCTCTTTTTCTATCTCTTTCTCTTTGTTGTTGTTGTTGTTGGTGGTGGTGGTGGTGGAAGAAGCCATTGAAGGTGAAGGGACAGAGAGAAATTAGTGGAAACAGAGAGAATGAAACACGGGAAGGGAAGGGAAGGGAAGTTCCAGTTTCGTTTTAGGATACGTTGTCTAAGTTTAATTAATATATTATCGGATCAGATGTATCTGCACTGTCCAAGATGATATTTCTATATAGAAATTGTGGAAAAATTTTGCCGCCACCTTGATAATGTCAACATATTATTATATAGCCATCTCCCATATGGTTGTTGAAGACTACTACTGCTACTAATTATCGTAGCTGGAATAGAAAGTGGAAACGTAAGTTTGTGTGAGTTGCAGGATAATTTATTGGGGCCGCGGAAGGAGAAATTCTAACTTATGATAATTTTAAAATCATTCATATTTAATTAAATAATATTTGATTATTATACAGCCATCTCCCATATGGTTGTTAAAGACCACTACAAACTATCCCGAGTGGCTGGAATAGCAAGTGGAAACGTGAGTTTGTGTGAGTTGCAGGATAATTTATTGGCGGCGGGGAAGGAGAAATTCTAACTTATGAGAGAAGTGCTATTTCCTGCGAAAGATTTCTACGAAACGGAATTCACGACAGATGTGGCTCTTAACAATTAGTTGTTATTACTTAAAATGTAATAATTAAATATTTAAATTAAAAAAATTATAAAACTCACTACAATAATTAACCATTCGTGAAATTAAGTTTTCGTGATAATCAACATTTCTCATTTTATAATCATTTATATTTAATTAAATAATATTTTATTTTTATTTTTTAATTAAGGAACGTGTATGATTATAAATGATGACTTTTTAACCAAATTGTCTTTGATGGTAAAATTATTTATTAAAATATTACTATTTTATTATTATATATTAAAATGTCATCATTTTGTTCAACGTAATATTTTTTATTATTTTTCTATCTACACAGATAGTACTAACGTAGATGGCTCTTCCACATGGATAATGTCAAAGCATTTTGCATTATCCATGTGGAAGCGCCAAAGTGAATGACGTTATCTTCGTGATAGCACCAACGTAGATGTCGGTCGATACGCATAAAATACACTAAGAACAAGTGCACTTTATCGCAACGTAATATATGACTTGAGTCTCAGTTGTCGATCCCACGGGGAATAAGAGGTAATTACTAGAGTCAATAAACTCTTGGTTATTTAGACAATAGAAAGTGTAGAAGAAATTCAAAATAAGATTAAAAAACAAATAAAGAAAAACAACTGACAATCAAATAATGCAAAGATAAATCAATTAGAGAGAAACTAGGGTGCAAGGTTCACTTAAATCCAATTAATCAGATTTTCACTCATTTATGATGTAAGGTAATTCTCTTGTCAATATTATCTTATTTACTATCGAATCTCTATGTTCATGGATGAAATAATATTCTATTCCCAATTTAATTCACCTATTTGGTCATTTAGTTAAATTAATCAAGGATGCATTAAGCCTCAAATTTAAGAGATGAACTAACATAATCATTAATTTCATTGATAGAATAAATTGATGTTTAGTCATTCACCAATCTAATCATAAGTTTATCAGATAGATCCACTCATTGAGTGTGGATGGTCACCGGTTAAACAATGAATTAACACATGTCAAAAGTGATCAAGTTATGACAAGAATGTAAGTAATAAGATAAGCCCTAAAAGAAATTATCTTAATCAAATTCGAAATCAAACTCAAATAATTAGGAAAACAAGATGATGCAGAAACCACCCTCTCCAACCTCTCCAGTTATCAAACCTAACCTCTTCATTATCAAACCACTATTATTGACCTTAAGCCACCTAACTCTCCAACCTCTCCAAGCTCTCCAATTATCAAACCTAACCTCTCCAACCTCTCCATTATCCAGTTTATTTCCAGTTGTTACCTATTGCAAATTGGCTTCTAGGATTAGTATAAATAAGGTCAATCTCTCTTTGTATTTTGATCAATAAATTGAATTAAACTTTGAGTATTTGAGAGTTTCTCTCTGGCTTCTGAGTCATTTTGGAATTAGGTTTCCATATCCTCAATGTTGAGTTTGAGTGAAGAGAGTGTCTAAAATCGGTCAGAGTTTCGAATTTTCCATAAGTGTTTGGTTCAACAACCACTGGCCCCCTTCAAAACCACCATTTAGAGTCATTTTCTCAAAAAACCGACACTGCCATTGTGTTCATAAGGTCCAAAAACCCCTGGATACCAATTTTTAATGCCATCGGAGTCCAAACGCGCAACCTTCACCGGAGTCCCACACGTCGCCTCTACATGCACGTGCTGCTACGCGCCTGACACAGGAAGAAGACGACCATGTTAGCTGCCACATCAACCCTGACCTATCCAATCAGTGACACGTCAGCCACTCACCTTCTGCCACTTGTCACTTGTGCCATGTTAATAGCCCAGTCACCAGAAAGTTTATGAAATTATAATTAAATCCCTAAACTTTTCCAAAATTTTAGAAAAGTATTTATATTTTTACCCCTATACTTTATTAAATTTCAATTTGGCCCTGATCTTAAAAAATTTACAATTTGACCCTTGATTAAAAATTTTGCAATTTGGCCCCTGATCTAAAAAAATTACAATTTGGCTCATGTTCTAAAAATTAGCAGTTTGACCCCTGATCTTTCCTATACTCCTATTTTCATCTCATACTCACAAAATGCCTCCAAGAAGACAACATTTGCATGAAATTGAAATAAATAAATTAAGGAGACAAATCCAACAGTTATAGGAAACTGTAAATGAGTAGCAAACCCTGTTAGAAGCACAACACACACAATCAGACAATGATGAATCCAGTAGTGATTCATCATCTTTTAGAAGTCGTCGTCCACAAAGACAATCTTTTAGAAACAACGACATCAAGGTATACATTCCAGATTTTGAAGGGAAGCTCCAACTAAATGAATTCGTTGATTGGATTCAAATTGTTGAGTGGGTATTCGAGTACAAAATGATACCAGAAGAAAAGAAGGAAAAGATCATTGTTGTAAAGTTAAAGAAACATGCCTTCATATGGTGGGAGAACCTTAAAAAGAAGCGTGAACGTGAAGGGAAAAGTAAGATTAAGACATGGGAGAAAATGCGTCGCGAACTAACCCGTAAGTTCTTGCCTTCTCATTATTATCAAGATAATTTTATTCAACTACAGAATCTTCGATAGAAGAACTTGCTTGTAGAAGAATACACTAGAGAATTTGAGAAGTTGATGATGAAGTTCGACATCCACGAAAATGAAGAGCAAACAATAGCTCGTTACCTTGGAGGATTAAACACTGATATTGCCCATCCAGTTCAACTCCAACAATACTGGTCGTTAGACGATGTCATCCGTCTAGCCCTTCGAGTGGAGAAACAATTACCCAAAAGGTCTTCTTACCGAACTTGTCTCCCCAATGAAAATTATTCTTATACACGCAAAACACCAACTGATCAACCTAGTACTCCAAACAAACCTCCTTCTAAGACCACCATAGAGAATAAACCTAGAGCCCCTAAATGTTTCAAATGTCAAGGATTTGGACATATAGCCTCAAACTGTCTAACCCGAAGAGCCATAACCATCATCAAATGGGAAGTGTATGAAGTATCTAAAGAAGAAGAAACTCAAGAAGAACCTAAAGAAGAGGAGGAGGTAGAGCCAGTGTTTGATGAAGAGCTCACCGCTACTGATCATGGTGAATCATTGGTGATTAAGCGAAGCCTACACACAATGATAGCAAAGGAATAGCCTTGGCTAAGGCATAATATTTTCCACACCCGTTGCACCACTACAGGAAAGGTTTGTGATGTTATCATTGACAGTGGAAGCTGTAAGAATCTGGTGTCAAACTACATGGTGGAGAAATTGGAGCTGCCTGTACAAAATCATCCATATCCATACAAATTACAGTGGCTCAACAAAAGTAGTGAAGTGAGAGTTACTAAACGCTGCCTTGTAACCTTTTCCATTAGTCAAAAGTATCAAGATAAGGTATGGTGTTATATTATTCCCATGGATGCATGTCACCTTCTCCTTGGGAGACCTTAGCAATATGATCGTCACACCTTACATGACGATTATGCCAACACCTACCTCTTTGTCAAAGACGGAGTAAAAGTCAAGTTAACTCCTTTACCACCAAGTGAACTTAATGAAAGCAAGAAGGAATCTAGGCCATTGGTATCTTTAGTAACAAAGGAACAATTCAAGGTAGCTGATGAGATATAATTATATTTAAAAGTTTCAAACCCAAGTGTAGGTTGTCTCAAGTAATAAATTCTCGGGAGTCCGAGGTCGATCCACAGGGAATTGATGAAGGAAAACTAATTAATTGAGGTAAAGAGAAGATGTGACACGAGATTAAAGGTGATATAAGTTGTTCACAAATGAAAAGGATTTGCTTGGGTTAGGAGATCCACTCTTGGTAATAAATTAAAAATAAGATTATTTCATTTTATAACTCAATTGAAATCATGCATAATGAAGATTCCAATCGGAAGATTTAACATTTAAAGTTCAATCATGTAATCATATTATGGTTCCAATAATTATCTACTAATACTTGTAAATCGTCAAAAGCATCCAATGTGCCAATCCTATTGTCTACAATGGATCAAGATATTCATTATACAAGAAGAGTTTCTACATTAATTGGAAACAACATACAACACATATTATATTTGCTTAATAATATATCATTTAAGTACAAGAAAAAAATTAATCTAACCTTAATTTATTACCAAGAGCTTCACCTTTTTACCCAAGCAAGATGAAGATTAGTTACACATGAGAAAGAAGAAAAGAAAAAGAAAAGAAAAAGGAAAAGGAAAAAGAACAGAACGCAGCAAAATTCTCCTCCTCTGAATGCTTCAACCCTTCGTCCGTCGTCCGTATTTATAGACATTTTTGAGGTTACTGTGCAATGAACAGTAACCTGTTGATGTCATGGATGATGTAATGCTACAGTACTTGATGCTACAGTTCTTTTTTTTTTTTAGAAACAAATCTTCTATGCAATCACCTCCATTCTTCGATCCTTTGCATTTACCTAACAAAAATACATAGAAACACATAATTACAACATAATTTAAAATACTAAAACTATAACAAAACTCAAGAACAAACCCAATTAAAAAGATTAAAAAGAATAAAAAACACACACAATGAACCATAAAAATTATAAGTTTTGCAGGCTCATCAGTAGCTGTAGAGGAAGTCCAAACCATGAGCTTTGTTCTACTATTCGAATCAAACAAAGAAATTGTTCTTCCAGTAAAAATTGAACAATTGCTCGTTGAATTCCCAAATGTTGTACCAACAGAAATTCCGCATGGACTGCCACCAATGCGAGACATCCAGTATGCCATTGACTTTATTCATGGATCTGTCATTCCCAACAGACTAACTTACAGAATGAGTCCACAGGAGCATGCTGAAATCCAACGTCAAGTTAAGGAACTATTGAAGAAAGGGTTGATACAAGAAAGTGTTAACCCTTGTGTTATTCCTACAATTTTAGTACCAAAGAAGGATGGAAGTTAGAGAATGTGTGTTGATAGTCGAGCTGTTAACAAGATTACCATCAAGTATCAGTTTCTGATACCCAGGCTCGATGATTTGCTAGATCAGTTGCATGGTGCCACCATCTTTTCTAAGATTGATCTTCGTAACGGATACCATCAGATCAGACTTAGGCCAGGAGATGAATGGAAGACTACTTTTAAAACCAGAGATGGTCTATATGAGTGGACTATGATGCCCTTTGGGTTATCCAATGCCCCTAGTACATTCATGTGCCTAATGAATCAGGTACTTCAACCCTTCATTGGTAGATTTATAGTCATCTACTTTGACGATATCTTGATCTACAACAAAGGCAAAAAGGAACGCTTAGAGCACCTTTAACAAGTGCTACAGACTCTTCATGAACAAAAACTATATGCTAATCTGAAGAAATGCTCTTTTTTAACCAGTGAAGTTACTTTTCTATGTTATATCACCACTGTTGAAGGTATTCGAGTTGACCCAAGCAAGGTCGAAGCCATCAATAGCTGGCCTATCCCAAAGTCTATCCATGATGTAAGGAGTTTCCATGGATTAGCTTCACTTTATAGAAAGTTCATCAAAATTTTTAGCTCTGTTGCTACCCCACTCACATATTGCATAAAGGGAGATAAGTTCCAATGGACAGAGCAAGCGCATAAAATTTTTGAGGAGCTAAAGAAATGTTTAACTGAAGCACTTATGTTAGCCCTTCCAAACTTTGACCAAGTGTTCAAAGTCAGCTGGGACGCTTCCAACACTGGCATTGGTGCTATTTTAAGTCAAGAAGGTCATCCTATAGCCTTCTTTAGTGAAAAGCTCAACAATGGTAAATTCAAGTACTCTACTTATGACAAGGAGTTCTATGTCATTGTTCATGCCCTACAACATTGGAGTCATTACTTGTTGAATAAGGAATTTATTCTTTATTCTGATCATGAAGCCCTCAAGCACTTGAACTCTCAATAGAAGATCAATTGCAGATATGCAGCTTGGAGTGAGTTCCTACAGCCTTATCCATTCTTACTTAAGCACAAGGCAGGAGTTCAAATGTTATCACTGATGCCCTCAGCAGGCGTCACACATTACTTTCTACTCTCCAGATAAAAGTCGTTGGCTTTGAGACTATCAATGAGCTATACCAAGATGATCTTGATTTTCAAAAGTTTTAGAATACCACTGAATTGCAATCCTCCCAAGACTACTATAGGCATGAGGGATTTTTGTTCAAAGGGAAAGCTTTGTGCATTCCTAATGTTTATTATGAGAAGCCATTATTTGGGAAGCCCACGATGAAGGATTAACAGGTCATTTTGGACGAGATAAAATTGTGGCTTTAGTGAAAGAGAATTTCTATTAGCCAAGGCTTGAAAGAGATGTTAACAAACATATTCAAAGATACAGAATCTGCCACTTGGCAAAGACTAAAAAGCCAAAACACAAGATTGTATATGTCATTTCCTATTCTAGGAACACCTTGGGAAGATGTTTGTAACATCCCGAAAAGTATCTGTTTAATTATAAATAATCATTTTATAATATTCTTGATTTTTAGGAATTTTTTTGGAATTTTCCGAAAATGACGAATATTTTAATATATTTCTCGTTTTACGTGCATATTGAGCTAAGAATTGCTGAGGTCAGTGTAACGCTCTGGAAATTATTTATTTCAACACAAATAGTCATTTTCTAATATTTGTGATTTATGTGAATTTTTTTAGAATTTTTTGGAAACGATGAATATTTTAATATATTTCTCGTTTTACGCAAATATAGAGCAGAGTCGGGAAAACGAATGTAATGCTTCAAAAATTAGAAAATTATATGACGGATAGTCGTTTTATAATATTTTCAATTTTTGAGAATTTTCAGGGAATTTTCTGGAAACGTTGAATATTTTAGTACATTTCTCGTTTTACGTGCGCGCTGAGCAGAACCGGAGAAACGGGATGCTTTCTCCGAGAACCTTGGACTATGGACATGTCGACAGGGGATCTTACTAAACCCGAGGCTAGACACAGTTTATGAGGTTTCACGATTTTTAAGAAATTTTAACAGATAAAATAAAATAATACTGCGTGAAATTTATCTGTCAGATTAATTAAATACTGACTTCTGTCAACTGTAACTATTATCCATTGGATAATAGCATGTAATGAAAATTCTATCACATTATCCTAATGAAATCCACTTTATGTCTAATCAATTCACTTTAATTCAAATTTAATGTAAAATAATTAAAGCTTCTTTGAGAAGCTTTGACCAAACAATGACCAAGAAACCCTTAGCTTCCAAGGGAAGCCAAAACACTCTCCCTCCTCTCTCTCCATACTCCATGGCTGAAGCTCATTTGGGGGGGAAGGAAATTAGTTTCACTTAACTAATTACACATCACACAAATTCAAATTAACCTAAAAACACTTTCTCTCTCTACCTTTCTTCTTCTTTCTTCATTTTGCTTTTCTCCTCCTTCTCTCTAGGAGAGCTCACAGCAGCTCCCTCTCCCACACCTCAAACATCACAAAATTTTCAACCAACCACATTTTCTTAATCCTCTCTACCTCCTAAACACCTTTCTTGCTTGGAGCTTCTTGAAAATCCACCATCTTCATCACTTTCTTCAAGCTTCAAGGTTAGGGTTTTTGGGTAAGCTTCAAGACTCTTCTCCTCTTCTCTTCATTTTCGGTTTCAAGGGTCTTTTAATGACCATCTACATTCCATTTTTCAAGTCCTTATGCTATTCTAACCAAGTTGGAATTTCTAGGGTTTTGGGTGGCACCAATCCAAAATTTCAAGGGAGTTCTTGGAGGTTTCTCTTGATTTCTTCACTTGTGTAAGAGGAAGACACTCCTCCTCAACCTCTATTAGCATCTAGGAACCTTGGTTGTGTTGTTTGTGGAAAAACCCTAATGAGGGTTATTCTTTAATTTGATAAATTAAATGCTTACATGTTGATTTTATGAAGTTCATGACCTTGAAATTGATTGATTGTGTATATTGATATATTGGATTGGATTGGATGATTGAAAATGGAAGAAAAATAATTGAGAACCCCTTTAGGGAGGCCACGATTTTTGGGCCTAAAATTGGGTAAGTTGTGGACAAGTTATAACAAGTATAAGACTTAAATTAATCAAGTGATAAAATGAAATCAATGGAAGGAAAACTTGCAATTGGAACCTCTTGGGAGGTCACGGTTTTTGAGCCCAAAATTGGGTGCTTGGTGAACTAATTTAACAAGTGAAAGATTAAGTGAATCAAGAGTATAACATGTAATGTGATGACTTGAAAAGATTTGGGAATTGAACCCTTAGAGAGGCCACGGCCTCTAAGGCCTTTTAAGGCTTAATTATGCAACTTTAGTAACTTAAAAGTTTAGGTAATCAAGTGATTAAAAATCTATGTAAGGAGATAGGTAATTAATAAATTGGAAGGACTCAATATGATTAGACATTTCATAAATTTTAAAGGAACCATGAGGGAAACTTTCATAAGACTTAGGATAGGTTCAAGAGGGCAAGAACAAGGGAGTATGAGTCTTTGAGAGATTATGAAAATTTACTAACATAAGAGAATGAATGGTATGAGGAAGATTAAACTAACTAAGAGAATTTAATTGGGAATGAACCTTGTGGGAAAGACAAAATTTAAGTTAGGATTCATAATGGACCTAAGAATGTACCGTGTGATTTAATCTCAATATTATGATGCTATGGGTCCATGTGAGTGACCATTTGTATATTGATGCTCTCTTGGCCAAAATGTGGCATATTATGGAATTGTATGAAATTGTGAATCATACATGTTCATGCATAGAGTCTTATGCATTGTGAATGTCTTGTGGACTATTCTAAGGCCAAGTTGCCTAGGAGATTGAACACACCTTAGTGCGGGTGCGAGTAGACTAGTGTAGGTCATGTTTGACCTTGGGGGCGTCGGGGTGCGGGTCCTCCACAATGGGCAGTTGGTAGCTCTCCTACCCATGGGGCAAACCGATGTAAACGCACTGACGATCCGGACCGAGATACTGTCCTATATCGTGATCTAGCGTGGACTGTCTGTACAATGCCTGGATGTGCACGTGAGAATTATTGGTTTTTAGCACTTTGGCCGCGGCAGCCAAGTTACAGACATGTCTCCTGATCTTTCTCTCCGACTGTTTGTGTCTAACTCCATAGAGTAGGAAATTAGGAAAACATGCATGTGCATCATGGAATAATCTGTCATTGTAAATTATTACTTTCCGTTAATATGAATTGTTGGGTTATTATTGAAATGAATATCTGCCTGAGGCTGTTGTCTGTTTATTGTTGTACTTAAATGCCTAGTATGTTGACTATCTTTTCTACATGCTACCTGGGCGCTATGCACCGTCCCGTTTCTGGTTGCTATAATTAGTAATGATGGTAGGATGTCTTACCTCTTTCTTATATTTCTATTATTTGCTGCCTGTGCGTATACTGCATCTACCGAAGACAACGGCAAGGAGGTTGAAGCCCCTAACTTCCCAGGCTTCTGGCTCGATCAAGACTAGCACCTACTGTGGAGCATGGAGGCACACATGTGCGGATTTCTAGGTGATGTGTGTCTGATCTTCCTTGGGGGGCCAGAGTGTTGGTACATCTATTTGAGTTTCGATCGCTGCGTCTATCTGGGGGACGTGTCGATTTCTCTAGCCTGGAGACGTCATAAGACGCCGATCTTTACCTGCTACATCAGCCTGCGTTTGGAGTTCTATCTGCCCATTCGAGAGATGTGGGGTGACCGTTACTACACCCCGCAAGAGGACTCTTTTGATTCCACCGCTCGGGCTCCTGCCTGTGGCTCCGTGGTTCCGATGGAGGTTTTCTCTGACGAGGAGGACCCCGCTGAGGATCCTAATACGGTTTCCTCTGAGGGACTGACTTTTCTGGTAGCTGCTGATGGCTGCCAGTATTTTATTTTGGGGACCTGTTGTTTTGTATTTTGGTGGACTGTATATTTTGATATATGGGGATGTATATGTATGATCCTTTGGGGAGGGTATAGTTTTACTTTTTGGAAATTTCTAGGCTTGTATCTAAAGTACAATTGATATATATATATATATGTGCATGTCAGTCAGATGTGAATTTTATTTTTTGTCTTATTCTTTACTGTTATTCAAGTTTCGTAACTTAGTTTTATTAATTAACAAAAAAAAATATACCACCATTTTACTCAATTATTAAAGCATCGAACAAGTTAACTTTAAACTAAATGAACCGGGTCTTAATTTAGAAAAATTTTATTTTCTGCATTTTTCTTCTATTTGACAATGTGACACTTCCTCCCAAAAAGGGGCGTTACATTAAGTTGGTATCAGAGCCCCAGTTTGAGTTACTTTGGGTCTTGTGTGTGAGTCTGTCTTGTTTGTACTGTGTGAATCTCTGTGATTGGTGTTTTGAATGAATCCCTCTGACTTTTCTTATGTTTTTCAGTAATCTGATTCAAGAGAAAGTGAGATGGCGAGAGGCAGAGAAATGGCAGTTGCTGTAGAAGCGATGCAGCGGATGGCAGAAGTCATCGCGCAACAAAATGAGCGTGCTACTCAGCAACAAGAGAGAGCTACCCAACAACTCGAAGCAACTGCCGATGCATAAAACTTAGCAGAATTTCGTCGCCACAACTCTCCAAAATTCAAGGGAGAATTTGATCCAGACAAGGCTAGTTTGTGGATCAAAGAACTCGAGAAGGTTTTCCGTGGCATGAACTGTGCCGAAAATAAGAAGGTGAACTACGCTACCTTTATGCTTGTCGGCAACGCCAAAGACTAGTGGAACGGAGCCCAGAGAGCACTGGAGGCTGAAGGGCACGACATCACATGGGACTTGTTCAAGGATAAATTCTTGGATAAGTACTTTCCTACTAGTGCAAGACATGCAAAGGAGATGGAATTCCTCAACCTGAGACAAGGAGGCATGACCATCAGTGAGTATGCGGCCAAGTTTGAGAACTTGGAGAAGTTTTCGACGCATTATCAGCATTAGACAGATGAATCTTGGAAGTGCTGGAAGTTCACTGAGGGACTAAGATACGAGGTGAAGAAAGCTGTGATCACTCTGAAAATTAAAGTGTTCTCAGAATTGTTAGACACGTGCTGTGAAGTGGAGGCCTTGGAACAAGCTAGAGACTCGAGGAGCAAGAACTTTGGGCCTGCAAGGTTCCAAAGAGGTGGAGGCAATAGTTCGAACAGTTTCCAAAAGAAGCCCTATTCCCGACCAACGGGAAGCCAGCAACAAACTAGTGGAAGTTCTGGTGGAGGTTCTACTGGGAACTAGACTAGTCAGACTGTGGCATATCCCTCTAAATGCCTAAAGTGTGGAAAAGACCATCACATGAGAGACTGCACGATCAAAGGGATTATCTGCTTCAGATGTGGCAAACCGGGCCACATGTCCCGAGACTGCAACCAGACAAAGGCTGAACCTTCAGTCAATGCGACTCGAGCCAAGAAATCGTAAGCCGGAGGTCGAGTTTACACTATGAGCAGAGCTGAAGCCTCTGAATCCGAAGACTTGATTCAAGGAGAAGGCACCATAGAAGGTAATCTTTTAAAAGTACTGTATGACTCTGGGGAAACCCATTTTTTCATATCATATGACTGTGTGCTATGACTTGACTTACCACTGTCTATCTTACCTTTCGATTTGACTGTCTCGACCCCTACTGACAAACCAGTAGTTACTACCAAAGTCTATTTGAAGTGTCCCCTAATTGTTGAAGGTCGAATCTTTTCTGTCGATTTGATCTGTTTACCTCTCACATAATTAGATATAATCCTAGGGATGGACTGGTTGTCTTCCAGCCATGTTCTGTTAGATTGCTCTAGAAAAATCATAGTTTTCCCTATGGATGAAGATTCTAGATACTTGACGGCTAACCAAGTACGAGCTTTCTTGAAAGAAGGAGCTTAAGGATACATGCTACTATCTTCTTTGAAGATCGAGAGCGAGGCTGATTTGAGTATTATTCCAGTGGTGAAGGAGTTTCCTGAAATCTTTCCAGAAGATGTACCCAGTTTACCACTGATGCGCGAGATAGAGTTTGCTATTGACCTTGTTCCGGGAGCTGGTCCCGTGTCTATAGCACCTTACCGGATGTCGCCAACAGAATTGGCAGAACTTAAGACACAACTAGAGGAGCTTTTGGAGAAAAAGTTTGTCAGATCGAGTGTATCACCGTGGGGAGCACCAGTGTTATTAGTACGGAAAAAAAACGGTACCTCAAGATTGCGTGTGGACTATAGACAGTTAAACAAGCTGACGATCAAGAACAAATATCCACTCCCAAGAATTGACGACTTAATGGACCAACTGAAGGGAGCAGCGGTGTTTTCGAAGATCGATCTGAGATCTGGATACCATCAGATAAGGGTGAAGACTGAGGATATACCCAAGACTGCTTTTCGTACCCGATACGGTCATTACGAATACCTTGTGATGTCGTTTGGTGTAACGAATGCACCTGTTATCTTCATGGATTACATGAACAAAATTTTTCGCCCTTATTTGGACAAGTTTGTTGTCGTCTTCATCGACGATATCTTGATATATTCCCAGAATCAGGAGGATTATGCTGAACATCTCAGCATAGTTCTTCAGATACTGAAGGAGAAAGAATTATACGCCAAGCTGTCGAAGTGTGAGTTTTGGTTAGATGAAGTTTTTAGGCCATGTGATCTCGAAGGAAGGGATCGTCGTGGATCCATCAAAAGTGGAGGCGGTGTTACAATGGGAACGACTGAAGTCAATAACGAAGATTCGTAGCTTCGTGGGTTTAGTCGGATATTACCGAAGGTTCATAGAAGGGTTTTCCAAAATTGCTGGACCGCTCACTCAATTAACAAAGAAGAACCAAGCCTTTAAGTGGACTGATAGCTATGAGCAAAGTTTCCAAGAGTTGAAGAATCGTTTAACCACCTCACCAGTATTAGTGCTACCTGATCCGAATGAGCCATTCGAGGTGTACTGTGATGCTTCATACCAAGGATTGGGGTCTGTTCTTATGCAACATAGAAGAGTGGTGGCCTATGCTTCGCGACAGTTGCGAGTGCATGAAAAGAACTACCCGACGCATGATTTGGAGCTAGCAGCTGTGGTTTTGCCCTAAAGATATGTAGGCATTTCCTCTATGGAGCAACATTCAACATCTACAGTGATCACAAAAGCTTGAAATATTTGTATGATCAGAAAGAACTGAACATGAGGCAGCAGAGATGGCTAGAATTCCTGAAGGACTATGATTTCCAGCTGTTGTATCACCCTGGCAAAGCGAACGTTGTGGCAAACGCCTTGAGTAGGAAGACCGTCAGTGTTTCTGCCCTGATGATCGAGGAAAGAGACCTCATAGAACAGTTTAGAGATGTTTGGTCATTTGTTAAGTTGGAACCCGAAAAGATTTGTATGAACATGGTCACCATCTCAAATGAACTAATGGATGACATACGGGAAAAACAGAAGGTCGATGAATTCTTGCAAGAAGTGAGAGAACTGATGAGGCAAGGTAAAGAAACGGAATTTGAGGAAGGAACGGATGGAATTCTGAGGTTTCGGGGTAGAGTCTGTATCCCCGCGACCAAGAGCTTAAACAATATATTGTGGAACATGCTCACACCAGCATGCTGAATATGCACACAGGCATAATGAAGATGTACCAAGACTTGAAGAAGTTGTTCTGGTGGCACAGAATGAAGAGTGACGTCACTAGATGCGTATTGACTTGTCTAGTTTGTCAAAAAGCTAAAGTGAAACATCAAAGACCTATAGGATTGGTGCAACCATTGTCTATTCCTGTATGAAAATGGGACAACATCGCAATAGATTTTGTTGTGGGTTTGCCAAGGACGAAGAAAGGACACGACTCGATTTGGGTAATAGTGGATCGACTCACAAAGTCAACTTATTTTCTCCCCATCAACATAAGGTACAGTCTGGAGAAGCTAACCCAACTGTATATTGGAGAGATCGTTAGGCTGCATGGTGTGCCTACGAGTATTGTTTCGGAGAGGGATCCGAGGTTTACTTCAAAATTCTGGCAGAGTTTACAGGCATCGTTGGGAACGAAATTACGTCTAAGTTCGGTGTACCACCCACAAACCGATGGTCAATCTAAAAGAACGATCCAATCTCTAGAAGATTTACTTAGAGCTTGTACTATAGAGCAGACTAGAAGTTGGGATGAAATCTTGCCATTGATAGAATTCACCTACAACAACAGTTATCATTCAAGTACAGGGATGGCACCCTATGAAGCTCTGTATGGACGACAGTGTCGGACACCATTGTGTTGGTACCAAGACGGTGAGCGTCTCACGATTGGACCAGATATTATTCAGCAGACAACTGAGAAGGTTAAAATGATTCAAGAGAAGATGAGGACTGCTCAGAGCCGGTAGAAGAGTTATGCGGATAAGAGGAGAAAGCCTCTTAAGTTTGAGGAAGGTGAGCATGTATTCTTGAAAGTCACACCCACTACTGGGGTCGGCCGAGCTTTGAAATCTAGAAAACTCACTCCAAAATTTTTTGGACCTTACCAAATTCTTTGCCGGATAGGTCCAGTAACTTACCAGATAGCCTTACTCCTTTTTCTTTCCAACATACACAATGTCTTCCATGTGTCACAACTGCGTAAATATTTACCTGATCCTAGCCATGTCATAGCACCGGACACAGTACAGATAAAAGAGAACTTGACCTATGAGGCGCCTCCTGCGAGAATCAAGGATCGACGGATAAAGCAACTTAGAGACAAGGAGATCCCATTAGTAAATGTGATTTGGAATGAAACAACTGGTGATGCGACTTAGGAGCCGGAAGACAAGAAGAAGGAGCAACATCCAGAACTATTCTGAGGTTTGTAAATTTCAAGGACGAAATTCCTTTTTAGTAGGGGAGTGTTGTAACATCTCGAAAAGTATCTGTTTAATTATAAATAATCATTTTATAATATTCTTGATTTTTAGAAATTTTTCTAGAATTTTCCGAAAATGATGAATATTTTAATATATTCCTCATTTTGCATGCACACTGAGCTGAGAATTGCTGAGGTCAGTGTAACGCTCCAAAAATTATTTATTTCACCACAAATAGTCATTTTCTAATATTTGTGATTTATGTGAATTCTTTCAGAATTTTTCAGAAACATGAATATTTTAATATATTCCTTATTTTGCGCAAATATGGAGCAGAGTCAGGAAAACGACTGTAATGCTTCAAAAATTAAAAAATTATATGACGGATAGTCGTTTTATAATATTTACAATTAAACCTTTTTGATTTAAACCTTTATAATATTTCCTCGTTTTCTTGAATATCAGTTAATTTTTTATTTAATTATTTTAAACCTTTTTACTACTTTGTTGGTTTCTCTTTGACTCTCTGCAGGTAATTTCTCTTGTTTATGCAAAGTACTAGACGTTCCGGGACTCTTATTGAAGCAAATCCTGAAATTGAAAGAACTCTTCGTAGAAGGAGAAGACAACGAGAGGAAAGAGCAAGAGAAATACTTGAACCAACGCTCGTCATGGCTGCACCTGCTGATAATAGACCTCTTAAAGAGTATGCAGCCCCTAATGCTCGGGGTTTGCGTTCTGGAATTGCTCGGCCAGACATTGAAGCTAGACAGTTCACCATACCACCTACTTTACTCTCCATGATAAGGCAGAACCAGTTTGGAGGATTGCCATCAGATGACCCAAACGATCATGTGGATATGTTCTTGGAATTCTGTGAAACCCTCAAGATTGAAGGTGCCTCTGTTGATGCTATTCGCCTTCGCCTATTTCCATTATCATTGAGAGATAGAACTAGGGCTTGGTTGAAGTCAGTTCCCGCTGAGACTATCACTTCTTGGGACCAATTGGAGCAAGCTTTCCTGAACAAATTCTTTCCACCATCTAAGACTGCTCATCTGAGGACCCAAATCACAAGTTTTGTTTAAAAAGATGATGAATCATTGTCGGAAGCTTGGGATAGATATAAAGTTTTGCTGGAAGCCTGCCCACACCATGGGTTAGAAAAATGGTTGATCGTCCACACCTTCTATAATGGGCTAGAATATTCTTCGAAGGTGTCTCTAGACTCTACAGCTGGTGGAGCTTTGATGAACAGAAGACTGACAAAAGCCTATGAGATCATTGAGAGTGTCGCCACAAATCATCACCAATGGGCAAATGAAAGAGGTAATAACCCGAGAAAACTCTCGGGAGGTAAGTTTGAGATAGACGGGGTTGATTTAATTATGTCAAAATTTGATTCTTTGAATAAACGTTTTGACATGCTTGAAAAAGCTCATGTTAATGCCATAGGTGCTTCTAACAATTTTTGTGAGATTTGTGGAGCACAGGGACATATAGGTGCTGAATGCCAAGTTGGAATTGGCTTCTCACAAGGTGCACCGGTGGAGCAAGTGGAATCATGCCACAATTTCCATGACTTCAACCAAAAGGGGAGGAATGATCCATAGTCCCAAACTCACAACCCCAGTTGGAGGTCACATCCCAACTTCTTATACCGGAATAGTCAATAACAAGCAGGGCAAGGTAGTGCTAAACCCTCTTCTGGATTCCAACAGGTACAAAACTCTAAACTCGAGTCTCTTCTTGAAAATTTTGTTGAGAGTCAATCTAAGCAAAATGAGGAGTTTAGGCAACATGGGCAAGTTGTGACTGAGGCCATTAGAGAGTTGTCATCTAAGGTTAAAAATTTGGCCATTCATAATAAGTTGTTAGAAACTCAGATTGCCCAACTTGTAGGCACTTCACACAAGTAATAAGGTAAGTTTCCTAGTCAGCCTGAAATGAATCCAGGTAATGAATACTGCATGGCTGTTAGTTTGAGAAATGGTAAGAAATTAGAGGATCCCAAGGGTAAGGAGGTGAGTGACAAAGATGAAGAGAATAAGGAAAAAGACACTAAGACATAACCCTTAGAGGAAGATGAAACTAATGAAAAGGTGTCTAAGTATGTACCCCCTGAACCATACCAACCCCCAGTGCCATTCCCTCAAAGATTGGCTAAGGCCAAGCTAGATATGCAATTTGGGAAGTTCATAGAGGTCCTTGAGAAATTGTACATTAATGTACCCTTCACTGAGGCGTTGAAACAAATGCCTACCTATGCTAAATTTCTTAAGGACATTTTGTCTAATAAGAGAAAACTTGAGGAATATGAGACCTTAGCTCTAACTGAGGAGTGTAGTGCTTTAATTCAAAATAAATTACCTCATAAGCTAAAAGATCCAGGTAGCTTCTTTATTCCTTGCTTGATTGGTAACACAAATTTTGATAAAGCTCTGTGTGACTTGGGGGCTAGTGTCAGTCTTATGTCCCTTTCTGTGTGCAAGAAGTTGGAGATAGGTGAGCTGAAACCCACAACTATTTCACTTCAGTTGGCGGATCGGTCCGTCAAGTACCCCGTAGGCATCTTGGAGGATGTTCCTATTAGAGTGGGTAAGTTTTTTATACCCGTTGATTTTGTTGTGCTTGACATGGAAGCAGATGCTAAAATGTCACTCATACTTGGGCGACCATTCCTCGCCTCTGGAAGGGCAATTATTGATGTCCACGAAGGGAAATTGACTTTATGATTGAACAATGAAGAAGTAGTTTTTAATGTTTTCAATTCTGAAAAAAATCCTAATTCATGTTATCGCATAGATGCTACTGATGTTGTGGACAGAGTTGTACTTTCAGATATGCAGGAATCTGTGACTCATGCTATGTTAGAGGAGACCTTGCCCAAGGTTGCTTCCAAGTTCGAGAAGGTCAAGCCCTGCAAGAAAGGACCAAAGAAACGGAATGACAAATGTGTCAAGAAGCGTGAATTTAAATCAGGGGATAAAGTTCTTGTTGATAACTCGCTTTTCTACGTTTCTGTCCAGGTAAGTTGTGGTTGAAATGGTCTGGACCATATGAGATTGTTCGAGTCTTATCCTATGGTATGCTTGAGGTGAAGATAGAAGGCCAGAAGACATTTATGATAAACGGCCAGAGAGTGCAACACTATGAAAAAAGAGTGGGGACTGAGTACCACTTTATTGACATCACCTGAGCATAGAACCAGCTCATAGTCAAGCTAATGACTATAACTTAGCGCTTCTTGGGAGGCAACCCAAAATTTTCTCTCTTTTCTTTATTTTCTTATTTTTATTGACTAACACTTTTCTATTTTTTTTTTTGTTTCATAGTTAGCTAATGTTGAGTCGGCTTTGGTGCCTCCCTGAGTTCGGAGCCTTTGTAGGGGGATGTATATAGCTGTCGGCCGCAAAGAAAAAAAAAGTTTTAGACCGGATGTTCGAGTTCATGGCTACACGCCTCCCTTTTCCACCACCGTAGTGAGTTCTTTTCTTTTATCCCTTCTCTAGTTATAGATTTTTACATTGGGGGACAATGTAAGGTCTAAGCTTGGGGGGTATTTTTCCATATTTTTTTATTATCATGCATTCTCATATTGCATTGTCTCATTGCATTTTCACACCATCATTTCTCTCAGCTTTTTGGTTGAACTTTATGCCCCTCTCTTTTGAGGATTTTGAGATGATATTGATTTGGAACCCAATTTGTTGATTCTTGTGGTAGGCAACAGGCATTGTCTTTAATTGATAATAGAGGTGATTTCTTGATAGTTGATAATTAGCATATGTTCTATGAATTTGTGCTTCTCATTAATTTCTGAACCTCTAAAAGTGAGTTTTGAGCCTGTATTGGATTTATGCACTATATGACTTTTCATCCCATTCTTTGTGTTGAGTGAATATTCCTCATTGATTTTGTGCTCTAGAACTTGATTTGAAACCATTTTGAGGCGAAATCTTAGTTTGCATGCTTGAATGTGATTAAGGCATCTTAGGTATTTTTCTGGCCCTCTGAAATTGTTACACTTTCATCCACTAGTTGCCCATTTTGAGCCTAATGTATAATTATTTATTCTTGATGCCTATGATAATACATTGTCGGTGATCATTTAGAATATTGAATGGAGCAGTTTGGGTTTGAATGTTGTATTGGGAATCATGTGTTTTGAAAATGAAATCTCTCCCCTATGAAAAAAAAAACATGAGATGAAAGCTTGAAAAGAAGGAAAAGAAAGGGAGAAATTGTGGAGTTATGCTCTTGATTGAAAAATGCTTTTGCTCCATTTATGTTCTATTGGGTTTCTTGTGCTTATTTAAAATTTTGTTAGCCCTTTGTGCATACCTTCCTTTCTTTATCCTACCTGACATCATTCCCATGGCCCCATTATAACCCTTGAAAGACCTTTTGATTCTTGCATGCATGCTGATTATTAATGGAAATTTGGTTTCTTATCAAGCTTATGGAAGTGCTTTTTCTAAGAGGAATTTTGAGCAAATTGTCTTCACCCTTAAACACTTTGAGTGTGGTTAGCAGTGTGAACTTAATTCTGTGAGGATGCATGGTTTCTGAGAGCTTAGCCTCTAATTGGACTTGATTTTGATTACCTCTCTGCTTTTTGGTTTGCCTTTGCCTATTGCTTGGTCGGATGTTTCCTCGGGTTCCTCATTCATTATTGTCTTTTGATCCCACTCCTTGGTTTGGTCTTAGTTATTGCTTGGGGACAAGCAAAATCTTAAGCTTGGGGGTATTTGATGTGTGTGAAATAACATCATATTTTGTTCTTGTTTTGCATGTATTTTTATGTATTTTAGTTTTCTTTTTTATTTATTTTTTCCTTTAGTTCCGATAACTGCGGTGTTTTTGGTGTTGTTGTGCAGGATTTGTGCTTAATTGGCCTTGAAATAGATGGAAAGCTTGCACAATTGAAGTTGGAGATTAAAGGGTAGCAATTTGAGACAAAAAGCTCACTCTAGAGGGTACCACGACCTGCCCGTGGACTGAACCACGGCCATGGATTGAACCACGGCCATGGATTGAGCAGCTACGTAAAAAAAAGCAAAGGGGAAGTCTAGAGAAGATCACGACCTGGCCGTGGAATGAACCACGACCGTAGTTGTCAAATAGAGACAACCACGGCATGGCTGTGGAATGAACCACGGCCGTGGTTCGGGGTGCGTGTCAGCTGTTTAAGTCTGTTTTTCTCTTTTCTGATGGGCTTGGACCAGTTTGAACCCATGGGGTATATATAGATGTTCTGAAGACAACATTAGGGTTTGAATTTGATTTTGGAGAAGGCACATAGGAGGCTCTTGATCTTCATCTTCCTCTCTTCTCTCTTGGATTACGGGTTTGGATGTTCTTGAAGTTGAATTTCTGGTTTCTTCTTCTCCATGTCTGAGTAGTTCCTTTTGTTTCTAGGATTGGGCAATGCCCTTTGATACATTGATGATGATTAATTGATATTGTTTACCCTTTTTATTAATCTTGAATGTTGTTGATTCGATCCTTATTGCGATTATTCATGTGAATTTGCTGGCTACTTATTTGCATTTCATAGATATCTAGGGAAGTACTGAAAGGTGAACCTAGGTGTTGGAACCATGAGAATTGAACTTAAGGTCTAAATCATGAGAGTAGGTTTAGCCTTTCGAGGATTAATGAATTACCAAAAAGCGTAATGGGTTCAATTTAGATTCAATTTCCACGAGAGTAGGAATTGGTTTAATTGGGCACGGTTCTTGTATCTTGAGAGGGAACATTAACTAATTTAGAGTAATTCACCTTCAATTGAATTTTAAGTGTTAATAAGAGGATTGTCAATTAGGAGTCTTGTATCATTGTGGTTAACCCCATTCCTGGAAGCTTTCTTGAATCTAAAAACCTTTCCTTAACAATTGTTATTTTTGTTCTCAATTTGTAATTTTGATATTCATTTATTTAATTGTTTAGTTACTACGTTCTTGTTAATCAACAATTATATTCCATTTTGTTTAATTTAATTGAATTAATTAATTAATTGGTATTTATAGACATAGTCCATGTGGATTCGATCTTTTTATTACTTGACGACGAAACCATACACTTGCGGATTTCACGCACCAGTAATAAAATAAAGGAAAATGGTAATTGCACATAAAATTTGTGTACATAATCTCACTTTGACATAGCGAAATGTACACTGTAATTCACATTATCTGTTGATTTGGATGAAGAAATGAGAAAGAGAGAGAGAGAAGGAAATGAATGATGGTGGTGGTGATTCAAAAAGAAAAAAGGTTGTCTACATAGGAAGAAGTTGTCTGGGATTTTAGTTGTGTTTGGAAAAATCAAAATTTCTAATTTGGCATTGGTTTCAAATTAAGTTGCATTCTCCATAATCTTGTAACATGAAACCAAAGGAAAAATAAGTTTGTATGCATGTATTGTAATTGATTGCATATTTGTGGATCAATTCGACTACTTTATTTCAAACTTCAAGTCCCTCCTGAATAGCTGTGATATAAATTTTGTGGTTATGGAATGCAGAACTTGTAAATTGGCTCTTATCGGCACTTTACTTATTAGAGGTATGCTTCCCCTGATGTTTAAGGCCCTATACTTGCCGAAGTAAGTCACGTTGCAATTTCATTTGTTTCATTAATGTAATAAGATACTCCTAGTAATTTCAATCATTTTCCTTAAGATCTTTGTGCTTTAATAATCAATAACCATTAAACTAGTGTACATTTTGGTATGTCAATGTGAGATTATGTACATAAATTTTATGTGCAACTACCATTTTCCTCTATTTTATTACCCAAACAAAAAATGCAAAACAAAACAAAAAAGCATATTAACAGAGTTTTTCATTGACGAGAGAGAGAAAGAGAAATCAGAACAAAGGCTCACCCAAACCTTCTCTTTCTGCTTCGCCGCTGTGGCATCACCACCGTCGGATGACTTGCCGTCATTAGAGCTCATCGATTCCACTGTCGTCCCCTGCCTTGCCGGTAACCTCCGCTGGAGAAAGAAAGTGCAGCTATTTAGGTGGTGGTTATGTGTGGGCTTGGGGTGGGTGGCCAGATGAAGAGGAGGTCAGAGAAAAGGGGGTGTGGTGGGAGAAAGTTTCACAAACAGTGAGAGAAGATGGGGTGGGGTTGGGGAGAGAAAATGAAGAAAATAGAAAAAAAAAGTCACGTGAAGCACTTTTAGTGAAATGTTTTAGACCGTTAGATGACTTAGGATCAATGATTAAAAATTGGTGTAAGAGAAAATGATTTCCTCCTATATATATATATATATATATATATATATATATGAGGCAGATCATCTTACACTGTTAGTGTAAGTCTTTTTGACTTACACTTATTTTCACTGTTAGATTCACTTTCATATAATGGTTACTTTTAACGAAATAATCTCAATCATTAAATGAAAGTGGATCTAATGGTTGAAAATGAGTATAAGTCAAAAAAGAAACTTACACTATTTGGTGTAAATCGATCTCCTATATATATATATATATATATATATATATATATATATATATTATATGGAGGGATCTACTTACACCTAATGTAAGTAAAAAAAGACTTACACACAATCTTATATTCTTCATTTTATTATGATCCTATGATTAATATTTATCTCTTATCGTAACTACATGATCACAATAAAATGAAAGGTATATATATATATATATATATATATAAGAATAATGGATACAATAATTCTTATTGTGGATGACTTTTGAATATTGATTTGACTCGGAAAATAGTCAAAATACAGATCGTATTGTCACAATGTATTTTTTAACCACTTCCAAAAGGTTAGTTGACTATGGATGCTTTTCAACTCAACAAGTCTAATATTACAAGAATTTTGCTATCAATCATGATTTTCTCATCATATTTTTTTCATATATTTTTTACATTACTCTTTATATTATTAATCACATTATTTTCTCTCACTTAATCATAATCATTAAAAATTGGGATGAAAAGTGATGTGAGATGTCCTTTGCCTATTACATAGCAGCAAATAATTATTAAATTTTCGATGAGGAAAAATAAAAAGTAATTTTACATAATTAAAAAATATTAATAACGCTTATTGATTAGTCCGTTAGAATTTTTAATTTTTGACAAAAAGACTATCACTTATCTCCTATCATAATCACAGAATCACATTAAAATGAAACGTGTAAAATTAGGTGTAAGTCTTTTTTACTTACACTAAGTGTAAGTAAATCTTTTTCCATATATATATATATATATAAAAGAATAGTGGATACAATAATTCTTATTGTGGACGACTTTTGAATATTGATTTGACTTTGAAAATAGTCAAAGTACAGATCATATTGTCACAATGTATTTTTTAACCGCTTCCAAAAGGTAAGTTGACTATGGATGCTTTTCAACTCAGCAAGTCTAATATTACAAGAATTTTGCTATCAATCATGATTTTCCCATCACATTTTTTTCATATATTTTTTACATTACTCTTTATATTATTAATTATATCATTTGCTCTCACTTAATCACAACTATTAAAAATTGTGATGAAAAGTGATGTGAGATGTCCTTTGCCTATTACATATCAGCAAATAATTATTAAATTTTCGGTGAGGAAAAATAAAAAGTAATTTTACATAATTAAAAAAATATTAATAACGCTTATTGATTAGTCCATTAGAATTTTTAATTTTCGAAAAAAAAATTTGATAAATTTTTTTTTAAAAAATATATAAGTAAAAAAAATTTCAAAATATGTTTTATTAATTTTTGGCAAAAAATTCTACGGGAAAGTTTTTAAAAAATAAAAAATATAAAAAGAATTTTTAAATTAAAAAAATGACATTTAGGGATGACAAAATCTCTTTACATTTGAGGATATTCATGGGGACTGCTCCATCCGGGACTCAAATTTGGAAAAATTTCCCCTGTTGGGACGGGGATGGCGACGAGGATAAAAAAACCCCGAGACAAATGTTGGGACAGGATAGAGATCATATCCCCTACCCTGCGGGATTCCCGCTCCTAAGAAATTATTAAATTATTATTATTGTTTATATCATATATATGTATTATTACTGTGTTCCTTTTAGTAATTTTCATCTATATTATTTTTATATTAATTTAAAATTAAAAAGTAAAAACATACCATTTCGTAATAACTTGTTTTAATTTGTTGATATTGTTGACTTAAACAGAAATTGTTTACAACTTTATACATATTTTTTAATCTTTTCTGACTTTTTAAATAATATTACGATCTCCGCGAGTCCCCGTCTCCACGTGAAGAATGGGGATGGAGAGAATTTTTCCCCTGAGGTGAGGATTGGGGGTGAAGACTGGGGGAAATTGGGGAAGCGGGAAGGTACTCCCTGCCCCCACCCCACGTAGGTGCCATCCCTAGTTAGGGATGACAAAATCTCCCTGCATTTGGGGATATCCATTGGAATTGTCTTATTTGGAGACTCGAATTTGAGGAACTTTTTCTTATGGAGACAAGGACGGAGATAAAAAAAACCCCCCGAGGCAGATGCGGGGAGAGGGACAAGGATTGTATCCCCTGCCCCACTGGATCCCCATTCTTGAGAAATTATTAAATTATCCTTATTGATTATATCATATATATGCATTACTACTGCGTTCATTTTAGTAATTTTCATGTATATTATTTTTATATTAATTTAAAATTTAAAAATGTTAGTCATGGCAACCATCACTCAAGATGGGGTGAATTTGGTGATCACAAATTTTTAAAATAACTTTGAGAAATTATGCATTTTGATATTTTCAATCAACACATGCAGCAGAATAAGTCTAACAAAGATATAACTATTGTAGATTACTCAAATACAACTTGGGTTATAGGCTGAATTAAGCGAATAAGCTACATATCAAGTTCAACTCAAGCATATATCATTAAGGAACAAATGTAAAGGAGATAGAGTTGAGAATAACAAACACAAAAATTTATTCTGATTCAACCACTAACAGCTTGTGGCATACATCAAGTTCTCAAAGTTTAACTTGAGATTTTCTTTACTTTCTCCTAGACTTCATGGGTGCTAGGAAAACTTTTGTACAAGCAAGAGCACCCCTCATACCTTGGGATACCTCACCCTTGTGCTAGAGCCTCCAACTCTTCAAGCTTCACAGGTGCTTGAAAAACCTTTACATTCAAGAGCACTCACAACACCTTTGGGATACCTTACCCTTTGTATTTAAGTCTCACTACAAGGGATACCTCACCATTTTCTCTCTTGAGGGATACCTCACCCTCTTACAATAATTTTAAGATGAAGAGAAAGATTATAAACTCTTACAAGAGTAAATATACAACTTGAAGAACAAATGAATAGAAGGATTTTGTAATAAAGAGCTCAAAATATAATTTTCATGATTCAAGGATCAAACCAAGTGTTCTAGAGTTTCTAAAGATGTAAATGCTTCAATATACACTTATTTATAGAGCTCAAGTGGTAAAATAGTTGTTGGTATTATTTAGAAATAATTTTTTTTATGAAAACTAGCCATTTATAGCCATTAGGAACGCTTCTGGGCATGTGGTAATCGATTACATAGATATTGTAATCGATTACATGACCTCTGATTTTGAAAACTGACTTTAAAAGGTCATAACTTCTTCATTTATTATTCGATTAAAGCAAATGACCACTCATTAGAAAGATCTTTGAGTCTCTTTTCAAATGAAATAAGTTTCACAACAAAAATAAAAGTATTGTGAAAGTTATGATCAAAAGAGTAACTAAGGGTTAGTTTTTCAAAACTCAAACTTGATTATTTTTTCATAGTTTAAAGCAAATGGTCATAACTTCTTATCTGTTTAAAGGAAATGACCACTCATTGGAAAGATCTTTGAGTTTATTTTCAAATTAAAGAAGTTTCATAACAAAACTCGAAGTATTTTGAAAGTTATGATCAAAATAGTAACTAAATGTCAGTTTTTCAAAACTCAAACTTAACTATTTTTCATAGTTTTTAACTACCACCATGATTAGCTTTTCAAAACATGTTTGTTGAGCATTTTAGCATGTAAGAAACATTTTTAAATATTTAAAAACATATTTGAGTTCTTTTCATATAAAACCTCTATTTTTACATAGGAGAAAGCCTAAAAGGAAAATATATCAATTCTAGTCCTTAGGCTTCTTGATGTAATCTAAGCTTCCAAAAATTTATTCCCTTCAAATCTTGCAAATACTTGGAACATCTTATCATTCTCATTTTTCTTGAGTTGAGCATGATTGTGATCTTTTGCTTTCCTGTTGCAATGCTCACTCTTGGTACTTGAACTATCCTACAAAGTATTGCTCACTTAAACAAACATAATTAGCCCAAATTCATAATTCAATATATTCATATGCATGATTTATAAATGTATAACTCTAGTTAGTCAAACATGCATATAAGAATTTCATAGACATATCCAAATAAGACATTTATCAATTATTAATAGATATGCTTTATATAGGATGCAACAAATAACACTTTGCACATTTTCATTTAAGTAGAGCCAAATCCAATATTAATTTAATATCACTCATGTAACATATTGTTAGATATATCCTATAAAAGATGCTATAAAGAATATACATGATTCTTATATGAAATATAACAAGATGGATTACAAGATCATGCATGATCCAATATAATCTATTAGCACATCTATGTAGCATAAACATCATTCTTTTTATTTGTATTTGTCATCATCAAAACTAAACATATTAAACCATTAGGACAAACTTATTTCCACCAAAAAAGTAAAAATATACTACTTCATAGTAACTTGTTTTAATTTATTGATATTGTTGACTTAAATTAAAATTATTTACAACTTTATATATATATTTTTAATTTTTTTCTGAATTTTTACAATAATATTAGGGTCCTTGTAGGTCCTCGCCTCCTTGTAGGGGACAAAGACGAGGAAAAATTTTCCCTCGAGGCGGGGATCAGGGGTGGGGACGGGGGAAAATTGGGGAGGCAGGGGCAGGAGTGTAACAACCTCTTTTTAGCATATTAGACTAGGTTACGGTTACAAAGGTAGCATCATACTTGTTTTACATGTCTGTCTATTTTTGGGACTAACTAAGTTAGTTAAAACTTAGAGTGTGAAAAGTATCTTAAAATAACCCATATAATAGCATAAATGGCTAAATAAATGGAAATAAGTCAAAAGAATTTGTTTCTAAGTCACAAATAGGTGTAAAAGGATGTAATTAAAATTTGAGAATAATCAGAGTTAGTTTGATATTTTTAGGCATACAAGTTATGTATATAATGCCCGAAGCAGATATTAAAAAATAAGATAATGGTGAAACAATAATTTTGATGAATCTTAGTATTTATTTCAAAGTTGTTCGAAGTTAAAAAACTTAATTTAGCTAAATCTAAGTGTTCTTAGCATATCAAGATTTATCAGTGAAGTATATGAAGCTTATGAGTAGTATACGAGTAACAACCCATATATTGGACTTTGTTTTATGATATTTCACTCATTTAATATCTTATCACTCATTCTTTTTCACGAAAAACAGCAAGGCCACCAACAACAGCAGAGAGCAAGGAGAAAGCTAAGGAGGAAGAGGAAAATAGGAGGAAAAGGAAGAGCAAAACCAAATCTGAGTTTCCACCATCACAAACCACTTGAGGTAGGGGATTCTAACCTAAAACTTCATCTATCTTCTTCTATTTTCTTTATGGTTGAAATTAGGTTACTTGAATTGTAAAAGATGGATTTATTGAGCAAATCTAGGTTTTGAGCTTGGGTTTCAATTCCAAGTGTTAAATTAGAGTGTTTATACCTTATCAGAAGTATGACTAGGAGTTCTTAACCCTTAAGCACCATTGATTTCCAATGGAGACAAAAATGAGGATTTTAGGTCTTAGGTGGTGGAATCTTTCATTAATCCATGATTAAGTAAAATTAAGATTGTATAAGTGTCACAATATATTAATGAATCATATTCGAGGATTGAGAAATCTTATAATCAAAATTTTAGTGATTAGAATGGTGTTTTTGGTTAATGGAATAGTAAAATTGTTCTGCAGTATTCTGAAGAACTTTCAGTCGCAGAGTCACGCCTAGGCATGACTGAACCACTCCTAGGCATAGGGTATTCTATTCCTCAGCCAGGCAAGACAAAGAGGGTCACGCCAAGGCGTGAGTTCCAAGATTTTTCAATAATGTTATTCTTGATGTTTGGAAGTTCCTTGCTAGTTGGGATCATTCTTTTATGTTTTCTTAAGTGTATTCAGATACTTTCAAGGATATTTTACAAAGGAAATAACCACCTATTATATAAGTACAAGTTTAAGTATTAAGTTATTCAATAGTTATTGAATAATTGAATTAGTTATCTAGGACCTTATACACACTTGTGTAGTTTAGAAAATCACTAGAATTGTGATTGTAAGATAAACTAGATACAATATTGATAAGAAAGTGTACTTATCATAAAGGCATCATTTATTCTCTTATAATCAAAGTTGAGTTGAATATGCAAATTTTTATAGAAATACTTTATTATCTCCTTAAGATGGATGAAATAGAGTATTAGCTAACATTGGTTCCTTCACATGTTTAAGTTGAATCATATAATCATTATCCGAATAAAGGAAGTGAGCCAAACTCCTTAACCTTGCAAATTAGAGAGTTAAATTTTTTGCTAAGGGGGTAATTAGGAGAGATAAGTGTTAGTACAACACTTCACCTAAGGCAATGTAGTGAGCTAAACTATTTGTCAAGTGACATGAGGAATATGATCAACCTTATATAAGTCTAGTAAAGTAAGCCAAACTTACAAACACGAGCCATGGGATGAGTTAAGTCTTAAGTTAGGCATTGAAGTGAGTTAAGCAATTTGTCAAGTTTAATTGATGTTATACAATTGTATGGGCGATTATGTAATATCGAGGTATATTAGAGTTTTATACATTATATAGTTGTATGAGCGATAATATAATGTGGTTATCAATTATATTTATAAGTGATTTACATTAATGAGTGTTATGAAATACATATTTATTACTAAGAAATTTTATGTTCTCACTCCTTTTCATGTTTCCATGGTAAAAGTAGGTCAAGATCCCTTACCGAGGGTTAAAAAAGCTAAAGGAAACAAAATGAGAAATAGATAACTTACTTTTACTACTTGATAACTCTTGTATATTTCTACTATGAGTTATAGTTATGATGTATATATAACACTTTATCGTTATAGGCTTTTGATGTATATAAGTATGACTTACTTTGATCGTGGTTTTCCTTATTTACTTGTTTAGTTATATGGAATTAAATTAATAGTAAGAATAAAAGTAACATGTTTAATACTTTATATCTTTATATAATTTAGGTATATTGAGATAGTTGTGTTAGGGTGTTACATTATGATATCAGAGCAGTTCATCCTATTGAGTTGGGGTATGGACTGACTATGCGTAGGCAAGTTAGTAATTTAGATGTATGTTGTGTATTTCCTATCTCTTTGTGAGATGTTTGCATGACTTGCATTAGTTATGGATGTTATTAGCTACTGTTACTCTAATACATTGTATTGAGATTAATTAATTTAATATTGGATGTGTTGTATGAATATAATACTATGGTTTCTCCTAGGCATAGTACTAGAGGAAATGTGAATTCTTCTGGTGAAGGCAGTAACATGGCTGAGGCATTAATGGCAATGGCCAAGGCTATGCAAGATCAGACATCAGCTATTAATAGAAGGTTGGATAGGTTGGAAACTGAGCAACAACCAGAACCCCCACATGTACTACCACCAGTCCAACCTGAGCAACCAGTTCAAGAGGCTTAAGTTGGAAAGAATTAGAACTTCCAGGACCTCTCAAAGTTCAGGAAGTCTACTCCATCATCCTACAGAGGTGAGTACGACCCAGTCAGAGTTGAGGGTTAGCTCAAGGAAATAGAGAAGATTTTCACAGATATGATTTGCTCAGATGAGCAGAAAGTGCTTTTTGTTTCCTATATGTTAGAAGGGGAGCAGACGATTGGTGGACAGATGTGAAGAGAGTGTTTGATGCATCAAGGACTCAAGTCTAAAGTTGTTCCTTCTAAGTCAGTGTATCTCAATACAAACCAAGTAAATAATTGTTTGGAGGAGGGAACTCAAGGGTATGTTCTCTTTTTCTCTCTTAGCACAGAGGTTGAGCAAAGTTTGGGTAATATACCAATAGTGAGGGAGTACCCAAAAGTATTCCCAAGTGATATAGTGGAGTTGCCACCCACAAGAGAAATAGAATTTTCTATAGATTTTGTACCGGGAACGAGACCTATCTCTATAGCATCCTATAGAATGGCACCCCTAGAACTAACTAAGCTTAAGAAGCAGATAGAGGAATTGTTAGAAAGATAATTCATTAGATCGAGTGTTTCTCCTTGGGGAGCACCTGTGTTACTAGTAAAGAATAAGGATGGTACGATGAGACTTTGTGTAGATTATAGGCAATTGAACAAGGTAACCATCAATAATAAGTATTTATTGCCTAGGATATAGGATCTTATGGATCAGTTAAGAGGAGCGTTAGTATTCTAAAAAATTGATCTACGATCGGGGTACCATCAGATAAGGGTTATGAATGAGGAAATTCCTAACACTGCTTTCAGGACTAAGTATAGGCTTTATGAGTATCTTGTGATGTCCTTTGGGTTGACTAATGCACCAACAGTGTTCATGGATTATATGAATAGAATTTTTAGGCCCTACCTAGATCAGTTTGTGGTTGTATTCATAGATGATATCCTAATATATTCTCAAACAATGGAAAAACATGAGTTGCATGTTAGAATAGTCTTAGAAATCCTTATGGAGAAGAAAATGTTTGCCAAGTTATCAAAGTGTGAGTTTTGGCTTACATAAGTTCAATTTTTGGGACATGTGATCTCTCAAGGAGGGATTTCAGTAGACCCTAGCAAAGTTGAAGATTGTTGTAGTAGGAAAGACCCACCACTGTGACAGAGATCAGGAGTTTTATAGGCTTAGTTGGGTACTATAGGAGATTCATAAGTGGATTCTCTCAATTAGTACTACCTTTGATAAGATTAACTATGAAAGGTAGTAGTTTTGATTGGACTCAATAGTGTAAGGATAGTTTTCAAAAGCTTAAGATAAGGTTAATTACTACACAAGTGTTGGTGATTTTGGATCCGCAGGAGAGTTTTGAGGTGTTTTATGATACTTCGAAAATAGGTTTAGGATGTGTTCTGATGCAACATAGGCGAGTAGTTGCTTATGCATCAAGGCAGTTAAGGCCTCATGAGGAGAACTATCTCACTCATGATCTAGAACTAGCCGCAGTAGTGTTTGCCTTAAAGATTTGGAGGCATTATCTTTACGGAGTTCAATTTGAAGTGTTTAGTGACCATAAAAGTTTAAAGTATTTGTTTGATCAGAAAGAGCTGAACATGAGACAAAGAAGATGGATGGAATTTTTAAAAATTATAACTTTGAGTTTAAGTATCACCTGAGTAAGGCCAATGTAGTAGCTGATGCATTAAGTAGGAAATCCCTACACGTGTCTTGGATGATGGTTCAAGAGAGTCAGCTTCTTGAGAGGTTTAGAGATTTAAGTCTTAGGATAACTGTGACACCACAAAGCCTCTATATGAGTAGGGTGGATATAGTTAGTGACCTGAGAGCTCATTCTAGAAGCTCAAAGCGAGGATGAAACCCTAGGTGAGATAAGGGAGAAAATCTTCATGGGGGATCAACTAGAGTTTGATATGGCAGATGATGGAGTGATTAAGTTTAGAGATAGACTTTGCATTCCAAGAGATTCTGAAATCAAAGAAAAGATACTAGATGAGGCTCATAGGAGTCAATACATCATTCATCCCAGAGAGAACTATCTAAACCCTAGAGAATATGCTTAGAGCATGTATTTTAGATCAGTAGGGTAGTTGGGACAGGCTTTTACCTTTAGTGGAGATTGCTTATAACAACAGTTATCATACCACTATAGGAATGGCACCATATGAGGCACTGTATGGTAGGAAGTGTAGGTCTCCTATATGTTAGTACGAGGTTGGAGAGAAAACTATTCTAGGACCTGAGTTAGTACAACAAACTTCAGATCAAATCAGAATAATCAAGGATAAGATGGCTATAGCTCAAAGGAGGCAAAAAAGTTATGTTAATAGAAGGAGGAGACCTCTAGAGTTTGAAGAGGGTGAGCATGTTTTCTTGAAGATCACTCCTATGAATGGAATTGGTAGAGCATTGAGAACTAGGAAGTTAAATCCTTGTTTTATTGGTCTCTACCAAATTCTAAAAAGTGTCGAACTTGTAGCTTACCAGATAGCCCTTCCACCCAGTTTGTCAAACCTTAATAATGTCTTTCATGTATCCCAACTCAGAAAGTAGAATCTGGATCCTTCACACATATTACGAAATGAATCTATACAGTTAAGAGATGATTTGTCTTATGCAGTGAAACCAATGAGGATCGTAGACAGGGGGGTCAAACAACTCAGCGGTAAACAGATTCCTCTGGTGAAAAGCAAATAAGGTGAGGCAGGCACAGAGGAGGCTACATAGGAGCTAGAGACCTGCATGCAACTAGATTACCAAGAGTTATTTTTATGAGGTAAGCAATTTTGGGGACAAAATTTTTAAAAAAGAAGGGAGTAATGTGACAGCCTCTTTTTAGCATGTTAGACTAGTTTATAGTTACAAAAGTAGTATAACACTTGTTTTACATGTCTGTCCATCTTTGGGACAAACTGAGTTAGTTTAGGCATTTTGTTGCAACCCAGAATATGAAAAGTAGCTTAAAATGACCAAGATAGTAGCATAAATGACTAAATAAAGGGAAATAAGTCAAGAGAATTTGTTTCTAAGTCACAAATAGGTGTAAGAGGATGTAGTTAAAATTTGAGAATAATCAGAGTTAGTTTGGTATTTAGGCATACAAGTTTTGCATATAATGCCTGCAAGACTGACAGTAGATATGAAAAATTAAGATAATAGTGAAACAATAATTTTGATGAATCTTAGTATTTATTTCAAAGTTGTTGGAATTTGAAAAACTTGATTTAGCTAAATCTAAGTGTTCTTAGCATATCAATATTTATTAGTGAAATATATGAAGCTTATGAGTGGTATACGGGTAACAACCCATATATTGGACTTTGTCTCGTGATATTTCACTCATTTCATCTCCTTTCACTCATTCTTTTTCATGAAAAAGAGCAAGGCCACCAGCAAGCAGAGAGCAAGGAGAAAGCTAAGGAGGAAGAGGAAAAGAGGAGAAAAAGGAAGAGCAAAACCAAATATAAGTTTCCACCATCACAAACCACTTGAGGTAGGGGATTCTAATCTAGAGTGTTTAGAGTGTTTATACCTTATTAGAAGTATGACTAGGAGTTCTTAACCCTTAAGCACCATTGATTTCCATTGGAGACAAAAATGGGAATTTTAGGTCTTAGGTGGTGGAATCTTTCATTAATCAATGATTAAGTGAAATTAAGATTATATAAGTGTCACAATATGTCAATGGATCATATTTAAGGTTTGAGAAGTCTTAGAATCAAAATTTTAATAATTGGAGTGGTGTTTTTGGTTAATGGAATAGTAAAATTGTTCTGTAGTATTCTGCAGAACTTTTAGTCGCAGAGTCACGCCGAGGCATGACTGAACCACTCCTAGGCATAGAAGGTTTTGTTCCTCAGCCAGGTGAGATAGAGAAGGTCACGCCAAGGCGTGAGTTCCAAGATTTTTCAAGAATGTTATTTATGATGTTTGGAAGTTCCCTGCTAATTGAGATAATTCTTTTATGTTTTCTTAAGAGTATTAAGATACTTTTATAGATATTTTACAAAGGAAATAACCACCTATTATATAAGTACAAGTTTAAGTATTAAGTTATTCAATAGTTATTGAATAATTGAATTAGTTATCTAGGACCTTATACACACTTGTGTAGTTTAGAAAATCACTTGAATTGTAATTGTAAGGTAAACTAGATACAATATTGATAAGAAAGTGTACTTATCATAAAGACATCATTTATTCTCTTATAATCAAAGTTGAGTTGAATATGCAAATTTTTATAGAAATACTTTATTATCTCCTTAAGATGGATGAAATAAAGTATTAGTTAACATTGGTTCACTTACATGTTTGAGTTGAACCATATAACCATTATCCGAATTAAGGAAGTGGGCCAAACTTCGTAACCTTACAAATTAGAGAGTTAAACTTTTTGCTAAGGGGGTAATTAGGAGATGCAAGTGTCAGTACAACACTTCACCTAAGGCAATGTACTAAGCTAAACTATTTGTTAAGTAACATGAGGAATATGATCAACCTTATGTAAGTGTAGTAAAGTGAGCCAAACTTACTAACACGAGCCTTAGGATGAGTTAAGTTCTAAGTTAGGCATTGATGCAAGTTAAGCAATTTGCCAAGTTTAATTGATGTTATACAGTTGTATAGGCGATTATGTAATATCAAGGTATTTTAGAGTTCTATACATTATATAGTTGTATGGACGACAATATAATGTGGTTATCAATTATATTTATAAGTGATTTACATTAATGAGTACCATGAAATATATGTTTATTATTGAGAAATTTTATGTTCTCACCCATTTTCATGTTTCCATGGTAAAAGTAGGTCAAGACCCCTTACCGAGGGTTAAAGAAGCTAAAGGAAACAAAACGAGAAATAGATGGTTTTACTTTTACTACTTGAGAACTCTTGTATATTTCTACTCTGAGTTGTAGTTATGATGTATATTTAACACTTTGCTATTAGAGGCTTTTGATGTATATAAGTATGACTTACTTTGATCGTGGCTTTCCTTATTTACTTGTTTAGTTATATAGAATTAAAGTAATAGTAAGAATAGAAGTAACAAGTTTAATACTTTATATCTTTATATAATTTAGGTATATTAAGATAGTTGTGTTAGGGTGTTACAGGGAGTGAGGAGGTACTCCTTGCTACCGCCCCGTGCGAGTGCCATCCTTAGCGCCTGCTGGTTAGTGCACCAAAAGTTTATTTTTTGGCAGAATTATCTGTCAAAAATATTTTGAAAATAAAATTTAAAAAAAGAGTTAAAAATTTATTTATTAAAAAATCATTATTTTAATTCCTGGCGGATTTTTCACTGGAAATATTTTTAGTAAATTGAGGCGTCGCTCACGTCCCTTGTTTGCGATAGAATTGTAGATGAAAATTTCAAAAATTCTGCTAGAAATTGCATGTGTCCACCGAAAACTGAATAAGTTAACCGGTATTCCCTTCCCTATTTCCCTATCGTCTCCATGCTTAATCCAAGCCACCGTAATTCTCTCTTACTCTCCACCGTGATTCTCTCTCACCCTCACGTCACCACTACCCTCTCTCACGCCGTGCCTTCCCTCCCGTTGTCGTCAATGTTGTCTATCTCTATTATTGCTCTTGGTTGCTACGTGTACACTACTCTCCTTCAAATGTAGGTTCTTCTACTTTGATCTTTACTATTTTATGGTTTAGAAACTGTAGTTACATGATTTAAGTTACTAATTGACATAAGTATCAAATGTAAGTTGCTATCAGATTCAATTTTTATATAGGTCTATTGTGAAATCTATGGTTTAAGTTAGTAATTTTTTGTTGTGTTTGTCAATGTAGATTTTTTTTTTGGGTTAATTGTTAGTCTTGATGTAAATGTTATAAAATTTAAAGAATTTCATTATTGATTTTAAACTTAAATTACATGTTTTAAACTTAAATTTGAGGTCATCATAGGTTACATACTTATATTGAATCGTTGATGGGTTTCATGAAAATGATTCATGCAAGCTTTAGGCTATATTTGAGAGTTTTGAATAGGGTGGAAAGGGTGGGTCATAATGGAAAGGAAAGGCAAGGAATGGAATAGAATAAAACATGACACTCTGTTGTTTGGATGTTTAATGAAGGAGGAGAGTGGATTTACTAAAATCATTTCTTCCTTGACCCCTCTAATTATAGGGACAAAAATTGGAAGTTTTGAGTGGCAAGGGAAGGACTCTTTCACCCTTCCTTGTCATTTCACTTCCTGCTTTAAAATAACTCTCAAAAACACTTTAATTAAGCTTTGTCATTCCATTATATGCCATTGAATTCATTCCATTGCCATCCTCCCAAACATAGCATTAAGGTGGTGGTGGGTTTGATTAGTTTCTGTGCGATGGCTGGACGGTGGCTAGTGTTAGTGTGCGCTTTTGATTCCATTAATATCATGAGTGCAAGCTTTAGACTAAGTCATAATTTAGATGTATTTTATTGTTATAACATTTTTATCTTGCAATTGAATTAGTTATTGGAAAGTTTAAATTAAATGTTAGATGTTATGGTTTATGCCTTTATGGGTTTAAGGTTAAATTAGAATTTTGTTTGTTGTGAATTACAGAAGAGATATATCCCTACAAATCGGCGATGAATGTATAATAGCCTTCTTTATAGTAAAAAGAATTTTGTACAAGAATTTTTGGATGGGGTTGAAGAACTCATTAATTTTGCTTGTCGATCTTCACAGTATGAAATTGATAGAATAATTAGGTGTCCGTATATGAAATGTTGTAGTGGAAACCTATTAGACTCTGACGCAGTAAGGTTACATTTGTATAAGAATGGATTTCAATCAAATTATTGCTATTAGTTGAATCATGGGGAGTTTAACCCAATTGTGCTTCAATTTCAGTACAATGCTTATGTTGGCACTTCTGCTACCACTGAAGTTAGTATTGAAAATATAGTTAATGACTACCAACAGCTGCTATACAATGCTGCTAGAGCAGAAGTTCTTAGTTTTAGTGGCCCTTATGAGGACAGGGTAAGGAAACCCCCAAATGATGAAACCCAATAGTTTTATAACTTATTAAATGTTGTAACGCAATCTTTGTGGCTTGGGTGTGAAAGAAACTCTTAATTATCTGTTGCTCTTCATATATTGAGCATTAAATCTGACCATAACTGGTCTGAGAATGCTTATAATGATGTAATAAGATTAATAAAGGAAACAAATTCTACTGGATCACTTGTTCCTGATAATCTATATACGACAAAGAAATTGGTTGCTAAATTAGGATTAAATCAATTGAATATGATTGTTATGTTAATGGATGCATGATATTCTACACCGATGAGAATAAACAATTGAGGCAGTGTAAATTATGTTTTGCTTAACAATATAAGTCTCGTACAGTTACAAACTGAAATAAAAAAGGTGTTCCTGAGCGAAGAATGCATTATTTGCCTCTAATTCCTAGGCTGAATAGATTGTATACTTCTATGAGTTCTGCTGAACACATGAGGCGACATTATTTAAATAAGAGACAAGATGGGGTCATATGTAACCCATTAGACGAAGAAGCATGGAAGCGGTTCAATGAGATACATCAAGATTTTGGACATGACCCCAAAATATGAGTCGTGTTCTGATTAGTTTAACCTATTTAGCCAATCATCTACACCTTATTCTGTTTGGTCTGTCATTGTCACCCCTAATAACCTTCCCCCATAAATATATATAACGTGACCATACTGTTTTTTATATGCATTATTCTTGGTCCTCGTAATCTGAAACACAAGATTGATATTTACTTGAAACCGTTGATATATGAGTTGAAAATTTTGTGGTGTGGTGTTAAGACTTATGATGTGTCAATGAAACAAAATTTTGTTATGAGAACAACATTGATATGGACAATTAATGATTTTTTTATGTATGATGTGTTGTCTAGTTGAATTACTTTTGGTAAACTAGCATGCCCTTATTGCTTGAAACAGTCAAAGGTGTTTTACCTTAAAGCATGGTAGGAAGCAATCGTGGGTTGATTGTCATCGCCAATTTTTGGGCATTGATCATATGTTTAGAAGGAATAAGAATGCCTTTAAGAGGAGAATTGTTGATCACGATTCCCCTTCACGTAAATTATCACGCAAATTAACAGAAATGGATGGTGGAAGTAAATTGCCTAGATATGGTGTTAATCATAATTGGACAAAACAAAGTAGTTTTTGGGAATTTCCGTATTGGAAGGATAACATAATAAGGCACAACTTGGATGTTATGCATATTAAGAAAAATTTCTTTGGCAACCTGTTTGATACTGTAATGGATATCAAAGGTAAAACAAAAGATAATGAGAAGGCACGAATGAATGTGAAAGAATATTGCAAACATCATAAATAGAACTTGTTGATATGGGAAATGACAAATTGTTGAAACCTGAGGCAAATTATGTGCTTAATAGAGAGCAGAGGACCTTGATCTTTGAATGGGTTAAGGATTTGAAAATGTCTAATGATTATGCTTCTAATTTGGGTATATGTGCAGATATGAATCAATTGCATTTTCTTGGGTTGAAAAGTCATAAATGTCATATGTTTATGGAGTCTTTATTACTAATTGCATTTCACTTTCTTCCTGAACATGTTTGGAAGCCTCTAACAGAAATAAGTATATTCTTTGAAGACTGTGTTCGTATACGTTAATAAGAGAAGATTTAATAGAAATGAAAAAAGATATTCCTATAATTTATGCAAATTGGAACAGATATTTCCACCTAATTTTTTTTTATTCTATGGAGCATTTGCCAATTCATTTGCCCTGTGAAGCGAGGGTAGGTGAGCTAGTTTAATATAGATCGATGTATCCATTTGAAAGGTATATGAATAAGTTGAAAAGAGCAATCAAGAATAAATCATATGTGGAAGGTGCAATATATAAATGGTACACCACAAACAAGAGTGCAAGCATTTGTTGATTCATTTTCCCTATGAAGCGAGGGTAGGTGAGCCAGTTCAATATAGATCGATGTATCCATTTGAAAGGTATATTAATAAGTTGAAAAGAGTAATCCAATATAAATCATATATGGAACGTGCAATATGTAAATGGTATACCACAAACGAGACTGCACATTCACTACAATAAAAAAGGGCTTTAGCGATAATTCTTTAACGACCATACACTGATTGTCGGTAATATATTTTCTAAACTGATGAGTTTCCGACAAATGAACATTGGCTATTAAAAATTCTAATTTTGGTGGCAAATATAACAAATGACCTCTGAATTTCGTCTATAGGAACACTTTTTCTATTCCTTCCAATATTTTTCCTTCTCCATTCTGAAACTCTTACCACCATTATCTATCATTCTCTCGAATAATTTTCTATTCTCTCCACTCTCACCACCATTCTCTATCAGAAACCCCAATCGCTGAACCCCATCGGTTGAGTGGGAACCCCCAATTCCTGACGTCATTTTCGTTCTTTGTTGGGAGCACCTTTGAAGGCGCCCCGAGAGAGCAACAAGCTCTACTTAAAGAGGGAGAAGGAAATGTTGAGGAATACATTGCTGCCTCTGCTACAAAGACGTGTAGCAAATACGAAGGTAATGTTACATAGCTTAATCCTCTGCTGCCTCTGCCTTGTTATTTGATTTTTGTGATGCATTTTATATACTAGACTTAGACTGGAATATGCTATGCATCACTCATACTCTCTTCTTTGTCTCTCTCTCTTCGCCGTCTCAGAAATCTCGTGCTCTCTTTCTATATATATATATCTTTCTCTCTCTTTCATATTCCATTGACTATGACGTCCATCATCAAATCTGTTTGGCAGGTTCTGTCTTTTCCACCATTTACTTCATTCTTTACATTTTCTAGAATTAATAGTACCCTTAAGCTACCTTTTTCTGCTGCGATTATTTTGACAAATTTATTAGCTTTTTTAAATATATGTCATTGTTTAGTATGATGTGTATATGCGATTTAAGCAATGGGTTTCTAAGACAACAAGCAGTGATTGTTATGTACTTTATTTTATTTTATTTTTTCCTATACTTCATGTGAGCATACACATTAGATTTAGGAAAGAAAAAATGGTGCTTGATTGGGGCTATGATGATGGGAGCTATGCATTATCATTGTCATGTGTCTTTTGATGACATTATGAAATACAAAATGCTAGTATTTGGAAGTTGAATTGTTCTTACTCTGCTATCAACTTGATTCTTATAATCATAAAATATAGAGTAGTGCCACTGATGAATTTTGAAATCAAACACGGGGTTCTCTTTTTTAACTTTTTAATTTTTATTTCCCCCTTCCTTGTTGAAATGGTGAAACAGCTTTAAAACTCTGTTGTAGACTTGAACACATTTTTTATTTTAAGATGCATGTATGTCAAGTATTGAAATATTTGTTAATAAAAAGCAATGAAAAGTGTCAAAGCAACGCTCAAATCCATCTGTGTTGGATCATAAAATTTAGCATATTCACAGACTTAATTTCACTTGTTTTGTTGTTTTTGGTTTCCTGCATGTGTTGTATAGTAACACAGTTATAGAATCCTGTAGATTATAGATTATAATGAATGACTATACCAAATATGTGTTGTGTACATGATTGTTAAGAATGTAAAATGTGTGGGGAGCAATTAGCATTGCTTCTGCTGTGGCAGTATGTGCAGTGGGAGGCAATGTGCGGTGTTGTGTAGCAATGTGGTGTATGCTGCAGTGAGATGAATTGGAGGCAATGTAGTTTTTTGGAGAGAAAAGACAAGGTGTGAGAATGAGGTGCAAAAGTGAGTGAGAAGAAAGTAGGTGTGTCAGTGAAATTGGGCCAACAATAGATAATGGGCTCTGAGGGTCCCAAGAGATATATTTACATGTTTTTATAATTAATAAAAATATTTTTTAATTTTAATTTATTTATTTATTATTTTTTTATAAATCAGGTTAGATATTTCTTATTTCACCATAAACTTTTACTCGAGGACAAAATTTTGGTTTGCACAAATCTTATTTGACCTATGAAAACCCAAAACAAGCATTTTTCATCCTTAAAATCTAATTTGAATTTGCAACCATGGGTTCTCTTTTTTGCTCCACTATCTATTTGGGTAGCCTCCTATAAATTTGCAACAGTGAGCTAAGTTTACTCATTTGACAACCGATCACATTGTTTCTCATTAACATATTAGACAATCAAACAGGTAAGTAACCAGAGGCAAAACTCCATTCAATAAGTTAAATAACAGACACAACCATAAGAATAACATGTGAATGGATTTAATTTTGATGAAAGCACTACCCTAGAACATAAAGGAATGAGGCCCTTGTTTTATGGGGGAAAAATGTAGGAGATTGAAAGAATCAGCAAAATTAATAGGTTTAATAGTGCTAGTAAACTTGTAGTCTACAACATGCCGATCAATTTAGATTCTTTTTATGCATGATAAATTTTTTATTCCTATGCTTGTTTGGCTTCGGATTGGATTTGAGTGCTTTTCTAAAGAATGCTTATGGTTAGTGCATGTAGAGATGTCTTTATCTCTGAAATTGTTTTGCAACTCTCTTGAAGTAAAATCCTAAATTGTGTATGATTTAGGAAATGATTATGGCATTCTTTGGACTGATTGATCCTTTTCAACTTTACCCTTACATGATGATATCCTTAGGTCCCCTTTGAAGTTGTTTAATTGCTTGCCTTATTTGTTTTTCATAACCATTGTGTTTGTTACCATGTTAAACATTTTAATGCATGTGAAAGCATTGAATTATCTTTCTACCATCGATGTTTGTTGAGTGCATAATATGTTGTTTCTTGAAATGAGTTTAATGATTAGGGGTATTAATATTTTCAATACAAAAATGAGCCTGAATGAACCAGATGCAATAAAAGAAAGAGAAAAAGATTGTTTTGTATAAGTATAAAAAAAGAGAGAAAAGAGACAAACAACGCAAATAAAAGAAAGAAGATAAGTTAAATATGAAAAGCATTGTATGGTTCTGGTAAGTTTTAATCTTTTACTATTGAATACCCTATTATTTTCACTCGATCTCAAGTCTTGAAATTGCATATTTTTGTTTCTCAATGTTTGTTTGTTATCCTTTCCCATTTCTTCTTCACCCCATAACCATGGCCTTACATTACAAGCTGATAAAGACCCTTTTGATCCTCAATTATATATGATTTACATTAACGGAGAGAGAGTTGCATTACAATTTTATGGATTCTTTTGATTTATATCCATGTGTTTGCTTATAAACTTATCTAGTTGAGTATGATTTGAATTGAAGAGGTTTTGTTTGCACATTTGTAGAAATAGGTTATGCATGATTTGAAGCTTCGATTGTTGGTATGACAAGGATTATGTATGTGTAGACCAGATCATGAGGCATGTGTATTCTTTGAGGTTTAATGCAATCATCATACACTAGTGTTGAAGTTGAGCTTGTCTTTGCAAGTGTTGTCTGACTTTGTTTTGCTTAACGACTAGCAAAAACTTAAGTTTGAGAGTGTGATAACTCCATAGAATGTAGTTATTTGTGCCCTATCTCTATGTATTATTGATGGCTTTGTCCTTGTTGCTATGCTTTATTGGAAGACGTTAGCCTCATTTTCATGTAAAATCCATGTTGAGGTCTTCCTCTCTAATCTTGCTAAAATTCTTCCTAAACTTTGATTGGAATGAGTTTGATTACATTTGTATTTGACTGGTTGATTTCTCAATTGTAGGATGAGCCCAAAAGAACCAACTTGATGCAAACAAAGACCCTGCATTAGAAGAAAATCACAAGACAAGCTCCAGTGAATCACGCTGCGGCGCTGGCAAGTTTACGCCGCAGCGTTCTGCTATCTGCCATTACACCCTGATAACCCGAGGCTTTAACGCTGTGACACAAGGAAGTTAACATCACAGTGCTAGTGCCTTAATTTTTTAGCGTTATGGCGCATGTTGTGTAATGTCGCGGCATGAGTTGCGAAATCTGTGGGCCTATAAATACTTTTTACACAGATTTTAGCTCCCTCTCTCAATTCTCTTTCCTCTTTTGGAGAACTTTTATTTTTACTCTTTTAGCTTTGATTTTTTGCAGAACCCAGTAACTAGATCTTCATTTATGGGCTGAAAGAAAGTTGAAAGAGCTAAGGTTGAAGGTCCTCTTCATCTTGGAGGAAGATTCAAGCTTCAAGGCTACCCCATTGGGCTTCATTTTCCGTTCCTTCTCCTTTCTCTCTTCCCTTTATCTTGAATATGAATTTTTGTAATACATTTTTATATTCAATGAGTAGCTAAGCTATGTTTAGGCTATTCTTTGGATCCCCCTATGCATATTGAATGATTTGTACTCTTTTGTGTTTATATAAATGATTTGGATTTTGTTCTATCATGTTGTGCTTAATGTTTTTACTTGTTTGATCAGCATTTAAGTGATTTAATGAAATCTAATGAGCCTAGATATAGGACTTTGGGTTTTAGATCATATGTATGGTATATGTATATTCGATTTCATTCTAATGGTAGGATAAATTAATTTGCTAATGGGATAGACATATACCTCTTAGCCATGTATAGTCATACTTGAGAATCAATCTTAATGTTTGTTGTTTGCTCCAGTTCTCATGGACGTATAGTAAACTAGGTAAACGACATATGGTTAATCGACCTAGACATAAGCTTTTAACTAAGTTAGTTTCTCTGTCTAACCTAATCTAATCGTTTGTATTGCTTGAAAGGGTTGTATTTTGTCAATTGAAGTAGGGGGTGTAACACCCTAATAAGGATGTCACATTTTCGATGCAATAATAATAAAACCTTACTCAAGTTATAAAACGTTTAGTACATAATAATATGAGCTGTAAAATTTTTCTTTTTATACAGGATATCATTAAATAAAATAAAACAAAGCATAAAATAAAACACACTATTATTATACACCATAATATACATATGATTTTTGTCTTAAGTATACAAATAATTTACAGCTACAGTTATTTAAATAAAGCAGTAAAAAGTTTGACACCACGCCAAAATATAAACATGCCCAAGTGCACATCAAAGATCTCTAACCCTCCGAAGGATCATCCTCAGATGGATCATCGGATGACAAAAATCTTGGATGTCTCGCAGCTCTACGGACAGGAGTTCGTGCTGTCGATACACTACTGATCTCACTGGGTGCATGAAAACGTCCTCCCCAGTAACGCCTCAGAGTCAAAGGCATCTCAAGATGTAAATACAAAGTAGTAGTAAATATCGGTGCTCAATCGAACTCTCTACGTAGCGTCACAGTCAGACGCCCCACATAAACCACGGACCTCTATCTTCACACAGTCGCCAGGCCTTAGAGCCTCTGTGAAAATCGAGTCTCACAAAACCAAAGAAATCAGGCAACGCCATCACTACAAAATGAATCTAAATGATAAGGGTGATCTAATGGCTCGTCTTCCTCAAACTGGTCGCTTGGTTGCTGTTCCTCCGGGTACTAAATATCTAGAGACTGCTCCTCTTCCTCTTCCTCAAACTCTTTACAGAATATAAAAATAATACAGAAAAATGCATACAAAGAGGTGAGACAATATCCATCATTATCAGCATGGCAATAAAGAAAATGACAATACAAACAGATATCACAATTTAATATAATAATGCACACCATCACATCATATACAATATCTCAAATTAACATATCATACATAGTATCACAAGTTACAATCAATAATCACATTAAGATACAGACCATAAATGCAAAAGTATACTGACTCATTCCTACTCCATAGAGCTAAACACAGACATCAGAGAGAATGATCCGAAAGAACTATCAGTACCTCAGGCTACCCGACCAAACTATTACACAGTCAAACGTCGTGTAAATAGCCCACAGTCAAAATATCATGTAAGTAGTACACAGTCAAATACATCGTGCACCACAAGCATTGTACTAGACAGTCTCCACAAGATCTTGATTAAGAATAGTGTTTGTCGAGATCATTAGTGTGTTGCCCGTTACCATGGCCCAGAAAAGCTACCAACTGTCCATATGTGGAATCCTCCGCACACTAACGCCTCCAAGATTCATTAAATGAACCACACTACGCCTATCACACTCACAACACGGTGTAATTCATCTCGTCAGCCAATCGTCAATTTCAACCAAATTGACCTAACTCTCAATGCATGAATAAGAACCATAATTACATAAATACCCTCAGTCTCAATATGTCACCATATTTATATACATACCCTCAGTCTCAATGTTTCCAAATATAGTACGTCTCCACTTAAGAGTACTATTTCTCAACATGTCCGGGTCCACCACTTTGGTCTGACAGTAAAACTCACTGTTTCTTTTAGCCGCGTAAAGATTTTATCGTATGTTCACAATCACGTCGCCTTTTTCAATACATTTTCAAATTGCGTAAATATTTTTTGATGTTTTAAATATTACGTAGTATTTTTAAATCATTTTCTCAATCGCCTAACGTATTTCAATCATTTTCTCAATCGCGTGGCTTAAAAATCTTTATTTTAAATACGCGTAAGCTATTTTTAGTATTTTTCAACTACGTAGAATATTTTCCTTACGTTTTAAATATATTATGAAACTTTTCCCATTACTTGTCCATTTTTAATTAATTTAGACAACATTTTGTCTAGAAAATTCATTAAAAAAAATATTTTCTACGTTTTTTCTTTAAAAATTACCTTACTTTAATTATAACCATTATTTACACTTTGAAACTCACTAACGTACTTCAAAACCTAAAGGTGAGCTTCTACGTTAACATTTTTCAAGTGTTCACTGTATTTCTTATTTATAATTAAATCTTCTAATTTCAGTTTCTAAAGCTATATTTATTTATTTTGTTCTCCAAAAACTTATTGAACTGGAATTCTCTTTTAGTTAATTACTTAATCTACATTAGAAAATAATTTTTGGAAATCAAATATACAAAATATGGCATTTTGGCCGAATTCAACAAAATCTTTACAAATGATCTTTAAATTATTTTCCATTCTTCTAAATCATTTTCAAATTCATTAATTTACTTCAATCAATTAAGTCATTCTTTTAGAAAATGGTTGAGAACATTCTGATTCTCTTTTTCTTGATGAAGCCATGTGCTTCTTTTGTGTTCTTTGGAACACTCATGCTAATCCTCACATGTTATTCACATCCTACCATAATAATTATACATCTATGAACACATACAATATATTTTAAAGCTATAGGCATGCATGCAAGTAAAATCAACCACAAATAGAAAAGACAATAAACAACCAAGTGAATGAATCCTTATGGATTCTTCACCACAAATACAATCCATCTTCTCATCACCACACAAGGTTGATGAGATTAAATCTCCCTCTTACCGTTAGGGAAGACAAACTCTTTCTAACTCCTCCTAGTATTTTCGTGTGACCTCCAAAGAATCCCTAACAAGCTCAAACAATTTTTTAAAGAGTTATAACTATAGGAGAAAAATATAAACTATGGATCAATCATGGCTTAGAACCTAAGAAATCAAGTTAGAAATAAGAAACATGGATTTTCAACTTGTAGGAAAAATCTTCAAGATGATTTTCCAAGCTCAAGATGAATTTTTTTGAAAGAACTCTCAACTAGAGATGTTCTTAGAATGATGGTTAGATTTGAGAAATAAGGTTAGGTGAAATTTTAGAAGAGTGGAGGTGTGGGTTTAGGGTGTTGGTCGAATGGTTCTCAAGGAGTAACAATGGAGTTTTTAGCTTTTTGGTAGAAAGAGAAGAAAGGTTTTTGAGTGATAGTAAAATTGTTATGAAATGAAGATTGCCTCCTACTCCAAGTACTTGGCCGTGGAGCTCCAAAGGAGGTGGCATCCTTTGTTGACCTTCCAAGACCTCATTACAACCTTAGATGTGATCAAGGGTGGATATCAAAGGCTTTGTCTCCAAGCTTGTTTCTCATTGGTGTAGGAAATCAAGTCATCAAGTGACTAAGCACTTCTTGATCCTTCTTGAAGAGCCTTGGCCGAATTGCTCCAAGGGAGAGCAAATTAGGTTTGTGTTCATTTATGCAATCTAGTTAGACTTAGGTGCATTTAGTTAGTTTGCTTAGTTACTTGTCTAACTATCTAGTTACTTAGGATAACTAGCCTTTGTCTTGATATTATTAGAACCTTCTCTAACTAGAACTCTAAGGTGTAGCTAACTATGTTTACTTCATTTAGTTACTAGATAAGCTTCCTATACTAACTTAATTAGGTTTAAGCAAACTTGGTTAAGTTTTCTAGTCATAAATCAACAACTCCAACCACTTTTGTGGACTAACTACCTATTGGTTTAAAACTTTCAAGCCACTATTGTTGACTAGCTCTCATTGGCTTAGGATTTAATCTAGCCAAAAACGTTGACTGCTTCTCCAAACGCGGGTCCCACAGACTTTTCTGGGTCCATGGTCCATTTTGGAGCAGATTCTACTATTTTTTAGACAGTAGGTACTGTCAAATAAAATAATATTATAATAATATAAAATATTTTTATTGCACAGTTAAATTCAAAAATTAAAAGATTAATATATGTATCATTCAGAATTGGGTTTAGTAAGATCCCCCAGCTCCAAATAATCAAATTAAGATTTTTTCGGCCAGAAAATTATTATTTTCTTGACTTGGAGCAAATCACACACAATGATCAAATACAATCACGAAACAGTCGAATTCAATTTATAACACAGAAAGCATAAAACAGTACATCTAGGACAATATCGTACTTAACTCAAAAGTTGGGGTGTTACAGGGGGTGAAAAAGAATTCCCTATTTTCTCAACCATATCTTTATCTTTTCTTTATGCTTTTTAGTTTAATTAATCAACCATTTTTCTCATTTACATTTGCTTGAATAGAATTAGTTAAGTTGTAGGTCAATATTTAGCATTAGAAAGTAACCATATTTCCTCGTGGGAGCGATCTATACTCTTCATTTTTATTATTTGAGCGACCTGTTCACTTGTGGTACACAAAAGGTCTAACAATGGTATATTTTTTATGTGTTGTTAACACTGTAAAAGTTATGGATGTTCTTTTTTATTGTAGATTTAATGAAATGTATTTTGCTTTTTGGAATGAATTTTAATATGTTGTATTTAGGAATAGTTGTATGTTATGATTTAAGTTCCTTATGGGCAAATATTATTATCACTAAAATTTTTGTTAATGACATTGAAATCTCACCTTGAATGGCAAATAGGCATAACATTTTTGTACCAAAAAAGAACAGGCATAACATGGGGTTGGCAACTCTTGAAACAGTTTTAGTAGCCATAACAATTGCCGATAAAAGTCATATTTTTTACCAACAATAAAATGCGTCTTTATCGGTAATAACAAAGGTCGTTAAAGACATGAAAAAATACAAATCTATGGCTATTTTAGCAGCTGTTACAATTGTTGGTAAAAGTCATTTTTTTTACCAGCAATAAAATCGATTTTTATCAGTAATAACAAAGGCTATTAAAGACATGAAAAAAAAACCTGGGGCTGTTTTAGTCGCCATTACAATTGCTGGCAAATAATTTTCAATAAAAAGTATTACTTTTACTAGCTGTAAAAGGGGTCTTTACTGGCACTCATATAATGGGCGGAAAACCCTTTAGCAACACTGGATACAGAGGCAAATAATTAATATCTGGTAAAGGTTTTTGTGGCAATTCTTATTGCCACGAAAAGTCATATTTATTACCGCTAAAAGATTTTTTTATTGTAGTGATTTTTGTTCGTTCTACTTTGAGGCTACTATCAATTGTATGAGAACAAGAATGGGGTGTAATGATGATGGGTGTCAAATGATGTCTCATAACCATCTATATCAATTTCAATCAACCTGAACAGTCAGCTAGAGCATTTACTATTAAATGATTGAATGATGTTGAGTTCAAGTTTACTGCGCTTCACGTCTTGATTAACTGTGAAGAAGTCCAACCATTTATACAATTAGTACCTCTACTTAGTTTTTAAATTCCATTATGTCTAAAGTCTTAAGTAAATAATGTCTAACATTTGTTCATTTGTGGACCATGGTTAGTATGTACATGGAACATTTCAATATTTCACAAGACCATTTGCACAAGAGAATAGAGGTTGATTTTGCGGCACAGTTTCAATACTATGTATGTATTCTACACCTGACATTAACTATTTATTTCATGATTTTCTTCATGGACAATGTTGGTGCCTAATAAGAAATCATGATGTGTAGGTTCATGATCCTCACCTATTGGTGACTAATCGTGGCCTATATGATCTTGCTTGTGGCCCAAGTAGACAAATGAAATGTTATTTACAATATTTCATTAATGGGTATAGATTTCACACTTCTACATGGTTGCAATGAAGAAAGACGATCAACAATAGGGTTTCTGTTAAGGGATCAAGTGATGGTGAAAAAGACGATTACTATGGGGTAATTCAAGATATTGTTGAGTTAGAATATTTTGGGGAATCAACCAACAAAGTTGTCCTTTTCTAATGTGGATGGTTTGACCCAACTAGAAATAGGGGAACTAGGGTACATAAGGATTATAAAATTGTTGAAGTGTGATATGTAAGAAGATATCAAAGATATGATCCTTTTATCATTGCTCTATAAGCAAGATAGATGTATTATGCTTCCTGGCCAGGAAAGGTTAAGAACAAGATTGCTTGGTGGGTATTTATTAAGGCTAAGCCCATGAATCAAGTAGAATTTAAGGGTGCGTTCGAAATTGCATTCCAAAATGATGTTATGTCTCAATTTTCTTCAGGTGTTGATTTAGCTGAGGTTGAAACTTTGCAAGATATTATGGTAAGATTGAAGTACTTGATGTAGCTTAGGTAAGCACTAGAACGAAAAATACTGATGAAGAAATTAATGTGGAAGAGGAGGATAATGAAGTACATGACGACGAAGAGGAAGACTCCCAACACGAGGATTAGGAAGAGGAAGAGTATGAAGACTCACATTAATAGTAAGGCCAAATTGTCAGCTAGAGAGCTTAAGTTAAGTTATGTATGCATTAATATTGGCGCTTATTATTCCATTTAATGTATGTGTCTTTATTATATTGAACATTCATTTGTTTCATTAATTATTGTTTAATATTTATTTCATATACATGTTATAATTGTTATCTGTATGTATGTTTAATTTTAAGTTAACAATGATTTTCCTGTGATATATTCAAACATGTTCTTTACTTATGTAAATGATGTTACATCAAGACAAAGGTAAAGAGAAAGTTAAAGCAATTAAGAGATCACCTCAATGACAACCTCTAAGTTCTAGAATATCTATTATGGAGCTTGGGCAGGCTAGGCCTACTACAACTTATTCAGAACCTAAATTATGATGATGTCAACCCCTGGATTTACTTCTAGTTTTGGATCTCCATCACCATCAGTCCCTTCACAAACTGTAGACCAATGTCATTCACCTTTCGCTCCTTCTGCCTCATCACCATCTTTACTGTAGCAGTCATCCCTTGCACACACACATACGTCTAACCATCTATCCAACCACTTGTCCCCCCCATGGAACTCCATCTCCTACTAGTACTTGTCAGTCTAACTACAGATAGTGGTCGTCCAATTTCTGCACTGGCTCTATCTGTAACCAAGTTGTCGGGCTCATCAACCTTAACAAAAATTTTCAGTAAGGAATTTATTTTCTAATTCTTATAGTTTATAATATATATATATATATATATATATATATATATATATATATATATATATATATATATATATATCATGATTATGTTATTGATTTGTTTGTTAACTGGTTGTAAAGCTTTTTGCCTTTGAAACTGACTGCGACTTCTTTGACTAGACTCATTCAGGGTAAGTACCACCATCCCAAGAGATTTTGGCATGAGATTTCAGATGACCTGATGCGGGAATAGTTTCATACATTTATGGTATTTAAAATTTAATAATGTTGCTGCACTTCTATACTGGATTATTGTTTTACGGTGTTAATCATCCCTTGTTTTTTGTAGAGGGGTCTTCAATTGGACCCTACTTTTTCTTATGGCAGGTATTTTAAGGCTTTCAATGCATGAGGAACAAAGCGGTTGAGTAATATGCTGTGAGATGCTAGGGGATCGAGACAAAGGTCTCCATGGATAGGAAAGTCATCATGGAAGGTTCTCTAGTAGTATTAGGAAAGTTTAGAATTTAAGGACAAACAACAAAAGGCTAAGGCGAACAGAGCTTCTACTTCTAAGGGATGCCTGCACACGGGGGATTCCATCTCCAATAGGATCCACCGAGAAAAAATTATTTTTTACTTAACTTTACTTAATTGTATTTAATTTCCTTAGTTTATCTTAGTAGTTAACACTTTGTAAGGTTATGATTTTATTTAATACATCGAGTTTTCACAGGCACAGGAGCTGGGCACACTGCCCAAAGATGAAGACTTGTTTAGGCGCTTACACTTTAGGCCAACGGTTGATAGATGGGTTGAGATTAGGGCTATCCTCACTGTTGTACCTAAATGTCATTTATTATTATTTTAGTTTAAAGAACATTTAACTTTCGCATACATAAATTTATATATACATATATGTGTAGTTTATTTAAGCTAATTATGTAATATTTTTGTAGGAATCTTAAAATGAAAAGCAACAGTCGGCAACCTAGAATTCTAAGGGGACACAATTGTCTAAAAAGGAACTTAGATAGCTATGGATTGATGCGACTGGGGGAGAGAAGAAAGGCTGCATTTATATGACCTTGAACCCCAGGCAACTGCAAAGTCATCGTGCAGTGCTCAGAGTCAGTCATCAGTCAATACTACTAATTAGAAGAGGGCATAAGAGCACAAATGAGGGAGGACATGGAGCAGAGGATTTCTTATGCTCAGTCACAAATAAGGTAGGTGATGTGTGGATAAAATACACACATATTGAAAGATCAAAGATTTTAGAAACTGGAAATAGTTTTTCAAAAGCACGTTAGAATGGTTTTTCAAACTGTTTTTAACTGAGGTATTCGAATACCCCTCTATGGTATTCGAATAACCTGATTCCAATTCATACGCTTCTATTTTTTTCAAAACAGAGGTATTCGAATACCTCTTGTGGTATTCAAATAACCTAATTTCAGAATATACCTTTTTAACTAAGGTATTCGAATACCCTTGACTGGTATTCGAATAACCCTGCCTTGATCAGTTTTTTAAATAAGTTTTGACAGAGGTATTCGAATACCCCCTGATGGTATTCGAATAACCCATGGGACTCTGCTTTGGTTTTTTTGAATTCCTACGAGAAGTCTCAGCATTTATTATCAAAATAAATGCACCCAACGACCTTCTTGATACGAAGCTCTATAAATAGAGGTCTGGGTCACCTCTGATCAGCCCCCGAACATTCTGATCAATTCTTGCTTGGCTGAAAATGAGTTTTACATTATTTTCTCTCTTTTTCTGTGCTCTTAATATTAAATCCTTGAGATATCTGTGAGACAGCTCCTTAGTGCTTCAATTTGTATAATTTACTCTGAGTGAGAGTTTCTCTTCGTCTATATTCTGGTTCTTTGTAAAAGGGTGAGGTATCCCTTGGTGAAATTGTGAGGGTGAGGTATCCCTCAGTAAAAGGGTGAGGAATCCCTTATTGTAAAGAATATGAGGTATCCTTCAAAGGGGGTCAGGTATCCCTCTAGTAAATAGGGTGAGGTATCCCTGTTGTGTAAAGGTTGCAAGCACCTGTTTTAAGCTTGTATTGAATAGTAAAAAGTCTCGAACTGTGTTTCGGGGACTGGACGTAGGCCAGAAGTGGTTGGTGGTCGAACCAGGATAAATATTGTGTCTGCTCTTCTCTCCTTTATCTCTTTATTTTCAGTAATTTATTTATTATTACTTAATTGTTTATTTACTGTTCTTAAGGCATTTTATCATCCTTATATATATTCATTATATTGCTTCAAGAAATTAGTATTAAAAAGGGTTTGCGAAAAAGTTTTTAATTACTCAATTCACCTCTCTCTTGAGTACTGAAACCACTTGGGTAACAAGTGATATCAGAGCTAGACTCTTGTATAAAGAGCTTAGCCGCTTCAAGAGTACATGGCTTCATCAAATGATTTTTCAGAAGCAACTTCCATAAATTGACCACCCTTTTTCAATGGGGATGGTTATGCATATTGGAAGAAAAGAATGAAAATCTTTATCAAGGCTATTGATCTAGATGTGTGGGATAATGTCAAAAATGGCGCATTTATACCTACACGAATTGTTGATGGTATAAAAACTGAGACACCTAGAAATGATTGGTCTAAAGATGATAAAAGAAAAGTTCAATATAACTTGATAGCCAAAAACATCATTACCACTGCTTTGGGGTATGATGAATTTTTCAGAATTTCAAATTGTAAAACTGCTAAAGAAATGTGGGACACTTTACAAGTTACCCATAAGGTACTAGTGAAGTTAAGAGGTCGAGAATTAATTCTCTAACTCGTGAATATGAATTATTTAGAATGAACCATGCTGAAAGCATTCAGGAAATGCAAAAGAAGTTCACCCACATTGTAAATCATCTTGCATCATTAGGAAAGAATTTTTCTAACGAAGATTTAATTAAAAAAGTGTTGAGATGTTTGAGCATGATTTGGCAGCCTTAGGTGACAACTATATTTGAATCAAGAGACTTGTCAACAATGACATTAGCTACGCTTTTTGGAAAACTTCAAGAGCACGAATTAGAACTCAACAGGCTTGACCTAAGTGAAGAAAATGATAAGAAAAATAAAGGGATAGCACTTAAAGCCACCACCTCCACTATCAACAATGAAGAAGAAGATGATGGAGATGACGTGGACAACATTGAGTTAAATGAAGAGAACCTCAGTCTTCTAGTGAAGAAATTCGGAAGGTTTCTCAAAAAGAAAGGAACTCAAAGAAGACCGTCTTTTTCCACAAAGAAATTTGAAAAGAAACCCTCCAAAGAAAGAAAAGTCTACATAGCATGGGATGACAATGATATGGACTCCACTGATAACTCAGATAGTGAGGAAGCCCATCTATGTTTTATGGCCAAAGGAGAAGAAGAACAAGAAAGCAACATTAAGGTAACTTCTAATTATGAATTATCTCATTCTTATGATGAATTACAAGATGCCTTCGAAGAATTGCATGACGAATCAATAAGGCTCACAAAAATAATTTCTTCATCTAAGAAAATAATTTTTTCTTTGGAAAACCAAATTTTAATTTTGAATAAAAAAATTGATGAATTAAAAATTAAAAATGAGATATTAGGATTAATTGATGCATGCACATCTCATTCTTCACATGCCTCTACTTCTTCATCTTGTTCTTCATGTCATATGCTTGAAAAAGAAATTGAAGATTTAAAGAACATTCTTGCTAAATTCACTTTTGGAAGAGATAATTTAAATATCTTATTAGGAAAACAAAGAGTTGTTTTTCAAAAAGCCGGGATATGATATAACCCAAAAAATCAACAAAAATTTTATAAAAATTTCTTTGTTAATTCTAGCATTTCATGTAGTCATTTTATTAAATATTTTTATTGTGGAAAGAAAGGATATAGTGCATCAACATGTAATGCAAGGAAAAACATCAATATGAAAATTGAAACTAAAATGGTATGGGTTCCCAAGGATACTATACCCAAAACTGACATTCAAGGACCCAAAAAAATTTAGGTACCAAAAGCCAAAAATTCAAATGTGTTGTAGGTGTACTTGAAGACCAAGAGCTGACTGTGACATTTTGAAAGCAGCTACTGCAAGCACAAAATCAAAAATAATTCCAAGCTCTCTTCATCATTCTCATAAAGCTTGGACTTGCAATCCTTGAATAAGTATTTCTATCATCGGGTAAGTCTTCCTCTCTTATATTTGCATCTGTACGTGAAAATCTATGTTTTTCTGACAGGTCTATTCGAATACTATCATAAGGTATTCGAATACCATACATCAATGCAGCAATATTATATCTCTATAAACCTAGAGTATTCGAATAACTAATATAGCTATTCGAATAACCAGAGACTTATCATATCAGTGTATCTCACATGCCTCTGGAGTATTCAAATACCTTCCAAGACATTCGAATACTTGCACCTGTCTTGTCTTCTTTTCTGTTGTGGGTATTCGAATACAGTAAGAGGTATTCGAATACCACATGGCTGAAAGTTGGGATGAAGATAAAAATAAAAATGAAAAATAAATACCCCCAAGCTTAGACCTTACATTGTCCCCAATGTAAAAATCTAAAACTATGGAAGGAATAAATGAAAAGAACTCACTGCGGTGGTGGAAAAAGGAGACGTATAGCCATGAACTCGAACATCCGGTCTAAAACTCTATTTTTTTTTTGTGGCCGACAGCTATATATATCCCCCTACAAAGGCTCCGAACTCAGGGAGGCACCAAAGCCGACTCAACAATAGCTAACTAAGAAACAAAAATAAAAAAGTGTTAATCAATAAAAATAAGAAAATAAAGGAAAAGAGATAGAATGTTGGGTTGCCTCCCAAGAAGCGCTAAGTTATAGTCATTAGCTTGACTGTGAGTTTGTTCTATGCTCAGGTGATGTCAATAAAGTGGTACTCAGTCCCCACTCCATCTTCATAGTGTTGCACTCTCTGGCCGTTTATTAGAAATGTCTTCTGGCCTTCTATCTTCACCTCAAGCACACCGTAGGATAAGACTCGAACAATCTCATATGGTCCAGACCATTTAACCAAAACTTACCTGGACAGAAATGTAGAAGCGAGTTATCAACAAGAACTTTATCCCCTGGTTTAATTCATGCTTCTTAACACATTTGTCATCCCGCTTCTTTGGTCCTTTCTTGCAGGGCTTAACCTTCTCGAACTTGGAAGCAACCTTGGGCAAGGTCTCCTCTAATACAGCATGAGTCACATTCTCGCATATCTGAAAGTACAACTCTGTCCACATCATCAGTAGCATCTATGCGATTACATGAATTAGAGGAATTAAGATTTTTTTCAGAATTGAAAACATTAAAAACTACTTCCTCATTATTCAATCGCAAAGTCAATTTCCCTTCGTGGACATCAATAATTGCCCTTCCAATAGCGAGGAATGGTCGCCCAAGTATGAGTGGCATTTTAGCATCTTCTTCCATGTCAAGCACAACAAAATCAACAGGTATAAAAAACTTACCCACTCTAATACGAACATCTTCTAAGATGCCAACGGGGTACTTGACGAACCGATCCGCCAACTGGAGTGAAATAGTTGTGGGTTTCAGCTCACCCACCTCCAACTTCTTGCACACAGAAAGGGGCATAACACTGACACTAGCCCCTAAGTCACACAGAGCTTTATCAAAATTTGTGTTACCAATCAAGCAAGGAATAGAGAAGCTACCTGGATCTTTTAGCTTAGGAGGCAATTTATTTTGAATTAAAGCACTACACTCCTCAGTTAAAGCTACGGTCTCATATTCATCAAGCTTTCTCTTATTAGACAAAATGTCCTTAAGAAACTTAGCATAGGTAGGCATTTGTTTCAACGCCTCAGTGAAGGGTACATTAATGTACAATTTCTTAAGGACCTCTAGGAACTTCCCAAATTACATATCTAGCTTGGCCTTAGCCAATCTTTGAGGGAATGGCACTGGGGGTTAGTATGGTTCAGGGGATACATACTTAGACACCTTTTCATTAATTTTCTCTTCCTCTAAGGGTTGTGTCTTAGTGTCTTTTTCCTCATTCCCCTCATCTTTGTCACTAACCTCCTTATCCTTGGGATCCTGTAGGTTCTTAAACTTCTCAAACTAACAGACATGCAGTGTTCATTACCTGGATTCATTTCAGGCTGACCAGGAAATTTACCTTGTTGCCTATGTGAAGTGCCTGCAAGTTGGGCAATCTGAGTTTCTAACAATTTATTATGAATGGCCAAATTTTCAACTTTAGATGACAACTCTCTAATGGCCTCAGTCACAACTTGCCCATGTTGCCTAAATTCCTCATTTTGCTTAGCTTGACTCTCAACAAAATTCTCAAGAAGAGACTCAAGTTTAGAATTTTGTACCTGTTGGAGTCCAGAAGAGGGTTTAGCACTACCTTGCCCTGCTTGGTGTTGACTATTCTGGTAGGAGAAGTTGGGATGTGACTTCCAACCGGTGTTGTAAGTTTGAGAATATGGATCATTCCTCCCCTTTTGGTTGAAGTCATGGAAATTGTGGCATGATTCCACTTGCTCCACCGGTGCACCTTGTGACGAGCCAATTCCAACTTGGCATTCAACACCTATGTGTCCCTGTGCTCCACAAATCTCACAAAAATTGTTAGAGGCACCTATGGCATTTATATGAGCATTTTCAAGCATGTCAAAACGTTTATTCAAAGAATCAAATTTTGACATAATTAAATCAACTCCATCTACCTCAAACTTACCTCCCGAGAGTTTTCTCGGGTTATTACCTCTTTCATTTGCCCATTGATGATGATTTGTGGCAACACTCTCAATGATCTCATAGGCTTCTATCAGTCTTCTATTCATCAAAGCTCCACCAGCTGCGGAGTCTAGAGACACCTTCGAAGAATATTCTAGTCCATTATAGAAGGTGTGGACAATCAACCATTTTTCTAACTCATGGTGTGGGCAGGCTTCCAGCAAAGCCTTATATCTATCCCAAGCTTCCGACAATGATTCACCATCTTTCTGAACAAAGCTTGTGATTTGGGTCCTCAGATGAGCAGTCTTGGATGGTGGAAAGAATTTGTTCAAGAAAGTTTGCTCCAATTGGTCCCAAGAAGTGATGGTCTCAGCGGGAATTGACCTCAACCAAGCCCTAACTCTATCTCTCAATGATAATGGAAATAGGCGAAGGTGAATAACATCAACAGAGGCACCTTCAATCTTGAGGGTCTCACAGAATTCCAAGAACATATCCACATGATCGTTTGGGTCCTCGATGGCAATCCTCCAAACTGGTTCTCGCCTTATCATGGTGAGTAAAGCGGTGGTATGGTGACTGTCTAGCTTCAATGTCCGGTCGAGCAATTCCAGAATGCAAACCCCCGAGCATTAGGGGCTGCATACTCTTTAAGAGGTCTATTATCGAGGTGCAGCCATGACAAGCGTTGGCTCAAGTCTATCTCTTGCTCTTTGGCTTTGTTGTCTTCTCCTTCGCGAAGGGGTTCTTTCAATTTCGGGATCGCCTTCTTCAAGAGTCCCAAAACATCTAGTTCTTCGCATAAACAAGAGAATTACCCGTAGACACTCAAAGAGAAAACAAGAAAGTAGTAAAAAGGTTTAAAATAATTAAATTAAAAATTTAACTGATATTCAAGAAGAACACAGTCCCCGGCAACGACGCCAAAAACTTGATTAGGGTGAAATCCGCAAGTGTACGGCTTCGTCGTCAAGTAATAAAAATATCGAATCCACAGGGACTATGTTTATGAATACCAATTAATTAATTAATTCAACTAAATTAAACAAAAGAGAATATAATTGTTGAACAAGAACGTAGAAATCAAACAATTAAATAAATAAAAGTTAAGACGCAAAATTTAGAATAAAAATAGCAAATTGTTGAGAAAAGATTTCAGATTTAAGAAAGCTTCCAGGGTTGGGGTTAACCACAATGATACAAGACTCCTAATTGACAATCCTCTTATTAACACTTGAAATTCAATTGAAGGTGAATTACCCTAAATTAGTTAATGTTCCCTTTCAAGATACAAGAACCGTGCCCAATTAAACCAATTCCTACTCTCGTGGTAATTGAATCTAAATTGAACCCATTACGCTTTTTGGTAATTCATTAATCCTCGAAAGGCTAAACCTACTCTCGTGATTTAAACCTTAAGTTCAATTCTTATAGTTCCAACACCTAGGTTCACCTTTCAGTACGTCCCTAGATATCTATGAGATGCAAATAAGTGGCCAGCAAATTCACATGAATAATCGCAATAAGGATTGAATCAACAACATTCAAGATTAATAAAAAGGGTAAACAATATCAATTAATCATCATCAATGTATCAAAGGGCATTGCCTAATCCTAGAAACAAAAGGAACTACTCAGACATGGAGAAGAAGAAACCATAAATCAAGTTCCAAGAACATCCAAACCCGTAATCATAGAGAGAAGAGAAGAAGATAAAGATCAAGAGCCTCCAATGTGCCTTCTTCAAAACCAAATTCGAACCCTAATGTTGTCTTCAGAACATCTATATATACCCCATGGGTTAAAACTGGTTCAAGCCCATCAGAAAAGAGAAAAACGGACTTAAAAATCTGACACGCACACCGAACCACGGCCGTGGTGGGTACCACGGCCAGGTCTCAACCACGGCCGTGGTTGTCTCTGGACTTCCCCTTTTGCTTTTTCACGTAGCTGCTCGATCCATGGCCGTGGTTCAGGCCACGGGCAGGCCGTGAAACTCTCTGGAATGAGCTTTTTGTCCCAAATTGCTACCCTTTAAGCTCCAACTTCAATTGTGCAAGCTTTCCATCCATTTCAAGGCTAATTAAGCACCAATCCTGCACAACAACACCAAAAACACTGCAGTAAACCGAACTAAAGGGAAAAACAAACAAAAAGGGAAACTAAAATGCCTAGAATGTATAAAAATGCATGCAAACACATGAACAAAATATGATGTTGTTTCACACACATCAATAGTGTTGTGCTTTCATATATACAGGAATATGTGACTGATGATATGCTAGAGAAGACCTTACCCAAAGTTGTCACTGACTTTGAGAATGTCAAACTCTGTAAGAAGAGACCAAAGAAGCAGCATGACAAATGCATCAAGCAATGTGAGTTAAAGATTAGGGACAAAATTCTTATAAGTAACTCACATCTTCGTCTTCTTCCTGATAAGTTTTGGTCAAAAGGGTATGGACCATATGATTTTTTCCTCATTTTTTATTCAAATTCATGTTGATGTCTTCCTTTCTAATCTTGCTAAAATCATTTCTATTCTTTGTTAGATTAAATTGATTTACACTTGTAATTAATTAGGCGACTTCTCTATTGCAGAAAGGGCTCTAAACTGATAAAATGAAACAAGGCAAGGCTTTGCATTGGAGGAGGGAGCTTAGCATGCATTCCAGCTTATCACATCGTGGTGCAAGGTGTATCATGCCGCAGCGTCTTACTCTCTACTTGCTACGTATACTAAAAATAGAGACTAGCACGCCGCGGTGCAAAGGAGTTCACGTTGCGGCGCGTGTTTATCTGCACTAGTTCCACTTAACCATGTGGGCATTCATGCCACGGTGCAACAATGGTCACGCCGCGGGGTGAGTTCGCGGGCTTTGTCTATAAATACTATTTCATCAGATATTTTGAGAGAGTTAGGTAGGAGAGGGTAGAGAACGCAGCAAGCACCAGTTTTTCATCATTTTAGAGAGCTTTTATGGGATTTTGAGAGGAAACCACCATCATCCAAGGAGGATCAAGCATCCCAAGTTCACATTATAGTGTTTTCTCTCTTTTCTTTTTAATCTCTCTATCTCTAGGTCATTGCATGGAATCTCTCTTGAGATTTTCGTGTTCCATGGATAGCTAATCTATTTTTAGGAATTCTTTTAGATCCTTCTATGTACATTGGTGACTTCGTAACCTTTTAAGTTTATAATTATGATTGGTTTTGTTCATCCATGTTTCTCTTAATGCTCATAGGTGTTTGGCCAATATTTATTGTATTTTGATAAAATCTTTTGAACTAGACATAGGAATCTAGATTTTGGATCATGGATGTGGGTGATGCATGTTTAATTTCATTCTAATGGTAGGGTAAATTAATTCATTAATAGGATAGACATATACCTATTAGCCAAGTATAACATTTGTTAAGAATCAACCTTAATGCATGGAGTTTGCTCTAGTTCTCATGGACACATAGTGAGCTAGGTAAATGACATAGGGTTAAATGACCTAGACATAGGCTTTTGGCTAATGTAGTTTCTTAAGCTAACAAAACTAGCCATCATTGTTACTTAAAATGGTTACAAGTTGTTGAGTAAAGTAGTAGGTGAAGAAGGAGTCTTTATGCTCTCATTACTGTCTTTTACTCTTGGTTTATTTTTTTTTTCTTTACATTGGCTACACACACTATTCCCACTTTATATGTGCTTGAATAGAATTCATTAAGCTATTGGTTAATATTTGGCATTAAATATTATTCATTATCCTTGTGAAAACGATCTTTCTCATCATTGCATTACTTTCGCGACCCGTGCACTTGCGGTACACAAAAGGTCCAATAAATTTTTGGTGTCGTTGCCGAGGATAACTGCTAATTTCTGATTTTTACCAATATTGAAAATGAGTTTAATTAGTTTTAATTCAAGTTTTCTTTTGTTCATTTTAATCCAAGTTTCATTCTTTCATTGTTTTAGGTACAAATACTATGGCTGGTAACAATGATCATATGAGGCCCTTGAGGGAGTTTGCAACTCTTCAAATAGATAATCTACGATCAAGTATAAGGTAGCCTCCTATCCGAGCTAATAATTTTGAAATTAAACTAGTCATCATTCAAATGATACAGACTTTGGTGTAATTTAGGGGTTTACAGAGTGAAGATCCAAATGCCCACTTGTCAAATTTTCTTGAGATTTGTGACATATTCAAGCATAATGGATTCTCTGAAGATTCCATTCAACTAAGGCTCTTTCCTTTTTCTCTCAAAGAAAGAGCCAAGAGTTGGTTATAATCTCTACCAGCAGGATCCATAAGTACTTGAAGTGATGTATGTGGCAAATTTTTTAACAAATATTTCCCACATGCCAAGACTATAGAGACGGTGAATGACATTACTTCTCACACTCAAGTTAATTCTGAATCCTTGTATGAAGCATGGAAGAGATATAAGGATCTTTTGAAAAGGTGCCCTCATCACGAGATTCCTCTATGGCATCAAATTTATTCCTTCTATAAAGGGTTGTTGCCTCACCACTGCTCAATTGTGGATGCAGTTGCGGGTGGATCATTACTTGGCAAATCTTTTGATGAGGTATTCTGTAACACCCTCCTTAGGGCATCACATTTCCGACTCCCGACTCATAATCTGAAAATGTTTTTATAAAAGGTTTGAGTTAAAAACGTGGGTTTAAAAAAAATTTCTTTCTTGTTGAAATATAAACTTACTGAAATTTATATGTAATACTGAAAAACATATATTGAAACAGATTCACATACAATATTGACACTAATTAATATTTTACAATTTAAAGAGAAATATAAAACTAACAGACTCTTTTTTTTTAACAGTAGCAAACCCCATGACGGGTCCTACTTAATAGCACGGTACAACACTAACGTTAAAACTTAACATACTTATTATGTTGTGTATCTATCTTGTTGCATCAGACATCTGTTCTACATCTGTTCTTTGTCAACACTGTACACCTTCGAGTTCTGAATGTCCACTCCTTATTATTGTCACCCATCTCAGAGTATTCATCGCCCGTTATGTCTAAGACAACTCATTCTTTCTACTGTTTAATTTTAACAATACAGACACAGCAAGACAACATAACAAAGAGGTGAGATCACTTACACCAATACCAACATGGCAGCACAGAGATAACACAAACAGCAATATCATACAGGGATATCATACCAAACTTCCAATAATATATTCAAGATTAATCAACTATCATCATCCAATCATATATCAATCCAAATATTCAAAACAGTTGTCATAGCTAATATTCCTCAATTAATATATCACACAGATATAAATGTTCAGATTATGCATGTACACAAGACTCGATTTCCTACTCCATTGAGCTAAAACTCAGGTCGGAGAAATGATCGAAAAGATCTGTCGGTACCACATGCCTCAGACCACATGCTATAATCCTCATTTCGATTTTGCACATCTAGCATATACACGACAGTCTTTATCAAATCTTGATTAAGAATAGTGCCTCGGTCAGGATCATCGGTGTGTTGCATTGGTCTAACCTACGGGAAGAAGCGCGACCAACCACCCGTGTAGGCAACCCGCACCCCGATGCCCCCAAGGTCAACAAGTGACTTACACTACGCATATTGCACCCACTCAAGAGGTGTGTTTCTCCTAGGCAATCAGTCATATCTAGTCCTCATCGGACCATTCCAATGCATGTATAATGCACCAAATACCAATCACAGTACAATACCAATCACAGGTATATCTCATAATTTTATATATATATATATATATATATATATATTTACCAATGCATCTAAAATGCACCACGTGCAATAACAGTGCAAAACTCGTTGTTTTCACAAAAGTGTATGGATACTAGTTCACAGTAATCATATTGTATTTTTCAATAACAAAATCATCTTATTATTTTTTCATAGTAATAAAACACTGTTGTCGTGTTTTCACAAAATCAAGAACATTCCCGTTCGTTTCACAATTCCACAACACTTCAAGCGTTTTCAAAATGTTGCAACTCTTTTGTTGCACTTTTAAACTACGTACTAATTTTTAACGTTTTTCTCAATCGCGTAAAAACATACGTTTCTCAAATCGCATAGTATTTTTTCCACTATTTCAAAATCGCGTAACTTAAAAATCATTCTTTTACGTCACGTAAATCATTTTCTATTATCCTCAAAATATTTAAAATACTTTCCAAATCTCATAACAATTTTCTCCCATTTTCACAATCGCATAAAAATATTCTATCGTTATTCAATCACGTAGTGATTTATCAACAGTAGTTCAAATCACGTAAAATATTTAAACGTAATTCAAATCGCGTATAAATATTTCAACGTATTTAAAATCACATAGAAATATTTTTTCATATCACGTAACTTAAAAATCACGTTTTTAAGACACGTAAATAATTTTTCACCACAATTTCATTACAAAAAATATTTCTTGACCTTTAAAAGTTCCTTTTTGACTTTTCTCAAAATAATATAACTTTATACCTCATTTAAAATATTTTCTTACTCAAGAAAATATTTTGCCACAGTTCTTTACTCAAGAAATTTTTTTTCAAAATATAATTCACAAAATTACTTTTCCATTGATGTAAATCAACATTTCAAAACTTAACATTTTCTAACGTATTTCAAAACTTGAAAATAAGTTATACGTTAGTAAATTTTCAAAACACCATTATATTCTCCATTTTTCCCAAATCAATTCTAAAATCAATTCTCTTCAAAACAAATTAAGATTCAAACCCTTGCAACTTTTCTTTTTCATTTTCATATGAAAGTTCATTTCTCAAGTGATAAAATACTTTGATTTCCCTTTCCAAAATCCGTATACTAAAACATTTTGTTCAAACATTTTGTTTCCACTTTAAAATTACTTTGTTTCATAAAAACCAAAATTATTTCAACCTCCCAAAATCGTAGAGTCTTTGGCCATTGAAGCCATCAAATATTTTCCTTCTAAATTGATATGGTTTTACACAAACAAAACCATTAAAAATTCTTTATTTTCAAAACTGAAATACCGATGGTCATAAAAACCAAACCCATTTGTTCAAATTCATTTTTACTTTCCTTCCAAATCATTTTTCACTTTCGTTGCAAATCCTTAAAATTATCATTGCTATTTTCACTTAAATCTCATGTTTAGTAAAACACTTAGAAACTTTTTACACAAAATAAATCAATAAAAATCCTTCTAAAATCGTATTCATGTACTCTTTGAAAAATAAATTCTTTGTTTATCTTCCTTACTTTTCTAAACATCCATTTTCATCATTCAATAAAATATTAATTTTGTGAACACCTATTTTGAGGTGTCTTGACCAAAATTCACCATGTTCTAGGGATCAAAAATTAATTCCCTTGTTCTTGAAAAATTTCAACATAGAACCCTAACCTTGGGTGCCAAAACCGTAGTCATTCTTTGGCCATTGGAGCCAAGAATTAATTTTCTTTCCATCATCAAATCATGACATATACATATATATTTCATCATAAATAATATAAGCATACCATCAAAGCCATAAAAGCATGTATAGCATATCAAGCATATCATCAAAGCTATAAAATCATGCAAAACATATCAAGCATAGAAAATTAATCAAAGCTCATAAACACCCACAAATTAATTACATGACTGATAATCACATATTTTATTCATTAAGAAACCCTTATGTTTAGTCATTTACACTCTCCATATTCTTAATTGATTGAGTTTGGTATGATTTTGTGAGTTTGAGCTCAAATTGGTCCTAATTGAATATTTTCAGCATTATTGAGATTTGACACTGTTTCTGTATTTTGGCCATAACTTGAGTTCCTAATATCTGATGAACATGAATTTTACCTTGTAGGAAAGCTAAGAGGAAGCTCTACAACTTTGATGAAGAGCTCGAAGTCCGATTCAGATGTCTAAGGGACCTAAGTTTACATGGAAGTCAGAATACGGGATCTGTCAGTAGAATCCGAACAGTGTGCACTCATAAAATCATATCTCAAGATGTAATAATGGAGATGGGCTGAAATGTTAACAGTGGATAGTCAAGATCCAAATAAACAACTTTCATGAAGAACACATTTTGAGAAAAAGAAGTCTAGTAGGTCATTTTGAGCTTGCAAGTCGGAACAGAGGTGCTGAAGTTGGGTTTGAGCAACCTACGGTATTTGGGACATATCTTGGGCTTAAGGAAGCCAAATTGGACGAACCAGCTATCCATTTTATAGCCAAGACAAGGATCTACAACTTTCATGAAGAACACTTTTCGTGGTTCTGAAGTATAGTGGGTCGTTTTTGGCTTCCAATTCAGATACGAAATTTTCGTCCTCAACCACCCACTCATCCATCCACTAATCCACTCATCCATCCACTAATCCACTCATCCACTCATCCACTAACTCACCCATTCATCCACTCATACACTAATCCAACCACTTAACCACTCCACCCACTCATCCACTAATCCATCCACTCACCCATTCATGTCCATAATTTCCCACTCACCAAAAGTCCTTTGGCATTTTTCACTAATTCAACCACTCAACCATTCCACTCACTCATCCACTAAACCAATCCACTAAACCAACCCACTAATCCATCCACTCAAACACTCCACTCACTCATCCACCCACTTCCCTTTGTCATTTTGTTACCTTAGACTTCTATAAAAGGCACCATTTATCATGAACAACATGTAATTCTCCTTCATTTCTCTCTAAGTTTCTTCTTGTTTCTTCATAGTTTCTCATAGTTTTTGTATATTTTGATGCTCCCCTTCATGGTAATGGAGGGCTAAGCTACTTTGGGTCAATTTAGAACTCTTGAAGAGATTGTGGTTTGGATTCTTGAGACCTTGGTTATGTATTGTATTTGATTTGTAATTGAATTCCTCCTTTCTTCTTCTTTTTCTTCTTCTTGATCTTGAATGCATGAATGGTGATTCTATTTATGTTGATCTGATTGATCTTGGTTTAAGATTGAGATTTGTGATGAAACTTAGAACTAATTGATCTAAACTAATCACATAAATGAAGATTGAGATTTGTGATGAAACTTAGAACTGATTGATCTAAATTAATCACAGAATTGAAAAGGTTAGGTTACTGATTTGTGCCTAAGTTAATTGAATTCGGTACTTGAAATTAACATAGATTTCCATGAATGGTGCGATTGCGGATTTGTGTTTATCACTTGTTAATTGAATTCTAGACGATCGTCTAGTATGAATTCTGGATTTGATGCAGAGATCTCGGTTAGATCCAAATTAACAATTCAATTGCGCTTCAAGTGTTTTATGAAGGGTCTATGATTGAATCCACCCAATCTTGGATAGGTTTCTAAATTGACTACTCTTTATTTATCATTTCTTCCTTTAATTTTGTTAATTGCGATCTTAAACTATCAAACCCCCCTTTGCTAACTTTTACTTGATTTGATTAAATTGCATCTACAATCCTCATGGAGATGATCCGGTGTTGTCACTATGCTACAAGCTTAGGTAATAACTTCGGTTATAATTTTGACTGAGTTCGGCGCTCGTCAATGACCATGGATATGAATCCTCACATGGATTCCACATCCATCAAATAAAATACCATCTCTCACCACCATGCTTGGTTGGTGAGATGGATCTCCCTCTTACCTCTTGAAGATCCTCAAAAGCTTTTTGATTTGCTTCTTTTTCCAAGTCCTTCATCACCAAGAGCTTCTCAAATTCAAAACAAAATACATAAAAATTAGTATATTAAGCTTGATTAAGAGGAACCATGGATCAAACATGACTTAGATCATGAAAAAGAGAGAAGAAAATGAAGTTTCCTTATACTTCACCTCAAAAACCCAATAACTTTGATCTTGAAGAAACTCCTTGAAGATGAATGATTTAGAAGAAGTCTTCAACATGAAAGTTGCTTAGAATATCATGGAGATTCAAGATCTAAGGTTGGATGAAATTAAAAGAGATTGGATGGTGATTTTAGGGTAGATAACTGAATGGTTTCTCTTGAAGCACAAAAATGGAATTTTTGATTTTTGATAGAAACTTGAAGCTTGAATTTGAAGATCAAGATGAATGATTTTGGAAAAACTCATAACTAGAGATGTTCTTAGAATGATGTTTAGGCTTAGAAAATCAAAACTAAAAGATTAGAAGAGGAAACATGAAATTTACCATTTTTGGTAGAATCTTGAAGCTTGGATTTGAAGTACTAGATGTTGGATTTGAAGTACTAGATGTTGGATTTTGAAGAAACCTTCAACATGAAAGTTGTTTAGAATAAGGTAAGGATTCAAGAAACTAGGTTGGATGAAATTTTTGAGTGATGGAGAGTGTTCTTGGGTGTCAAGACCGAACCATGCTAGAAGGAGAAGGAGAGAAAATTTTCTAAGAACTTTTCTTGAAGGAAAGTTTCAAGAATGATGAAGTATGGTCAATAATGACCAAAGGTGACCAATATGGTCTTCAAAGCTCCCAAAATCAGACCAAAACCGTGCCCCCCCTTCATGCATTCTCCTTGAATGCAAACAAAGCAATAATGAAACAAAATTGACTAAAGCTAGTCATAATTGACATAAAGCATCAAATAATGTCATAAAGCTTTTTCTTTGTCTTTCTAATCAAGCCAAAACCATCACCTTCTCTTCATAACGCATTCAATAAAGTTGTCTTCATTATTTGCCACCATTTGAAGCATTTCTAGCCATTGATTAATTCAATGGTTAGGATTTAGGTAGATTTTTAATTTTAGAAGACTAAATCTGGTATTGGATTTTTCTCCTTTAAATTCTAGCCCTTAGATGTGTCTCCAAAATTAAGGGTCAAGATTGCTTCTTCAAACTTTAAATCCAAGGTCATAATTAGTCTTTGCTACTTTAGAAGACCAAATCTCCACCATTGATTGATTCTTCATCCAATGGTCATAAATGGTCTTTGTTACTTTTTAAGATTAAATCTCCACCCTTGATTTAATCTAAATCCAATTGTTATAAATGGTCTTTGTCATTTTTCAAGACCAATTCTACACCTTTGATTACATCTATGGTTGGTATCAAAGCCTTCCTAACTAAGCTTATTTTCACACCATTGATTAAATCAATGGTTATTATCCAAGCTTTTTATTAAGTTTGTTTCTTAACCTTTGATTAAATCAATGGTTAATATTCAAACTAAGTATTCTCATCCAAGGGTATAAATCAAGTCAAGCTCTCTTTGTTGACTATGCAATATAATATTTATTCTTGTATCCTACAAATAATATTTTCTTGTATTTTTATCATCCGATAATTAAATACAAGACAAAACACAAGATCAATAAAATTTTAAAAAGCTTTTCTGATTCGGGTTTAGTAAGATCCCCTGTCTCCGTCTAAATGCGATAAATTTTTCTATGCGTAGAAAAATTTTTGCTTTCTTGACCCACACGGGTCCACGTAAGGTCACCAGGCCCACATAGGACCACACAGGGCCCACATACATAAAAAAATTCATAATCATCCACAAAAATCACAAAAATTATAAAATGCACAAATATCAAATCAGATTACGTAAAATAATTACCTAACGGTAAAAATTAAATTACGTAAAGTTTTCTCTAGCCTGAAAATTTTTATTTTCCTGACACGGAGTAAATCACTCAAAACGATCAAATACGCTGACGGAATAAACAAAATAATTTTACAGTGCACAGAAATTACTGAACAGTAAAATTCTGTTAACTGTCAAAATTACTGTTTAAGAGATACGAAAATTTTAGGATGTTACATATTCCAACTGCGTGAAGAATTGGCTGCAAATAGCTACCAGTGGCCTTCCGCAAGAAACACTCCAAAGAAAGTAGCTGGAGTACATGATACTGATCTAATTACATCTCTTTCTGCTCAAGTGGCTGCAATTACTAATAAGTTAGATAGCTTGGGAGCAAGTCCTCATTTGAGCTCTTTTGTGTTGTGTGATCGATGTGGTGATAATCATGCAACTGATAGGTGCCCTTCCATCTTGGAGAGTACAAAATATGCTGGGAACTATCGGCCACCACAGAACAATCCTTATTTGCATCAGTATAACCCTGGGTGGAGAAATCATCTAAACTCCTCATAGAGAGACAATCAAAGTACATCATCTTCATCGGCTGGTAATGAAAGACAATTGTATCCTCTTGGTTTCTCTTCATAGTTAAGACCTCCTATGTAAGATAAGAAACCATATCTTGAAGACATGTTCATGCAGTTCATGGTCAAGTCTGATTCTTATATGTCGAAGACTGGTCCTCATTTGGCCAAGAACGATGTCATTATTCCGAACCAAACGGCTTCAATGAGAGCACTGGAGACCCAAGTAGGTCAGTTGGCAAATGTTATAAATAATAGGCCCCCGGGGACTTTTCCAAGTGACACGGTCAGCAATCCAAGAGGTGATCACAAGGATTCATCATCTGGTAATGTTATTACCCTTAGAAGTAGAAAAGACATAAAAGAGAATTCTAAGACCAAACTGCTTGTGGATGATGCTAAGGTGATACAAGATGAGGAGATTGTGTATAAGGAGGACCAAAGGAGCAAGGTAATTTAAAAGAAGAAGGATGAGGAAAAGAAAAAGGATGAAAAACCTCATACATTACCTCTACTTTTTCCCAACAGATTGGCTAAACAAAAGCTAGATGCCCAATTCCAGAAGTTTCTAGAAGTCTTCAGGAAGCTTCACATAAATATTTCATTTGCAGTGGCATTAGAACAAATGCCAAGTTATGTAAAGTTCATGAAGGATATTCTATCCAAGAAGAAAAGATTGGGAGACTATGAAACAGTGGCACTCATAGAGGAATGCAATGTTATTTTGCAGAACAAGCTACCCTAAAAGTTGAAAGATTCGGGAAGCTTTACTATACCATGCACAATTGGGAGTCACTTTAATGGTAAAGCTTTGTATTATTTGGGGCGAGCATTAATTTGATACCTCTTTCAATCCTTCAATGGTTAGAACTAGGTGAAGTGAAGCCAACCTCTATGACCTTGCAATTAGCTGATAAGACTCTCACATATCTTAAGGGGGTCATTAAGGATGTTTTGGTAAAGGTGGACAAGCTTATTTTTCCTGTTGACTTTGTCATCCTTGATATGGAGGAGGACCATAATGTACCATTAATTCTAGGGAGGCCTTTCTTAGTAACCGGTAATAAAATGATAGATGTGCAAAAAGGTGAGCTTACCATGTAAGTGAATGAAAAAAAGGTAACTTTTAATATTTATAAGGCTATGAAATTCCCTGATAATCAAGAAGAATGATACTATGTTAGTACGATTAATCAGGTAGTAAATGCTGCATTTCATGCTAAATTTCCTGATGATTCCCTTGCTTTAACTTTGACATCTCACAATGAGCATGTAGATAGGGATGACATTCGGAAATGTATTAAACTGCTTGATTCTTCTGCTAAGTTTTATAGGAAACCAAGCTTTGAGCCATTGAAGATCTCCTCTGACAAACTTATTCTGCAACCCTTCGTCATCTCTCCACCCAAGTTGGAACTCAAACCATTACCCAATCACTTAAGATATTCATACTTAGGAGAATCATCCACATTCTCGGTCATCATTTCCTCATTATTGTCGGAAGAGCAAAAGTCCAAGTTGTTGATAGTGCTAAGGCAATATAAGAATGTGCTAGGATGAACTATTACAGACATTCAAGGTATTAGTCCTACTATATGTATGCACAAAACTTTGTTGAAAGATGATGCCAAACTAGTCATTGAGTACCAAAGGCGTCTGAACCTCATCATGAAGGAGGTGGTAAAAAAATAGATCATCAAGTGGTTAGACGGGGGCATCATATACCCAATTTCAGACAATACATGGGTGAGCTCGGTCCAGTGTGTGCCTAAAAAGGGTGGAATGACAGTTGATGCCAATGAAAATAATGACTTAATTCCGACCAGAACAGTCATGGGGTGGCATATTTGTATGGACTATAGGAAGTTGAATACTGTAACCAGAAAAGATCATTTTGCATTGTCATTCATTGATCAAATGTTGGAAAGGTTGGCAAGGCGTGCATTTTACTGCTTTTTGGATGGATACTCAGGATACAATCAGATTGCTATAGCCCCTGATATCAATAGAAGACAACATTCACTTGCCCTTATAGTATATATGCTTTTAGAAGGATGCCATTTGGTATGTGTAATGCGCCAGCAACCTTCCAGAGACGCATGATGAAAATCTTTACAGATATGGTAGAGAAGTTCTTAGAGGTCTTCATGGATGACTTCTCAATCTTCGATGATTCCTTTGATGATTACCTGAATAACTTGGCTTTGGTTCTGCAAAGATGTAAAGAGGCCAATTTGGTGCATAACTTGGAGAAATGTCACTTCATGGTCCAAGAAGGCATAATTCTTAGCCATAGAGTGTCGTGCAAAGGAATGGAGGTGGATAGAGCAAAAATAGAAGTAATTGAGAAACTTCTGCCACTAATCTCAATGAAGGGAGTCATAAGTTTCATAAGGCATGCAGGTTTCTATCAGAGATTCATAAAGGACTTCTCTAAGATTTCTAAGCCTCTTTGTAACCTATTGGAGAAGGACGTCCAATTTAACTTTGATAAATCTTGCCATGAGGCATTTGTGGAATTGAAAAAAAGACTTGTATCAGCTCCAGTGATTACCACCCCTGATTAGGAGTTGCCTTTTGAACTAATCTGTGATGCTAGTGACTATGTTGTTGGTGCAGTTTTGGGGCAGAAGAAGGATAAGGTATTTCACTCCATATACTATGCAAGTAAAACTCTTAATGATGCACAACTAAATTACACCACAACAGAAAAGGAACTTTTGGTGTTTTCACGTTCGACAAGTTTCAGGCATATTTAGTGGGAGCTAAGGTGATAATCTATACAGACCACTCTGCGATTAAATACTTGGTGGACAAAAAGCATGGAAAACCACAATTGATTCAATGAGTTTTACTGTTGCAAGAGTTTGACTTGGAAATTTGTGACAAGAAAAGGACTGAGAATCAAGTTGCTGACCACCTTTCTATATTGGAAAATAAGGAATATCAAGTTGAACTAACCATAATCAGAGAGACATTCCTTGATAAGCAACTCTTTGTTATTGCAGCTTAATTGGACCCTTGGTATGCTGACATTGTGAACTACCTAGTAGTTAGTGTGATGCCTTCAGATTTCACCTCTCACTAGAGGAAGAAATTCTTGCATGATAGCAGGCACTATCTTTGGGACGAGCCTTTCTTGTTTAAACAGTGCCCTAATCATATGTTGAGAAGGTGTGTACCTTTGGAGGAAGTTGAGCAAATTTTGAATCAATGTCATGCTGCCCCTTATGGAGGTCATTATAGTGGTGATAGAACATTGACAAAGGTGCTCCAATCTGGCTTGTATTGACTATTTCTCTTCAAGGATGTATACTTCTATGTTAACAAATATGATAGATGTCATAAATCAGGGAACATATCAAGGAAAAATGATATGCCCCTCAATTTCATTCTTGAAGTTAAAATTTTTTAATGTTTGGGGCATTGATTTTATGGGCCCCTTCATTCCCTCTTATGGAAAATTGTATATTCTTGTGGCAGTGGACTATATGTCTAAATGGGTGGAAGCAAGTGCATTTCCTACCAATGACTCTAAGGTAGTGATAAACTTCATGAAGAAACAAATCTTCATCCATTTTGGTACTCCTTGAGCCATTATCAGTGACGGAGGGTCGCATTTCTGCAATAAGTATTTTAAGGCTCTCCTTGCCAAATATGGGGTAACTCACCGAATTGCCACCGCATACCACCCACAGACAAGTGGACAAGCGGAGGTATCCAATCGAGAAATCAAGTAAATACTTGAGAAGACTATGTGCCCATCCCGCAAAGATTGGTCAAGACGACTTGATGATGCACTATGGGCGTACAGAACTGCTTATAAAAATCCTATTGGTATGTCCTCATATAAGCTTGTGTTTGTAAAAGTTTGTCATTTGCTCGTCGAGTTAGAACATCATGCTTATTGGGCGATAAAGCGGCTGAATTTTGATTTATAAGCTGCCGATGACAAAAGATTATTGCAACTTAATGAGCTTGACGAATTTAGGCTTCAAGCCTATGAGAATGCAAAGCTATACAAAGAGAAGGTGAAGGGGTGGAATGATAAGAAGATTGTCCAAAAGACATTTGAGTAAGGCCAACAAGTCCTCATCTACAACTCCAAGCTCAAGCTCTTTCTAGGAAAGCTTAAATCTAGATGGTCAAGTTCGTTCCAAGTAGTAAAATGTGTTTCCCCATAGGGCGGTTGAGGTTGCAGATCTTGATGGAAAATCATCCTTTAAAGTCAATGGTCATCGCCTGAAGTCTTTCTTAGGAGGAGAATTTAATAGGGGAAAAACCTTTGTCACATTGGCTACCCCAACATGAAAAATCAGATAAAGTCCTGCCTGGACTATAAAAAAAGGCCCTTTTTTTAGAAAGATCCACCAATGCTCTTAATTCTTTCGTTTTGAATCTAGTGTTTAGAAACTTTGATTTTGTTGTTTCATGCTATTTTGGTAATATATTTAATGATTTAACCAGTTGGACTATTTTTGCAGGTGGTGGAGACTTTTGGGCAGCAGAGGTAGCTGCCAAATGCTTTTTACTACAGAATTCTGCAGGTTGGCTCTTCACGTCATGGCTCACCAAGCTTATGTCATGGCGCTCTAGGCTCTGTCTTATTAGGGTTTCAAACCTGAGAGCTTACTGTAGCGACGCACTAATGTTATGTCGCAGTGTCCTGTTCTCAGGTTATCAGGGAAAAAAGGCTGCGTATACAACGCTGCGGCGCATCAAGTGCCATGCCACAGCATGTGGTTTTATCCAAAAAAAAGAGGGTTTAACTGTAACTTGCGTCGTAGCGTAGAAAGCTATATGCCATGACGTGATGCTTTTTGCTTAAATAATAGGGGAATTGGGTTTGCGTTAAAACACAAACCCATTTTCGCTCTTTCTGTCTATTCCTCCTTTTCTCACACATTTTCTCTCACTTTCATTTTTGCTTCCCTACATTTTCTTCAAATCCCTACCCCTCATTTTCTCTCCAGGTAACTCATTATCTCACTTACTCTCTTTTATTTTGCAACTTATTTTCCATTAAATCTAATTTTTCCCTCCTTTAGAAGTTTACTTGAGTTGATTTCTGTGAGATCATGTACATTTTGGGTTACTTTTTGTTTATATTTTGTGGGCTTTAAATGCTCTGGGGGTTAGCATTGTTGAGTGTGTGAATTTCTGTTCAGAAAGTTCATGCGCGTCGCGACGTTTCTGGGTTAGTTTGAGTGTTGCGGCGCACCAAGTGCACGCCGTGGTGTCCCCTTCTATTTGATTATTCTTACATGCTTTTAATTATATTCCTCTTTTTACCTTGGTGGCTATACCTTCTGCTCTTTTTACCATGCTTTACATGCGCCATCATTTGTCGTATTTAATTTAAATTATTTGTATTTTTGTTCACATATTTCTTTTGTTTTCACTGTGGTATCTTATTAACAGAACCAGGTATACTATTCCTGCTACCATCATGCTTCTAAAGCGCAAAAAAGGTGAAAGTAGCCAGCGCCGCAGGGAGCCTTCTCCCTCTGCTGAGTTTGATAGAAGGAAATTTATTTTAGCAGTTGTCCAGGAGAGATATTTCAAACTGGTCTCCAAGCCAGTAATTTCTGAGATGCGGTTCAGCTTCAAGAAGGTTATTCACCAAGAGCTCGAGTAGACTATGCAACACTACAAATAGAAGACATTTTTTAAACAACCAGTGTCTGCCATTCTACCTATTGTTCGTGAGTTCTAGCCAACGCTGCATTTTCTGACCCCCAGACTTCGAAAGTCACAATGTGCGACCATTAAGTCTCCTTCTCTGTTGAGAACATTAGAGTAACCTTGGGCTTATCCACCCCAACAGTAATGTGCGATTATACTAATTTCCTCCAAGTTGGGCTGGAGGAGGGAATTGACCTTAATGTTGTCACTGCTTGAATCTGCACCCCGTAGGCACAACCTATGATGTGGACCATCGGTGTTCAAGATCAACGGCCAAGGTACTTCTCTCGTTCATGCTTGACTTCAGAGGCTTGCGTGTGGTATCACTTCATTAGCACCTGGATCATCCTTTTTGCTAAGATATCCGAGGTGACTAGAGATCGGGTCATCCTAATTTATTCCATTCTTGAGCACCGCTCCATTAATGTTGCCCAGATCATTTATCAGTAAATTAAGAAGTCAATAAGGGAGACGAAGAGCCTCTTCTTCAAGTTTCTCATCTACATGGTTTACAGCTGGCATCAGGTACAGTGGGGCCCTCAAGAGGAGCTTGTTAATGTTAAATAGCCTCTTATTGACAGAATACTCCAGAGGCTGAAAGAAGCTCTAGCCGCGGCACATGCTAGGCAGCAACAGGCTGGGAGTGCGCCCTGGGCGGCCCATACTCCCCCAGATGATGACTTGCGCAGTGAGATTGCACGCTTGGCTGCCATGGAGGCATACATCGTGGAGACCATCAAGTGGCTGGCAGAGCGCCTACAGGTTTCCACAAATGACTTCCCCATCCCACACCTCCCTCCTCGCAATTATGTTGGACCCTCACAGCCGCAACATGATCCAATTAATGACAGAGATGATGTACCGATGGCTATTATTGAGGAAGGTGATGATGATGAGGAAGAGACTACCACTGATGAGGATGATGTGTAGTTGTGATGCATACAAGGCATTTTTCTCTTATTTTGACTCATTTTTTCTATCTTTTGTACAGTGTGGGCACTATTTCCCTCAGGTTTGGGGGGTGTCTAGCTACTTTTGTCTAATTACTTATGTTATGTATCTAGTACTGATCTTTTGATAGTTGACTATTATGTTAATGCTTTGTTTTAGTACATAGTGTTGTTGTAGTTACCCAATGATGAATATGGATGCAAATTTGCCTCAGGTTTTCTGTGAATCCATATATGATCCTGGATGCATGCTGAAACAATCTAAATTTTTTTTATGCATGATGAATTTTCCACTTGCAGTATGCTTAGCTTTAGAAATGATTTGAGTGGTTGTTTAGAGAATGTTTATGGGATATACATGTAAATGACTTTTTTATCTTTGAAATTATTTTACAACTCTCTTGAAGTGAAATCCTAGATTGTTGATCGGAGTTGATTTTGATAGCTTTTTATTAGTTAATTCCCTATAATTAAGAATGAATGTTAAATGGATCCTTATCAATATCTTCGTTTTTTATAGAATCAAGAGATTTAATACAATTGGATGAAAACAAGCGAGGATACCAAGTTTTGAAGGCAAAAGAGATCCATTTTGGCTCTAGCAGGGTTCCGTGTAAATTCAAGAGCTATCAGGGACTTAGACATGGCCATGTCTAACTTGGATAAAGCTTTTTACAAGTCACACTGTCATGCCTCCAAGTCACATGGCTGTGCCTACCCTAAAACTTGCAACACGAGTTGAATTTAACTAAAACGTGCACGTTACGCTGTCAGAAATTGCTGAATACGCTATTGTGACATGAGGCACGGTCGTGCCTCCAAGTCACACGGTCGTGCCTACCCTGTTTGACCTCACACGACCGTGTCTTAATCATGGAAAGCTTCTGTTTTAGGAGACACGACCGTGCCTAATGGAGACACGGTCATGTCTCCTGCTGGACCTAAAATTTTCTATAAATTGTAACTTGAGGCTTGGATAACCATTCTTCTTTTTTCTTCAGTTTTTCTTCTTCTTTTACATAGTTTTTCATAATTCTTGTATCTTTTGATGATTTCTTTCATTGTAATGGAGAGCTAAGTTACTTTCAGTCAATTTAGGGATTCTTGAAAAGATTGTGGTTTGGATTCTCAAGACCTTGGTTCTGTAATGTATTTAATTTATATTTGAATTCTTTTTCTCTTCTTCTTCTTCTATTTTCTTGATCTTGAATGCATGAATGGTGATTTTGTTTATGTTTGATCTGATTTGATCTTGGTTTAAGATTAAGATTTATGATGAAACTTAGAACTGATTGATCTAACTTAATCACATAACTGAAGATTGAGATTTGTGATGAAACTTAGAACTGATTGATCTAAACTAATCATGTAATAAAAGAGGTTGGGTTACTGATTTGTGCCTAGGTTAATTGAATTTGGTGCTTAAATTAACATATATCTACATGAATGGTGCGATTACAGGTTTGTGTTTATCACTTATTAATTGAATTCTAGACGATTGTCTAGTATGAATTATGGATTTGATGCTGAGATCTTGGTTAAATCCAAGTTAACCATTCAAATGTTCTTGAAGTGTTTGTTGAAAGGTTTATGATTGAATCCACCCAATCTCGGATAGATTTCTGAATTGACTGTTCTTTTAATTGTTATTTTCTCCTTAAATCTTGTTCACTGCGATCCTTGAACCATCAAACCCCCTTTTCTAACTCAACTTAATTTGATTAAATTGCATTTACGATCCTTGAGGAGACGATCCGGTGTTGTTCACTGTGCTACAAGTTTAGGTAATAACTTCGGTTATAATTTTGACTGAGTTTGGCACTCGTCAATTGTGTATGCTTGAGAAATGATTAGGGCATTGTTTGGACCGATTGACCCTTTCAAGCTTACCCTTACATGATGATATCCATAAGTCCCCTTTGAAGCTTTTTAATTGTTTGCCCTTATATGTTTTTCATCACCTTCATATTCCTAACCCCATGTAACCATTCTAATGCATGTGAAAACATTGCATTCTTTCACCTACCATCATTATTTATTGAGTGCATGATATGATATTTCTTGACTTGAGTTATGTGATTAAAGGGTATAAGTGCTTGTGTCAGTATAGAAGTGATTTAAAGGAACCATGTATTGTGAAAGAAATTGGTTAAGGAAAAGAAAAAAAGAAAAAGAATGAGAAAAGAAAAGAAAAATCAAAAACCAAAATCTAAACGGCAAAACAAATGAAAGAGTGGTTTTGGAGATTCTAGTTATTTCATTCTACACGCCCTTCTTGTATCAATTAGTGACTCAAGTCTTGAAATCGCATGTTTATGTTTCTTAATGTTTGTTTGTTATCATTTGCCCTTTGTTCTTTAACCCCTAACCATGGCCTTACATTACAAGCTATTTAAGTCTCTTTTGATCCTCAGTTGTGCATGATTTACATTAGTAGAGAGAGAGTTGAGGTACAATCTTTTGGATTCTTTGATTCATATTCATATGTATGCCCATAAACTTATCTAAATGAGTGTGATTTGAATTGATGAAGTCTTGTTTACTTGATGGTGGGAAGTCTATTACGCATGTTAGAAAGCTTTGATTGTCAGCATGATAAGGATTATGTATATGTGAATCAAAGTGTGAGGCATAAGCATTCTTTGAGGCTATATACAATCATCGTATGCTAGTTTTGAAATAATTGAAGTTGGAATCCATTTTTTTGTTGTTGCTGAATGCTTGAAGTATGTTGTGCCAATGCAAGTGTTAGCATACTTTGTTTTGCTCGAGGACTAGCAAAAATCTAGGTTTGGAGGTGTGTTAACTCCATAAAATGTAGTTATTTGTGTCCTATATTGGTGGTATATTAATTCCTTAGTCCTTTTTCTTTGGTATAATTGGAAGACTTTTCCCTCACTTTTTATTCAAATTCATGTTGATGTCTTCCTTTCCAATCTTGCTAAAATCCTTTCTATTCTTTGTTGGATTAAGTTGATTTATACTTGTAATTAATTAGGCGACTTCTCTATTACAGGAAGGGTTCTAAACTGATAAAATGAAATAAGTCAAGGCTTTGTATTGGAAGAGGGAGCTTAGCATGCATTTCAACTTATCACGCCACAGCGCAAGGTGTATCACACCGCGGCGTCTTACTCTCTGCCTATTGTGCATACTGAAGACAGAGACTAGCACGCCACGACGCAAAGGAGTTCACGTCGTGGCACGCGTTTATCTGCACTTGTTCCACTTAATCACGTGGGTATTCAAGCCGCAGCGCAACAACGGTCACACTGCGGCACGAGTTCGCGGGCTTCACCTATAAATATTGTTTCATCATATATTTTGAGAGAGTTAGGTGGGAGAGGGCAAAGAATGCAGCAAGCATAAATTTTTTATCGTTTTGGAGAGCTTTGAAGAGATTTGGAGAGGAAACCACCATCATCCAAGGAGGATCAAGCATCCCAAGTTCACATTATAGTGTTTTCTCTCTTTTCTCTTTAATCTTTCTTAATCTCTCTATCTCTAGGTCATGGATATGGAATCTCTCTTGAGATTTTCGTGTTCCATTGATAACTAATCTGTTTTTAGGGATTCATTTGGATCTTTCTATGTACATTGATGACTTTGTAACCTTTTAAGTTTATAATTATGATTGGTATTGTTCATCCATGTTTCTCTTAATGCTCTTAGGTGTTTGGCCAACATTTATTGTGTTTTGATAAAATCTTTTGAACTAGACATAGGAATCTAGATTTTGGATCATGGATGTGGGTGATGTATGTTTAATTTCATTCTAATGGTAGGGTGAATTAATTCATTAATAGGAAAGATATATACCTATTTGCCATGTATAGCATTTGTTAAGAATCAACCTTAATGCATGAAGTTTGCTCTAGTTCTCATGGACACATAGTGAGCTAGGTAAATGACATAGGGTTTAATGACCTAGACATAAGCTTTTGGCTAATGTAGTTTTTTAGGATAACTCTAGTTATCATTGTTACTTAAAATGGTTGCAAGTTGCTAAGTAAAGTAGTAGGTGAAGAAGGAGTCCTTATGCTCTCATTACTGTCTTTTACTCATGGTTTATCATTTTTTTTCTTTACATTGCTACACACACTCTTCCCACTTTATATGTGCTTGAATAGAATTCATTAAACTATTAGTTAATATTTGGCATTAGATATTATTCATTATCCCTATGGAAATGATCTTTCTCATCATTGTACTACTTTTGCGACCCGTGCACTTGTGGTACATAAAAGGTCTAACATTCGCATCTTATCGTACTGTATGCTTGAGGTGAAGAAAAAAGACCATAAAACATTTATGATAAATGGCCAGAGAGTGAAGCACTATGAAGAAGGAGTGGGGAGTGAGCATCACTCCATTGACATCACCTAAGCATGGAACCAGCCCATAGTCAGTCTAATGACTATAACTTAGCGCTTCGCAGGAAGTAACCTGTGTTTTGTAGAATTGTCTTTGCATCAATGGTTTAATATGTTAAGTTTTGATGATGACAAATACAAGACAAAAAGAATGATGTTTATGCTTGATAGATGTGCTTTATAGATGACAAATGCATCATAAAAGAATATTGATCATGTTACATATATGTGCTTAAAAGAGATATATTGGATCATGCATAATTATGTAATTTATTTAGTTACACTTCACTTAATAATCATACAATGAGATATATGCAACATTCTTATATGCATGTTAGACTAATTAGAGTTATACATTTATGAATCACGCATATTAAGATATGAAGTTATGAATTTGGACTAACTATGCTTGTTTTAAGTGAGCAATACTTTATAAGATAGTCCTAGTACCAAGAGTGAGCATTGCAACTAGAAAGCAAAAGATCACAAATATGCTCAACTCAAGAAGAATGAGAATGATAAAGATGTTCCAAGCAATTTACAAGATTTGAAGAGAAGAAATTTGTGAAAGCTTGGATTACATCAAGAAGCCTAAGGACTAGAATTGGTATATTTTCTTTTTAGGTTTTCTCCTATGTAAAGATAGAAGTTTTACAAGAAAAGAGCTTAAATATGTTTTTAAGTCTTTAAAAATGGTTCTTACATGCCCAACAAACTGTTTTTGGAAAGTTAATCTTGGTGGTAGTTCACACCTTTGAAACATAGCCAAGTTTGTGTTTTACAAAATTGACATTTGGTTACTATTTTGATCATAACTTTCAAATTACTTTGAGTTTTATTATGAAATTTATTGCATATGAAAATAGACTCAAATATCTTTCTAATGAGTGGTTATTTGCTTTAAATGGATAAGAAATGAAGAAGTTATGACCATTTAAAGTCAATTTTCAAAAACAATCAAGTTTGAGTTTTGAAAAGTTGACCTTTGATTACTTTTTTAAACATATCTTTCAAAATACTTTGATTTTTGTTCTGAAACTTATTTATATGAAAATAGACTCAAAGATCTTTCCAATGAGTGGTCATTTGCTTTAATCGGATAAGAAATGAAGAAGTTATGACCTTTTAAAGTCAGCTTTCAAAAACAAAAATGTTGTAATCGATTACACAAGTCTTGTAATCGATTACAACGTTGACAGAAGCCATGTAATCGATTACCAGAAGTGTGTAATTGATTACCAAGTACCCAGAAACGTTCCTAATGGCTATAAACGGCTAGTTTTCATTAAAAAAAATCATTTCTAAACACTACCAATGGTTATTTTATCACTTGGGCTCTATATATAAGTGTTGTATGAATCTTATACACCTCTTGAACACTTGATTTAATCTTTGAATCACCAAAATCATATTTTGAGCTATTTATTGCAAAATCATTCTATTCCTTTGTTCTTCAATTTGTATTATCCACTATTGAGAGAGTTTTCTATCATCCATACTTTGTTCATCATGTTGTATATTTACTCTTGTGAGAGTTTCTATTCTTTCTATTCACCTTGAAATCATTGTAAGAGGGTGAGGTATCCCTCAAGCGATAAAAGGGTGAGGTATCCCTTGTAGTAAGACTCAAACACAAAAGGTGAGGTATCCCAAAGGTGTTGTGAGTGCTCTTGATTATAAAGGTCATCAAGCACCTATGAAGCTTGAAGAATTAGAGGCTCTAGCACAAGGGTGAGGTATCCCAAAGTGTGAGAAGTGCTCTTATTTGTACAAAGGTTTTTCTAGCACTCATGAAGTCTAGGAGATAGTGAAGAAAATCTCAGGTTAACCTTGGGGACTGGATGTAGGCCACAAATGGTTGGTGGCTGAATCAGGATAAATTCTTGAGTTTGATTCTCTCCTCCCTACACTCTTTAATTTCAGTATTTAGTGTAGTATATTTATCTATTGCATGCCTTGTCATCTTGGTGATTTGATTCTATGAACTTGATATCTAGCTTATTTGCTTAATTTATCATATATCTCAAGTTGTATTTGAGTAATCTATAATAGTTGTACCTTTGTTGTGCATGTTCCGCTGCATTTATTACTTGAGTGATTCAAAATGCTTAATTTCTCAAAGTTGCATTAAAATTTGTAATCACCCAATTCACCCTCTCCTCTTGGGTGATGGTTGTCATGGCTATCATGTTTCTATCCTTGCATTTAGTTTTTCAGTTTTTGCTTTGTGTTTCCTATAAAAAAAAATTGTCTTGACCCTTTTATTTTTCTTGTGCAGTTTTCAACAACCTGTGTTACTCAGTTAGATTCGATGTTTGCATTTATGGCTACACATTTCCTTTTGGGTCCACCTCTTCCACCACATTCATGATCTTGCGTTTCCATTTTCAGGAAAGTTTTATTGTCCTTTGTTCTATTTTTTTTCTTGTTAAACATTGAGGACAATGTTTATACTAAAGTGTGGGGGGAAATCGATGAACACTTGAGTATTGCATCGAATTAAGTAGGAATTGTGTATTAATTTCTTGATTATTTCTAAGCTGATTGAAATATGTTTGAGAGGGAAATCCACTACTCATAAACTGATTTTGTGCAAAGTAATCTTTTTCAATTGAGTGTTGAAACATTTATCATGTTATTTGGGAATTAGTCATGTCTTCTTGTATTTGTTCTCTCTATTAACTTAGCCAGAAAGTGAGTTTTGAGCTTTAATGATTGAGTTTTTCATAAACAAAATCCTATTTTTTTTCTAGAGTGAGATTTCTCTTGATTTATGTGTGCTAGAACTTGCTTTGATATATTGTTAAGACTTTAATGATTCACATACATGCTTGAACAAGATTAAGGCAATTAGGCTTAACTCTTTCTTAACTTTCAGAGTTGTATAGAGAAAATAATTCATTAGTTGTCCCATTTGAGCCTGAAATTGATTTCTTTGGACACCTAAATGAATAATCAGGTTAGATTCTTTGGAGCATATGATGTGTTAACTGAAAAGTCATTAAGGGTTGCTTTTGTCTTCAAGGGTTTACTGCTAAAAAAATAAAAAAAATAATATAAAAAAATGGAAAAAAGAAGAAGAAGAAAAAAGGATTTGTTGGTGAAGAATAACAAGAATGTTGAGTTAAAAGTGAGAATATGTTATCTCCTTGTGCATTATGTTTTTAATTTGATTTTGTTTTGTATCGATTTATCCCTGAACATTCTTTACCTTAATTTACCTTTTTCCTACCTTTCATTATTCCCCTTGACCCCGTTACAACCAAAGGAGGTTCTTTTGATTCTAGTGTTGTATGTGAACTTGGAAGTGAAAATGAGATTGATAACCAAGCTTACGGTAATGCATTTTTCAAGATAAATTTGAATGATCTCTTTATTTTTAAACACTTGAGTGATGGAAAGATGAGTGATCTCAAATGGTTGATAAAGAGAATAGGTGCAAGCTAGACTCAAGCCTCTAATTGTATTAAGTGCTAAAATATTATGCTTGATTGGATTTGATTGCCGAGCTTAATTGAATTTTTAAACTGTAGGATTTCCTTTGATTCATGTTTCTTGATATTGAGTTTAATCTTGTTTTTTATTCATATTCTTTACTTGAGGACAAGCAAAGTTCAAGTGTGGGAGAATTTGATGTGTGGATAAAATACACACATCTTATACTTGATTTGAGATGGATTTAGGTATGCTTTGATTGATTTATGTTAGAACTTATGCTACATTTAATCTAATTATCCTTTATATATCATGATTGGTTTTTCTCTATGTTTTTAGGTACAAAAAAGGTGTTTTGACATGACTCTATGAAGCTTTGGATGGATTCATTGCAATGAAGTTGAGCTCGGAATTTATATGACCAAGATTCGCAGAGATTTTGACTTTTGCGCGATAAAATGAGCATAACTTGAGCTACAGAGGTCAAAACGAGGTGATTCTAGTGGCATTGGAAAGCTGAGACAAAATCCTTCAACTTTCATGAAGACCACTTATCCTTTATCCAGCTTCTGAGCGATTGAGGAATTAGACACAGTCGTGTCGAACTCGAAAAACACTTCTGTCAAGCTCACACGACCTTGTCTAACTTGAAAAATGTTTTTGCCAATGACATACGGTAGCGTCTCTTGGTCACACGGTCGTGTGTCCCTCCTACATTGAAACTACGCTGATTTTCAAGTCACATGGTTATGTTGTGTACTCACACAGCTGTGTGAGGTATTATGGAACGTAAAAAAGATAGTTTTCACCCCAATTACTACAAATAGAGGCAAATCCTTAAACCTAAAAGAGACTTTGGATGCAGAAAATATTGCACAAAGACTGGAGGCTAGGGATTAGAAGGCAAGATCAAGAGTCATTGAAGTCTTTTTCTCTATCGTCATCTTCTTCATCTTCTCTTTTTGTTTAGAAATAGTTATTTCTTTAATCTTTGTTCTTGTTTGTGCTACAATTGCCATGAGCGGCTAAACCTCTTTTTTTAGAATTAGGATGAAACTCTCTATTTTTCTTTGTTAAATTGTTAATTTGATTCTTTGTTAATGAGAAATTATTGTTCTTGATTCATTCTTAGTATGCTTAATGCCTATGATATGTTACGCGCCATATTTACATGATCTTAGGCTTTAGGTGAAGGATCGAAAGAAGAAATCTGATTGCTAGATAATCTAAGAATTGAAATTAGGAATTAAAACCTAGACATAGGCTTAAATCTTTCGAGGGGTAAACGATTGTCATAAAACATAATGGGTTAAAACTTGAATTAATTGTCATGAGAATGAGATTGATGAAATTTTAGCAATTTTTAGTGCCAAGAAATTGGGCTTTAAATAATTTAAGACAAATTGCCTTCAAGAACATAATTAAACATTAACAAAGATAGGATTACAATTTATCATAATAGGTAGTGCAGTGGATTCATAGTCCTAGGCCTTTAAACCTTGGTTGAATCTCATCTTTTCTAAATTTAATTACTTACTTGATTGCTTTGAGTTTTATGTTGATTTAGCTTTCATTATTATTTTTATTCGCTTAAATAATCAAAATCGTCGTAAGAGTTAGTAATCAATCGATCCTCGTGGGAACGATCTTTATTTTACTACTTGTACAATCCGTACGCTTACGAAAAATCCATAATAGCATGGCATAATGCAAACGTTACAACAGGGTTTGGGCTGCCATGCAGCAAGCATCGATGGGCATATAGGGATGCATTAGAATAGGGATTCAAAATATGAGTATGGGCATGGCCATAGGAATGCAATCTGTAACACCCTGATACTAGTACTAAAGACATGCCTAGGATCATGCTCTAGTAACTAGAATTAGTGATGTCACTTTTATACTAATACTAAATTTGTAAAAATAAATATAATTTATATAAAAGTATAAGCCTGTGCTGGAATAATTATATACAAATTTAAACTTCATAATACAAATTCTACATATATTGCTTCCAAAACCCTGCTTATACAATTTCTATATAAAAATAAAATAAAATCTAAGATGCTCAACTGCACCCCATTTTCTTCATGGCTCTGATCTTCACTTTTACTTGCTTTGCCTTTGAGATTTCTAGAAATAATACAGAAATACAATGGGTGAGAATTCAAAGAATTCTCAGTAGTTTTATAAAAATGTGTCATTGTAATATTTTCAGTTGTTTCAGAAAAAATGCATTCCTTCAAAAACTTCTGTTAAACACACACACACACACAGATATATATAACTAGGAAGGTGGCAAACGGCCAAAATCTGGTCCTTCCTATTCCCGAAACAGAATCCCATTTTAATATTTTCGAAAATAACCATTATCAATAGTACTTACTATACTTTACAAATACTTTTCAGAATCCATTTTCAAATCACAATACCATAATGTCAATTTCACTTAAAAACTCAAATACATGTTCACATCAAAACTAACAACCCAAACAAATACCATTTCATTCATGATTCTTTCGGGATAATACCCTATTCATTCTCATTCATTTGGGATGGTCTCCTACCTGAGATTTTATCCCATTCAATTATCCATGAGGTAAATGGATATTCTCAATACACGATTCATCAGGTACATGGACATTCTCAATACATATTACTTCCTACCAGGAGTACATTCAAATTTACTCCTTTCTCGAAGTATATTCAATTCCATCTCATACAATATTCATCATGTTCAACACTAGCTCGACCTTAATAACTTAAGAGAGCGTATTCTCAATTACACGATATACATCTCAAATTTATAATCCCAATAGCGAAGCTAGGAATTCATAGGTAGTGAGGGCAATATCAGCTCCTCAATCTACCCAAATATCTAAGATTACCCCAGGTACGAGGATCATATCCATTATCATTGGAATTCAATTCATCTTTATATTAATTCAGTACATGCTCAACCTTACAAAATCAAGGGTGCAACACAAATTCACATTCTAGCTCAACTTGAATAATCAAGGAACACTATTACACGTCGAATACACAACTTTATTTCATTCGTCATAATTCATAAATTCTCAACAAGTAAACAATACCAAGGACTTTCAACCACTAATTGAACATTATATTGAGCATAAACAAGTTCACTTGTTATACAATCAATTAACCAAAAGGATCCATATAATTAGTAATTCAAGTATTAGGATTTCTCCATAAAACGCTAGTAATTCAAATGATCAATATCAAACATAACAAGTCATAAATAAGTCACGACCCAGATACTCTTTTCATGACCATATTAATAATTCCACATTCTCAATTTATTTAACAAACAAACATGAAAGACTAAGTACTATTCATTTTTAGCATTCTAAATCAAAACTTACATTGTACTTAACTCAAGACCAATTGTATCAAGTTTATCAACTTAACCTCTAATTCAATTTCACATGCAAATTTCATGCAAACACTGCAAAAAAATGATCAAATAGTGATAATTTATTTGTGACAATTTCTATAAACTGCCACAATTAATACTTCACTGATGAATTTTACGTCTGTTGTGTCAAATTCCATAAAATAAATGTATTTGTGGCAGCTTGAGGTCATTTTGCGGTGCTTATACATAAAAATAATAATAAAAAACGTAACTTAGCCCTTTCCACTTCTCCCTATTTTTGTTTTCCCTTGCTTTCCCTTTTTTCCTCTTTTCCCTTTCCCTCCCTCTCTGCCTGCTGAGCACGAGTTCCCGAGACTCCTGGTGGTGGTTGCAGTTGCATCCCAGGTTGCTTAGGCCTGTAACTCCTTTTTGTTACCTCTCTTATTAATCCCTTACGAAACCCTTTTGTGACCTCGACTCCCTTAATTATTTTTTCGGTGAGAGTCTCTCTCTCTCACTCTCTAAAATTATCTTGCAAAAGAATTTTGTTGCATTGCATTATTTGTAATTTTTATTTGGTTTCATATTTTTTTCCTTAGTTTAATGTTACGTTTGATGAAGACTCATTCCATGACAGCTCTTCCAACAGAAAATGCAGGGTGTTTGGGCTTGGGGAGAGTCGTTGTGTTAATTGCAAGCATAAGAACAACACTTGACATTGTAGGTTTGTTAAGTTAAAACTCTTTCTTTGCCTCTGTTATGGTAAATGCATGTAGATATATTTTATTTGATATATTCAGTCCTACCCTATTCTTCCATATTCTGTTTCTAGTTGAATCTATTAAAGGTTGATAATAAGAGTCTAGATTGTTTTCACGAATTAGTCTTGTTCTTAAATATGTTTCATTCTTTGTAATTAACTGATGGACATTTCTAAAAATTATAAAAGACACTGTACATTTGATTTTCAATCAATTTTTGTTCCTTTTTAACTAGGAATTTTGCACTATCTAGGAATTGAAAAGAAAGAATTTATTTCTTCTTTATTTAGAAAGTCACTTTTGTATCTAAGATAAAGGGCACAATCACGCCATGGAGAAGGACTGGTAATGTAGTAAAAAATATTAGGTAGCTGATCCTTTGGTGGGTGTGGTTGTGGCTCATCTGCTTTGGGTGCTGGAGCTCCTCCCCCTCCTCCTGCCATTCCTTTTTCCTTCTCTCTCTAACTCCGAACAATAAAACAGCAAGAATCAATGAATTTAGAAACCCAAATCTGAGAGCAACCAGATTCCCAATCTCACAAAGGAAAAGACCCAGAACAGAAGAGAAGAATGAGCTATCTACAATGACTATACCTACTAAAAAGGGAAGAAAAATAAGGAAATGTAACTTGGCTTGGCTAATAATGAGAGCAGAAAATGATAGTGCAACTAGAGACTTCAAAGTTTTCTTTTTTTCAGGTAGTGAAGTGAAAGTAATGGTTACAATAATGATTGAGACATATCTGATCAAGTGTGGACCTCTTATATTCATATTTTTTTTTGTTTGGCCAGAGGGGGTGAGGGGTAATTCAACATTGACAATTATATTCACAAGAATCACAGAAGGTGATCAAGTTTACATAAATTGATAAGCATGGCATATAGGTTTAGTTGTGGAGAACATTTGGCTGAAACTGAAAACAAACAAGGATAACATAATATTATTAAAAATCTATTTAAAGTAAAAGAGAAGGCTTAAATTAAAAGCTGTTTAAATGCAGTAATTAAAAACAACTATTCAATCTAATTTAGTCAGCGATGATAAACAGTGCAAAGAATGGATAGTATGGCTTGGTAGGAATAACCAAGCCACAATGGAGTAAAAGTTGTCTCTAGAAGAGTTGTGTTGGAAATTAGATTTAGATAACGCTCTGCTGGGCTGTGGCAGACATGATGGGTCTGTAGATCTCAAGGTGGTAATTTCTTGTTTATTCTAATGTACCAAAAAAAGAGATGATAAATTTTTATGTTTCAATAATCACTGATCAGTAATTCAAAATGATAAATTATTTTCTTCAAAGTTTTCTTTTCTTCAGCTGTGCACCCTTCACTATATCTGATGGAAAAATGTAAAGCAATGCAATTCTAAGAAATATGACTGAAACCAAAGCAGTATTCATAAATATGTTATTATATGGTTAGACACCAATTTCTAATAGTAAACTTTATAGAGCCTATCTTCTGTTTGAAGCATATTGTTTAAGATGAGCACAACTACAATGACTTCTTAGCATCAGAGTCCCCTGATAATTAGTTACATTACATATGGTAAGGAGGCCTTTTTCTTTTGGGCTTGTGGTTGTTCTTGAATTTAATATTGTCGAGCTACTGGTGGATGAGTCAAGCTTGATAGCAAATATAACTCAAGTCTTAGTCAGCAATATATATATATATATATATATATATATATATATATATATATATGGTATTAGAACACATAGAGAAGTATAGCAGCAGGTATATATTCCAATTGTGAAACAGGACCTCATACTTTCTTTTCCTCATAACAAACCCCAACTATTGAGATTTATTTATTAGAGAAAGTAGAATTTTTTTTTGTGATTGCAATCAAGTTATTACAGGTAGTTCTCAAAAGAACTTGTAATTAAAATTTGTATTCAAATGTGATTTACATAAGATAAAAAGATAATAAGCATCAAATCTCACATGCAACACGAGTCAAAACTAGTATATAAGAAGAATGTTAAAACAGTGTATGATATATACTACACCATGCATGGCGAATTATGATATTCAAAGTTTTAAAGGTATCGAAATAGTATTTATTATTAAGTGGCTTTTTGCAATACTTTGTTTTTATAGATTTCAAGGTATACTAACAAAGCTGCAAGTCAAATTTTAGAGCCCCAATGATCCTACCAAATCTTTCTATATGAGAAAAGTTATTCATCTGGAGATAGGCAAAATATATAGAATGCAACCAACTTCACTAGAACTAGCTACCATAGAGAGAACTTTTGTTTCTTTCTAAGTTTTTCCTGGGTAGGTAAGGTCATACCTTACAGCACCCTGTTCAGCTTCAAACTTGTGAACATATTCTTCTCTACCATTTTCCTATTGGCTTCCATGTATTTCCAATTGAATAATAACAACTAAGCTAAAAAACTTCTTTCACTTTTAATTAAAGATAACTTCTCTTTTAGTTATTTTTTTAAATGAGTCATTAACATTCAATGTTTTTACTTTTGTTGTAGGTCAAACAGATTACAAACCAATTATATAAGCAGGTCTCTCGATGAACACTTGAAGTGCTGGTGACACTTCAGGAGGTATATAACATTTTCCATGCTCATTTGAGTAATCACTCAATTTATCTAAATTATCATGCAAACGGTCTTTTTTTAAATTAATTTCAAAATTCAAAGTAAATTCATTTTAACTTCTCCCTAACGTTGTTTCAATTTGTTCCTATTTGAAATATTAAATTTTTTGTACTTAGAATATTGTTAATAAATTATGCGAATCTACTACCATAACCAATTTGTTTGTCTACTTATTATATGTATGTTTGCATGTTATATAATAAATTGAAGCATGTTCAAATATTACCAAATCTTCTTAGAAAATAATCCATTGTTTATTGGAAGATTGAGATTACCAAATAGCACGAAATGCATTATGACTAGATTAAATGTTTTGTGTAAGTATCGCTACCTTGGAAAAAGACTAATAATCATTGGTTTTCCTTTATTCGTTAGCCAGTTATCTTAGCTTTAGCAATGGACAAATCTTCGATTGCTTTGTCACGAAATACACCTTAATATGAAGAAGGGCTTAGGGGCTTTCTAGATTTTGCATTTGCACATCGGTCAGTTGATGGTAGAATAATATGTCTATGTCCTAGTTGTCGTTTCAATCAATGGGAGACTAGAGAAGTAGTCTATGATCATTTGCTCTATAAAGCATTTCCTAAAGGGTACACTACTTGGATCCGTCATGGGGAGTCAGCTACAAGAGATGATGTAAATATTAATAGGACACATGTATTGGATGAGACTTTGCCTTGTGAAGATCCAATGCAAAACATGATAAATGATGCTTTTGGGGTCGATAGGCACCATGCCAATGATAATTTTCCTATATCGAATGTAGTAATGGATGAAGGGGTAGGAAGCATATCAAATACAAGTCATGGACAGAATGACAAATGCAAAGAGTTTTATGAGCTAATTAGAGGGATGACAAAGGATGATTTGGGATTTACAAAGATAAATTTCTCACGATTAACACACACTGGTAAACATGTAGATGATGAGCCATATATCCAAGCTTTAGAGGCTCAAATGGTGTATTATGTGGAGGATGGGAAGGAAAAGAATTGGTACATACCCATGCATTTAAAACCAAGAGATTTGTTTGACATGGGTGAAGATGGGGATGTATTCTATGAGAATGAATCGTTTGAACCACAAGATCTTGGCAGATTTTTTCTAGATGTAGCTGCAAACTTGCCATTAGCAAGAGATGATGTGGATGATGAACTTCCCATATTAACTAATGATGATGATGTTGTTGATATATAAATATGTCTAGGATATTCTATGAACATTATATGTGAAACCTTATGGGTGATCTTTTTTAGATATCCAATCAGTTTGTTTTCATATATGTTGTGATATAAAAATGTTGATATTTTGAATGTTGTGATATTTTATTAGATGTGCAATTGGTTTGATGTTTTGTTGGATACAAATTAACATTATGGATGAACATCATATGCAATTGCTGATATAAAAATGTTTGTTTTCATATATGATAAATGTTATGGTGTTGCAAAATAGTTGCAGATATGGCAAGAATGAAAAAGCGAGCTAGATATGTAAATGCTAATAGGTTTGATCTTGAGGCTAGCCCAGCCACTCAGACTACTCCTAAGGCTAGTCCAACCACTCAGATTGCTCCTGAGGCCAGTCCTTTGACACAAATTGTTCTTGAGGTCAGTCCTCCTACTCAAATTGCTCCTGAGCCCAATCTACCCGATGAGGTTTCTTCTAAGGCTGTTAGATCTGATGCTCCCTGAGTTAGAAACAAGAAAGAGTCCACAAAATATTGGGTTGTTGATGTCATAAGTATGTTTGCTAACTTAATGCTTTGATAATTGTTGTTTTGTTGATGCTTTGAGCCTTTTTATTTTCATAATGCTTTGAGAATTATTTTTTTAGTTTGGATTGATGATTTGAATTTCAAATGACAGATGAGGAGGGAGGTACAACACATAAGGCACATATGAAAGTCAGTGATGTATGGGTTCTCCCTACGGGAAAAAGGGTGAAGGTGTCGTTGAATGAAGCTGGCTAGCCAATAAAGGAAGCAGGAGGTCTCCTTGGTGTGTTTTTAGGACGTTTAGGGAAAGACTTTGAAATATTCCCTATTTGTTATGAAAAATGGTCAAAGGTTCCAGACACAACCAAAATAGAAGTATATGACAAGACAATAAATGCTTGTATTATGACTTTATATTTGTATAATTTAATTTTTGTTTATGCTATCTAACATTTGATTTATTAAAATTGAAGGACAATTTTTTGGTTGATGATGGTCTTGTAAAGGACTATATATTGAAGATTCTTGGAATAAATTGGAGGGATAACCGACTCAAGTTATATAATAAGTTCTACAATGAATCTCTCACCCAAGATCAAAATATTCAAAATAACGCACCTGGCGTTCCTCAGAATGAGTAGGTGTCATATATTGATTACCGGTTAAGACCGGAAACAAAGTAATACAATTATAATAAACAGAAGTATACATGAATGCTATATGATAAATCTGATTTAAAAAAAAAAAGGGACATGCGATTTGACACTAACTGGCCGTTAAAAATACAATTTTAAAAATAAAATGGTGGCGGTTTAAAACCATCACAAAAAAAAAAAAGAAATCGTCAAACATTTCATTTGTTTGTGACGGTTCTAATCACCACTAAAAAATCAAATAGCAGCGGTTATTCCCGTGGTTGTCTAAACCACCACAAATGGACCTCGCGGCGGTGTAAATTGTGGCAATTAACAAACTGTCATGATCAAAATTTAGTAGCGGTTTGAACCGCCACTAAATGCTTATTTAACCGCCACAATTTGACCTTTTTTTGTAGTGAAATAAGGATTAATTAACACCAATTAAGTACAAATTACCACTGAAACTCATTAAGTCATACAATTCGACCCTTGAATCAAAGGTAGTCATTCGACCAAGGGAAAGGAAAACTTATCAAATTCTTACATGCTACATACATGAAAATCACAACAAACTAAATTAACCAAGATTAACATGAAAATCATCAAGAACAAATCAAGAATGCCTAAAGCTTCATTCGGTCAAACCAACAATTTTGACTACAAAATCAACATACAATCCTAGTAATAGGAACAATCCTTGATAGAAAATAAAATTTTAAACTAAAAAAAAATATAAATCACATTCAAATAATTCCCTCACCCCTTCAATCCTTTTGCAGCCCCACATAGTATTTTCTATACAATCTACTCAACTACAACAAGTAACACAAAGATAAGATTGAAGAGATGAGAAAATGAAAAACAAGCAAGCAAGCAAATAAAATCCCTTATTTCTTTCTTGGTTCAGCCGTGACCTATCAAGGCACAAGGTCACAAATTTTGATTCAAAATCAATAGAAAAGATAGACAAAATTAAGACAAAGACCCCTACCTCACTTCCTAGCCTTTGCCTCTTGGTTTTTCTTCCATTTTCCATCATTTTCTCTTACTTTTCCCCTCCATTTTCCTTACATTTTGTTGCTGTCATAAGCCTCTGTTTTTGCTCTGTTTTGAGAGCTATTTCACCGTGCAAAATGAGGCCAAGAAAGTGAGAGTGACTAGAAAATTCTGGTCACAAAGTGGGCGGTGGTTTGGTCAAAAATGACCAAAAATATCCTATTGATATTTTTTATCTATTAAGTACATTTTAATCTTTTAAAGTTATATTTTCAAGTTACTATACGTGTTATGGAAAATTTTAGAATTCATCTTAGTTCTCAGATTTATTTTTTCACAATTTTTCATGTACCGCTATTTATCAGTTAAACTTCATTACTTAGTCCCGAATTGAATTAAACTAAGGGATTAAGTAATAAGCTTACTGATATTTATTGTAGTTAGTATTTTATACAAAATTATTCTCCATATCTTACTTGTCACCTCTATGAAATTTCATAATTTTTTGAGATATTTAACTGTTCCATGACTTGTTCCTTTAATTCCTCTTCGGTATCTTTAAAAATACCAAACTTACTTGGTTGCTTCTCCAATTTTTTCTACAATTCTTATCAATGGTCCTTAGTTAGGAAATAAATTGTTCATATTTATTTCCATCATATCAACTGATTCAACAGATACCTTAATTATTGTCTTGTATTCAAAGTTACCGAATTATGCTCAAATTAGTTCAGAAAATTACCTGAAGTAACAGATAATTCTTACCAGTATTACAGAGCTACTATAACCCTGATTAGGATCATTAGATTAGGGAGGATGTTACACAATCCCCTATGGGCATGGGCACGAGCACGGTCATTAACATGCAATCCATGTCGTGGTTTCCTATGATAATGCCCTCCCAGCCATTGCAGCACATGTCTCAGACATAGCAGCACTCATCTCCTCAGTCGCTTGTCCATGGCGAGCCACTCTAGCAGCCATCTCCGCAGCCGCTCTACAACTGCACTAGTACTCGTCTACTCGGTGGCAGCAATAATCGTCTCTTCATCAGCCACCTTTGTAGCCGATCCAGCATACTCCTCAATTGCTCCAATACTCGTCTCCATAGCAGTAGTCGCTCCAACACCCGCCTCATGAGCAGTAGTTCTAGCACCTATCATGCTGCACCCTTACCAGTCGCTCCCTTACCAACACTATCACAATTCTCAGCAACACCTACAACAACCAGCCCAGGATCCTATTCACATTCTACAGGATGATGATGATCATGATAATGAGATGTAAGAGGATTAGACATTTTTTTAATCATGTATTGAATATTTTTATGATTTTTAGATTTCTATGTTTTTTGTATTTTCATGTTAGGATTTGAATAAATTAATTTGATTTTTTTTCATATTTAACAAATACATATTTATTCGACATTTCATAATATTGTTAGTTTTTTGAGTTATTATCTTTAATTATTAAATTTATATAAATAAAATAATATTAATTGATATATATATATTATTTTTACTATTTTTTAATTTAAATAATTACACCATTTTTAGCAGATAAATCCGTCGAAAATGTTTTAAAAAATCAATGTTTTTTTTTTTCTAGCAAGGATTATGCATCGCAAATTTCTGGCAAGGGTTTTACTGATTAGTCAAAATCCATTGGAAATCAAAATTTCTGGTGGATTTTGGTCAATTATCGGCAAATATAACTACTAGTAATATGAATTTCTTATAATGTAAAATTATGGCTTCACCATATCGTATATCTGTACTTCACGTGGTGACCCAACCCTAGGACAATTGATTACATAATAAAGGGTGCTCATGGGTCAGGTTCAAAGTGATCCGAACTTGACTTAATATTTTTATTAAGCCAAATTTTTAGATATAGATTTAACTCTATCATAATTTAATTAATAATTAGATTAAAATTGAATTAACTTAATATTTAAATAAAATTTATAAATTTAAATATTATATATAATTAAGTTATAAAATTTTAAAAATATAAAATAAAAATTATAAAATATTTTACGATATATATATTTGAAAAAAATATATATAAAAAAAAATATTAATTCAAGTCAAGAACTCTTATAAATGTAAGAAGCTTATAATTTGTTAATAATTTTTATAAAATTATAAATTTTAATATATAAATTGACTCAAAGTGTGACCCGACTTAATCCGACAATTACATTGTGCTCAATTTCAATAACTCAACTCTTAGTTTCAAGTCATGCCATGAGCACCCATAATATATAAGCCTACAGATTAGCTTGTTAACTCTGGCTGATTTTTCAATCAATAATCATTAAGATTTTTATTTCTATTGATGATTAATGAAATTTGTGATGCCCGATGTTCTACAAACTTGATATTTAGAGGTGGGAATGTGGGTTGACCCGATCTGCAACGAATCGGTGCAGGTTAGCTTGCAACTTAAATGGGCAGCATTTTGCTAGTCTGTGTCTGCATTGCGTTAGACTGCGAGTTTGCCCGCAATTTTTTTTCCTTTTAAATGGCTAAAACTTTAGCTGGAAAAAAAAATCCCAATGTTGGAGTCGTGATAGTCGGCAAGACTGCAGGTATGGTCATGGTCATAGGCGAGGCGAGGCAGATCGTAGTCGCAAGCGAGGCCAGACCATGGCGGTGGCAGTTGCAAGTGAGAGAGAGAAAGAGATCATGGTTGCCTGACTCGCGCCGTTGCAAGTCACAATCAGTGACAATAGGGAAAGGAAGGGCCTAGCAGCAAAAGTCAAGGGACGACTTTAAGTGGGTGGCGAGAGTCGTGGGACGAATTAGAGTGAGAGTCAGGGGAGATGAATGGGCGGCAACAAGGAGGGGCGGTGGCAAAGGGGTATGTCGCGATCTAAAGTTGAAACTTAGGAAAAAGTGAGAATGAGATTAGGGTTTCTTTTCTTTTCAATTTTCATTGATTTATTTTTATGCTTTGCTATTTAATTATTTTAATTTTAAGTTTTTATATTTTTTGGGCCAAGTAAAGAAGTGTTGACTGTTGGGCCTAAATCCAAAGCTAACTACAAAAAAAAAAAAGATTAAGTGAGCATGCAGGTTGGTCTACAAATTCGCAAGCCAAAATCTATTTAAATCGCTAGTTAAACAGACTAGGTCCGGGCCCACATTTAAATAGGTCTACATTTTACCTAATCACAATCCGCGTGGGTCATGAATTGCACAGATCAACCTGTGAACCACGACTTGTATCTTGGTATGCTATCAACCGAAGTAATGGCCCAAAAAGAAAGAGCTCAACATAAGTGATTTAAAATTATGTTTTATTGGTTCCACTTTAGTATTGGCCTTAACTCTAACATAAATAATGGCCCAAAAAAAGTCCAACGTTAGTGATTTAAATATCTGTTTTATTTTATCCATTGTATTATTGGCCTAAACTCCTGTATTAGTAATGGCCCCAAAAAAAAGTTCAAGTATAAAAATAATGTTAAACTATATATATCATTTTACATTATATATATCATTTTACATTTGTACAATTTTTATTATTAAATTACATTTGATTTGATCTTATTTTCTGGATATTTTCAGTTTAATTATGTCACATAAAATAATGTGAAAAGGTCAGCATGATAAAAATATATAACAAGCAGTCTAAGGATAAATATGTTTTATTGAATCCATTGAACTACTGGCTAGGCCTACGCAAAGCATTGTACAATGTACGTATATATTAACTAAACTAATGGGGGAATAATGATAAAAATTGTAATAAAATATATAGTTGAGTGAGGTGCACATCGCCTTACATCGCCTCGGATGTAAGGCGATGTGTATCTCACCCAACTATAATAAAACAATAAAAATTATATAGATGTAAGGTGTTATATATATAAGTGTGTATTTGAATTGAAGTTGGTAAACTTAAATTTGGTTGAAAGTGTATTTGTAAACTTAAATTTAGTTAAAAGTATATTTATATTAACATAATTTATGTTTGATAACTTTTATTTTAAAAGTAAGTTTAACAAAATAAATAATAGAGATAAAATTGTAACTCAAAATGTAAAAGTAATATTTTTTTGCTTTCACTCCAACATCAATTGGAGGCAAAATTTATGTTTATGAACGTCCGTTTGGAATTTGTCAACTTTTAACCAAATAACTTTTTTATTCATTCTATGTAAATGAACATCCGTTTAGGATTCTTAACTAGAAAACAAACACACACTAAATAGCATTATTTGTTGAAAAATCACATGTATTTAACTAGGATATTGTAAATTTCAAACAAACTTTATTCTCAAAATTAACTTCTAAACAAAATACTGACAATATGGCTAATTGCACTCCAAGTCTCATCAGTCCTCGCAAGGTGTACAAATAGAGCATTTTAGAATTTAAATTTACAAGAAGCTGGCCACAACATAATCCAAAGTGTTTATACTGAAAGGAGAAAAGAAGCCAAGCGTGTGATCATATTTTTGGCATTCTCAGTTTTAGTATTGTAAACGTGAAAAGCATGATCTTCCTCTTCCTCCTCAAACAGTTTCACTTCACCTTGCCACTCACTTTTCTTCACAGCCTCGTAGTGATAATTACATATTTTATACATTAATAAACTTTTATTTTTAATCATTTACACTCTTCATATACTTAATTGATTGAGTTCGGTCATATTTTATAAGTTTAATCTCAAATTGGGCTTAATTGATCTTTTCAAGTATTATTGAGATTTTACATTATTTTTGTATTTTAGTTATATCTTGAATTCTAAATGTTTAAAAATTATGAATCTTACATTGTAGGAAAGATGACAGAGGGTTCTACAACTTTCATGAGAGTTCCAGGGCTAAATCAGACATCTAGTGGAGCTAATTGGGTTTGGAAGTCAGAACACTGGTTCTGTCATTAGAACCCAAGCAGTGTATACTAATCAGGGTATAACTTGGGCTATAGATGTGATATGGGCCTGAAACTGGTGGAATTTGGAAGCTAAGACATATATATTTAATTCATATGAAGATCATTTTTCCAAACTACGACGTTTCGATGGAGTTTTCATCCCTTGAAGTCAACCAACGGAATCAAAGACCCTTTGAGAATGATTTGTCCATAACTTGAGTTGTAGACCTCCAAATTAACATGGGGTTTGAGCCCAATTTCTCATAATTGACCTAGCTTTGTACCCATCAAGTTTTTAAGGATGTCAGGTCAAATTAGAAGTTAGTTATAGGGTGTGAGAGCATAAACCCGAGGCACTCTTCATTCTACACTTCTCTCTTTCTCTCTAGATCTTTCTCTCTTCTTCTTCCTTCTTCCTCAAGCTCCTTCATGGTGATAACTATGGAAAGCTAAACTTCTGTAATTAATTCAAAGATTCTTGAAGAAATTGTGATTTGGATTCTTGAGATCTTGGTTCTGTTATTGTGTTCGAATTGCATTTGGATTCCTCTTCTTCTTCTTCTTCTTGATCTTGAATGCATGAATGGTGATTCTGCTTATATTTGTTTGATCTGACTGGGCCTTGATTTAAGATTGGGAATTGTGATGAATTTAGGATTGATTGATCTAAATTAATCATAGAATTATAGAGGTTATGTTACTGATTTGGGCCTAGATTAATTGAATTTGGAGATCAAATTAACATAGATGTAATATGAATTATGCGATTGCAAATTTATGTGTCAATAGTTAATTGAATTCTAGATGATTATTTAGTATGAATTTTGGATTTGATGCAGAGATTTCGATTAAATCCAAATTAATCATTCAAATGCACTTCAATTGTTCGATGAATGATCTGTGATGGAATTAACCCAATTTCAAATAGGTTTCTGAATTGGTTACTCTTTTAATTGGATTTCTCATTTTAATTATGTTATTTACATGTTCTGAGTTCTTAAATTCCTTCCTCAATTTTAGCTTGATCTGATCAAATTACATTTACAATCCTTGAGAGACGGTCCAATATTATTTCTTATGCTACAAGCTATAAATATAATTCAATTACAATTTTGATTGAGTTCGGCGTTTGTCACGCAGTACCAAACCCCTCGGTCTCTAAGAGCATCCTTGCCAGCAACACAAACAAGCAGCTTCGAGCAACCAAGTGTGGCCAAGCTGGGAGTCCCAAGACCGCACGGATTGATCGTTGGGTTATCGATTCCACCTGGTGCAGATGGGTACACCAGGTTCCAAACCCTTACGTGCAAATGTAAGCTCCCATCTTGCTCCCCAACAGGTTCAGACCTAATTGGCTTGTATTGGTCCAAGAAGAAGAAAAATTACGAATTTCCCTTTTTGCAAACACACCAAGATGCAAACATAGTACCAAAATACAAAAGAAAAAGACCCACAAATTTGAATTGCATAACAGAATTCAAAAACCAACAAAACAAAAATAAAGGAAGAAAGAAATGGAAGAATGCACACACAAGATTTACGTGGTTCAGCCAATGTGACGTACATCCACGGGAGAGAGCAGTTTCACTATGATAATGCAAAACAAGATCAAGTTTTTACAACAGAGAGCCCCTTGGCCCTTAGCCCTTCTCTAGTCAAGAAGAACATCAATCACATCCAAGACTCTCCTCTCTATTTTTCGCACCCCTTGATCCCCCTATTTTTCGTTATTCTCTCTGTTTTTTTTTTTCATTTTTTTCTGATTCTCACGTATATATTCTTCTTCTGCACTTGTTTTAATAGAAGGTGATAAGCATCCATTTTTATTCCTCTATTCCACTAGGCCTAAGAGATAAAACAAGATGGAATGGGAGAAAAGCACAATAACTAGCCCACTGATTTGTGAGGCATTCTATTGACAAATCTCCACCTTGACTCCAAATCAGAGACAACGACCATAACCAATCATCAATGTGCTGCTCTCCCACTTACGAAATTACGCTTCATAGAAATTGATCAAGTCCAAGCAATTCTTGAACTTTGATCTAGGAAGTGACTTAGTGAACATATCCATCGGATTGTCTTCCGAAGCAATCTTCTCAATCTGAACTTCTTTAGATTCTACCACATCTCTAATGAAGTGAAGACGAATATCAATTTGCTTGGTCCTCTCATGATACACTTGATGATTTGCCAAGTGTATGGCACTTTGACTATCACAATGAACTGTCACACAATTTTGCGTAATTCCTAATTTACCAATCATCCCTTTTAACCAAATGGCTTCCTTTATTTCTTCCGCAAGAGCAATGTACTTGGCTTGAGTTGAAGATAGAGCTACCACAGGTTGTAAGTTTACTTTCCAACAAATAGTAGTCCCAAACAAAGTGAACACATACCCGAATAGTGATTTCCCAGTATCCACATACCCCGCATAGTCTGCATCAACATATCCCACAATAGCATCTTCATCTTTAGTTGTCTTCTTATACCTCAAATCAGATTTTAGAGAACCATCCAAATACCTCAACACCCACTTCAAAGCCTTCCAATAAGCTTGACTCGGATTCGCCATAAACTGACTAACAATGCTAACCGCATAAAATAAATCTAGTATACTACAAACCATACCATACATGATGCTACCTACTCCACTAGCATAGGGAATAGAATTCATCTTGCTCCTTTCCTCTTCAGTGCTAGGAGCTTGTGTGATAGATAGCTTCGTGTGATGACCCAAAGGTGTGCTAACTAGCTTAGATTGACGCATCCTAAATCGTTCCACTGCTTTCTTTAAGTAACCATGTTGAGATAAGAACAATTCCCCCTTCTTCTGGTTTTAACAATATCCATACTAAGTATCCTTTTCACAATGCCAAGATCTTTCATCTCAAATTCTGAATTCAACTTCTCCTTGAGCTTACCAATCTCATCCTTGCTAGAGCTAGCTATAAGAATATCGTCCACATATAGAAGCAAGAAAAGAACACATTCCTCTCCTCTTCTCAAAATATAAACGCAACTATCATAACTACTCGTCAGAAATCCAAATCTTAAGAGAAAATCATCAAATTTCTTATACCACTGATGTGGACTTTGTTTCAAGCCATAAAGTGATTTTCTCAAGAGACATACCTTGGACTTATCCTCTGCAAATCCTTCCAGTTGTTGCATGTAGATAGTCTCCTCGAGATTCCCATGAAGAAAAGTTGTGTTGACATCCAATTGCTCCAACTCCATATTATACTGATTCACAATTGACATCAAAATCCTTGTAGAACAATGTTTTACCACAGGTGAAAAGATTTCATTATAGTCAATCCCTTCCACTTGGGTAAAACCCTTTGCCACAAGCCTTGCTTTGTACCTTGCCTTCTCCACACCCGGAATACCTTCCTTTTCCAAGTTTGATTTTTATTCAAGGACTCCATTTCTTCTTGTACCGCTTGCAACCAATTATGACTTTCCTTGCTCTCCATAGCCTCTTTGAAATTTCTCAGTTATGAGTCTTGAATCTCTTCAGCCACATTAAGAGCATAGCAAATGACATCAGCATAACCAAATCTCTTAGGAGGTACTATGTTCCTCCTAGTCCTATCCCTGGTCAACTGATAGTCTGATTCTGCCGGTGGTTGTTGATCTACTACATCTGTTGGTAGATGACTGACATCTTTGTGAATGCTTATGTCATGAAGCATATCAAATAAGTTTTTGATGATAACAAAGCCAAGAGAAGAAGACCAAGATCAAAAGAAAAGACCAAGATCAAAAGAAAAGTTCAAGATCAAAAGAAAAGATCAAGACTAAGAGAAGAAGACAAGATCAAAAGAGGTATATTAGATATAGGTCTTCGAACATCAATGTGAAATGCTCTCAAGGTATCTCAATTATATTCAAATGGTTTTTTAAAGATCTCATAAATCAACTTGTTTTCAAAGTTCATATTTTAAAGAAATGTTGATTTCAATCTTGGATTATGGTAAACATTTGTAAATCTTGTTTTGTCCAAGTACCCAAATGATAAAAATGGCCTAGAGACTTAATTGGGATTGAAAAATGTGTTCAAAGTGGAAAGTAATCGATTACACACTCTTGGTAATCGATTACCAGCAAGTCAGAGGACTTGTAATCGATTACAGCATCCATGTAATCGATTACCATGTTCCCAGAAATCCAAGAACACGTTCAAAGGGCCATGTAATCGATTACATCAATATTGTAATCGATTACCAGAAAGTCAGAGGGCGTGTAATCGATTACACAAGTCTTGTAATCGATTACCACAAACCCAGAAAACCAAGAACACGTTCTAACTGTCATGTAATCGATTACGAACCCTATAATCGATTACCAGCATTCTGACAAGCCCAACGGCTATATTATTTGGCTTTTAATGTTGCCCATTAAAGCCCCCAACGGCTCTTTTGTTCTAATAACTTATAAATACTCATCTTGGGGCATCATTTGTGGTTGAACAACACTTGAGAAACATCTATCAATTGCTTTAATCCGAGAATCATCATTAAAATCTCTTTTGCTCTGTTTTTGCATATATTGTGAGATATTCTTGAAGAGCATCATAGGGCTTCAATTTGTATCATCTACTCTTGTGAGAGTTTTCATTTTATAAACACTTTGATTCTTTGTAAAGAGGGTGAGGTATCCCTCTAGAGAAAAGAGAGTGAGGTATCTCTCAAAGTTTGTAAAGGGTGAGGTATCCCTTGTTGAAGGTGAGGCATCCTTCAAAGGTTGTAAAGAGGGTGAGGTATCCCTCTAGTGAAAAGGGTGAGGTATCCCTGGTTTGAGGCTTAAGCTCAAGGGTGAGGCATCCCAAGGAGTTGAGTGCTCTTTTGTGTAAACGTTTTCAAGTACCCGTTCAAGCTTGAAGTTTAGTGGAAAATCTTGAGTGGTTTGCTTGAGGACTGGACGTAGGTCACAAGTGGATTGGTGGCTGAACCAGAATAAATCTTGTGTTTGTTCCTCTCAACTCTATCTCTTTACTTTATGCTTTAATTATATATGCTTGAGTTGAGTTTGATATCTTGCTTTGCTTGAATTCTTTCTATCTTGGGTTGTTTATTTATGAGTGAAGTATTCAATCTCATTTATCCATTCATCTCAATCATCCAATAGCTTCAACGAAAATTGTCAATCAAACGTTTTGCGAAAGATTTACGAAAATATTTTACATACTCAATTCACTCCCCTCTTGAGTATTGAGGCCACTTGGTAACAATCTTTAGTAGTACAAGTAGAAGACTCCACCTCAAACTGAGCCTTCTCCTTTGTCGTTTTTGAGTTTCTTTCTTCCAGGCTTTTGTACATCATCCTCATTCTGGTCTCATCAAATATGACGTCCCTGCTGATAAAGCATCTTGACTCTTCAAGATCCAACTTCCACAGTTTGTAACGCTTTACACCTTCTGGATAACCAATGAAGATACAATTCACAGCCCGAGCCTCAAGTTTGTCTTGTCTAACATGAGCAAACGCCAGAGCACCAAATACCATCATATTAGAGTAGTTTGTCAGTTTACCACTCTATACTTCCATAGGTGTCTTGAAGTCTATAGCTGAAGATGGACATCTGTTAATCAAATAAACTGCAGTGTTAGCAGCTTCTCCCTAGAAGCTCTTAGGCAGCCCCGCGCCCAAAAGCATACATCTCACTCACTCCAGAATAGTCCTATTCATCCTCTCGGCTGGGCCATTCTATTTCGGAGTCCGTGCCATAGCCTTGTGCCTTTTGATTCTATGTTTCCTGCAAAACTCATGAAACTGCTCTAAAACAAACTCCAGGCCATTGTCAGTCCTTAAAACTTTCAGTTTAGTTCCCAGTTGATTTTCTATAAGAGTGTGTCATTCCTTAAACTTTTGAAATGTTTCAGATTTGTTTTTCAAAATATAAATCCACACTCTTCTAGAAAAATCATCAATGAAGGTGAGAAAATAAGAACCCCCTCCATGAGTCATCAACCTTGAAAGATCCCAAAGATCCGAGTGAACATACTTAAAGGTTCTACTAGAAACATACATACTAGTTCCAAATTTAACTCTATGTGATTTACCTAATATGCAATGATCACAAAAATCTAGTTTATCCAATTTATCACCATTCAACAAGTTTTGTTTTTCTAGTTCCACTAAACCTCTTTCACTAATATGCCCTAGTCTCAAATGCCATAACTTGGTTTTATCATGCGGTGTTTGGCTAACTATAGATGCATGAGCAATAACAGTAGAACCATCAAGAATGTACAAACCATTTCTCTTAGTTTCCTTAGCAACTATTAAATCACCATTAGAAATCTTAATCATGTCATGTTCAATTCTAGTAAAGTAACCTAATGCATCAAACATGCTAATCGATAAAAGATTTCTCTTAAGTTCAGGAACATACCTCACATCTTGCAATAAGAATTCACGGTTATCAAACATTTTAAGCCAGATAGTACCCAAACCTTGCACCTTGCACCTTGCATAATTTGTTGTTGCCTAGAAGCACCATTCCACTTCTTTAAGCTCTAAGGTCTCGAGGTAATCCTTCATAGGACACATGTGATAAGTACATCTAGAATCCATAACCCAATTCCTTTGCGTTTCTAAGGTTGATGCCACAACACCCCTGTACTCTCATAACCATTTGAAACAACCGCTACATTCGCAGAATTCATTGGCTTTCTAGACTCCTTGCCCCCTTTCTCGAGACAATCCTTCTTGAAATGACCGATTTTGTGACAATTAAAACATTTGAACTTTGACTTTGAGTAATTCTTTGACTTTGATCTAGACTTCTTCCCTTTGGCCCTCTCTTCTCGCTTCTTCCCCTTGAGATATTCAAGCCTTCACCACTATCCTCGGTTTTTTATTCTTGTTGCTTTTGAAGCTCCTTAGTCCGAATTGAGATTTGAACCTCATCTAAGATAATAGTTTGATCCTTGCCATATAGGAAAGCATCCTTGAAATGCTCAAAGGATTTTGGTAGAGAGTTGAGTAGGAGCAAAGCTTTGTCCTCATCATCAAGTTTCACCTCAATGTTCTCCAAGTCATCAAGAATCTTGTTGAAATCCGCTAGTTGCTCCGCTATAGATTTTGCCTCCACCATCTTGAATGAGTAGAGTTATTGCTTCAAACATAGTCGGTTTGCCAATGACTTCGTCATATATAAAGACTCCAATTTGACCTACATTGCAGCGGCTGTCTTTTCTCTTGCAACCTCCCTTAGTGCCTAATCACCAAGACACAAAATTATGGCACTCCTTGCCTTGTCAATCATATCATTCTTCTCCTTTTGAGAAAGAGTGGAAGACATTTTTGCCTCTCCCTTTAATGCTTCTGCAATTCCTTGCTGCACCAAGATGGCTTCCATCTTGATCTTCCATAACCTGAAATCATTATTTCCGGAGAACTTCTCAATGTCGTATTTGGTACCCATGGTTCAATCTTTCGATCTTCTTCCTTCTTTGTTCCCACAGACGGTGCCACTTGTTGGTCCAAGAAGAAGAAAAATTACGAATTTCCTTTTCTGCAAACACACCAAGATGCAAACACAGTACCAAAATACAAAAGAAAAAGACCCACAAATTTGAATTGCCGAACAGAATTCAAAAACCAACAAAACGAAAATAAAGGAAGAAAGAAATGGAAGAATGCACACACAAGATTTACGTGGTTCAGCCAATGTGACTTACATCCACGTGAGAGAGCAGCTTCACTATGATAATGCAAAACAAGATCAAGTTTTTACAACAGAGAGCCCCTTGACCCTTATCTCTTCTCTAGTCAAGAAGAACATCAATCACATCCAAGACTCTCCTCTCTGTTTTTCGCACCCCTTCATCCCCCTATTTTTCGTTATTCTCTCTGTTTTTCTAATTCTTTCATTTTTTTTCTAATTCTCACATATATATTCTTCTTTTGCACTTGTTTTAATAGAAGATGATAAGTATCCTTTTTTATTCTTCTATTCTATTAGGCCCAAGAGATAAAACAAGATATAAGGAGAGAAAAGCCCAATAACCAGCCCACTAATTTGTGAGTTCTAACGACAGCTTGGAACCCCAAAAGTTGGGAAAGGAATGCACCCAACAATTTCACATTGCCATTGCCAGCTAAGGTTTCAACCCCAGCACGAAGAGCCACATTATTCACAATAGTACCACCAGCACTGTCACCCCCTATATACACTCTGCTGAAGTCACCATGATCGTTAAGCCATGGCTCCATGTTGTTGGTGCCAGTGGTGGTGGAATGGGAAGCGACCCAGTTGAGAGTAGCCCAGCAGTCATCAAAAGCTGCAGGAAGATGGAGCTCTGGAGCGAGCCTGTACTCCACAGAAACAGCAATAACATTGGCTTGGGAAACTATCAAGTTAAGGAGAAGGCAGATTCAATGCAGAATGCACCGCCATGAAAGTAGACCAAGATGGGAAGCTTCTGGTTGGTTTGGGAAGGTAAAGACGAGCTGAGATGGATGGGTTATTGGAGATAACAATGTCTTTGGATGAGACTCCAGTTTCAGGGTCTTCCAACGAAGGTGGCACGATTCGAGAGCCCATGAGGCGTTCTACAGTGCCATCCTTGTAGACCCTGATAACAGGGAGAATCTCTGTTTCTATCTCTTTGATGCTGCTAGTGGGAGTTGCAGAAGCCATTGAATTTGAGACAACAAGAGCAATGCAAGAACAGCTAACAGGAGGATTTTCTACAGAGGCAGAGCAGAAGATGATGAAACAAGAGAAAGTGGTGAGTTTCTTGTGACAAAACTCAGCTCCGTTAACATGGTTTAAATACAACTCATATATACATATAATATTAAAAAGTCAGTCCAAGATGCCAGAATTTGACTATTGTCAAAGTCAAATAAAATCTCCTGCTGAATTGAAAAACATTTTATCTAAAAGTAAAATCCACCTATTGATTGCATTGAAAGTGGAAGGAAATACTAAGATCCAAACCTAGTTAAGATTTTGCCAGCTATATAATATAATTATGGTCAAACGTGGTTTCACTTTGTTCATATTATTATAATTATAATTATGGAAGTAGCTGCTAGCCATAATATAACCATTCTGAGACAGAGTTTGAGGGAATACGAGACATATAAGACCACATGCCAACTGAGGTGAAGGGACCTGGATACCTCACACTTCCCATATCTTTCTATAATAAGTATATAGTAATCTGCTTTAAAGTTCAGTCCAAACCTGTAAAGCTTTTTACTAGACATCGTGATCATGATGTTCCTTTCATTTCAATTTTGCATAATAAGAAAACACTAACTTCTGAAAACATAGAATTAAAGAATTATGAAAGGCTACAATGGATCCAACTTCTTAGAGGCTGGCTGGGATCACTGCAGCTTTAAAGTTGAATAAATTAAAAAAATTGCTAATCAATGATTAAGGAGTAGTTCATGAGTTGGTAAATGCATTTAGTATGCTGTGTTGCGTTCATTTTCTAAATTGCTGGTAATATTTTATCTCCTTTTATCCCTAAATCTGTTAAATTCCAAGACTAAATGCTGAAGACGAAAAAAATAGAACTTCAACAACGATATTATTGCAAGAAACGGTAGTTTTCCCATACTATTAGATTGTAGATACATTCAGCAACCCAAACATTATTGTAGTGACTAATAAAGGTTAGATAACCAAGATCTTAGTTATGCAACACAACATCACAAGATAACCTCAAACCAAAACAGAAGTAATTATTTTAAATCTAACAATCTTTCCGTGGTCGCTTTCTTACAACATTTTATAGAATACTTATTACGAAATAAAATATTAAATATCGAAACTATTAATGGTTCAATTCATAAGTTTCTTAATATTCAAATCTTAATTTGAAATGGCGAGAGGAATTATGAGATAGGATGTACCATGCCCTTCATACATATATTTTTTTTGGCGGAAAATAAGATAGCTCTCTTGTTCTTGATAATAGAAGTACATCATGTGCTAATAGTTTTTAAAACTCCTCACAGTATATAAATACTAGACACAGCATTTTAGAATTTAGATGAGCACGAACTTGGCTAGCCACCGTGGTTTTCGGCTTTTTATGTTCTTAATATATATTAATAAGCAGATTTCAAGCATACAACCACGAGACTTAATTGAGACATTAAACATTCAGAAACCATTTGTGTTCACTTCAAATCAACTCGAATAAAATGAAAATGCATAGTGGCAATTAATTCTTTCTTTTAGTGGAGGAGAAAATCAGCAAAGCGTATCAGCATTTTCTGGGCATTTTCGGATTCTGGATTGTGAATGTGAAAAACATGATCCTCATCTTCCACTTCAAACAATTCGAGTTTACCTTGCCACCCACTCTTCTTCACAGCCTCATAGTACCAAACCCCTCTTTCCCTCAACATATCCTTTTCAGCAATACAAACAAGAAGCTTAGAACACCCAAGGCCAGCCAAGGTAGGTGCCCCAGGAGCAAAGGGATTGATCAAGGGGTTGTCATGTCCACCAGGCGCAGATGGATAAACCAAACCCCATACCAAAAAGGGCACACTCTGCTCATGCCCTGCAACTGGTTCAGACCCAATAGGCTTTGAACCGAAGAAGTAGGGGTGAGAAAGAAAAGCACCTAAGACTTTGACACCACGAGGTAAAACCTCAGCCCCAGCACGCATGGCAATATTATGCACAATATTACCACCAGCGCTGTCACCACCAATGAAAACTCTGTGGAAATCACCATGGTTGATCAGCCATGGATCGGTGTTGGTGGAGACCCATTTAAGAGCTTCCCAGCAGTCATCATAGGCTGCGGGAAGAGGGGACTCTGGGGCGAGCCTGTACTCCACAGAAATGGCTAGAACATGTGCTTTGGAGATAAACAAGTTGAGATAGTTATGGTGGACTTGGTTGAAGGCTGATTCAAAGAAAAATCCACCACCGTGAAAGTAGACCAAGATGGGGACTTTCTGGTGGGATTGGATCAGTTTTACTTTTGGAAGGTATAGACGGGCAGAGATGGAGGGGTTGTCAGAGATGACAACGTCTTTGGATGATACACCTGTAGTTGGATCTTGAAGCACGGGCGACACAATTGGAGAGTTTTGGAGGCGTTCAATGGTGCCATCCTTGTAAACCCGAACTAAGGTTGGAATCTCCATCGTTATCTCTTTGATGTTAGCAGTAGCAGCGCTGGTGGCGGCTGCTGTGGAAGTGGAATCCATTGGCAAACACAAAAGTTAAAGTGCTGAACCTGAAACAAAACAGAGTGGCCACTTGCCAGATGGACTACGAAGAGGAGAAAGTAAGAGAGGTGATATTTCTATAGAAGCACGTTTGCAAACAAAAGAGTTCATGGAAATTCTTGTATCCTCCTGACATTCCTCCACAAGTTTTTTCAGATTGACGTGTTGATGTGACTTGTCAAGTTGATGGGATTTACAAGGATTTGATCTTCTTGGGCGGAAGAAGATTTCTCCCTTTTTTTAAGCCATAATTACCAAGGAAAGAAGGGCAGGTGATATGAGAATTCCTATTTATTTTCATAAAAAAATTCTTATTTCATAACATATTGCCAATAAAAAAAAATTAATATGATGTGAAAGGAATTATAAAAACAAATGCTTTACTAAAAAAATTTCATAGCCTAATATATGAGATTTGCTAACAATGCTTTAAAAAAGAAGAGTATTATTTGCACATCAAATTTGTTCATGAAACAAAAGTAGAGAATATTAAATAAAATATAAAGCATTTGTTACATTGATATTATAAAAGATTTAATATTTATTTTTTAAAATAATTAATAAAAAATATTATATATTTCTTAACAAGTATCCCAAATTCTTTTTTTATCAAAACTCATAATATATTATTTATTATTTAATTTAAGAATAAATATATTTTAAATTTAAAGATGTACTGTAATTTTAACTTACAAAATAATTTAAAAATAAATCTTTTTTTATTTTTTATTTTATAAATAAATTTATTATAGAAAAACTTTTCTCTTAAATAAATATCTTCTTTCTAATGTGAACGAAATATCTTCTTTCTCGTGTGAATGTGACATTAAAATCTTTGAAGGACTATTTGATCATGTGTTGAAATATCATGGAAGTGTTTCCTTTAGGTAATAATTATTTTCGCTATAAATTAAATTTTTTCACTTTTTGGCATATAATAATGAATAAAATTATTAATTAAAATTTATATAATTAATTTTTTACTATGTATAATTAATTATTTATAACACAAAATTGATTATGTGTAAATATCTTTAAAACTTATATATATATATATATATATATATATATATATATATATATATATAAAGGAGATATGTATGAATTATGGTCCCTTTAGTTTTGAATAATTGAATATTTTTTTATATATATACATGATATATTTTTTTTGTTGATCTCTTTAGTAAAAAAATAAATGTTTATCCTTTCATTGATAAATTATTTTGATTTATTTTGAACTCTTCTTATATTAATAACTATTAAGCGTGTTTTTTTAATTATAAAATTATTAAAATAAGATTACATAATAAGATGGAAGATGTTTTTCTTACATATTACATGATTGTTTATATTAAAAAAGATATTACTAAAAAATTCACAACAAATACAATAATAAATTATTTTTTTTCTATGAAATAGCGTCGAACATAACTTAAAAATTAAATGTATATATTTAAAATTATCTTATATTTAATTATATTTACTATAAATATTTTTAATTTAAAATATGTTGATTATGAATGAATTAAATTTATTTTTATGTTTATATTATATAATAATTAATTTTTTTTAACTTAAATATTTAAAGGCATATTTAATACTTAATTTCGGCCCCTTAAAATTAAAATCCTGCCTCCGACTCCCACATCAATCTTTGACATCTTTCATAGTAAAGTTATATATAATTAACGATAAATCTAAAAATTAGTTACTTCATTTGTGAATTGTTGGCTATCAAATCTCTTTGTGCGGGAGCTGTTTATCATGTGTAACATACACTAAGTACTCACAATAATTGATTATTTGATTTTTTTAATAATTAGGTAATAATTATTTTCTAAATTTAAATTTTTTTCTATATTTTGATATATGTAAAAATATTATTAATTAAAATTTATAGGATTTTTTGTATGTATAATTAATTATTTATAACAAAAAATTATGTGTAAATACTATCAATTAAAATTTATAAAAAAATTTGTATATATAAATGTTTATGATAAAAAAAAAAGTGATCTAAGTTTTTATCGTCAACGTACAGGGCAATCTAATCGTACTGTAGGTCTATCAAGCCGAGATGAATTTTTTTAAAAAATATTATTTTATTTACAAAAATGATTCAAAAATTTACATTCGCGTTTTCTTACTAGATGTATATAAGCTTTAGTATGTACGTAAATATTATTAATTAAAATTTATAAAAAAAATTATATATATAATTATTTATGTCAAAAAAAAAATATAACCTATACTTTAAGTTATAGTCAATAATATCTACGGTTGATTTAATTTTATGTCAAGTCAACAGTTTGAGAGATTATGCATAACATGCGCCCTGCATGTTAAACATTTCCATGTGTGGCCACTGCATAATTGTGCAATAATTTGATTTGGACTTTTTTTTATCTAAATTTAATTTTGACTAGTTTATTGTTATTTGAAGGGGCCAAAAAGATTTATTTAAAGTAAATTTATCTGCCAACATGTGCTGATGCTCTAGCTCATCACGGCCATTCCTTGCAGTTGGACTGTCATGTTTTCAGCCTTGTCCCTAATTTCATTTCCCTTTTATTTTCTGATTTGGCTGGTGTTAGCTATGATAGATGTGTTTAGTTGTTTGTTTTGGGTCTTCTGACCCCGTTTACGCACAAAAAAGAGTAAATTTGTCTGCAAAGTGAACACTTTCTAATAAATATCTTCTTTCTTATATAAACATGAAATCAAATTCTTTAAGGGACTACCTGATCCTGTCTTAAATTTTCATGGAAGTGGTTTTGCCTTTACTTTAACTTATACAATTTTTTTTTCCACATCAGACTTTGACATCCTATGTGGCCACTGCATAATTGTGTAATAATTCATTTTAGATTTCTTTTTTATCTCAAGATTAAATTTGATTCGTTAATTGTTATATGAAGAAATGAAAAAAAAATCATTTAAAATAAACTTATTTATAAAATAAATAAATAAAGATATACTTATTTTTAATTTATTAAATTATTTATAGACAAATATATCTTTTTTATTCACTTTATAAATAATTTCACTTTAAAATAATATCTCCCTAAAGAAATATCTTCTTTCTCATGTGAATGTGACATTAATTCTGAGGTACTATCTGATCTTGTATTGAGATAACATGAAAGTGATTTTGCCTTTGCTTTTAACTTGCACATTTTTTGTTCAACATCAGTCTTTGACATCCTAAATAATAGATATATATAAATTAATGGAAAAACTAAAAATTAGTTACTTCACTAGTTAATTATTGCCGATCAAATTTTTTGTACGGCCACTGTATAATTGTTGAATAATTGGATTTGGATCTGTCGTTTGGAACAGAAGATAATAATCAATCAATCATCATGAAAAAGGGTAGAACCAAAATCCAATTTAAATTGTATAGGGTCCAAACCCAATGAAGCTTTGCTAGTTGCTAGTACTAGTACCGTTTGAAGAGAAAGAGGAGGACCATGTTTATCATATATTCCATCCTGAATCTTAGCCTGGAAAGAAACTCACAAAACTCATGGCTTCTTTTATCCTAGAGTAAAACTACTGCCATTGCTTTTGCTTAATCTGTTGAACGTGTGTGGTAAATAATTTGTGAAAGTTTAAAATTTTCTAAAAAATTAACTCCTACGTCTTTTCAGTGCGATAAAGCTGAAAAATGCGTGGCTTATTCTTTAAAAATAAGTGTGGGTTAGTTGATTTTATTTAAAAGTTTTAATTTTTATTTTTATAAGGTCATCGCTGACTACAGTCAAAGCTAAAAGGAATGAGTGAAGTTTGCGTCGTAACTGATATTATATTGTTATTAAGATAATATTTCTTTTTTAAAAATGAACTAATGAATTAATAAAACCACCCATGGCTTCTTCCCTTTGGAACTCAAACACCCAAAGATGCAATTAGTGTGAGGGGAAAGCTATTAGCCTCATTTCGTGTTTCTTGATATTCCGTTCCGTGTGCCTATTCTGCTTGAATTTCTTGTGTCTTTTGCCTTGCATCCATTATAAAAATTCCCTTATGATGAGTTATGTAAGTAGAGATTTCTCTAGCGTTTGCTGGATGACATCATCTTTTGGCTACCTTTTTTTTTCGCCCCACTAAATGTAATCAGTGTGAGGGGAAATTATACTAAATGTCTGCAACCGCGATGAAACTTTATTATACAATTAATCTTTTTAATATGACTCTCAATATACACTCAACCTTAAACCGCTGAATAGAGATGGAAATCTCAAATTCAAGATATTTTTTTTTTATATATTATGCAGTGTTTCCATTTTGTTTTTCCATTCTAAAGTTCACCCTCCACAGAAGTCAAAGTCATATGAGATGAATCAGCAAGACAGCAACCTCTACCCTGGACATCCCCTTGTTCAAAAATTACAAACTAGAGAGATGTGATTCTCATTGAAACAACTGTCAATACATGGAAGCTAGAGTCGTCTGCAATTCTTATGTCCACACATTAAAATATGTTAGGGTGTTGAGTTGAACCAGTTCCATTTCAAACTATTTCTGCTATCTTCAGCTCTAATAATTCCTGAACATATTAGGGTAATTAGGAACAATTTTGTCGGCATAGGCTTTTATTATGGAGGCGTACTTGACCACGATTGAGTCAATCATTCACGTCATATTGGACTTATCTCTCGAAATCTTATCTTGATATATCACTGCAAGTTGCAACTATCCATTTCATGATTTATATCCTCCATTCAATCTTTCCCTCTTCGGTCACTCCTCTTTTATACAAATCCAAGTTGAAACAACTAAAAGTGTACAAAATGATTTTCTTTTTAGCCTTGCGTAGGAATGCTTTCAGTATATGCTAGGTCTCAAACCGAAATCTCTCTGGTTTTTAACCTATTTTCGAATCTCTAGCAATTTGTCACTTTAGTCGCACATAGTCATTCGTTTCAAATAATAAAAACTAATAATAAGGATTTCGTTCATCTATAGTCATCTTAATTATTACAATAGTCATCTTTATTTTCGGCAATTGCTTGGGTGCTATTATTGTCAACTATATTGTATACTGCTACAGGTAGCTGCTGTTCTACTAAATGTCTCGAAAAACTAGGAATTTCATAATAAGAAGTCTTTGTATCTTCAAATAAAATCGATTAACCTCACAACTCACATGCTGATCTTTCAGGAGAGCAATCCCGGCCCTTACTAAGGTAGGACAAGCATCATCGGTTATTCCCAAATTAACCTCAATAGTGGTAGGATGCATCCAGTACAGGCACATTTATACCGCTAAGTCTTTCATCAAACTTAACCACCTTTACATTGTCTACATGTCAATAATTTAATTATTGCATGGCAAAATAATAATAATAATAATAATAGTAATTTAGGAATTGCTGCAATTTTGAAGGAACTCAGTAACTAACGTGGATACAAAGGCTTCAAAGCGGCCTGTCGTTTAAAAAGACTTGGCTAATAGGCCTACTACTGACATGAGCCTTAATATACAAAGGCTTCAAGTGATAGCCATAGCTTTGGTAATTTTCCTTGAAATCATTTCCTTAGCTAGCCGGGCCCATTCTTTCTCAATGTACAGAAAATATCCCTCCAAGGTCCAAGTTATCTATTGTTGACCAAAAAAAAACATTGGATCTTCAGCCATATGCTAAATAATTTTCATTAAAAAAATATTTTTATAATTTCAAGATTTTATTAATAACTCTCTAACATAATTTTCATTATATAATAAATGTTTAATAACATATAATGATATTAATTGCTTCTTAATATTTGATAAATAATAGTTAATATTTAAAATTAATATCATTAATTGATTTCAAGTCAATTATATTAATATAGATAGATTATAGATTAATGTCATTAATTGATTTCAAGGCATTTCCAATAATAAATATAAATTCTAGTTATAGATAAATACATATACATAGATTTTTATAATTTTAAAATTTTATTGATAACTCTCTAACATAAGTTTAATTATATGACCAATGTTTAATAAAATATAATGACATTAATTGATTCTTAATATTTTATAAATAATATTTAACATTTAAAAATTAATATCATATCATTAACTGATTTCAAGACAAATTTTCTAATATAAATATATATATATATTAATATTTAATAATTAATGGCTTTAATTTCCTGTAAGGGAATTTTATTAATATATAATAATATAAATAATATATAGTGACATTAATTGTTTCTTTATATTTGATAAATAATAGTTAACATTTAACACTTAATATTAATAGTTGATTTCAAGTCAATTTTACTAATAAAAAATATAAATAATGTAAATATTAATTTTATAATTTCAAAATTTTATTAATAAATCTCTAACATAATTTTCATTGTATAATAAATGCTTAATAACATATAATGATATTAATTACGTCTTAATATTTGATAAATAATTGTTAATATTTAAAAAATTAATATCATTAATTGATTTCAAGTCAATTTTACTAACATTTATAGATTATAGATAGATTATAGATTAATGTAATTAATTCATTTCAAGGCATTTTCAATCATAAAATATAAATTATAGTTATAGATAAATACATATACATAGATTTTTCTAATTTTAATATTTTATTAATAATTCTCTAACATAATTTTAATTATATGATCAATGTTTAATAACATATAGTGGCATTAATTGATTCTTAATATTTTATAAATAATATTTTAAATTTAAAAATTAATATCATATCATTAATTGATTTCAAGGCAATTTTTCCAATATATATAGATATAAAAAGATAGATTAATATTTAATAATTTATTTATTTAATTTCTTCTAAGGTAATTTTACTAATATATAGTGAAATTAATTGATTTCTTCTTTACATTTGAAAATTATTAGTTAATATCTAATTGTTGGTATCATTGATTGCTCTCAAGGCAATCTTTCTAATACAAATATATATAGATAGATTTTTTTATTTTATAATTTTATTAATAATTTTATAACTCGATTTTAATTATAAAATCAATATTTAATAATATATAGTGACATTAATTGCTTCTTTATATTTTATAAATAGTAGTTAACATTTAATACTTAATATTAATAGTTGATTTCAAGTCAATTTTACTAATAAGAAATTTAAATAATGTAAATATATATTTTTATAATTTCAAAATTGTATTAATAACTTTCTAACATAATTTTCATTATATAATAAATGTTTAATAACATATAATGATATTAATTGCTTCTTAATATTTGATAAATAATAGTTAATATTTAAAAATTAATATCATTCATTGATTTAAGTCAATTTTACTAATATTTATAGATTATGGATATATTATAGATTAATGTAATTAATTGATTTCAAGGCATTTTCAATAATAAAATATAAATTATAGTTATAGATAAATACATATACATAGATTTTTCTATTTTAAAACTTTATTAATAATTCTCTAACATAGTTTTAATTATATGATCAATGTTTAATAACATATAGTGACATTAATTGATTCTTAATATTTTATAAATAATACTTAACATTTAAAAATTAATATCATATCATTAATCGATTTCAAGGAAATTTTGCTAATATATGTAGATATAGAAAGATAGATTAATATTTAATAATTTATTTAATTAATTTCTTCTAAGGTAATTTTACTAATATATAATACTATAAATAATATATAGTGACATTAATTGATTTCTTCTTTACATTTGATAATTATTAGTTAATATCTAATTGTTGGTATCATTGATTGCTCTCAAGGCAATCTTTCTAATACAAATATATATAGATAGGTTTTTTTATTTTATAATTTTATTAATAATTTTCTAACTCAATTTTAATTATAAAATCAATATTTAATAATATAGAGTTACATTAAATGCTTCTTTATATTTAATAAATAATAGTTAACATTTAATACTGAATATCATTAATTGATTTCTAGTCAATTTTACAAATAAAATATGGATATAGATAAGCATATACAGAGATAATTTTCTAATTTCAAAATTTTATTAATAACAATCTAACATAATTTTAATTGTATAATTGATTGATTGATGTGTTATATAATTTTAAAAAATGTGAGGTAAGTGGGACTATCATATATGTATGTATATAATTTTTCATTTCTTTTATTATATTGAATAACGCTAAACTCCCTCAATAAATCAGCTAAATAATTATCTGAATTAGAATGAAAAAAATTAAAAAAGGCATTTGTACTCAATCCTTTCAACTCTCTGAGTAATTAGGATATTGTAAGTTAATTTTTATGTTAAAAAAATTAACATTTCTCTATTATAATTTAAACTGAAAACTTAAAAACTCACTTTTGGTAACTGGTAAGTCATTAAATGCTTTCTTTTTTTGGGTTTTACTGTGAAACCGTCGAGTGTTGAAACGCTCAACAGCTTTAACGTTTTGATATTTGTTTTTTTTTTATTACACTAAATATTGCTATATATATTTAATGTGAAGTAAATGTAGTAACTCTTAACATTTTGTTCAATTAAAAAAAAAATCTTAACATTTTGTTTGTTTGGTGTATTATACATTTTGTTTGATTGGTTCATTATCTGTCCAGATTCTATTCCACTTTTGGTAAGGCAGTGAATGTTTTTTTTTATTTGAATAAAATTTGGTGTTAATCTTTTACTGTAATCTTTGTTTCTAATTGTATTTAATTTTTTTTTTATTACTTTTAATATTATTTAATTTAGTTAATAAATATATAAAAATAAATTAAATAAAATTAAAAGTAAGAATTGACGTCAAGTATTAGATTCAAGTTTTCTTCATGTTATTTTAAGTTTGATTACACTATATATATATATATATATATATATATATATATATATATATATATATTTTGCAGAAAATTGTACTTACTCATCTCAAGTTTTGTAATGCTCATTTTGCATACTTGAAATGGCTTCCTCAGCAGGCAGCACCTCCACCAACAATAAGAAGATAGTCTCACAGGTTCCCTCCTACATATACGTCTACAGTGACGGTACTGTAGAACGCCCCAAAAACTTGCCAAGAGTTCCGCCCTCACTGGAAGACCCTGCAACCGGTGTCTCATCCAAAGACATTGTCTTCTCAGAGAACCCTTATCTCTCTGCTCGACTTTTCCTTCCAAAACTAACCCAATCCAACCAGAACAAAAAAATCCCCATTTTGGTCTACTTTCATGGCGGTGCATTCTGCTTTGAATCAGCCTTTGCAACGCACCACCACACCTATTGCAACCTGGTAGCTTCCCAAGGAAATGTTATAATTGTTTCCATAGAGCACAGGAAAGCTCCAGAGCATTTTCTCCCTCTAGCTTATGATGACTGTTGGGCTGGTCTCCAATGGGTTGCGTCGCATGCCACCAAAAACCCCACCAACAGCGACTCATGGCTGATCAATCATGGTGATTTCAGCAAAATCTTCATTGGGGGTGAAAGCAGCGGTGCTAACTATGTTCACAGTATTGCCATGCGTGCTGGGGTTGAAACTTTACCTGGTGGTGTCAAAGTATATGGTGCTTATCTTAACCATCCCTCCTTTTGGGGTTCAAAGCCAATTGGGTCTGAACCTGTTATAGGGTTCGAGGAGACTTTGCCGTATCTGATTTGGAACTTCTCATACCCAAATGCCCCTGGTGGGTTAGATAACCCCATGATCAATCCATTGGCTCCTGGGGCGCCCAACTTGGCTACACTTGGGTGTTCTAAGATGCTTATTGCTGTTGCTGGCAAGGATCACCTGCACTTTAGGGACAGGGCAGTATTGTATTATGAGGCTGTGAAGGCGAGCGGATGGAATGGGGAAGTGCAACTGTTTGAAGAGGAAGAAGAGGATCATGTTTATCACATGTTCAATCCTGAAACTAAACAAGCCAAAAGATTGTTTAAAGTCATGGCTGATTTTCTTCGCCGGTGAAAGAGAACGACTATTGTCCTTCAAGTTTACAAAGGGTTCCTCAAAGCATCTAGCTTATTTCTACAAATTAATATTCTTGAATGGTGCTTTCTATGGTTTCCATTAATTTAGAAGGATTTGAAACCCTTCTTAGTTGGATCAAGTATATTGAGACAAATGTTCACCTTAAATTCACCTGTTTAACGAGACTGTCCAACTTATTAATTTTATTATGAATTCCTTTATATATATATAGTCCAACTTATTTATTTTTAATTTTCCACTTTTATTTAATGAATTATTTCGTTAAAAGTAACTAATTAGATAAAAATGAAATTTAAAAAATGATAAATCAAAAAAACTTACACTATGTAATTTAATCCTTTCTTATATATATATATATATATATATATATATATATATATATATTTTATAATGGCCCTATAGGTTATTTTAAAAGACACCCCCTTCTTCTCTCTCCTGCCATCCTCCTATGTTGTCATCACCAACCCCATTACCAGCAACCCACCCACGACATCAAATCGAGAGACTGGGTTTGATGAATGAGTGCTTCCATGGGCCTCAGGTACTCGGATCTCGCAATGAAAGCAGAGGGGCATGGTGTTTCCTCCTCCGCTGAAGCAAACCTGACATGGGAGAGCCAATCCTCACAGCCCGGGACCTCGCCGGCGACAGGCCTCTCACCACCTCGTCTTTCAACTATTTTTTTCCGTGCTGCAACTCGTTAAAATCAAGACCCAGTTTCGTTTTTCGTTCTCAATCAAGAATGCTTAAATAATTCGTTTTAATGGTTGGTTATGTTGGAATCTCACTAGGTTTTGTTTTTGGGTAAAAAAACGTTGAAGAAAACGCTACACATCTCAAGTTTCTGGAGCTCATATAGTTTGTTAATGGTGGAATCCGTTTTTGATGGGTTGACCCGCTTGGGTAAAGAAGACCCAACTCGGTCTACTTATGGGTTAAAAAATCAACATAAAAAAGTTTTATATTGTTATTTAAAGGTATATAATTATATATCATTTAATAAATTAAAATTTATATGAGATATCAAATTTATTAAATTATATAATAACATATTATTGAAACAATACATTAAAATTAAATTTTAAATATTTAATTATAGCAAATAATTCATAAAAAAAACCATAGCAAAAAATGTAATAATCCTACAAATACATACCTATATTCATAGCTTCGCAAGTAAATTCATTATTATCAAATCACAAAGCATATCAATTGATACTCTTAAAAAAGCTTCGTAATAATATTTTTTCACAAATTACATTCAAAAACTTTTTTAAATAAATAATCCTAGTCGCACAACATGTACATATAAAAATTAAAAAGTGGAAATTACATTCATAATGCAGTTCTACACACTTTTGTTGTGACGAAACACTACATACAAAAAATATTAATATATAAATAATTATTTATATAATATTTTCTCACTCTCTGATGATAGTTCCCTAACTTTCTCTAATGCAAATCAAATGAGTTGGGGTTGGGGTTGGGGTTGAGGGTGGTGGTGGGGGTGGGTTGATTAACGTGCCAAGCAGAGCACCTTGGTTGATCAACGTGTTAACATATAAAATTTACTTGATCCCTTAAATTTGGAAAGGTTTAGAAACTCACTCCCAACTCCAACCTTAACCTCAACTCATTTTTTTTAAATTTTTTAAACACATAATATATATCTTTTTAAACTTGCAATTAAAACGGCAAATATCAACTTGTAAAAATTAATTTTAAATGCTTTATACATTATTTTAACTTTTTAAATTGAATAAAAAACAAATTCTTATATGCCAAAAATATATTCATTATTATTCCTTTCTTAAGCACTTTATAATTTTTTTGAAAAGAGAGGAAAAAAACTCTTTATAATTTAACATTTTTTCCTTTAAAATTAACATATTGAACTTTTTGTACGTATCATTTTTTAAAACAGTTTATATTATTGTACTTTTATATTTTTAAAGTATTTTTTAACTTTAAATTCAAAATAAATCAAGTGTGCTTTGAAAAAATCATATTTCTGCTTTAAATTTATAAAAAATAAATTAGCAGTAAATTTAAAAATACGGATAGAATAAATTACATTTTAGATAAAAATTATTTTTAATTTATGCTCACTACTACAGTTAAAAAGATAAAACAAAAATTTTTTAGAACAAAAATTATCTCATAATTATTAAATTTTAAATATATTTGTATTACACTTCATATGATTGTATGTATGTTTATTTTAATATATTTTGCACTTAAAAAAAATTCATGCCAAAAAGTTTTTAGGAAATATTGTAACTATATTTTTTCTAAAATCAAAATAAGCTAATTCAAGCATGTACTAGATAATTTGTCTATTAAATTTAAAATTCAGAGTGCTATGAATATAAAATAAACTGTGAAACGCATGAGATAAAATAATATTTTTAAATTTAAATTTTACAAACCCACCTTTGATGAGTCATTAAATATATTTTTTTATTTTTAGTTTTACTCCTCACCACTACTTACCATAATACTTAAATTAAATTAATTATTAAAATAATGTGTAAATGCCATATTTCTTAAAGGTAAGGGATAAAAGATTATTTCTTTTGAATTATAATATTTGCATGTATAATTTGGGGCACATATATGTTGAGTTTGACAAACCTACTTGAACCTGGGTTAGAACACTATTTTTTGTAACAGTAAAATATTTACTAGACATGAATTCACTCCATTTCGTTCAGCTAATTTTTAATTAAGTAATAATCTATAGGATTAAAACAATAAGAAGCTTCATGTATTTGAATATAAGGAGGTATACTGTATATGATTGAAAATTAGGAACTTAGGTAAAACATATTTGAATACAACGGTGTATTTGAATACCATAACGAATTGGGTCACTATTATTAGTTAGAAGCAAACCATATTCAAATACAAAATGGAATATTCGAATATTGAATTAAAATTCAGAAGCAGAAATTTCATTTATTCGAATACAAGGTGACATATTCAAATACATGGTGGGAGATTTTGAGAATTACGTAAACAGAGATAACGCATGTATTCGAATACCATAAGGAATTGGGTCACTCCAGTGTGTGAAAAACAAAAAGTGCATTCAAATATAAAATATTGTATTGAAATACGTTATGTAACGTTTTGAATTCTGATATATAATAATATTCAAATATCAATCCCTTATATTGGAATAAATGTAGTGGCCAATAAAATTGAAGTTTACTTATTTGCATCTTAACAGTGAATTCTTTGAATATAAAGTAACAATATTTAAAAATAAATCAACATAACAATATTTAAATATAGATGAGTGTCTATAAAATCCCAATGAAACGAAACTTCATTCAAGCATTGCTTTCCTTTATACCAAGTTGGGGTGGAAACTGGAAATATGCCAGATTGTTCGTCAAGAATTTATGATCTGATTTATTTGAGGTTTAGTTTGTTTAATAAATAAGTTAGGTTAATATTTTTTTAAAAATTTGTTTAACTAAAAAGGTCAAGTCTCAAATTATCTAATAAGTCTTTTAAACTTGACAAACTCATCTGACTTGTTTAATTGTATATAATATAATATATAGTATTATAATAATTCTAATTATTAATTTATTATAATATATTAACATATATTTTTAATTAAATTAAATTTTAATAAAAGTCATAATTAAAATATAAGTTAATAAATTAGAATAAAAATAACATATTAGAATTATGTTATAACTTAACACTCATCACCTCTTACTTTTATAGATACTCATCACTTTTTTACTTTAGTCTTTGGTCAATATGAAATTTCGAGATATACCAAGTTATAAAATTACTGAAAACATATAGTTACAAAACATGAAGATTGATGTGTGTGGTAATCCTCTTGTTGAATATGTGTATTGTCTGACTTGTGCTCGTTGGGCTTGAAAAATATGTCTTCATACATTAAGATTAGAACAACATCAAGTATCAATAAAAGTATACTAAAAATGAAGATGAGGTTGGGTAGACGTTGGCAGAGGGTTGGTCATGGTCATGGTGCTAGACAGAAGTTCATGGTGACTATGGCGAGGCAGCCAAAGAGTGTTTGTCATATTAAAGTATATACTTTTAAAATTATTAATATATTGAAATTATTATTTGAAACATAATTTACGTTGACAGAGTGTTAATGAGGTTATTGTGTTGTTTTGGGATAAGATAATGGTAAAAATGGTGAACTATAGAGGTTTCATGGTGAAGCTTGGTGAGAATGTGACATATCTTCAAGTCTCACATCAACTAAAAACTAGAGAAAAAAAGTAGTGAGCATCTATAAAAGTAAAGTGTGAGTGTTAAGTTATAACAAAAGTATATATTGACTTGTTAAAGTTATGTTATTGAATTAGAATATTATATTTTTAATATAATATTTTAAAAATTATATACTTGCTGACTTATTTAAAGGCCTAAACTTGTTGGCTTATTTCGAGGATTAGGCTTGTTATATGTAAATATTTGTTAGCCTATTTAAAAATAGGTCTGTTAGCTTATTTAAAGATTTTATTGCAAAATATGTCTTTAAATAGACTTTCAGGTTATGCCAAATTTAAAAAAAAATCAAGTCAAATCTTAAAAATCGATCATTTTTAAGTTCACGAGTCAAATTCAGATTTTATAATTGAGATATAAGTCAAATTTATTTAAGACAAAATCTACCATACCTTGACCTATTTCCACCCTAATACCAAGCTCATTCCATTCTTCTACACTCCATGCTTTCAATTTTGATTGGAAATCAAACCCATCCATAATTGTTTACCTTTAAGTTAAAAGCCTACATATATGACCTTATTAATTAAAACCCTACATACATGACCCATCCATAATTATTTACCTTTAATTAAAAGCCTTATCTATTGCATTTGAGGTGCTTATTTTTAATTATTGCCAATATAAAAAAATTATAATCATTTTTTAAATTAAAACTGAATATGATTTAATAAATAAAAGAAAACTAAGCATACCAGCCTACCTACTAGTTTTAATTTAAAGGAAACAAAAATGAATTTTTTAAATAAAAACAAAGTAAATATATTGTTTCAATTTTCAATGTATTAATTATCTTATTTTTCTAAAAAAAATTATTTTAATTTTCTTAACAAGTACACTTAACAAAAACTTTAATTTAAATAGAAACCGTATCAAGTACAAACATACTTCTGGTGACTCATTAAATGTCTTTTATTTTTATTTTAAGTTGTATTACGCTCTATAATATATATGTATCAATAACAGAGAGTTGCAGATACACATCCCAAGTCTTGTAATACTCACGGGTGTTCGTAGCTTAGGTTAGGTTAGCTGAGTTCAATAATATTTTTAGACTCGATTTATTTATTAAAGTAGTAAGTTGAGTTAGATTAAAGATATTTTTTATTCAATCTGACCTGATTCGACTCGTTCAAGAGTAAATTGGGTTGAGTTAAACTCATAGATCCGACATGTTTTTTTTAAAAAAAATTAAAAAAAAAGACAATACAAAATCTAACAAATTAATATCATAAATTTTAATCTCAAATAAATTAAATACCATAAGTCAATAAGTATATAACAAATTAACAAGTAACAAGTCTTATTAAGTCTGGAATAAATTAAACAAAGTTAATCATAACTCAAATAACAAATTAGTTCCAAACACATACAATTGCATAACATCTGTACCAACAATTTGTCTAGAAAGAACTTGGAATTGAGATTGCATAACTTGAACAAAATTTTTAAAGTCTTCATTGTCAACAAATTTAAATGGAAGGTCATCAATGATAATCATTTTAGCAAGTGTAATCCTACATTCCAAGCTTGCTCTTCTTCTTCTCTAGCGATACTACATTCATCGCATGCCCACTCTGCTCGTACTCATAGCTCCGCTGCCCGCTTTGCCCCTTATAGCTTCATTGCTTGTATAGTGCAACTATACTGTACCCAGCTGCACTCCTTCTTATGTTCCAGATTTACATGAAAAGAGCAGAGGAAGAAGACTTACTTGTTAGGGCTGCGTGGTGCAAAAAACTGAAAAAGCCGCAAGAGGGAAAAAGGGTGCGTGGCTGTGTGGTGGCATGACTAGTTGCAGAGAACGGCTGGGAGATTGGGTGGGAAAAGAAACAATGGTCACTGACTCAAGGTGCAAACGTTGGGAGCTTGGGAGAACGACTGCACTGCAAAGAACTAGTTGCAGACTCTAGTTACAGAGAAGAGAGAACTAATAGTTGCGCTGGGGCCAGTGGAGAAGGAGTAGATAGATAGGGTTTTGATGCATTTTTCTCTTTCTACTTTGGCCTTTATATGTTACCGTATTTATATTGTCTAACGTTGTTCCTAGCTATATCAGAGAGGATATTTATGAACCTTAAATTTATTTTTCAAGCAAAACACACTCTGTATAGGCCATTTTTTAAAAAAAAAAAGAAGAAGAGTGGGTTGGGTTGGGTTGAGATAGAAATATTCAAACCTGTTACCCAACCCACATATTGTGGGTTGAAACATTTTTCAACCCGATCCAACCCGTGAACCCAACCTAACCCATATTTTATGAATTGAGTTAGGTCGAAACTCGCAAATTCGTGAGTCGACTTGATCCGCTGGACATCCCTAGTAATACTCATTTTGCATACTTGAAATGGCTTCCACAGCAAGTACCACCTCCATCAACACTAAGCAAATAGTCTCACGAGTTCCTTCCTACATATACGTCTACAATGATCGCACCATAGAACGCCCCAGAAACCTCCCAAGAGTTCGAAGACCCTACAACCGATGTCTCATCCAAAGACATTGTCTTCTTAGAGAACCTTTATCTCTCTGCTCAACTTTTCCTTCCAAAACTAACCCAACCCAATCAGAACAAAAAAATCTCCATCTTGGTCTACTTCCATGGCGATGCATTCTGCTTTGAATCAGCATTTGCAACGCACCACAAGGGGTGTCAAAATAAGTCAAGCTCGATGGACCGACCCGAATAACAGGACAAAATAGACGGGCTGAGCTAACAAAATGCTAGTCCGAAACTTACATGGCTCAAAATGAGTTGGGTCAGTCCGCTCTTTTAACACTACATAAAGTTAAATAAGCTAAGCTAGGCTAGTAAAATGTCAACCCAAAATTTACATGATCCGAATGACCTGACCTGAAAATGACCTGATCCGAATGAGCTGACCCGAATGAGACAGACCGACCTGTTTTGACACCCCTACGGACCATCACTCCTGTTGCAGCCTGGTAGCTTCCCAGCGAATTGTTATAATTGTTTCAATAGAGCACAGGAAAGCTCCAGAGCATTTTCTCCCTGTATTATGATGACTGCTGGGCTGCACCCCAAACCATTTAGCTTATTTCTACGAATTAAGTTTCTTAGAATTATGTATTTCCTTGTTTAAGTTCTCTTAAATCTGAATAATAAAACCGTTATCTGTTTGTGTTTTTGGTCTAGTAAATAAAATCCTTCATCCATAATATCGTATTTCAAAGTGCATTGGAAAAATTAGACCGTAAGGTTCTGTTTATTTCACATGCGAAAGGCAAGCCGTTTATTAATAGTAAGGAATAATTTACTCATAAATATTTATCTATAGCATTTATTTCTACATTTATTGTTAGCCGTTCAAATCCAAATGTACATAAGTTGTAGTACAACTTATTCAATTTGGTTTGTACGTGGATCACTCCTCTAAATCCTAAATCAAGGCAACTTATTCAATTTTCTGGGTCCAATATGGCTTGCTTTCTCCGATGTCATCCGTTTGGCTCCATAGTTATATACAATAAAGGGCTAAAATCAACAACAGTACGCATAAAAACTGACATAAAGAACTCTTTTTTATATTTTCAGATTTGCTAGAACGTAACTTGCTCTCTGTTTCTGCCTCTGAATGCTAAAGCAAAGTAACAAAGACTTAGGCGAAGGGTCAATTATTATACAGAAACCATTTGTTGCTAGATTATTCTATGACACCCGAAGAAAGTAACTAACTTGCTCCTCTATTCAAGAAGAAAAGAGGCCAAGCGTTTGATCAATTTCTTGGCATTCTCAGATTCAGGATTATGAATATGATAAACATGGTCCTCCTCTGTGTCCTCAAAAAGATCCAATCCTCCCTGCCACCCACTATTCTTCATAGCCTCGTAATACCAAACCGCTCTGTCCCTTAATTTGTCCTTGCCAGCAGCACACACAAGCAGCTTAGAACACCCAAGCCCAGCCAAGGAAGGTGCCCCAGGAGCCAAAGGGTTGATCATGGGGCAATCAATCCCACCAGGGGCAGAGGGGAACACCAAGTTCCAAACCAGAAGCAAGTAATCTGGGCCTTGCCCTCTATTTGCAAGCTCTGACCCTATTGGCTGTGAACTATAGAAGAATGGGTGGGAAAGAAAAGCACCCAAGATTTTGACACAAGCAGCACCATGTAAAGTCTCAGCACCAGCACGCATGACCACGTTGTGCACAATATTACCACCTGCGCTGTCACCCCCTATGAAAACTCTGTTGAAATCAGCATGGTTGATGAGCCATGGGTCAGTGACTGTGTTGGTGGGGTTTTGGGTGGAATGGGTGGCAACCCATTGCAGAGCAGCCCAAGCATCTTGGTAGCATGCAGGGAGAGGGTGCTCTGGAGCGAGCCTATACTCAACGGAAACTACTATGACTTGGTCGACTTGGGAGACAAAGCTGTTGAAGTGGGTGTGGTAGACTTGAGAGAAAGCGGATTCAAGCAAGAATCCACCGCCGTGGAAGTAGACCAAGATGGGGAGTTTGTGGAGGCTGTTAGTGATGATGGATTTTGGAAGGTAAAGACGAGCAGAGATGGAGGGGTTGTGTGAGATGACAATGTCTTTGGATGAGACTTTGATTTGTGGGTCATCAAGAGAGGGTGGCGCTAGTGGGGTATGTCGGAGGCGTTCCACGGTGCCATCCTTGTACACCCTCACACAGATAGGAATCTCTGCGGCTATCTCTTTGGTGCTGTTGCTGCCCGTCTCGGAAGCCATGTTTAAAATTCAGACACAGTATTGAAAATAAATTACTAGACTTGGGAAACAGAGGTGCAGTTCTCCTCTTATGCTATATACTTATAGTGGCAACCAAATGGAGGAGGTTATAATATACGAATAGAGAGAGATTTTAGCATAAACTAAGAATATTTATTTAGATAAGTTAAGGTAATTAATATTTAATATTTATAAAAAAATTATATCATATAATTAAAAAAATAAAATTTTATAAAAAATATTAAATGTTATGCTCCAGATTTAAATAATAATTTTTCTTCAGATACGTACGTACAGAGTGAATGACGTGAATGAAATGGACTTAATGGTCAAACAAATCTTCTCTTTTCTCCAAGAAAGCATATGTGGCAGATATATGCTAGATCATTTTTGACCAATCAAAGTGTAGAATGGAAATATTCTGTATATCTAAATTCATGAATGTCCAGAACGTAAAAAATAAATGGGGCATATTCTACAACAATGAGTGATGATTCTCAAGCAATTAATTTATTTATAAAAAAAATTATTATAGGTGACGAAACTAACTTCTTCATTCATCTGATTGGAGAACTCATCAATTTTAGAGCAATTGCCGTATTAGAATCTGAATGGCTAAAAGCTCTATAAATGTAAAACCCAGAAAGGTCAACATCAGGCTCAGGCTGTACCAAGGAAACCATTAGATATTAGCTTAATAGACAAAAATAATATCATAAATAAAGAAACTGTTGCTGCCGTAACTCGTAAGTATTAATTTTGTGTTTGAATTAGAGTTGATAAATTTAAATTTAATTAAAAATATATTTATAAATTTAAATTTGATTAAAAATAAATTTATAATAATATAATTTATGTTTAAAAAAATTTATCTTAAAAGTAAATTTGATAAAATATATATTAAAAATAAATAAATTTTAACGAATAAAATTATTACTTTTATTTAAATCTGCTAGACAAAAATTATGTTAAAATAGTATGAATAAAAAAATATCTAAACATACTTTTTCTCTTTTTTCTCTCTCTCTCTCTATAAAATTTTTAAATTCACTTTTTTTATCAGAACCCTCCAACGGTTTGTAAACAAATTCGGATTTTCTACAATAGGATGCTGTCCAGTAGCACCTGTAGTAGTATTTGAATTTTTTATTTTTTATTTAATGATCAGTATTAAAAAAACATTAATTTAATATTAAAAAAAAAATTAATATTAAAAAATAAAAATAAAAATACTAACTGTTGAATAAAAGATAAAAAGTCCAAATACTACTGCAAGTGCTGTCACTAGAGAGAATCCAGATTCTTTCCAAACATACACTAAGACGTTTCATTCTAAGTTTCTTTGTAATGGAGTTAGTGTTAATCGTCATCTTAATTTCACGGTTTCAACACATACTCGTCTGCGTACGTTATTATATTTATATGTAGTTGCCGGCTTTTTTATTTTTATTTGGGCGAGGAGGGGGGCGGGGTAAAGTTTGCTTGTCGAAAATGTTGGACATTAAGGATGTAGAATATTTATTTTTAAATGATATATATATATATATATATATAGAGAGAGAGATAGAGAGAGAGAGAGGAAGATTATTTACATTAATATAAATTTTTTTTCTTACATTTATTTTTAATTATTAGTTTCACTTTCATCTAAGTAGTTGATATTATTTCATTAAAAGTAATCTATCGATCCCAAAAAGTAGAACTAAATGTTAAAAATGAATGTAAGAAAAAAAAAGGCAATGGGCATCTACGTAATTTACACCAATGAGATATAAGTTGATCCTCCCTCATATATATATATATATATATATATATATATATATATATATATATATATATATAGTGTATATGGTGAGAAAAATTTTTATTGTAAGAGGTGAGAAGAGTGAATATTGATCATTAGATCTTACATTTAATGATCAAGATTAAATATAAATGTATATGATTTTTTAAAGTAGTCACATTACATTTAAGTAACTCTTAATCTTAGTCATTCATGTATGATTGTATGGTCAAGATTTATTTATCTCATCATCCCACAATAAAAACTCATCTCACTAAATATGTCATATATATATATAGGATCTTACTCTAGTGAGAGGAGTGTTTATTATAAAAGATAAGAGGAGTAAATGTTGACCATATTGGTCTTGGATCTGATTACACAAAAAGGGAAAAGACACAAACGACAAGTATGAAATTGGTCAAAATTAAATCATAAATGCATTTGCCCCCGTCTAACTTTTTTAAGTGGTCACATTGACCTTTTAAGTAACTTTTAATCTTGATCATTCATGTATAACAGTTGTATAAGCCAAGATTTACTCCTCTCATCTTTTCACAATAAAAACTTCTCTCACTAGATATGTCCCTATAAATATATATATATATATATATATATAGAAAAAGATCCGCTTACACCAACGTAAGTTTTTTTCTCTTACACCCATTTTCAATCGTTAATTTCACTTTCATCTAATGGTTGATAATATTTCATTAAAGGTAACCATTATGAAAATGAAAGTAGATCTAACAGCTTAAAAATGAGATAAGAGAAAATCAACTTACACCTACAGATAAATTGATCCTCCTCATATATATATATATATATATATATATATATATATAGGGTTAAGATCAATTTACATCAAACAACTTTTGGAATAGCATTTGTAAGTCTTTTTTTAACTTACACTCATTTTCAACCGTTAGATCTACTTTCATCTAATGGTTACTTTTAATGAAATAATCTTAACCATTAGATGAAAGTAGATCTAACTTAAAAATGAGTGTAAGTAAAAAAATTTACATTGGTAAGGTCGCCAAGAAGTAATGAGCCTGGTCGATCCCCTATATATATATATATATAAGGAGAGATTGGCTTACAGGGTGTTGGTGTGCTCCAGCTTGTAAGCTAAGTTTTTACTTACACTTATTTTCAACCGTTAGATCCACTTTCATCTGATGGTTGAGATGTATGTCTTTTTTGACTTACACTCATTTTCAACCGTTAGATTCACTTTCATCTAATGGTTTAGATTATTTCATTAAAAGTAACCATTAGATGAAAGTGGATCTAACAGCTAAAAATAAGTGTAAATTAAAAAAAAAAATTACACTGATATAAGTTGATCCTCCATTTATATATATATATTCTCTAAAGCTATTATTTTGTGACATGTGAGTTTATTGATAATGTTTCATTTGATTTTAAAGGAATGCTCGTACTAAAAAATCTTTGATATAATTTTTAATTTAAACATTATTTACATATATTATTACTTTATATGCATAAGTTAAGATGATTATATAGCGTTAAAAAAAAAAAAGATGATTGTATAAAAAAAAATTAAGATGATTGAGAGTGACTCTTGGAGTTTGAATGATATTTGGGAGTGAAATAATATAGTGTTGAGAATTTGGATTAAGAATTTTTTCATTATAGATAGTGGTGTTTGAATCGATTTATGTGCACTTTGACTAATTCACATTTTTAGTTTAGTCAACTATCTCATTAGTTTGGTCAAAGGGAGAATGTTAATATGGACTCAACAAGTTTGGATCCATCAATATATTACTTTTTTTAAAAAATTTGGCACAAATATTTATATATGTAAATTTAGATATATAAAAAAAAATGGGCAAAGATTATCAATTAAAAAATTTTTAAATTATTTATATAAAACTCATCGTACTAGTTATTATATAAAAAAATTAATTTAACTAAATTTTTATATTAATCTAAATGTTATTAATTAAAATTTATTTTTTAATTTGAATCATTAATTTATTTTAACAATAAATTAATACTCAAAAATTATGATTCATCCATGAATCACTTTATAAGTAATCCATATTAAACATTCCCAAGTCAAAGGGCTTGAACCCAAGAAATTAAGGTAGTTGAAATTAAAACTTGTGATCATGTATTTATTCACACATCACATGTACATTTACCCACCAAATTTATTAAACCGTCTACCAAAAAAATATATTAAACTAAAATATTGCTCTCTTTTTCGTGAATAAAATACTGTTATTAATATATAGAAGAAATGTGCAAGAAGTACAAAACACATAGGTACAAATAAAGCCCACGATACAGCTCATGTCAAATAGTAATAGCTGCCCTCCACACAGATAAGAAAGAATTCAGATTTGCTGGTGTAATGTCCGCTGTGTCTGCTTGTATCTTTATTGCCAATTTGAGTTTCAAGGAGAAAGAAAAGATGTCATGTCACGCATGAAGCAGTATAAGCGAGGCTCCCACATTTTTTATTTTCTCGAAAACATCGTTACTTCACAAATCACAAGCGTCAACTGATTACGTTCATTGTTGGAGAAAAGAAGGCAAGCGCTTCATCATTTTTTTTAGCATTCTCAGATTCAAGATTGGAGATATGAAAGACATGATCCTCGTCTTCCACTTCAACCTGTTCCACTTTCCATCACAGCCTCATGGTACCAAACCGCTCTGTCCCTTATAGCATCCTTGCCAGCAACGTAGCAAGTCCAACCAAGCTAAGAAGCCTGAGGAACCATTGGATTGATCATGGGGTTATCCGGCCCATCAGGTGCAGATGGGTACACCAAATTCCAAACCCGAAAGCGTAAGCTCTGCTCGTGCCCTGTAACAGGTTCAGACCCAATTGGCTTTGAACCATAAAAGTAAGGGTGGGCAAGAAAATCACCTAACACGTTGACACCACCAGGCAAAGCCTCAGCCCCAGCACGCATGGTGATATTATGCACAATATTACCACCAGCACTGTCACCCCCTAAAATAATTCTGACGAAATCACCATGATTGATTAGCCAAGCCTCAGTTTTGGTGGGACTGGAGTTATTAGTCGAATGGGAGGCCACCCAACGCAGAGCAGCCCAACAGTCATCATATGCTACAGGAAGAAGCTACTCTGGAGCAAGCCTGTACCCCACAGAAACGACTATGACATCCACTTGGGAGACAAACATGTTGGAAGTAGTTGTGGTAAAGCTGAGAGAAGGCGGATTCAAAGAAGAATCCACCACCATGAAAGTAGACCATGATGGGAACTTCTTGGATCTGGTTGTGGTCTTTTCCCTTTGAGTGGGTGGATTTTGGAAGATAAAGACGAGCAGCGGTGGAGGGGTTGTCTGAGATAATGTCTTTGGATGAAATACCAGTTTGAGGACCATCTAGGGAGGGTGGCACAATAGGGGTGTTTCGTGGCCGTTCCACGGTGCCATCCCTGTAGACATTTATAAAGGACGAAACTCTGCAGCAATCTCTTTGGAGTTGGTGGCTGCTATGGTACCCATTTGAAGGACGCAGAAGTTAGAGATATGCATATATGTTCCTATGCTTCATCGGTTCGTTGCACATAAATATATAGGAAGTTCAGAGGCCAAAAAAGAGGAGAGAGGTGTACTGTATAGCGTCAATAAAATGAATTTTCAAACGACTCTCCCCTTTCCAAAGAAAGCTTATATGGGCACACACCGCAGATGCTGGCAGCCCAAGTTGGAAAGGTCTTCGGAAAAAATGATAAATAAAGATTAACGTGTTTATTGGAATGATTTCATTTTATTTAAGTCTGGAGTAATTCTAATAAATAAATACTAATCCACGAAAAATTCTAATACACCCAGACAAGAGCTTAGATTTTACTACGAAGTATGATAAAATTAATCTGACGAGACATTCAATTTACGTGTCACATGTTATGTTTTGATTGATTGAATTAGTACGTTACCCAGAATATATAAAAAAATCTCCCCAACCACCACAAAGCACGAAAAAAAATTGCAGAGGATTTTGTCCACTGATTTTGTTTTGGTTTCATTTGGATAGGAAGCTCTCAACTAAGCAGTATTGTTGCTTGACTACATGCATAAAGAAGAGTGCCAAATTTTATACGCACGGACAGTGAATCCAGGCATGCTTTGGGTCGTACGAGAATTTAAATGATGTATTTGCAGCATTAATTTACAACACATATCCATGTCAGAAAACAAGATTTAATGACTTTGCATAACTTAAGTTACCCAGCAGCACAATTTTTCTGCAGTCGACTATCTAATTGTCATATATACATGAAGTGCTTGGGTAACCTATAATCATAAACTCAACAATTATAATGCAAAATCAATTTGGGAAGAGAACTATCAAGTCATAACCATCACAATATTGCACGAGAAAAAAAACAATGTTCGTGAAGGTCATATTTGCTACATCTATTACAATGACGTTACAGGCAGAAGGGACTTACAGTGCATCAGAAAAGAACATGCATGACCCTGGTGTTAGATATTTCTTTAAGCCATGCTGTACTCAAAAGGAGATGTCCCCTTCGCTGGTTCAACTAAAGGAAGAACATCTACCACATTCTGTACATTACAATCGGTTAGATGTCAATAATAGAACGGCACATACTATGGCTGGATGTTGGAATTGGTCTTTGTAAGAGCTTTAACAAAGTAATTGCGGATCTCTGGTATTATACGCTGAATCAGATGAGAGTGTCTGCAAACAGAAATTTAAGACATATACGATGCAATGTTAAATGAAAATTTCAATCATCATATTCATGATTTAAGAATATGGCAGCAACCAAGTTCTAAACAAGACCTGCTAAAACTTAATTATCCACCTTATTTCAAACCAAAGGTTGGTGTCTACTGTTAAACCTATCTATAATGAAGTTTAAGATCCCTGTCTATCATATTTGTCAGATTATGCGTAAAAAAAAAAGTGCAAAATGCCTGCAGTATATCAGAAGTCACAAAATGCAACAAAGAATATGAGAAGTTATTATGCAAAAAAAAAAAAAGAGCAAAATGCCTGCAATATATTTAACACAAGTCACAACAGCCCCCTCCTCTATCCCAAAGAAAAATCAGTATATGGCTCTCCACATTTTCATAACTATATTTCAAACCCTTCATTTCTCATCTCAACACTAATAAAACCATGTGAAAATTTGTTTTCTAGTCGCCACTTAACCTTTAAATGAAAAGGCGCTATGCACTAAAATGAGAAAGGATCATGGGAACCAAGTTTACTACTTTCTTCAAATGTTGCGTATACACTCATCCCAATCCCAGATGCCACTGGAGAAACCATTACTCAGCCACCCCCCCAGTATGTGAAATACTTCATGATTCTGAAGAACTTTTCCTTATGAATTAATGGATTAGTAGGCTGTATAATTATATTTTAGACCTTTAACAGAATGTCATTGTTTAAGTAGTGCCACCAAAACTTTCAATATCTGAATTCCTTTTAGGTCAACAAAATGCTTTGCCAAAATTACAAGGAACATAGAGACAGTCGGTATTAAAAGTAGGTGCAACTAGCCTCAACCTCCAGCTTACCCAAGATTAATCAGATATATATTCTATTTATATTACCTATTTATTAGTTTATTAAAAATGTCTATTATGCATTGCAGAGGAAAAGAAATATCTACAAGAAGCAAACACAGGATTGAGGGAATCAGATAGATACCCTGGCCTTGCACTCAATTTATCAAATTGCTCCAAGATAAAAAGGATGCATGTGTGCCTCAACGATATAGCATTAAAGGCTTCCGAAAGTTCATACATACTTGACACGTTCTCCAGTGATATATCCTGCGACAAAAACAAGTAGTTACGAGGAATCCACTTTCAAATCTAATATTAGTGCAGGATCATGAGACTGTGTGTAACACAACCAATTCTCTTAGCTGACCTGTGCAATCGTGTATTCACAGAGTCTCTTAAGTCCTTCTAAAAGATATTGATCAGCTGCTCGGAGGAGATCTTGCGCAATATCAAGAGTGACATCAACTGATCCAGTATATATAAATCTGGACAAAGATTAAACAATAAGATATAAGTTGTTCACAAATTATTAGAAGCTTTTACAGCACAACTTTCATAAAGCACATGAATGCAGAATTTATTAGACCTCATCATCAGCTCAAAAACCTCCCATCTAATATTTGGAATCTCTATGTCCCTTGCATCCTTCTCCTGTCATACAATAAAAGACTTGTATATCACAGACATAAATCTTTAACTCTCTGCTTAAATTTAAAATACAAGCTTTGATCGCTATGTTTAAATTCATCATTCAATTCAACAGCTAAATCTCCTGCAAAAGTTTTCATGAGGTAGACAAATCATAAAACCCAAAATCATAAGTGATAAATAATGTTTCTCGTGAAACCAAGTGGGGTCAATAATGAAGTTTTCCTTTTTTGGCTGATACTCAACTTTTCTAATGTAACAAGAAAAAGGGCATGCTTGTGGTTTCTTTATATCTTGGAGGGGCGTTGAGGGGTGGGGAGGGAGGAAACACATAATCCAGTGGTGGAGAGCAATATATACTCACCCTATAACCACCATCAAACATTGCACGAAATGCATCTGAAGATGCAAGTAGGCAGATTCTGTGAGCATAAAACCGTTTGCCTGCAACAAAGTATGAAGATACCACAAATGTCAACTGAAGCTACAACACCACATTTTCAGGTAAGTTATTTTTCAAGCAACAGTTTTAAGGAAGAAACAATGTGGATGAAAAGCATCAACCTTCAACCAAAAATGTAACGTCAGACAAGGTAGCATTGTTTACATACTGCTCTCCTAAATAGACCTGCAAGAAGAAAAGTCTAGGATCATAGATATTCCAACTTCTACAAACACCTAATTCCAGAATTATTTAGACAAGACAGAGAGTGAGGAGGGAGCTGTGCATCAGGATTCTTATGCTAGTGCAGGAATATAATATGGCAACACATTGAACGTATTAACTACTGATTGGGTCAGCAAATGCTAATTAATAAAACGGACCATATATTTATAAGTAGGCACTAGACACCATCGCTGAGATATTCAAAGCAACTTTAAATTAAATTCCAAAAGATATCACAACATGCCAAACACAAAATACAAGCAAACTTTGGGGGGGGGGGTGTCAGCATGAGTGTGTGCGCAGAAAGATCTTATTGGTATTAAAAGGACAATAAAAAATCAGAGGAAACAAAATTTTCCAATATCCCCAAGAAAAGGAAAGGAGAAGAAAATTTTGAACAAGGAATATCAATGTAAAAGTAACCCATTGAGATCATATGAAAAAACTTTTATTAAAAAAAAAAATCAAACACTTGGCAGTGGCGTTACGGAGACTGTGTACAAGCCTACCTGGGGTGTTGGAGAAGGGGGAGCGGCATCTACAGGAGACAGGGTCATAGCTTTGTTGGCCAACTTGCATAAAGCCACGGAACCATCAAGTTGCTGCTTAGGGCTGGACGAGCCAAGAAGCCCAATAAGGAACTCCAAACCTGCATAGACAAATGCTCAGCTTCAAATAGAACAAGCAATAAAGCATCCACAAAAAGGATTTTATACAAGAAGAAACAACATATATCAAACTTAAGCAAAAGATTTGACTAAAATGATGCATACCATGGTGATCAATAAATATTTTTTTCTGATCATCTGCGGAACAAAGATGAGCAAGAGCCAAAGCAACTCGTCTTTGGAAAGCCTTTTCTGACACTCGCATAAGATATAACAAATGGTTCAGCACCTACAAGGAGAAAATTAACAGATTACAAATTTGAATGCAATATAGAACTTATAGAACAGTGGGATAAGGCTTGATTGTTGTTGTTCTATAGAACTTATGGAACTGATAATTGATATAGTAGTAGCAACCCTGTCATTTCCACCTTAATTACAATAAAATGCATCAAGTAACATGTCAATGTGACATTGTGCTTACACGGCCATGAATCTTCTCTTCTAATCTTTTCAATGTCTTTGCAACACAATCTTTAGTTGCCTGCAATACAAACCAACTCCATATAGATCAGCATGTGTCCAAGAAGAGACTTTTTTTTATAAAATTCGCATGCAATCATCTGAAGCATTTAATGCACATCGTTATAGGCAACAAAGGGCAAAAGTGGAAACCCTGACATTAGAGCCACTGTCTAGGTATTAAAGAGGCAAACTTACTTGAACAATAAACTCTCCTTCCTGCAGTCGCTGAATTCCACCTACCCTAATAAAATCGGACACATTATCCTATGGGACAAAGTAAAATAACAAGAAAAAAAAGAACAGTTAATTAACTTTGGATTGAAGCAACAAGTTTTTTATGCAATTAAAACAGAGGATCTTAATTATTAGAATTCTTACAGTTATATCTTACCTCATTATCTGCAAGGCCATAAAGAGCAAAAGCAGCATTATGTTGCAATGATCCATTTTTTGAGTCAAGAAGCTTCAGTAATGGCATTAAGCCACCATTGTGTGCAATTCCAGCTTGGTTATGCGTGTCCTGAAATTTAAAATTAATACTTTCAGGCCAAAGGAAATGGTTATGATCTTAAAAGGAACCTAAAATTCAACTTACAGATGGAAATAGTGCTAACACTTGTACTTAAAAAGCTGTAATATAATATATTAGTAGGACGACTTCTAAGCCCACTAAATATAATGTCCAACACAATGACGGAAATGTATAGAATATATATGTTACAGATTCAAAAACTATATTATAAAGAGAGGGAAAACAACGCTAAATCATTTCCATGAATATAATGGTGACTTTACCTTCTCAACTTACACAATTGAACTATAACAAGGAAAAGAAAAAGGAAAAGGAATAACCTGGGCCAATCTCCCCAATGCAAAGGCAGACATTTCTCTGAGCTGTACATCAGGGGACTGAAGCATCTCTATCAGAGGTCGGACAGCACCTCTCTGCACAATGTGAACCTATAAAAACAAAGTGAAAAACAAGGAAAGAATTATGAACGGGGAGATACAATACGTGATGCATTGACACAGGAGTTAACTACCCTATCCAGTATTCTGGGTACAATGGAAACTTTACTTAACAAGAAATAAGTCATACAAAACAATCCAAACTTGGAAATTGGAGTTGCAAAACTATTGTTCCAAATTAAAATTCAGGTGTCTTGTCTATTGTTGTCCTTTTTCCACCCCTCTTCATCATCCAGTCAACAAGCATAAAAAAGAGGTGTTAGGTTCTCTTCCCTTTCTACCACCCCCTCTCTCCCACTTCAGTAGAAGTCACAAAGATATAGTTAGAACACTAAAGTTTATGCTTACCTTGCAGTCTGAATCAGTTGCTGCAAACTGTCCAAGTAACAAGGCAGCTTCCCTCTGGCTTTCAGAGCAACAGGAGCTGTTACATAAAACAATATTAGAATACGTTAGTAGAAAGATATCCTTTTCAGCAATATGTTTTATGGAAGATTATTGCGATGAAAAAAGGAACTTTGGGGATATTACAATACCAATACAAATTGAGGGTAGGGGTGAGGGAGAGGGGGAATGGGATATTATTGCAGATTTCCAGGGTCCAAACTGAGAACATACCTAAGTAATCCAATAACAGGTTGTAAAGCTCCAGCAAGCAGAACTTCTTTCTTTATATTAGGGGAAGAGTGGACCAGATTTCCAATCACACCAACCTATAATACAGTAAAATTCATTGCATGTGCCCAGTAAGAGATGTGCAAATACCGAACTCAATACTATTGCAAAAGCATTTATAATTAAGGTTGCACAAGCAATACCGCTTCATAATGAATAGCAGCATCTTCCGAACGAAGCATTAGAATCAGAGTTGGAAGAGCATTGCATTCAACAATCTGACAAGTCATGATGTTATGTGACTTACTCGTATCATAATGAAGTCAATTCAAATTCCCAACTTTCTGCAAAGACCACTTACCTGATTTTTATTTTCATCATTTTTAAAAGCCAGGGTTCGCAACGCACCAGCAGCTGCTCTTTGCACCTTTGTATCAGCAAATTCAAGCAAATGAACAAGTGGTGGAATCCCACCCTCCATCCTACATATCAAATCCAGATAATCAATCATAAGAACAGAATCATTCAAAATTAAATTTCAATTGTATGGTAGTCCTTGAAGAAGCAAACCTGACACGGGTTTTAATGCTGCTGTTCTCATGAGCAAGATTAGTGATAGCGTCTGCAGCCCTACGAATAAGACTATTAATGGCACGAGATGTTAAGCCATTCTTATGCCTCTTCAAAAGATCAACAAGATGTTTTAAGGCACCATTGTCAACAATGAGCTGTTGATGTTCAGGCTGTAGAAGGCATTTTCAAGCAAAATAGCTAGTTTAGGAATTATATGACATATTAGACCGTCAGGTATTATCTTGGAAACTTCCCTCTACCATTCTAAAATCGGTCACAACATTTAGCCAAAATAATCCGATAATACAAATTAAAAAAAAAAGGAATAAATAACATTTCAAAACAAAATACATAAATAACACCAAGTAAACGAATTAACGTAAAATAAATCTTCCACCAATATATTACAAATAATTGGTATCGAACTATAACCTTAATTTCAGTTTGCAGAATCATATCAAACATCAGTATACACTTCAAAACTTGCAGAAAACAAGGCATAAATAAGTTCAGTTGTAATAATTCCCAGATAATAGGTACTAGAAAACAGAGAAGTGAAGTTACCTTGACGGCAAGAAGTCCGAGTGCGAAAGCACTCCCTTTCTCGACCTCGTGCTCAAATGGCAATGGCTTCTGAACGCGGTCGTTTTCAGCCAAAGGAGGCGCTTGAAGATGCTTAACCAAAGCCGGAATGGCGCCTCCTTCAACAATCACGTTCACTACTTCCTCTGCAAAACACAATCACCACCAAATGATTCACACACAGAAAGACACATGCATGCATGCGATATACAGAAACGCAGAAGAACACCGCAATCGAATTCCGCGAAAATCAGAAGGAAGGGAACAAGAGGCGAGGAGATCGACGAAGAAGGAATAGATTTACCGTTTTTGGCGAGATCGGCGAGGGCGTGAGTGGCGCGCTTAGCCGCGGCTCGATCAGATTCGTTCCATGAGAAGGTGGATTGGAGGACTGCAACCTGGTCGGTGACGTCGGAGAGCAGGGCCTCCGGCGCAGAGATCTGTGGGTGGTCTTCGAATTCCTCCTGGAGCTTCCTCTTCTGGCCTTTCCTCTCGGGGAGGCACTGATCTGGGCGCCTCTGAAGCTCCATCACCATCTACAACAGATGAAGGAACAAAGAAGAGAAAGGTCCCTCCCTGCAAGCGAGGCACAACAAAACACTGTATAGAAATGAAATGAGGTGAGAGAGAGAGACAAGAAGATGATCCGAAATGGAATTTGGGATTTGAATAGGGTGCCAGATCATAGGGGTATTTTGGGAATTACATGGTACCTCTTTTCTTTTTTAACTTTGAGGTGTCGGGTTGTGAAGGGTCCGCATGACATGATTTCGGGTTCTAGTTCTGGATGAATGGGGTGAACATTGCGCACTCACTTTTGGGAGCTTTTTTAGTTTGGGTTAATTAATGAACTAACCTGCGCTCCCGGCGGGAATGAGGTCAAAGAAGGGTGTTGCTAAAATGCGCGTGCTAGGTTAGTGGGTTGAAAGAGTGGGTCCACTGGTAAAATTGGGTGGGCCTGCATGGCTGCAGTGCATATCAAACACGTTCGGTTATGATTAGATTAGATTAGACTAAGAGGGAAGAGCAGTCTATTATTACATTATTATGGATTATTAGGGGTGTTTTGACATTGTTGAGTGCTTCTACATAATTTTTTAACTTTATCTATTTTTTATAGAAAAAAATTTAAAAATATCTTTTATATTATAAGTGATGTGTATTTTTTTATATTATTTTAAAAATAACAAAATAAACTTGTTATTTTACATTTTATGTAGCGTACTATAAAATGATTACAAACATTAATTTTTAGATGAAAATGTACACGTGCAATGTATGTGTACATTTCAAACTTTGAGTGTCAAATATTGTACAGTTTTTGTTAAGGGTATTTTAGGAATGAAAGACTACACATGATGTGCATGTGGGGGAGTTCTTCTTCTTCCTATCGTCAGAAAACACATGCAGATCTAATCTAAATCTCCATCGCGATTTGCAACACACAAGTAAGGAGACGAGTTCCTTCTTCTTCCTCGCGACACTACAACGTAGCCATGGAAGAAACACTTTGTGAGTTTCAATTGCAGTCGCTGAAACAACCACCAATCTTGCTGGAGTTCATGTGAAAACGAACCGATAACAAGAACAGAGGAAGCCTATGATGATTCAAGGGAAAAAAAACCTACCACTTTCATGGCGATTTGTAGCGGCCTAGAAAATGCAAATCTGTCATTTAATATCTAATGACCAAGCTTCACAGTGATTCAGCCCTAACTTTTGTAACTGAATCAAATCTTGAAATTTCAAGCCCTATATCCTGGGATTTTTGGAGCCCTAAATCCTGAAATAATTTGTAGAATTGAGGAAATGAGGGAATTGAAAAATTAAGGTAAGGTTTGGGGGCGAAATTAGGGTATAGAGAATTGAGAAATTCAGAAAGAATAAGAATTTCTCCCCCACGTACACACCATGTGAACTTTCATCCCCAAATTACACTCGTCAGAAATTGGACAGTGTTTGACAAAATACACTTGAGATGTGCATGTGTGTTGCATGTGCACATTTCCATCCAAAAACTAACGTTTGTTACCATTTTTAGTACCCTGCACAAATCACAAAGTAACAAATTTATTTTGTATATTTTTAAAATAACATGACCAAAGTGCACATCACATCTAGTGCAACAGAGATTTTTTGAAGTTTTCCCTTTTTAAAAATAGTGGGTTGGGTTAGGTTGAATACGTTGATTCGGTATATGTTTAAAAAAATAAAATAAAGTTAGTATGAAATTAAAAATTTGTTACATATAACATGTCTTATATAAATACAAAAAGTCATATATTAATTCACATAACCGATCTTACACAAATATAATAGGTCTCAAATAAACTAAATACACATGATTATATAACAAATTAAAAAATCTTGTTAAATTAAGTCTAGAATAAACTAAACTAAACTAAGCCAATAAGTCTCAATATTCATAAACAACAAATTATTCTAATCAATTGAAATTAATGTCATCACACATACCATGTGGATTGACATAATCATTGACTTTACTATCTCTTTTTTCAAGACGTTGCAGTTCTTGAAATAGGCAGTTAGAGATTTGAATTTTTTATTTGAGAAATTAGGAATTTGGGATTGGGTAATCGAAATAGTGATTAGTGAAAACGAATTTACTGTTTATGTGTGAGCGTTTTTGCCTTTTTGTTAGGCTTCAAAGTGGAACGACGTCATTTCACTAGATGAGTCTTTTATTTTTTTCAATGGTTGTTTAGCCGCAATTAAAAACTTTAACTAAATGACTTTTTAAGCTTGATTAAATGACTTTTTTGAATTAAAAAAAATGTGGATAGGGTGGGTACCTGTAGATTGAATGTTTCCAAACTCACTACTCAACCCACATGCTATGAGTCGAAGTATTTTTTAAACCAACCTAATTTACAAGTTTGACTCAATTAGTATTTTATAAATTACATTGAGGAATGATCAGTTTACACTAGTATAAGTCTTTTTTCTCTTACATTCATTTTCAATCGTTAGTTTCACTTTCATCTAATGGTTGAGATTATTTCATTAAAAGTAACCATTAGATGAAAGTGAAACTAACGGTTAAAAATTAGTGTAAGAGAAAAAAAATTTACACTAGTATAAGCTGATCCCCCCTCAATTAGATTAGATCAAAATCGTAAATTTGTGAGTTAACCCAACCCAATTGATAGGCCTGATTAGGGGTGTCTACTGGGTGGGTTAGGTGGGTTTAGTAGCGTTTTTGGACCCGACTCGCTCACCATAGCAGTGGGTTGAGTTAGGTTGAGTCGAAGAGATTTTTTCGCTCAATCCGACCCAACCCGACCTGCTCAAGACTACTGGGTTGAGTTGGGTCGAACCCATAGATCAAACATGTCATCTTTTTTAAAAAGAAACTTTCTAAAAAAAATCAAAATACAAAATTTAACAAATTAACACCATAAGTCTCAATTTCAAACATAATAGGTCTCTACCTAACAAATTAACATCATAAGTCTCAACCGACTTTACTCAAACATAATAGGTCTCAATCTCAAATAAACTAAATAATATAAGTCAATAAGTGCATAACAAATTAATAACTAACAAGTCTTACTAAGTTTGGAATAAACTAAAAAAAACTAATCATAATTCAAACAACAAATTAGTCTAACTAATCGAAATCAATGTCATCACGTATGTCATATGCATTGACATAATTATTGATTTTACTATTTTTTATATATTCTTTATCATCTAAATAATTTGTTAGTAAATAAAGCATGGGTGGGTTAGAAAATTGAAAATCTAGTGGTTGATCAGTTCGGAAATTTGATTATAGGGGGATGACGTGTCAATGGACTTCAACTAATAAAGTATCCACAGAATTCAAAAGCGAATAGAGAAGAGAAGAGGAAGAGAGTCAAGCATTGTTGTGCAGAGGTGATTAGGTCGGCCTCGGGCAGTGGGCTCATTAGAAACACATCATTTTTTTATTTCTACCATCGGCAGGGACATACCCATGTTATATATAGTGGGGACTCATGCTCTCACTCATTTTAAAAAAATTTTTATTACTTATAATAATTATTTGATATTTTTATCCGTTCGAGTGTGTTTGGAATGTAAAAAAAAGAATGATTTAATTTATAAATTTAATTAAATCTTATGTTTGAAAAGTTAAAAAATAAGAAATAATTTAATTTTTAAAATTTTATGGATTTCATTCATTTTATTTTAGAAAATCCATCAAATTTGATAGGAATTGTTAAGATTTGATTTGAAATAAATAGATTATTATACCATTAGTAATTACCTCTAACTACTTTTCATAAGGGTTAAAATGTAAAATCATAAAATCACATCAAATCAATTCCTATTTTAATGAATTTCAAATACAAAATTTAATTTCTAAATCAATTTAAATATTTTTTTAAAAAAAGTTCAAAACACAAATTTTGATTTCTAAATCAAATCAAATCAATTCAAATCAAATAATTTCTTTTTTTATTCATTCCAAACACAACTTTCATATTTTTAACTTTGCTCTCATATAATGTGTAAGTAAGTAAATTTACTATAAAATATTTTAAAATTCTTATAACATTTTTTTCAATCTACATCTCATGTAATTAAATGTCAAGATTATATATATATATATATATATATATATATATATATATATATATTTGATAGTTTAATAGTAAAAAAATTATTTATATCATGAAAAAAATAATTATAAATTAATCTTTTATTATTGTGTATTAATATATTTTTTATTTAATTTTTTTATATTTATATATTATCCATACTCTCATTGTCTAAATTTTTTTGGATTTGTCACTGATCATCAGTAAGAATTGTTTTAGACTTTTAGTAATTCGATTTTGTAAGTATTAATATAAAGAATTTAATTTTGATTCGTAAAAATATTTTACATATTAATTGATAGTGTTATTAATTAATAATGTGATATTAATTTTGATTTTTATAGTTCAGGAAGATGTAAGAGAGGAATGATTTATCATTTTATTTAATTATTTTAATAATTTTATTAATTATTAAATAAAAAAATATTAAATATTTTTTATATTTTTAAAATATTAAATACATTTATTTTTTTTTAATATATTTTTATTTAATATTAAAATAATTATTAATATGAAAATAAGATGATATAACATTAATCATGTAAGAATATTTGCTTCTTTTAACTTTATTACATCTACGGGTCCACATCATCGTTACGACCAAAAACTTCCACAGAAACTGAGAAGAGAAGAGAGAACGAAAGTCAAGCTGTCAATTTGGGGTAAAGTGGTGGCAATGCATGCAATGCAAAATGTATTACGTCAGAGTAGAGAATCCAATGAACTCACATTTATTGATCGAAAAATTCATTTCCCGGCTCTTGAGCTATCTCTTCCTAACTCCTCATCGTGTCAATCGGGCCGAAGTAAAAAAACACTTAAATTGTTGGCCCAAAGGAACTGTCTTCACAATGAAACTGTGCTTGTTTCGGGCTCAAAGCCACAAAGGTTGCTAGTCTTTCAGCCTACTAATTTTGACAATAACTAAAAAATTAGACCACCAACCCTCCTTCGAGTTGGGCCCCTTGGAGCTTAGAGGCGTAGATTGTTAGTAGAGAAAGATAAGGAGTAAATTAGTTTCTGAAATTATTTTTAATTTATAATTTAGTTGTTGAATTTAATTACGTGTGAAGTTAGTCATTGAGTTTAGTTCTCAATTTAGTCTTGTCCAGGACTAAAGTATAAAACAAAAAGATAAGTAATCATTATAATTAATCACTCAATATAATATATAAAAGACGAGTTTTAATTTGTAAAATTTTACTAAGTGATAATTTTAAATTATATTATCAATGTTATTTGAACTTGAATTTTATTATTATCCTATTAAAAAAATTAAAGAAAATGTACAAATTTTGACGGTTAGTCATTTTTAAGTTATACCACTAATATAATTTGAATTTGAATTTTAATATAATCATTTTAAATAAAAATAAAGTAAAATATAAATTATTTCAATGTTCTTTTTTACAAGTGTCATTTTTAGATTTTATCATCAATAACTCATTATAAATTTGAATTTGAATTTTATTATTATTATTTTATTAATGTATTAATAATTTTTATATATATAATATAGAGATGAAAGCAAGGAAGTTAGTGTTGTTAGTCACTCTTTCACTAATTTTTAAATTTGTTAAAATACTTCTAAAATTTTATATATAAATTTGATATTTGATGCCTTTAAAAATAAAAAAAAAATTAAATTTTAACATAAATTATTTATATCATTCATAATTACTTATAAAAATTATAAATATTTTTTATAATAATAAAATAATTATCATATATTATTTTTAAATATTTTGATTTTTTAATCACGTGCTATTCTAATTTACACAAAAGATAATGGTTAGGACCAAAAACAAATTGATGATAACTCCACAAATTGTAATTATTTATGCCCTATATCTATGCTATATTGATTGCTTAGTCCTTGTTTTTATATATGAATGAAAGACTTTAGCCTCATATTCATATAATTCAATCTTGATATCTTCTATTATGATTTTGAGGAAATATTTCTAATTCATTAAGAAATCGAGTACATTTGCAATTGTTATTGAATTTGTGATTTCTTTATGGCATGAAGGGCTTCAATTAAGTAGAAATTTGGAAGATTTAGACTAACATTGCAAGAGAAATCCAAGTTAATGAAGATATTTCATGTCGCGGCCTTGAAGATGTCAATGTCGCGATGAAGGCATTTAAATTTAATTCTATAAACTTTGCATGTCAATAATAGATACAATGTCATAGCATATTATACATATGTATTCAAGAGATAGTGAATGTAAGGCGTGTCTCTATTTTTTGAACTTATAAATACTATTTTATCATATTTCAATTAGAGAGCTTTTGTGTTTTTAGAAAACCGCAGCTATAAGTTTTCATTGTAAGGTTGAAATGAAGCAAAAGTAGCCAAGTTTGGAGGCCATCTTCATTTTGGAGGAAGATTCAAGCATCAATATCATCATTATTGAGTTTCTCTCTTCCAATCCTTTTACTCCCTCTTTTCTATTATCATAAACATGATATATTGTGATATATTTTCGTGTTTCATGGCTAGCTAAGCTGTATATAGAGATTTCTTTAAATTCTTTTATGAATATTGAATGATTTTGTAATCCTTTAAGTTTATATACATGATTTGGTTTAATTCAATCATATAAATCTTAATGAATTTAAATAATATTTTAATTATTGATTAATCTAATGAACCTAGACATAAGAATCTGGATTTGAGATTGTATGTATGATTGATGCATGTTTAATTTCATTCTAATAGTAGGGTGAGTTAATTTGCTAATGGGATAGAAACATACCTCTTGGTCATGCATAGTAATTGATTGAGAATAGATCTTAATGAATGGATTTTACTCTAATTCTCATGGAAACATAATGAATTAGGTAACTGAAGCATGATTGATTGACCTAGACATAGGCTGTTAACTTAGTTAGATTATCAAGTTAACCTAATCATTTCATTTATATTGTTTATAAGGATTACTTGTTATCAATTGAAGTAGGAGGAGAAGAAGGATTTCATATTCTCTAATTAATATCTTTGACTCCGATTTATTGCATTTTAGTTTTTACATTTGATGTACATAAATCTTTTATAATTTGAATGTGCTTGAATAGTATTAAATAAGTTATTGGTTAATATTTGATTCTTAAGATTAACGTATTCATCGTGGAAATGATATCTGACTCTTGACTATATTATAAGTGCGATCCGTGCATTTGTAGTAAGTAAAAGAGCGAATAGTTGACTATGTTAATATCGTAACATTTGAAAGTCAAAACAGAGCTATTGATTGCCAATCTGGCTCCTAATCTAATGGTTTGCTCACTGCCTCACTCTCATCCCACTAGTGCATACCAGGTTCAAGACTTGGGCACTTCATGATCTATCCAAACCAAGAAACAGAATCATTCGAGACATATTCCTAACCTCAGTTCACTAAAGATGTTAGTTAGAGAAGCGGTAAGTTGAATCTTTTTTTGTGTTATCTTTTTTTTTTCATTTATATGATGGTTCATCTTTTGACTTATGATTAAAAAAAAATAGGTTTATTTCTTTATATTTATTACATTCATTTTACTAATCAAGTTATAATATGTGTATATTTTTTTAAAAAAGAGAGTAAGAGAGAGATCATTAATAAACACATGTAAGCTTGATTGGTAGAATAGATGTAATGGACATAAAAAAATATATCTAAATTTTACCCAAAAAAATTAGGTGTAGCTGTTCTAGTGTTTTGCGAGTCAATGCAAACTGTTATTCTTGTTAGTTGTTAGTTCTTTATGTCATTAAGTAATTCATGTATTCTATAGTAATTTGCACCTTCCTAATTGTTGAAATCTTAGAGAATTTAATGTATTTTTGGAACTAAGTATTTGCATTTCATTTTCTACTGTTATTGTATTTAATGGCACATGGAAGACAATCAATTCAATGGAGAGATTCCCTCATCCCTAGGAAATAGTAGCAGCTTGCATGAAGTGTAAGTTATACTCCCTTTAAGCTAAATTAGAGTACTCAAGCAACTTAACTTTTTTTTTTTTTTAGTAATTATTACAAGCAACTTACTTTTACTTTGCTATTTCAGTGTCTTAAATTTAATTACTTCTGCTTTCTTCCCATCTCTTTCTTTTGGTTCGAAAAAACTTGTTTCACATGATCACCATTTTGAAATTAGAATGCCAGTAGCCATATCAGGTCAAGTAACTACATATTTCATCTGAATTTCCATGTTACCAGTCAATATCTTGGTGTAAGGCAATAATAAATACTGTTGTGTCCTTCCATACAAATTAGGGTTTGCTTATTTACTGACACCAACTCAGTAGTATCAGCTCATGTATGTCTTTCATTTGTAAATATGTATCTTTTGAAACCCGATTGTCATCCTCTCTTGAGGAATCTGCCAGTTACTCTTCAGTTCTATTGCGTCTCCCTAGGATTTTCTTCCTTTTCTTTATTGTTTCATGGAGTTAGAATTTTGGCTTCTAGGTATTGGATTACCTGATTGGCCTCCTTCCTTTTGTTGTCGCAGATTTTTTACACAGCAAAGGGAATGCACAATCCGATGATTGTATAAGTCAGAATTTACATTGTAATTTCTCAGATCCACCTCAAATTAACACCTAAACTAGCATGGAAACATAATTTATTGGAATAAATCAATAAAAATAAACTTATTTGAGAACTATTAGAATCAAACTAAATAAAGTTGAGCTCCATAACTTTTTAAGTTCACCTATCTAATCTTTCCTTGCTTAAGTGGAAACAGAGCGGCCAAGGCACTGCTTTTCACCTGTGTATCATTGGTCTAATTCTAATGCTACCTGACCTTGTCCTCTCCAACCCTTTCTTTATCCTCTTCAGTTGCTTCTCTTTATTCCTTGACCCTTCTTTCCCTTCTTCTTTGGCAGCCATATCAGCAAATGAGCTGGCAGAAGAGGATGAAGATGAGGGTGATAAAGAAGAAGCATGTGGCTTCTTCAACCTCAGTAACTCTTTCCATAGAACAGTGCACTTAGGTGGCCTTGGAGATGGGTCATCATACACAAACCAATTCGCTCTACTTTCCTCTTTGCTCACCTTCACTTCTTGCTCTCCATCTTTGGTATTGAGACTGATCTTGTTGAGCTTCTCTAAATGCCGCATCTGCCAAATGGGACGGAGCTTCCCTTCAAAGAAAGCTCATCAGCAGTTAATATTGTGTCGTTACTCACATTGCTGGAGAGGAACTCAAACTCTGCATGCTGCGCTCTTTCACGTTCCTTTTCTTGATCTTTTTCATCCTGAGTTTGGACTAATGGAGATGACGTTCTTTTTATCTAGGAATTCTGCTGACAAAGAAATTCTAGGACTTGAAGGCGCATTAATGGATCTGGGGGTACCCTGAACTGGTTCTAGGGGGACCATTTTTTCTATGTTTGGGGGTACCAAGAGATGAGACATTGTGATTTTGTGGCCTTTACTACTGAGGTGTATTTAGGCTCATGCATGAGAATTGTGATTTATAAAGGAGAAGGGGGTGCTTTAATCATGTTTCATCAATCTCTCTTCTTCTAACTTTCAGGACGTTGAGATTATAAAATTTAAATAGTCTGGTAAACCCGAAACAAGTGAGGTGACCCATTGTTTTGTTTCTTTTTAATATAGGGACAAGCACATGGACGCCTCGAAAAGTAAAAGACAAAAGCTTTTTCCCTAGCCATTCTACAGTCTTTGCATGCAATTCTAAACCCCCGTGCCTGCATGCTTTATCCTTCTTCTGTTTTTTCCCCTCCATTTTACTTATTTGTTCCATGTATTACCGAAACATTTTTACATTTACAAACTTTTAAAGAGATTTAGTATGATCGATGTCACTTGGAAGTTGGAACAGATGAAGCATTAAGTGATGGGTGGAGTTAGAATAGCCGTCTTAATTTCAAAAGCTTGTAATATTGAAAGAAATTATTTCGGTTGAAAGATATAACAAACATTGTACTCCCTTAACTGCGGAAAAACAAAAGAAAAAAAAATTCAGACTTTGGTAAAATTTATCTTAAAGATTGGAGGCTGCTATTAATAAAGCTGATGTTTAAGGATAAAAAAATTCTGTACAAATAAATTATCTCAATAAATGAAATGATCTGGAAAAAATAAATAAATGAAATGACAAATTCATGTGAGGATATCAATGGTAAACAAGTGCAAGTGAATGTTTATAGGCATTTCTCTTTCAAATTGTTCAGAAAGTTTATAATGGTCTCAGCATTACAAAAGAACACACAAAAGACAGAAAAAATAAGCTTAAGGCTGCTGATTGTGTAATAAAATTTAACTGCTTAGTCAAATAAACATAGGATTATGTACCAAAAAAATAAATAAATAAGTAAACATATAGAATTGTTATCTTGACTTCTCCTGCATGCAGCAGGGATTATAACATGGAAGGAGTCTCAAGCATGTGGCCACATGAGAGTAGCTTCATGGAATGTGTCAACAGGGTTAAAAAGATTTACTAGCTGTCCAAGAAATGACCAAGTTACCCTCTAAATGAGCTGATTACAGCCGGCACGGTTTCTTAAATTTTCAATCTCCTGGTGAGTTTATTGTCCTAAGGAAAGGCAAACAAATACTATATCTTCTTATAAATTATTTTTAATAATTTTTTAAATATTAAATAAAAAAATTAATATATCTGATATTTTAAAAATATAAAAATTATTTAATATTTTTTTATTTAATAATTAAAATAATTAATAAAAAAATTAGATAAAAGAATAAAACATTTATCGCTCGTGAAAAAGCTTCCATTAAAATTTGGGCAGTTGTAATTAATTCCTGACAGCTAATAAACATTGACGTAAATCTTTCAACTATTACACATTGTTTACTTTTAATTATATAAGTACATTATTTTTGGGAATTCTGTGCTCCTGCCTTGAACTATTATTGAAGTGGACAATAATGTCAAATGATAGTAGTCTCTGGAACACTAAAAAATAAAAAAAAACATGTGATTTTTCATAAGTTTGGACTTTAGAGGGCTAACTATGCCGGTCTTCTACCAAAAGCAAAGAGTTGTGCCAAATTCAATAAAATTCAAGGATAGTAACAGGTTACTTTTTCTAACACATAAGACGACTCAAGGTTGAGCGTTTCATTTCATCAGTTAGTGCACTGCTTTCAATTGTTTAAAATTTTAATACTCGCAGGGTTTTATCTAAAATTTGAGAATAGCATGCTAAATTTTTAAGCTCCTCAAGTGATTGCCATCAACGACTGAACTACTATATGTACTTTACAGTTCTAAGTTTTTCAGTATTGCAGCAAAAGCTTTCTCTCATTCTTGATCTGTGCAGAAAGACCAAGAAGGAAAGGGAAAGTGCAACAATCGACTGTATCGATCAAATTCATTGTTTTCTGAAGGATTTTGACCAATGGTACCCCTCAAGCATGGCCCTAAATAATTGAAATCTGGTTTTACTAGCCAACTTAGTCTGTTACAGACAAGAGTAAAGAGTAATGTAACAATTGTACCAAAAAAAAAGAAAGGGTTATGTATCAATAACTAAAAAGTACCTTCCATTCAGCTTATGAGATTATGAACCTTGGTGCTTTGGAATTGACATTATGGAGCTGAACTAGTTGCACTGTGCAAGTTGTAAGAGGAAGGAACTGCTACAGTTTACATAGAAAGACACCTCGAAGGAGTAATGCTAATGTGGCTGAACTGTACAAGGAGAAAAGGACCATAGAGCAATTAAATTAAAGAGATTTCATGTCAATCACGGCTGTTATAAATAAAAGAAAAATAGACAGAGCAGTGCTTTAACTACGACCCAAACTACGGTGCATAAATAAACTGGGCTGGATGTTGTGTATTGCGTGGGTTTATTCTTAACCTTAATTAACTCTGAAATTTTTGCTAACCTTTTTTTTAAAGACTAAAAACGATCTAAACATGCTAAGAATTTAAACAACGCGTTCAGATCAATACAGCGGAAGCAAAACGGATCGAGAAAAATTAACTTCCTGCCATTGCTATTTGATTCACTCTTCTTCTGTTTTTCGAACTTTACATCAAATCGGTTTCTGCCTTGACTTTCCAAACCCTCACTCGCTCAAACTCGATGGTGTTGTTTTCTAAATAGAGGAGTAGGTTTAGTGACTCAAAACAGATAGCAATGCGTTGAATTTATAAGCTCTGCCCATCACAAAGTTCACCAATGTGGAGCAAGACGTAGGAGAGTGGGAGACGTTGCTGAGAGGGTGGGAGACGTTGCTGAGAGGGTGGGAGACGTTGCTGGACGTTGTTGAACGTTACTAAGAATGTGGGTTGAAAAATGGACCACATTCGGCAACTAATTTTCCATGAAAATAGCAAAATTTTAAACTTAAAACTATCTTCAATAACAGAGCATCTCTGCTCCGAGAATTAAGGGGAAATTCTATCATTCTCCCACTTAGTCCATTTAACCCATCATTAATCATAATAAGAAACAAAATATATGAATCATTGCTATAGGTCCTCTAATAACGAGTATTATCTTTCATGTATCACAATATATCAAGTCTCTCAATACCAGTCCTTAACTTAATGAATAAACCATATGTTTATTCTAGGTCAAAACCAAATGATATTTCTCAAAATAAACAATTATGTGCACAAAATATATGAGAAAACATCAAACTGAATAAGAGTTTCATCGAAAACAATAAATGTACGTACAATGAAAATCACATCATGGAACCAAGTCCCATTCGTACTACATGATCCTTGAAATTCTTTGGTGGCATGCCTTTAGTCAAAGGATCTGCAATCATCAACTCAGTGCTGACGTGTTCAATGACCACTTTCTTTTCCTTACAACGTTCTCTTATGGCTAAATACTTTATGTCGATGTGCTTACTTCGGCTTCTACTCTTGTTGTTCTTAGCCATAAATACCGCAGTAGAGTTGTCACAGTACAACTTCAATGGCCTAGAAATAGAGTCCACAACTCTAAGTCCAGATATGAAACTCTTCAACCATACACCATGCGAGGTAGCCTCAAAACAAGAAACGAACTCGACCTCCATAGTGGAAGTAGCAGTTAAGGTCTGCTTTGCACTTCTCCAAGATATAGCTCCACCAGCTAGCATGACAACATAACCAGATGTTGATTTTCGGGTATCCATGCAGCCAGCATAGTCTGAATTGGAGTAACCAATCACTTCCAAATCATCAGTCCGTCTGTATATGAGGATACAGTTCTTTGTCGCTTGAAGATATCTCATCACCTTCTTTGCAGCTTTTCAATGGTCAACACCTGGATTACTCTGATATCTTCCCAAAACTCCAACAACATATGCAATGTCAGGTCTGGTACAAACCTGAGCATACATAAGGCTTCCAACAGCTGAAGCATATGGAATATTTTTCATGTGTTCCCGCTCAAAATCATTTTTGGGGCACTGACTCAAATCGAGTTTGTCACCCTTCACAATGGGAGCTACACTCGGTGAACAATCTTTCATGTTAAATCTCTCTAAAACTTTATTGATATAGGTCTCTTGAGACAAACCCAAAATGCCTCGAGATCTTTCTCTATGGATCTTAATGCCAATGACATAAGATGCCTCTCCCATATCTTTCATATCAAAGTTTTTCGAGAGAAATTATTTCATCTCATATAACATACCCTTATCATTAGTCGCAAGCAAAATATCGTCCACATATAACACAAGAAAACAAATCTTACTCCCACTGACCTTTTGGTATATACATTGATCCACGATGTTCTCTTCAAAACCAAATGAAGTGATAACCTCATGAAATTTTAAATACCATTGGCGGGAAGCTTGTTTCAATCCATAGATGGATTTATTAAGCTTGCAAACTAAGTGCTCACCATCACTAGAGGAGAATCCTTCAGGTTGTTTCATGTAAACCTCTTCCTCTAGATCACCATTGAGGAACGCTAATTTTCACATCTATTTGATGTAACTCAAAGTCAAAATGATACTAATGCATAATTACTCGAAGAGAATCTTTCTTGATAAAGAAAAAGTCTTCGTTAATCAATTCCTTCTCTTTGAAAACCCTTTGGCTACAAGTCTTGCCTTATGTCTCTCAATGTTGCCTTGTGAGTCTTTCTTCATTTTAAAGATCCATTTACATCCAATGGCTTTTACACCATTAGGCAACTCAACGAGATCCTAGACTTGGTTAGATGCCATAGAACCCATCTCATCTTTCATGGCATTGTACCACAAATTCTATTCCTTAGAATTTATGGCCTGTGAAAACGTTTTGGGATCATTTTTGGCTCTAATGTTATAGTCCGACTCTTGCAGATACACTACATAATCACTAGGAATTGCTGACTTTCTGACTCTAGTAGATCTTCTTAATATTGCCTCATTATCTTCTTGAGGAACTTGTTGTTCAACCGATTGTTCAATAGTTCTTCATCAACAATTTGATCTACTATCATTTTCAAAAACTTCAATTATCGCAGAACACTCATTTGTACTTGAGGGGTGTGAACGACAATTAATCTATCACTTGATCCGGAGGTTAACCTTCATAAAATCCTTATCGAAGCAATGTCCTTTTTTCGCTCCCACTGACAAAATTCTCAAGAAATTAAAATTTCTTAATTCCACAATCCTAGTGCTATGTAATGAAATAAATCTATACCCTTTGGACTTTTCAAATATCCAATGAAATACCCACTACTAGTCCTTGAAAGTTTCTTCTCAATAAATTCTCATAACGGCATCCCTAGATGCAAAAGTCGCAAACTTGGTTTCCAACATTTGAATAACTCAAAAGGCGTCTTCGAGACAATTTATTGGTAACTTGTTTAATATATACAGGCTTCTTTAATGCTTCAATCCACAAGACTTGAGGAAGTTTTGTCTTACTCCTCATACTTCTCACCATGTCTATTAAGGTTCAGTTTCTCCTTTCTGCCACACCATTCTGATCCGGAGAACCAGGCATAGTGTACAAGGCAACAATCCCATGTTCTTGAAGAAACTTCGCAAATGGACCAGGTGCTTGTCCATTCTCTGTGTATCTACCATAGTACTCTCCACCTCTATCAGATCTCACAATCTTAATTTGTTTTCCACATTGCTTCTCCACTTCAGCCTTAAAAATTTTAAAAGCATCCAAAGCTTAACGAAGCAAGTAGAGATACATATATCGTGAATAATCATCTATAAAAGTGATAAAGTATTTCGGACTACTTGCGTCCATGTCTGGACAACAAATATCTGTATGTATGATTTCCAATAGGTTCGTGCTCCTCTTTGCACCCTTTTTAGACTTGTTAGTTTGCTTACCTTTAATGCAATCCACAAAGTTTCAAAATTAGTAAAATCCAAAGTACTAAGTACCCTTCATGTACTAATCGCTTAATTCTCTCAATGGAGATGTGTCCCAATCTCCAAGGATTTAAACATAATTCTCATTCAAACACAACGTTTTAACCCGTAATAACATGCATAGAATTATAAGCATATTATCATTTTGCATTTAATACAATAAAGACCATCAAGTAATTCACCAAAACCAACAATTTTTGATTTATTTAATAAAGTAAAACCAGAATCCGAAAAATTAAACGAAAAACCCAAAGGTGCAAGTCTTGAAACAAAAATTAAATTCTTAGAAAAACTAGGAACATAAAAGGTCTTTTCTAAACATAAAATAAAGCTACTACTCAAAACTAAACTGCATGTCCCAATGGCCTCCAAATGTGAACTCATCTTCCTGCCTGAATAGATGTATTGTTCACTTTCCACTGGCTTCCTTAGGTTTTCCATACCCTGCAAGGTATTAGAAACATGGATTATAGAACCAGAATCAATCCACCACGTGTTATGATTAACACGAACCATATTAGATTCATAACAAACAAATGTAAATGGAGTACCTTTCTTATCGAGCCAATTCTTAAACTTTATGTATTCTTTCTTCATTCATAAGTCTTGCAAGAAACACTTTGACTCTTTCTTATAAACAGGAGGAATATTACCCTTATTTTTGGCATGATCCTTCTTTTTTTTCCATGACAATATTTTAATTATCATTAATTTCCTCTTCTTGGACACACATAGTCAATAGTTCATTAATTGACCACTTATCCTATGTGTGTTATAAGAGATTTGAAAGGGCTATATTGATGTGGCAGAGAGCACAAAATGTAGTGTACTAGGAAAGAATCCGACATGGTAACTTCCAAGGCTTTTAGCTGAGTTGCTATATCCCTCATGCGCATGATGTGATCACGCACTCCTCTTATCCCAATGAGCTTCATGGATGAGAACTGTATTATTAGAGTGCTGGCAAGGGCCTTGTCAGATGTAACAAATTGTTCATCAATAGATTTCAAAAGATCCTTGACTTTAGTATGCTGATCAACAGAACCACGGATACCAACAGATATTTTAGTCTTTATGAACATTACGGAGAGACGGTTAGATCTCTCTCATTTTTCATAAAGGTCGACGGCATCTAGAAGGCTGGTTTCAATAATACCCAGTGCTTCATCCTTCCTAATAACATAATCAATGTCCATCCAGCCCAAATGGAGAAGAATTCTCTCCTTCCAAACTTTATAGTTGTCACCCCTTAGTTCGGGAATATCACACTTAATATCAGAAATATTCGCAGGTTGAATAATTGTAAAGTTCAAACATACATGCTCATTATTCATAATTTGAAACAAAATAAATATCATGTTTTACCAATGTAAATCATGTCTTAATTCATAAATCTAGAGACATAAAACTTGCCTGTGGACTAAAGTCCTACTCAATTAGACTCATCATGTAACCTTATGACAAAACTATCAAATTATGTTCCTTTTCTTAATTCATGTGGGCATATCAAGAAATATAATCTGATACTTCATCCTAATTAATCATACAAATATAACAAAATTCCTGTAATAGATCTTATTATATCACTTATTATTAATTACAAGTAATGTTTTAATGTGATTCTAAAACTTAATATATAATCCTAATTAATTAAAGATGTTGTGGCTATTCCCTAATTAATTAAAATTATATCAATCACTTAACATTAATTAATTCTTAATAAAGAGCTAATTATTTGCATAACATAATACAAATAAATTAAATAACAATGCATAAATATTATTTAGCATAATTTTGCATATACAATAATTATAAATTCATACATACAAATTTCAAGAAATAAATAATATATGCATACAATTATTCAATAAAAGAAACTATATAAGCTCTTTAATAATTAATTCTAATGTGCATAAATTATTTAACTTAATATTGCATGCTGCTTAAGTAAATATTAAAATTAAACATACAAAATAAACAAAATAAACAGACAATTTATACACATTAAAATTTATTAAATAATTCATGTGCTAAAATAATATAATTGCAAAATCATATCCAATTTTTAATTCAACACGAAAGCTAATGATATATATAAATTGTAACACTTCAACTATCAAAAAAAGTTGATAGCATGGTGATAAATCCATTGACATTAAACCGTTCAGACGCAATGCAGCAACCTTTTTCTTTTTTGTTTTAAACAAACAAAATTTCAAAAGGATAGCATGGTGGTAATTAACCCATCAGGTCATGGGTTCTAATTGTTCAGACGCAATGCAACAACCTTTTTTTTTTCTTTTGTTAAAACAAACAAAATTTCAAAAGGATAGCATGGTGGTAACCCCATTGACATCAACCCATCAGGTCATGGGTTCTAACCGTTCAGACGCAATGCAGCAATCCTTTTTTTTTTTTGGTTTTAAACAAACAAAATTTCAAAAGGATTCGAAAAGATGCATTCTAAGAATCGAACACGGGAGGTGGAGCATGCTTCTAAAGTTTAGCAGCCTACCGCTGAACCACTTCAGTATTGTGTGACAGATTTATGTCGTTACATATATAACAATCTCCAAACAACACAAAGGGTCTGCGATTCAATTGTCTTCAGCCTTGAGCCGGGTCATTCTGACCCGGTTACGACCCGCGAACCCGAATGCAAAACCCGATAGTTTTTGACCATTTTTTATGTCAAAAACAACGTTTTAAATCACACAAAGCTTAGAAAAACAATTTAAATAAGATTTATGATTTTATTTTCGAATTAAAACGTCTAAAACAGAACACCCATGTTCTGAAAAAATCAAACTCCATAACAGATAAGAGCAAGCAAGGCAGAGGCATATAGACAGTCTCTGATACCAAATGAAAGACTAAAAACGATCTAAACATGCTAAAAATTTAAACAATACGTTTAGATCAACACAGCAGAAGCAAAACGGATCAAGAAAAACTAATCTCCTGCTATTGCTATTTGATTCACTCTTCTTTTGTTTTTCGAGCTTTACGTTAAACCGGTTTCTGCCTTGGCTTTCCAAACCCTCACTCGCTCAAACTCGATGGTGTTATTTTCTGAATAGATGAGTAGGCTTAGTGACCCAAAACAGAGAGCAATGCGTTGAATTTATAAGCTTTGTCCATCACAGAGTTCACCAACGCAGAGCAGGACGTGGGAGAGCGGGAGACGTTGCTGAACGTTGCGAAGAATGTGGGTTGAAAAATGGACCACATTCGGCAACTAATTTCCCATAAAAATAACAAAATTTTAAACTTGAAACTATGTTCAATAACAGAGCACGTTTGCTCTGAGAATTAAGGAGAAATTCTATCATTTTTAGCACAAGCTTTGCATTTGTTATTGTTTTTTTTGTGAAAGTTCAAATTTATATGATTTATTTTATGAACTATTCCTTATATTATGCATTTCATTCATTATTGACTTATGACCTGTCTAGATAACATAAATGATATAGGCACTGAAAAAAGTAATTCACATAATTCTCACATACACTAGGAATAATTGAGAATTCTGGGCTTAATTTAAAGCAACAGATAAAAATTCTCAGCCACTCTTTTAATGTATGTAAAGGTTTTTGTAAGTTACTTTTATGTGCATACATCATGATAAAAAAATTTCTTGTTTTATTTAAAATAAAAACAAAGGAAAATGGACTAGAAGTTTGTTCTTTCATTGTTCAAACACCAAAGATAGAAAGGAAAACGAAAAGGAAAACAAATGTTAAAAACTAATGATCATAAGTAGTTAAATAATTTTTTTAAGAAAAAGGTTTCGCTCTTCGTTTAAGTTTTTTTTTTAAAAAAAAAACAATGTTACATGAACATTATGTTTATTTTTTTTTTGTACAATTATGAGCATTATTTATTTAATGGAGACAAAAAAGGAAGAACAAAGACTCATTGGATTCAATCTAAATTTATATAAAAATATTTTGATAACACTGATATAAATTTAATGGTAGAAGAATATCTATGAATATCAGATTAAAAAAAAATATATGTCTTTATGGATAAAATATTGTTTATATGACACAACGGTGCCTCAATGTTAAGAACATGTTCGACTGAGATTATTTTTCAATTAAATAATTTTTTTGAAGAAAAAAAATTATTGTAATAATATTTTTACATATTTGATGAAATTAATTTAAATTTTTGTATGAAATTTAATATATTATAATTTTTTATAATGTTAAAATTTCAGTTTATAATTTTAAATTATAAATTATTTCTTATACTTTAATATGTAAATATTATTTTGTTTTAATTAAATAATTTTTTTAATCATTCTATACTTATTTTGATAAATTAACATATAAAATATTTTTTTATATTATTCAAACAAAATAGATTAATTTAAAATTATTTTTTAATTAATATATCATAATATAAAACTAATTTTATTATAATCAATTATAATAAAAAAATTATATAATAATTAATTATTAAATAATTAAATTTTTCACAATTATCTTAAACACTCGTTAATTTTTAAAATGCATTCTAGCAATGAATTGGTCCATGATAGGCAGCCTGGAAGACTTGTTACGACTTAGGAGTTAGGACTTCGCTATTTTGGACAAAACACAAAACGCACCGTCAACATTTTTTTTTGCAGGCTTGTTTGTTTGGAACACGTTACTTATCATTTCCTTTCCATCATTAGATTTAGAAATTAGTAATTAGCAATGTTTTAAAAATTGAATTAGAAATTAAATTGGTGAAATTTTTATATTATAATTTAATTAATTAAATTTGTAATTTAACTGTTATTGAATTTGATTAAACAAAATAACATTTGAATTAGAGACATATTAATTCACAACCTAACTAGTTTAATTAATTGGTTTGATTTGATTTTTAAAATATTAGAAATTAAAAGTAGATAAGTATATAATATGTAAATAAATATTTAGTCATATATTTAAATTTTAATTACATTAATTTCTTAATGTTAAGTCTTAAAAAATATCTTTATAAATCACTTAATCTTACGTAAATGACTCACTTTTAATAGAATTAGAAATGTGAATTACTCTAGGTGAACGTAAATTAACGTGTACACCACCTAACTACAATACCAAAAAGAAGAGGCGTGGGGAAAGGAAACAAAAAAGGAAGACGGGGGAATTTCCTTTTCAGTAAAATTTTGAATTTACACACAATAGCCAGGGTAAGCATTTATCAACAAGATCACACATTCATTTATAAACTTATAACATGTTTGGTAGATATTAACTATGTGTTTGGTAAGAATTAAATTAGTTTTTTTTTAATTTTTTTAGAAAAAAATTTGTTATAATAGTATTTAATTATGTTTGACAAAATCAATTTTAATTTTTATATGAAATTTAATGTAACATAATTTTTTTTTTTCATAATATCTTGAAGATTGAAATTTATGATCAGAAATTTTATAATTATTCTTTACACTTTGAGATATAAATATCATTTTATCATCAATTAAATAATTTATTTAATCATTTTATACATATTTTGATAATTTAATGCATAAAAATAATTCTTTTTTATACTATCCAAACAAAATAGATTAATTTAAAATCACTTTTCAGCTAATATATACAAACATAAAAATGAATTGATTATAATCGATTATTGAAATAATCAAAGTTTTCACAGCTGAACCAAACACACTAATTCTGTACCAAAACAACATTTTGCTTGATAAAAAGCTTTTTCTTTTTTATTGTTTCAATTATTGTTGATAATTTCTGCTTTAATTTTTATACGAAATTTAATGCATTATAATAATTTTTTTATAATGTTGAAATTTAAAACTTTTAATTATAAATTATTTTAAAAATTTGAATATAAATATTATTTTATCCTTAATCAAATAATTTTTTAATTTTTTTATATATTTTTTAATAATTTAATACATAAAAATAATTTTTTTATACTATCTAAATAAAATAAATTATTTTAAAATCAATTTTTAACTAACATATATAAATATAAAACTGATTCTATTATAATCAATTATAATAATAATTAATTATTAAAATAACCAAATTTTTAAGTTAATACAACACACTTAATATATTATATAGGGATCCAAATCACGTGTGCCAAAAGCCTGTTTCATGCTCTGTCTTCTACTTAAATCTTTTTAAGCAGAAAATAAATATACATAATCTATTTTAAGAATTTTACACACTCAGCCACAATGGCAGATATGAATGAATCTTCACGAGTCACAACACACATGATTAATTAAAGGAAACATGGAAAGAAGTTAAGGAGGTTAGAAATCGATGCAGGGATTGTTTATGGAACCCATCACCAATAACCATATGGCAAGGCCATCCCCAACATCGCCCTCTGCTCTATGACTGCACAGTTGCGACGCCATCGTCCTTGTCCCCCATCCAACAAGGCCAAGTGCGACTTGACATCAACCGAGTTCCCCGGTGATTGCTTCGACCTCATCGCGTGCGCTGACATCTTCGTTGCCACTACCGCGACCTCGTCACCATTCTCGACACTTCCTAGTACAACGTCTTCCTCAATCGTGAGACGATCCCTTTCGAAGGCTTCCGCCGTGGACGGCAACCTCCCCACACCCGACATGCCCATGTCGCAGATAATCGAGATCTTTCCCAAAGCGACTTCTGCGTTGAAGAAATGGTAGCTCTTAGTGGCGGACACACCATTGGGTTGTTCTCACATTGTACTGAAATCAGCAAAGACACTACGGTTACTGGAACTCATCCCATTGTGATGCGAAGGTTATAGAATTTATAATTCTTTATGATGACTATTTATTTTTAATTTGTATGAATCTTAATTATAAAAAAATTTGAATTGTTTATTATGATATTTCATTACATTGTATGAATTAATTAATTTTATTGTTGTATGTGCAATTGAATTTGAAAATAAAGATTTCTTTTGATGATCACGTTCCGTCTTTATGTGCAATTGAATTAATTTTAGCCGCTGCACTGTATGTGCAACGCTGTTGCTCTCTCTCTCTCTTTTTTTTTTTGAGAAAGAATAAAAAAAAAAATTCAACGCTGCAACGGGAAGATCATTTGGACATAAAAAGCCATGTGATGCATAAATTCTCCATTACACATGATATAAGGCATTACGAATTGACGCGCTTGTCCGCAGGTCAGTGCTTGTCCGCAGGTCAGTGCTTTTACTGAATGTAGTATAATCACTTTGTCTTACAGGCATTACGCATGATATAAGAATCAGTTTCTCTTACATGCTAATGAATGTGGTTTGTCTTATATGGAGGTAATCTGGTTTTACTTTTATAGCATTAAGTTAATGTATATTACCATGATTGAATTTGGAGTTTTCTTTTAATAATTTTATGTATAGTATTTGATTTTTACGCATAATATTATCAATTTAAAATAATATTATGTGAGATTTGTTAATTATTAAAATAGTCAAATTTTTAAGTTAATTTAATTTTAAATTATGTGAAAGTTATTTTTTTTAAATTATTCATAGAATAGATACTATGAATGACATAATGACTATTTATATATGGGTAAATTGAAATTCATTGTTATAAACATTATAGATGATCCAAAAGTTGATTAGTTGTCCTTATAATGACATTCATTGTTAGTAGTGTAAGTGTACCTTTAATTTTATTTATATATCTAAAGATAATAAATATTTCTAATTATTACATATATCATTGTCAAATTATGTAAATTTTATTAATATCATTATGTTGAATATGATATATTGATGGATCACCTAAAGGAGAATATTGATATACATTGAATGATTAAGTTGTTTGTTATCTGAATCTGTATAGTATATTAATTTATGACTCAAAGTATTAATGTTAGATATTTGATTATTGTAGTATTTGTCATCGTTTTTATAAATTCGCTTGCTTTGTATGTTCCAGTCTTTAATAGGTTGAACTTCTATAATCAGAGTGAACAAGTCCAATTTCACCTTGCTGTAATGGATCTTGATTTTGCACTCTAAATTTAGAAGTCTGATGCTATTACTGTTGCTAGTAGCAATAAAGAGAAAGCTCATTATAAGGCTTCAGAAATGTTAAACAAATTAAGCCTAATGTTTATGCAAATGAGTATAGCAAATAACATTAAGTCGACTTTTTCCAAAACTGAAAGTGCTAAAGAATTCATGAGTTTTGTGAAAAAGCGCACCTAAACTGCTGACAAGTCTCTTGCTGGGACATTAATGAATACTTTAACCACCATGAAATTTGATGGTTCTCGTACTATACATGAGCACGTCATTGAAATGACAAAAATTGCAACAAGACTCAAGTTAATGGGAATGGAAGTGAATGAGAATTTCCTTGTGTAGTTCATTCTGAACTCATCACCTTTTGAGTATGGTCCATTCCAAATGAACTATAATACCATGAAAGATAAATTGAATGTACATAAATTGCATAGTATGTTAGTTCAGGAGGAAACCAGAGTTAAGAATAAAGTAAATCACTCTATCTATTATGTGAACCATCAAGGAGTTGAAAAAAAAAACATGGAAAGTGAAAAGGACCATTAAAGATTGATGAGTCCTTTTGTCAAAATCCAGAAGAAAGAGTCAAACAATAATAAATGTCATTTATGTGGGAAATCTAGACACTTCAAAAAGGATTGCCTAAGGCGTAAGGCTTGATTTGAAAATAAAGTAAGCTTAATACTTATGTATGTTTCGAATCAAATTTAACTGAAGTTTCTCATAATACTTAGTAAATTAATTCTGGATGTACAACTCATGTTTCTAATACGATACAAGAATTCCTTACAATCCAAACCATAAGCCCAAATAAGAAGTTCATCTTCATGGGGAATAGAGTGAAGATTCCAGTGGAATGTGTCGAGACTTACTGTTTAATCTTATACACTTGATATCATTTAGATTTATTTGAAACTTTTTATGTACTTAGTATTTCTAGGAATTGAGTTTCTTTGTCTAAACTTGATATTGCTGGATACTCTTATAGATTTGGTAATGGATATTTTAGTTTATATAAACAAACAAATATGATTAGTTTGGTTGTTTTAGTTTATATAAACATACCTATAAGATTGGTTCTGACATACTTTGCAATGGTATATATAAATTAAATCTTGATAATTTATATGCTGAATCTCTTATGACCTTGCATCATAATGTTGGCACTAAACGTAGTTTAGTGAATGAACGTTTTGCTTACTTGTGGCATAAACGTTTGGGTCAGATTTCTAAAGAAAGAATTGAAATGTTGGGAAAGAATGACATCATTCTAAATTTGGATTTCACTGACCTTAATATTTGTGTCGATTGCATTAAGGGAAAAACAAACAAAACACACAAAGAAATGTTCCACGAGAAGCATTCAGCTTCTTGAAATTGTACACACTGATATATGTAAACCCTTTTATGTCAATTCTTCCAATAAAGAAAAATACTTTATCTCCTTTATTGATGATTATTCACATTATGGATATGTCTATTTACTATAAATGAATGCATTGGAAATTTATGTAAATAAAGTTGAAAGATAATTAGACAAAAAGGTGAAAATCATAAGGTTAGATAAATGTGGTGAGTATTATAGAAGATTTGATAAAACTGGACAACACCTAGGTCTATTTGCTAAGTTTCTAGAACAAAAAAAAAACGTAGCATATGTGCTCAATACACAATGTCAAGTATACCACAACAAAATGGTGTATTAGAAAAACATACATGAACCTTAATGGATATGGTTAGCACTATGTTAAGTAACACGACTTTACCCTTGTTATTGTGGATGTATGCTTTAAAAATTATCTTGTATTTGTTGAATAGGGTTCCTAGCAAGGCAGTTCCAAAGACACCTTTTGAATTGCAAACAAGTAGAAAATCCAGTTTAAGGCACCTGTATGTTTAGGGATGCCAGACATAAATAAGAATATATAATCCACATAAAAAGAAACTATATGCAAGAACAATCAATGAATATTTCATTGAATATCTAAAAAAGTCTAAAAGGTATAGATTTTATCGTCCTACACATAGTACAAGAATTATTGAAACTGAAAATGTCCAGTTCATTGAGAATGATGAGATCAGTGGGAGTGAAGCTTCACGAAATGTGGAGATTAAGGAAGTTAAAGTACAAGTTCCTTTGACTTGTGCTCTTACTTATGAAATTGCTGTTCCTCATGTTGTTGAACCGCATAACAATCAAGAAGAACAACAAATTAATGATCCCAAAGTTGACAATGAACCTATAGTAGAACAACCATAAGAAATAACAATAAGAAGATCCCAAAGAGGAATGAGATCTGTTATTCTAAATGACTATGTGGTGTATTTGCAAGAGTCAGAAAATAACTTGGGAATTAATAACAATGATCTAGTTTCATTTTAAGCTATTAATAGTGATAATGCTGATAAATGGTTAGATGTCATTAAAGATGAGTTTAAATAGGGGTGGGCATGGTTCGGTTCGGTATGAAAAACCGAACCGAACCGAACCGAACCTATTAAGAGGTTCAGTTCAAAACCGAACTGGTTTCTTTTTGGATCTGAACCGGTTTTGTTCGACGAACCTTTAGAAGCAGGTTCAACCTTAAGAACCATTTAGATTTAAAACCGGTTTCAAAACCAGCGTTGGGTTTAAAACCGGTTCGAACCGATTTGGAGAACTTGGATTTAAAAACTTTGTAAACCGGTTTGGACTTAAAACCGGTTGAACCGGTTTGGACTTAGAATAACATCTTTGTTTTACTTTTCAATTTTTACATCCACGATTTCTATAAGAGGCGCATGCCAATTTTCAGTAGTAGAGGAACAATATTTTTCAGTAGTAGAGAAAAGACCTTGAAACTAAGAAATATTATCATATATTTGCATTGATATCATATACTACTTCCATGCATGATGCATCACAGGTTAAACAGCAATCATATTTGCACATAAAAAAAATCTACATCATTCTTACATCATTTCCTTTTTAGATAATAAAATAAGAAAAATATACATTCCAACACACTCTATACCTTTATTTTTCCCCAAACAAAATGAAGTGTAAAAATGATGTAAGGATTTTGATGTGCAGATATCATTTTTGCAGGTTGAAAACTCAATAACATCATGAACAAGACAAACTTAAACCAGAAATAATCTAATGTTTGTGTAAATGTAACCATGATGAGTTGAAAAGCACACTTTCGAAAAACACGAAGATCCATCATAGCCATGTACTTTTGCAAGGGAACCCGATATTGTCGGATCTTTGTTTATTCGCTTCTTCTCCCGTAAACAAGAGAAAGAAATAATCGAACAAGAGAGAAGAAAAGGAAAATAAAAGTAGCCAACTAATATATAATAGATAAAAATCATAGCTTATTTATCATTGAACGCAAACCTGAAGTTGTTGGGAGATAATTGTAGGAGGTAGGAGTCCACGCAAATAGTGTGCATCCTCTCTTTCTCTGTGAAAGCAAGCCCTTTGTTGTACTGTGGATCCCTTAACATAGAGTATCCACTTTGCAAAGACACAAAATCATACTGAGAAACTCGGACTACAATTTCATCTCACAGATATTTACTCAAAGTCTAAAACCCATCCCTTCCCAAAATGGAAAATAATAATATTAAAAACATAATAATAATAACAAACAACTTAGCTAAGTAAGAATGAAAAAAGAAACAAAAACGAAGAAAAGGAAATCAACTGTTAGAAAGACTTAAAAATACTAATGATCAAAAATCAAGCATTAGCAATCCCATATGCTACGTTTGGATAGGATTTACTTAGATTCACAAGTGCAAGGAAGTAACCAATATAAAAAGTCTCAAATATAGTCCATAACTAATTGAAGCCATGAAGATCAAAAAGCTGAGAAAGTATGCAAAATTTGAAACGTTAAACTGCTTGTGACTACTGACCTGGCAACTGAGAAAGTCCACGGGGTGACAAGTTAGTCCTCGGTGGCGCGATCCTCACCGTAGACGTCCTCACCGCTGCCACTGACGGTGGATCTTGGGCTGAGATCAAGCACTGACTCAGTAACTGGAAAGAGAATTTTACATGACCACACGACAATGAAAGCATAAAGATAATAATAATCCAAGTCAAGCGAAGAAAAATCGCAAGTGGCTGTGTCGTTTTCAATTTGAGAAAGAGAATATCAAACCATGTGAAATTGACAAAGAATAACTGCAAACGTACTTCTACTTCATTACGGTGAATGGAGAAGTCACCTCCCAAAAAGCACAAAAAATAGGTGTTTGCAAAATTAACAACTAAGTAATAACAACTCAGTCCAATACACAATTATCCTAAGATATAAAATAGCAGAAAACAAAAACAAGAAAATATATCCCCTTCAATCATCAAGAGAAATAGCAGAAGAACAAGGAACATCTTGTGGAGAAACCATCTCTGCAAAAAAGTAGAACAACATCTCATTACTTATGAAAACATAATATAATAAGCAATAAGTAATAACATAAATGTGGAACATTAATATTAACTTACCTCGCTCAAATCTCTCAAGCTGCTCAAAGTCATCTTTAGAAAGCAATGAGAAGGGTGTTCCTTTCAGCCAATCTTGTGTGCAGACAAGTGCTTCCACCATTTTAGGTGTTAGGGAACTACGATAAGGATCAAGCACCCTTCCTCCTGTACTAAATGCTGACTCAGAGGCTACAGTGGAAACAGGTATGGCTAGCAACTCCCGAGCGATGTTTGCAAGGATCGGAAATCGACTTGAATTTAGCCTCCACCAACTTAGAATATCCAAGTCTGGATTGGTCTCTAAATCTTCCTTCAAATACTTCTTTAGCTCAGATTTGGCATTAGATTTGCACCCGGTTGATTTTAAAAATTGATTCCAACAATAAGGATCATCATCATCAGTTTCAACAACTCGTGCTTCTTGTGTATCACTTTGAGACCCCCCCTCCTGACTATTATATTCCTCAAAAAGTGACTCCAAACAAGAATCCAACTTATCTTGCAATTTAACCGCCTCGTCCAAATCAAAATCAAATATCGATTAATTGACCAATTGACATATCCTTGTTTATACCTAGGATCAAATACAACAAAATTAACAACAATAAGTTTAGATCATTGGGATTTCCCCAATATTTGTCATATTTCTTCTTCATCCTTTCACCATCATACTTACACTTATATCCTCGAGCCACAGGATTGGAGGATCCTCTTCCCAATTCCAAATACCTCTTGCATATATATATTGCTAGTAACATAAGAAGTACCGAAATGCGCAAAGTAGCATCATAGAAGATCTTCAAAAATGGTAAAATTAAGCAAGCATAATCCCAATCTTCATATGTAGGCACACCCTTTCCTTTTTCAACTCATCAACATATTTCTTGTCTAGCATCTCAAGCTCCTCAAATGCATTTCGGTGCTTCAAAGCGCCTCCAACATAAGATAGGTCGAATTCCACCTAGTTTCAACATCTAAGCAAACTAGACCCTTATATTCAATCTTCTCTGCTCAACACATGCCTTGAATTTATTTAATCTAGAAGGAGAAGATCTTATGTACTTCATCGCACCGCGGATTCTCAAAACAGAATCATCAATTTCTTTCAACCCCTCCTTCACAATCAAATTCGAATATGCGCACAACAACGCATATGAATGTAATCTCCCTTCAGAACTAAGTCGTTCCACGATGCTAGCCTCCTTTTTAGGTGTTGAATCCCAACTTCATTTGATGAAGCATTATCAACTGTCAAACTAAAAACACGATTCAACTCCCAACGACTCAAGTGCACCTCAATAGTCTTGGCCATAACCTCTCCTGAATGATTAGTGACTTGGCAGAAATTCAGAATCTTCTTATGAAGCCCCCAATTATTATCAATGAAATGGGCAGTCAAACACATATAACTCATATTTTGACATGAAGTCCATGAGTCAGTAGTGAGGCGACTTTTCGACAATGTTGCGAAAGAAACTTCTTCAAGTTCGTTCTTTCGTATCCCATAGCGTGAAAATGTCACGCGCTAATGTAGTGCGTGAGGGGATACTTGAATCTTGGTTGCAACACATTCGTGTACTTAAATGTTCATTCTCCACAAATCGAAAAGGGAGCTCGGTACCACGAACATCTTCACAAGTTCATTCCGACAGCTTCTTGGTCAAATTTGGCATATAAAGGAGAACAAACAACATGCCCTTCTGCGGTTGCGTTGAGGATGAAACCGATTTTTGCCTTTTGTTTTCGTCTTTATCCGGATTATCCTTGCATCTCTTCAAATGAGTACGCATAGCACTTGTTCCGTTATCATACTTTATCAAGATACCGCAATAGTTGCATCTAGCTCTCTTATCTAAACCGGACTCCATGAGAAAAATGTTTCCAAGCCTCGACCGATTTCTACGCCCATCGTAGGCGAGGCGGTAACACACCAGCAGTGTCAGAGACAACTGGTGGAGTAGAAACCAGATGCTCTGTTGTATCCGAGACCGAAAAGTCATTCAGATCACCCATTGATGACATCTGTATGTAAAATAAGAAATCAATTATTAACCTCAACATCAATTATTTCCAAATCTCCATCTCCTTCTTAACAAAAAAAAAAGGACAAAGACATTTAAACAACTTGAACGCAACTAACCGGTTTATCTTCTGCTATGGCAACCATCCATGTACCTACACAGTCCAAAGCTACACTAATTCCTAAGTAGAAGCCAATCGCACAAGCACTAACACTAAGTAGCTCCCCCCAAGTGACTCGATGAAGACATAGCAGAAGAAAATCAATGAAGAGTTGAAGACGTTGATCAACGCAGAGAGATGAACGCAGAATGGGAGATGAACGCAGAGAGAAAAACAATGAATAAAGCGCAATCCAGATCGGGAATAGATTATGAGGTGCAAACTGAATGGAGTGATGGTAAGGTTCTTCATAGATGGTAGAAACTAGATTATCAATTTGTTACCATATCTTATAATCTTATAATTCAATAAGATTCATGAAAAAATAAATAGCCTTCTGATTCTCAAGACATGATATATAACTCAAAGTGACAACTATGCTCGGAGAATCAGGAAAAGTGTGTCTAATAAAATGAAAAACTTGCTAAATCCAAGTTTAAAAATGAATATAAAGTCATTCTGATAAACAAAACCAATTTGTTAAATTTGTGCTGGATAAGATTGTTGTTTTGGTTTCCTTAGGGTATTCAGGTAATGGGGGTATCTTTAACACACATGCACATAGTTAAATCATTTTTTTATAAATTTTTTTACTGGCCCTTGATGCAAAATGATTAAAAAATGAAGAAAGAAAAAGAAATTGTAGTAATAATCTCATACTTTGCACCGCTGATGCTTTATCAGGATTTACGATACCACATAACCACTGATGCTTTATCCTTTTTCTTTCAGATTCTTGACAGCATTCAAGTTGACATACGGAATTTTCATGTTTTATACAGTGATGTGCAGAATGATTTGCATATCAAGGACTAACTTCAATCGACAGTTGTTTATTTTACTATAATTTTCCAGGGGCATATTATGTTTGGTTTGAAGTTCTCTAACTTGACCATGAAGCAAAATCTTATTGGGTAATGCTCTCTTACTTTCATCTTATAATTGGACTTCTTTTTGAAGGTTTGTAAACACAGGTTGATTGGATCTCTTTATGGGTTGTGTGGAATATTCTGTTTAATTTATTATAGTTACAGTCAGAAGGCACTAAGCAAATATATTCGTTAAAAAGGGCCAAATAGCTTCAAAAGTAAAAGAAATGTTCCCTCAACTTTAAAAGACCCGGAATTTCCTGAAACTCAACAACTTGTGGTGACAATTTGACACGTAATTTGTGCTAAAATCATGCACTCAAAAAGTTTCTTCAGATTAAAAAGTAAAAACCAGGTCAGAGTAAACAGTCATATGAAGTGGAGGAAAAAAAAACACATTAAGGGAAGAAATTGATGTATGTAAGGCTTGTAACTCACTATTTTTCTCCCTTTTTTAGTTTTCTGCATTAGTTTCTACAAATGGTGAAGAAAATTAGAGTTGACCTACAACCATACAGACTCTCACAAGTTAATGATAATGACAAGAACCATTCACTCAGTCAACAAAACTAAACTCACCGAGCCTTCTTCCGGGACTTGAACAGGAAATTAGAGGGTGGTGATGGTGAGAACTCAAAGGGCAAGTGGGGGCTCAGCCTCACCAGAAAGCATCCCCACAATCTCCTTCATGGAAGGCCTCTTCCCTGGAGATCTCTGCAGACACAACAAGGCAATGGTGATGCAGAGCAGTGCCTGCTCTTTGTCCAAAGAGTGAATGGAAGGATCAACAAGATCCAAAAGCCTCCCATTGTGAGCAAGCTGCCTAGCCCAGGAAATGAGATTAGCCCTCTCAAATTCCGAAATCGGCGATGCCGTTACTTGGAGAGGTCTCCTTCCGGCAACTAAAACCAAAAGCAGAACCCCAAAGCTGTACACATCACACTTCTCAGATAGCTGCCCACCACCACCATACTCAGGAGCAATGTAACACACAGTTCCCCTCATACTTGGGGTGCTGCTGATTCCACCACTTTTAGGTATATCCCCACTCACCCAATCCTGGCTATTCCTCCTCCCACCATTACTCCTAAGCTCACAACTCAAACCATCCAACCACCAATCAATGCTCCCTCTGCTACTCTTATTCTTCCTCTTTTTCTTCTGCTCCTGCACAACATCCTCATCTTTCTGCTATAGTGCTACACAATAGGACAAAAAACTGCTTTTTATGGGTGCTTAATTTTCACCGTCTCATTGTTTACTTTATTAGTGTTTCTTAATATTACATTTTAACCTGCATCCATTTCTAATAATATTTCTAAACATGTTCTATCAAAAAAGTAATATTTCTAAACATGGTTTCTCAACAAAAAGTCTTTCACCATTATGTAGTGATTCACCTCCGTCAAAGTTCAAAATTCAATTGTAATTCTTATTGTATTGGTAATGTTGTTGTGTTAGAATTGTTCTGTCCTGTTTCAAGTTTTATGTCTACCCTACTGGAGAATATAAGTGAACAAATCCAAATTAATGCAAGTGGTTGATTGAAACTTGCTTAAGGGGGAAAACAGTGAGTTTGAGATGTCACTTATATGTAGACTGAGATTTGACTTATTTATTCTCAATAATTTCAGTCTTCAAATGGAAGGGTGAGAGTGGGCCAGAAAATAAAATTGTAGAGATCAAAGGACTGGAATTTTATTCCAGTATGTTTCATGGTTCAATGGACTTGGTAACTATGAACAGTATGGGTAACTCCCACTCTGCAAGCAATATATTTGTGTATTGCATTCCCCTTATTTCTTCCCTCCTACTTAATTATTTGTGTTCTGATTTATTATTTCAATGCATAACCTTCTGGTCTCTATTCTTTTTTAACCACTATTAAAATCTTGAAATCCTTTTCTTCCTACTTAAGTTTAGTATTTGTTCTTCATTTTTCAAATTTCAGGTACGGGATGGGGACCCTCACCCTCCTCCTAAGATTCTGAACTTCCTTCATGTATTATTATTAACTTCTGCTTTGTACTTTGTATCATTGAATGGGCTATGCACTCTTAAATTACTTCGGGATTAAACCATGGATGGGAAGAGAATAGAGAGTCATCCATTTATCTTACAACAATAAAAGAAAACTCATCTCTTTAAATAGATGTTGGCATCAAAGCTAGTAAAACAATGTCATCAATTTTAGAATAACAACAAACAGAATTTGTTTTTTCAATAGCACAAGTTTGACAAGAGTCAAACTCAAAACTTCCAAAAGTTGATAACAACATGACGGAGACGAGTTATAAGTCAAGCATATGCAGAATATGTATTAACAAACCCCGGTTCTAGAGCATTACAAAACAAACCCACAAAAAAAATAATAAAATCAATCACAAAAAGCAGTACCCCGTTGAATCCATAAATCTCCATCATATGCAGAATCCACAACAACCAAAATTTAACATAACAAAACATCAAATGTCACGAGCTCAAGGTGACCATGAAAATCAACAGATAAAATGTGATATTCAAAAAAAAAAAATCAAGGGTTGAGGTTGAAGAAGGAAATCGATGAAAACGTAAATCAAGGACTCTCACCAGATGAAGACGCAACACTGCAGCAGAAGCTAATCAATGGCACGAGCACGCAGCGATTTCGTCACATTCGCAAGTGAGGAGAAATGTACAATGCAGTGATTTCCTCTCACCACACAGAAGCCTGAAGATGTCGCCGATTAAAGAAGTCGTGGTGCTCGATTTGGGTTTAGGGTTTAGTAATTTGGGGATTAGGGTTCAGTAATTTCAGGATTTGGATTTTTGAAATTTCAGTGGAAAACTGGAAATGGGAGAAAGAGAAGTCTGATACAGTAAGAGAGAGATCTGGTTTCGTAAGTTTTGGGTGTGAAATGTGAAAATGGATTGGTTTGGTTATATTGTGGTTATCTGAATTGGAATAAAAATCAGTTAACCGAACCATTTTATTAAAACAAACCGGTTTAGGTTTTTATAAAATTAAACTGGTTCAGGTTATTTAAAAGTGGTTTGGTTTGGTTTATGGATAGGTTTGGTTCATTTGGTTTTTCTGCACAGGCCTAAGTTTAAATTAATAGAACATAATAGTGTATGGGACTTTGTGGAATTACCTAAAAGGTGCAAGAAAGTTAGTTGTAAGTAGGTCTTTAAGATTAAGCGTGACTTTCATGGCAACCTTGAATGCTACAAGGTTTGTCTTCTTGTCGAAGGTTGTACTCAAAAGGATGACATTGACTATAAGAAAACATTCTCACCAGTTTCCAAGAAAGATTCTTTCGGAATTATCATGGCATTAGTAGCTCATTATGATCTAGAATTGCATTAAATGGATGTGAAAACTACCTTTCTAAATGGGAATTTAGAGTAAAATGTTTATATAGATCAACCAATGGGGTTTTCAGTTGAGGAGAAAGAACACATGATATGTAAACTTAAGAAACCAATATACGGACTTAAGCAAGCTTTCCGACAATGGTATCTCAAGTTCAATGATAATATTATATCCTTTGGATTTAAGGAAAACATTGTTGATTGGTGTATCCTTTGGTTCTGTACGTTGATGACATCTTACTTGCAACTAATGATTTTAGTCTATTAGGTGAGACAAAGAATTTTCTCTCTAATACCTTTGAAATGAAAGATATGGGAGATGTAAACTATGTGATTGAAATATAAATATTTCGTGACAGATCACAAGGATTGTTAGGTTTGTCTTAGAAAACATATATCAATAAAGTTTTAAACAAATTTATAATGGAAAGCTGCAAAGAAAGTCTTAAAATACTTCATTACAAGAAAAAACGAGATTTATGAAGGATAAATCCGCCGCAAATCACTTAAAATCCACCGCAAATTAACAATTTACAGTCGATTTGCGGCGGATTAGCGACTGTCGCAAATACGATCAACACAATATAATTTACAACGGATTTTAATTTCTGCCACAAATTTGAGGCGAATTTTTCTGCCCCAAAACTCTCCGGGAACATGCTAGAATCGTTATTGGAAATGGGCTAATTTGCGGTGGATTTTTCCACCACAAATTTGAGGCAGATTTTTCCTAACCTAATTTACAACGGATGTTACCACTGCTAATTTGCGGTGAATTTGCGGCAGATTTTTCGCGATTGAATTGCAGTGAATTTTTTTGCCGCAATTTTGCAGCTGATTTTGAGGCAGATTTTTCACGGCAAAAATCTACGCTAATTTGCTGCTGATATTTCTGTAGCAAAATCTGCCGCAAATTTTTTTGAATGTAAAAATAATTTAAATTAAATATTCAAAATCCACAATATAACAAAATCAACTCAGACATCAATTTCAACCTATCAATGCATTGAACCAATCCATAAAACAAACATAACAAATCACATACAATATAACTCATTGTTCAAATACAACATAACAAAGTTTGTTCAAATACAAACTTTAATAATCCTCAATATCATTGTCATCTTCATCTTGATTGGTGTGTGAAATCCGCAAGTGTACGGTTTCGTCGTCAAGTAATAAAAAGATCAAATCCTCAGGGACTATGTCTATGAATATTAATTAATTAATTAATTCAACTAAATTAAACAAAGGGGATATAATTTTTTATTAATAAGAACGATAGTAATAAAGCAATTAAATAAACAAATATTAAAGTGCAAAGTTGAGATAAAAAATAGCAAGCCGTTAAGAAAGGTTTTCAGATTCAAGAAAGCTTCTAAGATTGGGGATAACCACGATGATATAAGACTCCTAATTGATAATCCTATTATTAAAACTGAAATTCAATTGAAGGTGAATTACTCTAAATTAGTTAATGTTCTTTCTCAAGAGACAAGAACCGTGCCCAATTAAACCAATTCTTACTCTCGTGGTAATTGAATCTAAATTGAACCTATTACGCTTTATGGTAATTTATTAAATCCTCGAAAAGCTAAACATAATCTCGTGATTTAGATCTTAAGTTCAATTCTTATGGTTCTAACACCTAGGTTCACCTCTCAGTATGTCCTTAGATATCTATGAGATGTAAATAAATGGCCAGCAAATTCACATGAATAAGTGTAATAAGGATTGAATCAAAGAACATTCAAGATTGATAAAAAGGGTAAACAAAGTCAATTAATCATCATCAATGTATCAAAGGGCATTGCCCAATTCCAGAAACAAAAGGAACTACTCAGACATAGAAAAGAAGAAACAAGAAATCAAGTTAAAAAACATTCAAACCCGTAATCAAAGAGAGAAGAGAGGAAGATGAAGATCAAGAGCCTTCCAATGTGCCTCCTTCCAAACCAATTTCGAACCCTAATATTGTATTTAGAACATCTATAAACACCCTAGGAGTTTAAACTGATCCAAACCCATAAAAAGGAAGAAAAACGAACTTAAAAATCTGACACGGACAGCGATCCACGGCCGTGGATCATTCTAGGGCTACGCAACCCGAACCAGCGACCCGCGAACCCAAAGACCCGACCCGACCCGATTACGAAATATCCGGGTTGGTTCGGGTAGACGGGTCAGTTCGGGTCAGACCTGGTAAACCCGTCTTGCTATCGGTTCGGGTGACGGTTTTGATGACCCGACCCGATGACCCGATGACCCAAATACGACGTCGTTTTGAGTGATTTCTATTAGAAAATATTCATGGATCGGTCTAACCCGACCACTTAACCCGACCAACCCGATTACCCGACCCGAACCAACCTGATTACCATCGGGTTGATTCAGGTCGGGTTACACGAAAAAAATCGATGAAACTCGACCCGAACCTAATTAATTGGTTTGGACATTTTTCTCCCCTAAACCCGACCTAACCTGACCCGTGTGCACCCCTAGATCATTCCACGGCCAGGCCGTGGAATTATCTGGAACTTCCCTTTTGCTTTTTCACGCAATTGCTCGATCCATGGCCGTGGGGAATTTCACAGGCAGGCCGTGGATCTCTCTGGAGTGAGCTTTTTGTCCCAAATTGAAATCCTTTAAGCTCCAACTTCAATTATGCAAGCTTTCCATCCATTTCAAGGCCAATTAAGCATCAATCCTACACATCAACACTAAAAACACCGCAGTTATCCGAATTAAGGGAAAAACAAATAAAAAGGGAAACTAAAATGCCTAAAATGCATGCAAAACAAGAATAAAATATGTTGTTTCACATACATCAATGATCATCTTCACTATTCTGATTATCTTCTTCTGTTAGTTGTAGTTGTTGGCTTGGCTGAGTGCCAGTGGCTTGTACATATGATTTCAGCTCATTAATCATTTGGTTTTATTGACGTTGGTATTGTTCAAATCGTATTTTCCACTCTGCCTCATGTTGTTGTTCACGTTGTTGGCTTTACTGTTCCATTTGCTGTTGAATCTCCTGAACCCGATCCAACATCTCTTGCTGCAACTGCTCCTTGACCTGATTAATATATGTAAACATAAATTCATCAATTCATTCCATGAATAATGAATTAACAAAAAATATGAAAAATAAAATGATTGACTACATCCATCAAAATACAAAAATCAATTAATAAAAAATATTGCAGCTATTACTTAACTTGATTAATAACGTGCTCAGGAACTTGACTCGACATAGGCCTTAAGAAGGATGAATCTCCATGGTCATAAATAGATGCTTGAGAACCAAGGCCATAAACACGACCCTTCTTAGGAGCATCAACAGTTTTAATCCAAAGCTCTCGACTAGCCATTTATGTACCAGATGCCCCTTCTTTATTTGAGCACTGAGAAGATTGTTCAGATTCCTTTACTTTGAATTCCTCCTAAATATGGAAATAAAAAACTTCTTATGGTTGTTGTTATAACATGATTGTAGTATTAAAGGCCATACTTTCTAAAGAAATATTAACATATAAATCCTTAGTTTTTGTAGAAACCCATGCAGTACGGTCTTATTTCCTCAAATGTACGTGACAAAATGTCTCATCAACTGTGGGCTCTCTACCCAAAGTATTAACCTGTAATAATGAGAAAATAAGTTAATAACAAAATAATAAAACATATTATTAAACAACTGGTGATAATAGTTACTAATATCTACGCATAGGTGCTTGTAGAAATGCAACCACTAGTGTGCAAGCATCCACTAGTGTCAGAAGCACAATTCATCTTTGTTTGTTGACATTTCTCCTTATATATGCTACTAGCCCAGTGCCTGCATAAGTCTTCTCATATGCCTTCTCCAATTCAAAAAGGTCTTTCATTTAAGTTACGTGTCTGCCCCAGCAAACCTAATAGTCTCTTCGAACTACGACTATTATATGTCTTCCACATATGGTTATGATGCTGAGGCATTCACCAAACATAACTCTTCAAACAAATTATGTAAAAAACGTTAAAGTTTAAAAAAATTGCATTATTACAAGACAAACAAACATAATTAAACAAATAAAAATTGATACATACTTGAAACTCTCGAAACTACATTTCTCTAGTATCCTTGGGTATTTCTCCCCAAGATGTCTAAGGTTGATTATACCTAGATCGTATAATCTTTGTTATGGCATCAGTAGCAGGTTTAGATAGCAGAAATCTACGATACAACTTAAAAAAGAAAATGTAAATATTCTCAACAAAAAATTTGAATGTGCATTAACTATAAATGAATAACAAATAGTTGTCTACATACCCAAAATCACAGTCTGGCTCAACAAACGTCTTGTTGCTTTGATTTGTTACTTCCACATTAGAATCACAGGTATCTGGCGACTCACGGGTACTCGGCGATTCACGGGTACTCAGTGACGGGGCAATAGTAGGTGACCCTGAATCATATGTTGTATCATGCGGTGTATGGGAAGTTAGTGACAAACACTGAGATTCAGGTGTGGGTATCATAACGTATCCAGCAGATCGTGGCTGATGCAAACCTGTAGTGGGTGATATTGTAATAAGGGTGCAGATGATCTTGATGATTGCCCCCTTGGCCTTCCTAAATTGATTCGAAGACATCGAAGTTGTTACTTTTCCTTCTCTTTCCCTTTCCCTTTATCTCCTCGTGACGATGACATCTACACAAATAATAAAAATATAATGTAAATATAATTTCAAACATAACACAATAATGTATAACTAGTAACTATAACATCTTAATATAATTCTATACTCACAGTTATGAGAAAACATTGTCCTCATCACTATTTGTTTCATATTCATTATTGGAGGAAGATGTTTCATCATCATCGTCATTAAAACTTTCTTCTTCTTCATCATTTTCAGTCTGTCTACTAGAACCAACATCTTGGACTACATCAAAAACCTCATTAGTGTCTTGTAAGTTGTCAATGAGATCCATATCAACAATTGGATCCACAGGAGTCATATCATCATCTTGGAATGCAATTTCTTGGGCACTTTCAATTTCAACTCGACCTCTTGCCTTGGTCTTTATTACCACCCACCATTGGACCTTATCCTTTTTCTTTCCAAGATAAGGAACGTAATACACTTGTCTCGTAGAGGAAGCAAGGATAAAAGGATCAAACCTCTCATATCGTCTAGTGTGTCGAACCTCGACAATCTTATAATCTTTGTGAACTCTTGTACCTCTATTAATCGTAGGATCAAACCATTCACATTTAAAAAGAACAACTTTTTTTTTGTTCCCCAGGATATTCTAACTCAACCACATCTTTTAGTATTCCATAATAATCATTTTCATCTTCACCATTAGTTGAGCCTTTAATACACACATCACTATTGATTGTTTTTTTCCCATCTAACTAAACATCTGTGTGAAATTTATATCCATTGACAAAATACATTGGCAAAGATGTCACACATCTACTAGGCCCCCATGCCAAATCATGCAAGTAAGAATTATTCACCATATTTTATGGATTGTGAACCTGGAAAAAAATATAGTTAATGTTAATAATCTAAATCATATATAATGATTGGGAAAATGAATTTAGTATTGTTTGAATACTTACATAACTTCTGAACCACTCTATAAAATCTGCATTAATTCTTTCATTTGAATGTTCCTCTGGAATGTTGAAATATTGTAAAAAAAACACTGAAAAATTAAAAGTTTATGATTTTGTTGTTAGTGAGCAATACATATGTCAGAATTTAAGGCTAAATTAATAGTACTACTTACTTGAGGTATGATTCAACTTCATCACAATTTAGCAAGATGTGCAATGTCGCAGATTTCATCTCAGCATCATTTAGCCACTGTTTTTTTGATGTTCCATAGCCTTGGTCAGGTTGATTAAAAATTGACAAAGTCGATTCCATCGACATATTTTCATATGTATCATCATTTTATCGAACTCTAGTTCTCATTGACTTAACATGAGACTCAAAGTAAAATGAACAGAAATGAGATATCTCTTGAATCAAATAAGCTTCACAAATAGAACCTTCAACTCGAGCTTTGTTCTTGACTGTTTTCTTTATCTTGTTTATGTACCTCTCGAATGGATACACCCATCTGTATTGAACTGCCCCCCCACTCTTGCTTCATAAGGTAAATAGATTGGTAAATGTTCTATGGAATCAAAGAAACCTGGTGGAAATATCCTTTCTAATTTACACAAAATCAATGGAATGTTATGTTCCATTTGGAGTATGTCTTTTTTTACCATTGGGCAAATCATTCTGGTCGTTGACAATATTTTTTTAAGTTCATTTTTGCCTTCACATTATCCTTTGTTTTGCCCTTAACATCCATAACAGTGTTGAATATGTTATCAAATACATTTTTTTCAATATACATGACATCTGAATTATGCCTAATTAAATTGTCATTCCAATATGGTAACTCCCACAATATGCTCTGCTTAGTCCAATTATGATAAACACCATACCCATGGTGTTTGCACCATTGCATTTCAGTTATTTTACTAAAGGCACTAACAATCTCACTTAATTCATGTCTAGATAATCTTGATGGAGGCAAATTAGTCACAATAATTTTCTTCTTAAATGCATTTTTATTTTTTCTAAACATGTGATCAACGGGCAAGAATTGACGATGACAGTCAAACCACAAATTTTTTCCCCTATGCTTCAAAGTTAATGCCTTTGTCTGATTCATGCAATATGGACATGCTAATTTACCAGTAGTCATCCATCCAGACAACATTCCATAAGCAGAAAAGTCATTTATTGTCCACATCAATGCAGCCTTCATCATAAAATTTTGTTTGCTTGACATGTCATAAATTAAAACACCCGCCCATAAAATTTTCAGTTCATCGATTAATGGTTGTAAATAAACATCAATCTTGGTCTTTGGATTATGAAGACTAGGAATAATGCATGTTAGGAACATGTATGGGGCAATCATACACATTTATGGAGGCAAATTATATGGAATGACTACCACATGCCAACAAAAATAAGGAGAAGCAGATTGATTGTAGGGAGTGAATCCATCGGCACACAAACCAAGCCTAGCATTTCTAGGATCAGATGCAAATTCAGATATGTCCTATTAAAATGCTTTCATGCTTCACCATCAGATGGGTGAGACATGTCCCCCTCCTTCCTATTGTTTTTAGAATGTCATCTCATGTGTACAGATAAGCTCATAGAGGAATACAACCTCTTGAGCCTAGGAATAAGAGGTAAATAATGCATTTTTTTCACCAGAACTTCGTTGTTATTCTCATTACTGGTTTTACGAAGTTCGTATCTTTTAGCACCACAAAACTTACATTATGTGGCATTATCATAGTATAACATACAACCATTTACACAACAATTTATTTTTTCTTGAAGCAACCCCGAGTTTAGCAACCAATTTTTTTGTTCTATAGTAATTCAGAGGAATTCATGATCTTGGTGGAGCAACCTCTTTTAATATATCCATAAATGAATCAAAGCATGCATGCGTTACATTATAATCAGATTTGAGGCTTAACATTCGAACTGCCAAGAATAACTTAGAATGAGTTTCGCAGCCAGGCCATAATGGCTGACTTAAAGTATTTAATAGATCATAAAACTCTTCGGCCTCTAGATGTGGAGCATCCTCAACACTCTATTCAAAATGACTCCTAAAATCCTCAAAGTCTGCTCCAGCCGCATCACAAACCATATTTTGATATCTATTAATCACGTCTTCATCCTCTGATATAGGACTATTAGCAGTATTCAAATCAGAGTTTATATCTACAATAATTGGATCAGGCTCTTCCTCTCCATGATCTGTCCAATACCAATACCTAGGTTTGAATCCTTTTTTATACAAGTGAATTTTCATAATATCAGATTTTAACAATTTCCCACAATAACATATCAAACAGGGACACCTAATTGTTCTTTCACTTAAGTAATAGGAAGATTGACATGCATAATTCACAAACTCTTCAACTCTACATATAAATTCTTATTTAAGTCCTCTACGACCCGAATAAGTTCTATTATACATCCATCTACGATTTTTTGGAACTACTATTTTTTGCAATGAAAATTTTACACTTAAATTAAAATACAAAAATGCAAAATGCAGAACATATGTTACATAATTAATATATTTTAAAATTATACATGTATAAGTATTTCAATCCAAATAACTAGTATTTCCAAAAATCTCATATCTCTTAATATGGTATGACCCTATCCCATTCAAGAAGAAACTTTTTCAGCACTTGATTGATAGTACTCACAAAAATTACACATCTTATACTTGACAAAATTTCAGCAGCATTTGCCATTAGTCTCCAAGTGCACGACTAGAAAGTGGTGACATCTATCACAATTAAGTGTGCACCCAAAGAACAAAAGGAAATGTTACACAATAAAATTTCATCAAGTATATGGTATGAGATTTAAGGAGTAACTATAATCAAGTGAAGGAAAAGTTTCTTCCCAAACTGTCCAACTTGGACAATTTAAGATTCAATACAATGAGCAGTACCTTCAAAAAATACATGTGCTCACTAATATTGAATCTCAAACGGGAAACTAAGGTTGCGTTCACCAATACGATTTAATATATGTATAAAATAATCTCATGTTCCCAAACTGTTATCAAGAACCTGAAACTACATTTCTTCCTCTATTGCTATGTCCTTGGACCAAAAATCCTGTGTGATTTGGATCACAAATCTAACCATTACCAACAATATTACAATTGCATCAATTATGTGGTCAATTTAGAAAGCCAAAAATGCAAAAGTGTTCTCCAATAAAAGTCCAAATCCTATGCATACATTATACCAAACCTAACTTTTAACAAAACACTAAGTAAAAGCAATGCAGGTTAATTAACACCAATCAAAACGAAGAAATGGTGAATCAAAGAGTAGACCAAACCTGTTGGAGACTACCACACCGCACCAGTTGGAGATCTTCTCCTCAAGGTGTCACAAAATGCAACGTGATGCTATCTTTAACAAAAACACAAACTTTGAATCAGTTGCCATGGTTGCTCGAAATTGGAAAGGGAGATTAATGGAAGAAAAATTAGTACCTGAGGTCGACAATCGACAGCGTCGGGGAGAGCGTGCTGGAGGCTGGGCGATCGGTGGCATTGGGGTGCAGTCGGAGTCGCAGACGGCGTCAGGCTCGGTTTCGTGACGGGGTTGCGGTTTGGTCGCGATGCGCCGCAGTCGGTTTTTGGGGTAGGGTCGCGGTTGGGGTCTGTGACAAGTGGCAGCACAGGTGTCGCAATACATGGGCTCGAGGTGCGCAGTGGTGGCGCCGAGGTGACGGTGCCTGAGCGGGGTGGGGGTCGGTGGAAGGGAGAAAGGGGCAGGGAGAGATGGGAGAGAATTAGAGAAAGAATGTCATTTGAAAAATGAAAATGGCGAAGGAAGAAGATGAAGTAGATTTAATTTTGCGGCATATTTTTTGCGGAGAAAAAATCTGCAAAATGTATTTTTTTGAATTGCGAAATTTGGGGTGGATTTTTCCACCGCAAATTATTTAATATTTTTTTTTGAATTTTTTATTCTACTGATCAAATTTTGCGGCAAATTTTTCCGCTGCAAATTTAAATTTAGATTTGCAGCGGATTGATTTAATATTTTTTTTGAATTTTTATTTTACTGATCTATTTTGTGGCTGATTTTTTCACTGCAAATTTATTTTTTGAATTGCAGTAGAATTTGCGACAAATTTTTTCATCGTAAATTTTTTTTTTTTGAATTTTTTATTCTACTGATCAAATTTTGTGATGAATTTTTCTACAGCAAATTTAAATTTAAATTTGTGATGAAATTTTTAACATTTTTTACGAATTTTTAATTCTAATGCCTATTTTGCGGTGGATTTTTCTGCCGCAAATTTTTTTTAATCCAAAAAAAATATTTTACAATAGAAAAGTCACCAGAGAAATTTAGTGGCTAAAATTTTGCCACAATTTTATCCAATGTAATTGCGGCGGATTCGAATTCACCTTAAAAAATCCGCCACAAATTCGCTGTTTTCTTGTAGTGCTTACAAGGAACGAATGATCACATGCTTACTTGTAGAAGATCTGATCATCTTAAGGTAGTTGGATATTCAAGTTCAGATTTTGTTGGTTGTGTAGATACAAGAAAGTTCACATTTGGTTATTTGTATCTTTTAGTCGGAGAAGAGATATCATAGAAGAGTGCGAAGCAATCAGTCGTTGTTGCATCCTCCATGGAAGCTGAATTTGTGGCATGCTTTGAGACCATGGTTCAGGCTAAGTAATTGTAGAACTTTATTTCAAGACTTGGAATAGTAGATAGTATTGTCAGGCCGCTGAAAATTTATTGTGATAATTCCACAACTATCTTATTTTCTAAAAACGACAAGTATTCTAAATGTGCTAAACATATATAATTGAAATATTTTGCCATTAAAGAAGAAGTTTAGAAACATAAAGTGTTAATAGAGCATATTAGTAGTATCAAGATTGATGATCCTTTGACAAAAGGGTTACCGCCTAAAACATTTAATGGACATGTTAAAAGTATGAGCATTATTGCCAAGTAGGCATTATTGTAAATTATGTTAATATTTATGTTTTATGTACTTTGACACTCTGAGCTCGTGAATGAATATGTTTATGTCTTACTTATTTTTCAAGTTTGTATACATGATTGAATATGAATGATGATAACAGGTTCTGTCTTTAATAAAGACATTATTGTTAGACCAATTATGTGCTTCCCATTTATAGGTCATGTCAAAGAGAAGACTAACTCTGTAGTATATGAAAGAGATTATGTCAATTAAATGATCTACAACCGTCATGACTCATGGTAGTTTTCATTCTTAGTCATAATGAATGATGCATCTAATGTAAAAAGAAGTTTGACTATATATATGAATTTATATTATGTTTTGACAGGCTTATCAAACTATAAAAATGTAATGTCACATGAACCAAGTAGGAAAATATTAGATTAAATGTTTTATGTAATGAGCTTGTGAATTATCTTATTAGTTTAATAAGTAATTAAATTAAGTTAATGTGCTAAACTCTTATTAGGTAAAAGGGAAATAGTAGTTCTGCAATTATAGAAACTGCCAATTTGGTAGAAGTTAGTAGTATTTAAGAAATAATTTTTGTATAAAACTCAATTTCTTCTTTACTCACCATTACTAAAATAAAAAAAACATAAAAAAAAGACAAACGAATAGAAAGTGAGTTTTGAGATCTCTCTAACATTCTTAGAATACAGTATACAAATTATTCATGAATAAATGTTGATGTTGTCATATATTCTTATTTGTGAAAATAATAAATTATAAGATCCTTAAATTTTAATTATAATTTTCTATATTAAAATTCTTAGAAAAAATATAAATTAACATTAGAGGCTTATGTATGTATGGAAGAAAAGGGGTGTGTCTGAGAATGGATGAAAACGGTGTTAAGGGGTGTTAAGTGTTTAAAATTCTTAGAATAGATAATATGTATATTATTTTTCAGTTGATAAGATTTAAGTGGAAAAATAGGAAAAGAGACTTTTGGAACATGTGATTTTGATCCATTATGTAGATGGTAGAATAAGTTAATAAGAACACACGGACACATCATTACAATATAGAGTAATGTTTAATGTTTCAGTATAAATATTAGAGTTTAATTTTGATATAGCGTGATTGTTATCAAATTAATAATGTGGTATTATATTATTAAAAATTTAACATTTTATAACGTGATAATATATAATTAAATTAAATAATAGTATAAAAATTTGCATGTGTACTTTAAATCAAAGTTAAATTCAATATCATTACAGATATAGAAAAGATAACTAGATTCAGATAGATTCCTGGAACAGAGCTTGTGCTGACAAACCGCAAAGCCAAATGAATGGCGACCACTAGGATTTTTGATACGTTACAGTCAGCTGATTGATCCACAATACCAATAAGACAATAACAAAAGGAGCAGATCATAACGAGGCAGGCTTGTGATATTTGTGAATGATGGTTACTTAAGCACGCGAAGAGGATTAGAAATTTAGAAGCTTGGAAACATATTGGGGCCATTTACATAATTTATTGGCAGATTCCGCTAAGTGGCAAATGGCATGTGACATGTCCCTGGCTGAGAGAGACCATGTGGAACCCCTCCTCCTTTTTAAGTAGGACAACTTGGAACTTCCAATGTTGAAATTGGCCTCACACTAATTAAACTCAAGCTTCAAAACTTTGATTTCAGAGCACCAAAACGAAAGGAGATTCCAAACTATCTTAATTAAGGCCCCAACATCTCTAGCTATTATTTGCAAAATTGTCTCTCCTAAGATTTGTATGAAATAAACAAGGAAAAACATCATCCGATACTCTTAAATTATTGACATTTTTTTAAAAAATGTTAAATTTAATGAGAAAAATAATAAAAAAATATATATAATAAATAATATTAAATAAAATATAAAAATATATATATATATTATTTAATATAAAATTATTAAAATTAAATAAATAAATAGTTAAGATAAGAATTATCATGTTTCACGTAAGATTATCAAAGTTGAATAAACAAATAATTAGGACAAGAATTATCATGTCTCCTGCCAAAATCCAAATCCCATCTCATTTCCTCTAAAGAAAACAAAAAGCATTGTTTGGTACCACCACTCGTATGTACCCTGCATTATTTTTTTTATTTGATTTGTTCTTTTTGGGGTATGAATGGTAGATTTTTGGGAAAATTACGACATAAATGATTTGTTCAAATAATAGTCATATCTGTGGATTCCCGATGACAATAGTACAATGAACTTCATATGAAATTAATGTACTACACCAATCAAAGGTTTTTTTTTTTTTTAATTACGATTAGTTAGTATCTGATTTAATTTACATGTATTCTTACTAATTTACTTTTTCATTTTGATTAAAAATAAGCAATTTACATTGAAATTAAGAGATTCAAGAGAACATTTTTTACAGTCTAATTCCTAGAAATCATTTGAAATTTAAATCTGTAATCATATGTTTATCCATATATCACATGTTTATCTATCACTTAATTTAATACACCAATTAAAGATAAGAATATATGGTAGACATTATTTACCCAAAAATACCTCGATATCTAATGGATTAAAGAAAATAAAAATATATTTCCAAATTCATTGAACGGGTTGACTTGTTTTATTTTCTTTTCCCTTTTTTGTCTTGCTTTTCTTCATTTTATAAATGACTTTGACTTCTATTTTTCTTTCTTTCTTTATCATATTTAGAAACCTTTTGTTTATTCATTAGCTTTAAACAATAACTAATTAGTAGCTTGTACATTACATAATTTTTTTTAAGTTTAAATCTGTATTTAAAATATATTTTAAAAACTTAATTTTTAACATGTTATATATATGCAAAATGTTATGAATTTAAACTCTTAAAATTTTTAACATTTTATCTTTAAGTAATAAAAAAATGATAAATAAATCAATCAATCAAATTCTATCATAATTTGGAATAAAAGATGATGATATGAAGGAATTTAAAATTTGATTGTAGATAATTAAAGAAAAAAATCTTGGTTGATTAAGTAGATAATATTGAAAAGGTAATTGAAGAGAAATTGAGGAGAATAAATTTCTATTCAAATTGAAGAAGATATTTAAAGAAAGGTGAAAAAAAAAAGTTTAAGTAAAATTACGGGACAATCATATAAAATATATATATGAACACATGAGAGAAAGAGTATAATTCAAATTTTATTATTATAAAAAAAGTATTTTTATTTATAATATAAGAGTGGATAAAGATAGAATACTTTTTCCAAGAATTTCAATATTATTTTACTTAGAATAGTATTTATAGTATATTAATTTACTAAGACATTTTTAACAAGTCTCGTTTATAAAAACTACTCACTAAGACTAGGTATGTGGGCCCTGGCAATAAGCAAAGGTCTTGTGATTAGGGGTAGAAATAAATAAGTTCTTACGTCGTGTCAGTGACCTATGACCAGTTGTTTTTTAATATGAATCTTCTAGTCAAAGGTTCATGATGGATCTTTGATTTTATCTTTGATAATAAATTTATGATATTTATAATAAAGGACAAATTATATATTATGTTTAAATTCTTTTACTCTATGTATTTTCATTCGTAGACCCTTTAACTATTGGTATTTTCACCTCAATAGTTTTTAATCTTTTAATTGAGTTGATGTATAAACTTTAAGAGACTCAATATCCAATCGATATTTTTAACTTTCATATCTTCCATGGCATTAGAGAAATGATCTAATTTTAACTTTTCATCAATTGTTTTCTACATTCACTCACAACAAACAAATCAGAACAATAAACACATCACTCAACCATAGATTTAACTCTCTCATGAAGATCCAAAGCATAAGACAACATTTTTTTAATTTCTTTCACAAGTCAGAATGAATCAAAGGAACATAAATCATCACTTAACCAAGTTAGTTTGAAAACCCTGATCATAAATCAACATCTAAAGCCAGAAAAATGAATCAAAATCGTTCCTTTTGAATAAATCTAGAACAACAATTCCTCCATTTGTAGAGCTTGATTCCTTGCACTTGTGTTCTTAGCTGTCGTAACAATTGCCACACCGGCATCATCACTGTCTTCTCGTGGTAGGAATCAACCTCCGACTTCGACGGAACCGCTGGGAGCAGCCATTACACCGGCCACACCCCCACTCGTCTCTGCCCCTAGATCTGTGAAACAGAACCACCGTAGTCGCAAGATCTGGGCAGAGGCGCAACACGGATCTGGGAGGAGATGACCCACCAAGTCGCGTCTCAGACGTAGCCACTTGCACCTACAGATCCGCAACCACCTCGTCATGCCGCACCACGAGCTCGCCGTAGACCACCGTGAGCGGATAACCTCTGTCATCCCTGCGCGCGTATGCCCAAGCCGTAGCAGCAGATCCAAATCCGCACCTAGCCGCGTGCGACACCTTTGCTACACCACGTCGTCCAAGCCAAGCTGCTCCAAGTCGTCGGCCAGAGCTCCACCCGATCTCGCCGCGCTGTCAAGCTGAACCCTAAAGGAAGGGTATATGGTAGTGGTAACAGAGGAACATGTGTTCTTCTCCAACAAGGGTTGGTGGAAGGGTGGGTAATGACTCTAACGGGAAAAAAGATGAAAAATGACTGGACTTCTTTGTAATTATTTATTTTGCAAAATAACATTTTTGATGTATCAATTTATAATATTAAATATTTTTTTACTTACCTATTTATCATGTTGCAGGTAATTAATCACTATCATCCATTTATTTTTCTGCTCATCTAACGGTTTAAATTAAAAGGTTCATCCATGGACCTCATTTAACGAGATCCATATTAAACTCGCTTGCCTGAGGCATGGCCTAGTCTGGCCTGTTTATTAAACAAGTTAGGCTAAGACTTTTTTAAAAGCATGTTTAACTAAAAAGGTCAGGCCTCATGCCATCTAATAGGCCTAAAAAGCCTGTTTAACTAAAAACGTCAGGCCTCTGGCCATCTAATAGGCCTGTAAGCTTAACTACATATAATATAATATATATAATATTATAATAATTATAATTATAATTATAATTATAAATTTATTATAATATATTAATATTTTTTTTATTTATATTTTAATAAAAATTAGTAATTAAAACCTAAGTTAGTTAGTAGTTAAAATAGAAATAACATATTTATCAATATATTTAATGTAATATAATTATTAGAATGAAAATAATAAATTAATACTCACCTTTTACTTTTATAAATACTCACTACTTTCTTACTTTCAGTGTTTTACGATGTGGGACTTAGAGATATACCAAGTTGTTTGTAATTTGGTATATCTCTAAATCCCACATCGACCAAAGATTAGAGTAAGGAAGTAGTGAACATTTATAAAATTAGAATGTGAGTGTTAAGTCATAACAAAGGCTTATTGGCCTTGAATAGACCTATTGGCTTATTTTAAGGCTTAGGCCATTAAATTTCTATGTAAAGCATATTGACCTATTTAAAGGTAGGTTTGTTAGCCTATGTAAAGACATGTTGGTCTATTTAAAAGTAGGTTTGTTAGTCTATGTAAAAACTTGTTGGCCTATTTTAAGGTATGTCTGTTATCCTATTTAAAGGTCTTATTGCAAAGTAAGCCTTTAAATAGACTTTCAAGTTAGGCCAGACTTTTAAAAAGGTCAGGTCAGACCTTAAAAATCGACCTATTACAGGCTCACAAACCAGGCTCAGGCTTTATAATTAGGATACAAGGTAGACCTATTTAAGTCAAAGCCTGGCCTGGTCTGACCTGTTTCCACCCCTACTTGTGATTAAGAGTGTCTAGCAGATCGGGTTAACCCATGAACTCGTAGATTTTGACTCAACCCAATTCATAAAATGCAGGTTGGGTTAGGTTCGGGAGTTGAATTGGGTTAAAAAATGCTTCAACTCACAATGTGTGAGTCGGGTAGCGAGTTGGAACACTTCTAACCCAACCCACCTACTCACCCACCCGCCATTTCTTTAAAAAAGAAAAAGTAGCCTAGACAGAGTGTGCGTTTTGCTTAAAAAATGTCTTTAAAGTTTGTAAATATCATCTTTGATATAGCTAAGAACAATATTAGACTATGTAAATACGCTAACAAATAGAGGCTAAAGTGAGAAGAGAAAAATGCATCAAAACCCTATCTATCTACTCCTTCTCCATTGGCCCCAGCGCAGCTAGTAGTTCTCTATTCTCTCCAACTAGTCTTTGCAACTAGTTCTTTGCAGTGCAGTCATTCTCCCAAGCTCCCAGCGTTTACACCTTGAGTCAATGACCATTGCTTCTTCTCTCACCCGATCTCCCAATCGTTCTCTGCAACTAGTCATGTCATCACACAACCACACGTCCCTCTTCCCTCTTGCTGCTTTTTCAGTTTTCTGCACCACGCAACCCTAGTAGGTAAGCCTTCTTCCTCTACTCTTTTCATATAAATCTAGAACATAAGAGGGAGTGCAGTTGGGTAAAGTGCAGTTGCACCGTACGGACAAGGAAGCTACAGGGGGCAGAGCGGACAGTAGAGCTATGGGTACGAGCAGAGTGGGCAGACGATGAATGTAGTATTACTGGAGAAGAAGAAGAGCAAGCTTGAAGTGTAGGATTGCACTTGCTAAAATGATTATCATTGATGAACTTCCATTTAAATTTGTTAAAAATGAAGGGTTTAAAAGTTTCGCTCAAGTTATGCAACCTCAATTTCGAGTTCTTTCTAGATAAACTATTAGCAGAGATATTATGCAATTGTATATGTTTGAGACTAATTTGTTATTTGAGTTATGACTAACTTTGTTTAATTTATTGCAGACTTGGTAAGACTTGTTAATTGTTAATTTGTTTTGTATTTATTGACTTATGGTGTTTAGTTTATTTAATATTGAGACTTATTATATTAATTTATTAAATTTTGTATTTTAAAATTTTTTATGAATTTTTTTAAATAAAAAACACGTCAAATCCACGAGTTTGACTCAATCAAATCTACTATTAAACGAGTTGGATTGAGCGAAAAAATTTTTTTTCAACTCAACTCAACCCACTACTCTAATAAACGAGTCGCATCCAAAAATACTATTGAACTTACTCAATCCAACTGACGGACACCCTACTTGTGATGTCTTATTCAAATTGATCCAACTCATTTAAATTTTTTGGAAATCCAATCCCATTCTGTCCCAAAATTATGAAAATCAGAGAGATACAATGCATACATATATACCGCCAATGCACATTAGCACATGCATCAACTATTTTGGAGCCTCGCCGCACCGGTAACAAGCGCAATCAGTAAGGACACATCACTTACAAAAAGAGATTTATGGTTGAGTAATATGTCATGGAAAGGTCTCCATCTAAAGTAATGATAGTATTTGTTTTGTTGGCCGGAATCAATAAGGACCACACCTTATTCCAAAGCTAACTAGTTGAATCAAACACTGAAGAATCGGAAGCTGCATCGTCGCCATGAGCTTGACCTTGCCTTGCCACGCCATCCCCAAATTATACCCACTGTATCCGGAAAAAAAATGTCTCTTGGGATCATATGTCAAGTAAGCATGTCTTCCGAATGTCTAAAACTCAACAGTATTTGTAATGCTTTATTAGTAGAAAGTTTTTTCTATTATTATTTAATAATGTATTAATATATTATTAAAAAAATTAATTTTTTTAATAATTATTGTAATAATAATTTTTTTTAATAACTTAACAATACATAATTTAATAATAGTATAAACATAATTTTAAATTCACATTGTATCAAAATTAAATCCATGATGTCATGCCAATTGGACTTAAGGGCTTGAACAATGGTGGAATATAATAGGGGTAGGCGTGGCTGCTGCCCCTTCAAATTTTGGGTTTCACCATTGAGTGCATGCATAATGTTCTCTCATGTTCATTTTTGCACTCAGCTGCCCCTCAAACAATTCTCTCATGTTTCGCCATTGGGCTTGTATCACTGTAGCAGACATAGTTATATATGTCCGTTTATGTGATATTTTTTAAGAAAATGAATATACAGTTTTCTTGAATTTTGATATTTTTATAAATTATTATTACAAATTTTAAATTTTTTATAATTATTTTTAAACTTTAATTAATATTTAATAAATTTTTATTTTAATTTGAATTAATTAATTCATTAACAATAAATTATATGATATTATTTTTTTGCATTTATATTAATTAAGAATTGTTTATTAATTTATTTATTAAAATTTAATTTTAAATATATTTTATTCTTTATAAAAAAATAAAAAAAACAAATTTATTTTTTTAAAAAAAATTGTTTTATTTATTTTGTAAGAAAAAAATATATTTAAAATTAAATTTTAATAAATAAATTAATAAATAATTATTAATTAATGTTAATACAAATAAAATAATATCATGTATTATTATTATTAGTAAATTAATGGGTCAAATTAAATATAATAATCTATTGGAATATTAATTAAAGTTTAGACACTAATTAAAAAAATTTTAAAGTTCGTAGTGATAATTTGTAAAATAATCAAAGTTTAAGAGAGTTGGATATTATTCTCCCTATTTTTTAACTTTCTTCTTTTATTAAACTGTTTTTTTGGTATTATTCTTTTATTAAACTTAAATAGAAGCATGTGCAGTTAGTTATATGCATGATAACAAACGCAACAATTATGTAAATAACACCTCTATTTTTTTCCCCCTTGAATAAGGTAGTTCCGTGCTTCACCTAAACATGGTTTACCACCACCATTAGTATGTTCTCGTATCATTGAGGAGGAACAATGGGAAATTGGTGGCTCTGATTGCGTCACATTATTAAATATGTTGGGTTAAATCACTGTCACGTTTCTGGACTGCTAAGGGTGAACACAATCAACACAGTTCTAGCTAGCGTTACTATACCAGAATTCTCGTTCTCACTATATTCTAGCTGTAGCTGAAACACTTAATAAAACGCTCTACTTGAGAATCTTGTGTTGGATTAGATATTTTCATATCAACTTACATAAGGAATTTTCATTCTTTTTTTTTTAAATTTTCCGACATCATATCTTAAAATATTTTTCTTTCATGTATCAGTTTAAAAAATTAAGAATTGTAAGATTTTAAAAATTCCGAGTGTCTGAAGACGTTTGTTTATTTTGACATTTATTTACTCTCAATGAAATTAGAAAGAGTTTAAATTTCTGTTAGTATAAATTTTTTTATGTTATCATCTAATGGTATGTTAATACATCATTTAAAAAGTTAAACTTCCATTAACCAAAAAAAGTTAGACTTCTTAAATAATAATTTTAATAGTTAACTTTTATTTAATAAGTTAATAATACATAATTAAATACTAATATAAAAAATATAATAAATTAAAATTAAAACAAAAAAATATTGTTAATTAGGAGTGGACGAACCAAATTTATGCCCCTCACATTTAGTGGAGATAAGCACTGTATTTACTTACCACCACGATCTATCCTTGCTAATGCTGATTATAATTTTTCATATGTAATTGTATGAGAATAGCACAACTTTAAATATATTAAATGATTAAATCAAACATAAAAATTGAATTTCATATGATTTTCTATAAGTTGTCTTACATATGAACATCTAAATTTAAAAAATTTAAATATGCATCTTGTTGGGACTCACCCACCTTATGTTTGCTCGATGTGCATCCAAAATATGTAATATCTCATACCTTAAAAGTGCATATCAATTTAATGAGAGAGATGAGGATGACGAAGGCAGGAAGAAGGCTATGTGAGGCAGATAGTATGGCCCTGGGATGATGGCAGATAGTACATGTGGAAAATGAAGGTGGACACTGGAAACCGAAGTATACCAATGGCAAATCCACCAAATTCTGAGCCCTTTATCTTCTCTGTGGGCAGTTCCCTTCCTGGCAAATTAGGCCACACAAAAAGGAAAATCAATAAAGGATCAACCAAGCCTACACGATATGCAATTCACGAACACCAGCTAACTGAAGTTGCTAATCAAGCGGCTTTGGAGTTTCCAAGTTCAAAGAAGAGATCTCTCCACAATGACATGGAAGTGGATGGGAAGTGGACTTGCTATGAAGTTCGGTAGTTTGGTATTTGTTATCAGTCTTGGTGTTGGTTGTTTTTAGTCATCCTTCCAGGGTGATCTCAGGAAGCCTCCCGTTTTTGTGCTTCGTTTGGAACTATGTTTATCCTTCATTTTCAGTAATGAATTTAACTTATTTATGGTAAACAAAAAAAGTTAACACTTTATTTTTGTAATACAACGTTTTTTTTTGGTACTTTGAAATACAATGAATTGATTTTAAGTTATAAAAATAAAAGTGCTTTTGTTTGTAGTTGTACTTAATTTTTTATTAAAAAACACACTTCTCAGACATGCAATATTGTTTGGATAAAATTTAAAAAAATCAAAATATTAAAAAAATAAGTTTTCTATTTTTAATTAAGATAAATCACTAAAAATTAATTAATTTTTGTTGATATTGTGAAATCACTTTTTTTTTTCAAAGTTTATCAAATCGAACCCTAAATATATTTAGTGCTTTTAGCATCTACAGAATTAAGAAAAAACTAGCCACTAGTATTGTACTAATGGCGAGGGGTTTCGTGATCTCGTTAGCTTCAAACCTCATTCTCAGTATTGTATCAAAACAAAAATTCAGAAAAACTCCTAGTATGTACACTTGTATTCCGGAGACCCTCACTCAAGTATCAAGCGACAGTGATGAGCGCTGCACAAATCCATTCCAGCATAAAGGGGACACTAATATGGGCGAATTCAAATTCAACAAAGCAAGCTACCCTAACCAAGGATGCATCAAGCATACAACACATAGAACCTTCCCACCTGTTTCTTTGAACAATAAATGCACATTTAAATATAACGCCTTATTATCCTATCAGAAGAGCTGAAATTTCTTTTCGACTTAACGCACATGCATGACATCCAAGTCCTTTGACCCTAATAATACAGTTCAGCTATATTGTCGTACCCCCCATTGTACCAATGCTTTCGTAGATCACAATTCACAATCAACCGAGTCCGATTTCAGAATCAAACAAATGCCACATTATTATATCTAAATAAACATTCAAGGTTTTCAGAAGCTCAGTTAACGTTAACATACAAATGGAATCATTTCGCAGAAAGCTCCAATTCACATGCTGCCAAATTTGCGTTAGGCAGGGCAATTACTACCACAGGCACAGCGAAGTCACTACTATTATTATTATTATTATTATTATTATTATTATTATTATTATTATTATTATATTTTTCGCACCAAATAAAATAAAGAAAGATAAGACGATTCCCCTCAATTATTATTCCACCAAACGATTTCAAAATTCCAAGGCTACTAAAACAGTCAGAAAAGTTCCAACTTTCCATGCTATCTTCACTAACAAATCCAAATGGTCGTTCCAAATAAAGTCACATGCAGCTTTTAAGCTCACATCCATATCATATTCTAAGTTAAAAACACAACAGGAAAAAAAAAAAGAAACTTTTTTGAACATGATTGTTGGTTAATCAGATACTGGAGACAACGGGAATGGAAGAAACTACTGCATTTGAAAAATCAAACCCTTTCTGGTTTAGTAGATTAGATTTCGTTACTGACCATTGTTTTGTTCTGATTCAGAATCAAAGAGTTTTTGCAATGCGCGATTGCTCCTTGGATTGCGCTCTGCAACTCTTCCATGGAGGAAGTGTCTCTGCCTCCTGCACCGGCTAACGAAAGCACACCAGAATGGCTCGGCGACGATCTCATCGAAGAAGGGCAACTCGAAACGCAGCTTCTCCTTCTTGGGTATCTCAAGTTTCCCGAGAACGAATGAGAAAGCACACCAACGCTCTCTTTCCTCCCCCTCTTCCCAGAAACCTCTGTTTCCTTCATAGATCTCTCTGTTCTCGTCAACAGAGACAACACCGTGCCACTTCGCGACGACGTCGTTGTACCTTCCATCAACTCCCCTGTTCCCTGTTGCTGCTGTTTCTGGGAAAATTTCTCGTACAAAGGCTTCACCTTCTTCAAGTACTTCCTGATAACCTCTTTGGCATTGGCACTCATTCGCTTCACCGACGAACCAGACACGTTGTCTGTGTCACGGATTTTGGCGTTGTTCTCCTTACGGAAAACAGAGGAGAATCTTGACAAGGAGAAGTACTTGTGGGTCTTCTTGATCTGGCTGTTGAATTGGAACCGATTGTGTTCTTTGCAGGGGTTGTGAAGGCGCTTGAACTCGTCGTCCTCTGTTACAGAGCTGGGGCGGGAAGAGTCACAGTCTGGGAATAGAGCAAGGTCGCTGTTGAAGGAGGACTGGGAGTCGTTGGAGCTGCCGGTGGAGTCGCGGGCGGTGCTGTTGGTTGTGGCGGTGGAGGAGGAGGAGATGCTGGAGGAAGAGAGGAGGAGGGTGCGGACCATGGAGATGCGGGGAGAGAGGTGGAGAGGTAAGAGCTGGCCCTTGTAGAAAAGCTCATCGGCAGGACATAGAGCTGTGGAGGACTTGCGTGGTGAGATGGAGATGGTGAACTCGAAGTCTGAGGAAGATGAAGATGACAATGAATTAGATGGTGATGGAGGAAGCGTGTAAGACTTTGAGTCTTTCCCTGTTCTCCTTCCCATCTCTGTTTTTTTTTTTTGCTCTACATGATAGGCAAAGAGAGTTTGAGAGCCAAACTTAGAGAGAGACCACAAGGGCACAATTTATATTGGTTTGAACTTTGAAGGAAGGAATGGTCAAGGTTACTTGCTATGTAGGGATATCCCTTACTATACTAAACCCCAATTTTGTTATTTACAGGCCACAAATTTTACATTTTTATTGTTTAAAAAAAAATAAAGAGACTGTATATTCTATTGGGAAATGGATGTTCTAATATGTATTTTTTATTATTATTTAAAGAGAAAGTAACGTAATAATATTATAATAAAAATAGTATATATATATTATTGTATGAAACCTCTCATCTCTTACAAAGTAACGAAAATCTAATTTCTACCTATATTGATTGTTATATCATTATTTATACTTTGATTATCAATATAAAAGTGATGTGTAAAATTTAATGTGTGAATATTTTTTTCATTTGTTATGTTTTTTTTTAAGCTTTTGACTAATTACAGATACTATTGTAAAATTAATTTTTGAATTAAAAATAGTAATTAAATACTTTTTTTAAAAATAACAACTATAAAATTCAAAATTCTTAATAATGTAAATAAAGTTCGCTTTTAGTAATAGACCACGATTAACCATGATTGCGTGTTTGTTATATGTGTTTGTGAAACGAGTATAAGCAGGTTGGGCTAAAATAATTTTGTATATACTATGACTCGTGAATCTGAAGGCCTGCACATGGGACAGGTGGAGTTTATGAAACGTTTATTGATCTGACTGTGTCATGTCATGTGTTGTGAATTTTTGTAATTAGAGGTGTCACGTGCTTTAAACGTGAAACAAGGAGGACGAAACATGGGTGAGAAAAGGGTCTTCATATTTTACGAGCGTCTCCTGTAGAGGCGGGTGTTATTATGCGTTTGTCAGTTTGAGTGTCTTATGTATCTAAATTTTTACTTGTAATAATAGATTTTTTTTTGTAATTTAAATTATTTTTTAAGGTGTTTTTTTAGGTAATAGGTCTCGCCGAACCACTGTGAAACAACCACCATCGTTGCTTTGGTAACCTCCGAACCACGATGCGCCGCCACGACCACCACCCTACCACCGTCAATCGCCGCCACCACTCGCCGGATGCCCGACCACCGCTAACCACCGCCGACCACCGCCGCCACCTGCCGAACCACCGCGACCGTTCTTGATCATTGCCGACCGCCTCCAGCTAAGACCAAAAAAAAAAAACTTACTCAACAAGTTTCAGTACTAGCCATTAATTTATTTTATGAATAAATCAATAACTTATATTTGAAAGGATGTATATTAGAAATGACCCTCCTTTAGAAGGTTGATTCTGAGACAATCTGTTGTTTATGAATGTAGAAATTAACAAAGGGTAAAACGTTGCGATTAGTGCTAAGCAGTGTGACGATTCATATCCTAGTTGTACATTCCGAAACACGCCATTTTATTTTAAATAATTCTACATCTTTTTACCTAATCTTTATATTAATTTTTTTAATTATTAAATAAAAAATAAAAAATATTTTTTATTTTTTAAAACATTATTTATATTTATTTTTTTATTTAATATTATTTAAAAAAAAAATTATTAATAAGAACTTATAAGAAGATATAACAAAACTCTTTTATTTTTCACAGAGCCGATCAGTAGCTGCTTCTGCATTCATGGCTGCAGATTTCTATCAATGATCACTGAACAAAAATTAATTTGGTAGCATTGAGTAATTAAAATTACTGTTGCCTTTTTCTCCAGCAGAATCCAGATTGTTGTTTCTCTCTCAGTGTTGTGCCCAGTTACTTGTCAGATGATTTGGATCGAAACTCAACGGGGCATATGCTTTCACCGCAGGATCCGTGGCATTACTTGTGCTATGATGCTTTGTTTACAAGGAATTGATTATAAGATCATCTGTATATTTTATATTTTTGTCATTTCTTCCAAGCTCGTTTATGCCTGGCTTTGAAGTTTTAACTCGTTTATTACTATGGGCCACTAAGTTTTTAAGTATTAAAAAATTAAACTGTAAATAATTATTCTTTTGATTTTGACAACGAAGCCACCACACCTTCAACTTTTATGAACTTTTGACAGTAACGTAGGTGGTCAGTAAAATCTTAATTCATTTTTGTATTTGTTTGTTCACATTTAATAAAAAATAGTTTATTATAAAATTATTACTAAAAATAATTGATGAAAAGTGTAGATAGATAAATAAGTATTTCAATAGCATTACTCTAATACTATTCTACCAATCTCTTTGTATAACACTTTAATTTTAATTTGGGGTGTTAAAGTTTAACTTAAACATTTTACAGGGGGTAAATAATAAATTAATTTTAAAAAATGGAATCGAAAGGAGGGTGTTATTATAGTTTTTAATTAGATAAATTAATCTGCAAGTTCGTATATTTTTTTAAAAAATAAATTTCTATAATTTAAAATATATAAATGAGTTCTGATAGTTCTAGTGACTTTTTCAATGGAGTTAGTTCCTAAATCTAGTCATGCTACCTGTTAGGTCTTTATAATGAACTAATTGAATATTTACAGGGGGTAAATAATAAATTAATTTTAAAAAATGGAATCGAAAGGAGGGTGTTATTATAGTTTTTAATTAAATAAATTAATCTGCAAGTTCTTATATTTTTTTAAAATAAATTTCTATAATTTAAAATATATAAATGACTTCTGATAGTTCTAGTAACTGTTTCAATGGAGTTAGTTCCTAAATCTAGTCATGCTATTTGTTAGGTCTTTATAATGAACTAATTGAATATATATATAAATATATAAATGAGTTCTGATAGTTCTTGTAACTTTTTCAATTTTTCAATGGAGTTAGTTCTAGTCATGCTACTTGTTAGGTCTTTATAATGAACTAATTGAATACGTGTGCATTATAATGAATTAATGAACTAATTGAATATGTGTGTATTATAATGAATTAATGAACTAATTGAATATAACTAATTTTGTGTGTGTGTGTTTAGAATTGTGTTTCGATGGTTATTTGAGAAGGTAAGTGATAGTGAATTCTTCCGTAGCGTAGCAGCAATAACAATGGAATAAAGGAATAAGTATTTGCAAAAGACACTTTGATGCTAAGTTAGTATGTGCACAATGAGAATAGTGTGTGTGTGTGTGTTTAGAATTGAGTTTTGAGAGTTATTTGAGAAGTAAGTGATAGTGAATTCTTCCTTAGCGTAGTTAGTATAGTGAATTAGGTCTTTATAATGAACTAATTGAATACGTGTGTGAACTAATTGAATATGTGTGTGTGTGTATGTTTAGAATTGAGTTTTGAGGGTTATTTGAGAAGATAAGTGATAGCGAATTCTTCCGTAGCGTAGCAGCAATAACAGTGGAATAAAGGGATGAGTATCTGCAAAAGACGCTTTGATGCTAAGTTAGTATGTGCACAATGAGAATTGTGTGTGTGTGTGTGTGTGTGTTTAGAATTGAGTTTTGAGAGTTATTTAAGAAGGTAAGTGATACTGAATTCTTCCGTAGCGTAGTTAGTATAGTGAATTAGGTCTTTATAATGAACTAATCAAATATGTGTGTGAACTAATTGAATATGTGTGTGTGTGTGTGTGTGTGTGTGTTTAGAATTGAGTTTTAAGCGTTATTTGAGAAGGTAAGTGATAGTGAATTCTTCCGTAGCGTAGCAGCAACAACAATGGAATAAAGGGATGAGTACCCGCAAAGAGAAAGTGTGTGTGTGTGTGTGTCTGCGTCTGTGTGTTTGTGTGTTGTGTGTGTGTGTGTGTGTGTGTGTGTTAGAATTGAGTTTTGATGGTTATTTGAGAAGGTAAGTAATAGTGAATTCTTCCGTAGCATAGCAGCAACAACAATGGAATAAAGGGATGAGTACCTGTAAAAGACACTTTGATGCTAAGTTAGTATGTACACAATGAGAATAGTGTGTGTGTGTGTGTGTGTGTGTGTGTGTTTAGAATTAAGTTTTGAGAGTTATTTGAATTGAAAAGGTAAGTGATAGTGAATTCTTCCATAGCGTAGTTAGTATAGTGAATTAGGTCTTTATAATGAACTAATTGAATATGTGTGTGAACTAATTGAATGTGTGTGTGTGTGTGTGTGTGTGTGTTTAGAATTGAGTTTTGAGGGTTATTTGAGAAGGTAAGTGATAGTGGATTCTTCCGTAGCGTAGCAGTAATAACAATGGAATAAAGAGATGAGTACCTGCAAAAGACACTTTGATGCTAAGCTAGTATGTGTACAATGAGAATAGTGTGTGTGTGTGTGTGTGTGTGTTTAGAATTGAGTTTTGAGGGTTATTTGAGAAGGTAAGTGATAGTGAATTCTTCCGTAGCGTAGCAGCAACAACAATGGAATAAAGGGATGAGTACCTACAAAAGACACTTTGATGCTAAGTTAGTATGTGCACAATGAGAATAAAGTGTAGAATTGAGGATTAGACCTGTACCTTTTGCACCTTGTTAAGTATATATATAAGTGTTTTAAGATGTTGAGAATCTGAACATTCAGTGTAGATTGAATGATGTTATATGGAATTGCAAAAACATCGGATGGACAAAAAGATCCTAGTCATAGTGTCAACGTCGGATCTCATAATGTTTTTTTCCGCAAAGGACCAAGTTCCGTGATGTGTCATCGTACATTTCTTGAGGTTAATGAGTGAGGTCGAGATCCGAGTTAGATCGCTCTGGTTACATCATCTTTCTGTTATCTAGGGTATGTAATGTGTTGTTCGCAGGGTCCATGTTATAAGAGTAGTTTAGTTTAGAACCGAGCTCCGAGTTATGGTTTCACCGCGATCTTGATGAAAGTTCGCGGTTCGGCTTAGGTGTTTTTCTCAAACGTCAAGCGTCGTTTCAGTTTTGAATGTTTTGTGCATTATCCTTTCAGATGTTTTTGTTCAGAAATAGTGCGCCACATGGTTGGAGAACAACAGAAGCCATCGTTTGGGGTTTGCAGTGTCATAATTAGTCGTTTTCAAATTTTAAAAAGGAGGTGTCATGATGAGGTGCCTTAAAACGACAAATGCATATCTGCCCCCATTAATTGCAGCGATTAAGGTGACCTTTCCATGCTTATAAATAGGAATGAGGTTTGATCATTCCCACTTTTTGTCTGTTCCTGCATTCCAGATTTTTTCTTCGGCCACCTAGGCAATTTTTGGTGTCTTTCACGGCGACTATTGGTGATTCAAGGCTTCTTTAGCACTCTTTTCACCATTTGAAGCTTTTTTTATCCTCCAAAACTCAAGGTACTCCTCATTTTCACCTTTTTCATTTTTGCCATTTTCTTTGGATATTTAGTGAGAAAAAATGTCTAGGAGTGAGGAGACGGTGTAGAATAGCGGCCCGTCAGTGGAGACCTTGAGTCCTCCTTTGTCCCCACCGCCTCAGCCACAACGGAGGCTTCGAGCCCACGTTAGGGACTCTAGTGATGGTCTAAATTCCTTGACTAGGACAAGGATCTTGGAGATATTCCGGAGGGCAAACCAAGCCAGAGAACTAGCAAAGCATGGGCCAGCTAGTCCACTCTCTGAACTTATGATGGCTGTAGGAGACATGAGTGATTCTTCCATAAGTGATTCTTTAGAGTCTAATACGGGTGCGTCCTCTGTAGGTATGGAGCGAAACCAGAGTACGGCCCCTGCCAAGCAGAGGGGACTCACCCTTCCAAGAGATGTGAGCCTGTATCGATGGGTGGACCAAGAAGTCCTAGGCACCCTGTCTAACGTAAGGACTGCGCAAGATGTCTATGAGAAGTAATAATATGCACAACTGATTGTGGACAGGCTCAGAGATCGAGCAATCCGACATCCGCTAGAAGAGGAAATGGTGTGCTTGATCTGTATGGGGGTGAGTATTTTATGTATATGTACGAGACACTCTTTACTAGGATTATAGTATGACTTCCGTTCTCGAACTTCAAGATTGGTGTCTTAAACCATTTATGCGTGATGCCTACTTCGCTTCACCCAAACGCATGGGGCTTCGTTAAGGCGTTCGAGCTCGTATGTCGGGTCTTTGATTGGCCTTGCTCGGTCAGCTCATTTTTCTTTATTTTTTTCCCAGCTCTCGTCTTCTGGGATCAATAAACCAAAGGGATGGGTCACACTGCGAGGTGCAGAATAGGCGTAGAGTTTTCAAGCTCTACCAAGAGTCCTTCAAGATTTTTAAAAGGGACTTTTCTATAATAAAAAGGACTCTGGGGTTGACACCTTTTTTGGTCACCCCCGGAAGGACACAAGGGGGAAGAAGCCGACCATTGAGGACATCTTAGAGGAGCCCGAGGTGTTCGAGGTTTCAACTGGTCCTAGGTCTGGGGGTGCTCTGCTTCACTTTCCATTTGGATCGGCGTGGACTTGAGGGACTGATCCTACCAACTTCATTGACGGTGCCTTGTTGAGTTCCATTGAGACTGACGTATTGATTGAGCACGACATGGTAAAGCTCCTCCATGAGACCTAACTCCAGGGTTTGTGCATCGTCTATTTCCTTCGATTCATGGAGGAGGCTTGAAAGTCTATTCGAGAGGCTTCTGATTTAGAGAGGGAGCTTAACACCTTCTGGGGTGAAAAGTAATCTCTTAAGTTAGAAGTTGCCCAGGCTGCCGAGATGAGTGCGCTCTGAGCTAAGGTCATGGAGGCCGACACCCTTCAAGTCTAGCTTGGTGAAGTTGCAGTTCGAGAGAACATGTTGAGAGAGAACCTGATCTTTACTGAGTCCATCGTTGCCGATGTCCGGGTCCAATGTGAATCTTTATGCCAGACCGAGATCAGACTGAATGAAGAACTTTCACAAATGGTAGATGACTAGTTGAGGTCCGTGGTAGAATCGTTTGAGAATTCTCTTAACCAACTTCACCTACTCAACCCCAGTCCTAATGAAGAAAAGATTGGTGCTCTAAAGGAGGTCCGGGATGGCCAAAATGTTTATGCATTTATTCCCGTGACTACCCCAAGTGGCTAAGTGGAAATGAAGACGGATGATGGAGAGAGGGCGGAAACAACACCGGTGGGGAATCAGGAAATGGCCAAGATGGGGACGACCGAGGTAGCAGAGGTTGAGACGTCAAAGGTTGAGGTGGCTCCGGAAAGCTCCAACCTACCTTCTATTTTTTCCTTTTTTTTGCCTACTGCGTGGGGTTTTATTGATGTATTTGGAAAAGTCCTGACCTCGGGCATCTTTTAATTTCAATACATATAATTTTTTTCATATTGGTTTGTTTTCTTTCACCGATATGAGTCCAACACTCAATCTCGGTGTCTCTTGCATACTTATGAAATTTTAGCATTTGTAAAGCTGAGATGGGTCCAATTCTTGATCTCAGTGTACGTTATACACTTAGTAATTTGCTTGCATAGTTCACCGAGACGGGTCTAACACTCGATCTCGGTGGCTATTAATGAACACTTGTTTTACCTAACCGAGATGAGTCCAAAACTCGATTTCAGTAGTCGGGGTTCATTTAGGATAGTTGCCAATTAGACATGTAATGTGACACATAGGCCTCAGAGTGATATTCAATATCTTAGGCCACGGTAAAAAATGTGTAACCACGTTAAACCTTTGCTAGGCCCATGGGTTAGGCTTAGTATTGTAACCGCATTAAACCTTTTAGGTTTATAGGTTTGGTGTGAAATTGTGGAATAGGTGACATGGAAGCCTCTTGGTATGGAGTCCACGATCCTGGTTTATGATAGACTATTCTTAACCTCTGTAAACCTGGTCGGTTTATGGGTTAAGGTCAGGCCATAAAGGTACGAGTGAAAACCTTTGAATGCGCTCCTTGACCTTGGATAGTCAAGTGGATTTTCCTATCTAGCCATCATGTAAGAATACACTTAACATTTATAAATCTGGTCGGTTTATGGGTTAAGATCAAGCTCATAAAGGTATAGATGAAGACTCTTGAATGCACTCCTTGACCTCAGACAATGGTTAAGTGGATTCCCCTGTCAAGCCATCATGCATAAATATCAGAATAGTCGATCCTCTTTGAACTTTGTATTCCTCAGACCTCGCCAAGGTATGGTAACCTCATAGGTTATGTCATAAGTAGAATGAGTCAATGTTGAATGATTAATTCATTGATATCAACTGATGTCTCTTCCATAGTAAAAGTACCTTATATAAGAGTAACAACTTTAAAACATTTAACTTTAATATTTTCTCAATTTCTCTGCGTTCCAGAAGTACTTGATTGTCTTACCAGAGAGGGTTTATAGAGTGTAGGCTCTTGTATTGGTTTTGAACATAATTCTATATGATCTTTCCTAATTAGGGGCTAACTTCCCATCTTTTGTGTTTCTGCCACTGATATCCACCCTATGTATCACTAGATCGTTGGGGTTAAACCATCGTGGAATCACTTTGGAGTTGTATTGTGCGACAATCCTCTGTTTGAGGGTAGCTTCTCAGACATGAGCAATGTGACACTGCTCTTCTAACAAGTCAAGTTCATGGCGGATGAGGTCCAAATTAGTTTTCTCAAAGAAGTTTTGCTTCCTCAAGCTCGATTCTCTTTTTTTCACAAGGATCATAGCCTCACAATCATATATTAACTTAAATGAGGTTTCCCCGATGGAGGAATGTGGCGTAGTCTGATATGCCCATATGACATGATCGAGTTATTCTACCTAATTCTCCATGGCATCATCAAGTTTCTTTTTTATCCCGCTAAGTATGACTCGGTTAGCGGCCTTAATTTGCCCGTTGGTTTTTTTATGCTCTACCGAAGTAAAATGTTGTTTGATCTTAAGTCCGGCCAGGAGATCCTTGAACTTTTGATCAGTGAACTGGGTTCCATTGTCCGTGACAATTAACGATGGGATTCCAGATCTGCTAATGATATTCTTGTAAGTAAATTTTTGGATCATCACGGAGATGATTGTGGCCAACGGTTCTACTTCAACAACTTAGTAAAATAGTCAATAGCCACCATAAAGTACTTGATATGCCTTGGTCCTTGGGGAAAGGGACCTAGGAGATTCATTCCCCACTGGAAGAACGACCATGGAACAGACATTGTTGACAACTCTTTGGGAGGTGATGCATAGATGTTTGAGTGGAACTGGCATTTGATGCATCTTTGTATGTGTTCCTTGTCATCAGGTTCCATGGTGGGCCAATAATACCCTACCCTCAGTGCTTTCCTTGCCAGGGATTTTTCGCTGAGGTAGTGGTTAGAGCTTCCTTCATGGATCTCGACCAAAACATATTCTGCTTCATTTGGGCCAAGGTACTTGAGGAAGGGAGAAGAGAAACCACGATGATATAACTAATTATCAAGAATGGTGTACCAGGCTACTGTCCGCACTAACTTTTGGGCTTCTTTTTAGTCCTCGGGTAGTGATCTATTATAGATGTAAACAAGTATAGGTGTTATCCAAGTTTCATCATATTCCAATAAGAGAATTTCACTGTCTGTGATACTAGGAGTGAGTAGGGTGTCCTAGATCACAAACCTATTATTGCCTGAGCTTTTTGTACTTGCTAATTTTGACAAGATGTAAACTCTAGAGTTCTGCTTTCTTGGGATATGCTTCACTCTAATGCTATCAAAATTTTCATCAGCTTTTTAACCATGGTTAAGTAGTTATGTAGTAAGGACTCTTTAGCCTGATATTCCCCTCTTATCTGGGATGTCGCCAGCTGCGAGTCAATGTATATGACTATATCTATGGCTCCCATCTCCTTCGCCATATTGATGCCTGCTATGCATGTTTCATATTCGACCTAGTTGTTGGATATAGGGAACTCGAACCTCAATGAGTGTTCTAGTACAAGGCTGACTTTGTTTTCCAACACTACTCCGGCTTCGCTCCCTTTGGGATTCGAGGATCCATCAACATAGATGGTTAATAAATGCGCTCTAGGATGACCAGAGTCTGGTGTGAGTTCAACCAAGAAGCCAGATAGCGCCTGAGGCTTTATAGCCTATCTTGGCTCGTAGGCAATTCTGAACTTGGAGAACTCTATTGACCAAGCAATCTTTCTCCCCATGAGATCCGGCTTGTGGAGTATTTGCCTGATTGGTTGGTCTGTCCTCAATACTACTGGGTAGCATTAGAAATATTGTCCCAACATTCTTGTAGTGATTGATAATGCTAGAGCTAGCTTCTCAACCTTTTGAAAATGAATCTCGAGGCCTTACAGGACCTTGCTAACGAAGTAGACCGACCTCTGACCCTCATATGTTTCTCTTATCAGAACCGAGCTAATTGTCTCGTTGTTGACAAAGATGTAGGTGTAAAGGGTCTCACCGGGGTCCGATCTTATCAGAATAGGTGGCGTGGATAGCATCATCTTCAACTCTTAGAACACGACCTCACATTTCGAGATCCACTTTAAGTTCTTTCCCTTTTTAAAGTTTGGAAAATGGGAAGAGACTTTTAAGCGGCCTTGACCAAGAAACATATGAGGACAGTGATTTGGCCTCTTAGTTGCTGTACCTCTTTGATTGACTGTGCATCATTACAAGAAAATCAAAATTTAGCTACGGACAAATCTGTCGCTAATGAAAAAAAAAATATGTCGCTAATTTAAATTTAGCGATAGATTGCATTGTTGCTAAATTTGTTGCTAGATTGTTCCACGTTAAATTTTAACGATGGAAATGAGGCCATCATTGAATTTAGTAACAGATTTTAGCGATAGAAATGAGTATGTTGCTAAATTTAGTAACAAATTTTAACAATAGAAATAAGTCTCTCACTAAATTTAGCAACGGATTATTCCATCGCAAATCTGTCGCTAAATATGTGTCACATCAGCATACACGGCTAATTCCTAATTGCCTTTAGTAAAGGATCTTTCCATTGCTATCAGTCACTAAAATTTTTTTTTTGGTGGGACATCTAATGCCTGATTATTGCTTATTGTAAATCTGTTTAATTTCTCATAAATTGGTACAATAAAAGTACTACTAAATATAAAATAGTATCCATAATTTACTACATAACATCAAATATATCTTAACATAACCTAAAGTATCATTCCAAACAAATAATTTAAAACTATATATCTATATTATATCAAAAGAAATTGACAACATAGCACAAAATGTTATACATAGACCTACACAAGTTTTGTGTCTTCCTAAGGAAAAGTTAAGTTTAAAATTGTCTATATAAAAGTTAATGTTCATGGGGTGGATGAACTAAGACCATTTGGTGATGCTTGTGCACGATTCTTTCTCTGAAAAGTACTTGAAAGTAACCTAACAGCAGTTTGCACCTCTTGTTGTACCAACTCTTGAGCCATTGTTCTTACATCCCCCAACCTTTTCTCAATCTCATGTTGGACAACTTCTTTAAACTCAGGTGTGTTGGAATAATGATGTGTCGAAGCATTAGAAGTACAAGCTCTAAAATTTAGTGGGTAAACCATAGATGATTAAGATCCTGGGCTATAAATTCTGCCTTTCTTTGGTCCACTAACAACTTCAACCCAAAGTGACAACTCTTCTTGATGATCTAAGCCATGTTCTGTTGTTATATCATCTTCAGTCCTCTCAAATGTGTCACTTTCTATTGTATCATCTTTCACCCTATCATCGTTTTCATTAGATGTGTCACAAACATGCTCTTGGAGTTTTCTCTTTTTAAGTACTTTGTAATTTTCCTGAAAATATGATATAAGAGTTAGTTCATGCATAAAAAATAAGTTGCTCATAGAGCAAGAGAAATAAACACATAACAATCGAACTGATTCATCGACTCAACAATATTATTTGACTAAGCCAATATTGGGATAGTTTGCTAATTATTAATGCTAATTTTGGGTGCAAAGTTGAGTATTCTTTATAGTTTGCAAAATCTTCCACACGAGAAGGCTTCAATATATAACCCACAGTCACAACATTGGTTCCAATTGACCTTTTATTTAAGTGGCATATAGCCAATGGCAACTCTTCTAAATTTTCAATCTGAAGCATTTTTGGAGTGTGACATGAACTATGACCTCCAACATTTAGAACAACAATCTGCCAACTATAGCTGCTTAATTTAGGTAATAACTCCTCCCTTTTAGAAACCAGATAAATAATACTGCCATTATCAGTATTGGTCCATGCAGGTATAACCTCACTTACAGGATCATTTAAAATAAAGAAATCAAGTGAGTACAAACTTGCCATTCTTTTAAGAATACTCACCGTGTCATCTGGAAGCCTAATATTAGCATTAATAATTATGTGCAAACTATAAATTGACTCAACACTCCTTATTTTCTCAATCCAGAATAAGAGAGAATTATGTGCAAAGTTAAGTCTTAAAAGAAAAATAAAAATTTTACTCACGCACATGTCTAATCATGACTAATTAGGCAACAAAATGAGAACACAATACTTGCTATGCAACCGGTGATCAGTCTTCAACATAAAAACATATGCTTTCATATCAAACGCTTACACAATTACATAATCTTTACTGGCAAAGTGAAATGAAAAGCAAAAAAAAAAAAATTCCCTATGCTCAAGCTGCCAAACAAGAATATGAGAGGTTCCACACTTGTTTGGATTCACTCCTAACATCTAGGTTACCCTAAGCATATTGCAAATTATGAGTTTCATGTACTTCAATAAAACTTATAGCAATTCAAGTATCATGACGAAAAGGTATATATCTCTTGCGGAAGGCTAATGCCATAATCTCATACAACAAGAAGCCAGCAACGGAGGCAGTCCCTTACTTTGAGCAGGTATTAACACTAATACTTGTTGGATGCTAATACTGCAAACTGCAATTTATCCAAGAGTCTTTATAGAAACTTTCAATATCAAACATGACAAGTGGAGAACAACACAAACTACAACCAATTAGATACAAAATTATTTAGAGAGCATGCTCAAGTCAACTTCAAGGACATAATTTATAAGAGAAGGGAAAAGGAGTACCGGAAAGCATAAGTAACACACATAAACACATGCATACTGGAATTCAAAATTTGAAATACCCAGTTAAACAAATAGATTAGCATAAGAAAAAATAAAATAAAATAGGAACTTCATGAATATAGCCACAGGAAAAAATAAAATAGAGACAGATATCCCTAAAACAAATATCTTGAATTTGCAAAAGAAAACTTCACCTATTAAATTCAAGTTGGAATTTCATGTAACATAATCTAAATCAATCCATGATTTATCTAGTAAACATGAAAGTTTGAGTTAAGTTTATATATATAGAATCCACGACATAGTCTAGAGTTGCAAGCACAGACATACTTGGACTCGTGCTGATAGAATCTCTTGATCAGAAAGTCAACAAAGAAAATATAAGGATGGCCTGAATATCAAAGCAACTGATCTAGCAAAAACCGTGCACACTTCCATAATACTTTTATATGATAATTTCTAAACACATTTATTTTAAGCCTTGGACAATTTAGATATCATAGGCATGGCACCTAAACTTTTACTCCATTCTTCTTCAACTTAGCCTGGTCCTAGATCATCATTGTACAGCTTTCAAGCCACCCATCTTCAAACATACCTTTGATTAAATTTTTAATCCACCGAGTTTCGTGGCTTTAACTTATCCTTAAATCTTAAAATCTTACCCCAACCTCTTAATCTTAGTTACTGTTTGACATCAACTAAGGAGATTAAATTAGGAAAGACCTACATAAAAAAATACATAAATAAAATCTGATTTTAGAAACTAAGGATCCAATTCAGTTTATCTAAAACTATGAATTTCATCTAGAGTGTAATCATAGTTGATGTCCAACTCAGTCATAATATCCATCCCCAATCACACCCGGGGGTGGGGTGGGTTTTACTTATTTTTTTCCTATTAAAAATTTAAGCCACTTGTGTAGTTGCATCATTTCCACTGCCAGTACACCAAATAATAACTAATTATTATTAACAAAAAATAGTATGTTCATTTCAAATTCAGTTATAACTTTAACATATATTTGAAAAAAACAGAGCAGATTGAAAAAAACAATACCGATTAAGCCAAGTGCGGTTAGATCCCAGAGCAACAGTTGATTGTCAGTCGCATCAGTCACAAATCAGCATTTTGTTTTCAACAAGGCAGATGCTAATGCCTGTGCATTTTTCTTCACCTGCAGCATATATGCTTTGTAATTCGGAGTTGCAACTTGTTTTAAAGCTATGGCAAGAGCAACAATGTGATTATTGTGAGGACCTCCTTGTAATGATGGATATACAGCAAAGTTTATCTTCTCCACAAAATCATAACTACTATCGTCTCCGAGGTTAAGAACCAAGACTTGCTTCCTTGGTTTAGTCCCTCTTCTATAAAAGATGATACCTCCACTTGGACCTCAGAGACTTTTGTGGGTTGTTGAGGTAACAATATCACAGTAATCAAATGGACTAGCTAGTTCCTGTAAAGAACAACTGTCAATATTAGAAGCACATTCACACACAGAATGTGAAATTAAAATCCTATACAAAGAGCCAAACAAATAAAAAAGAATAACACATTTGGCACATAAGCATTTTAAAAATGAAGGAATTCCAAAACTGTACCAGAGTTCAAACACATATGACATTTCTTCAATTAACAACATTATATACCAGAAACCTAAGACCAAACTAAAATCAGAAACACAAGCATAATCAATGCATACTTCCTCATCCACATAAACAATTTGACTTCCACCGAACATATGTAAACAGTAAACCATGCCACCCTTAGTTTGCTTCATGAAGGTGATTAAATGGAAATAAAAACAATTATCTAGTTTCATATAGAATTTTCATTCACAAAGGCAATTTCATAAAAATTCAAGAATGAAAATATTCAGGGGAGAATAGGAAAAACAAAAGAAGAAGAGGTAATTTTGTTGTTGATGTTTCCTTCCTGCTTTAAGAACTAAACAATGACCTACATCATACAAGTTCTAACGCATACTGCTAACTCTACCCTCCAATGAAAACTAAATCAGAGCTCCAATTATCTCAAAAAAGGCATGAAGAATTATAAAATTCATAATTTGGTTGGAACAAAAATAAGTTATAACATAACATGAGCGAGAAAATTATTTTCTTATGCAATGCAAACAGAAACTATGAGAAGGTCTACACCATGAACTGGAACCCAGCCATTGGAATCAAAATCAAGTGCCACCAGTTTTTTATTTTTATTTTGATTCAAACTCCTCTACTAGAACCGAGAACAATGATGTGAACTCAAAACGGATCAAAGATTCACCATTGTTGAGTGCAAATTAGAGGAACGTAAATCAGAGGAACGGAGATAGTCAGAAGGGACTTGGTGTGCAGGTTTTGTGCCATGAGATTGTGTGATTTGGTGGCTGGATTTGCTATGAGATCATGATAGAGATATTGTGAGAAAAAGAAATAGAGAGAGAGAAAGCAACAAGGATAAACCTGATGAGTGTGTTTGGAATGTAATAAAATAGGAAATGATTTGATTTGTAAATCAAATTTAATTAAATTTTGTGTTTGGAATGTTAAAAAATAAGAAATAATTTGATTTCTAAAATCCATGGATTTCATTCCTTTTGTTTTATTACATCAATTTTGATAGGTTATGATTTGATTTGATTTGAAATGAATAGACTATTTTACCCTTAATAACTACCTCTAACCACCTCTCATAAGCAATAATAAAATCAAATCAAATCAATTTTATTTTAATGAATTAAACATAAAATTTGATTTATAAATAAATTCAAATCTTTTTTTTTAAAGAAACACAAAATTTGATTTCTAAATCAAATCAAATCCCATTTCCTATTTTTATTCATTCCAAACACACTGAGCTGTGGCGACGAGGGTGAACAGGAGTGGCGATGATAGTGAGAGATACGAGTAGGCCGGTGAGTGAGTGACAGATTTGGGTGGATACAGTGAGTGAGAGATTTAGGGCAGGAGTGGGAGAGAGAAAGAGTACGACTGGGTTGAGGGAGGATACGGGCAGGGGGATTGATGAAATTTTTATTTTTAAAATATTTATATTTTAACTTTAATCTTTAGAAAAATTATAAAAAACAATAAAAAAAGGGAAATGAAATTGCGCAAAATTTTTAAGGTGCTTAAAGATTTTGCGATAGATTAGAGAGGGTGAATCCCTTGCAAAATTTAGCTACAGACTCATCCGTTGCAAATTTGTTGCTAAAAGAACAATTTTTCTCATCCCAACAAAGAAATTTTTTCATGCAAATTCTGTCACTAAATCATTATATTAGTTATGGATTTGATATCCGTCACAAAATATGACACTAAATCATAATTTTCTTGTAGTGTATGTTGAGCACGACTTGACATTTTTCTAGTTTGGCCTCAATACCTCAGTTTGTCAGCAGAAACCTTAGAAATTTGTTAGTATGTACCCTAAATGTGCACTTCTATAGATTCAATCATATGTTGTGCTTTTGAACCTCATCGAGTACTTCCTCTAAGTCTTTAATATGGTCACCGATGTTCGCCATCTTGATTATCATAGCATCAATATGCACTTCCAGCATTTTACCATTTTGTCTTTTAAAGACCTTGTTCATCATATGCTGGTAAGTTGTTCCTGTATTTTTTAGTCCAAGCAATATGACTTGGTAGCAATAACTCCCTATTTCAGTTTAGAAGGTAATATTGTCTTCATCTTCTGAGTTCATGGGGTTCTAATTGTGTCCAGAATAAGCATCCATGAAGGAAAGTAGCTTGAAATTGGACGAGTTATCAATCAACTTGTCATTGTTGGGAAGTGAGTAAGGGTCTTTTGTACATGCCCTATTAAGATCAGTGTAATCAACACACATACACCACTTCCCATTAGCCTTCTTAACTAAGACCACATTAAAAAAAAATCATGCGGTGTAGGGGATTTCTCTAATGAATTCAGCGTCTAAGAGCTCCTTCACTTATTTCTGGATCACTTCTTGCCTTTTTGGGCCAACCTTTCTCTTATGTTGAGCCACCAGTTTTGCATTCTTCATAATAGAAAGTTGGTGGCATATGAAGTCTAGGTCAAGACTTTACATATTTGCTGAAGTCCAGGGGAACAGATCCTTATTTATCTACAGGAGCTCAGACAACCGAAATTTTTCTTCCTGACTGAGTTGCCCTCCAATCTTGGTTACCTAGTCTAGTTTGGCATCAAGTTGAAAGGGTTGGAGCTCTTCGTCAAGTTGGGGACATGTATCGCTGATCTCTTGGCGTACGTCCAACTTTGTCAAGAAGACGTTGTCGGAGTTTGTATTGACTTGAGTTGAATTGTTATGTCGGTCCACAGTCCTAGGTTTTTTTTAACGATTTTTTGGCTCTCGTTGTAGCACTTCCTCACCGTGGCTTGATCTCCTTTAATTGTCACAACTTTGTCCTGATGGTCAAGAAACTTCATAGTGAAGTGAGGTGTGGAAATCATGGCCCCAAAGGCATTGAGTGAAAGGCGACCCAGGATAATATTGTAGGTAGAAGGGCAATTAACCACCAAGAACCTGACATTGATAGTTTTAAAGAAGGGGTTTTTCCCTAAGGTAAGGTGAGTCTCAATGTATGCAACTAGGGTGATCTTATCCCCTGTGAACTCGATCAACTCGCCGGTGTACGAGATGAGTTCCTCCTTTGATAATGCTAGCTTATTGAATAAGTCTAGGAACATTATGTCAGCCGAGCTCCCCTGATCCACTAACATTCTGTTATCCTTAACATTTGAAATTATCTTGGTAATGACCATGGGTCATCGTGATCCAGGATGATGTTTCCATAATCATCATCAAAAAACAAGATTAGATGGGTTTTTCTTGACCCACTACTCGACTTGGATTATGTGAGAGAGATGTCACTCTCATCACAGCCCGAATGACCCTTTTTCTAACTTTTTTTTACTTGTCGCTGCCTGCAAAGCCCCCCCGATATGGTGTTTACTATTCAGGTTACTTCAGCGTGGCGATAGTTAACTTCATGAGTTCTGTCCCACTGTCCATCACCAGATGGTGCTCTTAGGGGACCTAGGCATTGACTCATCGAAACTCATAGGGAAGAAGGAGGAGATCCTTTTCGGTGAAAGAGGTCTCCAACCCATCTTGCTTGGGTTCTAGTTGAGCTACGACTAGTTTTAAGACTAGCTCATGAGCAACAGGGACATATGTTGGGCGGCGATTTGCAGATGGTGGGTTACGTGCAGCAAAAGCGTGATTCTGGTTAGTTGATGCTTGTCTCCTCCTCGTATTAACCATGATGATGGTGGTAGTAGGAGAGTTGGTGGTGATGTTGGGAGTAAAAATTTATCATTTCCCACAAACGATGCCAATGTTCAAAACTGGGTTCTGAGGGTTACCTAAGAAGGTAAGTGATGGTAGATTCCTCCATGGCGTAGCAGCAACAACAATGGAGCGATGAAGTGGGTACCTACAAAATACACTATGACACTAAAGTCAGTATGTGCGTAAGGAAGGTAGTGTGTAAAATTAAAGATTAGACTTGTACCTTTTTCACTTTGTTGAGTATATATATGAGCGTTTTAGGGTGTTGAAAATTGAGCATTCAGTACGGATTGAATGTTGTTACCTAAAATTGTGAAAATTGTTATTCCTTATGATTAATCTCTAACTTATGCAGTGTATGATGAGTATTCCTTTCTGTTGAGGGAGTTACGCCTTAGTATATAGGATGCTTCAAGCGCACAATAATGCTTCAGTTCCTTTTTAGTGAGCCAGGGATTGTTTCTTTCAGATCCGTGACCCATAATCCAATCCAGAATAATATATATATATATATATATATATATTATAAAAACTCATTTATGGTTTTTAAAATATAAATATTTATTTCAATTCTCATGATTTATTATATTTTTTGATTTAATGATATGCAATAGTGGTAAGATAAAAAGAAACTTTGTAACGGAAAGGAAAACAAAATAGAACGAGCATGAAATTTTGTAGTTAGGGCCAAATTATCAATGCTCCAGCCGATTAGAATTGATGTTAAAACTGGCCGTATTTGGTAGGCTGTCGAATAACTCGACTAAAAATATGGATCGAGTCAACAAAAGTCAAGCTCAATTGTTTTTGGATAGATGTAGGTTGGCCCAAAATTGACTTGGCCAACCCAATGGCCCGATTTCTGCTTTTGCTAGAATAATATCACTATATTTTCAAGCAACCCACAACTAAGCCATTTGGCATTTTCACCCATTTAAATATGTTTAGCTAACGCAAAAGGTTCAAACATTGGGAGTTGTAGCCCTAAGCCATAATAAACAAAAAAGATATAGTGTTATTGTTAACCTTTCTTTTATATGAGTATGAATGATGAATGAATTACCTCTCCTTGACATTCAAAGGTATTTTTGTTTCAACTTTCAAGTTCAACTACTGTTATATTTGTCGTTCGCAAGTAATATGTGAGTATTAAAAAACATAAACTAATGCTTATAACATATTTAATATATACATTTTTTTAAAAATAAAAACTTTGATTTAATGTATTTCAAAAGTGGACTGACGAGTCGAAGTCGAAGCCCGCGTTGGAGTGGTGTGGACCAGCAAATAATTGAGCTGAACTAATATTAGTATGGCCCGAGAAGTCCACAGCTGTTGAGAAGGTGGATCTGGTTGGTTGGCTTCCAAGTTCAAACTTCAAATATTTTAATTAATTTAAAACGTGGATAATGCAATGCGTGCCGTTTTAGATATTCCTTCCTTTGTTGCTCTTGAATCTTGATCTTTGAAGTTCAAATACAAAGCTATTCATCGTTCATTCTTTTTTCAAGCCCTAATTTTTTTTCCAATTTCAAAACACTGACCTGTTATCGCCAGATTTGATCCGCTGCTCAATCAGGTAAGCCTCCCAAGTCTATTATCGTTTCATCACTTTGGATTTTCTCTTCGTTTATTTTCATAATCCTGGACTTTTATATACCAAATATCATTTTTTTTCCTCACTAATTTGTACCATGTGAATGCAAAATATCCTCAGATCGATGTTTTGTTGATCGAGATCAGATCATGGTTTGTTCTGAATATTAATTGGGTTTGTTATAGCTGGAACTTGTTCCTTTTGTTTGTTTGTTTGGCTTTTTTTTAAAAAAAAGTTTGACAATTAGTTGGTGGCACACCAACGATGAAATTGGAATTTAATTGTAGAGGCGGCTTATTGTAGCATACGAAAAATATATGAAGAGAAAATAATAAAAATCGGTCATCAATAACAAGCTATGTTGCATGGGTACGGATATGAGTATCCGGTACGATACGACACGACACGCAAATGCGATGTTTTTTTTTAAAAATAAGATATGAGTACGGCAATATATTAATAAATATATTTATATATGTAAAAAAGATAAAAAATAAATTTATTCACTTGTGATTACCCTAACTCCAAGTCTCATGCTTTCTTTAACTCATTTGGTGAGGATAAAAGTCTGTTATTCTGTGGGATGATTTTGTGAAGGACAAGATTGCAAGAGTGAGAATATGCTTTCAGGGAGGTAATTATTGAGAACATGACTTGAATCCATATTTCAGATTTTTCGAGTAACAGTGAGGGCAGTGGGTATCCAAAAAACAAAAGGATATGCCAAAAATACGAATGCAACAACATCGTACAAGTATCGCTATAGGATACAAATACAGTATACGTCACCAATTTTGAAGTATCCATGCATCGTAGATATTAAGTGATTTGTTATGTTTTGCAGGAATTATGTCTTTTGGACGGAATTCGCAATCAGAAGGACATAGTTTACATGCTGGTTATTGGTCCACCTTTGATGGAAACAACTTCAACAATGGCAATAGGAAAAGATGCAGGAACACTTATCCCAGGAATTATAACGTTTACAATAACTACTTGGCGGAACATGGTGGCAATTCTAATTTTTACAGCTTTGATCATACTAATTATGTTAAGTATGATGCTGTCCCATCAACTTTGAAAAGGAGAAAATATTCGGCTCCTATTTGGGAAGACAGCCAAAAATACTATCTTCCATCCGTTGTCCAAGACGATGTCCCTTCATCCCTTAGTTTTCAAGCCCCTCCTACAAGATCCAATGCTGATACCTCTATATCACCTAGCTCGAAGCTTGATTGCTCTATATTTGAAGATGAGGAGCCGGTCTTTTTGTCTAGGGATGAGATTGATAGATACTCTCCGTCAAGAAAAGATGGTATTGATGCATTTCATGAGACACACTTGCGGTACTCCTATTGTGCCTTCCTTCAGAATCTTGGAATGCGGCTTGACTTGTAAGATTCACATTACGAGTCACATGGTTATGCTTTTTTTGAAAAATAAATATTACTGGCTATATGCTTATGATATTGGTGCTTGTGGATACAATTCATTGCTTGATAGTATTTGGAACCAGTGTAAAATTTGACATGTTCCTTTGCAGGCCGCAAACCACCATTGGGACAGCCATGGTTCTGTGCCACCGTTTTTTTGTTCGACGATCACATGCTTGCCACGACAGATTTGTGAGTTTCTAATTGCCTCTAGCTTTGAGAACCTACTTTATTTTCTTACTAAATGCTTCACTGAAAACCGCAACATTCATGGAATTTGTTAATTGTCATACCCTTAGAAGTGCACAGAAATTGCATTTTGGATCTGCTATAAATGGTGTGTGATATTGCTTGCCTATTTTATCTTAACAAATTGTGCAGTGTCATGTGGTATTTGTTCTTTCAAGTTCCTTCTCTATAGTCAAGCTGTGATTTAATTTATTTTGATCTTGCTCTGCTGCAGTTGATTGCTACTGCTGCTCTTTTTCTTGCTGGAAAGTCAGAGGAAACACCGCGCCCTTTGAATAACGTGTTGCGAGCATCCAGTGAAATCTTACATAAACAAGATTTTACTTTGTTGTCCTATCTACTTCCTGTTGTGAGTAGACTTCAAACAATGCACATTTTCTTCCTTTTTGGTATTATATTATTGCCTGTAGAAGACATGCTAAAAAAAAATCACATAATAGAATCTTAATCAATTTGTATGTGGATATGCCAAAAATGTCTATAAAGAAATTACTCATGTATATCATTGCCAATTTGCAATAAATTTTTAGATGGATATTGTCATTTAAGTAGAATGATACTAAATAATCTCTTAGATTGATATGATTGCCAATTCTGCTTTAGAATTCGTTATTAGTTCAACTATAAGATAATTTTCATTTATATTACTTGACTTGATTTGTTTCACAGGATTGGTTTGAAAAGTATCATGACAGGGTGCTTGAGGCTGAGCAGTTGATGCTTACTACTCTAAATTTTGAACTCAATGTGCAGCATCCATATGCACCTCTTACATCTGTCCTTAACAAATTAGGTCCATCAAAGACTGTTTTGGTGAATCTGGCATTACACTTGATCAGTGAAGGGTGAGTTTTTCTTATTTATTGGATCTTATTCAATTGCAGTAGTATGTTTGCTTGTCCATTCATTTTGAGGACCAAATTTGTCCTGATACTTATACACCTTCATTCCTTCAATCTGTTTTAGTTTCCATGTGTATTTATTGTTCTGACCTGATGTCCTCTTCAGACATCCTTTTTATTGGTTTCATCTTGCCTTTTGTTATCTAACACAGAGTGACTGGATTGAAAAACTTAGACTAGGAAACCAGGGTATGGGGCATTGAATGTTAAATCTCAAGCAATAGTGCGTGTTCTTGAGGTCTGGAGATCTTGTGGCTGAGGAAGATTCCTTGGTGTCTCCACTTCTAATTTTTGGTTCAAGATTGTGTTGATTTTCTCAATTTTTTTCTTTGGAGCAACTAACTGCTCTGTGTAGTTATTCTGTCATGGGATATTGATTCTTTATGCATGCATATAATTGCAGGATCTTCACAAGATTAGCGTGCTGGCCTGTATGATATTCTTAGCTGGCGGGTTGATATGCTGTTCATGGAAAGTTTTGTTTAACATCTGAAGTTGAACTGCTGATGTCTAATGGATTGCTTTACCCTGAATAAGTGAATGTCTCATCAAATTTCTTTTGGCTGCCCAAGATAGCTACAATACTTCCATCCAAAATTTTCTACCTAACCCGCAATTCTTTGTAGTTTTTGCTGATGACCCTTGGTCCAATGGGTTATCTTTGTATTTTTTTTTAATAACATGGGCGGAAAGAAGATCAAGGAAGTGATCTGACAATCAAAAACCAACAAAAAGAAAACAGCAACAAACAGTTTTCTATTGTACTGAAAAACATTTAATTTTTCAAAATGGGGCCTCTGGAGAAAAGCTGATGTCTTTTCACTTCTGTTGCTGGCTTTTTTACTAAACATATTTCCTCTGCTGGAGCCTTTCCACTTGGTTTATTAATTGATTTCGAGGAAAACTGTTGTTTGGGCTTGAATCAGCTGATAAAATCCTTTTTTTAAAGTGTTTCCTTTATGGGCACTATAATTGTTATGGTGGGCAGATTTTTGGGTTTGTGCAAGGTGTCTCAATCTCCCCTTCATTTTCTAACCTCATTGGATTTTTGGTGACTCACATGGATTGTTTTGTTCATATTTGGTTCTTCTCCCTGGGTTTTTTAATTTTTTATATTATATGTTGAACATCTGAGGTCTTCATTTCAATTCTAATTTTAACCTAGCCATTTTTTTTGAAGAGTTTAATACCTTGGTCATGTTAATGTCATCTCCTAGATTTTCCATCCATTCAAATTGTAACTTGTAGTTCCATTTAAGTCTAGTTATTAATATTAAGTTTGTATTGGGAATGGGTACTTTAAGATTTAACTGGCTATCATTGGCAATGATAGATGCCTAACAGTTACTAGTCATTTAATGATATAGAAAATCAATAAAAATAGCAGAAAACAGTTGAATTTGGCCACCCAGAATTGTAAGAATCTCACTTCCCTTGAGCTATAAGCTTTTAGCATAAATTTACTGTGGCATACACTCTTGATAGTTGGGAAAATGTTGTCCATGGTTTTGATGAAGTCTTCCTTTATGTGGATCTAGGCTGCAGACAAAATTATTTATGATGTTGAAAACCTTTAATGGGGAGCTATTAGGTTACATGTATATGTATTAATTACCTTTGATGTAGATGTCCTAAAGCCTAGACACTTGACTATCTCAAATTTTATTTTTTCACCATCTTTTACTGTAATGATGCTTAAACTTGCAACTTGTACCTTCAATATGGACATTGTAGAGGATTTTGGGAATTATTCTGTAGTGTGGAATCAGATGCATTCATCATAGGCACTGTGATGTGCATCTTAGCAAGGCTGTTCGGATCAAAATGTTGAGCAGAAGATGTGGCATTGACATTAGCTTTGAAAGATTCAATTGTTTGCAATGTGCAGCTCTCCATGTATGCTTTCTCATTTTAATTGCATAAATTTTCTGGAGTTTAAAGCCCCCACAGCAGAGTTGGGCCTGGAAATATGAAAAATTCTCTAGATGAGTATGAGATAATGCTATAGTTTGGTACTCTATCAACAATTCTGCAGAGATTCTTGGAATAGTATTCTCCGTGAGTTGCTGCGTTTCTTGTTGGTAAGGAAAAGATAATAAATTTGATTTTTCCACTTGGAATGAATGTTCAATTCTGTATGTATTATCTAGTTTACATTACTGCTCATTTCGATAGCTGACATGATCCGTGTCATTGTGAGAACATATGCTAAGTTGTACATGAATCTTCTTCTGTTAGTGTTGCATCAGATGGTTAGTTTGACTATTTACACATCTCTTACTTTGTGTCAAGCAATGCTTTCGGTAGTGATGTGTCTTGTATGGTCTTCTGAAGCTGAAAAATGTTGGTTTGCAGGCTTCGGAGCTCTCTATGGCTTCAGTTTAAGCCTCACCATATTGCTGCCGGAGCTGCATATCTTGCTTCCAAGTTTCTGAACATGGATCTTGCTGATTATCATAATATCTGGCAAGAGTTCCAAGCAACACCATCCATTCTTCAAGGTACTCTGCGTTCACTTCCTTTTCTTTTTTCCCCTTTTCAAGCAACAGTGTTGTGTTCATACTGTTCTGAAATGGTTGGTTCATTAGCAATGGATAAGTGGATTGTGGTCAACTTAATTGACAAATATCTAGTTTTGAATTGAGATATACTGAGAGAAAAATATGATTTTTTTTAATATCGTGGCAGTTGAGCAATTTGTTTAATAACAAAAAAAAGCGCAGTCTGAGGTCAATCTTTTTAACAAAGGAGGCGCAAATTTTGAGAAAAATTGCTAGTTTTGAATATCTAGTTTTGAATTGAGATATACTTTTTGAGAGAAAAATATGATTTTTTTTTAATCTTGTGGCAGTTGAGCAATTTGTTTAATAACAAAAAAAAGCGCAGTCTTTGAAGTCAATCTTTTTAACAAAAGAAGCGCAATTTTGAGAGAAAAATTGCTAGTTTTGAATATCTAGTTTTGATTTGAGATATACTTTTTGAGAGGAAAATATGATTTTTTTATTATTGTGGCAGTTGAGCAATTTGTTTAATAACAAAAAAAAGCGCAGTCTTTGAGATCAGTCTTTTTAATAAAAGAAGCACAAATTTTTGTTCAGTTTAGTTTAGTTGTTTGAAACTTGAAATCTAGTCCTAGTTTTAATGTTAATAAAATATAGGTTTGCAGCTTGTAACATGTCAGAATTCAGAATGTTGTCTTGAAACTGTGTGATTGGACTTCTTTATTTTAAATTCCTTTTTTATTAGTTATTAATACTGATTCTCATTTTAATGCAGATGTCTCACAGCAATTAATGGAGCTCTTCTAAAAATAGAAAAAGAAAAAGATTATAGTGGCCTTCTAAGTACAGAGTAGATTAGGTATCATATCATATATAGTCAATTCAAAAAATGTCTCAGAAGGAAAGCGTCAGAGAGATCAGAGATCATCAGTCTTGTTTATATTCTAGTTTGATATATAATTTGATGAACTAGATGTTGAGGGGTTGTGACTTACATGGTTTAGTGTTTCAACTCTATGAATGCTGTGCTAAATCCAAATGTAGGGTATCCTTTGTATCATTTAGTTGATACCTTGTGATCTCCTGTCATGTATACCAACTAGGTGGCGAGGTTTAGTGGATGTGGAGGAGCCTTTCCATGCATGCATACCCAGAGTTGTGACTTAAAAAGTGCAACAGTTATCGAGTTCAGAAATTAAATTTTAATTCCGTTGGAATGCATTCATAAATGCATGTAAAATATAACATTCAGAAATTAAATTTTAATTCCGTTGGAATGCATTCAGAAATTAAATTAAATTTTAATATTATTCTACTAGTAATTGGCTCGCGCAACGCATGGGACGATTATAAGAAAAGAATGTATGTTGAAAATGCCTGTAAAATATAACATTTAATTAATTAATGGATATGAAAAAGAATATTTGATAATATTATAAGCTTGAAAGACAAGTTCAATTTTGATGAATATGAAATAACCAATAACAAATGCAAGTGAAGAAAGAAAAAATATGAATTAGGAATATATTTGGAATGTGGAAAATAAATTGAAAATTAAACACTAAGTAGCATTAATTCAATAGTTTATTTACCTCAAATTCTAATTTTTTGAATTTTTTTTGTAAAAAATTGTTCGACATAAATTTTCATGTATATCTAAAATAAGAATTCTCAAACCACTCATTTATTTGTTTAATTTTCAAACCTCATATTTTTGTTTGACAATTTTTTAAAATTAGAGAAATAAAATGAGAAATTATCATGTAATTTTTTTTATTTTTTTAATTCATATTCATAAATATTGTATATGATTTTAAATTTAAAAATGAAAAATTAGACACCTCTTATCTTTTCTTAACTTGTCTATCTAAACATATGTCCTTAGGAGCCGTGGAAGGAGTCTGAAGCAATAAATGTGCTCTAATTTCCTTTTCTTCGTATAGTTAATGTGGTGTCGTTGAAATGAAAACAAAAGATCTGGCAATGGCCTTCGTCAGTCGCTGCTGGATTTTTGGGGAAGGGGTATTGGGAAGGAATTCGAACGGTTATGACGGAGGACTGCTGGTACAACATTGATTTTCACCTGGATTGATTCAGTTTGGCATTCTGAAACTGGAAAGGAAAATTAATTAGATGACCTATTTTATTATTTTTATATACACGCTTCTTTACTCACATAAACTTAGGTCCCGTGGATGTTCATTATGCATAATAGGCTTAAATTAAAGTTTTGCTTCTATAATTTACACTAATTTTGAATTTAATTTTTATAATTTTTTCTTTTCAAATCAATTCTCATACTTATTAAAGTTTTTAAAATAAGATATGTTATTAACTTTTATTTTAATATCGTTAATTTAATCTATTTTAGACATTTGTATTGAGTAAAAAAGAATATTTAAAATAATATTTATTAGACAAAAAATACTTATTAAAAAAAATAAATACCTACTAAAATTAATGAGTACTTACATAAAAGAAATAAGCACTTAATAAAATAAAAAAATATTTATTAAAAGAAATAAATATTTATTAGAATGAAAAAATATTTATTAAATAAAAAATATTATTTTATTAACTTATTGATGATATTATAACAATATTATAATAAAAGTTAATAGTAATAATTATTTTAAATTTTTTTATAAATTTAATAATTGATTTAAAAAATAATTATAAAAACTAAATTAAAAATAAATATAAAGTATACAAACCATAACTTTAATTTAATCGTATATTATTATGGAAACTCAAAACAATATATAAGTGGCCCAGTATTACAGAAACGGACTTTCTCACCTTCTATGTTATTTATTGAAATTGGGTCTTAAAATTAAACAATTTTTTAACCATTTAAGATGCTTTACCATTTTTTTTGGGGACAAAGGACGCAAACTCGGCTGCTTGACTGGTGAACCTGTGACCTAATACAATACGATCTTATTATTTGTCTATCAAAAATATTTTAATTTTTTTTATTTTATCCATAAATTTATATTATATTTTATAAAAATATTACAATTATATATAATTTAATTTGATATTTTTTTTTATACAAAAATACGATGAAAGAAAATTAAACATTTTTAGTTATAAGAAAAACGTTTTCCAATACAATATGTATGCTGTCAGCAAACAGTTTTGTAGGCTTATTATAAATTTATAATGAGTCCCATATTATGGACGTCCTATGAGTAATGGATCAAATTATTTGAGTCAAAAAAGTTAATTAATTTAAATAATATTATTTATATTAATTTAGATTAGATTAAATTGATTGATTTTTTAACAAAAAAATTTTCTAAAATTTTGAAAATTAAAAGAAATTTAACCTATTAAAAAATGAGATAAAAAATAAAAATAATTCATTCCTTATACTTAAAATATATGAAAAATTAGAATTAGTATAATAAAAATATAAATTCAATAATAAATAAATATATTTATTATATTAATCAATTTAGATTAATTTTAATAAAAACCAATCAGATTCAATTGGTTTTAAAAAAAATCAAATTAAAAAAATTCAAACTTATTCGGATTTGAGCCACCCTGGTGGCCTGGTCTAAAGTCAGCAGTACCGGCAGATTTATGACAAAAAAATAAACAACTATGGAGACAGTTAAAATAGTTCATGTAATCAAGGTCTACACTATTATGTGGAATATCTAGCCCATGCTACAGATCTCTGGATCTGCACGCTATGTATAACAGTTAAAATGGGTCATGTCAGTTTGTGTTAGGTGATTTTTGAATTAAATCAAATTGAGTGATATAAATTTTAAATTAATATTTTATTAATTTAATTTAATTTATTTTTATGTAATATAAACGAATTTAACTGATCTAATTCGTTGAGGGTGATTTTATTTAAATTAATTTAATTATTTTTAAATTTTAAATTAATATTTTATTAATTCAATTTATTTATTTTATTTAATTATTTAGATTAATTTATCGAGCTTAACACATTTCAACGACTTTAAACGCAAGTTCCACTACGAACTCGAAAAGAAAACTGAAAACCTACTTAATGAATAAAATAAAAGTTTTCAGCAATTAATTAATAACCCTAGAAAGCTTTAGCTTTTCCCATCCAGCAAGCAATCTCCAGCAACTTGGACCATGACAAAACTTTTTATTTATTCTTTTGGATATTGCATTTTGGAAAACGGTAAAAGACTATATTCACTTTTCATAATGTGCCGGCAGAGTTTTTAAACTTTGGAATAAGCTCAAAACAACATTTCCTTCCTAAAACAGGAGTCAGACACAGACACAAAAAAACAAACTTAATTGAACAATCATCATATTGTGACAAAGTGATATTCCCAATACAATATGAAAGCTTGCAAGGATTACTTGCTGAAAACAAGGCTGAATTTTTATCAACAAATTTCTATTTTAATTTCTTTAACAAATATATTTAGATAAACCCACAAGTTAATGATAAAGAACAATTTCCCCAAACGAAATGAAATGAAATGCATGTCCAATAGAGGAAGGATACATCATCTTAAAATCTTAACCGGTGTATATTATACGGATCATCACTACTACCCTTGCTTTGCGTGTCGCGCTCACTTCATCATTTTCCCAAGAAACAAACACACCATTTAACGATAGCCAATCTAGATTAATTGTATTTTTATCTTTTGTAACAAGCTCTGAGCTTTTATTCCGCCAATGGATTCCACTTCTGCGCAACGTCGTCTCAAAGCCATTCAGGGCCACCTCATCACCGCCGTCGATTCTCCGTTCCACCTCCGACCAAATCCAACCGCCGGCGAGTTCGTCTCTGGTACCCTCCTTCTTTCGCTCTCTCTGTCAATGTTTCTCTTCATTGCTTTTCGTGGTTGACGTTACACTTGGAAATTGGATATGGATGAGGAGGGTAGTGGTGTTACTGTGAAGAAGGGTAGTACCAGTGGGGTGGAGGATCCAATTCTTTGTTTTTTGTATGTTGATGAGTATGATTTGTGCTTCTAAATTGGGAGGCAAAGAAAAAGATTATGATTCAATAGCTTTGAGCCTTTGATTAGTGTTAGTGTTGGTTAAAGCTACATTTGGTGGCTCCATTTATGGATTATTGAAGTCCACAGGCGTTGCCTTTGTGGCACTGATTAATATGCAGAACAACGTGTGGTTATTTTTCCACTGGTTTTGGAAAGTTGGTCCGACAGAAAGTTGAAGATTCTGGTTGCCACTCTTTTTATGTGTATTGTATAGATGGGGGCACTAAATAATGCTTGTTTCAACTGGTGCATTCAGGGCAAAAAAATAAAAATAAAAATGGAACGTATTACGGTTCATTCAAGTAGTATTTTTGTCTCCATCCTTGTTTCTGAATTGTATTTGGATCCATTTACCTTTTTTGGGGACAATGGGAGTAGGCAAGATTCAAATTGGTAACACATCCTGTCGTTTATTAATTTTAGGAAGTTAGGAACTACGACTTTTGAAAGGGCAGTCCACCCTTATTCTATGATCACTGTTGATCTTATTACTCAAAGCGAATTATCCTCATAGTATTGACCTTTGTGGTCATTCCTCACAACTGTGAAATTTTTATTTCCATTTCACCAATTATAGCAAGTTTGGTTTTGATTAAATTTGGGAGAATAATTGCCTTTTTTTTTTTTTTCAAAAGCTCTCTTGGTAAGCTTTTGATTATAAGCTAGTTTGAACATAAAATAAGCTAATCCAAAAACACAATTAGTGTTTTCATCTGCATGGTTTATTGGTATTATCATATTACCTTCTTGCAACTATTTTCTTTGTCAGGCACATTATTGATGTCACTAGTTCTGATCTTTACTTGTGAGCAGAACAAGGGTACAGTGCCATACTCCCAGAGAAATTGGTGACAGGAAAGTGGAATGTGTATAGGTATACCTCTTCCAATGTTCTTGATCTCAGTTGTTATGTACCATTCCGGAGCATTATTCAGATATTATTTAAATTCTATTTTGCAGATCGGCACGTTCTCCTCTGAAGCTGGTGAGCAGGTTCCCTAATCATCCTGAAATTGGTACACTGCATGATAATTTTGTGTGAGCATTACTCCTTTTTCTCTGCAAAGTTTTATTTTCAACTCCATAATATTAATGAACAATACTATGATAGGAATATATTTTACATGCCTAATAAATTTATACATATTTTGTCTAAAATCTAAATCTTTAATCATAGGCGCTCAGTTGACACTTTTCAAGACTACAAATATCTGGGAACCCGGATCTGTGCTGATGGAACAGTTGGGGAGTAAGCAGCTCAATTATCAGCACATCAGGCTTTCTGGGCCTTCTTCCCTTTTCTATTCAAATTTATTTACAATCTTCTCATCATTGCCATTCTTACTGTACTCTCAAGGTACAAATGGATGACATATGGAGAAGCAGGTACTGCACGGTCAGCAATAGGCTCTGGTTTGGTTTATTATGGAATCCCAAAGGTTAATGCTAGATTATAGTTATGTGCTTGATTATTTATTTTAACATTTTTTTCACATAACATCATGTAACCTTTGGTACGTTCATTTGCAGGGCTCTTGCGTTGGGTTATATTTTATTAATAGACCGGAATGGCTCATTGTTGATCATGCTTGCTCTGCATATTCATACATATCAGTGCCTTTATATGATACTCTTGGTTTGTTGTTTCTAATTTTTTAGGGAGCATTTTTCCTTTCATATTTACCTTGGCCTAACCTTTAGATATAACAGCAAGGAATTGTTTGCTCTGCAGGTCCTGATGCTGCCAGGTATATTGTTAATCATGCTGTTGTACAAGTTATATTTTGTGTGTCTCAAACATTAAATTCAGTAAGTATATGTGAGCTTCAACTTGTACTTTATAAAGTATGCCCCTTTTGTTTTGCTAGTCTATTATATTTTACTTTCAATCTTCTTTCGTGAAATTTATGTATCTTGTCACCCGACCTTGCAGTTGCTGAGCTTCTTGTCAGATATTCCAACTGTACGGCTAATTGTGGTATGTATGTGGCTAATGTTTGCAACTAATCTTCATGTACCTAGTAAGTCCATACTGATTTTCAATTAGTATGCAGGTAGTTGGAGGTATGGATGATCAAATTCCATCACTTCCATCATCAACTGGAGTTCAGATTATTACATATTCAAAGCTACTGAATCAGGTAATATAATTGTTTCCTCTGTCAAAAGAAGTTGGTTTTCTGGAGTAATATATAACATATTTATCTATCTATCTTTTTATTTCCTGCATTCTTTGCTTTTGTTACATAATAAAAGTCTTTATCTTCTGCACGGATTTTTAATTTGTAGATTATTTTTAAATGATAATGGAAGACTGTGCATATTTACTCTTCAGTTTGAGAACATTTGCCAATTCTTCAAATTATGCATTTTCTTTTGAGGACACAATTTATTTTCTTTTCTACTATGATCTTAGTACACGAGTTAGCTTACAAACACATTTATTTATTTTTTTCTTTTCTAATTAGTATTTGTACTAACATGATAATTGCAATTTTTTTTCTTTTGTAATTGCTAATGATTTCTGATTTTATTTTTGCAATAACGTGAGTTTGAAATGAAAAGAAAACTGCATATATTGTGGTGTTGTGCTTGATTTCATCTGCTGCTATTTAATATATTCATTACCTCATTGTGTGGTTTGGATTTAGGGATGCAGTAATCTTCAGCCCTTTTACCCGCCAAAACCTGATGATGTTGCAACCATTTGCTATACAAGTGGTACGACTGGAACCCCAAAGGTGCGTAGGTGCCTGTAAAATTGCGCTTAACTGTTTATGGTAGTATATTGTGTACCTGAAATGCTTTCTTTGCTTATAGTAGCTATATAAAGCTTTTCTCTTTCATCTTTCTGCTCAACAAATTCTGGTCAGGGGGCTGTCTTGACCCATGGAAACTTTATTGCAAATGTTGCTGGGACCACTATGGATGAAAAATTCACCCCTTCTGACGTGTGAGTTCTTTTTAATTTCCTATCACGTATTGTACAATATTTGTTGCCATTTTTGGCTCTACTAGATTATTCTAATTGGTCTTTACCCGGGTTTCTTTCTATTTTCAGTTATATATCCTATCTCCCTTTAGCACACATTTATGAACGAGTAAACCAAGTCATGACAGTATATTTTGGCATTGCAGTGGGATTCTACCAAGGGGTATGAATCTTGAACAAATTAGGCTTTTTTCTTCCTTTCATTTTGCTTATGTATCAGAGCATATCTACTTTTTTCATACTTGGCACTGCATGACATGTCACACTGTTCTGTAAAAGAATTTTGTATGAATAGCATTCTTTTCTGGGTTTTACTGAAAAGCGGTAGAAGACCTAAGAAAACTTTAGGAGAAACCATTAAAAAAGACCTTGCTCTAAATGTTTCTACTGAAAATTTGGTTTTTGATAAAGCCCAATAGCGTCAATTGATCTATATAGTTGACCCTACATAGTGGGATAAGGTTTGGTTGTTGTTGTCATTGCAGCATTCTATTATAATATTTTTTGGATTCTGTACAGCTTATTTTAAATACCTATATATATATATATATATATATATATATATATATATATATATATATGCATGGATTAATAATGTAACTTAGCATGTACACATTACATTTTTTTTTGAATAAGAACAATAGGTACCTTTTCTGCATGACAGTTAGGCTATCTTATTAGGTAATTTAATCTGGTTGTCTAATATACTTAAATGTCAAATGCTTGTTGATAACTTGTAAACCCAAGGTCCTATCTTATCTGATTTGCAAAGGTATGTTAACGGTTGTTTTTTTTTTTGGAGGGGGGGGGGGGGTTACATTTGAATGGTTAATTTTATTTCACTATATGCTCTATAATGTTTTTAGATAAGCCTGACTCACTTTTTTTTAACGTTCACATGCAGGATAATATGAAATTAATGGATGATCTGGCTGCTCTAAGACCTACTATCTTCTGTAGTGTTCCTCGGCTGTATAATAGAATATATGCTGGGTAGAGTAATTATACTATAGTTTTTAGAACTGTTCAATAACTTTTGGTATACTCATTCTGCCATTCATTGTGTGGTTTTGTTTTGCAGCATTGTTAATGCTGTTAAAACATCTGGTGTTCTGAGGGAGAGGCTATTTAATGCCGCATACAATGCTAAAAGGCAAGCGATATTGCACGGTAAAGTTTATTACAATGAACTATATTTTGCGTAGTATGCATTTATATTGGTATTTTGCCTGATTTATTCATTATATTACATAACTGATTCCTATTGTGTCCATAAGATTGATCCTAATGATGCTTGAATCAAGGTTGTGCGCCTGTCTTCATTCCTATTGTGTCCATATTTTCATCTATTTCAGGCAAAAACCCATCTCCCATGTGGGACAGATTAGTTTTCAACAAGATAAAGGCAAAGCTTGGAGGACGAGTTCGTCTTATAGTGTCAGGTGCATCACCTTTATCGCCTGATATCATGGAATTTTTAAAGATGTAAGTTTTTGCATAACATTGGTGTATATTGTATACATTGCTAAAGAGGAATATCCTTCTTTTTATTTTTCTTTTCCTTCTTTTTTAAAAAATATTTTCCTAGTCCAATGATGTTTTACAACTACTCACAGTTGCTTTGGTGGTCGAGTGACCGAAGGATATGGAATGACTGAGACTACTTGTGTTATAAGCTATATTGATGAGGGTGACAACCTTGGTGGTCATGTTGGCTCCCCTAATCCAGCCTGTGGTGAGTAATTGATGAGTTTCACATCACGACTGAGTCATTCATGATCGGAACTTGAACATTTTTTCTCCCTGCTCGCTGCTAGTTCAAGAGAGTTTAAAAATGAAGTCTTATTTAATTCGTATTAGCTGTTGCTTGTAGTGCCAAGTGCTAAGAGTTTTGTTCTTTTTTTTCAGAGGTAAAACTCGTGGATGTTACTGAAATGAACTATACATCTGATGATCAGCCCTATCCCCGTGGTGAAATTTGTGTCAGGGGTCCCATTATTTTTCAAGGTTATTACAAAGATGAAGCTCAGACGTAATCACCTTGCCTGTTCTATGGTTCTTATAAGTGAAAAATACCTTGTCTTGTTTAAAATATAACTGAATATTGAATCAAATTGAGCAGGAGGGAAGTCATTGATGAAGAGGGATGGCTGCATACGGGAGATATTGGAACATGGTTACCTGGCGGTCGTCTCAAAATTATTGACAGGTGAGATAGCAGCATTCTAATTATAATCACATATGCATATACATATAATACATGTATACATTTATACATACATATATATATATGTGTGTGTGTGCATGTGTATGTATGTATTGTAAAAGAATATGGCATCTTAGAGTACCATCCATACGTAAATTGATGCTAACCCTGTTCAATTCTTCTCTCCGCAAGTATGCTCTGTTCAATGAATAGGCTTCAATAGCATTTTTGAGTAAACTTGCTATCTTCAGTCAGTGCTTTGTTCAAAAAGTGCTATCATGTAAGATTTGTAACTGTGTATGTGTATTGGCTTCATTTAACTTTTATGTGTTCAACTTCAACTAGTAGAGCTATAGGCTTATTACCCCTACAGGTGGAGCAACCTTAACTACCAATGGTTTCATGTGATTTCTTTAAGGGTAGGTGACTACTGTTTCCTTGTTTCTGCCTCCCAGTATTATTGAGAAGTTATACAAGATCTTCTGAGTGTTATATCCAGGAAGATCCAGTTTACTCCTGAATTTCTCAGCACACCTATCACAAATCTGGCTACATTTGTCAAGCATATAAATCAAATCTTTGCATTTGAATATAGGAAGAAGAATATCTTTAAGTTGGCACAAGGCGAGTACATTGCTCCAGAGAAGATTGAAAATGTATATGTCAAATGCAAGTTTGTTGCACAGTGCTTTGTATATGGTAAGGAAACGAGACCTTGCATATTTGGTGTGTGTGCGTGTCTAATCTTCTATCTCGTTCTCTGCCTTTATCCCTCTCTGGCTTGATGATGCTTCTTTTTCCTTTCATAGGTGATAGCCTAAATTCTTCTTTGGTAGCTGTTGTCTCAGTGGATCATGATGTCTTGAAAGCATGGGCTGCTTCAGAAGGCATTATGGTAGTTTAACTTTTTTTATATTTTTATTTTTTGAAAAGAAACTTTGAATTCAAATACATTGGCTGAAAAGGTGTTATCTTAACTGCCATGAGAAGAATTGATAGCCCTGTTTTGTAGGCATTGTGCAATTTTGCAAAGTTCACGCGGCCTCTTGATTGTGTTCTTGGCCTATATTTGAGCAAGCTGTCATAGTTAGGAGACCAAGCATAGTCATTCTGTTTGAGAATTGAATTTTATATGGTTGAAAACTTGAAATTTGCTTCGCAGCTATTATATGTATAGCAGATAGATTGACCCTCATCAATGACTTCCTTTTGATGATGTCTCTCTCAAAACCATGCAATAAATCATAGTTTTGTGAGGTAATTTAGGATGGTTATGTGTATGTCAGTGCCTAGCCTGGTACAGAGAGGTCTTATTTATAATACCAATACAGATGGTCTTTGTACTTTTTGAAACAATGAGAGTTTAATTATGTTAAAGTTTAAAATAAGGAAACCTGTGTAATTTTGAAAAGTAAGGGCCTTGTTTATTTATCAAACTTCAAGGGAGGCTTATGAAATTTACTGTAATTCTTTTTATTGTGCTGCAACGTGTGAGTGCTGATTTTAGAAAGAATATGCTACGATAACAGTGTTTTGTGGGCATGGTTTCAGTATAATGATTTGGCACAACTTTGCAATGATCCAAAAGCAAGGGCTGCTGTCTTGGCTGACATGGATACTGCTGGACAGGAAGCTCAGGCAAGTTATTCATTTTATGTTAAGGTTACCTGCTTAATACGTCTCAGCATTAATAATATTGAATATCTGTATCTTAATTTGGTGCCCTTCAGCTTAGAGGTTTTGAATTTGTAAAAGCTGTCACTTTGGTACTCGAACCATTTACAATGGAAAACGGTCTGCTGACTCCTACATTCAAGGCAAGTGTTAAGTCCTCAGATTGCTTGATTGTCATTTCAACTGGTTATGTGGCAGTAAATCATGTTTTATATCTTTGCCTTTGACTTTTCAGATCAAGAGGCCTCAAGCGAAAGAATACTTTGCAAAAGCAATATCTGATATGTACAGTGAGCTCTCAAGAACTGATCCTCCTCAGAAACGGTTGTGATATTTTTTTCAAATAGAAAACGTTGTGATATTGAGTGTTCATAAATAGACAAAAAAAAAGACACATGGCTAGACGCTCCTCATCCTAAGCTTCAAGATTCGCATGATAATAATAGCATCCTGGACGGTGTCGTTATAGAAGCATCAAATTGGAAAGATCCTAAAAGGTATTGTTGTATTTTGTATTGTTTCTTAAAAATAATGCTGAAATTCGATAAACATTCTTAGTCTTCACTATCTTACAGTTCTTTCAGTATTATTTTTTTACAATGAGATACATTATTTTTTTGGCGATGCCTCGACAATTATCGTCAAGGATGAACTGCAGCTACATCACTATTATTTTGATCCTAAAATACCAGTAGAGAATGCCCGAGAAATGCCACGATAGCTACTAAGATATGCAGAGGGGATTAGTAACGTGTTTTAAGTTGAACTTCCATGAAGATACCAGCATAGCTTAATCGTTATCAATATCATCACTGTTAGGTTATATTATTATATGTACTGAAAAAAGTTAGGTTATATTATTGTAATTATACCTTTCGGTCCTTAGTTAGGTTGTATCATAACACTTAGTTAGGTGTGTGAAATGTAGTACTGAAAATTCGGATCGATAATTTTTTGCTCAGTTCAATTATTCATTTAATTAAAATATATTTAAATTTATTTATAATATTATTTTATATACTGTAAGAATATTATAATCATATATATAATATAATTTAATATTATTTTTATATTAACATATAATATAAATATAATATAAAACATTTTGATATATATAAAATTTTTTTTTTTTGTTTCAGCGGAGAAACAAATGAAGGGACAGCTAATTAATATGCATCATAGTACTGAAATGCCTATTTATAATCCAATTATGATAAAAGGAAAACGGCTTTTGCTATTGACTAAACGACAATGTTATCATCCATTTTATTACTCATTGATTTGATCTGTAATAGTAAATTTTTTTTTTGGCTTTATATATATATATTTTTGACATACTCCACTACCACCCCACCCCAATCACCCCTAACTCTATCTCCGATTCTGAGAACCTTCCCACACCAAATCCTAACCCCTCACTCAGCAAACCCAATAGGACTTCTCCCACCCGCACTACCTTCTTATCTCATTTCATCACCTTGTCCCTACACATCTCAAGAATTTGGGTCTGATATGCTGCAGTAGGTCCCAACAGAACCTCGTCCTTGTCACTTCTTAACCTGCCATAGAGGGAGTCAATGGTGGTTTCTCTAACGAGACTGCAGATGAAAAGCTTTCGAAGGGTGGTATCGTGGTTTGCGACAAAGTAAATGGCGTCGAATATGTCGGGGTGGCAGAGAGCGACGACTTGAAGGAGGTCGAGGAGCTGCACTTTTTACAGTCTAAAACAAAATAGAAACCGGTTCTATAAGTTTTCGGTCTTTAATATTAACCATTGAAAAATTTTAAATATAAATCAATGGTTCAAAATTTGCACATTTTTTTGAGTGATTATTTGTTATCTCTGAGTAACTAACATTTTAAATGAAATTCAATATATAAAATACATGAAATTATGAAAAAAATTGTGAATGAGCCTTTTATTGAGTGGACATTAATTGTCACCAAGTGATGCGAACACTTAATTTTGTTCAAAGCTTTTTATTTTTTTAAAAAAAGTAACTTTTACCTATTGACTCATTATCCAACCTATTAACTTAATATCCCGCGCATAACCTATTAACCCATTATCCTACCCACTAACCCATTATCCTACTCAATTAGGTCATCAACTCATTAACCCATAACGTGACTCATTAATTCATTGACTCATTTTATTACAATTCAAACTCATCATAAACATATTCATCCTAATCAAATTCCATCAGTTATCTTAAACATACTCATCTTAACCAAATCCCATCAGTTATACTAAACATACTCATCCTAAACAAATCTTAATACTCATCCTAAATCAATCATAATCACACTCTAACTCAAACACTTTAACCTAATCTTCTTCTATAAAATCCATAACTTTGACCAGCCTTTGAACTCAGTTTAATACTTTTAAGTTAAGCACTTTTCTGCCTAACCATTTTTGGGTTTCACACAGCCTTTACCCAACACAATACCGCCTCCACCACTTTCATCTACTTCATCTCCATCATCTTCAACCTCCAAACTCCACCATCTTCTTCAAACACCAACCAACCACAAAAACCCACCATTAACACCAAGCTCCCAAACTCACCACCACCACCATCAACAACCCCATTGTCTTCAAACTTTAACCCCGGCAATCTCAAACCCAATAACACCATCTCCTAAATTTCACCTCTTTCCCAAAACACAATCAAAACCACCACTCAACTAAAAACAACCCAACCAAAACCATCTCACGTATTCACGCCGTCAGTTGCCCAAGCACCACCGCGACTCGCTAAACTCGCGCATCCGTTGAACCGCTACCCAGATTGCGTCCTGACCATGAGCTCCGTCGCGTAACCACGTTCCTCTGAACTGGACCCAGATCGAGCCACGTCCCGCACCTTGCGCCACATAGATCTGGTCCGCGACTAGGTAGACCACTCAGAACCGCGCCAGTCGGAGCCACCCGGAAACTCCAAGACGTCGACTCCGTCCCAGCTAGACCATGCCGCGCCGCTCCAGCCGCGAACCACCACCGACCTGTGCCATCGCTGGAACCGGCACTGCCGACGTGCACTATGCTAGACCAAACCAACTAGCACCGCCGCTCCTCTGCCTTGGTTTCTTGCCTCTGCAACATAGCTAAACAATTCTGATATTCTTACCACAAATAGTGCATACACTCATTTTCACACTTCATCTAATACTATTCATCATATTTACTTTTTTTATCACTTTCTCTCTCTTAATCATACATCCTTAAAAAGGATGTGTACAGTACCCACACCTCTAAAAGAGGTGTGAGATGATCTTTTTCCATAGCCAAAAAATAGAATCCCCCGTTCTCTTCCTTTTGTTTTTTGTAAGCTTTTTTTTTTTTGGGTTTTCAAATTTTGAATTTTTTTTTTGAAAAGTGGGCCTAAGTTAATGGGCTCATTGGGTCAAAGAAAAATAAAAAAAAATTGAAAAAAATAAAAAAGGTTAAAAAAAAGAAAGATAAAAATATAAAATAATTAATTTTTTAAAAGAATAAAATAGGATTAATTGAATTGCAACAACTTGTTGATCTTATAACTTTTGTAATTGTCTAGTTGTGATAACTCATGATTCAAATGTTTTCAAAATTAAAAAAAAATTAACCTATAATTAAAAAAAGTAAAAATATAAAATAATTAAAATTTTGTTAAGAAATAAAAAAAGATTAATGTAGTTGTGACAACTTGTTAATTCTATAACTCTTGTATCATCCGAGTTGTGACATCTTCATGATTCAATGATTTCAAAGTTAAAAAAATAATTAATTTATAATTAAAAAGTTAAAAATATAAAATAAATAAATATTTTTTTATAGAAATAAAATAGGATTAATCGAGTTGTGACAACTTGTTAACCCTATAAGTTTTGTAATCATTTAAGTTGTGACAGTTTGATGATTCAAAATTTTTTAAATTAACAATAACTAACCCACAAGAATTTTATAAAGAAATATGTGACTTTGAGTTCCTCATTGCAGCAGAGGATACGTAAGAGCAGAACTTTTATTTGTCAAGTTAAATTTTAATTTTTCACAAATTATTTATTTATTTTAATTTTTTTAAAAGGGGTAAAATAAATATATTATGAGATTATTAAGTTTTTGCATAACTAATTTCGGGTAATCGTTTTAGAACGAATGTGTTAGGAGTATTGTGGGGTTAAGTCTTTACCTTTTCCTATGCATAACCGACTCCCGAATCCAATATGGTTCTAAAGACCATCATTTTTTAAAAGGGTTTTTCAATTTTTCCTAATTTAAATAAAATTGATGGCGACTCCTAATAATTTATTTTGTTCGCCACTCTCGCCACGATCACGGTCGTGACAAGTGATCATTAGTTATCATTGAGTGGTTAACTATTTCAAATTAAGTTCTATATGAAAGAAGTTTGTGAATGACTATTTCTTCTTATTAAGTGATCATTTATTACCATTGAGTGACTAGTATTTCAAATGAAGTTCAATATATAAAATACATGAAATTAGTAAAAAAATTGCGAATGACTATTGCCTTTTATTGAGTAATCAGTAGTTATCATTAAGTAACTAGCATTTTCAAATTAAGTTCTATATGCAAGAAATTTGTAAATGATTACTATTTCTTATTGAATAGTCATTTGTCACCTCTGAGTGATTAACTTTTCAAATGAAGATTTCATTAATGGTAATTTTGACTATTAAGTAAAATTAAATGATCATTCTTTTTAATTAAAAGCTAAAATATACTTTACTGCCTTTAACTTTAACTCATGTGCATTTTATGCTGAAGATTTAAAAAGGTATAATTTACCTCTTAAAATTTATTATTGGGGCTTAAAACCCCTCCCTTAAAATTCCATCCAAATAATTAACAATGTTATGTATCAAGTGTTAATCACTCAAAATAACACTCAATCCTTTTCCTAAAGACCCTGTTCTATCCTCTACTAGATGGCTAGTCGTCGGAGGGCCCCAAGTTGTCGTCCAGTAGTTTGTCGATTAGAGACAAGGTGGAGTTCCGCTAAGACACTCTGATCGACCAGTCTCCGAGCTGAGATAGTCGTATAGGTAAGAGTAAAGAAGAATGAACATGCTTGTCCTAGGCAATCAGGCTGATTTATATAGAGATCCGGAGGACTGACTACCTGAATACCTTCTGTTCAGGCCATTTAGGATTTTGAACGTTATGTCTAGTCATTATAGCGTAAAGCCGTTATGCTTGGTTATTATGGCACGAGACATTATGTCTAGCCATTATGATGTAAGATCGTTATGTCTGTTGGTAGGTCGTATTAAACACGTGTTTGTCGAGTCGTTACCCATTCGGGTATAGGTCGTTTGGACCTTGCTAGAATAAGCCTAACTTACGGCCGGATGTCAATTGGGTAAGGACGGTCCACACCCCCCAAACTTGGTCATCTATGAAGATTAGTCGAACTTATGAGTGGTTGGATGTCAATTGGGCCATGATGATCCACAACCCCCCAGCTTGGTCATCAGTGAAGATGGGTCGAATGTTCACTCTTTTGCTTATCGCAAGTGCATGGATCGCATTTGTAGTGTAGCTAGGAGTCAAATATCGTTCCCACGAGAACAATGGTTAAGTTCAGTACTAACTATTAACCAATAGTTTAAGAATTTCTATTCAAGAACATATAAAGGGTATGCGAATTAATTAAAAGAGCTTAAAAACTATAAGATTGGATTAAGTTGATGATTAGAGAATAGGAAATTCTTTTTCACCTCCTACTTCCATTGATAACAAGTAATCTTTATGAGCAATATAAACGAAATGATTAGGCTAGCTTGAGAATCTAATATAGTTAAAAGCCTATGTCTAAGTTAATCAACCATGCTTCAGTTACCTAATTCACTATATTTCCATGGGAATTAGTGTAAATCCACTCATTAAGATTTATTCCCAATCAATTACTATGCATGGTCAATAGGTATATTCTATCCTATTAACGAATCACCGCATCCAAACCAATTGAATGAAATAAAACATGCATCAATCATACATACGATCTTAAATCAAAATTCCTATGTCTAGGTTCATTAGATTTTATCAAATCACTTAAAAGCTGATCAAACATTCAAGAGCATTAAGCATTATATGATTGAACAAAACCAAATCATGTATATATAGTCAAAGGATTATAATATTATTCAATATCCATATGAAGATTCAAAGAAAAATCCTATAAATAGTTTAGCCACTCATGACAAACGAAAATATATCACAAATGCTCATTGTCATGATAAGTAAAGAGAGGAAGATGAAGGAAAGAGAAGAGAAAGCTCAATGTAATGATCCTTCAAGCTTTAATCCTCCTCCAAGGTGAATATGACCTTCAATCTTGGTCACTTTTGCTTCCTATCAGTGCAGAATATAAAACCCTAGCCGCAGCTCTCCAAAAATAACATCTCTCCCTGAAAATTAATGTAACAGTATTTATAAGGCTCAAAAAACAGAGTCACGCCACGACATTCAACTTCCTACACCGCGACGCATATACATTTTAGGTCACTACATCGTGGCATTCAAATGCTACGCCGCAACGTGCAAATTTCGTAGCTCTCTGCCTGAACAGGGGAATGCACCATGCCGCGATATTGATATGCCTACGTCGCGGTGTGACAAACTAATCCTTGTTCTTGGCTTTCTCTTGCAATGATGGTCCAATTCTTCAAACTTTCACTTAGTTAGACCCCTACCTGCCATAGAAAAATTACCAATTCACAAATAAATGCAAATGTACTCAATCTAACAAAGAATTAGAAATATTTTCCCAAAATCAGAATAGAAGACACTGAAATTGAATTTATATGAATACGAAGCTAAGGTCTTCCAATCATGCATCAAAACAAGGACTAAGCCATCAATATAGCAGAGATATTGGGCACAAATAACTACAATTTGTGGAGTTATCACACCCCCAAACCTAGATTTTTGCTAGTCCTTGCGCAAAACAAAGTACATTTATATAGATCAACTTGTTAACCTATGTTCAACAACATTCAACCTTCCACTTTCACTCAAACTGAACTAGTGTATGATGACTTCATAAAATCTTATAGAATGTACCTGCCTCACAATCAGTTTCACACATACACAATTCTTATCATGCTAACAATCACAGTTTCCTTTATACAAGACATATTTCCCACAGTCATGCAAGTAAAACTCTTTCTATTCAATTAGGACTTACCCGGATAAGTTTATGAATATACAAGTGAATATGCATCAAGAAATCCATAAAATTGTAATTCAACTCTCTCTCCACTAATGTAACTTACACATAATTGAGGATCAAAATGGTCTTCCACAACTTATAATGTAAGACTAATGGTATGGGTTAAAGAACAAACAGAAATAGATTTAACATGATAATCTGCTAGATTATCTATTTTTCCAAAGCCTTTTGAGGGGATTTCACCGCTTAAGCCAAACTTTTGACGTTGTTTTGACCTTAAAATAGTTTTATTTTGTCTTTTTAGTTGATTTATGTTAGTTTGTTAGATTTAGTTCATTTTGATTAGAATTATTGGTGCTTTAGCTCATTTATTGTTGTTTTGATTGCAGGCACCAAGAGAAATATGATGAAGCTCAATGTGGCAAAGAAAAGCACTCAAGAAGAGAGGACTTAAAGCCTCCAAGGAAGATCAAGAGCAAGTCTGCTGAGCCCCTAGCGCCCAGGCGCTACAGAAGGAGCGCCTAAGCGCCCTTAAGCTTCAAAGGAGACACGCTGGATGTTGAGCGCCTAGGCGCTCAAAACGAAGCGCCTAGGCACTCACGCTCATGACAGCAAATACGTTCTGGATGTTCAGCGCCTATGCGCTCCAGACGAAGCGCCTAGGCGCCCATACCAGAGTTTAAATTCATATTTTCTGACCTAAATGAGGTGTGTTGCGTGGAGAGAAGAGTGGGGAGCTGTTTTGGAGTGGAGAAACACCCTATCTTGGGAACTCTAAGGTGGATTTGAAGAGAAGAAGAGTGGGAACTAAGATTTTCTTCAATTTTCCATGAAGTTTTGCATCTTCTTCCCTATTGTTCTAGTTTTTACATTTATTTCCATGTCTAGCTAAACTCTCCCTTGTTGGGATTAGGTGGTTTTTGATGGATCTTGATTGTTATTGATGTTGGATTTAATTAATATAAGTTGCTATCTCTATTTTGAGTTTATGATCTCTTCTCTTAATGCTTTCTAAGGATTGATCCTCTTTGGAATGATTTTAAAGTTGTATGTTGAATGGAAATTTGATATATGATTTGTGTTATGAGATTATGAACCTTGCTTATCTCTAGGCTAGGAATAGTCATTGATTTGCTTGTTACCTCTTTGAATTCTAAATCGTAATGTTTGTTTTCTCTTAGATTCACCTAAGGAATTAGGGTTTTTAATTGGGAACAAAGGGTCAATCGCCTAAGGAATTAGGGTTTGATTAAATTAGAGAATTCGGTAACAAAATAGGATTAGTAGCATGTATTAATTCCAATTGATATGCAACAAGTGAAATCAAATGAAGCTTGATCCCAACTCTTTCATTAATTGATTGTTTTTTTATCTTGCACACCAAGTGTTTGATAAATTGCCAACTAGAAAAATCCAAAAATATTGTCATTGCTTTTGTTTCTTTTGATTTTATTATTGTTATTGGAACCCATTTTAATTCAAATCTTAGTTTAAATAGTAGCTAACTTCGTGAATTAGTACTTGGTCATCGATCCCTGAGAACGATATCCGATTTTTCACCGTTTTTATTACTTGACGATCCGGTACACTTGCCATGGTCACATCAAGTTTTTGGCGCAGTTGCCGGGGATCGATTTTACCAATATCGGTAATATCGAAGGCAACCATTAATTTAAACATTTTTTTTCTTTTTGTTTATTCATTGTAGTGTTTAGTTTCTTTTGTTTATTTATTTCATTGGGTTATTTTTGCTCTGATATTGTGTGTCTAGTGTATGCGAGGTACTGTTCAACCAGATCATCTTCTTTTTGACTCAGAGATAGAAAGAACTGCAAGAGCTTTGAGAAAGCAAACCAGAGAAACAAGAAAGAATTTGGGTGGCATTCAGACAATTGTTGAAGACATGGTAGACAATGAAGAGAATGTAGATCCTCCGCCACCACAACCACCTGTTAGGACTCTCATGGATTACTCTATTCCTAACATGGATGGGTGTGGGGCAAGCATAACAAGACCCCTAGTTCAAGCAAATAATTTTGAGTTGAAGCCAGCTATACTCCATTTGGTGCAGAACAATCAGTTTGGAGGATTTGACAATGAAGACCCACATGCACATATAGCGGGTTTCTTGCAAATTTGTGATACTGTGAAGCTCAATGGGGTGAGCGAAGATGTTATTCGTCTGAGATTGTTTCCTTTCTCTGTGAGGGACAGAGCTAAGAACTGGTTGGACTCATTGGCAATAGGAAGCATAACTACTTGGGCAATTTTGGTTCAGAAATTTTTGACAAGGTATTTCCCTCCGTCCAAGGCTGCAAAGTTGCGAAGTGAAATCACATCATTCAGGCAGTTTGATGGGGAGTCTCTTAGTGAAGCGTGGGAGAGATACAATGAAATATTGAGGAAATGCCTACACCACTGTTTTGATTTCTAGATCCAAGTGCAAAGCTTCTATAATGGCATGTTGCCTCAAACTAGAGCCATGGTTGATGCTGCAGCAGGTGGGGCATTGAATTATAAGACCCCAGAAGAAGCTTGGGAGTTATTTGAAATAATGGCCAATAATGACTACCAGAGGGGTGGAGAAAAAGCTGTAATAAAGAAAGGGTACTTAGAGATCAATTCTATGAATGCACTGTTGGCTCAAAACAAAATTTTGACTAAACAGCTTGAGAATCTCACAAAGAAGGTCGATACTCTTAGTATGAATGCGGTGCGCAATGCTCCTATGGCCTGTGACTTTTGTGGAGGTGAACACGGGAGTGTGGATTGTCCAGGAAACATGTTTGGACTTCCAGCTCAAAAGCAAGTGAACTTCATAAGCAACCCTCCAAGGCAGCAGAATAATCCTTACTCCAACACTTACAATCCAGGGTGGAGGAATCACCCAAATTTTTCGTGGAGTAATCAGGGAAATCAAGGCCAACCAAGACAACAGATGGGATATCCAGGACACCCTTAACAGTTATCATATCAAGGTCCTTCATCTTCCCAACCTCAATCTAATGAGAAGAAGGCTTCTTGGGAGTTAGCCTTAGAGAAGTTGGCTACACAAACCTCAGCTTTTGTCAAAACAACTACTGATTTTATGGAGGAAACAAGAGCGGGGTTTAGAAATCAGGATGCTTCAATCCGCAATCTGGAAATTCAGGTGGGCCAGCTTGCAAAACAGATTTCGGAAAGACCTCATGGTTCTCTACCTAGTGACACGGTGACAAATCCGAAAGAGCACTGCAATGCCATCACTTTGAGGAGTGGGAAGGCAATAAAAGAAAAAGAGGTGATCGAGGAGAAAGAAGACAAGCAAGACAAGAAAGTTGAAGAAGAAGTAACTCAAAAGGCCAGTGGAGCTATGAAAAAAGGGAAGAATCAAGTTGAAAAGTATGATCTGACCACCAATCCATATTTTAAGATTCCTTTTCCTCAAAGGCTGAAGAAACAAGAGAAGGAGAAGCAGTTTGAGAGTTTCTTGGACATTTTTAAGAAGCTCCAAATTAACATACCTTTTGCAGAAGCCTTAGAGCAAATGCCTTCTTATGCCAGATTCATGAAGGATTTGCTATATAAGAAGAGGAAGTTGAAAGAGGATGAGACTGTAGCACTTACTGAGGAGTGCAGTGCCATAATTCAACGAAAGCTACCACCAAAGCTAAGGGATCCAGGAAGTTTTAGCATCCCTTGTACTATCGGCAAGTTGAATGTTGACAAGGATTTATGTGACTTAGGTGCGAGCATTAATTTGATGCCATTGTCAATCTTGCATGGCCCGGGAATTGAAAAAGTGAAGCCTACAATGGTCTCCCTTCAATTAGCAGATCGATCAATCAGACATCCATATGGTATCGTGGAAGATTTGCTAGTGAAGGTTGACAAATTCTTCTTTCCAGTAGATTTTGTGGTCTTAGACATGGAAGAGGATGCTGATATCCCTCTGATTCTAGGAAGACCATTCCTAGCAACTTCAGGAGCATTGATTGATGTGCCAAGAGGTGAACTAATTTTGAGGGTGGATGGAGACCAGGTGACCATCAATGTTTTTGATAAATCTGCACTGACATCAGATCTCTATGCTCCCGTTAATTGCATCCAAGATAAAGCTCAAAAGGAGTCAGTTGGTCTTCCAATTTCTCATAATTCATTACACAAAGGGCCAAAATCTTCTGATAAGTTGAAATCTGATCTGTCATCTGTTGATAAATTGAGACCTCCATGGCCTGATGAAATCTCACATGCGAAGGTTTATTCAGAACACTCAGGTTCAAGTCAAGTCCCACACACTTTTGGAGGGGATTGCAAGGTCAGTGACCAAGTATGGAGACAAAGATCTGACAGAAGAAAAGTGCCATCCTACTTCTCCTGTTTCAAGCCACCGTGATGAGTTGAGAAGCAACGTCGAGCTAATGACGTTAAACAAGTGCTTCATGGGAGGCAACCCATGCTCAAGCTCTTTTATCTCTACTTTTTCATTTTAGTCATTTTTGTTTGATTTTTATTTTAATGTATCTGTGTGCATTTTACTTAATTTCTTTGTTTAGTTTTAACTTCTTGTTAATTTGAGTTTATTGCCTTTGTGAGTCAAGCCAATGTTGAACTGTTTAGAGTTTACTTTTGCGGGTCCCCATGCTTGATAGTATCATTGTTATGTGAGCCAACCATGCATGCACTGCCTGTTAGGGAAGCTTGAAAGCTTTGTGGGCTTACTTCTTAGATTGTGGTACTTGAATGAGGATTATGATTTCCATGCATGAATCTTATAGCTTATTGTTAATGTACTTGGTGATTTTTGTGATTAGATTTCATAATTCATCCTTGGGAGTTGTTTTGAGCCTTCAACATTTTTGCTTTAATGAGAGGTCACTAATCAGTTTCTATTCTCCTAGCTTTGCTTGAATCTCATTTGCATACCGTGATTTGCACAATGCATCGACATGATAAAGGCAGTTTTGTTGTTGAGCCAAATAGCCATATAGCCAACTAAATGATGTTTGTTTCCTTTGTGTTGCCCCTTTTGTGCCTAATAAACTGAATTCTTTGTTTGCCCATACAGCATGTCATAGCTAAAATAATGAATGTCTTATCCACCTGAAAGGGGTAATTGAGCATTGAATTTACTGAAGGTGTGGGTTAGCAATGTACTAAGTTTGGGGTGACCGTTGTTGCAAAAAAAAAAAAAAAGAAGTGGTAGTTGGCTTGTTGAATAAGAACCCCTTTGAGACCGATGGGTTACTGGGAAATACTTGACTCAATGATCAAGTACCCCTTTGAGACCATGTAGGTTATTAGGGAAATATAAAAGAAAGAAAGAATATGAAAAGTATGAGTTTTGTGAATTGAAGATTTGTTCGAAGTACCAATGCTCACTTGCTCTCTAAGGTAGCAGTTTATATGTTCACTTATCTACCTTGTACCTTGGCACCAATGCAACCCTGAATAAAGTCCTTTTGATTGTTGCATTTGTGAGTGGCGTGCATGCTTGTTTGAGATGAAAAGCAAATCCAAGGAGGGTGAGCTCAATAAGTGATGACTGAGGGAAACACAAGTCCAAATACAAGAGTTTAAGTGACCCAATTATCATGTGTATTTTGATGCCATGTTCATTAACTTTCAAGCTGTGATTGATCAGTGCATGGTTATGATGTCCCTTATTTTTGACCTTCTGAGTTTCAGCTACACAGTTGAGAGTTCTACTTTCAAGAATGCATATATGAATTGATTTGCTGTGACTTTGATGCTTTTGAGTTGTGGGACACTCTTGGTTTATTTTACTCAGTTCAGCATTGGTGTTTGAGTTGTAGAGTTGTCTTTTCTTTTAGCTTATTTGTTATTTTGTTTTGCTTGAGGACAAGCAAAGTTTTAAGTTTGGGGTGGTGATAATCTGCTAGATTATCTGTTTTTCCAAAGCCTTTTGAGGGGATTTCACCGCTTAAGCCCAACTTTTGACGTTGTTTTGACCTTAAAATAGTTTTATTTTGTCTTTTTAGTTGATTTATGTTAGTTTGTTAGATTTAGTTCATTTTGATTAGAATTATTGGTGCTTTAGCTTATTTATTGTTGTTTTGATTGCAGGAACCAAGAGAAATATGATGAAGCTCAATGTGGCAAAGAAAAGCACTCAAGAAGAGAGGACTTAAAGCCTCCAAGGAAGATTAAGAGCAAGTCTGCTGAGCCCCTAGCGCCCAGGCGCTACAGAAGGAGCGCCTAAGCACCCTTAAGCTTCAAAGGAGACACGCTGGATGTTGAGCGCCTAAGCGCTCAAAAGGAAGCGCCTAGGCACTCACGCTCATGACAGCAAATACGTTCTGGACGTTTAGCGCCTATGCGCTCCAGACGAAGCGCCTAGGCGCCCATACCAGAGTTTAAATTCATATTTTCTGACCTAAATGAGGTGTGGTGCGTGGAGAGAAGAGTGGGCAGCTGTTTTGGAGTGGAGAAACACCCTATCTTGGGAACTCTAAGGTGGATTTGAAGAGAAGAAGAATGGGAACTCAGATTTTCTTCAATTTTCCACGGAGTTTTGCATCTTCTTCCCTATTGTTCTAGTTTTTACATTTATTTCCATGTCTAGCTAAACTCTCCCTTGTTGGGATTAGGTGGATTTTGATGGATCTTGATTGTTATTGATGTTGGATTTAATTAATATAAGTTGTTATCTCTATTTTGAGTTTATGATCTCTTCTCTTAATGCTTTCTAAGGATTGATCCTCTTTGGAATGATTTTAAAGTTGTATGTTGAATGGAAATTTGATATATGATTTGTGTTATGAGATTATGAACCTTGCTTATCTCTAGGTTAGGAATAGTCATTGATTTGCTTGTTACCTCTTTAAATTCTAAATCGTAATGTTTGTTTTCTCTTAGATTCACCTAAGGAATTAGGGTTTTTAATTGGGAACAAAGGGTCAATCGCCTAAGGAATTAGGGTTTGATTAAATTAGAGAATTCGGTAACAAAATAGGATTAGTAGCATGTATTAATTCCAATTGATATGCAACAAGTGAAATCAAATGAAGCTTGATCCCAACTCTTTCATTAATTGATTGTTTTTCATCTTGCACACCAAGTGTTTGATAAATTGCCAACTAGAAAAACCCAAAAATATTGTCATTGCTTTTGCTTCTTTTGATTTTATTATTGTTATTGGAACCCATTTTAATTCAAATCTTGGTTTAAATAGTAGCTAACTTCGTGAATTGGTACTTGGTCATCGATCCCTGAGAACGATATCCGGTTTCTCACCGTTTTTATTACTTGACAATCCGGTACACTTGTCGTGGTCACATCATAACACAAACATTGAAAAACATACACATATAATTTCAAGACTTGAGCCTAAATGAACCGTCAGGGTATTCCAAAAAGAACTTTGAAAGATCAGAACTCACAAGAACCATTCAATACTTTTTGCATTTAACTTTTCTTCTTCTTTTCTTTTGCTTTGCTTTTCTCTTTTCTCTTTCTTTTTTTTCTTTTCACTTTTACAAAGCAATGTTTCTCTAATTGCAGATGGTTTTTACAAGTTCATATTTGAATTTGACTTACATAATACCCCTAGTTACTGGACTCACTTCACGAAATCATATGGCATGAACCCAACCAACAACGATGGTAAGATAATAACTGCAATGTTCTCACATGCACTTAGAATAGTTACATGGTATGGAATATATAGGTGATGAACAACATAAGGCCAAAAATATTTCAAGCTTCAAAGGGGACCTAAGGATATGATCGTGTCAAGGTAAGCTTTTTAAGGCTCAATCGGTCCAAACAATGCCCTGATCATTTCCTCAATCATGCACAAATTAAGATTTCGCCTTAAAAGAGTTCAAAAACAATCTCAAGGATAAATGAAACATCCACATGTACAATCCATAAACCTTTTCTAGAAAAGAATTCTTATCATTTCCAAAGTTAACATGCAATTGGGAAACGTATCAAGCATAAAAAGAAACTAGATTGCTTCAGCATGCCTCAAAGATTGTATATGGATTCACAGAAATGTTGAGGTCAATTTACATCCACATATATATTTGATAATCATCGCACACTAGTTATTAACAACATGCTATCATTTTGTGAAAAGGAACGACAATTGTATCTTGAATGAGATTTTCATAAAATTTTTGTCAAGATACACATTCCTATGGATCCTATCAAAACATACATAATTACAACATAACTAGTTGTACTAACATACCTAAACATCATATTAACATAGGCAATAATACCATAATTGCTAACACCTGTATATATATCAAAATAACATATATATCAAAATAACATGTTTAGACACCCCCCAAACCTAAGGGAAACAGTGCCCTCAATGTACATAAAAAACATACAATATACCCAAAAATAAAATATAACGAAACAAGGTGTGCCCTGAATGCCACAAGGGCTAGATAGAGGCCTCCTCAAAGTCTGTAGCCTCGTCATCTGCGTCCTCATCAGCTGCCTCTGACCGTCTTCATCATCAGCATTGTCACGTCTAGCTGCGAGCTAGTGAGAGGACCTGTGATCCTGTGGTGGTGGTGGTGGAGGGTCAGTAACTGCAATAGGTGGGAAGTCTGGGACTAGGTAATCGTCCATCGAAAGATACAAATGCTCCGCTGTCTAGCACTGAGTCTGAATAAGATATGACAGCATGGTTGTCATCTGTGCTGAGTGGGCCTCCAAGTATGTTACCCGGGCCTCCATGTCTGCCCCCCATGTTGTAGCATCTGCTGGTGTTGCCCTAGGCTATGATGACCCTACACTGGGTCCTGTTGGAGCCTGCCTCTGTGTCCTCCTAGTTGGTGGTGGTGCTGCTGGGGCTGCTCGTACCCTCTCAAGGAAATAATCGTTGAGAGGTTGTTTGGCCTCTGACTACTTCTCATGGTCTTGAGACTGGACCATTTGCCCCCGACACAACCGGTGATGAGTGAAGGAAAGAATAGACTCCTACACTCCCTGGCAGCTCTCCGGATCTGCTGGTAAATGATATAGTCGACATCTATGGCTCGGTGCTCGAGAATAGCGTATATCATGATCACCCGATCTTGAGTCACTTCTGACAGGTTGTTAGATGGTAGGATACGAGTGTTGATAAAATGATACCATAACCAGGCCTCTGGCGTCAGACACGCTCGTCTGAAGAATCTAGGTAAAGTTGTCTGGACGTTTAATACCTACTGCACGAGACACAACTCAGGCGTGCAGATCCTGGCCGTCACTGTGTCGAGATCGATGTCATCTGGGTCGGCTGCGAGGAAATGAGAGTACTCACAAACCAATGGAGGAGCCGACAAGCCTAGTACCGCCTTGATGACTGCAACAAAATAGGAGACTTGACGACCTCGCACAACAGCAGTAGTGGTATTTGCGTCGGTGGTATCGATGTTCGCATAAAATTCGTGAACCACAAGAAGTTCCGCTACGTTAGGGTGCTGTGCAAATCGACCCCATTTATAGTGGCAGATAGTTCTGTCAATGTCCTCCGGGATGGTCTCCTTGAAGGAGAATCCTTTCTCCGTTGTCACTGGTTTTGAAACCAGCGTAGCATACCTCTGAGCTGCCGTAGCTGAAATGAATTGCCCCTCGTCAAATAGCGGAGTGGAAGATCATTCTCGATGTCTTTTACTGGAGGATCCTCGTTGTCTCTTTGGTCCCATTGTACCTGAAAAGGAATTGCAACTAGTTAAAATCAAATGATAAGCAATATTCAGTATAATAAACTTGCAATTTTGGAAAATTCTGAAAAATTCAAGGCCTCACACCGCGACATTTACATCCATGCAGCGACATTCAAACTGTTAATGCACATGTCGCGTCATTGATAGGCCACGTCACGACACTTAATCAAATTTAACAACACGCCGCGACATTCAAATCCCACGTCGCGACATTCAAATGTGTTCATCTTTACGCCCAGGCACTCAAAGGCCACGTTATAACATCCACCATAGGGTGCCACATTTATGTTACTTTATTACCAAATTACCCCAAGTTATAAAATATGATGTTATAATAAAATACGAGTTTTTAAATTTTTTTTATGACAATAAAATAAACTTAGCGAAAAATAAAACTATTATACATCATCACACATAATGTACATCATTATACATAACAATCATCACACGTAATTTACATCATTATACATATTACACAAGTGCTGTCAAGTTTATTTATTACAGACCATTTCTTGAAACAACAAACACACTTAAATAATTATAGACATTATTTATATCAGAGTTCAAACATGCCCAGGTTTAACTAAGCGAAGACCCTCGGATGGGTCCTCCTCGGGTTCCTCGGCAGGGTAGAATCTGCATTATGACGAGTAGCCCTACGAACAGTGTCCTGCTGATGACACTATGTTGATTTCCATTGGGACATAATTTCTAGTGTCCCAATGTCGCCGATATGCAACGGAAATTCAACATGAACAAAGATAGTCACACGAAAAATGGATCCCCACGATACAAATACTAATACTAACGATGTACCCCTCGTAAATAAGTCCTCGCTCATCGGGACTTGTCCTCCATTCTCCAGCTCCTCCGTGAAACGTAAACGGACATATCCGAAGAAAGCGCTCTTGACGTCATACTTGTCGAACTCATGCGGTTCTCGATGTGAGAAGTAATTCCTCTTCTCCTTCTAATGTACTTATCTTTCTCAACGTCTTCACCCAATATAAAAACAATATACAGATATACATATAAAGAGGTGAGATCACCTACGCCAATATCAGTATAATAGCACAGAGATAATACAAACAACATATTATACCAAAAACATCATATCATGCTCACAATTATGCCATCATCATAGTGTAAGAATAATAATTACTATCATGCCACTATCACTGTTTAAATCACAAAATAATTACAGTAACACCATCACATAGATATAGATGCTCAGTTTCATGCATGCGCATATAGACTCAATGTCCTACTCCATGGAGCTAATACTCAAGTCGGAGAAATTGATCGAAAAGATCTGTCGGTACCACGTGCCTCAGACCAAGTGCTATAATTATATCTTGCACATCTAGCACATACACGACAGTCTTTATCAGATCTCGATTAAGAATAGTGTCTCGGTCCGGATCATCGGTGTGTTGCATCGGTCTAACTCACGGTGCAGGAGAGCTACCAACTGCCCATTGCGAGCAACCCGCACCCCGATGCCCCCAAGGTCAACAAGTGACCTACACTACGCGTATCGCACCCACTCAAGAGGTTACGTTTCTCCTAGCGATTAGTCATATCTGATCCTTCGGACCATTTTCAATGCATGTGTAATGCACTAATTACCAACCAAAAGTAAATCACATAATTTCTCATACGAGGTTCAAATTTGTTTACGTTCGGTATTAATGCTAATTTCGGCAAACTTCTCAATTTCTTGTACGATTCGTATATCTTGATTTTAAGCGTAAAGTTTCTATCGTATAATTAACACAAAAAAAAACACATTACCATGTTTTTCTCATTCGTAAAATATTTTTGTCACGTTTTCACGTAATCTTAATGATTTGTAACATTTTCTATTACGTTAAAAAAATCGCGAAACCATTTTTCTACTGTATTCTAAATTGCGTAAAAATAATCTTTTATTTTTAAATCGCATAATGATTTTTCTACAATATTTCAATTGTGTAAAATATTTAAACGCTTTAAAAATTGCGTAGAAATATTTTAACATTTTTCAAATCGCGTAACTTAAAAATTACGTTTTTGAGTTACGTAAATCGTTTTTCATCGTTTTTACCCTTCATAAAATATTTCTTAACTTTAAAAATATTATTTTGAACGTTTCTTATAAAAATATAATTTCTTACATTATTCTCTTCCTTTTCTCAATCAAAAATCTTTTCCGTAATATATTTTCTCAAAATCACTTTTTATTGATTTAATCTTACAAAATTAGATTTAATTGATTTAATTACTATTTTCAAATTTTAAATTTCCTAACATTTTCCAAAAACCAATAATTAAATTCTACGTTAGTAAATTTAAGTTACAACCGTTTTCTTTTATATTTCTAAATCACTTCTAAAAATTAATTCTCTTTAAAATAATTTAAAGTTCAACACTTTAAATCTCCTTTTTCTTTTATTTATGAAAATTCCACTTGACAACACTTTAATTCCTTTCCAAAATCCTTGTTTGAAAATTCTTATATTTTACAACATCAAAACATTTTTTCTAAATTATCAAAACCTTATAGATGGCCATTGGAACCATGAAATATTTTTCTTCTAACTTAAACAAATTTCATTCTTGTTTCTACACAAAATAAATTCATGAAAATATTACTCAAAAATCGTGTGCACTCTTTTTGTAAAACAAAACCTTTTTGTTTATTTTCTTTACTTCTCAATTTATTTATAAAAATATCATTTTTATGAACACTAAATTTGTTGGTGTCTTGGCTGAAATTTATTTTAGTTCAAGGACTAAAAATCAACTTCATTGTTCTTGAAAAATTTCAATAAAAACCTTAGTCTTGGAAACTCAAAACCGTGACCTCCTCCATGGCCTTTGGAGCTAAAATTTTGTTTATTTCAACATACATCTATCATAATATTTTCAACATATATCATCATGCATATTTTAACATATCATATAAACAAATAAAAATCATACTAAGCATGCATACACAAGTAAATCATGCAAAGCATATCAAATCTAAGCAAAAATAATCAAAGCACATAACACACATATATTATTACATGACCATGGATAGGAATCCTCACATGGATTCACCATCCATCAAATATAAAACCATCTCTCACCACCATGCTTGGTTGGTGAGATGAATCTCCCTCTTACCTCTTGAAGAACCACCAAAAAGCTTGTTGATTTTGTGTTTTGAACAAGATCTCCACCAACACAAGTTCTTAAACATGAAACAAATACAAGAAAATTAGTATATCAAGCTTGAATAAGAAGAACCATGGATCAAACATGGTTTAGAATATGAAAAAGAAAAGAATAAATGAAGTCTTCTTACACTTCACCAACAAAAACTCTAGAACTTGATCGTAGTGAAAGTCCTTCAAGATGGAAGAATTAGAACTTGGTGTGAACTACAAAGATTCTTAGAATGATGAAAGGATTCAAGAAACTAGGTTATATGAAATTAAAAAGTGATGGAGGAGAAGGTTGGAGTGCTTGGTCGAATGGTCATATTTTGGGAGAGAAATGGAGTTTTCTTGGTTTAGTTTCTTTGAAGTCTAAGTGATAAAGTGAAGAAGTGATAAATGAAGTATAGAATGGTCTTCCAAGATGGCATTGCCGTAGCATGCCTTGGAGAAAAATACAAAGTGAAAGTTGAAAAACATAAGCATTAATGATCAATAGTAATTTGTCTTAACACATGGCTATTTTCTTTATCCTTTTCCATCCTTTTTCTTTGGCCTAAAAACCTATTCTAAAATGGTCTCCCTTCTTCCTTGCTCCTTCAACCGTCCCCCCCTCATCATGCACTCCAAAATGTGACAATTTGATAGCCATTTTTGTTTTTAGTCATTTTAGGTATTAATTAAAAGCATTATAGGTAGAAGACTTATTATGACCATGATTGGATCTTTTCTCTTTAAACCCTATCCCTTAGATGTGTCTCCAAAAATGAAGGGTCAAGATTACACCTTCAAACTTTACATCCAAGGGTCCAAAATGGTTGTAATCATTTTTTATAATCAATTCTCCACCATTGATCTAAATCCAAATCCAATGGTCATTAATGATCCATCTCCACCATTGATTAATTTTACATCCAAGGGTTGGTAATAGTCATAGCCATTTATAAAATTAAATCCTTACCCTTGATTTAATTTCCATCCAACGGTTATAATTGATCCTATTTACTTTTAAGATCAAATCTCCACCGTTAATTAAATCAAGATTAATTCTCCAATGATAATTAAATTGATAGTGGATATCCAAACCACTAATGTTATCTTAACAGTATATAATTTTATTTTTATCTTCTGTTCTAACCTCACAAATATATATATATATATATATATATATATATATATTCTTGTATTTTTAATTAAATACGGTATAAAATACAAGATAAAAAAATTTTCTAAAAGCTGTTTCCTGATTCGGGTTTAGTAAGATCCATTGCTCTCCGTCTAAACAATACAAATTTTTTATTCGTAAAAAAATTTTCATTTTGCGGGACCCACGTGGGCCACGTATAGCCACCTGGGCCCACATACATCTCGTGGGGCCCACAACACGAAAAAAATTCCAAAATCACACATAAAATCACAAAAATTAAGAAAAAACAAATATCAAATCAAATTACGTAAATTAATTAAGACTAAACAAGAAAAAATTAATTTACGTGATTCAAACCTACCAAAATTATTATTTTCTTGACACGAGCAAATGACTCAAAACGATCAAATATGCGAGAAATATTCAAAATAATTTTACGATGCGTAAAATCACTAAACACGTAGAGATTACATTCAAATGTGTCATCTTTCCATCAAAATTATTTAATACATATGAGGTTTGGGGTGTTACACATGTCGCGGCGTGTGTTCAACCCGAACCCAGAAACACCTAAAATCAGGCCAAATCTCCTACGCCAGACAGAATACACACACCTATACTACATAAAAACATCTAAACACTCATCCTATTACATATAATCCTACTAAAAATAATAAGATATACATTTAACAACAGAAAACTTAAAGAAACATAAAAAAATAAATAGAAAATAAAATAAAATAGAAAAAGGAGCTTCGTACGTTGTATTGAAGCAAGAAATGAAGCTAGAACAAAGAAGAAAGCACAAACGAGAGGGAAAAAATGAGAGAAAATAAAGAAGGTGTATAGCAGAAAGGGGGAAACTGAGGGACGTATGAACCGTCGCGGCGTTTAACCCTAAAAGGCACATCACGCCGCAACGTTTGTCTTTCAGCGCCGCGGCATTCATTAATTCCCTCGTAATTTAAATATTTAAATAAATACTATTTATTATTATTAATAATAAATTTTTTTAATTAGGACGCCGCGACATTGACAAGTTTCACGCCGCGGTGTTATATACATTGAAAATTGCCTAAAAGGACATGACGTCGCGGCGTAGACAAGCTTCACGCCACGGCGTGAGAAGTTAGGCTGCAGAATTCTACAACAAAATGAGTTCTGCCGAGACTCTTGGCCAAAATGGGTCACCAACACCTATAAAATATGTCCAAAAGGTCAATTTTCACAATGTACGTCAAAAATATACTAAAACTTAAAAATTAGAGTATTGACATATTTAAGACATAAAATAAATAAATTGGGTTCCCTCTCAAGAATGGCCTGATTTATAGTCCCGACAGGACTTTATCCGCAATTCCACTTGCATTTACTTAGAGGAGAAGAATATTCCTCCTTTGCATCAAAATGAGCTTGAAACACTTGAAATGCATTGGATTTAAGCTTCAAATTTGGAGTTTCCACAATATGTGGTTTGCATGGCTTAACCATCATTCTTGAATTCAGCCGCTCCAGCTCATCATCTATGCTTCCTCGTGTTGAGATCACTTGACCTTCACTAGGAACACTTACTACACTTTCACCAAGTGCCTCAGATGTCATCCCATCATCTTGACTTACCAAGTAAAATTCTTCTTGTTTTTAAGGACTCCTTATAGCTTTGAAAATATTGAAAGTGACCTCTTGATCTTGGACCCTCATAGTGAGCTCTCATTTTTCTACATCTATAAGGGTTCTGCCTGTTGCAAGGAATAGCCGGCTTAAAATCAAATGGATCTTACTGTCCTCTTCCATGTCAAGTATGACAAAATCAGCAGGGAAGATGAACTTGTCCACTTTCACCAGTATATTCTTAATAATTCCTTTGGGATAAGTATAAGAACGATCAGCAAGCTAGAGGGTTACTGATGTAGGCTTGCATTCCCCCAAACCTAACCTATGATATATGGAATATGGCATGAGATTGATATTGGCTCCTAAATCACATAAAGCTTGGCCTAAGAAGTTCTCTCCTATGGCACAAGGGACTGTAAAGCTTCCTAAATCCTTCAACTTTGGGAGAAGCTTATGTTGCAAAATGGCACTGCATTCTTCAGACAATGCTACCATTTCAAACTCTCCAAGTTTATGTTTCTTGGATAAGACATGCTTCATAAACTTAACGTAACTGGGCATCTGTTCTAATGCTTTAGCAAAAGGGATGTTGATATAAAGTTTCCTTAAAACTTCTAAAAACTTCTTAAATTGCTCATCTATCTTATGCTTGATTTGCTTGCTAGGAAAAGGTAGATGATATACATAAGGCCTATTGTCCATCTTCTTGTCCTCAGTCTTCTTTTGGACTTTCTCTTCATCCTTTTCACTTTTCCCATCTTTCTTGTTGTCCACTCTCTTGTGGACCACTTCATCTTGGTCTTGAGTCTTGTCTACCTCATCTGCTAGCAATTTTGTCTTCGAATTTCCCTCTATATCCTTCTCACTCCTTAGTGAAATGACCTTACAGTGCTCATTTGAGGCACCCGTAGGATTATTAATTGTATCACTAGGGAAGGTGCCTAGGGGCCTGTTGTTGATGGTGTTAGCTAATTACCCCACTTAAGTTTCCAATGCTCTCATTGAAGCCGCATGACTTTGAAACATTACCTCATACTTTGCCAATTGAGCCTCTGTCTTTGTCATAAATGAGTCAGTCTTAACCATAAGCTGCATAAACATATCTTCCAAAGAGAGCTTCTTATCTTGTATTGGTTGTCTTGACTGAGAGGGGAATCCAGGAGGATTGTAAGGTTGATCATTCATAAGAGTTGAGGAGGAAGCTCCTTGATTATCTCTCCAAGAAAAATTTGGATGGTTACTCCATCCAGGGTTATATTGGTTGGTGTATGGGTTATTTTGCTGGGAGCGATATTTGCCAACATAATGTGCACTTTCTGACATAGAAAGGCACCTATCACTCGCGTGGTTATCTCCACATTTATCGCACAACACAAATAGACTTTGGTGTGAATTTAATCCTATACTATCCAGCTTACTTGCTAGAGTTGCAACCTGTGCATATAGTGATGTTAATGCATATACTTCATGCACTCCAACTACCCTCCGTGAAGTGTTCCTTGTTACTGGCCATTGATAGCTATTAACAGCTAATTCCTCAAAAAGCTAGAAAGCCTTATTAAAAGATTTGCTTAGCAAGGAGCCTCCAGCTGCAGCATTAATAATTAGGCGGTGGTGTGGTAGCAGGCCCTTGTGAAATGAGTATATTTGGTGCCAAGGTGGTATCTTATGATGTGGTCACCTTCTCAGTAAATCTTTGTACCTTTCCCAGGCTTCGTGCAAGGATTCTAATTCAGTTTGAGTGAATGATGTAATATCATTCACCATCTCCGCAGTCTTGGTAAGGGAAATATTTATTCAAAAATTTAGTACATACCTCTGCCCAAGTTGTAATGGATCTTGCTGGAAGAGAGTGCAACACTCCATTGTGCCTAAACGTATCACAAATCTCCAGAAAGTTCAACAGATGCGCATTGGGATCCTCATTAGATAAGCCGCCAAACTGTACAAAAGTTTGGATCATTTGGATGATGATCGGCTTTATCTCGAAATTATTAGCCCGAATGGTTGGACGTCTGATATTGGATTACAAATTATCCATCTTAGGAGTTGCAAACTCTCTCAATGGCCTTGTACGACTATCTCCTTCACCTCGTGCGCAACATTTTCTTCTGCCATCATATAGTTACCTGATGCAATTAATCAAATAAGAAAAATTAAATCAATATGCACAAAAAGAAACTTGAACTAGAGATACTTAAACTCATTGTTAATATTAGCTTTACTGAATTTAATATGTTGTCCTCGACAACGGCACCAAAAACTTGTTCACTCTTTTGCTTACTACAAGTGCATGGATCGCACTTGTAGTGTAACTAGGAGTTAGATATCGTTCCCACAAGGACAATGGTTAAGTTAGAGGTGGCAAAATGGGCGCTTGCCCCGCCCGCATTCAACCCTAAAAATGCGGGCGGGCGTGATTGCTCGTTTTTGAAAAATGGGTTGGAAGAGCTAACCCACCCCGCTTTAGTGCGGGTTGGCGGGTTGACCAAATAAAGAAAAAAAAATGAAAAAAAAAAAAAAAGTAAGTGAGTTGATCCTAAAAAACAAAACAAAATGTATAAAAAAAAAAAAAAATCATAAAAATTAAAAAATAGAAAAATTATAATTTATAGAGGTTAAAAAATAAAATAAATAAAATAAATTTAATATCATACTCATAAAAATATCATAAACATAAATAATAAGACTAATTTGTAACACTTTTTTTAAAAAACTCAACTCAAACCCAAGCCCACGGTTATGCGACTTATCTCAAAAATGGGTTGAAATTTTGAACCCAACCCGCAAAAAAATTGCGGGTTGGCTGGCCAACCCAACGGGTTGAACCCGTTTTGCCACCTCTAGGTTAAGTTCAGTACTAACTATTATCCAATAGTTTAAGAATTTCTATTCAAGAACATATAAATCGAGAAAAGGTATGTGAATTAATTAAAAGAGCTTAAAAATTATAAGATTAGATTAAGTTAATGATTAGAGAATAGGGAATTCTTTTTCACCTCCTACTTCCATTGATAACAAGTAATCCTTAAGTAAACGAAATGATTATGTTAGCTTGAGAATCTAATATAGTTAAAAGCCTATGTCTAGGTCAATCAACTATGCTTCAATTACCTAATTCACTATGTTTCCATGAGAATTAGTGTAAATCCACTCATTAAGATTTATTTTCAATCAAATACTATGCATGACCGATAGATATATTTCTATCATATTAATAAATCATCGCATCCAAACCAATTGAATGAAATAGAATATGCATCAATCATATATACGATCTTAAATCCAAATTCCTATGTCTAGGTTCATTAGATTTTATCAAATCACTTAAAGGCTGATCAAACATTCAAGGGCATTAAGCATTATATGATTGAACAAAACCAAATCATGTATATATACTCAAAAGATTACAATATTATTCAATACCCATAGGAAGATCCAAAGAAAAATCCTATAAACAGCTTAGAAACTCATGACAAACGAAAATATATCACAAATGCTCACTGTCATGATAAGTAAAGAGAGGAAGATGAAGGAAAGAGAAAAGAAAGCTCAATGAAATGATCCTTCAAGCTTCAATCCTTCTCTAAGGTGAAAATGACCTTCAATCATGGTCACTTTTGCTTCATATCAGTGTAGAATATAAAACCCTAGCCACAACTCTCCAAAAATAACCTTTCTCCCTTCTGAAAATTAATGTAACAATATTTATAGGGCTTAGAAAATAGAGTCACATTGCGACATTCAACTTCCTACGTCGCGATGCGTATACATTTTAGGTCACCACGCTGAGAGTGCAAATTTCGTAAATTGAACAGGGGAATGCACCACGCCGCAGCGTGACAAGCTGATCCTTGTTCTTAGCTTTCTCTTGCAATGCTTGTCCAATTCTTCAAAGTTTCACTAGGTTGGACCCCTACCTGCCATAGACAAATTACCAATTCACAAATAAGTGCAAATGTACTTAATCTAACATAGAATTGGAAACATTTTCTCAAAATTAGAATGGAAGACACTGAAATTGAATGTTGATACTCAATTTTGTCCATAAAATTTTTATTTGTGGATTAATAATTGTATTAAATGATGCTTTAGTACAATACACTAAATTCTTTTTTTTAAAGGTTTTATTTACCTATATCTTATTTTGAATTATAAATATATATAAATAATAAAAATAAAAAATATTTATAATAATAAAAAAAAGGACCTAACCCACTCATCCATCCACCCACTAATCCACTCATCCATCACTAATCCACTAATCCACCCACTAACCCACTAATCCATCCACTCATCCAAAATCTACTCACTAACCCACTAATCCATCCACTAATCAATCCACTCACTCCTCCATCCACCCACTAAGCCACTCATCCACTCACTCATCCACTAATCAATCCACTCACTCCTCCATTCTTCCACTAACCCACTCATCCATCCACTCATCCACTAACCCACTCATCCACTCACTCATTCACCCACTAATCCACTCACTCATCCACTAATCCACCCACTAACCCACTCATCCACTCACTCATCCACTAACCCAAATCCATCCACTAATCCATAATCCACTCAATCCACCCACTAACCCACTAATCTCCACGCATCATCCACTACCCACTAATCCATCCAGGATCATCCAAACCCACTAATCCATCCACTCATCCATCCACTAACCTACTAATCCATCCACTCATCCACAATCCACCCACTAACCCACTAATCCATCCACTCATCCACTAATCCACCCACTCATCCACTAATCCATCCACTCAACCACCCCACTCACTCATCCACTCAACCATTCCACTCCATTATCACCCCAATCATCTCAACCACCCCATTATCTTCAACTACTCCTTCACAATTACTCCTCTATATAATCCTCACTCATCTTGAACTTCAGGATCCCCCACATTCTCATCATCTCCACCTTCATCCACCATCATCTCCATACCCAACTCATCATTTTCTCCTTCAAACTCATCACCTTCCATCATCAATACACACACATTCACTTCTCCACTCCAAGCTCTCCAACCTCTACTTCCATTTTCCATAACCTTTACCTCTCATCTTCACTTTCCATTAACAATCCCACACCACAAACCACCACAACTACCACCCTCACCATCTTCCTTACCGTACCTTCCACTAGCAACATCACAACCCCAATCATCAACCTCAAACAACCACCATTTTTCATCTTCACCTCCACCACCATATGCCACCATCCATAACTAACAACCATTAAACTTCCATCTTCACCATATCACCATCACCACCTTAGTCCATAATCTTCATAATCACCTTCAACTCACCATACTCATTTTCAATACCATTATCCACAAACCTTTAACCACCATAACACCAAATAATCACAAAATACCACCTTACACCACCGACATCGTCGAGTTCTCATGCTTAGCCCAGATCTGTTTCGCCAACTACCACAGGTTTTTCCGTTCTTGTGAGCATCTTTTCTTTTGGTAAGTTAGAGTTAATCCATTGCTGACAAATTTGATGTTAAAAGTTTTAAGTTTCTCTCTTAATTAAAATCAATCAACCCACACTTATTTTCTAAAGAACTACGTGACTTTGAGTTCCTCATTGCACCCGAGGATACGTAGGAGCGAAATTCCAATTCTGTCAAGCCAAAAAAAAAAATAAATTTTCGTAATTTAGTTGTTTCTTTTCTTTCTTTCCTTAAAAAATAAAAAATAAAAATAAAAATAATAGTTATAAAATCTTTTCAAAAAGGGTAAAATAAAATAAATACATTTGAGATTATTAAAATTTGCACAACTAACTTAAGGTACCGTTCTTGTAACGGGCAAGTAGGTAAGTGCTAATACCTTCCCTACATGTAATCGACTCCCGAACTCAAACTCATTTTTCAAAAGATCAGTTTTGCCTATTTTAAGGGTTTTTCTAATGTTTTCCCAAATTAAATAAACATTGGTGGCGACTCTATTGATTTTCAAAATGCGCTAATCTTTTTCAGTCGTCCCGTCGCGATTTCGGTTGCGACATTGAATTTATATGAATACAAAGCTAAAGTCTTCCAATCATGCATCAAAATAAGGACTAAGCCATCAATATAGCACAGATATAAGGAACAAATAACTACAATTTGTGGAGTTATCACCAAACTTATGAGTGGTCAGATGTCAATTATGCTAGAATGGTCCACAGCCTCCCAGATTGGGCAATCAATGATGATAGTTCGAGCTTGTATTATTAATGTTTATTCTTATCCAAACTTATGAATCTGGATGATGTGTTTTGATTATTGCTTGGGAGAGCTCGGAGTTTGCAAGGAAATAATTGATGGCCGATTTGTTGATCCTCCTGAAGAAGATGATGAAGATGATGCAACAGCTGATGACCAAGACAAGTCCTGAAGCCTATATTTTATTTGATGCAAAACTTGATTTTTTTTTATTCTAATTGAATGGCAAACTTGAATTATTTGTAAGCTCAAAATTTGTCTCATTTGTCTTATTTAAATGACACTGATCTCGAACTCAACAACATAGTTCCTGAGCATATCTTTAAAGAAATTAACTTTGAATTTAACAGCGTAGTTCCGAGCACAAATTAACTCCAAATTTAACAGTGTATTTCAGAGCACATCTTTTAAACAAATTAACTCCAAATTTAATGGTGTAGTTTCGAGTAAGTCCTTAAACAAAATCTGAATTCAACGGCGAATGTCGAGTAGTTACGTAGTTTCTGAGCATTTCTCAATATGTTGGACTAAAAAAAATGATCTCGGGGCTTTACCAAGTATTCAAAGAAATTATGACACTGAGCTTGTCTTCAAGGGAATCATGGTATAGCCATGACCTCAAAGTTTTACCGAGTTTGTCTTAAAAGGAATCGTGACTTCGTCTTGGCCTTGGATCTTTACCGAGCTTGTTCATGACTTTAGATATTTACCGGTTTGTCTTGAAGGAATCATGACCTCGCCATGACCTCAGATATTTACCGAGTTTTGTCCATGACCTTGGATATTTATCGGGTTTGTTTTGAAGGAATCATAACCTTGTCATGTCCTCGGATATTTACTGAGCTTATTTTTTACCTCGGATCTTTACCGAGTCATTGGAACTTTACTGAGCTTTTTTTTTACCTTGGATCTTTACCAAGTCCTCGGAACTTTACCGAGCCTTTTGTTACCTCGAATCTTTACCGAGTCCTCAGAACTTTACCGAGCCTTTTGTGACCTCATATCTTTACCGAGTCTTCGGAACTTTACCGAGCGTTTTGTGACCTTCGATCATTACTAAGTCTTCAAAACTTTACCGAGCCTTTTGTGACATTGGATCTTTACCGAGTCTTCGAAACTTTACTGAGCCTTTTGTGACCTTGGATCTTTACCAAGTTCTCGGAACTTTATCGAGCCTTTTGTGGCCTTAAATCTTTACCGAGTCCTCAGAACTTTACCGAGCATGTCTTCAAAGGAACCTCAGATCTTTACTAAGCTTGTCTTAATCCTGCCACGCGAGTATTTCGAATAATTATATGCAATTTAAATAAACATAACTAGATTTCAAGTAATAAACATAACTAGATTTTTATATATCGGTAAAGTTGGTTGTATTAAACCTATGTAACTAAAATCTACACATTTATAGCTTAAAAAGTTCAAAGTAAAATAATAAATATATAAAACTGTAGAATTTAATGTTATCCAAATAAACAACAATAAATTAAGATGCATATAAATCAATGACAATAAATAGAGATTAAAGCCATGAGAAATAATAATTAAAGTAATATGATATTATAATTCAATTTAATGTTATGTAATTATTAATTAATAAATTAATAACAATAAATAGGAATTAAAGCAATGTGATATTATATTTAATGTTACGTAATTATTAATTTATAAATTAATGACAATAAATAAAAATTAAAACAATTGAAGAGAGACAATTAAAGCAATATTATAATTAATTTAATGTTATGTAATTATTAATTTATAAATTAATGACAATAAATAAAAATTAAAACAATTAAAATGACAATTAAAACAATGTTATAATCAATTTAACGTTATGTAATTATTAATTAATAAATGAATGACAATAAATAGAAATTATAGCAATTAAAATGACAATTAAAATAATATTATAATCAATTTAATATTATTCAATTATTAATTAATAAATTAATGACAATAAATAAAAATTAAAACAATTAAAATGACAATTAAAGCAATGTTATAATCAACTTAATGTTATGTAATTATTAATTTATAAATTAATGACAAAAAATAGAAATTAAAACAATTAAATTGACAATTAAATCAATTAATAGTGACCGGTGTAAATTCTCACAATTAAATGAAGTAATTACCTATAAAAGTGTTGTCATATAACAGAAATTATTGGTATCATAAAGAAAATAGGGAATTAAAAATCAATCAATGATGGAGCATAAAAGTCCAACAAATTAACCTTTTTTTTAATTTTTCTAACACAAACAGAAAGGATCATTGAAAAAAAAAGAGAATAAATTTGAAATAGACAATAGAAATAGTCATGACTAAAAGGAAAAAGATGTCCATAAATAGATTCAAAATCATCAGTTACATAGAAAAAAATCCTTAATATATCAAGGGAATATCATAAATACTAATCAAAATCATATATTTCCTAGTAAACTACAAGCTGCAACGTTTTAACATTTCATGCATTAACAAAGGTTATTGTCTTCAACAAAAGATGCATTGCTTGCTTGATTTGCGGCCTCCAATATGAAATAAACTCGAAGAGTGAAAAAGGGTCAAATTTGGATATTTGAGGAAATAAGAAAAATAAAAGCAATAGCTTGGTTCATATATATTAATGCATGGATGAATTAATCATGTTAAGAAATTAGTGGATAAGGAAGAGCACATCACTGATTGAGCAGTTGTGGCCTTGAAAGAATCACATCACATAAAAATATGAAATATGGCATTCTTGGTTTCCAGATGTTCTCATGGGATATCCAATGTCAGTGATGTTATATGGATAGAGACGAACTGATTATGACCATGAGAATTGCCGAACAAAAGATTCTAATTGATTGGTCATGAGAACATCGTCAAAGAGATGTATGTAATAGCAATGAGAATGTGACTCTTATGGTATTCCTGTGGGGTGGGGGAGTTTTACCTCTTCCCACAGACGACACCATATGTTCCGTCCTCTACTCGAGGGGTGATCGTCAGAGAGCCTCAGGTTGGTCGTCCAACAGTTTGTCAGTTGGAGATAAGGTGGAGTTCTGCCAAGACACTCTAACCAACCAGTCTCTGAGTTGAGACAATCGTACAGGTAAGAGTAGAGAAGAATGAACATGCTTGGCCTAAGCTGTCAAACTGACCCAGACTGTCAGACTGATTTATATAGAGATATAGAGGACTGATTCTCCAAATACCTTCCATTTAGGCCATTTAGGATTCTGAGCATTATGTTTAGTTATTATGACACGAGACATTATGTCTGGTCATTATGACGCAAAGTCGTTATGTTTGTTGGTGGGTCATATTAAGCATATATTTGTCGAACTGTTGTCTCGTTCGAGATCGCGATACGAAATAGCAACTCGCGGGATTTTAAAGATGAAAAATGAAAAATAGAGTCGCCACCAAACTTATACAATCTTAAAGACTAACATGCATCCAGCAAAATAAAAACAAATACAAAACGAAATTCCAAAAGAAATTTTCTATCCTAAAGTGTGCATAATAAAATAACTAACACTATAAATCAATAATTAACAAACAATTAAAGATGAGGAACAAAAAAAAAACATAAAAGAAAAAAGGTAAAACAAACATACAAAGATTACAAAAGCTTTGCACAACCAACTCATACAGGCTCAACTCTCGAGAGTCCCTAGTGGAGTCGCCATTTGTCGCAACCGAGATCGAGGCAAGAAATAGCAACTCGCTGGATTTTAAAGATGAAAAATGGAATTGCCACCAATTTTATTTGAATTTGGAAAAATTAGAAAACCTTTCTTAAAAAATAATCTTTAAAATCATATTAGGTTCAGGAGTCGATTATATATAGGGAAGGGTGGAAACTTAATCCCACAACATCCCTAACACACCCATCCTAATACGGTACCTTAAATCAATTGTGTAAAATTGATAATCTTAAAATATATTTATTTCACCCTTTTTATAAATAAATAAGTAAGTAATTTTGTGAAAATTTAAATTTTGGCCTGACGGAATAGAGATTCCACTCCTACGTATTCTCAGGTGCAATGAGGAATCAAAGTCACGTAGTTCTTTAAAAAAAACGCTTGTGGATTGGTTGTTTTGAGTTAGTTATTTAAAAAAGAATCATCAAGCTGTCGCAACTCAGATGATTATGAAAATTACAAGATTAACAAGTTGTCACAACTCAATTAATCTTTTTTTTTTAATTTTTTTTGGTTGAAAATTTGATTCATCAAGTTGTCATAACTCAGATGTTTATAAAGGTTACAGTCATAACTCAGATGTTTATAAAGGTTACAGGATCAACAAGTTATCACAACTCAGTTAATCCTATTTCATTAATTATTTTTTATGTTTAAAAATTTAATTCATCAAGTTGTCACAACTCAAATGATTATAAAAGGATATACGATTAATCAACTGTCACAACTCAGTTAATCATATTTTATTTTTTCTAAAAAAAAGACTCAATTATTTTATTTTTATTTTAATTCATTTCTACTTTTTTTTGCCCAATGAGCCCATTAACATAACTATTTTTCTAAAAAAAAGAAAAGAACTTGTGCAGCCCAAGACAAGAAAAGAACCAGCAGCTTAATTTCAAAATTCTAAACTAAAAAGAAACACTAAAAACATACATTATAATAAATCAAACAACATTCAACAAACCATAAAAAAAAACAAACAATACATAATTATATTAAAACAAACTTTAGCAGGAATGGAAAACGAAACAGGGAAAACAAACTCAGGTTGCTTCTCGGATGGCTCTGGACGACGACGAAGGGGTGACGTGCTAGCTGGCCAGAGTTGCGGCTCGACGACGGCTGGTGCGGTGGGCTTCTCTAGCTAGGCGGTGCGACTCGACGGGGCTCGGGTCTGGTGCAGCGGCTCGCGGGTTTACGGGATCTGGATGAAAAATGGTCGGGCGGCGTCGAGTGGTGCGGGTTGCGCGAAGCTGCAGTCTGGGCTTGCTGACAGGATCGACGATGCGGGTCTGGTTCTGGTTCGGATCTATTGGTCCGGCTCGTGCGATGCGACACGACGGAATGGGTCAACGGGGTCGCGATTCACAACCTCTGGTTCGTGGCGTCTGGTTCACGACAACGGCTGGGTGGAGTGGGCTACATCGCGACACCGGCTAGTTTGTTGGGTTCGTCGTGGCGTGGGTGATAAGTGCAGGCTCGAGCTCTAGCGGGCTGTGGGCTGCTGGTAAGGTGAAGGTGAAGGTGAAGGTGAAGGTTGGAGGTTAATGATGATGGAAGATGGAAGTGAAGGTGTTGCCGTTGCCCCCTCCCCTTTCTGTTTTTTCTGTAAAAAAAAGTTCCACACACAATGATCTTTAAAAAAAACCCCCCTTACTCTATCTCTCTGTATTGAATTTTATAGTCAAAGTATGATGCTTTTAGTGCATGTGAGTGAGCAATGTGTGGCAGTGAAAATAGGTTACGTGTGTGCAAGTGGGAACGTGAGTGGAGTGAAGTGAGGAGATTAAGTGTTGAGTGAAATGTGCAGAGAGGTTACGTGAGTGAGGAGTGAAAAATGTGAGTGAGTGAAAGTGAGTGTGTGTGCTGTGAGTGTAGAGAGATTACGTGAGTGATGAGTAAAAAATGTGAGTGAGTGAAAGTGAGTGTGTTGCCACCTTACAAAGTTTTTTATTTTATTTTATTTTTTTTATTTTTTTACATTCAAAAATAAAAATAAAACAAAGTGATAAAATAAAATGTACTAAGACATAATTAAAAGATTTAGTCAAGAAATAAAACAATTATTATTAAAATTTTCTGTTGCCCAGGTAAAATTGAGTGTTCACAGTTGCCCCTCTTTACTTGTTTCTTACTAGATAATAAGAATAATCGTAGTTCTTCATATTATCAAAATAAGGAACGAGTAAAGATATGAACTCGAATTTTACTCGGGAATGCAGAAGATGATAAATGCAAAACAAAGCAAGAACAATAAAATGCGAAAAGTCGATGCGCTTAAAAAATAAATGACATAAATTTAAAATGCATTGAGCCGATATGCTCAAAATAAATGACAAGAGCCGATGCGCTCAAAAGTAAATGACAAGAGCCGATGCGCTCAAAAGTAAATGACAGAAATTTAAAATGCATAGAGCCGATGCGCTCAAAGAATAAATGACAGGAATTTAAATGACCGGAGCCGTTGCGCTCAAAAATAAATGATAGAAATTTAAAATACATTGAGCCGATGCGCTCAAAGTAAATGATAAGAGCCGATGCGCTCAAAAGTAAATGACAGAAATTTAAAATACATTGAGCCGCTGCGCTCAAAAGTAAATGACAGAAATTTAAAATGCATGGAGCCACTGCGCTCAAAAGGTAAATGACAGAAATTTAAATGACACGAGCCGTTGCGCTCAAAAGTAAATGATAGAAAATTTAAAATGCATGGAGCCGCTGCGCTCAAAGTGAATGACATGCAAACATTTGTGCAGTTAAACATGGAATGAAAATCCTTTTCTTCCCTCTCTCTTTTCTTTTTTTCTTTCATTTTTTTTTATTAAAATTCATCTGAATCAACAACGATCCTGGAAAGTTTTGACCAATCAAACTCTTATTCGCGTGTTCTTCTTCATCTGACCATTCGGTTGGTTTGGAATCCTCTTGACTTGCTAATTTTCATTTCTCTTCTCTTCTCTTCTTTTTTTTTTTATTTTTTTTTGACAACCCATCAAGTCATGGATCGGGAATGTTGTAAAGTCATCAAGCAAGGACCTAGAATTCTTTTTGACAGCATCATCAGGTCATGGACCTGGAATTTTGTGAAAGTCATCAAGCCAAGGAGTCGAAATTTTCTTTTCATCTCTATAGGCCATGAGCCAAGAATTTCATCAAGCCAAGGACTTAGAATTTTCTAAAGAGACAAATAAATGGAATTTGAAAATCTCTTTTGAGATTTCCCCTCTCAAAAAGTTTATACAACTAAATCTTTTTTGCTCTTCTTCCATTTTTTCATTAAAAGTCATATCTTCTTTGTTCGGGTAATCAACAAGATCTTGGAAAACATTATCCTTCAATCAAACTCTTTCTCTTCGTTTTGAATTGTCCATTTGGTAATTACCATTAGATAGTCAACTCATAGTGTTGTACTCATGTTCACCTTACCTGAAGCATTACGTAACAAACATGCATGGATTCAAAAGCACAACAGGGAAGAAATTACTAAGTGAACAACTTCCAGATGAGTTTTGGAAGTTTAACTACACAAAATGATATATTTACAAATGATGAACATATGAGAAAAGACACAAACAATGGTATGGGATTCAAAGAGGTATTGCCCAAGTATGGATTGATTTGACCTTCATAAAAATGATCTTTAGTTGTCCACTTGACATTTTGGCCAATGATTTTCTTCTGTTGAGCATGTATATTAAGCCAAATTGAAGCAAAGAGAAATTTATCCCAGTTTAGGACCGAATTGAATAGGGCAGAAACTTGTCCTAATCACCAAAAGATTTGCCCTACTGTTGGTCAAATTGAACTAGGGAAAAGAAAAAATGTCCCAGTTTGGAGTCAAATTGAACAGGGTAGAAACTTGTCCTAGTACCAGACCAAATTGAACCGAAGAGAAATTTGTCCCAGTTTAGGACTGAATTGAATAGGGCAGAAACACGCCCTAATGATAAAAATATTTGCCCTAGTGTAAGACTAGTAAGTACATCCTCTTTTTCTCTTCTTCCTTTTTTTTTAAGAGCAAGGAAATGAAAACTCAGAAGAACACGAATCTTTTGTCTCAAAATTAAAGTTAAAGAAAAATGATAACAATCTTTCATTGATCAGAATGGACTTTTTAAGGCTTGTAATGTGACCGAGGCTAAAGGTTATAAAAGAAAAGATATGAGACTCAAACAAGTGTTTAAGGGTTAAATGGGACCAAAGATCCTCAGTAAGCTTTGTCAATTGCCTTTGACATTATCAAGAACACTAACACCTTTGCTTACTTTTGTATTCTCTTCCTCTTTCACTTCATCATTTGCCTTTGCTATTGAGTCATTTCATTTTTCTTTTCCTTTCTTTTTTTTTCTTTTTTTTTTATCATAGAAATCACTTTTTTTACTTTGTATTAACCCCTAGTGTAGGGATGATCCTTGTCCAAGGTTTATTAAAAAAAACTCTTAAGCTCAAAATGTGACAACGAGAGATAATAAAAAGAAAAGATGAATTCTTATGAAGGATAAAGAAAGATGGTCAATCTTCATTTCAAATCTTGAATGCTTATTTTCAAAAAATTTAAATTAGAGACAAAAGGTTAATACACACCAAGTGATTACTTATTTGCTTTCTTTTATTTTTTTTTCTCTTTTTTTTTTTGCAAAGGGCTCATGCACATGTGGGTTCCATGACCACCAAATTTTTTCTAGAATGAATCCCATGGGATCTGAACTAAAGGAAAACAAGTAAAAGAAAAAAAGAATGACAAGAAATACATGACAAGAGTATGGGTGCCAAGAACATAGGAAAAGAAAACAAGGTATGCTGAGATCCATGCAAATCCATTACATTAATACTTCAAGAAAATTTACATAAATTCAACATCATAAAAGTCTAAGATAGCAATCACACCAATTAACGCCTTAGATCGTCAATTATTCAGAGGTTCCGAGTTGCAGGAGGGCGATTGGTATAGACATGATGGGTTGGGATATATGGAGGGCCTCGGTAGGGTAAAATGGTGGAAAGCGGGGTTTCAAAGGTTGTTGATTTTGTACATAGCTCACTTCTAACTCCCTTTCTTGAGGGGAAAACTCCTTCTTGAAACCACCTTCATTATTGCCAGTTAGCAATTTGCCAGCTTTTACTAGAATTTCAATCCTCTCTTCGGCAGCTATCAAGTCAGCAAAATCTTTATAGGCTGCTCCAGCCATTGCCTCAATAAAAGGATTTCCTAGGGTTCCTAAGAAATGCGAACACATCTCGGACAGAGTTAATGAGGGTTGAAATTGAGCTGCTAAGGCTCTCCACCTCTGGTCATACTGTTTGAAGGTTTCTTCGCTTCCTTTCTGCATTGAGCTTAATTGTTCCTGGTTAGGAGCTGCATCCAGATTAAACTTGTATTTATCTATGAATAAATCAACCAATTCTGTCCAACGAGAAATCTTAGAGCGGTCTAATTGAAGATACCACTCTAAAACGGGGCCTGTAAGACTCTCTTGGAAAAAACTAATGAGGAATTTATCATCCCTGGACCAAACAGTCATCTTGGTCCCTTAACTGATCAAATGAAAATGAAGGTTACCACTCCCGTCATTCTTGGCAAAATAAAGAATCTCAAAGTGTTTAGGGATTACGACATCCGTTGTAGGACACAGTTCTTCTATTTTGAGAGGACCATAAGCGCTGAGGCCCTTGATTGCCTTGATCTGTTCCTCAATTTTTTCCATCCATTGTTCCTTCATCTTGTCATTTTGAATTGTTGCGTGACAAGTCCCAGCAGGAAATCTCGTTGACACTAGGATGGACACATGCGGTTGTTCCCACATAAATTTAGTATTACTATGAACCTCATTTTGAGTATCCTGTGATGAACGATACCCTTCTCCGATAGGAATTACTAGTAGTGTAGTATTCGAGGTCCCCCCCACAATAGGCATCTCAATGGTGATCCCAGGATTTCTCCTCATGGAAGTGATAGTTAGCAGATGTGAATGCGCTCCAGTTATTCCTATACTTTCGGCTGTCCTGATCAAGGTAAGGGTCTCTCTCATGACTAACAACATTTCTTTCATTTTTGTCTGAGACTCCGTCATTTCATTCATCTTCCCTGTCATTTCATTGATTTCCCTGCTCAAGTTTCTCCCTGCCTCAGGATCACTAGCAATCATTCTGGTATGAGATCTGGTATTGTGAACTCGGGTTTAATTGGTCTCTTCTTTTCTTGGTCGCGCAATAGTTCTAAGTATGGTAACATCACACAAAAAAAAAGAGATGAAATGAATGAGATGCATAAGATGCATAAGATGAAATGAATGAGATGCATAAGGTGAAATGAATGAACTTTGTAAATATATATTTTTTTATACTTGGAATAAAAAGATGTAAGATGATGTATTTATTTGATATTATTTAACCCAAAAAAAATGCAATGAATGTCATAAAAATGCATGATGTATATATATATATATATATAATTTTTTTTTTTATGCTGATTTTTTTTTAAAAGGAATGCAAGAATGAATGACATGAGAAATGGATAGATGAAGAAAAAGTACACTCCCTTCGTGTCCTGATGGGATTGCCTTAAACTTGAGATTTCTGTCTTAAGGATCTATGAGTCTTTAATTTGTTAGAATTTTCATTGGGTGGCTTTATTATTTTAAAAGTCTCTAGAGCTAAGTCCTATTTCAGAATGTTGACCACAAACAGTGGGTAAACCACTAGGTGTAGGACATTCGGGAAAAAGACACACTCTAGATGAGATTTTCGTGATAACCAAACAGGATGTACATCCAAAATGGCTACCACTATGCAACCTCTACCTAACTTAAGCTTCACTCAGACCCGGGTATAAGGCCCCACTCGGAGGTGTGGTAAACATGTAGGTGCAGTGGGTGTAAGGAGCATACAAACTTGTACAATCTTAAAGACTAACATGCATCCAGCAAAATAAAAACAAATGCAAAACGAAATTCCAAAAGAAATTTTCTATCCTAAAGTGTGCATAATAAAATAACTAACACTATAAATCAATAATTAACAAACAATTAAAGATGAGGAACAAAAAATAAAAATAAAAGAAAAAAGGTAAAACAAACATACAACGATTACAAAAGTTTTGCACAACCAACTCATACAGGCTCAACTCTTGAGAGTCCCCAGTGGAGTCGCCATTTGTCGCGACAGAGATCGAGGCAGGAAATAGCAACTCGCGGGATTTTAAAGATGAAAAATGAAAAATGAAGTCGCCACCAATTTTATTTGAATTTGAAAAAATTAGAAAATCTTTCTTAAAAAATAGTTTTTAAAACCAGATTAGGTTCGGGAGTTAGTAATATATAGGGAAGGGTAGAAACTTAATCCCACAACACCCCTAACACACCCGTCCTAAGACGGTACCTTAAATCAGTTGTGCAAAATTGATAATCTTAAACTATATTTACTTCACCCTTTTTATAAATAAATAAATAAGTAATTTGTGAAAATTTAAATTTTGGCTTGACGGAATAGAGATTCCGCTCCTACATATCCCCGGATGCAATGAGGAATCAAAGTCACGTAGTTCTTTAAAAAAATGCTTGTGAATTGGTTGTTTTGAGTTAGTTATTTAAAAAAGAATCATCAAGCTGTCACAACTCAGATGATTATGAAAATTACAGGATTAACAAGTTGTCACAACTCAATTAATCTTATTTTTTTTAATTTTTTTTGGTTGAAAATTTGATTCATCAAGTTGTCACAACTCAGATGTTTATAAAGGTTACATGATCAACAAGTTGTCACAAATCAGTTAATCCTATTTCATTAATTATTTGTTTATGTTTAAAAATTTAATTCATCAAGTTGTCATAACTCAGATGATTATAAAAGGATATACGATTAATAAGTTGTCACAACTCAGTTAATTATATTTTATTTTTTCTAAAAAAAAGACTCAATTATTTTATTTTTATTTTAAGTCCTTTCTACTTTTTTTTTGCCCAATGAGCCCATTAACATAACTATTTTTCTCAAAAAAAAAAAAAAAGAACTTGTGCAGCCCAAGACAAGAAAAGAACCAGCAACTTAATTTCAAAATTCTAAACCAAAAAGAAACACTAAAAACATACATTATAATAAATCAAACAACATTCAACAAACCATAAAAAAAATAAACAATACATAATTATAATAAAACAAACTTTAGCAGGAATGGAAAACGAAACAACGAAAACGAACTCAGGTTGCTTCTCAGATGGCTCTAGACGGCGACGAAGGGGGTGACGTGCTAGCTGGCCGGAGTTGCGGTTCGACGGCGACTTGTGCGGTGGGCTTCTCTAGCTAGGCGGTGCGACTCAACGGGGCTCGGGTCTGGTGCAGCGGCTCGCGGGTTGACGGGATCTAGATGAAAAATGGCCGGGCGGCGTCGAGTGGCGCGGGTTGCGCGGAGCGGCAGTCTGGGCTTGCTGACCGGATCGACGACGCAGGTCTGGTTCTGGTTCGGATCTGTTGGTCCGGCTCGTGCGATGCGACACGACGGAACGGGTCAACGGGGTCGCAATTCGCAGCCTCTGGTTCGTGGCGTCTGGTTCACGACAATGGTTGGGTGGAGCGGGCTACGTCGCAACGTCGACTAGTTTGTTGGGTTCGTCGTGGCGCGGGTGATAAGTGCAGGCTCGGGCTCTGGCGGGCTGTGGGCTGCTGGTAAGGTGAAGGTGAATGTGAAGGTGAAGGTGAAGGTTGGAGGTTGATGGTTGGAGGTTGATGGTGATGGAAGATGGAAGTGAAGGTGCTGCCGTTGTCCCCACCCCTTTCTGTTTTTTCTGTAAAAAAAAGTTCCACACACAATGATCTTTCAAAAAAAAAAAACCCCTTACTCTATCTCTTTGTATTGAATTTTATAGCCAAAGTATGATGCTTTTAGTGCATGTGAGTGAGCAATGTGTGGTAGTGAAAATGGGTTGCGTGTGTGCAAGTGGGAACGTGAATGGAGTAAAGTGAGGAGATTAAGTGTTGAGTGAAATGTGCAGAGAGGTTATGTGAGTGAGGAGTAAAAAATGTGAGTGAGTGAAAGTGAGTGTGTTGTCACCTTGCAAAGTTTTTTTTTAATTTTTTTTTACATTCAAAAATAAAAATAAAACAAAGTGATAAAATAAAATATACTAAGACATAATTAAAAGATTTAGTCAAGAAATGAAACAATTATTATTAAAATTTTCTGTTGTCCAAGTAAAATTGAGTATTTACAACTATTATTCATTTGGGTATGAATCGATCAGACTTTACTAAAATAAACATAATTTATGATCGGATATCAATTACCAAATTTAGATTTAGCTACTAGCGCCTCTCTTAAATGATAGCATAAATGGTGCGCACTGCACAGGAGTGAAGTAGACCGACCTTAGCCAAACTCCAATACACTACCAACAAGAAGAGAATCCTTAATTTACCAATCGAAATGTGTGCAATGCAAACGGTCAAACACAATTATCACCCCCTATTCCTCGTCCCAAACTAGTCACCAATCATTGCCACAACCGAATGCCAAGCCGTTACTTGAAACATGCCCACAATCATTTGCATTGTGAGATAAATTAAAACAAAAAATCATGAACATTCTATAAGCCCATCACAATATGTCCCATAAAGGTGTCATTCACCATCATCCCCGTAGTCAAGAACAATCTAAGGTACATCCTAAGAGTTTGTTCCAAATGCCCAGCCACATACATCCTAAGAGTACATGCCAAGAACACATTAATTGCCCAACTTTGATGCTCCATCGGATCTGCTGAAGGGGTGCTTATAGTCCATATTTGGGTATTGGGAAGAGGTGAAATATTATCATATTGAGTGAATGATTAACCCTTACATAACACCGTTAATTATTTGGATGATATTTGGAGTTTAAAGCTCCACCGATAAATTTTGACGGAGTAAATTATACCTTTCAACACTTGATATGAATTAAAGTTGAAGAGAGTATGGTATATTTTAATTTAAATTAAAAATTGAATATTTTTTTTAAATTAAATATTAATCCTTAATAATTCTTAATATTAATTTTTTCAAAAATTTATTTTAACCTCTTTTTTCTCTATTAATTTTATATCGAAATGAAAATATAAAACTCAAGAAATCTAATGACTTAAAAAAAGAAATATCAAATAAATTAAGAATTAAAACAAGAATCTTTATCTATTAAAATCTACTAAAAAATATAAACGAAGAATACTTATTAAAATTTAAAATTATTCTCTTTTAAATTAATTTCAAGTTGTAACTCAAAATATAATTTCAATTATCTAAAATTACCATAAAAAAATCTTAAAAATCATTTTAAACAAATTTACATTTGACTTTGAATTACATAATAAAAAAATAAAAAATAAAAAATTTAATTTAATTACATATAAGATAATATTTTTTTTATTTTACTTATATTTTATAATAATTCGCTGTCTCTTGAAAAAGAACATTTCTTGGTTGGGAACCACGTATGTCCATCAAAACAAAAAGGTGTCAAGCGGCATCTAAAATTTATAAACAACAAATACGACGTGCCACATCTATGAATCCAACTAAATTAATTGTAAAAAGTACTAATATTTAATTAATAAATAATGATTAAAAAAAGAAATTGTCAATAGGAAAGAGGAAGTGGACTTTGGTGTCTATCTCACTATCTCTCCACGATCCACATCACATCTCACACGACTTGCAAGTAATGATCCCGTACACCGCCACTCTACGTCCACGTCAACAAGTGAACAAGATGCATTTGCATTAGGATTTCCTTAAATTTTTTTTTCAGTAACAATTATAGGAAAAAAAATACAATTTTTTTTTGGTGAGACTCAATTATATTTATAATTTTTTTTTATAATTTTTGTATTTTTTTCTTTTATAATTAATTATTTAAATTTTTTTAAGATATCTGAATACATCCGTTGAACGTAGGTGTTCTGACACATTAACAAGCACGAAAGTCAATAACGTAACCGTGTCGAAAAATTGCTCCATGTCTTTTCTCTTTCGGTCTAATCTTGTATTTAGATATTTTTTATTAATGAAACGAACAAAAATAAGTAGAGATGAATTATCGAAAAAAAAAAAAAATAAAATATAGTTCTTCTTTTTTGTTTGAAAGATTCATTAACGAATGGAATGAAATATTGCATTTCAATCTAATTTTAAAAGAAACAAAAATTAAATTTTAAAAAAAAGAAAAAAAATAATTTTTTTATATTCTATTTCATTTTTATATATTTTAAAATTTTTAAATATAAAAAATTATTTTTATTCTTCTGTTTTTTTTTTTTCTATTCTTTATCTCTCATCTAAACATAACGTAAATCGTTTCTGTGTCAAGAAATTTGGCGTGACTCGAGTTCCTTTCATAAGAAAAACAGAGAAACAAAGAGAGTCGTTTACGGTTCTATGACACTTTGCTGGTTCCGTTCCGTGGATTCTCACTCGCTCAATTGCTGTCAGAGGTATTTAAATTCAATTTAAATCGAAAGTTAAACAAAAAATTAAAATTCAATTGAAATTAAATAAACTTAGACTTTTAGATATTTTAAAATTTGATTATATTAGATTGATTTTTAATTTTAAAATTAATTTAATTTAATTTTAACAAATTAATATTATATAATATATTTATTTATTATTAAACTTGTATTTTTATTTACAATAATTTTAATTTTTCACACAATTTTTTTAATTTATATGTTTAAATATTCTTTTAAATATATAAAATGAATTATTTTTTAATTTTTTTAATATATTAAATTATTTTTAAATAACACAATTTTAGATTAAAGATTTTTTTTAATCAAAAACCAATTAAACCAATCTCATAAATCGATTTAAACTGGACAAATTTAAGAATTCAATAATTCTAATTCTAATTCTAATTTCTAATTTCAGTACAAATCAATGAAAATAATATTATTTAAATAAATCGATTAATTTTTTACTCAAAACCAATACAAACTGAAGTCAATACTCCTTTTGCTGCGTAATTTTAATCTGTAATATGTGCGAAGATTTCTGATGCGATTGAATCTGGAACTTGAGGCCATGCCATTATAGGTTTTGAGTGGGGGGAAGTTTTGGTTCTGATTGACGATGCTGGCGAATCATCTCCAGAACGGCATCGAAACGGCGAGGCTCGTTTGGTCGCAGATTCCCAACTCGAATGACTCACAGTTCCTCGACGACACCGTTGGCCTCTTGAAGAAAAGCGATGGAAGCTGCGTTGAGAGCCTTGACTATGAAGTCATCGAGAATTATGCTTATCGGGAAGAACAGGTTTTTTTTTTTTTTAATTGCTTTTCATCTGGATTCTGATTGTGATTGATTTTCCTTTTCTTTTATTTTTGGATTCAATTCTTCTTCAACAATGAAATAATGTTGGGCTGTGCTTTGAGATTTGTAGGCGCAAAGAGGGAAGCTGTATGTGAGTTATCTACTGGTGGTGAAATGGTTCTTTGCCTTGTTCATTGGCATTGGTACGTTCTTCAATTTTTATCACAGTTTTGGAAGTGCCATTTCAATCCTACCGCACTTTCTAGTTTCACTCTTGTGGGTGGGCATTGATTTTGAATTGCAATGCTGTAGTTAGTTATTGAGAGTATATCCAAATTTTGGTTTTTTAAGAGGTCATATAATGCTTTCAGCAGCAATTCTTTCCTATTTAGATTATCTATTGATACTAGTTTCCTTTAGTGCACTTGTTTATTTTATTCAATGGCAACTGTTTACTTTAATACACATTTAAGACTAAATTTTCGTAACTAAGAATTTAGTAATTTTTTGTGTTAAAAGTTTTCAGTTTTACGAAACACACCTTCAGTTCGATTTGCTCCTCACACGTGTCTTTTAGACTAACCTCATAGCTCTTCTACTTCAAAAATTTTGTTTTTTATACATATCTTTCTCTTTGATTGCTTGCAGGTACTGGACTCGCTGCTGTTTTCATCAATATTTCTGTTGAAAATTTCGCTGGCTGGAAGTTCTCATTGACATTTAACATAATTCAGAAATCATATGTTGCTGGCTTTGTCGTATATGTCCTAATCAACTTGGTTTTGGTGTATTCCTCTGTATATATTGTCACACAATTTGCACCAGCAGCTGCTGGATCTGGTATTCCTGAAATCAAGGGTTACTTAAATGGTGAGATAAACTTTTCAAGTGTTTCTAGGTTTGTGTTGAATGTTGATCGAGCTTATCCAGAAGTCTCATATACGCTGAGAGTGCTGATTCTCATTTATGTTCAGGAGTTGATATTCATGGCATTCTTCTTTTCAGAACTTTGATTGGAAAGGTGTGATCAATTGCATTTTTTTTTAGGGTTAATTTTTAGGAATGTGTGTCTGTCTGTTAATTGCAAGATTTTTCTTATGTGCAACAGATATTTGGAAGCATTGGTTCAGTGGGAGGAGGCCTTGCTTTGGGTAAAGAAGGTCCTCTTGTCCATACTGGTGCTTGTATTGCTTCTTTGCTTGGACAAGTAAGTATGTACTACTCAATATATGTTAGTATCTATGACTATACAGTATGTTAAAAGTAGGGTACTCAAATAGTAGATGCATGAGACCTTACAGATATCTCTTTTCAATACTTTATTTAACTTAAATAATTAAATGAGATTAAAAAGTAATATTAATACCACCTGGAGTGTCTATTATATTTTAACTGACCATTTAAATGAACTATGGTTTGTAATTAACATCTACACGTATTACCTGAAAAATCCTTGGTGCATTACCATGGCCTTGGCTATTCCTTTCTCTTCTAACATGATAAATGACATCGGGCTGGCTCAGTTTCAGCCTGAAATTAGTGATCGGGCCAGCCCGATTTCAGTCTGAAAAGTAGAGACTGGTGCAGCCCAAATCCAGCCCGAAAGCAGTGACTGGGCCAGCCTGATTCCAGCCTGAAAGTAGGAACCGGGTTGGCCTGATTCCAGCCCAAAATTAATGATCGGGCCAGCCTGATTTGAGCCTGAACCCATGTAGGAAGAAGTTTGATTCTTCGAAGCTACGTATTATTAATTTGTGAAGCATTTAAAAGTTCAATGCACTGTTTCCATGGCTAGGTTCATCATCTAGTTTAATATTTGTATATATTGCACAGATGAGGTACTGAGTTCTGTGTTGTTTGCATTTGTATATTTCTGTATAGATATCAATTGTCTGACATGGTGGTAATAAAATTTATCATCCGAAAGGACTTCAATTTCTGAAGTTGAGCTTTTGTGTGATTTTTATTGTATGTGTATGTTTGTATGCATGCTAGAAACTGAAACAATCTTTGATGTCATGACTTGAGCAGGGTGGAACCACTAAGTATCATCTAAATTCAAGGTGGTTTCAAGTATTCAAAAGTGATCGGGATCGCCGCGACCTTGTAAACCACTTTGTACCTTTTGATGTACTAGTTAGAAAGACATTTTACCCGAGTAGAGAAGTGAATGTACTTTTTATATTGTATTCCATGATCCCCCCCTCTTCCCTGCCCCAAAATGGCGACAACCTTTCTTTCAACAATGCTGCTCCAACCCTAAAAGGGAATGAAGAAAATGCTCATTTTAATTTTGTTGATGTTGTGAAAGGTAACCTGTGGGTGTGCTGCTGGAGTTGCTGCTGCATTTAGAGCTCCAGTTGGTGGTGTATTGTTTGCATTGGAAGAGGTTACGTCTTGGTAAGGATTTTAATTCTTGATCACATGATTCTGTTTGCTTAGAAGCATGTGCTGTAAAGATAGCATGTGCTGTAAAGATAGCATGTGCTGTAAAGATAGCATGTCTGTTTTACTTATATTTATCACTATTGTACTTGTGACTTGATGCCTACACTATATGCTGTGTGTTTGTATACATACGCATATGTGGAAGAAGCTATTAAATGAATAAGCACATTTATATCTGTAAGTATTTGTTTTTGTGCTTTAATTTGTTTCCTGTGCTCTTGAAGGTGGAGGAGTCAACTCATGTGGCGTGTCTTCTTCACTTCTGCTATTGTGGCTGTTGTGGTGCGAACTGCTATGGGGTGGTGTAAGAGTGGAAAATGTGGACATTTTGGGTCAGGCGGATTCATAATATGGGATATATCAGAGTTAAGATCTGAGCTTTCACCTTTTTCACTGTCAGTTGATTATTAAGGTTTTCTTTTCTTCCTTTACCCTTCTTGACTGGTTTTATTTTTAGTGGTCAAGAAGATTATTCCTTTGCAGAGCTATTGCCAATGGCTATTATTGGGGTTATTGGAGGTCTGCTAGGTAGGGATTTTTGCCTTTATTTTACACTTAATTTATATCATGAATTTTAGTTGGCTTTGGTTCATTTGTTAATTTAGTGTCAATAATTTGCAGGAGCTTTATTTAACCAGCTTACTCTTTATATTACTACTTGGCGTCGAAATCATCTTCACAAGAAAGGGAGCCGAGTCAAGGTATGCTTTCGATTTTGATCCAATTGTTATCTACCTCTGCCTCCTTAAAATAAAGAAAATCAAAAGGGTGGAAAAGAAATAAAGGAAGAAAAAAGGTAGCAACAGAAAGAAAGAACTGAACTGAAGAAAGTGATTATTGTCAATATATTATTGTTTATTCTGCCTGTGGTACATTTTCTTCTCTCACTTGTCTATTTACTTTCCATTCTTCCTCTGAACTGCAGATTATTGAAGCATGCCTTGTCTCCCTTTTAACATCAGTTATTTCATTTGGCTTGCCACTTCTAAGAAGTTGTAGTCCATGCCCTGAATCTGATCCTGCTTCTGGTATTGAATGTCCACGACCTCCTGGAATGTATGGGAATTATGTTAATGTAAGACTGTTGGTTTATATTGTTTCTTTGATATGCTTCATTTTATTTATATTTATTTTCTTTTTGAAATTATGTTTATGCTTAATTTCAATTATCTTTATCATATTTTTTTATGCTACTTAATGACAGTTTGAACTGGGAGGAAATGAGGGATGAATTCAACATTGAAGCACTTTGCTTTTGTTTCTTATTGTGAAATAGAATGTCTCATATAGTCTTCTTTTGATAAAAGAACAAATTTTATTGGAGGGAAAAAATAAAATTAACCGTCCTAAAAAGAAAAGTTGAACAGTGAGCTTAAAAAGGCTCAAAACTAAAGCAAAATATAAAAGCCTCAAAACTCATTGAGGTTTTTCTATCTGCATGTCAGAGGAGACTCCCTTGTAAAAAAAGAAAGAAAACATGGGCAAGACACCAAAGAGAGGGCATTTAATGCTTGTTCCAAAAGCCTTTGCCCCTCTTCCCTTCCGTTGTGAGGGTAAATGTTCTTTTGAATCTAACTTCTTTCTAAAGATATTTGAGATTGATCTTTTGTATTTAATTACTTCTGGAGATTCTATTGTAATTTTGTGCCCTTTGCAGTTCTTTTGTAGCAAAGACAAGGAATACAATGATCTTGCAACTATTTTCTTCAATACACAGGTTTTGAATGAACTTGGAACCTTAGTTTGTTTTTCTTTTCTTGTTGCATTACATTAAGTTACTTCTCTGTTTTTTCAGGATGATGCCATAAGGAATTTGTTTAGTGCAAAAACAATACATGAGTACAGTTCCCAAAGTTTATTAACCTTTTTGGTATTGCATTCTTGCTTACTTCTTTGGACTTTGCACACATCAGACATTATATTGTGATGTTTTCTATGTTATGATTGTAATAGAACTTTGGTATATGCTAGTATCTGCATGGGAGGCATATATTGCTTGTATGTAAATTTTTAATGAGCATACAGATGTCAACTTTTTTTTTTGGGGGGGGGGGGGGGGGATGGGGGATGGGGGAAGCAGATGATAGAACCCAACAACAAAATGTAACTAAAGATATGTAGTATGGAGGTGTGATTTTTTCAAAAGGTCATGGAAGATCTACTTTCTTATGACCATGATACCACAAATAGGCTATTTGTTTTTTCTTGTGGAGGCCCTGTTCATCACAGTTACTACAGGAATTCCAGTTAATTTATCTTCATATTCCCATATTGGATAGAGTTGGCAGTTGGCACTTTTGATGCTTTACACATTTTATAGTGATTATTTTCTCTATAATGTGGCAGGTTATGTTTTATGCTTTAGCAGTGGTGACGTTTGGTACTGCTGTGCCAGCTGGTCAATTTGTTCCTGGTATAATGATAGGATCAACATATGGACGTCTTGTTGGCATGTTTGTTGTAAAACATTACAGAAAGCTCAACATTGAAGAGGGAACGTGAGTGTGTTGCTAATTGCTTTTCTTTAAAATCATGATTAATGATATATACTTTTCCTTCCTACTATGTATATGAGTTGGTTTTATTCTTAGAAGCCATTTATTTTATCAATTGATGAATCCTCTATGTTGTTTTTGGGGTAATACATACTTGCATATGATTTTTGCTATTGGAGCCTCTATTATCCAGAATGATTTTCTATATTGTTGTACTCCCTATTTTCCCTGAAATGTACATGTGATACTTTTCTTATCTTCAGGTATGCTTTGCTGGGAGCTGCATCTTTTCTTGGAGGTTCAATGCGGATGACAGTGTCTTTGTGTGTCATTATGGTTGAAATTACAAATAACTTAAAACTTTTACCTCTTATTATGCTTGTTCTTCTTATATCGAAGGTATGCATATCAAAACTCCCCTTTACAAAAAAAAAATCACTTCAAAATGCACTAAGTTTTTCCCTTACAGGCTGTTGGTGATGCTTTTAATGAGGGCCTCTATGAAGAGCAGGCACGATTGAGGGGCATTCCATTACTGGAATCAAGGCCTAAATATGAGATGCGGAATATGACAGCAAAGGAGGCCTGTGGGAGTGGAAGGGTGAATGAAATTTTGAAATTATTTAAGAAATTGCTTATCCATTATTAGTTGTTGTCTAAGTAATTTGTGTTTTGCTGTCAGTTTTTCCAGCAAGTGAGAGTAGAAGGGTGAATGCAATTTTGAAATTTTTTAAGAATTGCTTATCAGTTGTTGTACAAGTAATTTATTTTTTTCTTTCTGCATTTCCAGTAATGAAAATGTTTGGATCATAGAAAATATGTTTGGGCTACCCAAGTTTAAAAGGAAGCCTAATTGAACTAACCATTCCAGATTCTTTCTAGTATCACCAGCTTAGAGAAAGAAAGAGGTTGCCTTATTTCAAGGCAGATCGAAATATTTTCTTTTTCCAGGTCAAGGATGTTTTTTTTTGGGGGGGGGGGTGTGGGGTTAAAGATTTTATTTTATTTTTAATTCGTGTAAAATACAGAAGTTAAATAAAAAATAACTTAATGAAGCACTGCCCCTGCCTATAATGGCTAACATGTATGAAAAACGAGGCTGCCACTGGTTAAACTATTTTTCACATGCTTTGAAATTTTAAGTATACCTTTTGGCAACTGATTGTATGTGTAAATCTGTCTATTGAAGGTGGTCTCCTTCCCTCGTGTTGTTAAGGTTTCAGATGTAGTTTCTATCCTGCGGAGCAACGAACACAATGGTTTTCCAGTATGTATAGCTTACTGATTTCTCCTATTGATTATTATTCATGGCATTTTCTGAGTTGTATTCTATAACTCTATGCATAGGTGATTGATCACACAAGAAGTGGAGAACCACTTGTTATTGGATTAGTGCTTCGGAGGTGAGCAATGAGCATAATAAACTTTTTCTGCATCTGTCTATACTCTGATATCTTTTTGGTTGTGACTTGTGACTTGAGGCAAAAGCTTGAATCACTTGAAAACTCAAGCTTATAGTATCCTTTTCTTCTATGCAGTCATTTATTGGTAATTCTGCAGTCAAAGGTTGATTTCCAGCATAGTCCTTTACCCTCTGATCCCAGAGGTGGTGCCAGGTCAATAAGGTAAGTCTTCATGAGAAGTTTTTAGTTTGTCCTTTTTCATCTGTATTCTGAATTTCTGATGACTCTTCTTAACTTCCAGGCATGATTATGGTGAATTTGCAAAGCCTGTTTCTAGTAAAGGAATATCTATTGATGATATACATCTAAGTTCAGATGACTTGGAAATGTACATAGATCTTGTCCCTTTTTTGAATCCCTCACCATATATTGTACCTGAAGATATGTCTTTGACAAAGGTGTGCAGTTTAAAATCCTTTAAATAAAATCTTTTTCATTCCTATTCTCCATTTTTATTGTATGATAATTATTATGTCTTGCTGATGATACAGGTGTACAATCTTTTCCGCCAACTTGGTTTGAGGCATTTGTTTGTTGTACCCCGTCCATCTCGTGTGCTTGGTTTGATAACCAGAAAAGATTTGTTGATTGAGGTAATCTTTCTTTGTTATTGATGAAATTTTAGGTGTGTTGGAATTGCAGAAGATTTTCCTTTTTTCTTATTATACTTCGTAATTGGGCAGGACACAGAAAATGTGAATACATTAGAGCTACAGTCAACTGGTGTAAGGTTTCTATGATGCTTTACTCATTTTACATCCTATTCAGTTTTTTCAAATTTTAAATTTAAATATTTTATGTCAAGCATATTTGTTTAAATTCTAAAAGAAGTTTGAGTTTTTCTTTGTAGTAGATTGCCATGATGCTAATAAAACTATGAGTTCTATTTGATGGCTCTTTGCAAATTTTGATCTGATATTTAGTGTCAACGATGTAATTGCTAGTTATCTGTTAAGGTTTGTACTTCAATGCAACTTGTCTAAGTACCATAATTCACTGACGTAATGACTATTGTTTTGAACAGTGTGCACTAGAGCGTAAATAGGAAGGTTATCTATGTATTGATAGTATGATGAGCTTTTCTAGTATTATACCTAGAAGCTATATAATTTTGTCCTTGACGACGATTGTTCTTTGTTCTTTCTCTTTTGTTTTCAGATATCTTTGGAATTTTTTGTGAGTAAAATATTATGACTCAGTGATTTTTCAGCTGGTGTCACTATGACAATGTGTGCACAACTATACTCACAGAAAGGTGTCAGTATGCATCTGTGGATATTTTTTTGTCAAACTCTTTTCAAAAGAACATGATTATTAATTGAGTGAAAACTTCTAATCAAGCGGTATTTTTAAGACTCAGAATATTATGCTTGATCATATTTTGATCTGCTGATTTATTGGATTGAGATCAATAAATGGTAAAGTATGTAACTGACCTGTCCAATCAAGAGGAATTTCATGTTCTTGATATATATAGTTTGATGCTGTGTGCAAAGTTATTTTTCAGCTTCCAGTGAGATTGTGAGCAGCTTTTACATGGTTTGTCCGATTCTAGATCCATTAAGGATGAATGAGATGTAAAACTTATGTGCATTTTCATCTTTTGTTGTCATTTTTCTGCAGTAAAATCAGTGCAATTGAGTTGCCTTAGCAAAGCAAATTGCTTTTGTATCTTGCCAGGATTCACATACTTAAATTGACTTAAGTAAATTGTCTTCTTGATTTTCTCATAATAGAATTCAGCATCAGAATAAAAGATTGACGACAAGGAATGCAGATGTGGAGCACCCTTTGCTAAATGGTCTTCTGGTTCCGAATCAGATACCTGACTAATACTGCCTGCAACTTTCCCGCAGATTTGTCCTTTCTGCTTCCAATTTTTCCTTGAAGATAATTCTTTATTATTTCTTGTATAGGTTAGAGAACCCAACCTCTTGGGCATGGAGTTGAAGACAGCATACCCTAGAATTTTGTATATTATCCACTAGGGAAACGGGGAAGAGAATTTATTACAGATAGCTAAAATGGTAGTTGAATTTAGCATGATCGATTAAAATGTATGAATTTTCTTTCCATTTCTTTTTCGCTGCGGTCATTGTTGCATTTTTTTCCACTTGGCAATTTTTATAATGAGGGGTTGGTTAACTGGTTCATTGGTTTTTTTTTTTTTTTTTCCCTTTCGAAGTATGCATACCTCTGTTTTAGGTGTGCCTGGAAGGCTTGGAAATTGAGAGTACTGAGAGTGAAAATGTTCGCAGCTGCATCAAGATGGACGAGCAAATCTCAAATGAGGAAGATACTTTCATACCAATTCAGTTGGGTGTTATTTTCTCTCCTATTCCGGTGATTAAATAACTTTTTTATATGAATAAAGATCATCTTACACCTCTAAAAGAAGTGTATGTATTGTTTGATGTAAGAATATAAGAGTTGTTTTTATATATATGCGCATTGAATACTCAAATAATACATTTATGTTAAAAAGATTGAGAAAATTGTGGTATCATAGTCTCATCTCCAACCAAAAAAAAAAAAAGAATAGAAAATTTCAAAAAATCTTTTTGCACTATACGTGATGTGTATTTTGATTATGTTATTTTAAAAATATGAAAAATTGACTCGTGACTTTACGAATTGTACATGATGTTACAAAATAATAAAAGACTTAGCTTTTGGATGAAAATGCGCATAATCAATGCATATGCACGTCTCAATTTTTGAGTGTTAAACGTGGTTTTCTTCTTCTTCTCACTCAATTATAAACCTTAGAACTTCATAACTGAATTGCTTAAACAACATCTTTGTCCTTATCGGAAAACATATACAGATCTGATTGAAACTTCGAATGCTATTTGTAGTGTACAAGCAAGGAGACGAGTTCCTTCTTCCTTACGACATTGCAATGCAATCATGGAGGAAACACATTGTGGATTTCGATTGTAAACATTAAAACAACCACCAATCTTGTCAAATGTTATGTGAAATGAATCAGTAACAAGAACAGATGAAGCCCACGATGGTTTGAGGAAAAAAACTTACCACTTTCATGGTGATTTGCAGTGACTTTCGAGTGGCAGATGTGTCATTTAATGGCATATGACCAAGCTCCACAACGATCCATCCCTATCGTCCTTGGTTTATACACAATTTTAACCTAGGATATTCAAGCAACTCAAAACAAGGTAGATCCAGCATTATTGAAAAATCAAAACCTATGTTTTATGTGTTTTTATTAGTTCAAAAAATACTAGTTTGAAAATATACCAATGCAAAATCCATTAGAATTCCAATTTTTGCAATCGAATCAAATCTTATTATTCGATCTAAGAATTGAAATTTTTCAAGTCCTAAATCTTAATATTGGACAGTGAAAATTAGAACTCCTAATTTTTCAACATTTTAACCCCAATTTTTCAACCTTTTAATTATGGAGTTCTAAGATTTAGAATTAGGTGAGAAGGAAAAAAAAAAAAGATAACGTTCAACACTTAAAAATTGAGATATTTCAAAAATTAACGTCTATTACTATTTTGCAGTACTATATATAATTTGTAAAGTAATAAATTCATTTTACATATTTTAAAAATAATATGATTAAAATATACATTACGTATAACACAAGAAAAATTTTTTAAAGTTTTTTCAAAAAAGATAATCCGTACTCATATCCAAATTTATTTGGGTGTATTTTTTTAACTCACGTTAACAAATACATACCTACATCCGGGTTGGGTATAACGTCGGGTAAATGGGAGACACATAATACCCGTTTACGCCCCTACCCATTATAAAATGACTACGTGCCTATGGAACTCACTGCCTCTAAGTTGATTTGAACTTGATATTGTAAGAAAGAACAAAATATTTTATCTTTTAAGTCAATATTATTTTTATTGATAATAGTTAAACTCTTGGTTGAACAAATAATTCGACTATAATATTAAATAAGTGACTATTATTTAAAGGAGGAGATCCACTTATATTTAATATAAGTAAAAGAAACTTACACTTAATCTTATACTTTTTATTTTATTGTGATTTTATGACTACAATTTATCTCTTATCATAATCACAAGATCACAAAAAATAAAAGGTGTAAAATTAGGTATAAATTCTTTTTATTTATCTTAGATGTAAATGGATCTTTTCCCATTATTTAATGATCTATTAAAGATTTTCTTTTAATTTTTAAACGTTTAAATTGAATAACAGCAATATTTCTTTTTTAATTACATTAATTTTTGGCATCCTTCTATATTATTCTCACTTTTTGACTTTTAAGTGTCGCCCATTACATACCTTACTGCAAATACCAAGTAAACCACTTATCAGCCAACTACAAAGTATCATTTGCAGAGCACGCTTTGCTGCGTTACCTGGTCCTCGCCACCACAAACAAAAATCTAACAACACGGAAAAAAAATTTCCAAATGGCCCCACAAACAAAACTCCAACAACTAACAAGGACACTTCCTTATTAAGCATAGCTAGAAACAGCAAGTGCAACGATTGCCATGGCCAAACCCATCATCATACAGAAGGCTCCCTTTAGAGCAATCAATGGGGCTGAATTGTTAGGAGCAGGTGCAGGTATATTGGCAACTGGAACTGGAGAGGCCATTGCTGATGGAGTTGGTGCTGTAGCAGAAACCATGAGCACGTTAATATCAACCTTCTGTCCTGCTTGGCAGTGGCCAGGGACGCCACATAAGAAGAAGTGGTGACCATGATTGGTTATCTTTGCATTGCATGACTTGTACATTGCATGCGTCACTGATCAGGTGGTCATTGTATTCAAAAACTGATGATGAAATTACCAACAATTTGACTCTTTACTTTGCTTGCGTCACTTCCATCATAATCATAATAATGGAACTTGGGCATTGTATTTATTAAATACTGAAGACAGAAATCTATAATATCAACAATTTGAATTAATATGAATGACCTATCTTTTCTATTCTTTACTTCTTTCACTTTTCCATTAATAATCATAATCATAATAATATAGAGGTAGACCATGCTCTACAATGATTTTGGCTTGAGGGTACTATTTGTGAATCCACTCGTCAAACCAACTAACATTCTAATTGCATGTTTTCCTCTCGTTTACTTTCATTTCTTTCAAATAGATCAATGCAGAGCAATTTCCATCAAATCGAGCCTAATTAAGGTATAATGCAAAAGATTTCGTCGGTCATGATTGAACCCTAGTTAACAACTGTCATCTTTAAAATTGATGAAACCGATGTTCAATGTTGCCCAAGCTTATTTGTAAGAATTTGAAAGATTGAAACCAATAAGAAGAAAAACAAAAAATCATGGAAAAAACCTTTTTCAATCCTTGTGATCTCGTTTTTTCACTCGATGGAACTCAAAATTGACTGGGGCTTCCATAAAGTCAACATACTGAAAAATTGTTGCATTTAGTTGAGTATTTTAGGATCTCGATGAGTCACGGGTTGCAGAGTTTCGAAAAACCCACGTTTCGGATGGTTTCTCATGATCCATGATGGATCATTCCAAAATTGAAATCCCTCCACCGTCGTCAGACGCATTAAAAAATCGTGGCTTCAAACCACGTATTCGGGCAGAAACTCTACAAATAGAGATTTGAGCTTCCATCCTAAAGATGGTGATGAACAACGAAGCCCAGCCTCAATGGCATCAAGCCAAAAATTCCCAACTTTTTTTACCAAAAATTTTTAAATATTTATTAATTTTGGTAATTTTTCTGAATTTTTTGTCAAAAATTTTTATATTAATTATTTCCTGAATAATCGGTTTTTCAATTGTACTTTCGGCCATGGACCTGAAATTTTTTATATACATTGATTACCTTATCTTTAACACTTGAATGTATCGTACTCTCTATTAAAGTGTTATGGTTATCAAATAAATTTTTAGGTCCTATATGAATTAAATGAAATATATTCTTGTTTTAATTCATATGATTTTATGAATAATATGATTTTATCATATTCTGTAAAGTTTTTTATAATTGTGATCTTAATCGTAAGTGCAACTATACAAAAAATTTTGATATTTATTATATATATAAATATATATTACTTGTATAATGATAATTATACTACTGTGATGTTATTTAATGTGATCTTATTGATACAAATAATGTTAATTCTTGTTATATCAATCATGTTTCGAGTATCCTATCGGTATGAGAAACTTTTCTAAAATGACATAAGATTTGTGCATTGTATTATTATTATTATTATTATTATTATTATTATTATTATTATTATTATTATTATTATTATTATTATTATTATTATTATTATTATTATTATTATTATTATTATTTCTTATTTGTTATGATTTGGGACCCTTAGGCGAAATCATAATAATTAAGAAATTTGTGTTTGTGAGCATACTGAATCATTTAATTCTCTTATACCATGATAATTATATTTTCATGTGTATTAAATGTTTCCTTGTTGATATGGTGCTAGCTTCTCTTACTTCATTAAAACTCTTAATGGGACAAATTATGAAATGTCTAGATTTATATCCTGAATAACTAACATGGACCTGGCTTTGAGAGAGAAAGAGCCTCCAAATCTTACGCTTTGAGTCCATTTTCTAAAAGACTTCTTATAAAAAGTGGGAATACTCTAATCGAGTATGCCTAATGGTGATTAAATACACCATGGAGAAGTCCATTAGACAGAGCATTCTAGAGAATAGTAATGCCGAGATTTTCTATCATCCGTTGGTCAAAAATTCAAAACTTTTGACAAAGCACAAAAGGGTCAATATCTATCCTTACTTGAGAAAACCAAATATGATGGTATTGGTGGTGTTCGTGAGCATATAATGAAATCCGGTACACTATTATAACAAGTTGCAATCTCTCGAAGGTCGAGCTTGGTGAAAGTTTCTTGATCCGCAAGTCTTAGAATCTCTTCCTCCTCAGTTTGATGTGTTGAAGACATCATATAATACTCAGAAAGAGGAATGGACAGTTGATGAAATGATTGCAATTGTTTCTCAAGAAGAAGAGTCCATTAAAAAGGGAAATCGCACATTGTCGCTTCTTCTTAAAAGGTTACAAAAATAAGAAGAAGTTTAACAACAAAGGCAAGCCTCATTTTGAAAAGGAAAAGACAGGGAAAGCACCGTTGCAATTAGAACCTAAAAGGAAATTCTTTAAGGGAACTTGCAAGTATTGCAAGAAGTACGGTCATAAAGTGGAGACTTGTTTTATCCTTAAGAATAAGAATAAGAATGAGAAACAAGGTACGCTCCTAGCTCTAGCTTGTTTTGAATCTAATATGGTGGATGTTCCTCCCAATACTTGGTGGTTAGATTCAGGTGCAACTATTCATGTTGTGAATTCTCTACAGGGATTCACAAGCCTGAGGAAACCAAGTGATTTTGAATCAAAGATTGTGATAGGAGATGGAGCTAGAGCATCTGTAGAAGAAATATGAGTGGTATCTTTATGTTTGCCTTCTGGACATGTTTTGTTGTTAAAAGACGTGGTCTATGTACCTTCTATGAGAAGGAATTTGATTTCAGTTTCAGCTTTAGATAATTATGGCTACACTTTTGAATTCGGCAATAGAAATTTTGTTATTTATTCTAATTCTATTGCAGTTGGTTTAGGAGTTTTGTGTGATGGGCTATATAAGCTGAATCAATGATATGTCTGTTAATTCTACTATTGGATATAAGCGTAGTAGGATTGATGAGAACTCTTCTATGTTATGGCATAGGCGTTTGGGGCATATCTCTAGACCTCGTATTGAGAGATTAGTTAAACAAAGCATTCTACATGATCTAGATTTCTCTGATTTTGACACTTGTGTTGATTGTATTAAAGGAAAACTTACTGCCAAAGTTAGAAATCAAGGAGCTAATAGATGTGTTGAAGTGTTGGAACTGATTCACACTGATATGTGTGGACCTATTACACCTATTGCTATAGGTGGATAAGTATTTCATCACTTTCATAGACGATTTTTCCAGATTCGGCTGGATAGATCTTCTCCATGAAAAATCTAGTTCCTTGGATGCTTTTAAATCTTTTAAAAATGCTATTGAATTGAAGATAGGCAAGAAGATCAAATGTGTGAGATCTGACAGAGGAGGTGAGTATTATGGCAGGTATGATGAGTCTGGAAGAAACCTAGGACCTTTTGCTAAATTTCTTGAAGGATGTGGGATTGAAGCTCAATATACAATGTCGTACTCCTCAGCAGAATGATGTTGCGAAAGAAGAAATCACACTCTTATGGATATGGTGAGATGTATGATGAGTCATTCTACCTTACCGCATTTTCTTTGGGGAGATGCTTTAAGGACTACTTGTATATTCTAAATCAAGTACCAAAGAAATCTGTGCCAAAAACTCCCTATGAGTTGATGTCCGGAAAGAAACCGAGCTTGAGACATTTCCATATGGGGTTGTAAGGCAGGCGAAGTTAGGCCTTACAATTCTCGATTGAAGAAGCTTGATCTTAAGACTGTTAGCAGATTCTTTATTGGCTATTGTGTGGGATCTCGAGGCAACAGATTCTATTGTCCTTCTCACTCCATGCGAGTTATTGAATCTGATCGTGCTATATTCTTTGAGGATGACTTGGATAGTGGGAGTAGTAGTACACCACGACCAGTTATTCTTAGAGAAGATCGGGTTGTTATCCCTGCACCAGTTGTTTCTTTTCCAGCAGATGTCATGCTTCCTGATGTTCGTGATAATATTCAAATTCTTCCAGAACATGATGGTGTTGCAGCACCACTGGTAGATCAACAGGAACATGATGATGTTGTTGATGTTTTCGGATGAAAGCTCAAATCTCTATTTACAAAGATTTCAACCAGCCTTGCATTTAATGCAATTTCCCAACTACCATCCACCACCGAAAGCAACTCAGCAACAGGAAAAAATCTTCCTCTCTTTGTTAACTTTATGCAAGCCACCGACTAGCAATTCTCTACCTTGACTTGGTCAATATTTGCAAAGGTTGAAGATTCTTGCAAATGTAAGTCAAGGTGAAGAATTGTTAGTCGGTGGCTTCCATAAAGTCAACAAAGGGAAGAAGATTTTTTCCTGATGTAGAGTTGCTTTTGGTGGTGGATGGCAGTTGGGAAATTGCATTAAATGCAAGACTGACTGAAATCTCTATAAATAAAGATTTGAGCTTCCATATGAAAATATCAAGCAGAACAATAGCTTCTGTAATGAGAATAAAAATAAAGAGATTATGAGAAAATTCTAAGAGTGTAGTGTGCGAGTATATACTAGAGATTTTGGGTATATTCTCTAATTTCTATAATACTATAAATTGTAGTAGGAGGAAGTCACACTGAAAAATACTATATTTTGTACCTCTTGTATGAGAGAGTATAGATAAGATATTGTAATTATTCTTGATATAATGAAATATTTTCGGAGTTTGTCCCGTAGTTTTTCCCTCATTGTACAAGGGAGTTTTTACATTAAAATTTAATATGCAATTCTTGATCTATTTTGCTAGTGTAAATAGTACTAACTAGTGGGTTTCATTGTAAAAGTATTATTCGTACTTTATTATATTATTGGTTTTTCTTCACAAATATAAGTACGCTTCCGTTCATATTTATAAAGTGTTCAAGATATTTGAGGTGTATCTAACTCTTAATTTTCTAACAATAAAGTCTCTAATGTAGGGGCACTAAACACATTTTCTTTTAATAATAAAGAGCAACATGATTAGAAACACAATTGCTTACCATGTATGTGCAATGGTGGGGTACTTGAAGCAAAAACAAGTAAAACATGGAATTTGAGTCCAAGGTCAGATAGCAGCATTTCATATCTTTTATTTACTTCTCAATTTTTCTACACCAAATTGGGCATGACTAGAAAGGGAAATAATGGAATTGTTAAATTTCGGTAAGATTGTTTATCTTCTTTTGATTCTTAGAAGACGGTGCAGGTACTATTGAAAAGATTTTCCACATTCCAGAAAATTTTGAACTCATCTTCTAACAATGAACATAAATAAAACATAAACAATTGGAGTCAGGAGACTTACTGATAGTGTCACCAACTTGGAAGTTCCTAGTAGCAGCCCACTTTTTGTAATCTATATTGCCAATGGTGGTCCAGCCAGCAGAGTCCCCAACCTTGTGCACAGCTGCATGTGAAACCTGGACAGCTGCCATCATCATCATCAAGATTACCACAGCTCTCTCTACCAATGTCATGGCTGTAAGCTCTGCACAGTAATTAGACACCCCTTCCTCATTTTCCTGAGGTTTGTGCTATTGAGGTTCTTCTCTTCTCTCTGGGATCTTTATATAGCCTTTTGACTATCTGCCTTTGGGAGTTGGAGGTTGGAACTTGGAACTTGAAGAATGGAAAAGCGAATTAATTTGTTCCTTTCTTTTTGTTGTTAATTGTTTTGATGAAAACCTCCTTTTTAATATGAACAAAACGACATCTGTGGCTCCCTAGTTCTCATGCAATGACAGTTTCGATGGTGGCAGTGGGTCGAAGACTGTTTACCTCTTTTTGGCTAAATTTTGTTGTATCCTATTTTATCGTTAAATTAAATTCTTTTAAGATTAGAATATAAGAAGAAAGAAGAAAGAAGAAATACTTATATTATGGAAAAAAATTTCTAAAATAAATAAGTAAAGGTATATTTTAAAATTACAATATACTTGATTAAATTAAAATTAAATATTTCCTTAGTTTATTTTAGAAATAAATTTACTTTAAAAGATCATTTTTTCTTATATTATATATATATATATATATATATATATATATATATATATATATATATATATATATATATATTAGTGTTTATTTATTATAAGAGGTGATAGAAGTGAATCTTGACTATTGGATCTTACATGAATAATCAAGATTAGAATATAAATACATGTGACTTTTTTAAGTGGTCACATGACATTTGTGGTATTGAGTGAAATGGAATGAAATGGAGTGGAATGAATATATGTTCCATTGTTTGGTTATGTTAAAAAAGGATGAAATGAGATGGGAGCGGGTGGGATGGATTCCATCCCATCCCACTAGAAACCATCAATTTTCTTTCCCCCCAATTTAGAGGGCATGTGATAGAATCATCTTTTTTAGTATGAATACCATCCCATCCCACCAAAAGTCATCTACTTCCCAAACAATGGAATGGTAACTTTACTTCATTCTATCCTAAAATATCTAAACAATGGAATGATACTTTTTTCCCATTCCATCCCATTCCATTCCATCCCATCCCATCTCATTTCATTTCATTCCATCACTTACTAAATATCTAAATATAGCCTAACTTTTAATTTTAACCATCTATATATGATTGTATGGTCAAGATTTACTCTTCTCATCCTCTCACAATAAAAATTCATCTTACTAAATAGATATATATATATATATATATATATATATATATATATATATATATATATATATAAAAAAAAAAAAAGTGTAAGAATTGTGTCTTAAAAATAGTGTGAAAATACCAATGAAGAGCATACCTGTGTAGCCGTGCAAGTAACATTAGTCTAAGCAAAACGACTCATGGTGTGATATTGAAATTAACTTTTGATTTAATATTGATTATTGGTAAAATATTAGTTGCATATCTTCCCTATCCTTGCAATTTGCAAAATTGATGGTCTTGGATTGTGGGTATGGTTGTAAGGTTGTATGGTCTTGGATTTAGTGGGTATGCTCCTATTGCTATTTCCTTTTCTCTTTTAGATTTATTTTTATCATCCCATCTGTTGCTCCCCCTTTCTTTAGGTACTGTCATCAGAGTTTGAAAGACTCTTGACAATGGCATAGCTTAATTTTAGAGTATTGTTTTCCAACAATAAATGGCTTCATATATAATAAATAGTTGAAGCCATGGGTATACTCTGCCTCCATCTTGCTCGCCAAGAATGCCTCCAGCTTAATGCTTGTCAATTTATTTGTTTATTCTACAATTTCCACTTCCAAACTACAGCTGAAGCTATTGCATCTGAATAGTTGTTGAAGATGTGTGATTCCTTGTTTGCGGGAATAAGTAAAAATTTAAAGTAAATGGATTAGCAACTTGCTAGTAGCAAGTAGCAACATAGAACATATGCAGGCGTTATGGCCTTGTGTGTTTAACTTTATTCACTGCATAGTGTAAGCTGGAAGTCAATCTATATTATTCCTTCAAAAGACAATTTGTATGAAACAAGCTTTTCAAAAAAAGAAAAAAGGAAGGAGGTAAGAAAAAATAATTCTGTATAACTAATATACATTGCAAAACAGGATAATTACTGTGTCATTACAATGTTGCAGGCATAGGCCACCTACGGGGGATAAAAAAAACTTGCTTACATGTAATACCCAATTCTTAGCATGTACTGTGGGGCCTAAAATACTCATTTGACAAATCACAGTATTGGCAAAATCCTGTTATGACTTAAGCCCATGAAGAGAGCCCAACCCAAAAGACTAGTCTATTAGGTGGGAGAGTCTCATGGATTAAGTACCACGGTGAGCTTCCTTAGTTACTCAATGTGAGACTCATAACATTGTCACCCCCTTCGAAAGTCGGCGTCTGCGACGACCCATTCTGTCTGGCTACTCTAGGTGCCCACTCAGGGTAGCTTTCACTCTGACCCTCCAGGTGCAGGTAGCCTTCTCCTTGGTCGCTCCTTCCTAGGTCGCTCCTTTCCAAGTCGTCCCCTTCGCGTTGACCAACTCTCAATGAAAGCACAAATGAAACAGTGTCAAACAGAAAAGAAAACAAATATTGGAAATTCCTCTGATATTGTTTATGCAGAAAACAGAATTGAGTGATTCTCTGCAGAATTGTAGATTTCAAGTACAGGGAAGGAAGAAAGGAGTCTAACAGAAATGGAGATAGAGAGAGATACAGAGAGAAAACAGAAATGATATCACATGTTCCACACCCCTCTCACTCACACACGTATCCTTATAATCACTCATTACACAATTTCCCTCATTCTCACGTTGGTTCTCCTCAATCTATTGCTCTTCCTGGACCCCACTATTTCTCTAATTGTTTCTGTTTCATACTTCTTTTCACCGTGTAGTTGAGCACTTGATTTTGCTGACTCAGAGACCATGTCAGCATTATCATTATGTGTCCCCATAACATTACCTCCTCCATTGAAATCAACCTTGTCCTCAAGGTTGAAGTTAGGATAATGTTGTTATATGATATTAACGTCCTCCCAACTTGTATCAGAAATGTCCAAGCCTTCCCATGTAACTAATACTTGCAGAATTTCCTTAGCACCTCTGAGTATGTATCTAGTCTGTAACATTGATGTAGGTTGTAGAAGGGGCCCTTGATCATTTGTATGCAGAGGTAGAGGGAAATAAGGAGCATTAGATTGGCCATGAAAAGGTTTTAATAGGGAGACATGGAATATGGGATGGATTTTTGCAGTATCAGGAAGTTATAATTTGTGCGCTACAGGACCAACCTTAGCTATAATGGGAAAAAGACCAAAATATCTCATACTAAGCTTTTGGTTCTGTCTGAGACTCACTGAATGTTGTCTATAGGGCTGAAGTTTGACCAGAACTAAGTCTCCTATGGCTAGAGTGAGATATTTCCTCTTTTTTATCTGCTTGAATCTTCATAACCTGTTGAGCTTTCTGGATATTAACTTTGAGTTGAGTCAGAAGGAGGTCTCTTTGCTGCAGTAAGTCTTGTAGTGAAGGAGGATCAGTAGTATTCAGAATGTAGCGAGTCAAGGTTGGTGGGGACCTACCATAAACTATTTGGAAAGGTATCATGCCTGCAGTAGTATGGAAAGAGGTGTTGTACCAATATTCTGCCCAGGATAAAGCCTTGAACCAAGATTTGGGGTCTTGAAAAGTAAAACATCTTAAATACATCTCCAAGCACTTGTTGAGAGCCTCAAATTGTCCATTCGTTTGGGGGTGGTAGGAGGAACTCATGGCCAAGGTCGTCCTATGCAAGTGAAACAAGTGCTGCCAAAACTTGCTAGTGAAAACTTTATCTCGATAAGAAACAATGGATTTTGGCATGCCATGAAGCTTCATAATCAAATGCATAAAGACCAAAATATCTCATACTAAGCTTTTGGTTTTGTCTGAGACTCACTGAATGTTGTCTATAGGGCTGAAATTTGACCAGAACTAAGTCTCCTATGGCTAGAGTGAGATCTTTCCTCTTTTTATCCGCTTGAATCTTCATAACCTGTTGAGCTTTCTGGATATTAACTTTGAGTTGAGTCAGAAGGAGGTCTCTTTGCTGCAGTAAGTCTTGTAGTGAAGGAGGATCAGTAGTATTCAGAATGTAGCGAGTCAAGGTTGGTGGGGCCCTGCCATAAACTATTTGGAAAGGTGTCATGCCTGCAATAGTATGGAAAGAGGTGCTATACCAATATTCTGCCCAGGATAAAGCCTTGAACCAGGATTTAGGGTCCTGAAAAGTAAAACATCTTAAATACATCTCCAAGCACTTGTTGAGAGCCTCAAATTGTCCATCCGTTTGGGGGTGGTAGGAGGAACTCATGGCCAAGGTCGTCCCATGCAAGTGAAACAGGTGTTGCCAAATCTTGCTAGTGAAAACTTTATCTCGATCAGAAACAATGGATTTTGGCATGCCATGAAGCTTCACAATCGAATGCATAAAGACTTCAGCCACCTGTTGAGCTGTGAAATCTGACTTTAAAGCAGCAAAATGACCATATTTAGACAGCCTATCAATGACCACCAATATAATAGAATATCCAAAGGATAAAGGAAGACTAGTGATGAAATCCATAACAATGTCTTCATACACTTGGAGAGGTATTAGTAAAGGTTGTAGAAGTCCATGAGGGATAATGGTTACTGATTTTGCTTGTTGGCATATGACACACTATTGCATATAATTTTTTATGGCAGTTTTCATAGTTAGCTAGTAAAACTGAGAACATATGCATGTTGTAGTTCTGGCTATACCCGAATGCCCCCCAATCGGTGAATCATGATATTCCCTCAAAATTTGTTGGATCAAAGGGCTATTTGCAGGCACCACTAATCTACCTTTCCAATATAATAATTGATCTTGAACAGTGTAATTTGGATCAGGTGATATCTTATCTTGACATAACTACATAAGATGGTTAAGTTCAGTGTTATTGGCAATAGCTTATTGTAAGTCCTGTAAAAATTGAGATTTAGGCTCTGACCAAGCCAAGAAAAAGGATCTAGATAAGGCATTAGCTGCTATATTTTCTCTACTAGGTTTGTATTCAATTGTGAAGTCATATCCAAGGAATTTGTGCAACCAGTCTTGTTGCTCAGGGGTTTGCAAGGTCTAATCAGTTAAACTCCTCAAGTTCTTTTGATCAGTCCTAATGACAAAGTGATGTCCCACTAGATAATGTCTGAATTTTGCCAAAGCCTCAATAATGGCATATAACTCTCTAGAGTAAGCGGATTGTCTTTGCATTCTAGAGGATAGCTTCTTGGAAAAATAGGCTATTGGGTGATTATTTTGGCATAGGACAGCCCCTATACCAGTCCCAGAAGCATCTGTTTCTAATATGAAGGGCTATGTAAAATTAGGTAAGGCTAGGACAAGAGTAGTAGTAATGGCAGTTTTAAGTTTGTGAAAAGCCTCCTATGTGGCAGGGTGCCAAGAAAAAGCATCCTTCTTCAATAAATCAGTCAGTGGGCTTGCCAAAGTAGCATAATGGCTAATAAATCTGCGATAGTACCCTGTGAGTCCTAAAAATCCCTGCAATTGTTTAATGTCCTTAGGTGTAGGCCAATCTAACATAGCTTGTATTTTAGTTTTGTCCATGGAAACCCCCTTGCCAGAAATTATATGCCCCAAATAATCTACTTGAATCATGCCAAAAGAACATTTGGATAACTTGAGAAAGAGTGTATGCTGCTGTAAAATCTGTAAAACAGTTTCTAAATGCTCCAAATGACTGTTCTAAGAAGGGCTATATATAAGTATGTCAAAAAAAAAACTAATACACACTTCCGAAGTAAACCTTGAAAGATGGTATTCATCAAACTCTGAAAAGTTGCGGGTGCATTGGTTAAGCCAAAGGGCATTACTAACCATTCATAATGCCCTTGGTGAGTTCTAAATGTTGTCTTGTGCCTATCAGCAGGATCGACTAAAATCTGATGATATCCAGACCGTAAGTCCAATTTAGAGAAAAACTGAGCCCCATAAAGTTCATCTAACAACTCATCAATACTAGCCATAGGAAAACAATCCTTTATGGTGATGACATTTAAAGCCCTGTAATCTGTACAGAATCTCCATGTACCATCCTTTTTCTTAACCAATAAAATAGGAGAAGAGAAAAGACTAGTGCTATGCTGAATTATACCTTCGTCCAGCATTTGTTGGACCATCCTTTCAATTTGTTCTTTTTGGCTGTGAGGGTATCTGTATGGCCTAACCTTGACAGGATTAGACCTTTCCAATAAAGGAATATGATGATCTTGGTCTCTCTTGGGAGGTAAACCACGTGGGTGTTCAAAAACCTTGCTATATTGTTGCAGCAATAAGGCTAGTTCTGGGGCACGGTCAGTAGGAAAATCTGGTAAAGTGTCCTGACCCACAAGAGGTTGCTATAATTGCAATGTAAACAACTCAGAAATGGCTTTAGTATGCTGAAGTCTTTTAATATGATGATATTGAGCCTGAGTAGGTAATTGAGAGTGATCACCATGCAAAGTAATGAATTGACCATTGATGTAGAATTTAATAGTCAAAGCACTATAGTCAGCCATATGAGGGCCAAGAGTGGCTAACTAGGCTGCCCCCAAGATCATGTCTGCCCCTACAACAGTAGTAGATGGACTGAAATTGTCAGTGGATTTCCTTGCACAGTCACCTTCAAGTCTTTAACAAACCCAGCAGTGGTCATAGTTTGACCATTCCCCACTAGCACTTGGAATTGTGGTGCAGGCTCAATTGGAAGCTTTAGAATGGAAGCTATTCTTGGCTGCAAAAAATTATCAGAACTGCCACTATCAAGCAATATCTGAAGTGCTATCCCTTGCACATGGCCTGTAAAATTTAAAGTGCCAATACCACTGGACCCTTTTAAGGCATTGAAGGATAAATGATGCTCCAACTGTGCTGTTACGTCTGGTTGGTCCTAGTCATCTAGAGGGTCAGGCTCAGGTTGTATTATAAAATCTTTAGCAGTTTGAAGGAGGAGTAATTGTTTATTAGGATATTTATGGTTAAAAGAGAATTTCTCATCATATGTATAACACAATCCTTTTTCTCTTCTCAATTGCATTTCAACAGGGCTAATTTTTTTTAAAGGTATCTTGTTTGTGTTTTGGTTGAATGGACGAATTGGTGGTGTGGGTAACAGGGGAGGAGGCATAGCTTGCTTGGTCTGTGGGTTTGTGTTTGGGCTGAATGATTGATGTTTGAAAGTATTAGGCAAACGTGCTGGGTGAGGAATATAGGGATATTTCTCTTCATACAGCTTTGCCAGAGCCACTGCCTTAAGTAAAGAAGGAGGAGCTTGGGCAACAACTTCCCGTCTAATGTCCATTTTAAGACCACTGATGAAACAATCTAGAAAAGCATCACTACTCAGACCATATATCCTATTAGACAGAGTCATAAATTCGAGATAATACTCACTCACTATGGAAGATTGTGAAAGCTTGAAGAGCATGGATCTTGGACATTCATAAGGAGAAGGTCCAAATTCCAACTCCAATGTTGCAGTAAAAACTTGCCAAGACTTAAAAGGGTGAGTTCTTTTCATCATTTGGAACCAGGGAATTACTTCCTTGTCAAGATGCACATCAGCAATGGTTAAACGATGCTCATCTAGTGTGTCATAATACTCAAAGAATTGTTCCGCCTTAAAGATCCATTGTAGGACATCAGTACCATCAAAACGGGGAAATTCCAGTTTGACATTTCGCATCTGAAAAGGTTGTTTGTAAACACCCATATTTACCGCAGTCGAGCTCGAATCACCATGGAACTGATGAGAAGAATTTTGCAATGTAACCATTGCAACTTCCAGTTTTTCCAACCTGGCATTGTTTCCCACCTCTTGTTTCACCAGTTCTTCTATCATGCGTTTGAGATCCTTGACGTCAGCTTGTAATTCCTTTATGCGGGTATTATTAGCCATGGTGACAATGAAAGCACCAAATGAAACAGTGTCAAACAGAAAAGAAAACAAATACTGGAAATTCCTCTGATATTGATTATGCAGAAAAGAGAATCGAGTGATTCTCTGTAGAATTGTAGATTTCAAGTACAGGGAAGAAAGAAAGGAGTCTAACAGAAATGGAGATAGAGAGAGATACAGAGAGAAAACAGAAATGATATCACATGTTCCACACCCCTCTCACTCACACATGTATCCTTATAATCACTCATTACACAATTTCCCTCATTCTCACGTTGGTTCTCCTCACTCTATTACTTTTCCTGGTCCCTACTATTTCTCTAACCATTTCTGTTTCATACTTCTTTCCACCGTGTAGTTGAGCACCTGATTTTGCTGACTCAGAGACCATGTCAGCATTATCATTATGTGTTCCCATAACAAATCCCTGCTGTAATTTACAACTGGGAAGCCGGATCAAATCCATTATTTATCTTTGGGTTATTGACATAGGCTATTTTCTCATCGGCAACATAATCATCTTCAATAAACCTCTTCCAGAGCCAATGCTGCTTCCACACTCTCTGTGTCATCTCTTCAATGGGGATATTCTTTGTCTCGGGCAACAGGAAAAGCACGAAGAAAGACATGATCAAGACCCAGCCTGAGAAGACCAAGAAGATGCCATACTTGAAGAGACACAATATGGAGAGGAAGGCCTGTGCTATGACAAAGGTGAAGAGCAAGTTGACACAAACGGTGACACTCTGACCAGCTGAGCGAGTCTCCAGTGGGAATGTCTCACTGGGGATCAGCCACCCAAGAGGACCCCACGACCATGCAAATGCAGACACAAAAGTGCACACCATAACAACCACGAACACTGCAAAACCTTTTGAAAGTTCTTCCGAATGGTCCTTCACTTTTATTCCCAGTACGATTGCTATCACCACTTGGGACAAGAACATCTGCACTCCAGCTTCCAGTAAGAGCTTGCGACGTCCAACTTTGTCCACTAAGTAGATGGAGACAATGGTGGAGAGAACATTGACAGCCCCAGTAATCACAGCAGAGTAGAGGGAAGCATCACTCTTGAATCCCAATGTGTTGAACAGCACTGGAGCATAAAACATGACGGCATTGATGCCTGTGAATTGCTGGAATATCTGTTTTTTATTTTGACCACACAAACATAATAAGATTAATCAGCAATTAAGCTTGCTGAGCTAGCTAAGGCATTTTAGTTTAAGTAAAGAAAGATTATTAGGAACTCTCGGAGGAGCAAGCTCTATATCATTGAACATATTCCACATCAGTTATAACATTCATAACTAAGAAATTAATTTCTCGTTAAAATAAGAAACAGTGATAGTGATGTGTTACACATTTAATGATATATAACAAAAAATTCCTCTTGCGAGCATGTAAGAATTTCTGGTGTGTAAAGTTTTAGAAAAAAAAAAATGTGAACAAAATGTAAGGGAGGTAGCAGTGACCTGCAGGGCAATGGAAATGACAAGTTGGGGTCGGTTCCTGCGCTTGAGAAGATTCCTGAAAGGGTGCTTCACCTCTTTAGCCACACGACTTGCCTCAACAAGCTCCAAGAACTCTGGTTCAATGTTTTCAGTTCCCCGAATCTTTTTCAGCACGGCTTTTCCTTCTTCCAAGCGACCAGGCTCAATGAGACTGTTGGGGGTGTCCACCACCAAGGTAGCCCCCAAGGTGATCAGAAGTGCTGGGATACCAGCCAACCCCAGAGATAGCCTCCAACCCCACCCACCTTTGATTCTGTCGTTTTTTGCAGGGCACAATATCAATAATAGTCAATGAACAAGAGTTCAATGTTAAATCAAAACAAATGGACAGCAGATTCATAATTTAATTATTTTGTCTAAAAGAATTAGCAATCATTTACTCGAATACAAAATGATTTAGTAAGATTGATTTCTTCTCCAAAAGCTCTTGATTGACCATAATGTTTTGACTTTTTAAAGGAGGTTTCAAAGCAAAATCTAATTTTTATGCATTCTCATTATAAAAAATTTTATATTATCAATTATTTTATTTATATATAATTTTTGAAATAATTATTGAGAGAATCAAATATTTTTAATAATATGTTGATATAAAATTAAATGACAGTATAATAACAATACAATTAAATTTCATAAGTAATAGCTTGCATTTTAATATTTAATTTTATTGTAGATTTTACATCAAGATTTTCTTTATAAAAAGTATTAGCTACATCAATATTTTTCACAATTCATTAAGAGATAACAATAAATATTAAATTAAATTCTCATAAGTAATAAAATATTTAATTTTAATTTTATTTTTCTTTATAAAAAGTATTAGCTACACATCAATATTATTTTGGTTCACATTTCTCACATAAGAGATAAGTGACACAATAAAAATATAGATATATAAAAAATAAATAAATAATTACTGTAATAAGATAATGAAAAAATGTGTTAGAATGAGACTATGCAAACATTATTTTTTTCCTTATAATTCATTTAACGGTCATCTCGCGGACATGGTACCATACTGCTATATTTTTTTATTCTTTTGATCATGTTACTATACTACTATATCCTTTTTTATCAACCATTATTGCTTAAAATTTCTGGGCCTGGACTATGTGGGCCTTTAGCAAGATGGGATGCCAGGACTAACATATAAAAATGGAAAGTGTGGGTGTTGTTTTACTCTTTTTTGTTCATCTCAGAAAAATTGAAAAAGAAAAAACAAGCGTCTGTTTCTTAGGGATATCCGCCTTTGACCTATGATCCGAAACAGACACTTGATGGCCAAAGAAAAAAAAGGACACTTGTCCCGTTAGCAGATAATAACACACTACAAAGAGGCAAGCATGTGCTAGACTTTTGATTGTGGTGATATAAGAATCACATTAATGACCATAATTTTGTTGGTTTTCTATTCAACGGTATCTCTCAGTTACGGCTTACGCCCATAATTATTTTTAACTATACATTAATTCAATTTGCTAACTACTACAGTAACTTAAAACCTTGCCTGAATGAATTATTTTTCTCTATAAATATAATAAAATATAAAAATAATAAAATTAAATTAAATTAATTTTATAAATTTATTCTAACAAATTCTAAAAATAAATAAATTATTTTATCAATAATTATTTCTAATTTTTTTTAAATCAATTCAAATTTTATTTTTTTTTAAAAAAAACCTAATTAAATACAAAATTAAAAAAAATTAAATATAAAATTAAACTTATAAATTAAATCAAATCAAATCATTTTCTATTTTTATTCATTTCCAAACACAACATACCACTCTGCTGACTGTGATTTGATCTTTTTAACTCATAAATCATCTGATTCGTTTCCAATTCGAATAAACTTACTTGTTGGTGCCATAGTTGACAAGGTTAGCGAAGAGAATGCCAATGGTAATATTGAGCTGGAACAATATATTCAATGCTCCACGTATTCTTGAAGGTGCGATCTCTGAAAGGAACACTGGCACGGCCTGTCATCAAATTGAAACCAGAACGATGAGTTAGATACAAAAATACTATCACTAATGTTAATTTGCTTTCTCACACCATTAATTATTAGTCAGAGTCAGAGAGTTTATTTATATATTCCTTTATTATTGTAATTGACTTGGACCACAAGCAGCTTAGCTGTATTGTTTGCATGTTTAAGGATTCAAAATTAAGGTCCAAGTAATAACTAAAGGACGACAGAAAATTAGAATTTATGAACTACAATAATAATTCACTGCACCTATTCGAAAGCAAAAGGCTAAGGACTTTTCAAATTCAATTACAGTTTAGATAGCTAAATTAGAATTGAAGTATAGAATTTTAATTTTAATTTTAATTTTAATTTTAATTTTTTCAAATTATAAGTAGTTTAAAATCTTAAATTTTATATTTAGAGTTGTTAAAAAATTAAGATAAAAAATTATAATTCTAAATTCAATCATAATTTTATTTTTTAAAAGTATGATTTAAAATATTAAAAAATTATTTATAAAATTAAAATTAATAAAAATATTCATACAATAATATTTTTATAATATAATAGTCATATTTTTTTCATAAACAAATTTTTCATGAATTTTTTTAAAAAATAAATAGCTATTATAATAATTTTATATAAATATAAAAATATTTTTTATATAAATATAAATTTCAATAAATATGATTATTTATAAATAAATATTTAAAAAAAAAAGTTTAATTTTTAAATTATAAAATTGATAATTCTTAAAGTATAAATTAAGAATTGAGAAAGATTTAATTAATTATTTTTTAATTTTATAAAATTAAAAAATAGAATTATAATTATAATTTTAAATAATATTTTAAATATAAAAATTAAAATTAAAAATTTAATTTTAATTTTAGATTTTAATTTTATATTTAATTTTAAAAACCAAACGAACATATGTAAAGTGGAAACTCATTTCAAAATGAGAATAAGGAAGATTCAAAGAAAATGATCCAGTTTTGATTGGCCTTTTCTTTGTCAAAAGAGACTCTTGATAATCATAAAAATATAGACCAGTAAGGGGCCTCCATCAAGTGTCATAAACGTCAAATGGTAAGAATATTCAAAGCAAAAAAGGTCACTAGTGGGTGATTAAGACTTTGGGAGTTTCAAGGAAAGAGTATGTATAATTGTCACAGAAGTCTCAGTTCAAACCATAAACTTGCCTTCCATTGGCGCGTGACAATCCACAATATTATTGTGGGGGCATTCATCTGTCTCGTCTCGTCCATGACAATGCCCTCTAGGTTTTTATATATCAAATTCTTTATAGTATATTTTATACGTCGGCCATGTTCTCTCTCTATAATATATACACACGAAATGCACACCCAATAAAAACTGCATGCTAATTTTCGTCTTTAGAGACGAAAGGGACACAAGAACCTGACATCAGCAAATTAAGTTTTGTGGCATAAAAACAAGAAAAATGATACTTCAAATAGCATTAATAAGGTGTGGTAAAGAGACGCTGGGTCAGTATACCCTATAAAACCCTAAACAAAACCTTGATTCTATTCAGCAAAGTATTGAACGGTACTTGTTGAACAAATACGATCGAACGATCCAAGACATAGAGACAACCTTGATAGAATTAATGTATGATGTATGGTTTTAAAGGAAATATTATATACATAGTAACCAATGGACGAATCACATGTGTTCCTAATACTGATCCGAACTTAGATTAGCAGGAAGAGGTCTATTGAAGACCCGACGAACGAGCTACAATAAAACTTGCAGAATCTAAATTGATCAGCAAAATGTAAAGTTCAATTGTAGTTTGATTGCTTACTGTGTTAAGAATAGAGTGGAACATACCTAGTTTAGACTACCAAACTGACCTTTATAGGAATCTGATCTCCCCCTTATTGGATTCCGACCGTTGAAGATATTCAAGATTATGATTATATTATGCTCGGATTGAATGGCGCGAAGCCGTTTCCGAACGTTAGTTATCAAGGCTTATAACTGTTTGACGCCTATGTGATGGGAATGACGATTGATCGAGATCCCTACCAGTCGGGTCATAGAAAACCGAATCTAGCTATGCAATACCGTTAATAGGCAAGACTAGCGGACCACAATTCCATAGGCTGATCAACAGTCGGAGAAGGCCGACGTAAAATAATGGGCCCGATGAAAATTGGGCCAAGATGGTCCACTACATCAAGTCGGTTATTTGCTTTGGGTTGGCCGAGATCATGGGCAACCCGATATTCAGATAGGTTGGATGGTCCACAGCCCCCCAGCTTGGTTAATCATTGCAGGATTAACCGAGCTTATGGGAAACCCGATATTGAGATGGACAGAACGGTCTACAGCCCCCCAACTCGATTAATCATTGTAAGATTCACCGAGCTTATGAGCAGCCCGATTTGGAGACGGGTAGGACGACCCTCACGCATATCGGTCTACTGCTAAAGTTTGTCCGAATTGACAAAAGATCCGCTAATATTTGGGCCGAAAGCCGATGGGCCTCGTTTGGGTAAAGAAAAACAATTATGCTAGAAGTTTTTTCAAGATTTTGAACGCTTCGAATTTCGTGTGGCAGTTTTCAACAGTATGTTTTCGCCACGTGTCACGGGTTTATCCCTCAAGTGTCATTTCTATCATTTCGCAATTAATTTCCTCGTTTCACTTCATCAAAACCATTAATTAACCATAACTTTGTTTCTTCATTGTTGGATGTATCAAGAACCTTAACCGTTGAGTCTGGCAGTTCACTTCCATTTAAACATTTCCCCTTCAACTACACTTATAATTACTTCTACTCCTACTTTCTTCTTCTTCACCAAACTGTTGCGCTTTTTCTCATTTCCTGCACAGCCTCCTTCGCTACAAGTACTACCAGTTTCTTTACTTTCGCAACACAACTCCAGGTAGCTTTCTTAGCCATGAACTCTTGTTTCTATTCAACATTCGTTCTTTTTATATTGATTTATGATGAAAAACTTTTTTGGATTTTATCGCGACTGAGAAGTTTCGCGAGTTATAAAATTTATAAAGTCAAAACCGTAGTGAGAACAGGATACCTCTTTATTTTGCTATGTGAAATGTTAAACATTAATCTGTTATTACTGTAAATATGTATTTAGGAAATCTAAAAAAAAACAGGTTTAATTTTCAAAATACCCCAGTGTAGGATTCGAAAAGTTCCCTTGAACGATGGCTGACACATCTGCTCCCCAAGGTCAGTAGGTCGAAGAGACATCAATACCGACCTACAATTGGGTAAATCCGGCTGTAAACAAATATGCGTCGACTTTAAACTCAACTGATTCCATCGACATGCTTCGAAGGCGTATAACGATGAGCAGAAGTGGTGATGAAACTCAATTCGTCTGCCTTCCTTGCCGAAATGACAAAAGAATTTTCCTATCACCTCGATCTGACGATGATGTCGGTTGGGTATATATGTATGATACGTTTTTCCTACGTTTACACCTGAAGTTGCCATTTACCGACTTTTAAAGTTCAGTTCTCGCCCGACTAAATGTTGCCCCGACACAACTTCATCCCAATAGTTGGGCATTTGTGCGAGCCTTTGAAATTTTGATGGATTTCCTGGGTAAGCCCCCGAGTGTCCAAGTATTCCTCTTTTTCTTCCAATGTAAAATATTTGGTAAAGGAGGCTGGGTTTCTCTCAACTGTCATCCTCATAAAAAACTCTTTTCTGCCTTTGATACATCATACAAGAATTTTAAGAATAAATTATTCCGAGTCAAAACCTGGGTAGGGGACCTATCCTTCTATACCGACCGGTTTGGAGTAGAAAGGTTTTCGCTCTATTGGAGGGAAAAGCCGGCATCCATATTAAGTATAGAATACCGACGCCTTCCTTTGGCCGATCGAGAAATCGTCGACTTTTTAGAAGATTGCCCCTTGCTGGATATTAGTCATTTCATCAAATTCGGGAATAATTCGGACGAGATGGCAAAACTGATGAGTAAGTTCGATATTCACCTTAACTTTTTATGAGTTTATAAATAATCTAACATTAATCCTTGGTTTGTCTTTCCAGAATCCATGGCACCTCAGATTTCCCTTCGGCAGTTGCAGAAGTTTGCAAAGAAGAAAGAGTTGTTTCCTCTGACTGACAATGTTGAAGCTGATACTGATGTTGACTCCGGGAAGACCGGCCTTCCAATTAATGTCGACGATTCCTCCGAAACCCATTCGGAGAATTTAACTGGAAAAAAAGAATCGGGAAGATAGTGAAGTCGAGGTTGAAAACACAAAATCGACAGCTGTACGACCTCCAAAACGTCAAGCAATAGGTGATGATTCTTCCTCTGGAAATCAAGAAACTCAATTCGCTCTTGAGGCACTGAACGGGTTCGATGCTGATGCAGTCGGTCCTTCGCTTTGGGCGACCTCATTTCCCTATGAGTATTTCGTGGAGACTCAAATCGCTCTCCCAGGTGACAAGGAGAGAAAGGATAAAGTCGGTGGAATAGGTTTGTGCCGGTGGACCAAAGTACAACTTCTTTGTGCAGTGAGCGTCGTCAAATCGGTAGAAGACGAACTGGCGGATTCGAAGAGAAAGATATCATCTTTCAACAGGCTCTATAAGACAGAACTTGAGAAAGTTCAAAAGACCCATTCAGCCGAAGTTCTTGAATTAAAAAAGAAGATTGAAGCCCTAAAACAAAAAGCTTCCCGAATTGAAGGTCTGGAGGGTACGGTGGAACTATTAGAAGATGAAAAGAAAAAAGTAGAGGAAGACTTAGAAAAAATAAAAAAGGAAGCAAAGAACACTGAGATGCGGAAAGCAGAATCCGACCGTGCTTTAAAGGAATCTTTGAAATTAAGGGATGACTTGAAGATCGAGCTGGTAGGGTTGAAGGAAGAGGCAGCCAAACAAAGAATTGCTGGCTTTGAATCTGGAATCGAACAAGCTAAGCTCCTTAATCCAGATGGGATTTTTGATGACCGATTAGGGGAACTTGGTCCTTTTAAAATTATATCTGATGGCCAGATTGTTGACCCTCCAGAAGAAGAAATCGACGAAGAAATATAAAGCTTTATTTTACATCTTTTATTTTTGGTCAACTGTTGTACTGTTGAATTTACAACAGCTTTATGAAAATTAATGATGAAAATTAATGATAATTTTTTGAAATCATCAATCTTGTAACGACCGTTCCACAACAATTTTCGAAATTGATAATCTTATAATGGTTAATTGAGAATTATAAAAAAGTGGGTTTTAAATTTCTGACCTAATCAGCACATTGCAGCGTCAACTAATTTTATGTTAATTAATAACAACCAATTATAATGAACTAAGTGATAAGTTGATCGGGAATTTTACATGCCGGTATGTTCCGAGAATCGGAGATTCCATCAGCATGTCGATGGCATCGATCGGCGTGTGCCCGAACCGGAAACTTTCATCAGCACGTCGCTGGAATCGGCCAGCTTGTGCCGTGAAGCGGAGATTTTTGTCAACATGTCGCTGGCATCGACTGGCGTGTGCCGTGAGCCGGAAACTTTGATCAGCATGTTGCTGGGATCGGCCGACGTGAGCCGTGAGCAATGTGATTGGAAACAATAATGTTTTCATTTAGTATGGTTGGGATTAAGACGTGCCTCGTTAAAACCTTCCAGGCAAAACCCAATGGGAAAAAATCCTGGTAAGGAAAAAGAGTACAACATCCTAATCCGTTTGTTTTACAAAAAACAACAAACAAAAGAAGTAATGAAAACCTGATCTCTAGCTAAAATATTTCCTCAAAGAAGCCGAATTTCATGATCTGGGTAGGACATTTCCGCTGAGGTCTTCAATCTTGTATGCTCCTCCGCCGATAACTTTAGTAACTCGGAAAGGACTTTCCCAATTAGCCGATAATTTTCCCTCGCCATGAGGTCACCTAGAGTCTTCAATTTTTCGCAGCACAAAGTCCCCTTCTCGAAACTTCCTTATTTTGACCGTCTAATTATATTTTCTTGTTGTTCTGATCTTGACCGCTTCCACTTGAATATAAGCAATCTCCCTTTCGTCGTCTAACAAATCAAGATCAGACTTTCTCTATTCGTCATTGAGTGCTTCGCAAAAATTCATCCTCCTGAAACTCGGTTCATCGACCTCGATTGGAATCATAGCGTCGGCTCCAAATGTTAGTCGGAAAGGAGCCTCTTTGGTTGATGACTGCGGCGTGGTATGGTACGTCCAAAGAACATTTGGTAGTTCCTCTGGTCAAAGGTTTTTGGCCTGTTCTAATCTTCTTTTGAGTCCGGACAGAATGACCTTATTCGCCGCTTCTGCAAGACCGTTTGTTTATGGGTGCTCGACTGAAGTAAAAACCTATTTAATGTCATTCTTCAAACGAAATTTTCGAAACTTTTTGTCAGTAAATTGCGTTCCGTTATCAGATACAATAATAAATGGTAATCCAAATCGACATATAATGTTCATCCATACAAACCTTTTGACTTTCTCTGATGTTATGCTGGGAAGGGGTTTGGCCTCTATCCATTTTGTGAAGTAATGTATTGCGACCACCATGAACTTTAAGTGTCCTGATTTAAGTGGAAATGGTCCTAGCAAATCTATTCCCCATCTACAAAAGGGCCATGGGGTATCCAAGCTATGAAGTTCCTCTGGTGGAGCTTTATGAAAGTTCGTAAATTTCTGACATTTGTCACATTTCTGGATATATTTTAAACAATCGTCCTTCATTGTTGGCCAATATAGCCTAGCTCGTAAGACCTTTCCTGCCAAAGAACGACCTCCAATGTGACTGCCACATACACCTTCGTGAACCTCCTCCATTACTGATTCAACCCGATCTTGTCCTATACATTTTAAAAGGGGTAAGGTAAATCCTCTTTTAAATAACTCGCCACCGATCATTGTGTAATAATTGGCAGATTTTTTGAGCTTTTTTGCTTTTTTATCATCCATCGGTAGCTCTCCATCCCTCAAAAATTTAATGATCGGCATCATCCAAGAACTCGAGTCATTGTCAATGACGAAAAATTTACTCACCTCGATACTCGGATTTTCAATCACCTACTGAATGACTGATCGGTTATTCCCTGCTCTTTTAGTACTAGCTAACTTGGATAAAAGGTCAGCACGTGCATTCTGATCCCTTGGAATGTGCAATATCTCAAACTGTTCAAATTTCTTAACAGCGTCCTGCACCTTCAACAGGTATTTGATCAGCTAAGGATCTTTAGTGTGAAATTCACCCCTAACTTGTCTAGCCATTAGTTGAGAATCCGACTTAGCTATAAGTCGGGTTGCTCCCATCTCAACGGCTAACGCAAGTCCAGCAAGGAGGGCTTCGTATTCCGCTCGGTTATTACTTGCCCTGAAGTTGAACCTTAGAGATTGTTCGATCAACACCTCATTCGGTCCTTCTAATATTACTCCTGCCCTGCTTCCTTTCAAATTCGATGTGCCGTTAACAAAAACATACCATAAATCACTGTTTGAATCCTGTGAATATGGTGAAGATAACTCCACTAAGAAATCAGACAAAATTTGTGATTTGATCGATCCTCTGGGCTGATATTGAATATTAAATTCAAAAAGCTCTACCGACCATGAGATTATCCTTCCAGCCAACTCCGATTTTCTGAGTACCTGTTTGATTGGTTGATCGGTCTTTACAACTATCTGATGACTTTGGAAATAGTGGCGGAGCCGTCTTGCTATCACCACAAGCGCCAGAGCCATTTTCTTGATCTTCTGGTATCTTGTTTCCGGTCCTTGTAAAACTCGACTGACAAAATAGATCGGTCTCTGGTCTTTTCTAGCTTCCCTAACCAAAACCAAACTTAAAGCTTTATCAGAGACAGATATATAAAGAAAAAGTACATCACCTTGCTCCGGCCTGGTTAAGATTGGTGGTGTGGCCAGAAAATGCTTCAAGTCCTTGAAAGCTTTTTCACATTCCTTAGTCTATCGAAAATTGTTTGGTTTCTTCAAGCATTGGAAAAAAGGTAGAGCCTTATTAGCAGACTTTGATAAGAATCTTGACAGAGCGACAATTCTTCTTGTAAGCCTCTGAACTTCCTTGATCAACACAGGGCTCATTATCTCCATTATAGCCCTACACTTGTCCGAATTGGCCTCAATTCCTTTATTGGTAAGAAGGAATCCGAGGAACTTTCCAGCCTTACTCCAAACACATACTTCTCTGGGTTCAGCTTCATGTTATATTTTCGCAATTAGGCAAAAATTTCAGCAAGATCAGAATAGTGGTTTGCATTATCAAGGGTCTTTGCTACCATGTCATCAACATATACGTCGATGTTTCTGCCGATCTGGTTTTTAAAAATTTTGTTCATTAACCTTTGATATGTCGCCCCGGCATTTTTTAAGTCGAAAGCCATAACTCGGTAACAGTAGTTTCCGAATTCAGTGATAAAAGTCATTTTTTACTCATCCTCTGGATGCATTCGGATTTGATTGTATCATGAATAAGCATCCATAAAGCTGAGAAATTGATATCCCGAAGCTCCATCTACTAATCGATCTATGTTAGGGAGAGGATAGGAGTCCTTCGGACAGGCCTTATTCAAATCAGTGAAATTCGTACACATCATCCACTTCCCTGTTGATTTTTTAACCATAACTACGTTGGCCAACCAAGTGGTGTATTCTACTTCTCTAACAAAACCTGCCTCCAACAACTTTTTTGTTTCTTCAATTACAGCCTTCTGCTTTTCAGCCCCAAGTTTCCTTTTTTTTTAGCAATAGGTTTTATTTTTTGACTCAAAGATAGTTTGTGGGTAATTACCTCTGGATCAATTCCTGGAAAATCTACTGCGAACCATGCAAATAAGTCAGAATTTTGTACCAATAACTCCTCTAGTCTACGTCTAACATCAGCTGGTAGATAGGCTCCGATATATGTTACTTGTCCAGGCTTTGGACCTAAAGGGATAGACTGCACCTCTTCATCTGGTTGAGGTCAGTCTTGTTCATCGCTCCTTGGATCCAACTCGGCCATGTTAACATGCATTGACCTACTGATTGGTTTAACTCGATCAGCTATCTCCTTTGGCCTCGGCTTCAAACTTTCATTGTAGCAAATTCTTGCTTCTTTTTTATCTGCGTGAACGACACTGACTTCGCTTTTGGAAATAGGAAACTTCATTGTCAAATGTGGAGTTGACACTACAGTTCCAAGTAGATTCAAAGATGGTCTCCCAAGGATAACATTATAAGGAGTATGTGAATCAATAACCAAATATTTAACAGGGATCGATTTCAAAAGTGTACCTGTTCCAAAGGTCATTCGGAGTTCCATATAACCTTTCACGCTTACCTGTTCTCCGGAAAAACCAATCAAACATCCGCTGAAAGGACTCAACTCTTCCTCTGGTATTTGCAATCTGCGGAGAGTTGATAAGTAAAGTACGTCTGTCGAGCTTCCTTGATCAACCAAAATCCTCTTTATTTGAAAATTTCCAGCAATGATGGAAATCACCATCGGATCATCCAGGCGGCTTTCTAGCCAAAGAATCTGCGAATGGACCTGGACGCAAGCCAGCCATAATTGCATGTAAGGACACGGTTTGGTTAAGATCTCTTAGTTGAACTGCTTCTTCCCCAAATCTCAGTATGAATTCCTTGAGGGATTCATCTCTACCCTGTCTCAGATTGATAAGACTCGTCGAAGTTTTTTGATATATCCTGCTAGTAGAGAAATGGTTAAGAAACTTAAACGACAATTCAGAGAAATCATAAATGGAACCTGCTTCAAGGCTTGAGAACCAAAGTAGTGCCAATTTTTTTAATGTAGTTGGAAAAGCTCTGCATTTGATTGGGTCAGACCCGCCGTTCAATAGCATCATGGAGTTGAACATTGTGAGATGCTCTTGAGGGTCAGTCGTCCCATCGTAAAGTTCCATTGTTAGTAGTTGGAAACCATCTGGAAGAGGAATTGACAATATGAAGTCGGAAAACAGATGATCAGCAACAGGTGGGTAACTCGTATGTCGTCGGACTTCTTGATTGGTCACCCTTGGCTGACCATGCTGTCCATGAAACTCTCCATTTGGAATGTCTTCTTCAGCTTCCCTTTCCTCCTCCATTTCTGATTCTGTCTTATGCTAATCCCTGCTAGACATCTGATCAAATCGGTTCATGCGGCTCCTAATGTCTCTGATGGCTTATATGATCATTTCCAGAGGATTGGTTTGAGAGCCTCCAACGTTTGTCCCATCCAGAATATGGTTCTCATTGGAAGCCATAACTAATCGGAACGTTGGTTGATTGCGGCTGATTAATTATGGAGCAGGAAAGTTTTACCTGAGCCTCACGGTGGGCGCCAGATGTTCCTGATACTGATCCGAACCTAGATTAGCAGGAAGAGGTCTATTGAAGACCCGACAAACGAGCCACAATAGAACTCGCAGAATCTAAATTGATTAGCAAGATGTAAAGTTCAATTGTAGTTTGATTGCTTACCGTGTTAAGAATAGAGTAGAACATGCCTGGTTTATACTACCAAACTGACCTTTATAAGAATCCGATCTCCCCCATATTGGATTCCGACCGTTGAAGATATTCAAGATTATGATTTCATTATGCTCGGATTGAATGGCGTAAAGTCGTTTCTGAACGTTGGTTATCAAGGCTTATAACCGTTTGACGCCTATGTGATGGGAATGACGATCGATCGAGATCCCTACCAGTCGGGTCATAGAAAACCGAATCTAGCTATGCAAGACCGTTAATAAGCAGGGCCAGCAGACCACAATTCCATAGGCTGATCAACAGTCAGAGAAGGCCGACGTAAAATAATGGGCCCGATGACAACTGGGCCAAAATGGTCCACCACATCAAGTCAATTATTTGCTTTGGATTGGCCGAGATCATGGGCAACCCGATATTCAGATAGGTTGGATGATCCAACATGTACAATAGTTTTATTCCATTAGCATCGGCACTAGGAACAATAATGAAGTCAACAATTAATGTTATTTTACTTTAAATACTTATGTAGCTATGTAATTGATTTTGTAATATATATAATCATAAAATGTAAAAGAATGAAAATGACGAACCTGGTTAGCAAAACCAACACCACAACCAAGTAAGATCTTGCCAACAATGAGCATGGCAAGGTCTTGAGCAGCGGCATTAAAGACAACTCCACAGATGAAGAAGAAACCGGCAATCAACATGGTGAGCCTTCTTCCCAACCTTCGAGTGGTGTAGGAGGCGAAGAAGGTGGCCGTTAAACCAGCCAGGTACAAAGACGACGTGAACAACTGCAGTCCTTGGTTGTCGTATTTGCAGTAATTACTGTCCAGTCCTTTCTCTTCCATTGTCCTTCTGTATACCGCCGGAAAGAACTTCTTCAGGAATGGTGGCATAGACGTCACACCACCTGATTATTCAAGCCCCACAACACAAAAATATTTTATTATATTATTATTTTAATTTTCAAAAAACAGTTAAAAATATTTAAAAAAGAAGAGACTAAAAAATATTTAAAAAAGAAGAGACTAAGAATCATGTTTAAGTAAATGGTAGTATATTGTTGTTTAGGAGTGCACACAGGTCGGGTTAAGTCAGATTTGAGAAAAAAAATATTCAAACCAATTAATTAAGGTCAGGTCGGGTTAGGTTAGTTTTGGACAATTTTTTCGTATAACCTGACCCGAACCAACCCAACGGTTATCGAGTTGGTTAGGGTCGGAAAATTGAGTTGATTAAATTTCGAACAAAAAAACTTTTTTTCATTTTTGGTTGGCCGGGTTAGTCGAGTTTAAACACTTCTTAATAGGAATTAACCAAACACTGTTACTCGAATAATCGAGTCATCGGATCGGATCATTGGGTTGAATTACTCAACCCGTCACTTGAACTAATTAAAAATTAAATTAATTAGATTTAATTCGAATTAATCTAATGACTCGAATCAATCCGAATATATTATATCAGATCAGTTTGGATTAGTCAGGTTTATAAATCAGGTTAAACCCATGATCACAAATGTTGTTAGCAAAAGAATGGGACATATTTGCATTAGCGAGTACGGAGTAAGATAATTCTTAATTAATTATGCATATTTTTTATTAATGAATTATAATTATAATTTTTTTAAAATATATATATAAATAATTTAGAATGTTAATAATACAAATATAGAGAGTGACTTTGGTGGCCGTCTTGAATTCTGAGTCAAGCAACGTGAAATCTCGAAAATACCCTTGTCAGGGTTGTTTGGTGATGGGGTGGTTGAGCAATTTTGGGAACTAACATGACTGCTTGGATTCCCATATTAGCGCTGGACCAAACCAAACCTACCTATTCATGATCCTCGTTAAGGCAAACCAAAAATATAATTCAACAATTGAACCTTTTTTCTTTAAAAAATAAATAAATAAAGATTTCATTATCCACATAAAATTATCCAAGAGTTGCTTTGACAACTGCTGAATCAGTGTTTTTATTTCTTCCCTTAAATGAATAAAAAAATATTCAGTCACTTACCCATTAATAAATTGTTTTTTTCTTTGAAAAAAAAAAAGCCGGTTAAAGACAGAAAATCCCATGAAAAGGTGAAAGTTATCTTTTCCTTTTATTTTGTTCATTAAAAAATTAGATTTGGAATGATAATATAAATTCACATATATTGGGTCTAGCTAGCTTGGTAGGTCATGGCTGAGTTCATGGAAACGAGAAGTACCTAAGAGCCAATAGCCAATAGGTTATTTATTGTATAGGAAGGGAATAGAGAGAACAGAGATGCATCATGTATGAGAGAGGGAAAGAAGAAATGATTACCTGAAACACCGACGTCGTATCCGAACATAAGGCCTCCGGTGGCAGCCAATATGCATGAAATGATGACGATTGGAGTGATCTTGGCCTCGAAATCGCCGCCTCCGCCGCCGTTGGCGAAACCTCCTCCATCCATGGTTGTTCCCGACGACAACTGCTTCCTGAACCTGAATGGATCAATCTATATATGCATGCAAATGCAATGCCAAAAACAGAGAGAGAGAGAGAGAGAGAGAGGGAGGTAGTGGTGGTTGAGTTGTTATGAAAATGAAATAGTGGAAGTGAAAGGGGTCCTTTTAACATAGACTTTGTAGTCAAAGTCTACGCATAAATTTATTAGTGTGAATCATTGATTAGGAAAAATTTTATATCAATAATTAAGGTAAGTGACTTATAACTTGTTAAATAAATTAATGTACAATATTGATAATTATAAAATTAATCTTTTAACAAAAAAAAATTATGCAACAACTTTAATACTATTCATGTCCACCTTCTCAACCATGGATACAGGGGATCATTGGAATATCCAATCTCCTTCTCTGATCTCTGTTGCATCCTTCTCTTTGGAGGCTTTGAACTTTCGTTTAGTTGCAGACATCGACAGCCATCTTCGAATCTGGTTCAATTAAAGACATCCACTACCATCTTCGACTCTGGTTCAAGAGTGGCATGTTGCTAAGTCGCGGTGGGTCGTCGGTTCTGCTCGTGAGTCATCGGCTCTGGTGATGAGGATAACAACGGCTGGCGAGGTGGGCGTAGTGGTCGGGTGGAGGAGGACCAGATCTTGTGGGTTCGTTGCCAATTTGGTGGGGGAGTTTGAGGCGATTCGGGTTGGCAGATTTAGTGGGTTTGGGTGCTTTCCAGTGACAGGTGGACAACATAGTGGCGCGCAGTGGTGCTGGGTTGGTGCTGGCAGCGACTAAGGCGGAAGATCTAGTACGATCATGGTTTGGGTGGTGGCACAGTGGCACGACAACTGCTGTGAGTTTAGAACGACGACAATTGTGCGGTTGGTACACGGTGGAGGTTTGTGATCGACTTGAGTGGTTCGGGTTAAGGTTGCTGGTCCAAATTGGAAATCTTGGATGGTGGTTGTTTGAAGGCCATGGCTGAGTGGCAACAGTAACCATCTATAGGGTGGTTGTTTTGACTTCTGAAAAATTTTAAAGTTTTATGTAAAAATATCAATAATTAAAAATTTTAAAAATAATAAAAAATTAACTTTTTTATAAAATTAAAAATTTATTATAATAAATAAAATCAAAAGTTTTATTAATAAATTTTTAACTGTAAGATCTATATTAAAAGCACCCAAGTGACAGACGTGTATTTATAAGCGATTAGCACATAGTGTTTCCTTGCAAAATTGGATATACGATAAGCCAGTAGTGGGCGCTACCACCCTCATGGCCCCACGTGGTGATTCCCATTTTATTTATTTATTTTTCTTCTTCTTTTTTGACGGCTGCCTTGTCGACGCCATGTAATATAATAACATTACTGTTTAAAAACGAGTTAATATTATATTATACAACTATAATTGTTGCGAATCATTTTCGTTGATATTATTTTAATTTTTATATATATTTTAATCATTTTATGTCTTTTTTAAGACCTACAAATATTCAACTTTTTGAATAAGAATTAAATTAATTTCTATGTAATAAACTGCATAGATAATAGCATGAAAATATCAAGAATTGATGAATAAATTTTCTCAACAGTTTTTTATTTTTTAGTCTTTAACCATTTGTTCATATAATTTTGAGTCGAGAGTGATAATTAAATAAAATTCTCTTTTAATAAATTTTAATAGCAAGAAATGGCAATGAGTAATTTTTATTTCTAAAAAATTTAAGTTATCATAATAATTAAGAATAAGATACTACCAGTTAAGTTATAATTTTTTTAGAAAAATATATCTTAATCATAACAAGTATATATATAGTTAAACTCGATTTGTTTGTTACAAATAATCTTTTTTCTGGCGAAGTGTTACAAATAATCTCTAAATCACATTAAAATATAGTAAGCTTTTTAAGAATAGATAATATAAGCTAGGTCCACAATGATATACACAATGAATTCTTTTTTTTCAATAAATAAGTATATTTATTTCTATAAAATTTAATGAATATATATATGGTTTTGTAGCTTTGTTTGGCCTTCGGTCCCCCATTTCTACCAGATTAAGAAAAAAAAAAAACTATTTTAAACTTACGTCTAGCTCTTTCCAAGTCTTACTACCAGGATGTGTTACTAGATTACAAAATTATTAACACAAGTACAAAATTCTTTTTCAATATACTAGTAATTTATATCATAGCTGAAATAAGCTCCTATATATTTATCTGATCAAGAAATTAAAACTGAATCTTTATACCAAAAAGTATACTAATTAGAAATGGGTTCATAACATCAAACCAGAAGATATGTTTGAATAGAACTCTCAGTTCAATTTTGTTGACTTTTATTAGGATTTTAGAAAGTAAATAAATAAATTAAATAGATGATATCAATATGATACTGTTGTTATGTTAACACATTTGTACATTTGACGAAATGTTTTTGTAGAATCGGGTAGTATCCAATCTGCGAGAAAGGAATCTATGTGTGAGCCTTATGTAGCTAGTGTTAGGAAATTTACGTTTTTTAATTAATATTGAGTATTATATTTAATTAATAATTATATTAATTATTTAATTTATTAAGATTGTTATTAAGTGATCTAATTTAATGAATCCGTGAATTGATGTCGGACTTCACAATTGATTAATATATGTCTTGATGTTTATAACGTCATCTGAAAGAGAGACGACGGTCACATGTAACTTAAGACGATTTGAGTATATATTATATTGACCCATTATTATCAATAGAAATTATTTGTGAAAATTCAAGAACCCATAATTGATTAATATATGTCGAAAGAATTAAAGAATCAATATGTAACAAGTATAGTCTCGAATATACTTTTTAAAATTTATAACAACAATTTTCCTTTTTTTTTGCTTGTCATCCAAGAAGAGAGTTGTATGTTTCGACGGTCAATTTTTTTCATAAACTACACAAATCTAGGAGTTAAGACGATTTGGTGGAGGAAGATCACAAACCACCTCTTTGTTCATGATTGATTGTCGATAAGATTTATTGTGTAAATTAAATTGATTAAACTTACATGGATATTTGTGTGAAGTTATTTATGCGAACTATGCTTGGCTCAAAGGAAGACACAATTTGGCCAAATAATGACATGTCTGCGATGGTTGGTTATCAATAGTTATGGATACATGTATTTATGAAAATTCAAGAATCCTTGATAATTTGACATGATGTAGATCCTAGACCTTATGGTGTTTTGTTATAGGGTGTATGCATCTAGAATTTATTTTAAAGATTAAAGAATTAAAGAATCAATATCTAACAAGTGGTATCAGAGAGGTCATCGTTGTTAGATTATTAGGATTTGTAGATTTTCCGAAGCATAGTTAGGATATTTTTTAATCTTTTTATAATGATTGTTTCTCCCAATTTTAATGAACCCTAATTATGAAATTTAAGGCTTTTACCTTTTTTTTTGCTGCACAAGAATGTATTAGCCGAGAATGTGAGTATTTGTTGTATGTTTGCTGCACAGTTGTTGCATGAACCCTGTGTTTTCTTTTGCGAAAAGTAATTTTTTTTCAATAAACTACACATACATGAATTTTAACTCCTACTCGTGTTGGGATCCAAAGTTTAATAATCCTCATTATCATTGTCATCTTCATCATGTAATACATCAAGATTGAATCCGATAATCTTAACAGAATGGAACAAATCGCATTTTCCACTCGCTATTTGCCGTTGAATCGCTAATGACCAATATATGTAAACATAAATTCATCAATTCATTTGACTGTGACTGTACCCGATCTTCTTCTCGTTAATCCATAAAAAAAAATTCTTGGTTGATCTAGTATTTTTAATTAATTTAATTGAAATAACATGTTGTCAAAGTAACCCCTATTGTGTAAATTAAATTGATTAAACTTACATGGATATTTGTGTGAAGTTATTTATGCGAACTATGCTTGGCTCAAAGGAAGACACAATTTGGCCAAATAATGACTAATTGGATCATGATATGTCCAATACCAATACCTAGGTTTGAATCCTTTTTTATACAAGTGAATTTTCACAATCTCGGTTTCAACAATTTCCCACTATAACATATCAAACAGGGACATGGTGAATTGTTTATCCTCTACGTAAGTCCTATTATACATCCATCTACGATTTTCGAACTACCATTTTCTCGAAACTTAAATCAAAATACAAAAATGCAAAATTTTTATATTCTAAAATTATACATGTATTATTTCAATCCAAACAACTAGTAACTCCACTAATCAATCAAAAAAGTGTTCTCCAATAAAAGTCCAAATCCTATGCATACATTATACCAAGCCTAACTTTTAACAAAAGACTAAAAAAGCAATGCAGTTAATTAACTTGATCAAAGAGTAGATCAAACCTGTTGGAGACTTGTCACACACCGCACTGAGATTCTTCAATGCCTTCTTTCGCTATATACTTGGATTTACCATGAAAATCAGAAGTTGGGGTGAGAATTTAAAATTCTCAATTTTATACTTTATTCAAAGACTAGGAATTAATGTTGTGGCATGTATCTTGTGATGGATTCTCAATTCTAGATAATTGTTCATGTCTTATTTTTATTGACGTGCTTATTTATGTGAATATGTTTGTTTATTTTGTTCTTTATCTAGTTTCTATTACTAGTGTTTGACACGGCCCGTGTTGTAACGCCCGTGTTGTTTGACACGGCCCGTGTTTCTGCGTGTCAAGTCAATATCATCTCAATGCTGAATGAGAAGAATTTCAAAGCTTGGAAAAAAGTCATGGCGATAATTCAAAACACTACAAATCTCATCCTTGGTTATTGAAAACCTAAAACTCTAAATTCTCATTTCAAATGGAAATCAAGTATGAATTTAGATATGGCACTTAGGACAGAGTGACTCACTTCTACTTCGGAAAACCCTAATGAGTTAAACAGTAATGAAAACTTTTTCATGCTCTATTGAGAACATCAAGTCACAACTCAAAAACAAGATGAAAAGAATAGGAAAACGAGTCAAGAACAAGGTTTTCCCTACCTCAAGTGAGATCGCTCTTTTTTACAGTACCGAATGTGCTTAATGATCATGAAGCGCTCCATTACGATTATTTAAATATTTTTTTAAAATTTTTATTTTATCAATTTTGGAACTCTATTTATCCGCCGCTAGAAAAGACACGGAGATTTACAGAGATATTTCGCCAAGAATGCCAAGAAGTTCTTTGAGGAAATTGAGCAATATTTTGCCAAGAATAAAAAGTCAGAGACGAGTAATCTTTTGGTCAAACTCATCTCAGTGAAATATAAGGACAAATAGAATATAAGAGAGTACATTATAGAAATGTCTAATCTTGCACCAAAACTCAAGTCACTCAAGTTAGAGTTATCTGATGACTTGCTCGTGCATTTAGTTTTGATCTCTCTTCTTGTATACTTTGGGCAATGAGTAATTTTTATTTCCAAAAAATTTAAGTCATCATAATAATTAAGAATAAGATATTACTAGTTAAGTTATAATTTTTTTAGAAAAATATATCTTAATTATAACAAGTATATATATAGTTAAACTCGATTTGTTTGTTACAAATAATTTTTTTTTGGGTGAAGTGTTACAAATAATCTCTAAATCACGTTAAAATATAGTAAGCTTTTTAAGAATAGATAATATAAGCTAGGTCCACAATGATATACACAATGAATTTTTTTTTTCAATAAATAAGTATATATTTATTTCAATAAAATTTAATGAATATATATAGGGTTTTGTAGTTTTGTTTGGCCTTCGGTCCCCCATTTCTACCAGATTAAGAAAAAAAAAACTATTTTAAACTTAAGTCTAGCTCTTTCCAAGTCTTACTACCAGGATGTGTTACTAGATTACAAAATTATTGACACAAGTACAAAATTCTTTTTCAATATACTAGTAATTTATATCATAGCTGAAATAAGCTCCTATATGTTTATCTGATCAAGAAATTAAAACTGAATCTTTATACCAAAAAGTATACTAATTAGAAATGGGTTCATAACATCAAACCAGAAGTTATGTTTGAATAGAACTCTCAGTTCAATTTTGTTGACTTTTATTAGGATTTTAGAAAGTAAATAAATAAATTAAATAGATGATATCAATATGATGCTGTTGTTATGTTAACACATTTGTACATTTGACGAAATGTTTTTGTAGAATCGGGTAGTATCCAATCTGCGAGAAAGGAATCTATAGTGTGTGAGCCTTATGTAGCTAGAACTCAATTATATATAAGAAGGTAATATAAATAGGTTATGTAAGAAACTGGTGTACAAAAATTATTTGCCTATAAAAAATACATGCTAAAACTCCATTTTCTAAATTATTTAGCGAATGAAGAATATTAATTTTCTCTAGGCTCTTCATAACTAATATTAATAAACAAAGCCTGCAAATTTGTTAATCCTATATATATATATGTAGTAGAGAAAATGTGTGTTGTGTAGTGTAATAACGTACAGGTGTTTATAGGATAGGATGCACTAAAAACTGATACTGCATACCATCTGAAACAAGAAGAATTGGTGGGTACCGTTACTGCATTTCAAAATGCTACATCATTCTTGACAAAAGACACTTTAAATTAATTTTATTTGGGCACCACGGTTTTGTTTCTTTATGTGTATTAAAAGTGTAAATAACTTCTGCGTTTTTTTAATACTGTAAAAGTGTAAGTAGTTGAGCAAAAAGAGGATAAATAATATTGTAGTGTATCAAACTTTTAACATCACCTTCACATCAAAATCTCAAAGACTTGGGTGAGATTATAAAATTAATTTTGCATGTCTCTTTTAATCGTATTGTATAATAATGTCCACTTGTTTCTAGTATAATATAATCTAACAGCTGATCCTGCATTATATATTAAGTTATTAACTCAATAATAATTTATAAAACTGTAAATGCATTTTAAAATGCTGCATCACTTTTTGACAAACTAAGACTAGCATATATAAAATTAGAGGAATGTTATTTGCACATTAAAATAATTATATCATTACTTTCATCTTACTTGTTTAATCCTGTGTTTGTATATTTTTTCATTAACAGAATGGAACAGAATAGGTGAAGATGGATCGAAAAATAAAGGAAAGGAATGGAACATAATTCCCTCCCTCTTTGTTTGGAAGATTCATTAACGGAACGGAACGGAACGGAACATGTGTTCCTCCCATTCTACCTCAATTTTGGGGAGAACAAAAATTGGACATTTGAGGAGAAGAGGGGGGAATGATTCTCCCTGTATTCCGTTCCGTTCCTATGCATTTTAAAACTCTCAAACATAAAAAATTATTTCCGTTTTCCTCTATTTTTTTTTCTGTTCCCCTCTTTACCTGTCATCCAAACATAGTGTAAGAAATAAAAGTAGAGATAAAATGTGTTGAAATGAGTGTTTTATTTATTTTAATATTAAAAAAGAAGTTATATAAGAATGACGTGAAGAAAATTATGTTCAAATATCATTAGTCATAAAATTAACTTAAAACACGTTTACCAACTTAAAAAAATATAAAACGTGATTTTTTTTCGCCTAGTGAATCGTCGTGTCAGTTGGGGACACGTCTATGAATTTCACCGCAAGAAGCAATATTTTTTAAATCTCATAATTTCTACCAACAGATTTAGAAAAGTTTAAAAACAATTTTTTTTTCATTTTGGCCGGTAAAACAATTTCTTTCAAGAGCCCGATGAATTTGGTCTCAAAGTAGACAGGGCAAATGAAACTTATGAGAGGAGATAAATTACATTCATAATCTTGTAATATATACCTAAATCCTGATCAACTAAAAAAAGTTTTTAAAAAATCATGTTCACGAATAAACAAAAATATGGGTCATACTACCCAGAAAAATGCTAATAATATATATGTATATATATACAAGTGTTTCGGATAATGTTTGGGACCTAGATTAGTAAGTAAGTGCCTCACCAGAGGTTCACGAGTAGAACTGCAATAAGGATAAGAGAATCTAGGTAAGTCAAAGATATGGTCGATATGTGAGCTTTATGATAAGAATGGAATATTCTTGACTTAAACAACTAGGTCAGTTTATATAGATGACCTGAACCCTAATAGTTCAGATTCCTGTCGTTTAAGGCATTCAACGGTTTTGATATACATTATAATTAATTATTAAGTGCAGAATCGTTCACAACCGTTGGTCATGATTCCATCGGTCGGAAAGTGACTGTTGGTGAACGTGCAATTCTACCTGTTGACACATCAGTCAGATGTTTTCAACAGTCCAAAGGTTAGTTTGACCCGTATTCCTCCAAGCGTATTACTATTATGGGCCTGATCTATCTATCGAGCCCAAGACGGTCCACAGCCCCATAGCTTGGCTATCTGAAAGATGAGCAAGTTTAAGAATAGTCAGCCAGTAAGTTGACCATGTCGATCCATAGCCCCACAGCTCGGCCATCTGAAAGGTGAGCTGAGTTTAAGAATAGTCGGGCATTAAGTTGACCATGTTGGTCCAAAGCCCCATAGCTTGGCCATCTGAAAGGTGAGCCGAGTTCGAAAGTTGTCGGTCAATCAATTCAACAGAACAATCCACAAGAGACAAACCAACAATCCACAAGAGACAAACCAAGTTTATGGTAACTATACCTTTTGCAGAATAGCAAACAAGACGTTTCGTATCGCGCGCGTTTGGCTCAGATGTGGGAAGACGTGTGACACATGTGACTCATTTATTACACAAGTGTCACGTTCCATTAATACACCATTAAAGCAATTGTTGAGGAAATTGTATCATAGTCGTTGATCGTTGTCCTGATGGATTTTTACCACAAGATCCATCTACAGATAAAAATGAAACTTTTCAATTTCTTACTTTCTCCATCATTGATTTGTGGCGAACTCATTTTTATTTAAAAACCTCATTTCCTTTACTTCATTCAATTCAAACTCCTGTTTCATTCACCAAAAATTCTTCACTTTCCAACCCTTTTTCTCTCCCATTCTCGAAACCTCCGTCATTTCCTCACCAACTTCTACATCTACATCAAAGCACTTCATATTCTTCTTCCAAAGTCAAGTATTTCCATTTACCCTTCTCTTTTATACTTTGTGAAAATTACCTCCACTTAGAAATTAAGACTGTGAATCACAACATGTCTATTAGAGAAGATAGTAGTGATAGTGAGTCTATAGAGATTCAGGGTGAATCTCCGGCGACCCTTTCTTGTCAAAATACAATGAACCCATCCACTAATAAAGGAAAAAAACACATTGATGAGGGAACATCTGACCCTAAAGGTCGGTCGTCATCTTCAAAATCTGGGGATGGGTACAACTGTGTTAAGTCTGCTGTTAAAAAATACTCCTCGGATTTCAACTCGGCCGAGAGTATCGTTATCCTCCAGAGATGTATTGTGGAGGCATCCGATGGGGACGAAATGAAATTCATTTGCTGACAGTGTTGACCTGACGAAAGGATTGTTATGTCCCCAAGCAAAAATGATGACTTAGGCTGGATTTATGTGTACCACATATTCTTCACTCAACTCGGCCTCCGGTTTCCCTTTTCGGACTTCCAATGTAAAGTTCTAACCAAATTGAATGTTGCACTAACCCAACTTCATTTGAATAGTTGGGCGCTTGTCAGAGCTTTCGAAGTAGTAGTACGTTTTTTAGGTCAGGAACCTAGCATTAGGGTATTCTTCTCCCTTTTTCAATGTAAGGGAGTTGGCAAAGGGGGTTGGGTATCAATCAATAGTCACCCCCGATGAAGACTGTTTTCTACTTTCGACTCATCGTATAAAAACTTCAAAAACCAATTTTTTTTGGTAAGTTCTCCCCCGACCGATTTGTTATTCTTCTTGGATCAATATGAAATAGAGAAATTTCCTTTATACTAGCGTGAAAATCCGATTTCAATATTAGGCATAGAGTATAGAAGACTAACACCAGAAGACCGAATTCTAATCGACCTCTTGGAAGAAGCTTTTGTGCTGGACATAGCTTCTCTGGTAAAATTTAGAAATAATACGACCGAATTATCAAAACTCATGTATAAGTCTTGTCATTTTATTATTTTGCTGATATCGATCTTTTACTAATATATTTTAACTATTTTTTCCTCTTGCAGAAACAATGGCTCCCAAGATAAGTGTTTGTGAAATGCAAAGGTGACTGAAGAAGTTGAAGAATGAAGGAACTTTCGTCGCAACACCTGTTAATCATATTGCTTCCGAGTAGAAATCGGCGAATATAATTCCTCAACTAGAATCCTCCGAGACCAATTCGGATCCAATGATACGAAAAAGGCATCGGTCGTAAGGTCAAGGTTAGAGTTCGAAACAATATGCCTTGACTTCAGCAAACCAACTAGTAGGTGAGGGCTCTTCCTCACAGAGCTTGGATTCAAAGCCACATTCGAAGGACTAAGCGATTTTGTGGCTGGAAAAAATATGTCTTCCCTATGGACATCCAACTTTCCATTTGAGTCCTTATTGGACAATTACATCTCATTTTCAGATGATAAAGAACGCAAAGAGAAGGTCGGAGCAGTCGGTCTTGTCCAATAGGCCGAAGTGCAGCTTCTTCGGTTCGGCAGCGTCCTCTAATCGGTCGAGTGGAAGACATAAAAAAAAATATTGTCCTACAACTTTCTCTACCATTCGGAAATGGAGAAAGCTCAAAAGGCTTACCAATCTAAAGTTTCCGATCTTAAAAACGAAATAGAAATTCTAAAAGCTAAGGCATGCCGAGTTGAAGGTCTGGAATTTTCGATTGAGCTACTAGAGGAAGAGAAGAAAAAAAATTAAGAGGACTTATTAGTTGCTATAAAAAATAACGTAGATTCCGACCGTGCACTTAAAGAAGCACTTGATGAGAAAGACAAACTGTTTGCTGAATTGGAGGAGGTAAAAGACGAAATCACTAATCAAAGGGTTGGCGGCTTTGAAACCTGCCTGAAGCAAGTCATGCTTTTGAATCCTGCAAAGTCTTTGACAATCATTTAGGTGAGATGGGTCAGTTCCAAAAAGTAGTTGACGGATGAATTATTGAAGAGGAAGATGAAGATGTAGGAGACAAAGAAGTGTAATTTTAATGTGTGACTTGATCGTTTTGTATTCAACCTGAAATGTACATATGATACTTTTCTTATCTTCAGGTATGCTTTGCTGGGAGCTGCTTCTTTTCTTGGAGGTTCAATGCGGATGATAGTGTCTTTGTGTGTTATTATGGTTGAAATTACAAATAACTTAAAATTTTTACCTCTTATTATGCTTGTTCTTCTTACATCGAAAGTATGCATATCAAAACTCCACTTAACAAAAAAATTCACTTCAAAATACACTAAGTTTTTCCCTTACAGGCTGTTGGTGATGATTTTAATAAGGGCCTCTATGAAGAGCAGGCACGATTGAGGGGCATTCCATTACTGGAATCAAGGCCTAAATATGAGATGTGAAATATGATAGCAAAGGAGGCCTATGGGAGTGGAAGGGTGAATGAAACTTTGAAATTATTTAAGAAATTGCTTATCCATTATTAGTTGTTGTCTAAGTAATTTGTGTTTTGCTGTCAGTTTTTCCAGCAAGTGAAAGTAGAAGGGTGAATGCAATTTTGAAATTTTTTAAGAATTGCTTTTCAATTGTTGTACAAGTAATTTATGTTTTTCTTTATGCGTTTCTAGTAATGAAAATGTTTCGAACATAGAAAATATGTTTGGGCTACCCAAGTTTAAAAGGAAGCCTAATTGAACTAACCATTCCAGATTCTTTCTAATATCACCAGCTTAGAGAAAGAAAGAGGTTGCCTTATGTTCAAGGCAGATCGAAATATTTTCTTTTTCCAAGTCAAGGATACCATTGTTTTTTTGGGGGAGGGGAGTTAAAGATTTTATTTGATTTTTAATTCGTGTAAAATATAAAAGTTAAATAAAAAATAACTTAATGAAGCACTGCCCCTGCCTATAATGGCTAACATGTATGAAAAATGAGGCTGTCACTGGTTAAACTATTTTTCACATGCTTCGAAATTTTAAGTATACCTTTTGACAACTGATTGTATGTGTAAATCTATCTATTGAAGGTGGTCTCCTTGCCTCATGTTGTTAAGGTTTCAGATGTAGTTTCTATTCTGCGGAGCAACGAACACGATGGTTTTCCAGTATGTATAGCTTACTGATCTCTCCTATTGATTATTATTCATGGCATTTTCTGAGTTGTATTCTATAACTTACTATGCACAGGTGATTGATCACACAAGAAGTGGAAAACCACTTGTTATTGGATTAGTGCTTCGGAGGTGAGCAATGAGCATAATAAACTTTTTATGCATCTGTCTATACTCTGATATGTTTTTGGTTGTGACTTGAGGCAAAAGCTTGAATCACTTGAAAACTCAAGCTGATATTATCCTTTTCTTCTATGTAGTCATTTATTGGTAATTATGCAGTCAAAGGTTGATTTCCAGTATAGTCCTTTACCCTCTGATCCCAGAGGTGGTGCCAGGTCAATAAGGTAAGTCTTCATAAGAAGTTTTTAGTTTGTCCTTTTTTATTTGTATTCTGAATTTCTGATGATTCTTCTTAACTTCCAGGCATGATTATGGTGAATTTGCAAAGCCTGTTTCTAGTAAAGGAATATCTATTAATGATATACATCTAAGTTCAGATGACTTAGAAATGTACATAGATCTTGTCCCTTTTTTTAATCCCTCACCATATATTGTACCTGAAGATATGTCTTTGACAAAGGTGTGCAATTTAAAATCCTTTAAATAAAATCTTTTTCATTCCTATTCTCCATTTTTCTTGTATGATAATTATTATGTCTTGCTGATGATACAGGTGTACAATCTTTTCCGCCAACTTGGTTTGAGGCATTTGTTTGTTGTGCCCCGTCCATCTCGTGTGCTTGGTTTGATTACCAGAAAAGATTTGTTGATTGAGGTAACCTTTCTTTGATACTGATGAAATTTTAGATGTGTTGGAATTGCAGAAGATTTTTCTTTTTTCTTATTATACTTTGTAATTGGGCAGGACACAGAAAATGTGAATACATTAGAGCTACAGTCAACTAGTGTAAGGTCTCTATGATGCTTTACTCATTTTACATCCTATTCAGTTTTTTCAAATTTTAAATTTAAATATTTTATGTCAAGCATATTTATTTAAATTCTAAAAGAAGTTTGAGTTTTTCTTTGTAGTAGATTGCCATGATGCTAATAAAACCAAGAGTTCAATTTTGATGGCTCTTTGCAAATTTTGATCTGATATTTAGTGTCAACGATGTAATTGCTAGTTATCTGTTAAGGTTTGTATTTCAATGCAACTTGTCTAAGTACCATAATTCACTGATGTAATAACTATTGTTTTGAATAGTGTGCACTAGAGCATAAATAGGAAGGTTATGGTGGTATGATGAGCTTTTCTAGTATTATACCTAGAAGCTATATAATTTTGTCCTTGACGACGATTGTTCTTTGTTCTTTCTCTTTTGTTTTCAGTTCTCTTTGGAATTTTTTGTAAGTAAAAAATTATGACTCAATGATTTTTCAGACAGGTGTCACTTTGACAATGTGTGCACAACTATACTCACAGAAAGGTGTCAGTATGCATCTGTGGATATTTTTTTGTCAAACTCTTTTCAAAAGAAACATGATTATTCATTGAGTGAAAACTTCTAATCAAGCGGTATTTTTAAGACTCAGAATATTATGCTTGATCATATTTTGATCTGTTGATTTATTGGATTGAGTTCAATAAATGGTAAAGTATGTAACTGACCTGTCCAATCAAGAGGAATTTTATGTTCTTGATATATATAGTTTGATGCTGTGTGCAAAGTTATTTTTCAGCTTCCAGTGAGATTGTGAGCAGCTTTTACATGGTTTGTCCGATTCTAGATCCATTAAGGATGAATGAGATGTAAAACTTATGTGCATTTTCATCTTTTGTTGTCATTTTTCTGCAGTAAAATCACTGCAACTGAGTTGCCTTAGCAAAGCAAATTGCTTTTGTATCTTGCCAAGATTCACATACTTAAATTGACTTAAGTAAATTGTCTTCATGATTTTCTGATCATAGAATTCAGCATCAGAATAAAAGATTGACAACAAGGAACGCAAATGTGGAGCACCCTTTGCTAAATGGTCTTCTGGTTCTGAATCAGATACCTGACTAATACTGCCTATAACTTTCCCGCAGATTTGTCCTTTCTGCTTCCAATTTTTCCTTGAAGATAATTCTTTATTATTTCTTGTATAGGTTAGAGAACCCAACCTTTTGGGGATGGAGTTAAAGACAACATACCCTAGAATTTTGTATATTATCCACTAGGGAAACAAGGAAGAGAATTTATTACAGATAGCTAAAATGGTAGTTGAATTTAGCATGATCGATTAAAATGTATAAATTTTCTTTCCATTTCTTTTTTGTTGCGGTCATTGTTGCATTTTTTTGCAATTTTTATAATGAGGGGTTGGTTTACTGGTTCATTAGTTTTTTTTCCCTTTTGAAGTATGCATACCTCTGTTTTAGGTGTGCCTGGAAGGCTTGGAAATTGAGGGTAATGAGAGTGAAAATGTTCACTGCTGTATCAAGATGGAACGAGCAAATCTCAAATGAGGAAGATACTTTCATACCAATTCAGTTGGGTGTTATTTTCTCACCTATTTTGGTGATTAAATAACTTTTATATATATATGCGACTGAATACTCAAATAATACATTTATGTTAAAAAAAAATTAAGAAAATTGCAGTATCATAGTCTCATATCCAACCAAAAAAAGAGAAGAGAAAATTTAAAAAAATCTCTCTGTATTATACGTGATATGTATTTTGGTCATGTTATTTTAAAAATATGCAAAATTGACTCGTGACTTTGCGAATAGTGCACGATGTTACAAAATAGTAACAGAAGTTAGTTTTTGGATGGAAATGTGCATGATCAATGCATATGCACATCTCAATTTTTGAGTGTCAAATGTGGTCTTCTTATTCTTCTCACTCAATTATAAACCTTAGAACTTCATAACTGAACTGCTTGAACAACATCTTCGTCCTCATCGGAAAACATATACAGATCTGATCAAAACTTCGAATGCGATTTGTTGCGCACAAGCAAGGAGACGAGTTCCTTCTTCCTTTTGACATTGCAATGCAATCATAAAGGAAGCACCTTGTGGATTTTGATTGCAGTCACTGAAACAACCACCAATCTTGTCCGATTTTATGTGAAATGAATCGGTAACAAGAACAGATAAAGCCCACGATGGTTTGAGGGAAAAAACTTGCCACTTTCATGGTGATTTGCAGTGACTTGGGAGTGGCAAATGTGCCATTTAATGGTATATGACCAAGCTCCACAGCGATTCATCCCCATCGTCCTTGGTTTATACACGATTTTAACCTAGAATATTCAAGCGACTCAAAACAAGGTAGATCCAGCATATCATTGAAAAATCAAAACCGATGTTTTATGTGTTTTTATTAGTTCAAAAAATACTAGTTTGAAAATATAACAATGCAAAATCCATTTGAACTCCAATTTTTGCAATCGAATCAAATCTTATTATTCGATCTAAGAATTGAGGTTTTTCAAGTCCTAAATCTTTATATTGGACAGCGAAAATTGGAATCCCCAATTTTTTAACCTTTCAATCCCAATTTTTTAACTTTTTAATTATGGAGTTCTAGGATTTAGAATTAGGTGAGAGAAAAAAAAAGACAACGTTTGACACTAAAAAATTGAGACGTTTCAAAAATTAACGTCTATTACTATTTTGTAACATCGTATACAATTTGTAAAGTAACATATTCATTTTACACATTTTAAAAATAACATGACTAAAATGTACATCACGTATAACACAAAAAATTTTTTTAAAGTTTTTTCAAAAAAAAAATAATCCGTACTCATATCCAAATTTATTTGGGTGTATTTTTTTGTCTCACGTTAACAAATACATACCTACATCCGGGTTGGGTATAAGGTCGGGTAAATGGGATATACATAATACCCGTTTACGCCCCTACCCATTATAAAATGACTACGTACCTATGGAACTCACTGCCTCCAAGTTGATTTGAACTTGATATTGTAAGAATGGACAAAATATTTTATCTTTTAAGTCAATATTATTTTTATTGATAATAGTTAAATAACAAATAATTCGACTATAATATTAAATAAGTGACTATTATTTAATGATCCATTAAAGATTTTCTTTTAATTTTCAAACGTTTTCATTGAATAACAGCAATATTTCTTTTTTAATTACATTAATTTTTGGCATCCTTCTATATTATTCTCACTTTTTGACTTTTAAGTGTTGCCCATTACATACCTTACTGCAAATACCAAGTAAACCACTTATCAGCCTACTACAAGTAGCATTTGCAGAGCACGCTTTGCTGCGTTACCTGGTCCCCGCCACCACAAACAAAAATCTAACAACACGGAAAAAGAAAAAGTCCAAATGGCCCCACAAACAAAACTCTAACAACTAACAAGGACACTTCCTTATTAAGCATAGCTAGAAACAGCAAGTGCAACGATTGCCATGGCCAAACCCATCATCATACAGAAGGCTCCCTTTAGAGCAATCAATGGGGCTGCATTGTTAGGAGTAGGTGCAGGTATATTGGCAGCTGGAACTGGAGAGGCCATTGCAGATGGAGTTGGTGCTGTAGCAGAAACCATGAGCACGTTAATATCAACCTTCTGTCCTGCTTGGCAGTGGCCAGGGACGCCACATAAGAAGAAGTGGCGACCATGATTGGTTATCTTTATGGAGTCATTGCCGGTGGTGAAGGTGGTCAAAGGGGATGATGCATTGCATGACTTGTACATTGCATGCGTCACTCGCATCACATTATGGAACTGGGCATTGTATTCAAAAACTGAAGACAGAAATTACCAACAATTTGAGCTCTTTCCTTTACTTCTTTCACTTTCATTAATAATCATAATCATAATAATATAGAAAAGACCATGCTCTACAATGATTTTGGCTTGAGGGTACTATTTGTGAGTCCACCGTGAGACCAACTAACATTCTCATTGCATGTTGTTTACTTTATTTCTTTCAAAAAGAGCTCGTGCAGAGCACCATGAAAACAAAAGGTTAATGCAAATGAAAGTCGTCGGTCATGATTGCTAGTTAACAACTGTCATCGTGAAACCGATGTCTAAATGCCTCTTGCAAGAATAAAATCCATAAGAAAACAAAAATGGTGTAGGTGAGTAAAAATAAATGTTAGTCGGTGGCTTGCATAAAGTCAACAGAGGTAGAGTTTTTTCCTGATGCAGAGTTGCTTTCGGTGGTGGATGAGAATTACGAAATTACATTAAATGCAAGGCTGGCAGAAATCTCTACAAATAGAGATTTGAGCTTGCATCCGAAAACATCAACCAATGGCTTCAAGCATAACAATAATTTTTGCAGTGAGAGTAAAAATAGAGAGATTATGAAAAAATTTTAAGAACATAGTGTATAAGCATATATCGAGAATTTTGTGTATACTTTATAGTTTATATAATATTATAAGTTATAGTAGGAAAGAGTCTTATTAAGAAATAATATATTTTGTGTCTTTTGTATGAGAAAGTGTAGATAAGATATTATAATTATACTTGATATAATGAAATATGTGACTTTTCTCTCATTGTACAAATGAGTTTTCCTTGTTAAAATTTGATGTGCGGTTCTTAATTTATTTTGTCGGTACAAATAATACTAACTAATAGGTTATATTGTAAAAGTATTATTCGTACTTTATTATATTATTAATTTCTCTTCACGGATCTGAGTACGCTTCCGCTCACATTCATAAAGTGTTCATGATATTTGGAGTGTATCCAACTCTTAATTTCCTAATAAGTGTTATCAAAGCCACTTGATCAAATTTTCAGATTGAAAATGTCAGTGCCAAAATTTGATGTGGAGAAGTTCGATAAATCTAACGATTTCAGTTTATGAAAACTAAAGTTGCAGGCATTGCTAGACCAGCAAGGTCTGTCAAAGGCATTGAAGGCGAGAACAAGTTGTCGAAAACATTGTCTTCAGATAAGAGAGAGGAGATAATGGTCAAAATACGTAGCACAATACAATTGAAAATAAAAGACAATGTGCTGTGAGAGATTATGAATGAGAAGATTGCAGATGGACTCTGGAATACTTTAGAAGAAAAGTATTATGTAAAGACTTTTGTCATACCAACATTACCAAAAGAAACGATTGTACACATTCAAACTATAAGGAGAAAAATGGATTCAAGATCATATTGACGACTTCAATCGAATGATCACTGATGTACAAGCGGCTGGAATTATAGTCGAAGATATTGATCAAGTTATGATCTTATTGATTTCACTACCTCTGTCCTATGATAATTTCTGTGATACCATGATGTATGGTAGGTCTACCATCTCTGTCAAAACCGTCAAGGAGGCGTTGATGACAAATGAGCATCAGAAATTGACAACAGGATCTAGTACTGATAATCCTGCAGATGGGTTGTTTGTGACGAGGGGGCATAGTCAAGAAAGAGGATCAGGAAGCAAAAGTAAGGGAAGATCAAAGTCCAAAAACCACGGGATAATTTTCGAAAATATTTCACTATATCAAGGATAATTACAATATCTTATCTACACTCTCTCACACAAGAGTTACAAAATATAGTATTTTTTAGTGAGATTCTATCCTACAACAATTTGTAGTATTATAGAAACTAGATAGTATACCCAAAATCTTCAGTATATGCTCACACACCACACTCTTAGAATTCCTCACATTCTCTCTATTTATACTCTCACTACAGAAGTTATTGTTCTACTTGAAGCCTGTGGTTGATGTTTTCGGATGGAAGCTCAAATCTCTATTTACAGAGATTTCAGCCAGCCTTGCATTTAATGCAATTTCCCAACTACCATCCACCACCGAAAGCAACTCAGCAATAGGAAAAAATCTTCCTCTCTTTGTTAACTTTATGCAAGCCACTGACTAACAATTCTCTATCTTGACTTGGTCAATATTTGCAAAGGTTGAAAATTCTTGCAAATGCAAGTCAAGGTGGAGAATTGTTAGTCGATGACTTCCATAAAGTCAACAAAGGGAAGAAGATTTTTTCCTGATGTAGAGTTGCTTTCGGTGGTGGATGGCAGTTGGGAAATTGCATTAAATGCAAGACTGGCTGAAATCTCTATAAATAAAGATTTGAGCTTCCATCTAAAAATATCAAGCAAAACAATAACTTCTGTAATGAGAATAAAAATAAAGAGATTGTGAGGAAATTTTAAGAGTGTAGTGTGTGAGCATATACTGGAGATTTTGGATATATTCTTTAATTTCTGTAATACTACAAATTGTAGCAGGAGGGAGTCACACTGGAAAATATTATATTTTGTACCTCTTGTATGAGAGAGTATAGATAAGATATTGTAATTGTCCTTGATATAATAAAATATTTTCAGAGTTTGTCTTGTAATTTTTTCCTCAGTGTACAAGAGAGTTTTTACGTTAAAATTTAATAAGCAATTCTTGATCTATTTTGCTAATGCAAATAGTACTAACCAGTGAGTTTGATTGTAAAAGTATTATTCGTACTTTATTATATTATTAGTTTTTCTTCACAAATATGAGTACACTTCAGCTCATATTTATAAAGTGTTCAAGATATTTGAGGTGTATCCAATTCTTAATTTTCTAACAATAAAGTCTCTAATGTAGGGGCAATAAACACATTTTCTTTTAATAATAAAGAGCAACATGATTAGAAACACAATTGCTTACCATGTATGTGCAATGGCGGGGTACTTGAAGCAAAAACAAGTAAAACATGGAATTTGAGTCCAAGGTCAGATAGCAGCATTTCATATCTTTTATTTACTTCTCAAATTTTCTACACTAAATTGGGCATGACTAGAAAGGGAAATAATGGAATTGTTAAATTTCGGTAAGATTGTTTATCTCCTTTTGATTCTTAGAAGACGGTGCAGGTACTATTGAAAAGATTTTCCACATTCCAGAAAATTTTGAACTCATCTTCTAACAATGAACATAAATAAAACATAAACAATTGGAGTCAGGAGACTTACTGATAGTGTCACCAACTTGGAAGTTCCTAGTAGCAGCCCACTTTTTGTAATCTATATTGCCAATGGTGGTCCAGCCAGCAGAGTCCCCAACCTTGTGCACAGCTGCATATGAAACCTGGACAGCTGCCATCATCATCATCAAGATTACCACAGCTCTCTCTACCAATGTCATGGCTGTAAGCTCTGCACAGTAATTAGACACCCCTTCCTCCTTTTCCTGAGGTTTGTGCTATTGAGGTTCTTCTCTTCTCTCTGGGATCTTTATATAGCCTTTTGACTACCTGCCTTTGGGAGTTGGAGGTTGGAACTTGGAACTTGAAGAATGGAAAAGCGAATTAATTTGTTCCTTTCTTTTTGTTGTTAATTGTTTTGATGAAAACCTCCTTTTTAATATGAACAAAACGACATCTGTGGCTCCCTAGTTCTCATGCAATGACAGTTTCGATGGTGGCAGTGGGTCGAAGACTGTTCACCTTTTTTTTTGGCTAAATTTTATTGTATCCTATTTTATCGTTAAATTAAATTCTTTTTAGATTAGAATATAAGAAGAAAGAAGAAATACTTATATTATGGAAAAAAAATTCTAAAATAAATAAGTAATGGTATATTTTAAAACTACAATCTACTTGATTAAATTAAAATTAAATATTTTCTTAATTGTTTATTTTAGAAATAAATTTACTTTAAAAGATCATTTTTCTTATATTATATATATAGAGAAAGTGTATATAGTGACATAAATGTTTATTGTAAGAGATGAGAAAAGTGAATTTTAACTATTGGCTCTTACATGAATGATTAAGATTAGAATATAAATGCATGTGACTTTTTTAAGTGTTCACATGATATTTAAGTAACTTTTAATCTTGACCATCTATGTATAATTATATAGTCAAGATTTACTTCTCTCATCTTCTCACAATAAAAACTTATCTTACTAAAAATAATATATATATATATATATATATATATATATATATATATATATATATATACAAGAATCATTTTCCTTATCGAAAGCTATATGTCAACACATATAATCCGCAATTACATGCAAGGTTGGACTACTTTTATGATATCATATCTCACGCAATATGCATGTAATTGCGGATTATATGGGTTGTCGATAAGGAAAATGATTCTTGCATATTATCTTTTTACACTTTTTTGTTACACTTATTTCTTTAGGAAAAAAGAGAGAGAATGTATTTTGGAAAGTATATTTGCTTTGTTTAATTAATTAAAAAAAATAGTGTAAGAATTGTGTCTAAAAAATAGTGTGAAAATACCAATGAAGAGCATACCTGTGTAGCCGTGCAATTAACACTAGTCTAAGCAAAACGACTCATGGTGTGATATTGAAATTAACATTTGATTTAAAATTGATTATTGGTAAAATATTAGTTGCATATCTTCTCTATCCTTGCAATTTGCAAAATTGATGGTCTTGGATTGTGGGTATGGTTGTAAGGCTGTGAGACTTGAAAGGAAAGAATGTTGAGGGAAATGGTTTGGATCTGTGCGGCTACTGCACTTCATTGCAACAGAAACTTGAGGGTTCCATGATGACCATTTTTGTATTTTTAACGTATCTTTTTGTCAAATGATTGGTGATTGTCATCATAAATTGGCAACCACCATAAATTGTTTCCATTTCGTGATAACATTGCTTTGCGTATGAGAAAAGCATTAAGCATAGCACTCGCTTTATACAGCATCCAATACGTTATTATTATGTATGCGTATCAAATCCAAGTGCTAAGCAATCCTCAAAGATAAATAAGGTTTTCACTGGTTAAATGTTTTCCTTTAAGCACCTGAAAAGGGTATAGCAAATTCATTATTATTGGTAGATATTGTTATTAGAAACTCTTTCATCACAATCACAGAGCTAGTAACTACTATTTTAATTAAAATTGTGCCACACTTCTCATAAAATTCTCTACGCTATTGTTACAAGTAATTATTGTAATTATTTCAGAATACCATAGTGTTAGTGTTCGTGTTACTCGTTCTCTTTGTTTAGTAGTTGCTCCTATTGCTATTTCCTTTTCTCTTAGATTTATTTTTTTCATCCCCTCTGTTGCTCCCCCTTTCTTTAGGTACTGTCATCAGAGTTTGAAAGGCTCTTGACAATGGCATAGCTTAATTTTAGAGTATTGTTTTCCAACAATAAATGGCTTCATATATAATAAATAGTCGAAGCCATGGGTATACTCTGCCTCCATCTTGCTCGCCAAGAATGCCTCCAGCTTAATGCTCGTCAATTTATTTGTTTATTCTACAATTTCCACTTCCAAACTACAGCTGAAGCTATTGCATCTGAATAGTTGTTGAAGATATGTATTCCTTGTTTGCGGGAATAAGTAAAAATTTAAAGTAAATGGATTAGCAACTTGCTAGTAGCAAGTAGCAACATAGAACATATGCAAGCGTCAAGGCCTTGTGTGTTTAACTTTATTCACTGCATAGTGTAAGCCGGAAATCAATCTATATTATTCCTTCAAAAGACAAACAATTTGTATGAAACAAGCTTTTCAAAAAAAGGAAAAAAGGAAGGAGGTAAGAAAAAATAATTCTGTATAACTAATATATATTGCAAAACAGGATAATTACTGTGTCATTACAATGTTGCAGGCATAGGCCACCTACGGGGAATAAAAAAAACTTGCTTACCTGTAATACCCAATTCTTAGCATGTACTGTGGGGCCTAACATACTCATTTAACAAACCATAGTATTGGCAGAATCCCTGCTGTAATTTACAACTGGGAAGCCGGATCAAATCCATTATTTATCTTTGGGTTATTGACATAGGCTACTTTCTCATCGGCAACATAATCATCTTCAATAAACCTCTTCCAGAGCCAATGCTGCTTCCACACTCTCTGTGTCATCTCTTCAATGGGGATATTCTTTGTCTCGGGCAACAGGAAAAGCACGAAGAAAGACATGATCAAGACCCAGCCTGAGAAGAACAAGAAGATGCCATACTTGAAGTGACACAACATGGAGAGGAAGGCCTGTGCTATGACAAAGGTGAAGAGCAAGTTGACACAAACGGTGACACTCTGACCAGCTGAGCGAGTCTCCAGTGGGAATGTCTCACTGGGGATCAGCCACCCAAGAGGACCCCACGACCATGCAAATGCAGACACAAAAGTGCACACCATAACAACCACGAACACTGCAAAACCTTTTGAAAGTTCTTCCGAATGGTCCTTCACTTTTATTCCCAGTACGATTGCTATCACCACTTGGGACAAGAACATCTGCACTCCAGCTTCCAGTAAGAGCTTGCGACGTCCAACTTTGTCCACTGAGTAGATGGAGACAATGGTGGAGAGAACATTGACAGCCCCAGTAATCACAGCAGAGTAGAGGGAAGCATCATTCTTGAATCCCAATGTGTTGAACAGCACTGGAGCATAAAACATGATGGCATTGATGCCTGTGAATTGCTGGAATATCTGTTTTTTATTTTGACCACACAAACATAATAAGATTAATCAGCAATTGAGCTTGCACAGCTAGCTAAGGCATACTGATGTAGCTAACATTTTAGTTTAAGTAAAGAAAGATTCTTAGGTACTCTCAGAGGAGCAAGTTCTATATCATTAAAGGTGTTCCACATCAGTTATAACATTCATAACTAAGAAATTAATTTCTCGTTAAAATAAGAAACAGCGATAGTGATAGACCACAAATGTGATGTGTTACACGTTTAATGACAAAGAACAAAAAATTCCTCTTGCGAGCATGTAAGAATTTCTGGTGTGTAAAGTTTTAAAAAAAAATGTGAACAAAATGTAAGGGAGGTAGCAGTGACCTGCAGGGCAATGGAAATGACAAGTTGGGGTCGGTTCCTGCGCTTGAGAAGATTCCTGAAAGGGTGCTTCACCTCTTTAGCCACACGACTTGCCTCAACAAGCTCCAAGAACTCTGGTTCAATGTTTTCAGTTCCCCGAATCTTTTTCAGCACGGCTTTTCCTTCTTCCAAGCGACCACGCTCAATGAGACTGTTGGGGGTGTCCACCACCAAGGTAGCCCCCAAGGTGAGCAGAAGTGCTGGGATACCAGCCAACCCCAGAGATAGCCTCCAACCCCACCCACCTTTGATTCTGTCGTTTTTTGCAGGGCACAATATCAATAATAGTCAATGAACAAGAGTTCAATGTTAAATCAAAACAAATGGACAGCAGATTCATAATTTAATTATTTTGTCTAAAAGAATTAGCAATCATTTACTCGAATACAAAATGATTTAGTAAGATTGATTTCTTCTCCAAAAGCTCTTGATTGACCATAATGTTTTGACCTTTTAAAGGAAGTTTCATAAGTAAAATTTAATTTTTATGCATTCTCATTATAAAATTTTTTATATTATCAATATTATTTTATTTATATATAATTTTTAAAATAATTATTGAAAAGAATTAAATATTTTTAATAATATGTCAATATAAAATTAAATGACAGTATAATAACAATACATTTAAATTAAATTCTCATAAGTAATAGCTTGCATCTAATATTTTATTTTATTGTAGATTTTACATCAAGATTTTCTTTATAAAAAATATTAGATACACATCAATATTTTTCACAATTCACATTTCTCACATAAGAGATTAAGTGACACAATAAAAAAAATAGATATATAAAAAATAAATAAAAATTACTGTAATAAGAGAATGAAAAAATGTGTAAGAATGAGACTATGTAAACATTATTTTTTTTCCTTATAATTCATTTAGCGGTCATCTCGCGGACATGGTACTATACTGCTATTTTTTTTTATTCTTTTGATCATGTTACTATACTACTGTATCCTTTTTTACCAACCATTATTGCTTAAAATTTCTGGGCCTGGACCATGTGGGCCTTTAGCAAGATGGGATGCCACGACTAATATATAAAAATGGAAGTGTGGGTGTTGTTTTACTATTTTTTGTTCATCTCAGATAAATTAAAAAAGAAAAATAAAGCGTCTGTTTCTTGGGGATACGCGCCTTTGACCAATGATCCGAAACAGACACTTGATGGCCAAAGAAAAAAAAGGACACTTGTCCCGTTAGCAGATAATAACACACTACAAAGAGGCAAGCATGTGCTAGACTTTTGATTGTGGTGACATATAAGAATCACATTAATGACCATAATTTTGTTGGTTTTCTATTCAACGGTATCTCTCAGTTCGGCTTACGCCCATGAATTTGACAATTTTGACCGGCACCGCTCACACTATACATTAATTCAATTTGCTAACTACTACAGTACTACTAGTGAAAACTGAAAACCTCAGCCTGCCTGAATGATGTCAACATGCACTGGAGTGGGGAATCTAGTTAAGTCTATGCGAATATATTTAGAATATAAAAAAATAAAAAATAATTTAATTTATAAATTAAATTTAATTAAATTTTATGTTTAAAATATTAAAAATAAAAATAATTTATTTTTAAAAACTTCATAAATTTTATTTTTTTATTTTAAAATTTTATCAACTTTATTATGATTTAATTTTATTTAAAATAAATAAATTATTTTATTGTTAATAATTATTTTTAATTATTTTATTATTAATAATTACTTTTAATTACTTTTTATAAATATTAAAATATAAAATAATTAAAATTAAATTAAATTAATTATCATTTTAACAAATTCTAAATATAATTTTTTTTTTAAATCAATTTAAATTTTAATTTTTTAAAAAAATTAAACACAAAATTTAATTTTTAAATTAAATCAAATCATATCATTTTCTATTTTTATTCATTTCTAAACACAACATACCACTCTACTGACTATGATGTGATCTTTTTAACTCATAAATCATCTGATTCGTTTCCAATTCGAATAAACTTACTTGTTGGTGCCATAGTTGACAAGGTTGGCGAAGAGAATGCCAATGGTGATATTGAGCTGGAACAATATATTCAATGCTCCACGTATTCTTGAAGGTGCGATCTCTGAAAGGAACACTGGCACGGCCTGTCATCAAATTGAAACCAGAACGATGAGTTAGATACAAAAATACTATCACTAATGTGAATTTGCTTTCTCACACCATTAATTATTAGTCAGAGTCAGAGAGTTTATTTATATATTCCTTTATTATTGTAATTGACTTGGACCACAAGCAGCTTAGCTGTATTGCTTGTATACGTAAGGAATCAAAATTAAGGTCCAAGTAATAACTAAAGGACGACAGAAAATTAGAATTTGTGAACTACAATAATAATTCACTGCACCTATTCGAAAGCAAAAGGTTAAGGACTTTTCAAAATCAATTACGTTATGTTTGTACAATAGAATTAGAATTGAAATATAAAATTTTAATTTTAATTTTAATTTTTTAAAATTATAATTAATTTATAATTTTAAATTTTATATTTAGAGTTATCAAAAAATTAAGATAATAAATTATAATTTTAAATTTAATCATAATTTTATTATTTAAAAATATGATCTAAAATATTAAAAAATTATTTAAAAAATTAAAATTAATAAAAATATTTATACAATAGTATTTTTATAATATAATAGTCATATCTTTTTCATAAACAAATTTTTTATGAATTTTTTTAGAAAAAAATAACTATTATAATAATTTTTATATAAATATAAATATTTTTTATATAAATATAAAATATAAATATAAATATTTTTTATATAAATATAAAATCTCAATAAATATAATTATTCATAAATAAATGTAAAGAGAAGGAAAAATTTAATTTTTAAATTATAAAATTAATAATTCTTAAAATATAAATTAAAAATTAAAAAAGACTTAATTTAATTATTTTTTAATTTTATAAAATTAATTTATAAAATTTTAATTTTAATTTTAAATAATATTTTAAATATAAAAATTAAAATTAAGAAGTTTAATTTCAATTTTACACTCTAGTTACATGCTGAATTCTAATAACCAAACGAACAGTTATGTAAAGTGGAAACTCATTTCAAAATGAGAATGAGGATTCAAAGAAATTGGTCCAGTTTTGGTTGGCCCTTTCTTTGTCAAAAGAGACTGTTGATAATCATAAAAATATAGACCAGTAAGGGGCCTCCATCAAGTGTCACAAACGTCAAATGGTAAGAATATTCAAAGCAAAAAAGGTCACTAGTGGGTGATTAAGACTTTGGGAGTGTCAAGGATGTATGTATAATTGTCACAAAAGTCTCAGTTCAAACTATAAACTTGCCTTCCATTGGCGCGTGACAATCCACAATATTATTGTGGGGGCATTCATCTGTCTCGTCTCGTCCATGACAATGCCCTTTAGGTTTTTATATATCAAATTCTTTATAGTATATTTTATACGTCGGCCATGTTCTCTCTATATAATATATACACACGCAATGCACACCCAATAAAAACTGCATGCTAATTTTCGTCTTTAGAGACGAAAGGGACACAAGAACCTGACATCAGCCAATTAAGTTTTGTGGCATAAAAACAAGAAAAATGATACTTCAAATAGCATTAATAAGGTGTGGTACAGAGACGCTGGGTCAGTATACCCTATAAAACCCTAAACAAAACCTTGATTCTATTCAGCAAAGTATTGAACGGTACTTGTTGAACAAATACGATCGAACGATCCAAGACATAGAGACAACCTTGATAGAATTAATGTATGATGTATCGTTTTAAAGGAAATATTATATACATAGTAACCAATGGACGAATCACATGTACAATAGTTTTATTCCATTAGCATCGGCACTAGGAACAATAATGAAGTCAACAATTAATGTTATTTTACTTTAAATACTTATGTAGCTATGTAATTGATTTTGTAATATATATAATCATAAAATGTAAAAGAATGAAAATGACGAACCTGGTTAGCAAAACCAACACCACAACCAAGTAAGATCCTGCCAACGATGAGCATGGCAAGGTCTTGAGCAGCGGCATTAAAGACAACTCCACAGATGAAGAAGAAACCGGCAATCAACATGGTGAGCCTTCTTCCCAACCTCCGAGTGGTGTAGGAGGCGAAGAAGGTGGCCGTTAAACCAGCCAGGTACAAAGACGACGTGAACAGCTGCAGTCCTTGGTTGTCGTATTTGCAGTAATTACTGTCCAGTCCTTTCTCTTCCACTGTCCTTCTGTATACCGCCGGAAAGAACTTCTTCAGGAATGGTGGCATAGACGTCACACCACCTGATTATTCAAGCCCCACAACACAAAAATATTTTATTATATTACTATTTTAATTTTCAAAAAACAGTTAAAAAAACATTTAAAAAAGAAGAGACTAAGGATCATGGATATAATAGTAATTTAGTCGTGTATGACTGCGATTAAAAAATAAATAAATAAATTAAGTAAGTTAGCAAAAGAATGGGACATATTTGCATTAGCGAGTACAGAGTAGGATAATTCTTAATTAATTAATTATGCATGTTTTTTATTAATTAATTTTAATTTTAATTTTTTAAAAAATATATATAAATAATTAATAAATAATTTAGAATGTTAATAATACAAGTATAAAGTGGTAGTTTTGAATTCTGAGTCAAGCAACGTGAAATCTCGAAAATACCCTTGTCAGGGTTGTTTGGCGATGGAGTAGTTGAGCAATTTTGGGAACTTACATGACTGCTTGGATTCCCATATTAGCGCGGGACCAAACCAAACTTAACTATTCATGATCCTCGTTAAGGCAAACCAAAAATAATTCAACAATTGAACCTTTTTTCTTTAAAAAATAAATAAATAAAGATTTCATTATCCACATAAAATTATCCAAGAGTTGCTTTGACAACTGCTGAACCAGTGTTTTTATTTCTTCCCTTAAATGGATAAAAAAATATTCAGTCACTTACCCATTAATAAATTTGTTTTTTTCTTTGAAAAAAAAAAGCCAGTTAAAGACAGAAAATCCCATGAAAAGATGAAAGTTATCTTTTCCTTTTATTTTGTTCATTAAAAAATTAGATTTGGAATGATAATATATATTCACATATATTGGGTCTAGCTAGCTTGGTAGGTCATGGCTGAGTTCATGGAAACGAGAAATACCCAAGAGCCAATAGCCAATAGGTTATTTGTTGTATAGGAAGGGAATAGAGAGATCAAAGATGCATCATGCATGAGAGAGAGAGAGAGAGAGAGAGAGAGAGAGAGAGGGAAAGAAGAAATGATTACCTGAAACACCGACGTCGTATCCGAACATAAGGCCTCCGGTGGCAGCCAATATGCATGAAATGATGACGATTGGAGTGATCTTGGCCTCGAAATCGCCGCCTCCGCCGCCGTTGGCGAAACCTCCGCCAGTCATGGTTGTTCCCGACGACAACTGCTTCCTGAACCTGAATGGATCAATCTATATATGTGTGCAAATGCAATGCCAAAAACAGATAGAGAGAGAGAGAGAGAGAGAGAGAGAGAGGCAGTGGTGGTTGAGTTATTATGAAAATGAAATAGTGGGAGTGAAAGGCGTGTATTTATAAGCGATTAGCACAGAGCGTTTCCTTGCAAAATTGGATATACGATGATGCAGTAGTGGGCGCTACCACCCTCATGGCCCCACGTGGCGATTCCCATTTTATTTATTCTTTTTCTTCTTCTTTTTTGACGGCTGCCTTGTCGACGCCATGTAATATAATAACATTACTGTTTAAAAACGAGTTAATATTATATTATACAATTATAATTGTTGCGAATCATTTTCTTTAATATTATTTTAATTTTTATATAGATTTTAATCATTTTATGTCTTTATTAAGAACTACAAATATTCAACTTTTTGAATAAGAATTAAATTAATTTCTATGCAATAAACTACATAGATAATAGCATGAAAATATCAAGAATTGATGAATAAATTTTCTCAACAGTTTTTTATTTTTTAGTCTTTAACCATTTGTTCATATAATTTTGAGTGGAGAGTGATGATTAAATAAAATTCTCTTTCAATAAATTTTAATAACAGGAAATGGCAATGAGTAATTTTTAATTCCAAAAAATTTAAGTTATCATAATAATTAAGAATAAGATATTACCAGTTAAGTTATAATTTTTTTAGAAAAATATATCTTAATTATAACAAGTATATATATAGTTAAACTCGATTTGTTTGTTACAAATATTTTTTTTTCTGGTGAAGTGTTACAAATAATCTCTAAATCACATTAAAATATAGTAAGCTTCTTAAGAATAGATAATATAAGCTAGGTCCACAATGATATACATAATGAAAAAAAATCAATAAATAAGTGTATTTATTTCAATACAATTTAATGAATATAATATAGGGTTTTGTAGTTTTGTTTGGCCTTCGGTCCCCCATTTCTACCAGATTAAGAAAAAAAAAACTATTTTAAACTTAAGTCTAGCTCTTCCAAGTCTTACTACCTGGATATGTGTTACTGGATTACAAAATTATTGACACAAGTACAAAATTCTTTTTCAATATACTAGTAATTTATATCATAGCTGAAATCAGCTCCTATATATTTATCTGATTAAGAAATTAAAACTGAATCTTTCTACCAAAAAGTATACTAATTAGAAATGGGTTCATAACATCAAACCAGAAGTTATGTTTGAATAGAACTCTCAGTTCAATTTTGTTAACTTTTATTAGGATTTTAGAAAGTAAATAAATAAATTAAATAGATGATATCAATATGATACTGTTATGTTAACACATTTGTACATTTGACGAAATGTTTTTTGTAGAATCGGGTAGTATCCAAGCTGCGAGGAAGGAATCTAAAGTGTGTGAGCCTTACGTAGCTAGTGTTAAGAAATTTACATTTTTTAATTAATGTTGAATATTATATTTAATTGATAATTATATTAGTTATTTAATTTATTAAGCTTGTTATTAAGTGATCTAATTTAGTAAATTCATAGACTTCACAACTTGATATGGGTCTAATGAGTAGATACTATATTGGTCCATTAGGAAATTATGGAAACCCTAATTGGTTAATATACGTCAGAAACAGTTATGGTCCCCAATAAACCAAAATTCATAACACAATTTCTCTTCTCTCCATCTGAAAGAGAGACAACGGTCACATAGAGGAGTTAAAGCAATTTGGTTGAGGAAGATCACAAACCACCCCCTTGTTCGTGATTGATTGTCGATAAGATTCTACAACAGTTGGTGATCAATAATAAAAGAAGGAAGAAGAAAATGAAAATTAGAGAGAAGGAGGAGGAAGAGAGTTATAGAGAGAAGAAAGAAAAATATCAAAATAAGAAGTGTCTCGGTTTCTGACTTGCCACCCCCTAAACTACCCCTTATTTTGACTTTACATAATTAAAAACTCATTAATTACAAAGTTAGGTCAGGTATGAACATTTGGGCCCAAACCCCATGCAATTTGGAGGTCTATAACTCAAGTTATGAGTAAAACAACTTCAAAGGTTCTCTAAACTCGTATTTTGACTTCTATGCAAAATTAGGCCCACTAGACATCTGAATGAGACTTCGAGCTCTTCATCAAAGTTGTAGAGCTTCCTCTTAACTTTCCTACAAGATAAAATTCATGATTATCAGATATGTAGAATTCAAGTTATGTCTAAAATACAAAAACAGTGTCAAAGACCAATAATGCTAGAAAAATTCAACTAGGCTCAAATTGAGCCTAAACTCACAAATCATGACTAAACTCAATCAATTAAGAAAATGGAGAGTGCAATTGACTAAACATGAGGGTTTATTAATGAAACAAATATGTGATTATCAAATTCTCCTACACTTAACTTTTTGCAATCTTGGGCAAAACACAAAAGACCAAAACAAAGACAAAAGAGATCAACAAAAAGAACTCAAATTCCAATGACATTTAAGAATGCAAAAGTTTACAAGCAAGAAGAACAACTAAAGGTTCAAGGGATCAAAACATTTATGAGTTAACATTTCTTCACAACTCAAACCAATAAGCAAGGTAGCTTCAAATTGAAAAGCATGAATCAAGAATGATAGATCCTCACAAGATACACTCTCAACCCTCAAGTATTTATAAGATAAGTATTTCACTCAATTCAACCCATGAAAATTGCACTACCATAAGCTTGTTTATCTTCTACTTCTCCACTACCAAGCACATGCACACAAAAATTAAGAGGACTTTATTCAAGGTTGTAATAGGGTCAAGGTAAGGGAAGGAAACAATGTGGGTATGACAAGTTCAACACTCAAGAGAATAAAAGAGTAATGGGGAGGAACTCAAGTGACAAGTAACAAGCACGAAATTCCCCCCTCCAAAATTCATGTAATGCACATTCTCTTACATATTCCTTTCCTTTTGCTTTCACAACTTTTCTTGCATTCATTCTTTTTCTCTTCATTTTTCATTTCATTTTTTCATTTTTTTTCAATTTTTGTTTATTTTTTCAATCACCTTGCATATTACACATCAATTCGTACAACCCCCACACTTGAATTATTAATTGCCCACAAGCAAAAGAGCTCCAAAGTAAATGAACCAATACTCTCCCATTCCCTAAGGTAAGGTAAAATCATAGTTTTTTACAAAGGCATAAAATGAGCTAAGGCAAAGAATAGGCAAATAGGCTCAAAGGGGTTAATCAAAGGAAAATGATGCAAAGTTGGCTATTTGGCCAAAGTAGCTAATCAAGAAAGAAGGCCTAAATCATGTTCATACATGCAAGTGAAATGTAGCCTCAAAAAGAATCAAAGCAAGTTTTAGAGTGAACATTAACATGAGTGAAAATCACACAAGAAAGAAGGAAATGGTGCAATGTTAAATCTATCCATCAATAAGCTCAAAATCTCACAAGGTATACATCTACCAAACTCATTCCACCAATTCAAACATCCACTACCAAGCAAATCAGTTTCAAGAAGGAAGAAAATTTATTCAATCGTGCAATGACCTTGAATTTCAATTGCTTCAAACCCATAAATATCACAAATCTCAGAACATCATAAAAAATTATTATTTTTATTTTTATTTATTTATTTACAGAAAACAAAAATTAAAAATAACAAAAATGTAGCAAAAAAGAAACAAAGAAATAGAAAGAATAGCAGACAGCATGCTAAATCTCTCCCTCACACTTAAAATTTGCATTGTCCTCAATGTAAAGCTCAAAAATCAGTAGCAAACCAGCAACAGTATCAACAAATATGAGACAAGAAAAATAAGGGAAAGAGGAAAGAAACAATCTGATCAAGTAGGGAGGCTTCCACTAGGGTCCCATTGCTTGAAGTGGAATGACCAACTTATGCTAGAAGCATCATGAGAGCATCCACCAGGGTCCCTTTGACTTTCTTTAATTTTTTTGGCGTCACCACTAGAATGCAATGTGTCTACTTCATCAACGTCATTTTTCCTGTTTATGTTGGCCCGTGGCTCAAAAACAAAATCCACTACAGTAATGACCGCCATCTGATGCTCTTTTCCCTTCTCTGAAAATTCGACAATGGCCTTTAACGCCATCTCCCCTTGTGTTTCAGGGTATACAACTGCATCAGGAACATTGCTGATAGAACTACTATGATCAGTCCCTGCATAAACAAAATCATCAGCTCGCAGGAATGCAGAAATTTCAGCATAAATAGCACGTATCATATCTCCATCACAATCAGTATATGAATGGCAATTGATAGAATTATTAAAACCAATAAAGTCAGGAAATTCATCACACAACTGATCAACAGTTTCCTCACACTCAACTACATCAGCAAGTATATCAATATGAAAAATAGAATGCCCTTTCATGGGATGCTTCATAGCATAAAAAATGTTAAATTGAACAATTGAGTCTCCAAACTCCATGGATAGAGTTCCTGCATATACATTTATTTTGGTCTTTGCTGTTTTGAGGAATGGCCTGCCTAAAATAAGTGGGGCCTTGCTGAATGGTGAGTCCCCTTCCATCTCCAGAATATAAAAATCTGTAGGAAAAATCAGTTCATCAACCTTAACCAATACATCTTCAATCAACCCGGCTAGTTATGCAATACTTTTGTTAGCCAACTGAATCACAACACCTGTAGAATGCAAAGGGCCAAGTCCAAGAGAATTAAAAACAGACATAGGCATTACATTAATAGAAGCACCTAAATCTAACATGGCATGCTCAAATTTGTAATTACCTATAACACATGGAATTGTAAAAGTCCCTGGATCATTGCATTTTTTAGGCATAGACTGAATGAGGGCTAAAACATTTTGGCTCATATTGATTCTCTTATTGCCCTTTAGTCTCTTCCTCTGTGTGTATAATTCCTTAAGAAACTTGGTATATTTTGGAATTTGGTTGATTGTATCCAATAATTGAATATTTACTTCTACTTTCCTAAAGGTCTCAAGATGCTCTCTATCCTTCTCAGCCTCATCTATCTTTTTTGTTTGAAGGGCTCTCTATGGGAAGAGAAGGGTTATGGCAGGCTGCTACGACTTATCAACAACTACAGATTTCTTCTTATCCTCAGAAATTGATTTCTTTGCTTTCTCTGCTGGTTGTTGCTTACTTGCAGGTTGAGGTTTAGTTGGTGCTGGTACATACTTACTAGACCTCAATATAGTGACACCCACATTCGGATTGGGAGTTGTTTGGGAAGGAAGTTGGCTCGACCCTTGACTTTTCAGCTCACTCACTGTGGTTGCCAACTACCCAATCTAAGTTTATAAATTCTGAATGGTGGCATTGACAATCTATTGAAACTAAATGTTGGTTGAGGCCATCTGTTTCATCAAGTCTTCCCAGGATGGCTCGGCTGGAATAGCTGTTGGACTAGGTAGCTGGATGGGCTGCTGCATGGGTGGCAGCACAGGTTGTGCTTGCCTGAATACAGGTGGTTGTGGTTGGTACTTGTTGCTCGAGCCTGCAGCTTGGTATCGAAATTGTTGTTGCTGCTGGTGGTGGTGGTAGGGCTGCTATTGCTGGTATGGCTGTTGTTGCTGGTATGGCTGTTGTTGCTACCCAGAATTCCTATATCTGAAGTTGAGATGGTCTCTCCAGCCAGGGTTAAAAGTACTCGAAAATGGATCATATCTGGGCTGTTGGGGCTGCTGGTATTGGGGTCTACTAGGAAAAATGCCTGCTGCAACAACAGGGTAGGCTTGGTTGCCAAAATTCTCTTCTTGAAGGGTTGGACAAGCATCAATAGGATGGGATGGACAAGAACAAATTCCATAAGCAGTGGCAACCATTTGCATAGGTGGTTGCTATGCCACTGCTAGCTACTGATAATCACATATTTTATTCATTAAGAAACCCTTATGTTTAGTTATTTACACTTTTCATGTACTTAATTGACTGAATTTGATTATGTTTTGTAAGTTTGAACTCGAATCGGACTTAATTAATTTTTTCAGCATTATTAGGGTCTTATATTGTTTCTGTATTTTAGCCATATCTTGAGTTATAAATGTATGATAATTATGAATTTTACCTTGTAGGAAAGATAAGAGAGAGCTCTACAACTTTGATGAAGAGCTCAAAGTCAATTTCAGACATCTAGTGGAGCTAATTGGGCATGGAAATCAGAATACGGGATTTGTGACTAGAACCCGAACAGTGTGTAGTAACCAGAACATAATTCGAGTTTGGGCATATAAAATGGGCTGAAAATTTCTAATCTGAAAGTTAAGACCCATATGTACAACTTTCATGTCAAGCACAAAACTTGATTCGGGCTCCTTGATGGAGATATTGGGTCTGAAAGTCAAAACAGAGGTGCTGAAACTGGTCCTGAATAGTCTGTAGTAATTGAGTCATATCTTGGGCTGTCGGACGAATTTTTGGGTGTTTCCAGAGCCATTGGAAAGCTTAGACAATTTCTTAGAACTTTCATGAAGACCACTTGGCTCAGAAATGACGAAATCAATGAGTTCAGCAATAAAGAATTTCGGAGACAAGGTAGCTCACCTACTCACCCACCTACTCATCCACCTACTCATCCACCTACTAATCCCATCTACCCATCTACTACTACTCCGAATCCTCTATAAAAGGAAGCATGTGGAGAGCTTTAGGAACAACACATACTTGGTGTTAGAGATAGCTTTTCATAGTTCTTTTGAATTCCTTTATTGTAATGGAGAGCTAAGTCACTTCTAGTCAATTCGGGACTCTTGAAGAGATTGTGGTTTGGATTCTTGAGACCTTGGTTATGTAATGTATTTGATTTATATTTGAATTCCTCTTCTCTTCTTCTTCTTCTTCTTCTTCTTCTGTTTTCTTGATCTTGAATTCATGAATGGTGATTCTGTTTATGTTTGATCTGATTTGATCTTGGTTTAAGATTAAGTATTGTGATGAAACTTAAAACTGATTGATCTGAATTAATCACATAACTGAATATTGAAATTTCTGATGAAACTTAAGAACTGATTAATCTAAACTAATCACATAATTGAAGAGGTTAGGTTACTGATTGGTGCCTAGGTTAATTGAATTCGGTGCTTAAATTGACATATATCTACATGAATGGTGCGATTGTAGATTTGTGTTTATCACTTGTTAATTGAATTCTGGACGATTGTCTAGTGTGAATTCTGGACCTAATGCTGAGATTTCGATTAGATCTAAGTTAACCATTCAAATGTGCTTCAAATGTTTGTTGAAAGGTTTATGATTGAATCCACCCAATCTCGGATAGATTTCTGAATTGATTGTTCTTCTAATTGTTATTTCTCTTTAAATTCTGTCACTGCGATCCTTGAACCATCAAAACCCCCCTTTTTCTAACTTTCACTTGATTTGATCAGATTGCATCTACGATCCTTGAGGAGATGATCCGCTGATGTTCACTATACTACAAGTTTAGGTAATAACTTCGGTTATAATTTTGACTGAGTTCGGCGCTCGTCAGCTACCTCACCAAAGATATCAACTCATCCAATCTGTGTTCCATTCTCTGTTGGTCTATATGAGACACTTGAAGCTCATTGACTCCTCTGGTTGAGGTGATCATTCAAGTTCAAAACTGCTGAGTGTTGTCTGCCATATTTGCTATCAAGTCTCTGGCAGTAGCAGGGGTCTTATCCACCAAAGCCCCTCCACTAACAGCATCAATCATACTTCTCTCCATTGGCATCAGTCCCTCATAAAAGTATTGGATAAACAATTGATCACTGATTTAGTGGTGTGGATAACTTGAACATAACTTCTTGAACCTCTCCCAGTATTCATGCAAGATTTCACCATAAATTTGCCTGATGCCACAAATGTCCTTCCTAATTGCCGCAACTCTGGAGGGAGGGAAAAATTTCTCTTGAAACAGCCACTTCATATCATTCCAGGAAGTCACAGAACCAGGTGAGAGATAGTAAAGTTAGTTCTTGGCTGCATCAGCAAGGGAGAACGGAAATGTCATTAGCTTGATGTGTTCTTCATGGATGCCTTGTGGTCTCATTGTTGAGCACACAACATGGAATTCCTTAAGATGCTTATGAGGATTCTCACCTGCAAGTCTATGAAACTTAGGCAGCAAATGGATTAGTCCAGACTTTAGCTCAAAGTCAGCATCAATCTCAGGATAGTGAATGCATAATGGTTGATAAGTAACATCAGGGGCAGCAAGCTCTTTAAGAGTCCTATTATGCATGTTATCAGTCATGATTACAATATCACTTAAATTCTCAGCTTCAATGACAGATGCAGTGATAGATTCAGTAACAGATTCAGTATCAGAATGAAATGAGGAATCAGTTACTTGACTAAGCCTACGAGCTCTTATCAATGAATGCAAGGTCCTATCAATTTCAGGATCAAATCAAACAAATTATCAGAGTCAGACCTAGTCATGCAACCAATCAGGGCTAAAAAGTGTCAAAAAGCCAAAATCTAAAAATTATACAAATCTACAATACAAAAATGACTAGAAAAAATTAAACAAACATATCAAATGATTTTTTAAAAATATGGGACCACCACAGAATGAAAACTATGATTTTTTAGAAAATTACCATGGAAAGAAAACATTTCAAAAATTGAAAAAGTGGTCTAAACGATGGAATTTGGCGAAACGGAGCATAGCCAGGCTTGCCTAAAAGGCCTGCCCGGTCAAGTGATTTAGATTTTTCTCTATCAACTGGCCAAACTTCAGGTCATTCTGACTTACTAAAACAATTGCTGAAATTATTGTTATATCCCAACTTTTCTCAAAACTCGTATCAGAAGATAGAATTTGGCTAAAATTCAAGTGGATGATTCTTAGGAGATCATCTTGCTCAGAATGGTCATTTAACTTTGGGGACTAAGTCTCAACTCAAAGCTCCACAGTCAAAATCAAACTAATCTCTCCTATCCCATAAAAAATCAGAAAATGGGAACAGAGAGCTAGCAGGGTATGAAACAGTGGTAGACAGATACAAACACGTCCAAAATGAGTGAATGACACTTACAATAAGGTCTTGCAATGCAATTGGCAATAAGGTCAGCAAAAGGATGGTTAACAACAACAAATGCCAATGGAACAGTAACTAATCTGCAGAATTGCAATACAGCAGGTAATTAGATAATTGTGTGAGTGTTGCAGCAGAATCATCAATTGTGTGATATTATGAAATGCAGTTGTATGAAATCATACTATGTAGGGAAACAAAATACAATGCACAACAGCAAAGTTCAATGCAACAGTAACGACAGTAACAAGTAAAATGCAGCAGAAACCAGGAGAATGCAACAAAACAGATCATAATATACTAGAATGCAGCAACAGTGGTTAAGTCAGAATATACCAGAATGCAGTAGTAGCAGAGGCGCTCAATATGATCATATTGCAGATCACAATCCCCAGCAACGGCGCTAAAATTTTGACGAGCGCCGAACTCACCAAAATTATAACCAAGTTACGCCTACGGCTTATAGTAAAGAAAGCAACACCGGATCGTCTCTCAAAGATTATAAAATATAATTTGATCAAGTCAAGTTAAAATAGGGGGTTAGGAGAGATTAAGAAGTAGAATTAACAAACATAATTAACAAACAACAAACAGAATTCGAATTAATCAAAATTAAGAAAGCAACTAATCCAAGAAAATTGTCCAAACTTGATTTTAATCCATCCTTGATTACCAAATCTCCATTCAATTATTAATCAAGTCTTTGGTCTTAGACCACATCAAGAAGCCTCTCAATGATCATGGATCTTCTACTAGAAATGCTTCTAGATTTCAATTAATTAAGATTAGATAAGTTAAGCACTCATCAAAACCGAAATCAACTTAAAAGCCAAGATCCAACCAAGTTAAACATTTCATCAAACACCTTCAATGTCTTGTTTAATTTCTGAGTTCATCTCTTTGCACATGGTAATTAAGCAATTAACATATGAAAATTCTAATTAACTAACCAGAATTAATAAAGAGAAGAAGAAGAAGAGAAAGTTGATTAATAAATAAACTTAAACATTAAAAACGAAATTTCAAGATTAACAACCAAGCATGTTCAATCTCTTGGATTGATCTAAAGGTTCTACCCCTCCATGAGAAGGGGAGAACTCAGAAAAATAAAAGAAGGAAGAAGAAAATGAAAATTAGAGAGAAGGAGGAGGAAGAGAGTTCTAGAGAGAAGAAAGAAAAATGTCAAAATGAGAGGTGCCTCGGTTTCTGACTTGTCACCCCCTAAACTATCCCCTATTTTGGCCTTACATAATTAAAAATCCATTAATTACAAAATTGGGTCAGTTATGAATATTTGAGCCCAAACCCCATGCAATTTGGAGGTCTATAACTCAAGTTATGACTAAAACAACATCAAAGGTTCTCTGAACTCGTATTCTGACTTCCGTGCAAAATTATGCCCACTAGACATTTGAATGAGACTTCGAACTCTTCATCAAAGTTGTAGAGCTTCCTCTTAGCTTTCCTACAAGTTAATATTCATGATTATCATATATGTAGAACTCAAGTTATGTCTAAAATAAAGAAACAGTGTCAAAGCCCAATAATGCTAGAAAAATTCAATTAGGCCCAAATTGAGCCCAAACTCACAAATCATGACTAAACTCAATCAATTAAGAAAATGGAGAGTGCAATTGACTAAACATGAGGATTTATTAATGAATCAAATATGTGATTATCAGTGGTATGTATCTTGTGATGGATTCTCAATTCTGGATAATTGTTCACGTCTTATTTTTATTGGCATGCTTATTTATATGAATATGTTTGTTTATTTTGTTCTCTATCCAGTTTCTGTTGCTAGTGCTGTAAATATTTCTGCTCATGTCAGTATCATCCCAATGCTGAATGGGAAGAATTTCAAAGCCTGAAAAAAAGTCGTGGCAATAATTCTCGGCTGCATGAATTTAGATCTGGCACTTAGGACAACTCACTTCTACTCCGGAAAATCCTGATGAGGTTAAAATTGAGAAGTGAGATCGCTCTTACCGAATGTTCTTAATGATCATGAAGCGTTCCATTCCGGAAGCGTTTTAGGGCTCTATTACTGAGAGCAAGAATGCCAAGAAGTTTCTTGAGGAAATTGAACAATATTTTGCCAAGAATAAAAAGTCGGAGGTGAGTAATCTTTTGGTCAAACTCGTCTCAATGAAATATAAGGGCAAATGGAATATAAAGGAGTACATTATAAAAATGTCTAATCTTGCATCAAAGGTCAAGTCACTCAAATTAGAGTTATCTGAGGACTTGCTCGTATACTTAGTTTTGATCTCTCTTCTGACACACTTTGAGCAATGAGTAATTTTTATTTCCAAAAAATTTAAGTTATCATAATAATTAAGAATAAGATATTACCAGTTAAGTTATAATTTTTTTAGAAAAAAATATCTCAATTATAACAAGTGTATATATAGTTAAACTCGATTTGTTTGTTACAAATAATTTTTTTTCTGGTGAAGTGTTACAAATAATCTCTAAATCACGTTAAAATATAGTAAGCTTTTTAAGAATAGATAATATAAGCTAGGCCCACAATGATATACACAATGAATTTTTTTTTCAATAAATAAGTATATTTATTTCAATAAAATTTAATGAATATAATATAGGGTTTTGTAGTTTTGTTTGGCCTTCGGTCCCCCATTTCTACCAGATTAAGAAAAAAAAAAAACTACTTTAAACTTAAGTCTAGCTCCTTCCAAGTCTTACTACCAGGATGTGTTACTAGATTACAAAATTATTGACACAAGTACAAAATTCTTTTTCAATATACTAGTAATTTATATCATAGCTGAAATAAGCTCCTATATATTTATCTGATCAAGAAATTAAAACTGAATCTTTATACCAAAAAGTATACTAATTAGAAATGGGTTCATAACATCAAACCAGAAGTTATGTTTGAATAGAACTCTCAGTTCAATTTTGTTAACTTTTATTAGGATTTTAGAAAGTAAATAAATAAATTAAATAGATGATATCAATATGATACTGTTGTTACGTTAACACATTTGTACATTTGACGAAATGTTTTTGTAGAATCGGGTAGTATCCAATCTGCGAGAAAGGAATCTATACTGTGTGAGCCTTATGTAGCTAGAACTCAATTATATATAAGAAAGTAATATAAATAGGTTATGTAAGAAACTGGTGTACAAAAATTATTTGCCTATAAAAAATACATGCTAAAACTCCATTTTCTAAATTATTTAGCGAATGAAGAATATTAATTTTCTCTAGGCTCTTCATAACTAATATTAATAAACAAAGCCTGCAAATTTGTTAATCCTATATATATATATATATATAGTTGAGAAAATGTGTGTTGTGTAGTGTAATAACGTACAGGTGTTTATAGGATAGGATACACTAAAACTGATACTGCATACCATCTTAAACAAGAAGAATTGGTAAGTGTTCTGTTGTAGAATTAAAGGATGTCTGAAGAGACACGTATACGATAGTTTCTTTTTTTTCGTACAGCTGCTGCCACCGTGAATCTTGGACAGGGGGGTTAGGTACATGTAAAGAGACTCCAGCGCTCAAGTTAGGTGATGCATAAAGAGGGTATACACCATATGAATTACAGTTATCTTGTTAGAATAGTATATCATGATATTTATAAGGCATATGTAGAGTCCTTGAGCATTCGTCGCAGAGTATGGGTACGTGGAGATCATAGCTTGACGGGGGAGGTACCTCAATCCCACGATCGTTCAGGCAGAGCCCTAACGGAGGGTGTCTCCCTCCCATGATCATCCAGACAGATCCCTAGAATCTTGGGACTGTCGCGTTAGTGATCAACCACTATAGCAGGCAGTCATGGTCTCCACACTATAAAGGTCATGATTAGTAGTAATCAGGCTATGCGCAGACATAAGGAGTACTATTTAGGGCCTACGACCAATGCCTGCATCCGAACGACCTAATCAAAGTGCTTATTCCGAAGTCAGGTGGTGTACATGCCGGGTTTGTCCTTCTAAGGGTGGGATCCCGTACCACAGTCCAGAACAGATGCCCCCAACTTAGCGCTTAAGTGGAACAATTAAGTGTCAAGATATTTAGACTGAGGACAGGATCCGTTGTGTTGTAAGAATCTGTAAAGGCCAACATCCGTTGTCTGAAGAGTACCCCCGAGGTAGGCATATACCGCCATCCCACCATCCGGGCTACTTTTTTAGCCCCTGTGCCTGGTTCCGCAGAGTCTTTTGTCCTTTTTCGTGCTTTGTAGGAATGCTGAGTTTTCTTAGGAAACTGCTTGTTCTGACTTTATTGGGAATTAAAGACTCATTAATTTTTTTATGTTTCCCAATTGCACGCTTCCCATTCACCAAATCAGAATCAAAGAACATTTAAGGGTAGCTTACCTCACGCAATTGGTACGTTGCTCTTGGGTCCAATCGGAATGCATTGCTTCTCCTATAAAAAGGGGAGCGTTTTCATTTGAGGTTAACACTTCTTCTGTTGCACTGTTCTTGCTCTGTAACTTCGCTTCGAGGGTGATTTTTCCTTCATGGCTCTCTTTGCATTTCATTCATGCCCTAAGAGGTTTCTGCCGAATGCAAGAGTCATATTCCTGTTTTTTCCAAAATGTATGAAACTATTTTGTCATTCTACGAATGTCCTTTTTAAAGGGCAGTTTACTTTGCCAGCGTAATTACAGAGGGCGGCTTACTTCCCCAGTGTAACATGGTTGCTAGTTTGATATGTGTCGTTGCTGGGGAGGCTTGAGTCACCTACTGTGTTGGACGGGGTTCTTCGGAGCTAGGGCGTTCACTCTCCTTGTTCTTTCCCGGGGATGTAATGGTTACTTCGCCCTGAACAAGCCCTCGGGTAAGCAGGAGGGACTATTGAAGTTGTTCCGTGCTTTGAAGCAACTAGGGAGAGTTGTGAGACCAGCTAAGAGTTTGGTGGAATGATCTCCTTCATGAAAGGTTACGCCTCATCCATCGAAGGAGGATGTATCCCGACCTTTATTGATGGGGGCAATACAGAAAATTTGGCGTCCTGGTTCTTGATGCCGATTTGCCGATATTCTTCAAAGTCAATCTACTTTTTCAAGAGGCCGACACTGATTCCGGGGAGCCATAGTGGTGACAGCGACTCTTCATACCACGGAGGGAATGTGGATGTGACATGTCTCAGGATGCCGTTAACGATGATGCCGATTCCTTCCTCCGGGGTCCTTTTTTTCTTTGTAGCTTTCGTGTCTCTATACTATCTTTTCCTTATCTTTTTTATGTAAGATGATGTATGGAATGAGAATAAAAATTCTTATCTTTTTGAATTTTTGCCTTGTGTTTCCTTTTCATCTTTATTTTCTCTGTCTGTTGTCTTTCATACTTGGCCGGGGTGAGTCCAACACTTACACTGTTATGCCCCTAACTTGGTGCTTTGACTTGTAAAGTCAAGGTGACAAGTTCTAAATGCTTAGCCTAGGGTATTCGCATCGGGGAGGGTTGTGTTTTTATAGTTTAATCGTTCTGTTCTCCTTGGTAGTCGTCGTCCAAATTGAGACTCCCAAATCGAAAGGTTTACCCGGTTTAGGCCGAGCTCCGGAGTAATTATCTGGACTTAACCTTCAAAAATTGCGCGACATTTCAATTATTGTGCAACCGTCTTTTCAAATGCAAAGCCGTCCTTTCAACTGCCTCTACAGCTGTGAGGGACACGTGGCACGTTTTGAGCAGATGGACGTACATGGTGTTTTATGTGCTATGATGAGTACCTTTTTTCAAAATTGTGTCGTAGGGACAAGAATGTCCCTTAACCGTTTAGCCTTTATAAGTAAGGGTTAGGGGTTCGTCGTTCACCTTTTATCATTTCTAAGTATTTTTCTGGAAGCTTCGTGTGGCAAAGAGGAGTGATTGCAAGCGTTTTTCCGTTCACTTCAAGCTTTTTGTTCGACTCATCGCGATCTTTACACAAGGTGAGACCCCTTTTTAGTTCATGTCTCTTTTTTCTCCACTTCTTTCAACTAGCACTGGGTTGTGGGATGTCTTTATGCTCTTTCATTTTTTGCGAAGTAGTGTTAGGACATCTGAGTTTTTTCTGATGGCTTGCCCCATGGGAACTCCATTTCCGTCGCGTCGTGTACGGCGTGAGTGTCCTTTTGAAATTAAAGATTTTGGAGGGAAGGGAGGTCGGTATATGGGTGCGAACCTTTCCGTTTGCCCTTTTTCGTGTCCGAATCTTTATTACGCCTGATTCTGATAATTTGTTCACCGGCCTCTTTGGGTTTTCTCAAGCTTTTTTATGGTGCGGGGTAGGAGAGGTGCCAAAGTCGGGGTGGCTATTCCCAACATCCATGATCTAGGAGAAGAGGACCCCATTCACATTAGTCATGGCCCGGGGTTAACATAGTCATGGGTGGGGGAAGATGTCTGGAAACATCTTTCCATTTTTTCTTCTGAGGTCATACTTCGGCAGTCGCTGGAGTATGTTCATCTGACGCTTGAGAAGGCTCAGGACAACGAGTTTCAGGTCATATGTCCAGAGTGCAATGAAAGGGTGTGTTTAAGCCGGGAAACAGGCTCTCACTTCATGTTTCTGTACGAGCCTCTTTTTGTAAAGCTCGAACTATGGCTTCCCTTCTCGGACTTCCAAATAGCCATTCTCCGGACCCTGTGTGTAGCCCCGACTTAGGTTCACCCTAATGGCTGGGGCTATATTATAGATTTTGAGAGGTTTTACTGGGTAATAACACTGCGGTATTCGGTCAATACCTTCTTTTACTTTTACCAACGGGTGTGCCCCCAAGGTTCGTCTGAGCAGAAGAACTTGTTCACCATCCGTTCAAGAGGTGGTCGTAAATCCTTTGACGTTTTTCAAGATGATTTCAAAGGATTTAAGACTAGATTCTTCAAAGTTATGGTGGCGGAGGGTTTTCATCCCTTTTACCTGAGGGTAGACAGGGAACCAAAGTTCCTGTTGTACTGGATCCCGAATGCGTGGAGTACTCCTACTATTCCATTTGAGAAGGAAGAAAAAGATTTAAATTTGGAGGAGCTCAAAACTGTTAGGTTTATATCAAAGTTTTCCAAGGTTCATGAAAATATTAATATTAGAGACGTCCTTGATATCCCTGGTGATGACCTTCTTTATGCTTTATTAGGTGGGAAGTAGGATACCATGGTCCACCATAGATATTTTGCATTTTATCATTCTTTGTATGATTTTGTTTTACTTGACTTCTAACGTGTTTCTTTGTCTTGTTTCAATGAGCAAAGACATGTTAGCCGCATCTTCTATGGCCGCTCTGCGGGCTTTGAAGGCCAAGAGGAAGGGAAAGAGTTCCTCGAGTGCTCCCTCTACCGCTACTTTAGCATCTTCTGGCCTGGGCGTGGTCATCGCAGAAACTCCTAAGAGGCTGGGGTCACCCTCTCGAGACCAACGAACGAGAAAAGGGAAGGTTGTCGAGAGTTCTTCTGACCGTGGTGACAGGGGGACCGCGGAAGATGTTGTTGAGGAGGGTTTGAGCCTCTTACCTGTTATTACTGGGAATGCTTATCCTCGGCCATTCATTGATAAGTGGCTTATGAGTGATGATGTTTTGAGGCACATATCATGACAGAACTTGGCTCAACTCCTGATTGAGCTTCAAGCTACGACGCTTCGTACTGCTGTCGAAGTTTGCCATATTGAGAGTTCTGTAGAAGAAAGCGACAAGAGGATAGCGGAGGATTTTAAAAAGAAAACAAAGAAGCTAAGGAGGCCGCCCGAAAGCTCGATACTGCTCTCAAGCTGAACAAGGACGCCCAAGTACGGATTGTTGATTAGGAGAAGGCTTTAGTCGAAGCCGAGCTAGCCAAGAAGAAGTTTGAGGCGAAGAAGCTCCAAGCCGAAGAGGCTCATGCTGCCGTCCAAGCTCGTATGAGTCAGTTAGGAAAGGATATGGATGCATTGGTGGCGGTGTCTGAGAGGATTAGCAGAGAGAAGTTCCAGAATGTTGTGGCTCAAGTTCAGCATTTCAACCTTGTCGTTACTCTTGCTTGAGAAGGCCTCGACTCTGACAAGGTTCTCTATGACGGCCAACTAATCTTTGCTGACAACGTTCCTCAAATTGATTCTGGAGATACCTCGGAAGCTGTTCGGACTCCGGTGGAAGGAGAGGATGAAGCTTGAGTTTTTCCTTTTTTCTTTTTGCTCCTTGCGAGGGGTTTAGATTTTTTGCAAACACTTGTGACATTTCCCCTGGTTTCGGGGTTTTATTTATATGTCATACTTGTTTTTGTATTTGTTTGCCTATTTTTCTTCATGGTCCATTTTGGGTCCAACGTACTTGTTGTAAATAATGTTGTGGACGTAGAAAATTTTTGCCAACGTAGGGGGAACCATGGTCCAAGGTCTAATACCCATAACACCAGGTATATAGCATTCCTCCTGACTTAGGTAGAAACAACGCCTTATTATACAATCCATTACCCATAATGACGAGTATTTTGGCATTTTAGACTTAGGCAATTTTAATCACCTTAGTTTAGTCATTTAACATCCAAGAACACTTGGTGCTTGTGATCCCTTTTAACTTAGGCATGCATTATTATTAGACCTTACCCAAGGTCTTTTCGTTAACTGTACTAGTTTGACGAGATCCCACTTGGCTTAGGTATAAGGGTGGACTGCGGGTCATCAAAACCGTTGTGCCACTGACTTTGAAATAGTCAATGCCAGGTACCGAGGTTGGGTGTTGACCCTATAGCTTTCTACCAAAATTGGGTGTGCTATGTCTCTTGACATGGGTTTTTGATTTCTTATCGAAAAAGTAGTATCTGAATAACTCTTTTTCATTGATAAGTGTCGGGGGACAAGGGCCCATATAAAGTCAAATGATGACAGATCAAACATTAGTTTTACGAAAAGACTAGGTCGTTATAAGCATCTAGCTATAAGATTTCCTAAGTTTATCTACATTCAAATAGTTCTTGATTGTGCCGCCTGTAAGAGTTTCCAGCGTGTAGGCTTCTTTGTGGGTGCTGACAACGATATAATAAGGAGCTTCCCAGTTAGGGGCTTGTTTCCCTTAAGAGGCATTTTTTCTTTTGATGTCCGCTCTCCGGAGTAGCAGGTCTGCAGGTTGGAACCGCCTTAGTAGCACCTTCTTATTGTATCTAGCCGCCGTCCTTTGTTTAAGGGCGGTGTCGCGTATGTGGGCCACACGTCTTCTTTCTTCTAACAGGTTCAGGTCTTCCCTGATTAATCTGGGGTTAATGTCAAGTAAAAATTGTTAATGACGCCAACTCTGTTCTCCTATTTCTACCAGGATCATAGCTTCGCTTCCATAAGTGAGTTTGAAAGGAGTCTCACCCGTGGTAGACTGGGGAGTAGTCATGTAGGCCCAGAGGACGTGGTCGAGCTGCTCAGCCCAATTCCCCTTAGATTCATCCAGTCTTCTTTTGATTCCTCGAACAATAACCCGGTTGGCGGCCTTTGCTTGCCCGTTTGTCCTAGGATTTTCTACGGCGCTGTAGTGATGCTTTATTTTTAGTCTAGCCAGCAGTTCTTCGAATCCTTTATCCTTGAACTGAGTTCCGTTGTCCGTTACTATGGACTTTGGAATTCTAAACTTGGTGATAATGTGGCACCAAGTGAATTTCTGGATCCGGGCTGCAGTGATAGTGGCTAAGGGTTATGCCTCAATCCACTTCGTAAAGTAATCTATTGCTACCACTAGGTATTTTTGCTAGCTTGGGGCTTGGGGGAATGGGCCCAAGATGTCTATTCTTCATCTGTAGAATGGCCAAGGCACAGACATTGTGGATAGTTCCTCTAGATGGGCCTTATAGTGGTCTGAGTGGCACTAACACTTATCGTAAATCCGGACATGTGTATAAGAATCAGCTTCCATTGTTAGCCAGTAGTACCCTGCCCTTAGTGTTTTCAGGGCCAGTGCTTTGCCTCCTAAATGGTGTCTGCAACTTCCTTCGTGAACCTCGGACAGAACGTATTTTGCTTCTTTCGGGGTGAGGTATTTGAGGACGAGAGAAGAGAAACCATGTTGGTACAAACAACCATCGTAAATGGTGTACCTCACTACTGTCTTGGTTATCTTTAAGGATTCTTTGGGATATGAAGGTACGATATGGACTGTAAGTATTCCATGATAGGGGTGATATAAGATGGTCCTTGTTCTTCTACCTGAAAGACGATATTATCCGTGATAGAGGGCCGAGGAAGGGTTTGCTGGATTACTGATCGGTTGTTGCTAGGGCTTTTGGTGCTGGCAAGTTTAGATAAGAGGTCAGCTCTGGAGTTTTGCTCCCTTGGAATGTGCACAATCTTGGTTTCTTCGAAGCCTTTGAGGAGTTCTTGGACTTTGACTAAGTATCTTTGCAGGAAAGGCTCCTTGGCTTGATATTCACCTCGGATTTGGGAGGTTACCAATTGCGAATCGCTACAAATTGTGATCCTAGTTGCCTCCATGTCTTTTGCCATAGTTATTCCGGCAATGCATGCTTCGTATTTGGCTTGGTTGTTCGAGGTAGGGAACTCGAACTTCAAGGAATACTTCAGTGTCAATCCTTCTGAATTTTCTATAATTACTCTGGCTCTGCTTTCTTTGGGGTTCAATGATCCATCAACAAATATGGTTTAAGAAATTCTTTTTGGGTCACCTGGGTCCGAAGTAAATTCTACTAAGAAATCAGACAACGTCTGGCCCTTTATTGCGATTCATGCTTCATAAGCGATTTCAAACTTAGAGAGTTCGATCGACCAGGTAATTATCCTTCCTTCCAAGTCTGGTTTGTGTAACACTTGGCATATGGGGGTTCGTCCTTACTACCACGGGGTGGTACTAGAAGTACTGCGACAGTTTTCTTGTCGTGGTAATCAGGGCAAAACCAACTTTCTCAACTTTCTAATACCAAAGTTCTGGTCCTTGAAGGACTTTGCTCACAAAGTAAACTAGTTTTTGACCTTCGTCCGTCTCTCGGATTAGTACTGAGCTTATAGCCTCTTCGTGAACTGAGAGGTACAAGAAGAGCATTTTTCCATTGTTCGGTCTTAACAAGATAGGAAGGGAAGACAGAAGCTCTTTCAAGGATAAAAAGATGTCCTCGCACTCCGGGGTCCATTCAAAGCTTCTTCCTTTTTTGAGTAATTTGAAGAGAGGAAGAGACTTATGAGCTGCTTCGGAGAGGAACCGTGTGAGGGCTGTTATCCTTCTTGTCAGTTGTTGTACTTCCTTAACACATCGAGGGCTCCTCATGTCGAGTACAACCTGACACTTGTCAGGATTGGTCTCAATTTCGCGGTGGGTTAACATGAACCCCAAGAATTTTCAAGCATGGACCCCAAAGGCTCACTTCTCTGGGTTTAGTCTCATATTGTGTTTTCGAACTTATGCAAATACTTCATCGAGGTTTGTCGTATGTGATCCACCCTATGGGGTCTTCACTATCATGTCATCGACATAGACTTTTAGCATCTTCCCCACTTAGTTCTTGAAAACTTAATTTATCATTCTTTGATAGGTGGTTCCTGCATTTTTCAATCCGACGGGCATAACCCTATAGCAGTAGCTCACCCTTTCAGTGATGAAGGTGATTTTTTCTTCATCTTCAGGGTACATCAGAATCTGGCTATACTCGGAGTAGACATCCATGAATGATAGCCACTTGAAGCCTGAAGAGCTGTCAACCAATTGGTCCACATTGGGAAGTGGATATGGATCTTTTGGGCAGGCTTTGTTTAAGTCTGTATAATCCACACACATTCTCCACTTCCCGTTGGATTTTTTCACTATGACCACGTGGTATAAGTAATCTTCCTGATGAAGCCGCAACTTAGCAATTCTTTTACATACTCCTTGATGACCTGCTGCCTTTCAGGACCGACCTTCCTTTTCTTCTGAGCGACCGACTTCATATTCTTGTTAATGGACAAGCGGTGGCAGATAAATGAGGGGTCAAGTCCCGACATGTCGGGCGAAGTGTAGGCAAACAGGTCCTTATTTTTCAACAACATCTTAATTAATTGTTATTTTTTGTCCTCTTTCATCTGAGCTCTGATCTTGGTAACCTGATCTGGCCTGGCTCCAAGTTAGAGTGGCTATAGCTCATCCTCTGGCTGCGGTCTGATGCCACAAAGTTCTTCTCTAGCATTCAGCTCGGTCATCAGTATGTTGACCTGATCTAGGACTGGGTCGGGAGTGACAGACTTTCCTCTTTCCGAAGCCCTGCAGATTTTTAAACTTTCGTTGTAGCATTTCCTAATTGCCACTTAGTCGCCCTTGACAGTGACCACCTCATTGTGCTTATTTGGGAATTTCATAACAAGGTGGGTGGTGGATACCACAGCACCAAGAGCATTTAGAGAAAGACGACCAAGGATGATATTGTAAGTCGAAGGGCAGTCTACGACCAAGAACTTCACCTTGACTGTTTTGAAAAGTTTGGAGGAACCTAGGGTCAAATGGGTTTTGTAATACCCAACTGGGGTGTTCTTCTCACCCGTGAATCCTGTGAGTTCCCCGTCATAAGGGGTCAAATCCGACCGCTGGAGTTCTAACTTCTGGTGGAGGTCCAGAAACATAATATTTGTCGAGCTTCCTTCATCCACAAAAATTCGGCGGACCTCGGCATTGGAAATGACCCTGGAGATGACAAGGGGATCGTTATGATCCGGGATGATTTCGTCGTAGTCCTCGTCTGAAAAGGTAATGCATAGCATCTTTCTTTCTACGGTGCTGCATTTGGATTGAGAACAGGAGACGCTAAACACCGTCATCCTTAACGCTTTCTTTTGTGCTCCATTTGACGGTTCTCTTCCAGCAAATCCTTCCACAGTGGTATTGATCGTGCTGTTTGATTAGAGGTGATGATCATCGTTGTTATTTGGTGAAGAGTCTTAGTTCCTTCCCTGTCGGTCATTGTCATTCCGGTGAGGTGGTGTGGTGGCGTTCGAGATCTTCCCCTCAAACTTCGGTTTCTTCTCTTGTGGGGAGGAGATGGACTCCGTCGCTTATCCTCTTTGTGCCTAGCGCGATGCTCATCATTTTGGGCATGAAGGATGTATTGCTGCAATCGTCCGGCCTTGATCAGGAACTCAATGGCATCGCGCAGTTGGTAGCAGTCTTCAATGTCATGGTCGTAACCTTTATGTCATGTACAATGTTTGGAGTGGTCTTTTTGCTTGTGCTTTTAATGGGGGTGGCCTCTGGATATTTTGGAACTCGGTCTGCATCATCTCCTTCAAGATTGTTTCTCGTGAGGCGTTTAGGGGGGTATAATCATAAAACCTTCTCCGTGATGGACTACCTTTAGGACGTCAGGACTGTGAGGAATCGTGATTGGGCTTTTGATAAATGCGCTCATCTTTAACCCATCTCCTATGGTCCTCCATTGCTTCCTCCAGGTTGACATACTTTTGAGACCATCTCTGGAACCCACACGGAGACCGCTCCTGGCATAATGAAGGGCAATCATGTCATCAAAGCTTTCCACATTAGTATATGCCGCCATGAATTGTCTCACGTAATCACAGAGGGGCTCATCTCGCCCCTATCGAATCTTGGCCATGGATTCGATGGACTTGGGCTGCTCCTTACTGGTGGTGTATTGGAGCAAGAACCGTTGTTTCAAGTCTGACTAATCTACCATGGATTTTCGTGGTAGACTGGAGAACTATTTAAGGGCTCCCTTTTTGAGGGAGAGGGGGAAAGCACAACATAGGAATTCCACGAATCTGCTATGAAAGCACATGGATTGCTCAAAGGCATTTACGTGCTCCTGGGGGTCTGTGGTTCCATTATAAATCTCCAGGTTGGCAGGTAACTTAAAGTTCCTGGAGACTCGGTACTCCATGAGTTAGTCAGAGAAAGGGTGTTCCTGAATGTCACGGTTCGAGTTGTTGTTTCCAACGTTAGATACCGTGGCCTCGGCATGACCCCTCTTTTGATTGTTCTCCGCATTGCGTCCTTCGTCAAGATGGTTTGACCTAGGCTAATTATCATGTATGGCTCTTTACATGTCTTCCAATTTTTGATATTGTTCGTTCAACATGGCCATATGTTGTTGTAGCATGTCCTGGAATTGACGTTGGGACATATGGGACTAGCTCCCATGTTCGGAGTGAGATACTCGATTTTCGGCATCGCCATTTGACATTCCCAAGCGCTGACGTATTGAGATTTTGTGTTTTTAGGTGTTGGGGTTTCCCTATTGGCCTTGGATTCTAAGTCTATCCCTTACTGAGATCCTGCGCGAGGGGTTGGGACTCCCGTCTAAAATCGAAGTGGAGTGTCCATTGTGCTGGTACTCTGCGTTGGGTGCCTAGTTTCTCGTGACAGAGGTTCCAATGGTAGGTGGTGGGACAGAGTGGAGAGGATGTTGCGTAGCAAAAACCTGCCTATGGTTAGCAGAAGTTTGCGCAACGTCTCTCCTTGAGTTTTGTCTCGTGTTCACCATAACTGAGTGGGATTAGAAGTTTACGGTTTCCCACAAACAGTACCAATGTTCTGATGTAGAACCAGAGGATGCCTAAAGAGACACGAGTACGGTGGTTTCTTCCTTCTCGTGCAGTTGCTGCCACGGTGAATCTTGGATAGGGAGTTGGGTACCTGCAAAGGGACTCTAATGCTCAAGTTAGGTAACCCACAAAGAGGGTATACACTGTATAAATTACAGTTACCTTGTTAGAATGGTATATTCTGATATTTATAGCGCATATGCAGAGTCATTAAGCATTCGTCATAGAGTGCAAGTACGTGGAGATCGTGGCTTGATGGAGGAGGTGTCTCCTCCCCACGATCGTTCAGACATAGCCTTAACGGAGGGTGTCTTCCTCCCATGATCGTCCAGATAGATCCCTAGAATCTCGAGACTATCACATTAGTGGCCAACTACTGTAGTAGACAGTCATGGTCTCCATACTGTAAAGATCACGATTGGTAGTAATCAGACTATGCGCAGACCTAAGGAATATTATTTAAGACCTACGACTTATGCCTGCGTCCAGACGGTCTAATTGGAATGCTTATTTCGAAGTCAGGTAATGTGTATATCAAATTTAACCTTTTAAAGGTAAGATCTTAAATCATGGTCCAAAATAGTGGATACCATTACTGCATTTCAAAATGCTGCATCATTCTTGACAAAAGACAATTTAAATTAATTTTAGTTAGGCACCACGGTTTTGTTTCTTTATGTGTATTAAAAGTGTAAATAGCTTCTGCGTTTTTTTTTAATACCGTAAAAGTGTAAGTAGTTGAGAAAAAGAGAATAAATAATATTGTAATGTATCAAACCTTTAACATCATCTTCACATCAAAATCTCAAATACTTGGGTGAGATTATAAAATTAATTTTGCATGTCTCTTTTAATCGTATTGTATAATAATGTCCACGTGTTTCTAGTATAATATAATCTAACAGCTGATCCTGCATTATATATTAAGTTATTGACTCAACAATAATTTATAAAACTGTAAATGCATTTTAAAATGCTGCATCACTTTTTGACAAACTAAGACTAGCGTATATAAAATTAGAGGAATGTTATTTGCACATTAAAATAATTATATCATTACTTTCATCTTACTTGTTTAAGAAATAAAAATAGAGATAAATATGTTGAAATGAGTATTTTATTTATTTTAATATAAAAAAAGAAGTTATATAAGAATAACGTAAAGAAAATTATGTTCAGATATTATTAGTCATAAAATTAACTTCAAACACGTTTACCAACTTAAAAAAATATAAAACGTGATTTTTTTTCTCCTAGTGAGTTGCCGCGTCAGTTAGAGACACATCTATGTATTTCACCGCAAGAAGCAATATTTTTTAAATCTCATAATTTCTACCAACAGATTTAGAAAAGTTTGAAAATAATTTATTTTTTTTCATTTTGGCCGGTAAAACAATTTCTTTCAAGAGCCCGATGAATTTGGTCTCAAAGTAGACAGGGCAAATGAAACTTATGAGAGGAGATAAAGTACATTCATAATCTTGTAATATATACCTAAATCCTGATCAACTAAAAAAAGTTTTTAAAAAAATCATGTTCACGAATAAACAAAAATATGGGTCATACTACCAAGAAAAATGTTAATAATAAATATGTATATATTTACAAGTGTTTTGGATAATGTTCGGAACCTAAATTAATAAATAAGTGCATCACTAGAGGTTCGCGAGTACAACTACAGCAAGGACAAGAGAATCTAGGTAAATCAAAGATATGGTCGATATGCAAACTCTATGATAAGAATGGAATATGTCTGACTTAAACAATCAGGTCAATTTATATAGACGACCTGAACCCTAATCATTCGAATTCTAGTTGTTTAAGGCATTCAAAGGTTTTGATATTCGTTACAATTAATCATTAAGTGCAGAATTGTTTATAACCGTTGGTGCCGTTGGTGAATGTGCAATTCTACCTATTGACACATCAGTCGGATGTTTTAAATAGTCCAAAGGTCAGTTTGACCCGTATTCCTCTAGGCTTATTACTATCATGGGCCTTATCTATCTATCGGGCCCAAGACAGTTCACAGCCCCACAGCTTGGCCATCTGAAAGATGAGCCGAGTTTAAGAATGGTCAGCCAGTAAGTTGACCATGTTGATCCATAGCCCCACAGCTCGGCCATTTGAAAGGTGAGCCGAGCTTAAGAATAGTCGGGGCATTTAGTTGACATGTCGGTCCATAGCCCCACAGCTAGGTCATCTGAAAGGTGAGCCGAGTTCGAAAGTTGTTGGTCAATCAATTCGATAGAACAATCCATAAGAGACAAACCAACAATCCACAAGAGACAAACCGAGTTATGGTAACTATACCTTTTGCAGAATAGCAAACAAGACGTTTCGTATCGCTTGCGTTTGGCTCAGATGTGGGAAGACGCGTGACACATGTGACTCATTTATTGCACAAGTGGCACGCTCCATTAATACACCATTAAAGCAACTGTTGAGGAAATTGTATCATAGTCGTTGATCGTTATCCTGATGGATCTTCACCGCAAGATCCATTTATAGATAAAAACGAAACTTTTCAATTTCTTACTTTCTCCACTGTTGATTTATGGCAGACTCATTTTTATTTAAAAATCTCATTTCCTATACTTCATTCAATTCAAACTCTTGTTTCTTTCACCAAAAATTCTTTACTTTCCAACCCTTTTTCTCTCCTATTCTCAAAACCTCCATCACTCCTTCATCAAGTTCTCGAAACCTCCATCATTTCCTCACCAAGTTCTACGTCTATATCGAAGCACTTCACATTCTTCTTCGAAAGCCTGGTATTTCCATTTACCCTTCCCTTCCATACATTGTGTAAATTACCTCCACTTAGAAATTAAGACTGTGAATCACAACATGTTTGTTAGAGAAGATAGTAGTGATAGTGAGTCTATAGAGATTCTGGGTGAATCTCTGGCGACCGTTCCTTGTCAAAATACAATGGACCTATCCACTAATAAAGGAAAAAAACACACTGCTGGGGAAACATCCAACCCTAAAGGTCGGTCGTCGTCTTCAAAATCTAGGGATGGGTACAACTGTGTTAAGTCTGCTGTTAAAAAATACTCCTTGAATTTTAACTCGGCCAAGAGTATCGTCATCCTCCTAAGAGGTATTGTGGTGGCGTCCGATGGGGACGAAACAAAATTCATCTGCTGACAGTGTTGACCTGACCAAAGGATTTTTATGTCCTCGGGCAAAAATGATGACTTAGGTAGGATTTATGTGTACCACACATTCTTCACTCAACTCGGCCTCTGGCTTCCCTTTTCAAACTTCCAATGTAAAGTTCTAACCAAATTGAATGTCGTACCAACCCAACTTCATCTGAATAGTTGGGCGCTTGTCAGAGCTTTCGAAGTGGTAGTACATTTTTTAGGTCGAGAACCTAGCATTAGGGTATTCTTCTCCCTTTTTCAATGTAAGGGAGTTAGCAAAGGGGGTTGGGTATTAATCAATAGTCACCCCCAACGAAGACTGTTTTTTGCTTTTAACTCATCGTATAAAAACTTCAAAAACCAATTTTTTTGGGTAAGTTCTCCCCCGACCGATTTGTCATTCTTCTTGGATCAATATAGAATAGAGAAATTCCCTTTATACTGGCATGGAAATTCGATTTCAATATTGGGTATAGAGTATAGAAGACTAACACTAGAAGACCGAATTCTAATCGACCTCTTGGAAGAAGCTTTTGTGCTGGACACAACTTCTCTAGTAAAATTTAGAAATAATACGACCAAATTATCGAAACTCATGTGTAAGTCTTGTCATTTTATTATTTTGCTGATATCGATCTTTTACTAATATATTTTAACTATTTTTTCCTCTTGCAGAAACAATGGCTCATAAGATAAAAGTTCGTGAAATGCAAAGGCGACTGAAGAAGTTGAAGAATGAAGGAACTTTCATCGCAACACCTGCTGATGATATTGCTCCCCAGTAGGAACCGACGAATATAATTCCTCAACTAGAATCCTCTGAGACTAATTCGGATCCAATGATACTAAAAAGGCATCAGTCGTAAGGTCAAGGTCAGAGTTCGAAACAATATGCCTTGACTCCAGCAAACCAACTAGTAGGTGAAGGCACTTCCTCACAGAGCTCAGGATTCAAAGCCACATTCGAAGGACTAACCAGTTTTGTGGATGGAAAAAATATGTCTTCCCTATGGGCATCCAACTTTCCGTTTGAGTCATTATTGGATAATCATATCTCATTTTCAGATGATAAAGAATGCAAAGAGAAGGTTGGAGGAGTCAGTCTTGTCTGATGGGCCGAAGTGCAGTTCTTCGACCCGTCAACGTCCTCTGGTAGGCTGAACTAGAAGTGGAAGACACACAAAAAATATTGTCCTACAACTTTCTCTACCATTCGATAATGGAGAAAGCTCAAAAGGCTTACCAATCTAAAGTTTTTGATCTTAAAAAAGAAATAGAAATTCTAAAAGCTAAGGCATGTCGAGTTGAAGGTCTGGAATCTTCGATTGAGCTACTAGAGGAAGAGAAGAAAATTTTTTTTAAGAGGACTTATTAGTCGTTATAAAAAATAATGTAGATTCCGACCGTGCACTTAAAGAAACACTTGATGAGAAAGACAAACTGTTTGCTAAATTGGAGGGGTTAAAAGATGAAATCACTAATCAAAAGGCTGTCGGCTTTGAAACCTACTTGAAGCAAGTCATGCTTTTGAATCCTGACGATGTCTTTGACAATCATTTAGGTGAGATGGGCCAGTTCCAAAAAGTAGTTTACGGATGAATTATTGAAGAGAAAGATGAAGATGAAGATGTAGGAGACTAATTAAGTGTAATTTTAATGTGTGACTTGATCGTTTTGTATTCAAACGAAATATGTCTTTCAAGTTTCTTTTATTTCAATACTTATTATGATGACCATGCAATAACTTTTTATTGGAAAGCTGTTTTATTCCATGAATTATAAATTTGGAAAACTCGTGAATATCGGTATTTATATTTTAAGGAATTGAACTTGGTCTATTTATAAACTTGATCGTTTATTTTTCACAAAGATATTTCCTAATATCGACCGCTTAGTTACAAAAAATCTTGTTTTGGTTGGTTTACTGTTTTGGTTTTAAGAAGTCGAATTTTCTTTGATGACTCTAATCGGCATCGCATCTATCAAATCCATTTTGGTTGGCATCAGCGACATTGGCCGGCATCAGTTACATTGGTCGGCATCGGTGACATTGGTCGACATCGGTGATATTGATCGGCATCGGTGACATTGATCGACATCAGTGACATTGACCGGCACTAAAAAAAGGTTGTAATCGAATCAAATTTTCCTTTCCAAGATATATCAATAACAGTTAATAGGTAGGCTTCATTAAAACCTTTCAGGCAAAACCCAGTAAGAAAAATCCTGATACGAAAAAAGAGTACACTACCTTAACTCTTATACATTTGTAAAAATTTGAAATATATAGAAAAAGGTAAAAAAATAAAGTTAGCTATAGTATTTTCGAAGTGAAGTTGAATTCCAAGTTCTAGGAATTGGATTCCCATTGAAGTCACCGATCTTGTAGGCTCCTCCACCAACGTCTTTGACAATTTGGAAAGGTCCCTCCCAGTTAGCTGACAACTTTCCTTCTTCGGGTAATCTCCTTGAATCTTCGATTTTTCGCAAAACCAAATCACCTTATTTGAATTTCCTTATTTTGACCTTTAGATTGTACTTCCTTGCCTCCCGACCCATTGTGGCTTCTTCCTGAACATGGGTGACTTCCCTCTCTTCTTCAAGCAAATCAAAGTCGGCCTTCCTAGCTTCAATATTCATTTCCTCGTTAAAGGCTGACTTTATAAAACTCAATCCTCCAATTTCTACTGGGATTATAATGTTAGCACCAAAAGTAAGTCAAAATGGAGTTTCCTAGGTGGATGACAGAGGAGTGGTATGGTAGGCCCAAAGTATACTTGGCAACTCTTCTGGCCAAAGACCCTTTGTCCGATCAAGCATTCTTCTTAGTCCAGTCAGAATAATTTTGTTCACTACCTCGGCCAAACCATTTGTTTGAGGGTGTTCAACCAAAGTAAATACCTGTTGAATTCCATTTTTCAAACAAAACTCACAAAATTTTTTATCAGTAAATTGTGTACCATTATCTGATACAATTGAGTATGGTAGACTATAACGAGAAATTATGTTCTTCTATACAAACTTCTTAACTTTTTCTGAACTAATACTTGCAAGAGGTTCGACTTCAATCTATTTCATAAAATAATTAATTACAACTACAATGTACCTTAATTGTCATGTCGCCATTGCAAAAGACCTTAACAAATCGATTCCCCATTTGAAAAATGGTCAAGGTGTCTCAATGCTGTGAAGTTCTTTGAGTGGAGATTTATGCAAATTGGCAAACTTCTGGCACTTGTCACATTTTTGGACATATTTCAAACAATCTGACTTCATTGTCGACCAATATACTCCTTACAGTAAAACCTTTCCAACTAGGGATCAGTTGCCTATGGACAGCCACAGACCCCTTCATGATTCCTCCATAACTGCTTATATCTGATTTTGATCGACATATTTCAGTAAAGGAAGAGAGAATCCTCTTTTAAATAGTTCTTCACCGATCAAAGTATAGTAGCTGGCTGACTTCCGTAACTTTCTTGATTTTTTATCATCGGTCGGTAGTGTTGGTGTATGCCCTAGAGGCCAATACATTCTGTCTGTATTTATATATATTGTATTATGTTATTTTTAATATATAAGGCATTTCATTCATTGTGTTCTTTTTTGATAGACATAATAAAGTCCTTAGAATAGTAAGTTTGATACCATAGGACATTAAGTGGATGAGTTGATCGTGAGATCCTATTGGATAAAACATTATTCTTAAATATCCCTAGTCAAGTATTATTGTTAATTAGGACAACAATAATGCATTGAGACTAGTATGTACGTAGACTGATGACCACATTTCACGAGTCATGGATATGAGATATCAAGTCTTCATATGGATATATATTAGAGTAATGATGTATTAGACAGACCCGCCATGAGAACGCTACATGAATCGTTACGTGAGTGTCATAAGCGATTCTCATAGTGATAATGGTATATGTGGTCCTTTGACTTAAAATCACTACGATTCCTACATGAGGAGTTGTGTGTTTTTAATGCCATCAAACGTCATCTGTAACAAGATGATTATAAAGTTAGTTATTAGACATACCACAATTCATATGGAGAGATGTGAGTGACTTAGATGGGATTTGTCCCTCCTACATAACAGGAGTGATATCTTCAGGCCCCCTAATTGAGTGAGACTACGAAATGCATGGTCATACTCAAATGAGTCAATATGAGATATTGATCTCATTTGTTATTACTGTATCTACTCGAGAATCAGGAAACTGAAGATTGAAGTAAACAAAGGTGACATATTCCATGCCTTGTGTTCAATCTAGATATCTAGACAAAGGGACTAAACTACACAGAAACATTAGTCACGAAGAGGTTATGTCATATCACTGACATTCTCATTACTTGGGTAGCAGTGATGTGTTGTTAGATACTGCTCACTGTTTGTAATATTAAAATGAAATTTTAGTATTACTACCAACGTCATGAGAACCTGCAGGATCGCACACTTAGAGCACACTAAATTAGAGCAATAAGGATCTAAGTTGAACTCAGATTCAATTGTGGGCCAAACTCATGACAGATGGGTTTATGTAACACCCTAATACAGATATCCAGATATATCCTAGATAGACAGAGATATATAAAGATAACCAGTACTAGAGACGTCACTTCTATACTACATACTAACATATATCTATAATCACAACTGAGTAATTATAGAAAGCCTTGAGAGATTGCGGAAAAGCTTAAACTCATACATATATATATATACATCTTAGCCACATAAGGGCTTTTGTAATACATATAACATAAAACTTACGAACAAACATAAACTTATTACATGAGTTCGCCTACTTAAAGCAATAAAACTATTCTAGTCTTCATGCTTTATCTTCTCATCCTTAAGTGGCTTGCATCTCTCGTACCGAGCCTTTGCCTCAGATTCCCGAAACCGCATCGGTACTGCATCCGAACCTCGCATCTGGATTTACATGGAATAGCAACTGGGGTGAGAATTAACATTCTCAGTATAAGCAATTCCAATACCAGCTCTCTATAACATTGTATATAACAAAATATATAACAAATGCTATAATTCTAACTTAGGAGCTTTGTCCTCTTTTCTCATAACTTAGGAGTTTCCTCCTCTATTCTCTTAACTTAGGAGTTTCCTCCTCTATTCTCTTAACTTAGGAGTTTCCTCCTCTATTCTCTTAACTTAGGAGTTTCCTCCTCTATTCTCTTAACTTAGGAGTTGCCTCCTCTTTTCTCATAACTTAAACACTTTCTAATAGTGTGATAACAATCAAGAGTGAACACACTGCTAATATATACAACGCCCATACATCTGTACATACCAACAATGACGGACAATGCCCATACAACTGTCCGTAAATGCAATGCTAATGATATGTAATGAATATGCCTAAGGAATCCTAAGTGCATGTGAATGAAATGCAAATGCAGAGTTTTGATTTGGAGCGAAGGAATTTGCTAGGAACTAGTCAAGATATCATCTAGTGGTAAATAGAGGAAACCTCATCCTCACCTTACACGTATCCCGGCTCATTGAGAAATTCGGGCTTCATCCTTGCTCAAAGAGCGTCTCTCGGATTTCCCACTTATCTCCTTAGGCCTTGGCACATCGAGACATCGTGGGTTATGTCCTTCTCAAAAGTCCTTCGGACACCCATCTATCTCCTTTTTGCCTTCATGATCAACATCAAAGGATACTCACTAGATCGATCCTACTTGACTAATTCATAGACTTTCGTACATACTTATATACTTAGTTCCTCTAAGAGCTAAGCATATTCTAGTCTTCTTATGTTTACCCCTTGTGATGAGGAGAATCAGAACCTCATACTATATGTAACCTTAGCACTTGGTTAGGAATACTTGTTCCCTTAGGAACTTCTCTGATCCCTTACCTCCTGGCTGAATGACCTCACGTCATATAACGTTACATTCTCAGGTAAACATTACTAAACTATGTCTCTTACTTGTACCTAAACTTCACCTCTTCACTCCTTTCTCTTAAGTGATCTCTAATGCAACCTTACGTTGCTGAGGTGTTAGGTACTTACCTTTGGCAACCACTAATCTTGGTTGCCCTAAGGTCCTTTCTCTTCATCTTCACACTAGCTTAACTCTCTAGTGTGTGAAGAGCTTAGTGTTATGTTTATCTCTTACATAAACACCATCTCACTCTTTTCTATAGACTCAACTCATCCTAGTGAAAGAGTCTATCTTAACTAATGCCTCATCTAACCTTGCTTAAGGAACTGAGAGCATTTCTCTAAAACTTTGCATAATTAACTCAACTTTGTCTAAAGAGAGTAGTTCATGCATCTAACTTTCCTTTTCTATCACACTTCTGGTAGTAGCGTATACTACACTTGTGTGCTAACATACTTATTCTAAACTCAACTTCCATGCTTTACTTGCATCTAAGGAAGTATCTTCTCTTTATCTTGTACTTCTAACTCATCTTAACTTATACTTGAGTTGTTGTACATTTCTTCTACTTTCTCGCTATCTTTATCTTGTACTTCTAACTCATCTTAGCTTATACTTGAGTTGTTGTACATTTCTTCTACTTTCTCGCTTATGACATCTTCTTAGTCATAATTCCTCTTCTTGTGTATTTAACAATGTACTAAGTCTCACTTAACTTGAGACTAAGTACCTAAACGTCCCCTCGTGGAACTCATACACAATCTTATCTCCACTCATGCAATCTAACTCTAGAGTGGCTCTTACTTGCAACTCTTTGTTGCCTAAGCTTCTAGGTACCTTCCTAAGGTAATCCACTATTCTTGGATTTCCTAAGGTTCATACCTTTCTCATCATTCTCTACTAGAGTGAATACTATTATTCATCTCTATTGCACTATCTCATCACATCTTAAGTGATATCAGTTGCAACATTAAGTTGCCTAAAGTGCAATATCATTACTTAAAGCAAACCTTTCCTTTAGGATGCTTAAAAGCCTATGCTTTCTCATACTTGATGGATAGATATTTTCCACTTGAAAATATCCCATCTTGTGCCTTAACACACTTAGGAAACATGTCTTAATGATTCCCTTAACTATGGCACCTCAAAGCATCCAAAAACCTCATTTTGGAGCTTCAGATCTCATGCCGCGGCACAAAGATTTCACGCCGCGGCGCCTTCTCTCGAGGGCTACCGCTGGGCTAATTTTTAACCTCACGCCGCGGCATGCATCCTCCACGCCGCGGCATTCCCGCGAAAACTCTCGCGCTGCGGCGTGACTATCTCCACGCCATGGCGCCATCGCCAGAACCCCGGTTCTGCACTCCCACCGGGTTTGCTTTCTCTATTGATCATTTCTGCTGATTCCAAGCCATCTCAATCCAAATTCTAAGTAATTCTAAGTCCCTAATCAATTCTTTAACATTTAGGAACATCAATTACTCTCTTAAATCTCTTAATTTGGATTATGGCTAGAATTCTCCATTCTTTAACTTAAGACTCACTTTGTGATTCCAGGTCTTCTTTCTTAAGTTGATGTTATAGACAAGTCATAAATGACCCAAGGAACACTTCTATGCAAGCCAAACTCTTCTAACATCTCTAAAACTCAAATTAGCATATTATGTATCTATATGCATACATAGAGAATAGAGATGAATAAAAGCTCTAAACCCCTACCTCTTGAAGATTGAAGCCTTGAATCTTGAAGCTTGATCTTCCTCTTCCCTTCTTCTTCCCTTCTCTCCTCTCCCCTTTCTCTCTTTTCTTCTCTCGGTTTTCGGTTTCTCTTCTTCTCTGCCGAGGAGAACCAAATATAAAGGGGAAGGGACGTGCAGGAATTACGGGAAAAGATTAATACCGAAACTTCTATCTCATATGGATACCCGAATCATGCTAATTCGAGTTTCCTCGCTTCCAACAACCTTAGAATAAATCATAAGATTCATCTAAGTTGTTGTTTCTCTTTTCTCATTATTTTCTATATCTCGCTGCTAGTCATTTGGTATTAAAATGCACAACCAAGATGCCTCAAAATACCAAACCGACTCGATTCTCTTGAAACTTTTGCCACATCTTACTTGGCTCATTTGTGACCTAGAAATAAACTCTCTATGTTTATTTCCTTCAACTTAGCAACTTATGCTATATCCGAGTCATTTTAAGCCACTTTACAACTTCGTGTTGCAACTAAGTGCCTAAATGAACTCGCTTTGTCACAAAACTTGACCGACATGCTAAACAAGTTAAATGCTACCTTTCGTAACCATTTACCAGTCTAACATGTACTTAAGGGTATTACATTTCTCCCTCCTTTTTAAAATTTTGTCCCCAAAATTGTTCACCTCACGCAAACCATTCTCAAGCTAAACAAAACTTTACATGGAACTTCGCTTCCATGCTAACCTTTTTCTCGTACTAGCTTCTCCCAACCATCTTCTCTCGAGGAGACCTTACTTGAAAGCTCTTGATCTCTCTACTTATGGATGGTAAGCTATACTAAAACCTAATCTTGGCTATTTCTTTTAACAGTAGTTGAACTACTTTTTCTAGAAATAGCTAACTTTACTTGGCAAGAGATGGGCAGATTACTTAATCTTGCCACCTTTATCTATCGCTCAACATATTCTCTTATGTTCTTTAACATACTATGCTACTATACATCTTCCTTAACTCTTGGAAAAACTTAGTAGCCTCTTGATAGATGGTACACTTTCTCTGGTGAGCTTCCTCTGGAATCCTTTTCTTGATTTTTGACCCTCTTGGAAGACAAAGTTGTCTCTAAACTTCGTCATTCCCTCTTAGTCCTAACAAAATCCTTAAGGGTTCCCTTGAAAATCTGCTCACACTTGTCCCTTAGAGCTTCATTCTCCTTCTGAGCTTCAAAGAATTTCGAGTCTTTAGGCCTCTTACTATGTTCACCTTGCTCACTGAGATACTATCTAGAATCATAGTCACCGCTAGACTCAAATTCTCGAAAACTCTCAAGAAAGTTGCTCTTTCTGACTATCATCTGGGATAACCACTAAACTGGCATTACCTAAATGATATCTCAACTCAAGGTTATGAGCCTTGAAAACTCTATCCATCTATTCTCGCTTCATATTCACTTTCCTCTCGATCAACAAGCATCTCAAGCTTTATGATCGCTGAACTTCTCTAACTAGACTCCTTATGAGTTATGTCTCCAAAACTATAAGGTAATCACTACTTTGGCTAATTCCAAATCATACCTAGGGTAGTCCTTCTCTTAGACTGAACCGCCTTGATGCGTAGGCATCTACCTACCTCTATTGCATCTACATACCCTAGTCCCATCTTCGAAGTATAACTGTCTACTTCAAAGTTCTCTTGGGAATTTGGAATTACCAAAACTAATGTAGCAATCAACCTTCTCTTCTACTCTTGGAAAACAAACTCACTCTCTAGAGTCCATTACTGGGTACTACCTCTCTTAACTGGCCTAAACCAGGTAGCACTAACTTAGAAAATCTACTGATAGATTCTCTGCTCTTGGATACAATGGCTACTCTACCCATTGTACCTCTCGCTAAACTCTGTTGGGTTCTTTGCAATTTCGTCTTAAGAAATTACAGAATTCTTAAACTCGTACCACTTGTAATCCAAAACTGACTTTTGGGTCACTTGGTACTTAACCACTTCTTGTCCAAAAGTTTCCAAAACTACTTTTGACATACTCATCATGTCCTTTCGTAATCCTGGAAAACTCTTGAAGACCTCGCTCTTCTTTACTCTGTTTCTATGACAACCAAGTCTTTGATCTTCTCCTGAGAAAAGTCAAAGCTTCTCTCAACCGATCTACCTGGTCATCCTCGCTTCTAAACCAACCAAACCATACCAACAAGGTACGTAGCTAGATTCACAAAGTAAATCTATTCTCTGCTTATACACACCTCACATGTGTTCTTATCTCATACCAAGTTGGATGATTTCGTTGCTTTCTTTTTCCAAGAATCGTCTCTCTTACGATATCTTGGTTACTCACTTATGCAGCACACGGAATTTCCGTTTAGCACGGTCTACATCCATGTATCTTACCACATCTAGCACATCTTGGTTACTGGAAGCTTGATTTGCTTTTCTCCTTAGAGTTGCTCCTCTACAAGCACTCTTCTTATACTTATCATTACTCCAAGCTTCCACTGTGCAATTCTGATATAACTTGAGATCAAAAGACACTCTCACTGACCTCAACATCTGATCTTTTCCTCATTAGGAACTTTCTAACTCTTGTTCCATCGAGGCTACTTCTACAACTCGCATGCACCGACTAGAGCGCGTGTCTATAACCTCCTTTTGCATCGCAATTCTTCTAATGTCTTCTCCAAGTTCTACTTCAAATTTTACTCACTTCCGCCTTTATCCGGATTGACGTAAAATAAGAAAAGAACTCTTGACATTCTTTGAATTGCTTTGCATTCTCGATCATCGAATATCCCCTTGCTCTAACTTTAGGAATTCTTCTTTCCTTTGCTTTCTCTAACTCAAGGGAATAATACTTATCTAGGAAAGTAACTCTAAACACCTCTCATGTGGTTCGAGTACTAACCATCTCTAGTAACCTCTCTCGCTTCATCTCATCGCCTTTCGGCTTCACCTACTAACCCTTACGAGCAAGGTCACTTTCTATTCATCGGCGCTTGCTATGGTCTCGAGGATCTCTTCCATCACATGAAACCATCTTCTAACTCGGGCTGAACTAAACGCTCCCTTGAAAACAAAGGAGTATCTTTCTTGAACTCGAGAAACACCGATTCCTCAAAAGTTCTCTCTCGTCTTCGCTACTAGCTAAGCGAGTTCTATTCTATCACTTCGATAGACTTCTACTAATGGCGGTCCGCTTCTCTCAACACAAAGAGCCATTTCTCTAAAAGCTCGTATTCTCTTTCTTTACTACTCCTAGTCATGCAATTCCATCCGCATATCTCAAAAAGAGATAAAAGAATGCATAACTTTCTACTAAATCGCTTCTTATGCCTAAGCATAGTCACCCATACCCCGCTCAACAGATGAACGCTCGATACCATAATGTAACACCCTAATACGTATATCCGTATATATCCTAGATAGACAGAGATATATAAAGATAACCAAGACTAGAGACGTCTTCTATACTACATACTAACATATATCTATAATCACAACCGAGTAATTATAGAAAGTCTTGAGAGATTGCATGGAAAAGCTTAAACTCATACATATATATATATACATCTTAGCCACATAAGGGCTTTTGTAATACATATAACATAAAACTTACGAACAAACATAAACTTATTACATGAGTTCTGCCTTTACTTAAAGCAATAAAACTATTCTAGTCTTCATGCTTTATCTTCTCATCCTTAAGTGGTTTGCATCTCTCGTACTCGAGCCTTTGCCTCAGTATCCGAAATCGCATCGGTACACTTGCATCCGAACCTCGCATCTGGATTTACATGGAATAGCAAATCGGGGTGAGAATTAACATTCTCGGATAAGCAATTCCAATACTAGCTTCTCTATAACATTGTATATAACAAAATATATAACAAATGCTATAATTCTAACTTAGGAGCTTTGTCCTCTTTTCTCATAACTTAGGAGTTTCCTCCTCTATTCTCTTAACTTAGGAGTTTCCTCCTCTATTCTCTTAACTTAGGAGTTTCCTCCTCTATTCTCTTAACTTAGGAGTTTCCTCCTCTATTCTCTTAACTTAGGAGTTGCCTCCTCTTTTCTCATAACTTAAACACTTTCTAATAGTGTGATAACAATCAAGAGTGAACACACTGCTAATATATACAGCGCCCATACATCTGTACATACCAACAAGTGACGACAATGCCCATACAACTGTCCGTAAATGCAATGCTAATGATATGTAATGAATATGCCTAAGGAATCCTAAGTACATGTGAATGAAATGCAAATGCAGAGTTTTGATTTGGAGCGAAGGAATTTGCTAGGAACTAGTCAAGATATCATCTAGTGGTAAATAGAGGAAACCTCATCCTCACCTTACACGTATCCCGGCTCATTGAGAAATTCGGCTTCATCCTTGCTCAAAGAGCGTCTCCGGATTTCCCACTTATCTCCTTAGGCCTTGGCACATCGAGACATCGTGGTTAAGCATGTCCTTCTCAAAAGTCCTTCGGACACCCATCTATCTCCTTTTTGCCTTCATGATCAACATCAAAGGATACTCACTAGATCGATCCTACTTGACTAATTCATAGACTTTCGTACATACTTATATACTTAGTTCCTCTAAGAGCTAAGCATATTCTAGTCTTCTTATGTTTACCCCTTGTGATGAGGAGAATCAGAACCTCATACTATATGTAACCTTAGCACTTGGTTAGGAATACTTGTTCCCTTAGGAACTTCTCTCGATCCCTTACCTCCCGGCCGAATGACCTCACGTCATATAACGTTACATTCTCGTGTAAACATTACTAAACTATGTCTCTTACTTGTACCTAAACTTCACCTCATCACTCCTTTCTCTTAAGTGATCTCTAATGCAACCTTACGTTGCTTTGAGGTGTTAGGTACTTACCTTTGGCAACCACTAATCTTGGTTGCCCTAAGGTCCTTTCTCTTCATCTTCACACTAGCTTAACTCTCTAGTGTGTGAAGAGCTTAGTGTTATGTTTATCTCTTACATAAACACCATCTCACTCTTTTCTATAGACTCAACTCATCCTAGTGAAAGAGTCTATCTTAACTAATGCCTCATCTAACCTTGCTTAAGGAACTGAGAGCATTTCTCTAAAACTTTGCATAATTAACTCAACTTTGTCTAAAGAGAGTAGTTCATGCATCTAACTTTCCTTTTCTATCACACTTCTGGTAGTAGCGTATACTACACTTGTGTGCTAACATACTTATTCTAAACTCAACTTCCATGCTTTACTTGCATCTAAGGAAGTATCTTCTCTTTATCTTGTACTTCTAACTCATCTTAACTTATACTTGAGTTGTTGTACATTTCTGTTCTACTTTCTGCTATCTTTATCTTGTACTTCTAACTCATCTTAGCTTATACTTGAGTTGTTGTACATTTCTGTTCTACTTTCTCGCTTATGACATCTTCTTAGTCATAATTCCTCTTCTTGTGTATTTAACAATGTACTAAGTCTCACTTAACTTGAGACTAAGTACCTAAACGTCCCCTCTGTGGAACTCATACACAATCTTATCTCCACTCATGCAATCTAACTCTAGAGTGGCTCTTACTTGCAACTCTTTGTTGCCTAAGCTTCTAGGTACCTTCCTAAGGTAATCCACTATTCTTGGATTTCCTAAGGTTCATACCTTTCTCATCATTCTCTACTAGAGTGAATACTATTATTCATCTCTATTGCACTATCTCATCACATCTTAAGTGATATCAGTTGCAACATTAAGTTGCCTAAAGTGCAATATCATTACTTAAAGCAAACCTTTCCTTTAGGATGCTTAAAAGCCTATGATTTCTCATACTTGATGGATAGATATTTTCCACTTGAAAATATCCCATCTTGTGCCTTAACACACTTAGGAAACATGTCTTAATGATTCCCTTAACTATGGCACCTCAAAGCATCCAAAAACCTCATTTTGGAGCTTCAGATCTCATGTCGCAAGACAAAGTTTCCTCATGCGCGGCGCGCTTCTTCTCTCGAGGGCTACTTGGGCTGGGCTAATTTTTAACCTCACGCCGCGGCATGCATCCTCCACGCCGCGGCATTCCCGGCGAAAACTCTCGCTGCGCGCTGCGTGACTATCTCCACGCCGCGGCGCCATCGCCAGAACCCCGGTTCTCAGTGACTCAGCACTGCACACGGGTTTGCTTTGCTCTATTGATCATTTCTGCTGATTCCAAGCCATCTCAATCCAAATTCTAAGTAATTCTAAGTCCCTAATCAATTCTTTAACATTTAGGAACATCAATTACTCTCTTAAATCTCTTAATTTGGATTATGGCTAGAATTCTCCATTCTTTAACTTAAGACTCACTTTGTGATTCCAGTGGTCTTCTTTCTTAAGTTGATGTTATAGACAAGTCATAAATGACCCAAGGAACACTTCTATGCAAGCCAAACTCTTCTAACATCTCTAAAACTCAAATTAGCATATTATGTATCTATATGCATACATAGAGAATAGAGATGAATAAAAGCTCTAAACCCCTACCTCTTGAAGATTGAAGCCTTGAATCTTGAAGCTTGATCTTCCTCTTCCCTTCTTCTTCCCTTCTCTCCTCTCCCTTTCTCTCTTTTCTTCTCTGGTTTTCGGTTTCTCTTCTTCTCTGCCGAGGAGAACCAAATATAAAGGGGAAGGGACGTGCGAGGGAATTACGGGAAAAGATTAATACCGAAACTTCTATCTGCTATGGATACCCGAATCATGCTAATTCGAGTTTCCACTGCTTCCAACAACCTTAGAATAAATCATAAGATTCATCTAAGTTGTTGTTTCTCCTTTCTCATTATTTTCTATATCTGCTGCTAGTCATTTCGTATTAAAATGCACAACCAGTATGCCTCAAAATACCAAACTGACTCTGATTCTCTTGAAACTTTTGCCACATCTTACTTGGCTCATTTGTGACCTGGAAATAAACTCTCTATGTTTATTTCCTTCAACTTAGCAACTTATGCTATTATCTGAGTCATTTTAAGCCACTTTACAACTTCTGTGTTGCAACTAAGTGCCTAAATGAACTCAGTTTGTCACAAAACTTGACTGACATGCTAAACAAGTTAAATGCTACCTTTCGTAACCATTTACCAGTCTAACATGTACTTAAGGGTATTACAGTTTAGGGTTGCACAACTTACCTTGTTACTGCTCACACTCACTTAAGACAGCCACTATTATAAATAATACTGTTAAGGGGGCTGCTACGTACGTAACATTACAACCCTAGCTATACATAAGAAAGTGAGTGAGAGACAGTGGAAGGTTTTCTTCTCTTCTCTTCGCATCTAGCACTGCGAAACAAAGGCGTGACTCCTTTTTGCAAGTCTGTTCGTGTGGATACCGCAGAGACATCGTCGCTATTACGGTGTTGGTGATTCACCTTGCTTGTGTTTATCACGCTTCAAGAGGTAAACTTTTAAAAACTCGGATTATGGTCTTTTCGCATAAATTCTGTGAGGGAATTTTTATTATTCCGCTGCGTGACTTTTGATCTACAATTCCCAACAGGTAGATCACCATTTTCCAAGTATTTGATTATTGGACTCATCCAAGAATTTGGATTATCATTGATAGCAACAATCTCTTCGGCTTTTATAATCGGTTCATCCATAATCTCCTGGATGACTGATCGGTTATTACCTTGTCCCTTGGTGCTATCTAATTTTGAGAGAAGATCCGCCCGAGCATTCTGTTCTCTAGGAATATGTACAATTTCAAACTGTTCAAATCTTTTGATTGCATTGTGAACTTTCAATAAATACTTATTTAATTGTGGATCCTTGGTTTAAAACTCTCTACTAACTTGCTCAGTTACAAGTTGGGAATCAGACTTCGCCGTCAACCGTGTTGCTCCCATTTCGGCGGCCAACGCTAGCTCGACAATGAGGGCTTCATACTCGGCTTGATTATTGCTTGTTTGGAAGTTAAACTTCAAAGATTGCTCAATTATCACCCTATTTGGTCATTTAAGGATGATTCCTGCCCCTCTTCCTTTGATATTGGAAGTTCCATCAACAAAAAGAATCCAGCAGTCACTATTCAAATCATTCAGGAATAACGAGGATAACCCAACTAAAAAGTCAGATAATACCTGAGATTTGATGGGTCCCCTGGGTTGATATTGTATGTTGAATTCCGATAATTCTATTGACTATTCGATCATGCGTTCGACAAGTTCTAGCTTTCTGAGTACTTGCCTAATTAGCTAGTCAGTTTTCACAATGATCGAATGACTTTGGAAATACTGTCAGAGTTTCCTAGTTGTCACTACCAACGCTAATGCCATTTTTTCGATCTTCTGATATCGAACTTCTAGTCCTTGCAATATCTGACTGACAAAATAAATTGCCTGTTGCTTCTTCCCTACTTCTTTCACTAAAATCGAGCTCAAGACTATGTCAGAAACAGAAACATGCAGAAACAAAACATCATATTGTTCTGGTTTGGTCAAAATTGGTGGAGAAGACAAGAAATTTTTTAACTCGTTGAACGCCTTTTCGCACTCCTCAGTCCATTGAAAATTATTAGGCTTCCTGAGACACTGGAAGAACAGGAGAGATAGATCGATAGATTTGGAAAGAAACCTAGACAAGGAGACAATCTTGCCTGTTAATCTCTGTACTTCTTTAATTGTTGTTGGACTCCTCATGTCCATTATTGCTCTATATTTGTCCGGATTTGCCTCTATACCTTTGTTGGTGAGTAGGAAACCGAGAAATTTCCAGGTTTGAACACCAAACACGCATTTCTCCAATTTTCACTTCATGTTGTACCTCCTCAGCTGAGCAAAACATTATGCAAGGTCAGAGCAATGATTTTCATATAAAGGACATCGACAGAGCTTCCTTGATCAATTGGAACCTTCTTGATTTGAAAATTACCAGCAATAATAGATATTACCATCGGATCGTCCAAGTTTTCATCCATTCCAAAAAAAGTGCTATTTGAAAATGAAACGACTAGTCCATCGTCAAACTGCTTATCCTTCAATAGAGGAGGGTAACTTATCAACATCACTACTCGAAGATGTCATTTCCAAGATGAGCTAAAGCATTCACCCCCCACGAATCCACCGACTATCGAATTAATAACTCCTCTTACGTGTTGTTCCCGTGAGTTAGAAGTCGTTACTGCTGTTTTCTTCTTCAGTTCTGGGCTTGTGCTTCTCCGTTCTGATTAACTCCCCTCCTTTGCTTCTCTGCTTTGACTCCTATAGCGATAAATGTATTTACCAAGATGTCTTTCTCGGATAAGTTGTTTGATCATATATTTCAAGTTGATACGTTCTTCGATCGTATGTCCAAAAGTCTTGTGAAATTTGCACCGCTTGCCCTTATCAATATTGGGTGGAACTCTTTGGTATCCTGCATTTCTCAAGAAACGGATCAGACCAGTGTTGTAGACCTCACAGAATATCTGATCTTGACGAGTATTCAGTGGTGTGTAATCACCGAACCAAGGCTGCACTCTATCAAAATCCGTCCGAGCATTTTGGTTGGTTCAATCTTCTCTCATTATAGCTCTGCCTTTTCTGTCCGCACCTCGTCTGCCGTATTGTCAATCTTAAACAATCGGTGGGATTGAAATATGAGGATTTCTTTTTCCCTTATATTATGGCTCATAAAATCGTTGTTCCATTTGCTTTCTAACAAGGGTGGTTTCTTCCATATTGATATACCCTGTGGATTGGTTTCTCAAATCATCCAGATCCAAATGAGGTTTTCTAGCTAGAGAATCTGCAAACGATCTTGGACATAAACCAGCCATGATAGCATGCAAGGATACCCCGGGATTGAGATCATTTATCTGAACTGCTTTATCTCCAAATCTATGTATGAAATCTTTGAGGGATTCATCTCGTCCCTGCCTCAAATTGATGAGGCTAGCTAAGATCTTTCAATGTGTCCTGCTCATAGAAAAGTGGTTAAGAAATTTAAATGACAATTCAGGAAAATCGTAAATTGAATTTGCTTCAAGGTTTGAAAACCAAAGTAGTGTCGATTTCTTTAAAGTCGTCAAAAATGTTCTGCGTTTAATTGGGTCAGATCCGCCATTCAAAAGCATCATAAAATTGAGCATTGTGAGGTGCTCTTATAGGTCGGTCGTCCCATCATAGAGTTCCATCGTCAGAAGTCGGAAGCTGTCTGGAAGAGGGATTGACATTATAAAATCAGAGAAGGGATGATCCGCAACGGGTGGGGGGTAACTAGTTTGTTGTCGAGTTTCTTGGTCGGTTGTTCTGTGTCGATGAAGTTCTCTATTTGGAGCGTCTTCTCCAGTCATTCTTTCCATCTCTCTTTCTTGTTATGTCATGTGCTGATTCCCGCTTATTTGATCAATTCGATCCATTCTGCTATTAATGTCCCTGATGGCCTACATGAGCATCTCTATAGGATTGTGTTGACTGTTTCCTTGATTTTCTCCATTAGGAACGTTGTTTTCATTGTTGGCCATGTTTTGTCAGAAAAAATGGTTGAGTTAGATATAATAAGGATTGATTGTGGAGTAGAAAAGTTTTACCTAACCCCACGGTGAGCGCCATATGTTCCAGATAATGACAGGGACCTAGATCAACAAGTAAGTGCCTCACCAGAGGTTCACGAGTAGAACTGCAGTAAGGACAATAGAATCTAGGCAAGTCAAAGATATGGTCGGTATGTGAGCTCTATGATAAGAATGGAACATGCCTTGCTTAAACAATTAAGTTAGTTTATATAGATGACTTGAACCCTAACAACTCGGATTCCTGTCATTTAAGGCATTCAAAGGTTTTGATATTCGTTACAATTAATCATTAAGTGCAAAATCGTTCACAACCGTTGGTCATGATTCTATCGGTCGGAAAGTGACCGTTGGTGAACGTGCAATTCTACCTGCTGACACATTAGTCAGATGTTTTCAACAATCCAAAGGTCGGTTTGACTTGTATTCCTCCAAGCCTATTACTATCATGGTCCTGATCTATTTATCAAGCTCAAGACGGTCCATAGCCCCATAGCTCGGCCATCTGAAAAATGAGCCGAGTTTAAGAATAGTCGGCCAATAAGTTGGCCATGTCGATTCATAGCCCCACAGCTCGACCATCTGAAAGGTGAGCCGAGTTTAAGAATGGTTGGGCATCAAGTTGACTATGTCGGTCCAACAAGTCATAACCATAAGTAACAGTCATAATTTTTTTTTATCACGAGGTATATTTATAAGTTTAGTCACTTTTAATTGTTTATGAGACTAAATCTTATTTGATGGTGAGAATATAAGGATTATGTGGTCTCTCTACAAAATTTATTCCTTAAGATTTAAATTTATATTCTTATTTTAAGAAGTCAAAATTATATTTACCACCTCGACACACCCTATATAGGTAATAGTTATAGTTTTGTACTCTTTGTTCATGCACTCTTCATAATGATTATATTTAATGCTTTTAAATAATTTTAGGTTAATTTCTCAAATTAGGCATTAGGATCGATAATATCATCATGCTGTAAACGAATTGGATAAAAAAAAAAAAGTGCTTTCATGCAAATAGATAGTTGTTTGTTTCATCAGGATGGGCAAGACCAAGAGAAGGGCATGACAAGTTGAAGCGATCTCAAATGCATCATTCGGATTAGTATTAGTTTCGAGCCAGAATTGACCACTCGCTAATTGCAATCAACTTGCTGGTTCGCAACCCGCTCGTGGAAATGCAGGACGCGTCGCGTCTTAAAGAGGAAAAAAAAAAAACAAAAGAGGATTTTAATTTAGCCGATCTTGTGTAAACAAAAAGAAAGAAGAATACAAATTGGCCAAGTTTTCCAAAAGCATATCCGAAGCTGTTATTTGTTAATTTGACTTACTATTGAGTCAGTGGTCCGACTCCTCCAAGTGGTTCGGATTTTTCTATTTTTCTGCATGCAAAAGCTCTGATCAATGTCTCTCCTCACTCTAATCAATGTCTCTCCTCATCCATGAATATTTCAAGCCCAGTCGCTATTGAAAACGTCACTTTCTCTCCTACAAACAGGCAAAGTCACACTATATGGCAAACCTGTGTGGTTTAGTTTTTTTGTGAACAAAACAAATGGCCACCAAAGCATTTTGGTGACTGACGATATATTCAATTAAAACAAGAAGCTAAGGTGCTTAACCTGATGCACGCTAAGTCTAGGAAATACCATATAGCTCATTGGCGAAATTAATAATCAATTAAGTGTGATATAATTTTGGGGATTTTATTATCAATCAGAAATTGATATATGGGACTAATATTTGAGCATCATCCTGTCACATGCAACTAGGACTACTCCCACAGTCCCAAACTTTGTACCACTCAAACTCCACCAATAACAGTTATATTACTTGCATAAGCATAATACTGCAATCAAAATTATTCACAACCAATATACGCATGACTCTATTTGTATTTATTAAATGAAACAAAATAAAATGGGATCGATATTAAACTCGGAGCTAGTCATTTATATATGCCATTAGTGTAGGATCATGTCATTGCAATTTTCTATATATAAGTAGCAATGTAACATTTTTTTTTCTTTTAACAGTAGTAACACATCTAATTTGGTCCCAAAATTTTAAAAGTGGCTGAATGATTTGTTTGTAGAATGTAGCCAAAAAAGAAAGAATAAATTGTTTGGAATTTCTTCGTACAAACAAAAAAGAAAACGAGGACGGAATAATCAAATTACAAATAGTAAATTCATCTAATTTGGCTTACTTTTTATTATTTTATAAAGTGCAGAAAGCAATTTTGAGTAAAAAAAATTATATAATAATTAGTCAAAAATATGACTCGCTGTTATGGTGGTATCTTGTCATCATGACTACTTGCTGTCTAATAAAAGTCTTTGTTTTTCTTTTTAATAATCAAATAAAAGTCTTTGTTGGGCTACTAATACTGTTATCATTATTTAGAAAAAGAAAAAGGAAAAACTTGTGTTTCAAATAAAAATGGAGGGCTATATAAAAATTTAAGATTTTAATTAATGATGCTATATATTTGTGCAGGCAAAAGAGAGAAAAAGAAAAAGGTGGCACAAAAGTGAGCGTCGGTGATATAACCATATGACGTGGCAGATTGCCTCATGAAAGTGAAAGGATTCTTATTGCTTTCACATGTGGTGATAATAATGTGATATATGTCACCTGAAAGGCTAAAACGTGTGACGATGTTTGGGCTGGTAGAAACACTGAGATTTTTAAGGAAACAAACACCTGATTTATTTATTTTTTTTTCTGTTTTGCTTAATTTGGTTTTCTAAATTTTTAGGACTTTCTTCTATTCCAAATTTCCGATTCTTACCTTGCCTGGCTACAGCAGATAATACCAACCCACCGACCATGAAGTTGAAAGCAAAGCAGAGAACACTGGAAGGATAAACATTATCCATAGACAGACACTAATTAACAACAACAACAATAATAGTAATAACACAAATTGGAACCAAAGTCATTATTTTGATCTTTTTTCCATATAGCACTTACTTTCCACTTTTTATTACTTCATTAAATATTCAAAATTTAACGATACAGGGCATCTGAGTATTTTAGCTCCTAATTATTTATTAAATAAGGAAATTTTATGTTATTCTTGAGAAGTTTGGATAATCTAAAGTGATGTATGATAAAATATAATTAATACAATTGGATAAATAATGAATTACATTGTATCTTATAAGTGATTAAAAAATTTAATAAATAGTTAATAAATTTGTAATCAACAAGTAATTAATTTAATAATTAATTTATAATATATATTATCCTACTCCATTGTGCGAACCAAGTAAAGGATTCACACCAGGCCCTAGGGACTAGGGAGGCAGGGTATTTTGACTTGCTAGTTACCACTATTTGTAATTAATTTCAGCTTATTAGTTTTCTTAGCAATTAATGACGTGGAAGCCAATATGAGAAAATTTAAAATCAATATATATATAGCGGCTACGTTATAAAGAAGCATTATCTGAGTTGGAGTCCTCAAAATTGACCAGTTGAAATTCCTTGTCCAAAACAATGGTAGCAATATTTGAACTTTGGGAAGGTTTGAGATTTAGTTCCATTTCGGAAAAGGACATAGAAAAAGAAAAAGATATTCATTATTATAAAAGAAATATAAGTAATATTTTTTTAAATATTTTTTAATATTTATTTTATTATTAATTTATTTCATATATTTGAATAAATTAATAAAAAATATTAATAATATTTATTTTTAAATAAATATTAAAAAATATTTAAAAATATATGTTGCTAACATTTCTTACTAATATTAATAAAAAAGCATCGGTGCAAAATGGTCAAAGGCATGCATTTGGTGTTCACGAGAAGCCAATGGTATAACTAAAGAAGAAAAGGAGGACACGGATAAATAATGCAGTGGTACGAGTCCTCCGTCCAAAAGTTTGGGTCTTTTATCTGATCCATTAATATACTATTGATATTGAGAAATGGCTACCGTACTCGTTTTCAATCTCATCTCATCTCATCATCCATCCACACATTCTGATTCTATCCAAAACCATCAACAATTCAACACATTCGGATAAGTTTAAATTTGTACGATCATCTCCGAATTTATTATGAGGTATACTACTCGCTAATGGAAACCCATTAAATGTGAGACACATTAAACCATGCTTACTTTTCGCTTTTGGACTATCACCCAACTCTTGATGTCATTATCTTATCTCTTTTTCTGTTGGTATAAAACACATCGCCTCAACATGATTAAAATAAATATTTAAGTGTTACAAAAATATGTGATATTATATTGATCAACTATTTGCAATGACATTAAGTTATTCATTTATTAATAATTGATAACATTAATTTTTTTTTTTTTAGATTTCATCTAAACAACAATTTTTTTAAAAAAATATTTTTATAAATTAATATAATGTTACGTATATTTTTAAAAGACGAAATGACATTTACTTAAATTGTTACTATTTTTATTTATTTATCTGTTGGTAAATGAAAATTATAAAATGTAATTTCATATGGAGTTTGGTGTCAGTTATTTAAACTTATTTAAATAGTTTCAACAAATCACTAACTGTCAATATAATTTTTTGAAATAAATAATTATCTTTTTAAAATATTTTCAACAGAATGGCCATGAATTATAATTTTTTTGTGTGATACAAAATGATCATGAATTATATGAAATTATTTTATAATTTTGGCATCTCTTTTTTTTTTTTTTACTAGAGCATCTCTTGTATTTTATATATGTGAGGATGGTTTAAATGGTACTCGCTTTGGTTTATTTTACGTGTTACTTTAGTGGAAAAAAATAATTCGTTATAAATAACTGTTCTGAATCGTAATTTGGAATTCTGCCTTTAAAAGGTTAAATTCAGCATGTACACCACCTGATTTCGGAATAAGTACTCCAGTTAGGCCTCCGGATGTAGGCATCGGTCGTGGGCTCCAAACAGTATCTTATAGGTCTGCGCATAATCTAATTATTACCAATCATGACCTTTATAGTGTGGGAACCATAACTGTCTGCTACAGTTATTGACCACTAACGTGACAGTCCCGAGATTATAGGAATCTGTCTGAACGATCGTGGGAGGAAGACACCCTCCGTCAAGGCTCTGCCTAAACGATCGTGAGGAAGAGGCACCTCCCCTGTCAAGCCACAATCTCCACGTACTTATACTCTGCGACAAATGCTTAAGGACTCTGCATATGCACTATAAATATCAGGATATACCATTCTAACAAGGTAACTGAAATTCATACAGTTTATTCCCTCTTAGTGTCTCACCTAACTTGAGCGTTGGAGTCTCTTTGTAGGTACCCAACCTCCCTGTCCAAGATTCACGGTGACAGCAGCTGCACGAGGAGGAGGAAACTACCGTACACGTGTCTCTTCAGGCATCCTCTGGTTATACATCAGAACATTGGCGCCGTCTGTGGGAACTGTAAACTTCTAATCCCACCCTATTATGGTGAACACGAGACAAAACTCAAGGAGAGACGTTGCGCAAACTTTTGCTAACCATAGGCAGATTTTTGCTACGCAACATCCTCTCCACTTTATCCCACCACCTACCGTTGGAACCTCCACCCGAGAAACCAGGCACCCAACGCAGATTACCAGCGCGATGGACACTCCACTTCGATTTCATACAAGAGCCCCAACCCCTCGCGCAGGATCTCAGTAAGGGATAGACTTAGAATCCAAGGCCAAGAGGGAAATCCCAACACCCAAAAACACAGAATTCCAGTGCATCAGCGCTTGTGAATGCCAAATGGCAATGCCGGCAACTGAGTATCTCACTCCCAACATGGGAGTCAGTCTCATATGTCCCAACGTCAATTCTAAGACATGCTACAACAACACATGGTCATGCTGAACGAGCAATATCAAAGACTGGAAGACATGCAAAAAGCCATGTATGATAACCAGCCCAGGTCGAACTATCCTAACGGGGGACGTAATGCGGAGAACAATCAAAAGAGGGGTTATGCCGAAGCCATGGTATCCAACGTTGGAAACAACAGCTTGAACAGCGGCATTCAGGAACACCCTTTCTCTAACCAACTTATGGAGTACTGAGTCCCCAAGAACTTTAAGTTCCCTGCCAACCTGGAGATTTATGACGAAACCACGGACCCCTAGAAGCACGTAAATGCCTTTGAGCAATCCATGTGCTTTCATGGCGGATCCATGGAATTGCTATGTTGTGTTTTCTCCCTCTCCCTCAAAAAGAGAGCCCTTAAATGGTTCTCTGGTCTACTACGAAAATCCGTGGTAGATTGGTCAGACCTGAAACAACAGTTCTTACTCTAATATACCACCGGTAAGGAGCAGCCCAAGTCCATTGAATCCCTGGCCAAGATTCAATAGGGGCGAGATGAGCCCTTCCGTGATTACGTGAGACGATTCATGCCGGCATGTACTAATATGGAAAACTTTGATGACATGATTGCCCTTCATTACGCTAGGAACGGTCTCCGTGTGGGTTCCGAATTCTTTGCGTCCCTTGTAAAGAAGAAGCCTGAGAACTTGGGTGAATTCCAGATACGGTCCCAAAAGTACGTCAACCTGGAGGAAGTAACAGAGGACCAGAGGAGATGGGATAAAGATGAACACACTCATCAAAAGCCCAATCACGATTCCTCATGGTCTCGGCGTCCTAAAGGTAGTCCACCACGGAGAAGGTTTTCTGATTATACTCCCTTAAACGCCTCACGAGAAACGATCTTGAGGGAGGTGATGTAGACCGAGTTCTAGAATATTCGGGGGTCGCCCCCATTAAAAAGCACAAGCAAAAAGACCACTCTAAATATTGTGCATGACATAAAGGTTAGGGCCAAGACACTGAAGACTGCTACCAACTGCGTGATGCTATTGAGTTCTTGATCAAGGCCGGACGATTACAGCAATACATCCTTCATGCCCAAAATGATGAGCATCGCAGCAGGCACAAAGAGGATAAGCGACGAAGTCCATCTCCTCCCCACAGGAGAAGAAACCGAAGTCTGAGAGGAAGATCCTGAACGCCACCCTGCTGGAATGACAATGACCGGTAAGGAAGGAACAAGGATTCTTCATCAAATGACAACAACGATCATCGCCTCGAACCAAACAGGATGATCAATACCATTGCGGGAGGATTTCCTAGATGAGGGTCATCAAATGGAGCACGAAAGAAAGCGTTAAGGATGGCGGTGTTCAGTATCTCCCATTCTGAATCCAAATCCAGCACCGCGGAATGAAAGACGCCATGCATTACCTTTTCGAACGAGGACTACGGCGGAATCATCTCGGATCATGATGATCCCCTTGTTATCTTCGGGGTCATTTCCAATGCCGAGGTCCGCCGAATTTTTGTGGATCAAGAAAGTTTGGCATATATTATGTTTCTGGACCTCTACCAGAAGTTAGAACTCCCGCGGTCGGATTTGACCCCTTATTACGGGAAACTCACAAGATTCACGGGTGAGAAGATCACACCGGTTAGGTATTACGAAACCCATTTGACCCTAGGTTCCTCCGAGCTTTTCAGAATAGTCAAGGTGAAGTTCTTGGTCGTAGACTACCCTTTGGCTTACAATATCATCCTTGGTCGTCCTTCTCTAAATGCTCTTAGCGCCTTGGTATCCGCCACCTACCTTGTCATGAAATTTCCAAATAAGCACAACGAGGTGGTCACTGTCAAGGGCGACCAAGTCGCTGCCAGGAAATGCTACAATGAAAGTTTGAAAATTTGCAAGGCACCGGAAAGAGGAAAGTCTGTCAATCCCGGCCCAAACCTGGATTAGGTCAACATACTGATGACCGAGCTGGATGCTAGAGAGGAACTTCGTGGCATCAGACCCCAGCCAGAGGGTGAGCTGCAGCCACTCCAACTTGCAGCCAAGCCAGATCAGCTTACCAAGATTGGAGCTTAGTTAGAAGAGGACGAAAAACAACAATTGATTAAGTTGTTGTTAAAAAATAAGGACATGTTTGCCTGGATGTCGTCCGACATGCTGGGACTTGACCCATCCTTCATTTGCCACCGTTTGTCTATTAGTGAGGATATAAAGTTGGTCGCTTAGAAGAGAAGGAATGTTGGCCCTGAAAGGCAGCAGGTCATTGAGGAACAGGTAAAAGAATTGTTAAGTTGCGGATTCATCAGTGAGATTACTTATACCACGTGGTTGTCCAACTTGGTCCTAGTGAAAAAATCCAACGGGAAGTGTAGAATGTGTGTGGATTACACAGATTTGAACAAAGCACAAAACCCTCTGCCGTCATAACTTTGAAGAATCTAGTCTTAAATCCTTTGAAATTGTCTTGAAAAACGTCAAAGGATTTACGACCACCTCTTGAACAGATTGTGAGCCAGTTCTTCTGCTCGGACGAACCCTAGGGGCACACATATTGGTAAAAGTAAAAGAAAGTGTTAACCGAATACCGCAGTGCCATTACCCTGCAAAACCTCTCAAGCTATAATATAGCCCCAACCGTTAGGGTGAACCTGAGTCGGGGCTACACGCAAGGATCGGAGGACGACTATTTTGAAGTCCGAGAAAGGAAGCTGCAGTCTGAGCTTTACAAAAAAAGGCTCGTACAGAACATGAAATGAGAGCTTGTTTCCCAACTTGAACACACCATTTCATTCCACTTCGGACATACGACCTAAAACTCGTTGTCCCGAGCCTTCTCAAGCGTCAGATGAACATACTCTAGCGACTGCCGAAGTATGGCCTCGGAAGAAAATATGGAAAGATGTTTCTAGACATCTTCCCCCACCCACGGGCATGTTAACCCCGGACCACGACGAATGCGAACGGGGTCCTCTTCTCCTAGATCACGGATGTTGGGAATCGCCACCCCAACTCTGGCACCTCTCCTGCCCTGCGCCATAAAAAAGCCTGAGAAAACCCAAAGAGGTCAGTGAACAAATTGTCAAAATAAGGCATAATGAAGATTCGGACACAGAAAAGGGCAAATGGAAAAGTTCACACCCACATACCAACCTCCATTCCCTCCAAAATCTTCAATTTTAGAAGGACACCCCCGCCGTACACGGCGTGGCAGAAATGGAGTTCTCATGGGCAAGCCATCAGAAAAAACTTAAATGTTCTAACACTACTTCGTAAAAAACAAAAGAGTAGAAAGACATCCCACAACCCAGTGCTAGTTGAAAGAAGTGGAGAAAAAAGAGACATGAACTAAAAAGGGATCTCACCGTGTGTAAAGATCGCGATGAGTCGAACAAAAAGCTTGAAGTGAATGGAAAAATGCTTGCAATCACTCCTCTTTGCCACACGAAGCTTCCAGAAGAACACTTAGAAATGGTAAAAGGTGAATGACGAACCCCTAACCCTTACTTATAAAGGCTAAAACGGTTAGGGGGCATTCTCGTCCCTATGGCATAATTTTGAAAAAAAGGTGCTCATCATGGTGCGCGAAGCACCATGCACGTCCATCCGCTCAAAACGTGCCACGTGGTCCTCACAGTTGTAAAGGCAGTTGAAATGACAATTTTGTAGTTGAAAAGACGGTTGCACAACAATTGAAATAGCGCTTAAACCGGGGTAATCCTTTCGGTTTTAGAGTCTCAATTCGGATGACGGCCACCAAGGAGAACTCAACGATTAAACTATGAAAACACAACCCTACCTAGCGCAAGTACCTTAGGCTAAGCATTTAGAACTTGTTACTTTGGCTTTACAAGTCAAAGCACCAAGTTGGGGGCATGACGGTGTAAGTGTTGGACTCACCCCAACCAAGTATGAAAGACAACGGACAGCAAAAATAAAGATGAAAAGGAAACACAAGGTAAAAATTCAAAAAGATAAGAATTTTTATTCTCATTCCATACATCATTTTACATAAAAAAAAAAAGGAAAAAGAAAGTATAGAGATATGAAATCTTTAAAGAAAAGAGGGACCCCAGAGGAAGGGATCGACATCATCATCAACGGCATCCCGGACTATGTCGTATCCACATTTCCCCCGTGGAACGAAGAGTCGTTGACACCACCACGGCTCCCCGGAATCCGCACCGGACTCTTGAAAAAGTGGATTGGTTTTGGCGAACCTCGAAAAATCGACATCAGGAACTCGGGACGCCAAATCTTCTGCATTGTCTCCACCAATAAAGGCCGGGATGCATCCTCCTTCGATGGACGGGGTGCAACCTTTCATGAAGGAGATCGTTCCACCGAAGTCTTAGCCGGTCTCACGATTCTCCTAAGGTACTTTAAGGCACGTAGCAACTTCAATAGTCTCTCCTGCTTACCCGAAAGCTTGTTCAGGGCAAAACAACCATTACATCCCGGGGTGAGAACAAGAAGAGTGAACACCCTAGTTCCAAAGAGCCCCGTCCAACACAGCAGGCGACTCAAGCCTCCCCACCGATGACAAATATCAACAAGCAACCAAGGTATGCTGGGGAAGTAAGTTGCCCTCTGTAATAACGCTGAGAAAGTAAACTGCCCTTTAAAGGGGACATCCACAGAATGGCCAAATAGTTTCAGGCATTTTGAAAAAAACAGGAATATGACTCTTGCAGTGGGCAGAACCCTCCTAAGGCATGAATGAAATGCAAAGAGAACTATGAAGGAAAAACCACTCTCAAAGCGAAAGTTGCAAAGTAAGAGGAATGCAATAGAAAAAGTGTGAACTTCAAATGAAAATGCTCCCCTTTTATAAGAGAAGCAAGGCATTCTGATTGGACCAAAGAACAACATACCAATTGCGTGAGGTAAGCTACCATTAAATGATCCTTGAGTCTGATTGGGCGAAGTGGAAGCGTGCAATTGGGAAACATCAGAAGATTAATTGGTCTTTATTCCCAATAAATTCAGAACAAACAATTTCCTAAGAAAGTTCAGCATTTATGCAAAGTACGAAAAAAGACAAAAGACCATACGGAACCAGGCACAGAGGCTAAAGAAGTACCCCGAACGGCAGGATGGCGGTATATGCCAACCCCGGGAGTACTCCCCAGACAACAGATGTCGGCCTTTACAGATTCCTACAATGCAACGAATCTCGTCCTCAGTCTAAATATCTTAACACTTAATTATTCTACTTAAGTGCAAAGTTGGGGGCATCTGTTCTGAATCGTGATCCGAGATCCCGCCCTTAAAAGGTCAAACCCGGCATGTGCACCACTTGACTCCGGAATAAGCACTTCGGTTAGGTCGTCCGGATGCAGGCATCGGTCGTAGGCCCCAAACAGTACTCCACAGGTCTGCGCATAGTTTGATTACTGTCAATCGTGACCTTTACAGCGTGGGGACCATGACTGTCTGCTACAGTGGTTGGCCACTAACGCGACAGTCTAGAGATTATAAAGATCTGTCTGAACGATCGTGGAAGGAAGGCACCCTCTGTTAAGGTTCTGCCTAAACAATCGTGGGGAGAAGGCACCTCCCCCGTCAAGCCACATTCTCCACGTACCTGCACTATGCGACGAATGCTCAAGGACTCTGCATATACACTATAAATATCAGGATATATTATTCTAACAAGGTAACTGAAATTCAAACGGTGTATTCCCTCTTAGTGTCTCACCTAACTTGAAGCGTTGAGAAATTTCGCTGCGGCACTCCAACCCCTATCCAAGATTCACGATGGCAAAGCAACTACACGAAGAGGAAGAAACCACCGTACACGTGTCTCTTCAGACATCCTCTGGTTCTACATTAGAACAGTAATAATTTCACATACCAATAAAGTATTAATTATTATTTCTTCATCTTTACTATTATATTTTAATAGCCTCAACTACTAATAAAAATTAAATAAACATGGTAAAGGACAGTAATTAATTGAAATGAATAAGAGTAATTTAGTAAAAAAATTATGATTAAAACTTGATTTAACGTTTCTTAATTCTTATACATTATATACTAAGGTAACATATAGAGCCTCTTTGATATCTTGTATTATGTCTGATAGAATAAACTAATATAATACATTATGACTTTTATTAATTATTTGATGTAAATATTATATTATATAAACTTATCTATTAAATATATTTTATACATTAAAATGATGAATAACTTAATTAAATTTTAGGGAGTGAGATTATGTCTTATTGAATTTTAATATATAAGTTTATATAAAGACTTTTTATTACAATTTTAAATATTTTAATATTTTTTACTCTTCCGTATTAAATTTTATACTATCATATTTTATATTATCAAATCTTATACTATTATATATAATATTATTAAATATTATCATATTTTTTGTACCATAAACCCTTAAAATAGACCGAAAAAAATAATTAGTAAGTGAGTTTTTTTGGTACACTAATTCTTAAGTTTAAACTTCGTGATTGAGAAATTTTATAATGTAAGAAGTTTGAACCAATGGAAAAGCAGTTACGGAGAGAGACAACATTAATGTTCCATGATAATTAATCTCTCGTTCAAAGAGTGTGAAAGAACTTGCAAGAAAAAAAAAAATCATCGCATAATTAAAAGTCTACTAATAGCTAATTGGAGTTACAATAAAAGAGAATCTTACACCTACCTGGAATAGGAGATTCGCTCAAATAAAGTGTTTTGTCTACACTTATTTTTTATACCTACTTTTAATATTTATAGGAATAATAGGTAATTTTTATGTTAAATAAGATAAATTTTAATTAGATTAAATTATGAAAAATATAAAAATATCATTAGATAAGTAATCAAAATTATTATTTATGATCTTATTAATTTTTTTTTTAATTTATGTTAAAAAATATGTCTAAATAAATAATAAATATTTTTAAAATAAATAATAATTTGTGTGTAATTAAGATTTAATAAATTTTAATTTATTTTATTATATATAATAAAAAAATTACTATATAAATAATTTAAATTATTACTTATTATTTTATTAATCATCACATACTATAAGTATTAAAAATAAATGTAAAAAAAATGAATGTATAAATTATTGTTTGCACAAATATTTACTCTGATGAAGAACGCGGACAAACTTAAAACTTCACCGTCCAACGACGAAGAATAATACGAATATCCACACGTAAATTGCCATAAATATGCGCACAAACATCAATCAACACAATGAGCTAGGTCGTAGGTGTAAAGCTGCCACATACTCCATTGCAAACAGAATCTAGTGTAAGGTATTATCAATTGTTATTCTTTTATATTTATTGTTATTTATATTTTATAATTTTTTTATTAAATAATTTTTTATTTGTTTTGATTTAAAAGTTATAATTAATTTATTTAATAAAATAAAAGTGATAATAAATATAAAAGAGTGACATTAGACATTTCTTTAATACAACTGTATAAATTATATTTTAACTCATATGATTTGATTCAAAAATATTGTATCCCTTATATTATAAAATTTGATATTTTGCCTTCTTGTGCTTTCTATTATTACCACATAACTATATTGATATATATTTTTTTAATAGAAGACACATATTCAAAATAGTGGAGGAAAAAACTCTTTTATCAATTTTCTATCACTCTCTCATTTCACCTATTGGGTCCCTTCGTTTCTATCACTATCACTATTTATTTTTTATTTAATGGTATTTATGATTGATTTTCATACACTTTAGAAGTTTGTCAAGTGAAATTATAAAATTTTCACTTGCCATTAAATCTTTTGTTTATATAATGCTCCTTTTGAAGAGTTATACATGTATATTGTTTTGAAATTTGAACTAATTATAAAGATATAATGTACAATTTTTAGTTATAAGTTATAACTTAGCAACATATACCTACATATTAGTACAACACATTTATAAAACAACCAATCAATGTCCAAAAAGAATTACAATTAATGGTCCTTTATTTTATTCTATTTTTTGTTTACAATTAGCTAATCAATATTTGTTAGAGTGCCCTTTATAAGTATTGAGGAGCTCTTATTTAAAGGTAATTACTAGGCATTTTGTGGTTAATATTGTCAACTGCAATTTTACTAAAAAGAAGATTGGTAAAGGTTAGCTTTTTTTTTTTTTTGTTACAATGGTTGCTCATTTTGTTGTGATGATGATATGTAATGTAATAAGCGAATTTTAGTCAACTATTCTATTTAAAAAAAAACAAAAATGCAATTGAAATCTTGTAACTTTTATTCAACATTCATATGGTAAAGGTCTTTCTTAAGTAACTATACTAATAGTCTGTTACACAAACAATTTAAAAAGTGATTGGCTGGTGCTACATTTTTTTTTTTCTCTATGGTGGTTACCCATTTAATTTGAGAGAGAGAGAAACAGAATGTGAGTTGAGAACTTGAGATCGAGATTTTTTATTTCTCGACAACTTTAATATGAATTTTCCGTTAAAAAATAGATGATAAACATATTAAGGTGATTAAGTAGTAACAGTGCGAACCATAAAAAGATAAAAATGTCAAATTTTACAACACAAAAATGTAAAGTATTTTTGAATCAAATCACATTAACATAAAGTGTAATATACCCTAGAATCTAATGGTAAATGTTGCAGACTGACATTTTATACAAAAATGCTCCTTTTAACTTCAGCTCATTCCCAAGCACAAATCTCTGGTTTCAATTATAAGACGTTGCAATGACATCCTTATAAAATTCCTGTTTTTTCTTTTTATCCCCTTCAAATATTTAATTAATTAAAGGCACTGTTATTTAAATAACGTATACATAAAAGGCTCAGCTATAATTTGATCTACATAAAGCACATATACCACCAACTTTGTAGTTCGCTTACTGTCTTAAGTTTTTAATACTTAAATTTAGTGTTGTTGTTAGAGGTTTGATCTTCCACCAAGTTAATTTTTCCTCTCTTTAACAATTAATAAATCATAGTAAAGAAAAAGGTATTCATTTTTCATAATTAATAATTGATAATAGGATGTTCATGTTGTAACGATTAAAACTAGAAGGAGCATGTTTGCTAGACATCAAGGCAAATTAAGTAACTATTTGATCAAGTAAGTTAAAAAGGAAAATGTATATGTAGTTAAGTGTATTATCATATATGCGAACCTTGGATAAAGTCAAAATAAATTTCTATGTGAATATCAAATCAGAGTTTCTACGTTACTAAAAAGTAAAAAGTAAAAATAAATCACAGAATGATTTGAAGCAAACAATATGATGTATTTTTTTCTGAAATATAAAATAGGATATGCTGTTTTCTTTTAAAAAAAAATTGAAATATGGGATATGTTGTTAGGGCACGTAGAGAAGAATATGGGCTTTTCACAAATCTTTCCAAGATTCTGGCTGTCGGCCCTTTTATCCATAGAACAAAAGTATGGCCTTTTTCTTTGATCTCTTTTAAAAGGAGTGACAGTTTGTAAGACCAAAAAAAAAAAGGCTGTGTCATATCCATAAGAAAAGCCTGGCCCGCTCTACGCCTGTGTGACAATGTGAGGTTATCTCTATTCATAGATGAGGTTTCCTTGGCTTTTTCTTCTTCTCTTTTTGCCTTCTCCTTACAAAGTCAACATGTCTTCTTCACCTTACCCCTCTCAACGAATCCATCTACATGAGGGAACTCATTCATATCAATATCTTTACACTATTTCAAGGAACTAAACTTACACAACACAAACGAATCCATGGGTGCTGCACAATTTGATAGGTAAAGTATGTGCTGATTGGAATAGAAAAGCCAGCACGATGCAAAATAAAGGAAAAGGATACAGCAGCCAGAATTTCCCATGAGTTGGTCCCTAAAACCATGGAATCATCTTGGACATATGGTAGATCAAAGAAAAAAAATAATTATGGTCCAACCACAGTTTCAAATTTTGTAATGGCAATAATTATCTGGCTATTAAGCCACATCAGTTTAAATTTACATGACAAAGATTAATAAATTTTAAATAATAAGAAAGTTCCTGTGACATGTATAATAATAATAATAATAATAATAATAATAATAATAATAATAATAATAATGGGTATCAATCAGAAGCGATTATCAGGTTGCTTAAATTACAAACTAGGTTATGTTTGATCGTCAGTATAAGGAAGATTTGATAGTATAAGTTAATATTATCAAATTTTATCAGATATTTAATATGTCTCTACGATAGAAGATAGTAAAACTGATCAAAATTTTTTATCTCACTCTAATAAGATAACATTATTCTCCTTATGATCCTATAATATAATCTGATAAGATTTTTTTTCCACTACTACTCTTCACTTTTAATATTATTAAATTTGTAATTATTTATTATTAATAAATTCATAATTATTATTATTATTATTATTATTATTATTATTAAATTCATAATTATTATTATTATTATTTCATTAATAATTTAACAAGTAAAATGTAATAGTAAAAAATATTAAAGATAATATAATTATAATAAATAATTATATATATTATCAATTTATTTATACTTAATACACCAAATACTTAATAAGATAAGAATTTATTAACTTATTTATCAAATTTTATCTTATTATCTTATACTATTATACTTTTTATACTGTTAGATATACTAAACATAATCTAAACTGATTAAATTAAGGCTTAATAAAGAAAATGTTATCAAATTTTATTAAATATTTAATAATTTAACTTAATAATATAATCAAATCAAATCAAATATTTTTATCATATTATAACCTGATTATTGAATTCTCTTCCTCAACGCTGATTAGATCTGATAAAAAAAAAATTTCTCAACCTACCTCTCAACTTCGTTCCCTTCCTATTCAGAGTCACCATTGTCACCTAAACCAGAGCTGTGCCGCCCTTTGCCTTCCTGCCCATTGCCGGTCAAGCACCATCGCGACACACCATCTGAGCCGCCGCCGCCGCCGCCCTTGCCTTGTTCTTAGTCACAGCGAGAAAACAGGGACTCCGCCACCACTTTCACGGCGACCCTGCGGAGTGTGTCGTTGCAGCCATGGAAGCCCCTCACTGGGTTACACTTGCAGTGGCTGGAACAGCCACTAACCTCGCTGGATCTTCACCTGAAAACGAATCGGCATCAAAAAACGATGACGCCCACGGTGGTTCGAGGAAGAAACCACCACCTTCGCGCGATTTGCAGCGACCACAGGAAGCTTCAAGCCGCCATTAATGGTGGACTTTCAAGCTCCACAAGCAGCGACCTAGGCCTTCACATCCTCTCTTTTTGGTTCAGAATTTTAACAAAGGAATGTATCCAAGATCAAACAAGCCAGATTCAAGTATCAGGGAAAAGATTCAAATCCCATGGCTCTTGTTCTCCTCTGTTATAAAATCCCAAATTTCAAAACAAAACATAGAGGATTCAAACAACAGAAAAGGTTGGGAATTTATCAACCAAAGAAGGAAATCTTCAAGTTCGAAACTTGAGTTTCAAAGAACATAATCAGTTATCAAGTTCTTCTTATTACATATGACAACCCACAAACTTTTGATTACCGAATCAAATCCATGGTTCTTCGATCAAGGGATTGAAAAAATTTTCAAACCTTAAATTCCCAAATTTCAAGCAATCTTAGAAAATCTCAAAATTAATTTTGTAGGTGGTGGCCCAGTGATGATTGGGGATCCAATTAAGGGTAGTATAGTACAATTATTTTACACTATCAAATTATTTATATTATATTTATTAAATATTTAATAATATAAGAATTTATTAATTTATTTATATTATTAAACTTTATTATATTATTTTATACTATTACGTCTTTTATTATGTATGAAATACAGCCTAATGAAATTAAGTTAAGCTGCAGTTACACGAGACTTAACATAGAAAATCTTGAGATATGGACCACTGATTTTTTTTAATTATTATTATTGGATAATGACGTGAACAATCGCATTTAACATTCCCATCCTTCACTTTAAGTAGAGATCAAGCTAATCAGAGTTAAATTTTGGGTCTTGCTATTTCTTGGGATTTGGCAATGGAACGAATTATTCCTATCAACTCGTTTAGACATTGTGCTTGCAATTTTTTGAATGAATATATAGTCTCCGCTCAATTTCTACCTCATCCTTATAACTTAAGTAAAATCCAAGGTACATATATATATTGTAATTACTTTTATAGAAACAAGCAATGTGATCCTAATTAGTGATAGTGGAAGTAGAAGATTACTAAAATGCCATTAATGCAATAATGAGAATCTTACGCTGATTATTTAATATTAATAGAAGTAGGTTTATCTTTATCTTCTATTTTTATATCATTTATTATTTAATTATTTTAAATATTTATTAGTTACAAGCTACTTGAAGCAAGGTAGCGTGATAGTTTTAGATATTTTGTCACTAGTAAACTCTACAACCTTCAGATTAGATGCATGATGACTAACCTAGAAGTTTTTTATATCCCGGTAATTTCTCTCCCTTAAGTGTGATGTTGATGTGGAAAGTTTCATTCTCTAAGTTATATTTTGCTTTCCCTCACTTACATGCTTGCTGCGTAACCAAATAAATTTATTTAATTTTAGATACATTAGAAACAAATAGTAGTAACTTCGAGCTACGATTTTTAATTTCCTATTTGGTAGACCGCTAATAACATTAACATGGA